>JAKFHU010001990.1:20995000-23662500 GCA_023783475.1 Daubentonia madagascariensis | reverse complement strand
CCTAGCACTCTGGGAGGCCAAGGCGGGAGGATCACTTGAGCTCAGGAGTTCCAGACCAGCCTGAGCAAGAGTGAGACCCTGTCTCTACTAAAAATAGAAAAATTAGCCAGGTGTCATGGCGCATGCCTGTAGTCCCAGCTACTCAGGAGGCTGAGGCAGGAGGATCACTTGAGCCCAGGAGTTTGAGGTTGCAGTGAGCTATGATGATGCCACTGCACTCTACCCAGAGCAACAGAGTGAGACTCTGTCTCCAAAAAAAAAAAAGAAGAAGAAAAACATTTTTATACTATACTTCCAATCTCTTACCGAATCACTTACTGAATGTTAACTGTGTGCGAAAAACTATGCCAGCTGCTTTATATAGGTTAGCTCTAAGACCCACAATAACCTAAAAAGGGTAAATATCATCGTTCCCATTTTACAGAAGAGAAAACTGAGGCTCTGGGAGATTAGGTAATTTACCTAAGGTCACACAGCCAGTAAGAGGCAGCACCAGAATTTTAACCCTGGTCTATTTGGCTGCACCCTTTCCACTAGATTATAATGTGTATATTCCCATTTCCTATTCCTTCCTCCCCTATAAGACCCTTCTCCATCTTTACAGTTCCAGATTCTACTTTCAAGGATCAGCTAATATCTTATATCCTCCCAATGCCTTTCCACAAAATTATCAGCCCACCATTGTATTCCTATTGCAATTATTTGTGTAATATTCATTTAACTTGATCAAGACCAATTGGTATTTGTTTCCTCTTCTGTTTATTGCGTTCTGTGTCCCTAATCAGCCAACCCAGGCAAGTGACCCATAGTAGGTTCCTCAGACAGTTTGTACTGTCCAAACATATCTTACTTTACTCTCAACTCAGCCTCTAGAAGGGGGCAAGAATTGTTTCACAATACTGTATATCCCTCAAGATAACTGACAGTATCCTAAGCACATAGTAGAGCTTAATAAATAATGTGTTGATTGACTACAATATACTCTAATAGTAAGATGTTTTCAATAATAACAAAATAGCTAACTCTCTCATATGTATAGAAATATATATGTGTATATATATAATATATGGATTTATTCCTTACAAAAACCAATGATGTAGGTACTATTGTTATCTCCATTTTACAGAGGAAACTGAAGAACAGAAAAGTTAAGTGACTTGTCCAAGGTCACATAGCTAGTAAATGGCAGAGTCCAAGATTCAACCTCATGAAATCTACAATTCACAATTGCAAAGACGTGGAAACAACCCAGGTGCCCATCAATACATGAGTGGATTAATAAAATGTGGTATATGTATACCATGGAGTATTACTCAGCAATAAAAAACCATGGTGAATTAACACATCTGGTATTATCCTGGATGGAGCTAGAGCCCATTCTTCGAAGTGAAGTATCACAAGAATGGAAAAGCAAGCACCACTGGTACTCACCATCAAATTGGTACTAACTGATCAATACTTATGTCACACATGGAAATAATATTCATCAGGGGTCAGGCAGGTGGGAGGGGGTTGGAGGGGATGGGAAAACTCTCACCTAAGGGGTGAGGGGTGCACAGTTTGGGGGATGTCCAAACTGTGCTCTGACTTGGACAGTGCATAGGCAATATATATAACCAAAGTGTTGTACCCCTATAATATTCTGAAATAAAAATAATAGAAATTTTTAAAAAAACATGCAATCTTACTCCAGAGTTAGCATTCCTTTGACTACATTACAGTACTACCTTCACTAAATAGATGTTCTTCCAAGATTAAACAACTCTCACACATTAAAAAAATTGTGAACTCACACATTACTTCTGCTATAAACACTATTTGGAGAAGACATGAAAAGAAGAGCCCATCTGCATAGAGTAGAAAACCTGAGCAGCAGATACAAAACTGCTGGGGAAAATAAAAAGGAAAGAAAATTGAGAAGTATTTCCCTCTAAAAAAGGTTAGTGTGTGCTATTTTTGCATAAGTTTCTGTGATTTATAAAGCATCCCTACCAACTACCTCTCATTAATACACCAAATTGTATAGCATATGTCAGAGTGAGCAACCATTGGTAGAAAAGACCCTGAAACACTACACCAGAATTATGTAATCCTGAACCAGTAAAATGCAACCACCTCTGGACTGACACAAAACAGCTGTTTAAGGTGTCTGACAAACAGCCTGATGAAGATACCAAGGAAAAACTGGAAAAGAGAATGCTAATGTCCAAATCTTTTAAACTTTAATAGGTTGTTGCAAAAGTCAGGAAGAAAAATATAAGATAGATCTCTATTTTAAAAAAGCAATACAAAATTCTTGATAATTTAGAGATGATGGAAAGTAGAGGTAAGTGGTGTATGCTTGCATATAATTCATCATTTATAACTTGCAAGGTCTTATCCTGTACGTTACTTCTTTTAATTCACACAATCATTTGGAGAGATCAATAGTATTATCATCTCTACAGAATCAGCCTCTACAAATGAGGCTCAGAGAAGATAACATCCCCCAGTTATTCAGGTAGGAAGTGGTGATACCTACAATCCAGGTCTCATAAATCTCCTTCCCTTATATCATGTGGTTCCTCCTGAAGCAACAGGAAATAAAAGCTCTTTGCATTACACAGGGGGAGAAAAGTAACAGTGATTTCAAAATAGACAACAACTGAAGCCTCCGAATGACAGGTCTCAGTGCTCTCGCGCACTCTCTCCCTCTGCTCTTTTAAGAAACTTTCACATCTTCCCTTTTGAAAGTAAAATAACAAGTAATGAATAAAAGCCCTCCTGGTTGCTTTCCATCCCCATGTTTCCTAAATTCACTCCTCCCTCTTTGGACCTCTGGGAACAAGCACTGTAACCAGTACCACCACAGAGGTGTCATAGACATATGAAAAACAAGCCCATGACTCTATTCAGAGAAAATGCCAAAGGAAAGCCTGAAAAAATCTAGAACATGGAAAATAAGGCAATTTTCCCATATTGCACAGCATGATAATTCTCCAGAGGAAAGTAAAATATAGCATGATTATATAGAAGCATTTGTGTTGTGTGCTGCATGTATGGTGGGGGAAAAAGGGGAGCTAGGGTCTGAAAATGAAAGAAAAATTAAAAAGCAGGCAAGCCCATCTAGAGTTTGTTATGTCTGCAGAATTCTATGCCACAGAGTAAATGAAACTGCCTGCTTCAGAGTTCTACAATTTTGCAGGGAGCAGAGATCGATAAACACATTTACTTTTTCTCAGAACTAACACATAAAACTTATTCAACATTCATATGCAAGGAATGACAAGTCAGACATTTCATTGCAGAGACAGCCCATGTGACAATGGCCACACAGGATATCCCTGTGTACATCCCTGGTTGTAAAGATATCCATAAGCCTTGGCACATTGCCAGTGTAACATGTAAACACACGGTCCAGATAAGGAAGGCTCTAGTTAACTGAAATGTTATTTGTCTCACTGTTCTTTTATTAATTCATTCAGCAAATATGTATATGGCTGACACTGTTCTAGATTCTGGGAATAAAGCAGTGAACAAGATAAAGTTCTTGCCCTAATAAACTTGCATTTTAAGTCAAATTAAACCACCTTCAAGATTTTTTCCAACTCTAAGATTCTATGGTTCTACTCTTAGAGAAAAGACTTAAATTGCAAATGTCCCTGGGGACTCTTTGAGCACCTAAAGGAAAGGGACTCCCTTCTAGCTTCAGCATCTAATGTGCAGTGTTCAGTGAAGTTCTTTAAGCGAATGGAGATTAACCACTATACAGGTTGAGCATCCCTAATCTGAAAATCTGAAATCTGAAATGTACCAAAATCCAAAAATCTTTTGAGCTCCAACATGACACTCAAAGGAAATGCTCACTGGAGCATTTCATATTTCACATTTTCAGATTAGGGATGCTCAACCAGGTATCAGCAAATATTTAAAAATCCAAAAAAATCCGAAATCCAAAATGCTTCCGGTCCCAAGAATGCTCAACCTGTATTATGGATGTAGAAACAGATTCAGGTTGGTTAAATAAATTATCTATTGTTAAATATATGGTAAGTGGTAGAGCTAAAAACCATATCCTAACCTAGTGCTATTCTAGGAACACCTAATAATTCTGATGAAACAGGTTAAAACTTTATTTTTAAGGACCACTCCAGTTACTAAAAGTCAGTTCCCCAACAGTGAGTCACTGCGTCTTTGCTCACCTCTGTACTTATTATTACTACACAATTTAACACTTAATTTTCCTCTAATTGGGATCAGGAGATGAGATTTGAATGAGTTTGGAGATAAAAGTACCCTTAAAAGGGATCTAGTTCTTTTCAAAGGAGGGAACTAATCAGAGAAGGGTAGAAATTTGCCTGAAGTCCCACAGCTAACTCACGGCAGACCTAGCACAACCATGTCTTCTGATACTTAGCTCAATGTTCATTTCCATTACCACACTGTCACTCCTAAATTCCTTTATAGTAGGAACTACTTGTTAAATGTTTTCTGTACTTCTACCAACACTCAGAAAGCATATAATGCTACTGGCATATTACATTACCCAACAAATAAACTAAAAAATTTATTTTTCAAACCTACCTTTTCTTCCTCCCCAAAACCTCTCAATTCCAGCTGGGCTAGAAAAATCTTAACAGCTTCTGAAGCAAGATTCTGGCCTAAAAGACCCCAGCAGGAATCTGCTAAGCTTAATACACAATGAGAATAACCCTATCCTAATATTCTTTCCCCAGAAAAAGCATTAGGACTTACAGGACAAGCCCCTTCCAAATGGAAATCAAGTGGCTCAAAGACTTGCATTTTCAGGGGAAGAAAGACTCTACCTACTAGCTTAGCTGAAAGAAAATTTTCCTGAGCTGCTCTTACAAACTTGATCTACTCTGCAGCCAGGCCTTCCTTAGAAAAGTGTCAGAGATTTCACAGGAACACTAAATTGAGGACAAGACCGCTCTAGTTCTGTCACTAATAAGTTATTTGATAGTGGGCAAAATCAATTATCCTCTCTGAGTTTATTTTACCTATCCGTAAAATAGAAATAATAATATTTACCCCCATTACCTCACAAAGTAACCAGGTAAAACACATGAGCTAATAGCCATAACATCAACTTGAAAAGCATACATCACCATACAAATGTAAGGTAGTGCAATTAATTATTAGTATTATCACTCAAAATTACCATGCATTTCAGAGACCCAGAAAGCTATCCCGTAAAGCCAGTTAGAAATGGGCAAAAGCAGTGTGACATAGCAGGAACGTCAAAACTTTGGAGTTAGACAACACTAGGTGTGAATCCAGATTCTGTGACCTTGACAAACTGTTCAAATTCTTTAAACCGGTTTCTTCATCTGTAAAATGGGGATAGTACAACTGTGGAATTGTTATAAAGAATAAATTTTATACGTGTGTGTGTTTACACACACACACACACACATATAGTCAACCCTTATCTGAGCTTTTGCTTTTGGCAGTTTTTGTTCCCCACAGTCAACCAAGTCTGAAAATAGATGAGTATAGTACAATAAGATATTTTGACAGAGAGAGAGAACATTCATATAACTTTTATTATAGTATATTGTTATAACTTTTCTATTTTGTTATTATTGTTGTTGATCTCTTACTGTCCCTATTTATAAATTAAACTTTATCATGGTTATGTATGTATAGGAAAAAAACATAGTTTGTATAGGGTTTAGTACTATCTGTGATTTCAGGCATCCACTGGGGGTCTTGGGAACATATCCCCCTCAGATAAGGGGAGACTACTATGTGTGTCACACACATATTTATATAAAAGAATCTTGTATAATATAAAATAGTAGTTACTATTATTATAAATAAATTTCCTCTTCTAGAGAGCTTAGAACTTTAGGGTTTTATCTAGCATTCCCAACATGTAAACAGCTGAAAAATCTATAATGTAAACCACCACCAACACCAACAACATTCCTGATCAACATAGTAAAACAAAAAATTTAGATGCTAATTAAGCAGCATATTAGCAATTGGGCCAGAGTTTAGAAGCTAGTTCTATCAATGGGTATTTTCTCAGTCATTCAGACAAACTGTTGTGCTTATTTCAAATCCAGTGCACTGAGGCTTTCTTTGTGACTGGATTGTTGGATTGTTGCCTGCATTTCTGTCTTCTTCTATGAAAATGCTAAATATGTAGAAATTTCAGTCACCAGATTAAATGCACATCTTGACAATATATTATGCTGTTTGGTGTCATGTTGACATCCTATTGATGATGTTCATGACTTTTTATGCCTTTATTTTTTTCTTTGGTTTCACTAAAAAGAAAAGTAAAAAGCCCTTATATTAATGAATTCAGACTCTTTTCAAACACAGTGCTGCTTCCCTTCCATGAGATCAGGAAAAGGATATATTTCTGGTTGCAGACATATGTGGCACAGACATGAGATCACAGCCTTAAGCTTAATAGGAGAACATAACAATCTACTTACTGTTTACACTTTAGCCCAAAGGGCAGCTGGAAATCACAACCAACCATATGCAGTGCCGAACAAGTGATCATGACTTTATTAATAAAGCCAAGCATTAACAAATAAGATTCTGGGAATGGTACGGTGAGGGACAGGAGTCTCTTGCCCTAGGCCTCCTAAATAGTAAGCATAGGGACTGAGCTATTGTTGAAAATGTCCTTCAGGATTAGACTATTCTCTCTGCCAGGATTTCATTTGCCATCTTTCATATTTCCCGGTTCTCCCATACAGTGTTTAATCAGCTGCTGGTTGGAAAGGATTCCCTATTCTTGCATCCTGACATCCTGAAAAGGGAGCAAATTATAAAATTATCTACATGCAACTGAATCAAATCACACACATTGTAATGCTTTTTTTTATCATAAAGAACTATTTCAAGTAGGAAAAAAGATGCAAATAATATCTCACTTAATCCTTCCCAGTCTATGACAGGTATGGGTAATATTATCACCAATTATAGATGAGAAACTGATGTTAAAAAAAGGCTTAAGGACACTGCAAGCAAATTGCAGGACAAAGATACATATCCAGATCCAAATCCTATGCTTTCAGTATACAATGGCTACCAGAGAGAACAAATTATTTGATAATCTATGGCCTATCACAGTTACTCCCTTTTTGCATTGAGATATATACAAATTTACTATGAAAATGTACAACCCAAAATGAATCACTGTTTAACACTGAAGCATTTCTTTTGTATATCAGTGCCATAATTTACAAATTTTCTATCTGGTTCCTTCACTTCTTTTCCATACCTAACAGATCGTATCAGGTGACAAATTTGTAACCCAAATACAAAAATCATAGGACAAAGTGTGAGAGCATAAAACCATCAAACTACCTACAAGACTTCATCAATGTGATTAAACCCTACTGGGTCAGCAGAAATTAAATAATCAATAACTTCTATAAAGATGACTGCTCATATAGATGCTGCAAACACCATATGTTTGCTAGAATAACTAGATCATCCAAAGTGATGTTTATTCAAGTGTAATGAAAAGAGAAGGGAAATCTGAATCTGTAGTCTAGTTCCTCAGACTAGGTCTGAGGTATAGTCTGGATTTTGCTTAATCATACTTTGCTTCTATGTGTGTTCTGATTTTGGTTTCACTTTGTTCTTTTTATGAAACAAAAGTGAAGTTCCTTATTTGAAGTGCGTTGTCTTTTTTATTGGAATTATCACTTGCAGGCTAAATATACCTTCAGTTTTCTACTGGGCCCAAGATGCGAACTATATTTAGGAAAACAAGAGCAAAGGAAAGAACAGTGTCCTGAATGTACTCTCCTTCACACCATGCTAGATTCATGCTAGGCTAGAAGGAACAGTATACTTTCTACTAAGATCCCTAATGATGCCAGTGGTGGCACAAGTCATTCACCAAATTACGACACAGAATGTAACCGTATTTTCTCCCTTAGGGCTTAAAGGAAAGAACTTGCTCTCAAACTACAGACAGTAATGTGTACCCACAGTATGAAACAAAAGGAAGAGAGAGAATAGCCCAGTAAACTGTGAGATTTATCTCAGATAACTCTCTCAGCAATTATAAATCACCTTGGAAGACAACTCTCAATCTCACCCCCAGCTTAGATACATCACAAAATGAAATGGTGATTAACAAATTCTAGGAGCTTATCATCACAGAAGTGTGAATGGAAAAGGCATAATGGCCAAAATTTCCCATGGACTAAATACTAATACTAGCATAAAGAGAAATTGTCATCTAGCACCTTGAGGTAATGTATATATAAAACATACAGTCTATGTACATTATGAAAGTAACTTTCCTAGAAAATATTAATTAAATCTAATATAGTGCAGTAAGTCCTCACTTAACGTCATCAATAGGTTCTTGGAAACTGCAACTCTAAGCAAAACAACATACAGCCAGAACAATTTTTTTTCTCTTCAACATTATAATGAAATGACATTGAACAAAATGATGTTATTTAAGAACTTGCTGTATATCATTTTGCTTAAAGTCACAGCTTCCAAGAATCTACAGAAGATGTTGAGAACCTACTGTCTTCTTTTAATTGTCTATTGGCCACAAAATAATTCCTCAATTAACTAGCACTCCTATTACGTTTTGTAAATTATAGCAGGAAAAAGAGACATGGCAAAAAGAGCAACAAAAATTGGTCTACAGGTCTCTAGTCTCTTTTTCCCCAATATCTAGATTTATAAAAGGTTCAGATTAAAAAGTGAAAAGATATCTTTTCAACAAATGGTGCTGGGAAAACTGGATATCCACATTAAAAAAAAAATAAAGTTTAACTCTTACCTTACATTATATATGATAATTAACTCAAAATGCCTCAAAGACCTAAACTTAAAAGCTAAAAGTATCACACTCTTAAAAGAAAACACAAGGGAAATCTTAATGATATTGGATTTGTAATGATTTCTTGGAAATGACATGAAGCACATGAAGAAAAAACATGTAAATTAGAGTTCATCAAATTAAAAACTTTTGTTTATGAAGAGATAGTCTCCTTTGATGCACTATCAAGACAGTGAAAAGACAACCCAAAGAATGGGAGAAAAAAATTGCAAAGCATATATCTGATAAGGGATTAATATCCAGAATATATAAAGGACTGCTACAACTCAACAACAACAAAAACACAACCCAATTCAATAATGTATAAGGATTTGAATAATATTTCTCCAAAGAATGTCTACAAATGACAATAAGCATATGAAAAGATGTTCAAGATCATTAGTCATTAAGCAAATGTAAATCAAAACAATGAGACATCACTTCATATTCATTAGGATAGCTATTATTAAAAAATGAAAACTAACATTTTCCCCTCCTACAGCTAACTCCCTTACCTTAATCAAGTCTTTGCTCAAATGTCATGTTCTCAATGAGTCCTTCTCTGACCATCCTATTTAAAACTGCTTCCTTGCACTACCAATTCCTCTTATCCTACTCTATATATTTTTCTTTTTCTATAGGACTTACATATTTCTAACATACTATATAATTTACTTACATGTAATGCTTATTGTTATCTTTCTCACCACTTTATAACATAAGCTCCATAAAAACTGGAAGTATTTTATTCACTAACCTATTTTAGTACAAGAATCATGCTACCTGGTACATGATAGTTGCCCAATACACATTTGCTGAATGAGTGAATTAACTTAATTTCTTGCCTGGAGACAGAAAAAGAATTTAAAAGTTTTTCAAACCAAATCATTCTTAAAATTAATCAGTTATTATCCTCTTCAACACCAAATATTATCTCCCATTTATCATCAACAAATAACCAAAATACTATGGCTTAAAATGTAAAGTGTTCTGCTTTACTGAACATTTCAATGAAATGAGGTCTCAAAATTTTATTCATGTCTTAATATTCACAGCACATGTGCCAGTTATGTACTTATTGTCTCTTGACTCTCACATCATCCTTCAATTCTCTGCTCCGTGATGCTGGGGCACTATATTTCCCAGGCTTCATTGCCTGCTGGTTTCCTGTTAGGTTCTGCCAATGAGAGGGACTAGTGGGAAATTAGAAGGTAGGAAGAGAAAAGAGACTTCCTTTTTCTAGCTCATGTCATCATCCCTCTAGCAGCAAAAGACACTTATGGCTGCACCATTTTACTTTCCCACCAGCAATGGCTTCTTTCAGCCCTCCCTATACCAGCTGCCTAAGCCCCTCACAGGTACCAGCACTAGCTGCCCACCAACCTCTCAGTGATTAGAGCATAAGCCATGCCATGTTCTCCTCAGTGGTCTGAACACAAATCACTCAACACATCCTCCTCTTAGAAGTCCATGCCCCAATCACAAGCTTTTCTAAGCTCCTAGGGGTTTTTTATTATTATTTCAAAATATTAAGGGGGTAAAAATGTTTTTGATACATGGCTTGAGTCAGGGCTATAAATGTACCCATCCCCGGAATAGTGTTCATTGTACCCGTTAGGTGGGTTTTTGTCCCTTCTCTCCTCTCCCCTCCCCCCTGCTTGATTTCCAGTGACTTTTACTTCCCTCTGTGAGCTTGTGAGTCCATCAGTTAGTTCCAATTTATTACAGAGTACACGTAGTGTTTGTTTTTCCATTCTTGAGATACTTTGCTTAGGATAATGATCTCTAGTTCCTTCCAGATTGTTGCAAAAGGCATTAATTCATCTTTTTTTTATGGCTGAGTAGCACCCCATGGTACACATATACCACATTTTGTTAATCCACTCATGAATTGATGAGCACTTGGATTGAATTTACAATTGTGAATTGTGCTGCAAGCTCCTAGGTTTATGTAACACAATTTCTTCCATTTTGTTCCATCAGTCCTATGGCTAGTAGCTGCTCCCTACAGTTATTAACATCCGGGTTACCTCCTTGTCATTTTTTGCTTTTTAGCCTTCCTATGCCTGTGTGACAAATTCCTTAATTAAATCCCATCTATTTGAACTACTTATCATGTTTATTGCTCTGACTGGCTATGACTGTATGGTACAGTATAAGACTTAGGCAGAACAAAAGACTGACAACAGAATAAATTCATATTTTCATCACTCAGAATTTAATATAATTCAGATTTTTTATATTATCTTAACCAAAGAATAACAAAATAGGTCTTTAAAATAGAACAAATAATGGACTGAGATCCAGAAGTACTATGTTCATATCTGTAAATTCTTATAGAGTTTATCCCCAACCCACTTCTCTCTCTCACCTACTCCATGTCTCTATTTGGATGTCTAACATGCATCTAAAATTTAACATGTCTAAAACTGAGCTCCTGATATTCCCTCTAAAACCTGTACCTTCCAAAGCCTTTCCCATCTTGCTTAATGGCAACTTCATCCTTAGCTTCTCAGGCCAGAATCCTGAAGTCATCCTTGACTCCTCTCTATCTTTCTGCAAATCCAATGAGTCAGAAAGTGCTGTTAGTTCTTCATTCAACATATATTCAGAATATAATCAGTCCTCATTATGTCCACTACTACTCCAAGCCACAAAGAACTCTCATTTGGATTACTGCAGTAGCCTCTGAAGTGATCACCCTTCTTCCACTCTTTTGCATCCCCACAACTTATTCCCAGCAACAATGAATCAAAGTGACCCTATTATAACATGAGGCAGATCATACCATTCTTTTGCTCAAAATGTTCCAATGGTTCCCCATCTCTCACAGAGCAAAAGCTAAAATCCTCACAATGACCTACAAGTTCCTACTTGTTCTGGCCTCTCTCACTTTTCTGACTTCATCTCCTGTTATTTCCCCTTACTCACTTGTCTCCAACCACTCTGGTCTCATGCCTGGTCCTTGAACTTTCCAGGGACACTTCTACCTCAGAGTCTTTGCACTGGCTGTTCCCTCTGCCAAGAATACTCTTCCCCCAGATATCTGCATGGTTCCCTTTCTCTATTACTTCCAGTATTTAAGCAAAACTTTTCTTCTCAATGAGACCTTCCCTGACCATCCTATTTAAAATTGTACATACCTCTACCCTAGGCACTCCCTATCTCCCTTTCTTGTTTTATTTCCTCCACAGCATTTATCTTCTAACTTGGTACATAATAATTGACTTGTTGGGTTTTTTTTAATATCACCTGTTTCCCTCAGCTAGAATGTAAGCTCCATGAGGGCAGGGACTTCTGTTTTGATCCCTGATGTATCTCCCATGCTCAATTGGTGCCTGGCACATAGTAAGTGCTGAATAAACACTTGTTGAATGACATTCCAAACTGCAAAGCACCAAAGAATAAATTAATATATGCACACATAGAAATATTGTGTGAGGCTGGTTGTGCTCATGCCTATAACCCCAGCACTTTGGGAGGCCAAGGCAGGAGGATCACTTGAGCCCAGAAATTTGAGACCAGCCTGGGCAACATAGCAAGACCCCATCTCTCAAAAACAAAACTTTAAAAATTAGCCAGGTGTGGTGGTACGTGCCAGTAGTCCTAGCTACTGAGAAGGCTGAGGCAGGAGGATCACTTGAGCTCAGGAGTTCAAGGTTACAGTGAGCTATGATCACGCCACTGCACTCTACCCTGAGTGACAGAGTGAAACTCTGTCTCAAAAAAAAAAAAGAAATATTGTGTGACATACATTGCATATGTATAAATTTTATCTTGCCTTTATTCTAAAGAGTAAAATTGTACTAAAAACTCTAATACTGTAGTATTACTATACCAGAATTACTTATCCTTTTTAATCAAAATCTCAAAATGCATTTATAATGCTACCACATAACATATGGAGGCTCTCTAGCACAGTGTTAAGAGTCAGACTACCTGGCTAACCCTGGGCAAGTTACTTGACCTCTGTGTCTCATCTTTCTCATCATAAAATAATAATAATAAAACCTAGCTCATAGGAATGATATAAAGGATTAAATTATGTACAGGTTGAGTATCCTTTATCCAAAATGCTTGGTATCAAAGGTGTTTTGGGTTTCAAATTTTTTTCTGATTTTGGAATATTTGCATATACATAATTAGATATCTCATGGATGGGACCAAAGTCTAAACACAAGATTCATTTATGCTTCATATACACCTTATACTCATAGCCTGAAGGTAATTTTACACAATATTTTTAATAATTTTGTGCATGAAACAAAGTTTGTGTACATTAAACCATCAGAAAGCAAAGGTGTCACTATGTCAGCCACACCTTTGCAGGTATGCTTGCATGTGGGAATCTGGGAAGATATAAGATATACTGCAGCTAAAAGGGTCTGGGAGGGTCTTTTTTCCCTTGGGGATGCTGAATATAACTGTGTGTTATGCACCTTTGTTTTTACTGAGACCCATCATATGAAGTCAGCTGTAGAATTTTCACTTGTGGTGTCATGTCAGCACTGAAAAAGTTTTGGATTTTGAAGCATTTCATATTTTGGATTTTCAGATTAGGGATGCTCAACCTGTAATACATTTAAAGCACTTTATCACAATGCCTGGACCATGGATAATACTCAGTATATGTTAGCCACTATTATTATAAAAGAACCCAATATTTGTTGAGTGACAAGTAAAACCCCCAAATTCAGCATTCTATAATGCCTTAATTTCTTTACATTGCAAACTTATTTAAAGTAAGAATCATATTTTATACTTCTTTTGTATCTGGCATTGTACTGAACATATTAATTCAATAAATAATTGCTTTGTTGATTGATTGATGATATATATTATTAAGCCTACTAAAAATATAGATTGCAAAAGCCAGATTACTCAGGATGACCAGAATAAATAACACAAGGCTTAAGAAAAGTGAGTTTGTCAATTTTGTCTCTTCATCTTATCACACTATGTATGATATGTATAATACTAAAGTATACTAAAGACTTTTTAAAAATCACACAACAGAGATACATGTATTTTCTAGCAGAAAAAAAATAATTATAAATTAATGGCATAGGAAAAAAGGCAAAAAGAAAAGGAAGCAGAGACAGATGGCAGGCTTTAAACTTGAGGAGCCAAAACCTATCAAGGCTGTTAGAAGTCACAAGGGAAAATAAAGCACTAACAAAGACTTAGGTTGACAGCTAAGTGTGGAACTCTGTTGGAAAGGCTATTTCTCCAAAAGACCACTTAAACATAAGCCCAGTTGGGCAAGGGCAATAATAACGGACTCCAAAAGACATGTGCAGTTAACCACTGATCACAAGAAACTGGAACACTGGTCTTTCACAGAAGAGGAACTGCAGAAGAATTAAAATAAAAGCAAAGCAATAGGAGAATAAAATCATTACCCATCTTTGAAATGTTGATGGAGAAAGCTAGTATAGATTAGTAAATTTGACACCGCCAGCTGGACAACTGGATGGAAAAACTAGAACTGAAAGATCCTTAGAAAAAAATTTAAAATTAAGGTTCTGATATATAAATATGCTTTCATTTACTACAAACCCCTACCCATTGCTTTGAAGACATTTCATTTTTTGTCCTGATCATATAAAAGCTCATATTAGTTAATGTGAACTATGTTCAGAACTTGCCACGCTCATATGTACGTCACAGCCACTTTTTTTTTTACCTCTTCACGAATGTAATCTCACAGTGTGTAGATATATTTAGGAGGAACAGTGGGAGGGGAAAGTGGAATAGTGCAGAATGTTATTCGCAGCAGTGTTAGTATGTGAATGTGTGCACATCTATGAGCACCAGTGTACAAAAAGAAATATAATTTCATCATAATACTGTGGTTATGAAAAAACTATTTGAACTTTATGTCCATAACATATTCTCATTCAGAGGCAGAATGACAGCCACAAGGGACATTTCACAATGTGCAGTTCTATATTCTACAAAATACAAAGAAATAAATTCTAGATACATGCCTAATATAGAGATGTGTCAGTAGTCAATCCAAGCAAATGGGTCCTTCTTCAATTTCTGTCCCACCATTTGAGGTCCCTCCTTTAACTCACTCTTCCTTCCATACTTTGTTCTTTTCCCTTGGGTCTAACTTCCTTTTTTGGGTTACTCTTTCACTACTAGATAAACTTAGACCCCTACTCTATCTACTCTATTAGATAGTTCTTATCATCTGCAACATCTTCCCTTACTGCTCTGGAAACAGTGAATCTTGCAAGTAAATGATGTGACATCACACCTGAGAATTTAATTGATGGGTTTCTGTAATTACCAGAGGTACAATCATACCCAGGCATTATCCAATTTTTACTGCAAAAGTTTGTGGGTTTTATGGTTTCCATGCGCTTAACTCTGTAATCTTCAAGGATGAAAGTAAACAACAAATACACTGATTAAACACATATGTGTATATACATTATGTTAATATATCCTGTACATTATTAGATCATAACCATGCTAAAAGAAAGAAAGAAAGAAAGAAAGAAAGACAAAAGAAAGAAAGACAGATGAAAGAAAGATGAAAGAAAAGAAGGAAAGAAAGAAAGAAAGAAAGAAAGAAAGAAAGAAAGAAAGAAAGAAAGAAAGAAAAGAAAAGAAAGAAATCTTGACTAATACAGCCACTAAGCCCTTGGTATATTTAATAAATACTCAGGGCTGTGCATCTTGGACCCATCTTTAACTCAATACAATTACTACGCTTCTATGCAGATATCATCCCACAACATTATACTATATCATAATGACTTAAATCATAAAGCCAAATCTTTTTTCTCTGAGCTCCCTATATACACCTTCATTATTCAGAACATTCTATACTGCATATGTATACATCTGGGAACTACCTCTCATAAAACATCAAAAACCCTATGGAAGTCTACCAAAAAAGTCAAAAAATCTGCAAAACCTATTCAGAATATTTTCATTGCCAGGAATTAAATTTTTTTAGTTCATTAGAATCTTTGCTAATTATAACATAAAGTTACTCTGAGTTATGCAATCACTAATTCACAGGTCTGCAGTTTTCTTTCTAACCCCTCTGCATTCTTTACTGGTTATTTAGATAAAAGAATGACAATGCATCTCAAAGTAATTCTAAAAATTAACTTGTACAGCAATACGAGCGGTGTTTCAAATATCACATGTGGAATGCATTTTTAGAGGAGAAAAAAAGGTAATTTATATTTACTATTATTATCCTGTTCTCCTATCTAGCACTTTGAGACTTATTTTCCAGCCTCTGCTTAAACATGTGCCATAATACAATTAAAATACTTTAAATAATTAAAATTTTAAAAACAAGAGGTGAGTTTTGTAATAAAAAAACAAAAACAAACAACCAATGTGGCAAAAGATCATGCCCCTGTCATAAATTTACCCATTCTATGCTGTATCGTCTATTCTTGGGCAATGTTCTGTCTCCCGTAAAGTCCAAGAAATAGTAAAATAAAATTGTGTTTGAAGACCAAATACTTAAAAAGGAATGACCAGATTCATCCTGATTCCTTTCATTTCTCTCTCTCTCTCTCATATTCTTCAAATTTCTCTCCATTCTTTTTTTTATTTTTGTAATTACTGATGTTTCCCTATTCTGCATTATCGTTTTAAGAAAAGGAGACAATCATCGTCAAAAATCACAGGATAAAAGCCAAACAATGCACCTCTATGCCTATTAGTAACTTAAGAATGGAACATCAAAATAAAGGATTATCTAACCAAAAAAATCAAGGGTGCCATTAGGTCTTATATGAGAACACAGGTACAAATTTCACCAGTTTATATAAAAAAGAAGCCTTAAAAGTTCACTGTTATTAACACTTCTCAAAACCTTTTTAAACTTTACTAGCCTACACCAATTAATTTTCCAGCCTACCTACTCACATGGAAATTATACATATTATAAAGCAGGGTAATGACATCTTCTCCTCATCAAACCTAATCTCTCCAACTGAGATTAGATATTTTGCATCACTGAACTAGAGGTTGTTACAACTGAAAGGAAAGTGAGACCGAGAGAGTTTAAACAATTTGTTCAAGTTCAAGTAATTAGTTACAAATTAGTAGCAGAGTTGGGACTAGAACCCAGTTCTCCGGACTCCAAAACACCAAAGATGATTTGGGACTAGAATCCAGACCTCCAAACTTCAAAGCACTGAGTGTTGTATAGAAGAGAGAAGAAATTCCCCTAGTCCTAAAGAACTCACTAAAAATCTATCACTGCATACTTCTCTGATGAATATTACGTGGTAACAGTAATGGAGGCAATTGAAGAGCTAATGCAAAGAGGATTTTTAAAAAAACAATTTGGTTAATCCCAAATAATTTAAAGAGCTAATGCAAACAGAATTTTTAAAGAAATAATTTGGTTACACCCAAATAATTTATGTATTACTTCTGGCATACCTAATGTGATTTTTTTTTCTTCCTGGATCTATACCTTCCGCATTAGATTGCCTTAAGGTCAGTATTAAAATAAACTGGCATTCCAAAAAACTAGCAGGCAATGGGAGTAGAGATGACAGTTGAAATAGGGAGAGAGGCACCCAGGGTAGAAACATGCTGGCTGTTCTCCTGTTCAAGGGAAAATCATCCCAGAATTAGAAAATTGTTGTACCTAATCCTCAAGACATAACCCACACATGTTTGATAGAGTCAGCTATAATTATAAGTGAAATCCTTCACCCACTTCCTTTACACTCCTGCTTTTAAATGGCTAAAACCTCATTTCAAAAGATGGGTTCTGGGAATACAGGAAGAGAAAGAAAATGGAAATCAGGTTTTAAAATCACAGCACTCTTGCTAACAGTAAGAGTTTCACATGATCTCTATGAAGTTAAAGTGAAGAAAATGAGGGAAGAATTCCTCATAGTCATCAGTGAAACCCATGACTACATTCTGCAGACCCAGCACAGATCGACTTAAATCTCCCCCAGGCAACTGTTGAAAATGGAGAAAACCTATTGCACTGTGATGGAACATTTCAGACTTCAGAACTGACAATTGTATCTTTTTAACACTCTCAAAACTTAAAAGACTGGAAGAAAGAGAAGGGAGAGAGACCTGGAGAGGGAGCAAGTAAGAAGGAAGAAAGAGGGGGAAAAAAAAGAAGGGAATAGTAAGAGGTGCTATCTTTCAGGAAATTAAAATTTCATAAAGCAATCTACGAAGGAACATTTTGTACCAAAAAAAAAAAAAAGTCAAGTTGTTAGTTACAGAGTTACTGAAGATGTTGGTATTTGTTTCTAGGCAAAGAGGATTTCTCTTTTTAAAATATAGTAGTAATACAGACCAATATCCCTTATGAATATAGATGCAAAAATTCTCAATAAAATCCTTGCAAACCGAATTCAAATGTACATCAAAAAAATAATCCATCATGATCAGGTGGGCTTCATTCCCGAGATGCAGGGATGGTTCAACATACACAAATCTATAAATGTAATTCACCATATAAATAAAAGCAAGAACAAAGATTATATGATCCTTTCAATAGATGCAGAAAAGGCTTTTGACAAAATCCAGCACCCTTGTATGATAAGAACTCTTAACAATATAGGCATAGATGGCTCATTCCTAGAAACTATTAAAGCCATATACAATAAACCCACAGCCAATATCATACTGAATGGGGAAAAATTGAAGGCATTCCCCCTTAAAACTGGCACCAGACAAGGGTGTCCACTATCTCCACTTCTTTTCAACATAGTGCTGGAAGTCCTGGCCACAGCAATTAGACAAGACAGAGGAATCAGGGGCGTCCAGATAGGGGCAGAAGAGGTCAAACTTTCACTATTTGCAGACGATATGATATTATACATAGAAAACCCCAAAGATTCAACCAAGAGATTACTGGAATTGATAAATGAATTCAGCAAAGTCTCAGGATACAAAATTAATACACACAAATCCATAGCCTTCATATATGCTAATAACAATCAAGCCGAGAAACAAATTAAAGATGCTATACCTTTCGCAATAGCAACAAAGAAAATTAAATATTTAGGAATATATCTAACTAAGGAGATCAAAGACCTATATAGAGAGAATTATGAAACACTGAGAAAGGAAATTGCAGAGGATGTAAATAGATGGAAAGCCCTACCATGCTCTTGGATAGGCAGAGTCAACATAGTAAAATGGCTTTGCTACCTAAATTAATTTACAGAATCAATGCAATCCCTATCAAAATACCAACATCATTTTTTGCCGATCTAGAAAAAATAATTCTACGCTTCGTGTGGAACCAGAGAAGACCCCGTCTAGCCAAAGCAATCTTAAGCAAAAAGAACAAATTGGGAGGCATCTGTCTACCAGACTTCAAACTATACTACAAGGCTATAGTAACCAAAACTGCATGGTATTGGCACAAGAACAGACACGTAGACCAATGGAACAGGACTGAGAACCCAAATATAAAACCAACCTCATACAGTCACCTGATCTTTGACAAATTCCAGAAAAACATACACTGGGGAAAAGAATCCCTATTCAACAAATGGTGCTGGGAAAATTGGATGGCCATATGTAGAAGACTGCAAGTGGACACACACCTCTCACCTCTCGCAAAAATCAATTCACAATGGATAACAGATCTAAACCTAAGACATGAAACCATAAGAATTCTCGAAGAAAACATTGGAAAAACTCTTACGGACATTGGCCTAGGCAAAGAATTTATGAAGAAGACCTCCAAAGCAATCACAGCAGCAACAAAAATAAATACATGGGACCTGATCAAATTGAAAAGCTTCTGCACAGCCAAGGAAACTATCACTACAGTGAACAGACAACCTACAGAATGGGAGAAAATATTTGCATGCTACACCTCTGATAAAGGGCTGATAACCAGAATCTATACAGAACTTAGGAAAATCAACAAGAAAAAATCAAACAACCCTATTAAAAAATGGGCAAAGGACGTGAACAAAAACTTTTCCAAAGAAGACAGAATGATGGCCAGCAAACATATAAAAAAGTGCTCAACTTCTCTAATCATCAGGAAATGCAAATCAAAACCACAATGAGATATCACTTAACTCCAGTGAGATTGGCTCATATCAAAAAATCCCCAAATAAATGTTGGCAGGGATGTGGACAGATAGGAACACTCATACACTGCTGGTGGGACTGCAAATTAGTACAACCTCTATGGAAAAGAATATGGAGATACCTCAAAGAATTAAAAGTAGAATTACCATTTGACCCAGCAATCCCACTACTGGGTATTTATCCAAAAGAAAAAAAGACATTTTATAATAAAGACATCTGCTCTCGAATGTTCATAGCAGCACAATTCACAATTGCAAAGTTGTGGAAACAACCCAGGTGCCCATCAATACACCAGTGGATCAATAAAATGTGGTATATGTATACCATGGAGTATTACTCAGCAATAAGGAACAACAGTGAATTAACACATCTGGTATTATCCTGATTGGAGCTAGAACCCATTCTTCGAAGCGAAGTGTCACAGGATTGGAAAAACAAGCACCACTGGTACTCACCATCAAACTGGTACTAACTGAGGAACACTTACATCACACAGGGCAATAACATTCATCTGAGGGCGGGCGGGCGGGAGCGGGGTGGAAGGGATGGGAAAAACTCTCACTGAATGGATGTGGGGAGCACAGTTTGGGAGACGACCATGATTGTGGCTCTGACACGGGCAGAACAGGGGCAATGTGTATGGCCAAAGTGTTGTACCCCCATGATATTCTGAAATAAAAAAAATAAATTAAAAAAAAAAAAAAGAAAAGAGATTGAGGAGAACGGAGGGTTGAATAAATAATAAACTATAAGCATCTGCCTAAATAAAATAAAATAAAATAAAATAAAATAAAATATAGTAGTAATAACTATACCATTAGGATTCAACCTTATTTTCTTTTTATAGTATGTATATTGCATCAAGAGAGGGATAAAGAAGAAGAACAAAAAGTGAATTAAGTAGATCAATGAAAACGGAAGGAACCAGGGTAGAGCCCTTTGTTGTTAGTTTCTTACTGTCCAACCACTCAAAACTGCAATGTTAATTTACTTTCTTGTTTAAATACCACTTGCCAGGTATGCAAGGACAAAACAAAATAAATGTGAACTTTCTCCTCCACCAAAAATTTCAACTTAAAGCTAGTTGGTCATAGAAGGAGTGAGGTTGTTCACACCAGCTACGAGTGAAAATATTTTGTCACAAAAAGAGCTAAAATCAAATAGACATGGAAACCATGTAAGTAATCAGCATTTGTTTTTATCAGAAGAGAGGAACAAGTGATTTTGCTATATTAAGAAGGAAAAAATAGCCACTTAAAGACATCCTAAAGTGATATTTATTGTTTTCTTTTTATTGTTATTATTATCTGGTTCCTGCACATATGACTCTGCCCAAGCATGTGGAATCACACCTCCATTGGTTGTTTTAATTGTCTATAGCAAAGGAGTCATTTTACTCTAAATTCGGCAAGTTTAATGTGCCTCCTATTTCCTCCATAGTCAGAAATATAAATAAGTATTTAAAAGTAAAAAGGTTTCTTTTACCATAAAATATTAATTTCAAACTCATTAGAAACTGGTACTACACCTTACAATAAAGAGACAAATAAGAAGTTCATCAAGATTCTATGCCTGGTTTCAAACTGTTGGGAAGAGTGTAAACTGGTGCACCTTTTCAGGAGGCAATTTGGCAACATGTATCAAAATCATTAAAAATACTCTTTGAACTAGATATCTAGGAATTTATTCCACAGAAACAATCACGTTGATATTCAAAGATTTATATATTAAATATATTCATTAAAGTATTGCTCATGATAGAGAAAAAATAAAAACAAACTAAATGTTCAACAGTTAGTAAGTATTAACACATTTAATATTTATTCAACAAGTATGTGTTGAGTGCTTGCTACATGCTAGGCGTTGTGGATTAGTTAAATTAAAAATATATACTTAAAGTAAAATACAATGCATCAGTTTGAAAAATCATATGATTCCAAATTGTTTTACAAATTTAGTACAATGCTACTAAATCATAAATGGAGTTTTGGGGGTGGGGGTGGAGGAAAATACTTAATAAAATTATTCTAAAATTCATCTGGAAAAACAAATACTTGAGAATAACCAAGGTAATTTTTAAAATACGGATAATTCAATCAAAAAATATAAAATTTCACTAATTAAGAATTTGCCAAATGAATGGGCTGGTCAATTAAACAAAAGAAGTTGAAAAATTGGCCCAAATATCTCTAAGAACTTAGTCTATGAAAATTATAGTGTTTAAAAGATGAATTATATGGCTAATATTGTCAGGGTAACTGGTTCTTTATATCCTAACTACATATCACACAACCAAATAAATTCTAGATGGATTAGAAAATTAAAGGTGAAAAATAAAACCATGATAACATTATAATAAAATATATGTATATATTTACATAATGTTGGGTGAGAAAGATATTTCTCAAAGTGACACAAAAGGCAGAAATCCAAAAGGAGAAAAGTAAAATTTTAGATTTCATGAGAGAGATTTGATTTTCTAAAAATTTTTAAATAAAAGACAAAATGACAAAATTGGAAAACGTCTGCATCATATACAACAAAGGGCTAATATTTTTAGCACATAAAGACCTCTTGCAAATCAATGAGAATTAATTGCTCATTAGAATAATGAACAACACTTTGTGCTAGGCTGCTGTTCATTCATTTGATCTTTGCAAAACCCTGATGACATAAGTAATATTATTATCCCCATTTTACAGATAAGGAAACTGAGGCACTGAGAAATTAAGTAAATGCACAAGCTTACAGAGCTGTTAAGCAGTGATGATAGAGCCAAGATGCAAACCCTGTCATCAATAGTCTGACTCCCCCCCATACTCTCTCTCAAAGGATATGAGTAAGAAATTTATTTTTAAAAGGAATGCAAATAGACAAAGAGATGAAGAAATATTCCATTCCACTAAAGAAATGCAAATAATATTAAAAATAAAATGCCCTTTTCTACTTGTCATATTGGCAATGATTAAAAATAATGATAGTAAGTGTCAGCATGAATGTGGAAAAAAGGGCATTCTCACGCAGTGTTGATAAGAGCAAACTGGTTCAACTTTTCTTGAGGGGATTTTGGCAATATGGATGAAATGCCTTTAAAAAGGAATTGCCATCAACAATTCATTTTCAAGAATTTAAACTAAAGAAATAATCATAGATATGTGCAAAGATTGAACTATAAAGGAGTTTATTGCAAAGCTATTAATAATAATGGAAAATCAGAAATGACCTTACTATAGATGATCAGCTAAACTATGAAATGTCCACAAATAGAATAGTATGCAACCATTAAAAATAATAATGTAAAAGAATATGTGGTGTAATAGAAAATATAAACGATATGATATACTGTTAGATAAAAAAGCAGATTATAAAATATTTGTTACCACATATATTTTTGTTTAAAATATACATATACACATTATATAGATATAAAGATAGAGACAGACATAAAAATTTTAATACCAGAAGTATACATAGCTTGATATTACAGTGCTTATATCTGGACAAAGCAAACAAAGATTTTTTCCTCCTTTTTCTTTATTCTTATATTGCCTAAATTTCTTATACGTAATATCTGTTACTTTTGTAGTAATAATAAAGTTCATTTTTAAAAGGAAAGGTATGTAGGAGAAAAACATTTAATGGCATAGGGAAATTTTCATGATATGTTAACTTTTAAAAGTAGCTTGCAAAACAGCATGTGTAGTAAGATACCATTTTTCTTTTAAAAAGTATGTATAACTAAATAGAACAATTCAAGGATATAATCAGCATATGCATTTTGAAATATCTTTAAATGTCATTACAGTTTTTTTAGTTTCTTTTTTATACCTTCTTAATTTCTCCAATAACCACAGATTTTTTAATCAGAAAAAATGTAATGAGAAAGACTACATTTTACCTTTTTCTCCAAATCCATTCTACCAACTAATTATTTAACATAATTATGGCTAAAAGCAAAAAATAACATACTGACCTCCTATTGCCAAAACAGACACAAACAAATATGATAGTTATTCTAAGAAAAGCAAATCTCATAAACGTATTGGTATATTCTGCCCAATCATAAATTTTATTTAGTGATGAAACCCCTTACATATACTATATCAAGCTGCAAATTAATCCCAAAAGGCAATCAGGCAAATCACCTTGACATGCGTCTATCTATTCATAGATAGGTGGATACAGTAAAATAAGACAATTGCAAAATGGTTAAACAGATGACAAAAACAAATAATGCTGAATCTGGTTATCAATATATTAGGTCATTAAATATGAAATGTCCAATTTTGAATCAAAAGTTTAGTTTATTATATCTCAAACAGGAAGCAGTACAATTAATCAAAGTATGTGCCTAAACAATCGACATAGTTTTGCCATCTTAACGGTAGCTTGTTTATGCCAGCAGCGAAGAAGCCTGGAGAGCAAGTGGCGATGAAATCTCAAAAGGCGTTTTCCACAGCTTGTTGAGAACTGAATATTTTTCCTCGCAAAAGTGGTCCAAAGCCTGGAAGAAGTGGTAGTCTGTTGGTGCAAGGTCTGGTGAATATGGTGGATGACAGAGAATTTCCAAGTTCCGCTTCTATAGTTTGAGCAGCATTGTTTGTGTGACACATCGTTGAGCATTGCCTTGCAAGAGAATTGGCCTGTCTCTATCGACCAATGTCGGCTGCTTATTCACAAGCATCCTCATAATTTCATCCAACTGGTTGCAGTAGACATCCGCTGTAATCGATTGACCAAGTTCCATGAAGCTGCAGTGGATAATACCAGCTCTGGACTACCAAACAGACATCATTAGCTTTTTTTGATGAACATTCGGTTTTGCACCGTGTTTCGGCACTTCATCTTTATCCAACCATTGTGCTGAACGCTTGCGATTGTCAAAAAGAATCCATTTTTCATCACAAAACGGTGTAGAAATGGTTTGCCTTTATATCGTGACAGCAAAGAAAGGCAAGCTTCCAGATGATTTCTCTTCTGACACTCATTTAATTCATACGGAACCCATCTATCCAGCTTCTTCACCTTGCCCATTTGTTTCAAATGGTCCAATATTGTTGGAATAGTAACCTCAAACCTTGCTGCTAGTTCACGCGTAGGCTGAGATGGATTCACTTTCACTACAGCTTTCAGCTCATCGTTATCCACCTTAGCCTCAAGGTCGCCAACGTGGCTCATTTTCAATATTAAAATCACCAGAATCAAACCTCTCAAACCATCAATGTACTGTGCGTTCATTAGCCACATCCTTCCCAAACACTTCATTGATATTTCGAGCTGTCTGCACAGCATTGGTTCCATGACAGAACTCATATTCAAAAATAATACAAATTTTTGACTTATCCATGGTTTCACAAAAATTGCTCTAAAAACATTTTTGAAAGATAATCACAAACCAAACTCTGCTTTTGAAAGAATGAGGACGTACATTCACAATAAAAATAAAACAATAAATGTCAAAGTGAAACGCCAGAGATATCAACTATCAGACTTAGTACTAAAGGAAAGCGGACAATTCATACTTAATAACCTAATAGACAAAAAAAGTGAACAGGGATCAATTATTTGGCAGTGTGCCATTGTCAAAAGTCCTGGCCCCTGATTCCTAAACGTGAGCTTGAGCAAATCAAATAATCTCGCCAAGTTTTATATTCCTTGGTTTTAAATTTACAGTAAAAAATTAGATTCTTTAGCTTATAAATAAATGTTAGGGCTTATAAAATTACAGTAAAAAATTGTACAAATGTAAAGAATTCTCATATAACTAAACTAATATAAGCTTTGGTATATCTCAAAAATTATTGTTTACTTAATTAAAAACAGATGAAGGTAATGACATGAGATAAAAAGAATTTTAAAAAGAAAGAAAGAAAATAAAGAAAGAGAAAATAGCTGACATCCTTGATAGTGAAGAATTTCTTCTATATGCAATCAAGGCTCAGGAAAACTTAATAGCTTTTTCCTACTCCAGAAAAAGAACTAGGGGCCAAATTTCTGAATTTTGGCTGCTAGCCCCAAGCCTAACTAATCACCCAGTCGCACTTCTCCATATGGAGAAGCTGATATAGCATCAACAAATTCTTTATCAAAATCAACACTTTTTACCACTGAGAAAATTAAAAGTGTTGTAATCTATAAATGGCCCACCCTGTTCTGTTAAAACTTTATCCCAATTGGACACTATGCTTAAAAATATGTTCAAAGAAAGTTTCTCTTTACGTCCACTGCAATTTCTTGTCATAAATATTTTCTTCCACCCCTAGAAAGTTTTCTTGTTCTTATAATTTTCCATATTATATTTATACATAGTCTCCATGGAAATCTGCATAATATAGTCAGTTTCATTTTTTTCCCACTAAGGGAGAAATCTTTTATTTCTTAAGTACAAAATTCCAGTCCCCTACATCAACTTTCACTGACTTTCCATCTCCTTAAAATTTTACCTTCTTTTCCCACCCCCTCCCCCAACCCAAACACATACACACACAAAAATACATACATACACACACACAGTCACACAAAGACACAATGCCAAACTTTTAAAAATAAACACTTAAACACAAAATCACCTGAGGGTGACACTAAGTTGTAAGCTGTTTCAAAAAAAGTCTGTTAAGGTATGTAGCAGAGCAATAGACATTCTAATCAAAGTCTGATCATTTTTTCTCTAAGTCAATGTTATTAACAAAAATAATAAACCACCATTACAATAAGCCAATTCTCACAGTTAATCATTATAAAAAAGAAGTAAAAGTCTTAAAAAGCAAAAGTCTTTGTTTATCAAAATATTTTTTGTTTTACTCATTACAGGTTCTCTTGATAGTCCCAGGTTTCTTTTCTACCAACCATCATCAAAACATCCAGAAAACACCTTTGCCAAACAGTGTCACTTCAGCTCATAAATAACAACATATCTGGCACCGGTACACATAAAGAACAGACTAAATGTTTAATCAACTACCTCATCTTCAGGAATTAACTTCTTCTCTTTGTCCTTTGGTGGCCACAGTATCTTCATTGGAAGCTTCTATTACTGTCATTATTTCTAATTGAAATCATCCTCTAACTCCACACCCTTCCACGAAGGAAACATAGCTTTTATCTTTGTCTTGCACATGCACACTACAGTGAGGGGGGGAGACTAAATTGCTATTTGCACTTTCAATAATAACATAGCAAGTAAGTGGTACAGAATACCAAGCATGTTCAACACCCAAATCAGCTGTTGAAGAGAACTACATTGTTAACTGTTACCCTATCTGCCTAATACCGTATTTTCAAAAGGCAGAGAAAAATCTCACACCTTGGGCGAAAATTATCTGAGGGTAAAGAGATGCTATATTTGACACCTCACCTGAAGCTTGTGTCCATTCTGAATAAAATACTGCAACTTTTGGTGTTTCTGTGTTTAGGTCCAAGAAATGGAACTAAAAGGAAGTTACAGAGTTCAACGTGAAGTCATTGTCAACTTCAGGGTAGTTGTACTAGTTGTACCAATAATGGCAGAGTCAGGATTTGAACATAGGCAGTCTTAACTCGAAAGACCTTAACCACCACTTAATCTCTTAACCACCATAAAAGAACTTAATTGAGGCTTTTTGCTCCTTGAAATTACCCCCTTCGTTTAATGTATAATTAGAAATATACATTGAGATTAATTCCTGTCTCCCTGAGAAATGTAGCTATGGACATTAAAATCAATACAATGGTGTTTTGGCTAATTATTGTATTAACTTGTACCCTTTGATATAGGAAATTTAGCAAACAATGCACTCGTGATTCTATGAATCATGAAAAAGAGGTTTATTTAAAAAGAATTGTGCCTTCCTCCATAAATTTTTTAAAGTTTATTCTTTTAGGATTAATTTGGCCTGAATATTAAGTTCCTTTAGACTCTTCCACACTTATATCACTACATTTCTCCATAGATCCCTCATACAGCAACATCCCTATAATAGAGCAATGACGAGAATCAGAAAGGAAGTAAAATCCAAAACAGATGTCCAAGGTAATACATTAAAGCTTATTTACTTTCCTTAAAAGAGAATTCCTCAGCTCAGAATCTATTTACTCTTACTTAAACATAATTGTATTATAGCACTTTTAATTATTTGAGGATCACACCTAGGTTTAAATCCTGCTTCTACCATAAGTAATATAATCTTGGGCAAGTTACCCAACTTCTCTGAGTCTAGGTATTTTTTATCTATACAATAGTTCACCTTGCTGGATTGTTGCAAGAATAAACCCAATAGACACATGTAAAGTTCTTACCACAGTGCCTAGCATATACCAAGTACTCAATAAATAGTTCTTTGATAGCTCTAAAAAATAACTAATTACAATTCAAGGAGTTATTTTGAGAAGCAAATGACATAGCTTATGTGAAAGCACCTACATTAGTGCTGTACAACAAAAAGGAGCTCTATAAAATGTTAGTTTTCCCTCTTATCTAATTTAACAGCCCATAGATGAATAGAAGTATCAGCTTATAGGAACATGGGAGGAGGATTGATATTGCTAAAAGCAAAAACACTAATTACAGAGAAATGACAACTTAGAGTCTGAAAACAAAGGCAAATACAGGAAACCCAAAATGCAGATACAAGAACTTAAAAAGCACAGTAGTTTGCAGGGGGTCACTCAATATAGGGATAAATAGCCTTACTAGACCTTCAACTCAAAGAACAGCTCAGGAATCAGATGTTCATAGTGACAACTGAACCATCAAGACAAGCTGTTAAGAAATTACATTCAAAAATCAGAAGATAAAACTACAT
Organism: Daubentonia madagascariensis; assembly: GCA_023783475.1. Taxonomy (NCBI): domain Eukaryota; kingdom Metazoa; phylum Chordata; class Mammalia; order Primates; family Daubentoniidae; genus Daubentonia; species Daubentonia madagascariensis. Next base: position 23,633,829 of record JAKFHU010001990.1, on the reverse strand, counting down.
GATATAACCTCAACTACATATACATTACACCAAAATATTAATAGGAGGTATCCCTGGTAATGGAATTACACATGATTTTAATTACCTTCTTTAACCTTTATATATTTTCTAAACAATAAACTGTTTAGGAAATAAGAATGTATAGTTATATTGTAAAAATAATGTTGGTGCTTAAAGAGGAAGTCTTTAGAAATCTAAGAAATACATGAATGTGTAACAGATTAACTCATTCTGTATTTGGTCCCTTGTTCAAATCACCTCGATTGATCCTAGCAGAATAAAGCTATTACAGTAATGTAACATATGTGAAAAAATTGATTAGTTGTGGCACAATAAATTCACTTGAAAAAGAAAAAAATGCTAAAAGTGCCTTCATCCTAGAGGTACTATTTTAAATAGCAATCAGTATCAACACAAAGCTTATAAACTTATAACGGGAAACACATGATTACCTCTATCTTTGCAACAATTCTGACACACCCTTATTTTCAGGGTAAAAAATGTTTAAACAACTCTACGAAAAGAGCAAAATAAACTGATAAAATGGATAAATTTCAAGAACCATAGCCATAAGTAAAATGTACCTTCTAAAATAGACATAAAAATGCTTTAGGTAAACTTAGATATTATTGTGTAATCACTGACACTGCACAGACGAAAAAGGAAAAAAAAAAGGATAGCAGCATAGAAAGCAAACTAAAATATCAGAAATGAACCTATGGCAAATTTCTTTCCTTTCTGATCTGTACTATGCAACTCTCTTTGGAATTGTCCCACTGAATATCATGTACAATTAGTAGAAAACATGCCAGAGAGCTATCCAGCAGATCCTATAGGACTTTTTCATCCAGAAAAAGTACATCTTCCTGTTTCTTCATTCACCAGACCTCTAACTTTAAAAGAGTAAAAAGCAGAAGAATAAAAAGGCACAAAGCACTGGGACACTGTAAACTCTCAATTACTTTAAGCATTGATGATATTATCAGTAGTAATAGTACAGTACTAGCAAATATTTGAGATGGACTAAATGAAACACAGCCACACAGTTAATCTGTGGCAGAATCAAGACTAGAATTTAGATTATCTGCGTCCCCATTCCCAATTAATATTCAATTCACCCTTTCCATAATTTCCCCCAAAACTTGACATCTCCAGATCTAATTGTCCCTTTAGCTAACTCAGCTATGACTATTTCATTTCTTTCCTTGGACTCTGATCGTCAGTGGGTTAAAAGCAATGCACACCATTTTTAAATACCAGAGACATCTATATTTTGTAATAAAAGGAGAGTAAGTCTAAATCATGCCTGTAAAATGTTTTCTGAAGTGCATTTTCTTCTTGGAAAACAAACAAAAATGTTCTTTAGGTGTGCTTTACTCTCAGTAGTGTCATTATTTTCAAGTCTTATTTCCATCACTTAGAAGAAAAACTTCAGTAAACAGAAAGGTAAAGAAAAAATAAGTTAAAACAAATATCTTTCCTTTATTATTATGCTTGGAAGCATATTTTAATCCATTTTAAATTGAATACACCCAACTCTTAGAAATACAAACTCCTGTGATCACAAGAGACCCTGAGTTTTTCATGATGCTAAAGGAAAGAAAGGCATAATAAGTAAGTTTCTGGTTCTGATTCATTTTTTTGCTCTTTTGAACTAATTAATGCTTTGGAAATCCCAGACAACTGCTATATCATTTGTGACTGAATTGAGTCCAAAGGAGAAAAACATGTAAAACATTATTTAACTAAAATTTTGCAATTTTTTTCCTCTCCCACTTTCTCTCCTACTAGCTAATAGTCATTCAAACTAAGAGGATAGATTCATGTTTGTCACTGTTTAATTGCCTTGGACCACTTTAACACGTTCAGAGATCTGTAGTATCTGGAGCCATGTTGTTCTCTGGGGTCAACCCCTTCAGTGTGGCTCTCAAGCTCCTGGCCTTATTTCAAAACCATCTTTAGCAAAATCTAAAACTCACAGGAAGACTCTGCTTGTATTGGTATGCATATGGCTCTTGAGGAATACTAGCAGAGATTTTTTTTTTTTGTCCTCAAACATATGGTTTTGCACTTATCTTGGGAAGTGGGTTAATAATAAGAACTGGAGGAGAACTCTATTCAATTTAATATTATTGCAATGCAGGAAACACAAAACAAAATTTCCTTATTCCAAGTTAAGAATACCACATTGCACCACGTTGGGAAATCTTTTTTTGTTTTTGGAACCTGAGTTTTGATCATAAAACATAAAATCTGATCATGTCAATATTCTGATTAAAAATCTTTGTTATTTCCCCATAATCTAAAGTCTATGGATTCTTAGGTATGTATACAACACCCATTAATAATCTGATTCCACATCATTTTTCTATTCTTATTTCCTGACACATATCTTCTCTAACTATTCTCTGTTGACTGTTCTCTAGTCGTCTTTGCCTGATTTCTGTTCCTGGAGCTTGCAAGCTTCTTTCCAATTTATGGCCTTTAAAAATACTGTTCCCTCTTATGTCTCCTCTTCACCAAATTATATACCACTTATCATTTATGTCTCAGCTTTAATATCACTAATGCAAAGTCACCATCCTTGATCCCAAACCCTAGTTAGTTCTCCTTTTTCTTTCATAGTATTTATTATTTTATAATAAAATATTTATTTAATGCCTTCCTTTTCTATGGATTGTAAGCTCCTAGAAAAAGGAACAACATACATTTTAGTTCACTACTGTACTCCTGGCCCATACATACTTGACATTCAATGGATTTAGGAGATCCTCTCATTTTCCAAATATTCATTATGTGAGTCACCAAAATTAATAGGAAATGAAAGGCATCAAAATATAAATACATTCACTAATGAACTTACCATTTATAAAATTAGTCTTCACTCAAATATCCCTTACAGAGTAATTTAACCTGTATCTCATTCATTTGAGTTAATGTCTTTGTATCTTTGATAATCACTGCTCAGTGGTTTCAAACTTGTCTACACATTGGAGTCACATGGAGACCTTTAAAAATTATTGATGCCTAGGTCTCATTCCCAAAGATTGATTTAACTGGTTGAAATGTAGCATAAGCATAGGAATACTTTTAAAAATTGCCATATGCCTGTAATTTTTTTTTCAGTTAAGGTCGAGAATCAGGCTAGCCAAACGCTGGATATTGTGTTGTAGAATATTATAACCAATATTCAAAATAAAAATGTAAGATGTCTGCAAAGTGAAATCACAAGTCTTACAAAAGATTTACGATTTCATGAAGTAAAGAAATATAGTGTTGGAGAACAGCTCAAACCATTGACAAATCAAGAATCTGCAGTTAGACTAGATAAACACTAAAGAACCAAAAACTGACAGGAACAATAGTTGATATGGTAGATTATTCAAAAGAGAATTATTTCAACATAAAAAGATTAAGCAAAGTCCTTAGGAAATTTTCTTTGTAAAAACGACCCTTGTTATGATGGTACTATAATGTGAAAAGTGATTATGCTATCACAACATTTGACATGAAAAATTACTCTTAAAAAAACACAGTTAATTCATTCTTCTAAGAATTAATGCATAGTTAGAAGTACAGATGAATGCTTCTAAGTATATAAACTTATTTTTATTAATTTTAGTTCCATTTTAAGGTTGAGTCAAAATGAAATCATTTTCCATCGCTTACCATGAAATTTTGATGTCTACCCACTTTAGTATATTAAAATATAAAAGATAATCAACTTTATATCACATGACCTTGATAAAGATGCAGATACAGTTCTACTTTTTCCTTTCATATTTTTATACTATTTGTTTCATTGCCTGGCCTCATTAAAATAGTTAGGACATTCAATACAATGTCAAGTAGGATGAGTGAGCATGGACATTAATTATCTTGTTCTCCATTATGGGAAGAAAGCATTCTATGTTTCACCACTGAACATGATGTTAATTATAGGTTTTTCATAGATGTCCTTTTCAGATTGAGAAAGTTATATTCTATTCCTAGACTGCTAGGAATTCTTAATTATGAATGGTTGTTGTCAAATGCTTTTTCTGCATATATGGAAATGATCATATGACATTTCTCACTTACTCTCCTAATATGGTGAAATTTTCCAAATGTTAAACCAACTTTGCATTCCTGAACTAAACCCTACTTGGTCATGATATATTATCCTTTTTCTATATTGCTGGATTTAATTTTCTGTTGATTCTTTAAGGATTTTTGTATCTATGACCATGAAGAATACTGGTCTGTAATTTTCCTTTATTGTAATGTTTTTTCAGGCTTAGTGTTAGGGTTATGCTGGCCTCATAAAATAAGATAGGAATTGTTCCCTCTTCTTCTATTTTTTTTAAAAGTTCATTTAAGATTGGTGTTATTTCTTAAATGTTTGATAGAATCCACCAGTGAAACCATTTGGGTTTGGAATTTTCCTTATAAAAACTTTTGGTTTTTTAATTAACAAATTCAATTTCTTTTATAGATAAAGTGCTATTTAGGTTTTCTGTTTCATCTTGTGTCAGTTTTGGTAAGTTGTACTTGTTAAGGATTTTATTTATTTCATCCAAGTTGTATAATTTTTTGGCATAAAGATGTTCATAATAGTTTCTTACTGTCTAACATCTGTAAGATCTATAGTGATGATTCCCCTTTCATTCCTGATATTGGTAAATTATGTGCTCTTTTTTCCTTGGTCTTTACAAAAAAAAAAAAGAAAATAACTTTTGCCTATAAGTCTTTCTTGTTTCCAACAATTTGACTATGATATGCCTAGATGTGATTTCCTTTGCATTTATCTTGCTTAAAGTTTGCCAACTTCTTAAATTTGTGAATTAATATCTTTCACCAAATTTGGGAAATTTGGGGGCATTATTTCCTCAATATTTTTTCTGCCCTAATATTATTCTCTTTTATTTCCTGGGACTCATGTACGCTAGACCACTTAATATTGTCCCACATATCCCTAATGCTGTATTCATTTCTTTTCCAACTTTTTCTCTGTTCTTTAAATTGGATAATTTCTATTGATCTATCCTCAATTTCACAATTTCCTGTCATCTCTATTCTGCTGACTGTCCCATCAAGTGATTTTCTTATTTCAGATAGTATATTTTTTAGCTTAAAGTTCCCTTTTGGCTCTTTTTTATAATTTCTCTCTCTCTCTGCTAAGATGTCCTTTTTTATTTTCACATCTTCCTGGTTCTTCATATGTTGAGCAATTTTGGATTACATCTTAAACATCGTGACCATTATGCTGTGGAGACTCTAGATTCATTTACAGTCCTCTAAATAGTGTTGCTTTTTATTTATTTTAGCAAGAAGCTTACTTGCTTAGCCCCAAACTGCATATTTTGTCTTGCCTGCAGTGAACAGCAGCTCAAATGTCTATTTAGTTATTTTAGCCTTACCTGGGCTGCTTGAAGTCTGTCCTGTGCATACATGGTTTGGGGATCAGTGAGAGATTTGCAGTTGGGATTCTACTTTTATGGCTCTTTCCTTTCCAGGATTACCTGCTCACTTCCTAGCAGCTATGGTTGCCCAAAGTCTGTTCTCTTGCTCCCTGAACCAGAAAGAATGCTGGTTTTCCTATCAGAGTGTTAATGACCCTGTCTGGCACAGACCGGAGCCTGCCCTCACACTAGAAACCTTGAAAATGACAAACTTACCCAATTTCCCTTCCCCCCTTCTTCCAAATGTCATCTCCTCTCAAGATTTAGTCTGCCTTCAGTTGCTCTCCAGTGCCTTCAGATAGTTGTTTTTTGTGTTTTGTCCGAAGTTTATACTTGTTATCCCTACTCAATTTTCAGTGGATTAATTTAAAGTAGCCTTTTCTCACTACCAATTGCCTCTGACAATAAAGAGTTCTTGTATTGCCTTAATGGCAGAATATATGGTACCATGCTTTTTCACTCCTCCATGCCCTTACACATTCTACTCCACTGCCTACAATGTTCCTTTGTCTTTTCAATGAAATGTTAATAAACCTTTAAGGTTCTATCACGACTATCACCTACTCCATGAAAACCTTCCCTGACCACCCCAAGCAGAGTTAGTTTTTCCCATCCCTGACTTACCCAAGCTCCTATCACATTATTCTGTATTTATTAGTTTATATATCTGTCTTGCCAACAAATTTGTAAAGTTCTTTTATGTAGGAATCATCCGCTTTGTGCCCAGCATATAGTAGGTACAAATTGATGTTTAGTCAATACATGAATGAGTGTATTCATAGGAAACATTTTTCTCATCAAGCCAATCATTTAAGAGCAATGAGGGACAGAGGCACTAAGATACCACCTTCAATAGCCTTCAGATTGAGGATTAAAAATTGAGTAGGTGATACAAATAACTTACAGAGGAAGATGAAAATGAGTATGTGAAAGATCACATTTCATTATTCTTCCAATCCTACCCTCTTGCAAATGATTTAAGGGAAGATGGCAGGAAGGGGGAGGATTAATGTTTATTAAGGGTTCACTGAGTATTAGGTGCCTTTATCTATCTATTTAATTCTCATAACCCTACCAAGTAGAAATTTTCTATATCCATTTTATATATTTTAAAAAAAGATAGGCAGGTTTTGCCATCCCTGATTTTTAAATTCTCAAAATTTCAGTTGAGAATATTTAAATTGGAAATAACCCAGATGTCTATCAATATAACAATGGTATGTATATAGTACAAAATGTTATGCATAAGAAAATGGGATAGTTATATAAACTAACATAAGGCTCCAAGCCATAATTTCAAATTTAAAAAAAAGAGTTTGTAAAGTATAAAGCAGTATGTATAAAAAGGGAGAGTGTTACCTTCACATGAAATAAAACTTCATATTTCTATATCATGGTATATATTTATATATGATTATACAGAAAGAAGTCTGGAAGAATATAAACCAAATAGAAAATAATAGTTATACTTGGGAAAAGACACAGAATTTAGGCTGAGGAGAGACATTAAGGAAACTTTCACTTTTTTTCAATAATTATTAATTTAAGAAATGTTTAATGATTGCTATATGCTAGGCACAGTTATACAACAAGAATGTATCTGGCATAATTTTAAAATATTTTTAATTTTTTAAATGAAAGTATTACCTCAATAAGGGAAACTAAAATAACAGAAAATCTCTAAAGTGCTTAAAAATGTGATCCTTTATCTTCTTAATGTGCCAGAAGTTCAGAAGCTTTTTAAAGTTAAGTAAATGAATTTATTATTTTTTTAAAATCTGTTCTTCCTAACTCAGATTAAAATTCTTGTTCTCCAGATCTGGACCCTATGGAGAAGAAACAACCTGATTTCTCTTGTTTCCCCGTGTAATATAGTTCCATTCTCTTATACTAATTTTTCTGAGGTTTTGGAATACATGGTGAAGTCTAAAGTTCTTATTTGGGGTAACTCCAGCTATCAATTGGCTGTCTACAGATAAAAACACACATGTTTTTTTTAATTCATGTGTTTGAGCAACCCAGAAAATAAAATTGGCCTTCATGAAGTTCATTCTTGGCTTCACATAACAGAGGAATACACCTTGGTCCCTTATGTTGACTCACTTCCCTGTCTTAGCCAGGTGACTCATAGAAGACATCATTTCACAAACTTTACTATTGAAATAACTTGGTGTAACTCAACGTTTTAATCTTTCTCCTTGATTATTTCTAATGATGAGGCCTTACTACCTCAACAAAGAAGCCCGTTCCATTTTTAGGCAAATGTAACTGTTACAAAGTTTTTTCTTCTGCTTTCCTGTGACTCTGGTTCCCTGGGACTTTCACCTAGTAAACTTGGGTCTGGCCCTCCACAGTACATACTCTTTTCCCTATGACAGCACTCTAGCCATCTCAGAACAGCTACTGGATTCTCTTAAGACCTCTGTTTTTCAGAATAAACATGCCTGGTTCTTCTAACCTAAGGGAAGCTTCTCCCACTAGTTTGGGAAAGTATGAGAAACTGAATTTCTCTGCAACCAGGCTATTTGTCCAATTGAAATAAACAAGATTTGGTTTTACCTTAGTGCAACAACCACCTTCTTTGGTAATATTACAAATACCTCCTGGCATTTGTCTTCAAAAAAATATCCCTCCACCTGCCTGCACATGTGTATATAAGCTATACACACATTACCCTACACTTTTTCTTTTAAAAAATGGGCACCAAAAGATGCCTATCCTCAACTCATGTGACCTGCGTTTCTACCCAAGGGGCTTGTACCCTCTGCTTTAAACACAGTTTCACTTGTGCTACAGTTCATATACTCTGAATTATGATATTTAATTCTTTTAAGTTTACCCCTGTTTCTCCTTATTTTTGGACCCTAATATATCAGGAAAGGACTTGACCCATCAAACTTCATCCAGTAAGCCTTAACTTATAATAGGCTTAGTAATGTATCCCTGTTAATTATATGCAATTAAGCATCTCAGTTACATTTGTTGGAAATTGTTAACCACCTTGCATCTTTAGCAAATTAGAGAAAGTAAAACTTTCAAATCTAGAAAACCACATATGGACATCCACATAATTCATCCTTGTCCTTAGAAGAGCCTAATTATACCTTCCAATCCAAACCATTGGTGGGGGAGGGGGGCAGGGCAAGGTGAACATTCCTCTTGGTTAGAAAGCTATACCTAGGAATTTTTTTTTTTAAAAGATTTTAGTCCTGGCTTCTGTCTGATTTCTGCCCCAGTTTTCCTAGCTGTGAAACAAAGATAGTAAGAGTCCCGCTTTAACTATTTCACGGGGTTACCATAAGAGTTGTATAAGATACTATTAATATATGAAAAAGTTCATTTAAAAGTATAAAGTGTAATAAAAACATAAGGTGCAGTATTATTAATAACAATGGCACCGTCTATGACAACAGTGAGACACTCTACAAATCCCCTCCTTTTAACATTAAGACATTTTAATTAAATTCTCTTTTTTATCTTTTTGTCTCCTTTTCCCCCACCACCAACAAAAAAAATTTCAGCATAATCTTTTAGCCTTGGACTTTAATTACAAATGCCAGCAAAGATTTACATAGAATACAATATAAGTATATTCTGACATTTCGTAAACCCCAGCCCTCCTCTCAGACTGACTTCATTTTCTTTTTCCTTTTTGACAACCTTTTCTATATTCTCCTGGAAAAAAAAAATCAAACTACCTAACAATATTATAGCAACTGTCACCACTATGCATATTTTTTAGCTATCCATTTTAAAACTCTCACAAGTGGCCTCATGGCTTTTATCCGCAAAAGTGCCAGGTATTTTTTCTCATCTGTGTCCTAAATTTTTTCCAGATTTTTAGAACTCATTACAGCATTTCCACAATAGCATTATAGCCACTGGGACTGCTCTACAAGTTTATAATTTGAAAGCTCAGTTCCTATATCCAGGAATGCAGATTCCCCAAAATGAGGAAACAAAAGTGAAAGACTACACTGAAAAACAATGAAGAAAAGCTGTTAAATGTTCTATAGCTGGATATTAAGAAACGAAAACGCTTCTACCACCTCCCTCACCCCAATCTTTGCTAGCATCGAGTTGCATACCAACAGACTCCATTTTTATAACAGTACTTTTCTTTATTTCCCTTAATCCCCCTTTTTTCCTCTTTCTCATTCACTAAATTCCTCTCCCTGATAACAACAACAAATATTTATTGAATGCCTGTAATATGCAAGACCGTGTGTGCTACATGCTAAGGAAAACATCTGAGAACAAAATGGGCCAGTGCACAGTGAAAGACAGACACTAAACAAAAATAACATAATTAAATACATAATGTAAAATTGCAATATCTGTTAGGAAATAAATTAAAGGATAAGAAGCAAGATCTTTGCAGGCAGACAAGATTTGAATTGGAAGGATCAAGTAAGGCTTCTCTGAAGAAATGGAAATTTAACGGGGACCTGAAGGATGAGTAGAAATCATTCTGATGAAGAGTGGAGAGGAGTGAATTCTAGTTGAGAAGACACCATTATGTGAAGTCCTTGGGACAGGAAAAAACACGGAGGGTGCAAGAAACTGACAGTGGACCAGTACAGTAGCTGGATCAGAAAGAATGAGCAGGAGAAAGGCAACGGCTGAGGCTGGCAACACAGGGGCCAGATTCTGTGGGGGCAGGACCTTTTATGTTAAGGATTTTTTTTTGTTTTAATTAAAGTGTAATAGGAAGCCAAGAAAAAGTCTTTCTTGCATCCCAAAGAATGGTAGGTGGGGTCTTTCCTATGCTACAAGGAATATGGAATTTAAGCATAAGTAAAATGAAAAGAATGGGAATGAAAAACACTATTCAAGAGAGTGCTTACTTACCCCCGGCATGAAGGAAAGAAGATATAAAATGGGAAGGGCTTCAACTGTATTGGTAATATTTTATTTCTTATAAATAAGTTATTTATTATGCAATTCTTTATATATTTTTGTATGACTTAAATTTTAATAATAGAAACTTTTTAAGAATTAATGAATGCTAAAAATTCACTGGTTCATTTCCTCTGCCTCTTCTTTCCCAGACTCATTAAAGCATCTCAGTTTTGAAAAAGACAAGCACATAGAATTTAGGGATCTCCCCTCTTGTATATTTTGTTTCCTGTGCCTTTGTTCTCTAGATTTTTAGCATCAGATGTTAGGGGTTCTTTAATTAGTTTATCTTTTGTTTTAGCATACACTATAATCCTCATAGCTTTCCAACAACCACAGTGTTAATATGAGGATTAAATGAGATTAAAAAAAAAAAAACACAGCATTTAGCACATAAGAGCTCAATAAATGTTAACTATTATTTTTATTATTTCAATTATTATAGTCTACTATTTCCAGTCCTAAATATGAGCCAGAACATTAGAACTAAAAAAAGCTGAGTGTATAGGGCCAAATGATGCTCTAGTATTTTGAATGTTATATACTATGTATATTCACAAATACATATACACAAACACATGCATACATACAAAGTATATTTCCAACGCTGACTTTTTGTTTTTGAAAAAGACACTTTTTCTGTGCTTAGTTAAGCACTAAATAACAAAATGTTAACTTGAGATGTCTTTAATGCCACTAAAGACAAACATTTTTTTAAAAGATAAAAAAATCCTGCATATGTTGGTGCACAATTGCATTTTAAGGCAAGTTTAATATGTTTACTAACTTCTAATTACACAGTGCTACACTGAAAGGATTTATGATTACATAAAGCCTCAATAATATTTAGTATGGTCCATATTATGTTTAAAAGGCTCATTTTTGTAACATCAAGTAATTCATGCAAAATTTCAATCTTAAGAAATTGAATATTGACATCAAAATTTCTTCTACAACAGGAGGAGCAGTCTTTGGTGGAAGAACATTATTAAAATCATATCTTTTCACTTAATTTTCATTGTACAAATAGCACAGATCCTCTCATTTCTCTTTCCTTCCAATTCACAAATACAATAAAAGCTGTCTTTAGAAAGGTTCTTAAATTAAACATCAGGATGAAATGAGTACTGGGACCCCGAAAATATCAGAAATTACGACAGTTTCTGTCACCTAGAGTCTGAAAAATATCTCACAGAATCTTTATGTGAATATTATACTTTAAATTATATTTTAATACCTACAAACCCAGAACCTGCTCTTGTGGAAAAAAAAAAATAAAGAGTTTGTCACTCAAGATTCTTCAGTTTATATTACTTGAGGTTTGGACTTAGATTGTTTTAGTAATCATTTCTCTGTGCCCATTTCCTTGTTCTTAATCACAAACCTAATCATGTACTTTTATAAATATTCAAAATTAAATATATTTATCTACTTATGTAAATACTTTTCAGTTAACTTCTACCGACAGCCTATATAGGGATCTTATTAACAAATACATTTGGAACTTTTTAGATTTGTTCCAGCAGCTTGTAAATTCATATTAGACTTAATTGGTTAAATATATCAACGTTCTACTCATTTAAAAAATGGATATAAAAGATTAATTCCAAGTTTTGTTTTACTCACCAAGCTCTGCCATTCCACCCCACTGCCTGAACAATATTATCAGCTCTTCAGATACTCATTCTTGCTAAGTAAAAGGATATTTCTTCTCTAGCTGGATTAATAATCAACTTTCTAGATAGTTCATTTGTAATTCTCTTCTGGTTAACCCTTAGCATTACAGCAGTCTGAGCAACTCGTGCTAATCAATTTATGAAGGGGGAAGAAAAGGGGAAATTTGATCATGCAGATAACAAAAGGAAAGTAAAAATGAGGGACAGTTTAGATTAGGCCCAAAAGAGCAATCAGCCTTACTCTTTACACTAAAAGGTATAAATCTTTATTGTATATTACCAAAAGCATTCAGGTCATAAACACAAGAAACAAGATACATAAAGAGAAAAACCCAATAGGCTTGTAGCACATCAGTCCAGTGCATACCAGCCCACGTTTACTGCTTTCTTATGTGCAGATAAACACAATTCATCTCTGGGCATAAGAGATACGTTTTTTGTCTTAGTAGAAAGGTGTTTCAAATTCTAAATGCCTCCTCTCTCAACAGTCATAGCCACTTTGCCCCTTATCCTACAATAAGTGCCATCCCAGGCTTTATGCCAATTTTTTCCACATGTGATATGTAAACACTTGCATCAGAATAACCTGGGATGCTTGTGAAAAATACAGACACCTGGGACCCACTTTAGACCTCCTAAGCACCCACGTGATTCTTATATACCTTAAAAGTTAGAGAGCTACTACTCTAGGGCCATTTTTGACCCCATATAAGCAAGACTCCAACACAATCCCTAGGAACTCAGAATAAAATTATTTACTCTCGCTAGTTTGACCTTGACCTTTTGCCTTGATCCAATCACTAAGATTCTATCTTGTTTTTCTGTATCTGGGTGCAGTAGTCCATCTAAGACCATGACCCTTCATGGCGTTGGTAATCTTCCACATATAGACTACTCAGAAACTGGAATCTGTTCTTTAACTCCATGTGGTGTCTATGGTCTTATTGTGGCCTAACTGCCTAAATCTCTAAGTACCACTTGCCTCACATATATATTTTTTTTTCCTTTGTCTGCTTTAATCTCCTGTTTTATGCCTGTCTTCTATAATAGGCTACAATTGTTGTTGTCCATTGTTCAACCTTTTAGCTAACACATTTTGTCTGCTGTATTAACTTTCTCCCAAGGCTGCTCTCATCCTAGTGGACCCTTATTAGTCTGCTCTATACCTGCTATGATGAACAAGACTTGCTTATTTACATCTGGAGATGTGAAACGAACAACTAGCTAAAAGATCAAAAGACAGACATGGCAGCCAGTGGTTTCATAAATTGCTAAAAAAGCCCATGTTCATAGTCAGAATGAAGGAAAAGATAATGACTACAGAAAAAAAGATGACCATGGAAAGCTAAAGGGAAGTCCTTGAAAACTGGAATAGTAGAAAAGGTAAAATAAAATTTTAAAATTTTTTAATTCTAATCATTTGTTTTTATTTTCCTGGAATCTACTAAGAAAGGTCAACAAAAAGATAATTATTTAACCTGGAGAGAAGGTTAAGGTGACTAAAAGAAAATAAACAAACAAAAAAAGTACTGAACTAATAGAACTCAGAAGACTTGGATTTCTCATGGCCTGTCTACTACTTCCTAGATTTATGATCTAGACTAAGTCTCTTAACTTTTCTATGATTCAATCCCTCATTTGTAAAGTGAATGTAATAAATCAGGCCCTATGTGTCCCATAGGGTTATTTTGATAATTAAGATCATGTTTGTCAAAGAGCTTTGAAACTACAAATACCATATTTATAGTTTAGAAACGTAAAGGATTACTATAGCTATATAAATTGCTATTATATAAAAGATTATAATTAACACATCCACAAAGGGCATACAGTGGTGCATTTTTATTATTGTTTCATATCATTTTTAAAGGAAAGTATAAGCCATACACAGTGAAAAAAGTAAACAGGAGTTTGTGAAATGTCTTTCCTAAGCAAATGTTAAGAATAGGACCAATATCAGTTAGGGGGATATTAAGGTAAAATCATCCCAAAATACAGATAAACAATCAGATTAACTTGAGTTTTCTCAGGTTTACTAAAGATCTAAACCTTAAGAGTCTTACCAGAAAGACTTCTAGATGAGGAAAGGGATCATTTGGAATGACACAAGTGACATTTCTCATCCAAAGCCATCTAGCTAAAGCCAGAGTTCAGATTGACTTCAAGTCACAAAAGCTTGGGGCATTTGTTGCACGACATTCAGACTTTATCCAACATTGGCCTAAAAGTCAATCAAGTGCTATGATTTGATTTAACTGGATAATGTGTACACATTAAAACCGAGAAAGTGGAAGTCTTAGCCAGTGCCCAAATTGGTTGACGAAAGTTGCCCATATGAAGAAAAAAGGATTGATTCTTGAATTAAAAAATAGACACTTCCATTTTTTCTCAATAAACTCATTCAGTAAATATTATTGAGCACTTATTATGTTCTAGGCATTGTTCAAGACATTGGGGAATATGAGTGACAAAAACAGTCAAAAATTCTCTGCCATCATAGAGCTTATATTCTAATAGGAAAGAGGCCAATAAATTTAAAAGATACACAAATTATACAGTAGGTTAAAAGTTGATAAAGGCTCTGGAAACAAATAGAAAGATGACGAATTTGGAGGGTTGCAATTTTAAATAGGATAGTCAAGGTAGACCTCACTAAGATGACATTTAAGTAGAGACTTGAAGGAGGTGATGGGGTTTAGCGGGGTACTATAATCATGGGAGGTCTTTTCACCAATTTTAATTTTTTTACCACTTTAGTAATAAATAAAATATATCCTTATAAATTAATTTTTGCATTAATAGTGAGAGGTTGTAAATCAATAATTTAATGGTAAAATAAATTGTGGTATATCCATATAATGGTATATGATATAGCAACTTAAAATGTACTCAAAGACTATAAAAATGGGAAAATCCAATAAAATGATTTTTTAAATACAAAAATATATCTACAGTATGATCCAATTTTGCAAATATTTTTCTCATTTACTCAACAACTATTTTTCAAGTACCTACTATGAACCAAGCACTGTTTTCAGCACCAGAGAAAGGGCAGTAAACAAGCTAGACATGTTCTTTCCTCTCATACACACACAGATAAAAGACTGAAAGGAAATGCACCAAAATGTCACTAGGGAGTAAAGTTCTTTATTATGAAATGATAAGGTGAAATTATGGATTATTTCATTTTCTCCTTTATGATTAAATATAGTCCAAAGTTTCTAAATATTTCCTGAATGATTCCAAAAATAAACCATGGCATCTATACTTATCTAAATATTATGGTCCACATTTGCTTTGGGATATCTGTGTTTGGATAAAGCACAAATTTGTAGTCTTAAAATATTCTACCAAATGAATATTGCACTTTTCAATAATACACCAATTCTTATGTCTACTAACATCTAATAAAGTTGAGTAACATCAGGTCCCTTTCTACAGACACAAAAGCTAAGAAACAGAATAGGTAACTAATTTACCACACTGGAAATAAAAAGTGTTTAAATTGTAAATTATAATAATGTATATGAAAGTATCTCACACAGTGCCTAGATCAAGAAAAATTTGCTAATTCCGGATCCTATGCTAGTACTTCAGGATACATCTCTCCCCAGTTATGCTGGGATTTTTTTTTGTTTTTGTTGTTTTGTTTTCTTTTGTTTTTCACAGGGAAAAAATTACAAAAATGTCTTATCTGAATGCCAACCTCACCACCACTACCAGATGTTAGCTTTATTCCATCTCCTCTCAACCACTAAAATGACCAGTAAACAAGTTAAACATGTTCCTATGATGTTTTTTCATTCTTTCTTTGATTTCAGTTATTTTGTATTTAAACAATATAGCAAATGGCAGCTATTTGTCTACCTATAATTAGTTGAGTTACCTTGGGCAAGTCATTTCAAATTTCCAGTCTCACTTTTTTGATTTTTCAAATATAGGAACTGGACTAGATGATCTCAAAAGTCCTTAAGCTCTAAAGTTTCATGAAGTTATTATTATTTCAAGTGCATGAAGTATCTACAATAAGTTAAAGGAACACAGCTTCTCAAAAGAAGAAAGACTTAAGCAATAAGGATGGTTGGCTGGAAAAAGAAAACAAAGACCCAGGATTAAAAAAGAATTTGAAAATCTCCCCAACCCCCTGGACCAAGCCCAGCTTCAATCACAAAAGGGTTGTTTCGGGATACTAGAGAAAAGAAATATGAAGGTTTCTCAGATAATCAAAAGAAGGTCTTTTTGCTTATAAAAGATAAAGTACACTTGTTCCTACACACCCTCTGGTTCTTGAAACACACATACACACACCACCACCGACCACCACTCTAAGTGTTTTAATATTGATACGAAAGGAAAAAACAAGTCATTCGTTTTGCTGAAATTAAAGTATTTTAAACCCGGAGAGGGTGATTTTGTTTTGAGGGTTTTTTGTTTAAATAATACTGTATTCAATCCTTTTCTATCACCTACTCTGTGTACAAAACCCCCAATAGCTCTTAAAATTGTGGCATTTTCTTATGTACATAGAGAAAAATTTGTGTTGCTATTGGAGCAACATCTAAACAGTTTCCTGTAAACTTTCTGTGATAGAAGTCATAGAATTTATGATAAAACCCTGTAGAGTGGCAAAACAAATTTCTTTCATATTTATCATTCATTTTATTCAGTGTGCATTTGAAGGAAAACCTTTTAAGAACACCAATAATGTGAGAAAGCTACAACAACTAAATTTATTGTTAAGTATCACATCACTGGTCCTCCTAGGAGTTTAGGAAGAAAGCTTAAATCACATTTCCTAACACATTGGAGAGCTTCCCAGAGATGTGATGGCCCACAGAGGCAAACCATCCAAAGCACACTGGAATCTCAGAAACGGTGACAGAGAAATATTGCTTTGTTTAATAAAAGCAAATCTGAGTTACCTTTTTTATTTAACAAAATACAAACTCTCTCACCCCATTTTTCTTCTTTCGTTCCTCCACCCACTCCTGTTTCACCTGACTAAACTGTAGGTATTTGTTCCATCACCTGACTTAGAGGCTGGCTAGAAATATTAGAAAAAAACAATCTACCATTGTTAAATGAGACAACAACCTTTCATGTCCTTGAAGCTCACCATGACCTTTCATCTTTCCTATCCCCAATGGTCTCTCCTAACAACTAAAACTACACTCCGTTGGGCTGAATTCCAGATTGTCATAAAAAGAACCCTGTCCTTTCAAAACAAAACCAATTTTTACACCAAGGTGGGGGAGAAACACAAGTCCATTGTTCCCTCACAGATGGAAGTTGGAGTTACTAAGGCAACTGCTCTAATCCTCCTTTTTACCACCTTTTTCACATCACTGGCCTATCAAGTATGCTACCTTTTAACTCATAAGCTCAAAAGCTGGTAGTCTAACTGGCTGCCCTAATTAGCTACGATTTTCACACTACAGACAACATGATGAGCTAATCGAAATTTGCAAAATAATGACGTACCTCCAGCAAATATTCCTCCTCCTGAGGCCCAGTCTTAGAATAACAATAATGAGACCATTATTAGAGAAGGGCATTAAAATGCTGCACTGCTGCTAAACAGAGAACTTAATTGTTCTGGTCTTGTCCATTGAATCAACAACCTATTGTTGTGGACTTGAAAAATAAAGGACTGGAGAATGGGTGCCATGATGATTGGTCTGTGCGGCCATACCGGCACTCTGTAGAATTGTTTTCTTTTGAAACTCTTGATGGACTAGTAGTTTTGTTTAAAAGTAACATAAAAGGCGATTGTCTGGATAAAAAGTCTATTTATTGAAATCCTTAGAAGCAGTTGCATGGATTTGTTCGTGACCCCTGAGATAAAAACATAGTGACCATAATAACACCATTTGTAGAGAGCCCTGTTACCACTGCCTACAGTAACATAAGATAAGAGACAGTCTTTTCTAGCTACAGTAGGAAGGAAGGAAGTACTTCTGAGCAGAAAGCAAGAATGATAAAAGGTCAAATACTGGATAAAGCTCATTAATCTCTGAATGAAAGACTTTTAAAAATAACGCTAATTTAAGAATTCTGTACAATTGCTACAGATTCAAGCACATGTAAAAAGGCACACAGCTGTTTTTTTTCTTTTCTTTTCCCACTTTTGAGCTTCTTTCCTTTAGTAAAAAGAGGATTAAAATAAAATGATTATTAAATAACTGAAGCAAGATGCCTCAGGATAACCTGAAGAACGAGAAACCCAAAGGTTTCCAGATAATTATTCTTATGGTCATCCCCAGTCTATATAGAGAATAACAAAACACCAAAGTTAAAGGTTAACTAGTGTAGGATTCTTAGCAATAGAAAAGCACTGTTTACACACTGTAAAAGTGTCTTCTATATGGAGCCACAGAATATGTTTTCTGTAAAGTCAGGCCAGGATTTTAGCGTCGAATTGTGGGGGAGGGGTGTACTTTTTTTGTTAGTGGGTATTTGGGGTAGGGGTCTATTTGTTTGTTACCAACTGAAATGTGCATTATATAAAAATGTATTAAATTGTAAATAAGACCTCTTGCTTCATTCAATCTGTGCTTTGCTTCATTTATCTTCATCTTGTTAAGCTAAATTAATTAACAATCTCACTGTTGCACACTTTCTCTTTTCATTACATCAAATAATGGCCCGTATATGGAGAAAGCCTTCACCATGGGAATTCTGCAACTCTACTGCTAGGAAGAGTTTCTGTGTATCAGTGTAGCAATATTCATTTTATAAACATTTATTAAATGTACTTTTCATTGTTAACAACTAATTAAGAACCTAAATTCCTAATACATTATCAATGGAAAACCATTAACAAAAAGCAGAACTAAACTAAAAGTTGCAAGACACTTTAAAAAGGAAGAAAATCACACTGTATGTCCACAACCAGGTTTCACCAACAATTTCACCTAAAATAAGAAGAAACCCATGAAATTTGGTAGGTATGTTTTCACAGATACAACATAATATTGCATAAAAGCTTTAAGACACACCCCAAGCTGTTCTCCTCCTTGCTGTGAAATGTCTAACGTGATAAATTGGATGATTAGAATTTCATTGGTAAATCCCATTATTTTAAATCTATAAGAATGAAATGTGTTAAACTCTTTTATAAGTTTTCTTTTCAACCTGAAACTCTGGCATTTGGAGTTATGCAAATGGACAAAACAGTAAAGCCCTTTTAAATCTTTTCCTTGATCAAGCAGAGCTTCTTTCTCCAATCACAGCCTTGTGCATGGTATCTTTCTGCTAGCATTTCTTATTTAATTAAAACAGACACTGACAGAAGGACATGGATTAGTACTGTAATGATGCATTTACTTAGATTAATCGGAGGCTCCTTTTAGAGTAATGGCTTAAACAAAGAACAAAAGGAAATTGTTATGAAACAGCCTTTTATCCCAGGCGAAGGTCGCATTACGAGGTTTTTAATTTTGTCAGCTTCTGTTATACTCTGCCTTGCTAGTGGAACATGAGAAGTGCTTTTACCCCCAATAAAGCCAGTTATTATAAAAACAGCCATTAAAGCTGCAAATTAAAATGTCTGATTTTAAAACAGGTTACTTAGCTTTCAGAATCCTCTAATTAGCATGTTGTGCATTGTTGTGAGGAAAAGAAGACTAAAATGCTAATGACCTACCACCAGGTGACCACACTGCTGTGCAAAATAATAAGGACCTTTCCAAGTAATATGACAAATTAACCAAATACAGGTCCCCCATTTAACACCCCTCTCCAAGTATAGCTCCAGATGAATGGAGGGCCATAACTGTTAAGATATGTTCAGTAATGCCCTCCCGCTGTCCAGAAGACTCTCAGCCATCTACTTTTTATACAGTCACTAAAAAGCAGACTTCCTTCTACCACAAAAGAAAGTAATTGAAATAGCAATACTAACCAGAGAGTCTGAAATTAGAAAAGACAATAGTCATTTGATTTCAAAGTACAAAGAAAGAATTAAATAACACGCCCCTAACAAAACTACCTCTTTTCACCCAACCTTTTCCCCCTTCTTTAATAAGTTGGGCTTGCAGAGTGTAAATGGAGCTAAGGTTTGAAAGCTCTGTCTTTTTTCACACATCCACTTTTACACTATGTTGTCTTTAAATGGCCCAAAGGTCAATAGAGTTTCCCTTCTCCAAGCCTTGTTTGTCCCCTCTGTTTTATTGACTCCACTCACTACTACCTCTCCTTAGTCAAAAGTTGCTCTTGACAAAGGATATACTGTCCTTTGTGTTTCCTATTATATGAATTTAACTCAATTATTTGTCCTACTTGCTTTTTCTGCCTTACCTTTCTTTGTGGACTAAACTGTTCTGTGCCCTATAAAGCTATCATACATTAAGTGAATATGTAGACTGGGTGGGAAATAGCTCTAGAATTCCCCACAGAGAAAACACATTCCACTTTAAGTCAAATCTCACACAAGTACCAGTGAGTATCTTGTTCTAGAAATTTCTTAAAACCAACGTGAAATAGATATGGTCATTGCAACAACACAAGAAATCACTCAGCATCATCAGTGACATCTGCCCAGTCGAGTCTTTTGAAAAAGGGGTTATCTAAGGTTGTATCAACTATCTATGGCCATAAGAATTCTGCAGGTTCAACCACCTCAAAACTTGGTGGCTTAAAACAATAAGCATTTATTTAGCGTGTGCTTTTGCAGGTCAGCTGGACATTTCTCTGGTTTTAGTTGAGCCCACTAGCATGTCTTGTGATTGGCTGGCTTCTGGCTCATCTAGGATGCCTTGGCTGTGACAACTGGTGTAATTCAACTCTGCTCCATATGTCTCATCCTCCAACAGCTAGCCAAGGCTTGTTCTTCTACAGTGACAGAAAAGAGCAAGAGTGTGAACAGAAATGCACAAGTGCTTTTACAAGTCTCTACATGTGTCACATTTGCTAACACCCCATTGGCCAAAGCAAGCTAAATGATTCATCTCAGAGTCAAGGGGTGGGGCTGAAGCCTCTGTCAAGATTGGAAGGGCATTGCAAAGTTTCATGGCAAAGGTCGTGAATACAAGGAAGGATGAAAAATAATTGGTGCCTTTAAAGTAATCATTCTTAGCAAAGAGTTGGTCAAGGTCATTTTGATGACTCACAGAGTTCTTTAGCAGAAGCCTCTGTTTTGTTCCATTTTAACCAATGTTGTCTAGATAGCTACTCAAAATTGATATTTTCATTTTAACAAGTGAGAAAAACTCCTAAAAAACAGCTAACAAACAACCCCATCACACCTATCTCCATTGATTTCTAATTTAAACATTATAACTAATAAGCTAACCCTAAAATGTAACCTACACAAATTCACCATTTATTTTTATGTACTGATTTGTGAATCAGTTATACATATCTTAATAAAAGATTTCAAAACTACAAACTTTTTTGTCTCTGAAGCCTCCCTTCTACTCACAGAAGCAGCTAGTTTGAGGAGATATTTAACGGATACCAGACCCAGAATTTTCTTCATTACCATATCTCAGGTAGTATTGACAGTTTCATTCCACAGAATATCAAAA
The DNA here is from genome assembly GCA_023783475.1 of Daubentonia madagascariensis. Classification (NCBI taxonomy): domain Eukaryota; kingdom Metazoa; phylum Chordata; class Mammalia; order Primates; family Daubentoniidae; genus Daubentonia; species Daubentonia madagascariensis. Next base: position 23,612,286 of record JAKFHU010001990.1, on the reverse strand, counting down.
AACAGTATTTCACAGTCCTTTACTACAGCAGACATAGCTGCAAAAGCAGTGTCCAAAAAAAAAATTTTTTTAAAGCCCAGTCCCTACCGCTCACATCCCTGTTATTCCTCTAATATCTTTGTGAGAAAGGAAAGCAAAGAAAACTAGTCTGAGGGTGCTACGTAAGAAGGTGCCTTAGAATAAGATAATTAATAAGTTAATTAATAAGTTAATTTTAAGCTCTGCAAATTCTCTGTTTCTGGCCAGAAGAAGCAAAAGATCAACGAGGAAAGTATCCATGATGACTACACCAGTTTCTCAGAGTTAATGTGTCAGAGGCCCTAGACATAGTTTTAGGAAGATACCTAGAGCCAGTTACCAGTCTTTCCACTCACAAACACTGATCCAGCAAGAGTAGGAGTGATTACTGGGCAAAATTCCGAAACCCTGTGGCAAGGGAAATACTACCCTATAGCACCACTCAACAATTATCCCTGTGAGCAATTAAAATAACCAGTGAAGTGGGTCTCCAAAAGGAGCCTTCAGCCATTCCTTCATTTGAGCCAGCACTGACAATAAGGGCTGCCAAAGCTGGCACTAACACCCGCGGAACAAGAAATAAAGGCCAGCAAGGCTCAATCTTGCATCCAAAGCTACTAAAAAGGAAATTAAATGACATGGAGAAAACTATCTATAGAATTACCCAATTAATACAGAAAAGGGAAAAAATAACATAATAAAATCCTTTTGTAAGTCCATTTCACTCTTCCACATTCCTTTACAACTTATTTTAATAATAATTTTGTTTTAAAGCAAAGTCCTAAATTATGGTTTGCCTTTTATTAATATAAATAGGGATGATACCAGATAAGAATGCAATTTGCACTGCTTTTCTAGTGTTTTGATCAACCAAATCCTCTCACCTGTTTTTTAGCAAGTATCAATCATTAGAGGAGTGATTCAAAGTTATGCAACAGAGCAAAGCTAATAGGTCCATATAAGAACCAAGACTAGCATTGTGCCCTCATTAACACTGGGTTCTAAACAAACAATAGTCCCATGTTCAGAAAGCTGTACTAATTCTTCTCAATGGAAGCAGGTTGGATTTAACTCAAAATTTCCTTTAAAAGTCTCTTTGCTTTGACAGAGAGGCAAAGAGAAAGAGAAACAAAAGCACTTGGATATCAGAAAAGGAAAGGGCCATAGAGAACAAAGATGGAAAAGGAAAGATCAAACTCCTTATGAACGTCATCTCTGCATATCCATACCTGGTACACAGTATGTGTTCAAAAACTGTGTGTTCAGTAAAACCATCATACATGTAGGAGATAAGTAAAGAAATTGTGTCACTAGTCATATCAGATATTTAGGAAACCCAAACTTTAGACTTCCTAACATTTGTGCTAAACTCTTTTTAATAGGATAAAATGAGATGAAACATGGGTCAAATTACATATGGAGCCACACCTACCTCTCCAGATTTTTTTTTTCAGAGGGGAGGTCTCACTATGTTGCCCAGGCTGGTCTCAACTCCTGTGTTCAAGCAATCAATCCTCCTGCCTCAGCCTCCCAAGTAGTTTGGACTATAGGCATACGCCAGTGGACCTGGCTTGGTTTTCGATAGAGATAAAAATATGATGAAAACTAAGGCCAAGGAGAGACTCAGAAGAAGAATAATGTCATATGGCTTAATACAACTAATGGAATAGTTGGGGGACCTGAAGGGGAAGCTCTACCCTTTTGCCTTTATAAAGAGCATTTGATACATAAGTAGACTAAGTATTTAAATCTCAGATCATGTTTAACTCCAATTTTGGTGCAGGAGCCTTTTTCTCTGTTCATGTAATACCTTCTCTAATAATCAATATCTTCCCTAACCAATGCCATCAACCTGCTGTCCTCTTGATCCCAATTGATTACACCACATCTGCCAAAACATAGTCAAAGATAATCACCAGAACTTTCTCTAAAATTGATCACATCCTAGGCCACAAAACAGATCTCAACAAATTTAAAAAAACAAATTATACCATGTATCTTCTCAGACCACAGTGGAATAAAATTATAAATCAATTCCAACAGAAACACTCACCTCTACACAAAACCATGGAAATTAAACAATCTATTGCTGAATGACTATTGGGTCAAGGAGGTGATTCAGATGGAAATCAAAAGATTCTCTGAACTAAATGATAATGGGGAAATAAGTTATCAAAATCTGTGGCATACAGCAAAAGCAATCATGGGAGGAAAACTCATCACTTTAAATGCCCACATATAAAAGACAGAAAGTTCACAGATCAACAAACTAATGAATCATCTCAAGGAACTGGAAAAGGAAGAGCAAACCAACCCTAAACCCAGCAGAAGAAAAGACATAAGCAAGATCAGAGCAAAACTAAATGAAATCGAGAACAAAAGAACTATACAGAAGATTACTGAAACAAAAAGTTGGCTCTTTGAAAAGATAAAGAAAATAGGCCTCTTGCTAGATTGACCAGAAGCATAAAGGAAAGGACTCTAATAAGCCCAACTGGAAATGAAAAAGGAGAGGTCACAACTGATATCACAGAAATACAAAACATCATCTTTGAATACTATAAAAATCTCTATGCCCAAAAACATGAAAACGTGGAGGAAATGGACAAATTCTTAGAAACACACTACCTCCCTAGGCACAATCAGGAAGAAACAGAATTCCTGAACAGACCAATATCAAGTACCGAAATTGAAGCAGCATTAAAAAATCTTCCAACAAAAAAAAGTCCCTGACCAGACAGGTTCACACCTGAATTCTACCAAACCTATAAAGAAGAACTGGTACCTATACTGCAGAAATTATTCCACAACATCGAGAAGGATGGAATCCTCCCAAACTCATTCTATGAAGCTAATATCACCTTGATACCGAAGCCAGGAAAGGACACAACAAAAAAAGAAAACTACAGACCAATATCTTTTATGAATATAGATGCAAAAATTCTCAATAGAATCCTAGCAAACCAAATTCAAATGCACATGAAAAAAATAATTCATCACGTTCAGGTGGGCTTTATCTCTGAGATGCAGGGATGGTTCAACATACACAAATCTATAAATGTAATTCACCATATAAATAAAAGTAAGAACAAAGACCATACGATCCTCTCAATAGATGCAGAAAAGGCTTTTGACAAAATTCAGCACCCTTTTATGATAAGAACTCTTAACAACATAGGCATAGATGGCTCATACCTCAAAATTATGAAAGCCATATATGATAAACCCACAGCCAATATCATACTGAACGGGGAAAAATTGAAAGCATTCTGCCTTAGAACTGGAACCAGACAAAGTTGCCCACTATCTCCACTTCTATTCAACATAGTGCTGGAAGTCCTTGCCCAAGAAATCCGACAAGAGAGAGGAATCAGGAGCATCCAAATGGGGGCAGAAGAAATCAAACTTTCACTCTTTGCTGATGATATGATATTATATCTAGAAAACCCCAAAGATTCAACCAAGAGACTCCTGGAATTGATAAATGAATTCAGCAGTCTCAGGATACAAAATCAATGAACACAAACCAGTAGCCTTCATATACGCCAATAACAGCCAAGCCGAGAAACAAATCAAAGATGCAATAACTCACAATAGCATCAAAGAAAATTAAATATTTAGGAACATATTTAACTAAGGAGGTGAGAGGCCTATATAGGGAGAACTACAAAACACTGAGAAAAGAAAGTGCAGAGGATGTAAACAGATGGAAAACCCTACCATGCTCTTGGATCAGTAGAGTCAACATTGTTAAAATGTCTATACTACCTACAGTGATTTACAGAATCAATGCAGTCCCTATCAAAATACCAATACCAAAATACTAGATTTTTGCAGATCTAGAAAAAATAATTCTATGCTTCGTGTGGAACCAAAGAAGACTCTGCCTAGCCAAAGCAATCTTAAGCAAAAAGAACAAATTGGGAGGCATCAATCTACCAGACTTCAAATTATACTACAAGACTATAGTAACCAAAACAGCATGTTACTGGCACAAGAACAGAGACATAGACCAAAGAAACAGGACTGAGAACCCAGATATAAAACCATCTTCATGCCGTCATCTGATCTTTGACAAATTTCTCAAAAACATACACTAGGGAAAAGAATCCCTATTCAATAAATGGTTCTGGGAAAATTGGATAGCCACATGTAGAAGACTGAAACTAGATCCACACCTCTCATCTCTCACAAAAATCAACTCACGATGGATAACAGACATAAACCTAAGACATGAAACCATAAGAATTGTAGAAGAAAACATTTGAAAAACTCTTATAGATATCATCCTAGGCAGAGAATTTATGAAGAAGACCCCCAAAGCAATCACAGCAGCAACAAAAATAAATAAATAAATGGGACCTGATCAAATTAAAAAGCTTCTGCACAGCCAAGGAAACTATCACTAGAGTGAACACCCAACCCACAGAATGGGAGAAAATATGTGCATGCTACACGTCTGATAAAGGGCTGATAACCAGAATCCACACAGAACTTAGGAAAATCAACAAGAGAAAAATTGACCCCATTAATAAGTGGGCAAGGGACATGAACAGAAACTTTTCAAAAGAAGAAAGAATAATGGCCAGCAAACATATAAAAAATTGCTCAACTTCTCTAATCATCAGGGAAATGCAAATCAAAACCACAATGAGATATCACTTAACTCCAGTGAGATTGGCTTATCTCAAAAAGTCCCAAAACAACAAATGTTGGCATGGATGCGGAGAGATAGGAACACTCATACACTGCTGCTGGGACTGCAAATTAGTATAACCTCTATGGACAGTAATATGGAGATACCTCAAAGAACTAAAAGTAGAACTACCATTTGATCCAGCAATCCCACTACTGGGTATTTACCCAAAGGAAAAAAAGACATTCTATAAAAAAGACATCTGCCCTCGAATGTTTATAGCAGCACAATTCACAATTGCAAAGATGTGGAAACAACCCAAGTGCCCATCAATACATGAGTGGATTAATAAAATGTGGTATATGTATACCATGGAGTACTACTCAGCCATAAAAACAATGGTGAGCTAATAACCTCGGGTATTATCCTGGATGGAGCTAGAGCCCATTCTTTAAAGCGAAGTATCACAAGAATGGAAAAACAAGCACCACTGGTACTCACCATCAAATTGGTACTAACTGATTAATACTTACATGCACACATGGAAATAATATTCATCAGGGGTCGGGCAGGTGGGAGGGGGGTGGAGGGAATGGGTAAACTCACACCTAAGGGGTGCGGGTGCACTGTCTGGGGGGTGGGCACGATTGTAGCTCTGACTTGGGCAGTGCATAGGCAATATATGTAACCAAAGTGTTTGTATCCCCATAATATTCTGAAATTTAAAAAATAAATAAATAAATAAATAAATAAATTCATTTTGAAAATAAAATAAAAATATAAAAAACGAACAAAAAAGTACTAATAAAAACAAAAGGATTTGTTCTGTAAAATTTGGATATAGCCAAAAGCCTACACTTAAGGATTTAGAAGGTGACATGTGGCCTTAAGGCCGCAGGTTTCCCACCCATGAAATAACCTATCTTTTACAGAAAAAAAAAAAAAAAGACAATCATCAAAATAATTGCACTGCTATGACAGAAACTTAAGGAAGGCAAACTCCATGCTTGTATCCCCAACTTTCTCCTTGTACTCCCTCAACCAAAAAAAAATGAAAACAAAAAACAAACAAAACCAAAAAAACAGCTACCTTAGATTGTTGTTCCAAAATCCTTTAAGGATAAAAATATTCTCCTCCCAATTAGAGTTTAAACTTAAATTGCAAATGGCTCTAGGAGAGGTAATATCATGAGTTCCTTCCACACTAAGATGTATATAACTCTCAACTCATTTTAGGCTAGAATATTCTTGATTCCAAAATGAAATAAAGACACTAGAAGAAGAGAAAATTATAGACTAATCTCAATAATGAAAACAGATGCAAAAATCCTTTAAATTGTAACTAATTCTATAGTGTAATGTAAATCTACCAAGAACAAGTAGGTTTTGTCCCAGTTATGCTAGATGGTTCAGAAAACCTGCCAATAATACCATATTCACAGATTAAAGAACAAAAATTCTATGCGCATCCCAATAGATGCAATAGATAAAGAAAAAAACCTACAGAAAACTTCATAGTTATTGGTAAAATTTAGGATGCATTCCCATAAAAGGCATAAACGATGTCTTACCTCAGTTATTAAAAAAAAAAAAAAAGCATCAGGCTAACTTTAGAATATCTCAAGGCCAACAGAAAGAGTATGTAAAATAAAGCCCAAATGTACAGAAAGAGAAAAACCCACATGTTCCCATTTATATATGGAATCTGAAACAACTGAACTCATGGAAGCAGAGAACAGAATGGAAAAGGGGGAAGGGGGAGGAATGGGGAGATGCTGATCAAAGGGTACAAAGTTGCAGTTAGGCAGGAGGAATAAATGGTAAGTATTTAAGGTGATAGATAAGTTAATTAGCTTGATTCTATCATTTCACACTGTAGATATAATATAACATCATTGTGTACCCCATAAATATATATGACTATAATTTTTCCAAAAATAAATAAATAAAATTTTAAAAATAAAATCTTATGTGGGTTAAAAAAAATAAAAAATAAAGTAAGGCCCAAATGGCAGCTCTTACCCAAAGAAGGTAAGATACACCAGGGCTTCCTTAAGTGTCTGTGTGGGTCGTGGCAAGCTCTTTATAGTGGGAAATGTTTATTATATAACATTAAGTAAAAAACAAAGAACACACAATGGTATGTATGTCCTGATTACAGTTACATTAAATTATTTTTTAAAAAACATGAACAAGGACTGGAAGCAAGCAGATAAAAATGAAAACAGGTGACAAATTGTGAAATTGTATGAAAGATTTTCTCTTTTTTCCTTGCTGTTTTAATGTAACTTTTACCCAGAAAAAATAATAAAAGTACATGTGACTAACTATGTGATAATATCCTGTAAGTAGCTTTTTGGAGGCAAAATAAATAGATAGTGAGTGATTAAAAAAGAAAGAAAGATCACCACATAGAAAGGTTAAAGGAATAGGAAATGAGAGACTATCGGAAGCAGGCTCTTCTTAGGAATTTGTCCATTTTAAATATTATTTGGTCTAGGTTGCAAATTTGGGGTCATTTGAGGAAAGGGGAAATTCTACAAAATGACTGATAATAAAACTTTAAAATCCACTACCTCTGAGAAAGTCCACCCATATAACTAAGTCCGCATGCCATTCCAAATGTGCTGTTGGGACATTTAAAGGGACTTTTAAAGGTTAGTAGGCTTCTTCGATTTTGGCTTGATCTTAAAATGGTTCTAATGAGGTCCTTACTCTCACAAACTAGTTAGCACCCCAAACTCTGAACACAATCATTTCCTAATGAGAGCATCAACACCCAAGGGACTTAGATCTAAGGCTCTTAGATCTAAGGGACTTATCTGTAAGGGTTAGCAAGAAAACTGCCAACTTAAGACCCTGGCACTTAAGGTTTAACAGGTAAAAAAGATCAAATTTGACTGAGAATATACATCCTTGAATGTCAGGAAAAAAACAAGAAAACCAGGATCTGATTTTAATGTTGATTTTCTTTTAAGCAATAAAATCTTGCCATAAAGTGGTTCAGCATGTATTTAAGAGAGATGACCAAATATCAACCTAGTCTTTACATATTTCAAACAATGTGAAAACACAGACAAAATGAAGACCTCCTAAGAGGCTATGTAAGAAATATAAATTAAAAATATTGCCCCTTTAAATGTGATTTACCAAAGTCAAGTAGAATTTGCATAGCTATATTTGGAGAATACATTTTCCAAATCCAAATTGCTTTTTCCAGGCATAGTAGTATTGCTACTACATTATTCATTTTTGTTTGGCTTTCCAAACTAGTAAGATCTCTAATTTGAAGCAAATCCATTAAAGTTGATCTTAAGTATAATATATATCAATGAATAGGATTAATATATGAAAATGTCAAAAGCAGAGGATATTTCTTCAGAGTATAGGCAGAAAAAGTACTCTCTCCAATTCCTGTTGAAGTTGTGCATCTAATAAAAATATCAAATTGTAATAGATATGTGAACATTAAAAATATAAGCAAATTTCAACTTCTTTTATTAAGGTAAAAGGAAAATTATATTTTTAACCTAGGAAATCCATAAATTTGTTCTATTTTCAAAAAACAAAGTAAAAATCTGGAACTTATCTAGCTATATCATCTCATTTGCATTTTATTCTTTGACAATGCTAATAAAATATTTCAGTAGAAACTATACTTGTTTAAACAGTAATGACTTTCATCATATCACCCATACACTTTTACATTCTTGAAAGTAAAGTGGAATAAATAAATTGCAAATATTAGATGGGCCAATGGACATCAAAATATTTCTCCATATCACATATAACCATCCACCATATCAGCTGTGCAGTCAGTTATGCAATTCTGGCTATATTCATTACAATACTTTTAGTTGTAAGTGATAAAAAAAACAATTCAAAGTAGCTTTATCAAAAAATAATTTATTGGTTCATGTAACTGAAAAGTCCTGCCTTCTGACTCAGCTGGACTCAGTACTAAATTGTTATAATTAGGAACTGTTCTTTCTCCTTCTTTCTCCCAGGTACACACTTCCCACTTCAGGAGCAGAGATACTATCAAAAGCTCCAGGTTACCAAATTTAGTAGAAAGACAGTGCTTCTTTCACGATAACTCCAGCAAAAATCCCAGGATTGAGTCTCATTGGCCTGGTTTGGATAGCATGTTTATTTCTGAACCAATCACTATTGCCAGGTATATGAAATACTCTATGACTTGGGAGGGTAAAGGCAGCTCCACATCAATTACATGTACCAAAAGTGAAAGAAGTTCTCTCAAAGAAAACCAGAACAAATGTTAGACAAGGAAAATAGTAAACAACATAATTCATGAGAGTTTTTTTTCCAGTAATTATTACAGTGAGGTAAATTCAGGAGAAAAAATAAAAACAATTGCAAACTCTTCATTGTAATATCAGTTGCACAGCAAAGATTTCTTTGCGTTGTTTCTAGCAGTCCCAAAAGGAGGACAAAAACTATGAATCTAGCAATTCTTAAGGCAAGTGAGAACAAAAGGATTCTTCTTTCAATAACTTTAGTTCCATCCCTTCACTTCAGAGACAGCTACTCCAAATATTCTATTCTCTTCTTTCACCATTGTTAAATTTAAATTCTTAGAACACTTGCAAAGATTTATAGAGGCCTATCTTCAGCTATCATCTATATAAACTTCTATTCATGAGTCCTCAAGTACTATAAAACTGCTTAGAGGCCAGCTATAAACATGTTTCCCTATGAGGTCAAGTAAAACAACACATTTAATTTGAATGAGGATCCCATATGACTTAATCCATTTAACTTAATTTTTATTTGAAAAGATTTCTACATTTTTAAATGCATATGCCACAAAAGGATAACATGTTAAACTATTATTGGCCATTAATATCTTGGGTTAAATGTGATCATCCAATTCTTTCCTGAAAGAAGGATCTTATATGAGGGATTGGAAAAAGAACATAAATTTTTTTAAAAGCCTCGGGAGAATGCAAGGCCATTAAAAGAAGGAATGGCTGAGGCACCAAAAACAATATTCATTGATGTCAAATTTATCCATACATTCATTTTTTGCATATGTTTAGAGCACTGACTATGAGCAAACTACTGTGCTAGAGATACAAAGAAACATGACATAGTCCCCACTCCTCCCAAATCATAATTGGTAAGTGGGAGAAAAGGAGCGTGAGAAGTGATAGTGAAGATAACAAGCTAATTCCCTTCTTTTTGCTTCCCCCCATCACAAGCTCCAAATTTTGTCAGGGTCTCATGATAAATAACATGCATTTTTTAAAAAATCTTTCACTTAACTCATCTGCAAATTCGAGAAACTACTTCTTGCCTAACTCCCGGGATAACATGGAAATAGTAAAAGCAAAAAGCACATACAAGAAAAGCTAAATGTAAAAAGGGCAATACAATTTGGTAAGTTATAAAAAAAAATTGGGAGTATGAAGATTTTCAGAATTTTAAATTAATTCACTCAATAATTTGTTTGATAGAGGTATTCTGAGTAGAAGAAATGGTATAAAACATATCAAGAAAACACAAACTGCTTCTATACCAGTCAGTTCAAAGGTATCTAGAGAATTTTGGATGAAGATACCATATACATTCAAGCCATTTTTTAATATCCTACATTTTTCATGCATTGTATTATTCAAAATTAGAAGAATCTGAGAGCTATAAATAAAGTATGCTAGAATACTTTGGTGGTCATTATATCCACAATGTATAAAAAATGGGACTCTTCATATACTGTCTGTATTGGTCATTATATGCCACAGATATGCAAGACACATGTTCTTTTTCTATTATTTATATCTTAGCAAATGAGTAATAAAATATGAAGTAAGCCACCCACGTATAATGGGAAGTATGTTTGAATGGTTAAGAGGCTAGACGTGTAAATTACCTGCTTAATTGGGCAGGTTAAATCTATACCTCCTCACAATAAAAGTAACTGGGCTCCCACAAAGACCTTTCTTACCCTGTGGCCAGCAAATAAAATATATACCATTTGTTGAGTGAAATAAGTCAGGCACAGAAAGATAAATATTGCATGTTCTCACTCATGCATAGAAGCTTTAAAAAGTTGATTTCATAGAAGTAGAGAGTAAAATAGTGGTTACTAGAGGCTGGGAAGGGGAAGGGGAAGGGGAAGGGAGAGTAGGTTTATTAAAGGATACAAAATTATAGCTAGTTAGAAGAAATAAGTTCTAGTGTTCTACAGCAGCAGTCCCAGCACCAGGGACCAGTTTCATGGAAGACAATTTTTCCATGGCCTGGGGAGGTGGGCTGGGGGGATGATTCAAGCACATTACATTTATTGTGCAGTCAAACCTCTCTGCTAATGATAACCTGTATTTGCAGCTGCTCCCCAGCACTAGCATCACTGCCTCAGCTCCACCTCAGATCGTCAGGCATTACATTCTCATAAAGAGTATGCAACCTAGATCCCTTGCATGCACAGTTTACAGTAGGGTTCATGCCCTATGAGAATCTAATGTTGCCACTGATCTGACAGGAGGCAGAGCTTATGCAGTGATGCCAGTAATGGGGAGTGGCTGTAAATCCAGATGAAGCTTCTTCACTCACTCGCCTACTGCTCACCTCCTGCTGTGCGGCCCGGTCCCTAAGCCACGGACCAGTCGGCCCAGGGGTTGGGGACCACAGTTCTACAGCACTGTAGGGTGACTACAGTTAATAATTTACTGTATATTTTCAAATACCTAGAATAGAGTATGATTTTGAATGTTCCCAGCACAAAGAAATGATAAACGTTTGAGGTGATAGATAAGCTAATTACCCTGATTTGATCATGACATATTGTATACATATATTGAAATATCACTCTGTACCCTACAAATATGTACAATTATGTGTCAATTAAAAATAATATGCACAAAGAACACCATGGACTACATGGGCAGAATAAATTATCAATCATGAGGGATATCAGCAAACCTCAAGATTATCTGGCAATGTAAATGGCATGTCATTGAGCAAAATAAGAATAAAGAGAATCTAGGAAAAAATGTCTCCTGAGTATATCAATTCCTGGGTTAAAAAAGTAAAGGCATGAGGAACACTAGAACACTAGTGGGATTTGGGATTCTGGATAGTCTTTTGATTTTAAAGTTTAGCACATGTGTCCCAATACGTAGCTCTTTAAAGGACAAACACTTACTCTGTTAGCATACCTCTCCCTGTACAATGAACATGATCACAGAGCTTACCCAATAAGGTATTAGCACCACAGTAGGTTAATGTAGGACTGTAGACAATCTGGCTGTCACAGGTACCGTGGTCAGCTTGAAAACTCCACCTTCACATTTAGACCCAAGTGCAGAATAGTATAACAATTCACAATCAAACTTTAATAGAAAGAAAATGCATGTTCAGAAAAAGACTTTTGCCAAACTTCCTGTAGACTGAAATGCCAACTTTTCATACTGGTGTGCATCATGCTTCTAGCATTATTCTTTAGCAAAGGAAATATAAAACAACAGATAGGTACAGAATTTTCCAAGATGTCTGTAGTCTCTCTCTGATAGTATAAAAATTATTTATTCTGAATCCTAGGCAGTTTTCCAAGTATGACATTTTAGAGGATTCCACTGCCTTACAAAATATCAGATTTGGAAAACTGAATGCCACCTGGTGATTCTTGGAAACCAATTATAGCCAATTTGTACAGCTTAAAAAGTCTAAAAATCTGTCTGAAATTTTTTAGATTAAGGACTCCTCACTTTAATAGATTACCAGTTAATCCCAAAATTTGGACTTCAAGTGTCCACAGCACTAAATCATTCCCAGTCGTAGTTCATCTTTCAAGAACTTTATATTTTTCTCTTGTTAGCATTTCCTGCACTTTCACTCATTCACTCATTTATTCATTCAACAAATATTTATTGGGTGCTTGCTATCTGCCAAACACTGTAAGTGGCAAGAAACAAGAGGTATTTTTTCCCACTTTGGGAGCTATGGAATCTGTGACAGAACATCACAATAGTGTCCCATAAAGCCACTACCATGCATTATAAATCTGAGCTAGTAATTGGATGGGCAGAGTGAAAGACATGGAGACAGAGATACTATCAGAACAATACCTTCTACCTTTCACACTGAAACACAGAATGAAGAGTTAGAACCCCCTATGTAAATCTGATGCCCCTTCATACCTGACCAATTCACCTAGCCCAAAGCCATGCTTGCTGGGAACACTGAAGTATTGTCATGCTTGAAGAGGGGAAATGAGTTGCTTTTGATAAGAAGGAACTAAGCAATAACACACAAAACTGGAAAATCCAAATGTGCTTTTAAAAAATCCATACCTTGGCACTTCAAGGCTAACCATAACCATCTAATTAACAAGAAAGCTAATGGCAAATATTTACTTTGGGTTCCATCCAGACTGTAACTGCAGCGCCTCCTAACCATCCATACTCCTGGCCCATCTCATCAATGGATGGCATATTGTAGTTCTTTCTGAAAGGCTCAGATGCAGGGCTAGAATGTGACTAAGTCAGCAAAAAATCACAACTGCTATTAGGGTAATAAGATGTAAAGAGGTCAGAAAGACCCTTGGCAGGGCAGGCATTTACACCCCCCTAGCCAGTTCGGGCTTCTGCCTGACAGATGATGCCAGAGTCTTCTTGATTTAACAGGATCCTTTTCTCCAAGAGGATCGACATCTACACTAAAAATAGAGATGGAATAGGATAAGAACCAGAATATACTAACGGGAAGGAAGAGAAGGAAAAGATTTTACTACAAACCTCCAACAACTACCTTTGGGAAAAAAAATCAGTTTTAGAATAGGCTTCTAATTCTTATATCTATTAGGTTATTAAGTATGGAATGCCTGATTTCCTTAAGTACTAAGTTTGACAGTTGATATCGCTGACATTTCACTTTGACACTTCTTGTTGTTTTTCGTTTTGTTCTTTGGTTTTTTACTTATTGTGAAGGTACATCCTCATTCTTTCAAAATGCATGTTTTGACCAGTGGTTACCTTCCAAATTTTGTTTTTAGAGCAATTTTTGTGAAACCACAGATAAGTCAAAAATTTGTGTTACTTTTTAATATGAGTTCTGTCATGGAACCAATGCAGCACAGACAGCTTGAAATATTGACAAAGTGTTTGGGAAGGATGTGGCTAATGAACGCAAAGTACGTTGATGGTTTGAGAAGTTCCATTCTGGTGAGTTTAATCTTGAAAATGAGCCATGTGGGTGACCTGAGACCAAAGTGGATAATGATAAGCTGAAAGCTGTACTGGAAATGAATCCATCTCAACCTATGCATCAATTAACAGGAAGGTCTGACATTACTATTCCAACACAAGTGGATCATTTGAAACAAATGGGCAAGGTAAAGAAGCTGGAGAGATGAGTACCTCATGAATTAAATGAGCATCAGAAGAGAAATCGTCCCAAAGCTTGCCCTTCTTTGCTGTCACGACACAAAGCCGAACCACTTCTACACCATATTGTTATGTGTGATGAAAAATGGATTATTTTTGACAATCGCAAGCATTCTGCACAAGGGTTGGATAAAGATGAAGTGCTGAAACATAATCAAAAACTGAATATTCATCAAAAAAAAGCTAATGATGTCTGTTTGGTGGTCCAGCGCTGGTATTATCCACTGCAGCTTCATGGAACCTGGTCAATCGATTACAGCAGATGTCTACTGTGACCAATTGGATGAAATGATGAGGATGCCTGTGATTAAGCAGCCGAGATTGGTCAACAGAGACAGGCCAATCCTTTGCAAGACCACATGTCACAAAAAACAAAGCTGCTCAAACTAAAGAAGCTGAACTTAGAAACTCTCTGTCAACCACCGTATTCACCAGACCTTGCACCAACTGACTACCACTTCCTTCCAGGCTTTGGACCACTTCTTGCAAGGAAAAATATTCAATTCTCAACAAGCTGCGGAAAACGCCTTTCGCAATTTCCTCGCCACTCCCTCTCCAGGCTTCTTCGCTGCTGGCATAAGCAAGCTACCATTAAGATGGTAAAACTGTGTTGATAGTTTAGGCACATACTGTGATTAATTGTACTGCTTCCTGTTTGAGATATAATAAACTAAACTTTTGATTTTAAATGGGACATTTCATATTTAATGACCTAATAACTATATCTCTTATTTTTAAAAAGTTAAATGCCCCAACTACTTTTATAAAAGAACTGTAAATATACACATGGAACACAATCCCCTAAACTTTATGCAGATACTTGTACAAAGAAATTGCTCACAATTTGAATTTGTTTTCAATTTCTTCATACAAAGTGATCCCAACTTTTAACTCTCTTGGTTTATATAATTTTAAAGTGCTTTGCCTATTATAAATTAATTCTCTTAGTTTGTTCTGTAACCAGCACTCTTTGACTGGGTAAGTCATTTTGAAATGTTCTTTAAAGAAACTCTAACATTCCTGATGCTACAGCTTTAAAAAGTATGACAAAATTATGAAAAAACATTGCATTTCCTGGACTACTCATCTAGGTGGTCCTTGTACATCATCCTATGTTCATGAACACTGAGAATCTTTCATTTGTATATTACAGTCACAGACATCTAAAAATGTATTTTGCCCTCCACTTGTACTACCATATCCTGGTAAAGCTATTGAAATCAACGCACATAAGGCAGGAATCATGCCAAAGAGAACACAGAGACCTTGATATCAAATACTCCTGAAGTATAAAGTACTTCTCTATCTTCTTCATATCAAAATAAATAATTTTAAACAAGTGATATGGTAATCATCATTAGTTCATTTTTTTCTGTTTTCTAACACTGTAAGAAGCAAAAATAGTCTAGGATTCAAATGCACTGCAAGAGATTGAAGAATTTAAGATCAAGAATTTTTATCTTGAGAACATGGGACTGCTATTCAAGCAATGGTAGCACCACAGGGTAACTGTCAACTTAAAACAATACCACTAACTGTTTCTACTGGCAAGGCAGAGTATAACAATCAGTCTTAAGAATAAGAGAAATGCACATTTTAACAATGTTGATTCTGCCAATCCATGAGCATGGCATGTTTTTCCATTCGTTTACATCCTCTGCAATTTCCTTCCTAGTGTTTCATAGTTCCCCCTGTAGAGGTCTTTTCCCTCCTTGGTTAAATATATTCCTAGGTATTTTATTTTCTTTGTTGCTATTGTGAAAGGCATTGAGTCTTTGATCTGAGTCTCAGCTTGACTATTGTTGGTGTATAGTGATTTACAGATTCAATGCAATCTCCATTAAAATACCAATGTCACTTTTTACAGATCTAGAAAAATTAATTCTATGCTTCATTTGGAACCAGAAAAGACCCTGAATAACCAAAGCAATCTTAAGCAAAAAGAACAAATCAGGAGGCATCACTTTACCAGACTTCAAGCTATACTACAAGACTATAGTACCCAAAACAGCATGGTTCTGGCACAAGAACAGAGATTTAGACCAATGGATCAGAACAGAGAAGCCACATATAAAACCATCCTCATATTGCCATCTGATCTTTGACAAAGCAGACAAAAACATACACTGGGGAAAAGAATCCCTATGCAATAAACAGTTCTGGGAAAATTGCATAGCCACATGTAGAAGCCTGAAACAGGATCCACACCTCTCACCACTCACAAAAATTAATTCACAATGGGTAACAGACTTAAACCTAAAGTATGAAACAATAAGAATTGTAGAAGAAGAAGTTGGAAAAACTCTTACAGATATCATCCTAGGCAAAGAATTTATGAAGAAAACCCCAAGGGCAATCACAGCAACAATAAAAATAAATAAATGGGACCTGATCAAATTAAAAAGCTTCTGCACAGCCAAGTAAACAATCAATAGAGCAAATAGACAACCTATAGAATGGGAGAAAATATGTGCATGCTATACATCTGATAAAGAGCTAATAACCAGAATCTACAAAGAACTCACACAAATCAGCAAGAAAACATCAAACAACCCCATTAAAAAGTGGGCAAAAGACATGAACAGAAGCTTTTCAAAAGAAGATAGACTAATGGCAAAAAAAACAGATGAAAAAATGCTCAACGTCTCTAATCATCATGCAAATGCAAAGTAAAACCACAATGAGATGTCACCTAACCCCAGTTAGAATGGCTTTTATCAAAAAGTCCCAAAACAACAGATGCTGGTGTGGATGTGGAGAGAAAGGTACACTTACACACTGTTGGTGAGACTGCAAACTAGTACAACCCCTGTGGAAAGTATGGCGATACCTCAAAGAACCAAAAGTAGACCTACCATTTGATCCAGCAATCCCACTACTGGGTATTTACCCCAAAGGAAAAAAAGACATTTTATAAAGAAGACACTTGTACTTGAATGTTTATAGCAGCACAATTCACAATCGCAAAGATGTGGAAACGACCCAAGTGCCCATCAATACATGAGTGGATTAATAAAATGTGGTATATGTGTACCATGGAGTATTACTCAGCCATAAAAAATGGTGAACTAATACCTTTTGTAACAACTTGGATAGAACTAGAGACCATCCTCCTAAGTGGACTATCACAAGAATGGAAAAACAAACACCACATGTACTCACTATTAAATTGGAACTAAATGATCAACACTCATGTGTACATATGGTAGTAAAATTCAATGGAAATCAAGCAGGTGGGAGGGAGGAGGAGGGGATGGGTAAATTCACACCTAACAGGTACAATGCACACTATCTGAGTGATGGACACACTTATAACTTTGACTCAAATGGTACAAAAGTAATTCATAGAACCAAAACATCTATACCCCTGTAATATTCTAAAATTTGAAAAAAAATTCCTGCCCAGGTGTCTGATTCTCAAGCTAATCTGGCCAACACACAGGCCACTAGCCATCTGAGGTTACAAAGCACCTGAAAAGTGGCCAGTACAATTGAGATATGCTGTAAATGAAAAACACATCGGATTTTGAAAACTTGGTATGAAGAAATAATGTAAAATATCCTGTTAATAATTTTTTTTAAGAGACAGGGTCTCTATGTTGTCCAGGCTGGCCTCTAACTCCTGAGCAAGCAATCCTCCCACCTCAGCCTCCTGAGTAGCTGTGCCCCGCTAGTAATTCTTTTATATTGATTACACATTGAAATGTTAATATTATGGATAAGTTTGGTTTAATAAAATATGTTTAAAATTTAAAAACAAAGAATAGGAGAAATGGGAGGAAGTGATAATTTTCTGGCCTGAGGCAGATTTCAACCTGGCAGACTTCCCCACATATTCCTAATAGCATTCAATGGACCAGATATCCTTAGCTTTCTCATCTATTACTGTAGGATTAAAAAAAAGAAAAAAAACAGTGGTAGACAAAAAGTGAAGGACAGCATGAGGTGGGGGAAGAAGCAAGGAGAGGGAGGGAACTTGGATGCCAGGCTTCAAACAGTTAAGCACAGGCACCTTCAACTAATATGGAAAGTTAAACAGAAATTTTTTACAAGCTGGCACCCACTCACATAATGAGATGCATTGTCAGTCCTCACTAAGTGAAATATTTGTGTTGCCATGCAGCTAAACAAATGACTTTTTCACTTTCACTTAAGACAGCCTCCCACTCCTAATTCTCTAAACAGTAGAGGCAGGCCTAGCCGGGTAACATGTGCAGTCTGGGCAGCATGTTTCCTGCCTCTCCACAAAAGGAGTATTTATATTAACATTACAGATTCATTGGAAATTATAGAAACTCCATGCATTAAAGCCAATGTAAAATGTCTACTATTTTAATATCTTTGCTTATCAATCATTGCATCTTGGCACCGAATGAAGTAATACAGTAGCATTAAAATCACTAAACATTCAAGAGTGTAGCAAAATTTTTTTCACGTCATTTGCACATTACTATTCATAATGCAACAGCGATCTCCTATATAAAATATGATGAATTCACAAGTATGATTATCAAATTTATGGTGTGTTCTCACTACACCACACATTATGGTTTCGTAGCTTGTTTGCCCTAAAGTAACAAAGATTTGCATAGAGTTTAAATGAGTATGGTCTATACAAACTATAGTTAAAATATTATTACAGTTATATGCTTTTCCATATAAACCAGTAAAAAAAATCATATTTCTTTCTTCTTTAGGGCAGTATTTTATTACAATTAAATGAAAAGCTTAGCTCTATTTCTCTGAAAACAAAATCAAGACCAAAAGAGATACAGTTCAAGGATTAGACCTGAAAATCATAGTGAGAATTTTTAAAAGTAAAAATTTAAAAACCCAAAGCCTAAACATCTTTTTTTATCTCTAAAATAAGAGCATTGTTTCTCTTAAAAGAAAAGAAAAAGAAAAAAGCCCTCCCAAGTTCCTGATACCTAGACAATAACGATGAAAAAGCTACAGCTAGATTTTTCTTATCCTTGAACTGCTGTTTGGGGCAACCTGGTATTTTAAACCTCATTTCCAGAACCCCTCCCATACTTATTATCAACACCATGATAATAGTTGATCTCCTGCTGCTTAACTCAACATAGGGCTCCCTGTACCTTGTAAGCAGTTTTCCATAGAATTCAAAGTCAGAGAATATTCCACAGAGCTCTTCTCTTTGAGTTTAAGAAACGTTCCTACATAAGGGGAAAAGAGAGTGACAGAATGGATCTTTAAAAATTTTCTGAGATTTCTCAAGGTGAATCAAACTCAAAAGTAATTCTACAATTCTGTTTTAAACATTAATTATGAAATATATTCTATCTTGAATAATGTACAACTAGTTAACAGTTGTCACAAAGGTAATTGTTCTCTTTTTACTCTGACCTTTTTAAGCTCTTGCTCTAGTGAAAAGTTAAACCATGCTTGAAATAAAACAAATGAGACAAAAGAAAAAAAAAGTCTCCAGGGTGAATATAAATTGAGAGAAAGGTCAAAAAAATGACTAAGACTGATGTGTTACAATTATTAAGCTTTTTTAAAGGAAGGTACATTTTTTCTTCTTGTCTAATTTGCGATTGCAGTTGCTTTCCATGAGTATTTGAAGAAAACTTTGTAAACCCTTCCAACTTGAGACAACAGCAGCCGACTACATTTTCCAAAGGGAAGTCTAAAATAAATGAAAATGTGTATTCCTTTCCATTCTCATAAAAGTTCAGCATTGTAGCTGACATTTAAAGATGACTAGTTTCTGTGGCAAAGGGGTATGTTCAGTACAGCTCCCCAGAAACATTCAAGTCCATCTGGGCAGAACACAGGTCTAATGTTAACCTCCTCTAGGGAAAAACAACTAGGAAGAGGAGGCAGATAAAAGGCAGGACTGTGATTCTAGAAGATTTTTCATGACTAGTTTAAAAAAAAATTATTTCTTTTCAATGTTAGGACTTCCCTGTATTTAGATAACCAAATTGGGTGAAAAATTAATTTAACTTTTGCATTGTACTTTTTAGTCTCTCTAGAATAACATAAAAGTCCATTGCTTATTAAGATGTCATTAATCCTTTGGGCCAATCACTGGAATACAGCATTGTTTGGCTTATCCAATACCTAAATCAGGGTTATTTATCAAAGCTATCCGTAAGTGGGAGAAATAAAACAGACCAAGGACACTATGTCTTTCAAATTCAGTAGCACTTAGCAGATCCCTGGGCCTCCAAGGCCTGACATTTAACCAAGACTTCTCACACAATCAGGTAAAGAGGGCCAGTCTAGTCAGCAGATGTCATATTCAGAGAACAAAGAGAATATTTCAGTGACAATGTGAGAAAAAAATGGCAAAATTGATATAAACCCATTGATCCATGCCTCCCTTTTTGCTCTGCAGAACGCAACCTGAAGTCTAACAAGGACATTATCTATATTCTTGAGCAAATATGAAGACAATTGTACATATTCAGTTTCAAGTACACCAAAATAAAATACTTAAAGGAAATCAGCACATCATTGTTAAGCAAGGTGGCATATCTGAACTCTCTAAAGATTTAAGACAACCACAATGACTATATATTGATATCCCCACCTCATTGATAGGAAAAAATGAAATGGAGAGATTTTTGCAGTATTTCTGGACAATTTATCCTTGATTTCAGTTACAACTTATCATTATCAACTAGTAAATCCAATTTCAATGCATAAAATATAGAAAATGTGCAAACAAGAGATATTAATATTCTAGACTTTTCTATTTAATACCCCTAAAGAGGCAAAATTATTGCCATGTGAACAAAGCTAACTTCAGCATTTGGTAAAGTCATTTCCGTTCCTATATGAGACCCCTCATAATGCCCATTATCTCAACTAAACACATTCAGAAATAGCCGTAGTAATGGTGAAGAGAACCCAATAACACAAAAGAAACCAAGTTGGAGTGTAGTTTTGACTTTGAATCAGGGGATTATGACTGTTCTTGTTCTGTTCAGAGGTTAAGGTGAAAGACAGAATCGTTTTCAGTTACCTTAGGTCACATTTCAACAACAAAAAAAGCTGTGAACGAAGAACCTTTACAAAGCCACTGTCAGGTATCAGAGTAGAGGCACTGTAGGAATTAGTCAGAGCCAGTTTAGACATTGCCCAACATACTTTTCAACCATCTGCATCAAATATTCTTCATTAAAACAGAACCATATGGAAAACAAGCTAGCAATTAACACAGCTTCTGCACGTGCCTCTAATACAGTAGATTTCAAACTTTTAGTGAAATTAGCTAAACTACTTCCATGTTGCTGCTACATAGGACTCGGCAGCAGTCCCTAGACTTGCCTCATCCACACCATGTCATTTCAAGATATTGTTTGGCTACTGAAATAAGCACATATGAAAAAAATCAAGTATTTTATCACTTCCCTTGCATTTGGTATCAGCTATTAAAACAAACCTAGGTACACTGAAACAATCAGCCTCTCAGAGGACAACTAATACTACATGATACAAAAAAATACATCTACTTTTATATGTCACATTAACAGCCTTTACATTTGATAGTTCACGGCTCTTAACATAGAACATAAGCTGTTATAATTAGCTTTTATTAACGTGCAGAACTGTTTTAGACCTCAGGAACTTTAGAAAAATGATCTGTGCAAAGGACTGACATAAAATAGTTTGATTATTGTCACGACATCAACAAACATCAAACTACAGATAACCATGTCAGGTACTAGTGAAACAAAGAATAAGACAAAGTTCTGGTTCTCAGTGACCTTACAATCTAGCTGGAGACATTAAATATATGTGAGATGATAAGGACCTGGA
Organism: Daubentonia madagascariensis; assembly: GCA_023783475.1. Classification (NCBI taxonomy): domain Eukaryota; kingdom Metazoa; phylum Chordata; class Mammalia; order Primates; family Daubentoniidae; genus Daubentonia; species Daubentonia madagascariensis. The sequence goes on along the minus strand of JAKFHU010001990.1, from coordinate 23,590,437 downwards.
TGAGAATAACAGGAATAAACATTTTTTTAAGAAAGAGTGACTTCTTACTCCCTTCACCTCTATCCAGGATGGTTGTGTACCATTATACAGTTTATTCAGTGCACAAAGGTGCTCAGCTGAAGGAGCAAGTAGGCTGCAAATCTAGCCAGTACTCTGCTCACTAAGTCATGTACCTTGGCATAGGGCTGCAACCATCTAAGGAAAAGGCACCTATAAGGAAAGGTTTTGCCAACTTGCAAAGCCACGCTACCAAAGGAAGCTACATCTACTTAAAAAAGGCTTTTTTCCTAATTTATGTATTCAGAGTATGTACCATTTTCTGCTGCTACCACTCTAGTCCAAGCCATCACCATCTCTCATGATGTGGTTACTTTTGTATTAGCCTCCTAACTCATGTTCCTGATTCCACACCTGCTTTTCTATAGCCTATTCTTCTCATAGCAAGTGATTCTTTTAAAAATGTAAATTACATCTTCTTGCTTCTCTCTTAAATCCTATAATAGCTTCCCATATCACTTAGATAAAAGCCAGAGTCTTCATCATAGTTTTAAGAACACTACTTGATCTTGCCACCAGCTCTCTCTCTAACATATCTCCAACTTCCCTTTTACTCGTTCTGTTGACCCTAATCACAGTATTGGCACCAACTTTTCTTTGAATAGCCAAGCATCTCCCTCTTGAAGGCCTTTCTATACATTTTTTCCCTTTGCCTGAAAGCTCTTCCCACAATAATTTGCATGGCTTGTCCCTCACTTCATTCAGGTTTCTGATCAAATGTTTCCATATTAGAGAAGACTTCTTGGATAACCCTACACAAAATACCCTACCCCCATCACTCTCAATAAATATTTATTGAATAAATGGATGAAAATGCAAATGACTAGAAAATAAGATCCTTGAGAGCAGTTAGTTATTTTTATCTGTTTTGTTCCACTTACATATTCCCAGCATCTAGGATAGTGCTTTATATGTAATGAACACTGAATAAACATTTAATGAACAAATGAATGACCACTGTAGTGATATATAAAGAAAGAGGAGTCAATGCATTTCTAAAGTTTCAAGTCTGGCTAAGTGCTGATATCACTTTCAAAAATATGAAAGGCTAAAAGAGAGATTGACTTAGAGGAAGGAGATGGTAAACTTGGTATATCTGGAGTGATAATGAGACATCCAGGTAGAAATATAGAGTTAAACAGACAGAACTAAAGCTCAGGACAAAACTGGAAAAGTAGATGGGAGATCCATCCATGTAGCATTAAAATGCATTAGAACAAATCAGACCTCTAAGAGAGTATAGAGCAAAAACAGCAGAGAAAGGACTAAACTTGGAGATGCATACATTTGGTTTATGAGCAGAAAAAGTGGACTCATCCAAAAGGCTAAAGAGAAACATTTATGTACTAAAAACTTGTTGAATACATACTACGTATTAAGTACTGTGATGAGCCATCTTTAGTCAACAATATCAACTGCTACAGAAAGCAAGAATGAGGGCTGACATTGAATATGGAATTAGGCAATCTCTAGTATTCTTGAAAGCAGTAGATTCAACAGAGTCGGCCAGAATCAAACGGAAGCCAGATTCCAACGGATTGAGGAGCAGTGAGATGTAGATAGAAAATATAGACTATTCATTCAAGAGGATTGACAGTAAAAGGAAGAAGAAAATAAGGATATTTCAAGGGTTAGCAAAGTTGACTATTTTAAGAAGAAATCTAAATTATTTTAAGAAGAAATATTAAGAAGAATTATTTTAAGAAGAAATCTAAATTATTTGCACACATAGGTTGTAATAATAACATCTTGCGTTTGAATGGTGTTTTCTAGTTTATAAAGTATATTCACATATACTATTGTAACTGACTCACTACAAACTTGCAAGATTATCAGGACAAATGGTATTTTAAGATAAGAAATCGTGACTCAAAGAAGTAAAATAACTCGCTCAAGTTCCCAAAGCCAGAAAGTGGCAAAACAGGGATTAGAACCTGAATCTCCAAAGCCATAAAAAATAAGAGAAGGGATCCTCTCTAAGGATGAGAGTAAAAAAGCACAAGTGAAGATATCACCTTATGAAAAGAGATGGAACATTTCTTCCTCTGAGACAGAAGGGAAAAGATAAAGAGTTTTAAATAGCAAAAGAATATGAGGCAATGGGTGGTGAAGAAACAAAAAGATAAAGGACTGAATTTCTAGAAGTGAGATACACAAAGTTCCATTTCAGACAGAAATATCTATAGATAGGTAGGTGTAAAGTTACACATCCAAAATACCAACTTAGAACCAAGAAGTTAGAAGTTATTCTGTGTGTCCCACAGGTCATATTTCCCTGGGAACAAATTATCTGAGAGTACCTGATAAGAAAAATGTTTAAGGAAGGGAGGCTGATGAGTGAAAGAATTAAAGGGACCAGAGAGAAAAATTATATAGGACATACTGACTTTGTTCTACTTCCCAGGAAACAAACTGGCTAAGTCAAAACAATGAGCAGTGTGGCATAGCAAAGCAAAAAAATTTCCAGGCCCAGGTCCTAATGAAAGATATCGTGGAAGTTATCCACTCAGCTTTAGAATCAGGGTCTTCTTTTCCTCCCCCCTTCTTAGCTATTCTAGTTTATAGCAAATTTATCTGGAATTATTTATTCTTTCTGAGTTCTGTTTCCCCTTCAGCAACAATGTTTCTTCATCCCCCTTGGACTGCATGGGCCTGAGGTTTTTGCCCCTTATCAAAACCTTCTGTAAGAAACAATCTGACAGCTCTAATTTGCATCTGGGTATGCAAAATGTGGTTAAGAACATGGACTTTGGAGTTAGATACACCTAGATCCCAATTCATTCTCTCATTTATTCATTCAGCAAATATACACTGAGCATTTACCATGTATCAAGCACTGTTCCAGTTGCTGAGGATACAGCTTCAAAAAAAATAAGATCTCTCCCCTCATTGAACTTACACTCTGGTGAAAATGGAAGGTAGTTATAATAAACAAACAAGCTGTGCTATTTCTTAGTAATCTGACTCTGGGCAAGTGACCCCACTTCTATATGCTTCAATTTCCTCAACAGTAGAATGGAAACAACAGGAACTACCTCAGACTATCTTGAGAAATAAATAAAATGCATGAAATAATTAGCATATAAATGTTAGCTCTCTGAGCTTTGGCCTGGGACACATCATGCACCCACCCACCACAGGACCTTTGCATATGCTCTTTCCTTTGCCTAAAATATTTTACATCTTCCCTACCCCTACCCCAGCCCTTTTACTTTATCACTGCCTATTCTCCTTTCAGATCTCAGCTCAATCATTACTCCCTCAGGGAAGACTTACCTATGTCAATTCTCATTATATATGTTCAGAATGACAGATACAGCCACTGTTTGGTTGTTCATTCATTCATTTTTTTCATTCATTCATCCAAGATCCCATCATCTTTTACCTGGATTACTGCAAAAGCCTTCTGCTATGGTCTGAATGTTTATGTATTCCCAAAATTCATATGTTGAAATCCTCATTCCCAAGGTGATTGTGTTAGGAGGTAGGGCCTTTGAGAGGAGATTAGGTCATGGGGGCAGAGCCCTCATGAATGAGATTAGTTCCCTTTTTAAAAAAAGACCCAAGAGAGACCCCTGGCCCCTTCCACCATTTGAGGTTAGAGTGAGAGGTTAGAGTGAGAGGCTGTCCATGAGGAAGCAGACCCTCTCCAGACACCAGATCTGTCAGTGCCTTGATTTTGGACTTCCCGGCCTCCAGAACTGTGAGAAATAAATTTCTGTTGTTTATAATTCACCCAGTCTTTGCCATTCTGTTATAGCAGCCTGAGAAGACTAAGACACCTCCTAACTAGTTTCCCTGATATAGTCTATACTTAACGTAGCAGCCAGAGGAAACCTTTTAAGATGGAAGTCAGATCACGTCACTTTTCTCCTAAGAACTCATGTCACTTTTCTACTGAGACCCTGTCTTCCTTAGGTTTCCCATCTTCCTCATGGCAAAAGTTTCCCATCTTCTTCAAGGTAAAAGCCAAAGTCCTTGCCAATGGCTTAAATCATGCATGTGCTCACCAATCATATCATATAGCTACAGTGGCCTCCTCAAACTCATCAAGTTCACTCCTCTAGGTCAGGACACAGATTCCCACTTTCTAGACTGGTCTTCCTCCAGATATCTGCATAATTTTTTCCTTCATTTCTTTGTTTTCAACTTAAATATCACCTTATCTGTGAGGCTTTATTGTATTTTTTTTAGATAGGGTCTCATTCGGTCTCCCAGGCTGGAGTGCAGTGGCACGATCATAGTTCACTGCAGCTGAGCTCAAGTGATCCTCCTGGCTCAGCCTCCCAAGTAGCTAGGACTATATAGGCGTGCACCACCACACCTGGCTAATTAAAAAAAAATTTTTTTAGAGACAGGGTCTCACTATGTTGCCCAGGCTGGTCTTGAACTTCTGGCCTCAAGCAAGCCTCCCACCTCACCCTTCCAAAGTGCTGGGCTTACAGGCATGAACCACCGCACCTGGCTGCCTTATTGTATTTTGGACATAAAATAGCAAACTCCCTACCTCAGCACTCCTTACCTCCTTTATCCTGTTTGATGTTTCTTCAGAGCACTCGTTATCTTCTGACATACTACTGCCTACTGGTTATTTTCTCACGTCTCCCTCACCTCTACCACTAAAACATAAACTCAATGAAAGCAAGGATTTTGTTTTATTCATGGCTATATCTCCATTGTCTCAAATAGTACCTGGCACATAGTAGACCCTATATTTAAAATGATAACGTCCATAAAACAAGCCAGATAAATTTCCAAAATAAAAAATTTCTACAGCATAAAAAAATTTTAAATAAAAGTTCCTGTCATTTCATAATAGCTGAGCAAAATCCCGATGCCCTTTGGGAATTTCAATCCAAACTAGAGTTAATAAGATACCAATTAAGAAAGAAAATTCAAATATTCAAATTTATAAACTAGAGGAGGAAAAGAAAACATGAAGAAGAGCAAAATGGAAGAATAGATTATAAAACAAAAAAGAATGCACCTTTTTAAAACTATGAAGCATATTAATATTAATTGTTACTGGTAGCTTGAATTTACTTAAACTTCTATCATTTTAATTGTCCCAGTAGGGCTCAGATTTCATGTGAAGTATTCATCATAGATAACTTCCCCAATTTCTAATATTCTTTTGAATTATATAAGGCATTATTATCATCTTGACATTTTATTGTTAAACATACTAACAGTCCCATCCAATTAGACATTACAAAACATTTCCTACATCGTGGTAATCATTAAATTCTCCATAGCAAATAAGATGAGAGATCAGAAAGAGGAGGGAAAATAAAACCATATTATATTTTGTGTGTGTGTTTTTTATTTCAGAATATTAGGGGGTACAAACACTTTGGTCACATAAATTGCCTTTGCACCACGCAAGTCAAAGCTACAAGCATGCCCATTCCCCAGACAGTACGCACCACACCCATTAGGTGTGAATTTACCCATCCCCTCTGACCTGCCCAATCCCCAATGAATGTTACTTCCATATGTGCACATAAGTGTTGATTGATTAGTACCAATTTAATGGTGAGTACATGTGGTGTTTGTTTTTCCATTCTCGTGATACTTCACTTAGAAGAACCAGCTCCGGTTCCATCCAGGTTAATACAAGAGGTATTAGTTCACCATTTTTTATGGCTGAGTAGTACTCCATGGTATACATAGACCACATTTTATTAATCCATTCATGTATTGATGGGCACTTGGGTTGTTTCCACATCTTTGCAATTGTGAACTGTGCTGCTATAAACATTCGAGTGCAGATGTCTTTTTTATAGAATGTCTTTTTTTCCTTTGAGTAAATACCCAGTAGTGGTATTGCTGGATCAAATGGTAGTTCTACTTTTAGTTCTTTGAGGTATCTCCATATTACTGTCCACAGAGGTTGTACTAGTTTGCAGTCCCAGCAGCAGTGTATGAGTGTTCCTATGTCTCTGCATCCACACCAACATTTGTTGTTTTGGGACTTTTTGATAAAAGCCATTCTCACTGGAGTTAAGTGATATCTCATTGTGGTTTTGATCTGCACTTCCCTGACGATTAGAGATGTTCAGCATTTTTTCATATGTCTGTTGCCCATTAGTCTGTCTTCTTTTGAAAAGTTTCTGTTCATGTCCTTTGACCACTTTTCAACGGGGTAAAACCTTATTATAGTTAGAAACAAAGACATGGTGTTGTTTCGGGATTTTCCCCAAAAGTCCCCTTAGCAAACCAATCACCAAGTCTTACTAATTATACATATCAACTGACATTCATTTCACGGAGTTTCAGGTCACCTCTTTCACTTCCCATCCCTCCACTCCTACCAACTCAAAAATATAGTTATCTTGATTGATGGAGATGAATAGTAATACTGTATTTAATTAGCATCACTTTGTTTATGGCAAACATCTAGGCCCCACCTAGTGAAGTAGGAACAATGAAAAGACATCAGCACCATTTTAAAAACTCTTTAAGATAGTTCAGAACTCCAGTTTTTAAGTCAAAGGCACATGCAAGTTAATTATAGTCAAAAGTAGATTTGTAGAATTGTCTCTAAGTCAAAGGATTTGAAAGCAATTTATTAATGATGCTGAAATAATGTACAAATTAACTGTTCAAATGCTGTTACCCTTAAGAGTTTTAATTTTAAAACAAATGAATTTAAAAGGTTAGTTTTCAGTATCAGAGTTATTTTAGATGTATTCAGTGATACAAATTACCTTAATAAGAAATCCAATTTTACATTTGTCTTATTTTTTAAGATCCCAGCTTTTTACCAAATTATTTTTCTAGGACAGTAGGCCTCAATCTTTGCAGTGATTAGAATCATCTGTGGGATTTGTTTAAATGAAGAATCCTGGGCATCTATAGATTTTAATTCAACAGAATGAGGTGGGGCATCAAGAATCTGCATTTTTAACAAGCACCCAAATGCAGTTAGTTATCCTGTTAGTTAACGGTTAGTGGTGCTCAAATCATACTTAGAGAAATGCTGATTTAGAAAGCCCCAGTAGTAACCATTTTCTACCAATTCTTAACAAACCTCTCCTTTCCCGTGAGTTCAAGATCCTAGTACATTTCATTTTACATCCATGATTCAAATATTAAAAACATCTGTTCAATAGGCATTCTGTGAGGGCCTGCTGTATAGCCAGCAATCTTCTAATATTATAAAGCATATAAGCCTACCTATGATTTCTGCCTCGGGATTCAAACATGACACGTCAATGCCTTTACAAAAGATCATTCTCTCCCTATAGAAACCTTCTTGAGCCAGGTTGAACTGCCAAAGCTAGACTAATCAAAACCTTTAGACTAGCAGTATTAATTTCACTTGAAATGACAAAGAGACGTGATATTTTTGCCCTTTTCCATCCTGAAAATGTTAACAATAGCAAATAGTTTTTTCATTAACAAAACATATCCATTCTTTATTTTTCCATTCTGTTCACCGTTTTGTAGAAAAAAGCCCTTCAAGAGATTTTTAAAAATAGAATGAACACTGATTATATCAACTGAAATACAAACTATAAAGTTCAATAACAAATATAATTGTGAATGCATGATATGTAAGACATTGTGTAAAAAGGTTTTGGTATGCAGATGAACTCTAGAATTTGTGGTCTATTAAAAGACATTATTGGGTCAGCTAGATTTGGAACATGACCTATAAAAATGCAATCAACTTTCAATTATCAACAACGGATCATCCACTTGCCCCGTCTAGTTATATTTTAGGTCATCGATACATCAGTCCTATAAATAACAGCTATCCAATTCAATTATTTTATTCTTCTTTTTCAAATTTTTGGTTTCTTTCTATGTGCTATTTAACCCATCCCCTAATCTCAAGAGACTTGAGGAAGGTCACTTTGTTAACCAAGTTAACAATTTCATGCTGTCTATTCCCTACTTGGAGTGAGCATCAAATAATTGAGCAATATGAGCAGGATGAGGAATGTTGAACACAATTGTGTAACAGTAATAGAATATTATGAAAAGGATAAAGTACAATTTATGATCTACTAACTGTCCCTTTCCAGAGTGCTTTGTGTGTGTGTGTATGGGTGTGTATATATATATACACACCCATACACACACACACATATATATGTTGTGGCTAATGTTCAATAGCAAACTAAAATTTAACAGCTCCCAATCATCTCCAGGATAGTTCAAACTCCTTAATACAACACAAAGTCCTTTAGGATTTTAACCATATGTGTCCTTCTAGTCTTAGGGCCTATTGCCTTCTCAAAAAAAGTAATAATAGTTTTAATATTTTTTTCTTCTTTTTTTTTTGGAGACAGAGTATCACTCTGTTGCCCCGGGTAGAGTGCAGTGGTGTCATCGTAGCTTACTGCAACCTCAAACTCCTGGGCACAAGTGATCCTCCTGCCTCAGCCTCCCAAGTAGCTGGGACTACAGGCACATGCCACGATGCCTGGCTAATTTTTCTATTTTTAGTAGAGACAGGTTCTTGCTCTTGCTCAGGCTGGTCTCGAACTCCTGAGCTCAAGCAATTCTCCCACCTCAGCCTCCCAATGTGCTAGGATTACAGGCGTGAGCCAACCACTCCTGGCCAATAATTTTTTTAATGCTTTCCATTTGCCAGGCACTACTGCCAAGCAATTTGCAAAGCACCATTATAAATATATATTATTAATTATATTTTAAAGTAGGAAAACAGGCTGAACATTTTACCCACTATCATAAAGGTAATATAAAATGAAGTTAAGATTCAAACTTTGGTCTGACTGATTCCAAAGTACACACTCTTAGTCATTAGATTTTAGTGCATCTTCCTCATACCCCTCATTTCAGCCATAATAAACTAAATGATAAGTCTTCACTTGCCATGAACTTTGATGTCTTCATACTTTTCTCATGTTATTTCTACTTCTAGAATGCCCTTTTTTATTCTTGGCCCCCTAGATTGATTCAAAATTCAAAAAAATAGTTACTAAAGCTTATTATGTGCCTGGCTTGGTTCTAGGCACAAGAGACAGACTAGTGAGCAAGACAAGGATTCTGCCATTATGGGGTTTACTCCTTCTTTGAACTCCTACTCTTCTATCAATACCTGACTCAAATTCACTGCTTTGATGAAAATTTCCATTACATCTGTTCTTAATTTCTTCTTCTGTTCTACCATAGCAAAACTTACATACACCTTTATTACAACATATCATTTGTACTATGTACAATCATTATGTACCTCATCTCCCCCTCTAGCCTATAAAGTCTTTTGACATAAAAAGCCCTTTCCTGTTTAATTTGTATCCTTAGTCCTTAGCAGAATACCTGATTAACAAGCAAGTCCTCAATAAATGTTTCGTAAGTGAATAGAAAACTACACTAAATACTTATCTGAGATGCCATCTGTATAGCCCATATAAATTAAACATTAAAAAGACCTAATTGAGAGAAAAATACAACAATTTAACTTATAAAATCAGTCACAGAAAAAGTGGTAGTCACAAATATTTTAAAATATATTTATATCTTACCTTGGTGATTTTTAGTGTTAAGGTTTACATTAGATGTTGTATTAAATATTTGACAGTAACAATCTAACTTACATATTAAGCTGGTTAAAGAAACCAGCTTCCATAAGTATATAACTATTATGCAGCCTCATAATCCAATATGTAAGATAAATAATAGTATTCACCACAATTGAAACTTAAAGTTATTATTAATTGAAAGCTCATCTGCATTGCCAATGAAATTGCAGGTATTATTTCTTCAGTGCTTTATTGCAATAGCAAAGAAAATAACTATTGATTAAAAATGAACATATGAATTCCAATAATTGTGCAGGGCATAAACAATTTGCATATGTATATTTATTTCTATTAAATCACATGATTTTAAATGTAATCAAATTTAATTCCCTCTGAAGAGGGTTATGGTTTTAAGAACTGAAAAGTTAGCCTTAGAGCATATTTTATACTTGTTTTTAATTGCTTGTTCTATATATTTTACAAATTCCAAATTATCTTCAAATTGTTTTCACATAATGATATACACATAAAACTTGCAGGCTAACAGCCAAAGCATGAAATCTGTATACAAGTTTCCTTTTAAGAATATGAACTATGTAATAATAAAATCTATTAGTTGTAAAATCATAGAATTTTAGATCTAGAAGAGCCAGTGACTGCCAGCAAACCACCAGAAGATAGGAAGAAGCAATGAAGGATTCCCTATAGGTTTCAAAGGGAGAGTGGCCCTGCCAACCCCTTGATTTTGGACATCTAGCCTCCAGAACTGTGAAACAAAAAAAATTTCTGTTGTTACAGAAGCCCTAGGAAACTAATACATCTACCAAAAATCTTCAAGCAAAACTATTTCAAGAAGCATAAAAAAAATTTCTTCTCCCTTTTTGTCTTTTCTTTTAGTTTTCTTCCTCTACTCTCTTTCTTTCCTGATTGCTTTCTCTCTGTTTATAAACATAATTATGTTCTCCCTATTCTAAAAAAAGACCCTTTTCTCAGTGGTCTCTCTCCATTAAGGGACTGCTCCAGACACTTGCTTCCTTAGCTACCAAGCTTCTTTAGAAAGTGTTCTATCCCTATCACTACATCTTCATCATCATCTTCACAATGCAGTCCTTTGCCAAGTAGCTCTGGCCTTAGAAACAAGCTCCTACTGACAAATCCTCATTCTTCAAAAATTCTCAACAATATTTGATGCTGCTATATCAAATCAACAGTGGTTGTTATTGGTCACTCCCTTCTTACTGGAATTCTCTCTCTTTTGACTTCCATGACATAAAAACTTTCCTATTTATTTTTCTTTGACTACTTCTGTATTGTTCTTTCACTGTTCTTCTCCCCTCCCCTTTACCATTCCCCCAAGTTTTCAATCTTAGGTTGTTCTTTCTCTCCCTCCCTCCCTCCTTTGCTCTTTCCCTCTTTCCTTCCTTCTCTTTCTCCCCCCTATCCCCCCCACCTCACCTCTGGGGAGATACAATCTAATTCCATGGATTTAACTATCACTTCTTTGCAGTTAACTCCCAAATCTATATCTCTAGCCCAGAGTGCTCCTCTGAGTTCTCTAGTCATACCTCCCCACAGTGTAATTTTGTGATTAAGAGCATAGGATCATACAGACCTGATTTAAGTCCCAGCTCTGTCACCTACTAACTCTGCAACTTCAGGTAAAATACTTAATCTCTCTAAGTCTTAGTTTCCTTATCTGTAAAATAGGGTTAGTAATAGTATCTACTTCACTGGGTTGTTGGAAGGATTAAATGAGAAAATGTATTGTGTGCAGTAAATAATTCTATGCCTATTGCAAAAGAAGTTTTCAGTAAATGTCACTTTTCTGTTATTTTAACTGTTTGACATTTCCACATATTGGTACAACTAGCATCTTAAATTCAGTATATATAAAATCACCTCACCTTGCTCTGTCTCGAAACTATCATCTATTCATGGAATCTTAGCCTTTTATGCAAGAAACAAGCATAAAATCTGGTCAAGACTGTGGGCTTATTTAAGAATGTAAGGGCCTTAGAAATTCTATCCTGAATTATTTTAAAATATAAAATATAATTAATCTTATTCTACCATTATAGTCATTATATATTTTCTCATATCCCCGCACCCACCCCCACTAGACTGTAAGCTCCATGACAGCAGAGACATTTTATATACCTTGTAGTACCTAAAAGAGAACTGTGTATATTGCAAGTACTCAAAAAATATCTATATGAATTAAGATTAAAGCTCTCATAAGCACCAAGGTTCACAAGCCAGGTTTAAAGACCAACTAGTTTAGTTTCTAAATCACCTTCTCTTGAGGAAGCCTCCTAATCTCATTCATAAAAATAAAGAGAATCAAAAAATATTGGTTGAAATTTAGGACCCATAGCACTCTACCACAAAAACAAGAATAGCAACTAACATTTATTGAAGGCTTACTATGTGCCAGGCACTGTTCTAAGCATTTGATATGTTAAAATATTCATTACTCCACCTGTAAACTATGTAATTTTGGTAAAATTATTTAGCCTGTCTATGCTCAGTTTCCTCATCCATAAAACTGGAAAAAAAATATATATATAGTGATAGCCTTCTCAAAAAGTTGCTTCTAGTTTCATATGAGACAATTCATGCAAAGTGATTAGTACAGTGTCTGGCAAATAGTATACGCTTAATAAATGTTAGTTATTATTGCTGTAAAAATATATGCATATGTAAGCATGGGGAAATCTTGTTTTTAACTATAGTCATCAGTAAACAAAATTGGATAAGCCTACAAAATGAATGAATTTGATTTATGAAATGAATCTACTGGCATAAAAGGAAAGTATCAAAGAGTTTAATGAGGAAAGAGAAATCAAATATAAGCCTTTTGGAAGTACATGTGTGTTTGTGTGTATGAGTGCATATGTGTGTATACATATATATGCAAAATAAATAAACTGCAACTTGTTTATTTTTAAATAAAATTTAACATATATGTCAAGTTGCTTTGATTCAAGTAAACATTACATAGAAATAAGTGTAACATTTTTCTAGACATTAACTTGAAATTATAAGATATTTTTAAAAATTAAAATGACAAAAAAACTGAGCCTAAGTAACATTTTAAAATGAAAAATTTCAAAATTGGGGGGTATTTACCTCTTTTCATTTATTTTGCTGGACACACTGATTGCAGCATCCTGAGATGGAAGCATGTAAAAATGTTTGCAGTTTCTTTCCTAGAAAGAAAACGGAACTAGGTATATGCATAATTGCACATATCAGTAGCTTATTTTAACCTGGTCAACAACTTTTTATGGCTCACTTACTGTGAAGAACATTAGGAATAGAGAAAAATCTTCAATTCTTTTTTATAACCGATATAAATGGTATATCAAGGCTCTGAAGAGGATCTGGTCTCATAGGGACCAGGATCTGGTCTAGCCCCTGTCTCTGCTCTTTGGTGCTAATCCTTCTGTAATATCAGTGACAAAAAGGAGAAGAAAAAGAAAGGCCAGATGGGCAGATTTCCCTTCCTTCCCCAGGACACAAAGGAGAAGTACACAATCAGGAAACCTTCAGCAACTTATATAGTTTATGGGTCCAGGAAGGGATACCCTTGCTCCCTCTTTACCTCCCAATATACCCTCTTCCATCTCCTACCCTTACAAAGCCACAGAAGTAACTTTAGAATAACCTTCCCTTGACAAGAACAGCACAAAGAGGCATGTACTCGAATGGAAAGAAGCATGTTGTTATGTTCTCCCCAGTTTCCAGCCAAAAGAAGACCACTTTTTTCATCAGTCTAATATAAGGGAACGCTAAGATAGAGAAGTCTTAGTCATGTTTCTCCTTGTCCACAATCTAAATCTGACAGTAGCCTCCAGTAGATTGATGGAAAGAATAAAATGAAATATCTAGCAGCTTAATGGTCAGCATAAAAACTATGTGCAATATTAATGTTATTTATCAGAACAATTATGCTAACATTCCCATCTCTCCTATTTAAGTTAAAATTTAAAGGGAATGTAATATAGACATACAAAAACAGATAAACAGAGAGCCTTGATTATAGCCACTCCAAACACAATTCTTTTATTTAAGTTTAATTATATTTCTATCTTCTATTTTAACTAGGATTTCATGCATTAATTTTTTATAATAATAAATAGCCAATGTGCAATGGCATTTATCAACTGCTCACTAAAACAAAGGAGTTGTATCAGGACTGACACAAATGATTGACCTGATTAAAGAAATGTATATAATGGCTAGTTCTAAAATAAAGATTACAGATAAAGTAAGTTATTTTTTTAATTCCTGTAAAGAATACTACCTAGACTTTCCAAGTGTTCCAAATGAATAATAAGTTACACAATTTACATGGCCAACAGTACCAAAAAATGGCTTTAATCCTTTAATCTCCAGAGGTATAGCTACTTCCTTCCTGGCAGAGTTCAGACCTGGACATTTCTATTCCATAAATTTTGTTCACAAACTGTCTTTTCATGGTATCATTTCCCACGTAAGAAATTGGATTTCTACAACTGAAATTTACAGCAGGGCAACAGAGTATATGGTTGTCTTTTCAAAGCAAGATTGTCCCAATAATTCCTATACCATGTAATTTCAGTTAAAGCTGCTAACCATAGACTATAATTAAGTTTAGCATTCAAGATCTTGCTACACCTCTCTATAAAGTGTAAACACAATTTGGCATACAACTGGTATTTCTGAACTGTCTGGATTCTCCTTCATTCATACAGTTGAACTACCCATTGCATACCTTTAGTTTCATACATAGACACCAAGCATTGAAGGAAACAGGAAACATTATGCTAACATGACTATAGTATTGATGAATAAAAAAACATAACCCCAAGGCTAAGCTGCCAAATAAGTAGTGAATTAATTTCTGTAAAGTACTCCAATATTACAAAGGTGTGTTGAAAGGTGTCTGCTCATGTTTCAAATTAAACGCACTGCTGGTCAGCATTAGCACCTCAGCTTTGAACACCAGCCATTTGCCTATAACACTTCAGGGGCTAGGAAAAACGGATTTGCCGTTCACACTGGAATAATTAGAACATGTCAGGAAGAATTAATTTCCTCATTTTTCAAAAGGATACACAGAAATTACCATGTTATTATATGACAGGGTCCCTTGGAGAATTATATTAAATTTAATTTCTAGCGCAGCCCACACAACAAATTAAAGTCATAAATAAGATGGAAAGAAGCGGGACGCAGAGCATATGTTTATGGCAATGAGTGAAGCCAAGGGACCAGAAACAACTATCTTCATTTCATTTTATTTAAATCAGCCAGACACTGTGTATCTGAATGACAGCACTTGTTAATGGTGCTGAGATTATAGGCTCCTTAATTTTAGAAAACAGAAGCAGTCAGTCAGTGTCTAAAATAGTACATTTCCTACAATGCAAAAATTAGTATAAATTTACTTCCCTTTCAAGTCCATTTCTTTTTGCCCTGCAGCAAGTTTAACAAAGATAAACTTATTTTTAATAATGCTGTTTCTCTATTTGTCTTCTTTTTGGGCAATTTCTTAGATTGAAAAAAAATGAGAGAAGTAAAACAGAAGAGTTACCAGGACAAGTGAAGTTTGTAAACATAGTGTCTATCCAGAATACAAACTTCCTGCTCCATCCTGTAAATACATCTATCCATTCAGAGCTGAGAGATAAATATCTCCAAAGGAAATTTGTTTTTCATATTAAATGAAAATGACTTTTTCATACTGCCTATCAAATTGGAATGAAACGCTAAGGATATTGTTCAGCCACTTTAAAAGCACTGGACTTTGTAACTAGTCATTAAACTCAAATATGTGTGTAGAACAAAAGAGATTCCAGGCCCCACTAATAATATAGCCACAACTCATGTCCAGAGACCTTCCTGCTGCCCCCTCTCCCTGCTTAAGAATCTTTCCTAGGGTAGTACCTCTTTCCCTTCCACCTCAGTTAGGCATGGGCACTCAAGAAAGGATTCTCACCTGTGGCCATATCATCTACTCTGAAATCAGCCCAAGCCCAGCATAAAAACCTTATTAAAACTTTAATAAATGCATTATAAAATATTAATGACATTATTGATTCCTTCCCTTTCCTTGTACATACGTACACTCTTGTTATAATATTTAAGTTCTGGGTAAAATAACCAGACTGGAAGCAAGTATACATGACTCTTAATTTTTTCCTATATACTATAAAAAAGACACAAGATGTCCTATAGAAATTGATGCTCTTGTATTGAAAAGTTAGCACTCTCTCCAACATTTAAGGCTGGCATCAATTTAGACCTACATACCAGCAATACAAATGCTTCAAATACCAATTATCAAATCAAGTTATAGTGTGTTATTTACCATCCAGAATTTCTTTAAAATGCATAATTACATTGTCTTTTAACATGAAATACTCTCAGTGTATAGCAAATGCAAAAAAAATTTTTAAGGAGTGATGTTTAGAAAATTACTTAAAATTACTAATGTAAAAACAATGAAAAAAACAGCCACAGAAGAGAATCATTGATAAGCTAAGATTTTTCTCCTTCCGACATAAATTTAATCTCCACATAATCATCTACAAATTCTAAATCATAAATGTTAATATTACTCACAGCTCCAGAAACATGTTGGTATTTTATCATGCTTAATAACTGAAGACATTCTTAAGGTGAAAAAGGAGTTTGTACACTTTAAGAAATGACTGTCATGAAACTGAGCACTCCCTTGGGTGCAACAAACTTTAAATAATTTGTGAATCAATTAACTGGCGACTCTCTTCATAACACAGATTTCACACTCCCAGGTCACTGCATTATCAGCCTGATACGAATCATAACATTTTGGAGAAAAGTTCATAATTGAAATCATTAATTAATTTAACAGGACTTTTAGTTATGCATTGCATTAAACAGCTGTAAAGGAGCAGAGATTAATTAGTTGTTTCTCTGACAATTTTTACTGCTGCTAATACTTGGTGGAAAATTCTTCAACTTGTAAAGTACATCATGTTCCTTATAATCTGGTAGTGACCTATCCAAGCAATTTATAGTTGAAGGAACTATAATTTCTCTAAAATAACATCTGGAGCTTCTGAGGTGTTTCTCTGGAAGAAAAAAATTAAATAACAAATACTATAAAGCCTGACCTTCTCTTTATGTGAAAATGAAACCTGTATCTGAAATAAAGCCTTAGAAGTATGTATCATAAGTAGTACACAGAAATAAAGAAACCAAAGTTATAAAGGCATGCCCAGCTAACATTTTCCTGAAGCTATTAAGATGACATGTTTTCACACATTTTGCAAATTCATCTTTTTCTGCTAAAAATATAAATATAAACTATTAAATATAAATAAAAAATTATTAGCACTCTGCCATTACTTCTTAGAATTTAGAACCATTTGACTAACCTACAAGTTGCTCTAGCAAATTAATTGGCTAGCAAAGTATAAGAAAATTCAAAAAGCAACTCAAAAAAAATGATCAGTAATTTTTGCAATACATCATTCCAAAGTCCTTTCATATCATGTCACACTGTGTACAACTTCATCATTTCAACAATTTAATATCTCATCTGCTATAGTGAAGGCACTAAAAGGTATATATCATGGATATTCTAATAAAACAGGTATTTCCCTAGAAAAATACACATCTTATTAAGATTAATTAGTTGAAATTAAACATTTTCCAGATTCATATGGGGAAATAATCAATTGCACCATCAAAATCTCAAGCATATTTTTTCAGCCTAATCCTTTTGCCCATTCCCTCCACCCCACATGCAGCAATCATATGAACTTACAATTCCCACAACATACCAGGCCCTTTTAACGTCTAGGTGCTTTTACAAATAGTATACCCTCAGCTTAGAATATTCTCCTCCTCCTTCACATCTCCTCCAGGTAACTCTCTATTATTCCTATAAGAAGCAGCTCAAATATTAACCTACTCAATGAAGGCTTCCCCCAATTCTTCCTGGCAAGTTTCAAATTTATATGTATCTTATTTCATTCATATCTCGATTCTAAGACTAATATGTTATTATAATTTCTCTCCATTATATTTTTAAGCTACTTAAAACTGGCTTTAGTACACTATTCACGTTTAAATCTCAAACATGTCCTGGAACATATTAATCCTTCAGTAAATATCTGTTGACTCAAAAAAAGAATGAATGAACAAACATGCACATAGTTATTCCCAGATTTCATTTCAATAATATTTATTTAGCACCTGTTATAAATCAGCCACAGTGCTAGGTGCTTGGCAAAATCTCCACAAACTTTTTAAATTAAAAAAAAAAGATAGCCTCTATATTTTTAAAAACATTTGGCCCTAACTATTTTTTTAGTATTTTATTTAAAATTCGGTAATTATTACCTAATGAAATTTGAACTGCGAGAGCAAGAAGTATAATAGAAACTGTGAAAAATACGTCATTTTAGGGTATTATTTTTTATCAAAGTCCCTTTGCCTTCAAAAGATCCATTTCCTAGGAGTCAAATTAAATGAACATGTTAAAAATCGTTTACGCTGTGGTTCTACCAAGACTCCCTTATCTACTTGGGCAGAAAATGAATGTTTGCCTTTTCTGAGATAATATGTTATAATAGTTTTTCCTCCTTTAAATGCATTATTTCCCATAATTCACTCAGGAGGTAAGACACATCATAATGGTTCATGTCTTATCCTTCACATTTTCTCACTTATATCTTCATATCTTATTTCTCACTTCAGCACACTATAATGGCAAAGATAAGTTGGCATCCCCTTAAAGTGTTGCCCTTTACATAAGAATCTGTGGCAATTTTATTCTTTTAATAGTGTTGTTTCCTGATTCCAAATAGTTTCTTTATCTAAATGCAATTATCACTTCACACAGTTCTTGTAAGAATTAAATGAGATAACGTATGTACGTACTCAATAAATGTTAGTTCCCTTCCCTCCCTCTTACCCTGAAAACACACACAACCCATAAAATATGTCGTAAAGCAAGTTGTTAATTATAGAATCATTCTGACACTGTATGCACAATTGGCTTCCACTCTGCAAATATTTGATGAAACTATTAATAAGAGGTTAAAAATAGCAAAAGCAAAGTATGTATCTTTCTTAGAAACAGTTGAATGGACAAACAAATTTTTAATAGTGGAAGTAAGAGGGACAAAGAACGGGATGAGATCTGCCCAAATGGATTATGGATTGCTGGAAATGTGCTTACTTTCTCTCAGCCAATTCCTTCTTGTGACCAAAAGGGGTGACCATGGTTAGATTTAAAGCCCAAAGTCATAGAACAAAACAAAGTTAACTTTCACATATAAATCATTCTTTTAATTTTTGCTGCACTTGCCCCATCTTAAAAATTAATTTGTCACCTTAATAACTACTAAAACCTAAAGTGTTATAGGGAAGTGATACCTTGATAGCATTACATGATCCTAAAACACCAGAATAATCCTGAGTTGAGAATAGAATCCATATCTTAAAATGTACAGGCTTGGATTCTACCTAATATTAACACTAAAATACATAAACAAGTTAACACCAGAATAACATTAGACCTATCCTTTAGACTCAATAAATCAGGAACTTTTAACTTATATAATTCACCAACTCCAAATTCTTTCCCAACTAATAGTGATTACTATTCTCCTTCATCTCTCATCTTATCTTAATATACACATGCTTTATTTCTTGTTCTGCAAGTCACTCTACCTATCAACCACCTCAAATTGATTCATGTATTTGTCCAAAATGGTTGCAGCCATGTGTCTGTTAGTTTTTTTACATCCTTATTCATAATTAGTCTAGCTACAGAATTACTGGGGAACTTCTTCAACATATCTCAGTTATGTACCTATTACTAATCATGTTCTTACTGCACTCTACCGTTACTGAGAGTACTCCTTACCTTCCTCTGGCCTTCAAAGCATGTTTTTGTAGCAGTATCTTTAATCCAAGTTCATCCTATTCCACTTCGTCTGAGTAATCTTGAGGAGGCTGGTTTTAGAATCCTGACCTTGAGTTCAATGTGGCTTAGATCTAGTACACCTGGCTGTTTTCAATTCTCCTCTGGGGTAGCATTACATGGCAACTACATATTGAACAAGTCCATCTCCTTGTATAAAAGTGTGCTTACAAAAGTATATTTATAGTTAGTGTGGCAGAAGTATCTGGGTCAATGTCCAATTTTTAGTGTGGAATCTTTGGTTTTCTATAATAATCAGACAATAACAAATGACAAATATTACTCCCAAGAATAAACAAAGTAGATGGCAACATTTCAATATTTTCCAGAAATAGGACAATAGATTTCTTTCTGAAAGTGTGTGTTGGGATATAGGAGAAAGAGAGAGATTCAAGAAACCAGAAAGGATGTTATTTTTTCTAGATCACCCTTTTAATGAGCAAAACCAAAGTCCATTTGCACCTTACTTGAAAGATCCAAGAATCACCTTTCTAATAAGAGAATGAAGGTTATAATGAAGATTATAAGTATTGCATGTAAGAATGTACAATGAAAGAAGGGGCAGAGTAGATGACAAGGTGGAGGAGAGAGAAGAAGAGGAGAGGAAAGAAAACAGGGGAGAGAAGAGGAGAGAGAAAAAAGAGGGGAAGAGAAAGAGACAGAGAATGAAGAAAAGAGAGAGAGAAACTGTCTTATTAAACTTAGGAATGTGGCAGGGGTTGGGAAAGGAAAAAAAGAGGTCATAAAAGCCAACTGTAACCATTATTTTCTTTTTAAAATATTTCCTATTTTACAGAGAGGGATTGGAAAAATGAGGTAAGTGAATTACCTTCACAAATACCCATCCTCATTTGACTTAATTAGTGTCATGGATCCGATAGCCCTACACACCTTGGTTAAGAATTTTGGTGGTCATATTTCTCCAAACTGATCCCAAACAATTTTTCCAATGTATTGCACACATAAACAGTTTCTTCAAAACCAGGCATATGGTCATTTTTTCCTCCGTTTTGTCTTCAACAAACATAGTTACTGCAGAAAATGAAAGGAAAATTCCACTCTTCATTCATGTTTGACTTCCTCTGATTTGCTAAAACATACTGGTCTGTAGCATAAGATGTAATTCCATGTATATCTATTTCTTTTTTCCTTAAAAAGAAGACTTTTACAAGATTTAATTATTTAAGATTTAAAAAGAGTAGCAAGTTTTTCTAACCATGGCTCTAGAGGGGTCTTTCTTTCATTCTTCCTTTCTTTTTCTTTTTCTTTCCTTCCTTCCTTCCTTCCTTCCTTTCTTCCTTCCTTCCTTTCTTCCTTCTTTTTTCTTTGCAGGGAGGAAATTATTTTATCATGAAGTTTAAATTTACATTATTAAAAATGTGTGACTATCATCATTAAATGTCTGGGTTTTTTCTTTGCTTTGTGATACATACTGTTCACAAAAGCAGTTAATTTTTTAAGCCAAAATTAAGAAATTATTAAAATTGAGGAAAAGAACATGGTCATTGAGTAAACCAACCCTGAATGTGAATTCTGGTTCTATCATTTACTATGCTACTATTGGGAAAGTCTATATTACCACTCAGCCTCAATTATAAAAATGACATTTTCTACCTTACAGGGTAAATAGAATTAAATTAGAAAATTCTCTCTTTCTCTCTTCTCTATTTCTCTATGTATATGTATATATCAAATTAGACAGTTAAATTAAATATACATATATATATTTGACAAAATACCTGGCACAATTAAGCACTTAATACGTAGTGCTATTAATAGATTATATGCTACAAGTCGAGTGCAAAATTTATCTTCCTAATGATTTTATCAAAACAGGCAATGGAATTAATGTCCTGTGGAGGAGACTCAGTTCTTTAAAAAACAATGGTAGATCAAAGAACATGAAAAATTTTATTTAAAAGTGCTTACTTTAGTGCAGTATTTTTCAAACTATGGTTAAATGAGGGACAAAATGAATTTCTGGATTCAATCAGCATTAGTGCTGTACAAGACAGGGCTAATATACAAGAGGAAGGTGCATATAAGTGGTTGTGTTCACTTCAGTATGATGGTCAGCTGTCAGCCAAAGAGAACAGGAACAGGAACAGAGCCAAGCAAGCTGTGTTAAGTAACCCAGTCATTGCACAGAAACATCTACAGTTCTTGTTCCCTGGCAGTAACACTGGCAACAACACATAAGTGGTTTTTCTATAGGGTGCTTCTAAGTTTGATCTCACTGTTGGCTTCTTGCCACTGCCACTTCTATGCACTGCAACCTACACACTGGATAACTCTGTTTATGAGTAGCAGAACTATGTGCTTACATGATGAAGAATCAGATTTTTCACTTGGTGGGCATGAAGTCAGTCGAGTTTTCAGTTTGCCAAATGTTTCTACTTTTTTTTCAAATGCTCCAGGTTAAGAAAAATAAATGGCTTGTATTGCCAAGCGCTCTTCCCCTACACTTTGAGCTCATGTGTTTCCTAGGGAAACTAAATCCTTTCTATTTTTCCCATAACTCATCAAACTGTTTTCTCTGCACTAGCAACTTAAATCTTTAGAGCCTTTTAAATATCACTCCTCTCATTGTTTTCTCTGCTACTCTCCTTTTTTTCATACTTTCCCCCTTGGCAATCAAAAAAATGCAATTTGCTAGATTTGAAGTGAAAGAAGCAAATACAATTCAAAATTGCTGAGGTTAAAGATGATGTTTTTTACATGTCACCAAATAACTTTTCCATCACCTATGACTTTCTTGTAGATACTCTTAAAGGACATATGTAATTAAATAGTAATGAACTACTGTTCATTTGGGTGAATTGTACTATATTTGAGAATATTTAATTTTGAGTCAACCTCAGCTACTTCCTATATGTGTGTATCACCTTATCACATATAAGACCTATGAAATAATATATTCCAAAACTGTTCTGATATTAGAAACTTAACTACTCTCACCAGTGCTACCATTTAAAAATAAAGAGCCAAAATTGTGTGGGCAGGGTGGTGGAGTAAGTAGAAGATATACAATGAAAATATTTGGAATGTACTATGAGACATGGTGAATGAACAGAAGTTCTGGGTTTCTCCACCCTTTGGCTCATCAGTGTAAAGTTATAAAATGCCCCTTCTTCACTCTCAAAATACATAAGCCTCCAGTTGGATGCCTGACATGTATAAGCAAATATACACCTCTATTCGAGGGTCACCAGGGTCATCCATTCCCTCCTACTTCAGCCAGGATACCCAGTTACTTTCTTGCCACAGCTATGGACATCAGGAAGTCCTTTTCAACTCCTAGGTTCCATCTGAAGGGTTTTTTTTTATTTCCACTGCTGTGTACTGGCAGAGTGAGGTAGGAAAATTTAAATCCCACTACTGATAATTCATCAGAATAACGCTATGAAAGTTAGATTTCAAAATGAGACTTCATAATCATTTAACAGACAGTAGTTAGCTACTACAGCACCATCAATAGCATTATCCAGCCATATTATGGGGTAAATGGGTTTCAGTAAGTTGCCCAAGGAACCAAATCACCATCTATAACATGGTTTCTATAAGAATATCTATTCCAAACAACAAACTTTCAGAACATTGCCTATTAGTAAGTTGCTAACTGCCCACAAATACACCCCTGTGCAAACTCCATAGAAATTTTTTTGTGCTATGGATAAATAAATACTAAAAATCCAGGTGACTATCAGTGTTGAAGCAGGTCATATGTTTTTAAAAAGGAGAAGCACAAATGTAAAAAAGTAGCAAGAATTCAAAATGAAAGTTATAAATTACTTCATCATTTGCTACCTATGAAGCCTGGGATTTTCAAACACAGTACCTGAAGTATGCATGAACAAATGATTATTAGTGGCTATAGCACATGGTTGATATGTTGAAAACCATACTGCCAATACTATGTATTATGGGTAATGGGGAAAACATAAACAGTTTTTAAAACTATTACCACTTTCTCCTGAATATAAGTGATTCAGACGCTGTCTTTAAAAACTATACAGATCAAAGCTGAGGACACTAGGAAAGTTAATACAACTACAAATCAGTCCATTCTTATGCAAATTCAAGAGAAATAACTAAATGTATATTTCACCATCTGCACAACCCAATGCCTTATTTTCATATATGAGAAAAACTATATGGATCCTTAGAAATGTCATCTGAGCAACACTTTGAGCATCTATCATCAGAACTTCTCACAAAACCACCAAATGCACTATACTGATATGATGCCTAAATTATCTTCTAATAAAAGCCAATTTCAAATGATTAGGAAAAACTAGATTGCTATAGAAAGGCAAGCAATGTTGAGACAAAGCCAGGATCCAAAGCAAAGATGAATGGGCATAAATTATGAAGGTGTTTGTAGAAAAGAACACATTGACTTTTCAGTAAAAATTAGAACAGAATTTCACCTGTTTAAGAAACTGGGCAGGGGAGGGGGACAAATATTAAGCCTTTTTCCTGAGATAGTACACAGCATAACTGAATACGTAATTGTTCTCCCATTTTTAATATAAATAAGGGATTGAGACTTACAGTATGAAGTCAGAGCGTTGCCTACAACTAACCGCACCATGACATTCTCATTTATCTGATGAGCTGAAGACACAGCAGCTGAAGACTCCAGACGTTCACTCAGGACTTTCAAAAACCTTCCCACAGAGCACATGTGTTAGTGCACACCACATAGTACATGCTCCTTACTCTTCAGCCACTCCCTCTGCCATCAGTAATCCCGTTCTTTACCAGCATGCTGTCCTTCAGCCATAGAAGTTATGGACTAAAATAAGAGCCCTGTTAACCATCTCTGCCAGTGCAGCTGGGAACAGAACCACTCATTCAGTTGCACCCGCTGGAGCAGTCCATCATTCTGGGTATTGTGCATCCTAATCAACTGTGAAGTCTCCATTGAAGAAGCATGGTTAAGTGATATGTCCTTGTTTGTGACTGGGCAACAGTGTCAGTGTGTGTACACATTCGGTAAAGTTGGATAAAGTTGTGGATGTATTAATATATCTCTGCATAAGCACATATTCAAATACCTGAGAGCATAAGCACTGCAGGGAACTAAGTTTATCATTTTCCTCTTGAAGTATGTTACACAGACAAAAAGCTACAGTTAACATATGGCATTTTATAAAATAAATTATTGTCTTTTGTGTACAGAGACTTAATAGGACAACAGAGCAGGTCTCTCACATATCAGTTGGGGTAAGGGGACAAAAACTGTGTTCTTTGCACTCACAACAACAAATTAGAAAATAAACATATGTAGAAATATTATTTTAGGTTTTCTGAGGAAAGGACAGTTAAGGAAGCTTAAGGCTTCAATCAAGAAAAACCAACAGCAAGCCTTCATATTTGACTATATGTGTTTATCCACTAAGTTTATATAGGAATAAGAAGAGCATTCTTATCAAGAAAGTTAAGTTCAAATGAAATGTTTGTCAAGGATGATTCTGAAGAAGCCCCCAGTGTTCGAAGTTTTCATCAATGGTTCTAAGAAAACAATTTGTAGTGCTTTAAGTGAAATAAGAGTAAATGACATTTCACTTCAATGTGCTGCTATGGTTTGTATGACCTGAACTATACAAATGAGATTTCCTGGGATTTTGCTTTCCTTTAGAAAAGAAAATAGGAAGAAAAAATTTTACATAGTCATGAGGCACAGGGCAAGAAATGGACATATAAATAACTGTTAGCTGAGTGCAAAGGATCCCTGAAGAAAGGAAAGAAGCCCAGGAGATGTGCACATCAAATAAAAATGGAGAATATGGCTATATTTCAACTCAAACCAATATTCCCTTTTCAGGAATCGTCACCTCTGGCTTACTGCTGACAATCCATAGACAGCATATAAGTGAGATGAGTTCACGAGCAAGATGCTCCATGGCAGGTAAATAAATTTCTTTCCACCGAGATAATTATTCTTACCGTGTGTCAACTGCTCTCATGGCATAAACAGGACAGGTGATGACACACTATAAAATGCAATTTTTATTCCCATACCCCTGGCATTGAAATATATAATTCATTCAGCTCTCATGATATTTTTTTGCTCCAAAGATATGACTGGGTTTTTGTTACTGTTGTTGGTTTTGGTTTTTGCCTTTTTAAAAAATGCCATCATCAACTGTGCAATACTGTTAAGAAATTAGGGGGGAAATGAGACTGTCATTATTCTAGGCTACCTAGCCCTATATAAGGACCATATGTCTTACTATGTGAGATAGCTGGATATAGCTATTTTATGTGTGTACGGTTAACACCACACAATCCCGGCGTATTTCCTGTATCCTCAAATCAATGCCCTTCCCAAAACTCATGTCCTTTCAGTCCTAACCTAGGCAGGAAACAAGGAAGCATGAGCCTTTGTACCAACAAATAATTTTTACAACTATAATTCACTGATACCTTATTCCAAAAGCATATGAATACTTAGAAGATGGTTAATCCTCATTAAAAACTAAGATTACATGACATAATTACATGTAAATAAGAAAAATGAATTAAACTCTTACCCTTTCCTATGTCGGGCACTAGTTGTGAATCATATATACAATTAGAGTTATATTGCTAAGCTAAAAATATTGGTAAAGATCTAAAAACGACAAACAGTGCCTTTTAAATTAATGTCTTATTAGTTGAGTGAAGTACACTGACAAAGAATAATTTATGCTTATTCAAACTGCACTCGACATCTTCAGGTGTTTCCAAATGAGCTCACAGAAGAGTGATTAAATGCATCTGATAACAAGCCACACATTGCTGAAATTACTTACCGCCTCATTTTATGATTAATTAAACATGTAGATTAAAGTTGCAAAAGAATTTAGATTAATGAGCAAGTTAAGTCTTGCTGATATAAGTGAATTGGGAATTGGATGCTCTGTGGAACTTTATAAACATGCATTTTATAATGAATAAGACAAGGCTACATGCAGAATCGTGGCCACCAGGGCCTTTTGGCGATGCAGTCTTTTTTAACGTGGTTTGACAGCTTTCAAATAACATTCTTCTATATAGGCTTTAAACTTTGTGCTTTGCTGTAAAACACAAGACTACATAACTCATGTACCAGGAGTGCGATTATTTTCAAGCTCTCCAAGGTAATGACCCCCTGTAGCAGCAGCTGTTCAGAAAAAATTACAAGCTCAATTGTTATTTTAATCAGAGATAGTTTAGTAGTTAAAAGCAGTTATGCAACTTGTAAAATTATATGACACCTCATCAGTAGCTTCTCTTCAACACTTCTTCTTCCAAAAGTAAAATCATCGCAAAAAAGTCAGTGCTTTCCAGAGGACTTATTAGCAAAGCAGGGTACTCAGTCATTCATAAAATATTCAAAGCCATTTATTAGTGTGGTTTCTGTGCTAGGAAAGGTAATGTTTAAATTTATGATGACTCTTATCAGCTCCAAGAGTGTGTCAAAATATCTGCTGGGGTTTGCCGAGTATCCAATTTTTCTCTTTTAAGATCAGCTTTACTTAATCCAAGTAGCTTAGACTGTGTCAAAAGCCAAGTTGGACTTTATGATTTTCCAGGGCAAGAAAAATTCAGGTTGTTCACAGAGATGTAGTGCATTCTCCTTTGCAAGGTATACAGAAGTGAAAAGAAATTGAGCCAAAGTAACTACACTAGCTTATGGTTTAAATTCTATTCCATTTTTATTACTCAGCTTGCAGCACAATGCCATTTATTACTACCATAGCATAATGAAGACACTCCTACAAATTCTTTGAATAGATCCAATCTGCTATCTAAAATATACCCCTAATTCTTTTCTACTTATTTTCAGACCTCATACATGATTTCTTGGCAAGAGGGAGGTTTTTATAGTGTTAAATTTTTTTCTTTTTAATTCAGAATTTTTAGATTCTAAAGACTTAGAAAGAGAACTATGGAAATTTTTATGTAAGGATCAAAAGGAACTGCTCCATGGCACAGGTGACAAATTACCATTAACCCCACATATTATCATGTGGACATAATTGCCCATTTGAAGATTTATTTAATGAAAATATAATATTGAGATATAAGTCTCTGACTCCTGAAATTTATTAAAAGTTAAAATTAGCCTTATAAGCAGCCAAAACAAAATAGTCTCTATTAGATTTCTTTATTTCCTGTCAGTTTTACTGTCAGTGTCTTTCACCAACTAATGTAAACCACATTTTATCACCACAAAAGACTATTTTAAATTTATAAGCTTTACCCCTTGCAGATTAACTTGGGTATAATAGTAAGAATTTCTAGGTAAAAATATGAATTTAAAAACTAATTTAAATACTTAAGGACCAAACAAGATAGTTTTTCTTTGCATAAAAGTTTAAATTCCTCATTTCTACCCTTTGAAAAAGGAAATCTGACAACAAAGTGGTCATATCAGCCTGAAATAGGCTAAGTTAAAGCTTAAAAAAATTTCTTTGCAATCATAAAATGTTTTTGATATGTGCCAGAAGGACACAGATTAATCAGACAGCTCCACAAGTCATCAAACCTTAAGGAGCAGGATCTTTCCACTCCACCCATTGCCGTATTATTTCTAGGCTGCAAAAATTATGAGGTGTGTCCTGGGGTTACTAATAATTTCATAGAAATTATGTCATTCCTATAGCATTTTAATATAAGAAGATACATTTATTTTCCCATGAAAGTAATTTTTGTAAAATAACTTTAAATTCTAAGTCCTAAGTACCAAATATACTTAGATATTATATGTATCTGTTATTAACATGTTTTAATTTTTCTGATAAATGCTTTATATAGTTTACCTGCATAGAGTACATAAATTTACTGGTTATTTAATGTTAAGAGTTATATGTTTACCTGAAATACCAAAATAGGTACTTCAACTGAAGTTCTGAATAAATGGGAAATTTAAAATACCCCAAATCAGCCATAATGTGATATAAAAATTCTTACACATTATTTTCACTAAATCAAGATGGCAATTTATTGTAACACTTATTTTATTTCACAACACATAGCCCTCCAGGTTATGAACTTGTATTTCTTAGGGGAAATTAATATTTTCTCTGTCTCATCTATACATTGAAAAAAAGTATTAAAATGCTCACCAGAGACTAAAATGAGATGACTAAACTCATTTTAATGATTGGTTTAGTCCACTTTAGTGATTAGGCTAAGGTTTATCAAGGTGAACTACAAATGCATTAATATCCACAGTACTGCCAAATGTTGAATCATTAACATTGTCAGTTCTTCAGTTTCAGTTCACTTCCTATAGAGGAGTTTTGTGAGATTCATCAAAACTTGGTCTTACATCATGTTTACAAGCATCCTGGAGGCAAGATGTCTTGAACTAAAACTAAGATGACTCTCAACCAAGGAAAGTGTCATCAAGTCCACGCTAAAGTTCATAAATGCAAAGAACCAATCCATAGTGAAGGAAGAAGATGAAGCCAGGTGCCACCTCATGCCAGATCTCTGCCATTTCAGCAATTCATGTCAAATCCTTGCCAAGTCAAGTTGAGATACCAAGCAGATGACTAAAGGTAGTTCTTCATTTGGCAGGATCAGCAGCACCATGTACAATACCTTTGATTTTTGTGTAGTCAATGCAAGTATGCAAGAACCAAAAACAGTGCTATAAAGTTGCTCCAAAATTATTACAGTTTATCACTTTATTCTATTGACTGTGCAAATTCCTTATTTCTCTTAACCAAATATAGTTAGTTAACTAAAGGAGTCCTGAATTTTTCCCTAAATGGAGAAATTAAATATATGTTTTCTAGATTAGTTATTCTAGAACCACCTTTATAGTTCCCACGTACCCAAAATAGTTTTTTGGGTAAGTGCACATTAACAGCAATCTTTTATAAACTTATTATGGATTTAAAGTATAATTATTTTTGGAAATCAAATGATTCTAAACTTTATGCCTTATATCATTTCCATGATGGGAGAGTAAAATCAAAACTTATTTTATTCATAGAATAAATAACCTAAATGAATACAAATGGGTTCAAGACTTGGGAAAATTTAGGATTTCTGATACTTGTCTTTTCAATCTTTCCTTCAATAGATACGACCCCATACATAGAAATATTCCTGAAAAATATTGAACTGTAGCAGTAAAATGGTTTCATTTGTGTGTAAAGTTTAGTCAATAACCCTAATAGTTTTAAACACAAGTTAAACCTATAACATGTGAGAAAATTAGGTGTATAAATTACCTAGGCCTTAGTACTAGATCACAAAAATGCAATGCAATCCTAATTTACTACAGAAATAGGAAAAAAAGGGAATATCAGTTACATTCACATATATTATGCCTAGGCTCTTATACAAAGTGATGAGGGATCACAAAGTCCTTCTTGAACCATTTTCCTTTCCCTGTCAGAAGATTTTAAAAAAGTATAAAAAGAAGAAATTAATAGTTATTGGGCCTACTATCTAGCAGATATAGAATAAATGTTCTCTATTCATCATAGACTCTTCCCAATAACCACACCCATTATACAGATGAGGGAACTAAGACTCAGATAGGCTAAGTATTTTGTCCAGAGTCACATCAAGTGGCAGAAACTAAAATGAAGCCCTAGTGTACCCAACTCCAAGGTCCACTTGTTTCTTCTGCTATACTGTGCTTATTTAAGGCCTAGTCTATGTTTGTGTTTGAGCTGTTCTCTACTATCTAGAATCCCTTTCTTCTTCTTAGTTAATCCATCCACACTACTTTTTTGCAAGGTTCACCCATACCAAAAATACGTTATGTTCTCCTAGCACTTTGTTTAAAAAACCCTATTGCAACAGTTCAAGTTTACACTGATTCACACAATATACATTTATATAATGTTACCAATGTTATCATTTATATTACAGAATTGTGCTGAAGGTATCACAAAATTGTTTCATTGACACACTACAACATCTCTCTCCTATCCTCCATTCTATATCCCTCTATACGTTCTCACTTTCACAGGAACTTGATGATCATACTCATTATCATTATTATTATATATTACCCACCTTAACCAACCACCTTTTGCTCTCATGTTCTCTGGCTCCCCAAAATTTTACCTCCTTCTCTGCTTTCATTTTGTTCAAATGTTTTCATATTTCCAAACCACTTCTCTTTCCTTCTCAATAAAAAATTCTATTCCTGAAGATTTCATAAAAAGTGTAAGACACTCTTGATTTTTCATTTATGCAGCGAATATCTAAGCACTTACTATATGCTGGAAACTAGGGATAGACGAGCTATTCATCTAAGAGCTTATAAACTGTCACAAGAGACAGAAAAATAAACTAAAATTTGTAACATGGATTTATAAATGTCATAATAGAAATATGCAAAAAAAGAAGTAATATGGATACAAAGAATAAAGAATCAGAAATCATTTGGGGAAAAAGTAGTCCAGAAAGGCTTCATATAAGAGGTGATATAAAAGATAAAGCTTCATTGATGAACAGGAAGCAGGCAAAGAAATAGCAATAGTGACCATCTTTTACTGAATACACTCTTAACATGTATTCAATGTGAAACACTCTTAATATAATGCATGCTTTATGTACATTATATAATATTCCTCACATACATGAAGATTTCTGCTTCTGACTAACAGGGACCAGATTTACCCTGCTGGATTAAACAACTAAAAAAACTGGACAAAACATGTGAAAACAACAGCTTTCAGACACTGAACATCAGGCAGCAAAGAACAATGATTCCTGAGAAAGGAACAAAAAATACGGTCATCCCTACAGTTGTCCCAGCTTATTGTATGGAGAAAGAAATTATTGATTGTCAGGCAGGAGGGTAGAGCCTACTGGTTTCAGTGAGTTAAGAAGATGGAGTTGGGAGTCTATGGAGGCTAAGGTGTTTATAGGGCAGAACAATACACATACAGTCCCAGAGATCTGCAGAGTGTCCCTCACAAAAATTTAGTAAATTACTGATTAGTACATGTGTATGAGGAAATTAACCAAGATTAGGGAAAGATACACCTAAAAGGAGCAGAAGGAACAATACCCAGAGCTCATACAACGGCAGAAATAGGTCATTTTCCCACCATCAAAAGTGTAAAACTTTATAAAACAAGAGCACTGATCAGAGTACTCAGAATGATATTGCCTCAGTAGTGAAGAGAATTAACCCTACACTAAAGGCCATACTGGTTCCAACTGATAGAGCTTAAAAGCAAGCATTGAAAGGATCAAACTGTTTTCACCTTAACTGCACACCAGAAAAAGTTCAGAAATATTTATAGAATTCAGAAATATTGAGCACTCAACAGGGTAAAATTTATAATTTCTGGCATCCAATAAAAAACTACCAGCCATACAAAGAAAATATAAGCCGTAAGGAGGAGAAAAATCAATTGACTGAAACTGATCCAGAAATGACATAGATGATAAAACTAGTAGACAACGATATTAAAAGTTATTATAGTTGCATTTCATTTGTTCATGGAGCTAAAAGAAAGACTGAACATATTAAGCATATAAATGGAATATATAAAAAAAGACTCAAATTTAACTTATAGAGCTAAAAATATAAAATCTGAGATGAAAAATACACTGGGTAAAATTAAAAGCCGATTAGATACTACAGGACAAATATAACTGAACTTGAAGACATTTCAACAGAAATAATCCAAAATGAAACAGAGTGTGAGCAAAAAAAAGATGAAAAAACTGAAGAATCAGTGAGTTGTAGCAAATTCAAGCTGCTTAATATATATTTATAATTGTAGTCTTCAAAGGAGGTGCATCAACAAAAAAATTAAGGAAATAATGGCTGAAAATTTTCCAGATATGATGAAAACCATAAACCCACAGATCTAAGAATCTCAAAGAAACTCAAGCTCAAGGAACATTAAGAAATCTACACTAAGGCACATGATAATCAAATTTCTTAAAGCCAGTAATAAAGAGAATAAAAGCAGCCAGAGGAAAATGACACATTACATATAGAGGAACATATATAAGAATTACAGGAGACTGCTTTTCAAAAACAATGCAAGCCAAAAGACAGTGAATCAATCAATATATTTGAAGTATTGAGCAAAAAAAAAAAAAAGTCCATCTAAAATGCTACACCTAGTGAAATAAAGATTTTTCGGAAACACAAAAGCTAAAGAAAATCTCACCAGCTCAACATATCCTGCAAGAAATGTTAAGTCCTTCGGGAAAAAGGTAATGTTATCAAATGGAAATCTAAATCTACACAAAAGAATAAAGTACACTGGAAATGGTAAATATGTGGGTAAATATAAAAGACTGTTTCTTATTTTTTAAATCTCTATAAAAGATTATTGACTTTTGATTATTGACAAAGCAAAAATGATAATTTATTTTGAGTTTTATACCATATATAGAAGTAATATGTATGACATCACTAAATATTATAAAGATATTAAAGTTACAATAAATGGGTATTATGAACAATTCCATGCCAATAGATTCAACAACTTTGATGAAATTCACTTTAAGTTCCTAGCTTAGATGAAATAGATATCTTAAATAGCCCTATCTCTATTGCAAACATTGAATTTGTAGTTAAAAACCTTCCCACCAAGAAAACTTCAAGCCCAGATAGTTTCACTGGTGAAATCTTTCAAAGATTTAAAAAGAAATAAGACCAATTGTATACAAATTCTTCCAGAAAATTGAAGAGGAGGAAATACTTCCCAATTCTTTCTATGAGGCTACAGTAATAAGTAATTGAGGTAGTGCCATTAAAAAAAATAGACAAATAGATCAATGGTATAGAAGAGAGATTCCAGAAATAAACCTATACATACATGGTCAATTGATTGTTGACAGAAGTGCCACGGCAATTAAATAAGGAAAGGATAATCTTTTCAGCCAGTGGTACTGGAACAATTGGATAGCCACAAACAGAAATACAAACCTCAAATCTTATCTCAACCCAAACAGAAAAATTAACTCAAAATTAATCATAGACCTAAATTAGAAGCGTAAACTATAAAACTTTTATAAGAATGCTTAGGAAAAAATCTTAGTTGATTTGGGTTTAGTAAAGTTTTCTCAAATGAGACACAAAAAGTATGTAATATAAAAGAAAAAACAGTAAAGTGTATTCGTCAAGATTTACAACTTTTACTCAAAAGACAAAAGGCAAGCTACAAATTAGTATAAAGCATTTGCAAAATATATATCTAACAATGAGCTTGTATATAGAATGTATAAGAAACTATTACAACTCAACAAAAAAGAAGACAACCACAATAAAAAACAGTAAAAGATGTAAAAGACATTTCAACGAAGTATATTGATTGATGGCAAATGAGCACATGAAAAAGATGTTCAACGTCATCAGTCACTAGAGAAATACAAATTAAAACCACAATAAGATACCACTACAGACCACTAAAATGGCTAAAACTGAAGACTAAACATACCAAGTGTTGGTAAGGATACGGAGCAACTGGAATTCTCATACATTGCCAGTAGGAACGTAAAATGGTACAAGCACTTTGGAAAAGTTTAGCAGGTATCACAAAGCTAGACATACACCTATCATCTAACCAAGCCATTCCACTCCCAGGTATTTACCCAAGAGAAATGAAAGCATATGTCCACACAAAGACAAATGTTCACAGCAGCCTCATTTGTAATAGCCAAAAACTAGGAAAAACTCAAGTGGATAATCAAATTGTGGTATATCCATACAATGAATACTACTCAGCAATTTTAAAAATAAGATATTGACATGCATAACATGAGTGAATCTCAAGATAATTGTACTTAATGAAAGAAACTAACAAAAAAAGAGTATATACACTATTATTCCACTGATATAAAATTCTCAAAATTGTAAACCAATCAATGGTAACAGCAGATCAGTGATTGGGGATGGAGTTAGGGGAGAAGCAGGGAGGGGAAGAAGTAAGAGATTTTGAAGAAACTGTTGGGAATGATGGATATATATGTCCATTATCTTGATTGTGGAAATGGCTTCACTAGTATATATACCTATCTCAAAACTTGTCAAATTCTACACTTTAAATACGTGTGGCTTACTGTATGTCAAGTATAGCTCAATAAACCTGTAAAAAGAAACACAGACAGTAGGTAATATTCTCACTTTACAGGTGAGGAAGCTAAGGCTCAAAGAGGTTATATGATTTGCCTAAGACCACATCTAGTATACAGCAAAGCCCAGGAGTGGCAGGGATCCCACATAGTATATTTTAAAATTTATAAGAAACATCTAATATAGTTCTGATTCATAGAAGGTACTCAAAAAGTTGTTGTTTTTCATTTTTAAAGTACAGATGTATCTCAGATATGAAAAAGTGATAGATTTTAACTTTCGCATAGGATATTTGAATTTTTTAAAATATTTTTAACAGAAAATGATCTTAATTAATAGAATGTATATGAGAGATAAAGTTTCTGTAATTCATACAAAAAAGCATTTTACTATTATGTACTTCATCGTATGCACTCCTCACTAGGCACAAGTGAGACAGATTTTTAAGTCACACAAAGGTTTTGAAAGACCATCCTGTGATGAGGCAATGGCAAGGGACTCAGTGTGTCGGGAGGCTAAGGTGCTTACATTTGAGTGGAGGATGGAGGTGACCAGCCACTTTAGCTCCCCAAGAAGAAACAATGGCCAAAGACTTCCACAGGGAAGAATTACTAGGTTTTGTAGCAGTCTACACTCTTTTCACTCTTCTGTTTCATAAACGTATATCTCATCTCCACCCACAAAGAGATTATAAATTCCTAAGGACTAATTATTCCTTTTCTATTTTAAATCCCACCTATGTCCAGAAGAGTCTGAATTCATATTCTTATAGAGTGAATAAATAAATGAATAAGCAAATGTTAGTGTTAGTCTGAATGATAAAGTAGTATGAATGACAAGGATCCCCTACAAAGTCACCTTGACTGTGTTCCATTTTCTTGAAAAAGTGCGTTTTTTAAATTTTTATTTCAATATACCTTTTCTCACTCATGAATATATTTTCCTGCACTATTCCCTCTTACCTTGAAAAAGGCAAGTACAAAAAGGCCTGTATCTTAAATATAATATTTGCTGCAACTATATCTTCTATGGACAAGGACAGATGTGGCAATATAACTAGGGAGTCATAAGTCCTCACTTTATCTGAGAGAGTTTTAAAAGTAACCAAACTCTGTGTGCACCTGTTTTACTCCTCACAGATCCCATGCACTAATCCCTATGTGAGACCCACCTGATAAAAATGACATAATCTCAAGTATCTTCACTTTTCTCACACTCATGGTAGCCAAGTTTTACCTTATGCCTCTGAAATCAACAAGGCCCTGCCTATGCACTTTAGCTCCTAGTATTAATATCTTTTGTGTTTATGTTATGCCTCTAAATCCTCAAGACATTTTTATCTTTAAAGATATTCTCATTTCTTTAAAAATGCATCTTTTTCCCAGCCTTCCATGGGAAGAAAAAAAAATCCTTAACATGGAAATAATACTCATAAGGGGTCGGGCAGGTGGGAGGGGGGTGGAACGGACGGGAAAACTCACACCTAATGGGTGCGGGGCGCACTGTCTGGGGGATGTTCACGATTGTGGCTCTGACTCGGGCAGTGCATAGGCAATACATGTAACAAATGTGTTTGTAACAAATGTGTTCATAACATTCTGAAATAATAAAAATAAAATAAAAATCCTTAATTTTCAGTGGAGATTTAATCAATGAGATGAAAAGGGATTTGGGCATTGATAAGAGATAGTTAATATGATCATTTCCCTCTACCTTTTCAAAAATTCAGTACTATGATGAACAATACGAACAGGGAGAAAGCAGTAAGAGTCATTTTGACTCCTTTCCCTCATCCTTCCCTCAATACATAGTCCCACTGGTCTTACTGATCCCTTGTTTAAACCTTTTACCTCCTACTTGAACTTTTGCAATCGCCCTCACAAGCTGCTTCTCTAGCTTAAGTCTTTTTTTTCCCCCTCTAATCAACTCTATCAACTATTGGCTGAATTAATTTTTCAAAAGCAAAGCTCTTGCCATTCCACTGTACTATTTGGTTGTGATGGCCCCCTATGACCTACCAAATGCCTTAGCTTAGCCTTATGGACCACAATGATATGATCACACTAAATTTTCTAGCCCGTACATACCTATACCTCAGTCAAACTGGACTTATTGTTCCCTATCCCATACTTAAATGCTTCCATCCATCTGCCCCATACTCATGTTCATGCTATTCCCCTCACTACCAAGATGCTCCTCTCTTCATCTCCTATTCCACTGACAAAATTCTATCCCACTCTCAAAGAACATCAAAAAATCTGCTTCCTAATGTCCTTCTTCTTAAAGGGATATATCTTAAATTCTTTGAACCCCCTAGAGTACTATTTTTCACTCTATTAAGGCACTTAACATATTCTGCATAGGGAATTACATCTTCTCTGCACATCTCCTCTGCAATAATCAATGCAAATTCATTAACATTTATTAATTCCTTCTTTGAGCCATGCATTGGATTGGATAGACACTAACGACACAAAAAGGAATAGAGTTTAATAATTATGTCTAGATTCTAAGGTTCTTGAGGGCAGGAACTTTGTACATTTGCATTTGTTTCCAATGCAGCATCTAATAATGTACTTTGAATAAAGTCAGCACTCAGTATGTATTTATAGATTTGAATTATTACCAGTTTCCAACAGATACTAAGCACTCTCCTGGAAAGAAAACATTGCTACCAAAAAAGGATTTGCCTTAACTGGGAAAACAGACAATCACATCTTTAAATAGTTTCAGAGGCCAAGTTAGAAATTAGATTGACCACTGATTATACCATCCAGAGTGAAGACTCTAATGGGGTCAGAACACTTCTCACTATGCTACTAACTTAGGACAGGCTATTTCAAACAATAAATTACCGTATGGTCAAAACTTCAGGATTGCAATTTGGTCCAGGTAAAGATGGTTATTGCTTCACATCTGTTTTTCGTGTACCCTCTTGGGAGTTTTTATAGGATATTTCAAGTTGACATCCAGATTCAAATATGTATCTATTCAACATATCTGGAAGATACCCACTTCCTGTTTGACCTAATCACATCTAGAAAGCCTTACTGTGTGTGCCTTCAAGGCTGCATAGCACTGCTGAAAGCCTCGACAAAGGAGATTGGGCAAACCTTGCATTTACTCTTATGCTTACATTTCCTCCTTTCCTGGGGAGCAGAATGGAAAGACACAGCAAGGCTTTTTTAAAAGATGGCACCAGGAATAAAAAGAAATGAAAATGGTCAATAACATTATGCAAAAACAAAAATTAAACAAAACAAAAAAATTCTTGACAATGATATTTACTAATAACAATGAAAAAAAAAACCAAATGGCAAAAATGAGGTCACTGCTAAAGGACCAAACCAAGCCCTCCAGGCTAAGAATTCCTTTGGTTGAACCCAACTTCTCCCACAGTGACATGCCTCTCCTCTAGGAAAAAATTCAGCAGAGCAAGCAAGAGTCACTCTGTCCATTACCAAAAGTCAATGTAGCAGCACAAGGACCTAAATTAAGGGTCAATCTCAGAGAAGGAAGGAAAGAAATGCACTCTCTTTGTGTAAGAGGAACAGAAGCCTAAAAATCCAGGATATGACATCTGTATTTCTGGAGAGAACTGATAGCATAAGACGGTTGCAATATTCCAACAGAATGAGAAAAAGACTAAACAAGCCTTTTTCATGGCATTCAGTCTCAGACTAAGATGTAACAGTTCTGTAAATGTTTGAGGTGCTCTGAGACAGCTCAACCTATGGAAATTTTATCAGATATATTTATAATCAAGAATATTTTAAATGAAATAAAACCCTTCTAGTGTGTTAGAATGGGAATGAATGGGTTCTGAAATCAAACCAACTGTTTAAATCCCAGCTCTGCCTTTTTCTTCCTTGCATTCCTTCCTTCATCTTTATGTATTTTTTTGTTCATGTATTTATCTTTCAACAAATATTTATTGGGAACTTACAATGTATCAGGCACTGTGCTAGAAACTAGGCATACAGATTTGAACAAAACAGTCATGGTCTCTGCCCTGATGGAGCTTAGTCTAGTGGAGGAAATAGATATTAAATAAACATACACATATACAATAAATACCAATCATTTTAAGTGCTATAAAGGCAAAAAGAAATCAGTACTTAAAGAAAATAACCAAGGGTTGCAGGAGAGGAAATTATCTTACAAGAGTGTTAAAAGAATTAAAAACAACAATGAAAAAGTGCCTAGCACAATGCCTAGTACATGCAGGTGCTTAACGCACGCAACAGCTGTTTTTTGTTAACTTCTCTATGCCAAGTATAGACCCCTGACTTCTTATTCCCTCCCATTCCTCTCCTGCCACAGAAACTGGGAAGTGTTATAGCACTGGTAGGTGCTGTTTTGGGAGAGTGGCAGGCTGTTTCCTCTAGATATTTCAAATTGCTGCACAGCTTGCCATTCTATCAGTTTTCCATATAACCATAACCTTAACCAGTCCACAACCTTCTTTCAGGCATATCTGGGTTTCATCTCCTGCTCAGTATCCTTGATAACTTATAAACTTTACCCTTCTGGTTCCATGGGATATATATCCCTAAGTCAAACTATTCTCAAAAAAGACTGACATCAACAACTGAGACTAATTCATTTTATGTGGCAGAAATGCCAGAGAAACACAACTAAGGACTTCCCTTATGGTTTTAAGTATATGGTTGTATAGAATATCTCACTGTAGGAGGTCTTTCTAAAAATTTTAAAATTCTCCTTTTAGACCATAATTATTTCTCTGTCCTGTTCTTAGAGAGGAAACATTCAACAAGCCTTAAAATTTGACAAATCCTTATGCAGGTTTAGTAAACCGTTGAGCCAATAAAGATTATAATTTCTTTCTAAGTATCCTATCTTCATCACCTCACAATAGTAAAACTAATTCCTAATTCCAAAAGCTCCTCAGTTTCTTTGAATGCACAAAATCGACTAGAGTGCCCTTAGTTCATATAAGAAACCCAATTGAGACTCCTCAGTTCTTAATCAAAAAGGTGACCCTGCATACAATTTAAGGGACATGTGTTAGGTATTATCTTATAACCTGGCAAGCAGCATATAGACTAACAGCAAATTATCTCTAAGTGAAAAAAGGACAGAAGGGAGGGGAGAAAGGAAGGGGAAGGAAAAAGGAAGTGGAAGGAAGATTTATTACATTATAAGTCACTTTGTAGAAAAGTGATTCCAAACAGCTCCCCAACCCCCAAAACTAGAAACATCATATACCATATTTGAAACCTAATTCACCTGATTCTTTGCTCTAGTAGATACAAGGATGTTTCCTGGTCATAGTTACAATGAATGAGAACTTGTAATGGTCTCCTATATACAATATTAGAGTATAATGCATAGATAATTATTTTCATATACATCTATATTAATCTTTACCCAGAGAAAGCAAATTTATTCTCACTGATTTTTACCAGGAAGGCACACACTTTCTAAAATTCCTATAGTTGTACTTAACAGGCATTGAATTGAAATCAATAAACTTGAAACAAATTAGAAAAAATAAAACTGTAGAATTTCTTTTAAGTCACCATTGTCTGATCCAAACAAGTATTTCCACATCTTAAAAAGCAGTCCTAAAATCCATTGTGATTCTACAAAAATATCCTATTTCAATCATCTCTTGTTTCACTTATTTCTCTCCCTTTTTCTCCTCTTCTCAATCACTGCAATGAAGTTGGAGAGACAGATAGTTCTTCCATTTGTTTAACCATATCTTCTCAAAAAACTCCAGGCCCTCAAAGTTTTCTGATACTAAACTCTCTTGTACATACTCACATTTTTCATGTCTTTCTCTCTCAACCTTCTCCCAGATATTGCCTCTTAGCTATCTGTCTTGTGACTGCAATTCTGGGGGAAAACTCCCTCTAACTAGTCACAAAATCAACATAACCAGTGGCTTCTACATATTGCCTCTACGAGGATAAAGCCCAGAATGTTTCCATTCCTTAAAGCTGTCAGCCATTCAAGGAGTGTGCACTTATGGCTATATCAGATATCAAATTATGTGAGACTAATATTACCTTAAAAACAATCCATTCTACACAAGGAAATGATGGGAGCTTGAGGTGATACATAACCCAATTACCTGGATTTGATTAATATACATTGTATGCCTGTATCAAAACATCATATGTACCCAATAAATATATACAACTATTATGTACCTATAATTAAAAATTAAAAATTTAAAATAAAAAATCCCTAATTGATGATTCTATAATATACATAACAATGGAAAGAAAAATAATATTTACATGAGGATTAATATATCTGGATTTCTTCTACACTTTGTTCAATGAAAACTCAGAATACTGGTGGTAATAATTAAAACTAAGCCACAGGCTTGTCAGCAGCCTGCCTTGGCTCTAAGGAAAAAAAAGAATCTACATTTTGCCTAATATAGGCAGTTATAGGGGTGCAGACTTGGCTCCCATTAATGCTATAACTTAATTATCTATGATGCCAGGATCAAAAAGGGAAAAATAATAATTAACTGTCAAACATACCTTTTTGTTGTACTTGTGTGCTCCAAAGGTATAAAAGAGCCCAGATGTGAAACAAAAATAGAAAATCTGCTTTTATTAGTGAATTCATTCACTTAAATTTATATGAAACTGTGTGAGCTGGAAAGAAAGAGAAAGAGCTAACTCCAGTACACTTTGTATCCCAAAAAACTCCACCCACATAAACTCTCTAGTAACATATCAAGTTTTAAGCCCTTGGGGTAGACACCATCTTTTCTTCTCTTGTAAGCACTGTGCCAAGCCCTTAGTACTAAGCAAATAATAATAATAACAAACATTACATCATGTGGACAATTTTTTAATGACTAAACATAAAGGATAGTATCTTTTGCCAGTCATTTATGGAAGGCGATGCTTTGGAAATTAATCTTTTTACACTATAATTGCCTCATATTTTTGAAAACCTCCAGCAAGAAATATGTAGGTCTTATACAGAGAGAGAAAGAGAAAGAGAGAGAGAAAGAATGCACAAACTATTTATCTTTACTGGCAATATCTGACTCACATTTTGATGCTTTGGAGCTGGCAAAATTTTGGTGAAATGATAATCATTTACACCAATATTCCAAAATAGCATGAAATATGTACTTCAGATAAAACTATATGCTGAAAGTGATACATAGAGATAGCATAAAACAAAATGAACTAGATTTTGTTAATTATCCAAGCAATCTTTATAAACTGAATAGTAAATAAAATATTTCTATCTAAATA
The DNA here is from genome assembly GCA_023783475.1 of Daubentonia madagascariensis. Taxonomy (NCBI): domain Eukaryota; kingdom Metazoa; phylum Chordata; class Mammalia; order Primates; family Daubentoniidae; genus Daubentonia; species Daubentonia madagascariensis. Next base: position 23,548,620 of record JAKFHU010001990.1, on the reverse strand, counting down.
CTTGAGTAATCAGTGACTTTACTTTTTCCTGAATTTATAGACAGACTATATTTCACATCCTATTGATCATTATGTTAGAAAATAATAGTTAGCTGTACACAATTAGTGCATTTGTTGATACTCCTTCACTTCTTTATATTTGAGACCACCACCCACCTCAAATAATTGCTTTATTTCCTCTTCTCTATATACTTTTAATTCCTTTTGATATTAATGAAAGTTATGTAAGAATACTTAGAAGATGATTAAGCTTATCTTCTTGGTTAACAAGTTCAAAGAGCAGCTTTATGGGGAAATATTCAAATTTATTGGTAGCTTTTAGAAAATTGCCCCCAAGCCCCACATTGTTTCCAATCTCAAGTTAAGAAGAATTTTTCTCCATTGGGCACTGAATCACTTTAATGCTGACTCTTGTGCAACTCTACTCCACCTTCAAATGTGGCCAGTAAATTCAGCTTTACTACAGTACTATAAAATGTGAAAGAACCATAATAGCATCTAAAAAGAGCTGTTGGCACTGTATTAGTTTAGAGAAAACCCTAAACCAACTACTAATGCAAAAATTTAATGATAGTTTGCCTAGTTGCCAAAAGAGTTACAATAATTATTTTGCCATAATGTGTAACTTACCTTGAAGACATCTGAGAATACTACTGTGTAGGATTCAGAATAAGTCCCCAAAGTGTCATTGTTCTTGTGGGGTTTTTTTCAATATCAATAAATCATCAATACGCAACCGTCACTGTAACACTGTCCTCTGATTAAAGGATTATCTTATGAGTGAATAAATATTATAAAGAGATTATTCCACTTCTTTAATAGTCATCATCCAACACGGATCCACCTCACACCAAATATCACCTTACAGTGAATATGTGATTGTGAGGTTCCAGTAAAACATTCAAACAAAATCAATACAATTTTACTTCCTTTTTCCTTTATAAATCACGACCAAATTTTTAGAGTTGAAAAGTAAACCAAGATCAAATTTAGACATGTTGTTTGAAATTAGCGAAGATGAAACACTTCAGTGCCAGACAAAAGCCCTGATTTTTTAAGAGTAGGTTTTTGCCTTCCCTGAAATGCCTAGCTCAGGCTGTGTATTTTTATGCCTGCAGATATTGGCATGTTTCATATTTAAGATTATGACACACCAACTTATTTTGAAATTTTAAAAATCTTCCACTGCGCATGTTTCAAATGCTTCATGACTATCACTGATAATTGAGCAATTAACTTGAAATTACTGAATGTGCTGTGATGGCACATTATGTAGTAAGCAACATGAAAGACTAAAGAACAGAGGAACTTGGTGCAGTGAAGAAAAAGTAATAAAGGATAAAATAGGCCATAACAATAATAATAGTACTGAGTAAGTTTTAATGGTTCCAGGTCTCAGTGGTTTAATGATGCCAGTAAAATGGTTTAATGAAACAAGTCCAGAGCATTACAAACTTTTGAGAGCAGTTTGTTCTGGTACTACAAAAAGGAAGCTTCTTTCTAACCAGTCTTGTGTAATATTCAGGGATTGGTCCAAAAAGTAAGTGTGGGAGTTTCATTAGACAACAAGCACAAAACAATTAGGTTAAAAATCCTGACAGACAGATTCTTAAGAAATACAAACTTGCAAAAAATAGATATAAGGTCTTAATTTAAGTGTAAGACAGACAAAGCAAAAATTTTAGGGCTAAAGATGACCTCAAGAAGGCATCAAACCATTGTGAACATGTTTGTGAAACAAAAATTAAGACACATGGCTTAACATCAAGACTGAAAGATGAAACTCTGCTATACTGGAAAAACCAGAATGCCTCTTCACTATTCATACCATCAAGATCTCTAATACTGGGCTTTTCTGACTAAAATCACAGTGTGACTGTAAAAAGTAGCTTTTTTATGCTACTCAGCGAAGCAAATTCCATGAACCTAAATCCTACCTTATTTGGTGGCAGGCCATTTTAAAGGTTTGCAAGAAAAACCAACAGTTTAGAAAGTCAGAGAGGGAAAAGAGATTCAAAACTACAGCAAATAAATTACACTATTAAAAACATTTTTTCTCAAAAGTCCATCAATACAGCTCCAAAACACCACTAAAAGATTAAAAATGGGCCAGGGCAGGCTATCCCTTCAGGTATAAATTAGAAACAGAAAGTAGACAGGGCAGAAAGAACAAGTATCTAAGGGCACTAGTATATAAAACTTAAAAGCTTAAAGTGTAATGGATATACACATTCAGATTAGCAAACTCCTTTCAATTAAAGTAGATTTCTGGCCATAGTTCACAAATGTATAGTAGCTGTGTGTATTAATGTAGATACTTCAAATGTCAGTATATCTCTAATTAACATGAGCACACAACTGTAAAACTGAGAAGGCACAATTTTAAATTCCTTACATTCCCAGCATTAATGCTTTCGTGGGGCAGCTCCCGTTGTCATGGAAAATGGCATTCAAGCCCTATTTGTGGATTTTCACAGCTCATCTTTTTTATTTACCTGCTCTATGTCAAGATTAGCCTGGAATAATATTTTTTAAAGATAATGCACTTAGACCTACTTGTCCTTAAAATCACAGATGTTCTCACTGAAGGAGTGTTGGTCTGAGCTATGCTCAGTTTGAAACAGATTTCTTTCCATTTTAAAATACCACAAAGACCTGAATTCATAATTCTTTTTGTTTGTTTCCTAAAAATCTATGCAATTCAAAAAATTTCAGCTGAAGTATGGCATGTGGCAGCTTTGGAATAGAGGAGTAGGAAAATGTCAGGAAGAACCAAATGGTCCAGGAACATGAGGAAATGAAACAAGCAGTAGAAGACTCCCTGACTTACTCTAACTCAACTTTTGAAAAATATTTGTACAGAAACCAAGTGAAGACTGAGATAATGATCAAAAACAGCAGAAAAAGAGCTTAAACTCTCTGAGAGAGGACAGCATGATGTAGAAAGAGCACTGAATTTATAAATAAATTCTAGGTTTGAGTTCTGCTACTCTGCAAAAATGAAGATAATTCCTACTCATCCTACACAGAGTTTTTATGAAATTCAGCCAATTTAATGTGTGCAAAATCAAGTGTTATACCAGCTTAAGATTCTGTTGTTATTATTATTGCCTCAAGCCTGGGTTAGACAATAATCACTTTTTAGATCAGATAATAAAATCCTTTTCAGAGACCTCAGGAAAAAGGTTGCTATTAGAGACCATGAATAGAGACAGAATTTTATAAAAGGGAATTCATTATCAAATTACTAAAAAGGTTTGGGTAACCTCAAAAAGCAGGGTACCTAATGAACTATCTCTGGTTTGTCTTTTTTTTTAAACCATTTTTGCCCTGATAAAACTGAATGGTCAGAATTACATAATTATTTTTCATTAGAGATAAAAAATTAAATGTGGCATATTGACATGCAAAACAAGGTCTTCTTACACAATACCTACTTTGGAAAAAGAGAAAAGTAGTTTTATTTTTTTAAGAAGAAAAAAAACTGGAGTAAGATGCAGCTTTTGAAGAGATAGCCATTTTCTTTCACAGTATTTTCCTCTTCTGACCTAGGTAGTTGATTTGAGTAGGTAAGATTCCAATCGGTTCTCACACCCTCTTGGTGTGGCCTATTCATTATGGATGTGCAAAACAATATCCCACCTTCCTTATCTCAGACAGGCTTCTGCACACCTTACTAGGAAACCTTCCCATGGCCATGAGGTATAACTTTCTGCCTTAGATCATGTAGCAAATAAGCAGTTCCAGGACATGGAAATTAGGGTTCATAAAAGAAGCCATTGTCACTGAACCCATTTGCTTGTCTTAAGCCTCACTAGATAAATATTTCTATCGTTTTAGCTGTCTCATCATTCAGTATAAATGGTGAACAGTTTCCACAATCATTGAAATAGAAACTCAAGAATTTTGGATGCCATGTTAGTTTCTTCTGACTTATCTTGGGCATAGTATCATGCTACATTTCTTTAACAAGAAGGTTCTGCAGTCAGGAAATGGCCCTAACAAAGCTTGAGATCACTGACCAAAGGAACAGCAAAGTCCATGCCCTAAACTACCACACAGAAATTTTCAAGACTGGAAAATAATTGCCATAGGCCTGTATGACTAGCATGACTTCTGTCTAAGTGACTAGACAAAATCTGACTAAAAGGTTTTGGTATTTTTAAGCTGAACTCCAGAAATACCATATAAACACTATATCAACTGTTTCCATTCTTCTAATTTTCACCTTTCCCTTTGTTAGGTCACAAGAAAATGTCCAGCTAATTGGATCATCTCCATTCAAAGCTACCCCATGTGTGTCTTGGTGAGGGGAAAGACATGAAAAATTCAGGAAACAGAGCCTTTGTGTGATGAGAAATGTAAACTATGCTTTAACCAAGGCCATGTTGGTTGAAATGCTCGTAATTCTATTTGTCACTTTAAAAGTTTAATAATCCCAAAAACTTACTAAAGGGAATGACTGATGTGAGAAAAGAGAAAGGAGGTAAAAGAAAAGGATAAAGCAACTAAGATAAGATTTGGACAGCTCAATATTATTTCCCTTCACGCAGACTTCTAATAGGATAAGCTCAACTCCTTAGAATCCTCTGTTTTCACCAACAGCACTTCAAGCTAGTTTATATTTCTTTCTCCATCTTCTTGGCTTCCTAATCGTCATCATGATACCTCTTGCAAATTAAAAGCTTATATTTAATCCAAATGAACCATACAGTTTATACAGTTTTGTGTTTTATATAAGAATTAAGTCTTAAAATAATAAGATTTAAATTGATACAGTTTCATAAAACTTATTCTTAAAGCATTAAAATACACAAAATGTATTAAAGAACATTAAACATGAACATCTATTTTTTAAATAGTTCAAAATGCTTATCCCAATCAATACTACTACTAAAAGAAAAGTAAAGGTATTTTTAAATAAATTTTCACTGCTCTCTGCTTAAACACTGAATCACTTAAACTCTAATTTATAATGTTATTTATTTCAAGTAATTTCCTAGAAGTATATCATCTAAAAGTCCTTTAGCAATACACTAACAAGAAAAAGTTTCCTATGTCTTTGCTGTCATCAAATGTAAAAGAGTCTCTTAAATACCAATGGTTTATACAATGTACATGTATAAATACATTTTAAACGCAAGTTACATAAATATGGGCTTGTATACACACAGACATTTTTTGAATACTTGGTATACATTCTAAATCACTTCTACATAATAAATATTTATCAATGAATTTCAAGTACTTTAATAGCTCAAGTTTATTCAATTTTTTTTCTTGAAATTTACCTTCTTCCCTAAGAAAAAGTACCTTTGTTCTCCAAAATATCATTTAAAATATAATGGTGTTTTGGGAATTGGGAAGAAGGTAGGAATACCACCATTTTGATATACATTATATATTTACCAAATTAGTCTTTGGTTCCTCAGTACAGGCATACCTTGGAAATATTGCAGATTTGGTTCCAAACTACCATAATAAAACAAATATCACAATAAAGTGAGTCACACAATTTTTTTGGTTTCCCAGTGCATTTAAAAGTTATGTTTATACTATACTGTACTTTATAAAGTGTAAACGCATTGTATCTAAAAAAGAACAATGTACATACCTTAATTAGAAATATTTTATTGCTAAAAAGTGCTAATGATCATCTGAGCTTTCAGTAAGTCATAATCTTTTTGCTGGTGGAGAGTCTTGCATTGAAGTTAACGGCTGCTGACTGATCAGGGTCATGGTTGCTGAAGGCTGGGATGGCTGTGGCAATTTCTAAAAATAAGAATGAATTTTGCCTCATCGATTGACTGTTCCTTTCCCAAACAATTTCTCTGTAGCAAGTGATGCTGTTTTTGATAGCATTTTACCGACAGTAGAACTTCTTTCAAAGTTGGAGTCAGTCTTCTCAAATGCTGCCACTGCTTTATCAACTAAGTTTATGTCATATTCTAAATCTTTTCTTGTCACTTCAACAATGTTTGTAGCATATTGTTGTAGATTCCATCTCAAGAAACTACTTTCTTTGCTCATCCATGAGAATCAACTCCTCATCTGCTCAAGTTTTACCATGAGATTGCAGCAATTCAGTCACATCTTCAGGCTCCACTTCTAATTCTAGTACTCTTGCTGTTCCCACCACATCTGTAGTTACTTCCTCCACTGAGGTCTTGAACCCCTCAAAGTCATCCATGAGGGTTGGAATCAACTTCTTCCAAACTCCTGTTAATGTTGATATTTTGACCTCTTCCCATGAATCACAAATGTTCTTAATGGCATACAGAATGGTAAAATCCATTCCAGAGGGTTTTCAATTTACTTTGCCCAGATCCATCAGAGGAATCACTATCTATGGCAGCTACAGATTTACGAAATGTATTTCGTAAATGATAAGACTTGAAAGTTGAAATTACTCCTTGATCTATGGGCTGCGGAATGGATATTGTGTTAGCAGGCATGAAAACAAAATTAATCTCCTATATCTCCATCAGAGCTCTTGGGTGAACAAGGGCATTGTCAATATTTTCAATATTTTGAAAGAATCTTTTTGCTGAGTAGTAGGTCTCAACACTGGGCTTAAAATATTCAGTAAACTATGCTGTAAACAAACGTGCTGTCATCCAGGCTTTGTTGTTCCATTTATAGAGCACAGGCAGAACAGATTTAGCATAATTCTTAAGGGCCCTAGGATTTTCAGAATAGTAAATGAGGATTGGCTTCAACTTAAAGTCACCAGCTACATTAGCCTCTAATGACAGAGTCAGCCTGTCCTTTGAAGCTTTGATGCCAAGCATTGACTTCTCCTCTCTATCTATGAAAGTCTTAAATGGCATCTTCTTCCCATACAAGGTTGTTTGATCAGCCAAAAAATCTGTTGTTTGGTGTAGCCACTTTTATTAATGACCTTAGTTAGCCAGGTCTTCTGGATAATTTGCTGCAACTTCTGTATCAGCATTTGCTGCTTCACCTTGCCCTTTTATGTTCTAGAAACAGCTACTTTGCTTAAACCTCGTAAACCAACATCTGCTAGTTTCCAACTGTTCTTCTGAAGCTTCCTCACCTCTTTCAGCCTAGGTAGAATTGAAGAGTTATGGCGTTCCTCTGGATTAGGCTTTGTTTTAAGGGAATGTTATATCTGGTTTGACCTTCTATCCAGACCACTAAAACTTTCTCCATATCAGCCATAAGACTGTTTCACTTTCTTATCATTCATGTATTCACTGGAGTAGCACTTTTAATTTCCTTCAAGAACTTTCCCTTTGCATTCACAACTTGGCTAACTGTGTGGTACAACAGGCCTAGCTTTTGACCTGTCTCTGCTTTTATCATGCCTTCCTTGCTTTTGACTTACAGTGAGAAACATGCTACTCTTCCTTTCATTTGACCACTTAAAGGCCATTGTTGGGTTATTAATTGGGCTAATTTCAATATTTTTCTGCCTCAGAGAATAGGGAGGCCTGAGGAGAGGGAAAGAGATGGGAGAACGGCTAGTGGGTGAAACAAAACACACACAAAACACACAAGTTCACCATCTTACATAGGCATGGTTGGTGGCACCCCAGAACAATTACAATTGTAACATCAAAGATCACTGATCACAGATCATCATAACAGATATAATAATAATGAAAAAGTTTAAAATATTGTGAGAATTACCAAAATGTGACAGAGAGACATAAAGTGAGTGCATGCTGTTGGAAAAATGGTGCCAATAGACGTGCCCGATACAGGGTTACCACAGACCTTTAATTTGTAAAAAACACAACATCTGCAAAGCGCAATAAAGCAAAGTGCAATAAAACAAAATATGCCTGTACATAATCTCCTTGTGTACTGACAGCTCTTTATATTCTGTATCATCTCATATCTTTTCTATGGGCACAGGTACTTTTCAAGTCCAGACAACCAGAAGACTGTCAGAAGTTATCAGGGTAAATTATTCATGCGTATATAGACTAGACTGTTTAAGATAACCCACTCCTACAATTGAGCCCTATTCTCAAAAGTAAAATATTTATTCTTTAAGCTTATTGTAATGGGCCTTGTATGGTGTTATTTCACTGGAAATCACAACAAACTGAGGCTTTTTTCACCAGCTGATATTTTTTCCTATACTCCTCCTACAAAAATACTTACAAAAAAATAATACTTACAAAACACTCATAAAAAAATTAATAAAAATTCACACACAATAGGAGTTAAGAACTTGTTTACAAACTGTAACTATTTCATTACACAATGAGAAAAGTAATAAATAAACCAATACTTACAAATATGCACAAAAAATCAGCCCCAGCACCCAGAAATCACTGGTAAATTGCCTTTGAATTCATGAAAGTGACCTGAAAATTTAGACAGAAAATGAAATGAAAAAGGATGAGTAAATTGCATTTATATGCTTTATTAAAGAAGTATACATTTTGGCTATGAATCATACTATTTTTTAACTCAGGCAATTGTCCCCATCTACTCTAACAAATTTTTCCAATATGATAATGCCAAAAGAAACAATTATTTCATTGTTCTATATCTAAGAATACAACATCTCCATCCATTACAGCTTTTTAAAAAATTGTCAATAATAAAGTAGGTGTTTAAAAGGATAAATAAGTAAAAACAAAAGGGAAAAAAATTTTAAAGGGAATAAACATTTACAAGTTACATTTGAAAAACATGTTTAATTTATGTCTGCAATTTGAAATGAATTAGCTTCACAGAGAATATCTTGAATGCATTCAACAGGACTACCTTGCAGGTAGAAGAAAGGATGCCATTTTTGTTCTCCCTAAGGTGTGGAACCCATTAGGTGTTTATGTTATGTACAAGGCATTCTGTACAAGCCATGGTTCAGTCCAAAATTCTTGTGCTTACACACACTTTAGTTCTAGCTGAAGAGGTAACAGATGCAACTCAGAAACACAGAACAACCCTTATAAAAATTTTTAACTAGCACAATGAGTTACTTTATGCCTCTAAATATCTATGATTTCCTCTCTCAAGAACCCCCTTGCATTAGAAGGTAGTTTGGTAGTTTATTTTTATTGTTTGGTCTAAATACACTACATTTTTATTTCCATTACAACAAAGAAACTTTGTTGCAGAGGCTGTATTCTTTCCAAAATGTTAGGATGGCTATGTGCAGCATATTCAACTGAAATAATAATAGAGCTTATGTTCCAAATTTAGGTTAGAAATTTTCCTAGACTCTGGGGATTGATTTGATTCAATCTGCATTTTTTAAACATAGCCAGTAAATATCTAGGTTAGTTAGAGATAACTAGATTTAAATAAAATTCATTCTGAAAAAAATGGATCTTGATCAATATCGTTTGTAGGAACCACTATGCCCAACTTTGCGATTATAGCACAAATGACCTTAATAGATTATCAGCATCTGAAATTAAGCTGGGATGTAAAATAAATATCTAACTCAGTTCTTCCCCAGCCCCCAAAATATGCTTTTACCTAAATGATCCAGATAATTTATTCTATTTTCTAGTCGATAGATAATAAAGGCCTGGGCATTGGACAGCATTAAGTATTGACGGCTAATGTCCCATTAGGCTTTTTCACTAGACCTCTTTGTCCTTCTAGGAAATGGTGCCTCAGGTCTTCCCCACTCTGATTTCACCAGTTTCCAGCAACTCTGTAATAACTACTTCTACCAGTGCAAGAAGTACAGGAGAGTCTGGCCAGGGGAAGATAGTTCTATCATTAATTTTCAGTACTACACCCTTTTCTTCCTCTTAGTTTTCTGCTGTTTTGGGATCCAGGAGAGCAATTTTATTTCAGACACCAAACAACCCTACCTGGACACACTATGTGTACTATCTCAAACCAGCAAAGAGTATTAGTTCTGATATAAGCAATTCGCACATTTTATCCTCCCCTGAGTTATAAATTATAATTTCTTTATAAAGAAGCTACCCACAAAATAAATCTACAGCAAATGCTGTATACCCAAAAGCCTAAACTCTGGAAGAATCCAAAAGGGCTTTTAGTACTTATACATTTTTTTTTAAATATCACACCTTGTTTTTCTGGCAACTATTCTTTTAAAAGCATGAATTGGAATTATGCAAGGTACATAACACATCCCATTCCTTCATTCACATGTAAACAATGGAAGGATAAAAGAAAATGAAACCAGTAAATATTGTGGCTAACATAGATCTAATTTTTTCATCAATGAACTCTTTAGGAATTAAGATATCTAACTCCAGAAATATCTCTGATTTTGGAACAAGTTAGATTCCAGACATTTAAGGCAAATAATACTTTAATATACACCAATACCAAGTCAATAAATCTCATTTGTAGTATCAGTGCAATTCTGCTATTTATGTTAAAAGCAACTCTGAATCACATTATCAACTGATTTGCACTACTGGCGAAGTTTAGAGCAAATAATTAAAAAACAGTAAGTTTCTGAGGTCACAGAGTTCATTATTATAAAAGAAAAAAATAACTTTAATGTACACTTCCTCATGCAGAGAATTTAATAATAAACAAGCAACATTTTATCATGGACAAAGAGTTAAGAATTAATACACATGACTTGAAGTAAAGTCCTTCGTTAAGAACCAGAAAAGTTTAGGCTGAAGAAGACATTTCCAAAAATAAAAGTGGTCAATTTGGTCCTGCCAGGAGCATAAAATGAGTAGATAGAGAAAGAAATGCCAGAGCAAATCATTGTTCTGGAAAATCTCAATCTGTTTAGCAAAATGAATCTTCAGAATACCCAACCACCTAAGGATTGTTCCAGTCCTCTATTTTCTCATTCATTCGTCCATTCACTCAGCAAAGAGTGACCAAGGGTTAGGTATTGTACTGGAAAGTAGAACATAAAAACATAAATTAAAAAAAATAATAATCCAACCTGGGCCACAGACTATTACATTTAATCATGGTGGTGACATGCACCATACTATTTAGTCATCAAATAATTTACACATTCTTAATTTGCCAAATAAAAAATGCATTGCTACAAATACTTCAATATAAAAATGCATAAGGAATATAAAGAATGTACAAATGAAGAAATTCAGATGTCCAATAACATAAAAATGTGTACAATCTCCTGAACAATCACAGAAATGTAAATGAAATAGTTTCACCTATATTATTGGCAAAATATTTTATAAACTGGACAAAAACTGGTATTTATGTAATAATAGTATTTTTATAATAGCCAAAAATTGGAAATAACCTACTGATTGGATAAGTAAATTATGGTATGTATATATAACACTATTCTGTAACTATTAAAAATTATGATACAAATCTATATTTATTGACATAAAAAGACAGCCACAATATATTGTTGAATAAAAAAAGCACATGTACAATAAAAGCCAATTTATAGAAAATCAAATATATATATGCCAGTTTCACAAAGTACAATTTAACAAAAATGTTAACATTGAGCAGTGAGCTATAGGTTCTTTACTTTCTCATTCTTGTGATTTGATGTTATTTAAATTTTTTTACACTTAACATGCCTAATGTGTCCCAAAATAAGAAAACTACTTCTAAAATTCAGTATATCACTTATACATTCAAAAGAAATCAGCCAGATCTAGGGTAACTTGCTATTAGTCTGAGAGCAAAAGCCAAATATTAATATTATTAATAGTTTTTTAAAAACCCTCAAAATTACAGGGCAACTTCAAACAAGTATCTTGACATCAAATGAAGAAACCATAAACATTTTTACAAAAGCATGTCCCACTCTACCAAAAATAGGTAATAGATCAAAGGTAAACAGCAAATAAAAACACTGCCACCTCCCTGTATAATTAGACTTTAAAAGCTTTCAAGCCAAATTTTTTAATCTGCTTAAAGCTCTGTCTCTAAGCCACACCTATTTCTTTTTTTAAATCACCCCCTTTTCTTTTTATTATTTGATTTAGCAAGAAGGTTCAAGCATCAAATGGGTGGTTGGATTAAACGACCTTCCAACCCTGAGAGTCAATGATTCTAAGGTATTATTTAAGTACTAAAGTGCTACCAAAAACACCTGTAACAAACTTTGTTTGCCTTTACATTAAATTATAGCATTTCATGTTTAAAACTGAAGTCAGGAATTAAATAACTTTTTTAAATTTATTGACTCACTAATTTTAATAATGTTATACAAAATGAGCCACTAAGTTAAAACAACTGCCTTTAAAGCATTTATTTTCTCAACTAACTTTTGGGAAAATATCAATGCCTGGTCTTTTATATATCAAAATAAAAATTAGAGAGGCATTAAATATATCCTGTATGCAAATTCAAATGGGTTTTCCTGGAGATGTAATTTTTGCATTAAAACTATTGCTATTCCCCCAAAGCTGCATCAGTTAACAAAATTTTTTAAAAACCTCTTTAGTAGTAGTATCACTTTTTCTGTTTACAGCTTTACTAGGCTAAACCCATGTTTCATGAACTCCATAATTCTTAGCTTTCCTTTTCTCCTTAATAATTATATTTAATTATGCAGAATTTGAATTAACTATAAAAAATAAAATGTGAAATTTGACTTTCAATGGAACTAATACCAAGCTAATGCCTGATTTTTTTTAAAATGCAATTGCTAATAATCAAGAACATCACAATAGTGAATAGAAAATGAGGGTTTAGTCATTAGTATTTATATCTTCTCATGCAAAAGGTAAGAGTATTTGTAAGGTATCAAAGAAGACAACTTAAGATGCTACCTAGCCCACCACTCTGCTTTTCTAGAAGGACTTGCTTCTTTAAAGAAATAGGAATTTCATCTCTTCTTACAGATCTCCAAAGATAGTTATTACTGAAGCCAACTCATAGTAGCCTATTTATGTATTCTATGCTGCTCAACCTACATCTTCAATATTATTTCAGTATTGAGGGCCACAATCTGGAGGGGACATTGATAAAGCATTCAGAGGAAAATGACTAAGAAACTTTACAGAAACCATGTTACATTAGAATGGCTGCATGTTCTAAAGATGGTAGTCCAGTGGTCCTCAAACTCTGGTCTCAGGACTCTTTTACATTCCTAAAATTTATTGAGTCCCAAAGAGCTATTGTTACATTTATCAATGTGTATTATGTTAGAAAGTAAAACTTAAAAATTTTTAAATAGTTATCAATTCATTTAAAATAATAATAATAAACCTATTACATGGTAACATAACATATTTTATGAAATATAAGCTTATTTCCCAAAACAAAAAATTAGCAAGAACTCTGGCATTGTTTTACATTTTTGCAAATATCTTAAATGCTTGGTTTAGAAAAAGACAGCTAGATTCTCACAGGTGCTATTGCATTCAATCTGTTGTGATATGTTGGCTTGGTGGAAGTATGTGAAAAATATTCATTTTCACACAGGTATATAGTTGGAAAGAGGCAGGGTGTCTTAATAGCCTTTTTGGATAATTGTGGCTATTGTTCTTTGATACTATATCAAAATTTGACAAGTAATCATTTCTCAAACATTAATTGCAATATGGAATCTAAAACCTGAATATCAATAAACTTTTTGTATTCTGTTACTTTAAAATCCACTAGCCTTTAAACGGATCTCTTAGCCATGCATGACTTTGTAACATCATACATTAGTTCATTTGAGAAATACTAGTTCACTGAATTATGCAGATGTTTAAAACGTTGACACATTTTATTATACAATATTTTTTAAAACCACATTTCTTAATATCACCACCAATCTTATCAGAAAAGTTTTTAAGTATCAGGAAGCCGTCAAGGTCATGGTGGTGTATACAAGTTTTCCAAGCTACTAAATTTCTCTTGAAAGCTCAAATTTTATTGATAAAAAACAGTGTCAGTTGCTTTTCTTAACAGGCTCACTTTGTTCATTTTTGACAATATGTCTGCCAAGTACCCAGGTCTAAATAACCATTGTGTGTTTATTAGTCATTCTTTCAAGTAAAAAATGGTGTTCTATGAAAAAAGTACTTAGTTCACCCCAATCAGACAAGTGATTTTCCTCAAGATAGCCATTGTACTTGGGTATGTAGCATAAGTGCTTTATGCATATTTCCTATTTCACCACACAGAGCATTAAAAAGAGTACTCAAGGGTCAAGAGTTAATAAAATTAATAATTTTTGCTGTTTTAACTACAACATTTTTAAGAGAAACTGGCTTCTTGTTTGTTCTGTAAGTGGTAATGATACAGAATTCAATGACTAATACAATCTGGTGCCACTGCCTTGATTTATGCTAAGGCACCAGTAGTTTTACCCAAAAATGCTTTGCATCCTCTGTGCAAATGTCAATACATTGAAAAAGGCAAATAAATCCTAGCACTTTGGGAGTCCAAAGCAGAGGATCGCTCAAGACCAGCCTGAGCTATATAGTGAGACCTCAACTCTATAAAAAAAAAAAAGAAAGAAAGAAAGAAAAATTAACCAGGTGTGGTGGCGTGTGTCTGTTAGTCCCAGGTACTCAGGAGGCTGAGGCAGGAGGATCGTTTGATCCCAAGAGTTTGAGGTTGCAGTGAGCTATGCTGATGCCACTGCACTCTGGCTTGGGCAACAGAGTGAGACCTTGTCTCAAAAAAAAAGAAGAAGAAGAAGAAAAAAGGAAAAAAAAAAACCCTGCAAATAGCAACTTTACATTATGATGAAAATAGTTTTGACTGCACACTTCTTAAATGGTCTCAGGGATCCTCAGTGTCCACAGACCACATTTTGAAAACTGCTGATCTACCCTGATGCTCCATTATGCAGCTAAGGAAATTACCTAGTTTAATATTTTCAAGCACACAAAGAAGAGGTAACAATACCAAGCACAGCAAGAGAAATATGGTATATACTGACTGAAAGTAGTTTCTCTTTCCTCTTTCCAAAAGAAAGAACAATACTAGTGGGTAGAAATTACAAAGTGGTAGATTTTAATTCAGGCCAAGAAAAATCTTTAAAAGCAATGGAATAAGTTGCCTCATAAAACAGAAGTTGTCAAAGCTGAGACTGGATGACTCTTCCAGGAATGTTGTAGAAAGAATTCTTACACTGAGTTGTAAGTTGAAAGTTGTACCAAAACATAGCTGATTATGTAATCACCTAGAAAGTTTTTATAAAATTCAAATTTCTGGACCCCACTCTGGACTAAACCAGAATCTTCTTGAGTGGGCCAGGAGTTTCCATTTTGTAAAAGCTCTGCTGGTGACTGTTACAGCTGGTCTGGCTATAGACTGGTATTCAGGAATTGCTTGCTGTACAGTTCTCTTCTAAAATCACCACCACCACTCTTAAGATTCTACAATTTTATATTATCCACACCCACTAGGAAGAATACCCTTACACTTTAATGCAACATTTCCTAAACCTGCTTTAATAAATTATAGATGATCAGGATCAAGGTATTTCTGGGTCAGAAGAGGAGGAATTAATGTTGCATTTCCTAGGCCCACCAGTTCACCTGTGCCAACATGTATAGCTGAATTGTAAATCAGAGATAGAATTGCATAAGTTTGACACATTTTCACAACTGCCAACACTTTACTGTTCTCCTGAAACAACAATTCAATAAGAGCTATCAGTGAAAAAAGATGGTCAGTATAAAAATAGTGTCTACATGAAAAAAATGAATGAGATTATTTAGAAGACAGCATGTCCTTACTTCCAAAGGCATTTTACAAAGGCAGTTTATCACTATGAACCAAGATCAAAATATAGACCACAAACTTCCAAAAGCTATTTACAGAATCACCATGTGACTTAATCCCCCAAACTCTTGAGTTTTGAGGTCTTGACTACAGAAAAATTCCATATACTCATAAACACAACATAAGGCATCAAGGCGACTTGACCAGAATCAAATAAAAATTTGGCAGTGGGTCAAAAAGAATTTTGGAATATATTTTGTAACTTTTCACTCAGTAAACATGCTCTCCTTTACCCCTTCCTTCATGCCTCTTGCTTTTCTTATCAAAATATACTTCTTTGAAATAACAGCTACTATTGTGTTTTTTAATATCTTTTTTTCTTACAGCCTGTCTCATTTCAGGCATGTGATATCAGCTTGATAACAAAAGGCAGCAAAGGAGGTCTTGTGTGAGCAGGACTGGAGGAAAAAACGTAATCATCAGACTACCTGTATCAGAACCACCTGGGGTGCTTATCAAAATAAAATTTTTAAAAATATTATTAAGGCCCCACCCAGACCGATTGATTCTGTGATTCTGAGAGGGTGGCCCAGGAACCTATTTTTTAAGCACAGTTCCCAGGTAATTCTTAGCACACCAAAATTCAAGAACTGCTAAGCTAAAGGGCAACTGTATTAAATGTGGGTAAGCTCGCAACAACATTGTGGAAAAATACATATTTTGTAACTATAAAATGTTTTCCTGAAAAGATTCTCAATAATTTTGGAGTTCTTGTTTTTTAAAAATAAAATAAAATATTTTCTTAAATGTAAGGAGGTATTAGAAACTAGACATGGAATTTGGCTTAAAAATTAAGCCTTAGTTATTACAGGTTTTTTTTTTTATTATTTGAGATAAAGGTACAAGCAATTCTCCAGCAATTCAGTTAACATTTCTGAGAGCCCACAGGATGCATGGCATGAATAGGGATCTCTGGGAATACAGGACAATAAAGTACAATCCCAGATCTCCAGCAACTGACAACTTGAATTCATTGTAAAATAAATATTATAGTTAGAATAGTCTCACATTTGCAGTACATTACCCAGAAAGAGGAGAAGATTCCTACCCTGCTGAGTTTTCTCTTCCTGTGCTCTGCTCACAAAACAGAGTAAAAGTAGAACATTTTTAAAGCAATCATTTAACAAAATCTTACAAATAATTACTAATCTTTAAGCCCATACATCTTTTTAATCAGTCTACTATTTTCTATAGAGTAAACTGATTGATAGAAACAAATGAGGCAGGGCTGTCCTTTGTACTTGTTCTAGGTAGTTAAATCAAGATAAATTTAAAGACAGCTAAAGAAGGTCAATTTTGATCACCATTTTAAGAAACTGGTCTTCTTACCACTCTCAGTACCACTCCCTCTTAACCACAAATAATGACTTCAGTAATGGAGCTCTGTAATTTAAAGTATCAGGCAAATAACAGCAAGTAACTTAGATGAGTTGACACCGCCTATTGTGCAAATATGTACTTAGATGATTATAAAAATAACAGCTGCATTATCAACTGGATACAGACCAGAACAACTTACGTGAATGCAGAGTCAACATGATCTGAACTTGCATGTATGTGGCACTTTATATTTTTTAAGCATTTCTAAATTCATGATAGAAATTAAAAGCAGAAGATATGCTAAAAGAAGACAAAAATAAAGATTTGGTAGCTTTGGGCTAATTACCTAAGTGTTCTAATTCCTAGAGTAAATCAGTTACTCCTCATTTACTGAATGTTTGCCTGTGTCAGGCACTGTGTTACGCCCCAGAAAAACTAAAATGAATGAAGTAGAGTTGGTGACTTCAAGGAGTTCACAGTCTAGTGAAGAAGACAAATAATTATAGGTTTGTGTGAAACATGTGAGGTGAAGAAAGCAGATTATAAAACTATATAATTTCATTTTCTAAAACAAAGAAAATGCTCTTACATATGGGGATATTACCATTTAACTCCCAAGGTGTTGGTGAGCATTAGACATATGAAAATGCTTCCTAGGTGGAGTTTGCCTTCTAAAATATATTTCCCTTTTTGCTTTTTCCCTGAGACTCAACTGAAATGTGCCCAAGTCACAAATTACACAGATGATGTGGTGGCTAGTATATTCATCCACTTTTTAAAGAGGAATGCCTAAGAGTTCAAGACCCTAGAGCTGTGTCCTTGGCAATGCTACCACATCATCACATTCAACACATAAACACTGCAGACCTACTGGGAGCTTGGTTGTAAATACCGGTCAATCCTTCCCAGCTCTAATTAGGTCTTTTGCTCACTATCAAAAACAAAGAAACAAAGAGGATCACGTGGAGAGATCCTCCTTATCCTTTTACTATATCTTCTGCATAACAATTTAAAGATTTCACTTTAAAGTCCAGACAAGATCTGGCCTGGCCTCAGAGATTGCCTCACTTCCTAAGTGAAAAATATCAGGGATAGCAGAATGAGATGTGCCCAAGTTTACAGGCAAGGAAATAAACACATAATTCACTTAGGAGCACGTGACAAGTTGGTGACACAGCTTTCATTTTAAATCAAAGTTTCCAATTACTAGACGTATGTCCATTTCAGGAGGAAAATAAATGTCTCCAGTTACTTCATCTGTAAAATGGGATCTTCAGCATTTACTTCTCTCATAAAATGTCAGTTTTACTACTTTGTTCTTGCACTTGACTCATTTGAAAAAAGATACTTTGTAAAATGGAAACAGGTTAAATGCCGAGATTTTAAATATATTTCTCCAGTGCCAGCATCTTCTCATCTCCCCAAACCCCAAACAACTACCAATTCCTGCATATTCTTGTCCTGGAATTTTCCTAATTTCACTTTCTTTTTCTGAACACCCCCCCCATAAGATTTGATGGAACAGTGTACGTGTGTGTGTTTGTATGTGTTTGTGTGTGTGTGTGTGTGTAGATATACACAGGAAAAATACCCTGCTACATACTACATAATTCTCATTTCCCTATATTACTATTCTAATGAGAGCACTGAGACAAAAACCACTGCCTTTTTTAATGTGATACAATGAGGAGAGCATAGAGCTCTCCAATATTCAAGTCCCAGCCCTACATTTCATCACCATCAACCCTGTTTCTACAGAATTCACAATAAGACAACTAGCCATTAGTAAGCAAATTCTATAGGCCAATCATTGTTCAGTTGATATTTATTTCTTAATTGAAGCCTCACAATTACTTGCGAAGAACAGATTACTATCCCCATTTTTGAAACCTGAAATTCAATAGGATTAAATATTCACAAAAGTATTAAGTGGCATGGTAGGCACTCAAACTCACAACTTCTGGCTTCAAACATAGTGTACTTTCTATGCTTCATTTAAATAGTTTTCCTTAATATTTCAGACCCTAGCCTTTTCAAAAACCATTGGTCCTTATACTGAGAGTTGCTTTTAAGAAATTCTAAATCCCACCATCTTTGTCCACTGATCCTACCCCTGCCCTTCAACCACCATAGTTCTCTGGGACAGATATTATGCCAAGCTCACATAGCCTATAATTCAAAGCCTCCTTCTTGCATCTTCTAGCTTAGAGTAGCTTCCCAGGACAATTTTACTGGATAAAGGAGTCTTTCTTCTAAAAAAGAAAATGAAAATATGTACCACATGTATTACATACACAATATAAAAACATAAAACTTAAAGAGAAATATTCTGAGGTCAGGATATTATTTTATTCATAAATAAACAACATAAATTTGAGATGATTTCAAAAATTAAATATGTTTAACTTCTTTCTAATAATAAAATAACCTAAATAAGTTTTAGGTTTAAAAGTTGTAAATATTACAAAAATACAAGAATTAAAACAGTATATTATTGGCACATGAATAAACTGGCAGATCAATGGGCAATAGAAAATCTAGAAACAGATGACAGTTTATAGAAGAATTTAGAGTATGATATAAATGATACTCGAAGTCAGTAGAGAAAGATGAACTATTCAATAAATGGTGCTGGGAATGAGTAGACACTTAGAAAAAAATAACTGAATCTCTACCTCACACTTCACACTAAAATAAATTCCAGAGAAATCTTTTAATGGAAAAACTAAAAACATAAGTAATCTTCAAGAAAATCCAAATGACTATTTGTATAATCTTGAGGCAAGAAAGACCTTTCCAAGCATGATATTAAAACAAGGAAATATTAATAAAACTGCTACATTAAAATTTGTAAACATCTGTATAAAAAAAGACAATGAAGTTAAAAGACAAATTGCAAACTGAAAAGTATATGTATTTTTGGTGCAGTGTGACTAAAAGGAATACTAACAGCTCCAACAAATCAACTGTTTAAAAAAAAACAGAAAAACAGGGCAAGAAGCAGCTGTAATGCCCAGCAGAAGAGGCGGGAACGGGAGCGCAGCAGGAGCAGAAGCTGGGTGGGCACCCTGGCTGGAATCACCACTATGAAGGCAGTGAAGTGCAAGATTGAGGTTTTGCAGGAGCAGGCTGATGATGCAGAGAGAGCCGAGTGCCTGCAGCGGGAAGTGGAGGAAGAAAGGCAGGCCCCTCAGCCTGAGGTGGCCTCCTTGAACCGTGGACCCAGGTGGTTGAAAAGGAGCCAGACGGTGCTCAGGAAGCTCCTGGCCACTGCCCTGCAAAAGCTGGAGGAAGCAGAAAAAGCTACTGATGAGTGTGCGAGTGGTATGAAGATTATTGAAAACTGAGCTGTGAAAGAAAGAAAAGATGGAACTACAGGAAATCCAACTCAAAGAAACTTAACACATTGCAGAATAGGCAGATAAGTAGGAAGGGGTGGCTCAGAAGTTTGTGGTTATTGAAAGAAAACTTGGAACGCACAGGGGAACCAGCTGAGCTAGCAGAATCCCATTGTGGAAAGATGGATGAGCAGTTCAGATTGATGGACCAGAACTTGAACTGTCGTCTGCTGCTGAAGAAAAGTACTCTCAAAAAAAGACAAATATGAAGAAGAGATAAAGATTCTTATTGGTAAGCTCAAGGAGGCAGAGACCCGTGCTGAGTTTGCTGAGAGATTGGTAGCCAAGCTCGAAAAGACAATTAATGATTTGGAAGATAAACTGAAATGCACCCAAGAGGAGCACTTCTGTATACAAAGGTTGCTGGACCAGACTCTGCTTGACCTGAATAAGATGTAGAGCACCCCAGTCCTGCCCTGCCACTGCTCCTCCCTCTGATCTGGACTCCACCTGAGGCCAGCCTGTCCAAAGCTGACCTTTAGACTGAGGGATGATCTTTAACTGGAAGCCTGCTTTCACCTTTTGCTGCCTCCTCCAACACCCGCCTGCTCCCCACTCCCCAAAAAAAGACACACACTGTCTTTTTTGCCAAACTGTCTCTGTCTCTTCCCAGAGATTCCAGCTGTGCTAGAGGCTGAACACCTCTGGGAACAACATTTAAGGGAATGTGAGCACAATGCAAAATGTCTAAAAGCATTGTGATGTACACGTTTTGTAATTACCTTTTTTGTTGTTGTAGCAACCACTTGTAAAATATTCCAAATAATTCCACAGCTCTGAAGCAGCAATCTAATCTCTTTCTCACTTTGGAAGGTATGCATATTGCCCTCTCCACAGAGAATGGAAAAAGTTATGGGCCTGCCTTCCTGAGAACTAAACCAAGCCCAGGGAAAGACTCCACTATGGGAAACCCCATTGCCTCATTGCTCTGTAAAATGTACCAGACAAACCAGAAAAGGTAATTCCAGGAGGAGTTAGCCAAAAAAACAACAACAACAACAAAAACCTGCTGTTCAGGTTTTCAGCTTCAAGGTATCTTTGGACAACTTTATTTTTATTTTTCTCATTAGAAGCAACCAAATTAAGATGGTGAGACCTCTGAGACCAAAGTTTTGCCCTACCTCTCTACTCCCTTGCCAAACATTCACAGAATGCATCATGTGCCCTTTATGTTGAGTTGACCTCTTAATTGCTCTGCCTCCTTGAAAGAAAGAAATAAAATTATGTTCTTGCTACTGATTTAGCCATATGAAACTCATCTCATTACCCTTTTCTGGGTCTGAAGCTGCTGTCTCTACAAGTACAATCTTGTGCTTTGTATCAGTTGGCGCTGGAGAAATCTTGAATAGCTTAATGTACAAAACTTCACCCTGGCCACCCCATCTGGCTGTGAGAGCTCTCTACAGTCTGTGGGCTGGGAGTGTGCTGATCTTTTGAAGTTTCTTTCCCTGCTCAATCTTCACTTTTTGGTGAGGTTTTCGTGAGGTCTGTTAGGTTTACATCCTGCAGCTTATTGGCTTAAAATGTACTCTCCTTTGGTGTGTTCTCTTTGGGGCCAATTGGAAGAAAGAGAAACTAATAGTGCAACTGTTCAGATACTGAATATATAAGTGTCTTTTTGAAATAAAGAACCAGTCCCTCAAAAAAAAATAAAAATAAAAAATAAAATAAATAAATAAAATAAAAATTAAAAAGCAGAAAAATTGGCTGCAAAGATAAGTGCAGTATTTACAAATGAGAAAACAGAAAAGCGAATAAGCTAAAAAATGTATCCAACATCACAATTAATTTTAAAAATGCTAAGTAATATAACAATACATATCTTAATACAAGATTATATTTTGGCAAAGATTTAAATATTGTTAATATTTAATGTTCATGAGCACAAGGAAACGGGCACTCTTATTCACTGGTGAAAATGTAATATAGCACATTCTTTGTGGAGGACAATTTGACAATTTTAAATTCCCTATATCATTCATGGCAAAAATTTAAACAATTTGGAAAGGAGTAAGTAAAAAGTAAAAGACCTTCTTTCCAATATATCCAAATTTTAAATGTACATGTCCCTTGATACAAAAATTCTACTTCTATTTTATCCTAAAGAAATTCTTGGGCACATGGATAAAGGCACCCATATAAAATGTTTACTGAAGTGGTGTTTAAAATAACAAGCAGCTTAACTAAGAGTGGTAACACTATAGTCCTAGCTACTCAGGAAGCTGAGGCAGGAGAATCATTTGAGCCCAGGAGTTCAAGGTTACAGTGAGCTATGATCATACCACTGCAGTCCAGCCTGGGTGACAGAGTGGGATCCTGTCTCTAAAAAAAATTAAAAATTAAAAATAAAAAAGTAGCTAGAAACAACCAAACGTTCATCAGTATGGGAATGACTAAAGTTCAAACACAAAATAAAGGTTATTATTATATTAATATATTATATATTATATTACAATGTGGTTATTATAATTGTGATGTATATCCATATTTATCAACAAGAAAGGTATCCACAGCCTATTAAAAATAAATTATATGAGTACATATGCATATGAATACAAAAAAGGATACACAGCAAAATGTTACTGAGTGTTGTTTATAATAACACTCACGTTTAGATATATATGAGAGCATATATACAAGTATGTAAATATGTACATAAAAAAAGAAATGATATGCAGCAAAATGTTATTGATGAGTGTTGAAATTATAAGTGACTTTCTATTTTTTCTCTATTTCTTTCCATATTGTCTGAATTTTTTACATGTATTGGCATTCATTTCTTGAATAATCAGAGAAAATGGCTATTTTTATTTTAAAATAAATTTAAAATTGCTTATTATATTAAAGTAAATTTAAATTGGGTAAAAATTAAACTAAGATTCAAACACAACTTATTTTTAAACCAAATTATAACCTTAAAAAATGACACTGAAAAAGATAATCCTAACTAATATCAATAAGAGTAACAATGCTAAATCTAAAACGGTAGGTTGAAATCTATTGTAAGGGAAAATGACGAGACCTACCCTGATTAAACAAATTCAGTGAGTGTGAACACACATATTATATATGCACAAATATGTATGTAAATATTTTATATCCATAATACCTATGGATATAAATGTGATATACCCACACCTATATTATACATTTATCTACTTATATCATAAATGATTAGGCCTTTATATTAATAAAAAAGTTTTAGGATATTGGCACACTATGTTTCACTAAAGTTTGTAGAAGTTATAACCATAGTATGATCTATTATTTGATGATATTAGCATACTCTTTCTAAAACACCTATGATTTAAATTTGGCAATATTTATTAAGAGCCTTCAAAGTGTCCATCACTTTGACCCAGCTCCACTACTAGGAATCTGTCTTACGGAAATAATCATAAACACGAAAAGAATTTATGTGCAAATATATTTATCCCAGTATTATTTAAAGGAGTAAAATCAAAAAAGCAGGTTGTAGATCCCATTTATGTAAAATAAAGATAGACATAAATGTGCTTACATATGCATTGAAAAAATGTAGAAAAATACCCAAGAAACTCTTCATAGTGGGATCTTTTACTTCCCACTTTACAACTTTCCATATTTGAATTTTTAACATGAACATAATTACTTTTATAATTCAAAAAGCAAAAGTCAAATGTACATCAAAAAAATAATTCATCACGATTAGATGGGCTTCATCCCTGAAATGCAGGGATGATTCAACATATGCAAATCTGTAAATGTAATTCACCACATAAATAAAAGCAAGAACAAAGACTATATGATCCTCTCAATAGATGCAGAAAAGTCTTTTGACAAAATTAGCACGCTTTTATGATAAGAACTCTTAACAATATAGGCATAGATGGCTCATACCTCAAAATTATTAAAGCCATATATGATAAACCCACAGCCAATATCATACTGAATGAGGAAAAATTGAAAGCATTCCCCCTTAAAACTGGAACCAGACAAGGTTGCCCACTATCTCTACTTCTATTCAACATAGTGCTGGAAGTTCTTGCCAGAGCAATCTGACAAGAGAGAGGAATCAGGGGTGTCAAAATGGGGGCAGAAGAGATTAATCACAGCAGCAAGAAAAATAAATAAATGGGACCTGATCAAATTAAAAAGCTTCTGCACAGCCAAGGAAACTATCACTACAGTGAACAGACAACCTACAGAATGGGAGAAAATATTTGCATGCTACACATCTGATAAAGGGTTGATAACCAGAATCTATACAGAACTTAGGAAAATTAACAAGAAAAAAATCAAACAACCCCATTAGTAAGTGGGCAAAGGACATGAACAGAAACTTTTCAAAAGAAGAAAGAATAATGGCCAGCAAACATATAAAAAATTGCTCAACTTCTCTAATCATCAGGGAAATGCAAATCAAAACCGCAATGAGATATCACTTAACTCCAGTGAGATTAGCTTATATCAAAAAGTCCCAAAACAGCAAATGTTGGCAGGGATGCAGAGAGATAGGAATACTCATACACTGCTGTTGGGACTGCAAATTAGTACAACCTCTATGGAGAATAATATGGAGATACCTCAAAGAACTAAAAGTAGAACTACCATTTGATCCAGCAATCCCACTACTGGGTATTTACCCAAAGGAAAAAAATACATTCTATAATAAAGACATCTGCACTCAAATGTTTACAATTCAGCACAATTCACAATTGCAAAGATGTGGAAACAACCCAAGTGCCCATCTATACATGAGTGGATTAATAAAATATGGTATATGTATACCATGGAGTATTACTCAACAATAAAAAACATTGGTGAATTAACACATCTGGTATTATCCTGGATGGAGCTAGAGCCCATTCTTCAAAGTGAAGTATCACAAGAATGGAAAAACAAGCACCACTGTTACTCACCATCAAATTGGTACTAACTGATCAATACTTATGTGCACACATGAAAATAATATTCATCAGGGGTCAGGCAGGTGGAAGTGGGGGGGAGGGCATGGGAAAACTCACACCTAATGGGTGCGGGGCACACTGTTTGGGGGATGTTCACGATTGTAGCTCTGATTTGGGCAGTGCATAGGCAATATATGTAACCAAAGTGTTTGAACCCCCATCATATTCTGAAATGTAAAAAAAAAGAAAAAAGAAAAAAGAGATAAAATGGCAATAATAAATAATAATTTGAAGCAACCTATATCCAAAAATAAAGGAAAGTCTAAGTAAAATATAACCCACTCGCTAGGCAGGAAATTGTGTGATTATTAAAATTTTTATTTAGAATCCTAGGTAATAGCATGAGAAAATGCTCATGTCATAATGTCAAGCCAAAAAAAGAGATAAAAATTATATTTACATACTTTTTTAAAAAATGTTATCTCATTTATTAACTCAAAATCTTAACTCAAATATACTCAAAAATACAGTGACACAGGTACCATGGGAGAAATGGCTAAAAGCAACACATATAAGAAACACTTCAGGGTTGGAAGCATCCGCAAGCTCTAAGCATGAATTATTTGTTAATGAGACAACCAAACATTAATGCAATTCAGGCCACATGAGGACACTTCCTATGTTGAGAAAACAAGATGACAAATCACGCTTTATAGGTACTTTGGGCTAGCTGATATTTACATACTTTTAAAAAAGCCTATGCATAAGAAAAAGACTGAGAGGAATTATTAAGCTGTTAACAAAAGTTGCCACTGGGTATGGGAAATGGGTAAACTTTTTTTTTCTTTCCACTTTTTGTATTTTTCTAAATTTCCATAATGCTGATCATTTTTAGTTGGAAAAATTAAGCAAAAAAAGTATGCAATTCTACTATTTTATACAGAGTTCACACTTACAAATATCACACTTTTAACCAACATTCAAAGAGTTTTTTCTAAACTATAATTAACATGCAAGTAAGTCTCCTTAATTAGTAATTTGAGTTCTATGTCCTATATCCAAAAATAAGTGAAAGTTTTAAATACAGCCCACCAGGCATAATATTATGTGGTTATGAAAACTTTTATTTGTAATCCTAGACAGCATGGGAAACCACTCATGGTGTATACCCACTCTATTATATAATAGGGTTTTAATTTAGCCAATAGAATTACCTAACTCCCTTTGAATCAACAATATTCCTCTGAAGGTATGGAATGAGACAGATTAACTACGTTTTCCTTGATAAGTAACTTCTGTTTTCTCATCTCTAAAATGCACACAGTAATACTATTCTGCCTCACAGATTTGTTGCTAAGATTAAATGATATAATATATGTAAAGCAATTAGTACAGTCCCCAGCACTTAATAGGTACTCAATAAATGGTAGCAATTGTTACTATTATGGGCATGGTTGTCCTTAAAACATTTATTTACTCTCTCCTTCAATTAGGACTATGGATGACTAATCAGAATGAAAGAAGGATGTTTTCTAAATTACAAATGGAGATTTAGTTATCAGAATCAATTTAAAATAGTTAAGAGTTTGTGAAAAATATAAAATTATATCTGGGGAATTACTTATTTAAATATTATTCTGCAAATATACATTTTAAGGAATGTAATATTTACTCTCATTATGTCCAAGTAATTATAAACACACATAATCTCAAAATAAAAGAAAACCAGCTGTACTTCGCTTAGCTAACCTCCTAGAGTAACAATTTTACTGCACATTATGAGTTTTTTAACCTTCTTTACTATTTATTCCATTACTTCACACTTTACTAGAACAACAGGAACCAGAAGGCAATCTAGTAAAGTGAGAGAGTATGGAAGGCTAGGAGGCAGACCTAGGTTCAAACCCTGACTCTATCACTTACTATTAATAGATATGTGACCATGGCCAATTATTTAACACATTAACTGGCATGTGAGTTGTATTTAATTCATGCTAGTTTTGAGCCCCAGGCCTTGTGAAGCATATGTAATTCACACGTTTCTTCACCTTGGGAGCCACAAGAACTATTTTTCAAGTTGCACATAGCTCACTCACAGGAAACAATAAAAAATAACAAATTTTTCATTAAATTATAAAGGATCATTTAGTTTACAAAGTTTTTATTCTATTTTTGTAATAAAACACCGTGGCCCCAAGGAAAAAAATTTTTTTTCTAGTGTGGCAGTCAATGTGTTAATTTCTCTGCGTCTTAGTTTCCTCATCTGTAAAATAAAAATAGTTATATTACCTACCGCAAAAGATTTTTAAGATAATTAAATGAGATTATCTACATAAAATATCTAGCAACACATTGAGCCCACGAAATAGTAAGTGCTCAACAATTTATTAACAGGACAGTAATTACCAAACTTTTCTACAATAGACCAGATAGCAAATAATGTAAGCTTTGAGGGCCATATGGTATCTGTAACATCTCCTCAATTCTGCCATCATAGAGCAAAAGCAGTCAAAGAAAATACATAAATGAATGGGCATAGCTGCATTCCAAGGAAACTTTATAGCTTTCTAATCTATGACCCCCTAGGACTACCCCCTCAATAAGCATATCTTCTAGATGAGTGTTTCCCAAAGTGTGTTCTATATAACCCTTGTTTCCTGAGATAGTAATAGATAATTATGCTTCAATAAGATTCTATGATCATATAAGTTGAGGAAATTCTGAGTTGAACAGATTTTTTAACTGAGGAATTTCTTTGTATATTAATGTCTTTAGAAATCTCCAAAAAAAGAGGAATAACTCATTGATTTATTATTTTGGCAAATTTTTTGAATGCCTATCCACTTAGTGATAGAGGATATATATATAAATAAAACAGGCAAAAAGTCCCTGCCTACGTTGAGTTTACATTCTAATGTGGAGGCAAATAATAAACAGAAAACTAAGTAATGTGAATAGTATTATAGATGGTAGTAAGTGATATGGAGAAAAGTGAGTCAGTTGCAGGACAGGGCATGCCAGAGTTAGAAGTGTAGTGCACAGGATGTTCAGAGAAATGTAAAGGGACAAATATTTCAGTTAAAAAATTGTAATTATCTGTGTTGTATAAGAGACACTTCTAAAACATAAGGATACAAAAAAGATAAAAGTAAATGGATTTTCAAACTATAACATACAAGCGCTAACCAAAAGAAAACTCTAATAATATCACACAAGAAAGGGTTAAAAGAAAGAGCATTACTAAAGATAAAGACAATAGTAATGATAATAATAGTAACAGCAATATTAAATAGTAACAATAAAAAAGTCAATTCACCAATAAGATATAACAGTTCTGAGTTTGTATAAATATAATGACATAGTCTCAAAATATTTACTAAGTTTGGCAGATATATAAGGCAAAACAGACAAATCCATAATGAGAGTGAAGATTTTAAAATACTTCTCTTGATAAATGATAAAATAAATAGACTTTTAAAACCAGGAAAAATATTAATATAAAAGATTTAACCAATATGATCAACCAATTTGACCTAATTTATATATTAAAAATTGTACACCCAACAACTGCAACAACTATACAAAAAACATTATTTTTAAACAAACACCATACCATCATACTTAATGATAAAATGTTGAAAGCATTTCCTTTGAGATAGAGAATGCAACAAGGATGCCCACTACTTCTATTCTCAACATTGTATTAGAAGTATTAGATAGTACAATAAGACAAGAAAAAGAAATATAAGATGTAAGAATTAAAAAGAAGAAATAAAATTGTCACAATGTACAAATGATATGATTGTATAGTTAGAAAATCCAAACAAACCTACAGATAAAGAATGGTAATTAATAAATGGGTTTGGCAAGTTTGTTATATGCCAGGGCATAATACAAAAAATATAGTGCTTTTCTACATACAATCCCAAAGAAAATGAAATTTATAAACACCATTTATACAAAGCCATCACAAATATCAAATATCTAAGTAAAACTTATAATGCAAGATGTGTAAGACCTCATTGCAATGTACTATAAAACATTTTTGAGAATAAGTTTAAAAACCTAGTAAGTGGAGGGCTATATATGTCATGGGCTGGAAGACCCAAAGTTATAAAGAAATGTATCTCCCCAAATTAATTTATAGAGTCAATGCAATTCCAATCAAAATTCTAACTGTGTGTGTATGTAACATGCTAAGTTCATTCTAAAATTTATATGAAAATGCAAAGATCCAAGAAAATCCAAGAAAATCTTGAACACAAAGAATAGACTTGCTCTACCAGTTATCAAGACATACTATAAAGCAACAGTAGTTAATATCGAGTGACACTGGCACAAGGGGAGAAAAACACTCCTTTAGAACAGAATAGAGAGCATAAGAGAAGAAGAAAAAAAAAAACAAGCAGGTATATTTACTCGATTTACAACAAAGTTAGCACTATTAAGCAGTGAGGAAGGGATGGAGTATTGTTTTTCATTTTTCAATAAATGATCCTGGGTCAATTAGATATCCATATGGAAAACAAAATAAACCTTGACATCTACCTCATATCATACTCACATATCAGTTCCAAGTGGTCTATAGGTCTAAATTCAAAAGATAAAACAATGACCAGAGATTCCTAACTTGAGATCAGTGAAGGTCTGGGGGTTCCACAGAAAGGTTTCAAAGGTTCCATGAACACCTAAAATTTGTACAAAATGATTTGTATTTTTCTGGGGAAATTATCCATATCATTCATCACCTTCTCCAAAAAAATACACTACCTAAAAAAAAGTTGGGAAATTTCCTCATGAATTCAGGGTAAGAAAAGATTTCTTAAACAAAAATTTCTTAACAATTTCTTAAACAATTAAAAGCATTAACCAAAGTGGGAAAGGGGGATAAACTTGATTTGATTACATAAATATTAAGCATTTCTGTGCATCAAAAAACACCATAAGAGAGTAAAGGCACCTCAAAGGCAGCTACAAAGTAATTTGCAAAACAGAAAGGATGCTTTTGGTACCCCTACTTAAGAGTTTCTTGGTCCAGTTCTGATTTTAGCCAGAGTTGCAATGGACAGTCCCATGCAAGCTCAGACTTACCTTGCAAGTGTTTCATCTCAAGCACTCACTGAACATTATGCCACCTTCTGTTTCAGGACCTTCTCTGAAAGCCATGAGAGTACATTTGGCCCAGGACAAACTCAGCTTAGAAGATGGAGGAGTAAATGCTCCGGGAGGAAGCTCTTAACCAGCACTGAATAAGTGCTCCAGACTCTCTTCCTTTAGGAAGGCATTCTGTGCTCTTCTCTGAGGTGCTAGAAGAACCAGGTTCCTGATGCCTATAGTGTAACCCAATAAGAAGAAGGCTTTTCCTAAGGAGGTCAAAGACCTATATAGAGAGAATTATGAAACACTGAGAAAGGAAATTGCAGAGGATGTAAATAGATGGAAAACCCTACCATGCTCTTGGATAGGCAGAGTCAACATAGTAAAAATGGCTTTGCTACCTAAATTAATTTACAGAATCAATGCAATCCCTATCAAAATACCAACATCATTTTTTGCTGATCTAGAAAAAATAATTCTACGCTTCGTGTGGAACCAGAGAAGACCCCATCTAGCCAAAGCAATCTTAAGCAAAAAGAACAAATTGGGAGGCATCTGTCTACCAGACTTCAAACTATACTACAAGGCTATAGTATCCAAAACTACATGGTATTGGCACAAGAACAGACACATAGACCAATGGAACAGGACTGAGAACCCATATATAAAACCAACCTCATACAGTCACCTGATCTTTGACAAATTCCAGAAAAACGTACACTGGGGAAAAGATTCCCTATTCAACAAATGGTGCTGGGAAAACTGGATGGCCATATGTAGAAGACTGAAACTGGACCCACACCTCTCACCTCTAACAAAAATCAATTCACAATGGATAACAGATCTAAACCTAAGACATGAAACCATAAGAATTCTCGAAAAAAACGTTGGAAAAACTGTTATGGACATTGGCCTAGGCAAAGAATTTATGAAGAAGACCCCCAAAGCAATCACAGCAGCAACCAAAATAAATACATGGGACCTGATCAAATTGAAAAGCTTCTGCACAGCCAAGGAAACTATCACTACAGTGAACAGACAACCTACAGAATGGAAGAAAATATTTGCATGCTACACCTCTGATAAAGGGCTGATAACCAGAATCTATACAGAACTTAGGAAAATCAACAAGAAAAAATCAAACAACCCTATTAAAAAATGGGCAAAGGACATGAACAGAAACTTTTCCAAAGAAGACAGAATAATGGCCAGCAAACATATAAAAAAGTGCTCAACTTCTCTAATCATCAGGGAAATGCAAATCAAAACCACAATGAGATATCACTTAACTCCAGTGAGATTGGCTCATATCAAAAAATCCCCAAATAACAAATGTTGGAGGGGATGTGGACAGATAGGAACACTCATACACTGCTGGTGGGACTGCAAATTAGTACAACCTCTATGGAAAAGAATACGGAGATACCTCAAAGAATTAAAAGTAGAATTACCATTTGACCCAGCAATCCCACTACTGGGTATTTATCCAAAAGAAAAAAAGACATTTTATAATAAAGACATCTGCTCTCGAATGTTCATAGCAGCACAATTCACAATTGCAAAGTTGTGGAAACAACCCAGGTGCCCATCAATACACCAGTGGATCAGTAAAATGTGGTATATGTATACCATGGAGTATTACTCAGCAATAAGGAACAACAGTGAATTAACACATCTGGTATTATACTGGTTGGAGCTAGAACCCATTCTTCGAAGCGAAGTGTCACAGGATTGGAAAAACAAGCACCACTGGTACTCACCATCAAACTGGTACTAACTGAGGAACACTTACATCACACAGGGCAACAACATTCATCTGAGGGCGGGCGGGCAGGAGGGGGGTGGAAGGTATGGGAAAAACTCTCACTGAATGGATGTGGGGAGCACAGTTTGGGAGATGACCACGATTGTGGCTCGGACACGGGCAGAACAGGGGCAATGTGTATGGCCAAAGTGTTGTACCCCCATGATATTCTGAAAATAAAAAAATAAATTAAAAAAAAAAAAAAAAGCTAGGAATAGTCAAGGACAAAGAAAAACAAACCCAAAATAAAATTCTTAGAAATGAAAATAAAGTGCCAATTGTCCAAAAAAAAAAAAAAAAAAAAAAAAGAAGAAGGCTTTTCCTTCTTCCCGACCTCCTCGTCACTACTCCCTCACTTCTACTTCCTGGGATTATCTCCCAAAAAGCTATCTGCTCCCTAGTCCTCATCATAGGCTCTACTTTTGTTGGAACCCAAACTAAGACTATTACCTGGTTTGTATCCAGAATATATCAAGAACTCCTACAAATCAG
Source organism: Daubentonia madagascariensis (assembly GCA_023783475.1). Lineage (NCBI taxonomy): Eukaryota > Metazoa > Chordata > Mammalia > Primates > Daubentoniidae > Daubentonia > Daubentonia madagascariensis. Next base: position 23,515,966 of record JAKFHU010001990.1, on the reverse strand, counting down.
CAAGAAAAAGACAAGCAATTGAATAGAATAATGGGCCAAAAAAAATAAAAAATAAAAAGGATTCATAGAAGAAAATTAAGGCCAATAAACATAAAAATGTGCTTGACTTCACTAATATTTAAGGAACTGCAAATTAAAATCATGAGATGTCAAATAATACCCACCAGAATATTAAAACTATAAAGACTGATAATACATATAATGGGAGAAAGTATTTGACAATAGGAACTCTCATATAAATTAGAAGAATTTGTAAAACAGTTTAGCATTATCTAATATAGATAAAAATATGACATCCTACCATCCAGAAATTCCACTTCTAAGAATTTACCCAACAAAGGTACATGCCCTTATACACGAAGTATAAAAGGATGCTTATAGCAGCATTATTCATATTAGCTCCAAACTGGAAATGTCTGTCAAGAGTAGAATGGATAAACTGTGATATGGTCATACAGTGGAATACTATACAACAATTAAAATGTATACAAAGTAACAAGATGGCTCTACAAATATAATATGAAATGAAAGAATCTAGAAACAAAAGGATATATAATATACAATTCCATTTATATAAAGTATAGAAAATAGGCAAATCAAAACTGTGTTGTTTAGGCATGCATGTTCCAGAGGTGAAAGTATAAAGAAAAGTAAAGAAGTGATATCATACAAGAGAGGTAGTGATGTTTTTACCTGTGGAGGACGAAGGGGTCAGTGGACGGTAGAGGAACAAGAGAGGCTTCAGAGCGCTGTATACATTCTATTTCTTAACCAGGGGCGGGGGGTTTACAGATACTCCATGATAAAACATCTTTGTTTTGTGCACCTTTTTATATGAGTATTATATTCTATAATAAAAAGGTTGAAAACATGTTTTTTAAATTGTCTGACATTTAAACATAAGATAAACAATCCAATTCCAAATTATAAAAATAAAATAATGAGATATCAGTTTTCACCTCTATGGTCCAGGGTATGGAGAAACAGGAACTCTCAAACATTACTGGTAAGGCTACAAATTAACACAGCAGCTATGAAAAGCAATTTGATATATTTATTTAAAATTTTAAATTTTATATAAGCTTTAACCCACAACTCCATCTCTAGAAATTTTTCCTACAGATATATTTATACCTAAACACAAAGAAGGATATGTAAGGATATTCACTGCAATATTGTTAGTAATAGCAAAAGATTAGAACTAATCAAAAAGTCCACTAATGATGAGGGGTTAAATAAGTTATAGCACACCCATACACTGGAATATAATGTGGTCATTTAAAAGGAATGAGAAAGCTCCATACATCCAGATATACATATCCTCAGTATATATTATGAAACTTTAAAAAAGCAATATACAGGCAAATATGTATAATATAGCACCATTTGTGTTAAGAAAAAAATGAGAGGAGCTTCAAGATGGTTGACTAGAGGCATCTGGTACTTGCCTCCTCTACAAAGAAGAACCAAAATAACAAGTAGATAATCATGCTTCAAATAGATCACTAGAGAGAACACTAGAACTCAACAGAGAAGAGACAGGAAACACCTAAGGCAAAGAAGGAGACAAAAGTGAGGCAGCCTGCTAGGCCAGGTTCAACTGGGAGCCCGGAGAGGCTCCCTAATACAAGGAAAGGGTAAGTGGGTGATCCCCAGCAGTACATATTTCCAGCACAGATTTCTATAATCCTAGCCATGGGAAAACCCCTCAACCCTCACAGGCCCTGAGACTAACATGGGAAGCTGCCTGGAGACTGCGCAATGGCATTGCTCCAGAGAGGAAGCTCACGCTGGTTCCCACTCCCCACCAAGCCCTAAGCAGCTGCAGCAAGGCACCATTTTGAGAGCTCAGCCCCCACCAGGCTGTATCCTGCCCTGGGGCCCAACAAACCTTACATCTCCACATCCCTGGAGCCTTACTGACATCCCCTGCCTGCACCCAGGCACTGCTGCTGCTGGCTGCTGGCTGCCACTGCAGGAGCCAAAACACAAGCCAATGGCAGTGATCCCACCACCCCCAGCAGCAGGGCTGCCATGTATTTACAGGTACCCTGAGGACAGGATACCCCACCCACAGCCACCTGCTGGAAGCTGCTGCCCTTGAAAGCAACCCTGCTGTCCCCAGCTGCAGAATCACAGTGCAGCTGCTGGGGCCACCATCACCCAAGCATTCTGTCAAGAGGCTCTTGGTATCACCCTGCCCCTGCCTACCACACACATCACTGGGGGCCTGAGGACGGGCCCACTCAGACTGGCTCCATCCTCCCAGTGCTTGAGCACAGCATCCAGAGGCCTGGGGGTCGCCCTGCCCTACCCACCACTGGTGCCACCTAAGCACTCCTCCTGGAGGCCTGAGTATAGGCCCACCCAACCTGCTGCTACCACCATAGTTGTACCCACCCACGCATGCCACCTGCAGGCCTGGGGACTGGCCTACCCAGCCTGTTGCAGATACCACCAACACCACCACAGACCAATTAGGAGCCAGAGAATTGTCCCACCATTGATACTGCCATCACCTATGCCATGCCTGCTGCCCAGGATCCCAAGGACACATTCACCCACCTGGCCTACCACTGCCACTGCCAGTACCCAAGCAAGCTACCCAAGAATTGGCCCACCTGGACCCACTAATAACAATGCCAGCATACGCAAGCTTGGGCCCAAGGATAGGTATGTACCCAGAGTCAAAGCCAAAGTGCTCTACCCAACCAACACCATAGATACATCATCAGGAAAAAGTCCTCCCCTACAAAAGCAAATTCAAAAAATTGGAAGAAGTGATTTTTACACCAGATGCACAGATATCAAAATAAGGACACAAGAAACATGAAAAAGGAAGGAAACATGACACTTCCAAATGAACCCAATAATTCTCTAGCAACAGATTCCAATGAAAAATAAATTTATGAAATTCTGGAAAAAGAATTCAAAATAATGATTTTGAAGAAGCTCAGTGAGATACAAGAGAACACAGATAAACAATACAAAGATATCAGAAAAACGACTCTGGATATGAGAAATTTTCCAAAGAGATAGATATCATTTAAAAAAAAACAACAGAAATTCTGGAACTGAAGAATTCATTGAATGAAATAAAAAATGCATTTGAAAGCTTCAGTAATAAGACTAGATAAAGCAGAAGAAAGAATTTCAGGACCTGAAGACAGGTCATTTGAAATACCCCAGTCAGGCAAAAATAAAGAAAAGAGAATTTTTTAAAAAGAACAAAGCCAATGTAACATATTAGAATTTTTGGTGTCTCATAAGATGAAGAGAAAACAAAAGGGTTAGAAAACCCATTTAAGAAAATAATAGCTGAAAACTTCCCAAGTCTTGCAAGAGATTTAGGAATCCAGATAGAGAAGCTCAGAGATCCCCAAATAGATACAATTCAAAAAGGCCTTCTCCATGGCACATTATAGTGAAAGCATCAAAGGTTAAAGACAAAGAGAATCCTAAAAACAAGAAGAGAAAAGCATCTTGTAACTTATAATGGAACTTCTATTAGACTACCAGTGGATTTCTCAGCAGAAATCTTAAGGCCAGGAGAGAATAGGATAATATATGATAATATATTCAAAGTACTGAAAGAAAAAAACCTGTCAGCCAAGGATACTATACCCAGCAAAGATATCCTTCGTTGGCTGGGCACAGAGGCTCATGCCTATAATCCTAACACTTTGGAAGGCCAAGGCAGGAGGATTGCTTGAGCCCAGGAGTTCAAGACCAGCCTGGGAAACATAGTGAGACCTCATCTCTACAAAAAATAGAAAAATTAGCCAGGCATGGTGGCACATGCCTGTAGTCCAAGCAACTCAGGAGGCTGAGACAGGAGGATCACTTGAGCCCAGGAGTTTGAGGTTGCAGTGAACTATGATGACACCGCAGCACTCTAGCCCAGGCAACAGAGCAAGATCCTGTCTCAAAAAAAAAGAAAAAAAAGTTATCCTCCATAAATGAAAGAAAAATAGAAAAATAAAGTCTTTCCCAGACAAGCAAAGCAAAAGCTGAGCCAATTCATTACCACTAGACCAACCCTACAAGAAATGCTTAAGGGAGTCCTATACCTGGAAGCAAAAGGACAATCAATATCCACCATCATAAAAACATATTAAATCATAACACCCACAGGTAGAGCAAACACACAAATAAGAGAAAGGACTCAAATGTTACCAGTACAGAAACTAGCAAACCACAATGATAAACAACAAGAGAGAAAGAAAGGAACAAAGGATATACAAAACAAATCAGTTAATAAAATCAATTAAAAAAATGAGAGAAATAAACTCTCACATATCAATAATAACCTTGAAAGTAAACAGATTAAACTTTCCACTTAAAAGATTTAGACAGATTGAATGGATAAGAAATATGTGACAAAACTATATACTTCCTACAAGAAACTCATCTCACCTATAAAGACACATATAGACTGACAGTAAAAGGATGGAAAAAGATATTCCATGAAAACAGAATCCAAAAACGAGCAGGAATAGCTCTACTTATATCAGATAAAACAGACATTAAATCAAAATCAGTAAATGACAAAGGTCATTATATAATGATAAAGGGATCAATTCAGCAAGAGGATATAACAATTCTAAACATATATGTACCAAATAATGGAGCACCAGATATATAAAATAAATATTAGATCTAAAGGGAGAGACAGACTGCAATTTAGTAACAATGGGGGACATCAACACCCCACTCTCAGTATTAGATCATCTAGACAGAAAATTAACAAAGAAATATTGGATGTAAACTGCACTTTAGACCAAATGGACCTAACAGATATTTACAAAACATTTCATCCAACAGCTATAGGGTACACATTCTTCTTATCATAAACACAGAACATTCTCCAGGATAGACCATATATTAGGATGCAAAACAAGTCTCAACAAATTTTTAAAAATCATAACAAATACCTTCTCTGACCACAATAGAATAACACTAGAAATCAATAACAAGGAATTCTGGAAACTGTACAAACACATGGAAATTAAACAATATGCTCTCAGGCCAGGCGTGCTGGCTCACGTCTATAATCCCAGCACTTTGGGAGGCTGAGGAGGGAGGATAGCTTGATCCCAGTAGTTCGAGATCAGCCTGAGTAGCATAGTGAGGCTCTGTCTCTGCAAAAAACACACAAATATACAAAAATTAGCCAGATGCAGTGGCATGCACTTGGAGTCCCAGCTACTTGGGAGGCTGAGGCGGCAGGATCGCTTGAACTCAGGACCTCCAGGTTGCAGTGAGCTGTGATTGCACCACTACACTCCAGCCCGGGCAACAGAGTGAGACTCTGTCGCTAAAAAAAAGGGGGATAAAAGGGGGGAGAAAACAAAAAATAACATGCTGCTGAAACACTGAGTCAAGAAAGAAATTAAGGAAGAAATCAAAAAATTTCTTGAAACAAATGAAAATCAAAACACAACATAACAAAACTTATGGGATACAGTAAAAGTGTAAGTACTAAGAAGGAAGTTTACAGCAATAAACACCTACAACAAAAAAGTAGAAATATTTCAAATAGACAATCTAACAACACATGCCAAGGAAATGAAAAAGCAAGAAGAAACCAAACACAAAATTAGTGAGAGAAAATGAATAACACAGATCACAGCAGAACCAAATGAAATAGAGACTAAAAAAAAAGATCAATGAAACAAAAAGTTTATCTTTTATGAAAAGATAAACAAAATTGATAAATCTCTAAGTAGACTAACCAAGAAAAAAAAAGGCAGAGAAGATCCAAATAAATCAGAAATTAGAAGAAGACATTACAACTGATATCACAGAAATACAAAAGATCATCAGACCATTATAAAAAACTACACACTAACAAACTGGAAACCTATAGGAAACAGATAAATTCCTGGACACATGCAACCTACCAGGATTGAATCAGAAAGAAATAGAAAACTTGAACAGACCAGTAACAAGCAATGAGATTGAATCAGTAATAAAAAGTCTCCCAAAAAAGAAAAGTCCAGGACTAGATGGCTTCGCTGCCAAATTCTACTAAACTTACAAGGAAGAACTAACACCAATTCTCCTCAAACTATTCTAAAAATAGAAGAGGAGGGAATTCTCCCTAACTCATTTCACAAGGCCAACAGTACCATAATACCAAAACCAGACAAAGAGGCAGAAAAAAAAAGATAATTATAGGCCAATATCCCTGATGAACACAGATGAAAAATTGCTCAACAAAATACTAGCAAACCAAATCCTCTAGAGATGAAAGTCTTCTACAAGGAAAACTACAAAACACTGATGAAAGAAACTGAAGAAGACACAAACACAAGGAAAGATGCCCCATGCTCATGGATTGAAAGAATTAGTACCATACTACCCAAAGCAATCTACAGATTCAATGCAATCTCTATCAAAATATCAATCATATTTTTCACAGAAATAGAAAAAACAATCCTAAAATTCGTATGGAACCAAAAAAGAGCCTGAATAGCCAAACCAATCATGAGCAAAAAGAAAAAAGTTAGAGGCATCACACTAATTGACTTCAAAATATATTACAAGGATATATAACAGCATGGTGTTGGTATAAAAACAGATAAGACACATAGACCAATGGAACAGAATAGAGAACCCAGAAGTAAATCCACGTATTTACAGCCAACTGATTTTTCAACAAAGGTGCTAACATACATTGGGGAAAGGACACCCTTTTCAATAAATGGTGCTGGTAAAATTGGATATCCATATGCAGAAGAATGAAACTAGACCCCTATCTCTCACCATACACAAAAGTCAACTCAAGATGGACCAAAGCCATTAACATGATACCTGAAACTATAAAATTACTAGAAGAAAACATATGGGAAACATTTCAGGAAATTAGTCAAGACAAAGACTTTATGGCTAAGATCTCAATAGCACAGGCAACAAAAACAAGAATAGACAAATGGGACTATATAAAACTAAAAACCTTCTGCACAGCAATGGAAATAGAGTGAAGAGACAACTTGTGAGATGGGAGAAAATATTTGCAAACTATTCATCCAACAAGGGACTTATATCCAGAATACAAGGAATTCAAACCACTCAACAGCAAAAACAAACAAAAAAAAAACCCAAAAAACAAATAATCCCATAAAAAGTGGGCAAAGGACATGAAGAGACATTTTTCAGAAGACATACAAATGGCCAACAGGTATAGGAAAAAATGCTCAACAACACTAATCATCAGGGAAATGCAAATCGAAACCACAATGAGATATTATCTTACCCCAGTTAGAATGGTTACTATTAAAAAGACAAAAAAATAACAGATGCTGGTGACAACGTGGAGAAAAGGGAACTCATACATTATCTGTGGGGATGTAAATTAGTACAGGCACTATGGAAAACAATATGGAGATTTCTCAAAAAATTAAAAAGAGAGCTACCATACAATCCAGCAAGCCCACTCCTGAGTATTTATCCAAAGGAAAGGAAATCAGCAGGGAAACCTGCACCTCCCCCCCATGTTTACTGCAGCACTATTCACAATAGCAAAGATATGGAATCAACCTAAATGTCCATCAATGGATAAATAGATAAAGAAAATGTCATATATACACAATGGAATACTATTTGGCCATAAAAATAAAGAAATCATGTCATTTGCCACAACATGGATGGAACTGTAGGTCATTATGTTAAGTGAAATAAGCCAGGCACAGAAAGACAAATATCACATGTTCTCACTAAAACTATGTAAGAGCTAAAAAAGTTTATCTCATGGAGGTAGAGGGTAGAATGACAGTTACCAGGGGATGAGAAGACTGTGTGTTGTGGCAGGGTGGGAGAGGGCTGAAGAGAAGTTGGTTAGTGGGTACAAACATACAGTTAGATAGAAGGAATAAGTTCTAATGTTTGATAGCAGAGTAGGGTGACTATACTTAATTTACAATGTATTACATATTTCAAAATAGCTAGAAGAGAGGACTTGAAATGTTCCCAACACATAGAAATGATAAATTCTTGAGGTGATGCATACTCTAAATATCCTGACTTGATCATTACACATTCTATGCATGAAACAAAATATCACAATACATTCCATGCATATGTACAAATATTATGTATCAATAAACTGTAAAAATAAAGTAATTTTTAAAGAATAAATTTCATAGACTATACTTAGATATATTAGAAACTGGTAGTGAACATGACTTTCAGGGAGTAAACCTGAGAACCTGTGGAACTTGCAGGAAATAAGTAGGAGGAATCCCTACTTTTTACTTTACAACCTTTGTATCTTTATAAATTTTTATCTCATATATATACATATATAACCCACTCAAATAAATAAATTTATTTTGGAATTTGTTTCACAAGAGTCCTCACAGTCTCTGACACATAATAATATTTAATTTCGTGAATAATAATGAGATAAAAGTTACCAGGGCAGACTTTATTTTTAATGTATGCTATAATATGTACAGTTGGTATATTAGTTACAAACATCTTTTATATTCTCCTAGAATCAGTACAACTGAGTAAATCTAAGAATAAAGTTTTGGGATTTATCATTCTGGCATATTGGTCTGAGCATAATGGAAGCACCTTTAAGATAATATGCTGTTTAAATACGACAAAATATTGTTACACAAAACAAAGATGAGAGGTATTTTAGTCTTGTGCTAATAAATACCAGAGTAAACACTATAGAACAAGTTCATATAAATAACAGGAGAACAAGTCATGACTATTCCCAGACAGGTCCACTAAACATATACTCCCTTTTTGTAATTTTTAATAATTTTTAAATTTTATTTTAATCAGGCATACTTGAGCAATAAGCAATTCTTTCTTCCACCTGACTTTGGCCACTTTCTGGCATACGTATCATTTGGGAATGCAGTGAATATTTAACCATTTATGCAAAAGTAAAATGGTTGCTGTAAAATAGGTTGAATCAAGCAGATCATTTCAACTTGACTCCTCTGTAAACACAACTCAGTAACATAAAAACATTTTAGATATCATTTTGATAGAACATTTCATTTTAAAACTCTTGAATCAAACTTTATCATGACTTTTATTAATATCTCTTTCATTTCAGTTAATCTCATATCTTTAAGATAATTCAACTATCTACCAACCTCATTTTGTGTACAATCATGAAGAGTATGAAATATTTACCAATCTCATGTCACATCAGAACAAACAGGAATGAATGACATCTGAGAAAGGAAAATGTTGCCACTCTTAAAATGTAGAAGCTGTTAATTAACATATTAGTAAATTGTAGCATGATTCCAGTCCATATGTTCCTACATGTTAAAGACTACCAGCTCCTGAATTCACATTCAAACCTACAGGTAGTTTTACTTACTTACTTGCTTTTTCAAATCAAGAAAAATTTATCATTCTGAACTAGTTGGAAGCAATAGCCTATTTATGTTAATCCCACATAATCCAATTTTTTTCCTTCAACATATGTTAATTGAGCACTATCCTGGCCTGCATGAACACGGAAACTCTTAAATTGTTTCAATATGCACTTCTTCAGATTATAAAGCCTCTTAAGGGTTATTTTCCCTTTCCTTTTATAAATCTATATAGTACCTTGGTACAGAGCCTTCAATAAATTTTTGATTATACCACATTTTCAAAGAAAAGAACAATTTAGGTAACCTATCTGGTAAAAAGAAATATTTCATTATATAGTATATTAATTTACTTATCAAAGTTCATTTTTAAAATAACCCATATTCTTATGGTAAACTATGATTATTAACACCCTGACTCTTGCTTCCAATAAGATATGCTGTAGGGTAGGTTATTCTGAACTTATATGTTGTCATAATTGTTATTATATGTGATTACATCTTGGAGACTGGTACCATCATTGCTTTAGATTTGGAATCCATTACAAAGACATTTCTGGTGTAGCAATTAATTTTTAGTCTCCATTTCCCAATGCAGGTAAACTGATTGACGGAGGACAGTGGAGGAAAGTAAACAATCCTTCTTGCAGGTTAACTGAAGGCAAATATAATAAAAAAATCCCAAATTTTTTATCTCAGTTAAGAATCTGATTTCGTTGAATAAAAAAATAAGTTAACAATCTGAGATATTGTCAGGGAAAAGGGAAAATGATAGTAAAAGAAAAAATGTTTCTAAGGACATATATACAAACATATTTCTTTGAAGATTATAAGAGGAGGTTCATTCTAAATGTTACCTTCTTACATTTACACAGCAGTTTACAAGCAACCTAAACTCTTTCTTTGGAACTGATAGTATTTTTTTACCTTAAAATGTTATTTAATTGTCTGTTCCTCTGTCTCAAAAGTACATGGATGTATTCTATAGATTAGGATGATTACAGAGCTACAAAGTTTAACACAGCTTCAGTCAACAATGCTCCCACCCATAGAGTGTCATCCTCAGAAACCATCTGGTGCTCCTTCTGCATAATTAGCAAAATATTGACATAGCACTTAACACTCTAGGGAGGATTAACCAATTTTTTTAAGCAAGAAAAATTCCAGCCAAGTCAAAACAGAATTGCAATGTATCAAAACTTTCTCTAAAGGAGATTTTTATGTGCCCAGGCTTTACCTGTTTTTTGTTTTTTGTGGGGTTTTTTTGTTAATTGCAATACCTGAAGTCTACAAATAGATATTCAGTGAGTAGAATGCTGGCAAAGCAGATGTTACCCCTGTATCCACCCACTGAATTTTTATTCCCAATTTGGTTGTCTGCGGTGGTGAATCAGAGCAAGGTGACTCAGTCAAACTAATGACAAGAAATTTGAAGCTACACTTGCCTCACAGTGTTTACCTTGAAATAAGACTATTAAGCTACTAAAACTTAAAAGCACAGGAGCTAGCCAAGTTGCAAAATAACATTCAAGATGAGACCACTGCATCATAATTTCTCTAATTGTTTTTCTTAGAGCAGATGTCTAAGATGAGTTCCACACATTAAAAACAAAAGGGAAGAGATTAAGGTTTTGAACTATGCCTCTGACAAGCCCATTTGAATGTCTTACAGTCATCAGAATTCATTCAAGAAGAAAGCAAGAAGCATGGCAAAACATAACAAAATACTGCACTTTAAAATATGTCTTATTTCAGAATTGAAGATTATACATAGGCTCTTTTTTAGTCCCAACTTTCATGAACCAAATGCTTGCCTAAGGACAATGGAAACCAACCAGAATTTAATGAGTACTTGCCATCTTCCAAACACTTGATATACACCAGAAAAACGTGGTGTCATGGTAGATGAGAAAAGAGTACTAAGGGCCATAGGTCCCAAATTGTGTACCAAGGCACCCCAAGACACCATAGAGAACTCACAGAAGCACTGTGGGATAGCTTCACTTTTTTCAAGAGAAACAGTAATACACAACAACTGTTGATCACTCAGTGAACTACAAACACGAATTAGTTTACAGTTTCAACGTTATATCACACAACATTCATTTCTATGACATCATACCTTTGCAGAGCTGGGTTTTCAGTAGTTACTATGATAAAAAGCAACTGTGCTTAAAAATCAATGTGGAACAGGAAATGAGGATGGCAATGTTCAATTTGTTTGCAGTGTTTGAAAAGTATGGAGTGTCCAAGAGGCACACACATCTCATTAGTAACTGTGATTATTTAAGAATGAAATTAAAGTAGTGTTTTTGCTTTCAATTAATCTGTACTATTTTTTTCAAAAAGTTACTATGTTTTTAGCATATAAATATTTAAGCTGTTTGATGCCAACCATGTAATGAAGTAAACTGTTAGGTATTTCTTTTGGACCAGAGTCGCTGTGAAAAAATTACTGACACACTGAGGACACTTTGAACAAGGAAAAATTGACAACTTCTGGCATAAGGCCTCAAAACCTGCTTAATCATGAATGTACAAAACTCAAGTAAATAAAAGCAAAGTCACTGGTGATAAATAAAGGAAAATAACAAAAGTATCTGAAAATGCACTATTCTAACCAGTGCCTAAATAATCTGGGTCCAGAGAAAAGAGATGGTTCTGGGGATACTGTAAACAAAATCAACAGTCTTAATGTCAGTGCCAAATAAGTCAGTCTTGAAATGCATACGCAATCTAAAAAGGAAACATGCGAGAGGGAAGCAATGTGACAACCTGAAAAAAGTAAGTCAGAAACATTCCACATACCAAAAGAAAAATTCACTTTCTAGTTTCTACATCACATTGTTAGGTTAGAAAGTGGAAGAGACAAAAAGAAGCATTTGCACAACTTTACACTCAAGAGGTATCCTGGTAGTTTTTCTAATCCCAGACCAAAATGTAACCAGGAAAATGTACATGAGCTCACAATAAAAACAGATAACTAAAAAAGGAAGAAAACAAAATTGCAGGACTTTAAAACACACAAAAAAGAGAGGGATACTGGGGATAAAGCAAAACCATGCAAGGGGAAGGATACTCTCATCATAAAGTAAAAAAGATCTTAAACCTAAAACAACCGATAAATTATCTTCTAAAGGCAGAGAAAGAAATAGATGAGGTCAGGCAATGCCCAGAATTGTGATTCCAACAAGAACACCCCTAGAACATTATAGCAAAACACAATACCAATTGCTATGAAGGAATGATTCTTATTACACAAATTAAAAGATGAGACTCAAATCTAATCAAGAGTTTCACATTCCTAATAGGCACATAACATTTTTAATCTAAAAGCAAAATTCCATCTAAATGTAAGACTGCAAACTATCGGTAAAAAATATTTTTTAAAAAATGCCAGCAAATACACTATTTTTATATGTTCTTTAAATGAATTAGAGACAATGGAGGAGTTATCTGTGGTATCTATGCAGAGTTATTCTATTAAAACTAGGTCAGACCAAAGGAAAACTTTGATAAAAGAAGAGTAACATTGGTACATAATAGTGGCTACTAGTCTAAGGAAGTACACTCTCTTCCTTTGTCTGCTACTAGCTAATTGTCTAACCTCTGAAATGTCACTTAATCTTACTGTTTCTCAGTTTCCCCAGACTTATAAAATAGATAATATAATATTTATTGTGTTAGAGGAGTTGTAAGAATGGGACATGACAATACAATGAAAATTCTTTTAAAATATACAGTTTTACAATCAAGATATTGTTATAACCACTCAAAGGAGTATTTTTACTTTCATTCTCACATGAGCTTTAGGAAGAGGCAGACTTGCTAGCAATGTAGTTTCAAAAGTCCTTACATATAACCTATACATTGTACACCCATATATATCACGCTGCAAAACTAGAACTTAAACTCATGGCCACATCAGATACCCGAGCATCAAAGAAAATCAAGGAAAATAACTGCCTCTGAGACTGTATTATTTAAAATTGCTCATTAAAAGTATTCCTGAATAACAAGCTAGTTACCAGATCTTCTGAATTATATCTACAAAATGCAGATTGAAAACTAATCTGTCACTTAAGTTAATGCATTTCCAAATTAAATATTTGTCATTATTTATATCATTTCCAAAATGATTCTCAAATTTAACTACTTCCTATTCACTCACTGCTCTTGACTAACCTCTTATTGCCTCTCACCTAAACTTCTAAACAGCCTAATTTATACCTCTAACTCCAACTTCTTCTCCTGTCAATTCATCACTCACCCTATCCATAATCTTTCCAGTTATCTTTCTAAAACATAGATATGATCATGTCACTACTATGCTCAAAACTTATTTGGCTGCACTAAGCTTACAGCTCAGAATTTTTACTATTCCATTAAAGGCCTTCATAAATCTGGCCACAATTTCCTTCACAGCTTCATCCTCTTGAACACAGACCAGCATTTCAGCCAAGTAAGACTATTCCATGCTTTCTCAAAATAGATTGCATTTTCTTACCTTCAGGCCTTTGTTCATGTTCTTTCCTCAAAACAAGTGGAATGCCACTCCCTCACCTCTACCTGTTGAATACTAATGCTACTTTCTCCATGAAGTCCCCCTCAGAGGTAAAAAGTCTTCCAACTGAGTTAATATCTCATTCCTTAGCATGATGAGAGCATGAGCTTTATACTTTGCTTGGACACATAAGTTTTCTTTTATATTATAATAATTTATATAATATGTGTTATCTCCTTGACTAAGCTATAAATTCATTGAGGGGAGAAGCCTACAAAGCCTAGAAGAATTCTCTGAATATCAGAAGCTCTGTAATATATCTACTGAAGTTAAATAGTTCAATCCGCATGGATCCAATCCATTTGCTATTTTCTTTACTAGTTTTTGTTGCCATTATACCCTCAGCTATCACCTGCTCTGAGAAAAGTATTTAATATTTCTACCCAGTGTGAAATTAAGTTAATCTAATTTACCTCTCTCAGATGTATCTATCTGTATTTTATACCTGCTTAGGAATCCTGCAATGGAAAGAGAAGTGCTGAAGACAGAAGAATCCAGTATGTGTCGAAAGCCTACTGTGGTAGGTTGTATCATATTCCCAACTATCTGTTCCTACCTTTTGTCATGTGACTTCTAGTGCCTCCTAGTAGATGGAGCATATTTTCCTGCCCCATTGCCAGGCTTGGATGCATTACCTGGCCAACAGAATAGGAGAAGATGTAACATACACCATATCCTTATGAAAGCTTTAAATGCACCTGCATAATTTGGTTCAGCCTTTTGTATTTCTGGCCTCTGTGATGAGAACACCATGTCTCAGAAAGGGGCTGCTCCTTCAACCTGGATCACAGATTGAAATGGCATATGGCCAAACAAAGCCAAGCAAAGCCACAGCCAACCCACAGACCCATGACTGAGAAATAAATGTCTGTTGTTTTAAGCCACTGAGACTGTGGGATTCTTTGTAACTATAACAAAGCGCATGAATACAGAAATTGGTAAGAGAAATGGTATTGTGCTGCCCAATAACTTCAAAATCTCAGTGACTTAAAATAACAAATATTTATTTCAGATCATATTACATGTTGGTGGATGCAGGTCAGTTTCTGTGTCTCTTCTCAAGGCTGTGAGACAATTCAAGTCTGCTCCATTGTCTTCTCATTCTAGAAACCAGGCTGAAGATACACCCCATGTCTGAAACATGCCCTTCCCAAAACAGAGGGCGTAGGAATTAGAGTCTTGGCAGAAACTTGCAATGCTTCTAAAAGATTCTGCTCAGAAATTACATGGCCAAAACCCAAAGTCAGTCGGAAGAAGGAAATATACTTCAACTGTAAGAAATGAAGGAATAAATAATTAGGATCAAGAGTATGATATCCCACACTTACATCCTGGTCATTGTACTAGCTGTGCTTTCCTAAGTTATCTCACTTATATTTCATACCAACCTTGTAAGAATGGCATTATCACCATATTTTAGAAAACTGAGGCTCAGAGAAGTAATCTAACTTGCCAAAGTTATTCAGGCAGTGTGTGAAGCAAGGGCTGGGGTCCCAGTCCAGGAATACATGACTCCAAAGCACTTGCTCTAACTCCCACCCCACACTCACACACTGTTTTTCTTTGTCAAGTTATAAGCATTAACTTAATAGATGGAATCTGTCCTGTGTAAAACCAGTATTGGCTCTAAAAGACTTCAATAAGTAACCTTTCTAAGCAAAACAAGGAAATGAAAGGATAGTGACAAAGTGGGAAACATCTATGAAAACAGACTTATGGAAAGATAGACAGGAATGAGCACAACAATGAGAAGGTATGTGAATGAGAACCCAAGGAACTGGAAAAGAGAAATTGATAGCACCTCTCTGGCCAAGAGCACTTACAAAAATAGCTTGCCTCAGGGGAAAACTTTTTAGACTCTGATTTCACAGGCCATAAGAAAAGCGCTAGGGTGTTTCCCTTTCCTTTAAAAAGTGCACACCCAGTTTTTTTGTAGCTGCCTGAATTCTACCATGTACTCACTGTAGTGCCTGTTTTGAGACTGGCAGTCCCCTACCTTATGGGCATCAAGTGCTTTTTAAAATCTAAAACACCATGCCATCCCTGATGCACCTGGATGGGTTACTCTCAACACATTTAAGGAGTTATTTTTCATCTGAGTCACATCTTTGGGGCTCCAGAATATGATCTGCTCTGCCTGCCAATTTCTACCACAATCTTAATCTATTCGGAATATTAACATGCTACAGTAGCAAACTTCTAAGTTGTTATTATTGATATTTTTAGTTCAAGAATTTAAAACATTAAATACATAATTATGCCAGCAGAAAACTACCTAACTATCAGGTAAGTAATAATTAGAGTTGTAGAAGGACCACGGGACATTAGTACTTGCAACAAAAAGCTGGACAATCTTATAGCAGGCCTCCAAGCCAGACAGCCAGACTGCCACTGTAGAAAATGCAAATCTCCAATAGGTACGGAGCATTACTACTAATTAAGTCTTGTGCAAGTATTCCATGTTATTTTTTTGTGTATATTGGCAGACCCTATTGCTCTAGCACACAATGGGCAAAAAAAAAGAAAGAAAAGCAGGCAAATATTTTCCCAGGTATAAGAAGAAAACTGCAGCAGTCAATTCTAGTCCATACAATCTGGGCCTAACTATTCTCTTCAACCCCCACCTGTTTGTCCCCAAATACTGCTATCTAGCTAACCACTCATAATCTTCCAGTAAAATGACTAAACTGTGTTTAACTAGAATGGCTTTGGATATTTTCCTGCAATTCAGAATGTCAAAATACATGGTAGATTAAATCAGAATGGAATCAATTGGTGCATAAATAATGTACCAGAAATATTATGTTATTCATTCTCAGGCATCAGTGGATTATTCTAGTTGGTGGCACTAGGACCTAGAGTTCCACCAGTCACTTTGATAGCTAACTCAAAGGGGAGAAAAATTTTACCAATACAGTATGTGTCTGTGCATACCCAGAGACAAACCATCAAAGTAAACCTATAACCTATGATTATTATTATTATTGCTTATATGTGTGGATGAATGAAATATGTAGAAACATTTATTAAATTTGAATTAGCCAAAATGTGGCAATGGAAAATCTAACTATGAAATGTAGCATAAAATCTCATTTATTAAAAAGGTGTGATTATACAAACAGGGACTAGATGGGTTATAGCAGAAAAAATATAGTTTTGGAATCAGATAGATCTAGATTCTAATTCCAGCTCTACTATTGTGTTACCTTGGGCAACTCCTTTGAACCTCAGACTTTTTATTTTTAAATAAGATAATACTGAAAACATATAGGACTTTTATGAATTAAGGAAATAATAGTTACATAAAGCTCATTAAACAAGGCTTAACACATGCTAGATACTCAATAAATGTTAGGAAATGTTTGGCTTAAAAGGAGTAGAGAATACATCTATAAACACTTTTTTAAGTGACAATTCAAAATTATGGTTAAAGATGAAGGAGTAAAATCAATTTTTTCCTCTACTCTTCTCCTTTGAAAACAATCAAAAAGAATGAAAAATGGGAAGAAGGGAGAATCTTCAATGAAGCAATGAAACACCTATAAGCTCAAACCACAATATGAAGAATATCTACCAAATACATTGATATCTGAACCAAGATAAGGAAGACTACTACCAACTGACATCAACCTCCTCAGACTTCAAGCAAGAATAAATTTCTCTAAAAATATCACAGTCTGAAAGGACACTAAATGATTCTTTGAGTAAAGTGATAAGATTTAAAGACATTAGAGACAACAGAACTACTAGGAAATATTCCTGTGAAGAAGTATCCCAGTTCCACACTGCAGAACTGTAGGTAAAGTAGAGCTAAATAAGGAAGAACATGTAGATGGACCATCTTGTCTATAATCTAATCTCTTAAAACACTGTCTGAGGTGAGCGAAAGGAAGCATAGATGACCAGATCACAACACAGATAGCCTGACTTAAGGTGCTTATTGTAAGCCACACCAAACTTCTAATGCCAAAAACTAAGCAGAGATGTAGGGAGAAAATGTTTAAAAGAAAAATCTGCTAAGACTCCCCCAACTCCCTCTACACAACCCCTCTCAATGATGTTTTTCAGCAAACATCTATCCAGTATAATAATGCCCCCATTTGAAGATAAGCAATAAGAACAAAATTAGCACTGAACCAATACATATACACATAATAAAAATGTGATATGATTTAAAGACAAGAGATGGGCATATATTTTAATTCAACCTGAATTTACTGAGTTCTACTATGTGTCAGGTACTTTTACTCATGTCATAACAAATTTAACCTTATTTAATATCCGTATCAACCCTATGAGATAAATACTAGATTCCTATTTTTAAAATGAGAAAACCTGAGATTTAAGGTCTTACTGCAGCTGTTAGATGTTGTAGTCTAGATATAAATCCAGATCTTCTGACTTAAAAGCCCATACTCCAAGCTTTGCTTCACAGCTTCTACCTAAACCACAGAAGATTGGGAGGTAACATATGGCAACTATATCCATTTTTGCTTTAAATATACCTTTCATAAGTATTTACATTTAAGTCATATCTACTCTCAGACTTGGTTTTTGCAAACTAAAAAGTTACAATATTTTTAGTCTATATTGATGTGAATTCACTCATGCTCTCTAATGATTTTCTTGATTTCTTCTAATCCTATTTCTTCCTGAAGATAAAATAACAAAACCTGGTTTTCCAGTTTGGCTTACATCATTTTGCTTAAGGACAAGATTCTGCTGTATTTTGTTGCTAATATTTTTCCTCATGATATCCAGTATTTCTTCTGATTTTTTGGTCACATACAAACTGAAACCTCTAAAATAATTCTGCCTGCTCTAGGTAATAAGTAGGAGTTAACCTTTGTTGTCTTTGTCTTAAATAGGAAGAAAAATGGAAATAATCTCCACTTTGGGCAAGTGGAGATTTTGTTGTTACTTTTTCCTATTTACCTATCTTTGCTATCTGTTGTATATTGTCCAGTCTTTATTAGCATTTTACTGCCTGAAAAAGCCTGGAATAGGCTTCTCATTCCAAGGAAACAAGAGATTTCCCTGTACACTTGCTCTTCAAATTCATTTTTTTTTAAAGAAACTAGTCATAGAACTAAGTTCCAAAAAACTCTCTCTGTTAACGCTACTCTATTCAGGAAAGTGTCTATTTATCCTTACTTTTTAGGTTTTTAATCCATTGTATGACCTAAGAAATGAGACAAAGCTAGCTAACTGGCTCATAGTCCTATGACTTTAATCTCATATACACTGGCCTCTAAATTCAATTCCCCAAAATCACAAAAATGTATTTGATTCTGTAACAAATATTCAATCCTGATATCTAATGTGCAAATATATCTAATATTTATCTAGTTCACTTAATAATAAAAGAAAACTTTGGGTTCCTACAGTCTCCTTAGCAAATTTCAACTATTGAACCCTACGTAGAACATGTCCACTGCATCATGATTCAAAATCTTTTTAAGTAACAACATATATTACACAGTAAGTGAAGGAAAATGTCTTAAAAAAACAGACCTAGACATAATATATCTTAATATACAATCCCAAAATAAAATGTAGTCTCAATATAAACTTCTGGTCTCAATGATATAATGGCAAGGTTCAAAAATATCCTAAATATCTTTTGAAACATGATATGCCAATGCTTTCAAGCATAGGAAGTGAAAAACTATGAGTTATGAATCACAAAGGTCTTAAAACAAATTTACAAAGTGTAATCACCCTTTACAGGTGAGATATTCTGTTTAATCTATGGAGGAACATTTCAACTTATGTTAAACTTTTGAATATTTTGGTGATTGCTGCAATAAGGATGCAAGAAGGGAAAGAGAAGAGAACATTTGATCATGTTCAGCATAATGCAAGTATAATATGAATTTCTGATAGAAATATTTTCAAGAAAATGAAATCACTAAATTAAAATTTCATTTAATATTGATGCCCTGTATCATAAAAAAAAAAAAACCTAGACACAAAATTACAGATTGGCATCTGTTTAAAACATAATACTTAGCATACCAATTATATTCATTCAGCAAAAAAAATCATAAAAATGTTCAACATAAATCAAAAGTATATAATATCAGCACCTCGCAATGGAAACATAATATTTAAAGCTAAATGAATATATCTTTAATATTTTTGGCATAATTTTAGTCTGTGAGACTGGGTAGATGATAGGTGACTATGGTGTCTGAAAAACTATATAACTCCTATAAACTAGGTAACAGGGAGAATTAACAGAAATCTCAATGAAGAGGATTAAAACCAAAAAAACTTGCATCTTAAGATCTGAGAAGTCATATTCTGAAATTTGGATTCTGAAGAAGTCAAAGGTGAAAAACATGCTTGAAAGGCATTAACTCCTCCCAGTCAATCCTTTACAGAAGCAGCAATTTGTTGCTACATTTTTTTTTATTTCAAAATATTAAGGGGGTACAAATGTTTTAGGTTATGTGGATCGCATTTTAATGCTTGAGTCACTACATTTTTCATCCTAAGCTAAAGATGTTTAAAATGAGAAAAGTTTTAAAGATAGTGGTATACCCTCATTGAAAACATGAAATTTTGTCTTCTGTATAAGAGTAGTATCTCTAACTTTTAATTTTGTCTTATTAGGGTACACATTTGAAAAGGAAAGAGATAAAATAAGAAAATCCTAAAAACTAAAAGGGAACTCCCATGCACCAGAATAATCATATTACATCATTTGGTGACAATAAATTTGTTTAAATGTCATTTTTAAAAATAAACATATGCTTCCTACAAACAGCTTTATTTATATCCAATAAGATATCAAGGAAAAAACACACAAAATAAATAAAATGCATAGTTCCAAAGATAATTTTGATGATCATTTTTTTAAAACCAATAACACTACATCTGTGGAGCACATGTTCTTATCTTGTCCACCTTAACATAACGTACCAGTCTATGAATCAAAAGCATAAAAAGGTTCAGGGAACACATAATTCAGAATTTAAAGTGCATCAATTCAGGATCAATAACTAGCCATTTAAAGCAATGACTTGTCCACCATAACACATTTTCAACACTAAATTAGATACTAGAACACAGTATAAGTGATAAGTCCAACAAAATATACAAAGTCTTATTCATCTTTTAATCTACAGATCACATAATACTGGTTAGTGCTATAGAACTCCTCATCAGAAAAACCTGGAAATTTTTTTATGATGAATTATTAGGCCTGCATATCACAGAACTATGAAAATTCTAAAAACCAAGAGTCTTGGAACGTAAAAGAAATAAAGCTGTAGGTAACACTGATTTTTTAAATGTTTTAAATACCAAATCCCATAGGACCATATTTTTTTCCTGCCAAATTGGATTTATATTTCTTCTAGAATTTTGTCTTATCTATAAAATGAACTTGAAATAGATGATTTCCAAGGTCCTTCCAACTGTAAAATAATGCAGTTCTATAATCTTTGGAAATATCAGAAGTCCCCAACACACAAATGGATTTAGTTCCAAAAGTTCTTAGAATTTGGAATGTACTGTCCCATAGAAACACTGATACCAATAATGGTTAGAATCCTATGACAGTCCACTCATAGCATAGCTGAGCACTGGATTATAACACTCTAGTTTCTATAAGAAAATATATATTGAGTTCTACCTGGGGACCCCAAGAACAATTTGTCCTTCTGACCCTCACATCCCTACCACCCCAAGAGAAAGGGGACTCCACTGGTGCTGGCAACAGCAGTTCTAAGAGTTAAGCATGAGACATTAACAAAGCTTCAGCCATCAAACCTTCAACTGGAGCCTTGAGAACCATCCCCTTTTCCTCCTTCTACAAAGGTCCTATCAATGGAACCCTTGTCAACAAAGTTATAGCCATGGTACTAATGTCCATGTAATTGCCAAAGAGGGAAATGTTTCTGCAGAAGCTGAAAAGTGAGTATTGACTAAGTAGGGACTATCTTTAACCTAAGCCACAAGCAGAGATATGTCAACATTTTTATAATACAGCGACTTCATAATGATCAAATTTGACATGCACATTGAAGGGCAGTAATACATTATTAGTTCTTTAGTTTTGAGACACTAAAGTTTGCTCAATGAATATATCATCACTAGGATTTTTCTAAGAATGGATATGCCAAAGAACATTTTGGAAGTTGGTGAAAATATCTACCAGATGATGATGTCTTCAAATTTATCGCAAAATTGATATAATTCTTTAGCTGCCAGACTACTTTTCAGGTAAATCCAGGGAAGGCATGATCTAACAGGCAAATTTTTTATTTATACCTAATGCTCCAAGAATCAAATGAGCAAACTGCTTACTCTTTCTTTCTTTTTTGAAGCATCAATCATGCTTCAAAAAATTGGTCTTATATGCTAGATAAATAATTTTAATTTTCCATAAATGCAACACTTGGGAATGCCTAAAATTCAGGCATTGGTTAGAATGTTTTTCTAGCTATAGAAATTACCAAACACTGGTTTAGGAAGTCATTTATTTTATCAGGAGCCTGATAGACAAATATATAACCAATCAACAATTCTCCCTGAAAAAGGCATTGTGAGTCAGGCATCTGTTAATATCTTCTTTTCTCAAAATATTTGGTTAAATAAGTTGTTTTTCTTATTTTAATCTAGGACTTGATCCAAGCACATTTCAATTTCTGCAACTTAAATTTACAAATGTTATTTTCCATCTTGCTGGCGCATTGTTATTCTCCAGATCACCCTCACATGAGGGGACTATTATCGATTGTGAAAGCACAACAGGTGGGTCACATCAAAGGTCACATTAGTTTTGTTCACAGGCCCAGACATGAGGTTTTCATTATTCTTAATAAAAACAGAAGCTAGTAATAAAAACATATCATTGAAATAACATCTCTCTCCACTCATATGCAATAACTTTACACACTAGAACGTGTCATTTCCAAATTCTGCTTCTGGCTATAGTAGCATGGTTCTTTTGTGGTGTTAGTTATAAAAATGAAAGTATAAATCATAGCTTCACAAACAAATTTCTACAGCAATTGTTTGAACTGTTAAATTAAACTGCTGATTCACAAAAACCTCCCAGACAAACCTGTCCTACAGAATTTAGCAAGGTAAAAAAAATTTGAGAATTTTAATTAATAGCGTGACTATTTTAATAACTCCAATTATTAAAGAAACAGCAAATCAAGGTGACTTCAGAATCAGTTATGCAGCTCCATTTAAATTCTGTTGAACTAAAACAGAAATATTATTCAACCCTAACACAGCATGAATAAAAACTTTCCTTAAGCACTTCCAATGCTCTATGTACCATTTGAATTTGAAAGTTTGTTCAACAAACAGATTTTGAAAACTAGGATCAATGCAGTGGGTTGTTTTCTTTCTCAGCATCAGGGACCAGTAATTGGTAAATGATGGCTAATATTTGTATTACCCACAGTTAGTCTACTAACTGTACTTCTGAAAAAGTATGTTATTTCCAAATCAAGAGCAGTCTACACACACACACCTGCACATATACACACACTGCTATAAGAAAACTTAAAAATTAATTAAGTAGAAACATTAATTGAGCACCTACTAATGTGCCAGGCCTTGTATATTATTAAGGAACTCTTTATCTTAAATGCAGGCTCTTTTTAATAGTGTGTTCCTCCATTCCAACCTTGGGAGTGAATTTAACCAACCAAAATTAAATGAATGTGCAACTTTCTAGATATACATTTACTGTATAGAACAATATATACCGCCATATGTTTTTGTCCAAAATTTAACTGTAATATCACTTTTAGAGTTTAACAGTATCAACAATTTGATCTTCTATTAATATTTAAAGTGTGAATGACAATGATTTAGGCCTTTTTATTTCTAAGCCAGTGAAAATATTAGTTTAATTTCTTTTCAGTTCTCAGTATTGATGTTCCCAGTGATGACATCACAGATCTAAGAGGAAAAAGTTTGCTAGCGAACACACAAGTTTCACAGGACCAGAGTTCCTCGTTGAGCTCTATATTCCTAGGCCAAACTGCAGGTTCAGTCTTCAACTCTTCATGCCAAGAATATTCAAAATTAATACATCCAGACATAATTTGACATTAAATTAGATAAATATTTTTATACCTTTAAATTACTTGATCTAATTCCCTCAATGTCTTCTCCCATAATAAAAAAAATCACAATTAAGATAATAATAATGGTTCACACTAATAACACTTAGTTTATGCCTAGCACTGTTCTAAACACATTACATATATCAATCAGTTCACTTAATTCAACAACTGTATTATTACTATCTTCACTTAGACATGAAGAAATGAAACACAGAGAGTTTAAAGTCATATCTCCCTTTCTATCTGCCAGAAACACCTTTCATCTACTCCATTAAGATGATATGCCTTTAATGTTAAATTTTTTTTTAATTCTTAACATTATGGACATTTACTGTGTCATTACGCTAGGATTTACTTGAAAATGGCATAATAAAAACATTATCATTAATAATTAACTAGTATTAAGGATGTATGCAACTTCTAATATAAATCTTTGCTATGCTTTGGATATTTGACCCTCCAAATCTCATGTTGAAATTTGATCCCCAATGTAGGAGGTGGAGACTAGTGAGAGGTGTTTGGGTCATGGGGGCAGATGGCCATCATGAATAGATTAATGCCTTCCCTGGTGGGGGCTGGTGAGTGAGTTTTCACCCTGTTAGTTCCCGTGAGAGCTGGTTGTTTAAAAGAGCCTGGCACCTCCCTTCTCACTCTCTTGCTTCCTTCCTCGCCATGTGATTTCTGCACATGCTGGCTCCCCTTTGCCTTCCACCATGAGTGGAAGCAGCCACAGGCCCTCACCAGAAGCAGATGCTGACACCACGCTTCTTGTATACCCTGCAGAACTGTGAACCAAATACACCTTTTCTTTATAAATTACCTAGTCTCAAATATTCCTTTATAGCAATACAAATGGACTAAAATAATATTTTAAGGAAGTGGGTGCCTAAATTCAACCAGGTACTACACAAGAATTAAGATGTTCTCTTCTTCATTTTATATCAGTGAAAGTTCAATTTGGCTTTTCTTTGATACAATGATTCACAACTTCTACTTCTGACAATAATGAAGTAAGAAGAATTGTGTTTAACCTTCATGCCTTAAACTACTAGAAAGCCAGCTAAAATATATGAAACTGATTTTTAGAAATTGAGCAATAGGCAATGCAGGATTGCGATCCCTCAGAAATGTGAAACAAATGAGGTGACCCTACAATTGTTTCTGGAGTCTTCACACCACACTACAGACAGGTGAAGTCCTAAACAGAGCACAGAGGTCTAGCTGAGTTGAAGAAACAAATAATTGACAATTAGAGAGACCAAGACTATAATTAACAGGGAAGAGTACTAAAAAGAAGACAGCTGCACAGAGAAAGCACCTCAGAGATATGCAGAGGCGTCCTGTCTTTGAGTGAATTGATATCTGTGCATAGGTTAAAGGAAATTACCCTCATTTGGAAAAACCACCACTGGAAAGCAAGAGGTTGAAAAATGTATGAAGCTCATATACAGCTAAAAATATTTCTTATTCCCACCAGCCACACTGAAAAGACCCCATAATATGTAGACTAAGGAGAGTAATCAGAAGGGTCTCACCAAGTAGTGGACCTTAATTATTCCTAGTATTTGCTGCCTCACTAACACAGCTTAAAAGCAAGCCTCAGTAACCGATTCCAAGTAACTTAACTATATGTCAGACACATCACAATATTATTTAAAGGAGTAAAATAAAATCTAGTACCCAATATCACAAAATTCACAATGCTCATTATCCAATGAAAAATTACAGGCCTTACAAAACATTACTGAAAGAAATTAAGGACCTAAACAAATGTAAAGACATCTGGGTTCACAGATTGAAAGACTTAATATTGTTAGGATGGCAATACTCACCAAATGAATCTACAGATTTAACGCAATCCCTATAAAAACCCAAAGGCCTTTTTAGAAGAAATGAAAAAGCTGATCTTAAAATTCATGTGAAATTGCAAAGGATGCCTAATAGCCAAAACAATCTTGTAAAACAAAAACTAAACTAGAAGATTCACACTTTCTAATTTCAAAATTTAACACAAAGTTACAGTAATCAAAACAGTGTGGTACTGGCATAAGGATAGACATATGGATCAAGTGAACAGAAATGAGATTCCAGAAATAAACCCATGCATCTATGGTCAACTGATTTTGAACAAGGGTTACAAAACCATTCAATAAGGAAAGAATAGTCTCTTCAACAAAAGGTACTGAGAAAACTGGATATCCACATGCAAAAGATTCTTACCTCATACCATATTTTTAAAATTAACTCAAAATAGATCAAAGTCCTAAATTTAAGAATTAGAACTACAGAACTCAGAAGAAAACATGGGGGTAAATGTTCATGACCTTGGATTTGGCAATAGTTTCTTATATATGAAACTAACAGCACAAGTAACAAAAGGAAAAATATATACATTGGACTTCATCAAAACTGAAAACTTTTGTATATCAAAGAACACTATCAAGAAAGTGAAAAGAAAACCTACATAATGGAGAAAATATCTGAAAATCATATATCCAATAAGAGGCTATTACCCAGAATATATAAGGAACTCTTACAACTCAATGAAAAGACAAACAAGCCAATTTTAAAATCAGCAAAAGACTTAAATCACCATTTCCCCAAAAAAATACAAAAATGGCCAAAAAGCACATGAAATGATGCTAAACATCATTATTCACTAAGAAAATAGAAATCAAAACCACAACTTAACACCCACTAAAATAGAAATTAGGACCCTTATATGTTGCAGGTGGGAATGTAAAAGGTGCAGACACTATGGAAAATAGTTTGGCACTTCCTCAAAGAGTTAAATATGGAATTACCGTATGACCCAGCAATTCTACTCCTAAGTATATTCCCAAAGAATTAAAAATAAGTGTTCAAACAAAAACTTATACATAAATGTTCATAGTACCACTATTCACAATAACCAAAGGGTAGAAACAACCCATGTCCATCAACAGATGAATGCATAAACAAATTGTGGCATAGCCATACAATGGATTATTCGTCAATAAATATTAATAAAGTACTGATGCATGCTACAACATGAATGAACCTAGAAAACATGCTAACCAAAAGAAGCCAGAAACAAAGGCCACATATTGTACTTTCACCACTTCTATTCAACATAGTAACAGAACTCCTAGTCAGAGCAATCAGGCAAGAGAAAGAAATAAAAGGCAAACAAATTGGAAAAGAGGAAGTCAAATTATTCCCCTTTGCAGATGATGTGATCTTATATCTTATAAAACCTAAAGACGCCACCAAAAAACTCTTACATCTGATAAACAAATTCTGTAAAGCCACAGGATACAAAATCAACATACAAAAATCAGTAGCATTTCTATACACCAATAATGAACTAGCTGACAAAGAAATCAAGGAGACAACCCCACTTAAAATAGCTATAAAAAATCTAAAAATAAATTTAACCAAGGAGATGAAAGTCTTCTACAAGGAAAACTACAAAACACTGATGAAAGAAATTGAAGAAGACACAAACACAAGGAAAGATGTCCCATGCTCATGGATTGAAAGAGTTAGTACTATACTACCCAAAGCAATCTACAGATTCAATGCAATCTCTATCACAATATCAATGACATTTTCACAGAAATAGAAAAAACAATCCTAAAATTCGTACAGAACCAAAAAAGAGCCTGAATAGCCAAACCAATCATGAGAAAAAAGAACAAAACTGGAGGCATCACACTACCTGACTGCAAAATATATTACAAGGCTATAGTAACCAAAACAGCATGGTATTGGTATAAAAACAGACAAGACACACAGACCAATGGAACAGAATGGAAAACCAAGAAGTAAATCCACATATTTAGAGCTAACTGATTTTCAACAAAGGTGCCAAGAACACTGGGGAAGGGACACCCTCTTCAATAAATGGTGCTGGTAAAATTGGATATCTGCATGCAGAAGAATGAAACTAGACCCCTATCTCTCACCATATACAAAATTCAACTCAAGATTACTAAAGACATAAATGTGAGACCCAAAACTATAAAACTGCTAGAAGAAAACATAGAGAAAACACTTCAGGAAATTGGTCAAGGCAAAGACTTTATGGCTAAGACCTCATAGACAAATGGAACTATATAAAACTAAAAGCCTTCTGCACAGCAAAGGAAATAATCAACAGAGTGAAGAGACAACCTGCGGGATGGCAGAAAACGTCTGCAAACTATTCATCCAACAAGGAACTAATATCCACAATATACAAAGAACTCAAACAACTCAACAACAAAAAGACAAATAATGCCATTAAAAAGTAGGGAAAGGACAGGAATAGACATTTCTTAAAAGAAGACATGCAAATGGCCAACAGATATAAGAAAAAATACTCAAAATCACTAATCGTCAGGGAAAAACAAATTAAAACCACAATGAGATATCATCCTATCCCAAATAGAATGGTTATTATTAAAAATACAAAAATTAACAGATGCTGGGGAGGATGTAGAGAAAAGGAAACTCATACACTGTTTGTGGCAATGTAAATTAGAACAGCCACTATGAAAAACAGTATGGAGATTTCTCAAAAAACTAAAAATAGAACTACAATATGATCCAGCAATCCCACTACAGGGTATTTATCCCAAGGAAAGAAAATCGATACATAAATGCATCCCCATGTTTATTGCAGCACTATTCACAATAGGAAAGACATGGAATCAACTTAAGTATCCATCAACGGATGAATGGATAAAAAATGTGGTATATATACACAATGGAATACAATTCATCCATTAAAGAGCATGAAATTCTGTCACTTGTAGCAATGTGAATGGAACTGTAAGTCATTAAGTTAAATGAAAGAAGCCAAGCACAGAAAGGCAAACATCACATGTTCTCACTCATGTGGAAGCTAAAAAAGTTTATCTCATGAACATAAAGAGAGTAGAATGACAGTTACCAGAGGCTGGGGGAAGGGTGTGTGTCAGGAGGGGCTGAAGAAAAGTTGGTTAATGGTTAAAACAATTAGATAGAAGCAATAAGTTCTAAAGTTAGATAGCAGAGTAGGATGACTATACTTAACAACAACATATTATATATTTCAAAATATTAATAGCTGGAAGAGAGGATTTGAAATGTTCCCAACACATAGAAAGAAATGATAAATACTCGAGGTGATAGATATCCTAAGAACCCCGATTTGGTCATTACACATTCTATGCATATAAGAAAATATCACATGTACCCCATGAATCTGAACAAATATTATGTATCAATAAAAACTTTTTTAATAGAAAGAGTAGAACACAAAATTATATACATACTATGATCACAACTGTGCTAAAAAACTGGAACAAACAAAATGAAAGTAGATGGTGAGTTTATACCATTTTAAAATGTCCTTTACAGTGTTTAAAGTTGATTTAATAATTCATGAAATAAAATGAAAGGGGGAAATTTTAAAAATTAATAAATAAATTGTAAGTGTTATTTTTTTTAAAAAGAAGACACAAGGTACATAATAAATTACTACAAAACAGTTATAAAGAAAACATCTTAAAAGTAGCCACAGAGGGGGAAAATTACACAATACATATGGAGGAACAAAAATGAGAGTGACTCTTCATTAGAATCTATGTAAGCCCAAAGACCATGAAACAGCACCTTTAAAATACTGAAGCAATAAAAACAACCAACTAAGAATCCTAAACCCAGAAAAAATATCTTTCTAACATGAAGACAAAATAGACTTTTTCACACAAATAAATGTTTGCAGAGAATTCAGCAGCAGCAGACCTACACTACAAGAAATGTTAAAGAAAGTACTTCAGGTGGGAGAAAAATAATCCTTACCTCACACTATCAAACCATACATAAAAGTGAAGCCACAGCCTGGTGCGGTGGCTCACACCTGTAATCCTCACACTTTGGGAGGCCGAAGCAGGAAAACTGTGTGAGGCCAGGAGTTTGAGACCAGCCTGAGCAATATAGTAAGGAAAAAAAGCCTAGCTGGGCATGGTGGTGCTTGGGAGGCTGAGGCAGGAGGATTGCTTGAGCCCAGGTGTTCAAGGCTGCAGTGAGCTATGACCGTGTCACTGTACTCCAGCCTGGGCAATAGAGTGAGAGTCTGTCTCAAAAAAAAAAAAATCTCCCTGTGAATCATGGAAATCTATTGAGCTAAAATCAAAATAGGAAAATATATGCTGTATAGCTGACATTTCATGAATAAAGCCCACTGTAAAAACTTTTATGTGTATGTGAGAGGCAAATTTTCCAGACCAAAAGTAACATTTACGTAATTTATAAAGGTTACCCTCACTTACCACTCCCCCCGCAAATAATACATGCAATAAAAATATATCTCACTCTATGGGTTGATGTAGAAGTTTGTGGGGATTTTTTTGTAATCTATTCACACTTAAGAGTCTGTTGGTCTGGTCAAATGAATAAGGTAAGTAAAACATTTATTGCACTCTACAACAAGTATAGCCTTCCACAAATGAGAGCAATTTTTCTAGACATTTAGTAACAAGATATTGCTACCCATGACACTTCATAAAGAAATATGTACTTTAGGCCAGGCATGGTGGTTCGTGCCTGTAATCCTAGCACTCTGGGGAGGCCAAGGTGGGAGGATCACTTGAGGTCAGGAGTTCCAGACAAGCCTGAGCAAGAGTGAGACCCTGTCTCTACAAAAAATAGAAAACTTAGCCAGGCATGGTGGTATGCGCCTATAGTCCCAACTACCAGGGAGGCTGAGGCAGGAAATCACTTGAGCCGAGGAGTTTGAGGTTGCAGTGAGCCATGGTGATTCCAGCGCACTCTAGCCAGGGCGACAGAGCAAGACTCTGCCAAAGAAAGAAAGAGAGAGAGAGACAGAGAGAGAGAGAGATAGAGAGAGAGAGAGAGAGAGGGAGGGAGGGAGGGAGGGAGGGAGGAGGAAGGAAGGAAGGAAGGAAGGAAGGAAGGAAGGAAGGAAGGAAGGAAGGAAGGAAGGAAGGAAGATGTACTTTACATTGCCTAATCCTGGGAGTTACAGAAAAGTGAGATCCAGGACTCTCAGCCTAACAGAGGTTTTAAGGTTTTTTGTTTCTCTTTTTTAATAAAATATTTGTATAACATCCTAAAAGTTATAAAGGAAGATCTAAAAGGTTAGAATGAGATCCTCTGCTATAAACAATTTCAGCCTTTCTCTGTGCTGACACTCAGGTTAGTTGGACTTGTTAAATATCACAGGACTCTTACACAGTTGGAGAACCAGGAAAATTAAAATGGTATTGTATAACACCTATCTTGGAGTGAGTAAAAATCTCTCATGGATATGAAATTATTTGAGAAATAACTTTATGTGAATATGGGGATCATTATGATACAATGATAATTATTACATTTCATAATTTAAAAATTAAACATCAGTGTCAACAAAAGGATTGAAATGTAGACACTAAATGCAAGAATTTATTATTTTAAAAAATATTTTCTTTCTTTGTAACTTTCCTTCCAGTAACTAATGCATCTGTGAAGGAAAGACACTTGAAACAACAGCACTTCAAAAGAGAGGTATATAACTGGCCACAACTCAGCATCCATCTCTCCCAGTGGAGACCATATCTCTAAAGAGGTACTGATCTTAGAAGCACCTAACATAGATTGGCACCCCTAACTACAAACAGAGCCAGAATAAAATTAACAGTAAATAAAATGACAACAAATTAATAAAGACAGTATAGATGAGTTTCACTGCTAACTTACAAATCTATTATTCAGGTCCTTTACCAGTCCTGAATTCTAACACTATTTTATTAATGACCTTATCTAAAAAATGAATAATAGACCATTTTCCGTCAATGGACTAACTAGTGAATATCTTTGACTCTTTAACACATTGACTGCCACACTACAAAAAAAAATTTTTTCCTTGGGGCCACGGTGTTTTATTACAAAAATAGAACAAAAACTTTGAAAACAAAACGATCCTTTCTAATTTAATGAAAAATTTGTTACTGACTTCTATTCATTTAATCCACATTTTTAGAATTAAATTGTCAATATTAACTGTAACAATAAAAATATCAACAAGTAAGATTTTCATGAGCCAAATGCAGGGTTTTGCCCAAGTTTTACTTCACGAGGCCCTGGGCTCAAAACTAGCATGAGTTAAATACAACTCACATGACAGTTAATGTGTTAAATATCATATACATGTAACAGAGTACTTGAAATGTCTTAGGATAGTTAACAGAGCTGTTTAGGAAGTAGTAGGCCCTACACTACTGGGAGGTGCTACTTAGTCAATTGAAAAGGAGGACTGGTCACAAGGATCTGTGGTTTCAAAAGAAGAAATAATAAATATGGTAATGGTAATCATCAAAGCTTTCCTTGAAATATTATATGCAACTCTAGTCTTATTATTTCCCAATGCCATCCAACAAAAAATGAGCAGGAGGGAAAAGAATTGAGTCACTGTGAACTAATAGCAAATAAAAGTGCTTAAAACCCTTTGATAACAGGTTTCTCAAAATTATACCATGTTCATGCTCAGTGTAAAGACCATACCCCCTGTTTGTCATCAGTCTGGGAGAATAATGCATCAGCCAGAGAAATCACAAGAGAATAACATGGAATTTATCACTTTGTCCAGTCAACTTAGGTTTTTTTCTTTTTCTTCTTCCCTCCCATCCTATCTTCCTTCTCTCTTACAATAACTATTGAATATCCACTATGTACCAGACACAATACTGCATACTGGGTCAGAACAGTTAAGAAGACACAGACCCTGCCTTCATGTTGCTCACATTTGAATTTATTTAAAAATCAGTAATTATGGCAGCTAATTCATGGTGTTTGGTCCAAGTCTTCATAATGATTTCCCCTAAAACTATTCTTATGCAGTTAACAATTGAACTGTACCATAAATGTTAAGGATTTCTAAAAATATGAAGCAATCATAAACATATTCCCTTTGTCCTTCTGCTATTTCCTATACACTACTAGAATTAAAATTCAATCTTTCAAGAAAGAGGTCAGTTTGAACTGTTCCAATAAATAGTACCTAGGATGAAAACAGGAAGGGGGAAGGAGAGAGGAGCAAAAAAAAAAAAAAAACCCTTTGTACCTGCCAAAATTCAGCAGTTGTATGATCTCTTAAAAATCAGTTGTCCTGCACGTAGTGATATAATGACAGGGAAAAAAGTAATTATAATTAGATGTCTATTTTGATTCCTCTCTCCATAGTATCAGTATTGAATGTCATTTGATTTTAGCAAAAGATAAGGTCATTGACTACTTAAAAAGATGTACAGGATTACTTCTCTCAATGTTTCATATGTTAATACCTAAAAATGGAAAAGAACTCAATCTCAATCACATACTAGCCAGTATGACAATTTACAAAACTCACAACCAAAAATAAATAGAAAAACAAACAAATAGAATCTGTGGTCTCAATAACATTAAAAAATTCAACAATCTGAAAAGGAAAAGAAATTTTTTAACTTATACATTAAAAA
The DNA here is from genome assembly GCA_023783475.1 of Daubentonia madagascariensis. NCBI lineage: Eukaryota > Metazoa > Chordata > Mammalia > Primates > Daubentoniidae > Daubentonia > Daubentonia madagascariensis. The sequence continues at coordinate 23,482,494 of JAKFHU010001990.1, read as the reverse complement.
TTTGACAATGCTATGAAAACTTACTAAATCTTTCAGTGTATACATTTATTAAGTCTAAATTATCACTAATTTGCTGATCACCTAACGATGTAACTATATTTCTTTTTAAAATTATTTTTGCACAGGTCCAATGGTTAATTTAAGCATTTAAGTGCTTCTTAAATAAAATATATTATCATTATTATTACATATAAATTCTTTTTAATTTTGTCTTGATATATAACAGTTGTACACATTTTGGGGGTACATGTGATATTTTGATACCTGTAGACAATGTGTAATGATCACATCAGGGTAAATGGGATATCCATCATCTCAAACATTTATCTTTTCTTTGTGTTGGGAAGATTAAAAATCTTCTCTTCTAGCTATTTGGAAATATACAATAAATTATTTTAATTATAATTTCCCCACTGTACTACTGAATACAAAAACACAGTTAGATAGAAGGGATACATATAAAGTCTTAAACACATAAAAATTTTTACCAGAGAATTTCACCCACCAGAAAGTTAAATCACTTTAAAAAGTAGAAATATGATGAACATAATCAGCAGAAGTGCCTTCCATCATGTGCCCTTGACTAGTTAGGTAAAATATGAACTTGTTCATATTTACCAATAATCCAATAACATGTTTTGTTAATTCTATATATGGATGGGTTTTTTAATATAAATGTTTTTTCTCAAGATTCTGATCTTGATATCTTTTTTTTATTTTTTTTTAATTTCAGAATATTATGGGGGTACATGATCTTGATATCTTGACTGGAAAAACTAACATACCACTTCTGGGTTTTTTTATATTGATATTTTTATGTAAAAGAAAAAACAATAAAAATTTTATGTTGATTCAAAATAAGGACTAACTAAAAAGAATGCCATAGCTCTTAATTATATTCCATAATATCTTCCACCTCTAGCATCTAACAAAAGGTCCTTAAATGAATATACAATCATCACTAGAAACAGATCGTTTAGTAATAGGTTCAAATAGCCAGAATGGCTAGGAATATTAGTCATAATTATCAGAAATTCATTACAGCCATAGCCTAAAAACGAGAAAGAAAACAAATCAAAAGCACTGATACTACACATGTCCCTAAACTACAACACTTTCTGGCCATCAGTTAATTCTGAATAAAATAAATGGAAATATGGCTGAAAACTATACTAAATGATTAGATGTTCTGAAAACTACCTGCAATGCTAATCTAACTTGTTTTTGTCTCAGAAATCATCACATTTTTCACACTTCCTCCCACTAAAATAAAAGTACTCCAACGACATCCTTTGGCCCAAATATTGAAATACAATTAAAGGATAACTGTGGCATCCTCTTTTTTTTTAATTTAATTTTATTTTATTTTTATTTTTATTTTATTTCAGAATATTATGGGGGTACAAATGTTTTAGTTACATGGATTGCTTTTGTACTGCTTGGGTCAAAGTTATAAGTGTGCCCATCACCCAGATAGTGTACACTGTACCCGTTAGATATGATTTCACCCATTGCCTCCTCCCCCGTCTCACCTGCATGATTTCCGTTGAGTTTTACTTCCATCTGTGCACACGAGCATAGTTAGTTTCAATTTAATAGTCAGTACATGTGGTGTCTGTTTTTCCATTCTTGCCATACTTCACTTAGGAGAATGGTCTCCAGTTCCATCCAAGTTGTTACAAAAGGTATTAATTTGTATTTTTTTATGGTGAGTAGTACTACATGGTGTACATATACCACATTTTATTAATCCACTCATGAATTGATGGGCACTTGGGTTGATTCCACATCTTTGCGATTGTGAATCATGCTGCAGTAAACATTCTAATGCAAGTATCTTTTTGATAAAGTGACTTTTTTTCCTTTGGGTAAAAACCCAGTAGGGAGATTGCTGGATCAAAAAGGTAGGTCTACTTTTAGTTCTTTGAGGGATATCCATACTATTTTCCATAGAAGTTGCACTCGTTTGCAGTCCCACCAACAGTGTATAAGCATCCCTTTCTCTCCACATCCACGCCAGCATCTGTTGTTTTGGGACTTTTTGACAAAAGCCATTCTCACTGGGATTAGGTGATATCTCATTGTGGTTTTGATTTGCATTTCTCTGATGATTAGTGATGTTGAGAATTTTTTCATATGTTTATTGGCTATCAGTCTATCTTATTTTGAAAAGCTTCTGTTCATGTCTTTTGCCCACTTTTTAATGGGGTTGTTTGATGTTTTCTTGCTGATGCACTTGAGTTCTTTGTAGATTCTGGTTATTAGCCCTTTATCGGATATACAGCATGCAAATATTTTCTCCCATTCTCTAGGTTGTCTATTTGTTCTGTTGATTATTTCCTTGGCTATGCAGAAGCTTTTTAATTTCATCAAGTCCCATTTATTTATTTTTATTGTTGCTGTGATTGCCCTTGGGGTCATCTTCATAAATTATTTGCCTAGGTCAATATGTAGAAGAGTTTTTCCAACATTTTCTTCTAGAATTCTTATAATTTCATGCCTTAGGTTTAAGTCTGTTATCCATTGTGAATTAATTTCTGGGAGTGGTGAGAGGTGCAAATCCTGTTTCGGTCTTCTACATGTGGCTATCCAATTTTCCCAGCACCATTTATTGAAAACAGATTCTTTTCCCCAGTGTATATTGCTGTCTACTTTGTCAAAGATCATATGGCAATATGTGGATGGTTTTATATCTGTGTTCTCTGTTCTGTTCCATTGGTCTATGTCTCTATTTCTGTGCCAGTACCATGCTGTTTTCATTTCTATAACCTTGTAGTATAGCTTAAAGTCTGGTAAAGTGATGCCTCTAGATTTGTTCCTTTTGCTTAAGTTTGCTTTGGCTATTTGGGCTCTTTTCTGGTTCCAAATAAAGCATAAAATTATTTTTCCTAAATCTGTGAAAAATCACATTGGTATTTTGATGGGGATTGCACTGAATCTCTAAATCACTTTGGGTAGTATGGACCTTTTAACAATGTTGATTCCGCTGGTCCATGAGCATGGTATGTTTTTCCATTTGTTTACATCATCTGCAAATTCCTTCCGCAGTGATTCATAGTTCTCTTTGTAGAGATCTTTTACCTCTTTGGTTAAATATATTCCTAGGTATTTTATTTTCTTTGCAGCTATTGTGAAAGGTATTGAGCCTTTGATTTGATTCTCAGCTTGACTGTTGTTGGTGTATAGGAATGCTACTGATTTGTGTACATTGATTTTGTAGCCTGAGACTTTGCTGAATTTATTTATCAATTCCAGGAGTCTCCTGGCAGAATCTTTGGTGCTTTCTAGACATAAGATCATATCGTCAGCAAAGAGCAATAGTTTGACCTCCACTTTCCCCATTTGGATACCTTAATTTCCTTGTCTTGCCTGATTGCTCTGGCTGGGACTTCCAGCACTATGTTGAATAGAAGTGGTGACAGTAGGCATCTTTTTCAAGTACAGTTCAAATATAACCACAGAATCACATGCAGAAATGACCATAAAAACATTAGTTTTTAATCCAGGCCAGATATCTGTAACATTTTCTATGTTGATTAAAATATTTAGCATTTCAGATTGATGAAGTACCCAGTATCATGTCATGTACTATGGCTTTACTTTCATCAGATTACATTTTATGGTCATAAAGTTATTCAAATTGTTGCTAATACTTAAATATTATTGTTCTTAGACTTTGTTTTGTCACTTTTTGCATATAATAAAAAGCATGGGAAGTTAATTCATAAAATATAGAAGGCACAAATTTTATTCTGTAGACTAATAATATAACAATTCATAGGCCTTAGCTCACAGTAGAGATCAAGTTAAGTAGCTTCATACTAGGAATTTCTGACTTTACTATTCTCTAACTTTTCATTATTCTTATATACCATAACTTGATTGCCACACATAATTTTCCTTTTTCAGTGCCAGTTAAATGTCTCCCAAGCTTCAGAATCCCAGAACTCTTGATGATAGTCTCAAAATGTGGTGTTTCCTTTTAGTCTTATTAAATACCCTAATCACAACTAGTAAATATAACTGGTTTTTTTATAAAATTTCATCTCTCTGTCTCAACTTCAGTTAAATACTGGAAAATATTATCAGAGATGTCAAAAGTCTCCTGAGTATAATTAAATTTTGTGTATGTGTGTCTATGTGAGGTGTGAAGACAAGCAAAGTAAGGTCAGGAAGTTTTCCATATGGCATCTGTATCGCATTTGACAAATTTCTTAAGCCTTTACTCTATTCCAGTTTGTCCCTATCTCTTTCTTCTCTCTTCCTCACACCCTAACTCCCCTGGAAAAAACACTCCACACGAAATGTGTCCAGTAAACTCATTCCCACATACAAATTTCTTCTTGACTATACACTACCCCTGGAATGTTCCTGGCTAGTCTCAGCTTATCAACTTTCCTTTCTTTTGTGAAGCTTCTGATTTAATTATCATAAAGCTGGCTATCTCCAATGAGAGTTCACCTAAACATAAAATTCCACAACCATTTTGTTTACCATTCTGTAATTACCCTTTGCTTACACATAAGATTCTTAGGTATCTACTTCAAATAGCTTTATTTCTCACCTGAAAATGTTATCTTTATAACTGTAAATTATAATATTGGCAACATTATTATTATTATCATTTATTGTTATTATAAATTATAATATCAGGAATATTATCACCATTATTAGCTCATACAAGGCTACAGAAGTATTTCGTGCCTTATGTAGCATAAGAATTGCTCTGTTTCAGATCAGTGTATCTTATATTTTGATAAAGGTGTTTGATAAGCCCTTTTGTTATACAGCTACCTCATAATGACTTGTAAAAGCCAACTTGGTGGTATGATGAGCTCAGTCTATTAAAGACCCCTGTTAAGTTTCAGATGCTGATTCTGTCCTTAAGAAGTCAAAACACAATTTCAAAAACTAGTCAAACATCTAAAATGATTTTTCTACACAATTTTCCAACTATCAAGAATCTCTGAGTATATTCCTGACTTAACTAGATGTTTTGACATCATGTAAATAGCCTCTGAAACTAAAGCAGGAAGAAACATCCTGGAAGAACATTATCCTGAGCAGTGGTCATAGTAGGACTCAGACAGCTCTATAAACTCTGATTTCTGGTAAAAACTTTAAGATACCAAATAATTTATTCTCAACTCTACAATCCCTTGCCTTCATAAACCAATTGTCCTGGGATTCACCTGGAAAACTTCCTGGATACCACCTGGAAATTTTTAAACCTTCCACCTGCTAGATATTCTCCAGAAAGACACATTCTACCTCTTTCTGTGCCCAGTCTTCAAAAGATGTCAAGGATTGCTCTTATACCATTTAAGTCCTACTGACCAGGACCTAAGTGAAAGTATAATCAACAAAGAACAAAGCTATTCACTATGAGCAATAATCACTGCTCTGCGACCAAGAATTTAGTCAGGTTTCTCGTTCATCCCTTTGAGAACTTTTGCCCAAAGCAGTAACCTAACTTCACTATATCTCTTCTTTCTCAAGACTTCCAAAATTCTAAAAATGAAGGAGTTGTACTCTAGTAAACTGAGAAAGCAAGGTTAAGGCCCTTGTTTTTCAACGATGATTAGACCAATGCTTTAGTCCAGGGATTGAATGAACTAGTTGTGAAACCTAACCCTTATGAGCAAACTAGCCTGTTTAGCAATACAGTAAGTGTACCCTCCTCTGATTTTCCATACGGAACACCAATTTAAAAAATGAGAATTCTCAGCTAAATAGCAGCTTTTTCTTTCAAAATAAAAAACAAAGCCCCTCTCACAGTGCTTACATTTGTGATACATCTGTAAAAAGTGATTTTTTAGCATCAGAAAGCATTTTAATTGTAGTAAACTGAACAATGCTGAAATTGTTTGAAGAGAAGATTAAATTTAATGAAATTCACAAACAACCCCTTTTAGAAAGTAACAACAATTTTTTGAACATTAAAGAGGAGCTCATTATATCAAGACAACTCCACTGTAAAAAGCAGTCTGACTTCAATCACTGCATATCTGCATGTTAATGAACTTGCTGTGTAAAGCAGGGAGTGAACAGAAAAAGTAATAGAAATACTGTCTTAATGCATATTTGCTAGGGAAAAAAAAATCTCCTTTAATCAATAAAACACCTTTTCACTAGTACCTTAATAGTATCTGAAACTCTTTCAAACAACACAAAAGGAAGATGATACTTGAAAGTTTCTCTAAGACGTTACACAGCTTGCACTTTCCTGCAGTGTTCACATGCTGTCAGCATCACAGTTCCAAAGACTTTCAAGTTTCAACAGACAGATACAGGCTAGTACAAAGTCTTTGTCATTATAATTTCGTTGCTGCCCCCTGATCAAACATAGACAAATCTAAAACTGAAAGTGAGAGCCAACTAGTAACCTTTGATTAGAACCACAAGCCTAGGTTTTAATAAAATCCCTCATTCATTGCTCTTTGGTGCCAACAAGGAAGGTGTGTCATAGACTGAAAAGGGCAGTCGATACACTATTTACACCCATACAATGATTTCCATTATTCACAGTTGGAATTTGTGATTGTAGCAAGTGAGACATAGGTGTCTTAAAAATAAGAAAATCAAAACACAAAAATGCAGCTTTCTCCCTTTAAAATAAAAAAATCACTTTACCCCTTCCTCTCAGTTACTTGCTACTGGCTTTCATGCCTTATTAATTGTATTGTACTAGTCTTTCCAAAACTGTAATTTGCACAATATTTGTTTGTTGCTATTACTTAGAGTCTAAGGAATGTTGACAATATTTACTTGTGAACCCCTGATTTTCCTAGGCTATCAGTACACCATTTAAATGAATGTGTATAAAGCTTATTTTAATTAAACCAAATGCTTGAAATTTGGGTTTATTTTGTTTTGCCTTTTTTTTTTTTTTTGGCCAAGAAAAAAACAAAAAAAGAGTTTCCAACTATAGCCATAGTTAGCATATTTTGATGCCTAATATCGGACTTCCCTCAAGAGCAATACCTCAAGAAAAGGCAAGGCAAGTCCAATCTTTGTGAGTTAGATGCTGGGAGTGGTAGAAAGGGTGGGAAAGTTTTCAAAGTCAATCCATTCATAAATGTTGTGGTAGATTCAGAGAAAGGAATTGTTAAAGCCAGTTAAAATTGGAAACTAGAATGCTCAGGGACCTGAAAGCTCTACATTGCCTGCCTTACAGTGAATGATCTATTTAAGCCATGACACTAAAATATTCCAACTCTTACTCTAAGACTAATGGGCTTCATATGTAATTGCCAGTGTTATTGCTAGTGCCTAGCACTATGCCTGAATTGGAGCAGGTGCTTGGTATTACATATAAATACATACATATGTATTTATATATAAATATATATATGTAAAATGAATAATGAAGTGTGAGGCTATAACTTCACCAGGGTGAAAGGGCAGTAAGAATTGGAAAGGTTATCTGAGGAAGCAGTCTACATACAACTCAGATAGAAAGAAAGGAAGGAAAGAAAGAAAGAAGGAAGAAAGAATGGAAAGAAGAAGGAAGGAATAAAGGGAGAGAACAAGGAAGGGAATAAGACAGGGAGGGAGGAAAAGAGGGAGGAGAAATAATCTACAAAATCATGCTATCTGGACTACAACGAAGTATTGCAATCCCCCCTCCATCATCCCACTGCCTTTGGGCACCACAATCTGCTCAGTAGCCGGAACTTCTCCTGTCAACAACCACAGCTATACTGCCTCACCTGCTGTAAATAAACAGCCACACACACACCCTGACAAATCCTGAGATACCAATGTAAGGACTTAGCTTAGGCAAATAGAAAACTCGTGACTTCATTCAGTTGCCAATTCAACTGAGTCAAAGAACTCAAGCTTATGAGGGCAGGGACTTTGTCTATCTCATACACTGCTATTTAATATATCCCCAGCACTTAGATCAGTGCTTGACTAGAACAATAGGTATCTAACAAAAATTGCTTTAAAATTGCTATTGTCAAGATTAATATTTTCAGGTCCCTGGATAGACTATAATTTAGGGCAGCAGTTCTTCAGGGACCAACAAGGTCAGAATTTTTTTCATAATAAGAATAACAATGTTATTAATATCTCCCTTTTTCACTCTCATGCTTTTGCAAGTGTACAGTGGAGTTTTCCAGAGGTTACATAATGATGTCATTCCTCTGAAGGCTAACGTGTTCTTGTGTTTTAAAATTTCTCATATGGAGACTTCCAATTCTGGGAAGATGTAATAGAAGTACTTTTCCCTATTCCTCCCTCTAAATACAACTAAAAATCTTGGACATTGTATATGAAACAAACATTAAGAAGACTTAAAAGGAAGAAAGAAGGCAGACTGGCTAGAGAAATCAGAACCTCAGGAATGACACCATGGTGAATTCCCTAGGTTTTCTTTCAGCTTCCTGTATATCAGACCTCGAGCTAAAGAAGCCAGCAATCTAAAAAACATCAAAGGACACAGACAAAAAAGTTCCAAGAAGAGTCTCTCTCTAGCCAAAGGACCAGGAAAGAAGCAGCTTTTAGTAAAGCAGAAAACTTCTAGAAAATAACCACTCTACCTCTACATAAACGCTGCAGAAAAAACTGTGGCTCCACCCTTACCCACTCAAACAAAGAACAAGTGGCTAACCTAGAATTCCACTCTCTCATGGCTTTAATGAGGCACCCAATACCCACCCCCAGGGAGGTGTCAAAGAAGGCCAGGTAGTGATCTGGAACTTTTACCCCTACCAGCCAGTAATAGCTGCCCTGCCTGCCCCCACCTCTGGTGCCAGTGCCCCTCCCACTCCCCCAGCATGGTATCAGGGAATCACCAGAAGAAACTCAAAACTTTCACCACTGCCCAGTGATAACAAGGCCACCTCCACTATGATGTCAATGAGGACCACATGGGGAGCTGGCACTCCCCAACCTGCAGTAACAAGGAGCCCCACCCTCAGGTGAGGAACCTGGACTTCTACATCCACCTAGCAGTAAAAAGGTATCAGCCTCCCTTCCTCTACTGGAGCAGTGTCAAGGAAGCCGGCTAAAACAAGGTTTTCATAAAAACCAGAGCGTCATAATATAAAACAAAATTGTACAGGTTTCAAGCAAAAAATCACTGTCATACCAAGAACTAGAAATGTCTCAAATTAAAAGAAAGATAATCAATAGATGCCAACACCGAGATGTTAGAACTATCTGACAAACATATCTGACAAGCAGCTATGATAAAAATACTTAAATGAACAATTATGAACACATTTAAAACCAATGAAAAAATAGAAAGCCTCAGCAAAGAAACAGAAGACATATAGAAGAACCAAATGGAAAATGTGACACCTAAAAACTACAATAACTGAAATAAAAAGCTCAATAGAGGGGCTCAACTGCCAGAATGGAAGAGACAGAATCAGTGAACCAGGAGATAGAAAAATAGAAATTATCCAATCTAAACAACAGAGAGAAAATGACTTCAAAAAAATGAACAGGGTGTCGGAATCTTTGGGACAATATATAGCAAAAGATATAATATTCATGTCATCAGAGTCCTGGAGGGACACAAGAAAGAGGGTGAAGCTGAAAAAGTACTCAAAGGAATAATAGCTAAAAACATTCGAATTCTAGTCAGAGACATACGTAAACCTACAGATTCAAGAAGCTGAGCAATCCCAAACAGGATATTCAAAGAAATCCATGTGAAGACACACCATAAGTAAACTTTTAGAAACTTAAAACAAAGAAAAAATCTTGAAAGCATCCAGAGAAAAATGACATCTTACCCATAGAAGAAAAGCCATTCAAATGACAGCTGATTTCTCATCAGAAACCAGAGAAGCCAGAAGGAAGTAGCAAAATATTTTTCAAGGGCTGAAAGAAATGACTTATCAACCCAAAATCATATAACCAATGAAAATATCCTCATTGGATAGGGGAAATCTAAAAACTCTCAAATGAAGGAAAACTAAGAAAGTTCATCACCAGTAGACCCACCCTTAAAAAATGGCTAAAGGAAGTTCTCTAAACTAAAAGGACACAATAAAAGAAGGAATGTAGAAACATCAGGAAGAAAGAACAAGATAAGCAAAATATGGTAACGTGGATAAATGCAATAGACTTTCCTTCTCCTCCCGAATTTTCTAAATTATGAAGTACACTGCCTAATGCAGTTCCAAATGTATGTAAGAGTAAATATTTAAGACAATTACATTATAAACAGGGAAAGTAATGGGACATAAAAAGAGATAAGGTTCCCATACCTTACTCCAACTGGTAAAATGACAATTCCAGTAGTCAGAAATTGATAGAGCTAGACAGACAGAAAGGGTTTAGAACTCAACAGTACGATCAAAAGAATCTAATCGACATTTATTGCACACTCCATCCAACAGAATACACATTCTTTTCAAGTGTCCCTAGAACATCTACCAAGATAGACCATAAACTAGACCAAAAAACAAATCTCAACAAATTTAAAAGAACTGAAATCATACAGAGCATGTTCTCCAAGCACAATGGAATTAAACAACAAATCAATAACAGAAAGATATCAGGACAATCTTCAAATCCTTGGAAACTAAGCAACACACTTCTAAATAATCTGTAGGTCAAAGATGAAATCTCAAGAGAAATTTTTAAAAAACACTGAACTAAGTGAAAATGAAAATATAATATATCTGAATTTGTGGGGCATGGCTAAAGCAGTACTGAGAACATTTATAGCACCAAACACATACATAAGAAGAAAAGTCTCAAATCAATAATCTAAACTCCCACCTCAAGAATCCCCTCCCAAAAAAGGGCAAAATTAACCCAAAGCAAGCAGAAGGAAGGAAATAATGAAAAGAGCAGAGACCAATTAAATTAGAAACAGAAAAATAGAAAAAATTAATGAAACAAAAAATTAGTTCTTAAAATGAACAATAAAATTGACAAGCCTCTATCAAAACTGACAAAGAAAAAGAGAAGACACAAATTACCAATATCATGAGTGAAACAGAGGATATCACTATAGATCTACAGTCCCCAAGCCCCAGGCCAGGGCCCCCCCAGGTCCGGCCTGTTAGGAACCGGGCGCTTCACAGAGCGACGCCCCGCCCGCCCGCTCCGGCCACCCCACCCCCAGTCCAAGGAAAAATTGTCTACCATGAAACCGGTTCTTGGTGCCAAAAAGGTTGGGGACCGCTGCTATAGACCATACAGACATAAAAAGGATAATAAGTGAATATTAGTATTAACAATAATACACACATAAATTTGACAACTTAGATAAAAATGGATCACTTCCTCAAAAAACAGAGACTACTACAACTCCACCCAATATGAAATAGTTTGAAGAACCCTATAACTATTAAGGCAATTGAATTCATAAGTTTAAATATCCCCAAAAAAGAAATCTCTGGGCCCAAATATCCACCAAATGTTTAAAGAAGAATTAACACCAATTCTACACGGTCTCTTCCAGAAAATAGAAGAGGAAAGAACACTACCAAATTCATTTTATGAAGCTAGTGTTATACTGGTACCAAAACCAAAATAAAAGCAGTAACAAAAAAACAAAACTTCAGACTAATATCCCTCATGACTCCTTATCTTTTGTTTCAAAAGAACCCATTAAACAAGTATCCATGGCAACCTGATAACGCACTCTCTTTCTGATGGACAAAATAATTTTAAAGTAAACAAATTAATCAACAGAAAAAAAATTCCAATGCAGTAAATATCAATTAAAATAGCTCACACAAACAAAAGCTTTTGCGGCCCTAAATAATTTTCTTTTTTTAAGAAACAGAGTCTCACTCTGTCACCCAGGCTAGAGTGCAGTGGCACAATTACAGCACACTGCAACCTCCAACTCCTGGGCTCAAGCATTCCTCCTACCTCAGCCTCCTGAGTACCTGGGACTACAGGTGTGTGCCACCATACCTGGATTTTTTTTTTTTTTTTTTAGAAATGGGGTCTTGCTATGTTGCCCAAGCTGGCCTCAAACTCCTGGGCTCAAACGACCTTCCCACCTCAGCCTCCGAAAGTGCTGGGATTACAGGCATGATCCACCATGCACAGTCATAATTTTTAAGAGGTCCTGAAACTAAAAAGTTTGAGAATCTCTGATTTAGAACACTAGTTCTTTAGTTTACTAATAGCTACCTAAAGTGCTGTATCAGAAGTCTTCGTGAACCTACTGAAATATGAGCAACATCTCTTTAAACTCATCTTCAAAGTCCAATGAAGATACAAACATCATTGTTACCAGCCTTTAAAATATGTAACTTTCATGTGTCCTGGAGAAGTTAGGATCCTGTCCTTGTGATAAGAGATTCTGGAGAATGAACAGCACTATGATTATTGCAGTTTGGTCAGCGTAGAGGTATCTCTGGTAAACTCAGATGATTCTTGCTGAGGGAAAAGAAATTGAGTCAGCAAAGCCTATTGTATCTCACCCAATGAGGAGCTCAATTAAACCCATCACTTCCCTACAGTTTTCAGAGATCCCCAACTCTCTGCCTTTAAGAAACGGGCATCAAAATAGTATCTGACACACCCACTAAGGTGGCTATGATTTATTTTAATGGAAAATAAGTGTTGGCAAGGATGTGGAGAAATTGGAACCTTTATACATCGCTAGTGGGAATGTAAAATGATGCAGCTACAGTGGAAAATAGTTTGGCACTTCCTCAAAAAGTTAAACACGGAATTACCATATGACCCAACAATTCCACTCCTAGGTATATATCCAAAAGAACAGAAAACAGGTGTTCAAACAAAACCTTATACATGAATATTCATAGCAGCACTATTCACAATAGCCAAAAAGTAGAGACAATCCAAATGCCCACCAACAGATGAATGAACAAATTGTGATACATACATAAAACAGAATATTATTCACTCATAAAAAGGAATGAAGCACAGGTGGAGAATCCCTAATCTGAGAATCTGAAATCCAAAACACTCCAAAATCTGAAACTTTGTGGGTGCCAACATGATACCACAAGTGGAAAATTCCACACCTGACCTCAAGTGACAAGTCAATGTTAACACCGTAGAAAAAGTGCCTATGTATGACAGTGAAAATGTGTGATGGGCCTATTGAAGGACTAGAGCAGCGTGCATTCATCACAACAGAACAAGAAATCATCTTAGTTTATAAAGTCAAAGAGAGACTTCTAAGACAAAAACCATTGTTAATAAGGCAGATGACTATGGAGGAAACATTTAAGAAAGCCAACCAGCTCATCCCTAGAGGACCCACTTCCTGGTCCCTCAACTGTATCTTGTTTCTTCTCACCTAAAAATATAAAATACAATGTACAGTAACCTTTTATCAAAACACAGCATTACAGGTGGAAACTGAAAGCCTGCCATTGTTGTTGTTGCTGCTGTTTAATAACTGATACAGGTATTCTGGTGATGTCACTGTGCTGCTTAGTGACCCTGAACACATTATTTTTTCACTGTATTAATGGTGTGTCATATTTTTTACTATTAGGTGCTTATGTGTGAATATGATAACAAAATGACTGTTTATCAGTGGCATACAAATTCAGAGTCAGGAATGATGGTGATGCCAAACAACCACAGATTGTTTATATGGGTGGCTGAGATAGTGACACTCTTGCTTTCTGATGGTTCAGTGTTTACAAACTTTGCTTCAAGCACAAAATTATTAAAATACTGTATAAGGTTGGGCATGGTGGCTCATGCCTGTAATCCCAGAGCTTTGGGAGCCCAAGGGAGGAGGATCACTTGAGGCCAGGAACTCAGGACCAGCCTGAACAACACAGAAAGACCCCATCTCTACAAAAATACAAACAAAAAACAAAACAAATAAATAAATATATAAAAATAAAAATAAATCAGCCTGGTGTGGTGGTGCACACCTATAGTCCTAGCTACTGGGAAGGCTGAGGCAGGAGGATCACTTGAGCCCAAGAGTTCAAGATTACTGTGAGCCATGATCATGCCACTGCACTCCAGCCTAGGCAACAGAGTGAGACCCTGGTATATATGAAACATTAATGAATTTCGTGTTTAGACTTGGGTCCCATCCCCAAGATATCTCATTATGTATATGTAAATATTCCAAAATCCAAAATTCAAAATACTTCTGGTGCCAAGCATTTCAAATTAAGAGATACTCAACCTGTACTGACATGTGCTACAACATAGAGGAACTTAGAAAACATTATGTTAAGTGAAAACAAAGCCAGACACAAAAGGTTACATATGTATGACTCTATTTATATCAAATATCAAGAATAGAATAAATCCATAGAGACAGAAAACAGATTGGTACTTACAAGGTGCTAGGGAGGAGGGAAGATTTAGGAATAACTGCTTAATAGGTATGGGGTTTTCTTTCCAGGTGATGAAAATGTTTCGGAACAAGATAGGTGTGGTGGTTGCATAATATTGTGAATGTACTAAGTGCCAATGAACTGTTCACTTTAAAATGGATAATTTTATGTTATGCAAATTTGACCTCAATAATTTAAATAATTGACCTGACCTTAAGGCAATGGAATGAACACTAAAAAATTCAAATTGAATGCATTATAAAAGTATCAGAGAACCCTTCACTCTGTCAAAATTAATACTCCCTCTGATATGCTCCAACAGTCTTCTGTCCATTACTCCATGGACATATTCCTAACATTACAGAATCTGAAAATATTTTGATGCCTTTTACCCTACCCACCGTCACTCTTCCAATGTATCTTTTACCTCTACCCTTCTTCCTTCTCAAGCTTCCCTCTCCCATCCCCCAATTGTGAGTTTATCCAGGGCAGTAACCACTTATTTTTCACCTTTATATCCTTGGTGCCTGGCACAGTATATGTGCTCAATAAGTCTGTTAACTGAATGAAAGAAGAAACAAATTAATAAGTGCAAGATAGACTGGCATGCAAGCATGCCAGAGGTTGAAGGACACTATCAAATTATCTTTTGCATCTTGATTTGGGATTTGTTACGCCACTAACTCCAATCCCAGGTATTTGTTGATTTTTTTAACATGCCAAGCTGACTGCGATTTTTAATGACTTTTACAAAATTCTCCAAAAAACCTGAAATTCAAATTAATTTCAGTTGCCTTAATTTTTAAATAAATAAATGCATCTTAGCACTTTTTTGAAAATTAGAGAATATCTCAAAACTTAAAAAAAAGCAAAATGTGCAGTAAAATGGTAAGATCTCACTTTATTCACTGGTGCTGGGTTTTGATTTTTTTTTTTGGTTTTTTTTTTTCTGAGACAGGGTCTCAGTGCTCTGTTGCCCGGCCTGGAATGCAGTGGTGTCATCACAGTTCACTGCAACCCCTAACTCCTGGGCTCAAGCGCTCCTTCAGCCTCCCGAGTACCTAAGACTACACGTGCACCACCACGCTCAGCTAATTTTTTTATTTTTTGTAAAGATGAGATCTCCTTTGTTGCCCAGGCTGGTCTCAAACTCCTGAGCTCAAGTTATCCTCCCATGTTGGCCTCCTGATGTGCTGGGATTATAGGTGTGAACCTGGCCCCACTGTTGCCCATTTAAAAAGCAAAGAAATTTGAATATCAACCAAAATATTTTTTAATGTCCATACAATTATGTGTTAAGAGAAATCATTTTAAACATAAGAATAATCAAAAATAATAACTAATAAGATCATCCCTTTAACTGACTATTTCCACCAAAAATTGGAAAAAAATATAAATGATAAATTTTGTTTCTTGGATATAGCCATGTACCATCTTGCATAAATGAGTCTATTTAAGTGATCTTATTTCTCTTACTTTGTATGATCTTCAGAGTAAAGTCTTTGGTTTGAATGTTTTCTTTTGCTTTAGATAAAAAGAAAATATGGCTAATCAAACAAAAATAACTGAAACTGAAGCTAATATTGAGATCTTAATTCACACCTCAGTAATTTAATTTTTTAATGTTTTATTTAACTTTAAGATGAATGGTTAACCTTTGGATGTCCTGGCATTTACCAGATGTATATTTCTAATGCTATAAAAACATAAATTGGGATATTGAATAATAATAATCTCTGGTCCAAAGAACTGTAAAATTTTGTAAGAACTACATAATATAATTATGAGATTCTTTTTACACATAGATTTGAAGCAGACTTAATACAATGTATGAAATGTGGTATATTTGCAGCAGGAAGGCAAAGATAGTTTTTTTAAAATAATAATAAATTTTTTTAAAAAACTTCTTTCCTGTAAGCTTTCAGCCTTTTAAGATCTTCCCTTATCTTTCACTTACAAATAACATTGAAAACTGGATTTTGAGGATTCACCTCAATTATATGACCTGTTTAATGGAACTTTCAAGTCATTTTTACTGCTATTCATTAAAAAAGAAACATAGTATGTTAGTTTAAAAAGATATACTGTGCAGAAAACTAGGCTTCTGGATATTTATTGGGGAAAAAACCTAAATGCATTTCCTTTAATAAGTTTAATCAGTTAATATAAGCCCAAAGAAAAGTGCCCAAATAATACAAATTTGCAAACATAGCAATGACAAAGGCAAACTCGCCCATTCTGAGATGCTCACCCCTCAGCAATGCCAACTAAATCCTGTAATGCCTTTAAGTTTCAATTCAAAAGTTTACTTACTGAAGCCTACCCTGATTCTTGTAGCTGATCTTATTCTTTCTCATCTCTGAAGGTACAGTCTTACCACATATTCCAGCAATTGAGTTCAAAGATGTATGCTAATTATATTCTATCCCCATGAGACCAGGCATATAGTCAGCACCTAATAAATATCTGTTGACTGGAAAAAGCATGTAACACATATTTAAACTTAATACAGATAAATTTAGTAGGGATTTCTGGTTGTTTAGGTTTTTTTAATGGAAGAATATTTTTATTTAAAAAGGCAACTATGTCTCCTAAATGTCCAATTAATTTTCCAAAATGTATTTCCCAGAAGCCATTAATTTAAATGCACAAAATTTTCAAAAATAAACAAACACTTTTTTTCTAACATTCATTTAGCAGCCCCTTGTGAAGGGCCAACTATATCTGTAATTAGCTCTCAGGAGCACTATTATTGATCAATTGTCTTATAGACAACGTAGCTAACCAGACTTTAAACGTTTTTCAAAACAGTTCAAATTAGTTAAAATACTTATACTTTCCTTCATCATCATATGAAAAAGATCAAAATTCTTTAGTCTCTCAGTCCTTCTGTTAATAAATATATTAAAAACTTTCAATACCTATGTTGCTTTTAGCCAGCTAATAGCACCATTGCTAAACTGTTTGTAGAATGACAATTTAAAGCATTTTGAATTAGGGTTTCTGTAGCTGGCAGAAGCAAAAGGATTGAAACAATATTGACAATATGAATATTTATACAGCATTACTGCTTTTAAATGAGTGAACCTCTATTCCAACATTCTTCCCTTTTTCCTACCAAATACTGTGCTTTATAACATTTTTAACAGAAAAATATTTAATCTACTTGAACATTTTTAGAATGTAAGATTTCAGGGTCCTCAGAGAAGATATTAGAATATTTTTCATACTAGGGCTGTTACTTCTTTTGATTTGTTGCCAGTGCATTTTGTTATGTCAAAAATAAAAACAAAAAAACTTGTTAAAGGTAAAAGCATTTTTATATAATCAAATCCATTTCAGATTAAGGTTCAACAAGTGGTATGAGGAATACAGTATGTTCCTCAGGCATTTTATTTCAGAGTAATCATTCCTAATGATTTTAAACGATGTACCAATATTTCTCTGTGCAAATTAATATGTACGAATAATTGAATAATTGTCAGATGTCAGATACATGCCAGAGCAAAGACTTTTACACTCAGTGGTTTTTTTTGTTTGTTTGCTTTTGTTTTCTTTTAAGAGACAATGTCTTGCTATGCTGCCCAGGCTGGAGTGCAGTGGCTATTCACAGGCACCATCCCAGTACACTATAGCCTGGAACTCCTGGGCTCAAATGATCCTCCTGCCTCAGCCTCCTCAGGAGCTGAAACTACAGATGCACACCACTGTGCCTGGCTTCCACATTAAGTTTTTTTAAATGACTGTTTTCATGACTATATTATGGATTACTTTGACGTGGATAAAAATCAACTTGAAACATAATCAAACATACAAGTACTTATAAACATCTCATTTTTGTTCAAGTTACTTCTCAACGACAGTATCAGTATTACATTATTTAAAGGAAATGTATCATGGTGTACCTTGTTTATGATTAAAAAAACATTTTGTTTACTATTACTTTAGCAAAAAGAAAACTACAATACTGAGAATATATTCATTTTAACATACGATTTATTTACTTAATATCAAATAAAACTATTATCATTATGTTGTCTTAAATAGCCAGATATTGTGCTTCTAAAATTAACTGACATTTCATAATCCCAAGATTTTTCATGAAAATATCATAGTAATGTTAAAGCTACAGCAACTCTGATTGCACTACAAAAAATATTTAAGAAATACTTGAAACCACAATGCTTAATTTATTTTTAAAACAGAAAGCCTATACAGACAAAAATGACTAATCATATTTCTCAATATCGAACAAAAGTTAGCCTTTTCAAAAGACAACGTTGTCATATGATTAATTTTTAAATCACCTATATTTATACAACTGCTATACAAAATTAAGTATTTTCAGTTATAAAACTTTTCATTTCTTTGCTTGCCATCTAAACTATTCCTGTAACTTTAATAGAGTATGTAGTTTGATCCTTTTAACTAATTAGTGGATCAACAAGCAGGAAGTCAGGCTATTGCAATTACTGTCCACATGTTCATTTATATGAAATACTCTACAGGTCAGCCTAACCATTTTTATGTCATAAAAGGCTATTTTTTCCTTATTCATAATGTCTTTCTGGAAATGATCAACTACCCTAGAATTAACATAATGGCCATTTATACTTCTTGAAATAAAAAGTAATAAAATTTGGCTTAAACAAGCAGGGACAAAATGAACAGCCCATAAATTCATCATTTCTGCAACTTTCTTTTAACCATTCTAATTCTGTCTTTATCTCTTATATTAAAGTCTGATCATATATATTTAATTTCAATCTTTAAAATTTCAGTAGACAACTTCAGTGCTAACCTACCACTGCCCTGTCAGAAAATCTTTGATGTCACAGCATAATAGCTCCTGAAAGAACAGCACTAATACTTAATGTAACATGAAACCAGGGCTCTGCAGTGGGGCTGTCTGCTGTCAGGAACAAACAATTTCACTGCTATTCCACAGAAGTGACAATGTTGGGACCTATCTGTACAGTATCCCTCATTACCAACAGAGACTTATTTTTATGAGGAATTAAGAAGGCCAGCTTCATTCTTTTAAATATGACAATTTCTATTTTAAAAATAAAGAATAAATTACATTTTAATGTCAAACAATGCAGGTGGCTCAATTTTCCCCTGGAGTCTATAAGGCACACACTTAAGAAGGCTTCTGGTATTTTCAAAGAATTAATAGGCTAAATGGAAATGGCTAAACTTACTACTAAGAAGCAACTCATGCACTATTTTATTATTTCAGAAGTCACACCAAACATTTATATTTCCAAGATTTTTATATCATATTTCGGTTGGAAATTATTATGCAGACCTCCTTTTCCTTAGGATATCTTTACATGATACCAAAATATCTGCTTAAGGCTAGCCATTTCAGCCAAAACTCCCTCAATACAGAAAAAAAAAGAAACAGTAAAATAGTGGCTGTACAGATAGTCAATAAAACAACCAATACAATAATTCTTTTAACCTATTAACCAACTGAAAATATGGTAATTTCCAGACAGGTATACAATACCCATGAGGGAACAAAGATAATGCTCCTTAATTAATACTTGACCAAAACTCTTTTAGTGTCATCTATTATGAAACACAAAGGCATATTTGTTTCTTTTCTGAATTCTTAAACTATTGTATGTATTGCTCATGTAGCAAATAACTATGATTTCTCTGTTACTATTGTTCTGAATTGTTATCTCATTTTCTTAACGTTCATGTTATGCATGACCTGTATAATAAATTTTTATAATAAAATTATATAAAATTTTTATAATAAAATTTTATAATAAAATTATAAATTTTATTGAGAGACTTTAAAGAAGATTAAAATAAACAGAGTGATAAAATGTGCTCATGGATTGGAAGAGTCAATGTTATAAAAGTATCATTTCCCTAAAAATTTACTTATAGATTAGATGCAAACTAAATCGAAAATTCTAACAGTTTTTTTTTTTTTTTGTGGAACTTAACAAGTTAATTCCAAATTTACACGGAAATGCAAAGGGCCAAGAAGTGCCAAGACACTCTTGAAAAATAAGAACAAGGTGGTAGGACTTACTCTACAAGATAACGGACTCATTACAAGACAACAAGACTCATTATAAAGCAAATATAATGAAGTCAGGGTAGTATAGGTGCAAGGATAGACAAATACCTCAAGAGAATATAATAAAGAACCCAAAAATAGACCCATGTTTATATGGGTATTTGATATATGACAAAAGTAACCCTGCAAAGCATTCAGGAAAAGATAGATTTTAATAAATTATCTGAGACAGTTGGGCACCCATAAGAGGAAAGGAAATACAACTACACCTCTACTTAAAGCAATATACCAAAACAGCTTCAGGTGCATTAAAGGTCAATGTGAAAGTCATTGGGAATTGTCCTCATGACCTCAGACAGGAAAGAATTGCCTAAATAGCACAAGAAAAGCACTAACCAAAAAGGAAAAGATCAATAAATATTCAACTAAATTAAAATTAAGAACATCTGTTCATCAATAGATTCCATAAAGAGAGTGAAAAGACAAGCCAAAAGTAGAACGTATTTGCAACACATACAAATAACAACTCATATACAGAATATATAGAAAACTACAAATCATTTTTTTAAAAAGACAATTACTCAATAGCAAAATGGGAAAAAGACTTGAACAAGTACTTCACAACAGAAAAAATCTCCCTAATCAGACACATAAAAAAAGATGCTTAATATCATTAGTAATCAGGAATGTGAATTAAAACTATGACGATATCATTAAACACCCAACAGATGGGCAAAAATTAAAAGTCTGACAACACCAATTGTTGGCAAAGATGTCAAGCAATGAGAATGTTCATAGGCTGTTGGTGGCAGAATAAATAACCACTTTTAGAAAAGAGTTTAGCATTATCTAGTAAAGATGAAGATAGGAATACCCTCTGACAATTCCATTCTTGCATATACAGCCTAGAGAAACTTGTGCACATGGCCACCAGGAATAAATATATGCACAAAAAGGTTTATAGCAGCATTGTTCCTATTAACCAGCAACTGGAAATAGTCCAAATGCCCAGCGAGAGTTGAGAGGATAAATAACTCTAATAATCACACAATAAAAAGGAAATTAATGAACTAGGTCTTCATGATAATGATATAGCTAAGCAAAAGCTGCACACATAAGGAATAGATTCTGTATGATTCCATTTACATAATGCATAAAACAAGCAAAATCAAACTATTATTTTGAGATGCATTCATAGGCAGCAAAACTATGAAGTGAAGAAAGTGACTAATATTAAATACAAAATAGTAGGGGATAACATTAAATACAAAGAGGGAGGGTCAGGGTGTAACTGGAAAGAGACACAAGTGGCTTCTGAGATGATGTTAGTGTTTTATATTTTTTAACTTAGATGTTGGTTACGTAGGATTCACTCTACAATTATTCATTATACATACACACATCTATACTTTAAACACTCTGCATTTTGCATGTTTACACTTCAATTTTAAAAAATAAAGAGCAAATCTACCTCATGCAGACTTTAAATATTGTTGTAAAAATAAATTGGATACAAGTCCCTTATCAGATATATGATTTGCAAATATTTTCTCTCATTCTATGGGTGATCTTTTAACTTTTTTGATGGTTTCCTTTGAAACACAAAGTTTTAAATTTTGATGTCCAATTTATTTTTTTATTTGTGCTTTTGATGTCATATCTAGGAAACCACTTCCTAATCCAAGGTCATGAAAATTTACTCTTTAAAATTTATGTTTTCTCCTACAAGTTTTATAATTTCATCTCTTACACTTGGGTCTTTGATTCATTTTAAATTAATTTTTTGTGTATGGAGTGAGGTAGAGGTCCAACTTTATTCTTTTGCATGTGGATATCTAGTTGTCCTAGCACCACTTGCTGAAAAGACTATTATTTTCCTATTGAATTGTCTTGGCACCCTTGCCAAAAATAGCATTACTAGTTTCAAGATGTGATTACTGTTTACTTGTAACTGGAAATTTTGAATTGTGGCTATTTGTCTATGAACACAATTTGAAAAGCAGATTTTGGAATCACTATATTGATCATTCAAATTGCATATAGAGATTTTTTAAATCTTATTCTTTCTACATTTTAACTTTACTACTTAGCAATTGAGACTAATTTTATGATAGCCTGAAGTAGCTGACTACTAATAGCCATGAAGCCCTCTCTATACTTTGGTTTCCTCCTCTATAGAATGACATGATTGGGCTAGATTATGTTTGATTGTTTTCCCCCCAAAATGTGCCCCACCCTCAAGTTCTTGTGAGGCAAAGAGGAAGGAGTGAACTGAGAGGGAGAGCTGAAGAAACAGTCAAAGGGAACTGAGCAGTCAAGGTTTTATCCAAAGTTTGTATCTTTGTTAGATTTCCATAAATAACGGATTTGCTTGAAAAATGGGTTCATCTGCTCACAAAAAGTCCAAAAGCTACAGAATTCTATGACCTCTGAGAAGAAAGGGTGAGGGGAGAAAGAGGTATAAAGATAAAGATAAAGATAGATAAGACTCAAGATTGTGTCCTGATTAAAACACAATGAGGGATCCTAAGCAATAAGGAACCACAGCATGAGTAGTAAGGCACCAGAACAGAGAACAGAAAATTACACATAGAAAGGGAAGATCTGAAGAGTAAAAAGACCTCTATTAATGTTTTTTTGTTTGTATTTATTTCCAAAATAACTGAAAAAAAAACCTTGTTTTCTTGAGATTTTCACCTCTTCCCTCAAAACAAAAAGGTGGAAATGTTCTGATTTAACCAAAGTTTGTTTGAGCTATGATTCTATTATCCTAAAATCCAATGACAACTATACTATTTTAAGGAATCAGCTAGCTATGTTAATTCACTACCTTTAAATATATTTTTCAGTATTTTCATGCAGTAAATGAATATGAATGTAAATACATAACAACTCCCTTGGAAATCAATTCCACAATAAAAAACATATATATAGCCCTTTTTAGAATTCAAAGATATTTTTCTCTTCTTTTAAATGTTCTATTTCTTTTATTAAAATAAAAATTGTATTAACATATAGTATATGGAAAGTGAGGTGCACTAATCTTAAATTCAGTCAATCAATGTACTCAATAAATTTTTATATATGCATTCTCCCATATAACCACCCCCTAGACTAAGATATAAAACATTCCCAGTACCCCAGAAGGTTCTCACATTCCTCTTCCCAATTAATAACCCATCCCCAAAGGTAACCACTATGCTGACTTCTATCATTGCAGAGTAGTTATGCCTGTTCTTGAACTTAATAAATGGAATCACAGCACATACTTTATCTTCTATCTTCCTCTAATCTTTATCTGTTTCTATCTCTTTAATCTACTTCTCTGTGCTCCATATAATGTCTGTGAGATTCATCCATGTTATTACAAATATCAGGTTTTTATTTTTGTATAGTATTCCACTGAATAAATATACCATGATTAATCTAGCCTCCTGTTGATTGTTTACAGTTTGTGCTTGTGCATACTTTTGGCTGGCAAAAGCACTCACTTCTCTTGGGTATATACGTAGGAGTGTAATTGCTGGTCATTGTATAGGCATATGTGTAACTTTAGCAAATACTGCCATATAGTTTTTAAAATCAGTTATAATAATTCACAATCCCACAGCAGTGTATGAGAATTCCAGTTCTACATCCTCACTAACACATGAAGCATTATCAGTCTTTTTAATTCAACTAAATGCTCTATTCGTTAATTTTATAAACCTGTCATTTTACTAAATGAAAACAGAATATATATTATCCTTCTGTCCTCTAACTCCTAACTACTTAAAGTGTGGTCCCGTTCACCAGCACTGAGGAAAAATAGAAAGACATTACCTAGGGGCTTATTAGTAATACTGAATCTTATGCCCCACCACAGTCTTACACAATCAGAATCCATATTTTAATAAAGATTGCCAGGTGATTTGCACGCCTACTAAAATTTAAGAAGAACTTCTCTAGCTGATAAAATTTAAAAATTTCTGGACTGGTTAAAATATCGCCTAAAAATGTTTCCAATAGATTCTCTATTAATGAGCAAGATATATTCCAGAAATATATTCCTTATATGAATTCAATTACCAGGACAATATTCTAGAATGCATAACTGACCACCCACAAGGAAAAGAGGTAATTGTTAGGCCCAAACATGGGTTCACAAAGAACAGATCCTGTCTTATTAACCCCTTTTGTTTCTTTGTCAGAAGCACTTTTTTGCTAGATGAGTGATGCATTAGAAATAATATATCTGAAAGTCAGCAAAGCATTTGACAGATGGTTTCAAATATCTGTACTATACTATAAGTTTCTCACAGTAGGCCCTGTTTTAATCACCCCTTGTATCTTTAGCATCTATCTGGCATATAAAAGATACTTAATAAATGTTTGTTGAATTTTATTTAATTATTCAAGCCTTGTTGATATATGAATAAATGCAGGCTAAATGCTAGCATGCTCAATGAAGTTTCTAATAATTAATATGTTAAATGATAGAATCAGGATCCAAAAAGATCTTAACAAAAATTTTAAAAAACATAAGGGATAAGAGAGTATATACACAAATACAGAAAAGAAGAAATGAAATAAAAGAATACCATGTCAACTTTGTGCCAATATATTTTTTAAATCTAGATAAAATTGAGTTTTACCAAAACTGACTCAAGAAAGCGTAGAAAATATGAACAGACCAATAAAATACTGTTAAATATCTATCTCAAGTATGAAGATCAAATTGTTTTACTGGTAAGTTTTTTTAACCTTTAAAGAACTGACAATTCCTATGCCTCCAAATTATTCCAGAGCATAGACAAAGAATGAATCATAGATATAAATTCATATATACAAAATTCAAATTTAGCAGTATGATTATATTTATGTATATACACATAGTGCAACCAAGTAGCTTATTTGAGGAATATAAGGATAGTTAAACACTAGAAAATCTATCAACATGTTTTACTAATATTAACAAAATTAGGGAGTAAAAAATGATTTTATCAATAAATGCCAAAAATACTTGATGAAATTTTGAAACCATATTAAACAAAAAGATCTTAATAAAGAAAGATCAAATGAATCTAACCAGAAAAAAATCTATCCAGAATAAATGCAAACTCCTGCACTTGGGTCCAAAACAACCAGCAACTCAAGTATAGAAACAGACATGGTAAATAAAAGGCTTGCAAGTTTCAGTTGGCAGTAAGATTAATAAGTCAACAGTGTGATGTGTCTTCCATAAAAATTCAAGCTCTATTAACAGAAGAATGTTATCTAGGAAAAGAGAGGCAATAATTCCATAGTATAATGTAGTACTCATAGGTTCAAATCCTGACCATCATGTTTTTGTAATGTCACCTTAAGAAAATTACATAATTCCTAAGTTATCAGTTTGTTCATCCATAAATTGGAAATAATAGACACCTCACAGAATTAAGACTTATGAGAGATAACACTTGGTACATAATATTGTTCAATATAGAAAACAAAAATGTTTAGTATTTTAACTGACACATAATTACACATATTTATGGGGTACATTGTGATATTTCAATACATGAATACAATGTGTAATGATCAAATCAAGGTAATTAGCATATCCATCACCTCAAACATCTATCATTTCTTTTTTGGGGAACAGTCAAAATCCTCTCTTCTAGCTATTTGAAAATATACGATAAATTACTTTTAACTACAGTCACCCTACAATGCTACTGAACACTAGAACTTACTCCTTCTATCTAGCTATAATTTCATATCTGTTAACCAACCTCTCCCTATCCTCTCCACCCCCCTATCCTTCCCAGTCTCAGGCAACCACTATTCTACTCTCTACAAGATCCAACCTTTTTACCTTCCACACATGAGTGAGAACATGCAGTATTTATCTTTCTGTGTCTGGCTTATTTCATTTAACATAATCCTCCAGTTTCACCATGTTGCCATGAATGACATAATTTCATTCTTTTTTATGGCTGAATAGTATTCCATTGTGTATATACACATTTTCTTTACCCATTCAACTGTTGATGCATACTTAGGTTGATTCCATATCTTTCCTATTATGAATAGTGCTGTGATAAATATGAGAATGCAGATATCTCTTTGATATACTGATTTCCTTTCCTTTGGATATATACCCAGCAGTGGAATTGCTGAATCATATGGTAGTTCTATTTTTAGTTTTTTGAGGCTCCTCCATACTATTTTCCATAATGGCTTTATTAATTTATATTCCCACCAACAGTGTATAAGAGTTCCCTTTTCTCTACATTATCACCAGCATTTGTGGGGGTTTTTTTGCCTTTTTAATAATAGTCATTCTAACTGGGGTGAGATAATATCTCATTGTAATTTTTATTTGCATTTTCCTGATGATTAGTGATGTTGAGCATTTTATGAAACAAAACTTTTAATCAAAATGTCCAAGCATTCTTTCATTCAAAAATATCTACTAAGTACTTACTAGGTGCTAGGCACTGTTCCAATCACTAAAAATTAAACAATGAACAAACGGACAAAATTCCTGTCCATATGGAGCTTACATTCTGGTAGAAAGGAGGAAATAATCACCTATCATTGGTCCCCTAGCATGGACTGGACAATCACTTATATGAAATCACACCATAAAAAGGGTGATTGGAGCACCCTTTCAACTTTGAGGTTCCATAATACAAAGACTATGAGTTAATGATTTGAGGTACGAATACCCAGAAATGCATTCCCAAGCTCTAATCTATCCATGAAAGGCTTATAACAACTACCATACCACTATCATCTCCTCTAGTACCATCATGATGACATTGCTGCCTACGAGCAACCCCCTTGATTTCACAGCTGCCCTCTCAGATACTATATCACCTATCCCTTTAGATGCTGAACTCATAGATGCCACCACTGCCACAGCTACTTTCCTTTTCTCCAGTGATGCCTTCTTCACCAGAAAAATGGTATGGATTCATTAGTGAAAGAGCTTAGCTTTTATCATCAGACATACCTGGGTTCAAATCCTAGATCTAATATAGCCAGTCTGCTGCCTCCACTAGAAACCTTCTGGGAGCTGGAGGTCCAGCCTGCAAACCCTGGCCATGTTTGGCTGAGCCTGAGCCATCCTGAGATACTGGGGTCCACATCAGAAAAGCTTGAGGGCAATAGAGAGCAAAAGAGAGTTATCAACTCCACACCCCAATCTCAGCCAGCTACCTCTATCCATATCCTTCTGGGGCCTAGAAATCAAGTCTGCAATCACTGGCTAAGCCAGGTAGCACCTGAATCCTCCCTGGGGCACGTCCCTGGATGAAGTACCCTGTCTGCTGGATGCTGCCTCTTTAAGCTCTACCACTGCTTCTTTAGTTATTGCTACAGTCACAAATCTAGCCCTGAGAAAACTCATACTCAAACTCACTCTGTACCCAAGTCAGAGTCTCCACAAATTATGAAACTCAAAATTAAGAGGCTGATCTTATAACAAAAGAATTTTAGTTCCAACAGATTTACTGATTTGCTGTTGAAGAGGTTCTCAAAGTACCTATTACTACAGAAGAGTCAGAATTCTCTCAAAGGTATTCTAGAGTCCCTGTATTGGGGAAATTGTAGAATGATTTCACATTATAGTTTAATAGTGTTCATTTTTACCCCTTCAATAAAGTGTTTTGAATATAGCATTCTTTACTTTTGGCCAGGTTCTCCTTTTAAAGACATTCATTTTAATAATAGCTAATGCTTACATGGCACCTATTATGTGCCAGGCACTGTTCTAAGCGCTTATATTTACTCATTTAACCCTTAAAACATCACTAAGAAGTAGATATTATTTTACAGATAAGGAAACTGAGGCCTAAGAAATTAAAATAATAGGCCTAAGTTCACACTGCTAGAAAGTTGAGGCATATGCTCTTAATCACCAGCTCACTTCACCACAAACTAACTCTCCAGCACTGTACAGGTTAGAGAAATAAAATTAGAGTCAGCATGGGATTTATACTCTTCAGGATGCTTGACAAAGAATACTAAGAACAGGTTTTAAAACATAAGGGGGCAGGGGTAAGGTAATAAAGACTCAAGGGAGGAGAATATTTTAAACTTTTAGGACAAAAGGAGATTCAAAGCTTCGGTCTTCTCAATATTACCTTACTTTAAAATTGACATCTATGCAATAGCCTTCAGGCTGAAATGATTACTAAGTGCTTTAAAAGAATTTAAGCATATATATCTAAAAAGAAATTAAAATAGACCCAGTTCTTGGTTAATGGCTGCTCACTGTCTACTGCAATAAATCACTTTTCATATAATAAAACACCACCTGAGAGATAACTGGCCTCAATGGCCTTCCTGTATGTTGCTGAAACAGACAGAAAGAAAGACACCAATTTAGAAATAAGCTTAGACATGTATTGGGAGGTGGAGAGAAATTAAAGAAAAAAAAGAAAAGAAAATAGGTGGTTCTAAGTCCAGAAAGAGATCTTCTACTGGATACAATAAATATCAGAGATGGTGTGCCTATAAGCCAAGAGCTAATCATTAGTGACCTTCAAAGAACTTACTTAGGCAACACATTACTCTCCCTTAGCAGGAGCAGAACCTTAGAAGAAAAAAAGATAATGGGTCATCAAATGGAAATGAACCATCTAACTGGTCCAAAGGAAAGAGAATTTGAGAATTTCTGAGTACGAATGTGAAACTGATAGAAGTACACATACTCCTTGCTTTGCACTGTATCGTATTAACTAAAACTATGCATATTAGAGCCATGTCTTCATTTTGCATGATTCTGTAGTAACTGGATCAAAACATGATATTGGAACCATGTAAAGGTGAGATCAAAACTATGCAAAGTGAAGATAGGGTTCTGATATACAAGACTTTCGGTTAACACCATGCCATGCGAAGCAAGGACTGCCTTAATAACCACACCTATGGAAATTCAACACCACATAATAATATGTTCAGCTTTTGATTATCCAGATTATCCAAACTCCCGATTGTCTAGCTTGTAGATTATCTGGGGGCAGTCTCTTGGCTTATTTGACTGTTAGGGGCGGCTGTATTCTATAGCAGAAATACCATGGGACTTCAAGCCAGAACATCTAGGTTTAAATTATGGTTCTGCCATTTAATGGTTATGTGACCTTGGGCAAGTCATTTTACCTCTAAACCTTAATTTCTTTTTCTATAAAACAGGAATAATGACATCTATCTCCCAGAGCTGCTGTGTAAATTAAATAATAAAACAATAATCATTAATGTAATGAGAGCTTGCAAAATATCAGGCACTCCCAAGTATATTAGCTTAATGAAACCTCTCAAAAATTATAATACAGGTATTATTATTATTGCCATCTTATGAAAGCACCCAGCAATATGTCTGGTATACACTTGGCGATATGCATCCATTTCATTACTCAATATTACCTCCATCTATGGCAGTAAGTGGGTACTGAAAAGAAAATGAGAAAACCTGAAATCTGTTGCTTTAGATGCTTTCAAAAACTGGTAGAAGAGGAGAATTAAGTTATTAATGAAAATAGGGGTGGTGTTTTTTATTCCTAGAGATGCCTTTATCCTCCTCCTCTTGAGTGCTAGCTGCACTCTACGATTCTGGAAGAGGTTAACTAACAACTTCAAAGACAGCAAACTCTGTTGGTGACAGAAACCATACTCAAAAAACCTGGCACTGGCCACTGCTGCCAGTCTAGCCAAACACATGCAATGAATCGATGGCTGTGTCCCAACGCCCTGCCTATCTCATCCAGCCCAACCTCCTTCACAGACACAAACCTTCAGATGCTAATACTTCCTTCCCTCCTAAAGTTCACGTTAGACACTTTGGGTTAGAAAGCAAGCACACTGTCCATGAGCACACTGTGGAAATGCACTCTATCAAAAGTTGTCTGGAAAAGTAAAAGGAAGAAGCAAGCTAGAAATAGTTTATAGTTTTTGCCCATGAATCCACTAGCATGAATTCACATATTAAATTAGATTCCCAGCATTTGTCACTTTAGAAGGCACAGGAGACAGAGTGCTTGACAGTTCTATATAAAGGGGCAGCACAGAACACTCTCCAAGAAGGACATACACAGGGTGTCAGAGCTCAAACCTCTTAGGTGATCATCAAAGTTTCCAATCTACCAATGAAGGAACAATTCCTAGAGAGAAGTCACTTAGTCAAAGTCACACAAAGTTTATTGACAGAGCCAAATCTCCCAAATTGGGTTTGTGCTACTATACCAAACTGCCCAAGAAGTACACCAACAAGTTAGAGAAAAAGAGAAAATCGGAGAAAAAAGTGATTACTGATGACAATGTTTGCCTAAAGCCATCCTGATTGCTGCCTTACTCACCTTTCCCAACTTCTGCTCTGATTGTATCTAAATCCAAGGAAGGCTGAGTATAGAAACAACAAAGAGCCCCAGGCATTCAGGATAGTAGTGATCCTCCACTTGCTCCCCTCGCCTGAAACATGATAAATACACTTAACTGTGGAACCTCACTGACCCCTTCACACCAACAAAATGATTCAAATTACTTTGCCTTGAAGAATAAAAGACGGGTTACACCTGTTTCTCTCATATCTGAGCCCTGTAAAATGCCACACTGCTGTTTTCCAAACCCCAACACTGACAAATCTGAAGCCCCACTTCCTGTCCCAGGTTTCCGGTGATAGCTACATTCTTCAGCGGGATTGTGTCCCACAAGAGTGTCATCTGGAGACCATGTTTTTCTTCCTTGACTCATCACGCCCTCACCTCTCTTTCCCACTTATTTTTGTATTTCAGTGGTCTCCAAAGTAGGTGGACATGTTCAAAGAGTATACTATATAAATATACTGGGATATATTTATTTAAAAAGTAAGAAAAACTAATCCTTACTTAAATTTAGATACAGATTGACACTCTGGGTCTGTATGTCAGAAACTTAAGTGTCACATCCTATACCAGAAATATTCTGAATAAAGGGAAATTGATTGTAGATAACATAATCAAGTTTTTAACTAAATTAACCCTGAACAAATGCCCAGGTAGTTCAAAAAGATCTTTCCAAAGAAATCACAGTTTGAGGATAATATTAATAATCTAGTTCTTAGTGATAACAAGACCATGACCAAGCTGACACTTGTACTACTAGTAGTAGCTCTTTAGCAGTCACATTACAGGATAGAAACAATGACGATCCAAGAAGATCTTACAAAAAATAGGCCAAGTTTTTTTAATCATCAGTAAGACAATTCAAGATACAGATTTATACCTAGTATCATTAACAGTGTACCTTGCCCTATTGTACTTTGAGATATTAAATAGTAAGAACATGAAGCCTTTACAATCAGTGAGACATTTAAAAACTAAGCACATAGATATAAATTTAAATTGCTGCAACTTTTCCAACAATGTCTAAAGTCATACAATACTCAATCCAGTACTTTACAAAATTTCACCAAACTTAATGTTAAATGTTTAGAAACCTCTTATGAAGTTCCTTTACAAAAGATAAAAAGCTACATGTTACTAGAAAAGCACCTGTTATTAAAAAAAAGGTTAAAATAATACACAGAAAACAATATAGCAACAAATTTAAATACATTCTCTTAATTAAAAATCAGAGCTGCTTAATGCACAACTCTGGAATAACCATTTACCTAGAATGCAACGTGAATGATATCCTGTAGGGTTGTATAGTAGGTACTGCCACAAACAATACTGGAATATACATAGAAAACTTGGCTCAAGATTTGCAAAAAAGAAACATGTCATATAGCGTGGCTTGCTTTGCAGATGATTGAGTGTACATGTTTCTTAATATGCCTCAGTTTATGATATTTGATAGGTAAAGTGCTACTTTTGAGTAAATCACTAAAATATGTACCTGAGAAGATATAATCTCGACAGTAAGTTACTTTTTATAAAAAAGTAATTTTTAGGGAAAACTCAGGACGTGTAACCACTGGTGAAACAGCTGCCCTAGCTGAAATAAAGAGAAAAAAAGGTATAAGATTACATGCACCATGGACTTCACTAAGTACATCATTCACAGCCAAACAATTGCACCAAAATGTTGAAGCCCAAAGCTACAGAATAATGGAATTACTTTTAAAAATAGACCTGTAAACCATAGTAAAATCTTTACATGCTTTGAAATGAGATGGGGAGTAACCATGAGAACTGTTTGCACCATCCAGAGGTTCCATTGCTTATCTCATGGCAAAGTTTCCAAAACTAAGAATAAGGTACAAAAAACTAATGTACGAAATGTGCTGAACTTTCATGTGATGACAAGGAGCTGCGAGTGTGCTACCAAGTACGTAGATTAGATAGATAGGTAGATAGACAGACATTCAGATAGACAATCAGAAATATACATACATACATAGAAGCAATCAAGCAAACTTCATCTCTCTCTTCAAGGAAATGGTGGTATTTTATCAAATGAGAAAGTAAATGCTTTTCAAAGCATTGAGATGCTTTGCTATGAGATGCATAACAAGATGCTACGTTTGCTACGTAGCATAACAAGAGATGTTATGCTACGAAAGAATATTTTGAAAACACATGTTTGGAAATGATTCCATCACAATGTGATTTCTGTTACCAAAAATTCTATGTCTATCACCTACAAAAATTCTCATCAATTTTTTTAACTTTTTTTTCAATTTCAAAATATTAAGGCAGTACAAATGTTTTTGTTATGTGGATACCGTGCATAATGCTTAAGTAGGGACTTCGTGTGCTCAGGGTCACCAGAATAGTGTTCATTGTACCCATTAGGTAAGTTTTTACCCCACACCCCCATCACACCTACTGCCTTCTTGGTTTCCAATTAGTTTTCAACTTAAAAATTGGCAACAGAATATCCTAACCTGTTTAGTGATGTTTCAAAGAGTTTCAATGGGTTTTTAATCCATTTGTTAAAAATATGAAAATGCTATACCTTCAACCTCATTGGCAAAAACAACTGATTGTCATCAGGGAAAACAGGGGTTTACTGGCCAAATTTTAACAAAAACTCTGCATATTTTATATATGAGATTTAAAAATTACTATCACAATTTCATAAGCACAATCAACAAAGTACTTCTCCCATTT
Organism: Daubentonia madagascariensis; assembly: GCA_023783475.1. Taxonomy (NCBI): domain Eukaryota; kingdom Metazoa; phylum Chordata; class Mammalia; order Primates; family Daubentoniidae; genus Daubentonia; species Daubentonia madagascariensis. The sequence continues at coordinate 23,449,129 of JAKFHU010001990.1, read as the reverse complement.
GGATCTATTTTTCTTTCTGTGATATCATTTTCAGCTGTAACAGCATTAAAACCATGTAGCAAAGCAAAATGAACTTAGAACCAGATCTTTAAATCACTTCAAAAACCAAGACTTTTAAAAATAACAAAGTACATCCAATTATAGGGTTTGAAGGACCACAATTAGTTTTAAAATATTACTTATTTAATCAATTTTCTTTCTATGTAATATCTACGTATGAACATATTATAGCATATATTAGCACAATAGTACATGTCTACAATTTTAAATAAATATGCACATGTATTGGGCACATGCTCATAAACATTTTGCTGACAGTGTGATCTACCCAAAAAGTATGGCAACCAATATTCTATTATGTCAGAAGTTCTCCCAAATAAGCCTTAAAATTGTCTTGCCAGAGGAATTCTTCCAGGCTCTTACCAACAATATTCTCCAGTTGCATTTAGGCTATCCAAACCACCTAAGATTTCTATTTCCTTCTCTCCTTAAACATCTTAAGTTCTGCCCCTTTGACCTCAAGCACTGAAAATGTTTCCTACATTCACTCCAATCAAGCAGGGAGGATACCAGCTATAGGGCTACTATGTGATGACACTAAAATAAACATTTTATTAATTATAAAAGATAATTACTTTTAAATACATTAATAATATACTTATGTAACTAAAAAGACCTCATTTGGGACAATTTAGAATGGCCATATAATTTAATGCCCCACTTACTAATTTTAATCAAATCATATTTCTGTTTTTAAATTATCTCAGATATAAACTTGTTTTATAAACAAAACTAAAAACTATATAATCATAGCCTCATAAAACAAAAAGGACATTGATACAAAGTCCTGTTGTATTGGCATTTTAATTACAGAAATTAGCATATGCACAGATCAAAAAGGAAAAACAGTAACAACCCAGAGATGTGAAAGTGGTGCTAAGGAAATGCAAACGAACCTTCAGCCCTGGCCTCAGAGAATCCCCACAAATAATATTCCAAGGAAAATGACCGGCTAGTTGAAATGAAAACAAAACAACTAAGCACAAGAGAAAATAAGGTGCATTGAACAAAAATCTTAAGAATGAGCAGAGAACAGCTATGGCTCTCTGTAGTGAAACTATAGATATTGGAATTATCAGCCAGCAATTTTAAAATAAGTAGGTTAAAGAAATAAAAAGTAAGCATAAAGCATACATAGATATTTCTAAATCTTCTTACAAAATTACCTAACCAATTTGAAAAAAAAAATCATTTGAACTTTCAGAAGTGGAAAATATAATAAAATTAAAACCTCAAGGGATAGGTTTAATAGCACATTAAATACAGCTGATGAGAACAAGTGGCGGAGAGGGCCTCAGGGGAGTGCCCACCATCTTCCCAACATCCTTCTTTACTCACGGGGGTCATAACAAATGGGTTACCCCTTTGTAAACCGGGATGAATTTTGAGGGTCACACTTGGTGATGGTAAATTAGCTTAAATAACAGCACAAAAGTAAGGACACCAAGGCCATGGATTTCTAGATTACATCTTTGGCCTTGATCACCTATAAAATGAATAAGTATCGCTGCTTATATAAAGGATGGGAAGAACATGGAGCATATCAAAATCCACCTATAGAAAAAATTAGAAAAATAACTCAGAATGCTCACATTAGACATTAGAAGTTTCTTTCCAAGTATTTAATTATACCATTTTCTTTCAATATGAAAATGAATGCAAAGGGCATAAAGTGATATTTTTGTACTGTAATCAGACTTACATAGAAAAATAACAACAAAGCACTTACTATGTACCAAAAAAGGTACTAAGTGTTTTATGCACATCGTCTACTCAACCCTCACAATATCCTAGGAAGAAGGCATTAACATTCTCATTTAACACTTACGGAAATCGATTCAGAGAGGATAAATAAATTGTAAATGGTAGAACAGAATTTGATCCCAAGTATGCAGATTCAAAAGCCTAAGATATTAACACCTAAAACAGTGTTATTTTATATAAATAAATTAAGAATAAAAAAAGAAAATGGGCCGGGCGCGGTGGCTCATGCCTGTAATCCTAGCACTCTGGGAGGCCAAGGTGGGAGAATCACTCGAGCTCAGAAGTTCCAGACGAGCCTGAGCAAGAGCTAGACCCTGCCTCCACTAAAAATAGAAAAAATTAGCTGGGCGTGGTGGCCCACGCCTATAGTCCCAGCTAGTTGGGAGGCTGAGGCAGGAAGATCTCTAGAGCCCAGGAGTTTGAGGTTGCAGTGAGCTATGATGATGCCACTGCACTCTAGCTGGGGCAACAGAGCAAGAGACTCTTTCTCCAAAAAAAAAAAAAAGATGCAAAAGGGAAAAATTAGTGTACAATATGAAGGGGTATACTTTTCCATATACTCTATTCACACGACTCCTGATAACTCTGATGAGTTTTCCATGTGAACATAACAAAGAAGTCAAACACAAAACTTCACAACTAAGGCATAGCTAATAAGTATAAGTGCTTTGGAAAAGGGCCGAAGCTGTCATAATCAAAAGTCAAGCTATTTTTCATTCTTTCCCTGTCACTCCATACATAAGAACATGAGTTCCAAACTTTCAGTATGTTTACTAACAAAAAAAAGAAGAAGAAGAATACGAGTGCCCAAGTTCACTAGTCCCACCCAACTTAGGCTGTTTTACATATATATATTTTTTTTTAAGCCTGTTATAAAATGCCACACAATTTAAAACACAAAAGTACTTTGTCATACCTGTAAATCACACAAACCTATACAAAAAGTACAAAGGCAGGCATTCTCTGGACTTGTCTGTAAAAAATTAAAGGATCTGACCTCAGAAAAGCTGACAATTTATTTTAATAATGCCTAAAAATATTGCATTAAAAAATAAGAATCAAATATGATGTTATACAGTTTTAGGAGTTCCAAGATTAAAATTCTTTTTTAAACCTCAATATATCTATTTTCAATGTGCATCTTTATAGTGGGAAAGGACTACAGGTAAGGAATTTTAAAATAGTCAAATTTTCCTCCAGTGTGTATTTGGGTCTTCATACTGAAGAGTAAAAAGTGTTCCTGACACCCAGTTAACTAATATGCTTTCTTCCAAGTTATTTAAACTTTGTTCAGCTGCTATATTATTTCAGTTTTTATTTTCTTTTTTTGTTGTTGTTTGGTTTTTTACTTTTTATTAACTCAACTGAAAGTCTAAAAGGAAAATGTCCTTTAAAGCATCATAACTAATTTAATATAACTAAGAGGATGTTTTTAAACTGTTTTCTAGAACTTTCTCATTTTTTTTCCCCTCCTTTACTCAGTTTCAGAATCTTTCTTTGTAATATAGAGATTTCATCACTTTTTTCATGGCTTTATCAATAATCAAAGTCTCCAGCATGCTAAAGCAGTATGAGGAAAGTAAGTTTAAGGCCATTGGAAACCAGGGCCATAGCTTTTTCTAGCCTCTTTGACCAGCAATCCCTTCAGAAAGTGATTATGTCACAGTCATTTAAGCTGCGAAATCTCAATAGGTATGTCTAATTTGGAGAAATAAGTTATTAAACACCAGAGAACTTTCAAACCAAAAACATAAAAGAAGGCCCATAGGCTCAGAGAAAAGGCATTCAAAAAGTTATTAGAAAACATGAGTTTCCAGATTACAAAACTAAAGAATGGATTTAGCACCTCTATTTGGAAGCTATCGGAAGTAGGAACAGGTTGTTGCCACTTCTGCTGCTTCTGCCACTCCTACTGTTTCATCATCATCACTGTATAATAATAATTTGAATTTCTTCAAAAAAGCTCAAATCACTCTGAGGATTAATTTATTTTCACATTATCCCTCAACAAAAAAGAAGTTATGATATATGACAACTTTACACTTTGAAAACTTAATTATAAATATAAGGCACTTAAGGACCTGCAACAAATAAGGGCAACAGGAATAACACTCAGATTTAAGTTTCCCGACATAGCTCTTTCTCTAAGATCATGCTTGTCAATTGAAAAAAAAAAGTGTATTACAGTGCAAGATACAAGATTTTATTAACTCATAATCCTGATCATCATTTCATATATTAATAAGCCACTTACTATAATTTTCATACCTAGTTGACATATTTAAAGGAAAGCAATAATTTGAAAGATTCCTTTGTACCTTAAAATGTACTCACAATATCCCTGACCACAAACTGAGCTAAGAAAGAGAAGTATAGTGGGTAAAAGCTGCTGGCCTATGTCTATATGACATTCATGACAGACATGGCCTTTCTAGGAGTCCAAAAGACACACAAGTATGAGACATTTCAGTGTCAGACCTACAGAAGAATCAGTTATGCTATCAAATGTTCTCACATATTCAGAGCTCTTTAGGGTGTTACCTAGTCCTATTCCTAATCATCCTTTAAATCACAGATCAAAGGCCACCTCCTACTAGAAGCTTTCCCTTACATAGGTACTTCTGCTCTTATACATATATCCATTATGATAATTAGCACACTGCATAGAATCACTTATATTCATATTCATACCTCCACACTAGGACCATGCATTTTCATCTTTGAAATCATGTAATCAAGTGGTTCCCAACTTTTCAACATCAAGGATTCTTTTATTAATTCCCCCTCACAAACCCCGTATTTTAAAAGATTGTTTCCTCTCAAAATAGCCACACTTATTATGTAATAGTTAAGTCATTTTCTAACTTTTATTAATCAAAGACATATAGAACTGATATTTAATGCTTCTGACCAGCATGGTATTATTCATTTACATTAGTGTATGAGAAATCTAGCAATGGTTTTGCTCTGGAAGTAAGTATGAAAATAAAATAAATGAGCACTGACATTATATTGAAGAGACTGGAAAATAAGAGGGCCAAAAAATCCAGTCCTAATTTATGACATACAAGCTTTGTTTGGAGTAAATAATATCCTGAAGCAAAACCCAGTTTAAACATTTATTCATATCAAGGAGAAAGTTAGACAGTATGACTGGAAAGTTTACCTACCTTTACATACCTTTTATTGAATGAGGCAATGAATAGGAAAGCATTTTAAAAGCTGAGGAGTTCTATAAAATATAAGAGAATTAAAGGCCCTTCTCATGCCATGGTTCCAGTACTGATCATAGGACTTTTGACAATTTATCCTGACACAGTTGTCCAGAACTGTTCGACACACTTATATACGTAGGATCTTCAAACGTAATCTATTCATCAACCCTATGGGATAAATTCTATCACCACCTCCATTTTAAAAATGAGGAAGTTGAGATTTGGAGAGGCGGTATTACTTTTCCAAAGTCACACCACTAGTTTAGAAAAAAGACTTAAAAGAAAATATTCAAGAAATAAAAATTGAAAGTCTAATTTTGGTCTTCACACATACATGTCTATTATTCAAATGAAGAACAATGTCTGTTTCCATTTTTTCTTAAAATGAAAGCAAGAGAAAACAGATTGAGATGTGTATATTTGACATAAAGAAATTCCTGGTGTTAATCATTGATATACACAACCAAAGAAGATTACAAAATCTCCTTCTTTGTAGGCTTGCAAAATAAAGAGAGCTTCTTAACTGATTGTAATGCAGAAAGGGTGACCAATACTATACAGAGGATGACAAAGTGACCTTTCAAAGTCACTTTTAGTCCTTAGAATTGGAGTTTTATCAAATTTGAGAGGTTGGACATACAAACTCTACATTTAGTCACTACTCTATCCCAAGTCTTCCAGACTACAGATGAATTCTCCTTTCTAGGAAAGAAAGGAAAGAAGCAGTACTGCTTTCTCTATTTTATATTAGAGGAAAAGAAGCAGGTTATAACTTCCCAAAAATTACACAGCAAGCATGTAGTAAAGCTAGAATGAGAAGCTATATCTGTATAATTCTAAGTACAGTACCACTTCAACAGTAACAGATAACATGTATTAAATAAAATGTTTATTTTTTACCAATCCCTGAGCTTAGTGCTTTACATTCATTTATCTCATTTAATCCTCACAGTAACCCTGTGATGTAGATATTACTATTACTTTCATTTTACAAATAAAGAAACTGAGGCTTAAGGATTATACCACGGATATACTGGGGGAAAGGGAGCTAACTTCTCCTACACAGAAGGTCTAATGCCCATGGGCGTAGCTGGAGATTATTTCTGAGAAAATAACAACATTCCTGCTCTTTAATGTTCCTTCCCAAGGAAAAACAATGAACTATTCTCTCTTAAGTTACGGGCATTCTTACCCAGTTCTACCAATGGCCTGCTTAGCACCAAGACAACTGTACCTAAGTTTCCCCATCTACCAAATATTAAAATCTTCAATAGAAGAAAAAGATCCTTAAAAAACAGAAACTCGAAAATGCCCTTCAGGGTGCCTAGAACTTAAGAGTTCAATCACTTACCCAATGATCTGTTTGTAAAGCATAAAAGGAATCATTTGTAACCATGCCTGAGAATGAGTTCCATTTGAAACCTATGCTCTTCTTAAAAAAAAAAAAAAATCTGTTGCATTTTCTTTTTTCCACATATTGGGTTTGTGTAGCCTTAGAAAGTGAAGCATCTTTAATTTTCTTTGTCTAATTTTAAAGAAATACTTTTCAAAGAAGCAAGACTGTGCTTGGTGGAGTCAAAATCACAAATAGCACTAAAGTCCCTTTTTGCATTTGAATGAATATATTAAAGACAGACAATTCAATTTGTCTCTTTAAGATGACTAGCAACAACAAATTATTGAAGGTAGCAGGGATCACAGATCATTTAAATAGTTACCTTGTGAGATTTTCAGAGAAGAAAGAGATTAAGAGAGAACTTAAAATAAGAGAACATAGAATGTTTGCATACACCCTAATATGCACATCATATAATGCACTTTGAATTTATCTTATATTTATTATGCCTATTTATACAAATCATCATTGAAAAGCATCAAATCAACATACTTAAGTAATTTGATTCAAAATAGTTAAAACACACAAAACTCTTAAAGGATTTCATAATATCACATTAGGCTTCTTCAATACATGGTGCTTCAATCCAGAAAAATCTTTAAAAAGCTTTATAACCCATGGGAGCTTAGTAAATAAAACACACCAGTGAATTCCTTGCCACACGCACCACAGCAGAATGTTCGTAGAAAGAGAACAAATACGGAAATAGAAAATTCAGAAAATTACAGAGCAGCAGATTCAAACTGGTTGCCAAAGACGCAAAAATTTCTAAAATATATGCACTATTGAAGTACCAATTGTTAGTTTTTTATTTCACTATTCTATTCCCAAATAATTACAAGCTAAGATATTAACCCAGTTCTTGATAAATGAAATCAAACATCTCCCTATAAATGCAAAGAGATAACTCTTTAGATAAATGTAAAGATTTCTATAGTTTCAAATGACTGGTTTTCACTTGAAGTATTATGAAAGAGAATGCCACTACACACTTGCATGCTGTTAAAAGGTAAAAAGGAACATTTCAGAATTCTTCTTTAAGCATTTTGAAAAAGAACTTTTTCCAATATTATGCATTGTGCAAGTTCATGAGGATTACTAAATATATTAGCACTATAAAGTAGACATAACTAGGCAGTTGATTTTTAATGTGGTTTATTAGTTTATAATAGATTAAAGCATCTACAATTAACCTCAGAAAATAATTCACATCTTTCCTTAAAATGAAAGTTTTTTGAGTGAACAGTAAAATGTGAGTGATATATTAGGGGTCTTAGAGGAGCAAGAAGGATTCTGAATATAAACAAGCCATCATTCTGGTAAAAGGAAATACAAACAAGAAGAATAAAAATAGTTGATGCACAAAAGCCATAATGAGGGGGTAGCTCAAAAAATAACTTCTACTTTGAATGGTTTGGATGAAATACAAATTATCCACAGAAAAGTGTGGACTGGCATAAATGTTTGTACAAAATTATAAGTGTATTTCAAGAAGTATGCAAGAGGCAACCGCCTGCATGATGCACAAGGTCCCGGCAATGCTCTGCTTAAGTGCTAGTGCACAGAGTCCAAACCACTGCATTTTAATTACCATGCAGCCTCAGATATATTGCCTTTGATATGGAAATGTTCTTGTTCTCTCATCTTCACATATGGTCTCATGCACAGAAATCTTTATCTGATTCATAAAAAATAAACTAGAATCCAATCTCAACACCTGACCTCACTGCTTAGAAGTTTTTTACTAAGCATGGTGTCACTATAAAAAGAATGGCTAATATTGGTGTAAAGTTGGATATTTTGAGCAAAGATATGAAGGATTTGCAGTTAAGAACTGAATCGATACTGCTTCTCTGAGGTTTTAGGGTTTCATGTTCACTGTTTTTGAGACTACCACAGATTTGAGGAAAAACAGACCTCTTTTTTTGGAGGTGAAAGAATCTGTAGTAGATTTAAATGATATTCCATTTTATAACCTCCACCCACATTCTTCAATTGATAATGTTATCCAAACTATAACAATGGATACTTAAAATTTGAAAAGCTCTATCAAAAACCATATTGCAAATTTTGAACTATTTCCAGTTTGACTAAATGTCTAAACAAAATAATTACCTGAAAAGCTTTTATCCTTTTCAACTGAACAAAGAAAATAAAAACACTTTCTTATGAATGAATAGTGAATATATTATGGATATAAAGGATGATGAGAGTTTCTGATATAACTCTCATCAGAACAACAAATTTTCAGATCACAGTTGAAGAACTTCAAGCAAAAAGGATATGCTACACATTTAAAAGGTGCTTACATTAATAAAAATTGCTTCTCATACACCATACCAGAGCACTAGCCTTTTTTTTTAACTTGAGTATTGAGATTCAGGGTATAATCAATAGCAAATGTGGAGACAGGATGAAGACACAAAATGTTCTAATATCTTATTTCCCTTATTAGAAAAAGAAATAGGGGAGAGCCATATTTCTTAAACAAGAAGCAATCCAAACCCAAAGACAGTCCATTTCTTCCTCTAAAGAACAATGAATGTTTGTTCATTTGTTCATTTTTTTAGCTGTTTCTATAGTAAAATCTGTTCTCATTAAATCTCATATATGCATATAACTTGATAATTCTGAAATAACCTAGACTTATTTTTCTTAAAAAATAATATGACCCATCTAACCTCATGACAGCAGATAATACAGCCCATCTGCAAATCATCTTGCTGTAAGTTATCTGTGTTTTATCATTTCTAGTACCTGTCTGTGCCTGATATGGTACTCTCAGACACATTAGCTTGATGGAATGTTTCACTTGACTTAAAAACATCAATTGATATATATGCATCCCTAAACTATATTTAAACAAACAGCTCTTAGATAAACCCAAATCTTAGTTGCACTATGCTACACCTTCATAGAATGTTGTTTGTAAACAGAGAGGGAAAAAAAGTGTGTGTGTGTGTAGGGATTCTTTCTATATAAGAATTCACTAACAAGAGAATTCTTTCAAACATGGAAAGAGATGTATAACAAAACACAACTGAAAAGTATGGAAAATATTAAAAGTAGGGGTTAAAGCCAATGTATATTAAGTCTTGTTCAAAAGAAAATACATTTATTCCAGTTATCTATTGTACTAACTGAAAGAGAATTATTTAGAATGTCACCGACATCTTCAGTATGAGATGGATATGTGTAGCAACTTCATCAATGATCAATAATCACATAATTCCCTAAAAAAAGTCAAATAGAAAAAGATATAAAGTCTCAATAATGACACCAAAATTTATTACTTATATATTTAAAGTAATATATTTTAGAGCCTTATAAAAGAAGTTTGCTGGTTAACATATTATAAATATATGCTTTTCCCTTAAAAAGAAAAATAGCTGTTGTTTTTGCTACTAATGAAAAAATGCCCAACAGATAATACAACATCCCTACTGAATCTCATTTCTTCTAGATATTTGGTTACCAAATCCATTATAGAATCAGCTTAAGGTACAGGTATTTGATAATGCTTTATTAATATTTTTATATTTATCTTTATAGTATAATGTTGTATTGTTGTTATACAATATAGCATTATAGGAGTTTGTATCATGCTCCATAATAATAAACTCAATTTTTTTGCATTTTAAAAAATACATATACACCAAGAGAAAGTTCCTTCTCATCACTTCCAAAGCAACAAATAAAAGCAGCAATAAACAGAATAAACAATAAACAAAAAGCTATCTACTTTTGCCACTATAACTAAAGAAATATGGTGGAAGAGCAAAAGAGAAAGGAGGTGTTGGTAGTACATGAGAAAAGCAACAGAGGATGTCAGTATGCCTAAGGAATTAATGACCTAGTACTTGATGTCTGAATCTTGGTTACTTACTGTCTGGTCATAAACTAGTTTAATAACTGTGGTACACACTTGCTTTCAGAGGTTGAAAGTTTTTTTGGTTGTTTGCTGTTTTAAAAAAAAGAATAGAGACAATATCTCTTGATTTATGAGGTTTTCACAAATGTAAGAGAAAAAAATTTACATGTCATTTGGCCTACTGCCCATGTGCTCACATACGTGTATTCAGGAAGATACTCTCAAAAGTACATAGCTAATACATTTATGGGCTGACAGAGTCGAAAAAATTCAATCATAACTTTTCTCCTGCTATAAGAAAATGAAATATTTCATTGGTTCAATAAAAAGCAAATGCAACTTAATAAACCATGTCCCCACTTCCCACCAAGAAAGGTATGCTCTTGCAGCCATAGAAAAGCTAACCCTGTCCCACTAAATTTGTGGAAGCTTTAGGATATTTCCTTGTTTGTTCTGAAATAAAGGGAATCTTCTAGGAGGTATCAGGCATATCTGAGAGGCCTAGAAACAAGGGGAGGAGGGAGACTGATGCAAGTGCCTAATGCTGAGTGTTGAATTCCATGGTGACTGAACAGGGTGACAGAGGGAAGGTCATGTTCACCACTACAGAAATCTGGTCTCTGCCAGAGACTGAGGGCTAAAGCTGGCCTGAGACCTGGATCTGAGAAGCTAGGTAGGAAGCTCAAACACCAATCTGGGCAGAGAGGACAAGGCACTGCTCCTAAGAACCACAGACAGAACAAGAGTGACACAGGGAGAGACAGAACAGATCTTTCCAGTCTCCCCCACAGTGATCACTAGCAGCCCCAAGTGGATAGGCCTGGAGGGGGAAACAAGAAGCTGCAATCAGGGCACAGACACTAACTTTCCGAGAGACCTTTCAGAGTAGGGGCAGGAGGGAGCACAGAGACAGGTTAACAATCCAAACTAGAAGCCTTAAGTCCCTACCCAAGCCAGGATATACAATGCCAAGCCTGGCCTGGTCTTACTGGGTTAGTGCAGACAGAGGGGCACTAGCAGCCCTCCCTACAGGCAGTGTGTGGAGAATAGGTATATTGCCTGATTTTCTCTGCATCTCCTTTTCCCATTGACTCTGCACTCTGGCGCTGGTGTCCAGTACTCCTCTAACCAATAGTTCCCCAACAGCCAAAAAATAAGGAGAGAAGAGAAAATAGAGAAGAAGAAAAGAAAAGAGAAAAATCAAAGCCAAGGCTACACTGTCACAGTCTTCTCTGCAAGGGCCTCCCGAGGCTGTCCTGGCCAGTTCGTCCCTCCCTCGGGAATCCTGTAGCCCGGAACAGAGCTGAGCGGACCAGGTCCGCCAAGCCCGTGCCTACGGGCCTCGGGGACGAGGTGCTGAGTGCGCAGGCTAATTATACATGTGGCATTTGGGCAGCCGACTGTCCAGTGACACCTTACCTTATGAGGAAACGTCAACCCCAGCAACTGTTCAAAACAAAATGCCATCGCGGGATCAGCTTCGCCGGCTCTTGGCCGGTTCAGGATTGCTTTTCCCACAGCCTCTCGCACTTGGCGCAAGAATGTGGCCTGGGAAGGCCAGCCGTGGGCGGCTGGGCCGGCCAGGGTGGGGGGGACAGGCGGGGCGGACCTTGCCAGGTGTCCGTCCTGTCCCCCCTCTACACGGGCCAGCTCGCGGACCCGACCAATTGACCTTTTTATTCACCAAACCTACCTCCTAGAAATAGACTGGGCGGGGCTGTGTCTGTTCTCCTCGGGACGGGGGGGGGGAGGGAACCTGGGCATGTGACTATAAAGGGCAGGAGAGAGAAGACCCTGGTGAGCCCGGGGTGAGGGGGCACTCTCATCCCTACTCCACTGGGTTGCTGTTTGGGCCGCCTGGCAAGGGCCAAAAGCCCAGCCGCCCGAGTACACGCCGGGCACAAGCGCCCGGGACACGGACGTCATTCGAACGCCCATTGACAGTGCAGCGGGAGGTCCGGAGCCCAGCCCAGTTTGCCGCAGGGACGGCTTCTGGCCATCTCGAGACCTAAACTTCAAGCGCGGCCCTAACAGGGACTGACACATACGGACGCAGCCGTGGACAGCCCATCTCCCTAACTGCCCAGCCCCGCCAGTCCAGTTGAAGCTTATTTTTAGTCACTAAATAGGGGCGGCATTCAATATCTGGCAATTCATACAAAACAAAGGTTTTCAAACTTGGTCAGCCTAAGAGAGCTTAAACAAAACACAAAACACGCCGATGACAACCACCTTTTATCTGCTCCAAACATACAAATTATTTTTATCTTAAAGCTCCGCGGAGCGCCGGGTTTTCCAGGCACAGAGCTAATCTGTCCTCCGCAGCCCCTGGCCGCTCCTCCTGGCGTCCGAGCACAACCCCAGCAGCCTTTGCACAAGCGCTTTCCTTTCTCTGCCCGGCCCTTTAAGGGAGAAAGAAGAAAGGCGCTCCCCCGGGAGCCGCTGGACTCGGGCTGGGCCCCGGGGCGGGTGGCAGCACCGCCCCCAGCCCTTGGCCGAGCCCCGGAGCAACGGACCTCGGCCGCGGCTGCAGAGAGGGCAGCGGGCGGCGGGGCCCGGGCAGGGTGCCGAGAAGAACGGAGGGCGCCGGCGGGGCTCAGGGACGCGGGGCGGGGAAGAAACGTGCCGGCGACCGTGCACCCGGCCGACGGACTCAGTGGCTGTGCCCGCGCCCGGAGGGGCTGAGCTACCCCTCACCCACGCTCCCGCCAGGCCAGGCACGACTGCCCTGGAGTCCAGGGCAAAGAGGACCACGGATTAGTTAGCACTTGGGTTTCGGATTGTCTTGGAGTTCGGTTTGTTTATTCCTGAAAAGATCTTAAAAAGTAATGTCCAAAAATTGGGGGAGGAGGGAAAGAAGGGAGAGAAGCGGAGTGAACTGGAGGCAACTCGCGCAGCGTCCCGGGAAAGTTGTGGCGGAGAGGCGATGGGGTGAGAGTGGGAGGAGGAAGCGTACGCGTTTTCTAGCGACCCGGGTTTTCTTTATGAACTCCTCCAAGTAAACTTCATCCTGGCGGAGAGACCGGCAGAGATCCTCGACTCCCGCCGGCCCTCCGCCAGCGTCAACCCCACATATAGCCAAAGTTTCCAAACCAAAATGGGGGTGGGGTGGGGGTAGCGTTAAGAAGCCCAGAAGCTCCTCCCGACCTCCCGCACCCCAAGTCTGGCTAACAACTGAAGCGCTCCGAAAACTGTGGCCTCGCAGTCACACAGCGAATCAACCCAACACTTTTCAAGAAAACAAAATATTCGCTAGAAAACTTACTTTGCATTTAGTCTCTATTCTTTGGGGGATGCGGTTTAGGTCGGCTTGTAAAGGAAACCCGTTTTGTCCAGGTTGGATATTGTCTACTTATGGATCAGCTCTTGGGTGAGGGTTTATTTTAATTTATGGCTTATGCATTCTTTTAAGGTCGACTTACATGACCTCCGGCTACAACTAAGACAGCCGAGGAGGGCACTCCAGTCGTCAGTCGGCCAAACCCACAATTAAAACAGCCCTCCCCCTAGTCTCGGTGTGACTAGGACTCTCCCGGGGTAGGCTGGCTGCCTGTTTTTCTCTTTCTTTCTCTCTTCTTTCCTCACTTCTTTCTTTCTTCCGCCTTTCTTTATATCTTTCTGTTTTTTAGTATCACGAAATAAGATGGGATATCAGTTTGAAAGTTTCGGTATAACTTTCTTTAAACCCAAGCCTGCAGCGATAACGAGAGATACAGCGCTCACAAAGCCCTCAGGATATTGCCCTCTTGTGGGCACAAAGGGCATTACCACCCAGCGGTCCCATCTGACCCTTCAAAGCATACAAGCTTTTGCTTCCACAGAACGCGGGGGCGTGGGGGGGGGGGTAACTACACACGCAGGCACACAAGCTTCCTTCATCACACACTTGCGCGAACTTCAGTGAAATACCTACCTCAAACTTCACGGAGCCTTAAAAATTCATTCTCTAAGCCACCTGACTTCTTTTTCATATCATTCCCAGTTATATAGATTAGAATGTCTATGCGGGGAGACGGAGATGGAAGAATAAAGTGGGCCGAGAGTGCAGACAGATTTCCGGACGAATATTTAGGATGGCGATAACAGCTTTCTGTTATCAAAGGTTGCGTTGTCTGCCTCTCTCCCTGCCCTTTTGCCTTAGTGTCCTACGCACAGTTATCTACAGCTGTATGTGTTTTCTCAGAGTGGATTTGGGGGCGGGGGGGAGAAAACCAGAAGCCCGCCACGCAGATCTGTCACCGCCTCCGGAACAAGGCACAACTCTGCGAGACAGAGGACGCATCCTGGGGATCCTCGCGTCCACCGGCGAGCGGCAGACGCTCGGGCCCCTTTCTCTACCTCCACTCCCCCTCCGCGTCGCCCCGCTGAGCGTCCTCCTCCCGCTCCTCCTCCCCCTCCCCTTCCCAACCAAGTACGGAAACCCGCCCGGGCTGGGCAGCCAGCCGCAGCTCCCGGCACCCCGCGCCCTCTCGGGGCTCCGCTCGCTCGGCTCTCGTCCCTCCTCCTGTCCTACCCCAGCCCCTCAGTCCCGGCTCAAAGAAACTAACCCTGGAGTTGCCCGGAAGGGCAGGAGCGGAAGGCGCGGCGGGACGGCGCCCGGCCCTGGGTTCCTGTCCCCTGCCCCCTCCGGCTCCCCAACAGGTAGCTCACAAACGGGCCGCGCGCTCTCGCTCTGTCTCCCTCGCTCTCTAGATCGCTCGCTCCGTCCCGGTTACCTGGGCGGGCTCCAGGATGGTACCGCTCGGGAGGGCTCCTTGTGCGCTGCGCCGCGGGAGTAAATGGCATTAAAGAAAAAGGGAAAGATACAAATAAAAAAAATTTAAAAGGAAAGGGAGTCGATGCTAGGTCAATTGGCACAGCCCAGGGAGCAAGGGAGCAGAACCCCCCAGCGCCGCGGCCGGCGCAGCCCGTTAACTCAAGTCTGCGGGGGTGTCCCGCCCCGGGCGGGGGGAGCGCTGAGCGGCAGAAGTTTGCCGCCGGGGTGCCGGGAGGTGCGCGCGGACGGGGTGACTAGGGGCTTCCCCCCTGAAACAAGTGAAGGCGATGGTTATTGCTGTCAATCTTGGCAATCAGTGTGAGCGGCCATGTCGTAAGTATTCAAAGCATTTCCCGTCGTGCAACATCAGAAAGTGAGTGGCCAGGGCATTGATCTGAGCGAGGGAGAGGAGGCAGGGCTCCCCTCCCAGACAACACAGGCAAGATGAGACAAGAGGCGAGGGAGGCAGCGAGCCAGGCTGAGAAGCTGGGAGGGGAGGGGGGAGGGCCAGGGGAAGAAGAAGGAGGGGAGAGCGGGAGGCAAAGGCAAGAGAGAGCCGCAAAGAGAGAGGAGGGCAGAGAGACCCGGGAGACCAGAGGTTGGAATTGGAGAAAGCGCCTGGAAAGAGTGAAGCGAGTACTAGGAAAGAATTGGAAGGGGACAAAGAAGACAGAGAGTCGGGGTCAGAGGAGAATGGGGACAAGTACGAGGTGGGGGAGAGGCAGGCTGAGGAGAAAAGAACCAAAGAAGCGCTACTGGGGCTGGGGCTGCTGGGAGGAGTCAAGAGAAAGGCAAACTGAAGCGGGGAAAAGGTAGGCAACCGGGGAGAAAAAAGGAGCAAAGTGGAGAAAGTGAGGAAGTCAGATGATAGAGGAAAATGTAGGAATAGTAGCTTGTGCTTTGGGAAAAGTTAGGTGACAGAAGAAGGCATGGGCTGAATGTCAAGAATTATTAATATATAGAACTGGACCACAAACATGAGTTGTGAGAAAAACAGAGAGAGGGAAGGACAGGGATTGAAGCAGACCAGGAAGAAGGAAAGAAGGATGACTATTAGGATGAATGATAAAATGGATGAAGGAAAATGGAAAAGAGAACTAATCAAAAGGAGAAAAGAAAGAGATGCAGGAAGCAGAGATAATGAAAACATACCAGTTAATAGGATCTCAGTAAATAGGGAAAGAGAAACATTTTTAAAGATGGGGGAGGAGGAATTAAAAGAAAAAAGAAATGGCAATATACATCGGAGATTCCTAACATATGCAGGTGGCAGTGTTCTGGAGGCCATATGGATTATGGAGTTTATGGGTTAAAATTATTATAAATAACAAGACATGTACAAATTACCAAAGAAAAATTATTACATCTTTATAACAATAAATAAAATAGTTCCACATTTATTATATGGATAAGTCTATGTTGCATGGGATTGAGTGGGTGCTACATGTGTATTACCTCAACTTTGTAGAGGAAAATATTTGGAGAACATTTCAAGAAGGATGGCTTGTAGGTTGTAGAAGATAAAAAGTTTGTCACCAAGGATAGCACATAAAAATGCATAATCAGATGTAGAAAATTATGTTTATAAAAGACCCCCTTAAAAAAACCTACATAAACTAAAGATTTCCTTTGATTCATGTGTAGGGTAAAGATTTAAAGGATATAGAATGGCATAAAGAAGCAGAGACCTGAAACTTTATCTCAGTGCAAAAAAGCTGGAGGACTAGGACAGGAGGGAATAACCATGGTGTCAGATAGAGGAGATGCACAGTGTAAGAGATAGACGAGAAAACTAGCTTTGACAGCAGCACAGGGCTAACTACAGGCACAAGGTGAGCTTGGCCTGCCTTAACACAGCCCCAAAGATACAGACTAGATACGAGACACTGAGGTCAGTAGAGAGTCAAAACTACAAGTTTAAAGCTGGGAGAGAGGTTCTAAGACACCAACGTAACCTGCAGAAATTTGTGAAGGAGAAATTCTTATTGTATAGAAACTGATATGAGATGGCCACTTTGAGATACCTCATAGACAGAGATTTTGTGAAAGGATCTATGGACCAAAAGAGAGGAGTCAGGTATGGTGGCTAGAAAAATCAGAAAATTTCATGGCAATCTAAAGTTGCCAACATGAGGAAGACCTCCCATAGATAAAGTGAGCAAAAATAAAGGGGAGAAAAATCTCATCTTTGTTACATTAACTTTGAAGAAAATGGAGACAGTAAGCAAGCACAGAAGATGCAACAAGCTGAGATGTCAATCATATATTGATTGCCTTCTTAAAGTATACTCCATGTGTGGTTCCACATAAAACTCCAGACAAGAGAAAGAAAAAGACAGAAATAAGGGTGGGGATGAGCATCTAGGATCAGTGGGGCAGAAGGAATAGCCACCTGCTTCTGCCTCAATAGGAAATATGATGCTTGAGAACTGGGAGCTTGGGGGCTGTGAGTTAAACTGACTTGATGACTGTTGGTTGGGAGGAGAGTGAGTCCCCAACAAGAAATCTTGTGTTCTCATAACCCACAGCGACTTTCAGGACTGGATATTCTGCCTCCAGGCGCTAGAGCTTAGAGGCCAGTGAGGAGTGCTCCCTGGCACCTTGCAGGCCAGCTCTTAAAGGCCAGGGCTCCCAGGACTGTGCGGTGGCCCTTGACCTCCGAGGCCCAACGGGCAAGCCCCGGCTGGTGTTTCTAGCCTAGAAAGGGGTCAAATGTCTTCCGCGTGTGTATAAGTGTGGTCCGGCCGGTTCTAGAGCCTCGGACTTTTCGCCGTCTGCCCTGGAACTCAACCACAGGGGCCAAGAACCTCTTCAAAGCCTAAAAACGTCAAAGTCGAATGACCTGTCCTAAATGCCTGCAGAGAGAAGACGGGATAGATTAGGTCCCAAAGCCCGAATCCTCAGCGCCGAGAGAGGTGAAACATCACAGACTGAAACGCTGGGGCGAAACTGGGTTCCTCCAATTTGCTGAGACAAGTTTGGCTTTCCGAATACCAGCGTGTCCGTCTCTTTAAATCACACTGCGCTCGGGGATCTGGGGGGCAAGACTGACCCCGCTGACCAGAAGCAGGCCGCTGGCAGGGGGGCAAGAAGGAAAAGAAGGAGGCTTTATCAAGGTCTCTGGCGTCCAAGGCCCTAATTTCCAGTCCTAATGGACCTTCCGAAAAGGAGCGGCAGTCTTTAGATTTTATCTAATAAACTGATACCAAAGTAGATTGGTAAGGCGGAACCGGAGCGGGTCACAACGTTGATCCCTAAAGGAAGTAAACTAAAGGTTGGGGTCTTGGTGCCACACTTCAGGCTGTGCATGGGGTGACACGTGGCCCTGGGGGCGGGGGTGCGAGCTAAGGGTTTCCTCTCAAGCCTGGGGCGCGGGCTGTACCAAGCAGTGGGCAAGGCTGAAAGTGAGGCAGCGGGCTAAGAGTGCCGGGCTCTCCACCTGGTCCGCACTGGCCTGCGGGCTCGGAGAGGTCCCGGGAGGAGCGGAGGGCACGCAGGCACCGCGGCCAGATCCACACACACACAAGCTCACTTCCCCTGGGGGTCGGAGCCCCGCGCAGCACGAGAACCTTGGTGCTGAGCTCCGAGGACTGAGGGAGGGAAGGAGGGGCGAGCCGTGGGACTGACTTACCTGCCCGCAGCGGTAGCTGCCTCTGCGCTGTCCGAGTGTCCCTGAGCACTGCAATCAGCAAAGGCAACTCGGCTTTGCTAACTTTGGCCTCGCACCTCCAGAGTTGAGGCGCGAACTCGCAAAAGGAAAGGCGCGTACGGTTCCTGGAGAGAGAAGTCCCCCTGAACTTGGGAAGGGCAACGCAATTAATTCTGCTAGAGAAGTTAATATTTAAAACACCCACGCAAAAACCATAACGGCTTTTAAAACCTCGAATTCCCGCTTTGAAAGTCTCATCACACCAGCCGGGGTGGACAATTCAGACCTACAAGACTTCATCTTAAGGTCGCTAACTTCTTTCAGGAAGGGCTTCATAGCTACTGTATAAGTACGACAAGCATAAATGTCAATCGTTCCAAAATACCGAGGAGAACTTTTACTGAAACGAAGAGTAAGTGAAAGAGTGTAAAAGCCAAAAGGGAAGAAGTTGAAAACTTTCATCACAGCACGGAGAAAAGTTTTAGCAATTGGTTTCCTTAAATGGGGATAACAAACATACCAATACTCCAGCAGCCCATCGCACTTCATTTAAGTTTGGAGTAAGCAAATAACCTGAACTCCCAAATAACAGTGCCCTTGGGACTCTGCCTCAAAAGAGGTCAAAACTCGTGTTTCAGCAACAAAAGCAAAGAGCAAACTGTGAATAATGCTATTCGTTCTTTAAGACGTCATTTTGCAAAAGGACAAGGCATTGCCCCTCGACTTGAAAAGGATGGAGAATAACATTAAAATTTCATTTGAATCTGCACGTCATCCTGTTAGGAAGACCACAGCGGTAGCGACAGTAGCAGCAGAGCACCGCCACAAAGGAGGTGGGGAAAAGTGGTAAAAATGCATGAACTTTTTTTCAAAGAAAAATAAAGATAAATCAAAAAATAAGTTTTACAGACATGCCTTTCCTAGCTTAGGAAAGTTAATTTTCAAATGTGCTTCTGCTGTCTAAGGTGCAAAGCCGAGGCTAGGGGTGTGGGTGGCTGGAATCTGCATGCTGATAAGAGAAGGCTGATGTACTTACAGTGACAGAGGGCAGGCTGCGGGAGAAAAGCTGTTTGTGTTAGCCTGCGAGTTACCCAGGGCTGCAGTGAGAGCAGAAGGGAGGAGTGGGAGTGCCAGTCTGCGTACACCTTCACCACGTCTCATTACATCTGCCAGCCTCTCTCTCCCTCTCTCTTTCATTTCCACATTCCCTTTGTTCCTGAAAAAAAAAATCTACACGTCACATCAGAGTCCCCAGATGCAGGCTACACCAAAGAAAAAAAAATGAATAATTCAATCAAACTGTGCATAGTCTCTAAGGCAATAAATCTATTGCACTTAAAGAAACGAAGGGTAATTACCACCACGGAATTAGAATAAGGCCAAAGACCAGAGATGTCGCTGACTCTCTGGATAAACTACCCAGTAAATAAAGTTTCATTCATTTAATCCTTTTGACATCTCAAATGGAAAGTCAGAGGAAGATTTTTAACTTATTTTACAAGGGTATTCACTTTTTAAAAAACACACTGGGGGCGGGGGGAGAAGGGAAGAAAAAGCCTGGAGTGTACTATCTTGCTCAAAAAGCTCCCAAAGGCAGCAGCATATAGCGGGCACAGACACGAACTAAGACAATGTGTGTCCGTGGAGCCTGTCCAGGGTCCATTGCTCCCCCACTCCACCCTCCTCCACTTCCCTCTAATCAGACGCGGATCGCCCTCCACTCTCACCCGCCACTGCAGCTCTGCACGAGGGCAGCTGGAATCTGGGAACCTTACCTGCAGCACCAAGACCTAAGAGAAATCCCTTTTCCCTGCCACCAACACCCCATGCCATCCCCAAACACCCCTCCAAAGTCCCTTGACCATTTACTTCTTCCATCTGCCTAAGAGAAACTGTAAACGAGATTCCCGCTCCCCGCCCCCCCACGATTGAATGGAAGCTCTGTACTGTACCGACTTCTGGATTTGCCCTGGGTTGAGTTTAGGGAATGTCTGGAAAGAAAAAAAAGGGAGGAAAAAAGGAGGGGGGCAGCTCGAGCCTTGTCCAAGTTAGTCAGAAGGCGGTGTTAGGCAGGAAGGCGCCTACGGGAAAAACAGCTGGGATGCAGACTGGCTATGGAAATCTCTGTTCTAGGAACCGTGTCCTTTCGTCCCGGAGGTAAGATTGTGTGACTGTCGCACGTTTACTCTTTCGCTGTCTGTGTCTCTCTTCCCCACCCCCAACTACCCCTGCCACTCGGGTCAGCTGGCATGCACCCTGGAGAAGGGCACAAGCACGGCAAAAGTGCTTTATTTTCCAGGTCTCGCCACTCATAAACTGTGGGTGTCACTGAAGCGAGATTAGCAAATCTTCTACCGCTTATAGCAGCGACCAGACCCTCTGTCCTTCTGCCAGTTGCGCACTGATCGCGGCATCACGGGCTGCAGAGCGGTTCCGAAGCCCCAGCCCGCTGGGTCGTTTGGCTTGTGGGCTCAGGTGATGCAGGGGAGGCTCGTGGCGTCCCAAACGGGTTTGGCCGAGGGTTTCCACCCCATCACCACTTCCCGCCGCCTCCACGCGCGCGCACGCGGACACACACACACGTATTCTGAAATTCTGGCCGAACTCCTCATCTAAACGGAAGTCCCTTTAACAGTCAATTCAGCTCGCTCGAGAGCAGCGGGGAAACCAGGCTGTTACGTGGATGAACCGCGAGGGTGCCAACGGACCGGCTCGGCCGAGCTTTGTTTACGTGCCTAAGACGCCACCTTGAGGCCGAGCGGAAGACTGCGCCCGACTCGGGGCTGCGGAGACAAACCCGGAGGACACCGGCCCAGCAGCCTTGGCGACCTCCCCGAACTACTTGAAAGAGAAGCAAGGGGTGGGCGCCCTGCAGGCGGACGGGCAGAGCCAGGCGCGGAGAGGCCTCCGAGACTTCGGCTGAGCGTATGGAGGGCTAAAACTGCCAACTAGCTGAAACCGATAGCCGGGAATCGAGCGAAGGCGCACTCCCCCAGCAGAGTACAAAGCTCCGGGAGAAGGAGTCTGTAGCTTCAAGGCAGGAGCTGCCGCTTCGAAACTTCTAGCTCTAACTTCCCGGGCAGTGGTGACGGGTGGGGGCAGCTTTGAAGAGGTGTAGCATCTGCTCGAGTCCTGGCCAAAGACCCAGCTGCCTTCAGCGGTGACCTCGGCTCAGCGCAGACTCCGCGCTCCCGGAGTGGGGCTCATCTCCCGCTTGCTCTCCACCTTCCGGACAGGAGACAGACAAAGGGACTGAGGGACGCGGCGAGACCCAAGGTCACAAGCGGGGGTCTCCAGGACAAGAACTGCGTGCAGGAGAGGGACGCTCAGGCAGCCCGGCCGCTTGCTGCGAGGGCTAAACATTTCTCAGCTCTGTAGTCGCCCATTTCTCAGGAAATTAGTCCTTCTGAGTGTCTAACAATGGATTCGGTAAAATAATAATGATTGTTATTAATTATAATAACAATTTTCCTATATTCAT
This sequence comes from Daubentonia madagascariensis, assembly GCA_023783475.1. Lineage (NCBI taxonomy): Eukaryota > Metazoa > Chordata > Mammalia > Primates > Daubentoniidae > Daubentonia > Daubentonia madagascariensis. The sequence goes on along the minus strand of JAKFHU010001990.1, from coordinate 23,426,937 downwards.
GTCTTCCTATATTCTTCCTATATTGATGTCTTTCACTATAAGGATACTAGCCGTAAGAATCTCCTGGCTAAATCCTGAAATACCTTATTGCGGTGGTTCTCTGTTATTCCTGGACACTGACTCCAAGGCTTGGAGACATCTGCAAGGCCACGCCAAAGGTCTTCCTTGGTGAACTGTGCCCCAGGGATGCCTCGGTCATTTCCCTGCTACTTGGGTGCATAGACATTGTTTAAATGTGCGTTACAAATAAAGAAGAAGAATTCTATTTATTTCAAGAAAAAGGACACATGGGAACTATTTTGTGTTATGTGAGTGCATAAATCAGCCCTGGCTGACTTCAACTGGGGCCGTTTAGTATTTTGGTCAGCAATAAATAAATAAATAAATAAATAATGGAATAAATTAAATTTTAAAAATAGAACCACAGCAACCCGGTGCTAATGGATAACAGGCAATGTCTTTTCAAAGAAGAGAAGCAACAGGCCCCCATGCCAGACCCCATTCCCCTGTTTCATGCCACAGCCTAGCAAATTAACATTGGATCGCTCCTCCACTCATGTGGAAAGCTGAGTGTTATTGAATACAGTACTGAATTTTCCCAGGGAATCCCAATTATAGAAACACCTGTGCTAAGTAATGCTGTTCTAATCCACTATGAAAACCTTAAGTATGTAATAGCCCTCAAATCATCTCATTTCTTAGTGGCAGTGGGGTGGGCCAACCTCACAGAAGAATATTAGACTTGTACAATGTCCCCAGAGCCTTAAATCAGAGGGGCCTTGGTTTTGCCATAAATAATCCGGGCAGTTCATTTTATCTTAAATGGAAGGAATATATACATGAAGCTTAACATAACTGGCAGAAACTCAGCCTGTGTAGAAATATTATTCAAAAAAGAGAAATCCAATGAATACAATACTGGAATAGATATCACATGTGCAGTCAGGGACCAATTCCATGATTTTTAAACAAAAATCCTAACATAGGAGAAATTGTTACTATTCAGCCTATATGCTCCACTTTACTATAAATAGAATATTAATGGAAAAATATAATGAAATAAAACCACCATAAATAACGTGATAGTAACCAGAAAATTGTAAACCTCCACTGATTTCCGAAAAAACATACATGCCAGCTACAGTTTAAAAATACCAGTCTTGATATTTTTGAAGTGCTATCTAAATAAAATGTGTTAATGTAATGGTTGTTTTATTGTTTAAGGCTGCCAAAACTAACACCACTGAAACATCCGAGATGTGAGATTTTTATCAGTCATCCAAATGTTTCTCTTACCATGATACATAGAATTTTCGAATTTTTTTCTAACTAAAAGTGATCTAGATAATTACACAGGAAAGCATGAATATCACAAAAAAACAGAGAAAGGAAAAATGTAAGAGTTACAGGATAATTCAACCACAGAAATAAACTTTAGTCACTAAAATTCAAAGTACCCCTCATGATAGCATCCTTCTGTGTTATCTTTTAACCACCAAGTAATATTGTTAAATCATTCACAGTCCTTCGTATGTGCTTTTCTCTGTTTAAAGAAACACATCTTCCCAAATCCAAGGTTGGCCATTCACTGAGATGACTATCATTCCATTCATGACACATTTTAGCCACACTAGAAACATTTGATAAATCAGTATAGATCCGTTCTAATACCTAATAAAAGACAACCAAGGAACACAAAAATAACGCTGTAAAACTGCTCATGGGTAAATATGAAACAGTAATAATTCACTACTAATACTACTAGCCTTTGAAAGTTTGATAATTTACCTCAGCAATTTTGTTTTATGTATTATTATGTGTTAGCATTGTGTTTTTAAAACAGAATTTGACTAAATTCTCTAATTTTAAAATTTGCTACCTCAAAATCTTTCTTCTAAATCCCAGCTGCCATTTTTAAAATTTATAAATACAGTATTTCTGTTGCGTGTGTTTTTTAAATATCACAATTATATTGAAGACTTTTTGCTTGTTTTCCACATTTTTGTTCACATTTAAATATTTACTGAGTGCCTAATATATGCAAAGCAAGAAATTAAAAATGTTAACTAAAGATTTATCTTTTGTACTTTTATGATTTAATAAATGTTAATTAAAAGCCTATTGCACATACACTGAAAATTAATTTTTATTAAATATGCCAGCAGAAGCATTCTGTTCAATATTTGATAATTCCATATGATAATACCTCATTTTATTTGGCATATTCTGTTTAAATTACCCCAGTTATTTTTTTATTAACCAACAAATTATATACATTTCTAAAACTCAGTTTTCTGACTTATGAAATGATATATCTAAAAAAACCTCTTTATTTAAAAACAGGATCTATCCTATAAACCAATGCCAAACAACATATTTTTCTTTTAAATCAGTTCTAAAAGGAACTTCAAACTGTATTTCAAATCAAAGTGTTTAATATAATTGCTATGCAAAAATTATTCTATAACTTGCTAAGTTTTATGTCTTTAACATGTATCATACCGGTACATATAAGATAGAGATATTATCTTCCTAAAGTCAAACAAATGAAAGCTAAAAGCTTATTAGTCGGTGTTCCCAAGAATCTGGATGTTTGCTATAATTTAAATAATTCATTGGGTTTTACTGAATTTTAACTTTTCATCTGGATATTTTGCATTAGGTTTGAATTTATTATCTTTAAAATGGGGGAGAGGAGGAAGATGACAATATTGAGACTCTGCAACAATGATCATCTTCATGTTGATTCATGTCTGTTTAAGACAGTAATAAATGAAAAGCTTCACTATTCACACTTAAAGTTCTAGAATAGTAGGCTTCTGGGGAAAATATTAAACTCAAGAGCTCAATTCAAAAACCTCTTTTAATTGTATACAATATGTTATCAACCTACTTTTAAAGTTGATGGAGTTTAGTACTAAACTGAATATTAAGCAAATAAGTGTTAACTATGTTCACTAGAATTAGCATATTTCAGATTATAGTTTATAAATTTTTAAGAGCATCAGCATCATGATATGGTTGTCATAGAAACTGCAACAATATGTCATTTCAATTAATTTTATATGCAGCGATAAGGCCTAGTTCTACATCATTTCAATACAAGTTTGAAAAGCAAAAATTGAAAAGCAGATATAAATAGTGAATACTGAGTTTCCAATTTCCACTGGTTTAGAAACTAATAAGGTAATAGCCTTTTAAAAAGAAAAATGCAAATTGCATTCCAATTATAAGAAAAGATAGCAATTTAATAATGGTTATAAAATGTTTTTAAAAGAGTACATTCTGAAAAAAGTTTTAACTAACAATCAACTACTTCTTTTGGTATTCCATACTCTCGTTACTTAGGTCTATTTATAGGTTAAAAAATTATTGGTTATTACATATTAATTATTAAATTATGGACGTTCTTTCTGTTCTCAAGAGATAGGTGCATTTGCTTTTACATTATAAATTCAGAACAACTAGAGCAGAATTTTAATATTTTTAAAGTAATATTGCAATAGACCCTTTTCATTTATAAGGAACTCACACTGTAGTATCGCAAAAGCCTTCTTAGTATATCACTGCCAGAGATATTCCATTGACATTAATGGCTCAATTATCAGAACAGAAAAAGCCTATGAAAATAAAGCATATATTTCCCAAAGAATAATTATGGCAGGAGATTTGGAGCTTTAAATTAATCTGTTCTTTGGCTACCAAATATCTTTTCTTTATATTTTCTATTATTGCACATTTCAGTATGGAATATGCCCAATAAAACTCTGAAAGTGATTTGAAAAGGCACATTATATTTAAGTCTATATTTACCATGCATTTTTTTAAAAAAATAATATAGCCTGTGTACTAATAATTTTAACTAATGACTACAATGTCCTCAAAATATCTATAAAAATATTATAATCCTAAAAGTAATTTTTAGAAAATGAATGAAGGATAGTATGTATTTTTTAATGAAGTCTAAAGGAATAATCAAAAGAAGAAAAGATAAACATATATAACTTATTCTTCTTGATAGCATTAGGAGGATTCCAAGGAAGCATTTAAATCCCCAGCTTTCTTAACAATTAACAATAAAAAACAGATGTTTACAAAGCTGTTTCGTATGCTGTCTTAAAAGACGATAAAAGATGGTTTGTGGATAGTAAGAAGGAAGAGCCAGATAAACTGCTTGCTGGGTGTATATTTAAAAAGCATTTTCATTGGCTCAGTTATTGTTAATGGTGAAAGAAAACACTTTGTGCTGCACATACTGTATGACTGTGACTATAGAAAACTGCCATCATAAAGTCCTCAAAAACTCTTAAGATGTAATTGACAAAGATAATAATAACACAGAATTATTTCACTTCTCTGAATGCTACACATTTGCATACCAGGAGTGTGTACAATATACTCATAATGCACATTCATAATAACAAGAACTTCTTAAAACTATAACTACAGCATAAGATCTGTGCATTAGACAATCTATCTTACCAAGTTTTACTTATTGGTGTAAAAGTGTTAGTAAGCCAGGTGTTAGCTGCCTACAACATTGAAGACCACATTAACTACTACATCACCATTGTGAAAAAATATGATAAAACTGATAATCATGTGACTCTGCAAGACAGTAACAGTACTATCAAAATTGTATTACATAATGTCAAATGACTATTTTGAAAGTTAGATATGATAATCATGCTTATATGATATATTACCAAAAAAAGAACTAAAAAAATCACTGATGTATAATGTTTAATTGTTTTTGGTGTTATTACTTATTGAACCAGGCACCATAACAGGCATTTTTTTAATGTTTAGTTTTTAAAATATTCATTTGAGTATTTTTATTTACTTAAAATAAATCTTAATAATGAATCTTCATTAAGCATCTGTCGCCTGCGTACATCCTAGTAACTGTGTCTTTGGTATCCACTACAGATATCAGATAAATTCTAGTTTGGGTTATTGTAGATGGTGTCTCTTATTTTGATTCAGCAGGGAATAAATAAAGTCTAATAAATAAGAGAAATATGCTGTTTCTATTGCCTGGATGAGTTATTTTCCAAATTTACTTCTGATACTTTTTATATTAGTCAAAAAGGAAAGATATTTTTGAAACAAACATAGGAGAACAATTAAGCAAGTGGCACAATATGTAACAGTACCTGGATTAGCACAAACTGAGCAGAAATATCTAATTAGGAAAAATTCCTCAATATCTAAAATATTTACATTTTTAAAATTAAAATTCAGTTTAATATGAAAAATGCAACAGAAAATACTTTTTCTTATAATTTTATTAAATATTCACTAACCCATAGGTATTTATTTATGTGAATATTATTGAAATTGAATGTATTTCACTGTGAAGTTTCAATTAGCTCCCAAATTATAATAAAGCATGACATATATTCATGTATTTGGCTTCATTCAATTAAAAAAGTTTTTTAAAATGTAAGGTTTTTATTTACATTAGCATTATAATTTATATTAAGACCATGACATTTAAACACAAGGAACAAAGAAACTACTTTGAATCAGCAACATTTTGGTTCTTGATATTATGTTAGCTAAAATACTGTTAAAATCACCAATAGATTTCTACTGTCCTACCCTTACAGCTCAGGTTTAATATACAACAGGGAGAAATTTGTAAAACTACTTTGGTTTTTAAAATCAATACTAATGCAAAAATCTCTTAAATAGTCTAAGTTTTATGTGGGGGATTCCAATATTTTTGTTTCCATTCTCTTTTTTAAATACTTTTTTTTAGAATAACATTTTATCCATTAATGTGTAAGAAATAATTTTGCAAAGTCATTAAGAGATTTAATTTTATCACTGGTATTTTCATATGAGCTTACATTATCTATCTGGACATGATGATGGAGAAAATTGCAAGGACTTCCTGGTGGCAGGAAGTAAAACACATTATAATAATTAGCACTAGAAAACTCTTTTTCCGTGTCTTGCTACATTGCCCAGGCTGGACTCTAACTCCTGGGCTCAAGGGATTTTCCCACCTCAGTCACCCAAGTAGATGGGACTACAGGGGAGCAGCATTGCATCAGACTTGGAAAACTCTTTAAGTACAAGATATATTTAATATCAATAAAACTATACATGTGTACATGAGATATATGATCAGATATAACTGTTTTATTTTTTAGTCTTTTGACCCAGAATTTCAGCAATTTTGTGATCTTTCCAAATATGAGAATAGGAAAATGAAGTATCAACCCACCTTTTCTAGAATAGGGCCATATCGGTCTGATCTAGGAGAATATTTACAGTGCTTGCTCTTTTAATTTATTTATTTGTTAAACTTTTTTGCCATAATTTTATTTGAGCCACTTCAGCTATCAACTATCACAATTTTGTGGACTTGTTCTTATTTTTAATATATTTCCTACTGTTTCACAAATTTCTTCTGTACAGTTGTTAAAAACACTATTTCCCTTTTATCATTTGACAAATCTGAGCATCTGAAATGTGAACTTTTTCATCCTGCTTTCATGTGTGTGCCTATATTTGGAAAAGCACGCAAATCTAAATTTTTTTTCTACCAAGATGAACAATATTCATAAACTTACATAAGAAGTGCCCTGTAGTTAGCAAACTTGGTTTTGGTCTGTTTGTAGCTAGTATTTCACAAGCAAAGTTGTGCATACAATAGCTAATATTCTACTGCTCTACAGGTACTAAGGAGTGCTCTTGTACTACTTAGAGTTATTTTGTGATGTCCTTAAGGTAAACTAAAAATCCTAAAATTAGAGAACTAAAAATAATTTATCTCAGCTACATCCAAATGTGTAAGGTATGGGTGCTAAGGTCTAAGAAGAGTAAGAAAAAGAATCATGGTATCTGCACTCCACAAGTGTATAGTCTGCAATCATTGCAAGTCATTCCAATAGATACATTGAAAGATGCATCAGATACACTGAATGCATGGTCATTCAGATGTCACAAGAGTTAAATACAACCTACAAGTAGTGGGAGTAATATCTCAATTTTCCTGAAAGTATAGGGTTGTTCATGATGAGCTAGAGTGTTAAATTGTCTTAATATTGTAATTTTGTACTCATTGACTATGCATATGTAGACGCTACCTAAACAAGAGACCAGCATATAATTTAATAAATCAGCTTTTAAAAGAATTTACACCAATCATTCAACTTCAGAATTTTTTTTCAGGTTGCCAAGTTTTGTTGCCTTGTAAGATATCAATTAATAACCCTGCATTCTAAGTCATTCCTACCTCCTAACTACTGCTTCTATATCTACTACTGAGAAAATAAAAGCATCTCCTTATAGCAGACATCCTAAGAATGCTTGTACACAAAGATTCCCATGAAATCCAATCAGAAAGAGAGGCAGAAATCTTGATATTTCTGTAGACCTAATGTGAAATTATCTAACCGGACTCTTTTTTGCCCAGAAACTGATTTCTTTTAGGTCCTAGGAATATATATATTTTCATTTATTTATGAGTATCAATGAAAGGAGCATTGCTAGGTCATCTTATAAATACTTTGCTTGCTTTTTTAAAAATTTTAATTGCTTTTATTTTTCTTAAAGTAATGCTTGCAAAAAGGTAAAAAATTAAATTTTACTAAAAAGCTTATAAAACAATGGACTTCTGCCACACCCTTCCCCACCTCCATTTACATGACCCAAAGGCAATCATTGTCAACTCTTTTAAGTGTTTCTTTTGGTATTTAGCTCCACATTTCTAAATAATGTGCTTATAAGTATATTTTAAGCTTTTGTACATCTACTGATTTTTTGCTTAACAATTTTAGTCATTATCTATTGTCTTCTTTTTTTGGCAGGTGAGTATTTAATTCCTACATTTCACCTCCCCATCTTCCCAATATAATTATGTAACAACTTTTGGCTAAATCAAGTAAATGCTTACATTATTACACAAAATAAATTTTGTTCATAGCAGAGCCAAGTAGTATACTATAAATACTGTCATTTCTTTTATAAATTTTTGTTATTTCTTATTAAAAGTCTTGTTTATAAAATTTACTTACTTTTTATGGACTTATCAACACTTTTTCCACATGTTTTTGCCTGTCAGTATTATTTTCCAAATTGTCAAATATATCAGATAATCTACTGTGATGATCAGTCACAGCTGTGATAATCAACTGTGATGGTGAATTTTATGTGTCAGCTTAGCTGGGTCATGGTGCCCAGATAGTTGGTCAAACATTATTCTGGTTGTTTCTGTGAGGATGTATTTGGATGAGATTAACACTTAAATTAGTGGACTTTGAGTAAAGCAGATTGCCTTCCATAATGCGGGTGGGGCTCATCCAATTAGTTGATGAAATCAATAGAAAAAAAGACTAAGCCTCCCCTGAATAAGAGAGAATTCTTCAGCAGATAGCTTTCAGACTCTAACTGAAACAGTGGCCCATCTGGATCTCCAGCGTGATGGCCTTCAGACTTGAACTGCTTCATTGGCTTTCCTGGGTCTCTAGCCTGCTGGCCTGCCATGCAGATTTTGGAGTTGTCAGCCTCCATAATTGCCAGTGACTTTTAATAAATCTTTCTCTGTACATATACTCATCCTATTGGTTCCATTTCTCTGAAGAACCCTGACTAACACAGAAACCCTGTCTTTCAGCTCAAATTCAGACTGATTGAGCTCTATGCCTCTGCATAACAGTCATTCTGATATTTGCCTTTATGCTCTCTTGTCTTCCTTTTTCTTGGTTTACTTAATTCATTTTCTTGGAGCATATTCTCTAGTAACTTCTTTAACAAAAAAGATACATGAGAAATATTACTTCAGTGTTGCATATCTGAAAATTTATCTATTCTGATGTTCAGTTGATAGTTTAATTAGGTATGGAATTCTAGGTCAAAAATCATTTTCCCTTAGAATTTTGTGAGCATTGCTCCATTGTATTCTAGACTTTGGTGTTGATATTTAGTTGTCTGATTCCTGATCCTACGTAACCAATTTTTTTTTCCTGTCTGGAAGCTTTTGGAATCTTACCTCTATCTCTATTGTTTTAAAATTTGACAATAATGTACCTTGGTGTGGATCTTTTTTCATTTATAGTGCTGGGCACCTGGATGTTCTTTCAATCTGAAAATTCATGCCCTCAGTTGTGGACACTATTCTTGTATTTTTTCCTTTTATTCCCTACTCCATTTTCTATTCTTCTTCCCTGGAACATCTATTAGTCAGATGTTGGAACTTCTAAAATGATTCTCTAAAATGTCTACCTTTCCTTTACTTTCCACCTCTTTAATTCTATTCTAATTTCTGGGTGCTTCTGAGAAAGTTTTCTTTCTCTCATAAAAGGGTAGAGTTTTCTGAAGAAAAGATCTTTTGCTAGAGAGGCAAGAACAATCTTACAATCATTAGGCAATAAGTACAAGAATGAAAAGGTAATTCAAAAACAAATATAACTGTGCCTGGAACACAGCAAGCACTTTATAAATATTTACAAAATTAATAATTGTTCAATGAATAATTAGAGTGCTAGGGCAAAAGGATAGAGTCTCAGACTTTAACGTCATCACTACACTGCTGTACCAGCCCTGAACTTCCAAACTCCAGACTTCATACATGAAATAAGTAACTATTTTCATTGCTTAAGACATTGCAGCCAGGCTGGGTGCAGTGGCTCACACCTGTAATCCTAGCACTTTGGAAGACCAATGCAGGAGAATCAGTTGAACCCAGGAATTCGAGACCAGCCTGAGCAACATAGCAAGACCTGGTCTCTACAAAAAATTTAAAAATTAGGCAGGCATGGTGGCACGCACCTGTAGTCCCAGCTACTCGGGAGGCTGAGGCAGAAGGATTGCTTGAGCCCAGTAGTTTGAGGCTGCAGTGAACTATGATGCCACCACCTCACTGCAGCCTGGCAACAGAGTGAGACCCTGTCTTTAAAAAAAAGACACTGTAGCCAAAAACATTCCTTATGGACCTACAGTAAGTATTCAATTAGTGGTAGATAATATTAGCTTTATTCTAGATGTCATATTCTCTGTCTACTATTAGTCTCATTCTATGTGTCTAATAATCAAAATTCTATTAATAATAATACTTGCAGCTTTGTTATCTGAGCTCTCTGCATCACTCTAAAATTGTACAGCATGGGACTGGGCACTATTTATAGAAAAGGATTGATCTGTGCTTTCACAAAATGTCACAATTGGAGAACTTAGTATTCTTTTTCATACAATATTCTTATTTATGCTTAATCACACTTGGTTTTTTGTTTGTTTAACAACTAAGCCACTTTAATGGTCATGCTTAGCCTACTACATTCTGATCTCTGTATCATTATCCTTTTCAAATTCATTCTGTTAATTTTTACAAACAATAAGCATGATAATGTTCATTGTAACTAGTGGAATAATATCAAGATAATTAGGAAAAGTTTTTAAAAACCAAACTTCCCATTCCCACCTCCTTGAGATAAGCACAAGTCAATAGCATCCATGTATTTTTCATAACATTATGTTTATTCAAATATATAATACATATATGTATATTGAATATATATATATGTATATTGAATATATACACATATATTCTATATCAGTTGTGAGAAAAATGAAATAATGCTATTTACATTACTTTGCAATTTGTTTTCACAATATTGCATGGGCATCCCTTCAGATTTAGACCAAAATGCATTCTGTTAATAGCTGCATACATTACAGTTGGAAGTACTACAATTATTTATAACTCTATCCCTATTTATGGGCATACACATTATTTGCAATCTTTATTACCATAAAAATACTGCAAGAAATATCCTGTATTTTTGTTGCTTTTGTTGCTCTAAGTTTGATTTCCAAAAGTGAGCTTTCATGGGGAAAAAAGCATATGTTTTAATTTAATAGATACTACCTAATTACTTTCAAAAAAAATTGCAGCAATTCACTCACCCATTAGCAACACATAAGAATGCACATGTCTCCTCATCTTTTTCAGCACTGGATATTATCACTCTTTTCTATTTCTGTCAATCTAATGGCAAAAAGATCCTCACTGATGTTTAATTTCATTTCTCTGATTATGTTTTCATATGTTTATGACTACTGATATTTTCTTCTGTAAACCACTGTATCCTATAGCAGAAACTGTCAATTGCCTACTCATTAGCCATACCCACTTTGAAAAAAAGACAAATTTTTTCAATATTTGGAACCCATGGAATTTATATACACATCCTCAGCCCCAAATGGATAACTAATGATTAGTCTAAGATAATTCATTAACTCCTGCATTCATTTATTCACCCAATATACCCAATATTTGCTGAGCACCTACTACATGCCACAACGAACAAAATCCCTCCCTGCCTTCATGGAATTTAAATTCTAGAGTGGAAAGATGTGTAGGCCAAGAAATAAATATATAATATGTCAGGAAGTTATAAGAGTTATATAAATAAAGCAAAGCAGTGTAAGAGAAACAGGTTAAGGGGAACAGGCCAGGGATAAGAAGAGGGCTTGTTCAGCAAAGTCTCAGGTTACAAAATCAATGTACACAAATCAGTAGCATTCATATACACCAGCAACACTAAAGCTGAGAACCAAATCAAAGACTCAATACCTTTCACAATAGCAACAAAGGAAAGAAAATACCTAGGAATATACTTAACTAAGGAGGTGAAAGACCTCTATAGGGAGAACTATGAAACACTGAGGAAGGAAATTGCAGAGGATGTAAACACATGTAAAAGCATACCATGCTCGTGGATCAGCAGAACCAACATTGTTAAAATGTCTATACTATTCAAAATGATCTACAGATTCAATGCAATCCCTATTAAAATACCAACATCAATTTTCACAGATGAAGAAAAAATAATTCTATGCTTCACGTGGAACCAGAAAAGACCCCATACAGCCAAAGCAACCTTAAGCAAAAAGAACAAATTGGGAGGCATCAATTTACCAGACTTCAAGCAATGCTACAAGGCTCTGATAACCAAAACAGCATGGTACTGGCACAAGAACAGAGACATAGACCAACGGATCGGAACAGAGAACCCACATATAAAACCATCCTCATATTGTCATGTGATCTTTGATAAAGCAGACAAAAACATACACTGGGTAAAAGAATGCCTATTCAATATATGGTACTGGGAAAACTGGATAGCCACATGTAGAAGACTGAAACAGGATCCGCACCTCTCACCACTCACAAAAATCAACTCATGATGGATAACAGACTTAAACCTAAGACATGAAACTATAAGGATTCTAGAAGAAAATGTTGGAAAAACTCTTACAGACATTGGTTTAGGCAAAGAATTTATGAAGAAGACCCCAAAAGCAATCACAGCAATAACAAAAATAAACAAATGGGACCTCATCAAATTAAGAAGCTTCTGCACAGCCAAAGAAACTATTACTAGAGTGAACAGACAACCTACAGAATGGGGGAAAATATTCACATGCTATACATCTGACAAAGGACTAATAACTAGAATTTATATAGAACTCAGGAAAATCAGCAAGAAAAAAAATCAAACAACCCCATTAAAAAATGGGCAAAGGACATGAACAGAAACTTTTCAAAAGAAGATAGACTAATGGCTAAGAAACATATGAAAAAATGCTTAACATCTCTAATAATCAGGGAAATGCAAATCAAAACCACAACGAGATACCACGTAATTCCATTGAGAATGGCTTATATCAAAAAGTCCCAAAACAACAAATGTTAGCATGGATGCAGGGAGATAGGAACCCTTATACACTGCTGGTGGGACTGCAAACTGGTACAACCTCTATGGAAAGTAGTATGGAGATACCTCAAAGAACTAAAAGTAGAACTACCATTTGATCCAGTAATCCCACTATTGAGTATTTACCCAAAGGAAAAAAAGACATTCTGTAAAAAAGACATCTGCACTCCAATGTTTATAGCAGCACAATTCACAATTGCAAAGATGTGGAAACAACCCAAGTGCCCATCAATACATGAGTGGATTAATAAAATGTGGTATATGTATACCATGGAGTACTACTTAGCCACAAAAAACAACGGTGAACTAACACTTCTCGTATTATCCTGGACAGAACTGGAGCCCATTCTTCTAAGCATAGTATCTCAAGAATGGAAAAACAAGCACCACATGTACTCACTATCAAATTGATACTAATTGATCAACTCTTATGAGCACACATGGAAGTAACATTCATCAGGTGTCAGGCAGGTGGCAGGGGGAGGAGGGGATGGGTAAATCCACACCTAAGGGGTGCAGTGCACACTATCTGGGGGTGGGCATGCTTGTAGCTCTGACTCGGGCAGAGCAAAGGGAATACATGTAACCTAAACATCTGTACCCCCATAATACTCTGAAATAAAAATAAATAAATAAATAAAACAGTAAAAAAAAGAAAAAAATAAAAGAAACCTCTAAAATTGAAAAGCAAACTGAAAAAAAAATAACAAAAACAGAACAGACTATCCAAAAACTGTGAGACAGTTATACAAGGTGTAACTATGTATAATGGGAATACCAGGAAGAGAAGAAAAATAGAAAGGAACAGAAGAAATATCTAAAACAATAATGACTCCAAATTAATGTCAGACACCAAAACACAGATCCAAAAAGGTCAGAGAACACTAAACAGGATAAATACAAAAAACACAGAACAATTATACCTAGGTGTATCATTTTCAAATTACTGAAAATGTTCATTGCAGCATTATTCCCAATAGCCAAAAGGTAGAAACAACCCAAATGTCCATTGACAGATGAATGGATAAATAAAATGTGGTATATACATACAGTAGAATATCATTCAGCCATGAAAAGGGATGAAATTACATGCTACATCATGGATGAACCTTGAAAGAATGCTAAGTGAAGGAAGGAAATCACAAAAGGCCACAGATTATGATTCCATTTATATGATATATCCAGAATAAGCAAACCACAGAGAGAGAAAGCAGATTAGTGATTGCCAGGGATTGGGTGGAGGGGGAATGGGAGTAGGTACTTAATAATAAGCGATTTCTGAATCATTTCTGGAACTAAATAAGGGTGATGATTTTATAACATCATGCATGTACTTAGTGCAACTGAATAGTATGCTTTAAAATGGTTAAAATGGTAACTTTTATGTTGTATGTATTTACCATAACTTTAAAAACACCCTCATTAGGGTCCTTTAAAAAATAAAAAATAAATTAAAAAAGAAGATCTCCTTCTCCCAAAGTTTATAATATTTTTCCTAAAATTTTCTAATATTTGATTGTTTTACATTTAAAATTTTAAGTCATCTAGAATTTTTTTGTATTTTTTATTTTGCATATTACATGAAAATCTAGACTTCTTTTCTTTCAGATAAACAGTGATTCCAGAACGATTTATTAAATAAACTATCCTTTTCCCACTAAACAGGAATACCACCATTCCCATATACATTGAGATCTACTTCAGAATTAATTATGTCATTCTACCAATCTATTTGTCTATTCCTATACCAACATTATGTCATGTAACAGACTGCTTTTTGTCCCCAAATAACCATTCATTCTTTCTTCTAAGGTAATAGTTTCAGTGGGGTATAAGGCATCCAACTAAAGGCCACATTTCCCAGACTCCCTTACAGCTAAGTATGGCCACTCATATCCCATTGGTCATAAATTAGTCATATGGCTATCATCTCCATTCCCTTTAAGGGTAAAACCCAGGAACACTATTCTCCTGGCTCCTTTTTCTCCTCCTGATGGATAGGCATCCCAAACTCAGAGATGGAAACCATTAGGGAGTATGACAGAAGCACACTACTTGCTCTGAACTGCTTACTTCTGAACTGATACCTGAGAGAGACAAACATCTATCTTGTTTATACCACTATATAGCGTCTCTTTTATTAGCTCTAATTAATACAAGTGGCTTTGCAGAAGGCTATAATATCTAAGAAGGTAAGTCTATCCTTGTTATTTTTATTTTTAGACATTTATTCTACAGTCTCTTTATTTTTTCATATCCTTACCAACATGTGGTATTGTTAGGTATAACTCACCTTGTTTTGTTATTTTAATATTTGTTTTATTTATTGTCTTAATTATTTTATTATTTTAATGTATTTTCCCCTCAGGAATGAGATTGAGCATCTTTTCATATGTTTATTAGCCATATAAGTTTTTTCTTCCAGTTGATACCCTTTGATCTCTCCTCTCTTGGCATGCTTCTCTCCTTCACATTGCTTTGTAGGAATTCACTATTTATTCTGAATACCAAATCTTTCTTAGTTCTATAAGTTGCAAATCTCTAGTCCCATTTGGTGATTGACTCCTCACTGTCTGTCAATGTATATCGGTTTTACATTTTAATGTAGTAAAATTTACCAATATTTTCCTTCATGGTTTGTAGGTTTTGTATCTTATTTAAGAAATCTTTCTCTAATCTAGTATCATAAAATTTTTCTCCTAAATTTTTTTCTAAAAGTTTCAAAGTCTTGCATTTCACATTAGGATCATTAATCTACCTATATTTTTTATTATAGTAAAAGACAAGGATCTAATTTTCTTTTTTTTTCACATATGTAATCAATTTGTTCTGTTATCTTTTATTGATAATATTGTTCTTTAGCCAGTGCAAGACTTGCAATGCAATGTCTATCTATATCAAGTCTTCATGTCTATATTGGTCTCCTTCTTGGCATCCTATTCTGATTTATTAATCTATTTGACAAATCCATAAATATGTATAAACCCACTCTATCAAGATATAGAAGACTTCCATCATCCCCAAAAGATATCTCCTGACCTTTCTCAGTCAATACCTGCCTCTCCACAGGCAACCTGCAACCACTATTGTGACTGCTAACATCATAGATTAGTTTCATCTATTCTTGTTCATCACATAAATTCTTGTTCTTCATATAAATGCAGTATGTACTCTTGCATGTACCTTTGTTTACTCAATAAAATGTTTTTGAAGTTCATCCATGTTGTCATGTGTTTCAGTAAAAGATTCACTTTTATTATTGAGTACTATTCCATTCTATGTATATACAACAATTTGTTTATCCAGCCTGCATTGATGAACATTTAAATTGCTTCCAATTTTGACTATTATGAATAAAACTGCCACAAACATTCTTGTCCAAACGTTTTTGTGAACGTATGTTTTCCTGGGTAAAAATATAAGAGTGGATTTTCTGGATTTTAGTTAGGCTTATGTTTAATTTTAAGAGAAGTTGCCAGACCAATTTCCAAAGTGGCCATATCATTTTATATCCCCACTGACTATGTATGAGAATTTTGATTGTTCCACATCCTTACCAACATTTGGTATTGTCAGGTTTGTTTGGTCAGTTTTTTAAAATATTAACCATTATAGAGAATGTATAGTGGTATATTATTATGGTTGTAGTTTGAATTCTCCAGATGACTAACGACATTGAACACTTTTTCATATATTTATTGGCCATTTGTGTATAATCCTTTGTGAGATGCCTATTCAAGTTCTTTGATCATTTCTTGGTAGGGGGAGGGTTGTTCGCCTAATTTTATTGAGTTGTAGAAGTTTCTTATAATTCTGAACACAAGACCTTTCTCAGATATGTTTTTGCAAATATTTTCTCCATAGCTATGATGTCCCTATTCATTCTCTTAACAATGTATTTTGGTGAGTAGAAGTTGTTAATTTTGATGAAGTCCACATTATTAATTTTTTCTTTTATCATCGGTGCTTTCTGGGTCCTATCTAAAAAAATTTCCTTTATTTTTTATTGATGTTGCAAAATTACAAAGATATCCTCATATGTTTTCATCTAGAGATTTTATAGTTTTACCTTTTACATTTAAGTCCATAATCATCTTAAATTAATTTTTGTTTATAGTGTGAGGTATGGGTGTGAAATAATATGGGGAAAATATATATATATCTGCCCCCAGTCCCAGATACAGCACTCCTAAAACCTTTGTAATTTTTTAAGCAATAGGAGTGAGAGGAGCATCCTTTTTTTTAATATTTGATCTTTGACCCTGATTCCTGACACAGAGTTCCTAAATCCCTTGAAATTTCCTGGGTATTAGGAGCATCTTTTGTTCAAATAAGGTGACATTTGGTGGGCTACTGGATGAGGAGACCAAGCTATGATTAGAAGCTTGGAATTTTCAGTCCTATCCCCTTTCCTCTGGGGAGGGGAGGGGGCTGGGGATTGAATTAATAATCGATAATGTCTATGTTGTGAAGCCTTCATAAAAATCCCTTAAAGATGGTGTTTGGAGAGTTTCCAAGTTGCTAAACACATGGACGTGCTGGGAGGGTGGCACCCTGGAGAGCATATAGAAGCTCCACACCCCTTTCCATATACCTTGCCCTGTTCATCTTTTCCATTTGGCTGTTTCTAAGTTGTATCCTTTTATAATAAACCAGTAACCTTGTAAGTAAACTGTTTTCCTGAGTTCTGTGAGCCATTCTAGCAAATGATTGAACACAGTTGTGGCGGGGTGGGGGGCAAGTTGTGGGAGCCTCTAATCTATAGCTGGTTGGTTGGTCAGAAGCACAAGTGACAACCTGGATTTACAATTGGTGTCTGAGGTAGGGGCAGTCTTGTAGGACTGAACCCCTTAACCTGTGGGATCTGAAACAATCTCTAGGTAGATTTGATTGTGTCAGAATTGAGTTAAATGCTAAATTGACACCCAGTCAATGTCTGCAGAAAAGTGGAGAACTGGTTGGTGTGGGAAAAGAAATCCACACATCTGGTGTCAGAAGTGAGGTACTGAAAGTAGTAATAGAGTAGGGGCAGAAACAGGATTTTTACTTTCAATAAGTAAAGTTTATTTTTTCTCTATATAGACAGCCAATTGTTCTGACAGCATTTTTTAAAGACTATCTTTTTCTTTGGAATTGCTTTGGCACTTTGGTTGAAAATCAATTGACTGTATAAATGTGGATCTATTTCTGAACCCTCTATTCTATTCCAGTTGCCTGTCCATACACAAATACTATATACTGTCTTGATTACCATAAAATTATCCTAAGTTTTGAAGTCAGAAAGTACAAGTCCTCCAACTTTGTTCTTTTTCCCAAGATGCTTTTTAGATTATGTTAGAATATTTTCAGTTGCACATAAATTTTAGAATCAGCTTGTCAACTGTTACCTCAAAAAAAGCCTGCTGGGACTCCTGAAGCTCCTAAGTCCAGGTCTTAGTTCCTGGAAGGCATCTCTGGACCCACCCTGGGCCCGAAGGAAACATGCTGCCCTGAGGGAAGGACTCAGTCCCAGCAGGATTCACCACCTACTGCCTAAAGAGACCTTGGGCTTTTAATAAACTTCAGAGGTAGCCAGGCAGCAGTCACCACAGGCTTTGGGTGAGACTGCAATAGCCTCAGGTATGACCTGGCATTGGTGACCACGAGGGAATGCTCACTGCACTCCTCCCCCAACTCCAGCAGCCCAGCACAGAGAGTGAGGAAAGAGAGTGAGAGACTTTGCCTGGTAATCCAGGAATTCTCCTGTATCTTACCCAAGTCCACCAAGGCAGTACCACCAGAAGTCTTCAAGAGCCACAGCATTACTGGGCCTGGGGCACGCCCAGCACTGATACAGCTACAGCGATAAAAGACTTAGATCACAACACTCAATTTCCTTTGAATATCTGCAAAGGCTTCTCAAGAAGGATACATTCAAACAAGTGAAGACTGCAAAATTAAAATAAATACCTAACTCTTCAACGACCAGACATCATTGAACATCCACAAGCATTGAACATCAGGAAAACATGACCTCACCAAACTAACTAAATAAGGTACTAGTGACGAATCCTGCAGAGATGGAGATAAGTGACATTTCAGACAAAGTATTCAAAATAGCTGTACTGAAGAAGCTCAATGAACTTCAAGACAACACAAAGAAGGAATTCAGAAGCCCACCAGAGAAATTTAACAAAGTGATTGAAATAATTTAAAAAATCAAAATCAAGCAGAAATTCTGGAACTGAAAAATTCAATTGACAAACTGAGAAATGCATCAGAATCTCTCAACAGCAGAATTGACCAAGCAGAAGAAAGAATTAGTGAGTCTGAAGACAGGCTACTTGAAAATACACAGTCAGAAGAGAAAAAAGAATAAAAAAGAATGAAGCATGCCTACAGGATCTAGAAAATAGCCATAAAAGGGCAAATCTAAGAGTTATTGGCCTTAAAGAGGAGATAGAGAGAGGGATTTGGGTAGAAGTTTTATTCAAAGAAATAATAACAGAGAACTTTCCAAACCTAGAGAAAGATATCAATATTCAGGTGTAAGAAGGTCAAAGAACACCAAGCAAATTTAACCCAAACAAAGACGATCTCAAGACATTTAATAATCAAGCTACCAAAGGTCATGGATAAAGAAAAGGTCCCAAGGGAAGCAAGAAAAAAGAAAAAATTAACATATAAAGGGGCTCCAACATGTCTGGTAGCTGACTTCTCAATGGAAACCTTATAGGCCAGGAGAGAGTGGCATGACATATTGAAGGAAAAAACCTTAACCCTAGAAGATTATACCGTGCAAAAATATCCTTCAAACATGAAGGAGAAATAAAGACTTTTCCAGACAAACAAAAGCTGAGGGATTTCATCAACTCCAGACCTGTCCTACAAGAAATGCTAAAAGCAATTCTTCTATCTGAAAGAAAAGGACATTAATGAACAATAAGAAATCATCTGAAAGTATACAACTTATTGCCACTTTCAGCATGAAGAAGTAAGCTTCTAACAGGCTAAACCACCCATATATAGCAACTATAAATTCTGACAGAATACAAAAAACAACTACCTGAGTGCTCTGAAGAATAAACAAAAGCAGACAGAAGGAAATCATTGGCAGAGGGTGAGTTTCCCATTTTGTGTGGCTTTGCCCTGATAGTAGCCACAGTCCCAGAGCAGCATGGGACAGCTAAAACTCCAATAGAAAGCCCAGTGTCTTTCTAGCTGGAAGAAGCAGGGGAAAGAGCCAAAGTAAACAGGGCCACCACAGAGTAAGGGAAGAATCCTGAAAAGGAGAGAGCCAGGGAACAAGAACTCCAAATTCTGTATATAACTCCTGCCTAAGTCTCTGGCATGTATGGGCAGACTAAAATAAATCTGAAATGAGAGGTGAGTTCTTGCCAATCAAAGGCAAGAGAAAGTTTTCAGTTTGAAACTAACCAAGTTAGTTGCCTGATAAAAACATAAACATTGGCATTCATTTGGAGAACTATAAAAGAATCCAAAGTCTATACAAGATGATATCACAATCATGAAGATTCAGTCCACAATTACTTGACATGAAGAATCAGGAAAATCTGACTCATTTTCAAGAAAAAAGATGATCAAAAAAGGCCAATCTCAAAATGAACCACATGTTGAAATTATCACACAAGAACTTTAAAGCTGCTATTCTAAATATGCTTAATGAAATAAGGGAAAACATGTTTATAATCAATGAAGAAATAGGAAATCTAGGCAGAGAAATAGGAAATATAAAAAAGAACAAAAGAGAAATTTTAGGACTGAAAATAAAAAATCTATAATAAAGTTTACTGTATGGACTTAATAGAATGCAAGATGACAAAGGAAAGAGTTTATGAACTTGAAGTAGATTAATAAAGATTATTCAATCAGAAGAAGAGAGAAGAAAAATTGGAAGGAAAAAACAACAGTGCCTCAGGAATCTGTGACAATATCAAAAACCCAAAATAAGGATTGAAGTCTCAGGAAGAGGAGAAAGAGAGAATGGGGAAGTAAAAATATTTGATGAAATAATGGCAAACAAATTTTCAAATTGGTGAAGGAAAGAAATTATTTGCTTCTCACATACAAAACTGAAGATAGAATTTATTTTATTTTATTACTTGAATTTACTTTATTATATTTTAATTTAATCAAAAATTGATTTGGTGGTTACTGATTTATTAATATTTGTTTTTATTTTTCAGTGAATTTGCTAGTTTACATTTCTCTAGAATTGTCTCTCTCATCTAACTTTTCAAATTATGTTTAGTTTTCTCTTGTGATTTTTTTTTATATCAGAATCTTATGGGGGTACAAACGTTTGGGTTACATAATTTGCTTCTGTACAGTTTGAGTCAAAGATGTAAGTGTGCCCATCACCCAGATAGTGTGCATTGAACCCACTTAGGTGTGAATTTACCCATCCCCTCCTCCCCACTCTTGCCTGCTTGATTTCCATTGAGTTTACTTCCATATGTACATGTAAGTGTTGATCGATTCATTGCAATTCAGTACTGAGTACTTGTGGTGTTTATTTTTCCATTATTACAATACTTCACTTAGAAGAATGGTCCCCAGTTCCATCCAGGTTATTACAAAAGGTATTAGTTCACCAATTTTTTTTTATGGCTGAGTAGTACTCTATGGTATACACATAGCATATTTTATTAATCCACTCATGTACTGATGGGCACTTGGGTCATTTCCACATCTTTGCAATTGCGAATTGTGCTGCTATAAACATTCAAGTGCAAGTGTCTTTTTTATAGAATGTTTTTTTTCCCTTGGAGTAAATACCAAGTAGTGGGATTGCTGAATCAAATGGTAGTTCTACTTTTAGTTCTTTGAGGTATCTCCATACTACTTTCCACAGAGGTTGTACTTGTTGCAGTCTCACCAAGAGTGTGTAAGTGTTCCTCTCTCTCCACATCCATGCCAGCATCTGTTGTTTTTGTACTTTTTGATAACAGCCACTCTCACTGGAGTTAGGTGATATCGCCTTGTGGTTTTGATTTGCATTTCCATGACGATTAGAGATGTTGAGCATTTTTTCATGTTTGTTGGCCACTAGTCTATCTTCATTTGAAAAGTTTCTGTTCATGTCCTTTGCCCACTTTTTAATAGGGTTGTTTGATTTTTTCTTGCTGATTTGCTTGAGATCTTTGTAGATTCTGGTTATTAGCCCTTTAGCAGATGTATAGCATGCAAATATTTTCTCAAATTCTGTAGGTTGTCTATTCCCTCTATTGATTGTTTCCTTGCCTGTGCAGAAGCTTTTTAATTTGATCAGGTCCCAATTATTTATTTTTGTGGTTGCTGTGATTGCTTTTGGGGTCTTCTTCATAAATTCTTCACATAGGCTGATATCCATAAGAGACTTTCTAACATTTTCTTGTAGAATTCGTATAGTTTCATGCCTAGGTTTAAGTCTATTAATCCACCGTGAATTAATTTTTGTGAGTGGTGAGAGATGCACATCCTGTTTCAGTCTTCTACATGTGGCCATCCAATTTTCCCAGTACCATTTATGTAATAGGGATTCTTTTCCCCAGCGTATGTTTTTGTCTGATTTGTCAAAGATCAGATGGCAATATGAGGATGGTTTTATATGTGGGTTCTCTGTTCTGATCCATTGGTCTATGTCTCTGTTCTTATGCCAGTACCATGCTATTCCAGTTACTATAGCCTTGAGTATAGCTTGAAGTCTGGTAAATTGATGCTTCCCAATTTGTTCTTTGCATCTTTTCCATCTGGCTGATTCTAAGTTGTATCCTTTTATAATAAACCAGTAACCCTATAAGTAAACTGTTTTCCTGAGTTCTGTGAGCCATTCTAGCAAATTATTGAACACAGTGGTGGTGGGGTGGTGGGGAGTTGTTGGAGCCTCTAATCTATAGCTGGTTGGTTGGTCAGAAGCCAGAATGTTGCTTTGACTATACGGGTCTTTTCCGATTCCAAATTAAGTATAGAATTATTTTTTCTAGATCTGTGAAAAATTACGTTGTTATTTTAATGGAGATTGCATTGAATCTGTAAATCACGTTGGGTAATATGGACATTTTAACAATGTTGATTCTGCTGATCCATGAGCATGGTATGTTTTTCCATGTGTTTACATCCTCTGTAATTTCCTTCCTCAGTGTTTCATAGTTCTCCCTGTAGAGGTCTTTCACCTCCTTAGTTAAATATATTCCTAGGTATTTTATTTTCTTTTTTACTATTGTGAAAGGCATTGAGTCCTTGATTTGATTCTCAGCTTGACTGTTGTTGGTGTATAGGAATGCTACTGATTTGTGTACATTGATTTTGTAACCTGAGACTTTGCTGAATTTATTTCTCAATTCCAGGAGTCTCTTGGTTGAATCTTTGGGGTTTTCTATATATAAAATCATAGCATCAGCAACAAGCGACAGTTTGACCTCATCTTCCCACATTTGGATACCCTTGATTTCCTTCTTTTACCTCATTGCTCTGGCTAGGATTCTAGGACTATGTTCAATAGAAGTAGTGACAGTATGCAACATTGTCTAGTTCAGGTTCTAAGCAGGAATGCTCTCAAATTTTCCCCATTTAGTATAACGTTGGCTGTGGGTTTGTCGTATGTGGCTTTTATAATATTGAGGTATGTTCCCTCTATGCCTATTTTGTTAAGAGTGCTTATCATAAAAGGTAAGAACTCTTAACAATATAGGCATAGATGGCTCATACCTCGAAACTGTTAAAGCCATATACAATAAACCCACACCCAATATCATACTGAATGGGGAAAAATTGAAAGCATTCCCCCTTAAAACATGAACTAGACAAGGGTGCCCACTATCTCCACTTCTTTTCAACATAGTGCTGGAAGTCCTGGCCAGAGCAACTAGACAAGAGAGAGTAATCGGGGTGTCCAGATGGGGGCAGAAGAGGTCAAACTTTCACTATTCACAGACGATATGATATTATACATAGAAAACCCCAAAGATTCAACCAAGAGATTACTGGAATTGATAAATGAATTCAGCAAAGTCTCAGGATACAAAATTAATACACACAAATCCATAGCCTTCATATATGCTAATAACAATCAAGCTGAGAAACAAAGTAAAGATGCAATACCTTTCACAATAGCACCAAAGAAAATTAAATATTTAGGAACATATCTAACTAAGGAGGTCAAAGACCTATATAGAGAGAATTATGAAACACTGAGAAAAGAAATTGCAGAGGATGTAAACAGATCAAAAACCCTACCATGCTCTTGGGTAGGTAGAATCAACATTGTAAAAATGGCTTTGCTACCTAAAGTGATTTACAGAATCAATGCAGTCCCTATCAAAATACCAACATCATATTTTGCTGATCTAGAAAAAATAATTCTACACTTCGTGTGGAACCAGAGAAGACCCTGTCTAGCCAAAGCAATCTTAAGCAAAATGAACAAATTGGGAGGCATCTATCTACCAGGCTTCAAACTATACTACAAGGCTATAGTAACCAAAACTGCATGGTATTGGCACAAGAACAGAGACAGACCAGTGGAACAGGACTGAGAACCCAAATATAAAACCAACCTCATACAGTCACCTGATCTTTGGCAAATTCCAGACAAACATACACTGGGGAAAAGATTCCCTATTCAATAAATGGTTCTGGGAAAACTGGATGGCCATATGTAGAAGACTGAAACTGGACCCACACCTCTCACCTCTCACGAAAATCAACTCACAATGGATAACAGATCTAAACCTAAGACATGAAACCATAAGAATTCTCGAAGAAAACATTGGAAAAACTCTTATGGACATTTGCCTAGGCAAAGAATTTATGAAGAAGACCCCCAAAGCAATCACAGCAGCAACAGAAATAAATAAATGGGACCTGATCAAATTAAAAAGCTTCTGCACAGCCAAGGAAACTATCACTACAGTGAACAGACAACCTACAGAATGGGAGAAAATATTTGCATGCTACACCCCGGATAAAGGGCTGATAACCAGAATCTATACAGAACTTAGGAATATCAACAAGAAAAAAATCAAACAACCCTATTAAAAAATGGGCAAAGGACATGAACAGAAACTTTTCAAAGAAGACAGAATAATGGCCAACAAACATATAAAAAATTGCTCAACTTCTCTAATCATCAGGGAAATCCAAATCAAAACCACAATGAGATATCACTTGACTCCAGTGAGATTGGCTCATATCAAACAGTCCCCAAACAACAAATGTTGGCGGGATGTGGACAGATAGGAACACTCATACACTGCTGGTGGGACTGCAAATTAGTACAACCTCTATGGAAAGTAATATGGAGATACCTCGAAGAATTAAAAGTAGAATTACCATTTGACCCAGCAATCCCACTACTGGATATTTACCCAAAGGAAAAAAAGACATTCTATAATAAAGACATCTGCTCACGAATGTTTATAGCAGCACAATTCACAATTGCAATGATGTGGAAACAACCCAGGTGCCCATCAATACACGAGTGGATTAATAAAATGGGTATATGTATACCATGGAGTAATACTCAGCAATAAAAAACAATAGTGAATTAACACATTTGGTATTATCCTGGTTGGAGCTAGAACCCATTCTTTGAAGCGAAGTGTCACAGGAATGGAAAAACAAGCACCACTGGTACTCACCATCAAATTGGTACTAACTGATCAACACTTACATCACACAGGGCAATAATATTCATCAGGGTGTGGGCAGGCGGGAAGGGGGTGGAGGGGATGGGAAAAACTTTCACTGAATGGATGCGGGGAGCAGTTTGGGGGATGACCACGATTGTAGCTCTGACACGGGCAGTGCATGGGCAATATATATAGCTAAATTCTTGTACCCCCATAATATTCTGAAAAAAATAAAAATAAAAATTGGGATGAAATATGTAAAAAAATAAAATAAAATAAAATAAAATGCCAAAAGAAAAAAAAAAAGAGTTCTTATCATAAAAGGGTGCTGAATTTTGTCAAATGCTTTTTCTGCGTCTATTGAGAGGATCTTATGGCCTTTGTTTTTCTTCTATTTAGGTGTTGACTCACATTTATAGATACGTATATGTTGAACCATCCCTATATCTCTAGGACGAAGCCCACCTGGTCATAGTGAATTATTTTTTTGATGTGCAGCTGAATTCAGTTTGCTAGGATTTTATTGAGAATTTTTGCATCTATATTCATAAGGGATATTGGTCTGTAGTTTTTTGTTGTTGTTGTTGTGTCCTTTCCTGGCTTTGGTATCAAGGTGATATTGGATTTGTAGAACAAGTTAGGGAGGATTCCTTCCTTCTCTATGTTATGAAATAATTTCTGCAGTATAGGTACCAGTTCTTCTTTGCATGTCTGGTAAAAATTGGCTGTGAAACCATCTGGTTGAGGACTTTTTGTGTTGGAAGATTTTTTATTGCTGCTTCAATTTTGTTACTTGATATTGGTTTGTTCAGGAGTTCTCTTTCTTCCTGATTGAGCCTAGGGAGGTTGTGTGTTTCCAAGAATTTTTCCATTTCTTCAACATTTTCAAGTTTATTTGCATAGAGATTTTTATCATATTCAGAGATGATATTTTGTATTCCTATTGTATCAGTTGTAATATCTCCTTTTTCATTTCTGATTGAGCTTATTAAGGTCCTTTCTTTTCTGTTTCTGGTTAATCTAGCAAGAGGCCTGCCAACTTTGTTTATCTTTTCATAAAACCAACTTTTTGTTTCATTAATCTTCTGTATAATTCTTTTGGAATCGATTTCATTTAGTTCTGCTCTGACCTTAGTTATTTCTTTTCTTCTGCTGGGTTTAGGATTGGTTTGCTCTTCCTTTTCCAATTCCTTGAGACGATTCATTAGATTGTTGATTTGTGATCTTTCTGTCCTTTGGATGTAGGCATTTAAGGCTATGAATTTTCCTGTTGGGACTGTTTTTGCAGAATCCCACAGATTTGGGTAACTTGTGTCCCCTTTGTCATTTATTTCAAGAAATCTTTTGATTTCTATCTTAAATTCTCCTTGATCCAATAATTGTTCAGCAATAGGTTGTTTAATTTCCATGACTTTATGTAGAGTTGAGTATTTCTGTTGGAATTGATTTCTAATTTTGTTCCACTGTGGTCTAAGAAGATACATGGTATAATTTCTATTTTTTTTTTAATTTGTTGAGGCATGTTTTGTGGCCTAGGGTGTGATCAGTCTTACAGAATGTTCTGTGAGCTGATGAGAAGAATGTATTTCAGTAGTTTTGGGGTAGAATGTTCTGTAAATTACTGTTAGGGTCATTTGTTCTAGAGTCTTGTTTAAGTCCATTGTTCCTTTTTTATTTCTGCTTGGAGGATCTGTCCCATTCTGTCAGTGGTGTGTTGAAGTCCTCAGCTATTAAGGTGCTGCTATTTATCCTTTTGTTTTGATCAAGTAGGGTTTGCTTTATAAATCTGGGTGTGCCTGTGTTAGGTGCATTAATATTTAGGATTGTTATGTCTTCTTGTTGAACTGTTCCTTTCACCATTACATAATGACCAGCTTTGTCTTTCTTTACTTTTGTTGATTTGAAATCTATGTTATCTGATATGAGAATGGCTATACCAGCCTTCTTTTGGTTTCCATGTGCATGGAATATTGTTTTCCATCCCTTCACCTTGAGTCTGAATGAGTCCTTGTGGGTTAGATCTCCAGATTTCCTGGAGACAGCAGATACTTGGCTTATATTGTTTTAATCCATTCAGCCAGCCTATGTTTCTTCAGTGGAGAGTTCAAGCCATTTGCATTTATTAAAAGAACTTATAAGTGGGGTGGGTATCTGTTCATCCTGTCATGTAGAACATTATTGCTTTGTTTTACCTGTTGAGTCACTGTGGTATCTAGCCTTTGACCTTTAGGTTTTGGGTGATTTTACACTGGTGGGTGTCTATTGTGCTGATCCATATATAATGCAAATCTGAGTACTTCTTGCAGGACATGTCTAGTTATGACAAATTTCCTCAATGTTTCCTTCTCTGGGAAAGACTTAATTTCTCCATTAAATGTGAAACCTAGTTTTGCAGGATACAAAATTCTAGGCTCACAGTTGTTCTGTTTAAGAAGTTTGAAGATGGGGGCCCACTCCCTTCTGGCTTGTAAGGTTTCCACTGAGAAGTCTGCTGTTATCCTGATGGATTTTCCCTTGTAGGTCAGTTGTTGCTTACATCTAGCTGCTTGTAGAATTTTCTCTTTTATTTTGACTTTGGCCAAATTGATTACTATGTGTCTTGGAGATGTCCTATTTGTTATGAATCTTGCTGGAGTTCAATTACCATCTTGTATCTGGATGTCTGGATCTCTGGCAATACTAGGGAAGTTTTCCTCAATAATTCCCTCAAATAGATTTTCCATACTTTCAGCACTTTCTTCTTTTCCCTTAGGGATACCTATAATTTGTATGTTTGTTCGCTTCACATAGTCCCACATCTCTCTAAGTGATTGTTCTGCCTTTGTTGTTCTCGCCTCTGCCTCTTTAAATGATTGGGTTAGCTCGAGAGCCTCATCTTCAAGCTCTGAGATTCTTTCTTCACCTTGGTTTAATCTGTTGCTGCAACTTCCTGCTGTGTTTTGAAAATCCCTGAATGACTCTTTCATTTCTTTAAGTTCTATTATATCTTTCCTAATTTTGTTAAGTTCTTTAGTGACTTTTTCATTAATTTCCTGAAATATTTTTGGGGATTCTTTTTGTTGGTTTTCAACTTTCTCTTCAATTCCATTCATCTTATTTGTCATCCATATTCTGAATTCCATTTCTGTCTTTTCGACAATTTCCTTGTAGTTGGAGTTCACTGCTATAGCTCCATTGTGATTCATTGGAGGTGTTGATCTGTTTTGATTTTTCATGTTGCTAGGGTTCTTTTGCTGGTTTCTTCTCATCTGAGACCTCTTTTCTTAACTCAGGGCTAATAGGTTTGCAGGGCTCCTGTTCCTCACTGGAAATTCTCCTGTTTGGTTAGAGTAAGGGGACATCACTAGATAGTGCTCTTCCCCCTCCCCCACTCTGTAATGTTGATGTACCAGAGAAGGGGCATGCATACTAGAAGCCTGTAATGCAGTTGTTCTGATTTGTTCTGTTCACCTGTGATTGCCTCTGCTCAAGCCTGTGCTGACTGCTGTTTGGGTTGGGTAATGGGTTTCACCAGATATTTGTAGGATGTTTGAGTTGGAAGCTGGGCAAGACCCTCTTCACTGAGGCTGGTGTTATGGGGATTGCTCTAGCCAGGGTTTCCCACAGAGGTAACAGCCGCAGCTGGATGTGGTTGTCATGGGTTCCTGGGCTGTGTGAGCTAGCTCAAACCAGGTCACAATGTACTGGTGGCTTGAGGCTGGTGGGGGGGAGTCCCTGGCAGGGTGGTGGACATTGGAGCAGTTCTTCCGGCCTTGCTGCAGTGGTAGAGGCTCTGAGGTGGGGTCTCGGGTTCCAGGTACAGTGTTGGAGTTTGGAGATGGTGTCTCGGGCCTGGCGGAGGTTCATGCAGAGCCTCGGGCTCCAGCATGAGAGCCTCAGACCTGGGACTGGGGAGGAGCCAGAAGCAGAGCTTCTGAGCAGGACTGAGGAGCTGGAAGCAGAGCTGTGTGGACAGCAGGGCTGATCCAACCTGGACAGCGGGGTCAGGGCCAAGCAGGCAGGAGGCAGTTGGGGTCTGGAGGATGGAGTTGGGGTGGGGCCAAGCAAGTGGCAGACTGTTTTGCAGGCTCAGGGGCCCTGCGGATGCCAAGTCAGGTGGGCAGATGTCAGTTCCAGCAGCCCAGGGACCGCAGAGCTCTCCAATCCCCACCCAGAACCTGCCAAAGTGGTCACGCAATGCCTCTCAGGTCAGAGCCTGGTGCACCCCAGTCAATTCCCATGCTCAGCACCCCTTGTGCTCTAAGGGAAAAGTGCTTGGCTTCAAGTCACCAGGTATGGCTCAGGGAAGCCACAAGTCAGTCCACTCCCTCCCCAGCCCAGTGCAGACCTGGCACGGAGGACCTGAGAGCTCAGGATGGCTCTAGCTGCTGCCCGATCCCAACCACATTTGCTGCCTGGTACAATGGGTCTGCATAGACTCCAGGCAGGTCCCAATCAGACCAAGCAAAGGTCTGTAGGGGTGGTGGGAGCCATCTTGCAATTTGGTTCACCCTGCACCAGCAGAAGAAGCAGGGCATCCCAGCACTATATTCTCCTATTGTTCCCCACATATTCTCCCATCTCGTTATATGTGAAAGGTGAAAAAAGTCACCTTTTTTTTCCACTCTGAGTGTCCCGTGTTGCTTCTCTGTGATTTTACAATGCTACTTTAGGGAAGAGCGATCTGTATGTAGACAGCTGCCTATACCTTTCACTTCTTTTGCTGGGAGTGGCATGCAGGCAGGCTACTTCTAGTCTGCCATTTTTTTCCTCTCT
The DNA here is from genome assembly GCA_023783475.1 of Daubentonia madagascariensis. NCBI lineage: Eukaryota > Metazoa > Chordata > Mammalia > Primates > Daubentoniidae > Daubentonia > Daubentonia madagascariensis. The sequence goes on along the minus strand of JAKFHU010001990.1, from coordinate 23,396,840 downwards.
TGTGATGTTTAAAAATTTGTATTCTACCTCTAATGATGTCCCCTTTTCCTTTTCTAATGTTTAATTGTGTCTTTATTCTTTTTGTTGATTAGTCTTGCTAGAGATTAGTCTATTTTTTTTTCAAACAACAAGCTTTTGGTTTCTCGATCTCTATTGTTTCTTTCCTTACTTTTCCATTCATTTATATTCTTTACTTCTTTTCTTTTCTAGTTCTTTAGGTTTACTCTGTTATTCTCATTCCAGCTTCTTTAGCAAATACTTAACTTATTTCTTTTCAATATTTTTAAATAAATGTATTAAACCATAAATTTCCCCTAAGAAGAGTTTTAGCTTGATCCCAAAAATATTAGATGTGGGTTAGGGTAAATGACTGAACTATAAAAAAAGAGAACCCAATATACAATGGATCAAATAAGATACTTTATTTCCTTCTCATCTAAGAATCAGAGTGAGCATTACAAATTCACACACATAGCTGGATCCTAAGTTAATGGATCCTCTGCCATCTTCAACACATATCTCTCATGGTCACTTTGGTCACTATCATTCCAGCAAGGAGGGAAAACAAAAGAGTGTGGAGGAACATGTGTGCAAGGTTTTACAGGCCAGGTATTACTTCCAGTCATATTCTTTTGATGTGAATATAGTCATATGGCCACACCCAGCAGCAAAGTGGGCTGAAAATTCAGTCCTTGGTGATGTACTCATTATAAACCTATTGCAATAAAAGGGGAGATTTTGCAGTAGTCTTTGCCATAGATATTTTCATTGATGGTCATATATGTAACACCTATTGAAATTTCATCTCATGAATTATTGAGAAGTGCCTTCATTTCTTTCCAAGGATTTTGGGGGGGGGGTTTAAAAAAATAATCTGTTTATTGTTGAGTTGTAAGTTAATTACAGTGTTAATTTTACTCTATATAATATTGATTCTCTGAAATTTGTGTGAGAGTATGCCATCAATTGTCACTAAAACTCCATATGTATTTGAAAACAATATATATTCTCTGCTTTTTGGGTATAGGAGTCTATAATATCCATAATCAAACTTGCTAATTGTATTATTCAAATCTTTGCTATGCTTACTAAATTTTATTTGCTTACTCTATCAGGCCACAATATGCCTGCTCATATTCCATTGGCAAATTTATGTCACATGGTCTAGGGTAAAGTCAATAGGGCAGAGGAGTATACTCTAGCTGAATTGATTTACTAGAGACCATTTTAATACAATTAAGATCTTAACACAGGGTGTGGGGGATATACTGCTTTTAACTATATCCTTTCCCTATGACTGCATTTTAATTTAGGGCTCATTCAGCCTTCATAAATGAAAAAATATTTCTCAGTTTGTTTTAATTGGTTAGAGATGAGTTCATTTGTCAACCTTGCAATCACAGATTTCCTGGATTCTGTTTTTCTTTTCATCCCTGCTTCCAAACAGGCCAATTTTTTTTTCCTGTATTTTATCGAATGCAACTAACAACCACCAATCCAAGCTGGGAAGATACTGTTTCAAAATCTCTTTGCACAAATCACAAGTTCACTTGGTATATTTTCTGCCTTCAGAATTATTAGGTAACGGTTTACCCAATGTTTCACCACTATAAAACATGTCCATGTTACAGGTTCCAAGAATAGGATTTCATGACCTGCATCTTGGTCTCAAAGGCAACACCATATATTTTAGGTTTCTATTATAGGAACATTCAACTTCTAAATACCAATTTATGTATTAGTATTATGTTGTCTGCCCCACCAAAAAGATATGTTGAAGGCTAACCAATGTGACCTTATTTGGAAATAGAGCCATTGCAGATGTAATTTGTTAAGCTGATGTCATACTGGAGCAGGTGGATTCCTAATCCAATATGACTAGTATCCTTACAAAGAGATGGCCGTATAAAGACAGACACACAGAGAGACATATGGCAACAAGGGCAGAGACTGGAGTTACGCAACTGCAAGCCAAGGAGCACCAAAGATTTCCAGCAAACCAACAGAAGCTAGGAAGATACAAGAAATGATTCTCTTACAGGTTTCAGGTGGAGTTTTGCCCTACTAACACCTTGATTTCAGGCTTCTGGCCTTCAGGACTGTGAGACAATAAAATTCTGTTATTTTAAGCCGCCCTCTTTGTGGTACATTGTTACAGCACCCTTAGGAAACCAATACAATTGGTAAATGTGTTGGAATAGAGCTGAATTTTTAAAAAATAATCCCAAACTTGATGGCTCATAAAAACCGAAAAAGGTTTTTTTCTGGAGACAGAGTCTTCCTCTGTCACCCTGGCTAGAGTGTACTGATGTCATAATAGCTCACTGCAAACTCAAACTCCTAGGCTCAAGCGATCCTCCTGCCTCAGCCTCCCAAGTGGCTGGGACTACAGGTGTGCACAACCACACCTGGCTAATTTTTCTATTTTTCGTAAAGACAGGGTCTTGTTCTGTTGCCCAGGCCAGTCTTGAACTCCTGGTGTCAAGTGATCCTCCTGCCTTGGCCTACCAAAGTAATAGGATTACAGGCATGAGCCACTGCACCCAGCCTCTATATGTGTCTTTATATTTAAATTGGGTTTCTTATAAACAACATATAGTTGGGTAATTTTTTTATCCACTCTATCAGTCTCTGACTTTTAATTGATGTATTCAGACAATTCATATTTAAAGTGACTATTGACAATTTGGATTAATATCTACCATATTTTTAACTGTTTTCTGTGTGTTGCACTTGTTTTTTCTTTTCTTTTCTTTACTTTTTTTTTTATTTGAGACAGAGTGTCACTGTGTCATCCAGGCTAGAGTGCAGTGGCCTCATCGTAGCCCACTGCAACCTCAAACTCCTGGACTCAAGTGATCCTCCTACCTCAGCCTCCTGAGTAGCTGGAACTGCAGGTGCATACCACCACACCCAGGTAATTTTTCTATTTGTTGTAGAGATGGGAGTCTCACTTTTGCTCAGACTGGTCTCGAACTACTGAACTCAAGTGATCCTCCCACCTCAGCCTCCCAGAGTGCTAGGATTACAGCCATGAGCCACTGCACCTGGTCTGTGTTTTTTCTTTTAAAAATATTTCCCTTTTTCTGCCCTCAGCAGTTTTAAGTGAGCATTTTATATGATTCCATTTTCTCTCCTCTCTTTCCATGTCATTATGCCACTTCAAGGTAATTCAGATAACGTTTAGCACAGTATTCCCAGTTTATCCTACCCATCCTTTATAACATTGCTATTATTTATTTTACTTATCCATAAGCTATATTCATCCAATTCATATTACTTTAAATGAACAGTTGTCTGTTAGATAAGCTAAGAATAAGAGGAAAAAAGAGTTTTATTGTACCTTCATTTATTCCTTCTCTAACACTCTTTCTTTCTCTATGTAGACCAAAATTTTTAAATTTCTTACAAGGCAGATCTACAGGCAACAAATTTCCTCAGTTTTTGTTTATCTGAAAGAATCATTTTTTCTCCTTCACTTTTGCTTGATACAGAATTCTAGGTTGGTGGGGTTTTTTTCTTTCAACGCTTCCAATATTTCACTCTGCTCTCTTCTTGTTTGCATGTTTTCTGAAGATAATTGAATACATGCTTCTTATCCTTATTCCTCTATAGATAAGATGGGTTTTTCCTCCAATTTCTTTCAAGACATTCTCTTTATCTTTGGTATTCTGCAGTTTGAATGTCCCTCATGGACATAGATACAAAAATCCCTAACAAAATATTAGCAAATCAAACCCATCAATATATTAATATAAAAAGGATAATAAATAATGATCAAGTAGGAATTCAAGGTTGGTTTAACATTCAAAAATCAATGATATTCACCATATTGACAGAATAAAGAAGAAAGAAATATATCATTTTAATGTATGCAAATAAAAGCATTGTACAAAATTCAACAGAAATTCATAATTTAAAAAAATTTTTTAACAAACTAATTAGAAGGACACCTCCTCAATCATATGAAAGGCATCTATGGGGTGGAGGAAGGATCTATAACTAACATACTTAATTGTGAAATACTGAAGAAAGATGAGAAACAAGGCAAAGATGCTCATTGTCACCAATTCTATTTAACATTGCAATGAAGGTCTTAGCCATCGAAACATGGAAAGAAAAGGAAATAAAAAGCAAAAACATTGAAAATAAAAAGTAAAACTGTCTCTTTTTAGAGATGTAAGGACTATAAATTTTAAAAGCCTAAGAAATTTAACATTCATGACAACTAACAAATGAATGCTGCAAAGTCACAGGACACAAGGTTAATATTTGAAAATTAGTATATGTGTATGTATTAACACAGCAAACAATTGGAGAATGAAGTTAATATCACCTATGCATGCTAAATTTCTTCCTGTTATGGTTTCAAACTTTCTGATCCTTTTTGCTATGCTTTCTTTGATCTTTTTAGACATCATAAGTATACTCACTTTAAGGCCCTTATCAGACTCTCACAAACTCAATTTAATATGCAGCACATTTATATTTCAATTACATTTTTTAAGTTAAGATCAACATAACTACCATAACTTATATTTTTTCATATGTTTTACACTTCCGGTTTGCAAGCTAATTTTATGTAGAAAGTATTTAATTTAAATTTGTTCTCTCCTCTGTCTCTCTTTATTCCCCCTCTCACTTGATATATTTGCAGTTACAGCCATCTAATCCTTCAATCCCCAGTTGGAAACCAGTTCATGCAACAATGGTTTGGGGTCCTTGTCATACAGTGATATAAGAGAAATCATGGTTCATCTAATGAACTCAATTGCAAGAAAGAAAGATTTGATTAGTTCTGGATCAAGCTGTAATATAAGAAAGCAATAGGAAGCAAATTTTATACCTCCCAGTCATTAGTAAGGACTCCCAAAATCAACTCTTGTGAAGTTTCACTGTTCTTTATATGTTCTTCACATATTCAGAATACTAATATTTGTCAGATTTGCATAAGGAAAATAATCTTCTAATGTATTTGTTTTCTTACAACTGAGCTTTGTGAGTTACTTGTATATTCTAAATAGAAGTCCTTTAATGCTATTTAGCTTTGGAAATATGCTACACAGTCTGTTGTTTGTCTTTCTTTTTCCTTTTTTTTAATTTCAGAATATTACAGGGGCACGAATGTTTTAGTTACATAAATTGCTTTTGTACTGTTTGAGTCAAAATTATAAGTGTGCCCATCCTGCAGATAGTGTGCATTGTACCCATTAGGTGTGAATTTACCCACCCTTTCTCCCTTCTCCTACCTACTTGATTTCTGATAAATGTTATTTCCATATGTGCACATAAGTGCTGATCAATTAGTTCCAATTTAATGGTGAGTACATGTGCTGTTTGTTTTTCTATTCTTGTGATACTTCACATAGATGATCTCCAGTTCCATCCAAGTTAATATAAGAGGTATTAGTTCACCATTTTTTTATGGCTGAGTAGTACTCCATGGTATACATATACCACATTTTATTAATCCACTCATGCATTGATGGGCACTTGGGTTGTTTCCACATCTTTGCAATTGTGAATTATGCTGCTATAAACATTTGAGTGCAGGTTTATTTTGACAGAATGTCTTTTATTCCTTTGGGTAAAGACCCAGTAGTGCGACTGCTGGATCAAATGGTAGTTCTACTTTTAGTTCTTTGAGGTATCTCCATTCTAATTTCCATAGAGATTGTACGAGTTTGCCGTCCCACTAACAGCGTATAAGTGTTTCTGTCTCTCTGCATCCACGCCAACATCTGTTGATTTGGGATTTTTTTGATAAAAGCCATTCTCACTGGACTTAGGTCATATCTCATTGTGGTTTTGATTTGCATTTCCATGACGATTAGAGATGTTGAGCATTTTTCATATGTTTCTTGGCCATTAGTCTATCTTGTTTTTTTTGTTTTGTTTTGTTTTTTTTTTAATAATTTATTTTTTTAATTTCAGAATATCATGGGGGTACAACATTTTGGCCATACACATTGCCCCTGTTCTGCCCGTGTCAGAGCCACAATCGTGGTCGTCTCCCAAACTGTGCTCCCCACATCCATTCAGTGAGAGTTTTTCCCATCCCTTCCACCCCCCTCCCGCCCGCCCGCCCTCTGATGAATGTTATTGCCCTGTGTGATGTAAGTGTTCATCAGTTAGTACCAGTTTGATGGTGAGTACCAGTGATGCTTGTTTTTCCAATCCTGTGACACTTCGCTTCGAAGAATGGGTTCTAGCTCCGACCAGGATAATACCAGATGTGTTAATTCACTATTGTTCCTTATTGCTGAGTAATACTCCATGGTATACATATACCACATTTTATTGATCCACTCGTGTATTGATGGGCACCTGGGTTGTTTCCACAACTTTGCAATTGTGAATTGTGCTGCTATGAACATTCGAGAGCAGATGTCTTTATTATAAAATGTCTTTTTTTCTTTTGGATAAATACCCAGTAGTGGGATTGCTGGGTCAAATGGTAATTCTACTTTTAATTCTTTGAGATATCTCCATATTCTTTTCCATAGAGGTTGTACTAATTTGCAGTCCCACCAGCAGTGTATGAGTGTTCCTACCTGTCCACATCCCCGCCAACATTTGTTATTTGGGGATTTTTGATATGAGCCAATCTCACTGGAGTTAAGTGATATCTCATTGTGGTTTTGATTTGCATTTCCCTGATGATTAGAGAAGTTGAGCACTTTTTTATATGTTTGCTGGCCATCATTCTGTCTTCTTTGGAAAAGTTTTTGTTCATGTCCTTTGCCCATTTTTTAATAGGGTTGTTTGATTTTTTCTTGTTGATTTTCCTAAGTTCTGTATAGATTCTGGTTATAAGCCCTTTATCAGAGGTGTAGCATGCAAATATTTTCTCCCATTCTGTAGGTTGTCTGTTCACTCTAGTGATAGTTTCCTTGGCTGTGCAGAAGCTTTTCAATTTGATCAGGTCCCATGTATTTATTTTGGTTGCTGCTGTGATTGCTTTGGGGGTCTTCTTCATAAATTCTTTGCCTAGGCCAATGTCCATAAGAGTTTTTCCAACATTTTCTTCGAGAATTCTTATGGTTTCATGTCTTAGGTTTAGATCTGTTATCCATTGTGAATTGATTTTTGTGAGAGGTGAGAGGTGTGGGTCCACTTTCAGTCTTCTACATATGGCCATCCAATTTTCCCAGCACCATTTGTTGAATAGGGAATCTTTTCCCCAGTGTACGTTTTTCTGGAATTTGTCAAAGATCAGGTGACTGTATGAGGTTGGTTTTATATTTGGGTTCTCAGTCCTGTTCCATTGGTCTATGTGTCTGTTCTTGTGCCAATACCATGCAGTTTTGGTTACTATAGCCTTGTAGTATAGTTTGAAGTCTGGTAGATAGATGCCTCCCAATTTGTTCTTTTTGCTTAAGATTGCTTTGGCTAGACGGGGTCTTCTCTGGTTCCACACGAAGCGTAGAATTATTTTTTCTAGATCGGCAAAAAATGATGTTGGTATTTGGATAGGGATTGCATTGATTCTGTAAATTAATTTAGGTAGCAAAGCCATTTTTACTATGTTGACTCTGCCTATCCAAGAGCATGGTAAGGTTTTCCATCTATTTACATCCTCTGCAATTTCCTTTCTCAGTGTTTCATAATTCTCTCTATATAGGTCTTTGATCTCCTTAGTTAAATATATTCCTAAATAATTAATTTTCTTTGTTGCTATTGCAAAAGGTATAGCATCTTTAATTTGTTTCTTGGCTTGATTGTTATTAGCATATATGAAGGCTATGGATTTGTGTGTATTAATTTTGTATCCTGAGACTTTGCTGAATTCATTTATCAATTCCAGTAATCTCTGGGTTGAATCCTTGGGGTTTTCTATGTATAATATCATATCGTCTGCAAATAGTGAAAGTTTGACCTCTTCTGCCCCTATCTGGACGCCCCTGATTCCTCTGTCTTGTCTAATTGCTGTGGCCAGGACTTCCAGCACTATCTTGAAAAGAAGTGGAGATAGTGGACACCCTTGTCTGGTGCCAGTTTTAAGGGGGAATGCCTTCAATTTTTCCCCATTCAGTATGATATTGGGTGTGGGTTTATTGTATATGGCTTTAATAGTTTCTAGGAATGAGCCATCTATGCCTATATTGTTAAGAGTTCTTATCATAAAAGGGTGTTGGATTTTGTCAAAAGCCTTTTCTGCATCTATTGAAAGGATCATATAATCTTTGTTCTTGCTTTTATTTATATGGTGAATTACATTTATAGATTTGCGTACGTTGAACCATCCCTGCATCTCGGGAATGAAGCCCACCTGATCATGATGGATTATTTTTTTGATGTACATTTGAATTCGGTTTGCTAGGATTTTATTGACAATTTTTGCATCTATATTCATAAGGGATATTGGTCTGTAGTTTTCTTTTTTTGTTGTGTCCTTTCCTGGCTTTGGTATCAAGGTGATATTGGCTTCGTAGAATGAGTTTGGGAGGATTCCATCCTTCTGGATATTTTCAAATAATTTCTGCAGTATAGGCACCAGTTCTTCTTTGTAGGCTTGGTAGAATTCAGGTGTGAACCCATCTGGTCCGGGACTTTTTTTGTGGGTAGATTTTTAATTACTGCTTCAATTTCGGTGCTTGATATTGGTCTGTTTAGAAATTCAGTTTCTTCCTGGTTGAGCCTAGGGAGGTAGTGTGTTTCTAAGAATTTGTCCATTTCCTCCACGTTTTCGTGTTTGTGGGCATAGAGATTTTTGTAGTATTCAAAGATGATGTTTTGTATTTCCATGGTATCAGTTGTGACTTCTCCTTTTTCATTTCTAATTGAGCTTATTAGAGTCCTTTCCTTTCTGCTTCTGGTCAACCTGGCAAGTGGCCTGTCTATTTTGTTTATCTTTTCAAAGAACCAGCTTTTCGTTTCATTGATCTTCTGTATTGTTCTTTTGTTCTCGATTTCATTTAATTCTGCTCTAATTTTGGTTATTTCTTTTCTTCTGCTGGTTTTAGGATTGCTTTGCTCTTCCTTTTCCATTTCCTTAAGATGATTCATTAGTTTACTGATTTGTGACTTTTCTTTCTGCCTTTTGGATGTGGGAATTTAGGGCGATAAGTTTTCCTCTCAGGACTGCTTTTGCTGTATCCCACAGATTTTGATAACTTGTGTCCCCATTATCGTTTAGTTCGAAGAATCTTTTGATTTCATTTTGAATCTCCTCTTTGACCCAATACTCATTCATCAATAGATTGTTTAGTTTCCAAGTTTTTGGAGGAAGATGTGAGTTTCTGTTGGAATTGATATCTAATTTTATTCCGCTGTGGTCTGAAAAGATACATGGTATGATTTCTATTTTTTTGAATTTGTTTAGATCTGTTTTGTGGCCTAGGATGTGGTCAATTTTAGAGAAAGTTCCATGAGCTGATGAGAAGAATGTATATTCAGTGTTATTTGGGTGGAGTGTTCTGTAGATATCTGTTAGGCCCAAATGTTCTAGAGTCCTGTTTAGGTCTTTTATTTCTCTATTTAATTTTTGTTTGGAGGATCTGTCCAGTTCCGTCAGTGGGGTGTTGAAGTCCCCTGCAATTATGGCATTCCTGCTTATTATGTTGTCTAGATCTAGCAGCATTTGCTTTATGTACCTGGGTGCTCCTGTGTTGGGTGCATAAATGTTTAGGATTGTTAAATCCTCTTGTGAAATTTTTCCCTTCACCACTATATAGTGTCCATTTTTGTCCTTCTTTACTTTTATTGCTTTAAAATTGATGTCATCTGAAATGAGGATGGCTACTCCAGATTTCTTTTGGTTTCCATTAGCCTGAAAAATTGTATTCCATCCTTTCACCTTGAGTCTGAATGCATCTTTGTGTGTGAGGTGTGTTTCCTGAAGACAACAGATACTTGGTTTGTATTTTTTAATCCATTCAGCCAGCCTATGTCTCTTCAATGGGCAGTTCAAGCCATTTACATTTATTGAGAGAATTGATATTTGGGGTAAATTTCTGATTATTCTGTTGGGTGGTATCTTTTGTTTTACCTCTTGCATCATTGTGGAATCTGGTTTCTGGGGTTTTAGCCTTTGCATAATTTTACATAGGTGGGTGTCTGTTGCGCTGGTTAGTGTATAATGCAGGTCTAAGCATTTCTTGCAAGGCCGGTCTGGATTTCGCAAATTCTATCAGTGATTGCTTATCTGGAAAAGTCTTTATTTCTCCCTCATATAAGAAGCTTAGTTTGGCAGGATACAGAATTCTGGGTTGACCTTTGTTTTGTTTTAGGAGATTGATGATGTCTCCCCAATCCCTTCTGGCTTGTAAGGTTTCAGTTGAGAAATCTGCAGTTAATCTGATGGGTTTCCCTTTGTAGGTTACCTCCTTTTTTTGTCTTACAGCTCTGAGGAGTGCCTCTTTTGTGTTTACTTTGGTCAGTCTAATAATTATGTGGCGTGGTGAATGCCTTTTCACGTTGACTCTCCCAGGAGTCCTGTGTGCTTCTTGTACTTGGATGTCGAGGTTTCTGGCTAAGCCATGGAAATTTTCCTCTATTATTCCTTCAAATAAATTTTCCAGCCCATGCAAATTTTCTTCCTCTCCCTCAGGGATACCTATTATCCTTATGTTTGGCCTCTTTACATAATCCCACATTTCTTGTATGCTTTTTTCCTGTCTCTTGTTTTTGTGTTCTTTCTCTTCGGCTGATTTATTTAGCGCATAGGAGCTGTCTTCTAGCTCTGAAATTCTTTCCTCTGCATGGTCCAGCCTATTCTTAAGGCTTTCCACTGTGTTTTGTAGATCCTTGAATGCTTCTTTCATTTCTAGGATTTCTATTTGATTTTTCCGTAATATTTCTATTTCTTTGGAGAATTTTTCATTCATTTCTTGCATTTTTCTTGTGGTTTCTTTGTGCTGGGATTCAATTTTCTCTTGAATTTCATTGAGCTTTCTTATAATCCATAAACGAAATTCCTCTTCTGTCATTCTACCCATTTCATTTGGGTTGGTATCCATTGCTGAGGAACTGATAATTTCTTTTGGGGGTGACTTTTCACTCTGATTTTCATGTTCCCTGAGTTCTTTCGCTGGTTTTTTCTCATCTGGCCTCTTGGTCGAGAGCTGGGGGTGTTAGAGCTAGTTTATGGCCCTGTCACCAGGCCCACAATTATTTTTCCTTGGCAAAGCCAGGGAGAGAAGTAGTGGCCTGTATTGCCTTAGGTGTATTTTAGCAAGTTTGTTGGATCTTGAGTTAACTCTGACCTGTGGTCTTCTCCTCTTCCCAGTGGAGTGTGGTGAGAATGACCTCCCAGCTTGGGCTCTGAGCTAATGGATTGTACTTGAGAATATGAGTCCTCCGCTCCCTATTAGCTAGGTATTCTGTTATGTCCGTAGCAGACTCTGATTCCCCAGTTGGGGTATGCGAAAGCCCTGTGCTTTGGGAGGGGTCTTGTAGCTCCTAGGGGTTACTTTGACCCTGCTCTTCCTGAGGTTCTGGTAGAAACACAATTTCCTTTGGCTGCAGTGTGAGAGCTGAGTTGGGAAAATTCTACACAGCTCAGAGGTTGCTCATCTAGCCACGTGTGGCTGCCCTTCTGATGTGTGTCTCCGCGTGAAACTGGTTGATAGGGGGATCTCCAATTGTGCACCCCTTTTCCACCACTAGACCTCAAGGCGAGGCAGGTGGCCGTCTCTATCCCCAGCAGTCTCCACCGGGGGGATGTTCCCACGGGGAGGGGGGAGTAGTGGCAGCTGGAAGCACTCTTGGGTGGCTCGAAATTCCCTATTGAAGTGGGCAGGATTATGGGGAGCTGCTCTGGTTCAGCCTGTGGCTCTTGAGGTATTTGGTTGTCATGGGAACCAGCAGTTATACCAAATGAGTCACTATGGCCAGCAACCTTCAAAATGAGCGATCTCTGGGGTACAGGAGGGCTGGGACCTGAGGGGCGGGCACTAGGACCGGCACGGAGCGGAGTTGTCAGAGGCCAGAGCCGGGGTAGCAGAACCAGATGGACGAGCTGCAAACTGTTTCCAATACTCAAAGGTCCCACCTCTACAGTTCCGGGATCTCGTCCCACCTGGAACCCACGGATGCCGCTGTCCCTGGCCACCACAGGCAAAGCCTGTCTCGCCCCAGCGGATGAGCCCTGGGCCGGGGCGGGGGGGAGCTAGAGACGCGGCTCACGGCTCCGCGCGGGCGGCTGTAAAGATGGCGGCCGCCGCCAGCCTGGTGCACAGCCGGGCTGCGATCGCGCCGGGAGCGCAGTTTTTCTCCACCGGTAGTTGTTAGCAACCTCTAAGGGCGCGTCCTGCTCTCCGATAAACTCCTGGGCCCAGTCCCGCTGACTTCTAGTGGCGCAGTGCTGGCCTGCGGGTTCCCGGGAACCCGGGAAGCGCACTGTCCCGGGAAGCTGAATCTCGGTCCCCGCCCAGTTCCTCCCCAGCCCTCGGCAGTCTCTGTATATTGCAGCTGCGAGTTGTGTCTGGCTCTGGCTACTTCCTCCTCCTCTCCACAGGGCTCACCGGCCCGAGCAACCGCTCTGTCCCAACTCTGGGCTTGTCCCTGACTGCGTGTATGGGGAGGCGCGTAACCGCTTGGGGGGCAGGTCGCGCTGCACCGACCTGGCGAGTGCGTCCTTCCCGCGCTCTGGGCTCTATTGTGCTCCGTGCGCCCTCCGATCTTCGTGAAAATTTTGTACCTGTTTTCTTGGGCTGGGCGTTCGGCATTGTTTCTCTGTCATTCGCAATGCTGTTTTTGGAGTGAGCGGTCCGTGTTCACAGGCAGCCGCTGGCGTTCTTCACCTCCTTTCCTGGGAGCGGTACGGTGGGCGGACCCTATCACACCGCCATTTTTTCCAGCCCCCCTAGTCTATCTTGTTTTGAAAAGTTCTGTCCATGTCTTTTGCCCACTTTTTAATGGGGTTCTTTGATTTTTTTCTTGCTGATTTGATTGAGTTCTTTATAGATTCTAGTTATCAGCCCTTTATCAGATATATAGCATGCAAACATTTTCTCTCATTCTCTAGGTTGTCTACTCTCTCTATTGATTGTTTCCTTGGCTGTGCAGATGCTTTTAAATTTAGTCAGGTCCCAATTATTTATTTTTGTTGTTGCTGTGATTGCTTTTGGGGTCTTCTTCACAAATTCTTTGACTCGGCCAATGTCTATAACACTTTTCCAACATTTTATTCTAGAATTCTTATAGTTTCATGCCTTAGGTGTAAGGCTGTTATCCATCGTGAGTTGATTTTTGTGAGTGGTGAGAGGTGCGGATCCTGTTTCAGTCCTCTACATGTGGCCATCCAATTTTCCCAGTACCATTTATTTAATAGGGATTCTTTTCCCCAGCGTATGTTTTTGTCTGCTTTGTCAAAGATCAGATGGCAATGTCAGGATGGTTTTATATGTGGGTTCTCTGTTCTGATCCGTTGGTCTACGTCTCTGTTCTTATGCCAGTACCACGCTGTTTTGGTTACTATAGCCTTGTAGTATAGCTTGAAGTCTGGTAAATTGATGCCTCCCAATTTGTTCTTTTTGCTTAAGATGACTTTGGCTGTATGGGGTTCCATGTGAAGCACAGAATTTTTTTTCTAGATCTGCAAAAAATGATGTTGGTATTTTAATAGGGATTGCATTGAATCTGTAGATGACTTTGGGTAGTATAGACATTTTAACAATGTTGATTCTGCTGATCCATGAGCATGGTATGCTTTTCCATCTGTTTATGTCCTCTGCTACTTCCTTTCTCAGTGTTTCATAGTTACCCCTGTAGAGGTCTTTCACCTCCATGGTAAAATATATTCTTAGGTATTTTATTTTCCTTGTTGCTATTGTGAAAGGTATTGAGTCTTTGATTTGGTTCTCAGCTTGACTGTTGTTGGGAATAGAAATGCTACAGATTTGCATACATTGATTTTGTAACCTGAGACTTTGCTGAATTTATTTATCAATTTCAGTAGTCTCTTGGCAGAATCTTTGGTGTTTTCTAGATATAACATCACATCATCAGCAAAGAGTGAAAGTTTGATCTCTTCTGCCCCCATTTGGATAACCCTGATTCCCCTCTCTTGTCTGATTACTCTGGCTAGGACTTCCAGCACTATGTTGAATAGAAGTAGTGACAGTGGGCAACCTTGTATGGTTCCAGTTCTAAGTGGGAATGCTTTCAATTTTTCACCATTCAATGTGATGTTGACTGTGGGTTTGTTGCATATGGCTTTTACAATTTAAAATATATAGATGGTAAGTACCATCTATGCCTATTTTGTTAAGCATTATTATCATAAAAGTGTGCTGAATTTTGTCAAAATTTTTTTTGCATCTATTGAGAATATCATATGGTCTTTGTTTTTACTTCTATTTATGTGGTAAATTATATTTCTAGATTTGTGTATCTTGAATGATCCCTGCATTTTTGGGATGACGCCCACTTGGTCATGATGGATTATATTTTTGATGAGCAGCTGAATTCAGTTTGCTAGGATTTTATTTAGAATTTTTACATCTATATGCATAAGGGATATTGGTCTGTAGTTTTTTTTGTTGAGTGTTTCCTGGCTTTGTTATTAAGGTGATGTTGGCTTTGCAAAACATGTTGGGGAGAATTCCTTCCTTCTCTATGTTATGGAATAATTTCTGCAGTATAGGTACAAGTTCTTCTTTGTATGTCTGGTAAAATTCAGCTGTGAAACCATCTGGTCAAGGACTTTTTTTTGTTGGAAGATTTTTTATTGTTGCTTTAATTTCATTACTTGATATTGGTCTGTCCAGGAATTCTATTTCTTCCGGATTGAGCCTAGGGAGGCTGTGTATTTCTGAGAATTTGTCCATTTCCTCCACATTTTTAAGTTTTTGTGCATAGAGATTTTTATAGCATTCAGAGATGGTATTTTGTATTTCTGTGGTATCAGTTGTAATTTCTCCTTTTTCATTCCTCTTTGAGCTTATTAAAGTCCTTTCTTTTCTGTTTCTGGTTAATCTCACAAGAAACCTGTCAATTTTGTTTATCTTTTCAAAGTACCAATGTTTTGTTTCATTAATCTTCTGGATAGTTCTTTTGTTCTCGATTTCATTTAGCTCTGCTCTGATCTTGCTTCTTTATTTTCTTCTGCTGGGTTTGGGATTGGTTTCCTCATCCTTTTCCAATTCCTTGAGATGATTCATTAGATTGTTGATTTGTGATCTTTCTGTCTTTTGGATGTAGGCATTCATGGCCACGAATTTTCCTCTCAGGACTGCTTTAGCTCTATCCCGCAGATTTTGATAACTTGTGTCCCCTTTATTATTTAGTTCAAAGAATCTTTTGATTTCCATCCTAATTTCCTCCTTGACCTGACTATCATTCAGCAGTAGGTTGTTTAGTTTCCATGACTTTGTGTAGAGATGAGTGTTTCTGTTGGAGTTGATTTCTAATTTTATCCCACTGTGGTCTGAGAAGATGCATGGTATAATTTTTATTTTTAAAAATTTGTTGAGACATGTTTTGTGGCCTAGGTGTGATCAATCTTAGATTGTTCCCTGAGAATGTTCCATGAGCTGATGAGAAGAATGTATATTCAGTGGTTTCTGGGTAGAGTGTTCTGTAAATATGTTAGGCCCATTTGTTCTAGAGTTCTTTTTAAGTCCATTGTTTCTTTTTTATTTTCTGTTTGGAGGATCTGTCCTGTTCTGTCAGAGAGGTGTTGAAGTCCCCAGCTATTGTGGTGCTGCTGTTTATCCTTTTGTTTAGATCAAGTAGGATTTGCTTTATGAATCTGGGTGCACCTGTGTTCTGTGTGAGGTGCATAAATATTTAGGATTGTAATGTCTTCATGTTGAATTGTTCCCTTTACCATTATATAATGACCATCTTTGTCTTTCTTTACTTTTGTTGATTTGAAGTCTCTGTTATCTGATATGATAACCACTACTGCAGCTTTCTTTTGGTTTCCATTTGCATGGAATATTGTTTTCCATCCCTTCACCTTGAGTCTGAATGAGTCCTTGTAGGTTAGATGCTATTTCCTGGAGACAGGAGATACTTGGCTTGTATTTTTTATCCATTCAGCCAGCCTATGTCTCTTCAGTGGGGAGTTCAAGCCATTCACATTTACTGAAAGAACTGATAAGTCAGGTCGATTTCTGTTCATCCTGTTGAATAGAACTTTGTTGCTTTAACTCTTGAGCCATTGTGGTATCTGGGCTTTGACCTTTAGCTTTAGGGTGATTTTACACTGGTGGTTGTCTATTGTGCTGCTCTGTGTATAATGCAGTTCTGAGTACTTCCTGCAGGGCAGGTCTTGCCTTCACAAATTCCCTCAGTGTTTGCTTGTCTGAGAAAGTCTTTATCTCCCCCTCATATATGAAACTTAATTTTGCAGGATACAAAATTCTAGGCTGGCCATTATTCTGTTTGAGGAGACTGAGAATGGGGCCCAAATCCTTTCTGGCTTGTAAGGTCTCAGTTGAGAAGTCTGCAGTTAGTCTGATGGGTTTTCCTTTGTATGTTACCTGCTGCTTTCACCTTATGGCTTGTAGGAGGACCTCTTTCATGTTTATTTCGGCCAGTCTGATGACTATGTGTTGTGGTATTTCCCTATTTGTGATGAATCTCCCAGGAGTCCTTTGAGCTTCTTTTTTGTTTGTTTGTTTCTTTTTTTTTTTTTTCCTCCCAAAGTTCACGTATTGGAACCTTTGAGCTTCTTGTACCTGGATGTCTAGATTTCTAGCAAGGCCAGGGAAATTTTCTTCCAATATTCCCACAAATAGCTTTTACAACACTTGTGTATTTTCTTCTCTGCCTTCAGGGATGCCTATGATTCTTATGTTAGCCCTCTTTATAATCCCATATTTCTTGTAGGCTTTGTTCATTCCTCTTATTTCTCTGCTCTATCTCTTTGACTGACTTGTTTAATTCAAAGGTGTTATCTTCATGCTCTGAGATTCTTTCTTCTGCCTGATCTAACCTATTCTTAAGGCTTTCCACTGTGTTTTGTATTACCTTGAATGAATTTTTAATTTCCAGAAGTTGTTTGATTTTTCTTTAATAATTCAATTTCTTTAATGAATTTTTCATTCATTTACTGCATTGTTTTTGTTGTTTCTTTGTGTTGGGTTTCTATTTTCTCTTGAATTTCATTGAGCTTCCTTACAATCCATGTTCAAAATTCTTCATCTGTCATTTCAATACTCTGATTTTGGTTGGTATCCATTGCTAGAGAGTTGGTGTTCCCTTTTGGGGGTGTGCTTTCACTCTGATCCTTCATACTTCAAGAGTTGTTTTGCTGATTCCTTCTCATTTGGAGCAGTTGTTGCTTCTTACTTTTGAGTTTTCTTTTGTTTAGATAATGACATGCCCAGTTTAATCCCTGAGCCAGTAGGTGGTGCTTGTGGATGAGATCAACCCCACCCTGTATGATTGAGTCAGTAAATGCTGTATAGGGTGTTCAAACTGACTTCCCTCTCAGTAGGTGGTGCTTGCCAGAAGAAACAAGCTGCAATGGTGCTTGTTTTTGGATCCTGTGCCCAGCTCTAGTTCCTTAGGAGAAGCACTTGATTGCCCCAGGAAGTGGATGGGGCCCTGGAACTTCCAGGTGAGTCCTCATTCTCCACCACAGCAGAGGTGAGTAGGGGAGTGAGGCTGGGCAGGGCTGGGTTGGGTAAGTTTGCCCTCAAGCTCCACAAATGCTGGCAAGGGATCTGCTTCAGCAGGGGTCAAAGGTCCTCTCCCTGCCTCTGGGCAAAGCTGCCAAGGAGGGGCTGATGTGGCCCCACTCAACCAGAAAGTCTATCTGTAGAGGTGAGGCTGTCTGAGACCCATAGTCTGGCAGTCTGGAGCAGGCCACTCCTCTCCACCCTCCCTTATTCTGCAGTTTCCCCTGGGTCTCTGCCAGCAGGCAGGACCTCAAGCCAGCCAAGCTTGTCCCCATGCAGATATTTTCCAACTCTGGCCCAACTGTGATGTAGGCCACAAGGTTCCCTGCCCAGGATCCCAGCCTGAGCTGGGGGGACAACCCTCCCATGGGAGGAGGGGTGCCCCACAGCACGCTGCAGCTAGAACCCACACTGCACTCCCTCCCCGATCTGCCCCTACAGGCACCCACACCTCCTGAGACTAATTCACAAATATCTCCTCTGTGCCCCCAAGCAATGTGATTGAGACCTGGGGGTATGGGATCTGGCTTGCAGGCCTGTCCCTAGGGCCCCAGAGATCAATCCCTGACCATGCCAGGGAGAAGCATGCTGATCCCAAGTCACCCACAGGGTGCCCAAGCTGGTTTGATGTCCCTCCACCTCGGGGTGTGTCCCACTCTGATGGGCCCACCAGGCAAGCAGCACCAGGAAGGGCCTGCAGGCAGGGAGCTCACAGTCCAAGAGCCCCTCAGTCTGCTGCAGGACCCCCAAAGGAAAGGTCTGAGCCCCACTGGCTGTGGAAGCCTCCATGTGGTGGCTCAATTGTCTCTCTTGGCAGCCATGGGTCAGGGAGGGGAAGGGGAGAAAAAGAATCTGGGTGGAAGAAAGCCAGCACTCCGGTCATCTCCAACCCTGTCTCTGGGAGGCGGTCCGCCCAGGATTACCTGGCTCTGGAGTCACGCAGATCACCCGGCACCCACTGGACCCCTGTGGCTCTTGCAGTCTGGGCCAGAGTTGGAAAATATCTGTGTGGGGATTAACAAGACTAAACCTGAGAAGTTGAAGCCCCCTGGGGAGGACAAAGGCACACAGTGGATAGAGAAGCAACATGGCACCTGCTGTCCAGCTCAGGTCTGTGTGGCGGGAGGCATCCTGGGGGGCTGGGAGCCTGGTGCCCTGTCTGCAAGAAACTCCCAGCTCACTGATGGCAGCAGTCTCTGGGCTCATGTGGGCAGAACGTCTCTCCAGCAGCTTGGGAGCCCACTGACTGTCGAGATGCAAGGGAGGGAGAAACTAACCACTCCACCTACCCTTCTCACCAGTCTCTAAGCCTCTCAGGGGTTGGTCTCCACTGATACCTTTCTCTTTCCAGTTCTGCTCCACAGCCTCTTCCTGTGGAGTCTCCTGAAGGTTCTGGCACCATTCTTTCAGACCCTCATCTGATCTATGTTTGTCTGTCTGTTTTTTCTCTTTCATCTAAAACTTCTCCTTCTTACTGAGACGCTCTGGCTGGTGGTGTCTCTGGTCTGCCATCATGCTCTCTTTCCCTTTTCTTAAGTGTTATTTGAAGAGCAGAAATTTTTAATTGGATGAAGACTAATTTATCATTTTTTCCTTTTGTGTGTGATTATTTTTGGAGACAGGGTCTCACTATGTTACCCAGGCTGGTCTTGAACTCCTGGGCTCAAGTTCTCCTCACACCCCAGCCTCCCTCCCAACACCCCGCTCACCTCAGCCTCCCCAGTAGCTGGGACTACAGATGCCTGCCATGCACCTGTCCATTTTTTCCTTTTATGGACCATACTTATTGTGTCATATCTAAGAAATATTTGTCTAAACAAAGGTCACAACATTTCTCTCCTGTTTTTTTGTAGAGGCATAATAGTTTTGGGTTTTACATTTAGGTCTTTGACTCATTTTGAGTTAATTTTTGTATATAGAGTAAAATATTGTTCAAGGTTCTTTTCTCTTCTCTCTCTCTCTCTCTCTCTCTCTCAGCATGTGGAAATTGAGTTTCTCTAGCACCATTTGTTAAAAGACTTTTTCCATTGACTTGTCTTTACTCCTTTGTTGAAGATCAATTGCTACATATGTGTAGGTCTGTTTCTGAACCCTATTATGTTCCATTGATGTATGTGTCTATCCTCCCAATACCACAATGTGTTGAATACTATAAATTTAAGTGTAACTCCTCCAAATTTCAAAAAATTTTCCAAAAATTTTAGTTCCTTTACTTTTCCATATACATTTTAGAATCAGCCTGTCAATTTCTACAGAAAAAGTCTGACTGGATTTTTATTGGTATTTCATTAAATCTATAGATCAATTTGGGGAGAATTGGTATCTTTACACTACTGAGTCTTCCAATTCATGAACACAGTATATCTCTGTTTCTTTAGGTTGTCTCTTTTCTTTTATCAATATTTTATATTTTCAGAATAAAATCTTGTGAATATTTTTGTTAGGATTTTACCTAAGAATTTCATATTTTGGCACTATTATAAGGGGTACATTTCTAGTTCAATTTCCAATTGTTTATTGCGAGTACACAGAAATACAATTGACTTTTGTACATTTTATCCTGCAACCTTGCTAAACTTAATTATTAGTTCTACTAACTTTATGTAGATCCTTTGAGATTTTCTATGTGGACAATCATCACCCAAGAATAGAGAGAGTTATAGTTTTTCCTTTCCAAATTGTATGCCTTTTCCTTCTTTTTTTTTTTTTTTTTTTTTTGCCTAATTGCAAAAGAAGTCTTCCTACTCCTGAACATCACATATACCTCCATTTAGGCTTCTCTAATGTCATTTGGAGTGAAGACTGGCTACTTATACAACATACTCTTTTGTTCTGGAGCACAAAACTATATTAAATTCCCAACCTCCCTTGCACTTAGGAGTGGCCAGTATCATGGAATCCTAGTCAAAAGAATGTGAGCAAAAGAAATGCACACGATTTCCACCCCTATCCCAAAGGAGTCACTAGCTCCCAGCCCTAGCACCTTCTCTTGCGTGATCCTCTATATATGTTTATTATAGCAACTTTTGGAAGCCACATGTTAAATATGGCAGAGTCCATACATGGACAGAGCCTGAGCACATAAATCTCTACTTGGAGGAAAGCCACTCACTATCCAAAACATTTGTTTGTTTGGGGTTACCCTGAGCAAGAAATAAATACGTATTGTGCTAAGCCACTGGCAAATGGAGTTATCTGTAAAACCAGCATGACCCTAACTAATACATGATTCAATATAGTTTTGTGATATTATCCCAAATGATTCTTGTATATCTTCTGTTAGATATATTCTTAGGTATATATATTTTTGTTGCTATTGCATTGGTCTTTATTGCATTTTCTAACTCTCTGCTGGTATTTTATAAATATATAATTATTTTTCTAACTGATTTTGTATCCAGCAATATTGATAAATTCAATATCATATCTCATTATGTTGCTCAGAATGTTCTCAAACTCCTCAGCTCAAGTGATCCTCCTGCCTCAGACTCCCAAAGTGCTAGGATTATAGGCATGAGCCACTGCGCCTGGCCTCCTTCTCTATTTCTGCGTGATAAACCTAGGTCATGACTTGCATACTTAAACCCACTACCCTTGGTATAAGATCATCTAAGATGGCTACCAAAGATGCAGCTATCAAATCTACATTCCAGCCAGTAAAAAAAGAGTAAAGAAGGAGGACAAAAGGGTCCATCTCCCACCTAAGAAAATTCACAGTGGACATTTGCCTATCTCATGAAGTTATACATTCTATTCAATTCATGTTATGATTAACATATAAAATTTAAAGGATTGGATCCACATTTTCATCAGTTTATTGCTTGATATTCTTTCTTTCTTGCATTGCAGACCTTTCATCTTGCATCACTTTCCTTCTACCTGAAGTGAATCCTTTATAATTTCCTTCAGCAAGGATCGGTTAGCTACAAACTTGCTCATTTCTATTTGTCTAGAAAATATGTTCTTCATATCCCTACTTTTTAGAGATAATTTCATTGGATGTGAAAATTTATATTTATAATCATTGCAAAACATATTCTACCTTCTGTCTTTCTCTGTTCCTGATGATAAGACAGCTATTTGGTCTAGCTGTTGTTTTTGATAGATAATCTTTCTTTCTCAAGGATGCCCTTAAGATCTTTTGTCTTTTGTGCCTGCAGTTTCACTACAGTGTGTCCAATTGCGGATATGTTTTTATTCATTTCCATCAGGATTTAATGGATTTCCCTACCTTATAAATATATACAACCATTATGTACCCATAATCATTAAAAATTAAAAATTTAAAAATAAATAAATAAATAATGCATTTCCTGAGTCCATATATTGGTGTCTTTCATCAATTCTGAAAAATCCTCTTCAAATATTGCCTCTTCCCAATTCTCTCTCTCCCCTCATCTGAATCCATAAATGGGTTTACATTAGGTTTTCTTATTCTGTTCTCTGTATCTCTTAACCTTTCTTTCATATTTTTCTTCTCTTTGTTTCTCTGGGATATGGTCCAGAAAATTTCAGCACTATCTTCCAGCTGTATCTAATTGAGTTTTAAATTTCAAGTATTATAATTTTGTTTCTATAATTTCTCTTTCATTCTTTTTCATGTCAGCTAGGTCATCTGTTATTGTTTCTTGTTCCTTACTCATTTTTTAAAGAAATTTTTTTTTAGAGACAGGGTCTCACTCTGTCACCCAAGCTGGAGGGCAGTGGCCCAATCATAGCTCACTGCAACCTTGAATTCCTGGGCTCAAGTGATCCTCCTGCCTCAGCCTCCTAAGTAGCTAGGACTACAGGTGCACAATACCATGTCTGGCTGATTTTTTAATTTTTTTTAGAGACAGGGTCTCGCTTTGTTGCCCAGGCTGATCTCAAACTCCTGCCTCAAGTGATCCTCCTGCCTCAGCCTCCTGAAGTGCTAGGATTATAGCATGAGTCACCGCACCCAGCCCCTTACTCATATTTTTAGTCCCAACTTTTATTTTGTTAAAGACATAACATATAACAATTTTATGTTCTGTGTTTAATAATTCCAATATCTGAAATATTGCCAGATATGATTCAGCTTTTCACTGTTTCCACTGCCTCTTGCTCTTAGTAACTTGTTACCTTGTGGGTGTGTGATTTTTTTCTGGAGTTACTTCTTGGCTTAATTTTTTTTCCAGATGACATTGGTAGTGCCACAAACTGGTATAATTTTGGCCACAAACAACACGAGGAATAGATTCTTGTTATTAAATCTCAGGGATTATTTTTCCCTCCACCCAGGCGAAAAATAGAGACAAATAAGTTTTTCTACTATACAGTTTGCACAGTGGATTAATGTCCAACCTGCCCTAACCCTCTAATATAGCATTATTATTATTATAAGGCTTGCTTTAGGTAAGGGTCTCCGATAAGACTTTAATTATGGGGTATCCTATAAAACTTCCGGGTCCTATAAGACTCCCCACCTTAAACAGGTGTTAGATATTGTCTCCTGTCTTTCAAGGCCTATGAATTCTTTAAATCTAGAAGCTGCAAATTTCTAGGGTGTTGTTAATGTTCTGTATCTTCATATGGATGGAGATTACACAGATAAATACATACATAAAAATTTGAGAGCTGTACAATTGAAATATATACACTTTAAGTAGGTTATACCTCAATTTTTTAAAAAGGAAAAGGAAAAATTTAAGCAAAATATTCCTAAAGATTTTTCTTTTAGCTTTCTCAATTCTTCCTGCTTAAAATGTAGTTATAAAGCCTAAAATCTAAGCAGCTATATTGCAGCCCTAAAATAACAGAAAATAAAAACAAAACTAAACAAAAACCACTGAAATTACTTTCCTGCTCTTTGGTCCTACAGCCTTGGCAAGTACACAGCAAAGTAGAGAGACTACAGTCCTGGATATCTAGCCAGAAAACCAGAAAAGGGCACTGCTAAAAGCTGGTGACCTGAAGGGAGACAGTAGATAGGATTCTGTCTCCCCTATCCTCAAAGAGGGATCCCATAAAGTTGTATGTCAACTCTTATGCTTACCTTAAAGCTATACATAAATGGATCTGATATAAAACAGCATACAAAAGGATTTCAGAATTGGATTGCAAGGTAGGCAAGGTAGGCCAAAACTGGACAGATCCTCCAAGTAGAAAATAAGAAAAGAAACAATGGACCTAAACAGGACTCTAGACCATATGGGCCTAACAAGACATCTACAGAACACTCCATCCAAATAACACTCAATATACTTTCTTCTCATGGAACTTTCTCTAAAATTGATCACATCCTAGGCCACAAAACAGATCTCAACAAATTTTAAAAAATAAAAATCATACCATGTATCTTTTCAGACCACGGCGGAATATAATTAGATATCAATTCCAACAGAAACTCACATCTTCATCCAAAAACATGGAAATTAAACATTCTGTTGCTGAATGACTATTAAGTCAAGGAGAAGATTCAGATGGAAATCAAAAGATTCTTTGAACTAAGTGATAATGGGGACACAAGTTATCAAAATCTGTGGGATACAGCAAAAGCAGTCCTGAAGGAGAGGTCACAACTGATACCATGGAAATACAAAACATCATCTTCGAATACTACAAAAATCTCTATGCCCACAAACACAAAAACGTGGAGGAAATAGACAAATTCTTAGAAACATACTACCTCCCTAGGCTCAACCAGGAAGAAACAGAATTTCTAAACAGACCAATATCAAGCACCGAAATCGAAGCAGTAATAAAAAATCTTCCCACAAAAAAAAGTCCTGGACCAGATGGGTGCACACCTGAATTCTACCACGCCTACAAAGAAGAACTGGTGCCTATACTGCAGAAATTATTTGAAAATATCCAGAAGGATGGAATCCTCCCAAACTCATTCTACAAAGCCAATATCACCTTGATACCAAAGCCAGGGACACAACAAGAAAAGAAAACTACAGACCAATATCCCCTATGAATATAGATGCAAAAATTGTCAATAAAATCCTAGCAAACCGAATTCAAATGTACATCAAAAAAAAATTCATCACGATCAGGTGGGCTTCATCCCTGAGATGCAGGGATGATTCAACATACGCAAATCTATAAATGTAATTCACCACACAAATAAAAGCAAGAACAAAGATTATATGATCCTTTCAATAGATGCAGAAAAGGCTTTTGACAAAATCCAGCACCCTTTTATGATAAGAACTCTTAATAATATAGGCATAGATGGCTCATACCTCAAAATTATGAAAGCCGTATCAACCCACAGCCAATATCATGCTGAATGGGGAAAAACTGAAAGCATTCCCCCTTAAAACTGGAACCAGACAAGGTTGCCCACTATCTCCACTTCTATTCAACATAGTGCTGGAAGTCCTTGCCAGAGCAATCAGACAAGAGAGAGGAATCAGGGGTGTCCAAATGGGGGCAGAAGAGGTCAAACTTTCACTCTTAGTGGATGATATGATATTCTATCTAGAACACCCCAAAGATTCAATTAAGAAATTACTGGAACTGATAAATGAATTCAGCAAAGTCACAGGATACAAAATCAATGCACACAAATCAATAGCCTTCATATATGTCAATAACAGTCAAGCCAAGAAACAAATTTAAGATGCAATACCTTTCACAATAGCACCAAAGAAAATTAAATATTTAAGAACATATCTAACTAAGGAGGTGAAAGACCTATATAGAGAGAATTACAAAACACTGAGAAAAGAAATTGCAGAGGATGTAAACAGATCAAAAACCCTACCATGCTCTTGGATAGGTAGAATCAACATTGTTAAAATGTCTTTGCTACCTAAAGTGATTTACAGAATCAATGCAGTCCCTATCAAAATACCAACATCATTTTTTGCTGATCTAGAAAAAATAATTCTATGCTTCATGTGGAACCAGAGAAGACCCCGTCTAGCCAAAGCAATCTTAAGCAAAATGAACAAATTGGGAGGCATCAATCTACCAGACCTCAAACTATACTACAAGGCTTTAGTAACCAAAACAGCATGGTACTGGCACAAGAACAGAGACATAGACCAATGGAACAGGACTGAGAACCCAGACATAAAACCATCCTCATATTGTCATCTGATCTTTGATAAAGTAGACAAAAACACACACTGGGGAAAAATTTTCCTATTCAATAAATGGTGCTGGGAAAATTGGATGGCCACATGTAGAAGATTGAAACTAGATCCACACCTTCCACCTCTCACAAAAATCAACTCATGATGGATAACAGACTTAAACCTAAGACGTGAAGCCATAAGAATTCTTGAAGAAAATGCTGGAAAAACTCTTATGGACATCGGCCTAGGCAAAGAATTTATGAAGAAGACCCCCAAAGCAATCACAGCAGCAACAAAAATAAATACATGGGACCTGATCAAATTAAAAAGCTTCTGCACAGCCAAGGAAACTATCACTACAGTGAACAGACAACCTACAGAATGGGAGAAAATATCTGCATGCTACATATCTGATAAAGGGCTGATAACCAGAATCTATACAGAACTTAGGAAAATCAACAAGAAAAAATCAAACAACCCCATTAAAAAATGGGCAAAGGACATGAAGAGAAACTTTTCAAAAGAAGAAAGAATGGCCAGCAAACATAAAAAATTGCTCAACTTCTCTAATCATCAGGGAAATCCAAATCAAAACCACAAAGAGATATCACTTAACTCCAGTGAGACTGGCTCATATCAAACAGTCCCAAAACAACAAATGTTGGCGGGGATGCAGACAGATAGAACACTCATACACTGCTGGGACTGCAAATTAGTACAACCTCTATGGAAAGTAATATGGAGATACCTCAAAGGACTAAAAGTAGAACTACCATTTGATCCAGCAATCCCACTACTGGGTATTTACTCAAAGTAAGAAAAGACATTCTATAATAAAGACATCTGTACATGAATGTTTATAGCAGCACAATTCACAATTGCAAAGATGTGGAAACAACCCAGGTGCCCATCAATACACGAGTGGATTAATAAAATGCGGTATATGTATACCATAGAGTATTACTCAGCAATAAAAAAAACCAGTGAATTAACACATCTGGTATTATCCTGGATGGAGCTAGAGCCCATTCTTCAAAGCGAAGTATCATAAGAATGGAAAAACTAGCACCGCTGGTACTCACCATCAAATTGGTACTAACTGATCAATACTTAAGTCACACATGGCAACAATATCCATCAGGGGGCGGACAGGCGGGAGAGGAGTGGAGGGGATGGGAAAACTCTCAGTGAATGGGTGCGGGGTGCACAGTTTGGGGGATGTCCCTGATTGTAGCTCTGACACGGGCAGTGCATGGGCAATATATATAACCAAAGTGTTGTACCCCCATAATATTCTGAAATAAAAGGAAAAAAAAAAGATATAAAATAAAATAAATAAATAAAAATAAAAAAGCTTTAGTGATCAATTAGACTTTTTAGTGGGTTTTCTCCACAGCTAACAAATTTGGAATTCCTTTTAGACATCTTTATTCTCCCAAACCCCTCCTCAGTACAACAGCCAGGCCCAACCTCCTCAGTAGCTCTTCCCTTCCTGCCTTTGCCTTCATATGTCTCTCTCAGTGGAGGTCTTCTCTAGCTCCCATATCCAAACTCACATACACAAACCTACCATGGTGATCAATAAAACAAAGGACCCTCTATTTAAAAGGCAGTCTACCACCTTTTGAACTTGAATATCCAGCTTGGAGTCTTAAACATCATTCCAAATAGTTTATTAAGGTATTTTCTCCAAATAAATACAGGGCTCTCCCCAAAAGGTGTTTTGGTGAATAATACTTTTTCCATATCACTATATATATACACATACATACACACACATTCTTTTTTCTTTTACAAAGTCAGTATCATTTTAAAGTTTTTTATTCAACTTTCACAGCTTCCTTGATATAGTGAGCATTTTTCATTTTATTAGAGATTCTTTATAAACACTATTTTATATCTGTATGAAATTCCATCATATCATAAGCCATAATAAAATGTACTAGGTTGAATCACATGAAATTAATGTTTTTGTATGTCAATAACAGTCAAGTATCAGCACTTTCACATGGTTCAATCTAGTAATTATTTCCTTACTGTTGGATTTAGAGTGTTTTCTACTTTCCCATAATAACTAATGATATAATAAGTATACTTGTACACATCTTTGATGTTATCTCTGGTTAATATTTTAAGCCCTATTCCTAGAAGTGTGATAAAACTATGTTAAATTGTAAATAATAATAATAATAAGCTTTACACAAAGATTGTACCAATTCCCAGTCCCACTCATAGTTCAGGAGTATCTCTATCTTACCATACCCTGGACAGCATTATTTTTACTAAAAAATGGAGACTCAACAAATAGTATTTTAGTTTTATTTACCTTTGATGGTGATTTACTTTTCATTTATTTGATTGGCTAATTTTTCATGTTCAGTCACTATATAATCTTTGTGTATGTGATTCTTCTAGTGATTTTTTTTTTGCCCAGTTTTCCCATTAGTACTATTATCAAAATAAGGATCCTAATGCTTTGTTTATCATATCTGTTGCAAATATTTTATCCTAACTTGAAATTTATCTTTTAATTTTAGGATTCTTTTATGTACAGATACTTTAACTTTTAATGTAATCCAGTAAATCCCATCTCTTTTTATATTTAAATAGTCACTTTAAGACCAGAGTCAACTAGACATTCCTTGTCACAATTTTAAACATAATAAAAGTTACCTTTGTTCTAAAATTGTACACCCAGATGTAAATGTCATGGTTCACAATATTAAAGCAGAGGAACAAATACAAGTGTATTTTTAAACTTCCTTATCGTTAAAGAATCAAAAAATTTCTAATCTGTGTTCTGATAGCAGAGGAGAAATACTGTCTACGTATAAGGAGGAAAACACTAACAATTCACTCATGACATCAATTTCTTTTTTGTCTCTTTTTTTTTCTAGGGACAGGGTCTCACTGTGTCATCCAGGGTTGGTGTGCAGTGGCGCAATCACAGTTCACTGCAGCCTCGAACTGGGTTCAAGCGATCCTCCTGCCTCAGCCTCCCAAGTAGCTGGGATTACAGGTGCACACCACCATGCCCAGCTTCATGGCATCAATTTCAATATTTATTTTAAGATACTTTTTTTGGTCCTAAAAATTAAATTCATGTAACATTCTATGCTAGAAAAGTAATTAATTCTCCTAGCTGGGCATTACTCTTTACTATTTCCCAAAGCAAATATCTACCTTGTTTTCAACACGAATATGTATATGACCTCTACCTAACACAGCAGATGAGTCCTGCCTATGAAAACCATTAATCTATACCCAAAAGTCTCTTTCTAATCAGTTTTGCCAAACTTAAGAAATAAGGATTTAGTAGTTAAGGCCATGATTTCTGTACTGTAGGAAAAATAAAATGTATGCCAATCCTTTAAAAGTAAGGTACTTCCTAGCCTCAGAAAATTACACAGATAACTACTTACAATAAAATTTTAAATCTTTATATAATGGTATTATGCATTTAAAATGCCAAAAGTCTTATGAACCATGCTGCCTTATATATTGGCACATAGTAGAGAAAATGGCATGGACAAACCTACCAAATTCAGCACCTGCTGAAGTTCATCTACCACTCTAAAGTAATATACAGTCGGCCCTCTGTATTCATGGGTTCCACATCTGTGCACTCAACCAACGGTAGATCAAAAATATTCAGAAAAAAATGGATGATTGCATCTGTACTGAACACGTACAGACTTTTTTTCTTGTCATTATTCCCTAAACAACACAGTATAACAACTATTTATACAGCATTTACATTCTATTAGGTATTATAAGTATTCTAGAGATGATTTTAAGTATATAGGAGGATTGCATAGATCATATGCAAATACTACACCATTTTATATAAGGGGCTTGAGCATTTGTGGATTTTGGTATCCACAGGGGGTCTTGGACCCAATCCCCCATGGATACAGAGGGACAACTGTAGTTCCTCAGAAAGAAGCCAGTTCTCTATATGTAGTTCACCAAAGGAATAAGATCTCTTATGATTGTATCAGAAATAAAAACAAGACTTTCATCAGTAGATATTATTTCCATACCTCCCGTACACTGGTGTACTAAGATTGCACAACGGTGAATTCTGCATTTTATACTTATCAAATCTAGAAATGAAGATAAAATTCTATTCAACACCAAAAAAAGCAAAATTGTCTTTAAATCTTAAGACCTAGTAGTCTAATAAGCCTCCTAAATAGAGAAGTTAATCAAAACTAGAATGTAAGTTTAATACAGCAGAATAAAATGCAGAAAAATGTCTGCATGGAAGAAATGAAAATCAAACATAATATTTTTAACCCCAAAATAAATCACTATGGCTTTTAACTCTATTTTAATGTACCTATTGGATAAGTAACAGCTTCACAGAGACAGGAAATATTAGACCACCATTACTTCCTGGTGGCAAGAGACAGACTTACCCCCATCAAGTAGTTTGTGGTTCTACTGTTCTAAGAACACATGTGATATCTGAATTCTATTCAGGAAACACTATGGTCTTTGTCATGATATTTAGAAATAAATAGAATCCAACAATAATTACATAGTCATTTAGTTTTATTTAATGGTTTACTATTTTTTTGTCTTAATGTTTAATAAAGAAACATTTTGAAAGGCATCATTGATTGTAAACAGAAATTTATTTCAGTCTACCTATTTAAAACCTAAATGTAACTCTAACCACAAACAGTGGTTAGACAAATGGTATGAAGGGATTTTTCTTTTCATCCTTTAGTTCTGGTCTCAGTTGTCACTAATTAGATTATTAGATATATAAGTGTGAATAAGTCACCTAACATCTCTGAGCTTGAATTTCCTGATATGTAAAATGAAGATGTTGGATTACACAATTGCAAACCTTTCTAGCTATAAATATCATTATTGTACAAATATACTCCATTAATTTGTCAAATTTACAAGCATACCTCAGAGATATTGCAGGATCGGTTACAGACCACTGCAATGAAGCTAATATCACAGTAAAGTGAGTCACATGAGTTTTTTGGTTTCCCAGTACATATAAAAGTTACATTTACACTATACTGTACTCTATTAAGTATGCAATAGCATTATGTCTTAAAAAACAATATACATGCCTTAAGTTTAAAACAATTTATTACTAAAAAAAAAAAAGCTAATGATCATCTGATCCTTCAGTGAGTTGTAATCTTCTTGCAGGTGGAGGGTTTTGCCTTGATACTGATGACTGCTGACTGATCAGGGTCACGGTTGCTGAAGGCTGGGATGACTGTGGCCATTTCTTAAAATAACTATGAAGTTTGCCACATTGATTGACTCTTCCTTTCACGAAAGATTTCTCTGTAGCATGTAATGCTGTTTGCCAGCATTTTGCCCAGAGTAGAACTTCTTTCAAAATTGGAGTCAATCTTCTCAAATGCTGCCACTGCTTTATCAACTAAGGTTATGTCATATTCTAAATCTTTCATTGTCACTTCAACAATATTCACAGCATCTTCACCAGAAGTAGATTCCATCTCAAGAAACCACTTTCTTTTGCTCATCCATAGAAGCAACTCCTTATCTGCTCAAGTTTTACCAAGGGATTGCAGCAATTCGGTCATATCTTCAGGCTCCACTTCTAATTCTCTTGCTATTTCTACCACATCTGTAGTTACTTCCTCCACTGAAGTCTCGAATCCCTCAAAGTCATGCATGAGGGTTGGAATCAACTTCCTCCAAACTCCTGTTAACATTGGTATTTTAACCTCTTCCCATGAATCAAAAATGTTCTTAATGGCATCTAGAATGGTGAATCGTTTCCAGAAGGTTTTCAAATTACTTTGCTCAGATCCATCAGAAGAATCACTATCTATGGCAGCTATAGACTTACAAAATGTATTTCTTAAATAATAAGAATTGTAAGTCAAAATTGATCCTTGATCCATAGGCTACAGAATAGATGCTGTGTTAGCAGGCATGAAAACAACATAATCTCCATGTACATCTCTATCAGAGCTCTTGGATGACCACATACATTGTCAGTGAGCAGTAATATTTTGAAAGGAATCTTTTTCTTTGAGCAGTAGTTCTCAATAGTGTGCTTAAAATATTCAGTAAACCATGCTGTAAGCAAATGTGCTGTTATCCAGGCTTTGTTGTTCCACTTATAGAACACAAGCAGAGCAGATTCAGCAAAATTCTTAAGGTCCCCAGCATTTTCGGAATGGCAGATGAGCACTGGCTTCAATTTACAGTCACCAGCTGCATTAGCCCCTAACACGAAAGTCTGTCTTTTGAAGCTTTGAAGCCAAGCATTGACTTCTCCTCTCTAGCTATGAAAGTCCTAGATGGCATCTTCTTCCCACATAAGGCTGTTTTGTCTCCATTGATAACCTGTTTAGTGTAGCCACATTCATCAATGATCTTAGCTAAATCTTCTTAATAATTTGCTGCAGCTCCTACATAAGCACTTGCTGCTTCACCTTGCACTTTTATGCTATGGAGACAGCTACTTTCCTTAAACCTTGTGAACCAACATTTGCTAGCTTCAAACTTTTCTTCTGCAGCTTCCTCACCTCTCTCAGCCTTCACAGAATTGAAGATAAGGCCTTGCTCTGGATTAGACTTTGGCTTAAGGGAACGTTATGCCTGATTTGGCCTGATTTGAGCTTCTATCCAGACCACTAAAACTTTCTCCCTATCAGCAATAAGGCTGTTTCACTTTCTCATCATTCATGTGTTCACTGGAGAGTAGAACTTTTAATTTCCTTCAAGAACTTTCTCTTTGCATTCACAACTTGGCTAACTGGTACAAGAGGCCTAGCTTTTGACTTATCTCAGCTTTCAATTTGACTTCTTCACCAAGTTTAATCATTTCTAGCTTTTGATTTGAAGTGAGAGACATGTGACTCTTCCTTTCACTTGAACACTCAGAGGCCACTGCAGGGTTATTAATTGGCCTAATTTCAATGTTGTTGTGTCACAGGGAATAGGGAAGCCTGAGGAGAGGAAGAGAGATGGGGGAATGGCCCATTGGTAGAGCAGTCAGAACACACAACATTTATCAATTAAATTCGCCATCTTTTATGGGTGAGATTTGTGTCACCCCAAAACAATTACAATAGTAACATCAAAGATAACTGATCACAGGTCACCATAACAGATACAATAATAATGAAAAATTTTGAAATATTGTGAGAATTACCAAAATGTGACAGACAGACATGATGTGAGCACATGCTGTTGTAAAAATGGCGCCAACAGACTTGCTGGACACAGGGTTGTGACAAACCTTCAATTTGTAAAAAATGCAAAATCAGCAAAGCACAATAAAGTAAAGAGCAATAAAATGAGGTATGCCTGTATGTTCTAGGCACAAGGCTAAGTGTTGACAACCAAAAACCAATTCTACCACTTACTGAAGATTTATGTGACAGGCACCATAGTAAATGTTTTACATATATTTTCTCATTTATTTTAGTCTCCACAATAGTCTTAGGAAGTATATGTTATCACAGTCCATTTTATAGCCAAAAAATTGTGACCTAAAGAGTTTAAATAATAGCTAGTTAGTAGCAGAGCCATGATTCAAACCCAGGAATCTCTGACTCCCAACCCATACATTTAATCAGAACAGCATGCTGCCACCAAGAAGCTTATGGTCCAATATTTCTCCAAATTTAGTCCTCAAATCACTTGCATCAGAATTACTTGGGTTGCTTATTTAGAATGTAGATTTTCAGGCTCTACTCAAGTTCTACTGAAATCACTATCTCTAGAGTGTAGCCTGTATTTTAAACAAGTAATTCTGCTGTGATGGTACTTACATACACTAATTTAAAGCCTAATATACAGTTTATAATTTGTCTACATGCATTAATTAAATATTTAATGAATTTCCACTATATACAAGGCACACTATGCTAGATACTGTGTTAGATACATTGTTGTATGATATATTTTGTGTCTGATGGGTAAAGGGACCTGACAATAAGACACTTACAAATACCTGCAGGACAGAACAGTCCTAGAATCTGTGAGATCTTGCCTTAACTGCTACAACTGTTGTTCTGTAACTGCTCTTACATTGTTTATTTATGCATGCATTATCCTTATCACACAGCATGCAAGTTCTTTGAGGGCTTCTATCCACCTTTTATTTTCATTTGTTCATTCAGCAAATATTTAAATACTCATTGAGTGTAAAATATTACGTGAATATTAGAAATATACTGGTAAACAAAAACAGATCCAGTCCCTTCATGGAGCTTTTGGTCTAGTGTGGGGAAAGCTATTTGTTAAATAATCAGACAAATGTAGTAAATGTAAATTACTACTCTGATACATGATACAAAGAAAAGGTACACTTGGCTAAAAGAACTTACATAAAAAGGGACTTGGTATGGTCAGAGAAATCAAGGAAAGCTTCCCTAAGGAAGCAACTTTTGAATTACTCTCTGAAACATATGTAAGCACTAATTATGTAAAATGGAAGGAAAAAGAAGGAAATATTCGAGAAGAGGGTACAGCATGTGGAAAGACATTTGTGAAAGATGGGAACATGGGAAGAACAAAAGACTGCTAATAGCCAGTAAAATTGGAGTGGAGAGAATGAAAAGGAGCTGAAGACGTCATCAGGAGTCAAACAGTCCTAAGGCCTTATAGGCCATGTAAAGAATTTTGTCTTAATCCTAGAAACAATAGCAAAGCAATGAAGGAACGTACTGGTTATTCTCCATTTGCTCTTCCCCACCCCCAGACTCATCCCCCACTTAGAGCCCTGAAAGGCTGACCCCATGGACTGCATCACCTGGGCTCCTTGTTGAGCTTCTGTTTGGATTTGGACAATGGGAAGCACCTGCGGGAGACTGGTGAGAAGAAGGAAAAGAAAGAGTGTTTCTTCTCCAGTCCCAGTATGCTTTAGGATCTCAGTTCTAGTACTGTTTGCATACCTGAACAACTATGGCTCCTGTCCAGCAGGCCCTACTCTAGTGACCTGGGCTCCAGTAACACTATTTTGATCCTCTTGTCCCTTCAGCCCTGAGGATGGCTTCCTGCTGTTGCTGGTCTCCAGGTGCCCCAGCATTTCTTGTTGGTTTTCTTAACCCTGACCACAACTCTGAAGATAGTTTTCCTTCATTATAGTCCTTTCCTTTGCTGGGTACAGTGGCTCATGCCATTAATCCTGACAATTTGGGAGGCTGAGGCAGGAGGACTGCTTGAGGCCAGTAGTTCAAGACCTGCCTGGTCAACACAGTGAGACCCCGTCTCTACAAAAAATAGAAAAAATTAGCTGGATGTGGTGGTGTGCCTATAGTCCCAACTACTTGGAAGGCTGAGGCAGGAAGATCACTTGAGCCAAGGAGTTTGATGTTGCAGTGAACTATGATCATGCCACTGTACTCTAGCCCAAGAAACAGAGTGAGACCCTGTCTCAAAAATAAATAAATAAATTAAAAATCCTTTCCTCTGAGTTGAACTGTTTCCTGCTAGGACCATAGGAAATATGGTATTCAATCCCTAGGTCCTAGTAAAAAATATGTACAAAGTAACACTCAAAAATATCTGATAATCAAATGACCAGACTTACTTGAGTCATAAAACATTCCATAAAATTTTCTTTTGTCTCCTATTTACACTTATTACCTTATTCTTAGTGGTTGGTCTTCTTCATTATTAATAGATTTTTGGAGGACTATAACCATCACCACTAATACAAACAGGTTTCTTGCCATCCAAAGGAATTAGGGTGAACAAAGCCTTCACAGTATAGACATAAAAAGCATGGACTTGGATCAGAGAGACCTGGATTTAGTTCTCTGCTCTACCACTTACTATTGGTATGCTCATGGGCATGTTTTAGAAACTCTCTAAATCTGTTTCCTATGTAAAATGGGAATGTTTATACTTATCTTGCATGATTTTTATGAATATTAAATAAAATTATGTTAAGGGACTGGTAGAGAGAAAGCACTTAAGTAGTAGCTTATATTACTATTATACCTATTTAATCATGGATGAAAAGGAAATGACAAGTTCTTAAAACTGATATATTCATGGTTTAATTTTAAAAACAGTATGGAAGAATATAAAGTATAAAATAGTAAAGGTCCTCATTTCTTTCCTTCACCTCCCAATTCCACTTCTCAGAGTGCTGCTATTAAAAGTTGCACTTTTAATAGATCTATCTTTATAGATAGTTTCTCTACTATACTCTGCATTTGGAGAATTAAGATGAAATAACACATAAGAAGGAGAAGAATCAGCACTCCTTTCTGATTGAAATATTCAGAGGAGTATGTGTATCACAACAATACCACAAAATTCAGACACCACCCTAACATTAATGCAGTTCACAAAAAAAGCGCAGTTTTGAAAATAGAGTGAACAGACTTTTATTTCTATATCTCTGCTGGGAAATCACCTGGACTAATTTAGGACATAAGATAAATACTTCTGACTCTCAATACCAACAATTTAGGGAGCTGAAAGGAGAGATAATAAAGTCGAATAGCCTAAAAGTAGTGGGACAATTGGGAAAACGCTGTCAAAAATGGTTCTGATCATCATTTTACTCAGAACCTCAAGATTAGACTCAGGTATCTTATACTACCCTATAGAAGTTAAGTCATTTCCTATCACTTGCTACAGAACAAGTAAAACATCAACTTACAATGAGTCAGTATATTTAAGGCAGTGTTTTTCCAGGTATAGTGTATACAAGATCTGTATCAAAATCATTCGGCATGCTTATAAAAAGACACATTCTTGGGCACCAACTCAGACCTCTAAATCAGAATCTCTAGAAAGAAGGCTCAGGGATCTTCCCTTTTAACATGTGCCCTAGGCAGTCTAAAAGATTGGAAATGAATTCTTTAAGGTAAGGAGGGAACAGTAGGGGTCTAGCACATACCGCATACACATATACACCTTTGAATGTTTAGAGCAGAGAGAAAAATTCTACCCTTTCTGCCTACCACTTTAATTTCTTCCTCTTCCATAGGACTCCAACTAATCAATAATCATATTTTATACTTTCTTTCCAGTAAGTTATAAATCAATGTCTTCATTTCCATTCTTACTGCCCTAGGCCAAGTCCTTGTCACCTCAAACTTGAATTACTGCAATAACCTCTTACTCTTCCAATTCATTCTGCACCCTGGATTAATGTTTATAAAACACCACTTTTAACATATCTTTCCCTTGTACAAAAGCTTTCAACAGTGCCTAAACTATTACAAAATACAATTCACAATGCTTGAGTGCCCAAGTCTACCACAACCTGACCCCATGCTAAATTTCCAGTCTTATTTCTAATTGCTTTCCCATACTAACCCTACACATTAGCCAAGCCAACTTCATTGGCAGCCTGTAGCAAAGATTGCTAGATGATCACCAAATATGCATATCTCCTCCTTTCTGAGTACACAGACTACATTTCGCAGCCTCCTTTGCTGTTAGATGTGACCATGTAACTGAATCCTAGCCAATGGAATGTAAGCAGAAGTGATAAATGCCATTTCTAGGACAAAACTCTTGATTACCAGGTGTACTCTACACACTCTCCCTTCTGCCTGATCTAGGGATGGTCCTAAATTCCCGAATCACTATATGAAAGAAAGCCACTCACAACTAGAACCATCCACCTTGGACTGTTACATGAGAAAGAAAGTTCTACTGTGCCTGACACATCAGGAATTTTTGGAAATAAAGGCAATGATTCATAACCCCCTGGAAAGGAAGAATATACAGAATAAAATAATTAACTAGCTAAGGAGAGTAAGGAAGAAGGAAGAGTCAAAGATGGTAGATAAGGAGACAAAGGGAGCAGAACACTTCTTTCTGCTCTAGACTTCAGAGGGGGGTGTGTGCGTGAGAGTGAGAAAGAGTATTATTTGTAACTATACCTTGTTGATTCCCACACATCGTCTTTGACTCATAGACTCTCCCTGCTGGAAATTTCTTTCTAACACACTCAATTTCAATTCAAGCCCCTTTACTCCTTAAATTCTTCAACCACCTCACTGAACTTTTATAAGACATATGATACTATGCCATTTATTACACATTTAACCCACATTATCTTGCATTTTAACCTTTTGATGTAAAAATATCTTTTTCCCACCCATATTATAAACTCCTTAATGGCAGAAATTGTTCTTCAAAGATCTGAATATTTCCCAGAGTTTCTATATCCACCTGAGCATTAGTACTTAATAAATATATGTTGAATAGACCTGACCTGAGTGAGTCACTTTGGGGGAAAAAAAAAACCAGAAAACTATTCTAAGGAGAATTTTAGAACAAGGTAGGAGTACACATGAATAAAAATGATAATAAAATAAAATACATACATAAATATTATACTTCCAAAAGGAAGCTTATTTTGATCCAAATTTCTCAGTCCCAACCAACCCACAGTCTTTATTATAACTTATTTCCCCAAAACTAATAAATACTGGAGGATCTCTAGACTTGCAGGATTAGTGTAAAATTCAAAAATAATCCATTTTAGGCTGGACATGGTGGCTCATGCCTATAATCCTAGCACTTTGGGAGGCCAAGGTGGAAGGATCACTTGAGGCCAGGAGTTCAAGACCAGCCTGAGCACCATAGCTTGAGACCCCGTCTCTACAAAAAATACAAAAAAATTAGCCAGGCCCAGTGGTCTGCACCTGTAGTCCGAGCTACTCAGGAGGCTGAGGCAGGAGGATTGCCTGAGCCCAGGAGTTTGAGGCTGCAGTGAGCTGTGATGGTACCACTGCACTCTGGCCTGGGCAACAGAGTGAGACCCTGTCTCAAAAAAAAAAATCCATTTTACCCAAGAAGGTATCGACATACATGCCTACAATAGACTGATATATGGTGAGAAATCTGAATTATATGTTATAGCTATAATGCCCCTGTGACCACTGCAGAAATCAAGACCATTTGACTGAGTACCTAAATCAATGCTGTAAAATGGAATTTTCTGCCACGATGGAAATGTTCTATATCTGTCTGGCCACTAGCCACATGTTACTACTGAGAACTTGAAATGTGACTGAGACTAAAAAACTAATTTTTTTGTTAATTTAAATCCAAATTTAGATAGCCACATAGTGGATAGTGGCAACTATACTGGACAGCACAGGCATAGATGTCTTGCTTTCCTTAAAATACATTTTGATTATTTGATAAATTATCTGTGGGTTTTCTAATTTTGTAACTATTATTGTCACAAGTTATTTTGTAACTTTGTAATTATTATTCACTTATAATCAATTACTTATTATGTTGTAGCCTTTAGTGTTAAATTTTACTTTTAGGGCCAGGTACGGTGGCTCATGCCTGTAATCCCAGCACTTTGGGAGTCCGAGATGGGAGGATTGCTTGAGGCCAAGAGTTTGAGACCAGCTTGGCAACATACTAAGACCCCATCTCTGGCTAAAAAATTAGCCAGGTGTGGTGGTAATGGCTGTAGTCCCAGCTACTCTGAAGGCTGAGGTGAGAGGATCGTCTGAGGTGGGGGGATTGCCTGAGCCCAGACATTCGAGGTTGCAGTGACCTATGATTGCACTATTGCACTCCAGCCTAGATGCCAGAGCAAGACTTCATCTCTAAAAAAAAAAAAAATTTTTTTTTTTTTTAAATTTACTTTAAAAACCCCCATATTCTTCTAAAACTGAGACCTAGCGAGTGAAGTTATTTCCCTAATGTAGAGCAAAGTACTAAAGCCTAGGCCTCTTATTACAATTCTAGTGCAATTTAAACTATATCATACTACATTATGACCTCCTAGATTATAAATTCTAAATAGAGAATAAACATTCCAAATGCAATATACATGTTTTCCTATTATTGATTTTTATCCTAATTTTAACAAGGACTTAAACAGCCTATGAAAGCCTCAGCAATCTAGTTCAGTGTTAACATTCAATTACATGAGCATGCAATTTAAGATCAAAAGCTCGTGTCTGAAAAAAAAAAAGATACTAATTGGAAGTTTTCTAAAATAACACACACTTCATTATCTAGTTTCTGGAGTTTGCCTAAATTTAAATGTTTAAAGAATTTTATTTAATTATTTTAAAGTGTTCTTAAAATTTGAAGGGAATATTTTATTAATAATTTGAGAAAATTCACAAATGATGATTTACAAACTAATAAAAATTAAAATTGATGGATTATATATCTAATAGTATTTTTATCATAAAATATCTATTATGTATGCCAATGTTCATGCAATTTTGCTAGCACTCTTCATATTCAAAACAAACTGCCAAATCTGTGTCATCTATGACTTCATATTCTAAAGAAAAGCTTACATATATTTTTAAGAATCCTGTGCTGGTCTTTATTAGAAGAGGTAATTTCTCTGAATTGCTTTGACCCTTCTATGAAATAAGCATGCGTCCATATACCAGCAAGTAATAAGGATGCTACATGGGAAAAACATGATAACTATGTAAATTGTTAAATTTACTCTACATGATTTCCCGAGTCAGACCACTGGAAGATATTTCTACAAACATCAGAACCCTCCTCTTCCAGACCTTTCTGCAGTCCAAGGACACTGGCTAGCTCTGAAATTCAGTCACTTTTTTCAATTAGTATCCTCTCATTCCCTCTGGACATGGAGCATTTGGAAAACTCCCCATTCTAAGCCCACTGGCCAGCCTTGTTTTCCTGAGTCTCCAATCTTCTGAAGGTGTTTGATGTCCCAGACACCTTCAGAAAGCCTGTGTTGTACTGTAATATTTTATGAACAAGGAAAGAAAAATCCTGAATATTGTATTTTACATCTCAACTGTAATAGTCTATGTCCAAGAAACTACCTATGCCATAAATATATGTAATTCTTCCCTGCACATTTCTTTAAGTAGTAAGTTTCCCTTGAACATTTAGTAAATAACTAAATAAATAATAAACAAATAAAGCAATTATTATAAGATGATAAACGGTATGAAATTTGAATTTACTGTAGCATTTAAAATGTAACATATACTTGCACTTTAATAAGTCACACAGTGTGTGCATAGCATGTTTTTTACTACATGATCAAATCAGTGTGATACATTATAAGGAAAATATATAGTTCACAAATATGGATTAATGACCATGAGGGTATCCCAAAATATTTCACATGTTAATGCTAAATAATCAAATTATATTTATAAACTGGTTCATGTAAGATTCTCAGAACACCTGGTAATGAAAACATTTTATTATTTTTATGAATGTGTAATGTCTCAACACTGCCAGAAACATTCTTTTAAATTTTTGTTTGATTAAAAAAGGGCTGGTGAATACTTTTTATGAAAAAGACTATTCAAGATAGAAAGAGACCTTTGTGCCAAATTCTAGCCCAAAAGGAATTTTTAATTACAAAGACTAATTTAAATTACAAAGACATTTTTCATTTTTGAGTTTCTCAAAGTATTTCATAATAATATAAACTGGAAATATAAACTAGAAAGGAGAGGAGAAAAGATACTGTCTTGAATGTTATAAAACAAACACTGTATCTTTGTCTTTTACTCTTTTCCCCCATTAAAAACAAACTTTTTTATTTTTAGACAGGGTCCCACTCTGTGGCCCACGCTGGAGTGCAGTGGCGTGATCATAGCTCACTGCAACCTCCAACTCCCAGGCTCAAGGGGTCCTCCTGCCTCAGCCTCCCGAGTAGCTGGGACTACAGACACAAGCCACCACCCGCAGCTACATCAAAAACAAACTTTAAAACTTTATTTGTGCTTTTTTGGATTTATTTCATCCTTTTTTTACAATGTGCTTAAACTTTGTAGCTTATGTTTTAAAATTTTACCCATGGAGTATCACTTGCAAGTCCCAACACAGAGGAATTTGCATTTCTCTCAATAGTATCACTGTGTAATACAACTTACAAATGGTATTCATACACCTATAATTTTTCTATTTTTCTCTTACCACCAGCTACTCAATAAATACTTGTTGGATGAATGAATAAACCTCAGTGAAGTGTCCTAACTTCTCTTACCAATAACACAACTTCTATCTCACCCTCTCACCTTTGAACAGTTCTTATGACAAATCAACAAGTCCAATCTGCTACTGAAGGCACTGTCAATTATACTTAGAATCAGTTACATAAAGATCAATGCAATAAATTCCTCTTAGAGTTGAATGAAAGAAAAAAGTCTGTATCATTTGAGAAATACATATGCTTCCTTTTTATTAGGTAACAATACTATGATTCTCATTTCTTCTGGATAGCCAGGAAGTCTAAAATCAAATGTTGTACTCAATTCAGCTAAAATGATTTCCTCCATTTCATACTTCACTCCTTGAAAATAATTTACTTTGTTTCAAGAATTACAATGAGTGTCCTTTCTGGAAATACATGGAAACCTACTGTGTGCAAAGTACTGTAATAAATAAGACATGTTGTTCCCTATTCTCCCACTTATATTTGCGTTGTTAATTACAAAGCAAAAAATTCAAAAGACCAAATGGATAGTAGGGTGACAACAAGCTAAGCAAACAATAGCAACCATTTTTTTTTTTTCTTTTTGAGACAGGGTCTCTCCCTCTGTCACCCAGGCTAGAGTACAGTGGCATCATCATAGCTCACTGCCACCTCTAAAACTCCTGTGCTCAAGCGATCCTCCTGCCTCAGCCTCCAGAGTACCTGGGACTACAGGCATGCACCACCACACCTGGCTAATTTTTCTATTTTTTATGGAGGTGGGGTCTCAATCTTGCTCAGGCTGGTCTAAAATGTAACCATTTATAGAACATCTTTGTATCAGGCACTTTGGTAGACATTTACTTACACTACCACAATAATCCTGCAGTATTATTATGCTGTTTTGATGTGAGACAACTGAGGCTCTTAGCACAGGACTTGGCACAGGCCACGTACTCAATAAATACATGTTGAATGAATAAAGCTTAGTGAAATTCCCTAATTACATAGGTAACAAGTTAACAAGGAGTGAAGCATTATATTTACCTCAAGAGTTTCCTACAGAATATCCAAAGTCATAGTTTTATAAAGTAATAAATCTAGACTGGATTCTACCCAACTTAAAGGTGGACTTTATAAAACATAGTTCATTAATCAGCGCTTCTGGGTAAACTAGGGTTCACATTATAACTTACAGGGAATTTTTTGGAAGGTAAAGAAAATTTAGTGAATTTTCCAGCAAGAATATTCAAATATATTCTCGGCAACTTTTTAAAACACTATTTAATGGCAAAAAATCTATTTGTCATGAAGCAAACTTAAAGAAACTAGAGATTATCTAGTCTTTCATCCCTTCTGCTCAAACTCATAAAGAAGTAGGCATTTGCCTACATGGTATGATGAAAACATTCCCTTCTATCTCTTAGAGAAAAAAGTCAAACGTTCCAACCAGATGCCTAATTCCATCATTAATATCTTTGTGTTAAACACTGCCTTTTCCTTACAGTCCTCTTTAAAAATGAAAGACCTTAAAGGGAGGAATAGCCTGACATCCCTAACCCCTTAGAGTAAATGAGTTTATTAGATCTCAGAATGACTAATATCAAATGAAAGCACTGGGTATCTGATGGGGTGGGCTTGCTGAAGGAAGAAAAAGGATCAGAAAAGGAACCATGAGTGCCGGAACAACTAAAGACAAAAGAATAGGTAATTAACATCACTTTCTCCCATATACCCTTCGGTCCTATTCTTCTCATCCAGTTAACTCTCTTACACTTCTTTTCCTTTTCCCTCAACCATCTGTACTCTGACATATCTGTATGTTTTCTTCCATCTACTCTACTTTTTAACCCTCATTCCCACTTTCTTTCACTCACCTACACAGAAAACTATCTCTAAAGTGAAATTTATCTAAAGATTTTTTCACTCTTCATTTAAACACCTGGTGTCCTCTTGTTGCTAGTCCTAACAACTTCTCTCCCTCATTTTCAGAAATTTCCTATTTTCAAAAGAAAGGAAAATCCTTCTTAAACAAACCCAAATTGTTCCACTCATCTGCCACCTGGCAAACCAGTTTCTTCATTCCATCTTCCCTATCCTCAAAATCTCCCCTAATTCCCCCTTCCTCACTCCCTCTACCCACATTTTTCCAGAACTCTCACAGAATATTTTTATATGACAGTTTAATTCAGATATAACTCACATACGGTATAATTTGCCCATTTAAAGTGTTAAATTCAATGGAGTTTAGTATTATTAAAGAACTGAGCAGCCGCCACCACAGTTTTAGAACAGTTTCATCACCCAAAAAAGAACCCCATACCCATTAGCAGTCACTCTTCATCCCTTCCTACCCCACAGCCCCCTGCCCCAGGCAACCACTAACCCACTTCCTGTCTCTACAGATTTGTTTATTGTGGACATTTCATATAAATGGAATTATGTAATACATAGTCTTTTGTGACTAGTTGAACTTTCATAAAATTTTGCTTGTGCTTTTCTTACGATTCTCATTTTTTCTTCCTTGTTACTAATGTACACATCTTATCTTTCTGCTAGACTTATACTCCTTAAAAGCAGAAGCATCTTGGGAACACCCTCAATGCCTAACACAGTTACTTATACATAGTAGATGCTTGCTAAAAATGTATTGAAAATGAACGAACAGATGGATTTTCTTCACTGTAGTTCTTTTTTATTCTTTCTTTTCCCTTTTTAGCTCACTGGTCTTACTCTTCCTGTATTACTTTT
This sequence comes from Daubentonia madagascariensis, assembly GCA_023783475.1. Classification (NCBI taxonomy): domain Eukaryota; kingdom Metazoa; phylum Chordata; class Mammalia; order Primates; family Daubentoniidae; genus Daubentonia; species Daubentonia madagascariensis. The sequence goes on along the minus strand of JAKFHU010001990.1, from coordinate 23,352,576 downwards.
TATTGTGAATCATCTTCTTTCTACATGAAAAATTGACAAATTTTTAATATTTCCTCTATTCTTCAATAATTAGGTTTTCTTTTCTTTTCTCTATTTGTATTCTCTCTTTTCTTATGCCAATTCTTTCTTTGGCTTACTCATTCCCCTTAAGATCTTTTTTACTTTTTAATTTTTTTTAGAGACGGGGTCTCACTCTGTTGCCCAGGTTGGAGTACAGTGGCTCGATCATAGCTCACTGAAGCCTGGAACTCTCCCGGGCTCAAGCAATCTTCCAGTCTGTCAGCCTCTTGAACAGCTAGGACTACAGGTGTGCACCACAATGCCTGGCTAATTTTTAAATTTTTTGTAGAGAAGAGGTCTTGCTATGTTGCCCAGGCTGGTCTTTAACTCCTGGCCTCAAGCAATCCTCATGCCTCAGCCTCCCAAAGTGCTGGGATTATAGGCATGAACCACTGTGCCTGGCCCCCTTAAGATCTAACTCCACTTACCTTAACCCCTCTGTACTTACAGCGAATAAATGCCGAGAACAAAAGGGACTGGCTCTCTTCATTCCTTCATTCTATAAATATTTATGAAGCACATTCTGTGCATCAAGCACATCTGTCTGGGCAGTGGGAATATAATAGTAAAAAAGATAAACCAGATCCTCGCCTCAGGGAGCTCTTGTTGGGAAGACATACAATAAACAAAGTATACAATAAATAAAAGAATTATAGATTATGATTAGTGATTGGAAGGAAATAAACAGGTTGTAATATTATAGAATTAGGGAAAAGGAAGATCCCAGGACCCTGGAGAATCTATAACCTACATGTATCCTTATATTCCTTACATTAGAAAAGGTGAAACAAGAGAAATCTTATAAGCACTAATGCTTAGGTAATAAAGGCTTCATTAAAAGTCTGACTCTAATCCAACTAGCATGCACAATTTCACATAGATCGATAAAGAGGATAATATTTACATATTACATTGTTTACAAGTACAATTCTTTGATCCAAACTGATCATCTAACTTCAATCAATTTAAATCCAGCCCCTGATTTCTACAGACAAGGCTTAAGGATAGTATGTACTTCAATTTTTCTAAAGATTATAAAAATTATGTCATTTAAAATTAAATCAATGAAGGAAAACTTTTTTATTCTTATTGATAAATTATTTAGCTGTTTTAAAATATTTTATATATTCTTTCAATTGCATACCATTATAAAACCATTTTTTTCCTACTATACCTGGATGGCCATAATAAATTATTCTAGGCAAAAATTTTCCTATCTGCATATTGACTCTTGTCAAGTTCATTGCCATTCCTTTCTCTATCTTACGGGTTTATTTTTGCTTTTGGTTTTGTTTTTACTTTCAAAAGGGAAATATACACATTGGTGAACAAATGTACTTTTCCATAATACTATTATCACTTTAAATAAGTTCAATAAAGGGTGGTTCTTAAAGGCAGTGGTCTAGTTCCTATTTATAACACAGTTCTTTACTCTTTCCCAGTAGTATTCTAAAATAAATGCCAAATAAAATCCTTAATATGGAATTTCAGTTCAAATGCTCACAAATTAAGCAAAGAAGTCAGTGTTTTATTTAAAGTAAATTAGTCACTTTTTCCATTTTTTGTTTCAGCCCTAAGAAATGAGATATAGTTAATTTTAAATGTAAAACTTAGTACACTATGCAAATCATGTCTGTGTGTCAAAGAAAAATAACAAACTTAATGAGGAATGTTAAAAAAAAAAAGCAGAACCCATTAGTTTAAAGATACATAGGAGCAGCCAAAGATGACAAACATGCATAAAATTCAAAACATGGTGGGAAAGGGAATAGGCACTGAAACACATAAATCAGTGTTTTGAATTCTTTTTCTCTGTGGGTATAATTGTACCTTAGTTTCTTATAATGATTTATTGAGGTAAACATTCTGTATGGTTTAACAGCTACAGCTTCAAAGTGTCAGGCACAAGCTCGCCTTTATTCATGAGGCAGCTGAGTATTGGGATGTGAATTCACTTCTGTATTCTGGGACTTGGCAAAGTTTGTTTTTAAGGTCCTTATAAAGAATTCATGTTCATGCAGTCTATTTAAATGTGAAAAATACTGTGCAGTAATGAGCAAAATAGAAAACCTTTACAGTAATTCTGGAGAAAAAAGTAAATAAATTGAAGTAAGCGACCCAGAATTCTTTCAGTAAAGAATGCCCCTGAGTTCATCTCAATCTACTTTTTTAGATTTAGGGATACCTATAAACCCCCTCATCAGATGGGCTACTAACCTGGGAACTGAATCTAATAACAATACAAAAAGAAAATAATCAAGGAGAAATAGAATTAAGTCTTTGTAATATTCACATAAGAAGTCTTTTGGGTTGATTTTCAATTTGCACATACTATTGCTTTGGGACTAAGGTATATCCAACAGCAACCAATAATAACAGTTGCACAGTAGTTTATTAAAACTACCACATAGCAACTTTATAGTTTGAAAAGGGGGAAAAAGTAAATTTACCAAATATATTTCCTTGGAAAGCATCATGCCAACAGAAGTTATACATGGATACTTAAGGCACAGACACCTAAGAAAACCTTGGAATTCATTGATCTTATGTTTGTTTATGCCAAGTCTTTCAGCAGAAAATTCAGATTTTTGCCAAGAAATACATGTGCCTTAGATGTATAAGCTCAGCAAGAAATAGAAATTCAACCTGCCTACACAGTGTTTCTCTGGTACATCCATATTCCTAGTCATCTGCCAAAGTGGCTTTATGACTCCCAAAAGATAGTTTGCCAGTTTGGGGGTACAGGTGCCAACTAAAATTAAATTTTTTAAAAATTATAACACATAGTTTAAAAATATACTTTTATTTTTTGTAATAGGATTCTATTATTCCCGGGTAGTATATATTATGCTTTCAAATTTTGTTCAATTGAGGGAGTAATTCACATCATTAGAGAGAGAAAGATGCCACTAATAAATGGCTTTTGCCTTTTTCCTATTTCCCTTTAAAATTAAAGACTACTTAAAAACTCTGCCGGCTAAAAACTATCCATTAAAATATAAACTTTTTAGTTATCTTCACAAAGCCTAACATAGCCATGCGTGGGGTAAATGATCAGTAAATAAGGACTTACATCAGGTAGCAACATATTAGTTTTAAATGGCTCTAGAAAAGTTTTATTATCACTTTTCAGATATCTTTTTTTCCCAGAATAATAAATTTTCACAAAAACGCACACTAAATAAATACAATATAAGATGTGATGCTTTGACATTACTTTCAGACAAAACACTCACTAATTTACTCAACACAATTTCTAGTTAGAGAACACCATCTGGAAAAATTTGCATTGTATACCGTGGTTAAATGACCCAAAATGTTTTGCATTGCCAATATATCAATAGAATAAAGAGGTAGCATCTTTTACAACTCTAAAAGTAGTTTGCTGTGGTATAACTTAATGTTAAGTTCATGTAAAGGCAAGATAATCATGAGCCCCTAAAAGGCTAAAAAATTGGCGAAAAAAATGGTTCAGAAAGAAGAACTCACCTTCCAAAAAATGAATGCCTCACAGTCCTCCTTTACCAGCCATCCTTTATCAATTCTTCTTTTCTTCCCACCTGTGAAAACAGTTTGAGTATCTTGGGTTGGTATGAAATGCATCATAATTTTTCCCATTAAAATTAATGAAAATATTTTCAATTTTATAGCTTTTCACTAAACAGCAGAACTTTCAGAAACAAATTAACATCTTTAAGCAAGGGATAGGTGGACTCTATTCAAAGTTTCAAAAGGTATCACAAATATAGAGAAGAAAGGAATTAATATCAACTGAGTATCCTATATTTGTACGCACCATTCAGGTAAACACGTTAGTTCATTAATCCTTACAATAACCATGTATGAGAGGTATTGTTATTCCATTTTGAGAAGATGAGAAAACTAAAACTCGATGTGAAATGAAGTGTTCAAGGTCATACAGCTAGTAAGTAGCGAAGCCAGAACTCAAATCAAATGTTGCCAAATCCAATGGTCATTTCTCTTCACTTCACTTCTCATCAGGATCCAACACAACTCCCTCCTTCTTGAAACCCTGACCTCTCTTGGCCTCCAAATACTGTATCTCCTGGTTTATTCCACCCCCTGCCCCTTAGCCTCTACTGTTAAATCTACTCCTTTTACCTCACTTATAAGTTCTAGGGTTCCTGAGGCTCAGGCCAGAGCCCTCTGAGACTTATCTCTGCCTGGATGACTTCATCCATTCCCATGGACTTAAATACCATCCCTATAATGATGACTCCCATATATATATATCTCTAGCCCTGACTTATGTGAGCTTCAGGTTTCACTATCTAATTATCTACTCTGTTTCTTCATATCTCCACCTATATATCTCAAAGACATTATAAACTTAATGTGCCCAAAGAAGAAATCAAAAAAGAAAACATGATTCCTACCCAACCAAATCTGTCCACCTTCCCCTATCTGAGTAAACAGAAATTCTGTCCATTGGTTGTTTAAGCTAGAAACCTAAAAGCCATCTTTCATTCTTTCCTTTTCATCATCTCCATTATCTCATCCATCAGCAAGTCCTATTGTTTCTACTTCTAAATTATATCTTGAATTGCTCCGTATCTCTCCATCTCCACCACTACCACATTAACCCAGGTCCCCATTATTTCTCACCTAGACTATGTAACAGCTTCACTTCTACTCCTGACCTCTTCTAATCCATTCTCCAAGAGCAAGCTTCTTAAAACATCAAATCAATCACCCTTCTACTAAAAATGTTACAATGTCTTACTTAAGATAAAATCTAAAATGGCACTTAAGATAAAATCCAAACTTCATATCATGATCTAAAAGTTCTGCCTATCTTTCCAGCCTCACCTTGTGCCACTCTCCCCTCTTTTCGCTACTCCAATACACATTGGTCTTCTTTCAGTATCCAGAACACACCAACTTCTTTCCACCCTCAAGGCTTTTCATATGCTGTTCTCTCTACCTAAAACACTTCCCCATTAATTACCTAGCTAGCTCCATCTCATCCTGAATCACTACCTCAAAGAGACAGACAGTCCCAAACCATACTGTCTGAGTTCCTTGTTTGTTTCCTTATGGCACTTATTATATTTTGTAATTGACTTACACATTTGTTTTTTGTTGTCTACCAAATTAGAATATAAGCTCCATAAAGGCAGAGACTAATTACCTAAATCATTTATATTGTTAATTGTTATATTTCCCATGCCTGGTGTAATACAGCTCTCAATAAATACTTGCTGAATGAATGAAAGCCAGGTGTGTCTGATTCCAAACCAATGTTCTTTCTATTGTATCATGCTGCCACCTTAAAGGATCTTAGAAATCAGCTAGTACAAACCTCTTATTTTACAAATGAAAAACTGAGATCCAGAAAGACAAGTGATTTGCCCAAGGCCAGACAGTAATAAGTGACAGAACCACAATGACCCCAGGCTTTCTGACTTCTGATAAAGGCTTATATAACACATTGCCTTATGCTGATAGTCCCACTCAAAAATATGCCTAAGAAGTTTTCTGCAAATATGAAGTGGCCAAAAATACCAGTAAAAATTTTAGTAACCATTTACAAAGTCAGATAACACTAGGAAAAAAAACAAATACAATTATAACAGTAGTGCACAATGCATTTGGTTGCCAAAATCTTTTACATAATTGTTTTAAAAGAAAAAGTTGAAAATATAGACAAAATTGTTGTCTATTATACATTACATAAATCATTTACTTCACAATATAAACAACATTTTATTTCATGAGGATAACACAGTTAGAGTAAACTTTCTTAGAGAAATCATACTTTGTTCCTAAAAATTTACTGTAAGTTTTACTGATAGCCAGTAACTCTCCAAAATTCACATAAAACATAAAATTTGTATAATTTTGAAATTAAACAAGAAATTAAGCAAAGTATCTACAGTTAATAAAAACCACAGATAAAAGGTAAAAGAAGGAACAACCAAACCTTAGAATCCTATACTGCCTACTTTCAGAATCCAATCACTGGTCTACGAAGCACTTAGCTATGTATCAATTTACTTAATCGATGAATAAACTGCAGCCTACACTGTCAGAACTGCATACTGCCTCCAGCTCCTCCCATTCCTCCAGAGCTCAAATCAGGTAGCTACTAAATCATCTCAAGCTGCTACTGTCACCTGGTGACCAATGAAGGAAACTTTGATCCAACTTTTCTTTGCCAAGAACTTTTTACTTCCCTATTAAGCACATGGTTTCCACCCTCATTATTATGCATAGGTGTGAATATATTTTTTAATTTCCATAATAAAAAGTTAGAAAAAATAACCTCTATCATTAACCATTTAGTTCTTAAGAACAGCTGTCTCCCTCTACCTCCTTCTTGATCTTCTAAAGAATTCTACATAATTTTTCAAAAGTATTAGAATAAAATATAAATTCTTTTACTTTTAGTGTTGTAATAGTATTTATTAGTACAAATGATAAATAATTCAGCTATATTACAGTTCAAATAGGTTTATGTAGACTATCCCAGTGAACAAAAAACTACGTACAACATCATTCTATGAAGAAAATTCTGCTTCTGTGGAACTTTTGTCTGACTGATTTCCAACTTCCCTAAAATTACTATGCTAAACTTTCAAAGTTCTTGTCATACAATCTGCCAAGTTCATTGTTTTTCCTTCATAAAAATTTCACAGGTATTATAAATACCTTTGCTATTTACCTACCAGTAGGTCCACATGTTGTATCTTTTATTTTTCACTGGGTCTTTTATGTCCACCAGATGTGTCCTTTGCTGCTGCTCATTAGAATATGCAAATTACCTCAGAATATACTGGACTTCTGTAGATTTCAAGGCTCTGATTTAAAAGTTGTCATTTAGAATCTGGCAAAATAGTCCTGTTGGAAAAGTTTCAAAAAATGAATCTCAGTAGTTCAGAGCCCTTTCCTACTCACTTTTAAAAACTCAAAATCCTATGTCAAACATAGATTAACAACCCATTACTATAGTGCATTACAATAGAATACTGCTAAAAACATGAGTAAATCATGTCTACCCTGTACAGCATGGAGCACTCTCTCATTCTATCATGGAAAGACTAAATCTGTGCTGCCCAATATGGTAGCCGACAGCCACTTGTGGCTATCAGGCACTGGAAATGTGACAAGCCCTGAGATATGCTATAGTATAAAACACACACCAGATTCTTGAAGACTTAGTACAAAGAAAGAATGTAAAATATCTCAGTAACTTTTGTAATGATTACACATTGAAATTATATTATTTTAGATGTATTAGGTTACATAAAATATATTATTAACATTAATTTCACTATTTTCTTTTTACTTTTTTGGTGTGGCTACTAGAAAATTTTAAATTACATATGTGACTCACATTTGTAATTCACATTATCTTTCTATAGAACAGCATTGTCCCACTGTAATAAACAGGATTTTTATAGCTGTTAGTTTTTGGTGTTTTGTTTTCCCAAATGAAATAGCTTATGATTAATGTGTTGTTCTGGATAGCCCATAGGAAGCAAGGTCCTTAATGAAAACGTATACTTGCAATGAGAATTAGAAAAAAAAAAAAAAGAGGAGGGGGGGAATAAAGGAGGGACAGAAACGTTGTAGGAATAGACAATAAACATTAATTTTCTCTCTGCTAAAAGCAGAAATTACTACATATTCAAGAACATTATAACAGCTGAAGGAGTTTACTATTAAAACACTACTTAGCTGGACACAGTGGTTCATGCCTGTAAATCTAGTACTTTGGTTGGTCGAGGTGGGAGAATTGCTTGAGGCCAGGAGTTCAAGACCAGCCTGAGCAAGAGCGAGACCTCATCTCTACAAAAAATAGAAAAATTAGCCAGGCGTGGCATGCACCTGTACTCCCAGCCACTCAGGAGGCTGAGGCAGGAGGAGCACTTGAGCCCAGAAGTTTGAGGTAGCAGTGAGCTATGATGACACCACTACACTCTAGCCAGGGTGACAGAGCAAGACCCTGTCTCAGAAAAAACCCAGAAAACAAACAAAAAAACACTACTTAGCTAAGGAAGTAAAAAGGAAAATGAAAACAATAGTTTAATGATTCAGAAGTTTTACTTTTTTCTAACCACTCTCAGTTCTCTGAGGGAACAAAAATTATCAAAAAAAAATCAATTGCTTTTCCCTGTATGAAATGAGAGGTAGTAAGAAATTCCAAAGTTCTAGACACCAAAGAGTAGTACTATAATATTTTTTAAAATAAGCATTAGTAGCCAGGTGCCATGGCACGCACCTATAGTCCCAGCTATTGGGAGGCTGAAGGAGGAGGATCAATTGAGCTCAGGAGTTCAAGGCCAGCCTGGGCAGCACAGCAGGACCCCACCCATAAAAAAAACATTAGTAAGCTTGATTAGGATCCACATACCATTTTCTTCTGAAAAAGTTCAAATGCTTCATAGTAGAGATCATTTCATTCTAATAGTCATAAAGGAACTGTACAAATCCTATGGTCTGAGTATGTGGGAGTATAAATTGGTACAAGGTGTTCAGAAAATCTTTTGGCATTATTTTCTACTCCTAAGCATATACCCAAGAGTAATGCAGGCACATTGATATAAAAAATGTTCATAGTAGTATTATTCATAATAGCCAAAAACTGAAAACAATCCACATTCCCATCAAAAGGTGAATTCACATAATGGGATGCTATACAGAAATAAAATGAACCAACCACTACTACATAGTAACAGTAACGATCCTCACAAATATAACATTGTGTAGAAGAAGCCAGACATAAAACAATATATACTGTTATTTAAATAAGGTTCAAAAACCAGAAAAATTAACTTATAGTCTTAGAAGTCAAGATGGTTGGCAGGGGCAGGGGGGTAGTAACTGGGAGGGAAAGAAGGCTTCAAGGGCACTGAAAATATTTTATTTCTTCACCCAGGCGATAGTTACATAGATATGTTCATCTTGATGATGAATGACCTATATACACCTATGATTTGTGCATTAAAATATTTATTCAAAAATAAAAACCTGCGGTCATACTAAAATTTTGTTTTATGTTACTAATTAAGACATCATTTCGAATTAGGAATATTTTTGCTAAATTGAGTTTTTTTGGTTTTTTGTTTTTTAGAGACAGTGTCTCGCTCTGTTGCCCAGGCTGGAGTGCACGATCATAGCTCACTGCAACCTTGAACTCCTCAGCTCAATCCTCCCACCTCAGCCTCCTGAGTAGGTGGGACTACAGACACACCACCACACCTGGCTAATTTTTTAAAAATTTTTTGTAGATACAGGGTCTCGCTATGTTACCAAGGCTGGTCTTGAACTCCTGGGCTCATGTGATCCTCCTGCCTTGGCCTCCCAAAGTGCTGGGATTACAGGCATGAGCCACCGTGCCCAGCCTGAGATTTTTTTTTTAAAGGTGATTTTATCCTTAACATTACTTTCACATTTATTAAACTGAATTACAGAGCTTTAGGGATGGGAGAGACCTGGAATAAACTAGTTTGGCTCCGTGAGAAGTTAGCTGACTTGGCCAAGACCAAATTAATATCAGTAATAAGACAAAAATTTAGAACTTTCATATTACATTGCAAGACTTCTAAAGCTTTTAATTTGAGTTAGATTCCATTAGAGAGACTTGGATTTCTTCCGAAATCTCGATAATTTATAATGATAAAAGAAAAAGACTATAATCACCAAAGGTCAGTTATTCATTCTTCCATTTCAATTATAATAAAATAATGAATAAATTATAAAACAAGGAGGGAAAGTCATACTTGGCCTTTTGGTAATGAACTTTACAAGAATCGGTAATGCATGTCCTTTGAACGTGTTTTTCAGAACTTACTCTTCATGAAGACTTATAGAACATTTGTGTTCGATCAAATACTGTATTAAAAACAGAATAGTCTCAACACACATTGCCCTCTTTCTCTCTTACTTTTTGCAGCCTATTTGTCAACACGTTTAGGAGTAGTAGAATCAAGAGGTATTGATTCCTGCTGGAAATGCACCTACATTTGAGCTACTAGCAATTCACAAAATTCAAGCATATAACCACTTATTCTCTTTGTTTCCTTCAAACTTTAAAATATGGCACCTCTTCCTCTTTGTTCTTTTTTTTTTTTTAAGCTTTTCTTCTGGCTCAGAAATTTAAAATAAGCTATGGCAACATCCTTTACATCTGGTGTTTTCCTGTTTAATTTTCTTTTTTTTTTCCCCCAACTATTTTGTTTGGGGGGAAGAGGAGGAAGGAGAATTCTAAGAAAAGCTTTTATAACAGGTTCAAAAGTATAAAAGCCATTTCAAGCCCCAGACATTTGTAGCCTTTATTTCTTTAGTCCTTGAAAGGGCTGTTTAAATGTTAACAGCTAGGACAGAACTGCTTTCCTATACTGATGTTCCAGGCTTCATTTCCTTTGTAGTCTCTAGTTCTCTCCTACCCTCAACCCCCTAATAACCTCCACGCCAGCTTCTTTTTCAAAGAAAACAAACAACAATAATTTTTTTGAAAATTCATTCATCATGACGCATGTACAGGCAGACTTCTAAGATCCCATACAGAGTGGCCACCTTTTATAATTCAGAGAATTAAAATATTTTGTTTTAATTTGGTGATTTAATATGCCCATTTAACATGTTTTCATTTCAAAAGTAATGACATGTCACCTGCAAAGTTATTACAGCTAAAATAGCTAACAAGAAACTCTATGGGCCCCCTCTACTCAGAAATGCTGAAATACAATCTTTAAAATACAACCATCAAAAACATGCTTGTTTACGTACTCAAATTTTTTAAAAAAACAGGCTTAAATCAATATGTACAGTATTATCCTAGTTTAGAAAAAAATTACACTCATACCAAAAAAACAAGTCTGAAACACTCTATTTCAAGGTCTTAACAATGCTTATTATTCCTGGGTGGTGAGATTATAAATGTTTTTATTATTTAATTTTCTTCTTGCTTATAAATATATATTAATTTATCATCAATGTATACGCATTGTTTGTGAAAAGGGAAAATATTACTCTTAGTTTAAAAAAATAAATGCTGTTGTATTCCTTTCCAGCACATAATATAAGTACTTTTTTTTTTTTTGAGACAGGGTCTCACTCTGTCACCTGGGCTAGAGTGCAGTGGCATCATCATAGCTCACTGCAACCTCAAACTCCTGAGCTCAAGTGATCCTCCTGCCTCAGCCTCCTGAGTAGCTGGGACCACAGGTGTGCACCACCATGCCCAGCTAATTTTTCTAGTTTTTTGTAGAGACAGGGGTCTCCCTCTTGCTCAAGCTGGTCTGGAACTCCTGGCCTCAAGCGATCCTCCCACCTTGGCCTCCCAAAGTGCTAGGATTACAGGTACGAGCCACTGCACCCAGCCCCATATAGGTACTTTTTAAAAATCCATATATATGCACACTTATATTTAACGACTTATACTTGTATTATATAAATAATTTTAAAGTATAATTTCCAAAATTGTAAAATCATGATTCTCATAAAAATACATGAAGAACATGAGTCAAAATGTTAAGTGTCAAAGATATTATTTAACTTAGTAATTTTTCATAACTTAGTAATTAATCAGGAAACCAGTAAGAAGTTAAAACCAATTCATTACAGAATGTGACTTACAGAGATTTACAATCTCTACTGGACAAAATCCATTTTCATTGCCAAGAACAGGAATCATTGACATTGTTATGGACATAAATCAGTATTTCTCAACCTTTTTGACACCACGGACCAGTTTCACGGAAGACAATTTTTCCATGGTGGTGGGGGGGTCGGCTCAGGTGGTAATGCGAGCGATGGGGAGTGGCTGCTGTAAATACAGATGAAGCTGTGCTCACTCGCCCCCCCCCCACCTCCTCCTGCTCACCTCCTCCTGTGTTCCCTCCCCCCCAGCCCCATTCCTAAGTTTCACAGAAGACAATTTTTCCATTTTTCCACTGGGGGTTGGGGACCACAGGCATAAATCATTTGCATCCTTTTCAGTTTTCTAAAATTTAACTTTTATCCCTACAGAATTGTAAAATAGCCTAGTCAATCAAAGCTGATCAAAAGTGCATACTCATTTAAAATCAAATAATCCCCGGAGAGTCCCTAGACATTCAGCATTCTCCTGAAAGAAAACCCAGTAATCACTTTTGCCCATTTCCAAGTCTTTGACAAATTTTCCTGATATAATTTACTAACTACTGAATTTAAACTGTTACAATTAAATTTTAAATTCCTTGAAGGCAAAAAAACATGGTGTAGCGCTCTTTCTTGTGTATCCCCTAGAAATGTTTAGTCAAGTTTTCTGTACCTTGATATAATCAAAGTATATCAGAGAATATTTGAGGTAGTACAAACTTTAGAAACTTCAGACCAGTTTAAATCATGGAGCATTAGTAAATTATAAAAACATAATGAAATACTGATATATGAAATAGGAAAAACTATAAAAAGTATGAGTCATTTATATGTATGCAACAACATAAAAACACAATCACAGACACAGATGTCCATGAGAAAACAAGCTGTCAAACAAAATATGATCAACTCTGAGTTTTTCTATCAGTAATTTTTTCTGAAGTTGAGAAAATTTTAAGGGAGAAAAAACTGAGAAAATTGCATCTACTCAATTTTTTCCCCTTTCAACTAAGAAATGATTGTTGTCATTTGAATTTTATAATGGAGCAAGGACATCCAAATCACAGAAGCATAGTTTGATGAAGAAACTTGAGGCCCAAAGAATTTCAGTGGCTCTTTGAGGTATCAAAACTACTTAGATATTCAATAATACTAGTTAGTGTAAAAACTATAATTCACATTGGTACTATATTACATAAAACTGTACCTTTTTTTTTTTTTGTCCCTCCTCTTCTCTGAAGGAAATAAAACTGTATCTTAAACACAAAAGTTTTTAAGAATTAATTACCGGACACAGTAATTAATAGACACAAGCACAGTGAGGGAATCCATTTGCATTGCTAATGGTTTTTTAGACTATTGCCTTGAAAAACAAAAATTCTCCCTTCTTGGAGGTAGAGCATCCCAAATTTACAGGAAATGGATTATTTGCAAGTTTTCACTCAATAAACATCCTGTATACTGTGTGTGAATTAATTCTGTGTAGCACCATAACATAGTGATTAATAGCATTCACACTTAAAGCCATACCAGACCATCAGCTCTACTACTTTTAGAAATGTGATCTTAAGCAAGTTACTTAACCTCTATATGCCTCAGTTTCCTCATGTGTAAAATGAGATAATAATAGGACCTAACATGTGGAAAAAACTGGGCACTTAAAAAACAAACCGGGCACGAAGTAAGCAATACCAATGTGTTTGTAAAGTCAGTGGTTCTAAAAATGTGGTCCTCAGACCAGCAGCAGCAGCATCTGAGAACTTGTTAGAAATGTAAATTTTTGGACCCATCACAGACCTACTAAATCAGAAACTCTTGGGTAGGGCCCAGGAATCTAAGCTTTAACAGAGAGTCTTCCAGGTGATTCCAACACACAATAAAGTTTGAGAACCACTGGTGCAAATTAAAATTTTATCTCTTTCTCTCTGGGTTTCAGAGTGTGTATATATATATATTCATTAGTATACTTGATGTTCTGCACATCTCATCTTTTGTCACAGAACTCCTCAGATAATGACAAGTGTTGGCAAGGATGTAGAGAAACTGGATTCTTCATACACTCTGGTGGTAATGTAAAATGGTGCAGCCACTTTGGAAAATAATCTGACAGTTCCTCAAAAAGTTAAATATAGCGTAACCATATGACCCAGCAATTCCACCCCTAGACATATACCCACATCAACCATCATCAACCACAAACATTTATTTCTTTATAGCTTGTTTTCAGGGTTCTGTGTTAGACCCTGCAGATATGTTTATATTATGCTTTTAAAATCATCTTCTAGATCTGTGGTCCCCAACCCGTACCAGTCTGTGGGCTGTTAGGAATCGGGCCACAAAGCAGGAGGTAAGCTGTGGGCAAGCAAGCCAAGCTTCATCTGTATTTACAGCCACTCCCCATCAATCGCATCACTGCATAAGCTCTGCCTCCTGTCAGATCAGTGGTGACATTAGGTTCTCATAGGAGCATGAACCCTAGTGTAAACTACACATGCGAGGGATCTAGGTTGCTCCTTAAGAGAATCTAATGCCTGATGATCTGAGGTGGAGTTGAGGCAGTAATGCTAACACTGGGGAGCGGCTGCACATACAGATTATCAATAGCCAAGAGGTGTGACTGCACAATAAATGTAATGCGCTTGAGTCATCCTGAAACCACCCCCCCAACCCCCTGGTCGGTGGAAAAATTGTCTTCGGCGAAACAGGTCCCTGGCACCACAAAGGCTGGGGACAGCTGTTCTAGATGGGTTTCATCTCATAGTCCACCACAGTTGAACAACTCATTCTTCAAATCTTCTCCCTTGGCTTCAAAGACACTAAACTCTCCTTGTTCTAGTTCTACATTTACCTTCCACTCAGGCTCTTCTTCTTCATTCTACCCTTAAATGTTCCTTTTTTTTTCTTTTCCAAGTACTTCTATGTACTCACTAGGAGAGCTCAGTTATTCTCCTCATTTCACCTATCATCTCTAGATGTGATTTCCAAATTTATGGCTCTCTCCTAACTTGGAAGCCCATAATTCTAACTGCTCCACTTGGTATCCTACTAATACTTTAAATTTAAGATGTCTAAAATCAAAACTCATTATCTTACCACAAAAACCTCCTTCTCTCTGACCTCACTCATTCACATATTAATACAACAAAAATGTATGGAGTGATGGTTTATACATAAGTCATGAGGCTAAGCTTAGATCCTACCCAAAAGAAGTTGAGAATCTAGAATAGTAAGATTTATATCTTTGTTCAATACCTCTATTACAGCACATATATTTTTTTTGTAACTAGTGGTGGCAGACTAACCAAGATAAATAAAAGACAATAATAGAAAAAAAGACTGGAATGGATGATTGAGGTCAGAACATAGATCTTCAATTACAGGCTTATCAATTTAGTTCTGTATAAAATGGGAAGCTCCAGGAAGATTTTGAGCAGCAGAGTCTCTACATTCCATTTTCAGAAGTTAAATCTGGCTATAACATGTAAAATGGATTTAACTGGGGAAACATTAGAGCAGCGATCCCCAACCTTTTGGGCACCTGGGACCGGTTTCATGGAAGACAATGTTTTCCACGGATGGAGGGTGGAGGGCGGGTGCGTGGAGCTCAGGCCATGATGCGAGCAACAATGGGGAGCAGCGAAGCTTCCCTCTCGCTCTGCCTGCCACTCACCTTCTGCTGTGAGGCCCCCCCATCCCCATCCCGTTCCAAAGTTACACCTAACACAGTTTTTCCACGGATGGAGAGCGGGGGTGGGGCGGGAGGGTGGAGAGCGGGCGGAGCTCTGCAGTGCAGTCCAGGGCTTGGGGAGCGCAGTATTAGAGAAAGGGAGGTCATAGGAAGCTATGAAAGAGATGATTTTAACCTGAACACATGTAGTGAGAGATTCAAACTCAAGGTTTTTCACAGCCTGGCTTTGATCAGCCTACAGAGTTTTGTCTCAGAATACAATACTTTTATGCTTATCAAGTTTCAGCAGGCTGAACACTATCCATTACTGAATACAGGCCCCACCCTGCCCCCACTGTTTTTCAAAGCCAAGCTCAAAAACTTTGGGAATAATTTTACCATTTCCCTCAGCCAAAACAAACTGTTTCCACAGCATTTTATTTGTAATTACTGATGCCACTTAATCATTCGTGTCCCACCAAACTGTAAACTCCTTGAGGTAAGGGATTATACATTATTTATTCTAGTTTTCCTCAAATTTGGCATACTTTCTAACATATATTAAGTAAGCACCCTATATAAATGTTACATTATACTGGCACAGTGGAAAGTGCATGGGCTTTTGGAGCAATTAAGGATTGAATCTCAGCTTACTCACTCACTCACTAGCTATATGATTTTAGGCAAGTATTTAACTTTTCTTAAGCTTTACCTATAAATTACCTACACCTTGTAGGTAATAGGTAATTACCTACACCTTGAAAATTATTGTGAAACTTTGTGATCAATTATAAAAAGCACCTAGCAAAGTATATGGTGCATGGTGGGTGTTCTATAAATGATAGCTATAATTACAGCCCTAAGAATTTTTTTTAGTCTCAGGTAAAACAGCAGCAGGTTTTTTGTACAGATCATATTCTTTTTCTTCTTTTTTTTAGAGATGGGGTCTCGCTCTGTCACCCAGGCTGGAGCACAGTTGGCACAATCATAGCTCACTACAGCCTGGAAGCCATCTTCCCACTCAGCCTTTCCAGTTGCCAAGACTTCAGGTGTATGCCACCATGCCCAGCTAATTTTTCTTATTTTTTGTAGATATGGGGGTCTTGCTATGTTGCCCAGGCTGGTCTCAAACACCTGGCCTCAAGTGATTCTCCTGCCTTGGCCTCCCAAAGCGATGGGATTACAGGCATGAGGCACTGTGCTCGGCTAAGAGCCTATTCTTTAAAGCTTTTATTTCTTCTTCAGGTTTGTTAACTATGATCAATTATGACTACACTTGGTTGAGAGAATGTACTCAACAAATATTTATGACTGTCCACTATATCCTAAGTGTTGGGTAGATAAAAAATGAGGAAGGCGTGGTCTTTACCCTAGGAAAGTATTTCAAAATTCTATTAGTCTCCTCTCCTTGTCTTTACTACTCAAGAAAGAAGGACATTGCTGAGTTTCTAAGCCTCATATGAGATACCACTCTGATACTATATAATTTCATCCTTCCTATATTGAGAAACACTTATTAACCATTCTGTGGCAGGCACTGTGCTACGAACAAAAAATGGAGATGAAATGGTCCCAATCCTGAAGAAGACATTCCATAGTTCCACTCATAATAACAGTACCTTCTCTTTGTTTTTACAACACAAGAAAGAAGAGCATTACCAAGTTTCTGTACCATATATGCATTTCGATTACTCTGTATAATTTCATCCTTACCTATAGCCTTCTGTATATGAAACTGAGTAACATCTGATAAAATGATCCAGTCTTTATTATTTCCTTTGTTACTTTTTGGCTTGTGATCGTGTTTTATGGTAACTTGAAGACAGTCATCCTGGTGCCAACAATTCTGGTGAAGAAATAAAAGACATGTTGCTAGCTCATTAAAGTTTTCTGGACTTTCACCAATTAGTAAAGTTAGAATTGTTTACTAACTAATAATCTTATTGATAGTCCTTTTTTGTTTAAAAATTCTCTTAGCATTATGGAGTATCTATTCAGCCATTCCATTTGTTTATTGGTAATATAACTAAGAGTTCTAAATTGTATATATTTCAGTTTGTCAAACCCATTAAGATGAACTGTAGTCCACCTTACAAAACTCTGTAACTTAAATGTAATTGTAATTATATTTATATAACCTTAGTAGAATCAAGGAGTTAGTAAACAAAATATTTTAATTCTAGCAAAGAGCAAGCAACCACTCCAAAAATGCTTTTTCTCCTCATGGATTTACACTTCTCCATTATTTACGATTTATTCTTACCACAGAACTAAAAGATTAAGGTGCCTTTTGCTTGGTTATACTTACAAAATATGACCCTGACACCTTTTTTTTAATATACTAATTATACTATTTCTCTGCCTCCAAAATAAAGGAGAATGTGGATCTATAACTGCATAAATTAATTTTAAAAAACTGTCTTCACTGGTCACAGTTCTACAAATGGTTCAGTGATCTGAAATCTGGGAGAGTAATATTTGTACACAGAAGGTCACACTAGGAGTAATTGCTGAGTTCAGAAGCTAATAGTTAAGCGCTGTTTCACAGACTGCTCTCAGTACCAAAACACTAGATCTATACTATTATACCACTTACTGATTTTTGCTTTCAAAAAATATTTTTAAAAAAAAAATTTTTTGAGACAGGGTCTAGCTCTGTCACCTGGGCTAGAGGGCAGTGATGTTATCACAGCTCACTGCAACCTCAAACTCCTGGGCTTGAGCGATCTTTCTGCCTCAGCCTCCCAAGTAGCTGGGACTACAGGTGCCTGCCACCACGCCTGGCTAATTTTTCTATTTTTTGTAGAGATGGGGTCTCACTCTTGCTCAGGCTGCTCTCACACTCCTGGCCTCAAGCAATCCTCCTCCTTGGCCTCCCAAAATGCTAGGATTACAGGCGTGAGCCACACGCTCTACCAAAAAATATCAAATTTTTGACCAAGGTCAGAAAGCTTCACAATTAGTAAGGACAAAGATGTTAGGTTCAAATCTGGTGAAAAATTCACACACCTTGATACTGCAGGAGTTAGGCTCCAGTATCTGAAGAACACCTTTAGATACAGGGCTTTCTGAGTAAACTAGTGCTTGCCAGGGGCTGGGAAGGGGAGGGAAGAGGGAGGGACAGCTAATGTGCACTTGGGTTCCTTTTGGAGTGATGAATCATCTTTGAACTAGGGGAGATGGGTGCACAAGACTGTGAATGTACTAAATGCCAGTGAATTGTACATTTTAAAATGGTTAATTTTATGTGAATTTCACCTCAATAAAAAATTATTTTAAAAAAAGGATAAGAAAAAAATATAGGCTTCTCTTGTATGGATGGACTTTGCTTGGTGAAGGCCTCAACAGTACAATACCTATACCCCAGCAGCGAGATCAAATACGATCACTCCCACCTCATGCCGTATGGAAAACTTACAGAATTTCCTCAGGTGGACCCCCGTTTCAATAATAGCCAGTTAATCACTTGACACCATACTGAACTCATTTTGGTGAGTACGAAAAAACAGCAAACTATTCACCAGAACCTTCTAGAAAGCAGTACCGCAAGTCACCTAGAAATCCCCCCTACAGGCAACAGAGAACCAACAGCAGGGTGGAAATGGTAGTAGCCATTTTTTTTTTAAGGTTTTTGTCCTGGATGGAAGGTACTCGGTGAGGCTTCAATAAGCCTCAAACATTACATTTAAACCTAGGTGCTTAACTACGACGGATGCATTTGCCAATAGGGCAGCGTCTCACGGTGAAATGCGAAAACCCACTCTGAACCTCTTTCTGTGACGAAGCTCTCAACCAACGCTCTCCGCCATACCCATCGGCGGGAAAGCTCCCTCCATCAGCCAAAGAAGGTGGAGCCTCAGAGGGCACTCCCGCCACACAGCGCGAGCTGAGCCACTGAGCTTCCTGGGAATTGTAGTTTTAATCAACCACACATCTCTTATTCGGGCCAGTATTGAGTGACTCAGAAAACTACAACTCCCAAAGTGCTCCGGGGTGGCGAGCGGCCGCCGCGGTGACGACTGGGGCGGAGAAGGCCTGGACGAGGTCTGCGTTCTGGAGTAGCGCTGCTTGGGCCGGTGGCAGATTGCAGGCTGCTGGTGTCGCGGCTAAGGAGAACAACGAGTGGGTTCGGCATTTCTCGTCTGGATCCCCGCAACGATGAGCGCTGCCAGAGAGTCTCACCCTCATGGGGTGAAGCGTTCAGCCTCCCCAGACGACGATGTAAATAACAATGGCGGAGTGGATGAGGGTTGAGGCCTACTAAAGGCTGGGGTAGGCCGGGAAGGGTGGATGGAGTAGGAAGCGCCTGAGGTCCCGAAGGGGGAGGGCCGAGGGGGAGGAACCAGAAGAAAGGAAAATATCTCTCTTTATTAGGGTCGGAAGGTTTGAGGAGGTCCACACGCTAAGAGTTAGAGACCTGCGTAGGAAGGGGAATTGAGGAATGAAATCCTGAGAGGGTCGAGAAGTGAAAGCTTAGTCAGGGATCCTCATGTTTGCATTTTGGGGGGGCGAATGAAGCTACATACTCGGGCCTTTCTACTCAGGATAGAGACGGCAAGACTCTCCCCGTTTTAAGTTTAAAATTTTCTACGACAATGTGGAAATAATCGTTCACAGTTGGACGAATTTTCTGGCCTGGATGGTTTTTGCAGTGTGCTATTAAGAGTTAACCTTAACTGTACTAGTAAGAGTAAACCGAGAACAGCATTGAACCGAAACTTATGCCAGGGGTGTAATTTGGGTCCTGGCGTGTGGTGGTGAGGTCTAGCCGCCCGTTTTGATGTCAAGTACCTCGTTCTCTTTCCCTAGCCTTCCCCTCAAACACCCCCTCCCAGCTGATCAATTTAAATTGCAAACCATTCATCCCTTAAAGTAACCAATTAAATATTTACTGCTATGCCAGATGTTGGGAATTCAGAGATGAATAAGTATGGTGCTTACGTTAGACCTTTTTATGTTTTTTGTCCTAGCTCTTAGCGCAGTGTCAAGGAAACTGCAGGTAACCAGTAAACGTGAAACTAGGTCCTTCATGACAATGGGTGAATAAATGCCTTGGGAAAGTCGATGGGGAAATTATTGGAGGGCGCTTGGAGAGGTCCTGTTTAAGGATGATGAAGAGAAATCTAGTTTTCATCTGTTGTTTAAAACTATCAATTTCTGAATGTGAGAGTTTATTTTCTATAGTACAGTTCAGAGCCTTTCATAATATCTTACTTTGTGAACCATGGAAGGCTCACTGAATACTACTTTGCAGCAAATGAGATAGTGTTGACATCCACCCCTTCCTTCCGTGGAAGGTAGGTTGAAGACCGTAAAATTAAGGGTATTTAAAGCAATCGATTTTAGCTCTGCAAAAAGATTAGTAATCAATAAAGATTTGGATGATGGTTATATAGATGAATGGTTATATAGTGTGGTTTATTGATGCCCTTTCTTCTCTCTGCTACTGGCTTTTAGATATTTTCTTGTTAGTATGGTAATTCAGTTTTTGTCAGAAATTTATCCAGGCTTTGAATAACCTGGCTGCCATTTAAAAAGCTATTACATTGTTTTCCTCCTGGTATTTAACTGTGACTTGATTGCTAGAATGTTAGACACCTGTTTTGCTAGGCTCAGAAATAAACAATCTTTAGCTTGACAGAAAACTCCTGGTGATATTATGCAATTTAACAGAAAGTTAAAGAGATTAAGTAATTACTACACCTTCTGATGAGATCAGTTGAAACTAGATGACCTTTAAGACCTTTCAGATCCTATAATCATTGTCTTTTCAGAACGCAGCATTTGAACACATGGTACTTGCTGTTGTACTTTAAGGTCTTTGAAAGGAATAACTGAAAGGACTTAATGATTTTTAAAAAACATTGGGATTGGAAATTGTAAATGATATGGTTATTTATGTAAAAATTGAAAATATTTGCTCTTTTAATAGAAACAGAATCCATAAAATTGGTTTTTAGACAATTGTTTTTAACTTAATTCTATACATTTTTATAACCGTAGTTCATAAACTACTTTCAATATTCTGTCTCATTTAGTCATATACAGTATGATGTAGAAAGAGCAGAGGATGGCCAGAGGATCAAAGCAAGTCACTTAGCCCCTCTGTGCCTCAGTGTCCTTACTTATTAAATGGACTATTGTAAAAAGCTCTTGAGAAAAAATAAGTGAAAAGCGATTTATAAGTTATAAAACACTGTAATTCTTATGTCTTATCATTCTTAAGACAGTATTTTAAAGAAGGCTCTCTTTGTAGATAAGGACCTAAAACTAAATGTCAGGTCCTGGTTTACAGAGCAAGTGATTTAGTAAGGATCAGAACTGAAGCTTCACTAGTATTTTTTTTTTTTAACTATATTGAGTCAGAAATAGTTAAGAACTAAATGGCCTGTAAAAAGATATGAGGGGTCACATGGAAAAAAGTAGAGATTTGGAACTTAGGTAGCCAAAATTATGACAGCATATAAGCCCCTCCACCAAAAAGAGTTTAGAAGAACCGCAAGTAAGTCCAGTATGATACAAATGCTTTAACTCTCATATGCCTAGAAGAAATAGTTATTAGTGTTTTTTATATTCTTTTAGTCTTTTACAAATAATTTTCAGAAGAATAAAGATGTAGTGAAAAACAACTTTATTAGGAATTTTAATATGAATTTAACAATAACAAGGCCAAATTTCTATTCTATATTTTCCTAATTTTGATGGTTTATATACAGTTGTCACTCAGTGTACATGGGGAATTGGTTCCAGGACCAACCTACCCCTATACCCAAATCTGCGAGTACTCAAGTCCTACAGTTGGCCTGGTGGAACCCATGTATAGGAAAAGTTGGTCCTCCATTTACACAGGTTTCACCACATCCCATTCCACGTTTGGTTGGGAAAAAAACCTCATATAAGTGGACACTCAAAGTTCAACCCCATGTTGTTTGAGGGTCAGCTGTATACCCAAAATGGTTAGCATCCTGTGAATATACCTAATTGCTTATCAGCTGTCATGTGTGAACCTAGAACATATTATCAAATCTCATATCTGTTCCTAATAGGTTTTAGCTTTATTATTCTAGTTCTTGTATTTGCATCATCAGAATATAATACTTGAAGAATTTTTTGAAATATTTGATTGCTTACAATTTTGTATTGAAGAGGGGTTTGTCATCTTTGTTCCATAATTGCAAAGCATTTTCATTTTTAGATTATAAACTCAGAATGATCAATGCAGTGAATGTTTTTATTAAATATTTCTATATCATCTTTTACCTTCCAGTATACGCACCTGTCCTCACCCTTTGTCCATTTATGAACCAAATCAAGTATATTTTGACACATACAACATCATAAAAAATTAAATAGTCATGCATTAGAAGGGAAGTTCTTTCTGCTGAATGACTCTCGCAATGAGAGTACTCTATTTCTTGTTTGTCCTTTTTTTCTTTGTCTTTCATCAGTTCTTAGGTTGGAGAAAAGTCATCTAGTATTTCATCATCCAAGGGCTCATAGTCTGAGATTTTTGCACAGTTAATTTTGCCATCATCATTAGTCTAGAATACTACTACTTGTCATTTCGAATTTACCTTCTTATTCATCTAGTAATTGTGAAATGCCTTCTGTCAGTATTTTTCTCTTTGCCACTATGGGTGGAAAATGAAAAATTCTGAATTCTCATCTCTGTTCAATGAAAGCTAAAATCTGACAACAGAGGCATGATGTCTTCTTGAAAGTTGGTGTAATACTTTGGACAATGTAGTGAGAAAACTCTTCTATCATTCTGTTTCCTTATTTTAGTCATTTTTAGGACTAAAATAGTTATTAGTGTTTTGTAATGAATTGTAATAATTATTAACATTTGTTTCAAGATGTAGGGAAAAATATCACTTGGATTCCATAATATTTCTTAGATTTATAAAAGGGTTCAGTGGATCCACTTGATAATTGCAAGATAGAATGAGGTTTAGTCTATTCTTTTTAAAAATAAGTAAATTTTCTCTTTATTCTTTGGAAGACATTCAAGAAAGAAGTAATGATATCTCAATCCTAACAAATAACTAGAACTGTTCAAAAAAGAAACTGAAAAATTAAAATTGGGTCTAGTGGAATGTGATGATATACTGTCCCTTAGGATATCACTAAAGATAGAATTTTTAACTTTAACTAACAACTGTGGCAGCCTTCTAGTTTGAAAGTGCTAGGTGCTCTAGGGCCCTGCAAGGCTATAGTGCAGTGAGTCTCAAAGTGTAGTCCCCACATCAGCAACATCAGCATCACTTAGGAATCTGTTTAGAGATTCAAATCCTTATGTTCCACCTCCCGGCCCACTGAATCAGAATCTCTGGGGCTGTTTTAATAAGCTGTCTAAGTGATTCTTGTACATGCAAACTTGTGAAACCCAGAGTGCTGGCTGCAGAAGAACTAAAGGATTGTGCTGTGATGTAATAGAAAAGGAGTAAATTTGAATATGGTATATATGCTTAACCTTCAAAGCAAGAAAAATGAACCCTGTTTATAATTAAAACTTACAAGAAAAAAACCTTGACATTACAGGTAGACTTTAAATTTTTTAATACTTTATGCAAAAAATATTAATGAACCAATTTCTTTTTTAGCTTGGATCTAGCAATTGGGAGGCGGCAGACTTGGGTAATGAAGAGAGAAAACAAAAATTCTTGAGACTGATGGGTGCAGGAAAGGTAAGCATTGGATGGTATGCATTTTTATCTTTTCTGTGAAACATAATGGCTTTTTTTGTGTAAAGTGAGAAGGACTGAATACACTCGGATCCCATTTCCTTGTTTTGCATGATTACTTTTGGCTTTGGGAAATACACCCAACCTAACCAAGCACTTAAAATTTATATTATTTCTGAGCCACTTCTAGGATTCTTAGTACCTCTGTCAGTAAAGTTTGGAGACTATAGAGGAAAAATTTGGTTCAAGGATTCTCTGTAGAAGAAAAGAGATGTCAAATCTTATGACTTGCCATCTGTTAGCCCAGTGATTTGATAGAAGATGTTTCTTCTGGGCAGGTTATCTTGTGGGAACTTCTGGTCAAAGTCAAAAGTCTATCATATTTTGTACTTCCCTCCAGCCCTTGAAGTAGTAACCAAGGGAATATCCTTTATCAAAAACATAATTTTAAAACTGTGCTTTCAGGGATCATTTCTGTAGTTCATTATTAGAGAAGTTTCTCTGAACGTATAGACCACTGGAGGAAAAAACCCCAATTTTTAAAATGTTCAAGGTATTTTGAAATGCCTCTCAGTTTGATTAATGTAATAGAAGGTACAGTTGACTCTTGAACAATGCAGGGGTTAGAGGCTCCAGCTCCCGTGCACTCAAAAATCTGCATATAACTTTTGACTCCCCAAAAACATAACTACTAATAGCCTACTGTTGACTGGAGCCTTACCAATAATATAAACAGTCACTTAACATATTTTGTAAGTTATATGTATTATATACTACATTCTTACAATAAAGTAAGCTAGAGAAAAGGAAATGTTATTAAAAAACATTTAGAAAAGAAAGAAAGAAAAGAAAATATATTTACTATTCATTAAGTGGAAGTGGATCATAATAAAGGTCTTCATCCTCATCTTCGTGTTGAGTAGGCTAAAGATGAAGGTTTGGTTTTACTGTCTCAGGGGTAGCAGAAACAGAAATAGATCTTAGTATAAGTGGATCCACACAGTTCAAAACCACGTTGTTCAAGGGTCAACTGTATAAAATACAGATGCCAGGAAAATACCTATTGTAAAAACCTTTCTTTATCCTAGCAATTTATTTTTACACACACATACAGTGGTCTCTGGACATTTATTTTTTGGAAGCAAGTAAATTTATTTTTCTAACATTGTCCCAATAGTCTTCCTACAAACTAAATTGGAAAGAAATAAGAAAACTTTTTTTTTCTTTTAAGCATCTTAAAATGAAATTCTGCCCTTTGTTTTATTATACATATGGGAATATGTGGATTTTGCCAAAAATTATTGACTACCTACTGCATGCCAGGAACTGTGCTGAGTCTTGGGGTCACATAGAGCAAAAATACATGTTTGGTGCCGTGATGCAATGGGGGAAACCAGATAATAACAATACAGAATTATAATTGCTATGAGAAAGCCATGAACGTAGTGTGATGGAATCACAGAAAAGGGTAGCTAACTCTGGTTTAGCAGTACAAGAAGGCATCCCAGCAATAGAATTGATCTGAATCTGAAAGGATGAGAGGGTGTTTGCCATACTACAACAGTGGGGTTGGGGATAGGAGGAGGTCATGTAAAACATTAAGACCTGTTTAAAGGAAACATTTGTATAATATCTCATTAAACCAGATTTTCCAGTAATTTGTAATTTGTCATAGAAAGTAGTGTGCAGTTTATCTTGGTTTATGCATATACATTAAGTCCTCACTTAACATCCTCTATAGGTTCTTGGAAACTGACTTTAAGCAAACTGACATACAGTGTGTCTTCAAATAAAGTTATTTCATTATAACATTGATGAGGGAAAAAAATTGGTTATGTTATGCATCATTTCACTTAAAGTCAAAGTTTTGAACCTATCAACGAAGTGAAGTGAGGATTTACTGTAAAAGATTTGCTAAGGATATATAACGTAATTAATAGTTTAGGGGGTATGCATATTCAACCTAGCAGAATGAAAACTCTTCAAGTACTTAAGAAGAAGATCCTAATATAAAATGTGTGAAATTTGGCTATCAGGAAATAGATTGTTTAGCATACATAAAATTCTTTGCAAGCAAGCCGAAATTGTAGCTTTGATCTTCGTATGGGCTGTTGAGATTTATTCTGTTTTGTGGCCACAAAGTATAATCCTAATCCTAGCCAGCTGCCATGAATACTTGATTGGTCACAGAGAGAACCAGCTAAGAAAATATGAATAGATCAGTGCAATACCATCATCACCCTAGAATAACTTGATGCCATTATATATTCAAATCTTGTGAATGGGGTATCTGTTTTGCAGTTTAACGAAGCAGCACATTGATTGATTGATTTACTTGTGTGTTAATGGCATGTAAGGCAATAAGCATTAATGCTTGAAGCTTTTCAGTAGTATCATGTTTGTGTATGGAGAATTTGTCTGCCATTGTTTCAGGAAGACTTGTTTCTATATCTTCACAGATGATTGGTTAAGAATGGTTTGCAAAGTCCCATTTAATCTCCCCTTCACTCTGTTTTAATGAACAATTTATTTCTTATGAAACTAAATATGAACCATAAAGAGTGGATTGGACTGATAAATTGAGAGTAATTATGTAGCCTGATTAATTGGTAACTTTGAATCATTTGTTTTTATGTTTTATAGTACTAGATTGTTTTAAATTCTGTTCTTTTTGAGGTGGGAGTTTATTGTAGTCAAATAGTAAAGAGCTAGCTAGTTTACTATGGTGTGTATTTTAAAGATCTATCACTTTGTACATTTTAAGTCTGTTTTTTTATTTTTGCCTAGCTAAATAATATTATTTGCTTTCTCTCCATGAGATATACTTGAGTCATCAGAAAGAGAAGGGAAAGTTAAAGCAACTGATTTTACTGGCCTTTTAGGAAAGAAAATGTTAGATTGACTCAATTGTCTTATTATATATCCATCTTATTTAAGATTCCAACCTGATCTCCATGCCTTACTCTGTTTTTTTGTTTTAATTCCTTCCACTTACTACCTTCTAACATACTGTAATTAATGATTATGTTTGTCTATCTTCCCTCCCCATTCCTACCCTTGCTAGAATGTAGTCCCCTTAAAGGCAGGGATTTTAATTTATTCTTTTGTCTTCAGTGTATCCCAGAAGCCTGGAATTGTAATAGTTTCCAGCACATAGTAGACACCAAACTGTTAAATTAGTAGTCTCAAATTCTAATACATTTTCAACCTTTTTATAGAAAGAACATACTGGTCGTCTTGTTATAGGAGATCACAAATCAACATCTCACTTCCGAACAGGTAAGAAAGTAAAATATAATTAAAGTGGAGATGCTAAATTTGGAATATTTATACATATTTTGGGATATTCTAACTTCTGTATATAATTGTGTAAAATAAAATGATTAAAATACTAGGATTGGAAATTTATAATACATAAACATGTTACATATGTCACATAAAGTATCAAGTATCATGTACTTTGATAAAAAGATAGAAGAAGATATATCGACATGATATTCTAACCAAGAAACTAACCTTTTTCTGTCTTTATTTTTACTGATTTTATTTAGAACATATATTTTAATTGTAGTGAGGTTTATATGCCTCATCTTGCCAACTGTGGTATGTATAGAATTTTTTTTCTCTGTATAAGTTATTTAGCATATGTTATAGTTGGCATATCATACTGGTTTTGGGTTTATTCACTAAATTTTGTTCCAGAATCTTTGAATAATATAAACTAGGTGCAGAGCATGAAGAAATAAACTTACTAAAAATAATGTGGAAAATTTTTTAAAAACTGAAAATGAATTTGAATTTTAATTCAATCTGCTGAAAGGTGAAATTATCACCTATTTAAAATTGACCATAGGCTGGGCACGGTGGCTCACACCTGTAATCCCAGCTACTCCACAAACCAAGGCAGGAAGATCAGTTGAGCCCAGGAGTTCGAGACCAACCTGGGCAACATGGCAAGATTTTGTCTCTACAAAAAATAGAACAATTAGTCATGGTGGCACTCACCTGTAGTCCCAGCCACTGGGGAGGCTGAAGTGGGAGGATCACTTGAGCCCAGGAGTTTGAGGTTGCAGTGAACTGTGATGATGCCCCTGCACTCTAGCCTGGGCAACAGAGCGAGACACTCTTTCTCAAAAAAATAAAAATAAAATAAAACAGACCCTAATCTTGGACATTATTAATAACAGGGCATGATGACCTGTATTAAATTTAACAAAACTTTGAATAACTTTATACTGACCTAGCATATGTAGTACGGTTTAGAAATTAATAGATCTTTTATTTTTCTGGTGTTAAATAATTACTTCAAATTAATCTGCATTGCTGCATAAGGCAAAACATATCCCTGAGCTTTGCAAAATGAAAAAATATTTCAACTGTTGCATTTACTCTTTTAAAATTGGGAGTTTTAAAAATAAAGCAAAATACCACCCTTTGTAATTAATCTGAAATTCCATTTATATTTGCATTTACAAATTAAAATGTAGGCCGGGAGTGGTGGCTTATGCCTGCAATCCCAGCACCTTGGGAGGCTGAGGCAGGAGAATTGCTTGAGGCCAGGAGTTTAAGACAAGCCTGGGCAACATAGCCAGACCCCATCTCTACAAGAAATTTTTTTAAAAATTGGCCAGGCATGGTGGTGTGGCACCTATAGTCATAGCTTCTTGGAAGGCTGAGGCACAAGGATCACTTGAGCCTGGGAGTTCAAGGCTGTAGTGAGCTATGATGGTGCCACTGCACTCCAGCCTGGGCAACAGAGCAGAGACCCTGTCTCTAAAAATAAAAAATCATGTACAGAAAGCTCCTGGGTTCATAGTTAGTTATTTAGTATTCTGCTTTAACTTGGATACAACAGAATATATGTAAAACATACATATCTCAAATGCTACATAATAACATGGGATTTTTTTTTTAAGTTAATGTTGCTTCAGTAAACTTGATGTGCAAAGAAAGGCAGAAAGGAGAGCCATTACAGGATCATTTTATTTAGCCATTCTCTGAACAGAATTGCCTGTTTTTCACTATTTCTGTTCAAAGTCAGATGCTTTGGTTTGTTGCAGAAGTTTTCTTAGGTGACTAGGAGAAAACTTTAAGGAGAACATTAATTTTTTATACTATAAATAAGCTAAAACATTTAATACCCAAAGTGCTTAGTAATTGATATTTATCTTAACTTCAGGCAGTTCTTTCTGAGACTTTTTTGTTCGAATTACCACATAGAAATTATTTTTATTGTCTATTAGGTAACCAGCTGTAGTATAAAAACTTATTCACAAAATTCATTGTAAAATTAGTCACAATTAGAGAAATCAGCCCTGAATATAATAGCATCTGTATTTTAGGTTTTTTTTTGTGTAATCAAATGTTTTTATTAATTCGACTAAACATAACCAAAGTACACTGGACATGCAGGGGAAGAAGACAAGAAAATTAATGAAGAACTGGAGTCTCAATATCAGCAAAGTATGGACAGTAAATTATCAGGAAGATACCGGCGACATTGTGGACTTGGCTTCAGTGAGGTAGCAATTAACTTATTTTCATTGACTGGGGAGATAATTTTCAATTTGATACCGTTTATTTTTGTTAGATTACCCTAGCAATCAAGAATCCTATGTATACAGCTTTCTTTATACAGTTACTTAAAATATTTTTTATATGCCCTACTGAGTCTCTAGATAATCAGATGTTGTTTAAGGATTTAAAAATACATTTTCTAATACCAGCTTAATGTAAATTCTGCTTAATCATTAGGGCACATTTTTAATAGGCATGAACAACATGCTCACAAGTTAGATAAGATATTTCATGTAAGTTTAAAATACTGGTTTAGGAGAGTTATTTCATCACTTCTTGGACTTTTGGCTAAGATCAAGTATAGGAGAGTTCTTTCTCAGTTGTTTCCTAGGTGATCTCTTCATATTATGAATTAATGTATAACTGCTGTTTACTCCAAAGTAATATAATATGCAAAACATTGATAACTGATTTCCACATAAATATCAGTGGTTAACTTGCCTTATTTACTCAAGAAATACTGTTTCAGGAAGATATACAGTGGTTTTCAAACTAGGAGGAGTGGGGACAAGTGAGTGGTCTTCAGGGCTCTTTCTTAAAATCCTACTACAGTCCCAATGTATAAAATACGTGAAATGCCTGATTCCTCAGTCCTCAATTCTTCCCTCAGCAGCCTGTGATTATAATAGTCTTAAAACAAAGTGGACTGTTTTTAAGATTGATAAAAATTGGGGTCTTTCTCATTTTTTATACTGGCTAATTGTATTTATTTTTTAAAGAGTGTTAATTGATGTTTTAGGTAGAAGATCATGATGGAGAAGGTGATGTGGCTGGAGATGATGACGACGATGATGATGATTCACCTGATCCTGAAAGTCCAGATGACTCTGAAAGTGATTCAGAGTCAGAGAAAGAAGAATCTGCTGAAGAACTCCAAGCTACTGAGCACCCTGATGAGGTGGAGGATCCCAAAAACAAAAAAGATGCAAAAAGCAATTATAAAATGATGTTTGTTAAATCCAGTGGTTCATAACTCCCAAACACTTAGTCTTTGTATTAAAAGTAAGCCTTATTGTTATAATGCACAGTGGAGGACTGCTTATAGAGCACAGACCTTTGTATTATAATTTTTAAAAAGGCCCTTTTAAATAATTACAAAGAGTGTTTGCTTTCAAATGCCATTGGTTACACTTTTATGGGCATGACTATAACCTTTTTGTAAAGAGTAAGAGTTGTATAAAATAAGAAATAAATACAGTACTCAACTTCCTTTCATATTAGCATCATCAACCCTCTAATCTCACCTTTTTACCCCTTCAGATGTAGTTATGGGGGAGACCTTTTTGTTTGTGGTACCTATTATATCAATTTTGTTCCTTCATATTTTTCTCTTATAAAAATTTATTTGATACTGTGATATGTTCATGGGAAATATTCTTTATCCTTCATTATAGTAGAACTATTCATCATGGATATTTCTGCTGCCAATCACAATCTAAGTTAATGTCGGCAAAACATTAGATACTTAGTTTACTGACTCAGCTCTTTGGACCAAAGCAACATGAGAGCAAGTACTTTCACACCTATTAGGATGGAGTTACAACTGTCACACATTTGGAATGTTATGATCCCAAGCAGTCTTTATATAATTGGAATTACATTTTATGTTAGACTTTTGATAAAATTTGGCCAGTTTTTACGGAAGAAGTTAATTCTCTGGTCATTTAATCCTGTCTATTTAAAAATATGTAAAACTGGGTTTTTGGGTTTGTTTTAGGGTAATATGTGACCAAAGTTAATTTTGTCCCAGAAGTCTAAATAAAGAGAAAGCAGTTTCCCATATTTGGTTGTGATACCTTTATCCTCATCTAAAAATGAGGAACAGGGTTATTGAACAAGAAGCTGAAATAAGTTCTCTTGATTTTATCCCAGTGCTGTTATATTGATTATCTAATTACTAAAAAGAAGTATTAGTCTCTAATTTTATTGCTACTTCTGTTGGAGTGAGATTAGACTCATCTGTTGTGTGGTTGATTTGTACAGCCAGTTAACACAAACTGCATTATAGGTTGGTGGATCTTGAATAATTGGGTCCAAAATCTTAATGTTTCTAAGTAATAAGTTCAAAATCTTCAGCCAAACCTGTGAGCTGAACTGTTAAACATCTAGATACTTATGTATTTGCTGTGTTGAATTTTTAAAAAATTATGCCTATGTTATTTTGAAATTTAGAATGCATTAGAGCAGTGTAGCAACTGGAACAGGTGATTTCTGGTTGATAGACTCCATCTTGCAATATTTTTCACATCAAACCCCTAAGTTTTGGGTATTTTTAGTTTCTCACATTGTTTTAAAATAGGTGCTACCCTCTGTAGTAAAATATTGAGTCATTGAGTGGTAGACAGTATGTGTAACATTTAAGAAATACTTGGTTTGAAGAAGTTTGGCTTTATTGAACAATTTCAGTTTGCCCACTCGTTTTCAAATACCTAGTTTGTGGGTTTGCTCATTACAATTAATGTAAGTAGAAAGTGAAGACTGATTTATGTTTAAGAATGGAAGAGGGAGAGAGAGAGATGAGTATTATGTTTTAAAAAGTGAGTATTTTCATCAGTCATTGTTTAAATATGCTGGGTTAAGTCTTGGTTCTGATAATGTGAATAGAAGCACCTTGTAAAATAACTATACTAGAAGGCTTTTTTTCTTCATCTCCACATAGAGAAATTCTGATTTCAATTATTATAATTCATGTATTATTGGTCATTAGCAAAATTCAGGGATGAAATAAATTTAGATCTGTTGATCCATGTGGCCTAGTGTCCCAGCACCACATTAAACATCATAGTGTCTTTTAAGCATAAACTTTGGGGTTTTTTTTCTTATCAAAGTGGAAAAAAAATTAAAAGACTGATGTCATGCCATCTTGATATCCCTACTAAAAAAGTATCAGTGGGAAAACATATTTTTGTGCAGTGAAACACTATTCAGTGGAAAGTTTAGTGGCAGCTTTTCCATATCATTGATAATTTTATACCTGAAATGGACTTCTTTCAAGTGTTTGCCTATATCCAAGTGTTTACCTATACCAGTGATCTCACAGTCTACTTATTGAAAATGTATTCAGGAACAGATTGCAATGTTTGTATTAGTAGGTTAGAAACTCCTCAAATATAACTTTTAAAATGTGAGAGAATTGAAAGTACAGAAAAAAATTGAGTAACTAAACCATAGTTTGAGAGCAGAAAGATAGGTCACATTCTTTGAGTACATTTTGGAGAAATTTCAGCTACCTTGTTACCTTCAATGACTACTTAAACACACGGCAGTAGTTCTGTTACTTCTCTCCACCACAGCCATATCCTCTATACTTTGAATATCCAGAAACAACTTTACTTCTGAAATCACTAATTTAAAAATCTCATTTCTGGCTGCCTCTATTCCTTTACATCTGCTCCAAGTCAGGTCATGGGCTGTGTTCACCTGCTTCATAAGCCCTGTCTAGACTTACTGATCTATCAATTCAGTATCATGGTTGTCACTTTCCCAAATAACCCTTCCTAATGTCATACCTTCTGGAAAAATTCCAGGAAGTATCCAACCCCCTACAAATTATTTCTGGAGAAAGATCACCAAGTACACAAATCTTTGTTGGTAAAAATTGGTTTTAACTGACCTCAACACTGCCTGTAATCCTTATTTTCTCTAGTCAGCTCTTCTCCCACTCTCCTTAACTGTTTAAAACCTCCACTCTGAGCCTTGTTAACCCTTTTTTTTTCTTTCCCTTCTTAACATGTCCTTGCCTTCTATCTTACATAAAAATAGAGGCCGTCAAGCAGAAATTCCCTGAACTTCACCAAATCAATCCACAGCCATGGACAAGTATTCTAGGTCACATCCCAACTTTATCACCTCAATGATAAACTGAGTGACCTTGAGCATAACTTGGTCTCTCTGGGTCTCCTTTCTGGATCAGTAAAATGAAGACAGCAACAGTAACCACCTTGTATGGTTATTGTGAGAATTAGATAAAAGCAAAAAGCTTTAGTGCATAGATAGGTAATATGATCAGTAAATGCTGGCTGCTGTTAATCCTTTGCACCTTGTGAACCTAGTGCTTTTGATTATCTTCCCTTGAGCCTTCCTTTCCCTTAATCTTTTGACCCTTTTCAGTCAGCATTTGTTCAAGTATTTAACATCTTTTTTAAAAATTGCTCCTAGGTACCACATACTTCAGCTGTAATCCTCTCCACACCTATATCCAATTTTAATAACTTGTTTCTATTACTGCCTCTACTTCCCTCACTTCCATCCCCTCCCTCCCTCAATTTACTCCAATATGGCTTCTACCCACCCTTGACACAAATGCACTGAAAACTACTTTCATCAAATCAGTGATTCTCGTTTTCCTAAGGCAGATCCTTTTCAGTTCTTTTCTTTACTTGACTCTTTAGCAGTACTTGCCATTGTTAACCAGTAGAATATACATACTCCTACAGTACATGAAAGGGTTCAAAAGAGAATTTCTCTATCCTGTACATCCATATGTTCTTGTTGCTAAATTGATCTCCCCTGAAACAACTACCTTTAATTTCACAGCCTTTCTCCCAGTAGAGGAAAGAAAAGCAATACCTCTCAGCCATGCCAAACCTGTGTTTGTTTGTGCCAGGGAATAAAATTCTCTTTCAAGGCTCCAAACAAAGGGACAGTTTGAAACATTCTTTTTTTTTTATTTTTTATAAATTGTTCCAACTTCGTGAAACATTCTTGATGTTAAGGCCTGAGTGACTCAACTCAGATGGTTTCCAGTTAAATGCCCTTAATGAAACTGATAGAGAACTGAAGGGAATTATCCCCCGATTTATTAAAAATAAATTTTGATGAACGATCACTATGATATTTGGCCTAAAAGAGTTCGGAGGATTGAAGTTTCTAAAACCTATTACTGGCTTTTTTCGTGTGAGCCAGGTTTCTCAGTGCTTTCATCTATAAAAATAGAAAAGGGAAGTTTTCTCCTTTAGGAACTCCAGTCATGTGCGTGTTGCACCTTCTATCTCCATGTCATTTTTCTTTATTTTCATAGCTCCTGTTCCTCTATTCCCCTTATTGAAATTTAAGCACTGTATACTCTGTTATCCTAATTTTTTCATTTTTATGGTTATTTTAAAATTTTTCCCCTGAGTTCTGCTAGCTTGCATCTCATTCTTTGTTGTATCATCATATATTTTATTACTGATGTGTGCTGTTATGGAAATGAATCTTCCAGTAAGATATTAAAGTCATTGTGAAATGTTTCATAATTCTCAAATATTTCAAGGCAGTATTTTTCTGAAGAATGTTCTTCATCTGCCATTTATTTTTCTCTCTATTGTAGTATCTTCATACAGAGCCTGTCGTAGTTTTTATTTTTAATTGTTTGCTCAACTGCAAATATTTATTGAGCACCTGCTGTGTGCCAGGCATTCTTAGGCACTGGCAGTACAGCAGTGAACAAAATCAGGCCCTGCTTTAACGAACCTTACGTTCTAGTGGAGGGGGAGACACAAATATATCAGATGGTGATAAATATCAAAACAAGGTAAAGAGATGCAGTGAAATCAATAGAATAAGCTAGAGACAGCAGAGTTATAAGTTAGAAGAGATAGCAGGAATTAATATCATTAGAGCCATGATATGAGCTATTGATTTTATTCTGAGGAGAATGAGAAGACCTTGGAGAGTTTTTAATTAGAGTGACATGATCTAATTAATAGTGCTTGGGCTGCCGTGTTAAAAATACTGTAGGAAGCCAACTGTGAAAATGGAGAACACAGTTATGAGATTAGGGCAGCATTCTAGGTGAGCCACGAGGGTTTGTACTAGGGTACTAATTGTGGGAGTAGTGAGAAATGGATTCTGGATGTACTTTGAAGGTAGAGCCAACAGTATGTGCTTAAAGACTGGATGTAGCATGTGAGAGAGGAGTCCAGAATGAGTTCTTGGGAGAATGGAATTGCCATTTACCTAGATGGGGAAAACTGATGACTCATCTTTAAATCGGGTTCCTCCGAGGTACTTGTAGGATTTTCACGCTGGGGAGGATCCAGGCTAGCAGAAATCTCTTTCGTGATTCAGGGTCGTATGTGTGAACCTTTGTAGTCCTGCCAGTGAGGTTCAGATGTTCTGAGCTGTTCAGAATGCCAGTTTCTCTTTTTGTCCCTCCTGCCTCTTTGACAGACTGGTTCTGCAAATAGCCTCACCTTTAAGAAGACACTCTGGCTAACTTTCTCAGAACCTGCAAAAATAGCCATCCTCCTGTACTCTCATTCAACAGTCACTACTTTTTCCAACTCTTTTACCCAATTTAGAGTTAAGAGTTTCAGATGTCTTCTAGTTTTGTTGAAGCTGGAGTTTGCACTTCTGTTTCTCATTCTCCTTGTTGCTTTTGGGTGGTTTCCAAGAGAAGAGAGAAATGACTTCATTCTTCTGTCTCCAAACTGGAAGTACACATTAACTTTAACACCCAAATTACTATGGCTTGTACCCCTACTGGCTTGATTTCTGAACTTCAGCTCCCCACCCTACTCTCAGAAAGCGTTCCACAATTATTTCTGGCACAGGAAAAACCAGAGGAATACCTCTTGTGTGCTCCCCACGAGGTATGCCTACCATTACTGAACAATGCCTTCCCTGTTCTCTCCAGCTCCCACAACTGCTGTTCACTGCCCTCAAAGCTGCTTCAAGGAGCCTAACTTGCGCCACTGAAAATAGGGCCTCTTGTGCTGTTTGTTGCCAGTACCAGGATGTTGCCTTTTAAGGCTGAGTTTCATATGGCAACATTTTGCCTGCCAATCTCTTCAAACTATGTGAAGCCATTTCCAAAAGAATTGTTATATTAGAAATAATAGATCAGTCCTGAAAACCGCTGTATAGTTAACGTAGTAAACATGAAACTCAGCTTTGAGCTTCCAAACAGCCAAAGCCAAATAAAAACACAACTCATTATAACCCATGTCTCTGCTTAAACTGATGATGTGCTTTCTTTTATCAAGAACACTAATTCTTGGTATTAAGTCTCAACTGGAACTTTTTCATGTGGGTCTTTCTTGCAACCAGGAGTGATTTTGCAACAACACCTCCCACCCCCGATCAAGGAATATTTGGCAATGTTTGGCGATATTTTTGTTTGTCACAACTGGGAGGTGCTACTGGTATCAAGTGGGTAGAGGCCAGGAATGCTGCTAACCATCCTCTAATGTACAGGATAGACCCACACAACAAACAATTAACTGGTCCAAACATCAATAATGTTGAGATTGAGAAACCCTGCCTTGGATCCAGGTAAGATGGGATCCTGCCTCAGGGGCCCATGCTTTAGAGGACCCTGCATATCACAAATACACACATATTTATCAAAGAGTACATGGGTGCCTATCACTCAGGATCTGGCACTGAAGATGTGATAAGGAAAATTCTCCACATCTTTTGTCTGATGTCCTTGAAACAAAAGGTGACTGTCCAAATTCCAGGAAGATTTGTGGGTTTTGCCACTGCGGATGTGAGAGTTAGACACTGCTTCAGAGTACAGGAGAATTTGAGTGGCAGAAGCA
Organism: Daubentonia madagascariensis; assembly: GCA_023783475.1. Lineage (NCBI taxonomy): Eukaryota > Metazoa > Chordata > Mammalia > Primates > Daubentoniidae > Daubentonia > Daubentonia madagascariensis. The sequence continues at coordinate 23,315,455 of JAKFHU010001990.1, read as the reverse complement.
CTTCAGAAGAGAAAAGACTAATTGATTTATCAAATCCTCACAAGGATGTAATGGATTTTTGCATAAGGCATTGTTTCCTAGGAGTGGGACATAAAGGACAGAGTAAAAAGGGCTGGTATTCATATAATTGGGAGTCCCTGAAAGAGAGAAAGGGGAGTATAGGGAAAATCCATTTTTAAAGAGATATGGATGAGAATCTTCCCAAACTGACAAAAGACACCCACCCACAGATTTGAGAGTCCCTACAAATCCCAAACAGGATAAAGACCAAAAAAAAAAAAAAAAAAAGAATCACCTAGGTATGTTATAGTAAAAGTGCCTTGAACCAAAGAGAAGAGTAAGTACAGGCAGAGAAAGCAAAACACATCATCTTTAAAGGAACAAAAATAAGATAATTGACTTCTCAATAGAAAAGAAGCCAGAAGACAATGTAGTGATTCAAAGCACTGAAAAAGTAACATAACTGCCAACTCAGAACCCTATACCCAGTGAAAATATCCTTCAGGGATAAAGGCAAAGAAATTTGTGTTGGCCAACCCACACAGGGCTTATGATCTGAGAGAAGGGAAGCACACAAGGCGAGTCCCACATTCAACCCAGATTTCTCCCTTTGGTCACTCCAACCCAACCCATGGTGAAGGAAACGAGCCCAAGCAGAAGTAACAATCTTGCTGGGTGGAAGAAAGAGCATTCAGGGCTGTCGAGGTGAATAGGATTTGGAAGAAAGAGTACTGGAGATAGGTGAACTCTAGAGCCCCCAAAATCTTTACAAAGACACCCCTTTGGGTCCTTGGCTGACTCCTAAGCTGCATATGAACAGGGTGAGACTATGGGAGTCTATCAAAGAACAGCTGCGTGGAGACTAATAACTGCTAAACAGCTTCTCAGGCTCCCAGTCACGGCTTTTGGGGTGGACAGTCCACCTGCAGGGAAAAGTGGTACCAAATGCTGAGGTCGCGCACTCTACCTTTCCTCCTTTCCTCTGGATCATGGCTCCATAAATTTTCACCGCACTGACAGCTCTCCAATGCTTCAAACATGTTTTTTATATTTTAGCCTGCTTTTCTACTTGTTCTCAGTGGGAAAGTTGGTTCAAAGCAAACTTGTCCACCATTGCTAGAAGCAGGATGCTTTTTTCCTATAAAACATTTTGAAGAGAACATTTTAAAGGCCTAAATAAACGAATGGATAGATCATGTTCATGGATTAGGAGATTATATTGTAGAGAGGCAGTTCTCCCTGAAGTAATCTACATGTAATGCAGCTCAATTAAAAAAAAAAATCCAAAGGCCGGGCATGGTGGCTCGTGCCTATAATCCTAACACTCTGGGAGGCCGAGGCAGGAGGATCACTTGAGCTCAAGAGTTCAAGACCAGCCTTAGCAAGAGCAAGACCATGTCTCTACAAAAAAAATTTAAAAATTAGCTGGGTGTGGTGTTGTGCACCTGTAGTCCCAGCTACTCAGGAGGCTGAGGCAGGAGGATCACTTGAGCCCAGGAATTTGAGGTTGCAGTGAGTTATGACGACACCACTGCACTCCAGCCGGGGTGACAGAGCAAGACTGCATCTCAAAAAAAAAATAAAATAAAAAACCCAACTGAGGGTGGTGGGTGAAACTTAATAAGTTGGTTCTAAAATTTATATGGGAATGCAAAAGACCAAAAATAGCCAAGACACTTGTGAAGAATAAGAATAAGATAGAAGCCTTGCTTTTCTGGGTGTCAAAATTTACTGTGAAGCTCCAGTAATTAAAATACCGTGATATTGGCATGCTAGAAAAATAGACAACAGAATAGAAAAAAGAGCCCAAAAATAGTTTCATACATACAGATACTTGATTCATGACAAAGGTGGCATTGTACAGCAGTTGGAAACGACTGATTCTTCAGTAAGTTGGTTATCTATAGCTATAGGGAAAAAACAAAACCTGGTGCCCACTTCACACCTTACCTAAAAATCGATTCCAGGTGAATTGTAGATCTGTGAAAGGCAAAACAAATAAAGCTCCTAGAAAATACCATAGGAGAACATTTTTATGACTTAAGTGCAGGAAGACTTTTTAAACAGGATGCAAAAAACCACAAACTACAGAGGAAAAGTTTACAAACTCCACCACCTTAAAATTAGTAATGCCTATTCATCAAGACACCATGAAGACAGTGAAAAAGCAAGCCACAGAGTGGGAGAAGACATTTGCAATGCATATAATGCATAAAGGCTGCGTGGCAGATCCTTCTCATCCTCCCCCTCACATCTACTCGGCCCACATTTTACTCTGTTACTGCTATTATTGCTCTTACTGCTGCAGGATGGAATTTTCACTACACCTTTCACTCTGCACCAGGGCTTCTCAGCTGCCACTGTGTGGGGTTCATGTGGGAATCACTTATGTGTGTGATCTGGAAAATTGAGGGGCTTAACACCCCACGGGGATCCCTTGGTCAATGGGGGCCCCTGAGCTAGAGGATAAATGCTCCCCTCTTTCATATCTCAGGTGAATAATTTTGAGGTGTATTTTACATGGCCCCTCAGAAGCTCTCAATGAGATTGAGCCCCAGTTTCCCACAACAGTGACCAACTTGGAAAGGCATGCTTCTGCTTTCCAACCCCCTTTCTGCTTCTATTCCCTAGGCTATTTCCCAAATGAACTATCTGCCTGCAAGCCCTTTCCTCAGGCTCTGTTTTCTGGGGGTACCTACAAATCCAGGCTACCCTACAAATTCAGAATCCATAAAAGTCTCTAAGAAAAACAAACACAACCTAATAGAACAATGGCAAGAGACCTGACAGGTGCTTCTTTACAAAAAAGGAAATCAAAATGGTCAATGAACATTTAAAAATGTGCTCAACATCATTAGTGATCAGGAAGACACTAATCAAACTTACCTAATACTCATCAAAATGGCTAGAATTTTAAAACACCAACTAAAGGTTTTGGTGAGTATATTAATTGTCTATCACTGTGGAACAAACTATTCTAAAACTTAATGGCTTAAAACATCAAACATTTATCATCTCAAAGTTCCCCATTGGTCAGGAATTTGGGGCTCAGCTGGGTGTCTCTGGCTCAGGGTCTCTCACAAGGTCTAATAGAGGGGTGACTTAGGGCTGTAGTCATTGAAGATTTGACTGGGGGAGGACCCACTTGCAAGCTCAGCCACATGATTGTGCAGGCCTCAGGTCCTCACTGGTTGTGGGTCAGCCATCAGTTCCTTCCTGGGTAGGCCCTCCATAGGTTAGCTCACACGTGGCTCCCCTCACAGTGAGCAAGTGAGAATGTAGGGGTGGGTACCCAAGACAGAAGCTGTAGTCTTTTTGTAACCTCATCTTGGAAGTGACATCCCATTGCCTTCTGTCACATCCTATGCAGTGGAAGCAAGTTACTAACTCCAGGCCCCACTTAAGGAGAGGGATTGCCAGGAGGTGAGGCTCACTGGGGATCCAACCCCACTATGGGGTTGGACAGCAACTCTCACATGGGTGGTGGAAACATAAAGTAGTACTATGATTTTGAAAAACAGTTTGGCATTTTAAAGATATGTTTGTCCTATGACTTAGCAACTCAATACATAGGTATATACCAAAAGAAATTAGTAGTACATATGCACCAAGAGATATGTATAAAAATGTTTATAGCACCGTTATTTGTAATAGCTGTGATCTGGAAAAGCCCAAATGTCCTTCAACAGTAGAATAGATAAATAATTGTTAAATATGCATACATTGGAATACTATATAATAGTGGAAACAAGTGAAACATAGTTACATGTAACATGGATGAATATCATGAACATGATGTTTAATGAAAAACAGACACAAAGGAGTGCATTCTTTATTATTCTATTTGTACACATTTCAGAAAACAAATCAAACTAAGCTGTAGTATTTGGCAATAACTGCTTAGATAGTAAAACTCCAAAGAAAAGTCAGTAAGTAGTTACCAGGAAAGTCAGAAGAGCGGTTACCCCTTGCAGGAGTGGAGGGCCCACTGAGTGGGAAGGAGCAGAAACAGGCTGCCTGCATCCTGGCAAACTTTTGTTTCTTGACTGAAGTGTGGTTACACAGGTATTTGCTTTATGATCACTCTCTGAGCTACACATTGTTATTTTGTGTAGCTTCTATATGTATGTTACCTTTTGCCATAAAGAAAGTTTTCAGAAAACTACACACAAACCCACATCCTATTATCCAGGCATGCACAAAAAGGGGAGGCCCATCCAGGGCCCAGCAAAGTGCTCAGTGAATGTGAGCAGAATCTGTTTTCTGGGCTCCTTCAGGTGGGAAATCCAAGGCATATTTGTGTCTGCCTCACCCCTTCGCCATGCCAGGCAATGGAAGGAAAAGAATGCCACAGAGCCCTGCCATTTCCAACAGGGTTTGGCCCGGAGGGGGCAAAGGCCTCTTTTCCTGTGAGAGGGCCCAATCTTCTCCCTGGATCATGGCAGGAGGCAGGGAGTGTGAGCGGAAGTGGGGCTGGCTGAGGGAAACTGGGGCTAGGAGTCAGGGATAGGGACCCCTTTTGGAGCAGTCACTGAAGCTCAGCTCTCAGAGACAACCTGCCTCATGTGGCTTTAGTGAGAAGACGCAAAAACCCTCTCTAACCGCCCCCTGCCCCTCCCCCGCCAACTTCAATGAAAAGGTCAAGGGAATTTTCCTCTCCTTTAAATGAAATGAATTTTTCTTGGGCCCAGAAAGAATTATTTATCAGGTGTTCATGGCATTCCACGTGCCTTTACAGGGCCCAGCCGTGCTCTGAGGCACAACAGACAACTTTTTTCCTGAAAGCTCAGTTTATAGGCCAACTTCAAAGCCCAGGTTCTCAGAACAGGGCATGAGGCTCCAGTTTGGGGACTGACATCAAAGGGATGTGCACAGGTTGATGTGATGTCAGGAGGACAGCCGCGGGGCTGCAGGAGACAGCCTCCGAGGACTTCCCGTCCTCAGCACCTGGAGAGCTCAGGGAGGCAGCCTGGCATGGCCCAGCCTTGCGAACCCCAACTTCAAAGGCCCTGGGCCATTGCTATACCCACTACTGGTGACCATGTGAAATGGCAGACAGAGGGTGGAGGGCAGAAGACTGGGGTGGGAGGACAGCAGATGACCCCAGACCTGTTTATCCTGCCCAGTCAGGGAAAGGAGAGAGGATTTAAATATGGAAGAAGCACCTCAAGCCCTGCTGTTCAAAACAAGAATCATATACAAGGGCAAAACCAGCATGACAAACATTTATTGAGTGCTCCCAAGCCAGGCACTGTGTGAAAGGTTTATCTCATTTAGTCCTCACAACGAACCATGTAAGGTAGGCACTATTATTCCCATTATTCAGATGAGGAAACTGAAGCTTAGGGAGGTCAAGTGACTTGCCCAGGGTCACAGAGTTAATAAGGGTGGATTTGAATTCCACAATCCCTGCTCCTACCTACTACTCAAGGAACTTAAAAACAAGGGTACTGGAGATGTTCTCTGGGGGCTACAGTATAAAACACATAACAGAGCAGAGCAGAGATGGGCAAAGTCATTCGAAAAAGAGAGAAGGCTCCCTGGCCAACGGCCTGTGCGTGATTCATTCACTGAACAAGTCATTTCTTAGTACCTGATTTGTGGCAGACATTGCTCTGGGCACGTGGGACAATCTAGTGAACAAGATAATGTCCTTGCTCTCGTGGAGCTTATGTTCTTGTGAGGGAAACCAGCAATAAATAAGTACACAAATAATAAATTAAAGAATAAGAGTGTGATACATGTTAAACAACTTTGACTTAAATGCAGGTAAACTGTAACTAGTATGTGCATTTTTTTCTAATTCTTCATATGGGGCTGGGAACCAGTCTTAGCATTTTCTATGTACTAATTCACTTAATCCTCACAAGAACTCTACTGAGGTAGGTATGAATATAACCCTTATTTTACAGATGAGGAAACTGAGGCATGTAGAGGTGAAGTAACTTGCCCAAGGTCACAGGGCTGGCAAACCAGGACTGGATTCCAGGCAGCCTGGCTCCAGAGCCTGTGCTTATAACTTCTACCCTAAACTGCCTCTTTTTCATGGCATCAACCTACTAGTGAGGGGATGACCACTCACAGTCACACAGAAAGGGGCCACCTGAGGTGCAGTGCCATCTTATTCTGTCCTAAGAGAGGAATCCCTGGTCTGGAAACGTGGGCACCCCATCTGTGGGGCATAGGTACCCTGCAGTGGAGATGGCAGCTCAATGACACTGGGACTCTGCAAGACTAGTCCTGAGACTGTCAGAGAACCTTCCAAGGAAGATGTGGCCCCCCAGGTGTGGGTGGAGTGGTGTCAGTGAACACCAGTAGCCAGTCTGCTTCAGTGGGTTCTCATCCAATTTTCTCCATCTCCCAACCTGGTTGATGTGACTGTAGCCCTGAGCAACAGCCCCGCTTTTAGTACTGACAAATCTTGTTTCTGAGCCCTAAAGCCCAGGGACCTATGGTTGGGTCAAGTGTGCCAAAGCAATACCTCTCCATGAGATTACCAGGCAATGCTCGATGTCAAATCGCAACCATGGAGACGGCTTCCATTCACTGAGCACCTACCACACACTAGGCACTGTGTTAGGCACTTTCCCACAAGTTTCTTTTCAGATTGTCCTCATTGATTTCATCAGAGGTGATTCTATTTCAAGGAACCCGAATCCAGGTCTACAGGACTGTTTTCCCTTTCCCATCAAAATCTTCCTATAAGTCCCCAGGGAGCTCTTCTCTTTTCTTCTTCCGAAGATAACAGCAGCCAATATAGTCCTTAAAAGCTCTCTGGAGTCAGAGAGATAGAAGCTCAAATTTCAACTCAGTCACTTACTAGTCATGGAACCATTGTGCCTCAGTTTTCTCATCTGTAATATGGGAATAATATTAATAATACCTACAGCCTGGGTAATCTAGATTATGCTACAGTAGAAAATAAACCCCAAAATCCCAGGGGATGAATATATCAAAGATCATTTCTTACTCATGTAAAGGTAGCTATGGGCCTCGGGGCCTCTCCCAGGCAGCTCCCTTCCAAAGCAGAGAGTTAGAACCAGTTGGTTTGCATTTTGTGTTCCACCATCTGGAATACATGGCTTCTAGGTGGCCACTGCAAGGAAAGAGAAAGCTGGAGACAGTGCACTGGCTCTTAAATGCTCAGCCCAGAAGTGACACATATCACTTCCACTTGCAGCCCATGGACAAGAGCTGGACATGTGGCCTTGTCTGGGGATAAAGGGACCAGATGATGTAGAGGAGCATGCTGCGATTTACGAGTAGTAACTGCATCTGCCACCGAGTGTGACACAAAGTATCCGATACAGAAGCACTAAATGTAATCAGCCTTATTATTAACCATGATAATAATCTGGGAAACTATACGGACCTGATGTTAGTGGAGCTTCAAGTATGAACTAGATTCATCACAGTGGGCAAGCTTCAGGTGTTGGAGTGTAACCATGACTGCGTGTCCCCAGACCCAAGTGCCAAGCTCAGTGCACCCACTCTAGGTTGCCGTTTGTCCACTGTGCAGCTCACCATTGGCTTACTCTGGAGAACCTTCTCTAGCCTTCTGCATTGTCACCCCAGGGCCGGCTCTCCTGGAACAGCGAGAGATGGGGAAGTGGGAGGCCGAGGCCACAACACACCCGCCCACTCCCGTCTCATATCCCCTGGGCAGTCTGCAAGTGTCTGTGATAAGCTGGACGCTGAGCACGAGGAGGCCCTCAAGGAGTGCACAGGCCGGCTGTGAGACAGGTATACGTGGGCACACACAGCATCGTGGTTCTCTTGTAGGTAAGCGTCATGGAAACCATCCCATCTTGTGAAGCTTGTGCTCTATGCAATTGCCAGTTTGCAAGGAGACTGTCTCCCTTTAGTTGACAAGTTTTCCTCTAAAATAGTTAATGCCTGAGACCTTAAGTTATTATACAAGCTTGAGTGGCCATTGGTACCTACTGATGCCCAGGCCACTCTGGCCTAAGTAGGAAGCCATACCAGCTGATATTAGCATATCTGTGGTGCCACAGCCAACCTGTTCTAGGTATGTCTGTAGACTTCCAGGAATGACCAGGGGAGAGCCCTGTGGTGAGCAAAAGAGGGCAGAGGCCATAAAATTGGCATTATTACTGTCATTGGGACCTCATTTGTGCCTACCAGCTAGTGTGGTCCCAAGAAACACAAGGAACAGCAGGAAGGCCTGAAAGTGATGGCCAGGAAAACAAATCTCAGAGTAGACATGGAACACCCCTGGGGGCTCCCAGAACAAGGAATGAGGACTTTGCCCACAATTGTGGGCAGAGATGGACTCAGAGAACTACTGCTTTTTACTGTGATTCTGAATCTGTTATGACTCCTGCAGGCCAGTGTCTTCTAGGCTGGAGATTTGGCAAAGACATCGAAAGGATTTTGCTGACATGTCCAAGCCTTGGGAGCTCTCCATGCAGAATCTAATTCTCCAGCTCCTCCCAAGGATGATTATGCCTCTGAACCCGAATTCTAGGTCTAGGAAGGGGTGCTTTCTAGATCCAAGAGGGCTCCCGAGGCAACAGCGACTCATACCAGCAATGAGCCAGCTCAGTCAAAAGGAGCTGTGTACCTTCAGTGGGCCATGAGAGCCTCCCTGTGTGTGTAGGGAATGAGACTTAGTGGAGAGTTCCAGGGCCTCGGGCCAGAATGGCAAAAGGGACCACTGCTATGGCCCACACAACTAGCAAAACGTCCAAAGATATCAAACCAGTTAAGGATTGAGATGCAGCTCAGGGCACAAGGGGAAAGCGTCTGCAACTGATTAGTGAGGTCTACCCAGGGCCTAGAGGACAGGGCCAGGGCTGTGTGTGACTGCAGACAGTTGCAGTAGCTTCCGGTCTGACTGTAAGCTCAGCCAAGGGACTTTGCCTCCCTTGTTCCATCTCAGCTCTAAGGCAGAGTGTGAGAGACAGTGAGTTGCTGAGCAGCAAGGAGGCCCTCGTTCAGGAGGACAGAACCCTCTTCTGTCAGAAGGAGCCCTCAGCATGTGCTTCCTGGCTCTCCATGTACAGGCCTTCGAGCAGCTCAGCTGTGAAGCCTCTTCCCTGTTGCTAAGCTGTCCCCAGTGTGCTTGGAGAGGCCCCTTTTAGGGTCTGCATGTGCTATTCCAAAGCATGGGGCTCAGCCTCTCTCACCCCAAAGCCTGGCTCTTCCCGGGCTGGTCCACACCTTCCAGCCATGGCTGCAACCTCCCCTGCACTATCCGCTCCCATCCTCGCCCGCTCCCACTTCATCTGCATTTAACATCCCTTGTTGGGTTGTGCAGAGAATACTCAACAGACTCATATTAAAAATGCCCTTTAAAATTCAAAAGCTTTGAACTAAAGAAATACCTTGAGAAGTTTTCATGGAAAGTTCAGCTCCACTGGTTCAATTCACTACACTTAGATGCACCTTTTCAAATAATAGGGAAAAAATGTAACAGGGTCAGACCCAATCAATACGCTTGTTCAAACAGAATTGCAGGGACTATGATGTGCACACATTTTGTACTCTGCCTTTGTACCCTGCCACTCGCTCTGAAGAAAGGTTTCTTTGCTAGGAGAGCAATGAAAGCGGTAGCCTTTTGAGTAGAGGCGGCAAAGCAATGGCATGTTTACTGGGCGGGGAGGGGCTGCCATTTTCACGTCTTCCCCATCCTGGTCTCTTTGTTCTTTTCATAATGGTGCGCTACCCACATGGGCAAGTCCCTTGCACACCCCAGCGTCTGATGCTGAGTCGGAAGCAGAAGGCTCCCAGCATTTGTCTGCCATGTCTCAGAAATGTGATTTGTGGATTAGACAAATAATTTGCTGCTTCCCTCCCACCCTTGGTGAGAACACAAAAGAATTCACCATGGAATACTATGCTGTGGTTGTGGGAAACTCCCAAAGCCCAAAATGGGTTCTTATCTGGCTGAGCCAAGGTCTGCATCCACCCCAACCCCTCCCCTTCAGGCCCCTGGAGACACCTGGGCAGATAGATGATTCCCTGGCCTTCGGCTGCAACCGAAAATAGCCAGGAAAATTCTGGAGACCCTGAAGGTGGCCAAGGGATTAAAGGGAGTGGAAGGGGCCAGGCTGCAGTTTATACTCCGACAGCCAGACACCAAGGCAGGCCAAGAAGTGAATGACTGGGAGAAAACAAAATGCTTGCTTTCAGCATTTACACTAGCTAGGGCACATCTACTTCATACATACTCATAAACCACAGGTACGATTGTAATCATTTAAACAACGTCCTAGACACGTCGAGAATCATAGCAGTTCAGGAGGTTCAAGTGGGCATTGGGAAATGATTTTATTCCCAACCTGTTTCATACTAGATCCTAAAATGTTCTTGTTGGTTCTTGCTAAAATCAGACATCCTGGGCTCACCCTAGGCCTAGGTGAATTAGAATTGTTAGAATTGGAGTGAATGATGCCAGCAAACGGATGCAGGAGACAAACATTCACATCCCCCTGTCAAGTGCAATCCCACTGCTTAAAACTCTGCTCAGGCCCTGGGTCACCTGTAAAGAAGAGAAGTTGGAATTGGTGGGCCACACCCTAGAGTGTCCTTGGTCAGCCAGTACTTTCAGGGATGGCCCCATCTTACCTCAGGTAACAAATGAGAGTCCTCTCAACAGGTTGAGATGGGCAGTGACACATTGCCTGCCTACAAAGGATGTAGCTCGAGTGTGCCTTCTCTGACCTTGTGTGCTCTCCACCAAGTCTGAGTTGAGGGCCTGTCACAGTCTCTATAGATTGAAATTTGGGCCACAATTCTTATTAAACAGGCTACCCCTCCTACTGGATGGAGCATTCTGAGAACAGCAGTTAGTTAGGGGGTTGCCATGTTTCCTCTTAATAGGACTGTATGTAAGAGACAGAAACTGAGACCAACAGTAAGGAAACCACGGACATGCTTTTAGTGAGGGAATGTCTACAGAATGCCATCCTGTGGGGTGGGCACCGCCTCCTGGGTCTGTTTTTTGGGGGGCCTTTGCATTCAGCTGTGGATCATTCCCCCCTCTTTCATCTGTTACGGAGACATCTCCAAGTAATGCTTAAAACCAGAGAATATTTTTTATTTTAAAATTCAAAAAGAGATCAGTAGCTAAAAAAGCAGCCATATCCCCTGTTCAGAATGACTTGGAATCTATTTTCCCCAATTTAAATAGTTGGAAAGTCATTCCAAACCTCGGATGCTCTTCTTGGCAGTAGAGAAAAATTGCCATAACAACAAACTTAGAAATATACACATCTCTAAATTGAACTGGCCTCTTGCCTTGTGTTTTAAGCACACATCACAAGTCAAAACGAATTAAATACAAATCCAGTTTGCAATGGTCCGTCACTAACCCGCTTCATTGGAACGAGCCGGCGGCATGTGGGTTGGAAGGAGGCCCATAGCATCCCCTGTGCTGTCTTGGATTGGATTGCAATCTGTCTGCCAAACCAGCCCCATACGGGAGTCCAGAGCCCGGCGGCTCATCAACTGGGGTTTGGTGGGGTGGGGCGCCACCCTGAGCAGCTGCTGAAGCCCAGTCAAGGGCCCAGAAGCACAGGCCTCCTTGCCCCAGGCCTCCAAAGTCAATCAAGTGTCAAGGAACTGTCATCAGGAGAAACTTTTCATAGTTGAACACAAGCAGGGTTGAGAGCTGACAGTGGGGATTTTCCAAAGAAATGGAAAAAAACTAACAAAGGCCATTCAAAGAGCACATAGCCAGCAAGAAACAGGAAACATATCAGGTTAATATTTTAATCTGTACATCACATTTGTTTTTGCAAACCATTACACTTTTATTTAAATTAACGTTTCCTTGCAAAATATTCATTTCGTTTTTCCAACAAAATCTTATAAAGGCAAAAATAAAATTTCATTTTGGCAAATGTCATGAAGTTGATACTGGCAGCATATGGAGTTAGTTAAAAATAGACAGCAACTTCTAAATATATTCAAGATTCTTTTTTTTTCTGAGCATAGTCAAAGACAAATTTTCATTAAAGTGTGGCTCCACCCGATGGAGGTTTTTGTTGCTGTTGTTGTTGTTGTTGTTTCCTTTAAAACATCATTTTCTGTATGCAGAATATCATGAAAACATGACTTAAATAAAGGGCCACAAACTCTGTGCCTGGCTTGGTAGCCCCCTCCTCATTTTGGGCTGGAGTCAAGCCAAAGTCCTGCCATTGTGCATGGCCCTGCTGGCGGCAGGCCGTCAGGGCTGGTTGGGGCACCCTGCCTGCCCTCCTGCCACCAGACCCAAGTCCTAGAGAAGCTCCACGGCAGGCAGCAAAGGCTCCCATCACAGCCTGGTTGTAGGGAAGGCATTCAGTCAGGGATTTTTAGGTAGATGTTACCCAGTGTGGAGTTTATTGCTATGATACAATAAAAGTTGCGTTCTCTCACCTTTTCTGTACTTCAAAGTGTATTTTTTTTTTTTTAATTAAAGCAAACTGCTTTTTTCTGTCTGAGAAGAGCCCTTTGCTGAGGGAACATGGTGGGCAGGTTGTGGAGCCCAGTGTTCCTGAACACACTGTTGTCCCTAAACCAAACCCAAGGGCCAAGGCATAGACTTGGGCTCCACGCACCCTCCTGGTGGAATTCCCCACAGAGCCGATCACCGGGTCAGGGACAGCTGCTCTCTGCAGCCAAGGGCCCCTCTTCTCCTGGACAGCACACCAACGGGCCTAACGCTGGAATCCACTGGAAGCACATCCTCAAATCCAACTTTCACCTGAGTTTGTCAGAAGTTGGATTGGCCCCTACTCCCCCTGCCCTTCTCCCCCACCCACACCTGTCGCCCAAATAGTACCTGAATCTGTATGTGCAGCTACAAAATCCTGCATCTTCACCTTTCCAGCCACTCAGCCCTTGAGGTGAACATTATAAAATACATTCTGATTCTAAAATACAGTGTCACTATTTTACAGTGTGTATCAAAAGTGCCTTTGTCACATGTAAAAAGGAGTCTGAACTAAAACTAAGTGGGTGTGTCAGGACCTAGCCCTGTGGTGAACACTCCTCAGCTGGTGAGCTGCTCCTTCCTCCATTCAGAACCCTGCTTAGCTGGAAGGGGCTTCCTTGGGGGCCAAAAGGTCGATCTCCTCAGAGGAAGCTGGTTCCATTGGGCCCCAGGGCTCCAGGCTTCTCCTCTGCACACTGGGTCACGGGTCAGGCGCTGCGTGGGCTGGCAAAAAGCACAGGAGACAATGAGAGGCTGGCAGGATCCCTGCTCACGTCTGGGGAGCAGGCAGCAGGCATATCTGCGCACACACATGAAGGGAAACAGCAGACAGGCTAACAGAGCAGCAGAGCGGGGGGCTCGGGCAGTGCGGCTGCTGCTGGGGGACCCTCAGCTCCTAGAACTCATGGGCTCTTGGCCCCACCCTCCCTCCACTCCTACAGACCTACTGGCCCCTAAATTAGGCCCCTGCCCTGACAGGGCAAAGAGCCTCAGCAGAGACACTCGGGTCCAGTCTAGCCCTGCCCTTCATTCATTGAAAGACCGTGGATAACTCCCTCAACTTCCAAGGGCCTTGTTTTTCTAATCTACAAACAGGTGACCACACCCACCTCCTATTGAGAATGCATGAAGGTAAGAGGAAATGTGGATGTACTACCTCACAGCCATGGGCGCACCACAATCCAGGAGGAACAGAGCCTCTCTTCTGCCTCTCTGTGCCTGAGTGGTGTTACAATGCTCAGATCTCTAGGAGAGAACCATACACCCTACCGTGGCCCTGGCAGGTCTCTGTGGCCTTTATGAAGGATCGGGCTAGAACATTTACCTACAGTTCCTCAGTTATGGGGCCTCCATTCCACTCCTCCTTTGAGCTGGGTCCAAGGAGGGTGACCTCTTCCTCCCACCCTCAGGCTGGCTGGGGCCTGCTAACTCTGCTCCAAGGCTGGGGGAATACCCAGGCTGGGGGAAAACTGCTGAAAATCATGCCCTGTCCCCTGTAACACACTCTCTGTCCCTCATTTCCGTCTCTTCTTCAAACACTTAGAGCTCCTGGGGGTGGCCCAGATGAACCCATGAGTGGTGATGGAGAACAAAGGCTCTGGACTCACACCGAAGGGGTTCAAACCCTGACGCTTACAAGTAGCAACTCTGTGGGCAAGTCCCTCAAGGTCTCTGAGTTTCATTTTCTCATCTGTAAAATGGGGATGAATATCCTTTTTAAATTTTTATTTTATTTATTTATTTATTGAGACAAGGTCTCGCTCTATTGCCCAGGCTGGAGTACAGTGGCATCATCATAGCTCACTGCAGACTGGAACTCCTGGACTCAAGCGATCCTCCCACCTCAGCCTCCCAAGTAGCTGGGACTACAGGTGTACTACCATACCCAGCTAATTTTTTAAATTTTTTTGTAGAGGCAGGGTCTTGCTATGTTGCCCAGGCTGGTCTCAAACTCCTGACCTCAATCGATCCTCCTTCCTTGGCCTCCCAAGGTGCTGGAATTATAGGCATGAGCCACCGCACCTGGCCTGGGGGCGAATATCTTCATAGGGTTGTTGTGTGGATCAAAAGAGATGCTTGGCACATAGTAAGTACTCAACAATGTCAACCATAAGTATGTGTACAGGAGGGAGAGGGGAAAGCCCTACAAAATGACAGAGACGGAATGTCAGGGAAAGGACTGACCAGGCCTCCAGTCTGACCCTCCCCTATCCAGGTGAGGCAATGGGCTCAGAAACAACAGGCCCAGGCCAAGGACTCTCTGGACCAGGTGCCCGGCCTCTTGACTCCTGCTCCAGGGCTCCTTCCCTGATCCCACCTGCCTCTCATCACTAGATGCTCACATGGGGAGGACTTAGAAGGGGTGGGGCCAGAACATTCCCACTGGCTGAGGGCCAATTTCACATTGCCCTGGCCTTTCCTTTCTCTGCTCCCTTAGGTGCCCACTGACTAAAAGGGCAGTCCCAGTCTTTGCTCTGACACCACTTCTGTGTGACCTGAAGTGAGCCCCAGCCCCTCCCTGGGCCTTTTTCCAGTCTTACTGTTCTTCAATGTCTTCAGCCAAAGCCCCGAGAGGCCAAGATCTAATGCTTCTTTTCCAACCCCTGAGGCTGATAGCCTGGCCTGTGCTGGTCCTTGGGGCATCAGGCTGCCCTAAGGAAGGAGAGCCAGGGGGCAGGGCACAGTTCTGGTTCTAGAGATTTCAGGGAGGCAGGGGGCCTGGATCACACAGTCCTTGTTGTATCGGAGCCATTGAGTATTGAGTTCCTAAGAAGCACCAGTTCCCCATCTGCCTACCAGTCCAGGGCGGCGCCCCCAGCAGCTGCCTTGCCAATGGAAGGAAGCAGCAGCAGGTGGCACTGCAATCATCTCCACGCCAGCAGGGAGGGCGAGGCGAGGCGAGGGCAGGGAGCAGCGCAGGGGCACACCAGGCGGGGGCTCTTACTTGGAAGGTGTTAGACAAAGGTGTAGTGGAGTCCGTTGGTTAAGGGGGGGTAAGGTGGCACCATCCTGGAGGACAGGGGGGCGTTAGGCGGGAGGAGGGCCAGCTGCTGCGCTAGATGGGCACACAGGAATTAAGTGGTGTGTTAGACTCCTCAGAAGTTCCTGTGGAACCAGGTGCCCTGTGTGGCAGGGCTGGGGTGGTGTGGGCCCTGCTGCCTACCACTGGTGGCCTGGGCTTGGGGGCTGGATCCATGGGGCTTGGTGGGGAACCGGCTGGGACCAGCCTGTGGCTTCTGGATATGTCTCTGCTATGGGAGAGGGAGCAAGAGTGAGGCAGGACTGCAGCAAAGATCGTCCCTGAGCAGGGATGTGAGAAGGGCCCTGCTACCTGGCCTCGGTGTGAGGGCTGGGCGAGCTCATCTGCTGGTCGTAAAGAAGCCGAGGATGGCAGAGCCACAGGTAGGCCAAGCACAGGCAAGAGGAGGGCACTTTGTGGTGGGGAGTAGCCCCCACTGGAACCCTCCACGTGAGGAGGAGCACAAGAGTTGCTGAGGCGAGCCCCGGGTTGTTAGGAGGAGGTCTGGATGAGCTATCTCCTGTGTCTCTAGCCACAGAACGCCACACGACCACCTCTCAGCCTACTGAGCATGTCCTTGAAGGAGGCCAGGCTATGGGGGACAGAAAACAGGCTTTGACCAAGACTCTGGACCCTCCCCTTGTCGTCGGTCACTCTCACAGCCTTCTGGCCAACGGCAAAGCTCTGCTCCCCAGACCAGGCTCCATCCTAGGCCACTTCTAGACCCCATGGCCAGGGTTGGAGAATTGGTATGGGCTATGACACCACTTCAGGCTCTGTGACCGCCCCTTCCCCAGAAGGCGCACACCTGGCCAGGGGCACCAGCCAGACACACAGTGGCATCTGCATCTGGGAGGAACGGTACTCGGTGGACTGTGAAGGCATGATGCACACACAGGGAGGAGAGACATGGGTGGAGGGAAGAGCCTGGAGTCTCTTTCCTGGCTGAGAGACAGAGCAACCTTTACACACACACACACACGCTCCTATCCTATGGTGTTATTTTTTCTAATTGGCCAGCAAAGTCCCACTTTCTAAGCTCTGCTTTCTGACACAGGATACTCTGACAAGGTGAGCAGTGGCTTTGGCTTGGGGACCAAGGCAGGGGTCCCAGGGAGGGCTAGAGGGGGCCCCCCTGCCTTGTCCTAGCAAGAAATCCAAGCACCAATGGCTTTCCTGCCCCCTTCTTCATGAGATCAGAAACTTTGGCCTTGGCTCTTCGGGCCTGGGGCCTGAAAAATCTGGCCTTAGCCCATAGTCTCTGAGGAAGCTGAACAGCAGCACCACTTCTGGGGCCTCTTTCCCCCAGCACTCCTGAGCTCTGGGCACCCCATGGTCTCCCCCATTGCCTGGCCTGCCCCACTTCGCCTTCCAAGCCCTGCTGTGTTCACGGGACAGGACACCCTCTGGTTAGGAGAACACACCACTGACCCTCAACAACTAATGGTGACACCTTATTTTCCATTGACTCCCTGGCTCTGGGACAGGCTGTGCTGGGACAAGCCCCAAAAAGCAGTGTGCAGGACCTGGGCCTTGGAGGCTGGCACCCATGGCCTTACCTGCCACCTGCTTGCTGCGCTGGGAGGCCTCAGAGGCCAGGGCATAGGAGATGTTGATGATGCGCTCCTGCTCCTGCAGCTGTGAGTCCAGGTCGGCCATGCTGCTCCTGTCCTGGCCTGATGTCGTTGGCTGCAGGTTGCACATGCTGCAGAACGGACAGGAAGCAGGCTCTGGGTCCTTGCACCCCTGGGCATCAGCCTCAGGAAGGGAGGGGCTCCCTGACCAGGAGGTTCTCAACATTTTGCGGGCATCAGACAAATACCGTAGACTTTCTCCTTAGAAAAAGGTGTGCATGCTTCTCCCCAAACACCCAAATGATCACAGAAGCTTTGCTCCTCTTTTAGGAGGGCCACAGACCTCAAATTAACAGCTCCAGCTGGAGGTTCCTGTTAAATTCAGATGTGAAATGGCTAACCTGGCTTTGAAAGGGAGGCCTATAAACAAGAAGTTTCTGAAGCTATGAGGGCTGAGGGGGCAGGAAAGCTACTTCCTAGGGCTCCTGCTCAGTATCCACGGACATGGGCAAAGCCTCTGGCACCCTCTGGACAAGGCTGGGGGCCCTGGCTGTGATCTACCAGTCTGTATGAGGGGGCACAGACCCAAATGCTGGGAGGACTATCGTTGGAGCTGATCTCCAATTAGCTCTGCTTCACTGCCATGCTTGGTTCCATTCCCCACACTTGCTAGGTTCACTCAGAACCCAGTTTTGGGGGTGAGAACCCATGACAAGCAACCTCTGTATATTTCAGGCCTTTTTGGATGACGTAGATAAGCTTCCTCACTGATCTGCTGGTGATGTGCTGAGTACCAGCTTGCCCCCCCCCAAAGAGAAGGGCTTACCTGAGATGGAGGCCTGGCCAAATATGCACCCTAGCCAGCCTGGCCCAAGGCCCACATGGTTGAGACACCACCTGGGGCTGGGCCTAATGAGCTGTCAAGACTTGAGCAAGTGAGGGCTGACCTTGACCGGGCGAGGATGTTGCGGATCTTCTCGGCTTTGCGATACCGTGCCTGCAGCTCCTCAAGGCTGGGTGGCTCCTCGGGATCCAGCTCTACGTAACGCTCAGGGATGGAGACCTTCTCTGGTTTGGACAGCTGGGGAGAGGGCCAGGAGGTGGTAGGGGGAGAGACTCAGATGTCTGGGTTTCGGACCTGATTTTCCCAGCCCTGCCCTCTCCCACCATGAAGAAGCAAATCAAGTCCGTAGGGGTTAAGTAACTTGCTAAGATCACAAAATTAGTCAACTGTGGAATTTGGATTTGAACCTGAGTCCGACTCCAAAGCCCATGATCTTTCCACTACACCAGACAACCTCCTTCAGGCCAAGGGAATGGAAGGGTAAGGCAAAATAACTAGGTGGGTCCAGATAAACATGACTATCCTTGATGCCACCCTCAGGGCCTAAGTGTTCTGACCCCTGACTACCTCTCCAGCCACATTGACCACCGGTTCCTCCAGTTCCCCTCCCACGGTGGGGCCTCTGTCCTGCTGTTTCTTCTGTCTGAAAGGTTCTTCTTTTTGCTCCACTGACTCTCATCTTCTCGACCTCACTTTGAGAAGCCTTCTCTGGTCTCCTAATCTCTCGCTTTCTCTTCACCATTGTCTCCTGCTGTCTAGTGCAGGGACCTGGCATTTAGTGGCCCTTTGGCAAATACTCCTTGAATGGATGATGGATAAATGGATGACTGACAGATGGATGGATAGAAGGAAGCAATAGTGCTTTTTGTCCCTACAAAAGCTCTCCCAATCTAGACAGGAGGTTGCTGTGCTGTATCTGCAGCTTTCCATTGGAAAATGGCCCCAAACTCCCCACCAGCATCTCATGCTGACCCAGTGGCAAACTCAGCTTGATGAAATCTTCCTTGGACTAAGAACACTAAAGGCAACTTTTGCATGCCCCGGGGAACCTTTTCCTCCTTGAATTACAAAAGCATATCAAAATGGGTTGGTTGAAGCTTCTGAAAACAAGCTAAATCCAACCCCAGGGCTAATCTGGGCATGGATTTAAACCCCCACACAGCCCTTTCACTCTGCTGAAGGTGGCAAGAAATAAGCTTTTCTCTGTTATTACCAATGAAGGCAGATCTAGAGGAAGGAAGTAGATTACATTGTAGCAAGAGGGATTTAAGTTAGAGATAAGGAATAACTTTTTTTCTAGGCTGGCAGGCCAATTAGGATACTACAGAACATACTTTCACTGCCAAGGGAGCATGTGGAAGCTTCTTTTGTGAATCTGAGAAAGCACAGACCTCTGGCTGTTTCAGGTGCCAAAGGGAAAAGGTCTGGGGGCAGAGGACTGGCCTTGTTGAACCCCTGGAGCCCCCAGCTGACCCCAGAACTCAGCAAGTCCATAGGCGTCTATATTCACCCACACACTGCTCCTTTGTTTCCAAAGACCACATGAGCCCCTAACACCTTGAGTCAGGTAATACCACCGGCTGAATCAGTTGTGAATGGGCCTGCCCCTGCCTCTTATAAACAAGGGGAAGTCACCGAGAGGCAGAGGTCCTCTTTATTACTCACTGTGCTGTCAGACAGACCTGTGGGGAAGTCTTACTGAGGGCCCTCCTAAATCCATCCCTCATGTGGTGAGAACATTTCCTGTTATGCAGTTTCAGGGTAGGCCAAGTCCTCACACAAATGTTTGTGGGACATTTATGGGCCACTGTGTGATTCATTCAACACAGTCTTTGTTCAGCAAATATTTACAGAGCACATACTGTGTGCCAGGCCCTGTGCTAGGGATACAAAGGTGAGCCAAGCAGCCACAAACTGCCCTGCAGAGCTTACAGATGGTACAATGTGGGCCACAGGAGACCACCTATGTCTTGAGGACCCTGAGTCTGTCATCCCCTGAGTTCCCTTTCTCTTC
The DNA here is from genome assembly GCA_023783475.1 of Daubentonia madagascariensis. Taxonomy (NCBI): domain Eukaryota; kingdom Metazoa; phylum Chordata; class Mammalia; order Primates; family Daubentoniidae; genus Daubentonia; species Daubentonia madagascariensis. The sequence continues at coordinate 23,295,562 of JAKFHU010001990.1, read as the reverse complement.
CCTTGGGTAGAGACGTTCCTGATTGGTAGAGATCCAGGGGTTGCTGGCTTTCCTATGCCTTCTTTGTCATGATGCATGTGAGCCACCAGAGGGCACCAGAAGAATTCAGACGAGAACTATGCACTGTCTCCTAGCTTCCATCAAGGCTGGAAATCTCACCTGTGATTTTCAAACCTGCCCCCCATTTTCCCCCGAGTCAGATCGCCCAGGTTGGCCTGACTAGCCAGTTGCAAGGCCAACCCCTGGTGTTGTAACAATAACAACTACTGCACCACATGCCTACTATATGCCAGGCTCTGATACTGCCAAACCTCCCAGGAACATATTGATTCACTTAATCCTCACCACAACCCACTTCATTGTTGAGGAAATAAAGGCACAGAGAAGTTAAAATGATAATTTGCCTCAAATTACAAAGAAAGATTTGAACCTTCATCAAAATGCCTGGGTTCCTTTTATTGCCTCAAGCTGCTATCCATCCATCCTCCTGGGCCACACTGAAGCTGAGCCTTGTTCCCAGTCAGGGCAATGTTCCCCAGTGGGAAGGGTGATAAGGCTGGGAGCACGAGGCCAGTCTCCTGGAGGGACATGAAGAAAGCCCCTGCCCTCACCTCTCTGCTGATGTCCAGGTCATAGTCTTGAGGCTCCAGGTCCAACTCAGTGACAGGCATGGCCTGCGCTTTCAACCAGCCATTCTCCTCCTTGTCCTTCCTTTCCCCTTGCATGGCCCGTTCCAGCAACTGCAGGTCAAAGTCCTGCTCACGCTTCCACTGGTAACAGAACGACAGGGTTAAATGCAGTCACTTCCTGACTGCTGAAAGAGCCACACGGGTTCCCTTTTGGATGGGCCTTGCAGGCAGGGGGTCCTTGGGAAGACAGACCTGTGACCCATTAGGAAGAGCTATGTGCTATAACACAGTGTGCAACAGAGAACAAGGCCTCCATCCCCTTTATATGGCCTGTTCCAGACTGCTGACTGCTCTCTGATCTGGGTCCCCAGAGGGTTCAAACATGCACTCTCAGGGCACAGATCTGAGACCCACGACTTCAGGTCCATAATGGTCCCCAGGGATATAGAAGGCTCACAGGCCTGAGAGGGTGACCCCAAAACAACCTGGGACAGAGTTCCTGAGAAAGCATTTGCCCTTTCAGCTGCCCCACAGCTCATGGAAGACGGTCTGGTTCAGGAGCCGTATGTCCCAGGCTCAGAAATAATGGAAAAAACAAGCCCTTCAAGGCCCTGATAAGCAAGAGGAATAACCAAGAGCATCTCTATTGGGAATTTCCAACAGGATACAGTAGGGGATATTGCATCCTGAGGTCCAAGCAGGAGCAGTGTGGGGCTAGTGAGGCAAACTGCTGTGTGAGATGGTATCAATTTGGGATAGATATTTTCTTTAAATTAGGGGGAAAAAACCTTAAATTATATAAAATTGAAATGCTAAATTAAACGCAGTGTTTCCAAGGCTCTTCCACGGTACCAATTTTGTAACAAGCTTCACAAGAAGGAAAATCTTTCCAATGGTGAAGGAAAACCCAACTATTTTAAGATCCAACCACCACTGTCCAGCTCCGTGGTGGCTTTCTGTTTACCCATAGCCTGCATCCTCCTACGCTTTTGACCACTGAACAAGTTGGTGAGACTAGAACAGACTTGAGTATAAGCAAAGCAGATGTTTACTCATCCCAGACCCCCTGCTCCCCCCCATCCACCTCACAGAGCCCCAAATAGGCACGATTATCTTTGACACCCCCCTAGTCCCTCCAAACCCAAACTCAGAGCCATATCAGCATTTCACCCATTCATGCACAAGCTCTCAATACTGACTCCAAACCAATCTGACCACTCCTAGGTGATGGTTTTCCAATTATAGTTTGAAAGGATTAGGCAATTGAAGTTCCAAGAATGAAAAATTAATTTAATGACTCACAAAGAAAACACTCATTTTCTTACACGCTCACAGGTGCTTCAAATAGAGACAAGTCCTCATTTAAACCCAGCCTGATTGTTTCCACAAACAGGAAAAGTTCACTAGATTCTACAACATATCGTGGGGAAGAACCACGCCAATCCATTATTATTAAGCAAGACGTTTATTGGCGTTGATGCAGAGACTTACACAAGTCTTTTTTTAGGAGAAAAATTACAAAGTATTCAAATTACGATTTTTAGATAATCTCTACATTTGAGACATCAAATTGTAAAAGGTGTTACTCCGTATGACATTTGCTTATAAAGTTTAAAAGTTACCAGGTTTGCAGCTTTTAAAGATAGGAGTGTTCTGGGTTTTACCCTTTTGGTGTCTGACCGAACAGATATAGAGGGGCCCTCTGAATACACAGTATATTTTGCTACTTGTTCAAGTTATTAAATACCAGAAACACAAAGGTTTTCCATAAGAAATTGTGTGATTGGACTAGAGGAATTATTTTTGAATTTTTTTATATTTTTGGAGACAGGGCATCACTCTTTCGCCCGGGCTAGAGTGCAGTGGTGTCATCATAGCTCACTGCAACCTTGAACTCCTGGGCTCAAGCGATCCTCCTGCCTCAGCCTCTGGAGTAGCTGGACTACAGGTGTGCGCCACACACCCAGCTAATTTTTTTGTATCTTTTGTAGAGATAGGGTCTCCCTACATTGCTCAGGCTGGTCTCGAACTCCTGGCCTCAAGTGATCCTCCTGCCTTGGCCTCCCAAAATGTTAGGATTACTGGTGTGAGCCACCACATCCGGCCTGGACTAGAGAAATTAAAACCGAACAACCTCAGCCTTGGTAGAACGTATTCAAACATGCAATCTCTGAAGTCTGTGTCTACTATCCAGGTGTGAAGCTTGGATTTTAATAAATTCATAGTGCCCAGATCTCTACCAATGACTGTGGTCTCAGGCAGCAGGTTGGCTCAGGCTTATGGGGAGGCTTTTGGGACGAGTAGATTATGAGTCAGTAGGCCTGCATGAAGGAGGGCAGCAGAAAGGTGAGTCACATCTGGGTATGCTCACTAGGCTATGGAGACAGAACTGCTATTACAAGCCTGGTAACAAATAGCACAGGTCAGTTAGAGAATGTTCAGTGCAAACCAGAAGCTTCTGTAAACACAATCAGGCAGGATTAGAGAGGCAATGAGCAGTAACACTAAAAGCAAAAGAGCTTGTGCAATGAATTAGGGAAAGAACACTCAGGCTAGAGGTTTAGGGAAATACGGGATTTCAAACAACAGGAAACAGTCAAATGGAATGTCTCCAAGAGGGACCTAAGGCGACTGTGAACAGGGCGCAGCACCAGGAAACACCACCAGGGGAGGGCTTCCCCAGCTCTCTGGGGAAGAGGCCTCAGCACCACGAGCTGTGCAAGACCACCAGCCCTCAGGGTGTGGGCACAAACCTGTGCTCAGTTGCCCCCACAGAGCATCCGCTTGCAGGTTTGGGAGGCTGGTCAGTTTGTTTGTGCTTCTCATTGAACCATATCACCATCTTCCTCCTCTACTCTCTGAACCCTGTATTACCAAGTCCTTAATTCACTGAGAGATTCTGAATGCCTGCAAAGGCCCCTCTCAAGCTTGCCTCAGAGAAGTGGATATTTCTTGGGCTCCTAGGCCTCTGCTGTGAGCTTCTCATTCCTGCTCTGATTCCGAGTCACCCTCTGACCAGGTCACACCATGTAGCCTGGATGTTGGACAAACAGCCTATGGGGTGTTTTCTGAAACATCTAGGTCCACAAACAGCCCTTTCACTCAGGGGTATGACACGCTTGCGTTTGGGGCCCTTGGTACAGCTCTGCTTAGCTTGAGGGGAAGCTCTGCCTCCTGTCCCAGCCCCGCCTGCCTGGCCCCTCCTAACATACTGAGCCGAGATCGCCAGGGAGTGGCTGGCTGAGGTAGCGGGACGAGGGCAGGACAGTCCTCTCTCCTTGGCCCAGCGTCCTCTTGCGCTCCCGGACCAGGGCCTTCTGGTGCCGCTTCATGCGCTCGAGCTGCTCTTCCGCGCTCATCTTGCCCCGCTGGTGGTCCCCTGAGTACAGACGCTCCAAGGCACTCTTGGGTCTCTGAGGAGTAGAAAGGTGAGAGACACACAGAGCAGATGCACTGGGAACACACAGGACAGCCATCCTGCTGGCCTCCTCCCTGTTCTCTGTCTCTCTCACTCACTCACCACACACACACACACACAAACACACACACACATTCACACACTCTCTCTTTCTAGGGAGGCTCCTCTTGGCCATAAAGAACCACTTCCTCTAACACATTGACTGCCACACTACAAAAAAAAATTTTTTCCTTGGGGCCACAGTGTTTTATTATGAAAATAGAATAAAAATTTTGAAAACAAAATAATCCTTTCTAATTTAATGAAAAATTTGTTATTTTTTATTGTTTTCTGTGTGTGAGTTATATGCAACTTGAAAAATAGTTCTCACAGCTCCCAAGGTGAAGAGATGTGTGAGTTACATATGCTTTACAAGGCCCCAGGCTCAAAACTAGCGTGAGTTAAACACAACTCACATGGCACTTAATGTGCTAAGTACCATGATGCCCCGGCCCTCATGAGCTTTCTGGGCAGCACCCCATGCTGCAGATATAGACACTGAGGCCCAGGCCTGTCCAGCTGGGCTCACATGCAGCATGTGATGAAGCCAGAACCCAGGGAGCAGACTTAAGCTCCCTCCCATGACCCTGACAGGCTGGAGAGAAAAGTGGGGAGTCTTTAGGAAATGGATGGAGCAGTGGGATGCCCCTCTTGTTAGGCAGTGGGTGATAGGGACCCTGAGCCCAGGAGGGGCTGATGTCACCTCAGAGGCCATCCCCAGGGCTCATGGGATCACCAGTCACTGTCTACATCAGAGCCCCTCCCTCAGCATGTGATGGAGCAGTGAATTTCCCAACAACTCAAGGCCACTCACAGGGAAGGTCATCTTGCTGCTTTCAGCATTTAGACCCCTTCGGAGCGTGACGTAGGGAGCAATGGTGGATGACTGCTGGAGCCTTGATGTGGACCCTGAGAGACCTTAGTGAGGAGAGAGAAGTGCAAGCGTATTTGTGGGGGGGTGGACAGGCACCCTGCTTCTCCCTAATCACCCCCCATTCCTGTGAGAGGAACCAGAGGACCCAGCCAACAACTCAAGCTTTTTTATCTTCTTCCTCCCCAGGGTCTGGAAGAGCAAGGCGCTAGGTAGAGGATGGGGGGACAGCCCAGGGGTGCCCTCTGTCCCTGATGGGGGACAGTACGCCTGCAGATCTGTGGACTACCCTAGGCTTCCCTTCCATGCAGAAGACCCGGGCTGCTTGGCAGGTGGAAAGGCTGGAGGGGCAGTAGTGCCCTTCATCCCTCTTCCTCCTGATGCATTCTTACGCATCCTGCACAACCCAACTTGGGATAATGGAGGACAGTGAGAAGGAAGCCCAACTGAAGAGAAAGTATTTTAAGACAGAATTCATTGAGTCTTAGAGTGACACAAGAGGGAAAAGCCCTCTGGAAGGCCTAAGATGGCCAAGCTGGTGGCAGTCACCCAGCACCCCAGCCTGCAGGGTGCAGTGGCTCTGGAGCCAGAGCACTGAGATTATCTTCTGGCTCCATCACTGATCAGCTAATTGGCAAGTTATTTAATTTCTCTGAGCCTTAGTTTCCTTATCGCTAAAATGGGGATAATAATAGTACTTCCTTCACAGGACCGTTGTGAATATTAGATGTATATAAAGTGCTTGAACAGTGCAGGGCTTTACAGTAATTACTATTATCATTGCTCCTGGGGACAGACATAACAAAGGAGGAAGAGAATCAGAATGTGGGCCAGAGGAAGGCAGGCCAGGTCCTCCCTCCCAGCAGCCCAGAGCCCCCTAACAGCTGCTCCCACGCCTAGCCTCAAGCTACAGGCAGAAGGGTGTGAGGTACCAGCTGAGGGTTGGAAGCAGTGTGGGTAGTGGTGTGTTCCCCATGGAGGGCCTTGCCTTACCTCTGCCCGGCAGCGTCTGGTACCTGTTCTCAGGGCCCACAAGTCCCAGGGAGGGCTGGGCCATGTCCGCGCTGAGGGTCGCCAGCTCAGGCTCACTGACATATGACCGGAGCTCCACCTGTGGGCAGAGTTGCAGGTGGTCATACCAGCCTGGCATCACACCACCCTCCCTCTCCCCAGGGCCCTCCCTGCTCACCCTTGAGTCCCCGTTCACACACTGCCCCAGCTCCCGATCTCGCTTCCTCTCATCCGACTGCCGCTTGAGGCCCCGCACAGAAGTGTGCCGGATGATGGTGGCCTCTCTTGGCAGAGGTGGCACAGCTGGGGGCTGGTCCTCTGGGCTGTAGAGTTCGGGGAGTGGGGGTCTGGGAGGTGCCTCATCTTCCTGCTCAGAAAGAGAACCAGAACCAGTGCCCAGTGAGACAGAGCTGGAGGAGCGCCACAGTGGTGGCCCAAAGGGCAGGAAAAGGCCATGTCAGAGCCCCAGAACATGACCACCTCAGCCAAAGAGCACTAACACTTCACCTGGAGATGCTGTGAAGAGAGGAGATACCTCTGCTCCATCTTTATTCTTCCCTTTGATTTATACATTTTTGATTTTTCAAAGTGTCATCTCTATATACTATGTCCCAAAATCAAGAACTCAGGTCTCCTGGGTCCATGCTCTCGGCACTGTGCCAAACTGCTTACTCTACTGATTCTGACAGCACCACAGGGGAGGCAGGCTGCTAACTGCACTTCCTCCTAGGTTTATGACAGCACCCCCCTGGAGAACAAACATCTGGCCCACTTCACAGTGCTCAGTCCAATCCAGCTCACTGGCCTTGCAAAAAGTCTGGATCCTTCATCAAGTTGGGGAGCAAGGGCAGAGTCTACACTCTCCTGCCCTTTCTATCAGAAATGTGCACGGTTACAAAATATTTCCTCCTTCCTGACTCAGATAGAATAGGCGTTCAGGATGAGTGACTCATTGCCTACCACACAGCCCACTCCCTAGAATGTGATGAATGTAACTATTTTCCTTGAAACTCCCTGTCCACCACGCTCTCTGAAGGCTGCGGTTCCTCTACACATCGACAGACTGGCCTCTGATTGCCATGAACACCCACTTCTGAGACTAAAGACCGTCACATCTTCCTCCTCCTAAACTCCCTCTTAGTCTAACTTGGCTTTGTTTTTTGGAATTTTGCAGAGTTCAGGAAAGGGCACTCTGAGTTTGCTTGGCAAAGATTTATCAGCATTCTTTTAAAGCAACACACTTCATTGATGTGTGAAAGTTAGGCTGTCTGCCTGAGATACCCACTATTCTCCGAGGATCAGCAGTTTCTAACCCTTACAAGACATGAGAACCACCAATTTCTGAAAAGCTCCCCAGATAGACAAACACAAAACATTGATTGCCTTTGAAGAATATAGAATGTCTAGAGACAGAGGGTGGGAGGGAGACATTTTATTATATACTTTTTAATATCTTTTGTTTTTTTGTTTTGGTACCTTTTGAGAGTACTATCCAGTTAAAAAAGACACTAAATTCAAGAAAACAAGCCAGATAAAAAGGAAAGAACCATACTTACATACAACAATGTGGATAAATCTCACAAACATAATGTTGAAGAAAAGATGCAAGATACAAAAGAGTACAGTATTACATACAAGCATAATTACAGTATTTAGGAATGCCAACATAGGCAGTAAAACTAAAACAAAACAAAACAAAACTAGCAAGGGAATTATTATCCAAAAAGTCAAGATAGTGGTCATTTCTGACAGAAAGGAAGCAGCCTGGACTGGGAAGGGAACCACAGGCTTCCTCTGGTTGCTAGGAAAGTTTTATTTCTTGGTCTGTGTGTTAGTATAACATGGGTGGTCTCTTTATTATTATTTGTGAGATTATGTATTCCTGTTTAATGTCATCTTTAGGATGGATATTATTGTTTCACAAATATAAATGTTAAAAACAAGCAAACAACAACAAATGGTAAAACTGGTAAACACGCATATATTACGAGAAGAAGAGAGAGACCTCCTGGTGCCTGGATGCTCATCCAAGTTGAAAAAGCCGGAGAGCCACAGAGGACCAAGCTGTGAGCAGGAGCCTCTGTGGCCATCTGCACAAGGGAAACTGAGGGGGCTCAGAGAGGGGACGGGACTTGCCTGAGAACACAGTGAGAGAATAAGGACTGGAATCTAGGTGTCCCAGCTCCTAGGCTAGAGCCCTCTCCCTCAGCTCCTTGGCCCAGCTGGCAGCATCCTGCCCTATGTCAGCAGCCGTCTGCCCCAGACTTTCCTGCTCTCTTGGTATTTTTTTACCCCCCCTTATGGCTAGAGCTCCAGTCTGCCTCTTAGATCTGGAATTGGGAAGGAGATCTCAAGCTGGAAAAATTCACAGTGACTCTCTGGCTAGGTCGTGGCCACACCCTGGGTCCAGCTCTGGGCCGTGAGCCATGGCTGGAAGCAGGTGGATGGTGAGGAACAGGGTATAGGAACACGTGTTTTACCCAGCACTGTGCACCAACCTCATCAGAGGTCCTAGGCACACATGGCACCCAGGCAAAGCTCCTCCCAGGCCTTTGCTGGCAAAAATCTAGAGGCCCCCATTCTAAGGTCCCCTCTGTATCACTTCTCTACACTTGGACCAGACTCCTCATGTTCTCCAACCAAGGCTGGCCTGGTTCTGGAGGCATGAGCTATCATGGTACCTGGCCACATCTTTTATTTCTTTAAAGTCTCCTGTGTCCCCAGACTCTGCCAAGAGCTTGGTCCCTCTCTATGCCAGGCAACTATATGGGCCACAGACCTGACCTGACACTGAAGGTCTAATTAGATGAAAGACGGCACAGAATAAAAGAGAATGGGCCAGGAGATATGATTGGATCCAGTAACTAACATGGAGACCTTGAGCAAATTTCAGCAACTTGGGATCTTAGTTTTCTTATTTCTGGGATTAGGATACAGCCCTTCTTACCTATACTCTATGGGGTTATTGTAAAGATCACAAATATCCTGACAACCCAGCACAGCACTCAATAGCAGGTGAAGGGAAGGACACTTTTCCACTGGAAGGAGCTCATTGCCTACAGGCCTGTGTACCTGCAGGAGAGCCCTCCGCAGATTTGCACAGAGCCCTCCATGCGGAAGCCTCACCAACAGCCACACATCTCTCTGCATAGTACAGACACTGCTTCTTTGCGGGGCCTCAGTTTTCCCGACTGCAAAATGGGGGGGCGGGCTAGGTTAGATCATCTCTCAGGGCCCTTCCAGTTCTCAGAGTCTAAGGCACAATAGCAGGGTAAACACTACTTTTTAACTGGCTCATGACTCAGGACTCCCTTAGGACTCTAACTGGTTCCATCTCTCCAAGTTTTCCCAGAGTTTCTAACCACCACCACCACCCCCGCTTCTGCCCTCCGGAGAAGCTGATCTGAGGGCAGAGAGGGCAATCATCTGCCAGAGAGGAAACAGTAGCATTCAGCTTCCAGTCATCACTACTTACAACTTTGGGCTTTGTCTTAGTTGGTGACTGAAGGGGGGACGTCACTTTCCTCAGCTGGGGCGGGTGAGGTCGGTAGGGCACGTAGGTTTGCAACTGAGGGAAGAGTCGAACCTCCAGAGGGGTCCGCACAGGGCTGGTGGGAGGACTGGGCTGCAGGGGCGGCTTGCTCTCAGCAGTCGAAAGTGAAGGCACAGGTGGATGAGGAAACAAAGGCACCGTTTTTCTTTCTAAGGGGCATGGAGGGAAAAAAAGCATGGGATGCAACACAGACCCTCTTCTTTGGAGGACAAGTGGAGGGATTCAGCACCACAAAGACCTGGCCCCCCCAAGGGCCATCCCACCCACCTGGGTTCTGGCCCCCAACACCCCCATTCCCCACTCCATGCTGCTCCTCCACACCCAGGAAGATGGCCACTCACCTGGATTTTTGACTGATTCCACCAGGATTCTGAAGTTCTCCTTATTTGCACTCAGGCCTGCAATGACATCTTCAATCCTCCACAGATCCTTCTGTATCTGCGATTTCTCCTGAAAAAGACAAGGTGGTAGGTTCATTCATTGCCTTCATAGATCCTTACAAGAAGTTTCTTCTTAGAATTTATCCTGCCATTTCAGACACAGCCCCTCACCCTGGCAGGCAGAACCTCCTTTGGAAACCTCACCAGGGCTAGAGCCAAGCCTGTTTCACAGCTTCCTAGGGAAATGGAGACATGGAAAATGCCCAAGATCCAGGGAGAAATTACAGAATAGCCTTCACCAGTCCAGCTTGCCTATTTACACCTAATTTAAAAACAGACTGCCTTAAATACTGTAGGACTCCACTAGGATACTGTATGAAGTATCTAGGAGTAGTCAATTTCACAGTGACAAGAAGCAGAATAGTGGCTGGGGGAATGGGGAATTGTTTAATGGGTACAGAGTTTTGGTTTTGCAAGATGAAAAGTTCTGGAGATGGGGTGCATAACAATGTGAGTGTACTTATTACTACTGACTGTACACTCAAAAACAGTTAGTAAGATAAATTTATGTTAAGTGTATTTTACCAGAATGTTAAAAAATGCACTGTCTTATGCAACCATGGTGGAAGGGACAGGAAGGCAAGGATTAGAGTTTACAACATCCCTAGGATATAAAAAGCATTTTTTTTAGAAGTCAGACCTGAATCCTGGGATTTGAGGGTTGAAAATACAATAGGCAATAAAATACTATTTGGCGATAAAAATCAATGAAGTACTAATACATGCTACAACATGGATGAAACTTGAAAACATTATGTAAAGGAAAGAAGTCAGACACAAAATGCCACACATTGTATGATTCCATTTATAAGAAATGCCCAGACCAGGCGAATCCATACAGACAGAAGTAGATTAGTGTTTAGCTAGGGCAGAGGTGGGAAGTTGGGGGGATGGGAGTGACTGTTAATAGGTACAGGGTCTCTTTTTGGGCATGATGAAATGTTATAAAATTGATTGTGGTGATGGCTGTACGATGCCATAAATATACTAAAAAGCACTGAATTGTATGCTTTAAAAGGGTGAATTTTATGGTATATGAATTATATGATAAAGCTATTATTTTTTTTTAAGTACAACGGGAGTGCAATTATTATGTCTCAATTAAAAAAGATAAAAAATAGGCCAGGCATAGTGGCTTATGCTTGTAATCTCAGCACTTTGGGAGGCTGAGGGAAGATGGTTGCTTGAGCCCAGGAGTTTAAGGTTGTAGTGTGCTATGATCGTGTCACTGCACTCCAGCCTGTGTGACAGAGTGAGATCCTGTCTCAAAAAATAAAATAAAAATTAAGGATACTCCAAAAAATAAAAATAAATGAAAAAATAAAATTAATTAAAATAAAATTTAGAATAAAATTAATAAAAATAAATTAAAATAGTTGATTCTGCAACTAGACTATGTGCTCCTTGATGTATCCCCCACAGGGCTGGTACTTAGCAGGTTCTCAGTGCATATAAGTCGAATGAATAAGGGACCAATCATGTAAAATTCCCTGATCAAATACTTTCCAATGGCCACGACAACAGACATCCGAAGCCTCCCGTCCCAAGGAGGCTCACACTGTCACAGGCTCTCCACCCTTCCAACACCAAAGCACATCCTCAGGGCTGACAACCAAATAATGGGCTTGATACTCAGCTCCACACTAGAATGTGAGCATCCTAAAACAGAAAGATGTGTTGCTCAACCTAGAGTGTATGTGTGTAAGAGGGGATTATCTCCAGAGCTGACGTCCCCCACCTGAGTGTTGGGAACAGGTGAAGCAAGGGATTAACACCAATCCTCCTCCACAGCTCCCTGGTAAAGCTCCCCTGTCAGCCCTTCTCCAGCCCCATTTTGCCTTCCCATTACCCCACATGTAAGAGAAAAGCAGAGAGCAGAGAGGAACAAAGCTTGGAGAGTTCCTATCTTTCTCCAGGGGTGATGGAATTTCAGACCTTAATTATGAGGTAAAGGGAACTTTGGGGGAGCAAGGAGGTGGAGTTTCATTCCTGCCTCCTCATACCACACTGGGTGGGAAGACTCCTCTGTACTGTTTTCAGCAAAGGCCTGAACTCACCATCCAGAAGTTGGGAGGGGAACACCTACAGGTAGCCTCACCTACCACTGCCTCTCACACAGTTCCCTGCTGCCCAGGTGGCTGTGAGGATCTTCATTAATAAAGCCACCCTACTTTACTGAAAAGGATATGGATTTTCTCACACCAAAACCTGGCTAAAGGATAATACAAGAGGTGTTAGTTCACCGTTTTGTGGTTGAGTAGTACTCCATGGTATACATATACCACATTTTATTAATCCACTCATGTATTGATGGGCACTTGGGTTGTTTCCACATCTTTGCAATTGTGAATTGTGCTGCCATAAACATTCGAGAGCAGATGTCTTTATATTATAGGATGACTTTTTTTCCTTTGGGTAGGGGGATGAGCACGTGTGTAGCTGTGACTTGGTCGGCGCACAGGCAATATATGTAACCTCAACGTTTGTACCCTATAATATTCTGGAATAAAAAAAAAAATTTAAAAAAAAAAACCCGGCTAAAGGAAGGCGAGTTTCTAAGCCCCATTACTGAGAATTTGCATACAGGGCTGTAAACATGTCTGAAGTGTTAATGATTTATCTAGGGCTCTAACAGCTTGCCTGGCCTAGGATTACACCAAAGAAGCTAGCACAGAGCCTGCTCAAAGCACGGCTTTGTGAGCTTCCAAGGTCATTGTGGCACTTAAGGAAAGTGTGAACAATGCCATGGGGCAGGGCAGGTGGAAATTAAGCCACAGGCTTCAGGTTGGCCTTTCTGCTAGTAATTTACGAGGCTAAGTTCTCCAGAGAGTCTGTGACAAGACCTGTACATTATACTGATTTGGTTTTTGGAGGAGAAAAGAAGGATTCTGGGCCTGCTGTAAGTTAAATCACCATGACATAAGGCACAGTAGAAATACAAATGGCTAACAGTCACAGGAATAGATGTTTACGCTACTAGTAATTAAACACAAATTAAAATAAGATGTCATTTAGTAGACTGGCAAAAACCAAAAAGACTGATAACATCAAGTGCTGATGAAGATGTGGGCAAATAGGTTCAGTACTTTCATTCACTGTGGGTGGGAAGGGAAATAAGTGCAGTCCTTTAGAGGGAGATTGGGCAGTATCCATCAGCTTTTAAGATGTGTACTCATTCCAACCCAGCAAGTCAACTCGTAGGAGCCTATCTGAGATAAATGCTTGTAAACACATTTGAAAAGGCAGTTACATGGATGCTCACTATGGCACCATTTATAAAAACAAAACACCGAAAGTAATTTAAATGCCTATCAGAAGAGGAATGGCTAAATAAAGTAGGAAACACTCAGACTATGAAATAGTATGTAACAGTCAAGAAGAACTAATTTAATTTACTTAGACTGGTGCTGTCCAATACAAGTTTCTGAGATGATGGAAATCTTCTATAATCTGTGCTGTCCAACACAGTAACCACTAGCCACATGTCGCTATTGAGCAATTGAACAAGGGTAGTGTGAATGAGGAGTACATTTTTAATTGTAGTTACTTTTAATTCATTTATATTAAATATTATATTATATTGGGCAACATAAACCGGGGTATGTTTCCTGGAAAGTTTCCACAACATAAAGCTATGACAAAAAAGTGAGTTGCCAAGCAATGTGTAAGTGTGATCCTCTTTAAGTAAGCCTTTGACCTGGTCCCACCCCCAAATAAATAATATAATTCTGTGGATGTGCCAATTTTTGGAAATGCATAGAAAACAGTCTGGAAGTCAACACCACTAACTGATAGCACCAATTACATACAGGGAGGGTGAGGGGCCTAGGGCAGAAAGGAAAGGGGAAGAGGAGCTTTTGTATCATTTTTTGTTTTTTCTTCTCATTGTTTTAGCCTTTTCAGAGAGATGTATTCAGGTATTACTTGTATAATTATAGAAACGTAAAGAATGAAAAGCTAAAAAAAATTACCGCTAAAATTAATGTGGACCCATTGATGTCCAAGATGATAGGTATAACTGGATGGGATAGTTCTAGGAACTTGTAACTAGAAATAATTGCTTGAAGGACTTGGTCAACAATGTTCACCTAGTATTTTCAAGCCTTTATGCTAAGTGCTGGGGATAAAAAAAAGAACAGTAAAATGTTAGCCTGCTTGGATGAAGGGTAATTGTGGGGGGAAAACAAACCCCAACAACAGCAGGAGACAGACAAGTTTGGGGGAGCATCATAGGCCAGCCCTGAGCCATAGGTAAGAGTCTCTTCCCCATGGTCCTAGACTGGGCTCTCTGGGAACCATCTCTAAGTGAGTGCAGGGAGAGCAGGACCCTGGGAAAAGCCACAGGACCCACCAACCTAAACCCCCTCGAGAATCTCCTTTACTTTTCTGGGGTGAGGCTAATGTCCGGAGAGTCAATATACTCATTAAATCACTTGAACGGAGAGCCTTGGCTAGAACTAGTTCTCAATTACCAAGCCCAGCACCCAAAGTGGCCCAGCATGGTGCCTCATACAAAAGCAGCCTCAATTAATGCTTGCTGAATTCAAACACATTACACAATTTTGAGGTTGGGGTGGAAACCTGGTTGGGCACCACAATAGGGGAACACTGGGCATCTGGGGACCTGACCTGGAAGCAGAGAAACCACACAGTGCCTTTCATTGTCTCACTTTTGGGGGACAGAGGCAGCTATCAACGGGGTGGCCTGATTTTTAAGGGTAAGGAGGCAGGGCTCTAAGGCCTCCTTCCCGAGTGGAACACGGGCCGTGGAGATGGGTATCATCCATTCTGGCTTCCAGAAATGCAAATGACCAACTAGAGACCAGAGACGCCTCAATGGATTGAATTCATACTACCTCCTCAGGCACAAGAGACGACGTCTATCTTCAGGAATCAGAGGAGAGAAGGAGGTGGGGGCTTCCTGCTGCTGTCTAAGTGAGAAGCTAGGAACCAAGATGGGGCCAGGAACCACAGGAACACAAAGCACTCTCAAGTCTCTGTAAGGCACTCAAGGTTGGTATTTGCCTCCTGTTGGGTCTGTTTCCCCGAATGATCAGAAGTAAAATCTTTTCGAAAACACTCAAGAGCTTGTCTTTGAGAGTGGAGAGGCAGGGGAGCTATGATGAGGTTTCTCATCATAGCCTGGCTAGGGAAAGGGCTCCTCAAGGGAGAGCTTGGGGTGGCCACTCTACAGGGATGGTGAGTCCAGGGCCAAGGAGGCAACGGCCCCTTGGTAGGGCTCACAGCCCCCACAGGCGAAGACTCTCAGAAAAAACCAGAGCTCTCAAGGAAGAACAGGCTTTGGATCACCTGGAAAAAAAAGGCTCTTCTGTGTTGCTCCTGTAGGGTCTGCTTCAGCTGCTCCACATCACTCTCCAACTTCAGGTATTCATTCCAAGCATTTTCCATCTCCTGTTGGCCAAGGAAATGCTTCTGGTTCTTACTCCCCCCACCCCCCAGAGGCCTCATGAGCCTCTATGCTCCTGATCATGCAGACCCAGCCAGGGGAAGAGGGGAGGGGACCCAGTGGGCCTCGTGAAGGCCTGGTGGGAGAGAGGCAGGAGCACGAGGGAGTGTGGCATCTTCTCATTCGTGCTCTGACCCTGGCCACCTGCACTGGACCCTCTTTTACCCTTGGGGTGCTTTGATTCCCAGCCCTGGCAGAAAGGGCCTATACCATATCAGACTGGCAAATGAAAAGGCACAAATTCTGCTGTCTTAGAGTTAACTGCACACAGATCAAGGGAATAGCCTTGAGGCTGCTCTGAGAAATCTGGTCTCTTGGATGTCATCAGCCATCAGGAACTGCTGATGGTAAGCAGCCCAAGGCCCAGGTGGAGACAGACACGTCACCCCTGGACAAGGGTAAGCTACTGTCAGGAGGCAGCCTGGAGAAGTTCTGCCACTCCAAGACTCTCACCCCTGGCCACCAACTAAATGACAGGTTGGGAGATGAGAAAAGCAGCCCTTTGCCCAGCCCATCCCGAGGGGGAAGTGTCTGTCACCCTCTACGCACAGTGGACTCTCTGGAGAGCTCAGCTCGAATGTGGACGAGGTCCTCCTGCAGCAACCTCTGCTGATAGGCAATCTTCTCCAGGTGCTGAGGCTGGTCTCGGTACTGTTCCACCTGTCTGTGCAACACTTCCAGCACGGATTCTAACTGATCCTGCACCAGGAAGAGCCAAAGAGCAATAGGATAGGAGGACAGTCCCCAGAGGCCACCCCACACCACACCAGGAACCAAATGAAGCTGCTGGACCTAACCGAAGCTGCAGGGGCCAGAGCCCAGCCAGGGCTGACAGGGCCTCTGATGCCAGCTCTGACTCCACCCATTGGGTGGGCTGGGGCAGGCACCTAATAGCTCTGTGCCTCAGTTTCCTCATCTATAAAGTGGGCATAAAGCCATCTAACTCCTTATGGGATAAACTATGAGGATAAATCAAAGTGTAGATGGAAAACTCTCTAAGCTCTTAGGGAAAAGGGTATGTTAAAATCCTTCAGCATCCCATATATAATGCCTTATTAAAATGTGAAAACAAAAAAAATTCACTTTAAGACTATAAGAGACCAAACAATGGTAGCCCTTGGCCCATTCCTGCCTTCCCATCCAGACTTGCTGCCTCCATGGCCCAGGTTCTAGGAGGAAAGGAGGTTTCAGAAGTGATGGCCTCTGCCCTGTAACAACTGCAGCCCCTTTCTCCAAGCCAGCCTCCCTTCCCTGGAGTCATCACATACAAGCTGGTGGAGATCCTCCAGGGAGGGGTAGGCCAGAGTACAACTGGGGAAGGGGGAGCTGCAGTACTTGGAATAAGTAGGCTGAGGCCTCCCTATAAGTTCTCCCTCTAAGAGAGAAACCCTCAAGAAGCACCATTTAAACACAGAGACATTGTTCTGGATAAACTGACACCTGTTATTCAATACTAACATGCAAGTCCAGTCTACGTCTCAGGAAAGAGGACAAAATAT
The DNA here is from genome assembly GCA_023783475.1 of Daubentonia madagascariensis. NCBI lineage: Eukaryota > Metazoa > Chordata > Mammalia > Primates > Daubentoniidae > Daubentonia > Daubentonia madagascariensis. The sequence continues at coordinate 23,278,635 of JAKFHU010001990.1, read as the reverse complement.
CCCTCTACCCATCCCAAGATTATGCAAACTGATGTGTACTTTGTTCTCCTTGAGGGCTCGTATCTTGTCTTCCAAGTCCTGGAGGATCCTGTCTTGTTCGCAGAAGATACTCAGTTTGACCTATAAGCAAGAACAGGTTAGAGAGGGCCTGGGAAGGTGAGAAAAGGGCATGGCCTTGGGACTGTGATCAGAAAGCCTTCGCTGCAGAACCATCCAAACCCTGCCTGAAGCTGCCCACCCTGGGTCTGGGTCAGGAGGTGGCCAAGGGGTCAGCACATCACTCTGCTCACTCACATCAGTGTCGCTCTCGGCTATCTTCACGGGCTTCAGACTTCGATCCTTGAGAAGGTCTCGGCCTGTCATCTGGGAGGTGAACAGTTTAAAAGAGATTTGATCATGGTGTTTGGGATCAGAACTCAAGAAAGAAAGTTATAACCCTACAAGGGTGTAGAAGTCCTTGGCAGTGACAGGTAGGGTCATGGCATGGGCAGAGACTCGGGCAATACCTGCTTTATCTCTATGCCTTTTTCATTTTAGGAAAAAATCAAAACCTTTTCATGATCCAAGTAACACTTGTAAATTTCTCAAATTAAAGAAAATGCAGACATTCAAGTTACAGGATCATCAATTTTAGAAGCATGTATTTGCCCAAAATGAGCATGATAAAATCAGTATGAATCTTGGAAGATTTGCCACTGATAAGACAGAGGTTTGCTACTGAACTTGGGAACAAACACGTGTTACAGAAGTCCATCACCCCCTGCCTAGGGTAGTGGGGTGGGTGGGCCAGAAGGAAAAGGCAAATCCCTGAGCACTGTCAAGCCTTAGTTTAAGGAAGTCTCTGAGCAGCCCACTTCCCCATGCGTAAGGCCAGCCTTCCTTACCTTATACTATTTGGGAAGACCTGGCCAAAGGAAGAAGGAACCTAGAAAGTTCCCAGTTGGGGTTTTTAATTGATCCCTGAATAACTGAGGCTAGGGTGTACTTGTTACCTCATCCTGTCAAGAAAGGAAACCATAAAGCAATCGACAAAAGTCACCCAAACTTATAGGCCAATGGGATTTCATAACATTTCCCATCCCTTGCTTGACTCAAAGTCCTAAACTTACGGACCCCTAAACAGCTAAATCCAACTCAGTCCATGTGTTCATTTCCCTTAATCTCCTTCTTGCCAAAAGCTGTGCAGGAGTGGAGGGGGATGACTTTTTCACAGATGCACCCCCACAGCCAAGACAAGGTCAGGGACAGCCAGATCTAACATGTTGCATGTGGGGAGGCTGTCTCACTGAGCTCTGTTTTGCAGATCTGACCAGGAAAATGGAGAGTCGAGCTAACCGCAGCAGAGATAGGTAGTGTGTGTGCTACGCAGAGGGTCCCAGTATGGACGGACAGATAGCTGCCAGAGGGATGGCCTTCAATCTCTCCTCACCCCACCTGGGAGGACCAGTAAGTCTGTCAGTGTGAATCAAGAGCAGAAATATACTGGCAAACCTTCCCCTCAGTGCTCAAGCCCTTCACGTGCCCCTCTCCCAGGGAATCATCATCAGCAAACCCAAAGTTCAAGGGAAAGTGACCTTTCCCTGCCTTGAGGTGAGGACTGATTCTGGGCTGCAGACCTACCCCAACCCACTCCTATGGTCCCTTTGGTTGGTCGCACAGAAGAAGGTGGGGACCACTGTCTTATTTGTCTTGGTAAAGTCAGCTCTGAACATAAGGCCTGGCACAAACTCAGCAAATGCTTATTGAATTGCACGTAGGTCAAAGGGGAACATATGTAGGCTGGTGTTATAGAGTTCCTAGGAAAAGTAGAACTCCAGCCAAATTCTGCTCTTCAAACTGACAGATTATGTGTACATACATGTATACACACAGTCACAGAACACATGGACTAAGCAACAATCCACAAACAGACTGTGCTGTCTCCTGTAATGGGGGGCTGGGAGGAGGGAGGAGGGGAAGGGAGGGCATAGGAATTAATCCTGGTGAACCACAAGCAGCTGAACTTCTCAGGCAGGACTTGGGCTTAAACTCAGGGGAAACCAGGAGAAAAGTAGGCGAAAGCCGTAAAGTTTTCACTCTGTCACACTGAAGTGGAGGAAAATGAGCTTGTCTATTCTCCAAAGGGTCTGACCTTTGGCTCATTTCCTGCGTAGAAATAATTTTCAAAATGAGGATTTCAGGATTTTTCCCCCCATCAAAACTCTTCACCTTATTTCATGGAAGCTTTTTACAGAGGATATCTTTTTGATACTTAAATAACAAGGCAGAAAATCTAATTGAGCAACGCCTCATTTATCCAGCACTATCAGGAAAGGACTGAGACATTCTACACAGAAAGGGCATTTTGAGCAAGCTGAATCTTCTAAATGATACTTTTTGATGGAAAGCTTTCTAAAAGTATACCCTTCGCTGCCTTCATAGAATACTGAATGTACATTCAATCCCCCCTCAGGTTGTTAGTACTCCCTCTTCTCTGAGAAGTAGATTTATTTTGTCTCCTTTTATAAAGTGCTGCTTATAAGGTGTTGTAAGGAATTCAAAGAACTAAAAGCTCAACAAAGAGGAAGTACTTACATCTCTTCCCTCCCTTTAACTGGGTTTGGTGGCCCTCAGGGTGTTCCTCCCACAAGTTGTGTCTGCTGCTGCTATACTACTCTGCACATCAGATTAGGATGTTCTGTTTGCTCATCTGTCTCTCCTCACTAGACAGTAACCTAATTAGGGGTGACTGTGAAGGCTGATGTATTTTCTCCGCATCCTCAAAGCCTAACCAGGGCCTAGCATATTGAGGCTATTTGGGCAATGTTTGCTTAGTAAATTCATAAATGTATCAAAGTGAGTTGGTTCTGCTTCCTATGGCTTGAGAGCACAGGCTTAGTGATAGCTGTTTACATAGCTTGGAGGCCCTTTAAGCTTCTGAATTTAACTCTGTTCTAAAGAGCCAAGACTACTAAGAAATAGTATATCCACAAGTAGTATATTACCCTAATTTTCCTTTTAAAAGTGTGCTTTATGATAGCAATGTTTAAATTCATTTAAAACATTAACTATGGCTGGGTGTGGTGGCATGTTCCTGTAATCCCAGCTACTTGGGAGGCTGAGCTGGAAGAATTGCTTGCACCACCCTGGGCAACATAGTGAGACCTGTCTCAAAAAAATAAAGTAAAATAAAATATCGACTATGGGTCCTCCCAGCATCTCTGTCACTGGAAAAAGTAAAAGTTCATTGGCTCTCATCCATTTGAAAAAGTCTCTGCATCAGAAGGAAATCAAAGGCCCCACAGGCATCTTACCTCACCTTCACCACATCCCAACACACTTCCTCAGGGCTCAGGATGGTTGGACACAACACCTGCTTCCCAACCTGCAGCCTTCCTTGGAATGCCATGAGAGCTGGCCATGCTGCAGTCACTACTTCTGTATCAGTCAAAGGGGGTATAGGGGTGGCACCGTGTTCTAGTCTAGCTCCAGACTGTTATCCAAATATCAACTCCCTGCCCCCCAAAAAGAGCCACCTTAATCCCAGGGCCACAGTAGAATCTGAGGATACCTTGGCTCTTGCATGGTGACCAGTAACTGCTGCTCCCTCCCAAGAAACTCATGCTCAACTCTGTCTAGGTGAGTCCTCACCACGGAGGCAGACAAGTGAGAACGGAAACACAACACAAGCTGGTGGCAAGCCAGGCAAGCTCCCCCACTCCTCAGCAGCACAAAAGATGAAGTCACAAAACCCCACAGATGAGAGGTCCAGCCTGGTGCATCAGCCAAAATGCTGAAGAGCTTCAATTTAAAGAAAATAAACCGAAATGACTTGCGGGAAGCCTGGGGCGGTCAGGAGAGCAACTGGTTAAGCAAGTGATGGAGTCGGCACTGAGCCAGAAGCAATGGAATGGCCCCGCTTCGGAGACACGGATCAGATCATCTTACGCTTCTCCTGGGCCGACAGCCCCGTGCTGACTTCTTCAGCACTTTGTAAAGCACGTTGATCAAAGGTTCATTATTTTTAATCTGTTCCAAACAAAAAGGCAAATACAACAAAACACAACAGGTGAGACATCAAATGACACTTGAAGCAGCCAGAATTTGGGGAACTGGCAAAGAGAAAACTTTAAGGATGATGTGTGTTGTGCAATTAAAATGACCAGGTCTGAATCTTGGTGATGCTCCTTCCCAGTCTTCAGTTCTCGCCTCTACAAAACGGGGGATCATACTCTCTGTCTGAAGTGATCTTTGTGAAGGCTGGTTTAAGTGACAGTACAAATTTCAGTTCTCATTTCCTTCCTGGCTCTGCTGCAGAAGGCAAAGGGGAACATGATGAAAGGGAACTTTGCTTCTTCCTTTGTCCCCCCCCATCACATTCTGTAAGATGCCAGTTTAGAGTAGTGCCATGCATTGGTCTCACCCCCACCCAACATCTTCCACTTTAAGTTCCTCAGACCCCTGCTGCCACACCTGTCATGCATCTAAATGATTATATCTTACCAATGGTCCCAAATGTTTACAGCTCCTTTTAGGGAACATTGTCTCCACCCTCTAGGACAGTGGATCTCAACCCTGGCTGAACACTGGAATCACCTGGGGAGCTTTAAAAAAATGCTGATGCCTGAGTCCCAGGCCAAGAGATTCTGATGTAACTGGTCTGGGATGCAGCCTGGGCCTTGGGATTCTTAAATGCCCTTCTGGGTGATTCTAATGTGCAGCTAGGCTGGAGAGCTGATGCTCTAAAACAGGAGTTCTCAAACTTCAGTGTGCATGAGAATCACCTGGAGGGCAAATACATGGATTTGCTGGGCCACACCCCTGGAGGGTCTCATGAAGTAGGTCTGGGGTGGGACCCAAGATTTTGCATTTCTAACAAATTCCCAGATATTGCTGATGCGTCTGGTCTGAGGATCACACTTTGAGAACCACTACTTTGAAACAATGTTTCTCAACCCTGGCTGCACATTTAGAAATACCCAAGGAGCTTTTTAATATTTTCTTTATTTATTAAAGAGCAATACCTGAGTATTAACAATTAAATCACAGTCTCTAAGGGGTAGGACCCAAGCATCTATATTCACTTTTAAAGCTCCCAGCAGTTCTAGTCCATGGACAGGGTTAATAATCTCTGCTCCAAAACAACAGACCTCAAACTTTAGGGTGCACAAGAATCACACCAGAGCTTGATTTCAAAATGCAGAATTCTGGGCAGCAGAGGTTCTAATCCAAGAGAACCTTCCAGATTTTTTTTTCTTTTTTTTTTTTGAGACAGGGTCTCACTCTGTCACCCTGGCTAGAGTACAGTGGCATCATCATAGCTCACTGCAACCTCAAACTCCTGGCTCAAGGGATCCTCCCACCTCAGTCTCCTGAATAGCTGGGACTACAGGCATTTGCCACCATGACCAGCTAGTTTTTCCATTTTTTTGTAGAGACAGGGTCTCGCTCTTGCTCATGCTGTCACATCTGCATTTTTTAAATCAAGCTCTCAGGTGATCCTGAAGTAGGTGGCATCCCCAATCACAAATTAAGAAACTCTGCCCCAGAAGTTGACTTTGGAAACAATCCCTGAACAAAGAAGCCCTGATCTCAGGCTCGGTCAGGATGAGGCCACAGTCCAATAGACCTGGAGCCACTGATGGCACATCCCTCACCAGAGATAAAAGCCTCTTTGGGGTTGACTGCAACCTTCTCTATATACAAAGGTGACAAGCAGGTACCCTCCCACACCTCATTTTCCCAGCTGTTCGTGCTGTCAACAACAGTGAACCCCCACATCCCACACTTCTCACCCAGCTAAGGTATAGGGTTCCGAAGAGGAGAATTTCAATGTCAGAAATATAATTCAACAAATACAACTTTAGGGTGGACAAAGCACGTGATATATGGAAGAAAGCAAGCAGGTGTGAAGTCAGTCACTGGGTTCAAATTCCAGCTGTGTAACTTTGCAGAAGTTACTTAACTTCTCTAATACTTGGATTCCTGGTTATAAGATAGGGATAATAATTCCTATTGCTCAAGGTTGCTCATAGAACTAAATAAGATAAATGAACATCAAGTGCCCAAACACTGCCAGGCAAGAACAGATGCTTAATCAACACGGAGTCCTTTCTCCCCTGGCACCGCTGAGTAAAACTCCAGGGAAGTGAAAATTTCTAAAAAAAAACACGTTAACGTAAGTGTCTTCTAAGAGAGTGAAGTGTGCCTTTGTTTGATCCCTTGGCACCACCGCAGGAATGCTTACTTCAGAAAGAAAAAGCTCCACAACGTGTGAGGAAACAAACACCACCAACTGATTCTAGAAGCTGAACATCAGCTGATCAGAGGAGGAGAAGGGCTCTGGATCCTTAAGTCCATGGTCTCTGGGACAGGGACATGGGGGACCCTGAGTCAGCATGGTGGGGGTGGGGAGCAGTCAGCAGGTAGGATGCCAGGCAGGGAGACTCCTTCTCTAGACAGCCTTATCTCCTTAACTCACCCCTACCCCCAGGACCCGGGAGGGACCTCTCACAAGCAGCTGGTCCCAGAGGGGCTGTGCTTGCCTCTATTTCCATGCCCAGGATGGTCTATAGGGCCCGTTCAATTGTGTCCACAGAGGCCCTCATCTCAGGGACATTTTGTCCCAATAGGCCTTGGGGTTTTCCTAATCCAACCACCCATCCCACTCAGTCTAATCTAGCCTCTGTTGTACCCCAGTGACAGGAAATTCACCCCACGCAAGGTGGTCCCTTTAGAAAAGTCTTTCTTCTATTAAACTGAATCCTACTTGTAGCTGCCATCCTCTTGTCTTAATTCCCCTTTAGGGCTACAGAAAACACATGGTGACACACCAGAGCTTTACAGACTGCCTCTACACTTCTTCTGAATTGTCCCTAACTCCTCCAATCATTCTGCACGGTAGCTGTGCCAGCTGGTGTGTTTCCTTTCTCTGCTCAGCATGCTTTCCCATTAGGAAACTCCTCCCTCACTCCATGGGATGCTGGGTGGTAAAGAAGTGAACCTGGGTTTGCAGGTGGCCAGCTTCCCTGCCTGTGTGGAGGCAGACCTTGTTCCCTAGGAAAGGAGGAGGCTGGCACACCAAGGAAAGTAGAACAGTGACAATGTAACCTGAACCCCTGGAATGTAGCCCCCTGGCCATGTGAATTAGTATAGTCCCTTTTGATTTACAGGTTGATTTGGGTTTCAGAACCTGCAAACAAAGGCATCCCACCTGTTACACCCAGCCATGGTTCTGCAGGCTCTCAACACCTCTCCCTGATTCCAGCCCTTCCCTCATCTGCATCCTCAAGTGGGACACCCATCTCGGAACCCTATACCCCAGCAGGGTCTGAGCAGGGCAGAGCAGACCCTCTGTCTCCCAATCTGGGGCCCCTGCCCCTCTGAGGGAGGCCAGTAGGGGGAGTGGGGGGGGTGCCAGCCTTTCTGGCGGTCATGTCAGACTGATGACACACACTGAGCACAAAGCCCAGCATGTTTCTCATATGTGCAGCTGGTGAGCCAGCCCCCTCCTAGGCTGCTGGTGCATGCATTTCATTTGGGGGACTAATTCTCTGAGAGGAGCTTAGCAACTGGAGTAGCAGCTACAAGAACGGAGAAATTTTGGTAACAACATAGCTATTTTCCATGACAAATGACGACAACTTCCAGAAAGTCCAAATCACTAGATAATGTTCTGACCATGTATAGCTCCTAGCTAGTAAAACACCTGAAGGATGCAACTTGCCTCTCTCTATCCTATCAAACACATTTCTTGTCATAATGATCCAAGCTTGGCTCCATAAAAAGCTTAATGCCTTTGGGTCCACAGTAGTAGAAGCAGCATTTTAAGAGAGGCAGTGTAGCAAGGTGCTGAAGAACACAGGCTTTAGAATTAGAGCCTAACACCAACCCCGTCACTGCTTCTGTGCCCTTGGAAAGTCATTTACCTCTCTAAGATGCAGTTAAAAGATGATACCACCAACTCCCTTACAGGGCTACTGCAGGAGTTAAATAATTCAATAGAAGTCAAACACAATGACTGGCACACATTATACAACCTTGCTATTAAGCTTCTGTTGTAGTCAGGATACACAGGGACTCCTAGTGCTGCTCTGCTATCCTGTGGCTCAGTTTCTCTCTCTCTAATCTCTCATAGCTCAAATTCTATGATCCTGAAATAAAACAAACCTAAGGCGGAGCTTCACTCTAGGACCAATGTTGAGTTTCCACTATCACATACAAACAGGAATCAGAAGACAGATATTTCCTACTACTCTTGCTCAGATGCATTATTACGTTCTCTCTGGCACTGTGCACCAAACACTCTGATACACTTGTGTTTCAAGGTACACTTGTGCTGCTGGTGAGACAAGCCCCTCCCACAGGCCCAGGTACAATGTAGATGCTCTTCAGGTAAGTCTGGGCTGACCACGGGGTCCTGGGGTAGGGGTGAGAAGATCTGTCCAGGCAGCTGGTGACTGGCTATCAGGGAACCCAAGGAATGGGGACATGGTGCTGCCCAGAGCAGGTGAAAGCTGGGGGCTGGTAGACCTCTCTCCACGGGCATGGTGGGAAGGACTCTGCTTGTCCCACAGGCTGCAGGAGAACTGGCTGGGCTGCCACATTTAGCCCACATAGCCATGCTTCAGCACTTTGAATCCTAAGGAATTCTAAGTATCCTACCATACTTAGAATATTCACTTAAGCTCTGTGTGACCTGACTGTCATGTAAGCTAGAAAACCTCCTGGTCTTGAGAGAATGTTCCTTGTTCTCCTCGTGTCCTAAAGCCAGGTCTGACTTTTTGCTCATTGTACCTTCCCTCCTAAAGCCTGCACCCTCTGCGGCTACCCCCCACCACGCCCTCACCACATCACTGTGCCCTGGCGCCCCTTGGATCCAGGTGTTCCCTCTCCTTTAATCTCAACTAACCCAACCCTCCAGCTCTTCAAGCTCCAAATGCACGCCACCTCCTCCCAGAAGCCTTCCCAGCACTGTAGCCCATAACGATTCTCACTATCTCAGCTCTGAGAACTGGGCCAAACAGATCTTTGTATAGTCATCGTACATAAGTTTGTTATTTGGGGATATTTTCTTTTCCCAATTCAGACTATTTGGAAATTTCTCAAGACCAGAGGGCCTCAATTTTTCTCTTGTATTTCCCCATGTCTTCTGCAGAGGTGGATACACAGCACGTGCTCAATACAGAAGCGCACTGGTTGGTTTCTAATCAATGGCCACAATCTCAACTCTGTGTGGGAAAACCCCTCCCCACATGCTGCTTCAGGACCTGATGTTCATACCCCTGCTTCTACGAGGCTGCATGGAGACCCCTGTGTTTAAAGGATCTCAGGCCACATACACTGGGGACTGTGGGGAGACACACCCCTGTGGCAGTTACCTGGGTGGCCCATGGGCCCCTCACCCCCCTCTCAGACCCACGGCTGAATAAAGGTCACATTCCTCCAGTCTATTTCATGGCTCAGGCATAAGAAGTGCTTTTCACAGTGGGAGCTTTCAGAGAGCTTTGGGAAGGGAACAATAGCACTCTCAGGCAGAATGCCTCCTGCTTCTGCAGGAGCTTTTGTGGGCTCTGTCTGTGCTATGAAGGCTGATTTAGAGCATGAGGCTTCATCACCTATAGAAAGCGGCCCAGTATTCATCTCCTGGATGGAGATGGGAGACTACTGGTAAGCCTCAAAGCCACACGATTCCACGTGGAACTTGCTCCCCAGCAACAAAACCAAAGAACCCACCATACCACTTGTGGCTAAAAACACATATCCGTGGCACCCTATGAACCAAACACACCCCTCCCTCACCCCCACTGGAGGCTCTGAAGAAGCAACCACTTATTTTTGGAGGATATTTTCAAACCTTTTGGTTCTGACCAAGGGAAGGAAGAGATCAATGTCTCATGCCCTCATTCTGTAAGCCAGAGACCTCAGTGGAATTCACAAGAAACTGAGGAGAGTCAGAGTTTGAAGCTGTAAGAAATAAAATTCTTCTGATTCAGACAGGAGATGTCTTCATTTGGGATTCAGATTTGACAAGATCCCAAATGTGGCCTGAAGCCTCAGGCTCGGCTCCAGTGAGGTGACACTCTCAGTAAGGTGAGTGTCCAAGAAAGGTGGGACACCCCTGATGTCACTCACCTTTAGATCCAGGTACTCCAGGTCTTTCTTCAGCTGGAGGTAGGTATCATCGGCCTTCAGATGAACAGAGAGAGGAAAAAAACCAAGTTATGAATACCAAAAGTTTCCAAAACTCAGAGTATCATGTGTGAATCATTTACATTGTGCAGCTTTGGGGACAAAGGACCACAGCAGACCAGCACATCCAGAGCCACAGAGGAAACACAAATGTCTCAGTGCAGCTTGCAGCCCTCTCTCAGCATGGCAGGTCTTGCAGGTTTCTATGCGGAAAGCCAGCTTGTCCACCACTGGCTGAGGGGAGAGTTTGATGGGGAGGATTCCACTGAGGGCTGGTGCAGCTGAGGTGGTGCTGCACTCCTGAGACAGAATTAGGAGGTCTATCTGGAAGAGCACATGCCATACCTAAGCTAGGGCCCATCAGTCACCAATGCTCCAATTCTTCTCATCAAACCTTTGGACTGGGTCACTTCACATGCATGAAGTAAGATGACCCTGACTGGTGTGCATGGATGCCTAGAGAGGCAGGGAGAGGACCTGGATGACCCAGGAGGTTGTAATGTGACCCTGGGTTCCAGAATAAAAAGCACCAGCAGCCTCTGGATCTTTCCTGGAAGTTTTGGCCCTTTTTGCTCAGCATGGAGCCAACATAGCCATGTTGGGAGCTAGCTGAGGAGCTTCCAGGGTCAGACCTATCGGCTTGTGGCATCTCTGACAGTCTGTTGAGTTTTTTAGTACAATTACCAGAAGCAATGAAAATAAGGAAAAAATAAGGAAAAGACTCTTTGGCTTCCTAGAACTTAAGGTTTCCCGTGTAGCAGATTACAGAAGCTAATCGGGAGGCAGTGGGCTGTGAAAGCTTAAGAAAAATGGCCCAGGTGCCAATTTCTCAGCAGACTACGAGGGTCTCCAAGACAAGCAAGCCAGGGCTGGAGAAGGTGGTCCTTGTTTACAGCTCTGAGGTAGTATGATCATACAAATAAACCACATGAGACATTCAGGCAGTTCTTTTATGCATAGATGGGCCTGAAGGACCATTGTCAGGAACACTAGTGGCTTACAAGGTCTTATTTCTGTTCCTAAACTGTCCTCTTAGCCATCCATACTTTCCCAGTCAGCCCAGTCCCTACACACTTTCCACAGGAGTAAGGACAGAGCAGAGGAATGTTATTAAAAATCACCCAAATTCACAACTTACAGTTTTTGCACTTACATTCACTTTTCTGAATACATTTCCTGAGTCCCTCATAACTCACTAAAACAGGACAGGGAAGGAAGATGACAGTCCTGTCACCCTCCTCATCTGTCCCCTGCCTATCTTTGTGCAGCCTAGAGGGACCAGCCTCATGTGGCTGAGCCTATTCCTGCCAGAGGACAGCCCTAGGGAGGAATCAGTTTCTTTAAGCTCCTGCAGATGCCTGGGAGAGCAACTCCCTGGCCAGTCCTTGAGGAGCTTGCCTGCAAAGCTCAATGTCCTGGAAACAGTTTAGAACACTGTGCCAGACAAGACCTGGATTTGGCTCCTATCTGCATGCTTCTAGCTGAGGAATCTCAAGGAAGTCACTTCCCCTTCTGGATCCATTTGCCTTGAGTGTAGTCAAAACTCCTATCCTAACTAACCTCTCCCAGCTTACTGGGAGGTCCAGCAGGACACGAGATGTAAGGATGCTTTGTGAGCCAGCAAGGCCCTGTCCAGAGAAGAGGTGGCACCCTGCATTCTCCCTCCAGACTGACCCACACATGCCTGTCAGCATCCCAAGGAGTACCCACGGTGGCAACAAGTCTACCAGCCCTTTGGACACGACCACACACCAGCCTGGCAGTAACTACTCACAGCCAGAGAAGCGACAGTTCAGGTTCCTCCCACCACATGCAGCCCTCCTCCCCAGCGCCAGAGGGGTGGGCTCCACCACCGCCACACAGTGTCTGGCAGTAGCATCCAGAAGCAACAGGCAGGGAATGAGCGAGAGAGCCAGACAGCAAAGACAGACTAGAGCACGGGCACAAGAGAACACAAGCCAGCATGTCACTCCCCTGCCCCTGGCCCTGAGAGGGCCCACCAGCGCTGACCTGGCAAGTGGGAAAAGCCAGCTGGTGCTGCAGTAACTGGCCCACGGCGAAATTTCGCACACTGGCCAACTTGGCCTGGTGCCGCCGTAACCGCGTGAGAAGCAACGAGAGCTCCTCCAGCTGCAGGTGTGTAGACACAGCATGAGGAAGTTAGCCACCGCAGGAGCACACCACCATAATTACACTCTTCACCCCAGTGCCAGGACAGCACTGATGTGACACCGTTAAGCGATTATTGCATTAATTCTGTCATTAGGACAAATAAAGGCACTGGCAGCAAAGGGGCTGCAGGAAGTTGTTTTTCCAGGAAAGCAACAACCAACAGTGCAGCCTCACTCACACTTGAGTTTTGAAGATAGAATTAACTAATCAAAGTAAAGACCAGGCAAGAAAGGAGTGCAGCTAATGGGAGAAAGGGTGGGTGGCTGGAAAATGCTTCCAGCAGAATTCTACTCGAAAGAAGTCCAACATTCCCCCACACTTTCCCCCAAGTTCTTCACCCAAGGTGGGAGGACCCAATGCCAGCTGGGTGACCCTGAGCAAGTCATTCGACTTCTCTGAGCCTCGGTTTCTTCATCTCTAAAATAGGGATTGGGACATGTTTTCTCAGGACCTTTTGAGGCCACGTGCTCTGGGCCAGTCACACACATTCAGCTCAGAATAAACCTCTTTAAATTAAAATAAATAAATACATACATACATAAATAAAATGGGGGTTGATAGCTGCCCTGCAGATTGCGTTTGACTGGCTCAGAGGAAGGAAAACACCAAATGAGATAGGGCTTTGTAGGCTGTAGCATATCATTCACCTGGAGGGGGGATGAAGAGCTGCTTACCGATTTTCCGTGCAAACTGGGAGCGCTGACTGTGTGGGTCATGTAACCCATGGAGGGCATGGAGCGGCGGTCTACGTGAGAGGCATTCTGCAGGCAGGGAGACAAGCAGTCACACTGACGGCCAGGCTGGGGCCAGAAGTTCTGCCACTCACCCCCAGGGCAGCCTACCACATGCTACTTCCCCTCTCTGAGCCTCAGATGCCTCATCTGTGAAATGGGGATATGCACCTTCCTCACTAGGGTATAACAATGCTAAACTATGAAAGCTTCTTGGAGAATTAAAACTTAAGTTGGGTTTTTATAAATAATTGAACTGATTGAACACAAACATCTTTTCCTGCCTTCTAAGCTGCAAGGAAGCAGACTTCTAGTTGTGTGTCCTGTGCAGGTTACTTTGTCTCTCAATGCCTCAGAGTTCTTATCTGTGAGAGGGGCATAAGCACAGCACCTACCTCATAGAGTTGTGGTAAGAATTAAAGTAAGGCCCTTAGAACTATGTCTGGCATCTCAAAGTACTGCATAATTGTTAGCTATCACTATTATCCCAAATTGCTCAAATTTATGTTCAAACCATGTGAGGCTCCCAGGGCCCTAACGCCAGATCTCAGCAGCCTGGCAGAACTCCCCAAGCCTCACCTTGATGGCATGGCCCCGAGCCTTCCTGGGAGAACCCCCCAGTGAGATGTCCATGCTCCTCCTCTGGTCTGGTGGTTTCACAGTGACCCGCTCTGCTGGCATGTGTGGCTGCCGGGGTGGGAAGACCCTTGGGGGTCCAGGCGGAGGGATGTCCGAGGGAGATGGAGGCACAGAGATGGAGCGGGGCACCTCTAGCATGCTCCTGCTCCGGCCCTGGTCAGTGAACTCTGGGGAGCCGACACAGATGGGTGCCGTGGGGCTGCCGTGCCGGAACTGCTGGCGCTGCTGCCACTCGTATAGCTGCCACACGGTGCCATCTCGGTGTGCCCGGCGCTCCTCACTGGACATCTTCAAGTGGCTGGCTCGGTCCTGTGCGTACTTGTAGTCACTCGGCAGGTTGCGGGGAGGGGGCGAGGAACCCCCTGAGGGGTGTCGGGTGCCCTTGGGAAGAGTCTGGTAGTTTTCTGGGAAGGACAGGGACTGGCCAGGACCCTGGCGAGGAAGCGTCTGGTCTGAGGGGAGGCTGAGGAGAAAGGGGAAGAACAGGTCAGGTAACCAAGTAAGGGGCCTGCCAGGCTTTGGGGACACAGCTAAGTAACCACAAAGCCGGGCACATCGGGGAGTCCTGTATGGACCCCAAAAGAACTATCAAAGCCAGCATCCAGGACCTCAGTTGCTTCTCCTCTTTGCAGAAGACTCCAAAACTGCAACTCCTCTGCCAGGACGACTTGGCTGCCCCATGCCCATCACTTCAAATGCAATGTGATTAAACCTGCCAGCTCTCCCGCTTGCCAGCAGTCAGCTCTTCCAATGGATGTACATATTTCTAGGAAAGGCCTACCAATTCTCTGGGTTACCAAGATTCTCCCTCTGCCTGGTATCATAGCACCAAGTTCTGGAGGTTAAGTAAGTGGCTGGCATCAGTTCCCTCCTTTATTTGGATTCCTCTAGTCCAGATACTCCTCTCCCCAGACAACTTTGAGACCCTCCTAACTTGTTTCCACCCTGTCCACAGTCAACTCCTCTGATCTAATCACTCCCTGGCTCTAAAAACTTCCACAGCTCCCTGCTGATTGCGAAGTAAAATCTAAGCTCCTTAGGCCAGTACTCACAGCTTTCTAGCACCTGACCTCAATCCACCGTGAAGTGCTACTGTTTTCTCACTGCTCCTCCTACCAGGGCCAGGCCAGATGCCTGGGGCCCAAAATTGAAGGAGGCACTTCATCTAAGGTGCACCCCTACACTTGCTGGTGCCTGAGAGGGGGGCCTCTACCTAGTCCCAGCCCAGCCTCCTCCACACCTGAGCAACTTCTCACAGTGGGAAAAGCAAAGGTAGGTAGTCTGACCTGGCTTTGAATCCAAGCCTTACCATTCACTGGCTCTGTGACCCTAGGCAGCCTACCTGACTGCTCTACCTTCCCATTTCCTTACCTGTAATGTGAGGACAGTATTATCTGCCTCGTAAGGCTGTTCTGACAATAAATGAGACAGGTTAGGAAATGCAACCTCCATGTCTGATACACAGAAGGTCCTTCACTGTGTGCTCCCTTCCCTCCCTCTACCTGCATGGGCTCCCCCTTGCTCAGTTTACCCAAATCTTACTCATTCCCCATGACACTGGCCCCTGCCTCTCCCACGTGGGCCTTCTGCAATGCATAGTCCTCAGTATTCCTGCTCTGTTTGACCTAGTTATCAGACTATCTGTAACTTTTCCAAGGTTCTGTGTTGCCATGACCTTTCATACTTGCAAAGACATCTCTTCCCTGATTAAGCTGAAAATTCCTGGAGGACAGACACTATATCTCATACTCTGTGGTATTGTCCACAGTGTAAGAAAGTCCTGATGCATAACCAGCCCTTCAATAAACACTCCAGCACACAAAAGCTGGATATGATTTCAAAAACTATCACCAACCAGCCATCTTATTATACGAGAAGGAAGAAAAATTCAGCAAGAACAAAGTATGGAGTTTTACTAAGCCTTAAAACTCATATTACCTGAGAGAAAGCTTGATGTTGTAAAAAGAGAAGAGGTTTCAGAGACAGACAGGCCTGACTGCAAATCCTGATTCTGCCTTTATTTATTAATTTTATCTAATAAACATTTATTTAGTGCTCACATTATGCCAGACATTGTTCTAAACCAAAGCTATTCAAGGTGTGGCCTGTGGGCCAGCAGCATCAGCACCACCTGGGAACTTGTTAAAAATGCAGGTTAGTGAAATAAACCAAGCACAGAAAGACAAATACTGCATGATCTCACTTATATGTGGAAACTAAGAAGGTTGAACTCACAGAAGTAGAGAGTAGAAGGGTGGTTACCCAGAGACCGGGACGGTGGTGGACAGGGATGAGGAAAGGGGAGATGTTGGTCAAAAGGTTCAAAGTTTCAGGCAGGAGGAATAAGTTCTGGCGATCTACTGCACAGCATGGTGACTACAGTTAATGACAGTGCATTGTGTATTTCAAAATTGCTGAAAGAGTAGATTTTAAATGTTCTCACCACAAAAAAATGATAAGCAGTTGAGGTGATGAATATGTTAATGGTTGATGTAATCATTCTACCATATATACATATATCAAAACATCACATTTACCCCATAAATATATTTAATTATCTGTCAATTACAAATAAAATATATTTTTTAAATGCCGGTTTATCAGCCTCAATGCAGACCTGCCAAATCAAAAACTCTGGGGTCAATGACGTAGGTTTATGAGCTGCCAGTGGGCTGCCAGCCCCCACAGTTTCAACAAGTCCTCCAGGTGATTCTCATGCTCCCTAAAGTTGGAGAAGTGCTGTTCTAATTGTTTAAAACTCAACTCACTTAATCACTCCTTAGCTATATGACCTCAGGCAAGTGTCGCCTCTGTCCTCTAAGTCTTTCCTTACTACAAAATGAGGATAAAAACCACTTCATAAATTGTTGTGAGGATTAGAAATAGTTGTCGTTCAAATGTGGTAGCTTTTCCCTTTTAATGATTATCTTTGCAATTGCGGGAAGTATTTTTAAGATCTCTTCAACCCAGACTTGTGGAGTCTGTCAGGAGTGTCTGCTTGCCACTAGGTGGCAGGATTTGCTATTGATTTCCCAAAGTTAGGCATGAATGTGTCTCTGAGAGGGGTTGTGCCTCAATCCTCAAACAGAGGTGATGGCAGTGGCAGAAACCAGGCTGGGGGCTTCCCCTGGGAGTTCGGGCGGGTGGGACTTTACCAACCATTGTTCATTCTGCCTGAAGCAAAATGCAAACCATGCAGAGCATGTCCAAGCTGTCTCCCACCCTCATGCCCCTCTGTCTGGCCTGCCGCCCACTTCTGGTGCCTGCCCACGGGGTCTGGAAGGCCACAGTCCTCCCACAGAGCAGTGTCCCAAAGCCCTGAGCTCACCCTCTAACCTGTGCCCTCTACTTATGCACTGTCTGCCATTTGGGGGTGACCCCAAGATACCAGTACAATGGTCAGCCCTGGCTCCAGAGGCCAAACCATGGTAACCGATGGTGGAGGGAGGGCCACAGGAAGTAGTGCCATAAGGTGAGGTAGAGACCCCATGGGAACAGAAGGGAGCTTCCAGAGCAGCTTTGCCTCTGATAACAGATCCATTTGCTAGCCCCCAACCACAGCCTTACCCAAAACTGGGGTTCAAGGTCTTCTCACACTCTGCTCTGTGGCCACAGGGCCTCCCTGTCATTAAATGAGCACTAAACAGGATATTCTGATATAGTCACTACAAAAACGGTCATGTTGAAATGCAGTATCATTTTTTATAACCAATTACTTATGCAGCAGATATTCCTCACCCTAACTTCCATATCAGTCACCCAGGACTTTCACTTTCTATACCGTTCCTTATTGTAGTGTTTGAATCCCCTGACCCTACCCCAACTCCCACCTCTACCTTTTTATTTTATAAGTGTGCATTACTTTAAACACGGGGGTGGGGGTGGGGGGGAATGGAAGTCTACAATTTCAAAACAAGCTCTTAAAATATGCTAAGATTCAAAGAGGATGTCAGTCTGTCTCCTGCAAACCATATTCTAAAGGAGTTTAATAATGTGAAATATAGTATAATATATATCTCCAAGTACTGAAAGAACAGTTAGAAATAATTCCCTGTGCAGTCTGAAGCTGAGAACACAGTATCACACTGCAGTCCAAATAACCCTCCTTCCAATGTCTTCATGTGCTCAGTCTAATGAGATTAGCACAGTCTTAATTACAGGCAAAGCAGAGATATCCATCTTCTATATTTTCAAATGGAAAATGGAGGAGGTTCATTTATTAAGCAGCCAGATCTATTTATTACTTACTGCAAGACATCACAAATACATCTTTAAGAAAAAAAAAATCTGGGAATGCAAATGCAGAACTTTCAAGATACAAGGAATGATGAGAGACGGGGCAGACACTTTGTTCAAATAGGGACTGATAGCCCTTTCTTTCTCTTCTACATTCTGCCTTCAATTCTTCACTTTTTAGCCCATTGACATCTGCTTCCACCACTAGACTGAATTCTTTTCAAGGTGTATGCAGTGACCTCCAAAGCCAATAAACTATTCTCCTCTACAGACCTGATGTCTCCCTGCTCCTTAGAGAGGAATGGCTCACATCCTAGGGAAATCCAGTGCACTCTCCAACCACCTCTCATCTCCTTGTTGACTACTCATCCTTCAGTTCCCTGATGCACACCCTCCGCCCCCGACAAAATTCAGGTCATTATGTGGAGCAGAACAACACAGGATATGGGCTGCCAGAAACAGCTACATAGAGACATTTCATAGTCAACAACTTATAACAGCACATCAGTCACCCAGATTTTGAAAGTCCTCTCTGCACCTCTGCCACAAAGGTCTCTCAGTGGCCACACCATCTTACTGGTTTCTTCCCCTCCTAACTTTGAAATTCTAGCTCTACTAAGGATGGCAATTCAGGTTGGCTCATCTAAGCCCATCAAGCAGTTCAGTGGAACAAAGGCCTCTGCGACTGAGCAAAAGACCAGCAGAAATCCTGAGGTTCTGGACTTTCCATCAGGGGTGCCCAGCCTCCTTGAAGGTGCCACACCCAGACAGAAGTCCTTATTTGCAGCACCTTGCACTGCTGACTGGACTCTTTCCAGCTGAAACTCTCCCCCACAGAACACTGGTTTTCCAACTCTCTCTCCCCTCTCACCTACTTTATGGAGACGTTGGCCTAATCCTTGGGCTGGGGATCCTCAGTGTTACGACTTTGGCCCTCTGCTACTGCTCACTCTGAGCAAGGGATTCTCAATCCTGGCTGCACATTAGAATCATCAGGGGAGCAGGGGAAGGGGCGGGTGTGCTTTTTAAAAACCTTGACGTCCAGGCTATCAACCAGACCAACAGAATCAGATTTCTAGGCATGGGACTAAGGCCTCAGTAGATGGTAAACCTCTCCAGGTGATTCCAATGTGTGGCCAAACAAGTTTCTTGACTGTGGCCACACACTACAATCACCTAGGGAGCTTTGAAAACATACTGATGCTTTAAGCTTACCCCAGACCAATTAAATCCAAATCTCTGGGATTGGGCTTCAAATGATCAAATTGTGCAGCTAGGATGAAGAACCATGGCTCTAGGCTCTAAGCTTCCACCGTGGGTAATCTCAACTACTGCCAGGGCACCAGTTACCACCTCTAGGGCAACGATTCCTGAATCTCTCTACAGCCTGTACTCACATTCCCTATATCCCCCTGGCCATCTCCACCTGGACACTCCTTAGGTACCACATTCCTCGTCAAGCTCACCTCTCTCTCCTATGCTGGTACCTGGTGCATGGCACCACACCTACCTACTAACCAAGTCAAACCTGAATGCTAACTCCCGCTGCACTGTGGCCCTCCCCACTCATATGTCCAAAATGGAAATCCTGATTCCCCCCAAACTTTTCCTTCCTTAGCCTTCCCCATTCAGCAACCACCCAGTTGCTCAAGTCAACATTCTAGAGATCATCCTTGTTCCTCTTTTTTCTGCATCCTGCATATCCAACTCATTGACAAGCTTTGCTGTTTCAACCTCCACAATGTGCCTCAAATCTGCTTATTTCTTTCTATTTCCATTATCATCCTCCTGGACTATTGCAATAGCCTCCTCCCTAGGCTCTCATCTTCTTCATGAAACATTAGATTACACCACCTACCTGCTTAAAACCTTTCAGTGGTTCCTCCTATTTTTTTTTCAAATCAAAATTCAAATTTCTCACCTTGGAGTATGAGGACCTGCATGAGACTACCCCTGCCAACTTTCTAATCTCACTTAGCAGGAAGGCCTTTTTACAACCACCTACCAGGGGGCTGACCTAGCCCAGCACCAAGGAGAGCAGCGTCCCTTCCCTGTGTCCTTGAGCAGTAGCTTTCTGTTTTCAATAAGACACAAAATGCAAACAAACAGTATTAACACCTGGTCATTCCCAGTTGGGAATGGGAACGTATCTTAGCTACAATACAATAGGCCTTTCGTTCTCCTGATCTGTTCCGTAACAGTGTCTATCAGTCACTTAGGTGGTTTCCATTGTGATTTATCCACTGTCCACCCTCACAACTGCCCAGCTGGACCAGATTAAAGGGGTTACAGAAACCCATACATGCACAACACACCCACATACCTGAAAGCAGGCCTACACTATTCTCCTAGGAGCACAACCACCTCCAGAGTCCCCAGCTAGAAAGTCTGGGCCTCACCAAAAGGGAGAATGAGGTGTGGCATTTTAGAACACGTTATCAGGCCTGTGGCAGACTTGGTCTGAGTGCTGGCACATCCACTGCAGCCACTCCAGCCCCTGGGGAGCTCTCTGAATGCAAACTGGCTTTGCTATCTCCTCTCTTGTCAGTGGTTTATTTTAGAAGCCTGAGGATAGTGAGGGGAATTTGCCATATCTTCATTATAAAGACAAAACACAGTGGCTTCTGGGGACAACAGAGAGGCTGGGACCCTGAATTCTTCATGTTCATAAACGTGTCCTAATTAATCTAAAATTATAATTTAAAAAAAGTAGCAAGAGATGCATGCCTTCTAAATAATGAAAAACTGCGTCTTGAAGGAATGGGTATGATAAAGCCTAATGTCAATAGTGCCTAAGCACTTCTCTATGTGCCTGGAATTAAAAATGAATCTGTATTTATTCTAGTTTCTACAAATATTTCTTAGACGCAGAGAAACAGCAGCACAAGAGGAAAAGACCAGTTGCCATCTACATGCTGAACGTCTCAAGGCATTCTTCCTGGGGAACAGAAAAGCGTGTAATCGAGCGAGGGCTTTGGAGGCTCACAGACCCGGCTTTGAACTCTGGCTTATGCCACTAATCTATGTGCCCTGGGCAGGTTCCTTCACTTCTCCCAGCCCCAGTTTCTCTGTCTATAAATTAGGAATATCACCCCCTCCTTCCTGGGTTAGTGATGGGGATGTATGTAGATAATGGAGGCACAGAGTTTAAGGCTGGCATTTGTGCAGCAAGTGTTGGGTAAATGATAGCTATTGTCACTACATTATCATGCTCATTATTAGCAGCAAACCGGAGTCTGTTACTGACCTCCTGCTGTCCCCCTTCTGGGCCTTTGCCCAATGCTCCACCTGGGCCAGGTTGCTCTTCCTCTGGCTGTGCTTTTCAGGGTTGGTCCTGGGAGGAAAGGCCCGCTGGTACCCAACAGTCCCGTTCTGCTCTCCTGGGTCGTATGAGGCAGGCAGCACGCCGTTCTTCTCTGCCCGCTGGGGCTGTGCCTGCTGGCCTCTTGGGCCACCAGGTAAATCCACAAATAAGGCATCCTCCTCGGCCGGCGAGTATGGAGACCTGGCCTTGCTCCTGTCCCGCTTGCCCTCCAGTGGGTCCCTCTGGGGACGGTACCGTTCCCCTTCCTGCTCCTGCCTCTCGAAGCTGAAGAAGTCATCATGGCCATGATGAGGACAATCCCTCGAGTGTCCAGGTCCCACATGGCCACACTCATGACAGGACTCTGTGTGGTTGGCCTGGGGGACCGCCTGCCGCTCCACCTTCTCCACGTCCCTGCAACGATAGCAGCACATTCAGCTTGCTCCACAGGCAAGACTCCATGCTGAACATGCATTACACACAATCACCTCCAGGACTTTGCATGGGCTATTCCCTCTATCCAGAACACCTTTCGTGCTCATGCCCTCACTCGACCTGCCTAACTTCTACTCCTTTGAGGATGTGGATTAAATGTCACCTCTTCCAGGAATCCACTCCTAACACATACTTTCAGTCTAGAATGGGACTTTATGCTGACCCCACTGGCACACTAATCACACTGGATCATAACTGGGTGACCATAACTCAATCTAGCTCCCAAGTAGACTATGAGTTCCTTCTCGCTGGAGGCCCATCTGGCCAGTCATCCTATACCTAGACTAGTACAATGTGCTAGGTACATCCTATACCTAGCACAATGACTAGTATGGAACAGATGCTCTATAAATGCTACTGAATGAAAGAATGAATAAATCATACATGTGACATTCTCCATGAAGACCATTCCTGTGCTCCCATCCTACCCTATGCTACTGATCCTGCCTTTCCTTTTTGCTATTTGTCCATCTGTCTACCTGGGGCTTGGATAGGAAGCTTCCGAGCCCAGCATCTCTCCCGTTGGTGTCTCGCATGGCCCAGAGTACACCTGACAGCATAATTAACACTTCAGGGATGGTGAATAGAGAATAGGCACGGCAACCCTTTTACATGACAACTTATTAGGGAACAGCTCACACAGGAAGCCACAATAACACTGACCTAACAACAATTCTGTGAAGTAGTATTAGTCAGATTTTAGGGGTAAGGAAGCTGAGGCACAGAGAGGATTGATGATTTTCCCAAGCTCGTACAGCTGGAATGATGTGGAACCCAGGCTTAACCCCAGGTAGACTCCAGAGCCCACATGCTTTAGGCTCTGCTCTCTGCTGCCTCTCCATGTGTGTCCCTGGTCTACACACACGTGAACCTGGAAACTGTAAAGGAGAATAGGGGTGGTGGTGGTAGGTCAGGGTGTGCAGTGAGGCTCTAGGAAGAGCTCTGGGACATAGTGGGGGGCTCCTCTCTCATGGCCACCTCCTACTGCCAGCTGCCTTTCTTCCTGCCTCCCTGGGGCAGGGTCCTGGTTGTCTGCATCCCCATCGCCTAGCACCAGGCACACAACAGTGGCTCCACAAGGTTTGCAGAATTTATATTGGGAAGGCAGAGAACATACTCCAGCCCAGCCCAGATGGACCAGAAAAATTACCAGGGACCCTTAGATGGGGCAGCCAGTCTAGCTATGCTCCTTAGTGAAAAGGTCTGGCATTCAGAGCCATCACTCCTCAAAACTGCCAAACCAGAGGGGTCTCCATGTCAACATGAGAGTAATAGCAGAAAAGCTGCTGCATTTACATCTCGGTGGCCAGACCCCAGGTGTCTTTGCAGCAACTCCAGAACCTCAGCTACCAATAATCAGCAGATTCAGGGCAGAATCAACCCAGTCTGGGAGCTGGTTGGAATGTTAATATAAAGAGAAAATACAACCCCCTGCCCAGGGTTTGCTTCTCACTGTGTGTAGGCCTGTTGGCCCTAACTTTGGCATGGAGAACTGAGAAAAGCAATGACACTTTTCATTGTCCATGTACTAATGTGCTAATGCCCTTTCCATGGAAACCCCAAGCTTTGTGGGAAAAAAATTAATGCTCTTTGGACCTCCTTTGATCTATCACTAGAGGACATCTTTCCTCCCCAGCCCGCACCCTGTATCCATTGCCCTTCTGATAACAGCAGCATTTCAGTCTTCATTTGGGGATTACCCTTCCCCACTCTCAATGCGCGTGGTTTGGGTGCTGTGACTCTCCCACTCCCTGTCCAGCTGAGGCTCCAAAGTCTTAGTACTTGGTTCAGGGGTTGACCAATCCAGGCCAATCAGATTTAGCCCTGAGACTGGGTTGGAGCTGGTCTTGACCTGCTGCAACTACATGGGAAGATGCTGTTTCAGAATGAAGTCAACACCAGGGAAAGCAGATAGAGAAACAGATCCTAAAGAGCTCCTAGATCTGGCCATACCTAAACTAGATATAGCCTTGGACTTTTGGGTTGTGAACCAATAAATTCCCTTTTTCATTTAAGTTAGTTTGAGTTTGGTTCCTATTACGTATACTGGGTCCTGCCTATTACATCATTTTATAATGACATATCAAAATAGTGATCTCTGAGGGCCCTTCCATCACTAACATTCAGTGTGTCTATAAGCTCCAGTAGTAGGAAAATATGGGAAATATTCAGGGGCCTATACTTAAAGAAAAAGTAATTTTTACCGTAATCTTATAAAGGGACAACTCTGTTCCACAATGTACACATGACAGGTTTTAACTTTGTCTTTCCTTTCATCCTTTATTCCTCCCTAATCAGATCAGTGTAAGCTAAACCAGCAGTCTTCAAGTTGCCTAAGTCAGCCTTCATCTTCTTTACTATTTCTCACATTCAGGAAACCACCCATGGAGGATGTGCTAAGGCTGCTGCAGAGATGATTAAAGCTCTGGTTGCCCTCTGGGTCATACCATGGCTAAGTCATTGAAGCTTTATAACCTAGCATACTGCTTTGGTTTCACTTGCTCTGCCATTTCCAGTGGTTACTCCAATTGTGAAACCCAAGTAACTGTATCTCCTTGTTATTCACACCCCAAAGATAAACAACACCTTGTCATAAAAGCCAGATAGCGAAACAAATATTCCACCTATGCGTAAGAATTGAAGGGAAATGAAGGATTCTTCAACTCCAGACCCAAGCATTGTGGGTGCAATGTCTTAGCCTAACCAGCTGTAATGTGAATTTTTCTTTCTTTACTAATCAATCACCATGTACTTACTGAGTACCTATATAGCCCCCACTGGGACAGGCACTTGGGGGTATAAGAAAGCAGTACAAAAAATTGTGTTTGCCTTCAAAGCCAGATGACCCTAAAGCCCCATTTAATTATGGTAACCATATTTACTGCTGTTCTCATAAACAAATCATGGAGTCTGCTAGTCTTCTCCAACCTTGGAGCTAATTTTATAACCATAAGTCTTAGTCCTTATTGTGTGTGTACATCAGTATACACACACTCTCATATATGCCAGTACTTCCTGGACATAAATTTGTTAGGGGGATGATGAATCCTTTTCTTCAGATTAATACCAGCATTTACTGCAAAACAAACTTCCAGGGGGCAGCTGAAAAAATGGTAGTCTGCTTGCCACCAGGCAGTTTTCTAGGCCCTAAGTCTTTGGAGTTAACGAACAGCTCCTCAGTCCCATGGCTCTTGGGACTTACATAAGACACATATTTGTGCCCAAAACGTTCAGGTTATGGCTATAGGTAAGAAAGGTGAAAGAAATGTACCCTACTCCCAGCCTTACCTGACTTAAACATTTAACTTACTAAGTTACGGCATTTAAGGTCAAAACGGTGTTTTGGTTTCCTCCCTGTCTCCTTGCATTCCCAACAATTTAACACATGACTTCTCAAATCAGGACACTTGTCACAAAAGAGATCTATAATGCTCGATTTAGCATAATGATGGGAAAGAATGAAGCACCCCTCGGCTGTCAATGGCTGTATCACTCAGAAGACCTGGCCACGCAGAGAATAGATGGTGAGCTAAGACAATGCAAGTCTTTCCCAGGTGGGCTGCTGTGCAGGTCATTGCTATCATTGTGAACACCCGAAATCAGTGACTGGTCAAAAACATGGAGAATTCCTGACACTCAGTGACCATTTTGGCTACATGTGTTACTTTTTGAAAATGACAAACCCAGAGGGCATAGTAAGGTTTAGAGCCAGCTGGACCTGGATTCAAGAACTGGCTCCACCACGTATAAGCTGGGTGACCTTGAGCAAGTGACCTCTCTGGTTTCAGTTTCCTTGTCTATAATTTGGGATAACAGCCCCTGCCTTCTTGAGTTGTGAGGATTAAAGGAGAAAATGCAGAGAAAGACCATAGCACAGTGTCTGGCACACAGTATGCCCTCAAATACAAATGTCTTGACTACCCAATATCCATTCTCTCCTTCTTTGCCCCAATTTTTTCAAAGCAGCAATGTACCGGGCAGCGAGTGTTGCAAAAATCACAGAAGTGAAAACACAAGTGAAAAATACAAGAAATCTCCCCTGCCAAATTATTCAATTGTGTATGACTTCTCCTCCTTCACACATAGTGTCAATTCACTATGCTATGTATTTCTTCTTTGCATCATTTCCAATACTGGAAATATAAATTGTGTAAAGACTTTAGAGAGTTCTGATTCCTTTTATGCATTTTTTGCAAATTTGACTCCACAAAAGTGCACTATCACAATGTTGACTTTGTGTGTAAGCATTGTACATATACATAAAAATGCCGAAACTTTCTCAATAAATGAAGAGATGGTCTTTTTGTATGTCTGCATTCGTGAAAGATAAAATTTCTCGAGATCTCGGCTCTTTGGGTGACTGTATATGTGGACTGTGTCTTTCAGGATTATGGCCCAAATCCCCATGCACCCATCCATTAATTGAACACTTACTATGTGCCAAGCACTGATAATGAGAACTACGTAGGTCTCATCTTTCAAGGAGCTTTAAGTCCGGTAGGGGTGACAGTGAGAAAGTAGACCAATGTAACTTCAGCATGAATGATCTATGATTAAGGAATGACAGAGTACTACAAGCAGCGGCATCTAACGTACTGAACAGTCAGGGAAGGAGAAAATGACCTACACCTGGGCTAAGACCAGAAGGATGTGTTGGAGTTTGTAAGGGTGAGAGGGCTGGGGGAGCAGACGAACAAAGCCCGGAAGGATCCTGGTGCCTCATGATATGGCCCTCTATGTACCTCTCAGATCTCATCATAGTCTATTCCCTCCCTTGCTCACTTTGAGTCAGCCACACTATAAGCTCATGGCATCACTTTAAGCCTCAGGGCATTTGTACATGCCATTCTCTCTGCCTAGAACACTATTGCTCAAAGTTTTGCAGATCTGACTTTCTTGTATCAATTATGCCTCACCTCCACATCATCCCTTACAGAGGCCTTCCCTGACCACCAACAAAAGTGGCTATTCCACGTCCCCTAGTTCCACCTTATCCCATTACCCTTACTGCCTTCAAGCATAGATCCTGATACAAACTGTCACAGTGAGTTATCGTTTGCCTGTTTGTAGTCTGTCTTCTCCCTCCCCGCCTCCAGAATGTAAGCAGCATGGGATGCTGCCTCTCTCTTTGAATGCTGCCGTATTCTCAGTATCTTTAACAGCGTTTGATCCACAGTATGCCCTCAATAAATATTTCTAGAATAAAAGATTAAATGGATGAATGCATGAAAAAATGCACCAATTCAAGTTGCTGAAAGAAGTTCGGTACAGACTGGGTGTGGTGGTGCAGGTGCTCACGCCTGCAATCCTAGAATTCTGGGAGGCCGAAGTGGGAGGATTGCTTGAGGTCAGGAGTTTGAGACCAGCCTGAGCAAGAGTGACACCCCGTCTCTACTAAAAATAGAAAAAATTAGCCAGATGTCGTGGTGCATGCCTGTAGTCCCAGCTACCTGGGAGGCTGAGGCAGGAGGATCACTTGAGCCCAGGAGTTTGAAATTGCAGTGAGCTATGATGATACCACTGCACTCTAGCCCGGGTTAGAGCAAGACTCTATTTCCAAAAAAAAAAAAAGAAGAAGTCTAGTATACCTGGGGCATAGAGAATGAGCAATGGCAAGGAATGAACCAAAGGTGTCTGTAGGCACCAGGTCCCCCACTCATGGCTTCAAAAGTTCTGCTAAGGAAATTGGATTTTACTCCAAAGGTGATTACTTCAGTCCCAAGACAGGTCTATAGTTACACAATAGAGCAGAGAGGTTTGGAAACTGAGAGAAGAGATGTGTTGTCTTCTGATATGCCCTTTTGTCTGAGTTACTTGTAAGTTTTGTGAGCTGTAAATGCAAACTGACCTCCTTGCTTAGTGCTTTAGTTTGTCAGAGAAGACAAAGCATCATCCTTTGACAAGGAAGAAAAAGCAGTCCAACAGGGGAAGTTGGGAAGACAGATTTCACAGAGGCTGTAGGGAATCAAAAACCAGAGTCCAGAGTCTGGCCAGTGGAAAAACACAGAAATGGGGGAGAAAAAGTGAAGACCAAGGGAGGTGGAGAGCAGGCCCTGCCAGCAGTGCTTGTTGCCCTCACAGCATGTGGCGTGGGGCCTCAAGAATACCGGCATGAATGTCTATCAAGGGACTCTGAAGCCTGCTTAGTAAACAAGAAGACAAAGGTTGGAGGTGCAGTGAAGGCTCTCAGCTCTGCTCCTGGGTCAGAAGAACAAGGTGGGAAGAAGCTGGGAGAGGTGGGAACTGCAGAGCAGGCTTAGGGTTGGGGCTGCAAGGAGCCTGGGCTGCTGAACCACAAGCCACACTACTAGGACGTGAGCACATTCTGGCAAGGGAGAGAGGGCAATTTGCTCACAGGAGACTCATCATCAACGTGATTCAGAGGATTCACAATAAAACTAGAAGAGTGTAAAGAAAAAAGGGCCAATGATATTATCAAAGCAAGTCCTATGGAAGCCAACATATTTGATATGGAGCACCTGCTATGTCTCAGGCATTGTGCTACATAAACACTTTATACATTCATTTATTGGACTTAATCCTTGTAACAACCCTGTGAACTAAAGAAAAAAAATGTGGTTTAAAAAGCATACATAATTTGCACAAGATAACCCAGCTAGAAAATAGTAGAGCTGGGATCTGAACACAGGTCTATCTGACTTCAGAAACTAATCTCTGGAAGGAGGTACTTCAGGCAAAAGAAATAGATATGGTAGGAAGTGAGGGGTAAATCAGCTGGCCTGGACATTGGTTGTTGGTGTTGCCTTTATCCCGTCCCAGCAAGTCATTTCTCGGTTCTCTGCCCATGGTTCCCTGCCCATAGCCCTAACATTTCCTTGGGAACTCACTTGCAGTCCCCGTGGCCTGAGCAGGGCTCCACCTCTGGTTCTCAGAAGTGAAGCATGTGTCTCATGCCTGTGCCAATCAGCACGGTGCATTCCCTGGCCATAGTAGATAGTTTAGGGTATAAATGAGATCTAAGCCTGTCTAATCACAATAAATCTGGACAAGACTCTGGCTCTTTCCTACTGGACTTTAACCTTGCTGACATGAGTCTAGGACCACTGCAGCTACCTTGCCACCAGATCCTAGATGTCCCAGGGATCTCCACTGCAGCTCAAGACTGAATTCAGCCCACGGGTGGGCAGAGCCCAGAGCGTGAGAGGATGATTTGTAATGACATTGTCTGAGCCTTGAACCAAGTTGTTTCTAAGATCTATCTTGAACTTTTCAGTGACATGAACCAATAAATTCCACCCGTTTAAGATAAATTTGTCTGCATTTTCTGTCACCTGCAATCAAGAGTCCTAATATAGGCTAGCTGTGGTGGCCCATGCCTGTGATCCCAACACTTTGGGAGGCCGAGGTGGGAGGATCACTTGAGCTGAGGAGTTCAAGACCAGCCTGGGTAACATAGTGAGACCCTGTCTCTACAAAAAATAGAAAAATTATTCAGGTGTGGTGGCACGTGCCTGTAGTCCCAGCTACTGAGGCGGCTGAGGAGGGAGGATCGCTTGAGCCCAGGAGTCTGAGGTTGCAGTGAGCTGTAATCATGCCACTGCACCCTAGCCAGAGCAACAAGGTGAGACCCTGTCTCAAAAAAAAGAAAAAACAGTCCTAATACATACCACCATTCATAAAGAAAGCACCTGCCTATATGAATAAGGATAGAAGTATTTGAGTGAGAATCACAGAGGGCAAGAACAAAATGCTACTCTTGGGGCCACCCACTTAACAGAGATGGAGTTTTCCAATGCAGATCACCAACCTGGAGGAGAGGTAGGCTTTAGTCCCGCTTGATGAGTAATTTTAACTAACCAAGTGTCTGAACACCTTATTCTGGAAAAACAGAACATTTAATAAGTGTGACAATTTCAGCCCTCAGAAAGTTAAGAGGAAAGGTTATTATGTCTTTATTGTGACTCAGATGGTAGAACAGGTTGGTTTCTTTTTTAAAAAGGGATGAAATCTTCATCAAACAGGATCATGGGGTTTTAAGAGTTTATTAAGAGCGTAATGAGAATAAATGTCAAAAAATTCAGAGAAAAGCTAGGAATAATGCAATGGCTTGAGGCCAGGTAAAGGGAAGGAGCCCTTCTAAAACCAAAAGCTGATAACTAAAAAAATACCCAAATCTCTGCTAGCTAATTAATCCTCGCGGTTCTAGGCAGACATCATTTATCAATCACAGCATTTTTTTCTGTAAAGTACAATCTCATTATCAAATTCTCTTTTACCCAGTACGCTAGTCAGCCACAATGAATTGAGCAAAGTTGGGACAGAAGAAGAAACCATTTGACATCTCTGCTGTAACAACAGGGAACCCATAGAGCTCAAATTATAAAAGGACTTGTACAAGAAATGCAAGGTGCAGCACAAAATGAAGCACAAATCAATAGTGGAATGAGCCCACATGAATGATGGCAAAAAGGGTAAAGTCTAGAAGGAGTTAAGGTTTGTTTATTTAAAGCAAAAGAAAACAAAAACAAAATTTCTGTTTTCTTAAGAATTAAAACAAAGGAAGGGAGAGCTTTAAAAAAGGTGGCACATGGGTATCTCTGCTTGGGGAAGATGACCCAGCATAAATAGAGAAAGCTGAATTCTTCAACTTCTGGACTTATTTCCATATCTTCATCAAGAAGAATGATCTTCACTAGGAAAAAGAGAACTACCTTGGTTAAGAGAGACTGAAAGTCCAAGATGGGGAGGAAGAATGGAAAGCCCCAGCCTCCCGAAGTAGCTGTGCCCCAGGGACCCTAAAGGAACTTGGAGATAGGCTCAAAGAACCTCTTGGGTGATCTCTGAGGAATCAAAGGGGATAGGAAAAAGGGCCAGAATGTTAGGGACTAGCAAACAGGGAACATTATGTACATTATGGTACATCTACACTATGAATACCACAGTCAGTCAAAATTAAAGGTGATTCATACATACTGACATTGAATGATCTTCAAGATGTTACCATTTGTGCTTTAAGAAATATAGGGACTAGCAAACATCCTGACTTTCAAAGAAGGGGGAAAAATAGATTCCATTAACCCTAAGACTGGAGAGCCTACCATCAACCTCTGTAAGAGGCTAAGCTGCATTGTTAACGTGGCAGATTTTAGAGCACATAGGAAAGGAAGCACCCAGAAAAGGCAAAAGACTCAATAGAAAAATGTGCAGGGGATAGGTACAGGCAATTCAAAGAGGAAATGTAAGTGGCCAATAAATATAAAACATCCCTACCACCATAGAAATATACACTAAATTAAGATAATCAGGTACTATTTATGCAGCAGGTCAGTAAAATTAAAAGACTGATGATATCAACTATTGGCAAAAAGGTGGGGAAATGACACTCTCACTAGTGGAATATGCAGCTTTCTTTAAAGGGCAATTCAGTGGTATTGATTAAAATAAAAAATGCATTGTATTTTGACCAAGCAATCTGAAAAACTTACACATGCAGAAGCTTGTAGAAGGTTTTTCAATACAGGACTGTTTCTAACAGTAAAAGATTAGAAACAATTTTTAAAAACTGTCCAAGGTTTGGCACATGCTTAAATACATTATGGTACATCTACACTATGGAATACCATAGACAGGCAAAATTAAAGGTGATTCATATATACTGACATTGAATGATCTTCAAGATGTTACCATTTGTGCTTTAAGAAACCATGAGAGAAACCTATATATTTCTATAAGTGCAATATGTATATAAATGCATAGAAAATAGTTTAAAAGAATACCAATTAACTTGATAACAGAGATTACCATGGGAAGGTGATTTAAGATATCTTTTTTTTGTTTACTTTTTACATTTTTTACATTAAGAATGTCTGCATTTATTGCATAAATACATACACACACACACATATATACACACACACACATATATGTACACACACACACACACACACAGTAGGCCCTCCATATCCCTAGATTCCATATACATGGGTTCCACATCTATGGATTCAACCAACCACAAATTGAAAATATTTGGGGAAAAAAAATGGATGGTTTTGTCTATTATTAAATATGTACAGACTTTTTTCCTTGTTATTTTTCCCTAAACAGTAACAACTACTTACATAGCATTTACATTATATTAGGTATAAGTAATCTAGAGATGATTTAAAGTATATGGGAAGATATGTATAGGTTATATGCAAATACTACACCATTTTATATCAGGGACTTGTGCATCATGGATTTGGTATCTGCAGGGGTGGGGCATAGGTTCTGGAACCCGTCCCCTGTGGATACTGAGGGACAACTGTATACATATGTATATACATATACACATATTTTAAAAGAATGAAAAACTTAAACTAGGAAACAGTGAGTGTTAGGGACTAGCATGTGCACTGAGAGTAAGACACATCAGACCTACCTTGTTTCCTTCTCCCGGGATGAGGAAGGAAATGCCAAGGACACTGTGAACTGACACCTGCAGGCTCCTGGCAGAGCCTTTCATATCATTATCACAGAAATGAGAGAAAAATTCAGGCTGGATGACAATGCTAGGAGGTAGAGTTAAAATTGAACACCTGTAGGTAAGAGTTGCTGATTTAGGGCCCATGAGGAAACTGCTAGGGCAGTCTTTGGTCCTGTCCTGTGTAACAGGTTCATTCATTCATTCTTTCAATTTCACATTCACTCACCCACTCAGACATTCGAGAGCTTACTGTGTATCACATGTTATGCAGGAGATATAAAGATGGTCTGCCTAAAGCCTAGGATACTGAAATGCAGAGAGAAGCAGGGGCGGGAAACAGTGTGAAAAGCGCTTGGACTGAAGGGGCCTGACCCCATGCTGGCCTCTAGGCCACTATCCACACACCAATGGTCTGTTCACCTCAAGAAAGAGAGCATGAAGCTAGGAAGTACCACAAATTCCAAAAATCACAGATACATGAGTTGGAAAAAGTTAAGCTAAACAAACACACCATGTGAAATCCACTTCTACTCACTGAAAAGTCCAGTCCTACCCCTAGGTTATGGAAGAATACGCTTTCGTTTTGAGGCCTTGCTGCAAGAACATCGTCAAAGAGGCCTCAATCCAGAATAAGATGTCAGGAGAGGGAAGAAGGAGGCCCATGTCAGATGAGGACCAGCTAAAGCCATGCCCTAACTTTTTCAGGGCTGCTCTGATCTCTCTCTCTCTGAGCCCCCAACTCTACACATATTCCTCCTCTATTTTCTCTCAGGGCATCACCTACAGCCAACAGACTTAGGAATTTCAAGATCTCTGATTATATCCTTTTGGTTGGACCACTCAAGGGAGGGAGCAGCTGGAAAACAGCTCCCAGGTCAGCGCTCAGCAACATGACAGGCAGTCTGTAGCCGATTTTCAGTGTGCAAGACCTTTCTTGACTGCCCTCCCTGCCAAAATCTGGTGCTCCAAGGTTGTCCCTTCCACCACATATAAGAAGAAATGAGAAGTACACATATGCCAGTTTCCATACAGTCATTTCACGCTTCCAGGCCTTAGTGTTTCTGTTTATTTTTTTTTAAGAGGCAGGGTCTTATTCTGTTGCCCAGGTTGGAGTGCAGTGGCATCATCATAACTCACAGCAGCCTCGAATTCCTGGGCTCAAGTGATCCTCCTGCTTTAGCCTCGCAAGTAGCTGGGACTACAGGCACACGCCACCGTGCCTGGCTAATTTTTAAAAAAAAAATTTTTAGAGACAGGGTCTCACTATGTTGCCCAGGTTGGTCTCAAACTCAAGCAATCCTCCCGCCTCAGTCTCCTGAGTAGCTAGGATTACAGGCACAAGCGACTGTGCCTAGGAGTGTTTCTGTTTAATGAGTAAAATGGACTAGATAACTTCTAGGGGACCTTCCAGCTCTGACAGGCAACATATGTCAGCTGTTTATGCATTCTCATCCTGGAAGTATTCATTGTTAAAAAGGATTTCAAAGAGAGGGCAACACTTACTACAAGTGAGTAAACAATGGAATTTCAGGCACCCAAGATGATTTATTTGGGTCCCCATCCTATTGTAAGAAGAGGTCTGGCAGGGACCCTCCATCAGGACTAACCTCTTCAGTGACGATCGAGACAGCACCTGTGCAGCCTGGTTCATGGCCCTGACCCAAGCGTTCATGTCTTCCTGGGTGTCAGCACTGAAGTAGTAGGTCCTCATGCCTGAATGCTCAGCCTGAGAGCCCACTGTGGAGCTGTTATAGATGAGAGCTCGCATCCCCGTGTGCACAGCCTGTAAACGTGGAGATGGAAATGCAGGTCAGAGAGAGGTTAGCACACATTTCCCTTCTAGGAACAAAAACAAGCAGGCAGGCACTCTGGCCATGTTCTCCCCCTTCCAGACTAGAAGCACAAACACCACCCAGCTTGTTTCCACACCTGGAAAACATCATGGGCTAGATCCCTCCTTCTTAGTGCAGTCAGGTCCAATGACAGCTGTGTCTGTTCCCCACAATGAAAGCCCTACAGCTGTACCTATTTCCTATTTATCTTACTCCTGCCGGGGTACGAGGCAGGGCAGAGGAGACAGACTCAAGGCTTATGTGAGAAACAGGCTTTTTTTTAAACCCTCATGTTTCATAGAAGTAGACTCTTGGGAATTCCTGTTTTGGTTCTTCTGAAGACTGTGATTCCTGCTTTGGCTACAATCAAACAAGAATTGAGTCAAAATCAGCTGCAACAGCAGGTGGCTTGGTGTGGATGTCCACTGTGCTTCACTGCTTGGGCATGAAATGTGGTGTGTGCGCATCAAAGCAGCAGCTGTTCTGTCTCTCCAAAAGAGGCACTACAGAGTCGGACAGAGCTGACTAACAGTTGACTAAATATTCTTGCACACCTACTATGTGCTTTTCTCAAGATGCTTTTATATGTATCCTTGCAAAGAACCTGGAAAAAGGTACTGGGAATGACCACTGAAAAGCAACTGGGATTATTTGCAAACTAGAGGCAACACCAGTTTTCCCCCTTGTGCTCTGATAAAGCAGGGGCCTATGCTTTAAATTTGCAAAGAAAAATCTCACCAAATCTACATGGGAAGATGGTGTGGAAAGAGGAATATTTACTGAGTACCTACTATGTGTCTCCTGCGTACTTCCACAACTTTAATCTCATTTTAATCCCAATAGCCATTGCTTCTTGGCCTTTTGGCTAAGAGCAAATGTAAACCCAACAGATTGAGAGGTAGAGACAGAATCTCTGTTTTAAAGATGTGGCAAACAAAGCTCTGAGATGCTAAGTAACTTTCCCAGATTTCCACACCTGGTGACAGATTCTTCACAGCACTCACCATTTCCTGATGCTATTTATTTTACACACTTGTTTATTACCTGTTTATCATCTGTCTCCTCCCTCTTTAATATAAGCTCCATAAGAGCAGGAACTTTGTCTATTTTGTTCACTACTATATCCCCAGGGATAGCACCTAGCACATAGTAGGCGCTCAATAAATATTTGTTGAATGAATGAAGAATTGGAGTCCACATATGACTCCAGGTCCATGCTTCTTTGTATAATGCTCCCAGGTTCTATCCAGAAATGAAGGCGATTATACAGATTATTGATCTGATAATCTGGATGCAGAAAGATTCCACGCAAGGACCATCAGAAAAAACAAAATAAGAATCAATTAAAAGCTGGAAAATGACATGCTTCTGGAATTACTAATGGTCATGGATAAAAACCTCTCAGATGAACTTTCATCATTCACTTCTCCTCCCCACATTCTTAATATCCAGGTCCAAAATGCATACTAAATACAAGCCTGCTTCTGACATTCACACGAGTCCATCCAGCCCAGTGCCAAGGGAGTCTAGGCAAACTTGGCCTACAGCCAAGAGTCCCTATAGTCACTGAAGCAAACCTGATATCCCTCCTTTACATGTATAAGGTGTCCTGCACTGTCCCAGGAAGGATTCCTTCTATTTTAAGCAAGGTGAAAATGTGGCAATAAGAACAGAATGAGAAAGAACATGTGTATGTCTTACTGTAAATCAGTATAAATTCTTGGAAAAGTTCCCCGGGACAGTGGTCCCATAAGATCTCTGACAATCCTCCCAGTGTTTTGTGCCCAGTCACAGAGGGTTCAGGGCTAGGCATCCACCCCACCAGGCACAAGCATAGGGAGCCCTCCAGGGTACAATAGATAGAGTAGATCCCTGCTGTACAAGAATTCAGGGAGCCAGCCTTGTCTAAGAAATCAACATGGTACATAACTCAAATATGCAGGCATGGGTTTGCACGTCTGTCTGCAAATGAGCCTTAAAAGTTACATTTACCATTACAGTGGACTTACACATCAAATCAAACTGCCAGCAGGTGCTGTTTGAACCTGAATAACAGGTTCCCAACTGCATTCTGCCTGTGCTACGGCATATTAGATATATTAACTGTGAAGGCAAGAAGTACAGGGAGTTTCCTTTTCATCTGGCCAAGTGACCCACGTCCAAAGTGCCCTGAGCCTGAGGAAGATGCCAGAGCCCAGATAACGTGAAGTCTTCTCACTTCTGCTCTAGTCTTATCTTGGAGATGGTCCCTTTTCCTCTGCCCTTGCTTTCCAGTTAAAACAATCCTGCTAGGCAACTCTGCATAACTGAATAGAAACCAGGCTATGCCTAAAGGAAATAAGGATGTGAGCAAGGAAGAATTTCCCTCAAAGACAAAATGCCCCTAGGAGATGAATGCTCTCCTGGCTCTTACACCTCAGGTCTAGGTACAGCACTGGTGAATGTAGCCAGGATCCTCACACCTCAAGACCCCAACATCAGATTTTAGAAGAGAAACTTCAGTGGAAAATATAAAAGCACCCAGAAGGCCAGAGTCCATCAGCTGACTGATTCATTCTTGAACTTATTCAACAACAATTTATCATTTATTGAGTGGTTACCACATGAAAGGCACCGTACCAGAAGTTGGAGGGACAGCCTTAAACAAGGCTATGAAAATTTATAGCCAAGTAGCAGAGAAAGACCATGAACAAGTTATTAGCAAGGTCAGGATGCCATGAAAGAGGGTAAGGGGAACTCGGCCCAAGCTGGAGAAGGACTCACCTGAGGAGCTGACACTTAAGCTGCCTTCTACACGAGAAGCAGCTGTTTAAATAGGAGTAGCAGGGAGGAGATGTGTAGGACCCCAAGAAGGACAAGAGCACACAGTGTGTCATCCTCAAGGATGAGGCCAGAGTGAATGGTGCAGACAAATAGAGGGGAGAGCTGCACGGAGGGAGGCTTCTGAATTTGGCAGGGCTAGACCACCATGGCCTTGCAGTCATGTCAAGGTTTTGTCTTCATTGGAAGAGCAATGAGAAGCTATTAAAGAGTTTAATCTGGGGGTGATGTGATCAGATTTTGTTTAGGAAGACCACTCTGGCTGCAGTGTGGAGAAGAGGTTAGAGCTGGCAGGAGCACGTGAGGGGAGGTGGGTGAGGGGCCACCACAGGAGCACAGGTGAGAGATGGTGGTGGAGGCAGAGAAGGGGAGGTGTGGACAGAGTCTGGAAAGAACCAGCAGCTAATATCAGTAGGCCTTGGTAACGGACTGGACATGGACGGCAAGGGAATGGCAAGTGTCAAGGATGATATTCTCAGGTTTATGATGTGCCCATTTCCTAACAAAAGGAATTTTCATGTCCAACCATTGGTCTGACTACAAGCAGCACAATGAACAGGGTAAGAACTTGGGCTCTGCGAGTCACCCTGAGGTCCAAGGTGGGCTCTGCCCACCAGGTAACCCTGGGTAAATTGCTCAGCCTCCCCATGCCTCAGTTCCCTCATCTTTATAATGGGACTGTGGGTAACAGTAGTATTGACCCTGTAAAGCCATGTGAGGATGAAATGAGATAATGCACATAAAGTGCATAGAGCAGGGCATGGCATTTGTAAAGCTCAAAAGATGTTAGGTGATGTTATTATAGGAGTAGTCACTTGAGCAACCTAAGGAAGTTGACTGAAGGAGCTTTCTAGAAACTTAAAGACTCTTCTTCCTCCCCTCCCCATCACTAATTTACAGGGGACTAAATATGAAATACAAGTAAGCCTGAACCCAGCATAACTTGGGGAGTGTGAGCACTGTCACTGACCACGATTCCTGCTACAAATGACCTCTCCATATGGTCTCTGTCTGCAGAACAGTACTAGCCCTTTTACCCAGGCAGAACTAGCTGATGGGTAAATCAACCATTTACAGTTCAGTGACACAGAGCTGTGGAAGTACAGAAGAAGGGTACCTAACCTGTCCAGAGGGCTCAGGGAAGGCTTCCCAGAGGAGGTGACCCTGAGCAGAGAACTGAAGGACAAGTAAAAGTTGGGGAAAGGGCATTCCAGGCTGTGGCTGAAGCTCAAACAGAGGCCTATGGGCAAGAAACATCCTGGGCCTTTAGGCACCTGTGTATGGCTGGAGGGAAGGTATAAGACAGGAAGGAGTGGCTAAAAATGTGACTGGAGAAATATGCTGGGGCCTTGTAAATCAAGATTGGGTTTTACCCTGAAGGCAACGGGAAGCCACTCAAGGATTTATGGTGGGAGCACAACCTGAACAAATGTGCAGCTTATGAATAGTGTGGAGGATGGATTGGAGGCTGCAGAGGAGTTCGGAGGCTGAAGCAGTGAAGCCAACATTTATAGAGCACTTACTGTGTACTATGCATTGTTCTAGCAGTGAGTCACCTAGGGGAGGGATGGTGGTGGCCAAGACAGAATAGTGCCAGCAGCAGTGGAGAGGAAGAGATGGATTTGAGAGATACACAAAGAACAAAGTCGAAAGAGGAGAGGAAAAAGTTCTCCTCACCCTCTAATAACCCACATGCATATGCAAACTTTAGAATGTAAGCCTTATGAAGGCAAGGATTTTGGCCTTTTCATTGTTGTATCCCCAGTATCTATATACTGCCCAATAGACTATCTGCACAATAGAAGTCTGTTGAATAGAACTAAGCGAAAAATCATGTCTCTTGGCATGTCTTCAGACAGAATCTAGAGCAGGGGTCTTAACTTTTGTGGCACGGACATTTTTGACAGTTTGGTGAATCCTATGAACTTGTCTCAGAATGTTAAGCACACTTAACATAAAGGAAGTAGATTAAAATATAGAAGTAGATAATATTGGAAGTAGATTATATTGAAATATGTTTATCAAAATATTTTTAAAATGTGTGCTGAAGTACTACAGGGGCTTCTTTAATGATGTATTACATAACAGATACAGTGGTAGATATAATAATCATTGTAATTTTAAAGTGGTGATGAGCATAAATGATATTTCAAGATATTTGCAATGACTACAATGTAATAGGAAGATATCTATGGCTTCCGTTGGTGACCAAGTCACAAGTACCACTGATACACATTGTGACCTGCTTTCTTAATTGAAAGAAATGTTATATTTCAGTTAAAGGTTAAAAAATAAAGATGTGACTTATCCACAACACTTGGGGGTCTGCAGACCTCAGGGTAGGAACCCTTGGTCTTGAGAGAGGAAGAACAGTCAAAGGGAGGCAGTAAAGGCATTTTTGTCCAGTGAAGACCCTGAAACCCTGGCTGCATGGGGATGTTTTCTGCTCCAGATCCTGGATCTAAGGGGCCGAGCTCAGAGATGACCAATAGGTCAAGGAAGGCTGTGTATCCAACAGGAGCTCTGTTGATAGGCCCCCAGGTAAGCCAGAAGAGCAAAAAAGGCCTGCTGTCAGGGCAGAATAGCTCCTAGAGACCACCAGGAGCCCTGCTTGGCTCATCCTGCAGTCCTGGCTGAGCCTCAGGGTCCATCTTCCTGGTGAAGCCTAGGGACTACCAGGGTGTGGGCACAGCTGGAAAAAGATGAGAAGGAGAGGACAAGGTAGGTAGGCTGTTCCTACCTATCACTACGGATACTCCAAACAATCTCGGGCAAGGTGCCGTAGCAATAGTTAGAGAACTTCAGTTCTGGATACAGAGAAGAACCAACATCAGAGGCAGGTAGAAGGCCCAGGACACAAAACACTGTATATTTCTCAGTATGCCCAAGAACACGGATCCTGTACTGCCCCCAGGGTCCGCCCTAAAAGAATGATGCTGCAACCCAAAGGAAAAGGTAACTCTTTCAGACTCAGGAAACTACCGCCCCTTCTGGAGAACCAGCTCAACACCACCAGATCTGTCTGTAGTAGCTTTATTCTGCCCTCAGACCTTGAGGACCCTAAAGACCCCACCCAAACACATGATGCCTTCTGTCTCCCAGATAAAACATTTAGGGAACACTTTTGGTGAAGTCTTTCTAAGGAAAATTTTTTAAAAAAAGAAAAGAAATCTAAGACACACAAAAGATGTTTGCCTAGAATCTATTTTAGAGTCATCTTAACACACCAATGAAGTGTTAAGATGAAAAAAAAAAAAAATATATATATATATAAAAAATGGTAAGTTACTTTGAGGACATTTCAAATGCTGTCCCCCAAAAATCACATGCAACATCGTTACCCCAACTGTTTGCCCAGTAGCAATGGTCAACCCTAGAAAGGAAGGTTTTCTGATGAAGACTTTTAGGCTGCAAAAGACCAGTCTGAAAGCCATTGGACAAAATGTTTTCAGAGCCAGCAGTAAGCAGGAGGCTCTGAGCTTTGAAAGAGAAGTGTTACTAAAATGACACAGTAAACATCAGTCAATTCAAACCACCTCTTACCTCTCGAGATGTGTGTGCTGCAGGTGACCAAGGTAAGACATGGAAGAAACAGCAGGGAAGAAGAGAAAATAATTGTCTCCCCTCCCTGTAATACAACTGAGAGAGGATAGAATTCAGGGCCAAGTTCTGCCCCCATCATCTTCAAGCTTTACAACTTTGGGCAAGTTTCTCAAGCTCTCAGATCCTCATATCCCTAATCTATAAAATGAAGCTAATAATACTGACCTCACCATGAACATTAAATAAGGTTACATGTATAAAGTACTTCCCAAATCATAAAAGTTTTGCAGATATAAGGCAATACTATTCCAGACAACATGAAGTGGGGCAGGATCCCAGAATCACCAATCCATAGCAATTATGGAGTGACATTTGATAGCGTCACTCAAGGGAAAGAGAAGGGACAGCTCAAACCTGCCAATGAACAAAGCTGAAGCACCAGCTCATTACTGTGCTCCCTTAGGGAGGAAAAGTAAAAGGAAGATGAGACTGACTTTCCGACCACCAGCACCACCATGGACTCCAGGTCAAGATGCTGATGCAGACTATCACCTTGCAGGAGCCTTTCACAGACTGAGGACCAACCGCTAAAGCCACAGACACTACACACCACGCTTTCCTTTAACTCTTCCAGAGAACAGTGGGAACCTTATTTTGTGCTTTCCCATAGTCCTTTTATTATCCATGGCTGGAAAATGTGACTACTATTCAATCTCTGCTTTGGTACCTACTATCTAGTACTCATCTTGTACCCCCAACATGGGGATAGCCAAGCAACAAGCATAGAAGGGGCAGGAGCTCCATACCCTAGCACTGCCTCATGTCCTGATCGGCCACGAGAGGACTGTGCCCTGTGGCTACTGGCACCAAGGGCTGCTTGCTTCACTGCTCTCTGGGACTTCCACTCCAACTGCCAGTAAAGCGGGTTTTCAACCCACCCGATCCTCACCATCCCTGGGGGACCCAAGAAACACTGCAGTGAAGGAATCTGTGGAGGCCACCAATGGAGAAGGCCTCAGGACTCTCCAAGTTTCAGCCTAACCACCACCTTCCAAGAGCCTCCACACCTGGCCTCACAGGTGCAAGAGGGTATCAGAGGACTGCTGGCAATTATCCTGGCCCCACTCACTCCAAACAGCATGGCCACAGAGGAAGCACAAAAGGGGTTTTGTTGGTAAAAGGATCTGCCTGGGAATCCTCAATGATCTAAAAAATAAACCAAATTTCACTCTAAGTGCTTTTCAACAAGATAAACAAAGGGGACAAACCTGATAATCTCTTCAACATGTAGGCCCCTAAAGCTCAATGTGAGTTTTCATAACATAATTGATATAAATCTATTATGAGGGGTCATCAATTGCACAAAATAGCTGGATACTAGTTAGACTGGCTGATTATGGTGATAAGAAAGCACAAGAAGGGTTGTGTTCAATATGTAATCAGAAGACTAGGAGTGAGGCCAGGTGCAGTAGCTCACACCTGTAATCCCAGCACTTTGGGAGGCCAAAGCGGGTGGATCACTTGAGGCCAGGAGTTTAAGGCTGCAGTGAGCTATGATGGCACCACTGCACTCCCGCCTGGGCAACAGAGAGCCTGTTGCTCTAAAAATTTTTACTAAAAAAAAATCTTTAGTAATACATAAAGAGGGGTCGAAATACTTGAACACTGCTGAGCATCTCCAAAGCTCAGATTCAAATGAAAAGTACTGGTGATGTGATAGTATCCTCATTTAAATAATTTATAACTTTGTTAACCTATGTCTGAAACTCTCTAGCATCTAAACCTCTTTCCTCTCTCCACAAAAAAGCAGATGCTTTTATGAAGGTGTTTTTTGAGAACACCAAGTTTCTTAAGGTAGAACTGATGCACTAGAGGGGAAGGGGCAGTACCTTAAAGGAATACTTGCGACTTATGCGATCCTCAGGGGCCACTGGTGAGATCACGTAGCTGGGTAGAGGGATGCTTCCGAGAACCGCTTCTTCTCGGCTGTCTTTGAATGGAAAAAACACATCAGAACCACCTTCTGGGTACCTTCCCTGGGCTAGTCCATCCCACTGCCCTACTTCAGGGCCCTTTCTGTCTCCCAAGGACTATAGCAATCTCCCCTTAACTGATCACATAGGTGCTGATCACCTCTGTACTAATGCTGGAACCACAAAGGTGATTCTGACAGGGCCCTCTCCCAGAAGCGGGAGACAGGCATGTAAACACACTCTACTCAACCTGCTAACTCCTGAAATTGAGCCAGTGCTCTGGGGATACAGAGGCCAGAGTGGCACACAGTCTGGGGAATTTCAGAAAGCTTCAGAGAATAATGCTTAAAGTATTTTCAAGGATGAGGAAAGGGCAGTCTGGATGGAGCAAATCTCATAGGCAAAGTTACAGCATGTGTGAAAAATCCTACCTTCTACTTCTAGTCTCTCCTTCCTCCAAACCATCTCCATTACCAGAGGTAACTTACTTCCTAGTGACAGAGTTGGTCCTGCTGCCCTCCTATTCAAAGGCACTTGCCGATTCCCCACTACATACAAAACAAAGCCCAAATTCCCCTGCCTATCTGTGATAACCCTTTCATTTGGCTCTTACCCACCTCCTAAGCTTTATCTCCTAGTACATCCTCCATGCAAAACTCACCTGGCCACCTTCTTCTGCTTCTAGAACTTTACTCAAGTTGTTTCCTTTCCTTGCAGTAATGTCCATCTCCCCAAAGCTCTACCCATTCTTAAAAGCCCAATTCAAATCCTATCTCTTTTTTTTTAATGGAGACACCTTGCTATATTATTTTTATGAGTCATTGTCATATACATAATTTTATAGTACTCTGTTGTGACAGTAACAAAGTTAGTAATACCTTGAGAGAGTAATGTGAGCTGATTAATACTGATCAATGCTATGCTAAACAATCTCAAATCACATAGGAATTCTTGTGTCAAAGTTATGTAGAATTTTAGTCTCTTTTGCTTTAACAAATCACTTCATATAATCAATTTCTCTGCCATTGCAGTGAAGCGCTCTCTCTCTCTTTAATTTAGTAAAATCTGGAAAACTAAATATCAAAGTTTACTTGAATTGTATGTAAAGTAAAGGCTAGTCAGTATCCTGTGAAACCTCTATGTTTTACTTTGGAAAAAAATTCTTTCATCAAATCCTATCTCTTCTAAGAAGCCGTCCCAGATTCTCCAATGTGGAATTCACTTCTCACTCCCTCTGAACTGCTTAAGAACTTTGGATGTATTTTAAAGCACCAATCACAGTCTAGTCTTGTCTTAAAAGTAAGCTATCTGTTCCTCCACATTCTGAGACTTCCTTCTCAACCTGCACGGTCCCTGATTTTACATACTGGGGCTCCATAAAAGCTCCGATGGCCAATTCATCAGTTGCCTATCCAAT
The DNA here is from genome assembly GCA_023783475.1 of Daubentonia madagascariensis. Classification (NCBI taxonomy): domain Eukaryota; kingdom Metazoa; phylum Chordata; class Mammalia; order Primates; family Daubentoniidae; genus Daubentonia; species Daubentonia madagascariensis. Next base: position 23,234,877 of record JAKFHU010001990.1, on the reverse strand, counting down.
ATCACAGAGGACAAAATACAATGATTTATCCATACTTCTCACCAGTCCAGACTGCCTCAAGGGTGTGCCTATGTCCCAAGTGGGGCAGAAGCTAAGATGACTCTGGATCTTGAGACCCTAAGCAGCAGGCAAACTGGATTCTGTTTATTTTAACTCAATGGATTAAACTTCCTGTGTCAGGACTGGTAAAACTAGAGTTACCAACCATCTACATATGTAAAAGTGAACACTTTGGCAGGGTAATAGGCTACTAATTAGCTCAGGCCACTGTTCCAATCACTGAATTTGAGAAGACCACTATTTGCATCCCCTCACCACTTGGTCCACCACAAACAGCCCCCTTGGTGCCAGAGCCTCAGCTCACCTTTATAGTAAAACAAGCAATAATCGGCAAGCACAAACCACCTCCTTTTCCACAGCCTCATCCCAGAACTGTCCTGCAAAGCAAAGAAAACGAGTCAGGGCAATATCTGAGCATACTGTTCCCCCTCCCCATCATGTATACCCCGATTCTGGAACCAAGACTTGCCCATATTCACTCTTTCTCTTAATAAATTAATGTTTTATTGAACAGCTATTCTTAGAATAGGACATTAAAATTTATATTCAATGATAGTTTATCCCCAGGGAGTTTTTATTTTATTTTTGTCTCCTGAAAACAAATTAATACAAGCCATCTTCTTTTAAAAAGCAAAATGTGAATTCAAAAATATAGATTTACCATTAAGAAAGGAATCAGCTCTTAACAAAAAGGAAGTTTTTTTTTCTTATTTAGGTGCTAAGCTGTAAAATATCTTCATTTATGCTAATTGGAAAACTGAATTTACATAGGATTGAAAAGAGTGTAAGTTAGCTAATGAATTAACTGAGGCAAAGTTCTATTTGACTAAGCTCAGTTCTATACCATATGGTACTGATTTTGCTGTTGTGTCTTCCTTCCATTCAACATAAAAAGATTTGGATTCTCTTTGCTATCCAATTGTCTCATAACAAAAATGTCTTTACTCAACTGAAATGTAAACCTTTGCATTTATTAAGAACATTTTAAATAATTGTGAATATTCAAAAACACATGGCCAAGGTAGGAAAATAGCAATGTTTTAAGGTCAGTTTTCTCCCAAACCTAGGAAAATTCCAGAGCGTCTTTTAGTTAGAGATGCCTGTTAAAATATGCCTTCCTTCTGCAGCAGTTTTTGACAGGCTTGAATTAAAAAAAAAGAAAAAAACCTGACAATTTCTAAGCCTAAACACAATGAGGATTGTTCATCTTCTACTTACTAAAATGCCAAAAACAAATTTAACTTGAAGATTTCAACTATTTATCGGTTTTATTATATCTCCTGCAAATCAACCAGATGATTTATAAGGTCCTGGCCCATGATATTTACTCTGTTTGGACAACTCTCATCTATCCTTCCATGCCTGGTTCAAACGTCACTTCCTCTGGGAAGTGTCCACAGCACTCTACACGGATCTCTGTTACAGCTACCGCACAGCCAACGGGCCTGGGCTAGGGGGTAGGAGTTGGGGGGAAGAATTGTTTACAAACCCCTCCCTCTCCCTCCACATTTCAAAGGAGCATCATTGGTTTAGTGGGGACAGGGATAAAAATGGAAGAAGTCAGAGGGTTAAATGACTCTAGTAAGAAAAAAAGATGGGCAGAGGCAAGAAAAGAGAGGGGAAAGAGCTGTCAGGGGAGAGTGGGAGCAAGAGAGGGTGGTGCCAGGAGAGTCTGACAAGAGGCTGGAGAGCTGTTGAGCTGCCATGGGAGAACTGGGGGAGAAGATTCCAAGGGACTGTGTGGCGTGCAACGTAATGCCCTCCTCTGTCTTTCCACAAAGGCTTCACTCAAACTGACATCGTTGCTCTGTGGTTTTTTTGGATGTGATGCTATGTGAAAGACTGGGCTAGGTGACGACTTAACACATGAGAGATGTGCTATCTGCTTTCCCTGGTAGATGAGAGTTCCTCAAGGGCAGGAGCCACATGTTACTCATCTCTTGATACCTGCTCTGAGAGCACATACAGGGCAGGCACTGGGGGAATGAATGAATGAATGAACGAATGAATGAATGAATGGCCAGGGCAGCCAATAGCTCCAGGGGTCAAAGTGGTCAGGTCAGTTTTGGGACAGAAGCTATAAGCACTGAGCCGACAGTCCACTCATAAGAACAAACAGCAAATCACTCAGCACAGTGGGCAGAATCAAACTGCCCCAGACAAACTCAGGAACTGAAAGCTTACATGCCTGTTCCCAGCTTCCTGGGGCAAGAGCCATTCCCTCCCCCACTGTCACTCCTCAGCATCCTTACCTGCTTGTGCAGCCAGCCCCTCACCACCACTGGAACATTGGGGTTCCTCCGAATTGCCTGGTCCCTCTTCCCAAAGCTGTGGACTTTATTGCTGGACTTTATGATCTACGAAAAAGCAGACTTGAACTCTAGCAGTAGAGGATTTAGGGAGGCACAAAAAAGCACTTGTACGTTAGGAGGGCTGTCGGCTCTCTCTGCCTTACTCTAAGCGGCAGCACCCTTTGATCAAAGGAACAGCAACAAGACAGGGGACCGGCATGCACATGGCTACAGCATTCTAATTAAAAGGTGAGCCCAAGACCTGGCAAGCCTCCCGGCTGAGTCACAGAGAAAAAAAATTTAAAGGGATTTCTCAATCAACTTTCAGCAGCAGCTGTTAGTTCTAATATGTCCTAAGGCTCTCTGGAGCAAAGCTACTTTTTGGTCACAGATTTTGCCAATTTCCAGATATTTTCCCTTCCATCCTGGTTCACCTCGCAGCACTGTGCCTTTTTCCACAATGCTGGTTCTTTTCCCTGCTCCTTAGTCAGTGCTCCCACACCTTGAGCACAAAAACTTCTGGGCCCTTCTTAAAGGCACTCTTCCTCAGGCCCATCTGTCACCAAATCCCTCCAGGCTCTCTAACACACATCCACATGTGAACAAGAGGTGTGGCCCTTCCAACCATGCCAGTAAAGCGAAGAACATGCTCAAGGTCCTAGGCATCAGTCCTGGTTCCGTCAGCAAACGCCTATTTTCTTGAACGAGGGTTATAACTCCTCTTGGCCTTAATATTCCGATCTGTCATTTGGGGAGACCACTTATGGGTCTCCTTCACAAAACTATAGAACAGATCAAATGGGCTTCCTGTTACAAAGGGGCTTAGCAAAATATAAAAGAGGGGAAGGAGGGAACAAGCGGACAGGAGCTCACCTTGGGTCCAGGCTTGGCCTCCAGGGTGGAAGTGGTCCCAGCTGTGGACGTTTCACTGACCATGCTGGACGGTCTTTGGTTTCTCTCTTGCTTCGACATATGTGGATTTGGCCTGTGGGGAGACACAGGGGAATCCAGTGAGTAAGTGCCAAGCTGCAGAGTGGGAAGTGGAGTCAGATTTGTTCCAGATTAGAACTGGTTGCTGGGCCTTAGAACAACCCAGCCCTGATCTTTTGGAGACCACCTCATTCCAGACTGCAGCCAGAGGGCCACGATGCCAGCCTAACCACGTGCTTCAGGGAAATAAGGATGATAGATTGCACATCTCTACAGCCTGACTCCCCATAAAGGGGCCCAGACTGTGATCCCTGCCTGTTGTCCTAAGGCCCCCACACTGAATCGGGTATCTGTGATGACTGTCCCATCTGATGGGCGTGTACAGTCATACCACTCTTCTCAGCAAGAGCAATCCATACCCTTACACACACACACCTCCATTTCCCTGGCTCCCAAAAGAAGCTGTTTATAATTAGTAACAAGAAATCACTTGCGCACACAACCACAGCCCCAGACACACACAGAGAATCACTTACATAAACGCCAGTGGGGCTTGCCTCCCAAAATAGAATACTCAACAAAGAGACCTATTCCGGGAGCACTCTATTTGCCCCAGAATAGAGCCATAGGATATATTAACCCCTTGTGCCATGCCTGGAGAGCAGGAAGGAATGAAATAAGCCTCGGGCCCCAGTGAGCATCCCCGGGGCTTCCCTGTCAGCATCAAGCAACATGGAGCTTCCCACCGAGAAGATGCCCTAGGAGGGCCAGCACTCTGGGGACATCTTGGTATGACACCCAAAAGACACCAGAGAGTCCTTCTCACCTGCCTTCACAGAGCCTCAGCATTTACCAGAGTTTTTCAAAGCACCAGCAACAAATGCCCCCACAAAAATTCAATATCTGTCCTTGAACAGCTTGATGCCTGATTCCAAGACCCTGCCGACTTCCGGATCAGCAAGCCTTCCTCAAAACAGAAGTCTCAGGGTTCTGCCGATGCGCAACAGGATTCAGGCAGTTGGAAACCAGGCAGACTGTAGTAAACTGAGGCTCTTTGCCTGAAGAGTGGAGGAAATCTGCTCTGGAGGCCTGGGCCAGGACCCTGATGAGATGGAGCTGGGGGAATCCAGGCAGGACGCAGCTGAGGAAGAAGCAATCTGGATGTCCTTCACCCAGCTCACTTTTAGAGAGATGTAACGGGAGAATAATCTTAGTTTCCACCCTGGAGATATGCTGCTTCTTTCAAAGACCACTGCTGCTCAAAGGATAAGTAATCCGTCCTGTGCCCCAGGACAGAGCCCTGATACCCTGCACCATGATGGAAGTTCTCTGCGGAAGTAGCTGCAACCTGTGTGTCCTCTCCAAGCAGTGCTAGCCGCAGGACCACCGTCGCGGGCACCCTAGGGCTGGGCCCTGCAGGATGCTTGGCCGCTGGAGGTGCAAGTCCTACCAGGCGGAAAGATCATTGGCTCCTTATCAGCGTAGGCACTCACTCCAGATTCCCCGCCCCCAGCCTCCATCCCAGCCAGAGTTTTGTTACTGCCCCCTACTTGGAGGGAGAATGTTACCACGCTCTGTTGGCAGAGGCTGTGTGCAGCAAGAGATAATCACCGATGAGGAGTGGGAAGGGGCTCTGAGAATCTGCCTTGTCCACCCCCTGCCTCCAGGCAGAACTATGTCCAAAACATCCTCCTGGAACCCGGTCTTGCCTGACTCTTCAGATTTCCAGAGGTTGAGGAAAGGAAAAAGAGTTCTCAGGTTGCCTCAGTTACAGCAACTGTATCTCTAAGCGAAAATTCAGGACACAAGGTCCAACAAAAAAAAAAGAGTTGTTTGGGATTTTATCAAGTGTAATTTGCTCCCACTTAAGACACTAATAGAGGCTTATTATAGAATATTTGAGAAATATAAGGAAAAGCTGAAAGGAGAAAAAAACATCACCCACAGTCCTGCTACTGAAAGGAAAAACATTTGTAATACTTGGCATAATTACTTCCATTCTTTTTTATATGGCTGTTTTTGGGGGGCATGGGGAGCGAAAAGAAAGGTGCTTTGTTTATATATAATTGTGATCATACTGTGTTTGATTTTGCATCTTCATTTTAAAAAACTTATTGCAACATAAATATTTTCACCATTATTTTATACTAATTCACATCATCTTAAATGACTGCATCACATTCCATCAACTGGATATGCTATTCTTCCTCAGTAAGACAAAGAAAAGAGTATCTGGATTTGTGATTGGCCCAGGAAATCCAGGACAAATGGCCACTTTCGCCATTTCTGCACCTTACAATTTTGAGCTCTAACTTTAATTAGCCTCCCCTGCATCCTAACCCCATGTCTCCCTCCCCTCTCTGGCTTCTGGGATGCTGCCTGGGGAGCTCCTCCCAGCCAATAGCATGGGAAGAAAGAGGACTGCCCTGCAGATTTGGGTAAGTCAGGAAAGAGGGTATGACTCCCATCTAGGGAGCCAGCAGGGAACATATTTTGGCTAGAGAGGGACTGGTTGTATCCCCAACATCCATGAGGGACAGTGGTGGGCAGGAAGGAAAGAAGAATAGGAAAAAACACACAAAGACAACTCTATTCCTCATGGACAACACCACTCAGCCACATCCAGAGAAAGCTTATTAGTAGATGTGACTAAAGTCCAAACTAAATCTGCCCCAAAGAGGGGACTGTGTTGTCTCTGCAAACAGGAAGCATGTTTTCACCAGGGGTCCCCATGGGCAGAGACAGCTCCCAACTCAAGCAATAGGCTCAACTGTTATATGGCAGTCCCTGACCTGGCTCTTTGAAAGAACAAAGCACACACAGTTACCCACTTGTCCAAGTAACTAGATCTGTCTTCAGAGGACATTCCTATGAAGCTCCTCAACACGGGTCATGATCTCTCAGGTCTTCTAAGGATGAGCATGACTTTCAGAAATAACTACAAGTTATCTGGAATTACAACTAGCTCAAAAAAAGTGGTGGTCACGCTTGGGAACACCATTTGGTATCCAAAAATGGGGTTATGGAAAAAGTCTCAAAAACAATTTTCTCACTTGACTAAAAAACTGGCTTGATGGAAACTTCCAGACATGGTTTACGCCAATGGTTTGAGCAATGGAAAAATGGAAACATCAACGGTGCATGTGTGTAGCCTCTTGAAGAGACAACACTGAAAGGGATATCACTTACTTGGATTCTGGTACATTTTCTTTCAGCTAGTTAAATCTTACAGGCATGTTTCCCACTTAAGAGCCTGGCAGGGCAGATACTGATTTGTCAACCAAAAACACTCCTCAGACAGTGTACACCTCAGAGTGTACTCTACTGACAAGTCTCACCCTAGAACTGTCTCCCCTCCCCAGAGAAGAGCTAGTGCCCCTGAGCTGAGCAACCGTGAAAGGCATTTAGTTCCCAACAGCATGTCCTCAGGCACATTGAGTCACCTCAGATCCCAGAGAGAGGAGACCAAAAAAGCTGCACACACAGACTCTTGGTGTCATCCAATAAAACCTATTAACTTAAAAGGCTATTTGCCAGGTTTCTGTGCTATCTGGATTCCCAAAGTACAGTGGGATGATCTGAACAAAGACCTCCCTTTCCTTGGCTTGGGCTACATGAATGCTGATTATTTTGCTGGAGGGGTGTGGGCTGAAGTTGGAAACAGTGAGCTAGAGTTTTAACTCAAGTGCCTCCCATCTGAAATGAACAGAAGAAGTTAGGACCAAACAAAATCAGTCTGGAGAAGCCCAGCTGGAAAGTGGCTTGATTCTCCTCTGAGCCGTGTCATGGATGCCAGGTGAGCCCAGGCAACAAGTCACTTTCTCTGTCCCTCCATCCCCCATGTATAAAAGGAGTGCTTCTGCTTCCTGCATATTTGGGACTAAATGCATATAACACTGACAGATGTAAGAAAAGAGGTTATAAATACAGAAGCTACTTTTTTCCATTGGGTCTGAATTTAGGTGAGTTTGGTTTTAATGGGATCCTCAGCTGCCTCTCAATCAACAGTGTGAACTGAAGCAGACTGAAGTGGGGTCACAACAAGACCATTCTCTGACCTCTCTGTTACAACAGGAAGGTCACTAAGCCAAGCATCACCAACCCTAAAGGACAGGTACATAAGAGCAAGCAAGCAGAGGGACTGGGCTGCACTTGTCGACCTACTATGTGCCAGGCACTTTGCCTGCATTATATTACTTAACCCTGCAAAATCAATTTTTAGCATCTCCATTTGTAGATGAGGAAACAGACTCAGAGAGATTAATGACTTGCCCAAGACAGAAGCTGGACTTCAAAACCTGGCTTTGCCCCAGAGAGATCATCCCATGGCAAGTCCCACGGTCTGAGAGAAGCAGGCATTTGCTCTTCTCAGCCCCAAGACCAACCCCCCAAACCAAGGGGATCCTGGGGTGGGGGGGAGAGCAAGAGCCCTGAACACCTGGATCTCAGCCAAGCCCTGCAGCTTACTGACTCCTCCACAAGTCACATGAATTCTCTGGGCCTCGGTTTCCAGTTTTCCAAAATGGGTGAAAACCACCTCCCATCTCACAAGATAGTTGTGTAGATTGAAACGACGCTTTGAAAACCATGAAGCATTGCATGAAATGAAAAGCGCTATTTCTAACTGTTACCAGTGGAGACCCCAGAACTTAAATCCCAGCTACAGTTTATTTTTATTTCTAAGGCACTTCTCTCCAGAAAGCCCAAGGTGCCAAACAATTAACTCCAAACAAGAATCATTTCCTATAAACATCTTATCTGAGACTTTTTTTTTTAAGTGTAGCAACCCTGTGGCTGAGGGATTTGGCTCCATTCTTCCCCCAGGAGAACATTAAGGCCAGAGTCATCAAGGCCATGACAGGAGGTTAGAAAGCTATGGGGAAACAGAAAACTTGCACTGAGAAGACCCCATTAAATGACACCTGTCTCCCATTAATTCCTGGAAAAAAAGGGCCCCAAATTCATGCTTTGTCCTCAAAGATTCTACACATAGACAACTAAAATTACTAATATGAGAGGAGGGGTGAATGAGAAGAGGGCATACTCACAAACACCAGCAAAAATTTTAAGGAGCTTACACCCATCAACTAAGGGTTTGGGGAAAGCAATGCACAATGAAAATTAGGGGAAAAAAAGAAAGTTCTTATCCCAAACAGGCAGATACCTCCACACCCCCTGTTCCCAGAGAAAGACAGACACACACAGACAGACTGCCAACGCTCACTGTAAACTCCCAACACCCTGGGGGAGGCTGTCTAAGACCGGTTTTCATTCAGCAACTATGGCCTCATTACTCAACTGTGGCTTACTGTGTTCCTTCTCCTTACCCCTCAACTCCTCTCTTAAACACAGACTCGAGTTCCTTACCCCACCCCACCCCAGGAGCTGTAAACCAGCCCCAAAGCACCCCTCACCAGGCATCAAAATAACCCAGTAAACCTTGTGCTGAATCCATCCCCCCGCCAATATCAGAAAATTGCCCTGAACTTGGCACAAGTCCCCACCCTGTTGTATGACCCTGGGCTGGTCTCTTCCACTGTCCAGGCTCTGTGTCTTCATCTGTGCAGGGGCAGAACCAGACCTTGACCCCTACTCTCCCTTCCACCTCTGCTTTACTGTTGCAGAGATGCTACAATTCTAATCTGCAACTTTGGCAAGCCCTCTTCTAGCCCATCTGCTCCTCCTGGCTTAGCAGCAGCCACTTCCCTCATTAGACAACAGCACCTTCTAATGGAGATCCGAGCAGTTCTAGGGGGAGGTGAAAGAAGACAAGAAGGGAAGTCACACGAAGAAACAAAATTACTGTTTGCAAGAAGCAGCTTCCCTTCTTCACACAGCAAAGGCACCACTGCAGCATTTCCACCCAGCACAGACAGAGCCGAAGACATGGTTGCTGTGCGGCAAAGACTGCATCCCCAATACCAATGCCCTTTGAAACAGCAACACCAAAGGCCAAGCTAACACCCAGGTGTTTGAATGAACTGAGGTCCCCATCACCATCGCTACCCCTACCTGTGACTATCACAAATACTGCCACCTAGTCCAGGGAGGAAAACTGAACAGTCAAGTTTCTGCATCTGCTTGCCAGGTGTTTCCATTTTTCCTCATTTTTTCTGCTGCCATGGTAACCAAATGCAACAGGCAAAGCTAGTCCAAGACTGCCAGTGTCTAGAGACAAGGTGCTGGCTCTATCAGCTGCAGACAGCAATGCATCAGCCAGCCGCACAGCCTAGCAGATGAGCATCAGGGCAGACTCCTCAGGGAGTTTAGGAGCACCGCCTCCAGTGCTCCAAATCTCTCAATGCCAGCTTTACCAACTTGTAGCTGCAGGAGGAACAGAAGACAGCCATCTCCTAGCAGCAGGAGATACCCCACCCCTGGGCCCATAATCACCACATGCCTTAGCGGAGTCTTCAAAATGAACCCCCTTTAGCAACAAGGTCAAAGACCAGAAAGATAATTCTTACCTTCAGCAAGATAGTAACTTGTTAAGTGGTATCCTCTACACACCACTCACGACATTCCAGGTAATTACAACTTGTGTTTCTTTTCCAAATAACCCAATGAGACAACTGAGGGCTGCTCAGACCCCAGTGGAAGGAACAAGATAAACTCACTGGGATGCTGGGAAAGGCAGACCAAGCAAGGGTAACCTCCCAATTAGGAACCTCCAAGGTGATCTTGCTTGCCTTGCAGCTGGCTTCTCAGCACAATAGCAGGCTTCTGAACTTCCAAAGCACACACTCTCTCAACCCTAGGCCCCACCTCAACATCAAATGCTTGGCAGAGCTTAGGGATCGATGTACACAGCCTGCTGTCAGTCAGCTGCCAGCGTCACTGCTCGGGAATGCTTCCCTCCTCTTCCCTGAGAGCTGCAGAGGCGTTTGTCAGCGGCTTCCTGGGCAGCCCCGCACTGTAGAGAAAACACTCCCGTGTGTGAGCACTAAACAAACCACACAGTCTGGGAAGTACCCTTTGCCAAGGACTACCCCTTTAGGAGGGCCCCTGTGTGTGGCCCTTTTGGCCACAAAGGGTCTGGCTTCAAGCTCACAATTCAAGAAACTCACTGAGAATCAGGAAAGAGGCTTAAGAAAAGGAGCAAAATGATCCAATCACTGGAAATTAGGCCCTATAATAAAAGGTTTGAGAACATTTTCTGGAGAAAAGACTACTGAGGAGGCTTGGCATCTTTCAAGCAAGTGTGAAATTATTACAGGTCAAATTTTATTACTGAAAATACAATTACAATTAAAATCTCTATGCAGCAGTAGCCTATTCTGTCAGCACATTGAGTAGGACCAAGGAAGAGGATTGTCCCCTGAAGACCTCTGAAATGAGAGGTGGTATGGCATAGTGTTTAGAAGCACAGCATCTAGGGCCAGACTACCTGGATTAAAATCCTGACTCCATTACTTACTAGCTGTGTGACCTTTGGCAAGACTCTTAACCTCTCTGTGCCTTAGTATCCATGATAAAAATGGTTATCTTCCTCATAGGATTGCTGTGAAAATTAAATTAATATAGGTAATGCACTTAGAAAAGTACCTGGTAATTAATTCCTCTAAGTGTTAGCTATAAAAATAACAATAGTAATACTATTATAATTTTAAAAGCCAACTCTAATTTTAGGAGGCAGATTACTTCATTTGATGTTAAAGATGAAATTCTGGATCCTGAAACAAGGGATGCTTGGAAAGTGTCTTTCCTAGAAAATTATGGACTGGGTTGAAATTTGCTTGACTATAACTTTTAGTCATTGATCTGACACCTGCCTTAAGCAGCCACATGATAAATATACCCCACTTTCACCTGCCAGCCCTTCTTGAAGACTTTTACCACATCCTCTTTCATCTTCTCTCCTGCAGATTAATCATGAGAGGTCAAAGGACAGGGGCTCCCAGATCCCTCACCATAATAGTCCCCCTCCTCAGGGGAATCTCAATTGCTCAACACCCGCTTAAAATTTAGTATCCAGAACACAGTGTTTGGAGCTTGGCGTGTCCTTGGTGCTCCATAAATTTGTATTGAATGAATGAATGAATGAAGTAATTCACAAACACATGATATACCAGAACTATTCTCCCCCTTTCTCTATGCACTATACTTTTATAAATAGTCTTATTAGCTCTTCCATGAGGCATTTCCTGTTGGCTTGGGGGTGAGGGGTGCCCCCTGGGGAGACAAGGCTACAGAACCTATTGACTTATGCCCACTCCCCTCCCTCCCCTCCGTGGTTCTAAAAGAGAATTGGGTGGCATGACAGAGAAGGTAAAATGAGAAAACAAGTGCTCTAGTCACGCAGAAAAAGAAGGTCGTCAGTGACAGACTCAAAAGGTCCTGCTTCCCTTGTTAAATCTGGACTGTGGGTTATTAAGGGTAATCTTTAGTGCTGTCCAACAAAGATTTCTGATTCCCCCCCCAGGTACGTGGTAGAGATGCACTTCCCTGCTCCCCTTCTTCCCTGCAGTCAGAAGTGGTCCCGTGACTCCCTTTAGTCAATGAAATGTGAGTGGAAGAGCCAGTGCACAATTCACCAAGTTCCCTTTTTCTTCCCTTTGGCAATTGTGAAAGCACAGAAATGAAGACTCCCTCAGTAAAGATGCCCTCAGGTGACCTGTGATGGACATGAAGCGAAAGTGACGAATAAACCTTTGTTGTTTTAAATCACTGAGCTTTGTTTGTTGTTGCCACAGCAGACCCCAGCCTACCCCGACTGACACTGTTGCTGACAGAGCCCAGCCCGTGTCCTCTGGCCCCACCAGATCAGAACACATCTTTTGGTGGTTACGCACCGGTTATTCCAAGCAGCTCAGGCGAGTCCCATCTGCCAACAGTGGGGCAGATGTACCTGTTCACACCAACAATGCCCCAAGAGAAGTCACCACGGAGACGGGCTTTAAAAAAATTTTTTTTTCTTCCCACAGAAGAAGGAACTCAATATTATTTGACTAAAATCTACCTAAGATTGTCACTGTAGCCCAGAGAATGACAGGTGTCTAAAGGACACTTAAGCGTGAACAGAAGAACTTGGGAGTAATTTGGGAAGATGGGAAAAGCAAGTTGTCTAAAATCACTGGTTCTCAAACTTTTATCTGCATCAGAATCACCTGGAAGGCTTGTTAAAACACAGATTACTGGTCCCTACCTCCAGAGTCTCTGATTCAGTAGGTCTGGGGTGGGGCCTGAGAATTTGCATTTCTAACAAGTTCCCAGGTGATGCTGATTCAGAGACATACGCTTTGAGAACTACCACTCCAGAAGGATTAGCTCTAAGAAACTTGGGGTAAAGGCTCTGGCAAGGAATCGTCAATGTGGTTACAACTCTCCAGTGTTTGGCCTTCACAGATCCCCTTTGGAGAAGGAAAAGAAAAGAGCCAGTTCTCCTTTTTCCACCAAAGACATTAGTGTGAGAGGTGATGTGTAAGGTGAGGACACCAATGGTCTTCCCAGCCTTTTTTCCTCGCCACGTAACACACTACACAACAAAATTAAGTTCCTCTAAGGAAACAAAACAGGAATCTCGTTCATTTGCGTACTTTTTTAAAAAATGGTTTCTGTGAGGGGAAATCACGCCTCACTCACCCTCCAGAGCTTCCCCAGGAGGAAGCAATTTAGGTAATCGGCTGCAACCTCACTCTCCAAACTTATCTCCACACCCCCCCCCCCGACATACCTCTTCTACAACTCAGTCTTCTTGCCCTCTGATCCCACCAAGGATGGTCACACTCCCCGCAGCTGTAAACGACCCCCCAACATGTGCATGTGCACACATATGTCTTCTTTTACCTACAACCTCCCTCTTCCTCCAGTTCAGGGTCCGCACTTCAAGAAAGCCTTCCCTCTCTCTCAGCCCCATTGCAGTCGATCAATCACCAAGTCCTGTCCCAAGTATCTCCAGGATACATCCAGTGCTCTTCATTTCCCACTCCAACTCAACTGGCATAGATCCCCCAGGCTTATCCTCTAGGTCTTTGCCCAGGGTGGTCACCTTGACTGGACAAATCTCTATTTAAACCACATCCCTTCCCAGGATGGGAAGGCCTTTCATGGTCCCTAAGCCAGGTTGGAGTCCTCTTCATCAACTCCCATTGAACCCTGTGTTTCCTCTATCGTGAACAATTCTCATTTGTGATCTCTTGTTTTATTATCTATCTTCACTACTCAACGATAAGCTCCTCACCACCAGGACCACGTTTGCCTTGCTTGCTGCTGGACCTGTAAAGTCCAACACAGTCCCAGACACAATGTAGGCACTCACTAGATATTTAATGAATAAGTGCAGGAATTATCACATCAGTTCATAGGAATCCTCCCTTCCTCTCAATGCCTAAAGCACATTCTGCCTGTTGCAAGGAATGCCTGGCCACCCAGTGCCACCCACCACCTGAGACAAGCAGGTACCCCCATGACATCCAGGAAACGGGATCTAGAGGGAAAAAGTGACCCTTGAAAAGAAGGAACATCTTTTCCTTGGAAACTGGATGGAATTGAGATTAATTACAAAGATATTTTAGTAGGAGAAAAGAGGCTACCTTCTCAGAATTGGCCAGGAGACCAAGTCTTCTGTTAAGAATGAGAAGAAAAGGAAGTGTGCCTGAAAGAAGTGTTTAGTATGGGAAGTCTGCATTTTCTAGCAGCTCCTACTGAAGTTGGTAACTTCCCAAGCTAAGGGTTCTGATGGATTCTCCATCCAGACCTTAAAAATGATGGGTACCCGTGTCTCCAGGATGCCTAAGAAAGAGGACTGAACTCAATGACCTCCCAAAAGCTTCTGACCCTCAGGATTCTATAAACAGATTCAATCTGAGCTGGAATTTGGTGAATCCACATTCCTTCTGTCCCGACACAGTTCTTTTTCAATCTAGGAGACAAGACAATCTTTACCTTCCACCCTTTCTCTAATTAACAGTATTAATGCTCCAAAGTCAGATCCCCAACCCCAGACTCTGGCAGTCATGTCCCATGGACCACCAGCATCAAAACAACTTAGCAAGCTGCCTCTGACTATGGCAGGGGCTGGACTTGACTAAAGGAACATCACACAAAGGCAGCACAGACCTCGAAGCCTGGCTCAGCTGGGATGGCACCCTGGCTCTCTGCTTCTAGCCATGCGACTTTGGGCATGTGACTGTACTTCTTTGAGTCTCAGTTTCTTCATCTCTAAAATGGTGATGATGGTCTACGTCTCAGGATTATTATATTAAATGAGATATGCATGTAAAGCCTCCAGCACAGAGCAAACATGCAAGGAATGTCAGTTTTTACTATAATTACAGATTTCCAGTTTTAAAAGTCCCATAGGATAATGATTCTAAACTGAAAATACTACAGAGGTGCAATGATATGTTTGGAATTTGCCTCAAAATAATCCAGGGAATGACGGGGAGGGTATAGATGGAATAAAATTAGCCATGTTTTGGAAATTGCTGAAGACAGGCAATGAGTACATTGCATATATTAACATTTCTCTCCACTTTTGTATATGTTTAAACTTTCCATAAAGAAAAGTTTAAAGGTGTTTAAGTACTGAGGGAGGAAAATGCTGTAAAAATATAAATACCAGTATTTTAAGATCACATTTGGTCTAAGTAACTAAACAGAGGAAAAATGATTTGAAGAAGAAAAAAAAAGTACTTAAAGCTAACATCCCTTTATTAGCTTCCCCCCAAAATATTTTCTTCAAACAAAGCTGTCATAGATAAGCAGGAAGGCACAGAGCCACTTGTGCACATTTCTTGCCTTCATTTCTGGGAAAAGAATGTATCCTGCTGGGGCCATACATGTATTTTTAAGTAGACAAGCCCTGGATGGTAGAACCTGCCTCTGGGTACCCAAGAGGCCCTGCTGAAACTGAGCTGAGAAGCAGGAAAGTCCCTGAGTTAGGAAAAGAGAACAGAAAGAACTTCAAATGTTCAGTCACGATGGGTATTGCCAGCTCTCCTCTCTTCTAAGCCCTGGCTTTGGACTCTTATTTGAGGTTTCCCTGGGAGGCTGGTTCGGCTCAGTCTGAAGCTATATATATACACACGTGTGAGTGTGAGTGTGTGAGTGTGTGTGTGTGTGTATATATATTTTTTAAAGTGATGGGGTCTCGTTAGCCTTGAACTCCTAGGCTCAGCTCATCCTTCCACCTCAGCCTCCCAAGTATCTGGGACTACAGGCAAGCACCACTTTCCCCAGCTTATCCGAGGCTGCATTTTTACCCAGATGAGTGGGTCCTCTCAGAGCACAGCTAGTGTGTTAGAGGATGCATCAGGGAAAGGATTCATTCAGGGAAAAGCGAACTTTTAAGAGGCTCTGAAAATACCCATCACAGTCCGCCCCTACATCATCTCTCCTCTTCCACATGTTCCCACTGAGAGGAGTCTAGAGATTGGAAAATAAAATTCTTGTATTTCACTTTGAATCAACCAACCCACTCCAAGGCCCTCTGAGAGAAAAAATAGTCCAGCAAGTTTTGTTTTGAGCAAATGCCTTTAAGCTTCCAAACTTGGCCTCAGTAAGGAGACTATATAAAAATACTTACTCTTCTTGAAGAATGAATTCACTATTTTCCGAAGAAAACTGCCCCGTCACAGGATGCCTGAATGCTGTGGTCTGCTGGTTATGGCTAAAGAGAGAGAGGAAGAAGGAAAGGTCACGTGAATGGAAAGAGTACAGACACAACAGGCCAGCAATGTCTGGGGACCCTGGTCATCAAGGATTCCTCGCAGGGTGAGAAAGTGGGCCTTTCCTCTAAGACGCTTAATCTGTCAGAACCCTGCTACATTGAAAAGCCAAGAATTTCCAGCTCAGGTGCCAAAGCCGACCTAAGAGGCAGGGATTTTAATTCTAAGGAAGTCTTGGCTCCAAGAGAACAATGCATCTTGGAGAGACATTCCATGTAGTATTTACTCCAACAAACAGATGTTAAACAAAAAGTTACTTTCAGACAGCACGAGCTAAAACAAGAATGAAGGAAAGCAGACAACACTTTCGACAGCTTCTAAAAACCATGAACCAGTGAAAGAATTCTAAGAATTAACCACCCACCCAGAAAATTTTCTTCCTAAAATTCTTCTCCTTACTACAAAATGTCTTCACTTCCATGATGGGATATAAATGCATGGGCATGTCTCTGCAACATGACCTGCACGATTTCAACACTGTCAAGTTTCTATGGCCCTTTTGAAGTTAGGAGGGATCCACTTCCACGCCAAGCTGACAAACACAACCAAAGTGTGTAGGTGTTTTGTGCATCGACAAAAGTTGCCTACTTCTTTGAAAAGGAGGAGGAGCTGGCTCTAGAAACTGCTGGTTGGCTCCACGAATAAACTAAACTAACCTTTTTAGAAGAACATGATTTATTTAAAATTTCTTCAAAATCATAGTTATTTTAGACATTTTAGAAAATATAGAAAGAAAAAAAGTCACCCATGATCTCACCATGTGGACATATACCTGGGTATTTTCTCCTTCCAAGTTTTTTTTCTTTTATTTAAAAAGATAATTGTGATTTTACTATAGATAAAAATGTATATCCTGCTTTTTCACATTCTATTAACACAGAAAATGTCCTATTGTCATTAAAATTTCTTCATTTAAAATAGCTGAATAATAGTTTTATGATATGGATGTAATTTTTTTTTTTCCCCACACAATCGTTCAAAAAATGTCTACTGGGCACCTGTGTGCTAGGTACTGCTTTAGGTGGTGGAGATACAAAGTGAATAAAAAAGTCCTTACCCCATGGTGCTTATATTCCAGAAAGATTTACATTTCTCTAATGCAGGTGCCCCCTCCCACTGTTATAATCAATATATCTTTGAGTATAGGTTTTTTCTGCAATTGAAATTATTTCCTTGGGTTAAAGTCCCAGAGGCAAAATTACTGAATCAAAGTGCATGATCATTTTTTAAGGTTCCTAATACAAACAGTTAAAATGTTTTCACTGTCACAGTCAATAGATCATCTTGGTTTGGTAATGTTAAGATAGCCCCATCTCCAAACTGAGCACCAAGCCTCCCTGGAGATGTCTAAATTAGCATAGCACAAAGGTTAAAAAACAAAAACTCTCTACACCTACAAAGTTTTTCTTACTTTGGCCCAAGTCCTGGGGCCAAGCCCTCCTGTGCCTGGTGTCTGGGGTAGGCTGGGCACTGAGGATTAGAGCAGCCTGAATGCTAACAAGCCAAGGGTGAAGCAGGTAGAGCCATCAGGCTGGGCTGCTCCCTGGCCCTGCAACTGTGCACCACCTCACCACACCCTCACCCTTCCCAACCACAGCCAGCCTCTGAATTCCCAGCTCCTGATCCCAGGCAAGCGTGTGGAATCCTATGACCTCATCTGGCAGGCAACAGCAGCCTAGTCTTCCCAAAAAAGCAAAGTTAAGGAATAAGCACCTGAGACAAGGACGAGAAGCAGAAGCAGCCCTTCTTAACACCTGTTTTAGAAATCCTTGCACCACATTCTAGAGTGAGGCTTTATTTACAACCCAGCTCCTTCTAGACAGTCATCTCCACTCACCAGGGTACTTGAAAATGCAAACTCTAATGTAAGCCTGCCTCATTTCCACCTGGAGAAAAAAAAATGCCCTGCTCATAATGGGAATAACAATAAAACAATAACACCACTATCCACTATTGCCTCTGAAGGGCTTTACAATCTAAAATGCATTTTCTTACACATCTGGGCTATTTACACCATCAATCCCCCTTTTATGAATGAGGAAACTGGGCTCGGAGAGGTTAAGTGACTTGCACAAGATAACTTCCTCAGTAAGTAAAAAGGCTGGGACATGAATCCAGGTCTTCTATTTCTAAATTGTATGTTCTTTGTATGATAACCTGCTGTCCACTTCCCTTAGGAGTCTGTGGGCTGGCAGCCTCCTGGTCATGATCAGAAAACCCTAAAGACGAGGGCATCAGGAAAATAGCACCATCTGCCACGACTCCCTCTCCCTACCTCCCTCCTTCTCCTTGTGCCCAGGGCCAAAGTTCTGAATGACAACACTTATGTGACACTGAGTAGCCCCCAAATAGCCTCTGGTCCTACCGCAAGATCAGTTGGTGGATCTCTGGCAGATGAGGGCAAAGAGCAAATCTCCTATGTGCCTGGAGCAGATCCAGCAGCCAGCAACCGCCACTTCATATATACTGCACAACCTTAACAGCAACTCCAGGGCTCCCCACGCACAACCTGTACCGTTTACATAAACCCAGAGTCTTGAGTAAATGAATCTTGAGCTGGAAAGTGTAGGCACTAAGATGAATTTTGCATTCTAACATTAGAAGGAAGTAATTTTTAAAATTCAACAAAAAAATGGCTGTCATTTGCTCCGATCTAGAGGCAGCTGCCTTCTTTGCCAAAAAAAGTTTTCAGCCACAGCATCACCACCACCATCTCCTGCATCTACATGAAGCTTTAGGAAGCTTTAGGAAACATCTTATTTGACCCTCCCAACTACCCACTGAGGTAGGCAGGGCAAATACTTTTATCCCCATGTTACACATAAGGAAACTGAGGTTCCAGGTTATGAGATGTTATTGGAACACTAAATTTAAAAAAATACTAAGAAAAGAGATGAACCAGAGTAATGCCTCTTAAATACTGAGGTCTTAAAATTTGATCATTTTTGATCAAACATATGCAGCTTGCTAATGGCAGAGCTGCTCATTCAGCACTCTTTGAGCAAAGGGACATGAGTTAGGTCCCTGGGCTATTCCATTCAACCTTCCCAAATACCCAGTAGGGCAGGTTATGTGTCATCATACCAGGCTACAAGCGAGGAAAGTGAGGTCCAAAAGGAGTAGACTATTTATCCACAAACACAGTCCACTCCTGTGTTTCCTGAACACCACCACTCTTTTGATCTCTTTCCACTAACCAGGTTCAGGCTCTCCAAGCAAGGGCTGCCTATTAACCACTGGCTCCCCAAACCCATTTGGAGATCACAAAGTCCTCTGACTTTACTTGCTGTCCCCAACCCCTCAGTCCAGAAGCCCCCAGTCTGCTCCATTTCCTGATTCTAAAACCCATGAAGAGGCTCATGTCCTATCACTGTGTCCCAAGAAGCATTTAGCAGGCACAGACACATCCCCTGAAATACCTGTTCTTAAACCTGAATTGCCACCTTGGTCCTTGGTAGTACAGAGATGGCCCGGCTGGGAGCCAAGTGGCTGGTTTCAAGGGAGCATAAAAATCTCTCTCTTCCACACAAGGGCTTCTGTTTCTCTTTAGGCTACTGGCAAAGTAATTTGGCAAATGAGGTAAACATACTCTAGCCTTCATTTTCAAATCCCACTCTACCTCCCAGAAGTAGCCCCTCAAAGCTGAATGGCAGCCAATCTCACCTTGGAGAGGACCAGGTAGCACGGATGAAAGATGGCAGGGAAGGATAAGCCCTGTGGAGGCGGGCCACAGATAGCCATCCACATAAATAAGCACGTCTTCACAAGCCCTGGGCTGGGAAGGACTTAGGTTAGGCCCTAAGGAAGTCTGGCAGCAAACACAAGAGACTTGATAGGAGAATGAATGAGGACCAGGAAGAAATGGAGACCAATTTGAGCTTGATATAAGAAAGAGCCTAGCTACAACCACAGATAAGGCTAGTCAAAATGTAAATGGGTCCTACGGTTTCTTACAACGTTTTTGTATGATTTTCTGTTCATATGGATTTTGACTATAATGTGAGCAGTAACTCTGGCTGGTTAAACATAAAGCTTCCAATTACTGAGCACAGCAATTTTTTTGGAATAGCAAGACGTTCTGGAGTTACGTGAAGGATGCCTAACAGTGGAGGTCAAAGTACCCTGATAAATCTGGTTTTCTGACAGTGGTGGTATTGGTATGCAGAGAGTGTGACAAATGTGCTCTGTCAGCACTACCTCTTATCTGGCCTATGCTATAAAGAGTAGAAGAAAGAGCTTAAAATATAAGAAAAGTATGCAGACTAAAAGCCTGAGAAGGGACTCTATCAAGGGTCTTCTCATTGTTATGCTCAGCAGGATTCGCCCCCCTGAACCTTCTGGCTCCCCAGTGTGGCTCCCAGAACACTGTAAAAGAGTCACCCTGCAGGCCTGAAGCCACGTTCAGCGCTGCCTCCAGGCTTGTTAAGGCACTTACTATCTTTGTGTCTCAAGAAAATCAAGGATTCTGGATAACCTACTAATACTCCTAGTTAGGTCCCCAAACTAGAAATTAAAACTCCAAGAACACAAGAAATCGTCTCCTCCTCTTCTTCAGCTCTCATTCGGGTCCAACAATAGCAATCAGGAGTTCAAACAGCATCTCCACATTTCCTCAACATTTCTTAAGCTCCTTTTGGTTTACTTTACTTAACACTTTCATAAAACTGCTCTTTTAGTGCCAAGTGTCACCATTGTTAATGTGGCATTTCTAAGGGGATGAGATTCTTATTGAAATGGTCTTTTGAGCTTGCGCTATTTTAATAATGTCAAGATTTATAACAGCTCACTGCACACGGGCATTCCTCTGACCATCTTTTCTTCTAGAAGTATGGGAATCAGGCCTTGATGAACCAATGAATGGCCCCTAACCCCTCTGTAAGTGGAAGCTATCAGTAACACAGCACTAATCAGTTTCCTCCATCTGCCCTGGGCAAAAATTCAGCACAGAACCCTGGGGTCAGAAGATCTGGGTTCAAACCAGAGCAAGCCACCTCACCTCTCTGAGCCTCAGTTTCTCCATTTGCAAATAGGGGATAAAAATGTCCCTCCGAAAGGTTGTTGTGAGGATAAAATGAGGGAACATATACAAGAGAGCCTTGTAAATGCCTGGCATACAGAAGGTACTCAGTTAATGTTTGTTGAACCTCACTGTGCCTTGACTATAGCAATGACTAAAAGGCATCTAAATTTTAACAGGGCAAAAACAGAATGAGCCTCCTTCTCCCCAAACCCAATATTCCTCCAGGCTTCCTTATTTCCATTAACAGCATCACTATGCAAAAACCCTGGGGTCACCCTCTATATTCCTTTATCTTAACCTCCACGTATAATATGTGAGGCACACAGAGGCAAGTCCTACTGCCTCTATCTACAAAACACACTCCGAATTCATCCACTTCTCTCCATCTTTACAGCAGGCACCTACTCATCTCTTGACTAGATACTACAACAGCCTTCTAACTGCTCTTTCTGCTTCCACCTTGGCCTCTGTACCAGCCATTCTACTCACTGGAAGCCGGATGGATCTTTTCAAATAAGTTAGATCATGTCACACTCCTCCATTCAACCCTACAACATCTCTGTATCACACATAGAATAAAAATAAGCTCCTTACCTTGGCCTACAAAACCCTACATGCCTTGACCCCTGACTGGTTCCACCCTCATCTGCACCATTCTTCCCTTGTCCATCCTGGCCCAGTCACACTGGCCTCCTTTATGTTCCTTGAACACCAAGCTCTCTCCCACTAGACATCCTTTGTACTAGCTGTCTTCTCAGCCTGGATGCTGTTTCCCTCATAGTCTCACAGCTGGTTCCTTGTCATTCAGATCTCAGCAGAATTATCACCATCTCAGAGCCCTTCCCAACCATCACAATAGCTCTTCAGTCACTTCATATCACATCACCCTATTTTAATTATTATTAGCTGTTATGTTCCTTACTTATGTGTTTGATTATTGTCAGTCTCCCTGAGTAGCAAGTATATTCCATGATAGCAAGGCCCTTACCTCTCCTTTTACTACAGTATCAGCCTCTAATAGTGCCTGGCACATAGGACATGCTCAAAAAATATTTGCTAAATGAATTAATGAGAAATGACTAAGGAGACTCCTACCTTGAAGTGAGGCCATGCCTCTAAATGAGCTAGCTAATCCTACAGAAATCTTGACTCAGATAATAGAGACAAGAACCTAACAGTCATCACAGCGATCAGAAAGCAGTTGGCGTCTATTCTCACCACCAGAGGAAGGAAGAGTGAGACACCAACATGCCAAGAACACTTCATCCTTGGCTGTCTCTGAACTGTGTTACAATGTAATTTGGAGAAATTAGCCCTCCCCTGCAACTTCCTCCACACCCCTGCAAAGGAGGGTTAATACACTCAACAGAGAGAATCAAAGAATAGAATGCAAACACCCCAGAGGAAATTACTGTGTGATTGAAAACACACAGGAGGATAACACAAACATCACCTGTGTCTCCCTTGTGTGAACTGGGAGTGTGTTTGGTGTGAAACCTACAATTTGGTGACTGATTACACACTCTCTAGTACTGCTCTCTACTTATTTCACGTGTATTTGTTCTCCTCCCCACCTCCCCTCCCTTCAGGTAAGCTCCTAAATTCCTGGAGGGCTGGGAGTAGTCATTCACTTATTTCTCATGTATCTCCTGTAGGAAAGAAACAGGAATTCCCATGGAGTAGGCACTTGAATCCCTTTACCTCAACACCTGAGCACAAACACATGTCACGGTCAGGGAGAGGCTGTGCAGAACCCATCTTATTTTCTGATTTCAGCAGCTCAACACATGACAGAGCCCCCAGAGAGTGGGGGAAGGCAGGGGCCTGCCGGCCCTGAGGAAGGATCCTGGGCTGGGAGCACAAAGTGGAGCAGAGCAGCACCAGGCCTTCTCCACCCCACACTGCCCACATCTGGTGCACATTCCATACCAAAGCGGGCAGTGACACAGAAAGCCAGTCAAACCCCAGACCCACCACCTGCAGGGCAGTAGGTAACTGTGCTCCTTGCCCAAAGGTGCCAAGAGATGCAGAGCCTGGCATAGAAAGAACTGGGCATAAGGGAGTCACAAAATTAACTGAGCAAACTTAAAGCTCTCACACCTTGCAAGGAGGGATGTCTGTCCTCTCCAAACTCTGGCTTTAACAGACTGAAGACTTCCAGCATTGACAAGCTCTTCATTTCATTAGATTCTCCAGAGGTTTTTTAGATACACTCAGTGTCCAACTCATTTTGTAAAGCACTTCTTCTGACCCAGTAACCCACACTGCAAACCTGTCTGCTTCCTCAGTCTCCACATGGAGCCCCAGGACTTAGGGTTGCTACTTGGTGAATAGAAAGTTTGAATTTTGGCTTCTCAGGATCCCAATAACCACAAAAAGATTAAAGCCAAGCTCCTGATAGAATGAGGAAATCCAACCTGGAGAGCTCTCCCCTAATTTTTTTTTTTAAGGAAGTTGGCAGAAAAGCAATGTAATAGGAGCCAAGCACCAGCTTTGTTACTACACCAGCTCCACAGCCCCAACAACGATTCAACCTCCCTGGGCCTCAGTTTCCTCATCTGTAAAACGAGGGAGTTAGACTCTCCATCTAGAAAGGCCTACATGAACCTTTCGGCAGATCAGGGTTGCACAGACTGGAATTCAAATCCCAACTCAGCTGCACACTGGTAGTGCATGACCTTGAATGAGTTAGTGACTTTTCTGAGTTTATCTGTAAAAAAGGAAGATTAATTCCAATCCTGCAAGGTTGTTATGAAGAGTACTGATAAAATGCCTGGCTCACAGTAGACACTTCAACCTTCAGTGCCTGCTTTATTTTTCTTTTGCTAGTTCTAAAACTGCACTCCAATAGAATTGTTTTGCCTTTTTCCATGTTGCAAACTCTAGCGTGATTAGCCTGCTATAGGACAGAGACTCAAAAACATACTTTCTTCCCTTTGAGTTAAGGCACAACACTCAGCCTCCTGTTTAAATTTCTATTTAAAGAACTTGCCTGCCAGGCAAAGTGGTTTAAGATCACCAGGCGCCTTCCTTCAGCGACACTTCTATCCCCCACAGGGTCAAGCCCCATGGTTCAGAAAGGGCAGGCCAAGAACAACAACCTCCCCAGCAGGCTGGGCTGAGCCAGGACACCACATTCTACAGAAGTTTTAAAATGTCACAGGAAACATTTTCAACCTCAGAACACCCAGTTTTATGATTCTGTTTAATGCACTTAAATAAGTCAGGTTCCTCAACTATAAAATGAGAAGGCTGGACCAGGAGATGTTTTAAGGATCTTCCTTTCAGCTGTAACATTTTAAGATGGCGAGGTTCACCTCAAACTACTGCCATCCACAGAGCTATAGACTGAAATTAAACAACACTACACATAATTCAAAACACAAAGGAACAGAGGCAGAACAGTTGTCCTCCCTGATCTCACTTGCCAACGAAATATTCTTTGTAATAACATCAGGGAGGTGTAGTTAATGATACTTTTGTCCTACTTACGCCCAATTAAATTGTATTGTCATTGTTTTTTATTTAACTGTAGGTGCTCCCAACCATCGAAAACTTCCTTTCTCTCAGTCATTACTTGGCTTTCATGAATCAGAATACATCGCAGCAAACTGAATCGCTGTGAAACCAGTACAGGACTAACCTGCTCTCTCATTCTTGCTGGAAAAGGCAGCCGACACACTTACTCTGTCTTTGAGCTCCATGTTCAGAATTGTGTCTTCCCCGGCCACAGCCTTAAGAAATCTCCTGTTCTGGTCAGATAGGGAGGGAGGCTGTCAGCCTGCCTGCTTTCTCTCAGTTTCGGTTCTTGAACAGCTGCCTCCCAAGTTGTTACAAATCCACCAGCCACTTGCTCCTGCTCATTCATTCTGCTTCCTCTCCTCCCCCACGCAAAATCTGGCAACCAGGCAGGAACATAGTTCCAGCTCTGAGTCACCACGCCACTGTGGCCAAGGGAAGCAGTGGCTGGGGGTAAACAGCCAGGCAGGTACTTCGTGTCTCTAGGACCTACTTCTTCTGTTCTTTAAGACTGTGGAGTTGACTGCCCCTCTAGAACCAGGACATAAGAAATACCTCTACCTACTAGCTCTGGACTCAGAACGAATTGCTCACTCAGTTTTGTCGTGCCACACTGGGCTGAAATCAGCCCCAAAGCAGAGCCTAACTTTGATGGAGAAACAATGGCTCCTTGTCAATATTTCACACCAGTCAAGGCAGGGAAGGGGTTGAGCCAGTTATGAGTCACCATACCCACTCCCCCTGGTAATCTATGATTCTTTCATCACTGCCTGGGATGGCTAAGGCTCTCTCAGTACCAATTTAACCATGACGTTAAATCTCACTCCCCCAATAGGCCTGGAAAGGAGAAGGGCAGAGGGGTTAGAAAGGAAAACCAAGGCACCAACATCACAGATCAACACTGTGGCTCTATTCATTGCAACTTATGTAGGCCTACAAGTCAGGATGCAGGCAACCACTTGAATATCAGCTCCATGGGGCAGAGACTACTCTTTTCACAGCTATGTTCCAGTGCTTAGCATAGTGCCTGGCACATACTAGGTGCTCAATAAATATCTGTTGAATGAAAAAAAAATTACAGGGGATTTTGTTCTGTGTCTCCTTAAGATGACAGTTTACTAAAACTTGTATTTGTTACCATTTTTTTCTCTTTTAAAAGAAATCTCCATATCTTTGTAACTGTTAATACTGCCTATAGTGAGTGTTCTATAAATCTTTAAATGTAGATGATTTACTGTGAAACTAATGAAGCTCAAGCTTTAAGGCTCCTCATTTTAAAAGCCCCCTCCAGGGCCCCTACCAATGTGTTTACATGCTTTCTGCAATTTTATATTTTTAAAGAAGGCCTCCCAAATTGCATAAACATCAAGCCCCACAAAATACTGATCTGCCATAGCAGAATGAAACAATGAATGACTCATGAGTCATTCCGACATATTACTCTAACAAGGGCATTTGCTTTGACAAAACTTGTTTTAACCAAGAGGAGATATACCCTATTCTATAGACACATTCTAATCAATCACAAGCCAATTGCTATAAGACTGGATTAGGTTTAAGAGCCCAAATCCCATTCATTCGATACTTATTTAGCCCTACTATGTGCTTAGCACTCTGAGTGCTCTGGGGAGAAACAATGATTACATCATAATCACCCCCAGCAAACAGGAGCATACAATCCGATAGAAGAGACTGATATGGTCATAAACAGATATAATATAAACATATATTTCATACACACACACCGGCTGGAGTGGGTGCCCTAATAGAAGAGAAAAGCAAAGCACTCCTATTTGGTGGGTACAACACCCTGGAAGGTAAATTATATCACCTCCATTTTGCAAATGAGGAAATTCAGTCAAGGGCCATTCCAAGACCATATAACCAGTAAGTAACAAGGTCAAAATTCAAGCCCAGATCTGCCTAACTCCAAAGTGTGGGCTTGTTCTTAGCGGCTACACTTCAGCCAATGGCCAATTGCTCTATAGGACCTCCAAAATATCTGGGAAGACATGCTGGCTTCAGAGGTAGAGGAACCACATTGGCCCCAGCAGGGGTCAGCAAGCTTCCAAGGCCCACACTCCCAGGAGTGGAGGAACAGGAAATGCTATGAGCTTATTCATCTACAGGTATAATCCTCGTCCACCAGGAAACACCCTGGCAGGGATCAGTGACAGCTACCTGGGAGCCAGAAGGAGCCACATGCAAGGCCGTCACCCTGTGGCTTTGCCTCCAAACCCCATCATCCTTGTTGCAAGATCAATCATGCTGCAGCACAGCTCTCGTCCCATCATCTCGTGCCCACACCCCCTCCATGGCTCCTCACTGTTAAAGCCTCTTTATCTCTCACCACTGCCCTATACCCTTGGCTCCTGACAAATTTAACTGCCCACCAGTCCCCAAGTCACCCTGTCTTTCCTACCCCCAGGCTTTGGCTCCTGCTGTCCTCTTCCCCAATGAATTTTGCCCAACCTTCAAGGCCCCTTCTCTTCCAAAGAGCCCTTCCTAATCACTCCATCTGATTTCCTCCTTCCTCAATATTCTCAGCACTAAAGGTTTATGCTCCTAATACAGCAATTATACTTCCCAACAATTCTATTCATTTTACTTTTCAAAAATTATTTCATACATGTTACAGAAGGGTATAAACTAAAAAGCAGTTCCCTTTCCTGCTTCCAGTTCAATGTCAATCCCAGAGGCGACTACCTTCACCAGTTTCTTGTGTATCCTTTTTGGGTTTTGCATTCACGAAGTTTTCATGCATTTAAAATTTTGTGCACTCATCTTTTTAGAAAAAAATTTACCTAAATAGAATAAAATTGCACACATCATTCTATAACTTGCTTTTTACATTACATATCTTGGGCTCCTTCTCCACCTCCATACTCAAGGATGAGCACAAGCAGCCCCCTCCACACACAGCTCCCCTAGGACCCCCATACCATATCAGACCAGCCTTGAGAGAGAGAGAGAGAGAGAGAGACAGATGACCCCATATGCCAACCTGTCTGGACATATATTAGAGATTCCCAACTGAGGACCTGCAAACCAATTCGTCCCAAAAATTAGTTTTATTTGAGCTACCCAGATTGTAAAAATTTAGCCAAAGTTTAAAAATATAAAAATTTCATATAAAAATCCAGCTTATCTTGTAAAAACAAAAACTGTGGCTACCCTGGGCCCCCATGAGAGGGTAGAATGACCCTTTTATTTCACTTCACTCCCCACCATTTCCTACTGATTCTCAATGTTAAGGGCAAACACCTAGTGCTACCTATCATCACATCTACATTTCTAATTTTCTGACAGTAGAGAAATTTCTTTGTACTCATATCTCAGCCAGAATTGGGAAAACAAGATAAACAGAGTGGTATAGGCCGGGCACAAGTGGCCTGTAATCCCAACACTTTGGGAGGCTGAGGCGGGAGGATCGCTTAAGCCCAGAATTCGAGTGCAGTAGCTATGATCAGCACTGCACTCAGCCTTGGTGCGAGTGACCGCTGTCCTAAAGACGAACAAAATCCAAAGTGGTTAGACAATTTCAAAAACAAATTCAAGAGCATAACAGGCACCTTTGTATTGATCCGGACTTTGATGCAAGCATCTTACCAAGCAAGATAGAGAGACTCCTTCAGAAAGTCTTTCAAAAAATAAAGATTTCTTGCATAAGAGTAAGAACTAAAGAAAAAAAAAAGAGTAAGAACTAAAGAAAGATGGCAAAAATTGGCCCCAAATTTTCCCTCTCACAAAAAAATCTCAGAAGAGTCTTTCCAACAACTAACAGTGAAGTGGATTCACCCTTAGCCTTGTCTGACTAAGCTCCTGAAGAGGGAAACCCCAAGCCAGCCACCACACTCCTTCCAGAGTTAAACATTGAGAAAGGCACGACCAACAGTGCTGTCCCTAAAGAATCCAAAGGAAGAGAGGTACCAGTGGATGCAGCACCAATGGACACCCAAAGGGGCCACCAACAGCAGGCAGAGGCTCCTGGAAAGGAAAAGCATCTGACCAGGTGCCGCCTGGGACAAGATCATAGACCTCCCCCAATACAAAAAATGCACAATCTACTATGGTGTTTACAGCACAGGCCCTAGAGTCCAGCCCTCTATAGCTGCCCACATCACAGATAAAGAAACTGCTCCAGAAAGCAACTGCAAAGAGTTGCCACCAACTTTTAAAAATAATTCCTTCAGCTAGGTATTCAGAAGGAATCTTAAAAGGCCCACAATTACTAGATGATCAGACATGAATGATACTACATTACTTGCCCCCAGTATTGACATGTGACATCAGTATAGTCCTTCACTCATGTAACAAATATTTGAGAGCCAACTAGATACCAATCCCATAGTGTCTTACACCTGGAAGGTGAGTAATCAAGAAGAGGGAAGGGGTGTGTCACAGCTTAGTTTCTATAACCTGCCAAAGATGAACAAAAGGACAGTTTTTCAGATATTCAGATTCGTGAATGATAATTTGTCTTCTTAGTCAACTGAGCTGTAAATTCTCAGTTTATTAAACCAAGTTGAAACCTATTTTATCACAGAGGGTAACCCTGGCTTTCCAGAAGTCACAGGATTAAGTAAGTCACAGTACTAAGAAGTCACAGTATTAGAACTGAAAATGACCCAGCGCACCTCATCCAATCTCTTTGTTTTGTAGATGAGGAAACTGAGGCCTGGGAAGGTTAAGGGAATTGCTCGAGGTCACAGTTATTATTCAATCATAAATTAACACTAGGTTCCAGAAAACAAGGATTAAGAAAAAAAATCATACATTGTTTTAAAACTAATTTCCTTCCTTAAACAAAACCCATCTTCCAGTGACTAATTTCTACTAGCAAACATGAAAAATACATTTTAGAGCTGGGAATCCCCGTGTCCAGCCAAAAGACCTCACACAGAAATCCAGTATCGTTGGTCTGGATTCGAGTGGCATACAAAACACACACAGGGAAGAAGTCCAAATGAAGACAGAAGCAGAGACTGGAGTGATGCATCTATAGGCCATGGAATGCCAAGAATTGCTGGCAGCCATCAGAAGCAAAGAGAGAGGCATGGAATGGAACCAACCCTGTTAACACTTTGATTTTGGACTTCCAGCCTTCAGAACTGCAAGAGAATAAATTTCTGTCATTTTAAGCTACCAAGTTTGTGGTAATTTGTTATGGTAGCCCTAGGACACTAATACAGAATCTGTATTAGCTCAGTGGCTTTGATTTACTACAAACCCAAGTAGTCAACAGTGTGGAAAAGCTGTCACAAGGGCCACTAGGACGTTGGGACTCACTTAATAGTAGTATAGAATCCAAAAAAGGGAGGTAAAATGTTCTTCAATTTTGAACTAATCAGACCCCACTCAAATATGTGTCCACTTCTGGGAACCACACCTACAGGCCAAAGTAGAAAGCTGCAGGAAGCCCAGGAGAGACAGGCCAGGACTGCGAAGGGCTCTAGTGGGTCAAAGTCACATCACTGAAGAACTGGAGTTTTGTGGCCTGGGAAGACCCAGGGCACACAACTGTTATCTTCATTGCTGAAGGACCATCAAGAAGTAGAGTAATTCAATTTCTTCCCTGAGGTGCTAGATGGTCACTGGGAGACATAGTTTTTAAGAAATAGAGTATTAACAATGTCACAGAGTAGTCTCTGAACATCACTGGCTGACTGCCTCCTGTTGGTGGAAGTTTTCAAGCCCAGGCCAAAAAACCATCTGGCAAGGATGTTGGTAATGAAAGAACACAAACCCCAGGTGTACAATCAGCCAACATGACCTTATGCTCCTCTCCAGCTCTGTGAATCTCTGAATCCATAAAACACACCATTTGGCAATTATGTGAGTCAAGAGATGTCTGAAATACATGCGTAGGGTGCAGAGACCCTGAGCACAAGGATATCTATGGTGGGAAAACAGAACCAAGGCCCTATCCAGAGCAATGGCTGAAAACTTACAGCAAGCTCCGGGAACCTGGCAGCAAGAGGTCACAGCCCTACAGGTGGGGCTGGTTCAGGATCTTTAAGCCCTTTCTCATAGGACGCTTACACTGAAACTGACAGTATCTATGTTGAGCTTTCTCTTTTATTCATTAATTTAAAAACTGAACAACATTTATTTCTCACAGTTCTGGAGGCTAGGAAGTCCAAGATCAAGATGCTGGCAGATTCAGTGTCTGATGAGGGCCCATTCTTCATAGATGGTGCCTTCCTGCTGCGTCCTCACATTGTGGAAGGGGCAAACAAGCTCCCTTGAGCCTCTTTTATAGGGACACTAATCCCATTTATGAGGGCTTTGCCCTTTAAGCTTTTTCTTCTAGATACATAACTCTAATAGTCCATTGTGGCCAGTACCCACTAACAAACTACTGGGACTATATGAAAAATAATAGTACCCCATTTCCTGAATACCTACTGTTGTAACTGCTGGATTTATCTGCATGTATTATCTCTAATGGTTACTTCAATATTACAGAGTAGTATCATCTTAGGGAACTGAAGCTTAAGAGAGGTTAAATCATTTGCCCAAGGCCATACATTTCTAAAGGAATTAGGATTCCCATTGGAATCCAAGTCCAGAAGCCAAACTTATCTCCTGCATCCTGATGTCTCCTCTGCACCCTACTGTGGGCATTTAATGTGTTCAAGGTAAATAAAAATATCAAGCAAGTGGGAAAGAAATAAGTGGCTTTCTCTCTCTGGGCCCCACGCACCTCATCTGAAAAATGGGGAAAGGTTGGAGATGAACACAGGGAGCCCTTCCCACTCTGACACCCTGGCGCCGCTCTACAACTGAATGTTACTAGATTCCTTTTCTCTCAGTGTCACCTCCACACTGTTGGGGCTGAAAAAATGGTGACAGGGGAGGTAGTAATTCTCTAGTACGTCCTGCAAAGAGATCATAGCTGGTAACTTTTCCCATGCTGCCTGGAGGTCAGAGCAGTAATGGAAGGAGAAAACCAAGAACAGGCACAAAGTCTGCTGTATGAGCTCATTCGCAGGTGTGCAGCATGGAATGACCCACATAAATCTTGACATTTAGCACTTTTCTCCATAAACCAGGGCTGTGCTGTAAAGTATCAGCACACAGATCTGAGGGCTAGCGGTGCCCAGAGCCCAGGGGATGGCCGTGAGGAGTTAAAGCACAAGGTCTTTGTCTGGAAAAGATAAAGTTATCCACAGGTTGTGAGAGGGAAAGTAGCCCAGCCACATTCCACTGGAAGGAGCCTCCTGCAACCGCTTCCCACAGTGTTAATGCTGTCCTGAATCAGGTTGCAGAGCATCCTCAACCTACCCTGCTGGGGACCTCTGGCTTGGCAAAGCCTCCTCTTTCCCAGCTGCCCTCTCTAAGGGTCTTCTAGCAGTGGTGTTAAGGGAGCCTAGGGACTCCAGAGGCCCAACAGTGTGAGGACAGTGTGGGGGAGCTGCCAAGGGCCTGAGGGTCTGTGCTCCTCCCTGGCCCAGCATCCCTCCATGACCCTGGGAAAGGGGGCCATCCCATCCTCAGTGCTGGGGGACGCCAGACATCCAGTCAGGGAGGGTCTCTCTCTGCTTATTTCAGAAAAGGGCAAAATGAGATGATTTCGGAAACTCCCCACCCAAACCAGTTTCCTCTTCAATTTCCTAGTGATGCCCATTCAGGAAGGGAGTCCCAGCTCGAGGAGCACAGCAGGAAGAAGGCCCCTGACCTACAGGACCCCAAATACCTGGAGTTTCCAGTGAGCACACCACTGAGCCCAGATGGAATATCCTGATATATGTTTCTAGTTTTATTCTAATATTTCTTTCTTTTCTTTTTCTTTTTGGTTTTGCAGGAGGCAAAGAAAGACAGGAGAGGGGAGGGGGCAGGAGAGAGGCATCAAAGTCAGTGGAAAGAGTATGGGTTTGGAGCCAGAACTGGGTTCTAATCACAGCTCCAAAATTACAGTGTAAGCTTTGTAACCTTAGTACTGCATCAAGGAGTGAACATAGGAGAGCCCTCCACCTGCCACTTAAGGGCCCATAGGACTTCTCCTGCAGATATCCACAACTGGGGGTGAGGGAGGGGAGGGGATAAAGAACCACATAAGTGGACAGGCATGGTGGGTCACATCTGTAATCTCAGCACTTCAGGAGGCCGAAGCGGGAGGATCACTTGAGGCCAGGAATTTGAGACCAGCCTGGGCAACATAGTGAGACTCCACCTGTACAAAAATTTTTTTTAAATAGGCAGGTGTGGTGGTATCCACCTGTAGTCCCAGCGGGAGGATGGCTTGAGCCCAGGAGTTGGAGGCTGCAGTGAGCTATGATTGCACCACTGCATTCCAGCCTGGGTGACAGAAGGAGACCCTGTCTCTTTAAAAAAAAAAAAAAAAAAAAAAAAAAAGCCCACCTAAGATAATAGAGGGATAGCCACAACTATAACTTCAGTGAGCATATATTATATACATATCCCATCATATCATTACAATCCAGGCACTCTGCAGGTATTATCCCATACCTTATTACAATCCTAGGAAGTAGTTAATATTACCTCCATTTTATAGATGAAGAAACTGAGGATCAGAAAAATTAAGGGATTTGGTAAGATTACATAGCTAGTAGAGGCACAGCCAGGATTCAAACCCAGGCTTTTTGACTTCAGAGTTGGAGTTAAAGGTTGCACTGTTCCCCATGAAGACAACATGGCTAAATCAATTCCTTACATTTCCAAGGCAAGAAGAAAACTCTGGTACAGGGTAAAGGCTTAACAGAACAAGCTATTCTTATTAGAGTCTCCATCTTCTGAAAATAAATACCAGGCCCCCGATCCCTGTCTGGAAGTCCCAGCACTCTGGTGTGGGCACTGGCTAGAAACCTGCAGGGTAGAGCCCAGAACTTGCTGCTACCTTTAACCTGGAATGACTCCTACCTTTGAAGAAGGCAATGTACAGAAATGGGAGTGCAAAGCATCCTTAACTGCACCACTCACCTCTCCCAAGCTCCTCCTACTTTGGAGACAGCTGCACATCACTGACTCTGAGTCACACATTTATACTGTGTCTTTCCAGATCCAGATTCAATTCCCCAGCATCAAATTGTGTCAGCAGGGAGGGATGCAGAAAGCAAAGAGACAGAGAGCTCAGTGAATTGCTTTCTCTGCTAGTGATGGTATCTGATGCATGTTAAATACCTCTCTGCAATTCCTCAAGTGTCTATTAATCAGTGAACCAAGAACACAGAGGGCGCCGACGGAAAATCTGCCATAGCAGGAAAAAAAGCAAATCATAAGAGGCCTCCTTACTAATGCACAAAGACTTCTAAATCCAAGGGGAGGTGGTAATAGTAACAGCCTGGTCATTGAGACACTTGGTCCTACTGGCCACAAAGCAAGACAGTAAAAGCACTCTCAACTAAAAGGGGCAAAATCTACTTCTCCCTAGTCTCATCTAGACACTGGCTGGCCAAGGAGAGAATTGCCAACACTGATTAAAAGAGAAACTTGTAAAAATCATTTGCTATTGACAAACTTCAGTTTCCGCTTCCCTGTAAAATAGCCCTAGAATACTATCAGCCCTCCCCAGCTCACAATATCGAACAAGATACACCATGATCGCCAAGGTTCTGCTGCCCACCTGCCCTTTCAGGCTAAATATCTTCCCTGGGAAAGCTCATGCTGTATCACAGTTATGACCCCTAACACTGTCTCTCAAGTGCTGTTCACTCTCTTGAGCCTCAGATCCCTATATCCAACTGCCTACAGCTGTGGTCCCCAACCCCCGGGCTGCAGCCCAGTACCAGTCACTGCCTGAGCTCCACACCACCTCCCCCACAACAGTGACACCCCCACCCACCCTCAGTCCATGGAAAAATTGTCTTCCATGAAACCAGTCCCTGGTGCCAAAAAGATTAGGGACCGCTGGCCTACAGGACGCTTCATCCAAGATGTCCTCTGGGCACCATTAAATCAACATATTCCAAAATGGAATCCTGTCCATCCTTCCCAAACTATTTCTCCTCTTTTATCCCTCCATCTTGGTGAAGGTCACCTCCATTTAATGGTTTTCAACCAGAAGCATTTAAAAAAAAAAACAGCAGTGACATTTTTGTTATCACAACAACGGGGGGGGGGTGTTAGTGTGCAAGGAGCCCAGGGTGCTAAACAACACTGTCCTGCACAATGAAAATCTGTCCCTCCCAAAACACCAACAGTTACACTATTTAGAAATGCTGGAAGTCATTCAACCTTTTTCCTTCATTTCGCATCAGTTATCAAGACTAGTCAACTCTACTTCCTATATCCCCAAGGCAGCCCATCCTCTCCATCCCCACAGCTACTCTCCGTGGGATGACTGCACCAGTCCCTAGGACCATCATCCTATTTCTGCACCCACCCACCTTCCTATTCCCAATTTGCTTTCTTTAGTCTCCCAGACAGCTACCTGTAAATAACTCTATACTTACAAACTGTGCCACTCCTTGCCTTAAAATCATCCAACAACTCACATCACCTTCTGGAGAGGCTAAACTCAGCATGGCAAACAAGGCCCCTTATCTGTTCCATGCCTCATGGTTCACCACTCCGACACGAATACTCAGGCTCCAGGGGTGCCTTGGTATCTTTGCACACACTGTTCCCTTTTCTTGAAGGCTGTGTCCTTATCTCTCTGGCTTCTATTTGTCCTTTAAAACAAGTCCAAGGATTACCTCCTCCTAGAAGCCTTCCCTGATACCAGGCTGAATTAAGGACTTGCTTGTGCACACTGGAATCACAACATTTGCCACCTCTTTCTGTTTGCTATTGTGCTTGCCCTGCCTCTCTGTCAGTTATGATCTCTAGCACAGAGCCTAGTATTTAATGTCAGTTTAATGAATAGCCAATGAATTAGAATTTACAGCTTTATAGAGCACTAACAGCTGACAAAGCATCATCTCACATGATACAATGACCTGGAGAGGTAGTTATTGTCATTATTAACATTTAACAGAAGAGGTTAAGTCTCTCGCCCAGGTTAAAAATGGTTAGCTAAGGGGTGGACCCAAGACTTGAACCAGGTTCTCTTACAGCAAATTCTTTGCTCTTTGTCACAATACCAATCTATGTGAAAGGCTATAGAACAGACATCCAGTTGGGGGTGAGAGATGTCATCATCCTGTCTTCTTCAGACCTCACCTGCAGACAGCTCTGAAAAACCCATCACATTACCCAGCTGCACAGCACCATTCTTCCCCCATTCCCCTTCCTACACCCCAATCACATTGTGCAAAAACCCCAAAGCCAGCAGAAGAGCCTGGTTTTACTGTCAGAAACAGGGGCACTCTGCCAGCATGCAGTGTGATGGCTCCAGTGTGCTGGCTTGGAGCAGGGAGGGATAGCACAGACTAGTTGTAAGTGGCAGCATTTACAGTTGCCATGCAGTAAGTACACAAGCTTTAAATGGGCTGCCTGCAGAGAAGGTGTATTAGGCAAGACTTCTGAGTGCCTGTGAGAGGGAGGGGACCTGGGAGGGGGAGGAGACCCGCAAGCTGTCCCGCTGTGCCATGTGAGAGGCTGCTAGTTCCTAATTACTTTCTAAGAGTTTTCATGAGCACCTCACATATGCCATTTTGCTTCAGGAACACAAAGCAACTAGAAATGGGGTTTCAGATTTACGGCTCTAACCATGGCTGCAGTGGCGAGCACATACACATTCGGCTCAAATGTGAATTTAAGAGGCGATTAAGGAAACGTGCAGTTTGGTGCTGTAAGCCTCCCGGGGGGCAAGGAAAATGATAAACACGCATTTCAGGGCTCTGGATGGCAATCACTACCCACTTCCATGGTGTCATTCAGACATCACCATGACAACCACAGAAAGGCTTCCTTCCTCTGTGGCAAAGACAATAGAAATTTTAATTAAGGCCATTCATTTTTCTTCTTACTGATAGAAGAAAAACATCCACAAAATGTTACCCAGAAATACATGACCAGAACACTTTCAGAATTCAAAAATATGGAGTCACATGACATGTCCCTACATCCCCAAAGCCCACTGTCCCACCCCCTCAACAACTCAAATTTTTATAGATCTCATAAATTCAGACTTCTCTGGATCTTTTATCAAACATTGTAAAACTTGGTAAACATTCCAATTTAATTTTCCGACTATGATTGAGAATGGGATTTTAGTCATTTTTATTTCAGTCATAAAATTCGAAAGTTCTGGTACATTTTCATAAAGTACTTTCAATAAACTCTGGGACAGCCCAAGATTAGACTTGAGTGTTCAGTGGTCTTTGGACAGAAGCAGATCTAGACTTGAACACCTACTTTGTACTCCTGTGTGACTTTGAGTTAGTTGTTTCACCTCTCTGAGATTTAGTCTCCTCATCTAAAGGACAGAAGTAATAATGCCTGCTTTGCAGCATTTTGAGGAGAAGCGATGACGACCGTAATGTACTAGCACTTTGCCCGGTCCATAATGAGCTACCGATAACAGCAAGTATTATCATTCTGCCTTACTTTGCCCTAAAAGAATTAAGAAGGCCCTGTCCACTCTTGCTAGGAAATGCCTCCGGCGTGTGTTGGCTCCTGTCCCTTCTCACAGGCTTTCATCGTCCCCCTCCTGGACTATTCCAGCAGCCTGCTAACTGGCCTCTTTGCTTATAGACTTTGCTCGCTCTCTCTAGTTCACTACCCTCAGACCACCCACTGACACTCTAAAACCCAGACCTCTGCTGGTCACTCTGCTCTGGATGAACCTCTGATAGGACTATCACGGAGAAAAACATGGCTTTACTGAAAAACATTTTAAAAGGTCTAAATGAAAGGAGAGCTATAAAACAACAATGTTGTAAAGATGCTGATTCTTCCCTAAATTAATCTATAAATTCAACCAATCAAGACTTATAGGGATTTTTGTGAATCTTTCCAAACTGATCTTAAAATCTAAATGGATAAGCAAAAGGACAATTACAGCCAAGCACACTTGTACCACTGCAGAAATTTCTATTGGATGGCATTATTCTAGAGTAACCAACTTTTTGAATTCATGGGTTTTACTTTGAGGAAATGTGTTCAATATAGACCAAAACTGAGCATAAAGATAGGTAGGAGGGGAAAAAATATTTTAATAAAAATACTAACAGGTGACTCCTGATTAGGAGTGGAGAAAACTGGGTAATTTTTTCTGCCAAGCCACTGTTGAATGAGGCCTGGGAAAGGGAAGGCAAAGGAGAAATGAGGCCTGGGAAAGAGGTAATGATCTTTATCAAAGGCCTAATATGTCTCAGACACTGTGCTGTGTGCTTTCCATATGATTTTTATTTAATATTCATCACAAGCATGTAAAATAGGTAGCATTATTTCTATTAAAGAGCAGGAAAACCTTTAAGAAGGATTAGTGATTTACCCAAAGGCTAAGAGCCCTAGTAAGTGATAGAGCACAAAATGAACCTTGCTCTCTGGGATTTCTCTTTCTACCACACTTGTGAGCTGTTCCAGGCCCACTCTTAGTAGACCCAGGTGCCGGTAGGGAGCCCAGGTGCCAGGGCTGTGCAGGTAAGTGTTGGTGAGCTCACCTGCGTGAGGTATGGGGGGCAGGCACTCAGTGGAGCTGCTCCCCGCTCACTCTCCACTCCCTCCTTTCCCTGGGAGGGTATCTGGACCTTACTTGCGGACAAATACATGCACACAGCAAATGGGAAGGCCTTGAAGTCCCAGAGTGTGCCACATTCCAGCACAGGAAATCCAGGTCACGCTCCAAGTTGCCAACTTAATGTATAATGGGAAAAGAACGCTACACGCTTAAACCCCTCACGGGTTGTAAATCCGCAGCTTTAGTCTGATTGCATGACAGCAAAATCTGCCCTCAAACATACAGTTGGAACTCAATAAATTTCACTTTGCTGATCCATAAATCTTGTTCAAAAAGCATATACATGGTCCAGTCTGCCTTCAGCCCAGGTGGAAAGGAGGCGGCTACAGTGAATTCTTATTCTGTTAAAACCTTGTAACTTTCATGAGGTGTTTTACTAGGTTACAAGTAGGCTATGAAATGCTGGCATAAGCAATTATACTTGGACAATAAAATGGAACAAGTTACCTAAGAGCATAGACACCCCACTGCATTTCTTCCTGTTGCTCCTATTCAACTTGACATAACTACTCATCACTCCCCACTAAGATCATCTTTTCCTTGTAAATAAAGTTGTGCACAAAATTGTACTCAACGTTGTGATCATTAACAACTTGGTGGTCTTTGAATAGACTCAAAGGGCAAGTAAGAAACGAGAGGAGGAAAGGCAGGCGGCTTTGGGAACTGCCTTGACTCCAACACCAGGTCAGTTCATAGACAAACACTTATGAGACCTCTCATGCTTTTTCCCCCAAAAACCTTTTTTCTAGAACAGAAATTTTCTAACTAGTTCAAGTGGACAAAAGGTGGAAGTCATATTCTTTTTGTATAACCCAATGGAATACATATTTTATGAAACAGTTTATTTTTGGTTCCCTACTTATAAAAACCCATACCTCTTAGAGGAAAATTGAAAAACCTAGAAAAGTAGACAGCTGAGGGGAAAAAAAAAATCACCTCTAGGTCCACCAACCAGACAATTGACTGAGAACTCAATATTTAATTTTGTGCTAAATTAAATCCATTTTTTCAGTTGATTCTAATGAGGACAAACTAATATAAACCAAAAGCTTAAGAAAACTGTTACAAGGGTTTAACCACTCTCCTTTAAATTCCACCATTAGCAACTCATTTATTTGGGTAAGCCTTGTCCTTCCCAGCATGTCTTTTCTCTTTTTTTGGAGGGAGGGGGTTGTAACAGCTTTATTGAGATATAATTCACATGTCAAACAACTCATCCATTTAAAGCACAATGCAATGGCTTTTAGTATATCCAAAGTTGTGCAACTGTCACTCCAATCAATTTTAGAACATTTTCATTGCCCTAAAAAGAAGACCCTATACCCTTCTAGCCATCACCCCCCCCCAGCCCTAGGCAACCACTAAGCTATTTGCTATCTCTGTAGATTTCCCTATTCTAGACATTTCACATAAATGGGGTCATATACTATGTCATCTTTTGTGACTGGCTTCTTTCACTTAGCATAATGTTTTCAAGGTTCATCCTTATTGTAGCATGTATCAATACTTCATTGCTTTTTATTGCCAGATAATATTCCATTATATGGATATACCACATTTTATTTACCATCAGGTGATAGACTTAGGGTTATTTCCATTTGGGGGATATTATGAATAATGCAGCTAGGAACATTTGTGTAGTTTTTGTTTGGATGCACATGTTTTCATTTCTCTTGGGTATATACCTAGGAGTGGCATTTATGAGGCATATGGTAACTTTATGTTTAACCTTCTGAGAACCTCCAAACTGGCTTCCAAAGTGGCTCCACCATTTTACATTCCTACTAGCAGTGTATCAGTGTTCCAATTTCTCCACATCCTTACCAGCACTTGTTAATTATGTCTTTTTTAGTATAGACATCCTAGCGTATGGGAAGTAGTATCTCATTATGGTTTTGATTTGCATTTCCTTGATGGCTAATGATACTGAGCATCTTTTCATGTGCTTATTGGCCATTTAAACTGCAAGTACCTCTGAACAGAGATACTCCCTGAATTCATATCTTAGTTATTAGCTGAATTATCCTGGGAAAGTCACTTAACTTTTATTCACTTCAGGTTTCTTATCTGTAATGTGGAGATCATACTAACTACCCAACAGAGGATGTGAGAATTGAAGTAAGGCATTAAAGGACTTAGATATCTGGGCACACAATTAACAGCCAGCAAGGAACAGTTATTAACTTAACAGACTTATCATTAACACTTTACAATCCATGTGTTCTTTGAAACAGTTCTTCCCATAAGGGGAGAGTTTAAGATCTGGGACAGAAAAGTTGGGGGTAGGGGGCATGGGGAGTTCAAAAGAGGGCAAAAAAGGAAAAACAAAACAGTTACTAGTGGACCATTTTCACAGTCATGTTTTAGTTGTCATTGCCAAAGGCCAGCCTACAGCCTGCTCCTCCACCCTTCCAATAAGGATGTAAGCACCAAATTCTGTTATTAAATCCTTTTCTGTTTAGAATAGCTAGGATAGTTTCTCATTACTGCCACTGAACCCTGACTGAAACAGGAAGGAAGCAGGTCTTAGTCACAGCTGTATTACTACAGCCTTGCACACTGCATCACATATAACATTAAGGTGATTAGTAACTGAAATGAACCAAATGGAATGAGTAAATGAATGAATGGAATGAATAAATGGACAAACAGAACATCTTTGGGATGTATGCTGAGCTAGGTGAATGAAGACCCCCTTACCCAGAGGGTCCTAGAAAAGGCTGAAAACAATGCCTAGCCCTGACAACCAAGGTTCTCACTGGCCATCCATAATCCATCACCATCACAGACATCTACATTAGAATATTTTTCATCTCTATGTTGCCAAATCTCAGAGATTATGGATTCTAGACAATGCTGCTTTCCTTTATTCCTTGAAGTTGTGAGTGAGAAGGTGAAAAGGCCTCCACTTACGCTTCTTGGCATATAAATAGCTCACAGCAGAAAGAAAAGGGAGTCAATGGTTCCAGATCCAACATAAAGACAGGCTGTTCTGACAAGATCCAAATTACAGAGTGCTCATGGCAGAAATAAAGAGAGACACTTTTCAGAGAAATTCTATTTTCCCATTCAATTCCAAAAGAGAGAATCAAACCAAGAAAACCCTTCCAAGCCTTCCACACATTAATTTAGTTTCAACAGCCATGGGGGCAGCACACAGTCAGACTGCAAACAGGCCTTCGGCTTTTGTTCTTCTTGCCATGTTCTCTTCCTTCAGAGACTGGAGAAGGACTGCTGCCACGCTGTTGACTCTTCAATGTGGTACAAAGATAGAGAAAGCTCTACATTCCTGCTGTACAATTTTGCAAATCACTATCTTTTCCTGATACATTTCACAGCTGAAATTGTAGAACCCTCTCAAAAACCTTGAAGCTATCACAGTATGACAGGTTTCGATTTTGCAATCCATTTTGGCGTCCTCTTGACAGGCCTTCATCGGCTTAAAACATTTGTTATTCTTTCATGTTATCATTTATTGAAATAATTTACTGAACATTCCTTCACTCATGTCCCCTCATTCACTCAGCACAAGCAACTTCTGAGTGCCTGCTCTGTACCCATTCACTGGGAATATAGTTCCTCTAAGCTCCAGACAGATTTTTTTCAGGGTCAACACTTCTAAAGGCTGTGTTTCTGAAACTATTCATCATAACATTATTTTCACAGTCAAAAACTGGAAATTAATTGTCTAAACATCAAGGAATACTTAAGCAAAATTCAGGGGTGGGGAACCTGTGAACTTAAGGCCACATATGGTCTTCTAGGTCCTTAAGTGCAGCCTTTTGAATGAATCCAAATTTTACAGAACAAATTATTTTATTAAAAGGGGAGCAGCAGAGAAAGAAGACGCTAATCTTGCCTGCTTTGGTGCTTACAAAAGAACAATCTTGAAATCAGAAGGCCACAGGTGTAGACTATTGTACAGCCATTAAAAACAAAGGTTATAAAGAATCTAAGCTTAATAGATCTTTGTGTTAAATGAAAACCAGCCAGGACCCACGTTGTATATAAAATATAATTTCTATGTTTATAAAATGCAAGGAATGAATACTGGATAAAAATAGGCCAAAATGTTAATTCTGAGATTATGGATAATATCTCTTCTGCATACTTCTCTGAATATTTCTGCTTATTTGTAGAAAATTTAGAAAATAAAGAAAAGCATAAAAAAAATGACCTGTACTATGCCACCACTGTTACTAATTTGGTATTTTATCATCCATTATTTATGTAAGAATGAAAATTCATCAACATATTTTGTATATATTGCTTGCAAAATCTTTAAACTTTAAAATGGGGAATAAACAATGTTTAGATATATAAAGATAATGTAATGTTAACTAAAAAAGTCAAAATTGCATGTATGACTAAAATCATGTTGTGTAAAAAGACTTCTCATGGCTTTGCACCCTATAAAATTCATTTTATGTATATCTATTTAAAATAAATAAAAATTATTTCCCCACTTCCCCCCAAAAATCCAGAAGAAAATACATTTAAGGTGAAATGAATATGGATGCTTTTCCCCTTTTCTCTATTATCCAATTTTTGGTGTAATGCAGTTATACTACCTTAGTGGAAAAAAAAAAACTTTTTAAATTCTATGCTTTCCTCAACTTCACCATAAGCCAAAGTATCTTGGCAATTTCCCTTTAAGCAACCTGAGGCTCAACCCCCTCCCCACTCTGCCTTCTCTGGTGAAGAGCCCCAGGGAATAGCAGGATGGGGCCCTCTGGTGAGTCCCTGCTGGGGCAAGGAGCCAAACTCAAGGACACATAGTGCCACTTACTGCAAGAAGGTGAAAACTAGGTAAGAAGGCCTTTGAATGGCTAGCAACTGCCTCTGTATTTCATTCCCTTAAACATTCTTCCCCAAGGCTCCCACTCCACCCTCCCCTGGAATGGGGGTGATGGATAAGGCACTGAGTAATCATTAGTCTCACAACCCCACCTGAACTCAAAGTTACAAACACTTTCAATATGAAGTGTTTCATTTATTTGAGCCAGGAATCACCTCCACTTCATAGCTGAGGAAGATGAGACTCTAGACGACTAAGGGATCCATCCAATCAAAATCCAGGCCTTAGTCTCTAAAGGCGGTGCTTCCCTGGACAGTAGGCCTTCAGGTTCCTGGAGTCAGGGACAGCTGTTCTCATTCAGGCTCTCCGCATTGCCGGGGGCAGGTGGCAGCCTATCAGCTGGGTGTCACCCTGACGGGACAGCCCTGGGGGTTCAAACTGGCCATCTGACAAACAGTAGGACTGTTATGGGCTGAATTGTGTTGCCCTCCCACAATTCCTATTTGAAGTCCCAACCCCCAGAACCTCAGAATGTAGCCATATTTGGAGATATGATCTTTAAAGTGGTGATTAAGTTAAAATGAGGTCTTAAGAGTGGGCCCTAATCCAATACGACTGGTGTCCTTACAAGACGAAGAAAATTTGGACACACAGAGATGACCGTGTGAAGATATAG
Source organism: Daubentonia madagascariensis (assembly GCA_023783475.1). Lineage (NCBI taxonomy): Eukaryota > Metazoa > Chordata > Mammalia > Primates > Daubentoniidae > Daubentonia > Daubentonia madagascariensis. Next base: position 23,191,327 of record JAKFHU010001990.1, on the reverse strand, counting down.
TAGAAGGTGGCAATCTGCAAGCAAAGGAGAGAGGTCTCAGAAGAAACCAAACCTGCTTGATCTCAGGCTTCCAGCCTCCAGACTAAGAAAATAAATATCTGTTGGTTGAGTCCCCCAGTCTGCGGTATTTTGTTACAACAGCCTAAGCAGACTAATACAGGGACCTCAAATGCTGGAGAGGAGGAGCAGGCAGGTGGGTAATCAACCCCCCAGAAATCAGGGACAACAGAGCAGGAACAAGCCAATCCAGGCTTCATAAATTGGAAAGATGTGAATCTCAGTTCTCCCCCTACTGCCTGACCTTCAGTAAGTGACTCAACCTGTTTCCTCATTTATAAAATGGAGATAGTAGTACCTTCTGTATAGAGTTTTTGGGTGGATTAAATGAGATATGCATGGTGCTAAGCACTTCACATGCACTGGCATATAGTAAGTACTCAACAGCCGCAAATATTAATAATATTAATAATTAATATTAGTAGTGATATCAGAGCACTTCATAATGGGAGGAAATGTGTGACCAAGGGACAATGTTTGAGGTTACTGCAGTAACAAAATGAACTTCAGTTTCTCAGTCTGTTTTCTTTTTCAACATGTTCCCATGAAACTGGAGCCCCTTTATGTTCATTGCCTTTCCCCTCAAGATGTTCTGTTCTAAGAATCAGTGACAGTCATGCCATGTACTGTGTGTATTCTGAAATTCCATCCATACACTACTAAGCAGAAAGAGACAATCTCACAGGACCCACAAGGCAACATCTGAAGTGAAAGAGCAATAGCACCCTGGACAGGCACAAATACTGTACCAAGAGCCTCAGCACCTGGAAAACCATATTCTCCCTCTGCCCCTGAGACACCTCAGTCATGCTCCCTCTCTGGGCTCAGTTTCCTCATCTGCAAATTGAAGCATTGCACTAGCTGAGCCTTGCTGTGCCAAAGAGCCCAAAGACCTTTATTCTCCAAGTTCGCATGGGTGCATTTCTTTGCAGACCGATGTTTGCTTCACTGCCCAAATTAAAGCCTCATGCACAATTACCATGCTCCTCTCTGGGTGCTGGCAATGAGGGGAAAGAAGGTGTCGTGGTTTTGCTTTTCATAATAATCTGACAGCCTTTCAGAAACTCCACCATAAAAAGAAACTGGCTCTTGCCAGAGGTAATAACCTAAGGACCAATCTTGCAGAGACAATGACCCAAAAGAGGTATGGCAATGGCCAGCAAGAAGAGGGAGATTAAATTTAAAGTGAGAGAGGGGAAGATTAACTTTATGGGCAGAAAGATGGCAAGGGTAATATACTTGGCCAAATACAAGTCTAGAATTGCTGTGCTGAGTTCTGCACTTTTAAATTTGAGAAAATCTCAAGTGCTGGTAATTAGACCTGAATCTTATCATCACCAATTAATGTGACTAATGTTTTATAAACACTTCCACATCCAAGGTGTCATTTAATTCTCATTCACAACAAACATTTCTTTCTATCATAATCAGATGAAGAAAGGAGCTCAAGGAGGTTAAGTGACTTGCCTGAGATCACACAGCTAGGAAGCACAGGGCTGGCAGGCAAACTGCAGACTGCGGTCCAGTCAGTGGTCTTTCCAAGCTTATTTATGCCTTCCCTCTGCAGGCCAAAACGGAGATGAGGAGGGAGCTTATATTCAGCGTAACTTCATTTATGTTTGTAATCCAGCACATTAGCCAAGTTGGGAAGAAGCCAGCTCTGCAAATTTTAAAAGTGAAATCCCCAAACATAAAAATAAATGTCGTAGGATACTATTAGGGAACATCCCTGGCTTCTCTCACTAATGCAGATGGTCTCAACTGGGGTATTTGGCATTGCCTGGAGACATTTTTGATTGTCACAACAGGAAGGTGCTACTGGCATCCAGGGGGTAGAAGCCAGGGATGCTCCTAAAACACCCTACAATGTACAGGACAGCCTCCACAACAAAGAATAATCTGGTTCAAAATTGACAATGGCACGCTCCATCTAAGCAAACTAGAGAAGCAGAAAGACAGACTATGCTTTGCAAAGAACAAAGCACTATACAAATGTGAGGTAGCAGTAACAACCTGGACAGGTTCTTGGCTTCAGGTTCTTCCAGGCTTGGCTCCAGCTCTAATTCACTGTGTGATCCTGGGCAAGTCACTTAACCACTCTGTGTCACATTCCCTACTGTAAAGGGTGGCGGGGGAAGTGGCATGGAGGGGCCCAACATTTTTTAACAAAGTGATTCTCAAACATTCCTATACCTGATAGCGACCTGGGATTCTGGCTAAGAGATTCTGCAATTTTAGCAAGCACCCCCAGGGGAATCTGTTACAGGTGATTAGCAAATTGCAGTTTGAAACGGCATGAGAAAACTCCAAAAAAATTTGTGTAGCTTTTTCTAAGCAGGATTTGCAAGTTTGGGAAATTGCATCATCAGTACCCCAGGTGTTAACCTAAAGGCCTCCTCACCTGTTGGAAAACGCCAGGGGGCTTTCTCAAGGGAGCTCCAACTGCTCTAAGCTGAGAGGGCCAAGGAGGCAGCCCAACCACAGAGGCAGAAGCTAAGGAGCAGCTGCAAGCAACCTCTCAACCTGAGAAGCCACTCATGGAATAAATCTCCAACCACAAACACCCCAAAGAGGGTGGGGGAAGGAGGTAAGACTTAGGACATCAAGTCACATGCATTCGCCAACAAGGAGCACAACCACTCTTGAATCACAAAAAGGAACCCACAGTCAAACCCAAACACACATAGCAAAGGGGCTCATTCGCTCACGGCAATAATTTGGTCCCTTATTAACTCTTCTGGGAAGAGGGATCCACAACATTCAAGAGGAAACTGGCTGAAGTGAGGCCTCAGGGATCCCAGCCTGCAAGGGGTAACAGAGAGCCATGCAGGGTTGAACACTCATTGCAGGCACCTGCTACTTTGACCTGTCTGTCCTCTAGGCCCAAACTGAAAAGCCATCCTCTGCCATTCACTCACAGCCCTGTCCCCACCCCTCCCACTGTGCTCCAAAATTTTGAGAAAAAAGTGAATCCAGGCCCTGGCTGATGAATCAAATAAAAACAGACTAATATCCTGCTTTTTCTTTTTATCTTTAACCTTAACTGGAGTATCCTCATCCTGTCCACGTCACCTTAGTTACCAGGCAGAGGGACACAGCCAGAACACACCCTGGTAACAGAAGGGTTGCAAGATACATCCACAGAGACTTCCCATCAAGTCAACCCCTTTCATGAAAGGCCTAATACAATGCTCTCATTCGTCTGTCATTTTACCCTTTCTGCTCCCAAAAAGGATGTGGAGCAACCTACTGCTACAGATATCACAGGCTTCTAATACATGTCTTCCCACAAAGGGACATTGCTGATGGGATATGGCAGACCATACTTCACTCCTTATTCTGGGAGATACACTGAACATTAGAATCACTTGTAGAATGTCTTTAAGATGATGCCAGAACCCCAATCCAGACCAAATAAATCAGAATCTCTGGCACTGGGTACCAGGCATCAATATTTTTTAAAAGCTCCCCAAGGGATTCTAACATGCAGGCAAGGATAGCATTCACTAGGCTAAGGCCTTGCAGTGGGAACCTTGGGCTCCAACTCAGGAAGGTGAAAGTACCAGTGACATTCGGCACCAAAAAGAATTTGGGATAAAAAGAAAGGGAGGCAGAAAAATCTTCCCCTCTTCAAAATGAGGAATAACAATCTGATATGGATATTTCAAATAGGAGCTGAAGAACAGAGAACTAGCATCGTTATTGAGGGCACAAAACCACTGGGTTTTGCCTGTTAAATGCTAGTTTCATTTCAATAAAGCACTACACTGTATCAGGCACTGAAGGAGGAAACAGCAAAGTATAAAACAAGACATCTCATCTTAAGAGTGCAGACCTTCTGAGGAGGTCAAACTAGCAGTATCAAGCAGTTAACATTAAGGCAGGATCTCCTGGTGCTGAGAGGGAGGGGAGGGCAGGGAGCTGGAAGAGGTCAGCCAGCCTGGACTGGGTCCCCAGGAGGCTTCGGGCTCCACCTCCTCTGGCCTTCCAGCCTCGCTCAGATACTCCCACAGGTGCTACAAGGATTCAATTCCCAGTCTCTTTCCTGTGTGACTTGCTCCACCCTGCTGGCCTATTGCCAGCCAGCTCTAAAATGCCTAAGTGAGGGGACACAAGGGGCCTCTTGTTGCCCATGAAATTGCAGCTATACTCATTTCTCTTCCAAATTAACATCCTACCGCCCCATAATAAAGCTGTCAGCTCCCAACAAAGGACACAAGCTAAGAAAGGTGGTCAAGGCTGTTCCAATGGAGGGCACAGCTGCTTGATGCCAAGGGTGGGAGGCCCAGGGTGGGACCCTACCCTCCCACACTGACAGCCAGCTTTCCCATTACCAGAAGGTACTCAAACACCCCTCCCTGCCTAGCCATCCTCCTTCACTGCACATCTACCACTTGGCCAATGTGCTTGGGACTGAAACACAATTAATCCCTGCTCCAGCCACATTTTTTTCCCAGAGAATGAATCTCATAGACCTGCAGCATCAATAAGAAAGCACCACTCTGAATGCTAATTGCCCCACAAGTTCTGCAGAGGGCATGGTCAGGAGAGGCTGGAATGCTGGCCTCCACAGCGTGGGCATTCTAGGATTCAGAAACCCTACCTGGCGTTATCAGCGGCAACTCGATGCAGGGACCGCCCTCCCAGTCGAGACAGCAGTAGCCAGAGACCCTCAAGTTTCCTCCAGGGTAACATAAGGCTGGTGGCCAGAGTCACAGTGGTCAGAGGAGAGAGGTGAGTGGGGCTGCCAGCAGATGGTACACAGCTTTGCTCTACTCTGCTCCACACTACTCCACTGAGGGAAACTGGCAGCAGGTGAGGATTTAAAATGCAGCAGCAGATGAGATTTAGGTTAGATTCACAGACGAACTTCCTGACAGAGAGGGAAGCACTGGAAAGGCCGACCCATTACTTAAATTTCACTGGTGAACCACAAGAGGCTGATTGTACTGTCTGCCAGGAAGAGAGTGAGTGGCCAGGAGGCAGCCTTCTGTGCACAATGGTCAGAGCAGGGACCTCACCCAGGCTGGCCCACAGCCACCTAACACCACCATGACTTTTTTTGCTTTTTAATATAAGGTAAATAGAATAGTCTACCAATATACACTTTTAAATGTGCTTATTCTTTGACCTAAGAATTCCAGTTTTAGGAATCTAAGAAAATAGAAAAAGAAGTCAAATATTTTTTATGTATTTTAGGAGAAAAGTATAAGCAATCAAAATGCCTCACTATTGAACAGGGAATGATTAAGAAAATTATGGCACGTGTACACCATAAACTATTATGTAGCCAATAAAATTGTCTTGAAGGAATATGTAATGACATGGGAAATACACATGATATAATGATAAATGAATAAAGCATATTAAACTTGTATTTTACCAAAAAAAATTGTATATGTGCATTTGAAAAAAGAATGAGGGGAAATACACCAAAATGCTAGCAGTAATCATCTCGGGGTGTGGAACTAAACATTTTTATTTTCTTCTTCTTTGGTATTTTCCAAATATTCTAAAATAAGCACATTACCTGAATAGTCAGAAAATGTAGACATTTAAAAAGGGGGGGAAGCAGTCTCTTTTCTGACGTACCTTAGCACCATAAAACTTCTTTATCTGTACAGCCATTATTCCCAGAAAGCAAAACGGTGACACTCAATCTTGTACTTGGCAAGACAAACATATTCTCCCTTCCAAAGTGGCCCAGCGTACCTACTGCCACCACCTGAAAACCTCTCATCACCATTTCCAGCTGGGAAGCATGGAGTCTTCCCCCTGAAGAACTCACAGGGCTGTCATTCTGTGGCCAGACCCTCCTTCACATCCAATTACTAATACAATGCACCTAAGTCAGTCTGAAAGGCAGGGGAGAAACACAGATTCCTGCAAAGAATTGGGATTTACTGGATTAACCCTGGGAAGTATTAAACTGATTTAGAGTCGACCACTATTTACTGAATGTCCACTATATGCCAGGAACGGGACAGGATGCTTTCACATGCTTTGCAACGTAGGAATCCTTCACCCTGTTTTATACATGAAAAACAGAGGCTCCAGAACTCAAGTCAACTTGTCTGAAATCACACAGCCAGTAAGTGGCAGGGATGAGACCACATTCTGGTCACCTGACCCCAAGTCAGGAAGTGTTTTTCTCCTCAGCCACCCCCAGCATTAGCATCTTTGGAGGAAACACGAATGCAGACCACACCTCTCCCTTCCCTTACAACCTCATCTCAGTATCCCAAGACAGGCTCCTCCACTGTTTCTTGCCCATTTTCTATCCCCACTACTACCTATGGATGCAAATACACCAGCCCCATGTGGACACCTCAATGGTCGACCGTGGCCCAATTCCCTAACCCCCCTCAATGATCCTTAAGGATGACCTAGCACTTTGAGATGGGGTTCACTATCAAGGCCTTCTCTGGAAGAGTATGAGACTCTGCTGAGAAGAGGGGGTCCTAGAGGTCACAGAAAAAGCACATTGGCTTCAGGGTCTCCTTCATGCTCACAATGTCTCTGAAGCAGACAGGCCTCTTATCCCCTTTCACCGATGGGAAAACTGAGGTTGCAAAGTGAGTTGACCTGCTCTAAGTCTAATAAGAAGCAGATGTAGGACTAGAACTCAGGTCCTCTGATTTCTGGCCCAGTGATCTTTCCATCACAGAAGAGCATACTACGAACTCAGGCTCTGAGGCCTAAAGGTCTGCATCCAAATCTCAGCCCCACTACTTATACGCTGTGTGGTGCTAGGCCTAATACTTAACCTGTCTCGTTTCCCATAATTGCAACATGAAGAAAACAGTCCCCATCTCAGGCAGTTGTTTTGAGGATTAAATGGGATAATATACGTAAAAGAGACAGTGTGGTGCCTGGCACATTGCAAGCTCTGATATCACACAACCCTAATGGGGTAGCAGTAGGACTTTTCCATCTTGTCTCCCCACTTATCCAAGGCCCAAAAGGCTTTAGTCTGGAGGCCAGGCGTGGTGGCTCATATCTATAATCCCAGCACTTTGGGAAGTCAAGGTGGGAGGATCACTTGAGGCCAGGAATTCAAGACCAGCCTGGGCAAAATAGTGAGATTCCCATCTCTTCAAGGAAATTTTAAAAATTAGCCAAATGTGGTGGCATGCACCTGTAGTCCCAGCCACTCGGGAGCCTGAGGCAGGAGGATCACTTGAGCCTAGGAGTTCAAGGCTACTGTGAGCTATGATCATGACACAGCACACTAGCCTGGGCAACAGAGTGAGACGACTCTGTCTCCAAAAAAAAAAAAAAAGGCAAGGCTTTAGTCTGAAAACAGGCCCCTGTGGGGGGCTGCACCAACTTAGATGGAACCAGCTTTTTCCTTGCAAGGCCTGACCAGTAGCCTCCACCTAATTTTCAGATCTTACTGAGATGACTTCGAACATGCTCCTTTCTCTGTCACAAAGGCATTTCCCTGCCCTCCCTCCAACTCATCCTCAGTGGCACCTCTGAGGCCAGGGTGGATTAGGTCCCACAGGATCCTCGACTTACAGCCCTGTCAGGACACTACCACTATTATCAAAATTGGTTGTTTACTTGCCTGTCTTCCCCACTAGACTGAGAGCCACTTGAAGGCAGGAACTGTGCTATATGCTGTTTTATCCTCAGTATCTATCTATATTAGTTTCCTATTGCTCCTCTACAAGTTACCACAAATTTAGTGACTTAAAACAACACAAATTTATCACCTTAAGGTTCTGGAGGTCAGAAGTACGAAATCAGTTTCACTGGGCTAAAATCAAAGTGTCAGCAGGGCTGCATCCCTCTGGAGGCCTTGGGGCAGAATCCATTCTTTGCCTCTTCCAGCTTCTAGAGGCCATCCACACTCCTTGGCTAGAGGTCCACATCACTCTGACCTCTGCTATCCTCCTCATACATTTCCTTCTTTCCACTCTGACCCTCTTATAAGGACCCTTCTGATTATATCAGGCCCACCCAGATGATCCAGCATAACTGCCCCATCCCAAAATCCTTCCCTTAATCACATCTAAAAGTCCCTTTTCCCATATAAAGTAACATATTTACAGGTTCTAGGGATTAGAACATGAACATCTTTGCGGGGGGGAACCATCATTTGGCCCACCCCACTATCATAGCACCTAGCAGATGCACAGTGACTGCTTGCCTTGTGCAAGAGATCATGCTCCATGTGGTCCTAAAGCACTGAGCAGTAGAATCTTCTTGGCTAGTTTAGTAGGGACCCAAAGCTTAGACCCCATATTCTAGCCAAAATCTCCCACAGAGGGCCCTGAAAGTCATTCCTCCTTCCATAACCTGCAGCTCCAGGTTTTTCCAGCTAACCTAGAAGTAGTTACCTCCATACCTCCACTCTAGGTAAATACCTACTAGGTGATTCTCTGAATTCTCAAAGTATAGATAGATAACTCGATCTCAAAAATCATCCAGTAATTGCCCTTTAGAGAGACTGACAGGCACAATCTTAGTCGTCCTGGAGCTCACAGTTGACACAGCGTCCTCACAATGTGAACTGAAGCCAAATGGTAGCAGGAAAAGGGCTCTATCATTGAGCAGCATGAGTCAGATTTGATAAATACGACACATTCTTTGAAATTCTATCAAAATCAAGCCTTAAATTAGCAGGCTATGGCAGCAACCTAGCAACCCAACCACATTCATTTCCACTTGAGCCTGGTACCTGGATAAGAAGGTATCAGATCCCAATGGGAGTCAGACCACGGAGGAAAGGGGTCCTGAGCTCACTCACCTTGTGGAATGCAGCAGGTGGCTATAAGGGGTAACTGAAGGAGCCCAAGCTGGGATCTGAATCCTCACTACTCTCCACCCTATCCTCTGCAATCTTGGGTTTGTTAATCAACTTCTCTGAGCTTTCTCAATACACACACAATGAGCCCATTGATACTGACCCACAGGTAAAATGCCCAGTGAGTAGTATGTTTTCACTAAGGGCTGGCTCTCTTCTTCCTGTCCCTGAACTAATAAAGCTGGCCCAACAAGTAAATCCATTAGGGGAGAATGTAAATTGGTGTAAATGCACTGTTTCCCTAAGGTTAACCACACATCGCCCACACATTACTTCCGTAATTTCCCGATATCTTGTCCAACCTGAACTTCCACTTTTTTTCTTTAACTAGACCATAAGGACTCTAGCCATATTCTAAGCAATAACAGCTGCCAAATGATGAGTTTGAAGTTCCAGCTGTGTTGTTCTTCAAACACACATGAAAAATATCACATAATCATATATAAAACTATTAAAAAATATTCATCCCTGTATTACTCTGGTAGAAAAAACCTGAGTTCTGGTCCTGGCTCAACTAAAAACATGTATTTTATATGCCCAGGTCACTTCTCTTCTCTGAGACTGTTTTCCCCAATAAAAAAATAAAAAGGATGGTCCAGATCTTTCCATTCTCTTCCAGTTCTGATAGCTGAGGTTTATTGACCCAAATAAGCAAAAGAACCCCAGCAAGGAAATTTTTAAAAAAACAAATACCACTCAATATAATTAGAATCATTTATCTTAACACCAGAGAGAGAAAAGGATGAGAGAGAGAATGACAAAGAGATGTACACCCTACCTTCCTTCATCACAAAAGACTCTGACTTTGTGCTTCCCTTTTATGGGGTTTGTTATACCAGCAGTTTTTCGTAAGAGAGGGCACTTGGTTTTGTAACCTGGATTTGAATCTCAGCTTGGGTGGTGGTTAGTTTTATCACCTTAGGCAAACTATTTAACCTCTGAGTTTTACAGTTATAAAATGGGCAATACCTCCTTCACAAGGTTGACTGGGGATTAAGTGTGAGTAACTTGTATAAAGCACCTGGAGCTAACTGGATATAACAGACATTTGCTATTAATTTTATGCCTGTACTAATTGGATGAGTACACATCTGCCTCTCCCACTTAATCTTTTTTTCCTTTTTTTTTTTTTCTTCAAGAAACAGGGTCTCATTCTGTCACCTAGGCTGTAATGCAGTGGCACAATCACAGCTCGCTGCAGCCTCGAATTCCTGGGCTCACCAGATCCTCCTGCCTCAGCCTCCTGAGTAACTGGGACTACAGGCACATGCCACCAGGCCCGGCTCTCTCCCGCTTAATTATAAACTCTGAAGGTAGGAATGTCTTGCTTATCTTTCTCTCCCCCACAGTGCCCTAGCACAGTGCTTCACACAAAATAAAGGGCTTGACCTGAATTTATAGGGAATCAAAGCTCACAGAAAGAGGCCAGGTGTGGTGGCTCACACCTGTAATCCTAGCATTTTGGGAGACTGAAGTGGGAGGATTGCTTGAACTCAGGATTTCAAGACCAGTCTGAGCAACATAACGAGACCCTCATCTCTGCAAGAAAATTTTAAAAACTAGCCGGGTGTGGTAGTGCATGCCTGTAGTCCCAGGTACTTAGGAGGCTGAAGCAGGAGGATGGCTTGAGCCCAGGAGTTGGAGGTTGCAGTGAGCTCTGATCATGCCACTGTACTCCAGCCTAACAGAGCAAGACCCTGTCTCCAAAAAAAAAAAAACAAAAGCAAAAAACAAAAACCTCACAGAAAGAATGCCTGCTCCAAGGCAGGGAACCAGATATGCCCAGAGATGTACAGATAACAAGCAAATCTCCCCTGATGAAAACAAATGTCCCTACTTGCTAAAAAAAAAAAAACCAGTTTTCAGAAATCTACCAAAATGTAAGCAGTGGTTGTCTTTGGCACCTGGTCCACAATTCTCCCTTTGTACTGTAATATCCTAAATTTTCTACAAAGTATATATAATAGGAAAAATTATTAGAATTATTTTAAGGATAATAATTTTATTATGCTTTCTGAGTCAGAAAGTCAGAGACCTGAAGTCCAGTCTCTGCCATTACAACATCTAGGCTACCTGACCTCAGGCAAGTCACCCCACATTCCAGTAAAATGACAGGAACTCTACCCACTCTGGCGACACCACCAGGCTGCTGTGGGAGTAAGGTGCCCAGGTCCATGCTGTGGAAACCCTTTCTCTAATAACCAGAGCTCTGGAATCTCCTGAGCATGCCTGGAGTCCCACCAGTGGCTTTTCACTTTTTATTCCAAACCAGACCTGTACTCCTTTATTGGTGTCACACCTTCATAACTGTTGTTCCTGTCATAAAAAGAGAAAATAATCCACAAAGTTACAGTCTTTTTCTTATCTTATAAACATGCTACAAAAGTAATGAGAATGAATTTGGGGCTGTGATCGTAACTCTGTTAATGAGCATGACCCATGTTTGAAACACCACCAGCCAGGAGCCCTTATTTTCATAAGGTGTTTTGTTTCTCCCTTAAAAAAAATTTTTTTTAACACATTGAAAACTTCAGACCTCTGCTCACTGGCAGATCATGTGGAGCAGAGGGAAGGAGGCAGAACAGCTAACCAGACACATCAGAAAGAAAAATGGGACCTTGAAAACTCTGAGCCTAATGGTAGGTTCTAGACCAAACATATCCCCTGCCTAAAGTCAAACCAAACCAGCAACTTCTTTCTTAAAGGGCACCACTAGGCAGGGTGAGTGCAAGAGGGTTACAGTCCCATGCAAGTGACACTTAAAAGTCACAGCCACAAAGGCACCATGTCCATAAACCCTACAGGGCCTGTGGATGAGGGGGCAGAGAGAGCCACCAAAAGAACAAACTGACCAATAAGGACCTCTTTTACTCATTTTACAAACTTATATCCAGATTTAGCCTGGAATGTTAGAATAGGTCAATGGAAGAAAGGCAGTGTGCAAACACATTTGTAGAAACTTTGGCTTATTCCTACTCTGGTAGATAGGTCTTCAGATGCATGATTTCCAACAGGGGTCAGCTATCCAACAATAACAATTATAATTCATTATAGCTTGATTTCCTCATCAATAAAATGTGGATAATAAACTGCATCATAAATTGTTCTGAGAATTCAATGAGATAATACATGAAAGCACTTAGAACAGTGTCTTGTACATAGTAAGCTATCAGTAACATGTAATGCCACATGACAGTTTAGTATATGTTATCCCATTTGGTCCTAAGAACAACTATGTGAGGCAGGTTTAATTATTCTCACGGGACACTGGCTCAAAGAGATAAGAGGACTTGTCCAGAGTCACACAGCTAAGAAGTTGCTCTTAGGACTAACATTCCAGAATCCTGGCTGGACCAGAGAAGTTTGCTTCAGCAGGAGTTTGAGCAAGCTACCTTTCCAGTTCAGCTGTGCTTTCCCTCTCCTCTCATTTGTGGGTACCCACAGGGCATAGCTCTGGAATACTTTTACTTTCACCAGAGATAGTACAAACCCTAGGGAAGAACTTTGTGCCTGTAGTCAGGGATTCACAGGGTCTCCAATGCCTCTTTAAATAAGGAGGCTGGAAAACAGGTTTGATGTGAAAGTCAGATGAAACCTTTCCAGGACAGTTATCACATCTGACCCTAGAAGCCAAAGTATGGCCTCAAGTAGCAGCACAAAATGACATTTCTGACATTCTTATTTTCTACATAATAAAAAAAAAAACTTCTCTGCTAATGATCCAAGGGTCCTCTAGTTACCTTAATTAATAAAATATAATAGCTACCAATTAGTAAGCACTGTGTTAAATCCTTTAAAACATCTCATATAATCCTCAAAATTATCACAGGGGAGTGGGGGAAGTATCCTTATCCCTATTTAACAAACAGGCAAAGGAAGTGAGACTCAGAGAGGCTGAAGGACATAAAGCTAGTAAGCAGCAGACACTGAGTTTGAACCCAAGTCCCCAGATAAATTGCCACACCCCATCTGTGTCAATGAACCCCTTATTCCCTCTCCTCTCATTCTTGGGTACCCACAGGGCATAGGTCTGGAATACAGGCCTCTTTTACTTTCACCAGAGACAGTACAAACCCTAGGGAAGAACTTTGTGCTTTTGCAAACCAAGACTGCAAAAGCTGCCAGGGTCTTTCTCCTCCTGATCTTGCCTGATTCAGAACAAACCATCAAAGCACCCCTCTCTTAGCCAGGGTTAGCTTCTTCTGCCACCTATCCCACGAAAAGGCTCCCCGCCACAGCTGCTGCTGAGGATCACAGTAACCACCATCAACCCTGTGCCTCTTTTAAGAGGGAGGGGAGAATACAAGTCAGCAGCTGGTGCAGAGACAGACTGCCCCTCTTCCCAGGTAGCAGAGTGAGTCAGGCCTCAGGACAGAGGTCTCAGCTGGTGGCTGGACTCACCACAGCCTGCTCCACCCAGTGCAGACATTAGGAGCAAGACACACAGAATCTCCAAACTAGCCCTGCTCAGTCCTCTGTCTCCACCACCCATAGTGACTCTGACCCCCTCACACCACAATCTCACAGCCTGTCTGACAACTGCCTCACTTTCCCCACAATCCCTGATGCCCCTCCCACTCCACTCACAGTGCCCATCTACTCTTTCCAGAATCACCTTGTGTAGCTGCACCCCAGGCAGTGACTGGGCCATCAATGAATATTCAGCCATGGCCAGCAGGCCAAAAGTCAAGCAGACATTAGATGGCAGGCTTGGGCAGACTGTCCATAATAGAAAAACCTTGTTCTTAATCAGGGTCATCTCCAAACCCTCAACATGCAGAGTGCCAGCAGCTCAGAGCAGGGCTGGAGGAGGTGGCAGCCTAAAAGCAAGAGCTGAGCGTACTGGGGGAGGGATGCCACTGAGTGTACACACAACAAACCCAGGTGGCAGGACAGGTGGCATGGATTCCCCAATAACCCAGGGTAACAGAATCAGCAGCCTCTCCAAAGTCAAGCCCTCCTTCACTCATTTCCTCCCTGGGAGGCTGGGGTGAGGTGGGGACTACATGTCTCTGGGCAGCGATCAGGGCAGCCCAGCCCATGGAAACCAAAGGAGGGAGGCAGGTGAACCCAGCAAGCCAAGTCACGGAAGGGGACAGAGAATTGGGGAGAGGGATGTGGGGGAGCACAGCAGCCTGTCTCAGAGAACCTCTTTGATCCGATGCACAGCCCACATCCAGAGGTAAAATCTCCCTCCCTGCACTCCTGGACTCCCATAATCCCACCCCCCTCCCCACACTACTGTACCCCCCTCTTGTACTTCCAAGAATGTCAACTTCCAAGACATGCTCCTCCTCCTCCTCCTCATACTCTACAGGTCCTTCAACCCTTTGGTTTACAGAACTGAATACTCTATCTAAGCCAGCAGAGATAATAGCTTCCCAAGTCTCTAAGGCACAATGCTACCAGGAAGGCTGAGTCTGGCAACTCTCCATCCCACCTCCCCAAAGCCCAGCCTCATCCACAGCCTTCCACGTAAGGACTGGGCCCTTCCATTCCCATCTGTTAGGGCCCCGCCCAGAAATACCCCAGCACACACAGAGCACACCCTGTCTTAGATAAACCCGCTCTCCGACCAGGAGGGGAGGGAAACTGAAACTGCCTGAGGGAGGAGCTTCACTCCGCCCTCACAATTCCCAACCTGGACCCCCACATTCCTCTCCTGTGGAGGGCCCTAGCAGAGACAGGTCAGGTAACCACCTGACACCTTTGCCTCAGCCCACGGACCCCCTAAAGACAGGGGTCTGAAAATACACCCAAGGGCACTTGTGGAGCGTGTGAGGAGGTTTTCAGGCATTGGGGCTGGGACAGGGCAGCGATTTTCAGGCCGCATCTGACTCTGCTGGGAGGATTCAGGTCTCACACACCTGGTCTGGAAGCTTCACCAGGAAGCTGCCCTGAGGCAGGGGACCAGAATGAGGTTCTTTTTGAAAGGCTAAAGAGGAAAGGTACAGCTGGTTCCAGATAGATAAAAACTGAGGGGCGCTCCCTTTCTGCCTCCCCCCACAAGACAGGGCTGTCACACAGTCTGGGAAAGGGGATCCCTTCCACGAAGTGCTGGTCCCTGGGGGAATGACCACATCCATCTCAGGAAATAGACTACAATACCTTAAGCATAAACCTTGACTGCCAAAGCCAAAAAAGAAAGGGTGGGGGGACCTGCAACCCACCAATCTCATTTCCCGATTCCCTCTCTCCAGCCTAAGACACATTAATAATTAACTTGCCTACCCAGGAGCTTGCCGGCATTGCCATAAAAGATGAGTAATAGCACCGGAGCCCCTGCCCCACGTCTGCGGGCTCCAGGGCTCGGGGCTGGGACGGGCGCCTGGAACAAAGCCTCCGCATTCCTCTGGGAAGGTGTGTCTGAAACTAGAGCTGTCACTGGCGAGAAGCTGACCCCTTACCTCTTCCTCAGCCGGCTCCCGGCAAGTGTGGGTGGAGAGGCTCCCGGGGGAGGAGGACAGGAGCCCCAACGCGCCGGGTAGAACGCTTAGCGAGGTCGCCTTTGCCCACCTGCGGGTCCCCACCCCCTCCCACCGCTGGCCAGCTGCTGTCCCCGCAGCCTGTACGCCTCCGGGGCGTAGGGCCCCCAACCACAGCCGATTTCGGGAAGCCGCGCTGTCTGCTGAGAGATAATCCTGTTACCATGAACGCAGGCTGTACTTGGAGACCCGATTCTTAAAACAACAAGGCAGCTCCCTCGGTGCCCTTCCCGATGAGTAACCCAAAGCCGGCCGCCGGCTCAATGAATCCTCTCACAGAAACTCCAGCGGCCGGCTACGGCTCCCTCCACGCCAGCGCCCAGACACAAAGCACCCCCAAAAGCTGCCTGTGCACCCTGTACCCTGCCGGCCCGACAGCCCGCAGGCCCCCGAAAGTTACAATGCGCGCACACACCTGCAGGCCCCCCTTGGCGGCCCCCGCCACAGCCCCAGGGCGGCGGGGCACGCGTCCTGGCGCCGGCAGCACCGCGGCTCCATGCGCCGGCTCCGCGAACCCGGGCTGGCCACCGGTCAGCGGCGCTGGGCTGCAGAGCGCGCCGGGGCCTCAGCGCGCCCGCGGCACATTGCGCGCCCTCCTCGTCCTAGCCCAGGCCTTTCTGAAGAGCCCACACCCACTTGACATCAGCGCGGACCAAAGCACGTGGCGCAGCGCCAGACGGCGGACCCCGGCAGCCCAGAGCGCGCGCCAGGTGCTGCCGCTGGGCCAGGACGGCGCGTCCGAGCGCAGCACATTCCTTTTCTCGCAGACGATGCTGCAAGCGGGAGGCGGTAGGGAGACGGAGGAGGGGGAGGGAAACCGGCTGAGGGGCAGGACCTGCGGCCTCAGAACTGCGCTGCTCTGGCGCCCAGCCAGCCACTAGCAGACCTGACATCAGTTGCCGCAAGTGCCCATCGACTGTGAAGACCAGCCTGCTCGTGACCCGGGTTGCTGTCCTCTCCCCTCCAAAAGCCCTGACCTTGAATTCTCTTCCCCAGAATGATTCAAGGAGGCTTCTTTCTAACAATCACTACTAAATTGCCCGGGCTGATTCTGACAAGCCAGGAATGAATGCTTGGTTGGATGTGGTTGCTGACCCCATCGCCCAGGAGACCGCTATCAGGCACCCAGCCAAGCGGACCATACCCTCTGGATCGGCTGGTCTCTTTCTCTTTTCTCAATGCCCTTGGCAATAAGGGATGGCTCTCCTGGTTCTGTAGACAATCAGAAACAGCACCACCCAGCAGCCCACACACACTTGTAATTCATTCATTAGCATCCATCCAAATATTCAAACATTCAAACATTTATTAAGGCTTAGTATGTGCCAGGAGTAACAGATAGAAGATAAAGTTCCTACACTCATAGAGCTTATAGTCTAGTCAGGGAGAGACACATTAAATACAGAACAAAGTGATTACAGTTGTTGCACGGGTATTAAAGAGGAGCTGTAAGAATACACAATGGAGCCCTAAATTGTCTTGGCAGTCAAGAAAGGCTTCCGTGAGGAAGTGACACTTGACTGCTAGGGTATGAAGATGAGACATCCACGGGGCAGGAAAATTCAGGCACAGACACTTTGGTAAAGTGTGAGCTTGCTCCCATTCACAGGTGGAGATGATTAAGCAGAAGAGAACTGCCATGACAGGGACACCTGGGCTTTTGCCCAGGAGTGGCATAGGGTGGCTCACAGGCCCTAGAAGTCTGGCTATCAGTCCAAAGAGGCCATTGTGTCTGTTTTCTCATCTCCCCCTGACCTATGGCTGTCCTACCTCGATGAAAGAGCACTGCATAGGAAGTCAGGAACCTGCACTTCTGGCTCCAACTCCATCATCAATCTGCTGTGTGGCCATACAGGAATCCCTTCCACTCTCTGGTTTCAGTGTTTCTATCTAAATTGAGGGTCTGGATTAGGACAGTGCTTCTCCATATATTTTTTAAAAACCCACATTCCCTTCTGGATAAATATACAAATGTCATTCTATTCTGTACCTTCTATGATGACAAGACCAAATTATCTTCCAAATCAAAAATTATAATATTGAATATGCTTTTTAAGACTGCACATGCTTTTTAACTATTAAGCAATATTCTCTCTTTAGATAAATATGGCTGAGGATAGCTTGGAGGCATAAGTAAAGAAAAAGCCTCCAAGCTCACCCTTCTGTTATAGGTCCCAACCCTCCCACATAAACCCGTTCACCATCACTTATCATCTCTAGCCTTGTTTCTTTTATTCTTTCCAAGATAAATTGGCCAGGCAATGAACAGAAGCTCTGGGTCATCCAAAAAAAAAAAAAAAACACCAGGCAGGCTATGGAAGACTCCTTTGAATGATAATTTCCAGTAATGCTGGAACCTAGGGACAATTTAGCAAAATGAATTAAAAGCCTTAAAAATGCTCATATTCTGTGAAACATCAATTCCACATCTAAGAATTTATCCACATGACTTAATTGTGGATGGGCACAATGATTTATCCACAAGGATGTTCATTTCACTATTTTAATAACAGCAAATAAATGGAAATAACCTAAATGTACAACAGGAAATTGGTTAACAAACTGTGGTACATCCTTACTATGGAATATATGCAACTTAAAAAATGATATATATAATACTTACTATTGAATAAAACAAAAGGCTACAAAACAAATGATCCTAATTATATGTATGTGTGCATGTGTGCAAGTATGTTGGGGGGTTTGGGGGTGATAAGCCCATGTGTTCATTTTTCTTAGTGGTTGACTCAGAACCTACCACCTGAAGCAAAACATGATGCCACTATAGCATATTATCCTCATAACAAGTAAATCTATTAACCCATATTAAAGTTATAGAGCCTTAATATTAAAACAGGATGGAATAACCCTTACAGGCAAGCAGGAACACAGTTCAATTTTCCACCACCATCCACTCACCATTAGGGATTTGACAGCAATCTTAAAGGTAGAATGGTTTTGCCCCCAGACTTTTCATTTCATATAGATTTTTGTTGTTCTTTCCTTGAGTTTAACTTCAGTGTGCATAAAAATAACTGTCCATGGTAATTTAGGGTATGTTTGACTTTATGAGTTTGTTTGTTTTTTTCACCATACACTCTGACTTTAGAACCTAATCACTGTATGAAAGTTCAGTAAAAAAATGACTGCCAGAAGGATATTTACTAAAATGTTAACAATGTCAGAATTACTAGTGATTTTTATTTCCTTCCTTGGGATTTTCTAAGTTGTCTAACAATAAACATATATTACTTTGCTAATCAGAACATAAAATGCTGCTTAAAAATAACAGGGTTAAAAACCCACCAAAAGATAAAAAAAGAAACTATGCCTGGACTTTAAAAGGGGTGACTCTGACCGTGCCCTTCATATCCTTACCCTCTGCCAGCTCTGTGATAGAGCCCCAGTTGGTGCCCCAACACCCAAGGACAGATAGTACATTGTCGCTAGGATACCATGCAGGAAAAACTGGCAAGAAAATTATTTTTACATTTACCTCCTGGGCTGTGCTTATAACGATGCCCAGAAGCTTAGACTACAGCTTCCAAAATGAAGCAGCCTCGACCATCAGCTAATGGATCTACCCCCTACTTCCAAAACTCTCTACCAAATATTCAGGGTTCTTAATAAGCTGAGAGCACATAAGGCATATACCCTTTGTCCTAAGGACTCAAAACTGTTCAGCCTGCTTTTCCCACACCTGGTGTGCCACCAAGTACACAGGCAAGAACCAGTTGAATAAGAGCAAGCCATAAATGAGACTGGACTCAGTGATAACTGGTTGGATAATCTGTGCCTTCTCTTCCCCTTGGTAAATAGCTTAATAAAAGTTTTACTTTCCTTTTTAGGGACATGGATGGAAAAGCACTTGAACAAAGTGTACTGCACCACCCCATGTAGGGAATTATTATTTAATGAAAATACATGCTAGGAGTTTTGGGGGGAGAAGGGAGCTGGCTAGTTGTGGGTTCTTTAGCACAAGGCTGTTAAACTACAATTTGCCTCACGTTTTGGGCTTTTCAAAAACCTAGAGTGCTCACAGATCAGAGGCAGGAGCAGAGATAGGAAAGATAACTGTGCTGATTTCCTCTTGTGGCATAACTCAGGAACTCTTACATCAAGGACAGAAGGCAGGTAGGATTAAAACTCCAAGCTGGGGGCCCAGGTTTCTCAAAACACAATAGGCATCCAGGTACATGGCGTGCACCTGTAGTCCCAGCTACTCGGGAGGCTAAGGTGGAAGGATCAGTTGAGCCCAGGAGTTCTGGTCTAGCCTGGGCAATGCAGTGAGACCCCATCTTTGAATAGAAAACATACACACACACACACACAAACACATACAATAGGCAAAAAACACCAGGGCAGGATCTAAAGATGAGGGAAGTTTGTATTATTTGACCACTTTAATTCAATAATCATTTAATCCCCACCAGTCATTGAAAATAGTCACACCCTCTGCTAAAAATAAAATGCATGACTTCCAAGCCAGAGACAGCTGCCATTAGGTTACATTTTAAATCTAAGAGTCTAATCAAGCTAATTTTACTGTTATTGTGTCTATTAAAATATGGGGCCTGGGCAAGGTGGCTCATGCCTGTAATCCTACCACTTTGGTAGGCCGAGGTGGGAGGACTGCTTGAGGCCAGGAGTTTGAGACCAGCCTGAACAACACAGTTAGACCTCGTCTCTATAAAAACTAGAAAAAAATAGCTGGTGGTGCACACCTGTAGTCCTAGCTACTCAGGAGGCTAAGGCAGGAGGATCGCTTGAGCCCAGGTGTTTGAGGTTGCAGTGAGCTATGATGACACCACTGCACTCTACCCTGGGCAATGGAATGAGACTTTGTCTCAAAAACAAAAACAAAAACAAAAACAAAAACATGGGACCTTTGTTTAGACAGTGAACAGGGGAAGGAAAGCACAAACATTAAGGGCCAATAGTTTTGATTATTCCAGAATTGTTTCGGAGAAGGAAGTAACAAAAACAAACCTGAATTTCAAAAGTAACTTTAATTGGACCAAATGTATCATAAGACCCACCCCCTCAAGAGCTGACCAGCCCCCCATAGCCAGGCAACAGCTCAGGGACAGAAATGAGGCTTCCTGCTTCACCTAACCTGGAAACATCGAACACACTGACTAAGGAAGCCAATTTGGGCCTGGGACTGGGGCCTACAGGTCATTAAGGTGGGAAAAAGCCTACTTGCTCCATGGTCAGAGACCAAAAGTCACCCAAATAAGAATTTTGTTAAAATGAATAATTAATAATTAAATACATAGCTTTATAGATTTTTTTTAAATCAAAGAACAAAACCAAATCACAAAACACCTAATTAGCTAGAACACATATATGACCAATGATCTTCATACTTCCATTTCAACCAGATTAACTCCAGGTTAGAAATACAGATTCCAGGGGCCTACCCCCAGAGAATCTAATGCCAAAAGTTTAGAGTGAGCCAGTAATGTGTATTTAAGCAAGCACCCCAGGTGATTTGGCCACTTCTGGCTTAGATCCCACATTTTGAGAAATTCTAAGCTAAGAGGCCAAGAAGGCCTAACACGCCCGTCTAACCTTACCTTCTACCAGGAGTCACCTAAGTAGGCTTGAATTCATAATTGAAGCTGAATGGAATCCAACTGGTACCTCTTGTGAAACCTCACCAAAATTAACAAAACTAGGGCATGAGGAAGAATGCCACAGAGAGGAAAATACAAATAAAGGAAGCACCCACCACATAGGAAGTTCTACAAAACTGTTAACTTTTAAAAGGATGAGGATGGTATACTTTTGACACCTGTACAGTCTCATCTTGTACTCATAAGCTAGGTATGAACTCTCGAAACCCACCGGTGTTATCACCTAAAAACTCCCTAAACTCACGTAGACCTGCATTAAAATCTGGGCTCACCACTTACCAGCTGGGTGGTCTTGGATAACTTTTTTCTTCCCTGAGACACTATTTCTTCAACTCTAAAATGGGATTAAAAATACCTACCCCTGTAGTATTTTTATGGGGATTAAATAACAGAATTGTGTAAGTGCATGGGACACAGCAGGTACTAAGTAAATGGTGGCTATCATTATTCATTCAATAGATAAACATTTTAGGGCCTTCTACAAATCAGTTATTATAGGCACAAGAGATACAGTAGTGACAAAAGAGACAGGGACAGAAATACATATAATAAACAAGTAAACAAATTATTTCAGATATTGATGTATACACTACGAAGAAAACAAAACAGTGATATGTGCGGGTCAGGGTATGTATCAGGAAAGGCCTCTCTAAGATGTGGCATCTAAGCTAAGATGAGGGGATGAGCAGTCCAGCCAGAGAACAGATGGGAATAAACTATTCCTCGGACGAAAGGACAGTGACGCTGGAGGTCAGTGACTATGGGGAAAATAGGAAAAGATGAAGTGAGTAGTCAGGTTAGCAGGGGTTATATAGGACCTTGTAATACCCGATAGGAATTTGAATGCACCATGGAAGGATGGGTTTAAAAGAAAGGAGAGGCATGATCTGATTTGCTTTTCAAAAAGACTTTTATAGTTTCTACATGGAGAATGGCCTGGGGATTAGGGACAATAAACAAAAACCTAATATTTATTCAGTGCTTAACTGTGTGCTCTGAACTGTCCTCAGAACTTTATATGTATGATCTCCTTTAATCCTCATGAAAACTTTTTGATACGAGCATCACAGTGAGTGGGGGATCCAGCGTGCAAAGCCAGTCTAACTGCAGTGCCACGACGATGTCTTTGAAAAGAAGAGGGGACAAGTAGGGACAAGAGACTACTGCAGCAGTATCTGCAAGTAGGCAGGACAGGGTTGTGGCTGGCCCAAATGGCAACAGGGAAAATACTGACAGGGATTCAGCTTTGCAAAATGTCTTGGTGGTAGAGCCAACAGGACTTACTGATGTGATTTATGACAGGTGAAGGAAAGAGAAAAACAAAGATGACTTCCAGGTTTTTGGTTTGAGCAACTGAGTGGATGCCAGTGCTATTTCCTGAGACGTTAAACCTGGGGAAAGAACAAATCAAGGGGAGGGGAGGCGTTTAAATTAACCAAGAACTCTGTTTTGGACATGTTAGTTTGCCATTTCCATTAAATGTCTAAGTGGAGACGTCACGAAGGCAGTGAGCTGTGGTAGTCTCCACTCAGGGGAGGGGTCGGGAGTGGAATGAGTGGTACCTCATTGTCCTGTGACTCCTTACTGAGTGTATGGGGAGGGTGGCTCTCCCAGCTACAGACCTGCAGTTGCTTGTAACAAGCAAGAGCAGAGCTATATCTCAGCATAAGGTTGTAACTTGCTCTAAGGCTAAAAGCACCCTGCCCAGCCCACCCTCTGTGATCCAGCAAAGTCTGCATCCCAGCCCCATCCTCTGAACCAGCTTTCTGGGAGCCTACCTAAGCAGTATCTTTCAGGATGACCTCCAAACGCAACATGAAGCACTCTGGCCCTGGAGGAGAGGCTGGAAACAGGAGCCATAGGAGAAAGGTTATCAGGCATCATGCCGGCTTGTGAGAAGAGGACTCCTGCCCCCCTCTTCTACTTCAACACTCCTTTTTTTGGTCCTCCTATCACTACAGCCCATCCGGGTGTGAGGCCCTGGAACCACTCGCAAGGGCCTGAGTGCCATGATAATGAAAGGGTTTCCAAAATAAACCTCCCACATTCAGGCTTCCCAAATGCCCAGGTTACAGCATTTCCAGACAAATATTAACCTCGCTTGATAAAATACTTTTGGTATTGACCCCTCCTTGGCTCAGAGGAAGTGGGTGTGTGCTAGAGGTCAGGTAGAGGTTGGAAGGGGAAAACAAAAAAAAAAGCAATTTTTAAAGTTCAGCTGAAATGTCAGGAACATGAAGCAGCCCATGTTTACACAGAGCTTTCCAAAACCAAGAGTAGCTTCCAAGTAGCTTTAAAAAAATGGCTACATCAACTCGTCCAATGAAGTGGCTTTTTAGCTTAACAGAAATAGTACCAGACTATTCTCATTCTCCTTGTCTCCTTAGGCTTCATCTCCTAATAAATACTCTTGCTAGTCCTGATTGTTTTATTTTTTTGTCCATATTTTATCCTTTCCCATAAGCTGCCTCGAATCCACCACAGAACAGGATAAAGCAATAAATGAATAGACAAATAGTGCATAGTCTTGACATTCCTGCATATTAAACTTTCAGATCTATGTAATCAATAAAGGTTGTTCATTGTGAATATAAACTGGAGGTTAAGGGGAGGAAATACTCTAATTAATATGTAAAATACTTCAAAAATTTGATCTCTTTATGTAGAAAAATAAGAGTCTGGTTATAATTAGCACCTGTATTTTTCATGTTTTTCTGTCCCTAATTGCCTAAACAATAATTCATGGGGAAAGTGGGTGAAATCTTATGTACTACATGCGTAAGGGTGATTTGGTGGCTCTTACCATTCAAACCAGGAACAAAAGGATGCCAGTTCAATAACTATGCTACTTCATCTTCCAAATAAGACTTGTCAAAGCCACCACAGGGAAATCAGAATAAGACTCAATCTAAATCTATCCACAAACAAAGCTGGAATCTGTCAGTCCTCTCCTGGTGTGGGGAGGTAAAGGCATCCCAATGCCCACTGCTATTCTCTAGTGTCCTTCTGATGCAGAAACAAGTTTTAGAATATGAAATATCCAGCAGCCTGGGAGCACAACTTTGGAAACATAAAAATTATTAGGTTTTCTGAATCACTGCCATGAGCTAAAATCCCTACTGAGACTAGTGGGCCAAAGATAGACACCAAAAGCCTTGTCACATTTACAAACATCACCCTAA
This sequence comes from Daubentonia madagascariensis, assembly GCA_023783475.1. Taxonomy (NCBI): domain Eukaryota; kingdom Metazoa; phylum Chordata; class Mammalia; order Primates; family Daubentoniidae; genus Daubentonia; species Daubentonia madagascariensis. The sequence goes on along the minus strand of JAKFHU010001990.1, from coordinate 23,167,152 downwards.
GTGCCTTCTTCAGGGATACTCTCTAACATAAACCCGAATATAGCAATTATTCAGATCCCCATGTGCAAGCAGCACATGTTTTTGAGGAGGCTCATTCTCAAGGGAGCAAAGGAAGAGTGGTATTTTTGTCTAGCATCTTTTATCACCAGAAGTCACCAGAACCAGTATCTTGGCACTCCTAGAGCACACAGTGATGACAGATGCTTATAATGCTCACCCTGAGGACTTGCAACCTTGAAGAAGAACATACGGATCAAATTATGCCTTGATGCAGTTTGAAATGTGTTTTACTGCCTTCTAATGTTTTGAGGATTGACAATCTATGCGGTACACGGTAGGTGGCAACACTGAGCCACCAGAACACACCGTTTGCCAACCTTGCCGAATAAAATTTAATATGCAAATGAACCCCTAAACATTAGGTCTCTATTAGAATAATGACAACAGGGACAAAGCAATTAAAAACACATGCCTGACAAATTTGGAATCAAAAATACCATCAAATGTGCTTCCTGACATGTTGTCATTTTCCCACCTCAACACTCCCCAAACATCGGGCAAATCCAATTATTCCTTGAGACACCAGAATTGTGCCTTTTCTCTCCCTTTCTCTCTAGTGGCTTTTATGAAAATAATATTCAACTTCAATACGTCTGCATTTCAGGAGACAGTGTGACAAGAGCAATAAACACATTCACTGTGTGCAGAGACCAGGGAAAATGAGTTCTGAGACTGCCTTTGCCAACCCCAGGTGTGGGCTTTCCTTTCCCTAAACTCAAGAGAGACTGGAATGTAGCAGCTGTCAGAAAGCAGCAACGGCCTGTGCCAGAAATACCCTTGCTGAGCTGCTCTAATTGCCAAGAGATAAGAACCCATAACTCACACAGACACTTGTGGCTCATGCTCAGAAACAGCAGGCAGAAAGGAAAGAGCATGCATTCTGGAGTCAGACAGACTATGATGTGACTCTTACCAGTGATGTGACCTTGGGCAATCTGTCTCCCTCTCCCCTGAGTCTCAGTCTCCCTCACCTGTGAGGACTACCAGCAATGTGTACAAAGTGCCTACTACAGGACTGGACTTAGAGCAAGTGCATTACAATACACTGGAGTTGTTATTGTTATTAGCAATTTCTGAAGGGCACTGTGGAGGAAAATGAGCTTAGAAGGCTGGGCGCAGTGGCTTATGCCTGTAATCCTAGCACTTTGGGAGGCCAAGGTGGGAGGATCGCTTGAGGTCAGGAGTTCGAGATCAGCCTGAGCAAGACCTCATCTCTACAAAAAATAGAAAAATCAGCCAGGCATGGTGCCACACGCCTGTAGTCCCAGCTAGTCAGAAGGCTGAGGCAGGAGGATCTCTTGAGCCCAGAAGTTTGAGGTTGCAGTGAGTTATTATGATGTCACTGTACTCTAGTCCAGGCAACAGAGTGAGAGCCTGTCTCCAAGAGACAGTTGCACCCTTGAAAGGGCCTTGATTTTCTGTGAAGGCACTACAAAAATCAGTCACACAAAATCCCTGAATGCTTTGGCCTTATTCATTTGTTCAAACAAATATTTACTGTGTGCCAGGATTGTACCAGGCACTGAGGATAATACAGCCCTAGACTCATGAGGTTTAGAGTCTACTGGAGAAGACAAACTTTCAAAATAATCACATAAGTAGATGTGAATGTACATCTGTGATAAGTACTACAAAGGACAGGTATATGGCCATCTGTAACTTGGCCACCTAAAATGAGGAAATTGGCCCAGTCTGATGAGCCACATGATGAGTGGTTAATAAGACAAAGAGGAAAGTTGATGAGGACCTTGTTTATAAGAAGTCTAACTTAAAGAAACAAACTAGGAAGCACTTAGCTACCTCTAAACACCTTAACAACTAGGATGTTTTTCTTTTCTAACAGTAAAATCAGAAAACCTACTCTGTTCCCTTTTTCTTTTGGCTGTCAGGAAGCTCCAAGTGAATGTGAAGCTCAGTAGTAACATAGACCCTTAATTGGTGTGCCTTTATATTCTTCCCAGCTCCTTTGGTTTGTCTTCTTCCTCTTGCTTATATTTTCCCTAGTCCTGATTTCAAATTCCTATTTCTATTTTATCACTGTATCTAGAGTTCATGGACCTTTGGTAGAAGGAAGCAGGATACAAATAGAGACTTATTATAATAATAGTCTTTCTAAGGTTAAGGATCTGAGCTGGAAAGAATGAACAGGGTATACTTTGTGTCCCTGCCTGGCATGTTACCCCAGAGGCAGGGAAAGACATGTGGCTTGGTCCACTTTTATATAAGCAGTGTGTTTCTACGGTTTGTGTGATATAGTACAATGGTGCTTTCTTCCAGAGTCACTTTATCACATTATATTTCTGCCCTCACAAGCAGTTTTCCTTTTGCTCATTTTTTTCCTCTGAAACATTTACTGATCTATATTTACAGTGAATCTACATTCTGAATATTCCAAGATAGATGCCCCCTTTTCTTTTTTTTGCAGTTTTGCTCTTTTAATAAAGATAATTCATTAAATATATAACTGAGGCTTTCCTTTTATACCTTTGAAAGTCATGATGTATACACAAAAATCCTTTATTGGACCATACGTCACGATCTTGGGATCAGAAAACAGTCACCACCTCCCATGGTTGGTTAATGCTCACATGTTGGAGGGCTGAAAACAGAATAGATGAACCTGAGGAAGAGATGTGGGAGAGGCTGCTACCATTTTTCAATTTGCAGTTTATCTGCACCTCATTAAAAAAAAAATAGGATGTTTTAGTAATAAAATGTCTGTTTCTCATAGAAAACTCTGCTCCTCTTCTTGGGAAGATGAAATTTTTGTAAATGATAATCAGACAAAATTCCAGGAACCACAAACTGTGGCTGTTATCCTTTTTGGTCCTGGCCCTCTTTACTTGATGAATGCTTTGGGCTGTCTCCCCCAGCAAAAAAATACACAAGCACACTTTTTGACACATGAACACAATTTTGAATTTTAGAAGATTCAAGGACCTCCTAGAGGAACATTCATGAACTTCTTAGGCAGAATCTTCCTAAGAATAGAGCAAATACCTGAAGGTGCCCAAGATAACAGTGTGGCAAAAACATCTGAAAAAACAAATACTATAAATAATAGTTATATATAATATAGATAAGACCTATGAAAGTTAATTAAAATAATATGACAATTTTTAAATTTGCTTATTTTGTTTATTTTTTTTAAGAGCATCAACGTAAAGAAAAATATTACACGGCTATTGCAAAAATGCAGAGGTGGGACAGGAAGGCCAGAGTTTAGAATGCTTACAGTTTAGGAAACATTGCATGGGGGATTCACAAACTCCAGGTTTAAAACCATGTAGATACAGTCTAAAAGTCACTCATAAAGTAGATCATTCAAGGCCACTATTTTTTCTTTTTTCTTTCCTCATGTTCCCCCAGACTGACTACCTTGGCAACACATCCCCCCATAGCCCCCTCACCCCTCCAGGCCTTCCTTCTATTAACCAGCCAGAGGATTCCTGGTTTGCTGCAAAGATTATTACGAAAGGTGGAAGGCTGCCTTGGCATAGAAGATGTGTGTGGGGCCAAGGGGCTGGGGACTCACCCTGAGCTGCTCAGACAGAAGTAACTGACCGTGGTGAGGCAACAAAGACCAGGTGCATTTCCCTGACACCCAGATCTGATGAGATCCAGACATCACCACAGGAAGTGAGTCAGAAACCCAGGAGTTCAGACAATGCTCTGTTTGCCAAGCCAAAGTCAGGGCCACTGGGGCCTGGGGCAAGAAGGGTTAGGGAAGGGCCACCCTTAAAACAACCAAAGCTTTAAAATTCCTACTTAGCCCAATGGAATTGAGCAGTCTCCCCCACTGGGCTATAACTTCTAGGAGGAGAAGGACTACTTGTGTACCTCCAGGACCTAGCTCAGTGCCTGGCACATGGTAGGCACTTTGAGGGAATGGATGGACTCAATTACTTTTGGGTAAGGGAAGAGAATTATCTCATCTCTTATTCTTTCCTCTGATACCTAGCAGAAGCTTTGTATGAGTAGATGCTCAAGAAATGAGTACTTTTAAAGCAAACTGCCTGACATGACCAGCAAGTGTTTAAAAATAAAGATAATTATCATTTAAAAAACGAAAAAGAGCAAATGAATCCAGCAAACACGGTGCCTTTACTTTCTCACTTCCCATAGGCAAGTTCAGGGTGGCAAACAAAAGGGCAGGAGTGACTGAGCCCAGAATTAAAAGCTGGCTGTGGCTCCCCCAGGGCTGCAGACAAAGGCATGCTCCTCCACTAGCTAATTGGCCCTAAAGTCATTTCTATCTACTCCACCTCCCACCCAAGAAGCTGGGAGTCATAGGCTGAGTGTCACACCAAGACGCATGTACCCTCCACTCTCTGGATAAACAATTCAAAGAAGGAATGGCACACTTCTCTCCAGCTCAACCCTAGCGTTTGCCTCCAACAAATAACTACTCTCAGGAGAAGATTAAGTATTAGAGGCAATGTCAAAGTGAGCCACCCTGCCTGGCTGGGTGGATGGGTCAGCAAACCCCTGTGGTCACCAGTTGCCCTTCAGAAATGAGTACCCCAGGGTGCTCGGATGATGGGGTACCCCTCCCTAGGATTTCCCTATCCAGTTGGATCAAATGTTAATGGCCAAACAAAGGCTCCATAATTGCAGAGCTAGAAGCTATCCACAAGCCCATCCCTTTATAACATCCCTGCCAACTGGTCATCCAGCTTGGACACCCCCAGTGATGAGGGACTCATTACCTGTCAAGGTAACCTACTCCTTCTTTGGGCAGCTCTATTAAAAGTAGGGATCTCTATTGTTTTTCTGTGAGAAAGAAAATGGTTTCCAAGGCACTCATGAACAACCTAGTCCATAGAGTATGGCACCACAGGAGAATTTGATTCAATTTCCCCTTCTGCCAGCCTGGTGAACTTTTAATTTAGAACCACTGACTCATAGAATCTCTAGAACTGAAGCAATGGCAATAATAGCTAACATTTACAGAACACTTACTACAAGCCAAGCATATGCTAAGAGGTTTACAGGCATTATCTCATTTAATACTCACAATATTTAATTTTCATTCTCCTTTGCACAAGATATTATTCTTTAGCTTTTTTATACATGAGGAAATAAAGCCTCAGAGAGTTTATGTAACTTGCCTAAGCTTACACAGTGAAGAGAGAGGTGAGCTAGGAATGAAACCCAAGGTTTTATATTTGTTTTGTTTTGTTCAGCAATAGAACCCTTAAAAAAATAAGACTATGTCAGAACCAAATATATAAAAATAAAGCAGCACCTGTGTGTGCAGGCCCTGAAGGCAGTGCACAAACACTGATAATTATAATAACACATTTTTAACTCTTCTACTGAAAGTACCTCTGTTGAAGGGAGTTCTGCTTTGTTCATTGCTGTGCCCCACTGCGACACAGAAGGCACTCAATAAATATTGCTGACTGAAGGAATCCAACGTTTATAGAGAGTTTACTATGTCCAGGCAAAGTTCTAAGGACCTTACATGTATTAGCTCAATTAACCCTTACAACAGGTTCTATTATGCCCATTTTACAGATGAGGAGACTGAGGTACAGGGTGCTCAAGTGGCTCTCCCAAGGTCACAGCTAGTGGTAGCAGAATTGGAATTCAAATTCGGGGGGTCAGATTTTGTGCCTCATTGACAATACCAAACTGATCCATTCCCTTAGAACAGAGCTAAGGACAAAGATCTGAGGCCTGCAGAAGACTCACTGAAGTCTATACCAGCAGTTAATGGCAGGAGACCTGATCCTCAGCTGGGCTTCCACTATCAGCCACTTCTGCAACCCCAACATCCTGCCTTTTGATTTCTCCTTTGCTCCTCATAATCCCATAGTGAGGTAGATATGAGGATTTAGTGTCACCACTTTAGAGAGAGGAAACAGCTCTGAGTTCCCAGGAATGCCGCCATTTATAGAGAAACTCAATGACTAGCACCCACTTCAACTTGGCCTTTGCCGAGGAGCTCAGTTTGTTCTTCTCAACCTTGCTGTGTGAGTGCCCAGCTGGGTCTCATACACTGTAATCCCAAAACAACATTAAGGGAAGAGAGTAAGGAAACAGAGTGCCACAGAAAAGGCCAAAAATGATAAGGAAGAGGGTGAATAATGCTTTCATTGGTATTTCATAGCAGTTTGATCCCAAGCCCACAGTTTAAAAATGAATTGCAGTGTCTGCTGTAAACTGCTGTCTTCTGGGCTTTGTAGCTCTGCAATAAAAATTCAATCTAAGCAAAGCAATTTCTTCACTTAGGCAATTTTCTTCTTGCCCCTCCCAGAGATGTTAGAGGATTGTCTTTTAGAATAGTAGATAAACCACTAAATGCCCTTTAGATCAGATTTCATAAAATTCCCACTTCAAAAAAACCACCAGTGATAATAAACACTGCTAATGCTCAAAGTCGAGTTAAATGATTCAGAATAACTGTTCTAGATGTCCATTTCAAATGTAAAACCTACCTTTTGAATTTGCAAATAGAACAAACTCTGTAAACTTTTTAAAACTGATCCCCAAAGCTGACTTAAAATCTAAAGCAGCAGTGTCTGATGAAATATAATGCAAGCTACATATGTAATTTTAGACTTTCTAGCAGCTACATTTTAAAAAATAAAAAGAAATCAGTGAAATTAATTTTAATAATATATTTAACCCAACATATCCAAAATATTATCATTTTCAACATATAATCAGAATAACATTATTATTGGATACTTTATATTCTTTTTTTAGAATTAAGTCTTTAAAATCTGGGGGCATATTTCACATTCATAGCACATCTCAATGCAGACTAGCTGAATTTCAAGTGCTCAATAACCACACATGGCTAGTGGCTACCTTTTTGGACAACACCGACCTAAAGCTTTCAAGTCCCAATTATAAAAGCCTGCAAAGTCTCTCCCTCCATCTGATACAGGAAAGTGCACAGACAGCTTGGAATCAGAGGCTTTTTAACAGCAAGGATTAGCTGTTGAGCCAAAGCACAGGATTTTGTTCCTTACTTTACAACATTAAATCCTGTCAAATCAACCACAGGCTTAAAAGAAAAATTTTATACTGTAGTGACTCCATTTAAGTCACTGGGGGAGGGAGTAGGGCTGGGAAGAAGGGATTATTATAAATAGTATATTACAAATAGGAATACTGATAATCCCTTACATTTATGGAGACCACATAGAGGTAGGTGTTCACATTCATCATCTCATCAGATACCTACACCTGATAACCCTGAGACACCAAGAACCTTGGTGACCAGGAGATCACCCAGGTAGATAGAGGCAGCATCAGGGAAAATCTAAGCTCAGGACTTGGCCTCAGAGTCCTGGGTTCCCACATGAGCCATAAAAGCAAAATTGCCTGTGGGCACTTACTTAAAATATAGACTTCCAGGCCAGGCACAATGGTTCACACCTATAATCCTAGCACTTTGGGAGGCCAAGGTGGGAGGAAAGCTTGAGGCCAGGAGTTCAAAACCAGCCTGAGCAACATAGACAGACCTGTTTCTACCAAAAAAAAAAAAGACTGGGTGTGGTGGTGTGTGCCTGTAGTCCCAGCTACTTGGGAGGGTGAGGCAGGAGGATTGATTGAGCCCAGGAGTTTGAGGTTGCAGTGAGCTATGATGACACCACTGCACTCTAGCCCAGAAGACAGAGCGAGACATTCTCCAAAAAAAACAAACAAACAAAAATATATATATATTTAAAAATATATATTCATATAGACTTCCAGGCCCTACCCAGATATACTGAAGCAGTTTGGGAGAAGGGGGAGGAAAAGCAGAACCCCAGGATCTGCATTTTTAAGACATTTCCCAGGTGATTCTTAAGTTGTCTCTCTTTGAGGATGACTGTACCAAACCACCTTGAAAGTATTAAAGTGCCTTTCCTTTAAAAAAAAAAAATCCAACATGGAAAACCCCACACTTCACAAAACAGCATACCACTCTCCATCCAGTAGACCTCGTTCACTGAATTGAACTGTTAGTGTCATTCCTTTAGCTTATGCTGAGTAAGGTATGTTACAACAGACAGGTTTGCAAGACTTGTTCAATTCATGCTGAGTAAATTGTTGATGTTTTTCTCTGCAATTTCAGTGACTTCCCTCCAAGGATCTTGGAGGAAATTTCTTCTCTGACTTTGATAATAATTACAATAGTCAATATTTATTGTGTTTTACTGTATTTCACAAATACATGTTATCTCATTTAATCCTTAACAACAATCCTATGAGGTTGTTGCTATTGTTTTCCAACTTGCAGAAAAGGACTTTGAGACCCAGAAGAGTTAATACCTTTAATCAAGCTTAATTTGAAGCAGATCTTTATAATGCAAAAGCTTCATTATCATTAATCCTCCTAATACTAAAAATCACTAGGTTTCTTTCCAGCATTTAATGTGCTCTCACCCTACGAACACTGTGCATAACCACTAACATAGCCTGCCCACCCTTTACACAGGTGCCCCTCCTCTGTCATCTCACAGCCCCTGTAATTGACTGTTGTCTGCCTTCCCCAACAGATTGAGAGTTCCTCAAGGACAGTACCTCTTTCTATCATAAGTCTCTGTACCCAGGAACTTCACGAAGCCCTGTAGTACTTGCTAAGGGATGGATGGATGGATGGATACAAGCCTGAAAGGAGGAGAGGGATGTCTAGATCACTGGACTTTACCAGCTAGGTAAATGGAAGCTCCATAAAGTTTCTAAGCAGGGGACTCCTGATCCAGGAGTATCTGGCCCTCTCTGAACGTGAGGGGCTGCAAAGGGACATGGTGGGGCGGGGGAGTAGTTGGGAGGTCCTACAGATAGATCCGAAAGGCAGAAGGCACAAAGCTGGAATGCAGCAATGGCCATATTAAAAGGCAGTTTCAAAGGAGTCAGGGATCTAGGTCCAGTAAAGGAGTGACCTGATCAGGAACAAAGTCCTACCTGGCCTCTAAGGACATTGCTGCTTTGCCCTCTCATTTAGGTAACCAGTGCACTGTTTTATTTTTAAGGGAGAACACATTCCCTGCCTCACCATCCCAGCCAGCTCATGACCAAGCCACAGACACGAACCTGTGAGATCCCCTCCCCTGTGGTTTCCTCCTCACTTAGGGAGAAGCCAGAGCCTCTGTCATCGGAGAAGTCCCTCACTTTCCCAGCTTCTCCTCATGGGGGCAGCAGGAACCACCTGTGGTGCCACCCATGCTCTTTGCCCATCTGGGCGCTTCTGCTTCTCTCTCCCTGGCTGTTCCTGCCGAAGACCTAAAGGTGGGCAACATGGGACAAAGAGGCAGCGCCCAGGCTAGCCCATGTCCATTCAGCCTAGGTCTGGGGCTCCTGGGTTTCTCCCAGTACTTTCTCCCAAACAATCTAGTCACTGGATAACCAGCCCTAAAGAGGACTGGACACCCCCACCTGCCAGAGCCCCCAACCCTGAAACCTCCCCTGAAAGTCTGAAAGCCTCCTTCCTCACCTCATTGCACAAGGCAGGACTATATCAACCTTAAAGGCAGGGGGGAAAAGAACTTGGAAATTGGACACAGAATATTTTTCGGGTTTGAGAATCACAGGGATTTTGGTTTGTTTATGCTGACTTTCTTTTTTTGATGTGTTCAAAGAATTTCAGTTTAAGTGTCTCCCAAGAGGTTTACAGAATCAGTATGCACAGAGGATGCCACAAACCTGCCCACAAAGCCCTACTTCAGTGCCTAATTAGGATGGCAAATCAGGATATTTGAAGGCTCCAGGTTTTGAAACAAAATTTCTGTAGAAAACAGCATAAGAGTATTCATTACTGACAGGCTTCGACTTGCTGTGGGTCTTAATGAGGATTCTATTAGACTCAGGCTTTGTCAACACATACCCACCACACAGAGAAGACCTGGGGGAAACACTTCCTCAGCCACCACTCTGCGCTGTAAGGCATTTTCCTCTCTACTGATCAAAGTGGAAGAAAAAGAAGACATTTTTAAGTTTAAAAACTCTCATCCCAACTGTCAAATTTGCAAACCCCTAATCCCTGGGTGAAAGGGTAAAGTGACCAGGTCATCTGGGCTGCTGGCTCCAAAATGCAGCTACATCAGCATTCCCTGGGAGCTTGTACAGAACACAGAGGCCTGGGCCCCACAGGACCGTCAGAGCTGGAGCATTTTTAAGACCTCTGGTGGCCACTGACTAGGCTACTATTTTCTCAACTAGTGGTTTGTAAAATCACACCTGAAGGCATCACCTCATACCCATTAGGAGGCTATTATCAAAAAGTGTTGTGGGGGATGTGGAGATGGAAATGTAAATTAGCACAGCCATTATGGAAAATGGTATGGAGGTTCCTCAAGAAATTAAAAATAGAACTACCATATGATCCAGTAATCCCCCTACTGGGTATATATTAATGCCTAAAGGATATGAAATCAGTATGTTAAAGAGATAATCTGCACTCCCATGTTCTTTGCAGCATTATTCACAATAATCAAGATATGGAATCAACCTAAGTTGGATGAATGGATACAGAAAATGTGGTATATATACACCATGGAATACTGTTCAACCTTTAAAAAAGAAAGGAATCCTATCATTTGCCACAACATGGATGAACCTAGAGAACACTATGTTAAGTGAAATAAGGTAAGCACAGAAAGACAAATATCGCATGATCTCTCTCACATGTGGAGTATAAAAGAGTTGAACTCACAGAAACATAGAGTAAAATGGTAGTTACCAGAGGCTCGCGGTGGAGGGGGAGGAGGGGAGTTGGAAGGGTTGGGAAATATTGGTCACAGAATACAAAATTCCAGTTAAACAGGAAGAATAAGTTCAAGAGCTCTATTGTACATCACGGTGACCACAGTGAATAACCATATATTGTATATTTGGAAAATGCTAAGAGTAGATTGTAAGTGTTCTCACCACAAAAAAAAAGTATTAAAAAGAAGTACTAAAAGTGAGTTATTACTTATGTCAAATAGCTTGATTTAGCCATTCCACAATGTATACATATATCAAAACCTTATGCTGTACATAATAAACATATACAATTTTTACTTGTCAATTAAACACACACACACACACACACCCCGAATGTATCAGAATGTCCTGCATTGCCTCACCCTCCCTTTTGCTCACACCAGGAAGGTAACAGCAGTAGTAACAACGAGGAAGAAAGAAGGATAAGTAAGAGAGTATCTGCACAAATGCACGTGTTCACACACATGCACACACGTATACTCATACCCCACATGCACACCACACACATACAGATGGCTGGGTGAGCTGTGAGGCAGGGTGAAGAAGGGACACACACACCCCCTCGGCCTCTCTGAGGCCGAAGTTCACAGGAGCTGGAGAAGATACTAATAAAAAGCATGAAAGCTTGAAGAAGGAAGATATTTTCAGATATTTTCTCACATCAAACATGGCTGGAAGTACTTTAGAAGGACTTGATCATGAGCTCCAGGACTCCCACAGCCCTTCCTCACTCCCCCGCTCCTGGGGCATCCTCAACACAGAGGGAGACCAGCAGGCCCTGCAGGTGGCAAGTCTGCAGAGGCCACATCCCAGCCTCCACAGCATCAACCTTAGAGCAGGATGTCACTGCTGCTTCTCGGCGTGGCATTCAAGGTCTGAGTCTTTCTTCTGCTGCTTCCCCTCTCGTCTGTCCATCCAGCCAACCCAGACCCCTTGTCATTCCCTTACTCTGGAGTCCACACCTCCAAGCTTTGCCCATATGGGTTCCTCCTCCCAGAAAGCCACCCAGCTCCCACTCTCTTTACCCTCTCCCCATCTCTATTTAGCAAGCTCTATCTGTCCATCTGTTCCAGTGTAACCCCCCCAGCCTGCCTCCTCTGTGCTCCCCTCCCATGCACCGCCTTTCACCTATGCCCCATCTCCCCTGCAGGTCCCATCTCCCCTGCAGGTCCCATCTCCCCTGCAAGCAGGAAGTGGGGGAGAAGGAACCTGCTTCTTCCAGGCTCATTTAGAAGACACTTGATGCTCAGCAGCTGAAAGGCATTTATAAGGTTGATTCACTGTCCATTAAACCTGGAGTTCTCAGATTTCAAAGTAAATAAGATTGGGGAGGAGGGAGTGACTGTTAAAAATGCAGACTCCCAGGGAATTCTGGTTCAATGAATCTGTATAGGACCCTGAAATCTGCATTTTTAACAAGTACCCCACTATACACACATGAATCTGATGCAGATGGTCTGTGGATCACACTTAGAGAAACACCACAATGTATTAATAACTAACTTACAACAAATCCCCCAAAATTGTTTGCTCATTCATTCATTCCAATGTCCATCTGCCCACTGTATGCCTGTACTAGGTACCTGGGGAAATAAAGACGAGAATTAAGAATTGGATCTTGCCCTGAGCGTCTATCTAGCACAGGAGGTAAGACATGGATATAAGTCACCAAAGTACAAGATGTAAAGTAGCAGATGCTGTCAGAGCACAGAAATCGTGAGTCACAGAAATTCAGAGGAGAGAGAGAAACCACACTGGAGACAAAAGGGGGGAGGGGAGGGAAGGGGCCAAACAACAAGCGAAGATGTTCTGAGAAAGAGAGACTGATCGATAAAGTCATACCCTACAAAGTGTGAGGGGAATCAGGCCTGTCAACAGCCCTTGGCCTTGGCGAGCAGGGGGCCAAGCAGATCTCAGAGTGAAGGGTGGAAACCAGACAGCAAACGGTTAAAGGGTAAGTGAATGAGTGAAGGCAGAGAAAGGGGGCTGGGGAGAGGAGGGGGCTGGGGAGCAGAGAGCTGAGAATGACCTTCCAGGAGCTGAAAAGGGTTTTACCTTTTGCTATAGACCATGCCCTAGAATCTGTGAGGCAAGAAAACAGAACCAATGGGCATGGACATGACTGTGATTACAGGTGAAATCCCAGACTAAAGCATATTAGCCCTCAAAGAAATGGAAGAAAAGCACCCACAGCAATGATGGGAAGAGACGCCCAATCCAGAGGTTTCAGGGATCCAGTTCTTCCTGGATGTCCCAGGGAGCCAGAAAGAAAGGGATAAGAAGGCAGTGCTTATCCACAAAGCAGAGATTTTCCTAGTTTCCTCTCCTTTGGGAAGATCTGACAGATTTTTCTTTCATAAAAGAAAATCTCTGCTGGATACATTATAGAGTCCCAACTCCTAAGCATGGTCCACAAGGCCCTTTGCAAACCAGTGCTCAAGTACTACTATCCAGCCTGACTGGCCATTGTAGCCCCACAGGTCCCTTAGCCTCACACACCTGTCCTTAGCCACAGTCCCTCAGCCTGAGCCTTTCACATCTCCAGGCCAACACACACATGGAACACTACTCTGCATGGAACACCTTCTTCCAAACATCTTTCCCTGACTCAGATACCCTGGCCTAACTCCCAGGCCTTTAAGCCCCTGATCGAATGTCTCCTCCCCATTACATCTCCCCAACTACTTCATCCTCTGCCTCTGTGTTCTCACAACACTCAGAGAATCCTTCTATCTTAGCATTCACCACACTGTGTAGAAATCACCCATGACATGCCTGCCCCCTGCCGCCCATTAGTTCCCTGAGAGCCTGGAATCAGTCTGATTTACATCCCCAGCATCTTTTCATTATTTCAAATAACACTGGCTGGGCGCAGTGGCTCACGCCTATAATCCCAGCACCTTAGGAGGCTGAGGTGGGAGGATCGCTAGACACCAGGAGTTCGAGATCAGTGTGGGCAACATAGCAAGATCCCATCTCTACCAAAAAATTTAAAAATTAGCTGGGCATGGTGGTGGGTGCCTGTAGTCCCAGCTACTCAGGAGGCTGAGGCAGGAGAATCACTTGAGCCCAGGAGTTCAAAGTTGCAGTGAGCTATGATCATGCCACTGCACTGCAGCCTGGGCAAAACAGTAAGACCCTGTCTCTAAAAATTTTTTTTTTAATTTTAAAAAATAATAAATAAATTTTACTGAGCACTTGCTATGTGTTAGGCACAATGCTTAGAATTTACCTGTATTATCTCATTTAATCCTTCATAATTTTTTGAAGTTTACCATCATCCATACTGCAAAGACAAAAACAATAAAAGTTTATAAACATTAAGTATCTCGCCCAATGTCACTCAGCTACAAAGTGGGATATTGGTACAGGAACCCAGGAAGTTTCACTTTGCTGTTCAGTCTCCCCCATTAAGCATGGGGATGATAGCCACTTAATGTTTGCTGAATGAACAGAGAATGCCCTCCACCAGGCATGTTCAGTCTGAGAGGGGAGACATGATGAGGAAGATGATGAAGATAATAGTAATAATGGTACATTTTACTGAGTACCTACCATGCCTTGGGCTCTAGGTTAAGTGATGTACCTGGACTGTCTCACTTAATCCTTACCTTACGAGGTAGATACTTTTGTTAGTCCCAATGTATAATGCAGAAATAGAAGTCCAGAGATGATATGTAACAGAACTCAGATACAAATCCAGGCAATCTAGCTCTGAGACCCACTCTCTTATCCCTGGAGTCATGCCATCATCTAGGAAAGCTGTGTAAATTAAAATTTAAAAATTTAGAGGCAATATAAAACCACATGGGAAAGGAGAAGGTTAGAGACATTTTTGGGTTAGTAACTAGACAGTTTTAATCAGGGAATACTTCTTGAAAGAGTTGGTCCACAGCTGCAGATTTTAAAGAGAGGAAGAATAAAGTTGGGGGCTCAGAAGAGGCAAAGATGTTTGAATGACCATGTGCTCATAAATATGTATCCCTCATACTCAACCATATCTAATTACTAGCATCTCTGTGTTTCATTTTATCTTTAATTCCAAAGACATAGCAAGTATGATTTCAGAGGCAACAAAGGTATAGCTGAGGAATGGAACCTGTGAGATGTCACACAGTACCCTGACTGTGACCTCAACTAGCCTTCTACACTGCCAGGTGCTAATGCACTATATCCATGGTGCCAGGCCCGACCCAACATGGGCACATGCAGTTCCCTCAAGATAGGTTCTCCTCTTTCTCCTCAGCAATAAATCCACTGAATTTTAGCCAGGCACACTGTAACCCAGAATAAAGACAATATTTCCATGTAACTATGAGTGGCCGTGTGAATAAGTTCTGATGAATGGAGGTAAGTGGAAGGACCATGCAGAACTTCTGGGAAGTATTCCAAAAGGGGTAACTGCGTGTGTTTGGGAAGCGAGAGGAGAAGAGAGGTGATACTATCCACTGTTGCCTAGAACACAGACATGATGGCTGGAACTCAAGCAGCCATTTTGAGCTTTGAGATGAAAGCCATGTGCTAAGAATGGGAGAGCAGCAAAACATAGAGTGCTTGGGGCCTAGAAGACTTTGTGAGGTCAGCCTAATAGCTCTGGGATGACTACCTCCAGACTTTTATGTGAAAGAGAAATAAATCTGTTTAAGTCGCTGTTATGCCAGGTTTTCTATCACTTGTAGTTAAACATAACCTTAACTAATACAAATAGGAATACTTGTTTTTAATTTCAAAAAATTTCCAGACCTTCATCATAACACAGGTGG
The DNA here is from genome assembly GCA_023783475.1 of Daubentonia madagascariensis. Taxonomy (NCBI): domain Eukaryota; kingdom Metazoa; phylum Chordata; class Mammalia; order Primates; family Daubentoniidae; genus Daubentonia; species Daubentonia madagascariensis. Next base: position 23,151,622 of record JAKFHU010001990.1, on the reverse strand, counting down.
ACTATCTTTTACCTGAAATGCTTGGGACCAGAAGTGCTTCGGATTTTGGATTTTTAAAGATTTTTGGAATATTTTCAGAATATATACTGGCTAAGCATCCCTAATTCAAAAATCTAAAATCTAAAACGCTCCAACGAACATTTCCTTTGAGCATCACATCAGCACTCAAAAAGTTCTGTAGCATTTTGAATTTCGGATTTTTTGATTAGGGATGCTCAACCTATAGTTTTCCATTTAGTATTTGTTGACTTTAAAAACACAAAAGGACAAAGAGCCACTATATTTAACATTAAGCCACTGTATTCAATAGGCTTTTTCATGAATTAACTAAATTTAAATGAATTGTTATTTGATCTTTCACAACGGCATCTGCATACATTTCAAAATAGTATTTTTTGGACAAATGATACACTGTTTGGTCAGCAGAGAGTGTCCACGAGAATTTGCTGATCTGCTGCAATAATTCCGAGGTTCCTCCACAAGGGGTCTACCACCCAAGGATGGGGAACCACTGCCCTGAATGACACAGGGAAGTCAGGGAAAGCTTCATGGAGGAAATGAGGTTTGAGCTATGCCTTGAAAGCTAAAGTCTAAGTTGCCAGATGCATAGGAAGGAATACAGAAAGGATGCTCTAGGCAGAGGAAACAGCATATGTAAAGGCATGGCAATGATACTATTAGTTCCCACTGCATTGTACATTCTCACAGACCAGTCTTAAACCTTGCACTTTTCCACAATAGTCAGCAAAATGCCTTGTATTGGTTGATTAACTAAATCAACATGAGAATAAATGAGTATGAAGAAACCAAAGAAAGTTATAAGACAGTTCTTTTGTGAATGCTAGAGTGACTATAATCTATGAGAAGACTAAAAGTTCTAAGATGTTGTGCAAAAAAAAAATCAAAAAAATAAATAAGAACAACAATGTACACTATCCCAATTTAAAGATTAAATAAGCTAGATCAAATGGTGAGGACCAGGGCTTTACAGGATGGTAATAAAACTAAGACTCTGGATCACATATTTGATATGTACATTTCATTTTATGCTCTAGAATTTTTGCACTGAAATAGACAGAAAAATGTATACTGACAAAGCTTATATCAGAGCCCTTTACTGATTAATTTTTAATGTTTAAATAGTTCTGTATTTAAGGGTATAACTTCAACTACCCGCTAAAGGTAAATTTACCTGGTTTACTGGAAAGGATGACATTTTTCTAATTGGATTTATTTTATTTTCTGTTCAAATAAATGAAAAGTCTATTCTTTACTCTGCAGGAAAATACAAAGCACATTTAGAGGGTGCTTATGTGTTTCTTTCCAATCTCCCTCAAGAAACTGGTAAGGTGGGAATATGACAAATTGCACCAGGTTTATAAAATAATAATTTGGCCTTTATCATGATTAGAAAGTTGACTCACTGAACAGAAACTTAGATAAAGTTCAGAAACTGACCCCTCAGACCCACAAGAAGCTAAAATGAGTTGGGGAGTCAGAAGGGAATTTCAGGACTTCACTGGGTAAGAAACAAACTTAACACAAATACACAGGAAACTCCACAAGTTAAGAGGGATTTGTAGGGTTTCTGGCTTTATATATTTTGTTAAACAATAATAAAAAATCATTAAATAAAAAAATTGCCATAAATGTTCTCATATCTAGCATGATTGCAGCAAAGAATCAAGAACTAATAATATAGGATGCTATAGTTATTTGAAAGGTCACAGTAATCCTTCAAATAAATTTCTTTGGAAGAGAGCAAAATAAAACAACAAGAAAGTTAAATATTAACTACACACCTTACAGTTGTCTCATGCTTTATTTTCATATACACTGTTTCATTTCAAACAGCTTCTGCAAATGTCAGTGATTTTTAATTCCCTTACTTATCAGACGGATTTTTTGTTTACTCAAATATTTCCCAAACAACTGCTGAATACAAAGCACGAGGCTAGGCACCCTAGAGAATACAAAGAACAAAATCTAAACTCGTAATGAGCCATGGCGTTAGGCTGCAGCAGGCTAACAGGTGAGACTTGCTGAATAAATGAACGAATGTATGGTTTTTCCTGAAGTACTCCTCTGATCCCCGACCACGTGGCAACTTCCTACCCATCCTTCAAGGCCCAGTTCAAACACTGCTTCCTATTGAGCTTTCCCTTTTCCTATCCCATGGAATGGACCCCCCCCCCAAATCTATACACATTCTCATAAGGACATTAACTACCTTACAGTTGTTTATGTATCTGCTTGTCCCCACTGAACTGGGACATCTTGAGGGACCATAACTTACTCATTTGTGATTCCCCAGCATCTAGTATTATGCCTGGTACCCAGTAGAGGTTCAACGAGTGTTTGAATTAATTGAATAAGTCAGTTACTTTCAGAGTAATAGAGGAGATAACATATGTACTTAGGCTCAGAATCAATGAAGCTTAAAGAAAATTACTAACCTAGATGGAGTTCTAAGTTTTATTTTCCTCCAGGCCATGCCAAACATGAGCCAGCAGTCTGTAATGGAAGGACAGTAAAGACTACCTCCAGAAAGCTCTAGAATGGGGAAGGGGGGGAAGAATGGGATTTTAAGGACCCAGTTATCTAAAATTAAGGCAGGCTTAGTGAAACCACAAAAGGGATCTAAAATGACCGGAGGATGGTTAAAGACCCAGTCTTGTCTCTGGTCCTCCCGTTCGACAGTCAGCCGCATCTTCTTGTGCAGTGCCAGCCGCATCCCCGAGACACCATGGTGAAAGTGAAGGTCGGAATAAACGTCTTCAGCCGTATTGGGCGCCTGGTCACCAGGGCTGCCTTCAACTCTGGCAAAGTGGATATTGTCGCCATCAATGACCCCTTCATTGACCTCAACTACATGGTGTACACGTTCCAGTACGATTCCACCCATGACAAGTTCCATGGCACAGTCAAGGCTGAGAATGGGAAGCTTGTCATCAACGGGCATCCCATAACCATCTTCCAGGAGCGAGATCCCACCAAAATCAAATGGGGTGACGTGGGCGCTGATTACGTTGTGGAGTCCACTGGTGTCTTTACCACCTTGGAGAAGGCTGGGGCTCACCTAGAGGGGGGTGCCAAAAGGGTCATCATCTCTGCCCCCTCTGCTGACACCCCCATGTTTGTGATGGGCGTGAACCACAAAAAGTATGAAAACAACCTCACCATTGTCAGCAATGCCTCCTGCACCACCAACTGCTTAGCCCCCCTGGCCAAGGTCATCCATGACAACTTTGGCATTGTGGAGGGACTCATGACCACAGTCCATGCTGTCACTGCCACCCAGAAGACTGTGGATGGCTCCTCTGGAAAGATGTGGTGCGACGGCCATGTGGCTCTCCAGAACATCATCTCTGCCTCAACTGGTGCAGCCAAGGCTGTGGGCAAGGTCATCCCCGAGCTGAATGGGAAGCTCACTGGCATGGCCTTCCGCGTCCCCACTGCCAACGTGTCGGTCGTGGACCTGACCTGCTGCCTGGAGAAGCCAGCCAAATATGATGACATCAAGAAGGTAGTGAAGCAGGCGTCAGAGGGCCCCCTCAAGGGCATCCTGGGCTACACCGAACACCAGGTGGTCTCCTCCGACTTCAACAGTGACACCCACTCTTCCACCTTTGATGCTGGAGCTGGCATTGCCCTCAATGACCACCACTTTGTCAAGCTCATTGCCTGGTGTGACAATGAATTTGGCTACAGCAATAGGGTGGTGGACCTTATGGCCCACATGGCCTCCAAGGAGTAAGAGCCCTGGACCACTGGCCCCAGCCAGAGCACAGAGGAAGAGAGAGGACTCCAGCTGCTGGGGCATCCCTGCCTACTCAGTCCCCCACCTCACTGAGAAACTCCCCTTCTTGACACAGTTTCCATACCAGACCCCCTGAAGAATGGGAGGGGCCTAGGGAGCCCCATCTTGTCATGTACTATCAATAAAGTTCCCTGTACTCGGCCAAAAAAAAAAAAAAAGACCCAGTCTTCTCGAAAAGGCAGGATTCCAGAGACTACACACAGCCACCTAAAAAGCTGGGGGGGGGGGCGTGTTTGCAAGTGTTAAAGGACTACACTCAGTGATCTAGTCTGCAGAAATAATGTGTTTTTTGGACACTTTCCACAGGGAAACAGGCATATTCTATTAAAATAGAGCAGCTCAGAGGACCACGTACGTGTGTGCACACACATGCACATGTTGAATGCTCACTCTGTACTAGGCACGGTGCTAGTCTTGGAGGGAAGAGTCATCAATGACAGCCTAGCAAGTGCAATTCTGAAGGGGGCAGTAATCCCCCAGGGCAAGTTAACACCCACTACTTAGAATGCGGACCACCTGATTCCCTGAGGGGAGAAGTACACAGCACAGCAAAGATTAGACCCTCAGTTCAGTCTTCTTCCCATCAGCTGGTTCTGTGGCTTTCTCTACCAATTCACAGAACCAGCTGGCAACCCTTCAATAATCCTATGCTCATAATGCCACAATAAAATTCAAAGGTAACTGGTATTTTAATGACACCTAATCCAGGTCTATGACAGGGATAAAGGAAAATCCTGACAATCTTGGATTTTGCAGGAGGTCTGATGTCTACTCCTGTCTGGGCCCTAATCCACAATCTGTCTACACAGGGCATCTCAGCCAGCTTTACTCTGTGCTTCCCGAACCTGGATGAGAGACAGGAAGCGGCAAATCACGTTTACCTGAGGTCTCTGGCAGTTGCAACATTCCACGAGCACTGGCCAGCCTTATCAACTCAATCTAAAGCAGTTTAACCAGTCTCTGCAAAAGTTTCTGAAGAACAGAAACATCCAGTGAAGACAGCCCAGACAACCCAACAGAAGTGGTGGGTTTAAGTGCTACCTTTGACACAGTATCACCTTCTGTTGTTTTAGGTAGCATGAGTCACCCTCGCTAAGGAATTGCTTTGATGGATAAGACTCTCAAAAAAGCAACAGGGTGCCCAAAGGGGCAAGAGTCTTTCATTCAAGAGAACAACAAAAAAAGAGTTTACGTCACAGCTACTTTCAAACTAAACTACACGGGGATCTTCAAGAATACATGTTCTTGCAAATCTGAGATACAAAAAGAGGTTTAGGCACAAAGATGTTTAACACATTATTACATATGGCATTAAAAACTGGAGACAATCTCAGTATCCAAAAACAAGGAATTGGTTACCTAAATCATGATGCCTCCATATGACAGAATCCAGCTCCATGACGGCATGATCTTATGCTGAAGATCCAGGGCCTGTTCAAATATTAATAGATTAATAAAAGCCTATCATGCAGCCACATCTCGTGTATGATTCCATTTACATGAAATATCCAGGAAAGATAAATCTATAGAGACAGAATGCAGATTGGTTAGTTGCCAGAGGCTGGAAGAAATGGGGGAAAACTGCTTAACAGATAAGGGTGTTTACCTTGGAGTGACAGAAATGTTTTGGAACTAGATAGAGGTGGTGGTTGTACAACATTGTGAATGTACTAAATGCCACTGAATTGTTCACTTTGAAATGGTTCATTTTATATTACATGAATTTCACCTCAATAAATTATTTTTATCCCAGCTATTCAGGAGGCCGAGGCAGGAGGATTCCTTGAGGCCAGGAATTCGAGACCAGCCTGGGCAACACAGCGAGACTCTGTCTCTAAAAAATTTTTTTTTAAATTAGCTGGGCATGGTGGCACATACCTGTAGCCCCAGCTACTCAGGAGGCCGGGGCAGCAGGGTCACTTGAGCCCAGGAGTTGGAGGCTGCAGTGAGCTATGATGAAGCCACTGCACTCAAGCCTGGGTGACAGAGCAAGACTGCTCCATCTCTTTAAAAAAAAAAAAAAATCAAAATTTAAAAACTAAATAATTTTTTAAAGATCATATCTCAGAGGAAAACTTCATGTCATGACATAACATTCATGAAATATTTTTAAGTAAAAAGGATGTCTGTATATGATTCCAATTTGTGGTGAGGAATAATGTACACATAGGCATGAGAAAAGAAAGACTGGCAATATAAACATGCAAACAGCCACAAAGAGTCATTAACTCTGGATGGAGGAATAAGTAGTGTAATTTTTACTCTTCATCTCTGTGCTGCTTATCCATATTTTCCAAATTTTCTAGTCTAATATGCATTATTTCTGTAATAATAAAAAGAACTATTCTGCAAGTATAAGATACACAGACTTATATGGGGAGAATGTAAGACCTCAATGATATTTTAAATGTCCCCAAAATCTAGAAGGAAATATGCTAAGATCTAGGCTATCATTATCTTGGGGTAGTAGGATTATGGGTGACTTATTTTCTTCTTTGCTAATTGCTTAATTGCATAGCAGATGTAACCAGAGAAAAAATATTGACAAGAAAAAAGAAAGAAAAAAAATGTGAACGTTCTAACCCAGAAGCACAAGCAGCACCCACTGCAAAAATGGAAGTATCAAGGCTGGATGGGGTGGAGGAAGGGGTCCAAACCTCTGCCCAAGCCAAGAAGCTCCTTGTCCTTACACTTAGCGACTGGCCACTTGCCACTGCACCCTTTCATACTTTCAGCCTGGCTTCCCTGACACCACTGTCTCAATCACTTCCAATTTTCTCTCCATACAGTGGGAACGGATGGACTTAATACACATGACATCTGGAAACAAAATTCAAAGCCCATCTTGTTTGTGCCAGATTACCTCAGGAAACTGCAGAAGACATGTTTGTAAATGTTTAATAAAATTCACAGAGCCAAGAAATGTGCCTACATGCTTGGGTTGTCTTTTTCCAGGCTCAGCACCCTACGAGGGTGATGTCTAAAGGAGATGCCAGGCCAGTTATAAATCAAGTTTGAAAAACTGGACCAAGTGGGGCCATAAGAAGTAACACTAGGTCTGAATACCCTGGGTAGTAACAGACGAAAGTAATGAACCTGAATTGGCTCAGTGAAACCACGGCAGTATTGAAACCACCTTGATTAGAAAGGCACGGGCAACAAAAGGCCCACTCAGTGGAAATCTAAACTGTGTTAATTAACGCCCCCGAGAATGAAAACATTCTTTATCAGTGTGCGGTTCCTGGCTAGAGCTCTTCCATAAAACCTGGCTCCTGGAGAGAACTGAGGGCTCCCCTCAGCAGCCACACAGGACTGCACCTGCCTACCCTCCAGCACAGGTGCCGGGAGGCAGGGCCTGCCTCCCCAGGCCAAGTCCAGGGGAAGGAGCCCACATGATGCTGGTGGATTTTCAGAGCTAAAACCTACTGCCCTCAAGGAACCCACTAACAGACCAGGAGATGAGTGATGGCAGGTCCTGCCCCCAACCCGACTCCTGTGCACTCCACCGCCCCACCCAGGCAGTGTGCGTGCACACACACACTCTTCATATCCATGCCCACTGTCACACTCTCCTATGCTCCTCGCTGTGAACCAGCTTCCCTCTCCACTTTGGGCCACCTTCCTTTCCATTCCCATGGCCCCTTCACTCCTGGATGCTGACTCATGTTCCCTTTTGTCCAGAATGCAGAGCTACTGGGGCCCCTGCTTCTGAAGCCAGATCACAGCCTCAAGTCCCACCAGCACTGGAGAAGCATGCTACTGTCCCCAAGTGTCTGGCACCCAAAGCAGGAGGCATGGGCACCAAGGAGCCCGAGCTGGGCCAGGAAACAGGAATGAGATGAGAAGCCACCGAAGATCTAGATTCCAAATTGCCCCTGTATTTACTCAAATGTCTCCTGAGATCTGAGTGGGGGACAAGGGGAGGGCGAGGGAGAAGGGGACATACACACCTCCCATCCCCTACCCCAGCTGCAGGAGTCATGAGATAGGGAAGTGTTTCCCTAGGGGTTCCAGGAAGGCTCCTCAGCCTCCAGTGCAGTGCCCCACACAAGCAGTAAGTGCTAACCACAAACTGGTGACTATAGGGTAAAGTGAGAAAGAGGACCCATAGCCCAAGGTGATACTCCACCCCCAAGGTCCTGCTCAGCCACAAGAGAGGTGCTTTAATAATAAATAACAAACAACAAAGACTGTAACAGCTACACCCCAGGCTGAGGGCTCCCAATGCCTCAGGGCAGGAACACTGCCATGAGGGCCCTTCACCCCCAACATGCAGATGGAGACACTGAGGCACACAGGGGCAGCCGGCCCAGAGAAGGAAAGCAGCTCTCTCTCCAGTTACCTGCCACCTCCTTGAACCCAAACCTGTCCTCAAACTTCCAGCTTCCTTTCACCACCTCCGCTCCCACCCCACCTGTCTATCCACCCCAAGAACAGACCCAGCCGGCAACTCCCCCCCTCCACCCCTCCAGGAAGGCCACAGCCCCTTGTGCCCTAGGGAGGCCTCTGGCTGAAGAGTTGGATTCTGTGAAACATTCCTCATTATCAGCTTTTTCCAAATCCAAAACACAAAGCTCTCAAGTTTTAGAAAAATCAGGTCATTCAGTGAGGTTTCCTCAGTGAGGTCCCTGAACCGCACCCATCCCCAGTTGGTTTCTCTGCCACTCACCAGGATGACCAAGGCTCCGGAGGAAAGGACAGAATTTTGGCTACTCAGCCAGGAAAGGCTGCAGAAAGGCCCCCCAGCAGCTTGAGGAGATCCTGACACCAGGCTGTGCTTGGCTCATTGAAGGACAAGTCTCAGAGGGGCAGAGCACCTGCTTCTCACACCTGCCCTGGCCCCTCAAAGGCACTCAGCCTCCCTCGGCTTCCAACCAGACGGCTGAGAGCTCCAGAGAGTTTACAATTACGGCCTACAGGCAACCGGAGAAGTGGCCCAGAAAAGAGGCCCTCCAGCTCTGCACCCGCCCCAGCCATGCCCAAAGGGGGGCATCCTGAGGTGTCATTCTCCCCAGGGTAGCATCTTCCCCAGAAGGGGACATATGTTGTTTCACTCTTGGTCCTCACATCCACCCTGGCATCATCAAAGTGGGAGACAGGATGCTGGCAGAGCCAGCGTGTGTGAGGTGTGGAAGGTAACAGCAGCCCCACTGTATTCTCCTGGGAGAGGGTGAGAAGGCCATGGATTTTTGAGTCAGATTGTCCTGAGATCAAACTGAGGTTCTGCCATTAATTAGCTATTAAACTTAGACAAGTCATTCACATCTCTGAGCCTCAGTTTTCTCACCTGTATATTGGGAGCAGAACTACCTACCTCACTGGCTGCTGTTGAGATAACATGAGTAAAACACCTATGGAAGGGCCTGGCACGCAGTAGGTGCTTGATGAAAATGTCCTGTTGGGCCCGACTACAATGCACCTGGTATAAAGCAGGAGCCTGCATGACAAAATCGGGCTGACATCACCCCCACTCCAGAAGGGAAGTAAATGGGGGCAATGTGGGGCAACCTTTAATCTGTCCTACTTCCCAAAAAAGGAGGCAGTGGGAGGAGCAGCAGGATCCCTGAGTCCTCAACACTGCCTGCCCTGTGCTCTAGAGGGGGAGGCAGCCCTGTGGCTTTGGCAGAAGCAACTGATGTAAAGGGTAGATAAGTGCACAGGCCCTGGAGACAGACTGCCTGGGTTCAAATCCCATCTTTGCCTCTTGCTGGCTGTGTGACCCTGGGCAGGGGATTCTAGCCTACGTTTTCTTACTCTAAATGGGCATTATCAGTGTTCCCCTGAGGGGGTTACTGTGAGAACATCTGTATAAAGACCCTTGGAGACAGGCTTAACGTGCAGGAAGTGCCCAATTTCTTCTAGCTGTGGTTATTTTCTTCACTATACAACACTCGCTCCCCAAAACAACTGTAAGTCCTCTCTCCCTACAAACTCAAGTTCTGCCTGTGGCTACAGGAACCTTGAGGTGGCTCTTGGGGAGCCTTCCCTTGAACTTATATTTTTAAGAATCTCTCATGCACCCTGATCTACCCAACATGCAGGAGCAACAAGAAAAATCACAGTGTCCAAGACATGAGGCTTGGTCACTGGTACCTTGGGAACTAGGTGACACTGTGGGGGGTTCTGAGTTAAAGACATAAGAGAAGCAACTGCATACTTGCTCCTCCTATCCCAGGACAATCAAAGTGAACCCACACGCTGCAAAAGGGGTAATGAGGAGCAGAGGACAGACCGTGACCCTAGTGACAGTCACCAAGGCCTCTCCTGGATTCAGCCTCCCCATCTGTAGACTGGGTGACCTTCTACTCCCTGACCCTGGGTGTATTTTGAAAAGACAAGGCCTTGTACACAGTACAGCGTCCCTGGAGGAGGGCTATGCCGTCCCTGTGCAGCTCCAGGACTGGAACAAAGGTGGTGAAAATAGAAAAGCAGAGAAGCAAGCACCTGACCAGTTAACAGTATTTGATATCTTCCAGATTTCAGCATCTTTTATTTTTAGAGGTATGTGTTCCAATTTGGTTGAGGTATCTGTGGTTCCTTATCCCTTGCTAATTTAAGACTTTTTTCCCCTTTTTTTTTTGACGGTGGGGTAGGAGTTCAATACAGCTTTACTCAGCCACCTCTAGACTCTAAGCACTAAATTTAACTCCAAAGAAACCTGCCTTGCCCTACTTCATGATTCCAACCCTCAAAGAAAAACCATTAGCTGCTTCTGAAAATCAGAGAGCCCTGGCAATGGAGCACCAGGGAGGCATGTCCTCCATCACAGGGCGCTGGGCTGTGGCACCAGAGCTGTCGTCAGCTGACTGGGGAAAGGGGCAAGATGGGGAACAAATGGCCCTACATCCTGGCCTAAATCTTTATGACCATTTCCCCTGGGGGGCCAGGAGAGCTATTTGTACAGCCAGTCAGAACAGCCAGGGTGTGGCCACAGGTGTCCTGTTCTAGCAGCTCTAATGTCTGAAGCAGGTGACCACAGGGATAGGGACAGCCTGGCATCTGATCGGTAGGTACACTGCATTCAGACAAAAGAATTAACTATCTGTCCCTCCACCCCAGTCCCCAGCCTCCTCTTGTTGCTTCCTTCCTTTTTTTTTTTTTAAGAGACAGGGTCTTGCTGTGTCGCTGAAGTACAGAGGCACAATCATAGCTCATTGTAAACTCAAATTCCTGGGCTCAAGCAATCCTCCCACCTCAGCCTACCAAGTAGCTGGGACTACATGCGCATACCACCACACCCAGCTAATTTTTTAATTTCTGTAGAGATGGGGTCTCACTATGTTGCCCAGGCTGATCTCAAACTCTTGGCCTCAAGCAATCCTCCTGTCCTCGGCCTCCCAAAGTGCTGGGATTACAGGCATGAGCCACTATGTCCGGCCTTTTTTTTTTTTAGGTTTTTTTCTTACTTTATTATATTTGCAATGTTGTGTAACATCACCAGACTGTCCATTTCTAAAACTTTTTCATTACCCCAAACAGAAATGCTATAACTATTAATGAGTGATAACTCCCCACTTCTCACTCCCCCCAGCCCCTGAAAACCTCTAATCTACTTTCTGTTTCTATGTATTTGACTATCCTAGGTATTTCACATAAGTGGAATCATATAATATTTGCCTTTTTGTAACTGGCTTATTTCACTTAGTATAATGTCTTTGTTCACCCATGTTGTGGTATGTGTCAGAATTTCCTTCCTTTTTAGGGCTGAATAATATTCAATTGTATGCATATACCACACTTTGTTTATCTATTCATCCGGTGATGGAGATTTGGGTTCATTTCACCTTTTGGTTATCATGAATAATGCTATAATGAATCTTGGTGTACAAGTATCTGAACCCCTGCTTTCAGTTCCTTTGTATATATACCTAGAAGTGGAATTGCTGGATCATATGGTAATTCTGTTTAGACTTTTGAGGAGCCACGACACTCTTTTCCACAGCAGGTGTACTATTTTACATTCCCACCAGTAATGCACAAAAGTTCCAATTTCTCCACATCCCCACTAGTCCTTGAGCTGTGTACCCAAGCCCCAGGAAATGGCATTTCTCTTGTACTCCAGGATGTCTGCAAGCTGTTGGGACTGACTAAAAGACTCCCAGATAATAATAGCAAAGGACTGCAACCACAGCAGCAGAGTTTCACCCTAGGTTCCATTCAATCTGGTAAAACTCCAGGCAAAAGGAAGCATGAGGGCTGGAAGGGTAGGGCCTGCCTTCTTCTGAAAATCAGAGCATTTAAAATTGGAGGGCCCGGCCAGGTGTGCCCTCTCTCACAGGGTGCTGGGCTATAATAGTACAGCATTCATCAGATAACTGGGGGGAAACCAGCAATCTCCAAAGTGCATAGCACTCAATCCTGAGGTGCTCAAGATGACCCACTGTAGTTCAGGAAGAAAACAATAGAACATCTATTCATGTTTATTTTTATATCATCCTTTTAAATATGTGAGTGTGTGTCTTATAGGGTCCAGAAGAGGGAGGTTTGTAGCCTAGAAGTTAGGAGCTCAGCTTTGGAATCAAAGACCCCTGTGGGTGAGCAGTGGCATCACCATTAACTTAATCACTTTTGGCCTCAATTTTCTTATCTGCAAAATGGCAACATAACACTAGCACCTATATCAGAGTGTGGCTATGAGGAGTAAATGAGACAGTCCACATAAAAGCACTCAGTGCACTACCTGCCTGGCACATACTAGGTCTTTTAACAAAACAGGTAGGATTGAAGATGCACAAAGGTAGGAGAAGGAAAACTCTGGATGGAGCTGGACAGAGTGAGGACAGACACAGGGGCAGGACTAGAGGCATGGGTGTGTGTGTGTGTTCATGCTACACACAGTTATAAAGCATGGGGGTGTGTGTGTGTTCATGCTGCACACAGTTATAAGTAACCACCCCATACATTCCACAAACATCCACTGGGCAATCACCAGTGTCAGGCACCTTGAAGGACGAAGATATGAGCCCAGTACAGTCCACCCTTGTGAAGCTCATTTCCAGGGGCCACGCTGTGAACGACAAGCCCACCAGGGCACCAGGAAGAATGAGCAAGGCTCAGGGACATCTGGAGTCACCAGCCAGGCACAAAAATCAAACAGGGAGCTTACGCTAGAGAGGGCCCGACTGAGATCCAGGGCCTCTAACAAAAGGTACCAATCTCCTAAAGTAACACACACCACTCAGAATCCGAGTGAGGCCTTTGTTTCAGTTTCCTTAAATTTTCCATTCAGAGATTTTTTTTTTAACCTTTTGTCTTTTCCAAAGCAAACTCTGCAGAAGGACTTTGTCATCTCAGATAATGGAGCAGAAACTCTACTCCCTGCTTTACTCCTTCAGTTAGCCCCACCCTGCTCTGGCCATGAGGGTTTTATTGCTATTCCATGCCTGGAGAATCTGCCTGAATCATGAATTCTGGCCCCCTTTTCCACCGCAGCCACCTTCACTGGGCTATCCCACTTCAGGAAGAGCTACCCCAGCCTTCTGGCTTCACAAAGTGGCAAAATGGCTTCCTGGTTTATCTGCAAATGGGATGCATATTATATTACTTCTCAGTGACAAGAAGCCAGGCATCAGGAACTCCAGGAGAGGCCACCAATGATACAGGGCCCCTGAAACCCTCCCAGTCAGCCCAAAATCACTGATTCCAACAGAAATGCAAAAATCATTCCAGGACACATATGCTCTTGATATCCTATTTTTTAAATTCCCTACCTTGTTTTTTAAATTGGCTGTTAAATTGCAGCTCAGCAACTCACCAGGTACATTATTAACTGGCATACGCTTCTGTGGCTTTGCTAGTTAAAGTTTAGAAAAGAACATTCCCATTAAAATATAATTTTGCCAGCAACCCCCAGAACAGCACAGAAAGCATTCCATTAGGGCAGACCTCAACTAACCCACTCTCCCACACCCACCCCCCTTCCCCAGACAACACAGGATTTCCCCAAGCTGGCTTCTGTTCTCCTATAGAAAAGATAAGCAAAAATCTGGGTGATTAAGATCGACCCCTGGCTGGGTAGCTAAGGTCTAGGCAGTGCAGGTCAGCGTGTGTCTCTCTGCCAGGCTGGGGAAGGGGAAGGGAAAAAATAGCTCTGCTTAATGCCAGGACCTCTATCCCTGGGGCCTACCCCTCAAAAGCCACCGAGTAGGTACAAATCACCTCCTGCCAGGGAGTCCTGGGCCCCATAGCACCCCAAATCCAGGAGAGAATAGCCCCCCACCTACCACCCCCACCTTGCCTCTGTCTACCAACTTCCTGTCCCCAATACTCAGATGCTTGCTCTCCAAACTGGGTCCCTCTGGTGGACAGACCAGGAGCTCTGAACGAGCCCCAGGCAGGCCCTTGTCCTGTGTGCCCCCCTGGCACCAGAGCGATTCAGGCACCCCCACGTGACACACATACTTGCCAGTTTGCTGCCTCACCCTACCTCCCACCAGCCAACCTCAGCATTGGATCCTAGACCTTTCTTTAGACCTATAGGCCAAAAAGAGGGGCCCATCCAAAGATGAGGAAGTCATTCCCTGTCTATCTACCCTCCAGCCTCCCTTGGTGTGGAACGGGGGATCAGGGCATATAGGAAAGAGGAAAGGTGGCCTGCAGAGAAGGAGGGAGGGAAGAAGGGAGAGGGAGAAGGGGAGGGGAAGGAAGAACAAACAGAATCCCACTGAGCCCAATCCAAAATCAAAACTCCAACTGGGATCTGATGCAGGCAGAGGAAACAGAGAGCTGATGGAGTTCTATCCACAGGAAGTCACCTAGGTGTCAAAGGGATGGGTTGCCAAAATATCAAGGGGTTTGGCAAATCCACACTGAAGTGAGGCAGCCTCACACATCCCTAATGCTCATCAGCAGAGATCTACTGCCCTTGCCTCCCAAACAACCACAAGGGAAACTGCTCCTGACTCAGCTCTAGATACAGACACACACAGCACACATGAGGCTCCACACTGGCCCACGTGGAAAAGGCTGCTCTCCAACCCCACTCCTGCTCAACCTCAACTCACGGGCAAGCCAGTGCTAGATCAGGCCTCCTTCCGGCCAGTCTGTGGACTCACTGCCTTCTGTCTTCCAGGGGCCCTCCGGATGCTGCTGTCCAACTGTTTCTGCCAGGCCATCTGGGGTGGTTCACCCTGTGCTGCATCCGATTAACGCAACATACTGCCAGAATTGCTGCAAGCCTGCCCACCCTCTCTGAAGGGCTGCTTTGTGTTTCTTGCTTACAAAAGAATAAAACTGTTTTTGCAGCTGAACAACACAGTTTGGAGTCTTCAATAGAGCAATGGAGGCCAAAAGCCACCCAGCATACCCATGACCCCTGCCACAACCACCAAGAGCACCCACATGCAAAGGCTGGCACAATTGACCTGCAAACTCAACAAGGCTCATAGGAATTTCCAATCCCCTGCCTGACACCCTACACCACTGCAGACTTCTCAGGAACATGCTAATGCCTGGCAGACCCCAGAAATGGATCTACTACTACTTTCTCTAAGATGCCTCCATACCCACCTATGCCAAGAAGGTCTTAACGTCTAACCTGGATCCTTTCTACTTCGAGTTAAGTCCATTTGGGCCTCAGTAGAAAAGTAGACTGCATGATGCCCTTCCTGGTGACCATTAATATACCATGAACCCAGAAAGCTGACCTCATGGGCCACGCAAAGGAAACTGCAAGGGTTTCAGGGTGCGGGGAGGAGGTGGGAGAAGATTCTGGTTCTTTTGAGGCAGCTGACTGCCTGGAGCTGTCTCACTTTCCCATCTCCCATCCCCACCTCCACCCCCAGATGTCAACTGCATCCTATCACCTGACTGCAGAGTGCTCTGAGCCAGGAGAGAGAAGCAGGAAGCCAGATGACAGAATTAGGGCTAAAAGATCTCAAAAGACTGATTCTCTGGACCCAATGCAACCATAGGAAATCGAAAATGATAAGCTTAAAGACTAAATTTGAGTCCAAAATGTCCCAGCAGAAGCAGTACAAGAGTGGAGAGACAAGCTGAGTAGCAGCACTTGATGTAATATGATTACATCTTAACAAAGAACCTATTTTAAGTTGCATTAATAGAAGTATAATATTGAGAAAAAGAGAAATGATGTTCCCACGCTACTCTGAGCTGGCCAATCACCAGCCAGCATACTGTGTTCAATTCTACATATCACAACATGATGGACATGCACTGCTGACACATATCCCTTCACTGGAGGAAGTCACATCTCCCATACTGTCCTGCTGCAACTGTCAGCCACCATGCCCCATCCCCAGGGTGGGCCCATGATCAAAGCAGGGTCCTGGGAGAGTGAACATCTCTCTCCCTTGACAAGAGGGTTAGCAGAATCGAAAGGTGTGAAGAGAACAGAGCCCTCAAAATGCCCTTTGAGCACTAGGGCCCAATAGTGTCAAGGCCAGATCAGGTCTACACTCGCAGTTCCCAGTTACCGGAGCCGCTATATTAATATTTTCTTTTCTGTTGAAGCTAGTCTGAGTTTGGTTTCTGTCATTTCCAACCTGAAGAGCTAACTAATACATACACTTTAAGAGGATTACTAACAAAGCAGAATATGCCCAGAGTGGTCTCAAAGACCGTGAGTAAACTAAAAACCATGTTTCACGAGTGAACAAGAATGACTTAATGTGGAAAAGGAAACACTTGGAGCCACATGGGAGCCTCTTCAAATACTTAAAAGGAGAAAACTTATTCTGTGTGGGGCCAGAGGGCAGACTCGAGACACC
Organism: Daubentonia madagascariensis; assembly: GCA_023783475.1. Classification (NCBI taxonomy): domain Eukaryota; kingdom Metazoa; phylum Chordata; class Mammalia; order Primates; family Daubentoniidae; genus Daubentonia; species Daubentonia madagascariensis. Next base: position 23,135,074 of record JAKFHU010001990.1, on the reverse strand, counting down.
GGTGGAGGCTGCAGAAAGGGGAATTTCTGGGAACTTTGAATAATACAACAAAACAGATGAATCTGAACCCACCTCCTACTGCATTTTCCCTCAGACTCACGGGATAGAGCAATTCCCTTTCTCACTCTAAAGTAGTTTCTTATCTTGTGCAAATGGCAACTTCTATAAGCCTCAGCTTCCAATCTGTACAATAGGGATAATAATCCCTCCCCCACTAGCTTCATGGTATTATTTTTAAGGATCAAAAGAGAAAATGTAAATGGAGAGTGCATTATCAGATGCTGATATCCCAGGACCCATCAATGACTCTTTTAAGAATTTATCTTGAAGAAACAACCAGAGATGTTCATAAACACGACACCATTCATAATAATAAAATAAATTAGAAACAACCTAATGTCCAACAATTGAGAATCAATTATAAAAATCAGATACTATGCAGCCACTGGAAACCATGCTGTAGAAGAACAAAATGATAAGAGGAAATGTCTGTAACAGATTAAAGAAGATCAAAACTGTATGTACAACACAATCCCAAGTTTATAAAATTTATATTTGCAATAAAAAAAGGAAGAAAAAAATGTTAATAGTGATTATCTCTGAAGGATTATAAATATTTTTTCCTTCTTGGGGCTTTTGTTTTCCTAATTATATAATAAATATGTAGTCTTTTTAAAATCAGGAAAAAGTTACATATGCTTTAAAGTGCTTTACCAACTGTAAAGAGCTATGCAAACAAAGTAATGTGGGTGTCAAATAGGTCTCTCCGACTCACTTGTCTTTTCTGATCTGAACATAGTGATTGGCCCTTGATTAGAGAATATCTTATTTGCTAATTTTTTTAATAGAAAAAGATGAGTATGGTGAAGAAAGCACTAGATTCTTAATTCAAAAGACCCAGATCTATAATTCTGCGTGACCTTTAGGCAAGTCAATTTCCTCACCAATAAAATGAGCAGAGTGACAGTATTGCTTTGTTTGTATGTGAATTTAAACATTCATTGAGAACCTCCAATGCCAGCCTATTTCATTATTTTCTTTTATCTACTAATACACAGGAAACATTTTCCATGTCCTTGGTCAATATTTTATAGCACCATTTTTAACAGATGCATAGTAATTCACTGTACAGAGGGATCATGATTAATTTAACCAATGAGTGCTAGGAGTGTTTAATTTGGCTTGATTTCTGAAATAGAAATATTTAATCTCCTTAACAACGCTTTGAGCTTACATGAATTCCAAGCACTGAACTGTAGGATACACTCAATAAATGTAAGCTCGTTGTTACTACACAACAACCACAACCACTATTCCTATTACCACTCAGGTTCCAGTGAGATAACCAAGCTAGTCAAGTATTTTAGGCTTTGGACAATGTTTCTCTGGAACCCAGCAAAGACATTAAGGGCTGGACATTTAAATGGATAAGTGATTGATTTTCAGAGTCTGTCCAGACAAGAGAGCATGAGCGATGCAGAGACAGAGAAGACACCAGACACTGAGAAGGTAGAAAGAATTGACATATTAGGTCATTAAATATGAAATGTCTGATTTCTAGTAAAAAATGTAGCTTATTATATCTCAAACAAGAAGCAGTACAATTAACCAAATATTAACTAAACTATTGACACAGTTTTGCCATCTTAACGATAGCTTGTTTATACCAGCAGCAAAGAAGCCTGGGAAGCCAGTGCCGATGAAATCTCAAAAGGTGTTTTCCACAGCTTATTGAGAACTGAATATTTTTCCTTGCAAGAAGTAGTCCAAAGCCTGGAAGAAGTGGTAGTCAGTTGGTGCAAGGTCTGGTGAATATGGTGGATGACAGAGAGTTTCCAAGTCCAGCTTCTGTAGTTTGAGCAGTGTTGTCTTTGTGACATGTGGTTGAAAGTTGTCTTGCAAGAGGATTGGCCTTTCTCTATTGACCAATCTCAGCTGCTTAATCGCAAGCATCCTCATCATTTCATCCAGTTGGTTGTAGTAAACACCTGCTGTAATCGACTGACCAGGTTTCATGAAGCTGTAGTGGATAGTACTAGCACTGGACCACCAAACAGACACCATTAGCTTTTTCTGATGAATATTTGGTTTTGGACTGTGTTTCAGCACTTCATCTTTATCCAACCATTGTGCCAAACGCTTGCAATTGTCAAAAAGAATCCATTTTTCATCACATGTAATAATACGGTGTAGAAATGGTTTGCCTGTATGTCATGAGAGCAAAGAAAGGCAAGCTTCCAGATGATTTCTTTTCTGACGCTCATTTAATTCATGTGGAAACCACCTATCCAGCTTCATCTCACCAACTAGTTTCAAATGGTCCAATATTGTTGGAATAGTGACATCAAACCTTGCTACTAATTCATTCATAGGTTGAGATGGATTGGCTTCCACTACAGCTTTCAGCTCATCATTATCGACCTTGGTCTCAGGTCGCCCACATGGCTCATTTTCAAGATTAAAATTACCAGAATGGAACTTCTCAAACCATCGACGTACTTTGCGTTCATTAGCCACATCCTTTCCAAACACTTCATTGATATTTTGAGCTATCTGTGCTGCATTGGTTCCACGACAGAACTCATATTAGAAAATAACACGAATTTTTGACTTATCCATGGTTTCACAAAAATTGCTCTAAAAAAAAATGTGAAAGATAGTCACAAGCCAAAACGTGCGTTTGCAAGACTGAGGATGCACCTTCACAATAAAAATAAAATAAGAAGTGTCAAAGTGAAATGTCACAGATATCAACTGTCAAACTTAGTACTTAAGGAAATCGAACATTTCATACTTAATAACCTAAACTATTTGAAGCATCATCAGGATAAAAAATGCAGATAAAGTCACATTTTAAAATCTTGCCTCCTTCTAACACCTCCAAACATTCTGATGACTGGGCGTTAACATACCAATGTAATTATATATGTGCTGTGTGACTCAGCTGCTGGATTTTCATAAATGCCTAAAAAACTATTATAGAATCCTTCTGGTCAGTAACCACACACCTTGCCATAAGAAAACAAAGGGTTTCCTAAAGAGGCATAAACCCCAAGGCCTCCAGTGAATCATGGACCTAGGTGATTTTATGGCAAGTAGACAAGTAGTCAAAAGGGAGAGGTTTGACTTCGACTGGCTCCTTCCTTGTATCAAAGACCCTCTCAGAGTCTCTGTTTCCCTTTTGCTCCATTTCTCCACTTCTGGCCCGTCTGCCTCACAAGCCTGTTGTGCGGACTGGGCAGGCCAATGTCTGAAAGCTCCTAATGATCTAACAAGCACCACGGGTATGTAGAGATATTATGGTCTCCCTCTGATTCCAGGCACTTGCCAAGCCCCAGGTCAGCTCTCTTACAGTGCCCTCCAGCCCCTCCACTGGGATGGGCGAGGACTCGGGCCACTAGAAAGCCATCAACTGCAGTGTTCAAAATTAGGAATCATGTTCCACACAAGGTAAAGAGCAGATGTGGGGTCAGAACCCCAACTAAAGGATCACCAGCACACAGACGTCAGACTCAACATGGGCAGGGACCACCGAGAAGAGCCCCCAGATCAAGCCCCTTCATGCCAGCATTCAACTGCCTCAAACTCTCCCCTACAGCAGCAGCGGGGCAAAACACGGAGGTGAGGAGAGAGGTTTATCTTTCTGCCACCCCCCCAAAAGGCATGTACTGTGTGCTGAGTCATGGGGTAAAAGAACCAATTTAGACGTTTATGGTCCAACCATAATGTACACTAAAATCACCGGGAAGTTTAAAAGAAAATACTACCAGGGGCCCCAAGCTCAGAGATTCTCACTCAGCTGCGGGATGAGGTCTGGGCATCAACAGCATTGGCAGCACACCAGATGGTTCCAACGTGCAGACAGAATGCTGGACGAACAGGAAGCATCCACCCCGAGCAAGCGCCATGTGAGGACCAGGAACTTAGACTGAGCACCTGCTTCCCGTGCCTGGCCCTGGGCCTTGAGCCCACCCTGTGTGCCTCACATCCACACCCTCCCATGCCACCACTCTGCCCTCTAGTTACTCAGCCTGAGTTTTCCTCCCCATCCACTGTATCACAGAGGCAAGGCCCTGCTCAGTCAGGGTGACACCCACTCCTGCCTCATCTCCCACTTTCCCCTGTAGCCAGCCCAGTCGTCCTCACTCTCAGACACCCCCAGGACTCTCCTGCTGTGGTCAGGTCCCTTAGGGCTTGAGCCTGTGGGGCCCCTCCCCCACCTTCCCCCCTCAAAGGACCACTGCACACTTTTTACAGTGTGACTGTTACTCAACAAGCAGGTATTTATTTATTTTAAATGTTTTATTTTGAAATAAAATCTTAGAGTCACTTAAAAATAGTTCAGAAAGTTCTTAGTGCAATTATCAAAACCAGGAAGCTGACATGGTGATACTATTAGCTAAACTACAAACCTCACAGGAATTTCACTGGTTTTTATACATACCCGTGTGTGTGTGTGTGCGTGTGTGTGTAGTTTGATGAAATTTTATCACATGTATGTATTCATGTATGCACCACCACAACCAGAACAGAAAGGTTTTCTCACTTCAGAGAAAAACACCCTCTCCTGAATCCTCCACTGATCTGTTCTCCATCACTATAATTTTGTCATTTCAAGAACTTTATATAAATGAAATCATATAGTACGTAACCTTTTGAGAGTGGCTTTTTTTTTTTAACTCAGCATAAGCATGTATTTATTTTATGATCAGCTACCACAGTAAAGATACTACATTTTGGAAAATAATCCCCCAAAATCTTATCCATTAATGGTGAGGTAAACCATGATACAACTGTTTGTTTGATTGTTTGTTTATTTATTTATTTATTTATTTTATTTTTTTGAGACAGAGTCTCACTCTGTTGCCCTGGGTAGAATGCAGTGGTGTCATCATAGCTCACTGCAACCTCCAACTCCTGGGCTCAAGTGATCCTCCTACCTCAGCCTCCTAAGTAGCTGGGACTATAGGCTTGTGACATGATACCTGGCTAATTTTTCTATTTTTTGTAGAGATGAGGTCCTGCTCTTGCTCAGGCTGGTCTTGAACTCCTGGCCTCAAGTGATCCTCCTGCCTCGGCCTCCCAGAGTGCTAGGATTACAGGCGTGGGCCACCACGCCCAGCCGATACAACTGTATAATGAAATGGTATGCAGCCATTAAAACTGATGAGGTAAATGTTAATTAATGACAAAGAAATGTTTCCCAATATATAGTCAGCCCTCCATACCTGTGGGTTCTGTATTGGAACCTGTGGATACAGAGGGCCAACTGTAAGAAACATGAGCATCCAGTGATTTTGGTATCTGTGGGGAGTCCTGGAACAAATCCCCCAGGTACCAAGGGGTGAATGTATAGTTAAGTGAAAAAACACAACATAGTATATATTATATTATCCCATTGTTGTTAAAACACACATACATATACATAGATAAATAGAGATAGAAAACAAAATGTTAATGGTGATTATCTCTGGGTGATAGGATTACAAGGGATTTTTATTTTCCTCTTGTTGCTTGTCTGCATTGTCTAAATTTACAACAATGAATGTAGGCTGTGTGCAGTGGCTCATGCCTATAATCCTAGCACTTTGGGAGGCTGAGGCAGGAGGATCACTTGAGGCCAGGAGTTCAAGACCAGCCTGAGCAACATAGCGAGACCCTCATCTCACAAAAAAAAAAAAAAAAAATCCTCTTTCCAAACTTCCACCTTCAAGAACTGCCCCCCCCCATTTCAGCCCAGACCCTCCAGCTTTATACCACTGCTTGCACCCCTCCCTCCTCAATGAAGCCTTCCCAGACCACCTCAGTCCCGCTGGCTGCTCCCTTTCAGACTTCCTCTACCTCTTATTTTCTGTGCCCCTATTTATCCTTCGCCAAGCCCTGCTGTATCTCTCCAGGACAGTGTCACACTCTTCTCTGTGTCCCCTCCATGCCCAGCATCATGCCCAGCAGATATGAAATAAATACCTGACTGTTTCTCCCATCCTACCCCAACTCAGAGCCTCCCACCCCTCACCAACCACCCCATGCCAAACCCACAAAGCAACATGCCTACCTGCCCAGACCACGGCCCAGTAGCTGCTCTAGGATCATTGGTAGCTAAAGCAAAGTTCACTGGCTGGAGGCCGATAGACCTGTGATCAAATCTTGGTTTTATCAATTCCTAGCTAGGCAACCCAAGCAAGTTATTCAACCTCTCTGAGCCTTGATATCCTTGTCTGTAAAATGAGGTAGATTATTTCCTTCATCTTCAGTCTGCTGTAAGGATGAAACAAGATAACATAAGGTGCCCAGCACAAAGTAGACATGAGGCAAAGCTTCCCCCAGCCCTTTGCCACCCCATCTAAAACCCACTGGCTCAGATCTTGTGCATGAAAACCATGAAAACCGGTTGGACAGCAGGCATACCTCCTCTCCCCTCCTCTCCCCTCACCTCCAGCTGGCTCCCTAAGGTAGAGGAAACAAAGCCTGAATTTACTCTGACTCGTCTCAAGCAGGGAGGTCTCTGGAAGAGGTCTTTGTTAATACAACTTTAGTTTAAAAGCCTCTTTATGGGCCAGACACAGTTTCTATTTTGTAAAGAGGGAGGGAGAATCAGCCTGCAGCTTAATATCACTTAATGCTGATAAGGAGGCCTTTTGTTCACATCCCTCAATTAAATTCTGCAGTAATTAGTGGCCACCTACTCTTGTTGCTTGAGGGAAACAAAGGAGACAAGAACAAGGCATGGTCCTTGTTCACAGAGACCAGACACAAAACAGTTATAAGTAACACAAAGACAGAAAGTCACCCACGGGGAAAGAGAGGTGTAGCAGGCCTCAGCAAACCCAACCTTGATGGGCTTTAGAATCATGGAGAATAATGGTAAAGGGGTAGCAGGCTAGATGATGCACGTGTGCTTTTCCATTCTTTCATTTGATATATGTGTATATCTTGCTGTATTCAGAAAAACAGATCTGCAGCATCATTTAATGGTTGTATGACTCCAGAATTTAGTTAACCAGTTCCTAATTGATGGCCAGTTAGGTTGTTTGCAATTTCTTAGTATTATAAGCAAGGCTGCAATGAACATCCCTGTACATGTACATTTGCAATTTGTCTACTACCTGCTCTGGAAGGATGGAGTCATGGTGATAGAACTGCTGAGTGTATTTTTGATTATCTCAATAAACGATGAAACTATCCAGTGTGCACATATAGAGTTTTACCCTTTCCCAAAGCATATCAATATAAACATGCATATGCACACGTACACACACAAATGTGTCTCCTCTCTTTCTCCTCTCCCCTCACCCCAGGAGTTCAGGCCTGTACCATCTCTCATTTGGACCGGAACAGGAGTCCTGTAGCACAGCAGTCCCCAACCTTTTTGGCACCAGGGACTGGTTTCATGGAAGACAATTTGCCCATGGACTGGCGGCGGGGGCGGGGGGGGGGTTGGTTTTGGGATGATTCAAGCACATTACATTTGTTGTGTGGTCAAACCTCTCTGCTAATGATAATCTATCTGTATTTGCAGTCACTTCCCAGCGCTAGCATCACCGCCTCAGTTCAACCCCAGATCATCAGGCATTAGATTCTCATAAGGAACAGCAACCTGGATCCCTCGCATGTACAGTTTACAGGAGGGTTCGCGCTCCTAAGACAATCTAATGCCACCGCTGATGTGACAGGAGGTGGAGTTTATGCGGTGATGCGTGCGAGTGATGGGGAGGCTATAAATATATATGAAGCTTTCATCTGCCACTCACCTCCTGCTGTGCAGCCTGGTTCCCACTGTGGCCCGGATGTTGGGGACTGCCGCTCTAGCAGTTCTCCCTCCCCGCCACCACCAGAATGAGATTTGTAACTTACCAACCTGATTACTCCAGTGCCCCAAGTTATTCCGCCCCAACCCCACAACCTTCAGAGCAAAGCCCCAACCCCACCTTCAGGAAAAGATGGTTATTCCCACCTTACAGATGTGGAATCTGACACCCAACTCGCTTAAGGTCATGTAGTCAGTGACAGAACCAAGGTGATACACCAGCTCTCCTGACGATTAAGCCTAATAATCAGAGAACTGAGGTGGTATGAACCATATACATCAGCATAGCTCCCTGAAAGTAAAACCTTCCACTCTTTCTCCCCTTACTCTTTCTAAGGCCTTTCATATTTTCATTGTTTTCACTGAGATGAACTTGCAAGATACTCAAAATTTAAGAATTTGGCCCTATAAAGACAGCAAGACAAAAGAAACGTATTTCCCCCTTCTTGAGCAGAGATTGGTTTATCTGGCTAATCTCTCATCAGAGCAACTCTCTTTGGTCTACAAATATTTCTCATCATTTGGCCACCTAGTGGCCCATTAACTAATAGGCAAATCCATCATAAGCAAGCAGGTGTGTGTACACAGACTGGGTCTCCACATAATGTCTTGGGTCTGTCACTCAGCTGTCACCACAAGGAGTGGCCATACTGGGGAGTGCAGTCAATGGCTGAGAAGCAAAGGGTCCTGCCACGGGCAGACTAGAGGGAGGCAGAAATGGCTAAGATCCACAGCAATGGCTAACAGCCACAGGAAGTGCAAGTCAGGACAAAGGGATCCCTGCTTAGACCTCCCTGATCCATGGAACCTCTTTAATACCCATTTCCCCCAAAGAAACTCAGTCCAGTGTTGAGCTTAGAAAGAGAGATGCTCCAAACAGAAAATGCTACATCAGACCTTTGGGAAGAACTTCAATAACAAGAACAGCTAATATTTGTTGTGCACTCACAGTATGTAAGACACTGTTCTCAATATTTCATGTGGATTAACTCCTCAACAAGCCTATGAGGCAAGTGCTATTATGAGAGCATGTCTAGGGCCACACACTGGTGGAGCCAGGGGGATTTGAACCAGAGCCGGCCTCATAGGAAGAGCCTGGCAAGTGGGCTCTCATGCAGGCTGGGTCCACAGGGGATGGTGGTTTGGGAATCCCCAAACACTCCCCTGGTCCAGGCTGTTTCCCTGGATCCATAGCCACCTCCCACAGGGCAATCCTAGCAGAAGGCAGAACATGCATAAAGGCATGGAGGGTGAAAGCTGAGAGACATCAGAGAAGAACAAGCCGTTCTTTGCGGCAGTTATGTTTTTGTTTGGTTTGGTCTGGGGGGTGGGGGAGTAGAGGAAAAAACATCAAAATAGGGCCAACTGATGAAGGGTGTCACATATCAGTCTCAACTTCGGACCTAATCTAAATGAGCAGAGGTACAGCAAGTGCCTGGTACTTAAGCACACAGTAGGCCTTCAGTACAGAGTTCCTTTCTCCTTAGGCAGAGAGGTCAGTGGGGACTCACTGAGGCTAAGTCAAGGACTGACAAAATCAAATCTGCATTTTAGAAAGAGTGTTGCTCTGTTCCTCTTGCAGTCTTTGCAGTCTCAGATGAAGCCCTTGCAGCACAATGTAATATTGATGATGGTCAAGACATAATATTAAGATGACATAATACAGTGATAAATGCATTTGTCAGGTGTTCACTATATGCCTGGTATTATCCTGAGCACTTTATATATGTTAAGTTAATTTAATACTCACAATAATCCTATGAGTTAGGTACTATTATCCCCAATTTACAGATGAAGAAACTGAGGCACAGAGAGGTTCAGCTGGGAAGTGTTACCACTGGGATTCCAACCCAGTTGGTCTGACCTCAGGGCCAGTGTTCCTGACCCTCAGGCAGCCCTGGTCCCAGAGGAGGAGCACCTCCTGGAGCACCTACTGCTCCCCGCCCCGAGATGACACTCCAGACCAGGCTGTGGGGATACCTCCCCGACCCTTCCAACCCCCCACCCCAGCCCTGCTTTCACCATTCCAGGTCGGCCAAATGCAAAGCACCTCCAGGCTGGAAACACCATTTCCCCCCAAGATGCTGCTAACAGTAGACAGAGGGGGGAAAAGAGATGTAATAACTTGGCTCTTAAGCTGCAGAAAGAAAATGAACAAACGAGGAGGAGTGGGCCACCAGATCCCAGAGATTTCAGGGTGGAAAATGTGCAATTAAAATACATTCTGTTGGAGCCCAGCAGCAGCATTTCAACAGAGCCACCATTGTTTCCGTCTAAACTGCTGCTGCCCACAGCCCAGCAAGCAGCAACGAAACAGGCTGTCGTCATGGAGCCGGAATGTGGGGTCCTGGCTCTCCCCGATGGCACCAGAAACACCGCTCTGTTTACCCACGTTGCCCTTATTTAAAAACAAAACAAAAAAAACCCACTCCACCCTCGGCCCTTCAGCATGCAAGACACTGGGGAAGGACAGACGGTGGTGGGAGGACACTCCATATGCCAGCAGTGCAAGGCAGGTCTACTAGAAGATTCCCAATGATCCAGCCAGGCTGGGAGGGACAGGCCTCCCCCCGGATACTGGGAAAGTACTTTGGGGAATATATAAAAATCAGATACAAACAGATATCTGCATGGGGCATAAACAGAAACTGTTAAGCCCTGGAAGGGCCCCTAGCCCCTTTAGAAAATCTTTATGCCCAAAGAATTTGGAATGTTTGGCCAAGGGCACAGTTAATGCAGAGTCCCTGCATAAATCAGAAACCCTGCAGGGCAGAGACAGGCCTGTGTGTCCAGACAACTCCAGGGCAGAGGCAAGCTGAGGCCAGCTGGCGGCCCTGGCTATGGTACCCTAGCCCCCACCCCAACCCAGGGAATGGGTGCTCCAGAGACAGGGGCCTAGAACCCAGCTCACCCAGTGCTGAGCCCAGAAACAGAATGTCCAGGGTGACTGGCACATTCAAGGTGCTGACTGGTTGTCCCTGCTCCACTCTGCAGAGGTCTCAAGAACAGGTTTCAGCAGTAACCCTAGACCAGAGCAGGAAGGAGAGTTAGTGGTGCTCAAAAACCCATTCATCAGTTCTAGATGAGTGTGAAGGTTGTGGTACCAGGGCCCCAAACAAACCAGTTTTTAAAATATATTCTGCGCTGCCCTCTGATCTCGGGGTTCACAACCCTCGGCAGGGCACAGGGGGCCCTTCATGCTCTGGCTCTGGTCTCTCTCTCTTACCTCTCAGGCTTCACCTCTGTCATTGTCCCCCTACATGTACATACACACTCACTCCCGATTGCTCCAGAGATACTGAACTACCTAGAATTCCTGACTCTACACACTATTTAAAGACACTGCCTTACCTTCTGCCTCCTTCCTGACCTGACTTACTCCTCACCCTTCAGGGTCCCACTCAAGCATCACGTACTCTGCAAAGCTCTCCTAGACCTCCCAACCAGGTGATCACTGAGTAACAGAGGAAGAACATGAACAGAGCCTCCTGGAAAACGAGTAAACTTTTTCCTCATGGAGGTGGGACAGGAGACGGGGTGTGGAGAGGACTATAACTGACTCCTGCTTACGTCAGAACTAAAAGCAGTGGGGGAGTCAGAGCAGAGAAGATTTCAACTCAACCTAAAATGGAACTTCCCACCAATGAGAATGTGAATTACAGGAGGGGCTTGTCAGGTAGTGAGCTCTTCCTGCTATCCAAAGTAATCGAGCAGAGGCAGTTTGGTCAGCGCTGCTGCTGCAGGTATCTCCATATCGGGTGAGCAGGTAAACCACATCAGAGACCATGAGAGGGACATAAGACCTTTCCATAAAGGCCTGAGATTCTAGGGATGGAGGCAGGGAGGAGGGATACTCACAGCAATGTCCTGGGAGGAGGGGGGAAGCTCTGGGAGCACAGCTCCAGCCCCTCCTGGGAACCCTAGACAACCAGGAGAGGGGAAGAGCAGAGATGGAGAAGGGAGAAATCCCATAGGCAGCTGACTTGGCGTTATCTGGAGTGTGGCCATGCGGTTTACTGGCAGCTTCCGATCTCTAGTCTAGGTTTGTGGAGGCTAAGACTTTTCTCCTGTTCCACTCCTGCACCACCACCATATCTCACCATGACTACTGAATACAAGATCAAGACAGGAACAGCCAAAGAATCCGTCACCTTCTCCTTCCCCATTCCCAAGCCAAGTCCCATCAGTCTCCTCAGGGAGAAAGCATCCCGGATGCTGTAGCTCCTCAGAGGGCAAAAGGTGGGTGGGATGAAGGCCCAGGCCAAGACTAGCAGGCATCCAGGTCAATCATTAACAATATTATCATGAAGAACAAAACTAGCATTTCATGAAGGCTTATTACATACCAGGCAGTGTGCTAAGCATGTTATCTACATTGCCTTTGATCAGTCTATTCTATGTACAACAACCAGAATGATCCTTCTTCTAAAGCAAAAGACAGATTATACTGCTCTTCTATTCAAAGTCCTCCAATGGATTCTCTCCTGATTCAGGGTTAAAGACAAAGACAAAGGCCTGCACATCTCGGATCTCAGCTCCTACTCCCTTAGCTCCAGCCATTCCAGCCTCCTTGCTGTTTCTTCAACAAGCCAAGCACACGCCAGCCTCAGGGCTTCTGCATTTGCTGTTCCCTCTTCATGGAATGTCCTGCCCCTAGATGCCTCCATGGCTTGATCAGGTCCCTACTCAAATGTCATCTCTGCAGAAAGGCCTCCTCTGACCATCTACTCCCAGCCCTCCTGTCCCCTTTCCCTGCTGATTTTTCTCCATAGCACTTACCCTCTGATACTATACATTTTAGCCATTTTTCTTGCTATCTTTCTCTCTCACTAACATGTAAGCTCCTTGAAGGCAGAGACCTTAATCAAAAATTTTGTTCATTATCCCATGCCAGCATGTACAACAATGTCTGGCATGAAGTAGGAACTCAATAAATATTCATTCAATAAATGAATGAATGACCCTACAAAGTACGTGTTCTAACTAGCTCCTGATTACAGATGTGGAAATCGAAGCTCAAAAAAAGTTGACTCACTTGTCCAAAGTCACACAACTGACAAGCAACAGAAATGGCATTAAAATCCAGGCCTGTTTGATAACCGCCACCCGCCCCAGCACCTTAACTCTGTGATGGCATCTTCTTTGACCCAAAAGAAGGATCTGAGCAGCCGACACCGTGAGTGTCTTGGGTGCCACTGGGCTAGGCAGTGGTCTCACCTGGTCTGCACGTTCCTCCTCTCAGCTCCTCAAGGCAGATGCCTCTGCCTCATTCATCCAAGAATGCCCAGCACCTAGCCCAGGGCTGGTATGCAGCAGGTGCCCACCAGACGTTTGTGAATTAACCAACCCACTCTAGGCACCCGGTCCATCCTTACATTTTTATTTCTTTACATACTGCTTCATGTATTGCTCTTCATTTTACTGAATGTGAGGATGGACAGAAGTTCCAAGTACACAGCATTTCTCAGCCGTTCAGCTAAGATCAAGTGTAGAAATTCCAAGTACACAAAATTAAACTAAAAGTGGACCCAGCCTTAAAGAAATTTACAACCAAGTGAGGGAGAGAGAGATGTAGACACAAAAAGGTGCATCATGAAGCAGGATGGTCATGTGAGCAGCAAATACAGCTCCTGGAGTACAAATTAGAAGAGAGCTCTTGGGTGTGGTTGGGGACGGCTGGACAGTGACAGCCTAGAGGCGGCTAAAGAGGGCAGAGGAAGGAGGAACCTGCTCATCCATCCATTTGTTCAGCATTAACTTTTAAGGTTTTCTTTGCCAGGCACTGTGATGAGTGCCAGGGATAGAGAGATGAATGAATCAAACTTGAGGAGAATTCACAGGCTAATGTGGGAGAGACAGAGAGACATTAGTATAAATTGAGGTGATATGTGGCTAGGGAGGATGCTAGCATGCAAGCTCCATACCCACAGGCATCTTCGTTCTGTTCACTGCTGTACTCCCCAGCACTTACAACATTGTCAGGCTCAGAAAAGCTTCTCACTACATAATTGCTGTATAAATGAACAAAAGCACCAATAAAGGGATGTCACAAAGCCTTGGTGGTGGGTGGTCAGAGAAGGCTTCCAGAAGTAATGTCTGAGTCTTAAATGATGCAGAGGAGTTATCTGGATGGAAAGGGGGCGTTCCTGGTGATGGAAACTGCAAAAGCAAAGACACAAAAGCAGGAGAATGCTACAGGCAATATGATGTTGCTGGAGTGTGTTCAGCCAAGGGGAATAGTGTGATTTGACAGGACACAGACCACGTGAAGAGAAGCCCACATTAGGAACACCTGGGAGGGCCCTGCTGAGAAGGCACATTAGGATGAGGCCTTTGAGCCCCTGGAGGCAGGATAGGACCAAGGCAGGACTACCAGTCAGAACCAGCTACACCAGAGAAAGGCAACCTTTACTAATCACAGGAACCTGTAATCAATCACAGGTGCCAGACCCCACTGAGAAGCGAGGCGTCCAATGGACCCAGACACACTTGTGAGCACATGGGAGAAGTGCAGCCCCACCAAAGCCCTCATGGGAATGCTGCAAAACTGCAGGGGGGAGACACTAGCAGAACCATGTCACACCCTGTGCACAATCACCAAAGCAGGGACCTTGCTAACTGGCTGGGGGCAAAGAGTAAATCAGGAGAGAGAGACCAGAAAAATCGCTATTTATTTCACTTTCACTTTGAACACACAAGAAATGGGGAGAAGACGCCCTGGCCTAGGAGTGGAGAAACCTGGCTGGAGTCCCAGCTGTCATCAAATGACCTGAGTAACCTTGGGCAGGTGACCTCACCTCTGGGGCTCAGCTTTCCCATCTATAAATCAGAGCTGCCACCACGAGCCCCACCCCATCCCAACTCTAACAGCATCTTAGAAAGGCCCCAATCAGATAAGTACCAGCTCTGCGCAGCTTTATAAAACAACTACTGTGTACCAGGAGGCGTACAAGAAAGGGATAGGCCCAGCCCCTCTGCAGGGAAGGTTTTAACAAGGTGGTCCAAGCAGGTACTACAGGACACCGGGAGGGCATTCTCAGGCACATTCTCCAGCCAGTCTGACTGCTCAGCCCAGCCCAGGGAGGGGGAGAGGAAGTAGTGAGCTGTTTTACAATCCATCAAATTAATTGCCCCAAATGGGAAATTTACAGGCCTCCTACAGCCTCCTGTGTATCCCATAATCTCCCCTGGCCCTAATCTCCTGAGAAAGAGTGCGTGGGCTGTAATCTTTTCAGCCCACTGTTTTCAGGGGCAATGCCTTAGAAAAACCTAAGTCCCCACCAGTGGTCACTCCCAACCCAAAGCCCCCCAGCTAGTGGATGGTCAAGGCCTGGCTCCACCCCACAGGAGCCAGCCAGGCTGACCCTGGCCTCGACTTTGACCTTGGAAAGGAGACCTGCCCAACCAGCCCCTTTGGCAAATACAACTTTTGCTCCCTCCTCCTTCTCCTCCTTAAGATAGAACAGCCTGTCAGGAGGCAGAACCAGGAAAAGTGGCTTCTAGGCAGAGAATCACCCATGGGGCACAGTGAAAACAGCCCCAGATGAGGTGTCAGGTGTTGGTTCAAACCTCAGCTCTCCCTATCCCTGCTGGGAAACCCCCTTCCCATCTCTGGCCCTCACCTCCATCTGAGAAATGAAGGGAATGTAAAGTAGTCTCCCGGGAACTTTCCATTTTGCCTCTTTATGACCCACGTTTCACCAGCAAGCTGCAGTAAACATGGATCTCTTCCTAGCTGCCAGCTCTACTGGCAGGAAGTCTCCCAGGTGGAAGGTGACACCTCCCCCCAGTACCTTTTCTCTCCTTCCAAGTCATTTTTACCCCACACAGGGCCTTGCCTCCTCCAGGCCTTTGCTGCTGCTGTAATCTTTGTCCCCTTCCTTGCATAATGAAGTCTCTGTCTAGGCCCAACTCAAATGTCACTTCCCCCATGAAGGCTTCCTGGATCCCTCCCTTCTCAACACCTGTCCCAGTCTCTCCTTCTGCCTTCTACCAAGGCAACTGGCCTTGACAAGAGGGGATTCTCTTACTCATTGCTACTGTTAGGGAACTAACTTTATCGCAAAATATTTCAGAGGGCTCTACACAAACTTAAAGACAAAACCCATTTCATTCTCTAAAACACCTGGCACGTAACAGGTCCTGGATCACCACGGAGTGAAGTTTTCCTGGATAGTATTTGGAAGGCCAGGCTCCTTGACTGCACCTGTTAATAACCAGTGTTTGTACCCTCTCTCCTTGACAAAGTGCTTTCTCACTCACGACCTCACAAAAGCCCTGCAGGGAGGGATTGATATGATCCCCTTTTACAGAAAGGACAAATGTCTTGCCCAGGGTCATAAGCTGTACAGGGCCAAGCCAGGCCTCAAACCTAGGTCTTCTAATTCTAACATTGTGTTGTCCCCACCACAGCTGGGGGCACATGTGACCCTGGAGCCTGCTGAGGAGCTCTGGGCTTGGAGAGAGACACAATTTAAACCTCTCCTTGGGATACCCCTGGGAGCCATATCCCAGAACAGCAGAGGGACAGTCAGGGACTCTGGGCAGAGGAATGGCAGAGGGCATTTATTCCACATTCTCCTCTGTCTCCATCCTATGCTTGATTATCTCTGGTGACAGTGAACTCAGTACATCCCAAATATTTCAGAAGGTTCTGTTGTAAACAAGTCAAAACCTTTCTCTCTGTAGCTTTCACAGAGAATGAGAATCTTCTGTGTGACAGCCCTTCAGATATTTTCAGCCAGCCCTCATGTCCCTGGGGGTCTCTTCTTCCCCATGTAAAATACCCTCAATTCCCTTCAGTGGTTGCTAAGGAGACAAGGTATTCAATGACCATCACAGTCAACACCTTGGGAGGGCTCCAAATAACCACATCCCTCTTAAAAGGGTGATCCCAGCTACTCCATCTGTGATTTCCCCAGAGCAGAGCAGCACCATCACCTCCTGTGTTCTGAGGACTATACTTCCATTAATGTAGCCTAAAACAAAATTTAGCATTTGGGGTGATCCCATCATCCTCTTGGCTCCTATGGAGCCTATGTCAATAAACACCTTTGTCCCAGAGCCACATCTCCCAGAGGGCCCCGGCCATGCAGAAGCATAGACAAAACTTATCCTTTTCAGCTTGTTAGAGCTGGAAGTGCAGGAACTCCGGAGTCAGACCTGGGTTGGAATCCTAGTCCTGCCACTTATTTACTGAGTGACCATGACAAATTACTCACCCTCTCCAAGTTTAAATTTCTTCAGCTATAAAATGGGGAATATTTTTACCTCTGATTTGAGAAATAAATGAGATCAAGTATGTAAGTACCGGGCCCAGACCAAGAACTTGCCCCAGGTCAAGGCTGGTAAGTGGTTGGGGTGGGATGAGATTCAAACCTAAGCCTGCCATCCCAAAGCTTAGTGGCCTTAGGTACCAAGCTACAGCCCCACCCTGTTTGTTTCCTTGTCCCACCGTCCTTACCATGCTGAACATCATCTTTGGTTTGTCTATCTCTCCACACTGAACTGTAAATTCCTTAAGGATGTCCTTGTTTTTGTAGCCCCAGAATCTGGCACAGTGCCCCCTGGCACAGAGTAAGAGCTAACAAATGCTGATGAACAAATGATTATATGAACAAGTTAATTATACTGGCTTCAGGAAGACAGGTGCCTCTTTTGCCCTCTCTCAGCAGCTCCAATCCTCCAAACCACATGGGTTGGGTGGTAAGAAGCATTTGTTTCATAAGGGTAGGACTGAATCATGCCAGCGCTATCTGCCCCTACCCAGGACATAGCAACGTTCTGCCTTCCCCAACAACAAAATCTCCAAGACTAGTGAGGTTTGCTCTCTGCTGCTCCTGGAGGCTGAGCTGTGTGTACTCAGATGAGCGTTGGCTGGGATGGTCCCTGGTGACACCAAGAGGTCACAGATCCTAAGTGGGAGAGAGTTGATGCCAGGGTTTCTCCAGGGTTCCCCAGCACTCTGGGGCTTCATTAAAAACACCCTATCCCTGTTCACAGATAATTAGTAACAGGAAAAAGAAAGACACACCTGCTCATACTCAACAGACCATCTCAAAACCATCCATGCTACACCTTATGAAGCACTCTTATCTCACTATCTGTGCCACTGCTTGATGCCACACTGTCCCAGTGACCCAAATATACCAATCCTTCATGGACTGCTTGTGAGTTGTTCTTTAGAGCCTTTCCCAGTTATTCCTAAGGCTGTGGAGTCAGTGAAAGCCTTGCTGCCATCAATTCTGAGCCTTAATTTTTCCCATTCCATCAAAGGGGCAAACAATTATCAACCTCAAGGTTGTAACATGGTTAAATGAGATAACTACATAAACAGTGTGGCCATGTACTGTACACAATAAGTATTTACTCAACATTAGTTTCTTTCCTTCTGGTCTATTACATCCCAGAGCCTTGAATCACACTGTCCTGGCTACAGCTCAGCTCCAACTCTACAGGGAGAACCTTGAGAGCATGCATGGCATCTCCTCTGGCCACTGCAAGTATCTGTATGGCTCTGAGAACTCAATGGGCATTTGAATACTCCCAATGTTTGGGTGGTAAGCCAACCCATTTTACTGCACTTGGTCATTGTGGACAGGCAAGATAGAAAATGTCTACTTCCAGATAATTCCCCAAGGGGTGACTGGAAGCCAACATAGAGGTAAACAAGGATGTCGTGTGGTTCCCAGATTAGAGAGGAGTCTTTGGGGACACGTGAGCAAGAGTACCCAAGGCCCATCCCTCGGCCTCTGAGACTCCCAGGCTACGGCTCCCTCGTAACCTGCAGGAAGGCATCTCTTGGTGGCTGGCTGGCTTCTCAGGCAGAGTCCCAAGGAGAGAATATAACAGAGTTCAATATAATAAATTCATTTAATAATAATGTCCTGAGTGCCTACTTGTTCCAACCACTATTCTAGGCACTAGAGGTACAGCCTTGAACAAAACAGGCAAAATTCCTTATCTTCATGGAGATTGAATTCTAGTGAGGAGAGACAAACAAATGAAAATATAGTATGTCTGGGTCAAGTTGAGAACTCTAAAGAAAAAGAGAGTGGCATCAAGAGACTAGAGTACACTGGGGGAGAGGAGTCAAGAAAGGTCGCCCTGAAAAGGTGACATCTGAGCAGAGACCTGAAGGAGAACATTCCAGACAGGGGAAACAGTAAGTGCCAAGCCCGAGGCTGGCTGTGCTTTGCAGGTCTGAGAAACAGTGGCAGGAACAGGAAGTGAGGGTGGGAAGGTAGAGGGGGTGGGGACAGGACCAGATGACAGGGGCGTCCTGGGCCACTGAAGGACTCTGGATTCTGCTGTGTGTGTGAGCTGAGGTGGGGGGCGCAATCCTCCTTCCACTAGGAAACAATCCCTCCAGCTGCTGCACTAGGAGAGGGAGAGAGAAGCACAGGACCAGTTAGGCAGGTAATAGTCCAGGCAGCAGACGTGGAGGTTGTGAGAACAGTCTGATTCTGGATACATTCCAAAGCAGAGCTGACGGGATTTTAAAAGTTCCCTGGAAACGTGCCTGATGCCAAGCAGTCCTGAGCATTACCAGATGCGTGTACTGGGTAGACCAAAGGGCCTTCTGAATTTGGGCCTAACTGTGTGACCTTGGACTTACAGCCTCCTTGGGCCTCTGTGTCCTCATCTATAAAATGGGAGGAATAACACCTTTTAGGGCTACCATGAGGATTAAAGCAAATAACGTGTGAAAAGCATTGGTCACAGAAAAGTGCCTTAATGGCTGTGAAATTCCCTCCAGGCCTGTGAGTGATATGCGATATGATCCAACCTAATCCTCTCCATGACAGCACCTCACCCTGCCAACTCTGTCCACTTGTCCCACTTGCCCCGCCTGGGATGGAGCTGAGGCATCAGGAGGACCCAAGCGCACCCTCCTGCCTCCCACCTCGTTGCTATCAGGTTCAGTACCAGAAGCCCATTCCTGCAAGTTCAGCAAACGTCCCCGGCAGTTTTAAACACGTCCTCTGACTCTAGCCCACCAGAAACAACCAGCATTTGTGGGTCATCCAGGAGGACTTCTGCTCTCTCAGTTCCTGTGGCTCTCCCTGCTGGTGGCACCGACCTCACAGGGCCATTGTGAAGAGCCAGTGGGCACATAGTGGGCCCTGGATAAATGGTGGTTACACGGGTACAGAAACAAGCCTGGGACACTGCTTCCTTTCTTGCCTCTGGGCACCCTCCTGACACCAGACTGCAGATCAGAAAAACAGCCCCAGGTGCACTTCACATGCTTGCAAACGTCATTTCCACACAGTTTCTGTCACACCCACAACCTCAGTTAAAGTTTAAAAGCCCTGCACAAGGACCTTCTGCAGACCCTGCATATAAATTATCAGCCACAGAAATAAATCCCAAAGGCCTCAGGGAAACCAGGACAGACTAAAGGAAAATAAGGCAGTGGGCCTAAGAGAAAAGTCAAAGCCTCCTCCATTGTTCCTCTTTTCTACTATCTCTGGGTGGATTTAAGAGGGGTGGGTGTCCAAAGGTGTTAGTATCAGATAATTGTCCATAGCAGATAATTAAGTCTATGAGGAATTATGGTAAACCTTGGGGAACAAAAGCCTAAATATAAAGAAGATTTTTCCTCAACTTGAATCCATGGTCTTTCCCTTGCCCATGGTCCCCACATCCTTCCCTTAGCAGCACTGAGCACACAGGCCTGAAAACCAGACCCACTCCCAGAGGGGTCAGGCCAGGGTCAGCATGGGACCGGCGCCCTGCTCAGAGCCATGCAGAGCGGCAAGGCGAGGAGACCAAGGCAGCCCTCAGCAGCTCCCCTTAGAAGGCCCCGGCATCTGAGTGAAAGTGAGGGCAGCCTCTTTCACTGAGGAACTGCACTTCCAGGGGTCAGGTTTTTACTAGGCCACCCCTGGGATACTCACGCCACCCATCTCTCTCCATCCCTTCTATTTTAAGGCAGGCGTGCTGCCAGGCAGCGGTGTGGGTTACCAGCCTTCTCTTCGTTTGGAGGCCAACCCTCACCTGCTGGCGGGTATCCCGCACAGGCTCCAAGCTACTCGAAACCCCAGCTCTGTGGACATCAGTGTCAGATGGAGTCTGAGAGTGACCACCACCCTAGCATACTCCACCTTCCTCCCCCACAGCCACGGAGGGCCCCCGTCACACCCCTGCTTACACCCTTCCCTGGATCCTCATCACCATCGGGATGAAGTTCCAACTCCTGTAAGTGGCCCATTCTGCAGCCTCCTCTCTCCAGTGTCCTAGAACACACCACACTCTCACAAGGCTCTGCCCGTGCTGCTTCCTCTCCCGCAAACATCCAAACTCCCTTCTGTCACCCAACAAATTCCTACTTTTTTCAAGACCCAGTTCGAGCTCCACCCACCACAAGCCTTCCCTGGCCAGCCCTCCTCTGCACCCCCCAGGCCCCATGCTTCCCTTATCAAATCATTTGCACAGTATCTGCTAGTCATTGACACGTCTGTGTCCCCACCAGAGCATAGTCTCCCAGGCACCTTGAAGACACCAACGGTGCTTTGATTCATTAACTGAATGGCTACTATGTACCAGATACATTCTGGGGGCAAGTAATATAGCAGTGAACACAACAGACAAAATGCCCATGATGAAGCTAATGTTCTAGTGATAATAAATAGCCAACACACAGTAGTACTTCCTATAGTCAAGACTATTCTGTTAGCTGGGCGTGGTGGTGCGTGCCTATAGTTCCAGCTACTTGGGAGGCTGAGACAGGAGGATTGACTGAGCCCAGGAGTTTGAGGTTGCAGTGAGCTATGATGATGCCACTGTACTCTAGCTGGGGTGACAGAGTGAGACCCTGTCTTAAAAAAATGAAAGACTATTCTGAGTACATTACATTAACTCATTTAATCCCTGACACAATTATCATCATCCCTATTTTACAGTTGAGGAAACTGAGGCTCCCGAGTACAACTTGCTCAGGATCACACCACAAGCTAGTAAGTTGCAAGGATGGGACTCAGGGCTGGCTCTGTCCCAGAGCCCATGGTCCTAACCACTGAGCCAATTCGCCTTTCAGTGCTGTTTTCTCTACCATGCTTTACTCATTTTGGTATCCACAGCGCCCAGGACAGTGCTTGGCACACATCAAGTGCTCAGTGGAGGGCTGCTAAATGAAGGGACCCCTGAATGATGAATGCTGGTCTCCTGCCAGAGATACCCAGCCCTCCTCTCTTCTCCACCGAATCCCAGCTCACAAGACTCCCCTAGTCTTCCCCGACTCATCCGGCTGATGCATTGTTACCTCTTGGGTGCTTTTGTCCATGTGGCATCTGCACGACTTATCCTGACACTTAATCACACACCACCTGAATATCCTATCACCTGTGTGGACATCCTGCTTTGCTAGCTCCCTGGGCTCCCTGAAATCCCCCAGAGTATAACAAATATGGTGCCAGGTATACAGCAAACATGGATAAAGAAATGCCAAACTGAATCCTACCTACCCTCTCCATTTCTCCATCATCACTGGAGCTTTTTCTCCCTCTGACCAGAGCAAGACAGGGCTCAGGTCAGACATAACCTTTGCTACAACTATATCCAGATTACCTAGACCTACAAGCTATAACAGCGAAGGTCATAATTAGGGTGCAGCTGTAGTTAAAAACAGCAAGTAAAGTTGGACATTTTTAAACCTTCAATCAAACCCATCAGGATGTTCAATGCCCTCCATTAGAAAATGCCCATAACTGAGAATCTGAGCTAGCTGGACAGTATACACAGGTACCCTCTGCATATGTCAGAAGACAAGAATCCCTGCAGGAGGTAAGTCAAGGAATTACCCAAATATATTTGGACCAGAGCCATTACAGAAAAGAGACAAAATATCTATTGTTCATGGAAATAAATGCCAAAATTTATTGAACCATACTATGTTTTGGGAACTAAGTACTTTACGTTATCATTCTTATTTAATCTCTACAAAAGACCCATGAGGCAGACACCAGCATTTGTCCCATTTTGCAGAGGTTAAATAAATTGCCCAAGTTCTACAGCCACAAGTCTGGCTCTCAAGCCTGCACACTCACCCACGACCCCACAGCTGCCCCTATCTAAAGTCTGGAGTGGGAACAGCTAAACCACGTGTGAAGCCGAGTCCAGTCAGAGGCCCTCAACACAGAGGCAGGAGCCTCTCAGGGAGGTGGTCCCTTCACCTATCCCACCTAATAATAGCACACCAGGTAGGCAGGACTTTCCAGTGGTAAAGAGCTATAATGCAGCCCCTGATACCTTGGGAATATAGGCCTGAGGCCACATCCGGCCCAGAAAGGTTTCAAATTCACAGGGATTCGAGAGTCAGGGATCCCTTATCAACCTGCAGGAAGGAAGTCAAGAACAGCCAGGACAGAGTCTCCTGGGACACAAAATGCTTAATGTAACTTAAAAGCTGAATCTTAGAGTGGCTCTCTGCTTCAAGTTCAGCTAGGTCCCAGCCCAGAGCTACCAAGCCCAGGTAATCCCTTTTCCCATATGATACAAGCAAGGACTGGTTTGTGGATCTGTCAAGACCTCATGGATTTTCGTGCCCCGAGGCTCTGCTTCTGGGCCAAGGACATTTCTGCTCCCTCCCCACACTGCTTTTATCACCACCTTCCTCACAACACTCCTGAGGGGCCTATGGGGACACAAAAGCCACCGATCTTCTTCCTGCTCCACCCTACAGCCTACCTCCACCTCCTGCCACCAGACATGTCCCAGGACAGTTTGCAGAGCAACGGCCCCAGAGACAGCAGGAAAACACTCGAGTGAGGTTTTTATGCTAATTCTTCTCAAAATGCCAAACCCTTCCACTATGAAGAGGAGTGTATTTTCAAAATATTTTTTCCACTTTATCAGAGTGGGGTTGAGGGAGGAGGAGTTCCATACATAAAGGGAGTCAAGTCCAAAGGAAAGACACAGAGTATGTCTCCTCTCCTGAATCCCAGATCCGGGAGGGAGAGTGGCTCAGGGAGAGGTGAACCTAACTGGCCCGGTGGGCTTCCTTCACTCACCCACACGGGTAGGGGGCAACATGGCAAGACCTCAAGGCCCACCTCAGCCAGTCTCTGAGCTCCCAGCACTGCAAGGCGAGGCATAGCCCACACCCTCCCTCAGGGGCCCACTGCAAAGGCCAGGAGGCTTCTCTACAGTTGGAGGCATGTGTGTGTTTGTGTGTGCTGGGGGCAGGGGCACAACTCCTACCAAACCAGCCAGGTTCTGTCCAGGAGCTGACTCAGCAGAAGGCCTCCCACAGTTAGCTTAAAGCAAGACCCAGACCAACAGCCCAGGTTGCACCCTCTCCTCCCTCGCCATGGCCACGGACTCTGACCTGTGTGAAGCTTCAGCGTTTCCCTGAAACAAATCAGAGCAGCCTCCGCAGCATGGCCTGTCATGGAGCATGGTGGAGACAGGCCAAGCGCAGCACAGGGAGACTGTGAGGACCCCCACTAGGGAGCACTGGGTGGTCCTGGCTCTGCTCCCTTACACCTGTGCATCCGGTTACTGTATTTAACCTTCCAGTGCCTCAGTTTCCCCATCTGTAAAATGAGGATGATGATAGTACCTACCTTATGAGGTTCACATGAGGACTAAAGGGATGTCTGTTGAGCCCTTAGAACAGTGTATACAGTCAGCACTGGATAAACATTTATAAAAAACAAACAAAAGGAAAAAAAAGAAATAGGGGCTCAACAAAAGCAACTGGCTCCTGGGTATGACAGCCCCATGGCACCAGTGTTCATCTCATAGCACCCTAGAACTAAGCAAAATCCAACACAGCCCTTAAGGAAAATAAAACAAACTGTCGAACCTTTCCACTGAATCTAGGAGGCAATCGGCACCAACTAAGACCTCCCTTCCCGGAGGTGCAGCCTTGAAAGGCCCAGCAAGATCCTCCCACAGCACAATTATTACACCTGATATCACTGGGCTCCTCAGACACGTGTGGTGTTTGGAATATAGAGAGTACTCTGGGTTCTAATTGAAATATCTCTTCACAGAACAGAAAGCCAATTACTTTCCTCTCCCCAAAAGAATTAATATCCCCTCTGAGTTTTAGAAACCATCTGGTGCCAAACACACAAACACATCTACGCATTTTCAGGTGAGGAGGGCTGAAAGAAGTTGAAGCAGAGGCCGACTGAGCCTTCTCCCACTCCCGCCCACACACCAAAGCTAAGAAAAATGTAATTATTCAAAGCTTCGGTAAATGGATGTAATTTCAGTTACCACCAATTCCATTTAGAAATGCATTAATGGGTACAGTGATTGTAGATACTTAGCTTTACAGCATTCATCTGTCTATTTTTTTTTTTAAATCCCCAGGTCAAAATGTGTTGAGAAAAACAATCTTTCCAAACACTTTCTTGGGCAGGGTAGGCTCTCATTTCTCCTCCCTGGGACCCTGACTTTGCATCCTTCCTCCTGCCTCACCTTATAAATCCCCATTTACTCCCAACTCCAGTCAACCCTCTCTCCTTGTATGTCCGCAGTTTCAGGAAAGTCATGTCAAATGTCCCATCAACCAACCAACCCACACCTGTCTAGCTGAGCACCAACACTGTGCCTGACACTGTCCCCAGGGAGCTGGAGAGCTGTTCATGGTACTGAGTCACAATCCCAGCCCTGCCCCACACCACCCCCGACCCCCACAGGACCAGCTTAGGGAAGACTGCAATGCCAGACACCTCTATGACTTACTCGTCATCACCGCAACCTGCTGGGACACATGTATTCTCCCACACAGAGGAAGCATTCC
Organism: Daubentonia madagascariensis; assembly: GCA_023783475.1. Classification (NCBI taxonomy): domain Eukaryota; kingdom Metazoa; phylum Chordata; class Mammalia; order Primates; family Daubentoniidae; genus Daubentonia; species Daubentonia madagascariensis. The sequence goes on along the minus strand of JAKFHU010001990.1, from coordinate 23,109,509 downwards.
TATTTCTCAACTTAATTGCCCTCTGCTTGCCTTCTGTGCCTATCAGCGTCAATCGCTCACAACAACCCCAGCCCCTCAGGAGGACCTCTAAGTGGTCACAGGGTTCCGAGATGTGGATCTGCTAGCCTGCCCCCCAGGCAGACACAGTGCCCATTCAGTGGTCACCCACAAGATCAGCCGCACTGCCTCCTCCTGGGACTGACAGCATAATCTGGGCAGAGGTGAGGATAGCACATTCCCAAAGTTTATTGAGAAAACCAGAGGCTCACCAGGAGCCTGGCTCTCCAGGATCCACCCTGGGTGACGGGGTGAGCATTAACAGACAGCTGTACCCCACTGATACCCTCTCCAGGTCTTTCACACAGCTTAATCCCACCAATCTGGACAGATGTCCTCCTGTAATGAAAGAGACTCACAATGCCTGAGCACCAACTATGTGCTGAAAACCATGCTAGGAGCTTCAGACAGGCTATCACACTTAATTCTCAAATAACACTCGGGAAGAAAACAGCATCATTATTGTACAGATGGGGAAGCTGAAGCTCAGAGATGCTTCCACTTTCAGTGTCCAAAAGAATCACCTGTGGCGCTTGTAATAAATGATTCCCAGCCCCACCCAGTAGAGGTTCTGACTCAGCATTCTGGAACACTGCTCTAATTCATGTCCACCCTCACTACCCCTCATCAAGTGTCCTAATATAGACACCAGGGTTATTTCTTCCCTCCAAATAACTAGGCTGTGCAAATCCTGGGAACTCTCCCCACTGGGGGGGGTGGTTTGGACAGGGAGTGTAAATCAAATGTGTCAATCACATGTACAAGACAGCTGTTCATTTGTCTCTGGTCAGACACAGCCACACAGGGCCTCCAAGATGAGGAATCATTTCTTTGATATTTAGCACCAACCATTTAGTGGCCAGCTTCCTTTTAAAAGACAATTCTCAGTAAGAAAGCACAATTCTCCCTCTGGTGAGCCTGACCTTAGGAGACTACCCCAGGAGAACCAACCACAGCTCCTCTGGCAACTGGGCCACATGTCACCTTAGGAAGGGACTTTCTTTATAGGGTTAGTGATGATAATAGTTAATTCCTATATAGCATGTACAATTTGCCATGCACTGTTCTAAGTTGGGAGGCATAGTCATTGTGCCCATTTTACAGATGAAGAAACATCTGAAGACACAGAAAGGTTTAAATGACCCATCTAAGCCAGCAGCAGACACAGGAGTTGGGGAACGCCCAGGGCAACATCCCCCATACACCATTCTCCTGAAGCAAGCTACTAGTGAAGGATTTTATCCAGCCTGCCTGTCCCTACTCCTCAACTCAGCACCAGACTCTTGGAGACTCTAACAGGCACACAGGTACTATGACCCTCACCCCTGGCCCCCAGGTTCTTTGCATTGTCTCCGCTGGCCTCTCCTGCCTCGGACTGCCCACTGCTCTGCTCCACAGCTGCCTGGCCTTCCTCACTCACCCTCAGAGCCTCCAGCCCCAGGCACCCATATTGAAACTGTCCAGTGTCCCTCTCCTCTCTTGGACTGGGCTCTGCTAGAGGGCAGAGACAGCTACCTCTATTTCTCTCCATAGCACCCAGTGTCAAGACTAGCTACTTAATCAGAGTCTGGTGACTGAAAGGATGCATCCCTGATCAAAAACCATCCAGCCTTCTTGTAAACGTTCCTCCAATAAGGTGCTCACCACTCCTCAAGGGGGCCAACTGGCTCCATCTGTGGACAGGTACAGACAGCTCAATTTGCAAGTGGAGAGGATATGATTATTGCAGCAGTTATTGAATTAACCTAAACCACTGCTCTGGCTCCCCTCCTCCTGAGAAGAGGATAATCTCCTCTCCGGCTTCACCCAGGGGGAGAGAACACAGGAGGCTGTGCAGCCAGGGGCCTAAGTACAGGGCTAGAATGGGATCTCTGCCCCCGCCATCCCCCAAGCATGCTGCCCACCTTCCCTGCACCACAGCCTGTGTTGCAGGAAGGCACAGGAGGTAGCCAGCAGCCACAGGAAGAGATTGCATACTAACTCCAAGCTGTCAGATCTCAAGAGGGTGAGGGCTCTGTCTTGGCAGGAAAAGCCTCTGAGAAACCCTGAGAACACTGGCTGTGACGCTGGCAATGCTCTTCTGGCAGGACCTGAAAGAGAAAGCCTGGCTCTAAGCAGGCTTAAGAGGCTCATCAGCCCCTAAGCTGGGGTCAGCTGACATCTGGGGGGAGGGGTGACACTCCAGCTGGAGAAGGTCCACTCCCCTAGAGCACAAGGGACCAGCCCATGGTCTGTCCACCCCACCCATCACTCTTCTACCCTGTGGGGACTTTCTTAGGGAGGCCCAAGGGGGCTTCTGCCTCAGAGTCACAGGGAAGATGCAAAGAACCAGTTTTGAGGGATAGACTCTACAGGGAGGATTCAGAATAGAGGGAGTGGTGATGAGAGCCAAAGGCACCATGTACCATGGTAGAAACTGCACAGAATTTGGAGCCAAGATGACACAGTTTCAAGTCCCAGCTCCCCCACTGATGCTCTGGCCTTGGGAAGATCATTTAACCTTCCTAACCCCTCAGCCTCAAATGCCAGATCTGTAAAATGAGGATAATCGAAATATCTGCCTCTAAAGTGAATGTATGTTTTTCAACTATAAAGCACCACGATTATTGTTGTTGACATTTGTAACCTGAGAAGCACCAGACAATACATCTGTCCTTCAGTAGTGAGCGCTAATAACCAGGTGGCTGCCCAGATTAAGGAGCAGACATCTGTGCAGCCCTCTAAATGCCCAGAAAAGAGGCAAACCAGGAGCTGTTTCCATACCTCATTACCCTGGGCTCTCAATCCCCAGACACCTGCAGCCTGGACAAGATACCTGTGCTTTGGGACAGCCTAGCCCTTGAAGGATAGTTATATAGTGTTATTTTTTTAATTAACTTTTTTTTCTTTTTGAGACAGGGTCTCTCTCTGTTGCCCAGGTTGGAATGCAGTCATCATAGCTCACTGCAACCTCAAACTCCGGGGCTCAAGTGATCCTCCTGCCTCAGCCTCTTGAGTAGCTGGGGCTACAGGTGCATGACACCACACCCGGCTAATTTTTTAATTTTTTGTATAGACAGGGTCTCATTATGTTGCTTATGCTGGTCTTGAACTCCTGGCCTCAAGTGATCCTCCCATCTGGGCCTCCCAAAGTGCTAGGATTACAAGTGTGAGCCACCATGCCTGGCCTATTTTTTAATTACCTTTTTATTTGGAGATAATTGCAAACTTTAAGAAAAGTTACAAGAGTAAGAACAGTGCAAAGGACCCCCATATGGCCCTCACCCAGCCATACCCACTGTTAATATTTGCCCTATTTTCTCTGCCATCCACTCCCTCCCCCTACACATACCTTTTTTCCCCATAACCACTTAACCACTTCAGAGCAAATACTTCAGTGTATATTTCCCAAGAATAAGGACATCTTTTTAATACCAGAATGGTTATGCAATTTTTATTGGTCCAAATCAATTTGAGTTGAGTTCTACAGTATGCATGCTCCTGACCCAGGCAACCCCAGTTGAAGGCCACCAGACTGCTTCTGCAGCAGCTGAATGCAATTAGGACTCAGAATTCATGTCCCCACCCCACACATAGCTGTGTGGGTGTACAGAAGAGGAGCTCACATTTATTGGGCATTTACTATGTGCCAGTCACTTGCTAAACCCTTTCCATCAATTAATTCATGCAATCCTCACAGTTAACCCCATTTTGCTGGTGAGGAATGGGGCTTACAGAGAGTAGGTGACCTGCCAAGGTCAGGAAGCTGGATGTGGTAGAGCTGAAGTTAGAATGTAGGTCTGACTCTGGAACCCACACATTTAGCTACTGCCTCTTTGCACGTGCTGTCACCCACATCCAAAACCCTATGCATTTTTCTGCATGACGAAGTTGCCTAGCTGTGCTTTGGGCTTCAGGAAAAACCAACCCTGCTGCACAGGCCGATATCCAGGTGGGTGTGAGTAGGCTGAATGAGACAGAGAGGTAGCCTGGCACAACTCAAAACTCGGTCCAAGTAAAAACGATCTGAGGTCACAACAGCTGCTGCTGTTTTCCTCGAGGCCTGCTGTACATCCTGCTTTGGAGACACTGGGCCCAGAGAGGCTGGAAAGCCAATGAGCAATCTCCCCACACTTCACTATCACCTAAGACTTAACACGGCCCATACATATTTCTGTTGAGGAAAACACAAAGCCATACAATAAACACAAAGTGTCTTGCCAAAATGCTGATCTGAAAGGAAGATAGGCAGAGAATTCCATAATAAATTAAATTGAGGGTAAAGTCTCAACTAATTTAAGTCTGTCAATGAATTTTTGGACAGAGCCAACAATGTGATGGCATTTCCTGCATCCAGTGTCCCGGGTGAATTGACCTTCACCCTCTTCTGTCATTAGACCTCTAGTCAAAAAGTCTGAGAAGCCCTGGTCTGAGGGAACAACAGGTCCAGGCCTGTCCCCTGAACCCTGAAAAAGCTGGCCTAATACAGTATGCAACTTTAGGTAAGTCACTTTACCCTTCTGAGCCCAAATTTCTGCACTAAAAAATGCAGTAACTGTGAGACTCAAACCAGAGAATGTGAAGTGCTCTGTAAATAATAAAATGTTAACTCAAAATACTTCTCATTTCAGAAAATTGAAAAGCAAATGTTTTGACAGCCATTTAAAAACAACAGGCAAATAAACCCATATTCCTCCGTGTTTTTCCCTCTGCCAATATTTACTTAAGACACCATGCCAGTTTACTGTAATGCTGCTGTCTTACACTGAGTAAAAAGATTCAAACCCATGCTGCCCTCTGAAGAGACAAAAAACCAGCGCAGGTACCTCATTAAATCACCAAATATTCCACATCCTGAAGTGCTCTCTTAAGGAATCTTTTTCCAAAGTCTTCAATTTAGGAAGCCCTAAATTTACTCCCATAGATATGGAAAGAGTACCATCAAGGAACAAGAAACCTTCACCCACCTTCATCACACAGGAACACTTCTCCCCACTACCCAGCATCTGTCCTCTCTCTGAAACACACTCCTCCAGTGGGGAAAGAGCCTTAAGAAGCAACTTGCAACCATTTTTCCTAAAGAGATTTTCTTAAAGAGGTTTCTTCTGGGGGCTGTTTTGCAACTGTGGTACAAATCATGGTTCCTAATCCTTCCTTCAGCTTTCAACATAACACTCACTGTCATTCCTTTCCCACAGAACCTAACATTTAAATCCATAAGCCAGTTTTCACCCTTGATAAAACCACCAGGAAATGAAATGTAAAGTATGGGATTTTGCCAAAACTTGCCAAGCTGGAAGAACTTAACCTTCAATAATAAGAGATTTCAGAATTCCCATTTTAAATATACGTAAGCTACTAGTTTGCCAGAAATTCTTTGTAGGGCTATTACCTCAGGGCTCAGGGTTTGACATAAAGTTTCTAGGACTGCCATTCCCAGCAACACTTCGATAAGAAAGATGACAAATACATGAATCAACAGGTTTGGCACTCTACAAGACAAATTTCACTAACATGAAGCTCAACATTTGTCTAGGGAGGTAACCATGGAAGACAGGATGAACTCCTTCCTAGGGGTGGACTGGAAGACTGCCTGTTGGGTGATGGCAGAATTAAACTTCAAGAAGGCAGCTTCCTGGGCTGTCCAGTGTTCACTGGCTTTCCTGAAGGGCCTTCTAGGCTCGGTGCCTACAGCTGATTGGGATCCTCACCTGGACATCTGTCACACTTGGTTCATCCTTCACTCCCCAACTCCTCCTCTCTCTATTTCAGATGAAAAATGGGTTGCTGAATACAAAACACACACCCTAGATACTTGGCATTATCTACAAACGGGTAACTCTCTGAAGGAGGCTTGAAGCCTTCGCTCATGTCTGGTCCCCATTCCCTGCCTCCAGGAGCCAGGTTCTTAACTGCTCACTCCCAGCCTCCTCCAGACCCAGCCCCGCACTGGCTCCCTGCTCCTCACCACTGCCCAGGGGGATCTGGGCACGGGCACTTGTGCTCTATGGTGTCTTGGAGTGGAGTATGGTAATGGTAGTTCCTAGCATATGAGGTAAATGCCCTGATATCTGCATTTAAAACTTTATATTTCACAATATAGAGATGAACTATAACATTTATGTTAATAATTTAAACTTTTAATTTTTCTTTACTTAGAATGATATTAAATAGCAAGTTTTTAAAAACTGTGACAAGTCAATGGAAAGACTACAGAAGAAAAGAAAAAGTTTTTTATTTTAATACCTTTAGAGACACTTTTATCTTTCTTTTAGAACAAGGAGGCTTGCATTTTCATTTTGTACTGGGGCCCCACAAATTATGTAGCCAGTCCTGCATCTAGGACCTGCTTCAGGCCTAAGGGCTGGGGAGGGGAAAGTCAGCCTTGCTCCAAACCTCAGAAATGTCTTTCTCAAGAGTCTCACTGCCTTCATTTAGTGACAGACACCCACAAGGAGAATGGTACCTACACAGGACAGCCCTGCAAGGCCCCAAAGCTAAAACTGAGAAACCTGAAGCTAAAAGGGACCTTGTGAAATCAGCTGGTTCCTGCCAGGACCCTAAAGCCATGTCACAGAGGATGCCAAGACCCAGTAGCCAGGGAGAGAAGGGGGCCTAGTCCAATGACCAACAGATATCCTAATCCCCAGATGCCAACCACTAAGGTTATGAGGTGAAGAAGCCAGAGGAGGCTGCTTGAGCCTCCACTGGCCAGGTCCCTGCTCTGAGCATTGTTCTTGACAACAAATGACTACATCCAAGAAGCCTGGGGTCCAGGCCCCAGGCTGATGGGCCCGTTCCTGGCTGCTTAGCTTCTTTCACCTTGCCCATTCTCCTCCACACCCCTGATCTCCTCCCCAGTAAGTTTTCTAAGACCTGAAATACCTAGTGAACTCACTGGGTCCCTTTAAACCACTGTTTCTTCAATAAATAGCAAGTGCCTACCCAGTGCCCAGCCCTGGGCTGGGTGCCAGAGTTTCAGAAGCAGTGTACTGGATGCCTGCCTTCAAGGAGCAACCTTGGCACAGGCAGGGTAGCTGGGTCTCTCCTCTCTGCCATTCACCCTCCTTATTGACTCATGACCCGTTCAAAGCCTGCTGTAGGGAGAACCCAACCCACTAGGTCCCATGAAACCCCTGAAGAGCAGCCCAGTGTAACACTCCAACTCCCATGGCCTCTTTTAGAAACTCCTCCTTCATAGGTCCCACGTTTGAAAAGGTTGTGTCTGCCAAACTGTATTTACTAAGAAATAATTAATGTCTTCCAATTTTTACTAATCAGAGACATGCAGCACCACTAATCAGCACAGGAGACCAAGGGCTACTGCCCTTCCAAGGTACCTCAATCTCCAGAAAAAGCAAAGATGGGGTGTGGCCCCCATCTGGGAAGTTTAACTCAGAGAATTGGCACATGGGCACGAGTCTCCTTCAAGTACTGACACTGGTTCCTACCCCTGTGACATGGGGTAGGAACCACCTGTACTACTATGATTACCACAAGAGGAACTAAAGACCTATGTTCTAGTTCCAGCATTAGCACTTTGGCCAAATCACTGAACCTTCATGGACCTGAGTTTCATCATCTGAAGAACGGAGATTCTCCCTGCCCTCCTGCCTCTAGGAACTGTTATAAGAATCAAATAGGAAAATGTATAGGAAAAAAGCCATCTGCCCTTTGCTGCAAAAATGTCCAGGATTACTGCAAGTTTCCACAACTGTAAAACAGGACCAGTAATAAGTCCCTACCTCATCAAGCTGTTGTGAGAATTAAATCCATAATAGTCACAGAACAGTTCCTGGCACTTTTCAAGGACTTGAAAAGATTAAGCTGTTACATAATTGCTAGTACTATTATTGCTACCGCTGTTAATAACACTGGTATCATAATTACTATTATACCTTGCTAACCGGCTAAGGGAATCATGGGAAAGTAGAGAAGTCCTAGAGTACAAAAAGTCTTTTTAAAAGGGATATCAGCATCACCTAGTCTAGAATTGGGAGAATCAGAAGTAGATTTCTTATATCTTTTGTCCCCCATTAATGCAAAATTGAACCATAAGTGCAGAAATCAAATCTAAAATTCACCTGCCTTAGCTCAAGGTTTGCTGCTTCAAGAAATGGACTCCGGAGAGTATTAAAACGCTGGCTAAATACCAGGAGCAACTGATGCATCCTGAAAACCTCACTCAACTTTCCTGTCCAAGGATCCATTAGGAAAAATAAAATCAGCCAGGCAAATGCTTTGTCCCTCTAACTTTACTGAGCCATATTAGAGAAAGACCCCTCCCCCAGCACAAAAGTCAAACATTCAGAAATGTTCACAACAAATCTAAGAGAGCAGACTGAAGTAAAACATTTTTTCACATGGGGAAAAGGAGAACAATTACTCCTAAATCCTTAAGTCTCTCAAGAAATTGTCACAGAGGGAGGTAGGAAATACAATCAGCTGCCACAGAGCACTGCCTTTAAGGGTAGGGCAGAGTGTCACACACTGCTTTCCTGGAGGCCTGGGAGGAGCCAGCCAAGGCCCCGGGGGATGGGGAGCCAGGGCTTAACGTAGGACCATGGCTACAGACCTCACAGTTACCACAGAAGAGTCAGCAAAAGGGCTGAAGGCTGGACTCTGGCCTTTAGAGTTCTACCCGCCCCCTCAAGAACCCAGCTCAAGGCTGTGCCTAGTACATCAGGGCACTCACAGCCCCTCCTCCTGTCAAATGGATGATGGGCCCTGCTCCTATGGGAGACCAGTGAGATGCATGCCCTGGATCCCCCTCTCACCTCCTCAGAAACACTGCTCCAGCAACTCTCCTGTCTCTTTCCTGCGTCATCTATTTCTCCCTCTCTACTGGATCATTCCTATCAAAACAAAACATACTGTCTAATCTCCCACTAAAAAAAAAAAAAAAAAAAAAAAGAAACCCACATCCTCTCCAGTTACCAGCAAATGTCTCAACCCCACTTCATAACAAAACTACATGGAAGATTGGCCTATCCTTACTGACTCCACTTTAGGCTTCTGTGACCACATATTCTCCTGGGCTTTCTCCTGCCTTCTCAAGCCTTCTCAGTCTCCTTGTTGGATTCACCTCTTTTCCCTCTAAACACTGTGCTGTTCCAAGGCTTAGGACATCTCTTTTCTGTTCATACTCTCTTCCTAGGGGATTTCACCTAATCCCATGGCCTTGAATAACATCTGTTATACCAAAATGGATCTCCTCAGCCCTCTCTCCCCAACAAGCTTCAGATTCATACATCTATCTGACATAGTCACATCTCTAATGTAAGATGGCAAAACAAGACCTGATGATTCTCTCTGACCCCAAACCTGCTCCGACCCCGGCATTCCCATCTCAGTGATCTGAGCATCATCGGGTGCTACAGCCCCTAGGAGTCAGCTTTGACTACTCTTCTCCTACCCTCACAGACTGCATCCGACCCATCAGGAAGGCCTGTAGTCTCTACTTCCCAAACACAACCTGAATCTGACGACTACTCCTCCCTCCAGTGTACCACCCTCAGGCAAGCCACCTACCTCCTGCCAGGACTATGACTGCTGTCCTCCTACAACCCACTGTCCTCACAGCAGGTAGAGTGACCTTTCTGAAAATGCAAATCAAATCATGCCAATCCCTGCTTAAAGCCCTCCAATGACTTCTCACTGGGCTTAGAATATAAGTTGAAAAACTCTTCACCCTGGCTCACAAAGCTTTACATCATTTACCTCTCTCCTAGTCGTGACTTCCTCTCATGCCCCTTTCTCCCTTTTTCACCATGTTCAAGCCACACTGGCCATCCTGCTCCTTGAACGTGAAGCTCTTCTGTGCCTTAAGCCCTGGCACTGGCTGTTCCCTCATCCTGAAATGCTTTGCCACCTCATCACCTCAGGATAGCTCCTTCTTGTCATTCAAATCTTACCTTAAATGTTGTCTATTCAGAAACACCACCCCGATCTCCCAGTTCAACCAAGCCACCCAGTCACTCACCTTATTTTAATTTTCTGCATGGTAGTAACCATGATCTGGTATTATTCCTGTTTATTTACTTATTTTCTGCTCCCTCCCCTCCCCCACTAGATTGCAAGCTCCATGATCACCCAGAACTTTGTTCACTCTGTAGCCCCAATGCCTAGAACAACGTGTGGCACATAGGAAAATTTTAACAATACCAGTTGATACACTTATGAGCCAGAGAGGCCCACTGACAGAGGTTCTGAGGGTCCCAGCCTGCTCCTCAACTTCACACACATGTAAAGGGCAGGACAAGAGAACCACAGCTAAAGCCCAACGCCTCACTTCTATAAATCTCACCCATCAGTATTTTCAACCATTATGAAAGAGCCCAAACCAAGGAAAGAGGTTCCCGGATTTTCTTGAAATATGCTGCTCCACTACTGACTAACAGCGTTTTCAAAGTTGGTGAAGAAATGAATTCTGAGTCACAGTCCCCCAAAGCACACCCAGTACTAGTCAGACCACTGTCCAGACCTTTGGCTAGTTCATTCATTCAGTGAGCAAACATTTACCGAGTGCCTACTCTATGCCAGGCACTGGGGCAAAGGATCAAAGGCAGTCTCTGACCTCATGGAGCTCAGCAGGCAGAGTGAAAACTGCACAGGTTCCTGCCCAGAGTGGGAAAGTAGGTATATCAGTGTTAGAGTATGAACGGCGCTTTATTTAACTTACTGCCCCTCAATCTGATTTGTACAGATCCTACAGACCCAGGGTAACCTGGCTAGTGAGGCAACGTTCCAGGGCTTTTGCGGAAAAGCCAGCTTGACTAACGGAGGCACGAGTGCCTGTGGCTGTTTAGCACCTGCTGAAGAGACACGGAGTGTTGGAGAAATATCATTGGTCGGCCGGTTCCCCTCCCCACGCCCCCCTCCCTGCAGGCCCGCGCAGTGTGGATGGAGGGCGGGGGTGCGGCCCCGACTCTCCCCGACAGTCCTAGAGGACGCGGCCCGAAAGGGAGGCCTCCGCAAGCGGGATTCCCTTCGTCTCTTCCTCCCCCACCCCGAACCCCGCAGGCCCTGGACGGGGACAGAATTCCTTGTTCTACTCTCCCCACCCCCGTCCATCCGGCCCCCGGCCCCCGCCCCTCTCGGCTCGGCGCAGCCCGAGACCCCAGCAGGGAGGCGTGTCCGGCCCTCACACCAGCGCCGGAATCCCGCCCGATTTCAAGTGCGGGGCGCAGAGTTTGCAGCCCCTGCCTCCGCAGCGGGCCGGACGCCGGACCCCGGACCCCGGACCCCGGACCCCGTCCCGCCTCCCTCTCGGAGCCCGCCACACAACTCGGGCACACAAAACCCCCGAGTGCGGCCGCGGCGATGTGCGCGCCAACTCGCCCGGGACTTGCGCGGGAGGGGGGGGCGCGGTGTCCGGCGGGAACGCGGCCGGACCCCGCGGCACAGGTGCGAGCGCGGCGCGGCCCCCGGCTCACTCACTTGATGAAGTAGCTGGCGCCCTCCTCCGTGAAGCCCTCCTCCCAGCCGCGGGGCAGGTCTGCGGAAACGCGAGAAAAGTCGAGTCAAACTTGGGCCGCCGCGGCGCGCGCCCCCCACACCGCCAGCCCAGCGCCCACCTGAGCGGATCATGTGGCCCGAGTTGACGGGCTCCCCGGTGCGCGGGTGCAGCCAGGTCGTGCAGCGGAGCTGGTCACTGCCGGGAGAGAGGTGCACCTGTTAGCGCCGCCGCCGCCCGGGAGGCGTCCGCCCGGCCCCGCGCCCCCGCCAGACCCGCACCCCCGCCCGAGTCCCCGCATCCCCGCATCCCCGTGCCGCACTTGATGAAGAAGACGCGGCCGTCCCGGCACACGCCGTAGGACCAGTGCTCAGGTAAAGTATCCCGCCCGACCGCCGCCGCCGCCATGTTCGCCAAGCGCGGAGGCGCCGCGGGGAGGGGGGGAAGGGGCGGGGGCGGGGGAGGGGGCGGCGCGGGCGCGGGCGGCGGGCGGGAGGCCTCGGCCCGCTCGGGGCCCGGGGGCGCCCTGGGGCGGTCCATCGCAGCGCGCGCTCCGCAGGGCACGACCGCCCGGCCCGGTCCCGGCGCCCGGAGTTCGCCGCCGCACCCGCGGGCCGGAGCGCGGTGCCCGCGGCCTTTGTCCCTGCGTCTTCCCCGCCCCCAGCTCGCTTGCCCGGGCTCGCCCCTTTGCCCCTGAGACCCGGGCGGGGCTGGGGGCCGCCGGCGGTGTGGGGGAGCCTGGGCAGCCGTCGGGCCCGCGGCTGGACCGGACGAACTCTGGAAAGGGCGCGCACCCCGACGGCCGCGGTAAACTCCGTCCGATCCCCTCCGCAGAACTTCCCTGCCCAGGAACTGTACTTCTTAGGAACCAAGTAGCGCTGAACAGGTGACTGCCGTATTCCCAGCCTCCGTTTCTCCCTCTGTAAAGTAAATAACAGAGTCTACACGCGATTGTTGGGTAGATTAAATGGAGTAAGAACGGTGTAAAGTGCTTAACTCGACCCTGGCACGTAGTAGGTGCTCTATTAATGCCAGGCCAAGCATGATTTATTTCCTTTTCCCAAGTTTGCATCCGGGATATAAAGCAGGAGAGTGGAGGTCTTCCTCACGCAGGCGACACACATCCCTGAAGTTGCAGGGATCGCAGGCTTTTGCCTTCAATTCCTGTCAAGTAACAGAACGAAGGGGTGTTGAGGGCTGGCCGGCATCTCGTCCATCTTTGGAAGAGCAACAAAGAGCGGCTGGCCAGGCGGGGCCTCTTGTGGGGGCTCTGCAAGGCTGTTTACCCGGCTGGCGCCTTCTCATATTCGGGTCTTTGCTCCCATCTCAGCTCTTGGGGGAGCCCTCCCTGGCTCCTCCGTGCAAGGAAGACCCTTCCCCTCCTCCCTTTGCTCTCTATTCCAGTACTTGTTTGCATTTAATTGACGTTGTGTGTGTGTGTTTATTGTTTGTGATATATTATTAATAGTAACAACCTCCCACACTAAAACGTCAGCCGGATGTCTAGAGGAGGGGCCTTGGTCTGTCTCATACACTGCCTTATCCCCAACGCCTGGAACAGTGCCTGACGCATGTATGCATTCAATAAATGCAGGATGAGTGAATGGAACATACTCCACACTCAGACACACACCCCCCACACACACACACACTCTCACACATGGAGCAGGAAGCTGGGCTCTGGGTGAGTGTCAGGCTCAGCCTCCCAGGGACATAGGCTCCAGTTGGTGGGATGAGGGTCCCCTGAAAGTGAGACGGAAAGTGCAGTGTGGGCACTAGTTATTTAGAAGGGTGCCCAGACAGGTGGAGTTAGGCTGGAACCTGAAGGGGTCGGGTGTGACTGGGAAGAGGGCACTCCAGAGGGGAGGGATGGAAGAGCAGGTACAGAATTATGAGAGGGTGTGGGATGTTGAGGAGACCGGAAAGGGGCCCTTCCCTGGGAGCAGACAGTGGCGCTGGGGCAGGAGGCAGTTATGAGATAGAATAGGGATGGTGTGATTGTGGAGGACCCTGGACACCTGTCTGAGGGGGACTCCTGCCTCTGAGGAGGTTCTTGAGCAAATGAAGGTAGGAAAGCAGTGTTTTTATTGTTAAACATTGATTTAAAACAATACGTTAAATGGGCAAAGGATATGAACTCACAGTGAATAGAAAAGTAATACAAGTGCCTTTTAAGCAAATGAAAATATACTCAACCACCTCATTATAGGAGAAATACAAATTAAAATTAGGGTGAAATACTATTTTTTAGATATCAGATTGGAAAAAAATACATATTGTGGAGTAAGATGTTCTTGTTCATTGTCAGTAGGACTATAAAATGGTTTAGCCTCTTTGAAGGCAATTTGGCAACAGCTATTACGACTTAAATGCATATACTGTACCTTTAACTGAGCAATTTCACTACTAGGAATTTATCCTACATTAGTGCTTACAGGGGGTACAAATACCAGTGTACTAGTGCATTACCAATAATTACAAAAAACGGGAAACAACCTAAATGTCTATCAAAAAAAGAACTAATTGATTAAATTGGCATACTTTTCAATGGAATACTATGTACTTAAAAAGAATGAGATAAATTTCTATGTACTGGTATGGAATGGTGTCTAAGATATTTAAGTGAAAAGGCAAGATGCAGAACTGTATATGTGATATGCTACTATTAATATATAGTTATAGTCCCTAGATTAAAAGTCAAGAAACAGGAAAAGTGACTGCTTCTCGGGAGGTAAACTATGTGGTAGGAATGGTAGGAGATTTATTTTTCCTTGTGTTCCTTTTTATACTGTTTGATATTTTTACCATTTAAAACATATGTATATTTAAATATAGAATAATATAATTCATCAGTAGATCCAATAAGAGATACCATGAAGTTATCTCAATAATTGCCAAAAGATGTAATCAGTAAAACCCAATACCTATCACTGACTTTAAAAATTGTGTTAGAAGCTAAAATAAAAAAGTAACAATATCAGATGCTGGTGAATATGCAGAGAAACTTTATATCTCATACATAGCTAGTGGGAATGTAAAATGATACAGCCAATCTGAAAAACAGTTCAGCAGTTTCTTTAAAAACTAAACATTTATTTACCATATGACCCAGCAATCCTACTCCTAGGGATTCATCCTAGAGAAACGAAACATTTGTCCATGTAAAAACGTGCACATGATTATTCATAGCAGCTTTATTTGTAATAGGCAAAAACTGGAATCAAACGAAATGTCCTACAGTAGGTGAAACAACTGTGGCACATCTATACCGTGAAATACAACTCAGTAATAAAAAGGAACTAACTATTGATACATACAGCAACTCGGATGGATCTCAAGGCATTATACTGAGTTTAAAAAAAAAACAACCAATCTGAAAAGGTCACAAATTATAGCATTCTATAACGTTCTCAAAGTAAAAAAAATTGTAGAGAGGGAGAACTGATTGGTGGTTGCCAGGGGTTAGGGCCAATGGGGAGGGGGAGAATGTAGCTACAAAAGAATAGCATCTTTGTAGTGATGGAATAATTTTGTATCATGATTACAGTCGTGGTTACACAAATTGAGACTCTGATAAAATGACATAGAAGTATACACACACATTGTACCAATGTCGGTTTCCTGGTTTTGATATTGTACTATAGTTATATAAGATGTAACCACCGGGGGAAACTGGATGAAGGGTGAACAGGGACTTCTCTACTATCTGTGCAAATTCCTTTGAATCTATAAGTATCTTAAAGTAAAAAGTTAAAAAATATGTTAGAAAATTACAAATAACTAGATGTTTCTTTTGACAGTATTTCTCTTAGACACACACAAACATTCTTTAACAATGAGACATTAAAGGACTGAGACCATGTGGCTAGTTATGTAATATAGCCTAGACTCAAATACCTGTCCAGCGCCTTTTCCAACCTAATCATCTCAGGACAAATCACCACCAACTGTGATAATAGGAGCTTTTTGTACAGAAGCTCCTTCCCTTGATTGGCCCTGGCAAAAGACTTTATTTTACATGGCACTCAGCCATCAACTTAAATGCAAAATGGTTCATGTTCAAAGATAAATCAAAATGTGATTCAGTCAACCAAACATATGCCCAAGAATTTTCAGCTTCCAGGTAACCAATAATTTGGTACTCTCCTGTAAAAGGTCTCCTTTACTATCAAGGAGACAGCATGGCATGATGAAAGAGCATAGAATTTGGAGTCAGACAGACCTGGGTTTGACCATGGGTTCTGCCCCCTCACTAGGCTCTCTGACCTTAGACACACCACTCTCTTATCTACTGAACATCTGTTGGCAGTAGACACTACAAAATCATAGAGCTTCAATGGTCCAGACACCATGGTCCCCACCCTCAGAAGTTTTCAGTATTTGGGAGAAATGTGTGCTCTAAATGCCAGAAGACAAGAACTGCTCTGGAGCAAAAGTGAGGTGTGTGTGGGAGCAGATGCTGGAGCCTGAAGATGGAACACCCAGCACAGTCCTTAGCCAGGTGCTCAATAAATGCCAGTCCTCCTCCTTTCCCACCTGCAGTGGTGGTAGGAAGCAGGCAGCCTCTGTAGAAGACATCATTCATGGTTCCCAGGGTACTGAAAGGGCCCCACAAGGTCAGCTAAGGTCTCCTCATCCCTTACCCTTGTCGCCATCCTATTCTTGCTCCGCTGATATAATTATCCACTTCCTTTATTTTTTCATTTAAAAAGCCTTCTCTTAAGTATCTACTTTGTGTCAGTCCCATAATAGGAGACAATATAAGGAAAGAAAGATAGATAGCAGGAAAATAAGTATATTGGTCAGGGTTCTGCAGAGAAACAGAACCAACAGGACAGATGGAGAGAAAGAGAGATTGAGATTTATTGTAAGGAATTGGCTCACCTGATCATGGAAGCTGATAAGATCTGAAGTTGGCAAGCTGGAGACCCAGGAGAGCCAGTGGTGCAGTCCAGTCTGAAGACTGGAAGAAAACTGATGTCCCAGCTTGAAGGCAGGCAGGCAGGAGGAATTCTCTTTTTTGGGGGAAGTGTCAGCTTTTTGTTCTATTCAGGCCTTCAACTGATTGGATGAGCCCCCCCACACACACACACACACACTAGGAAGGGCAGTCTGCTTTACTTGACTAAGTCATCTATTGATTTAAATGTTAAACTCATCCAAAACACCCTCACAGAATACCCAGGATAATATTTGACAAAATACCTGGGCACCCTATGGCCCAGTCAAGTTGACACATAAAATTAACCATCAATAAAACACAGCCCCTTCCTTGGGGATCTCAGGTATAGAGACAGGTAGCACCCTGCAGCTCTGAAATTCAGGCTTCCCTTCTGTCTTTTAAATTCCAGTGAAGATTCCTCATCCTCACCCCTCCAGCCCTGACTTCCCAGCCTTCCCCGCCTGTTCACAGCCCTGCCAGCTCAGGCTTTGCACTCCCTTTCCTTTCTGGTTTCAGCCAAGAAGCCCTCTCTTTCTAACACTTTTTCTTTTTTTAAATCTCTCTTTAACTTTTATTTTACAATCTGTGGAACAGTTACAAGTATAGTACCAAAAACTTTTTTGTAAACCATTTGACAGATAAATTGCCCATATGATGCCCTCCCCTAAACACTTTGTGTATTTTTTACAAACAAGGACATTCTCCTACATAATCACAATACAACCATCAAAAGTCAAAATCAGAAACTAATACTGCAATATTACTACAAGATGATCTTCAAACCCTGTTCAAGTTTACCCACTTATCCCAATAATGTCCCTACCAGCAAAAGGATTCAGTTCAGGATTGTGGAATACATTTAGTTGTCATATCTAGAGCCTTCAATCTGTAACAGTTCCTGATGTCTTCCCTTGACTTTTATAACACTTGACACTTTTAAAGATTATAGGCCAGTTATTTTGTAAAATGTCCCGCATTTTGGGTTTGTGTGATGTTTCCTTATGGTTAGATTTAGCTTATGCATCTTTGGCAGAAATATCACATAAGTGATGCTATATTCCTCTCACTGCATCCTATCAGGCAACACATGATTTCAGTTTAGCCAATTACTGATGATATTCACTTTGATCATTTGATTAAGATGGTTCCTGTCAAGCCTCTTTACTATGAAGGTACTCATTTCCCCTTTATATTTTGCAAAATAAGTATTTTACAAGGAGGTACTTTAAAACCGTGTAAATATCCCATGTCTCATTAAATATTCTGTTTATATCTGTATATACTCATGGTTTCCTAGCTTATTCATTGAGTTATATAATCTGTTACTATCATTATTTATTTTGATACAAAAATTGTCCCAGATTTGGCCAGTGTGAGCCCTTTGAGCTGGCTCCTGTGTTCCTTTGATGGTGTCCCTATCATTCTTTAAGTATTAATACTTCCTTGCTTGCAGGCACAATAAGATGTTCCAGGCTCATCTTACACTTTTCTGTAAATCCAGCCATTTCTCCAAGGAGCCTCAGTTCCTTTGATTGGAAAATGGTTTTAGAAACCAAGATCTGGGTGCCAAGTATGCTCATTGCTATTAGGGTATTGCTGTGCCCAGCTCTTCTCAGTGAACAGAGCTCCGCACACATTTATATCTATAATTATTCCTATATCTACATATATAGAGAGAGATAAATATTGAAAACCACAAGTTCACACTAATACTTGCAATTCTAATATAAAAACACAGTAACTCCCTTCTCCAACAGTGAGAGACCTAGCTTTCATGATCCTTAATGTCTTTACTCATTTGATCAATCCCCCTGTACGTAGCCAACCTTCCATTGGGTGCACTCCCCCCAGGGATACCCTCCACACCTCACGCAGGCTCTGACATCCAACAGTGACCATCACTGCTGCTTCCCCCCGCCGAAACTTGACCCCCTCCTCACTCCATCCTTGCCCCAAACAGTCTGTGTCATCACACCTGCCCCATGGATGCCCTCCTTACCTGCACGGGCCCACTCTCTTTATTGGGCACTCTCCTTATCCCACTCGTGCTCCAACACCCCAGCCTGGGCCACCCCTGTTGGGGGCACAGTCCTTACCCTACATTGCCTCTTCGGTACCCTGCTCTTAGACTAAGAGGTTTCCCTTCCTCCCCCACCCCCCAGCATACACGTCCAACACATGCCTGCCCTACTCAGACCCTCCTAATGGCTCTTGGACTGATTTCTTCAGGAGGGAAAGAGAAAAGTTAAGAGCCCCAAACATTTCTTAACAGGCTACCCTATTGTCACTTCTCCCATTACCAGATCACCAGTCACACTTAGTCAGCTTCCCAGACTCACAGAGAAATACAAACCCACACATCATATGGAAATTTTAGACTGGGACAGCCCAAAAATACTGCTGCACAGCTCAGGGTGGAGGCAGTATGTGCTTTGTCACACAACTTCAGCAACTGCAGATACCGATTTCATTGCCTCTCTTTCCAGAGCACGCAGAGACACACACCTAGGACCACATCACTGAGCGTCCACAAACCACCCTCAGAACATAACGTACAAGTCCTGATCATTGTTTTTCAATATATTGCAGAGCACGTGGAAATACTTTACAGCATTTCAGGCGAAAAAAAAAATCCCAAACACCTTTTCTCATAAACATGCCTCTGCTTTAGCAACAGGTCTCCAGTGTAAAGCAATTTGGACATCCTATCAAGTTACTTAAAACTAAACTCTGCTATGGAGTATTTTGCTTGATATTTTCTGTTTGACCACAGTCTAGTGTAGTTAGAGGAGCCACATAGATGTAAATTCTCAGTCCTGATTCCATCAATTATTAGATACGTGCTTACCCTGAATGTCTGTAAGATGGGAGTAATGATGTTTATCACAGAGAGTGACTGTAAGGATTAAATGAGAGCACACGTATCTGAGCACTCTGGGGACAACATTAGTTTTACCCCTGACAATCATTATGTAATCTTGCAGTGGAGGAAAGACGGACACTCACCCTGACTGAGAATCTACTATGTGTTGGACATTTCCTATCCATTCATGAGCCTGAGAGGGAGAAGTTCCGATTGTGGACTCTGTTGTTCAGCTTTGAGGATGAAGGGGAGGAATTGGTATGGGAGACAGATGGAAAAGGGCAGCCTGGGTCCCTTTCTTCCCAGCCAGCTCCCTGAGTGTACACAGCCTCAGCAGACAGCATATCTGGCAGGGATATCAGAAGGTAGTCCTGCAGCTCAGGTTCTGACCTGGGTAAGAAGGGAAGGATCAGAGATGCAGAGAGTTTTAAAGCTGGAAAGGTGCTTAGAGATGACATTTGGCCTCCTGCTTTTTCTTCTATAAAATGAAGGGCTGGAGTACCTGTCTGAGGACCTGAAGGGACCTTTGTGACCCAGGCAGGGCTAGAATCCATGACTCCTGACCTCTAACCCTAAGCACTGCCCCCAGGGCAAAAGTTCCCTTTGGCTTGCCTGTCAGTGCTCTTTTAGAAATTGCCCACAATTATAGGTGGAGAGAAATAGAGACCCAGAGAGAGGACAGGACTTACATTAACTCAAGTGGAAATGTCAGCAAGAGATCCACCCTCTCCCTCCTCATGACAACGAGGCCCTTGTGCTTGCTTTTCCATGTCTACTGTAAGCCACACAGAAGGAACCCAGGCCTCACCATGGCAGTCATCATGATGGACCCCCCCGGCACATGTCATGGAGTGGGAGCTCGTAGCATCTTGTGAAGGCTTGTGGTGGGTGGTTTGTGGCAGGCGGCAGGGGGCTGGGTTTAGGGAAGATAGCCAAGAAAGGAAGGAAGGAAGGCCACAGTTATTGAACCCTTCCTGTCTGTCAAGCTTGATCATCTCACCACAACTACCTATAGGTAGGTTTTGTGTTACTGATGGGGAAACTGAGGCTTTAAAAGTGAAGTAAAATAATAACAGCAATAATAATAGTATTTTTCCAAAGGGGAGGAGAGGGAAAGCTCTTCTTTCCAGAAAAATGACAACTAATGAATGTAGACAGAATGATTGCATCAGAAAATCACTATCTAAAAGTACCCTACAGTAACTGCTTCTGGTAGGAACCATCAATGGATGCTGAAACATTGAGCAAAAGGCTGTTGCAGAACAGAATGTTCCACACAGCCTCCAGGTACCATCCCATGCAAATTACACATGGGAAAAGGTACCTTTACGATGAAGAGATCTAAGGGATACCCCTTAACCAAATAAAAATCAAATATCACCTGCAGTAATAGGACAAACTGGTATCAGGTGCCTCCTGATGACATGATACACTGAGGACACACCACATAGACAAAATGTCTAACCTATGTCTAATCATGACGGAACAATCAGCCAAGTCTACACTAAAGGACATTCTGCAAAAAAGTCTAGCCTAGACTCTTCAGAAATGGCAAAGTTATGGAAGGCAAAAAAGTTGGAAGACTATTCCAGATAATAGACCTAAACATAAAACCAGAGAGCTTCAACTAGAAAACAGGAAAATATCTTTGCAGCTTTGGGGTAGGCAAAGATTTTGTGGCCAGAACACAAAAAGCATTAACCATATAAGAAAAAATGGTTAAACTGGACTTTATCAAAATTAACAATTTCTGCTTATCAAAACACATTGTTAAGAAAATGAATAGGAAAGCCACAGACTGGGAAAATTATTTACAGTACATATGCCTGACAAAGGACTTACATCCAACATACATAAAGAACTACTGCAAAACTACAATTTAAAAAAGAACCAGTAAAAATTGCCCAAAACACTTGAATAAACACTTCACCAAAAAATGGTCAATAAGCATATGAAATGGTGTCCAACATCATTAGTCATCAGAGAAATATAAATTAAGACCACAATGAGATGCAATTTCACACCCACTAGACTAGTCAAAATAAAGATCAACAACACCAAGTGTTGGCAAGGATGGTGGAGTAACTGGAACATTCATACATTGTTACTGGAACATTCATACATTGTTAATGGGAGTGTAAAATGGTACAGCTACTTTGAAGAACTGTTTTGTAGTTTCTTATAAAGTTAAATATACATTTGGCCTATGACTTATTTACCACTAGGTATTTACCCAAGAAAAATAGAAACATGACTACAAACAGACAAATAAAAATATTTATAATAGCTAAAAATTAGAAATGACTCAAATGTCTATCAACAAGATAACAGATAAACAAATTGAAGTATATATATTTCTACAGTAGAATACTGCTCATAATAAAAGTGAACAAATTATTGAGATAACACAGATGAATCTCAAAAACATCATGCTAAAAAAACACCTAAAATATAATTTTGTTCAATTATATTGAATAAATTATATTGAACAAAAGAGGACAGACATACAAATAGTACATTCTATCAATATGAAGTACAAGAACTGGCAAAACTTGCCTCTGGGGATAGAAGTCAGAAAGTGACTATGGGGTGGGGTAGGGATTAACTGACTTTCTGGGTACATAGAAATGTTCTATATCTTGTTTTGGATGGTAGTAACACGGATGTTTACGATTGTCAAAAGTCATCACACTGAACACTTAATATCCATGCATTTTATTGTATGTAGATTATACCTCAATTTTAAAAAAACACTACCCAGATTTTGAAAGTTGGTAAACTGTTCCAGATTAAAGAAGGCTAAAGAGACGAGACTACTAAATGCAATACACAATTGTTGATTAGATCCTCAATCAGGAGGGAAGGAAAGGCTAAAAAGGCATTATTGCAACAATTGGGAAAATCCAAACATGGGTTATATATTAGTTAATGTATCAATGTTAAGTTTTCTGAGTGTGAGAATTGTATTGTAATCCTGTAGGAGAACATCCTTGTTCTTAAGAGATACATGCGGAAGTATTTAGAGCTGAAGTGTCATGATTTCGTGCAATTGACCTCAAATGGTTCAGGAAAAAAAAATAAACATATAGAAAAAGATAAAGCAAATATGGCAAAATGTCAACAACTGGTGAATCTAGGTATATGGAGATTCACTGTAGTGCTTGCAACTTTTCTGTAGGCTTGAAATTTTTCAAAATAAAATGTTGGAGGTAGAAAAGGTAAAGAAATAAAAATTAAATATTAAAATTTTTAGTAATAAGCTAATGAGAAATATGCAAGTTTAATGTAAAGAAGCTCCTGATTATTACTGAGGTCTATAACATGACTTGAATAAACAGAGAGCTGCACCTTGTTTATTGGTGGGAAGGTTCCCAGTGGGGGTTGGTTGGGGGTAAGTAGTAAAGTACCTCACCCAGGTTCAAGTCACACATGAGGAAATGGAGGACCCTCTCCCCATGAATGATTGTGGGAATCAAGCCCGTGCTTCTCAAACTTTCATTGGCGTCAGAATTCCCTGTGGCAGTTTGTTAAAATGCAGATTCCCTTCCCTTGATTTTGCACATCTGTGTGAGGCCTGAGATTCTGCATTTTTAATAAGTTACATTCCCACCAAGTGATTTTGTTGAAATTATTCCCAGACCACACGCCAAGAAATGCTGCTCTAAAAGAATCTGTCTGGAATCTGGAGGTTCTGAGAGAAGCAGAAGGGAGCAGGTGACTCCCAAGGTACATGCATATAAAATTCCTAGAAAAATATGCAAATGACATTGTTAGCCTCTGAGAAGGGGGCTGGTGGGTCTAGTATGAGAGTGAGACTTATTTTTACATTTTAAGAAATTGTTTAGTATTTTTTCATATTAAGCATGTATTACTATTCAATTAAAAACTAAATTTAGCAAAAAATAATATTAAAAAAGAAGAAAAAAAGAGATAATGAATTTAAAGAGGTTATTATTAGCACATTGCCCAACAAATAGTAGGTGGTCAATAAGTAAAAATTCCTTTCTTTCTTTTTTGTCCTCCACCCAAACATTTACCATCCCTTTACCTTCCTCATTTCCTCCCCACCAGCAGCATTCCCATGCATGCATTCAAGCAATAAATAGTGATTAGTACACATCATGTGCTAGTCACTGCTCTAACAGTGCAGCTGCGCACACACCAACACAGTCCCTGCCTGCACAGAGCTTGCATCTAGCGCTGTCCCATCCCCACCCGGCACATTTTGATAATTATTAATTCCTGCCTCCTTAGGTTTATACAGGCCATTCCCCCACAGAAACCTAAAGTACCTTTTCCTACTCCCTTCCTTTGGAATTGGGCCTAAATTCTCCCTGAAGCCTTCGCTGACACCCCCCACACCCCCTTGATGTTCACAGGAGAGAGGCTTGATAGAGCTTTAGACCAGGTTCCTGCTGCCCTCTGGTGGGACTCAAGGGCCAGTGTTCTGGGGACCTTTTCTCTAGGGCCTGCTTCTGCTTGGCATCTGCTCCCCCTTGGGTGGGCCAGGCCCAGGGTATCTGGGCACCCAGAGCATACTGGCTTCCCTGGACCATGGGGCTCAGAGCTACGATCTGTATGACCTAAGTCTGAGCCAGAATGTCCCTAAAGGCCACTGTCTTTGTAGAGGTAATGCTGTGTGGGAGGATAAGTAGTACTACCGCCCTGGGCAGGGGGTGGGCTGGGAGTGAGACACCAAGTGAAATACCTGTAACAGAATTCTCTTACTCTTTCTTTTATTCTGTGTTTTTATCTTATGCCAAAAGCAATTCGTACAGAAACATCAGAAAATAGAGACACACAAAAGAAAGGTTCAAACAACTCCCATAATCCCACCTAGAGACAATTTCTGCTCATACCTGGAGCAGGAACAGAGAGGAAAGAATGGACTCTAGTCTTCACCATCCCTCTCACTGTGAGACCCCTAGAAAGTCCCCTCTCGGAGTCTCAACTTACCCATACACAAAACAAACACTTCATTAAAATGCCGTCTGGCTTTACTCCTCTGTGATTCTAAGTCAGTGGCGCCACATCCCTCCTGCACATCGGGATTAATGGGGGAGGCTTTTAAAAATAGAGATGCCTGGTTTCTCCACCTCCCGTTCCTAACAGGTCTCTGCTTTCCAGAGCAGAGCTCGGGAATCAGTATTTTTAAAAGCCTTCAGGGAGAATCCCAATGAGTGCCTCCTGGTCGAGAAGCATTGGTGGATATCTTTCTAGATATTTGTATGTTTGTGCATAATCTTTTTTACAAAAATGGAATCATTGTATATATTTCATACCTTAATTTATTTAAGCAGCCCACTAATCAGTTAGACTCTTAGGCAGTTCCAACTTTCTACTATTACAAATATTGAAAAGCAGTAAAAGTAGGCTAAAAACAAATTGCAAATAATTAGGGAAAACCCCTGAGAAGTTCTGAAAATGGACAAAATACTTAAAAACTCTTAAAGGCTTGAATATTGCTTGATGAAGCATGAAAATGACCAAGGCTATAGAAAAAAAAAACAGCAACTGGGGAATATTCATTTTCGATCAAATCATTGTTTCAATCAAAATGTTGTGTTCACAAGAATGCTTTCAGAAAAATTGCTTTCAGCCCAATCATACGTCTCTGTGGCAGCCAGCAAGCGCTTCCTTCCAGCTCCCTCAGTGTCCTTGGAAGAGGTTTGAGATCCCCAGTCCTGGCAGTTCTAGCCTGGAAATAAACATCAGACCAACTTCTGGGCATGTACCCAGCAAGTATTTGCTGATTCTCTCATGTGCCAGGCTCTGTGCTGGGCACTGAGAATGTGAGGCAACCAAGACAATGTCTGCCATCTTCCCCCGCAGGGACTCACAGTCCAGTCTAGTAGGGCAGACAGACACATCTGCAGGTAATTGCAATACAGGCTGAGACGAGATGGGAACCAGGAGTTGTAAATGGGGAGAGGCACACAAAAGCTTCTGCCCTGTCCCTCCGGCAGCCATGGGGCTGTGGACACACAGCCTCCTCCTCCTCAGCAAAATGTTCTAGGTCCTTTGCCATGAAACAAATTACCCAAAACCTAGTGGCTTAAATCATTTGATTATGCTCAAGGATTTTATAGGTCAAGAATTCAGATAGGGTACTATAGGAATGGCTTTTCCCTACTCCAGAATGTCTGGGGTCTCAGCTGGGAAGATTCAGTGGCTGGGTGACTCAGGGCTGGGGGCAGGAGTCATGTGGAGATGTCTTCACTCATGATTCTGGTGGTTAGTACTGGCTGTCATCTGGGACCTCCGCTGTGGCTGTTTTCAGAGCACCTGCCCATGTCCTGGGCTTCCTCACAGCATGGAGGCGTCAGGGTTGGCCTTCTTGCATGGCAGCTCAGGATCCTGTGCATGAGAGTCCCAGGCAACAAGGCCCTTTCTGCCCTGGCCTCGGAATGCCTCAAGTGTCACTTCAGCTGAATTCTATTAGTTACAAGCAAGCCACAGGCCTGCCAGACTGACAGGAGGGGAGTTAGACTCTACCTCTTGATTGGAGGGTATAAGGTTCTAAGAAGACAAGTGGGACTGATTTGGTTGTGGCCATCTTTGGAAAACACAATCTACCACACCCAAGGTGGGCCCAGGCACACCATTTACTGTGAGACCAGGGGAGCAGGTTGGAGAGGGGTCTGGCTAGGTGGGATGGAGGTAGGATGAGAAAGAAGCTGGCTCATCTGTCCTTAGGTGATTTCATGTGACTGTGGCCTCCAGTTCTGCTCCTTCCATGATGACTTTCTGTCTCCATCCCACATCTTCTTCTAAGCTGACCATTCAACCGCCTGCGGATTTTACCTTTCTGTGCCTCGGTTTCTTCTGAAAAATAGCGATGCTAATACTGTCTCCCTTGTGAAGTGACTGTAAGGATTAAAAGAGATAATACAGTAGTTCCCTTTATCCTCAGGATAAAGATCTCCAGTGCATGCTTGAAAGCATGGACAGTACCGAACCCTATATACACTGTTTTTTCCTTTATACATACCTACGGTAAAGTTTAATTTATAAAATAGGCACAGTAAGAGATTAACAGTAATAACTAATAAAACAGGACAATTATAACAATATACTATAAAAAAGTTACTTAGGCTGGGTGCAGTAGCCTAGGCCTGTAATCCCAGCACTTTAGGAGGCCAGGGTGGGAGGATTGCTTGAGGCCAGGAGTTCAAGGCCAGCCTGGGCAATATAGCGAGACCCTGTCTCTACAAAAAATTTTTTAAAAAATTAGCCAGGTGTGGTGGCACGTGCCTGTAGTCCTAGCTACTCAGGAGGCTGAGGCAGGAGGATCGCTTGAGCCCAGGAGTTCAAGGTTATACTGAGCTATGATCAGGCTACTGCATTCTAGCCTGGGCAACAGAGCAAGACCCTATCACAAAAAAACAAAAACGACTTATATAAAACTTATGAATTGTTTATTTCTGGAATTTTCCATTTAATATTTTTTTACCTCAGTTGACCTCGAGTAACTGAAACCACAGAAAGGGAGGTCACAAATAAGGGGGGACTACTGTACTTACAAAGTACTCAGTACAATGCCTGGCATATGTGAGTGCTCACCTCTACTTGGACATCTTAAAGACATTTCAAACTCAACATACCCAAAATTGAACTCATAGTGTACTACCTGGGCTTGCCCCTCCCCCAGTGTTCCCCGTCTCAGGGAGTGGGCCGCCATCCTTCCTTCTGTCCATGCCTGAGGCCTGGCAGGCATCTTTCATACTTCTCTCTTTCTCACTCCCCATATAACCTAACTCCAACTCTTGATAAATTTACTTTCTAGCTATTTCTCTACCCCAACACCCTGGTCCAAGCTGCAGTAACCTCTCCTTTGGACTCTGGCCATGGCCTCCTTCCTGGTCTCCCACACCCACTAGACCCAGTTCCCCTTCCACCCACTGTAAAGCTGATTTGGTTACTACCCCTGATTAAACGCTTTACTGGTTCCATGTTGCTCTAAAGAAAAGACAATTTCTTTACAAGGCCTACACTAATAAACTTCCTCCCTCCCTGCTCCTCCTCAGCTGCCTTGCCCCCCGACTCCACTCCCCAGCTCCCTCTGCCACGGCTCTGCCACCCCTGCTTCCCTCAGATATGCTCTGGGGCCGCTTCCTCAGGGAGGCCTTCCCTGCTCCCTTCGATGGGACTCCACCAGCCAACCATGGCAGGCTCTTGTAGCACCAGGCACATCTCCTTCGTAGCACTTGTTACCTTGCTTTGGTGATAATTTGATGAATATCTGTCTCCTCCCAAACCCTATATGCTCCATGAGGGCAGGGACTATGTCTCGTTTTGCTCACTGATTTTGTATCCCAAAGCCTACAATAATAGCTCCTGACACATAATTCAACAAGTATTTGTTGATTAGTTGGTTAGATGGATGGATGGGTGTATGGGTGAGAGAGGACAGGACAAAGGCCAGGGCCACTGTTAAGTGTTTAGAGAATGTTGCTGAATGAAGAAACAGGCAGGTTGGGTAGAACCCCGAAGATGATTCAGACACACCTGATTTTCCATCCTTCAGGCAGGCGCAAGGCCAGAGAAGAATCTGTCAGGATGTAGGAAAAAGTGACTCAGTCGGGATTGGAAACTCTCATCCTCACTGCCCCAGGGCGTCTCTTTTAGAGGTGTTTGAGACTCAAATAGTTCCACCTGCTTCCAGAATGTAGTGTGGCACAGGAGTAGAGGCTTGGAGCTTGCCTGATCTAACCTCCTTCTTTTCCAGATAAGGGTCAGCCAGGCAGTGAGACTTGTCAAAGTCCGCACAGCATGCCCGGGGGCAGTGTAGTGGGATGGAGGCCACAGGGCGTAGGCACCGACAGACCTGGGTTTCAGCCTGGCTGTGCTGTTCACAGGCTCCTGGTCCTGGGTGCCTTCCCCCAGGGGTAGAGGGAGTGCAAGTCTCATCTCCTCTAAGTCTAGCTGACCACACCCAAATACCCCTTCACACTCCTCAGTGATTCTCCTGCCATGCACTCCGGGCCCCATCAATGTCCACCCAGGCTGACTGTGTCTTCCCTTTCCAGCCCCCACCCCTTCCTCAGCTTGCTTTTGAAGTCAGGGAACTGTCCTGGATGCAATCCCTACATAGGGTTGAGGTTGTCTGGAGAAAATTGGAAGAAATAAACCCTCCTGTTTTTCTTTCTTTTCTTTCTTTCTTTCCTTTCTTTCTTTTTTTTGAGATAGGGTCTCTCTCTGTCACCCAGGCTAGAGTGCCGTGGCATCATCATAGCTCACTGCAGCCTCAAACTCCTGGGCTCAAGTGATCCTCCTGCCTCAGCCTCCTGAGTAGCTGGGACTACAGGCGCGCGCCACCGCGCTGGGCTAATTTTTCTATTTTTTGTAGAGACAAGGTCTCACTCTTGCTCAGGCTGGTCTCAAACTCCTGACCTGAAGCAGTCCTCCCACCTCGGCCTCCCAAAGTGAAGCCCTTCTGTTTCCAAAGTCTAGCGTCCAGCCTATGTGACCTCATATTGGCCATGTGACCTTGGGCAAGGGAACTTTACATCCATTTTACAAGAGGAAATTGAGGCAAAGAGAAGTGTAATTTCTACAGTACTGGTTTGCTGTGAGGCTCAAATGAGATTTTGCAGGTGAAAGAGTTTGTAATCCGTAACTCCTTGATCATGAGTCAGAGGTGGTTAGTGCATCTCAGGGGTACTTTCCATAAATAATATTAATAACACTTCAGTTAGTACAGGGCTTTACAGTTTACAATAACAGTCATGCCCTTTGAATCTTTGTGAATCTATTATTAATAAGTTTATTAGTGTAGGCTCTCAAATAAAGTGCCAGACCCTCTAGGAAATGTATGTGCCTCTTCAAAGGCAGGATTTCAGGCACTGTGCCAAGTTAGCTGGAGAGAGATAGGGCAAGGGGGAGGCTCTGATGACCCTCAAGGGCATCTGATCAGTCGTCCTTGAAGACCAGTCTTGCCCCAGTCTTTGAGCCAAAACCATGTGGGTGGGGTGTGAGGGCCAATGCCGGTGACTCATACGGAGGGGATCTCAGAACAGTAGAAAGTGCCCTTTCCCTGGACTGTAAGGGTAGATGCTGGCAGAGGGGGCCCCCAGGGTGAGGCAGGACGATCCCATACCTCCAGCCCAGACCATCTCTCTGTCCCAAGTTCTCCCCATTAGGTATGGCATTCCAGGTTTATGGTACCCCCATGTGGGTATGACAGAGGCAACCCAGGAGCCCCAGCCTCCAGCCTGTCGGTCAGGCCTGAGTGGAGAAGGGCACAGCCCCCAAGCAGCTGCTGCCCACTCTGACTCCCCCAGCCCTGCTCACCCTCAGGCACACTGACTGCCAGAACCGAAGACCACGGTCCCCTGGCAGAGATATCATGCTTTCTACTTTCCACGTTGTGCTTTCTCTTCTAGCTCTTTCGCCTCACAAGTCCCGTGAAGTAGGATCCCTGTTAGGCCCTTTAGATGGATGAGAAACTACTGCCCAGCAGTAAAAATCCAAGTCTCAAGTGGTGACTTCCTGTCCCCAGAGGAGCTCAAGCAGAAACTAAACAGCCACCTGAGAGTGGCAAGCCCAACTCAAACACAGAGAGCTGCCTGGTCCTCTGCATGCTACTCCTGTGGTCCACCCCTCATCTGCTCCCTTTCTTCATTCCTTGGCCTACGTCCTGTTTGTGCCCACCCAGCCTCAAGAAAGCAACCTGCCATTCCTCGGCCCTGCTGGTCCTTCCTAGCAGCAGACAGCTCTGGTCCGTGGACCACGGTGCACAGTGCCCTCCTATGTCTCCTACCACTGACAGGATAGACTAGCAGCTGGGCCTAGGAGTTAAACTAACTCCTTTTCCAGACTTTTCTCTCCCTGCTACAGAGTTCACCAGCCAACTCCCATGATCACTGGTCTCTCATGATACATGCTCTCCTGCCTCCAAACTTAGCTCACTCTGTTCCCTCCTCATAGAATGCCCTTTTCCTGGAGCACATCCCCTCCCTACTTGCCCAACTTGTCCTTCAAGGTCCAGCTAAATTACCATCTCCCTGTGAAGCCTTCCCAAATTCTTTGTGATTTTCCTCTAACTCCTTATCTTCACCTTCTTCTGAAGCTAATTTCCACCTCCTGTGATGTTTGGATACTTAATGAATAATATGCCCACCCCCCCACACTAGCCTATAAGCCTCTTAAGGTACAAGACCCGGTGTGAGTCATCTTATCAGCATCTAGCATATCACCTTGCCTGTAGCAGGCACTCAATGAGTGTGTTGAATGAATTAGCATGAATCCAGACCCTAAATTGCTGTTCACTGAAGAGTGCTTGTCACAAAAGTGCTCAATAAATACTTGCTGAGTGAATGAACTGCTTTTATAATTCTAGACCTCAGAGACTTTTTAAATGAGTTATGTCGGGCATACAAAAAGATACAAAGAATATAACAAAAACCCTTGTACCTCCCACCTACCTTATGAATTAAAACATCACAGACACAGTTTAAACTCCCCATGTAGCCCTGCCCAACCCTGCTCACCTCCTTCCCCCAGGAAAGGGACCACAATCCTGATTTGGGGGTTTAGCTTTTATACATACCTTCAGAGCAACAGGTAATAGTGTTAAGGAGCAATGTGCCTACAGGTGAGGCTGAGGTGCTGGAAAAAGCACTAGCTTGGAGCTAAAAGACAACTCTTACCCCTAACTTAAGAGAACTTCAATTTTTATTTATAGCTAACAAAATTAGAGAGAGAAGCAATATAAAAGAGAATAGTACTACATTTGTGGAAAACAGTCACTTAGACTTCTGGGAATTTTAAATTTTGATTTCTCTAGTGGATATATTTTCACACATTAGTAATTAGCTAAAATGTTAATTTTTAAGTTGATTTGTCTAGAATAACATGGATCTTTATTATTTGCACTTCTCTCAAAAAAAAAAAACCCTGAGAAAAAGGATCATAAGCCTATCATTAAGGTATAGTGATAGGAACACTATACAACCTAGTGACCTTAGTTTGAGTCTCCAAGTTAATTATCATTTCTGAGCCTCAATTTCCTCATCTTTAAAATAGGAGTAATTTTTTTTAAATTAATGAATTTATGCCCAGATTTCAAAAAAAAATTCTGGAGTCAGCTTTTTAGGAAGTTGTCAATATAATAGAAATAATAAATGCAAGAGTACTTTTTAAATTATAAAAAGCTGCAGGGCCAGGCATGGTGGCTCACGCCTGTAATCCCAGCACTTTGGGAAGTTGAAGCATGAGGATTGCTTCAGGCCAGGAGTTTGAGACCAACCTGGGCAACATAGCAAGACCCCATCTCTACAAAAATTTTAAAAGAAAAATTACCTAGGCATGATGGTACACACCTGTAGTCTGAGCTGCTCAGGAAGCTGAGGCAGGAGGATTGTCTGAGCCCAGGAGTTCGAGGCTACAGTGAGCTATGATCGGGCCACTGCACTCCAGCCTGGGTGACAGTGCAAGAACCTGTCTCAAAAAACAAACAAACAAACAAGAAAAAAACTGCAGGTATCTGGTAATGTTAGCATCAGCAGCAGTACCAGCCACCTAGTAGCTAAAAAAGAGTAACTGCCTCCAAATACAATTCAAATCCTGTACTGTGTGTATATATAGCAGGGATCACAATTCATATCCTTACAGGATTACTACATTTGAGGAAAACCTGTAACATAAACAAACAAAAAGGAACTCAGAGAAAACAGACAATGTAGAGGCAGAAGAATATTAAGATCATCATGTATGTATCCAGAGATGATTAGACATTACATTGATGAAACAACAGGTTTCTATACAAAAGAACATTCAGGGAACAAAGATAATCTCTGAGCACTGGTGTGCTGGTGCTGGCTCGTATGGGCTCTTAAGAGCCAACTGTTAAATTTTCAGGAATTCTGCAAGCTGGTTAAACACAGGAATTATTGAAAATTAAATTACATAAACTCAGGTAAATAACAAGTATATATTCAACACAAGTGTAATAAATACTCAAAATTCATCACTTCCTAATTATTTCATACCATTTAACTATTATCCATGGCCTTGAAGTCATTTATGTCTATTATATCTGTATAGGGGAAATACTATATAATGCTCTGCTATGGAGCATCTCTTCCCAACTCCATGTTGAAAAATCCCATTAGTAACTTGAAATCAGCCATGGTAGGATTTTTACACTGCAGAAATAGGTAAATACTACAAATCAGAGTTGTTGTTGTTATTTTTCCCCAGAGAGCCAGCTGTTAAACATTTACCAACATACCACTGGCTGTAGGAAATTAAAAATATGAAGGTAAAATGAAAAATTTAACAAGATTGGAAGATAAAGTTGAAACTTTCCAGAAAGTAAGAAAAGAGGAGGACAGTTGGTGGTAAAAGATGAGAAAATTAGAAGGTCAGTCCAGAAAGTCTAACGTGCAAATAACAAGGAGTTCCAGAAAGAGAACATACAAAATAGTGGGGAAGAAATTATTTAAGGAATAATTCAAGAAAATTTCCCAAACTGCAAGATAATTTCAAGACTGAAATAATTTACTGAGTACCTTGCAGAACAATGAAAAACAAAAAAAAGCAAGATATTACTGCAAATTTCAGAGCATCAAGTAACAATGAGATGATCCTAAAAGTATCAGGTCAAAAAAAGAAAAATCAAACAAACAAACAAAAAACTGGTTACAAAGGAGTGGGAATCAGAATGACATCTCACTTCTCAGCAATAGCAGTTTTTTTGTTTGTTTTTAAAGCTAGAAACAATAAGCAGTGCTAAAAATTTTTAGGGAAAATTATTTCCAACCTAAAATCTATTCCCAAATTCTCTATCAATCAACAGTAAGAGTTGAAAAAAGACATTTTCCAAGATCTCAAAAATGTTTTCTTATGACTCAAGGGATGGATGACATTTGGAAAACAAAACCAAAGCCAAAAAGTTTTTCATCCCTTACGCACATTCCTTTAACAATTCTTTGAGTACCTCCCTACTATGTGGCAGATACTAAGTACGAAGGATATAGCAGTGAACAAACAAGGTCCCTGCTCTAATGGGGTTTATTTATAATCTGAAAGAAGAGGAAGGCAATAACAATCAAAAATATAACATGTCAGGTGGTATAATTACTCTGAAGAAAAATAGCGGGATTGGGGGATGGAGTGCTGGTGAGAGGGTGCTTTTTTAGGCAGGGTGGCTTGGGAGGCCACCTCTGTGAGGCTACGTTTGAACAGAGACCTAACTGAAGGAGCATGCCCTGTGGAGATCAGGGGCAAGAGCGTTCCAGGCAGAGGACTTGACTAGGGCAATGGCCTTGGGAAGAGCGCGTGTGTAACAAGGCTAATAGGACTGGGAGGGGTGATCAGGGATGAAAGCAGAGAGGTAGCAGGAGGCGGCCAGAGCGCAGAAGCTCTTTGTACGGGACGCCTTCCATTTGTCCCTTTAGGTTCACACTCCACCTGGCTCTGCTGCCTGGGAAGCTGATGTTTATGGATCACATCAACAAGCTCCCTTGACCTCTGGCTTCTGGTGAGATTTGGCCAATGGGAGGCACTGGCAAGAAATCAGAGAGCAAGAGGAGAATCTCCACTGAGTCACAACTTCTGTCAGGTGGCCTTCAGCAGCTCTGGGGCCCCAGCCCCCCACCCCAGCCAGGGTTGGCAACGCCTCCCGCATCATGCCTCCCCATGGTGCTGGCTCCAGGGAACTACGCACAGTGTGCCTTGGGGGTTTCCCTAAACCCTACTTATACCTTTGTACAGTCCTTTAATAAACTCTCCAAATTCCTCAGTTTGAGTGTGCCACTCGTCTGTTTCCTGCCAGCGTCCTGACTGATACTCTTTTGTATGGCAAGATAAGGTTTTTAGATTTTGTTCTGAAAGAGGTGGGAAGCCACTGGAGGTTTTTGAGCCTATTGGACACAATGTGACTTACATTTTTAAAAGATCACCCAAGACGCTGGGTATAGAAAAGACCCTGTGGGGACAGGGGTGAGAAAAGAGAACAGTTATGTTTTTACAATAGTAAGGGTAAGATGTGGTGACTTGGACTGGGGTGGCTGTAGTAGAGGGGGTAAGTGGTGAAATTGTGGGTGCATCATAGGTAGAGCCAGGACTTGGTGATCAACTGGATATGTGCTATAAAAGAAAAAAGGCAAGGAAGACTCAGGTTTTCAGCCTAAGGATGAATTTTAAATGCCATTTACTAAGATGGAGATGTCTGGGAAAGAGCAGGTTTGG
Source organism: Daubentonia madagascariensis (assembly GCA_023783475.1). NCBI lineage: Eukaryota > Metazoa > Chordata > Mammalia > Primates > Daubentoniidae > Daubentonia > Daubentonia madagascariensis. The sequence continues at coordinate 23,075,018 of JAKFHU010001990.1, read as the reverse complement.
GCCGCAAAGTGGCTGGAATAAATGAAGTTCAGGTCTTTATTAGAGATCCAAGTAGGGATGTGGAATAAGCAGATGCACATCTAAGTCTGGAGTTCAGGGCAAGTCTGCACTGGAGGTATGTATTCGAGTGTAGTAACCTTAAAGATAGCATTTAAAGTCACAGACTAGATGAACCTACGAATGGGTATAAATAGAAGTGAGGTCCAAGGATTGAGCCCTTCTTAAGGAACTAGAGGATGAAGATGTGTTTCACCAAAAGGGAGTAAACCAAGGAGGAGGAAGACATACAATGAGGAAAGAGGATATCTTAAACTGGAGGCAGAAAGAATCCCTGCATAGATGGTGAACGGAGCCCAGAACTACAGATCTCAAGAGTAACCTGTCTAAACCGGAGCTGGAGGATGAAGCATCTTGGGAGGGATATCACCAAGAAAAAACAAAAAAAGTGAAATCATTTGAACATATTGAGATTTAAACTATGGCTCAGAGTTTGGGGATGAATTTGAAATAGGAATACAGAACACTAAGCAGATGGAAAAACAAGGTAACTACTAACATTTTATGTAATTATATATTTACAGAAGTGTAAATAGAGAATTACATCAACATATTATATATAAAAGTCATAGAAATGTAAACACAGAATATTGATTTAACCATGAACTATTACAAAATTATGAGGATGCCAGAGGAAGGGGTATAAGAAAACTAAAAACCAAGACATCGTGGTATAAGAATGTTTTTAGAGCAATTCCACTTCTAGGTATGTACCAAAAGAACTGAAAACAGGTTCTCAAACAAGTACATGTACACAAAGGTTCATAGCAGCACTATTCAAAATAGCTAAAAGGTGGAAACAACCCAAATATCCATCTAATGAATGTACAAATTGTGGTATGTACACACACGGAGTATTTTTCAGCCATAAAAAGGAATGAAGTACTGATACATGCTACAGTGTTAATGAGCCTCAAAAGCATTATGCTAAGAAGCCAGACACAAAAGGTCACATGTTGTATGATACCATTTATATGAAATATCTAGAATAGGAAAATCCATAAAAACAGAAATAGATTAGTGGTTGCTAGGGTCTGAGGGGAGGGAAAAATGGGGATAACTACTCAATGAGTATGGGTTTTGCTTTGGGGTGATGAAATGATTTGGAACTATATAGAGGTGGTGGTTGTTACAGAATATTATGAATGAACTAAATGCCACTGAATCGTTCACTTTAAAATGGGGAATTTTATGTTATGTGAATTTCACCTCATTTTAAAAAAAGAGTGTTATTTAGAAATAAGAAGGCATAACATATGCTAGAAAAACAGCTATGAGTTTAAAGTGGTTGCCCTCATCTTCAAGAAGGTAGGGCTGCAAAAGGGTATTTTTTTTTTTTTTTGGAGACAGTCTCACTCTGTCACCCTGGCTAGAGTGCACTGGCATCATCATACCTCACTGCAGCCTCAAACGCCTGGGCTCAAGCTGGGATTACAGGTATGTGCCACCATACCTGGCTAAGTTTTCTATTTTTTTGTAGAGCGAGGGTCTCACTCTTGCTCAGGCTGATCTCAGACTCCTCACCTCAAGTGATCCTCCTGCCTTGGCCTCCAAGAGTGTTAGGATTACAGGCGTGAGCCACCCCACCGCACCCAGCCCACTTTAAACTCATAGCTGTTTTTCTAGCATACATTATGCCTTCTTATTTCTAAATAACATTTTTAAAATTGAGGTGAAATTCACATGGCATTATTCATTTTCTTAAAAAGACATTAAAAAATCCTCAACATGGGCTGGCCTGAGTGCAGTGGTGTTCACAACTGATCACAACCAGTTACAGATTTTTGTTCCTTCTCCACTCCCACTGCTTCACTTGACTAGCCTTAAGAAAAAAAAAATCCTCAGCATGTAGTCATATTTAACATTTGTAGTAATTATGTTGGCTTATGGGCAAGAATTGAATATATGTAAATAATATATAAATATTATATAATACTTTTTGCAATTTAAAAAAAGATTAAGAAAATCTAGAAATGCATTGAAACACTAAGTACTCTACCTAATTTTTGGTCTAGAGCCTTAGAGTCACTAATACTTAAAATTTGTCTAGCTGCTTATGGTTTGCATTTTACTTGTTCACTCTTAGAGATGTTTGCCTTACAGCAAGTTTATTTCTTGGCTTATGAAATTTAACCACTTTAAAGAAATGAACACAAAAACACAAAGGATTAATCATTTACATCTGATGCTAGTGAGCATTGGGTAACATACTAAAATGGACCCTTTCTGTACCTGTTTCCCTTGTGAACCTATTAGCTTTCACACCCAGCATAGGGTACATAAGCCAGGTAGGTGAGTATATGAAGCATCCTGGAGAACACAGCAAAAGTGACTTGGGTATCTGTACCCCCAGAGTCCAGCATCCTCTGAACTATCACCGCTAGTTAAGATGCTGGTTTCTTAAAAACAAGGGAATTTGCCTGACAGTGTGATTTCAAACAATTCTGACTACTGCTTAGGGTAAAGCTGAAGTAAAAACTTATTAAATATACTAATTCAAATGATAAACACTTAGAAAAAACGTGGTACATACAAATGGCCTGCAACACTGATTCAAGCCCACAAATACCTTGTAAACAAGCACCAGCCAGACACAGCTTAACACTTAACTGGTCTTACAACCTTGAACCACTCCTTTCTGCTGTCTTGAGACTTGCCATGTTCAAGCCGGAACACCCACATACCCCACTAGGTTAAGAATTAAATACTTTGACAACACCTGGATGAGTAAACTTTATTTTAACCCATCTAAAAGTTGTAAGGCTCAGGCAACTGAGCCCATCTTCAATAGTTCTTCCTGAACCTCTGTGCTCCAGATGGAACTCTGCTTGCTTACTGTTCCTCCTCATCTTTTAAGCCTCACCAGCAAGATGCAATATACCTCCATACCAAAGATCGTCCCCCCTCCAGTGACACTTTTATGCATTACTTTTATGTATTACTTCTAATGCTACTGTGGTTAACATGTCACATATCTCACTATTGATATCAAATGTATCAAAAATACTTAGAAACATTTTTCCCATGACATCAAAACAAATATAAAGTCATTACTTCCTAGTCTCTTCCAGTTCTCCCTGTATGTATATAGCAACCACCTGTGAGAGTATAAACTGCTCAACTAGTTTAAGGAACCAATGAAGGGATGCAATAGATGGACACTATCTTACAGCTCCCTGTGGAATCACACAATTACAATAACTGAGCTAATACACTTCCCTATCAAAAAATACCAACACATATGTACCAGTGATACATACTAGTTTTAAACAGGAAAAGAAATACAAGACATACTTTTAGTTAAACAATGATTTTATTGCTTGAGTTCATAGACAAATTTATGCAACCAGGGCAGAGGCTGTGGATGACTCACTGAAAAGGAAAAAGGGGAAGAGAAAATCGGGATTAATACTGGTCCTCCATATCCACTCACAGAATCTCCCTGCTAATGGAGTTATTTCCAAACAGCTAAAATAAACCCCAACTATAATAAAATGCACCCAACTACTGAGTTCCTAAAACAGCTCATTATGCTCAAGCACAATGAAGATGCTCACTCAGACATCCAAGAACTGGCCAACATAAAGCCCTTTCTGATGGAAACTGCAAATGTTTGGAAATCAATCATCACAAAGACCAATTCATGCAGAAATTAAAACAACACAAACACCTGGGAGCAGAGGTGTGAAATCAAACTACCCATTATTTAAAAGGGAGTCAAAGGGACTTACTCATGGGGCCTGCAAACTATGGCTCTCTGCTTGTCTAAAAAAAGTTTCAATAGAGCACAGCCACCCCCATTCGATTATGCACTGTCTGTGGCTGCTTGCCCACTACCATGGCAGAAAGAAAGAGTAGTTAACCATATGCCCCCCCAAGGCATGAAATATTTACAATCAGGCCTTTTATTATATTTGCTACCTGATATTTGCTATCTGGCTGACTCCTGTTCTTGTTAACAAAAAAGGTTATACTTACTATTTCCAATTGGGAGGAAGAACTCGCTTGGTCTTATAATACCGAGCCAATCGATGAATTCGGCTCTCTATCAGAATCAGACGGAATTTAGCATCCTTATCCTAAAAATAAACCAACACAATTCAAGACCACCACCCAAAATGACTTAACATTTTATCAAACATTAATTTAACAAAGGAATGTAGAGCAACCATGTACTTTCTCTGATGAAAAGTTATCCAGCACTCTGTAAATACAATCATAGACTAGGGTTCATGTGGCCAGATTAAGTCCTTAAGAAAATTTAGGCTTCCAGGATAACACTTAACAGAAATGACTTGTAAAACTCTGCAAAAAACCCCCACACCCCAACATTTTCACTTACCTGGATATGCTATATCTAAATACTATATCTCAAAGCCAAAGAAAATCTCTTCTGGTAGAATTTTTATTTCAAAGCAACTGTAGTGCTCACTAGTTTGTGCCCTAAACCACCTTAGATAATTCATATCAGATGCATTACATTTTATGGAAATAAGCTAGTACAAGCAGTTAGTTTTATTTAGCACTAGGTTTTTATTCTCCTACCTTCCTATTCCTCTCAAGATGCTTTCGAACAGCAACTGCTTTCTTAATTAAATGGTAGAGATCCTCAGGAAGATCAGGAGCAAGTCCTTTAGACTTAAGGATCCTCAAGATTTTATTGCCCGTCACAAAACGTACTTGTGCAACACCATGTGAGTCCCTCAGGATCACACCTGAAAAGGGAATCATATATTGTAACTTCCAACACCAAACACAAACCGGAGCTTGTGATGTCAAGGCTCAGATCAAGTCACTTTCCAATTTTCCCATCTGTGACATGGGGTCTCCTTTTATACATCACAGAAACCAATAGAAGAATGCAGGAAAGCTCACTCAGACATCCAAGGAAGGTTTACCCAACACTAAGGAAAACCCTTCTGGTGGAAACTGCGAATGTTGGAAAACCATCATCACAGTGAGCTTGCTGGAATACAGATGAGCAAAGGAAGCAATAAGATTCCTGTATTGTCTATTTGTTCTATAATTAAAACCAGCTGATATTTATTGAGAACTTTTATTCTTCAAAAAACTTGACATCGTTTGTTTTAAATCTCAAATTAATTCTGGCTACTTGACAGTCTATTATGTATTTTCTTTTTGTGTGTGTGTGTGTCACACCTCCGCTAGACTATAAGATCCAGGAAGGCAGATATTTTGTCCTTTTCTTTTGGACTAGTGTATTCTCAGGGCCCAGAACCGCATTCAGAACACAGCAGGCAAACATTTGCTGAATAAAGCCACCTGCACAAAGTCACACACAGCTGAGATTCAAACACATCTAAATGTGAGGAAGTGTGGCAAGCACTCCTGTGTAGCCAATTCCAACTCCTTCACTTAATAGCTGTGTAATTTAGGGCTACTATTTAACTGCACTGTACCTCAGTTTTCTGAACTCTAAAATGGGGGTAACTACTGATATTTATTTCAAAGTGTTGCTGTCAGAATTAAACGAGGTCAGTATACATAAAGTGCTTAGAAGCATGCACCTAGGAGTGCCTACCCCATAGTAAGTGCTCATTAAATTTTGGCGTCTGCTAAATAAGAACTTAAAAGTTCAACAAATAAAACTTAGGCCTCAGTCACCAACAGTACAGCCAGAAAAACGGGCAAACAGTATTCAAGGCACGTATGAGACACATTTAGCCCCAGAGCCTTTTCCTACAAGTCACACGAGGGCCGGAGGAAGGGGCTACATTAGACATAAACACTCACCGATCTGTGAGGGAGTAAGACCTTTCTTGGCCAGTTTATAAATCTGCTCCTTCACGTCGTCAGACGTCAACTTCAGCCACTGTTTATGAAATAGAAAGTGGCCTTAGGATGAAAAACCAGGGATGGCGCCAAGCACAGCGGCCACCTCTACCCGCAAAGCCGCGCTCCACATACACACAGGTCCCCCACCCCGTCGCCGCTTTCCCCGAGCGACAAAGGCCACCCTTCTCCCCGGTCCCCGCGCGCTACTTACAGTGGGGACGCTGCGGCGATAGGGCAAAGCCGACTGGGACAGGCCCTTCCTGAGGACAAAAGCAATCTGTGTGTCAGGCGGCGGCTCGTGCTATAGCAGCCCAGAACATCCCCCCCGACCCGCTGCCCACACACCCTCCCTTTCCCTATCCGCGCGGCCCAGCTCCGCAGTCCGGCTCGGTGCCCAAGCTCACCCGGGAGCATGCATGCGACCCATGATGGCGGCAGTCGGGCAGCGAAAAGAGAACGAGGTTAGGAACGCCGCAGGAAACCACCCAGCACGCAGGAAGTGACCTCACACGTCCTGTTGCCCCGCAGGCGGGAGGCGGAGCCACGCTGCGCAGCCACCGGCGTCCGCGTGACTACACATCCCGAAATGCATTTCACCAGCTCACTGGATTCCTCAGTGGGCCGGACGCGCATCCCGCCATGCACCGGTGTTTGGACAGGCTCCGGGCCCGAACGGGAAATTGAGGCTGACGCTGGCTTCCGATCGAAGTTCACTGCTGCGGCCACCTCTAGACAGAGAAGTGCTGCCAGTGCCGAGATCGTAAAGGTTCGAGTCCTGGGCCCGCAGGCATGGAGTCAGTAGCGCTGGAGGGATCAGCCATACACAAGTGTTCATTCGTTCGCCAGCGCTAGGCTTTGTCTTGGCACTAGATCCCTCAAAGCCTGCCCCTGCCCGTCGTAAATTCACAGGTACAGTACCTGTGATAAGTGCTACACAGGAGTAATGGTAGTAGCCACCGCCCAGCCTGCGCTTCCATTTTTTTATCTCTAATCCTAATCTGTCAGGGGAGAGTTCACTGACGGTATGGGACCGGCCTAAGGATTTGAACCAGACCGTGGCGGACTCCAGGCCCTGGCATGCTCTTTACCCTGCCCAGGCCTGTGGCGCGCTGGGTTCGCAGGGGAGGAGTGTTGGGCAAAGCCTTACCGAGCCGCATACCCAAGTGAGAGAGAGGTGGTGGGCAGAGAAGGGCCTAGGGAACAAGACTGCAAAGGCCAGGAGGATGAGGGAGAAAATGAGGCGCCTGAACTTCCTGAGAAAAGGGAACCACCAAGGAGGAAGCGCTTTTAAGACTGATCCGGTGCTGTTACACAGTAGGCGAGTGAAGCAGCTTGTTTAAAAAAAAAAAAAAAGCAACCATGGCCCTGGGAGGGAGGGAGGTCAGTGAAATCCACTGTCGACAAGTTTAAAGTAACTGGTGAGAAGTTGAAAGAACTCTAGATACTAAAACGTCCTCTCCCACTATTTTAACCTGTCACTGTTTGATGAAAAGCTTTTTCCAAAGCATTGGGAATTTCAATCAAATTGGGTACTGTGGGTAATCTGTTTTTTCCTAGCAAAGATGCATTCTTATCATTAGACAAATTTACATTTTTAAGCCCACTTATGGAATAGGTATCCTAAACTTAACATGACTCCAGATCCCCATCCCTGCCCCTAGCTACCACTCCAGACCCCTTTATTTCAGTTAAATACGACCCCATTTGCTAGACCTAGGAGTCTCCATTTTTCCTATGTCTCATTTCCTTTAGAGTCATCTTTGCTCTACTACAAAAGTGTATCATGAATACAGTCCCTTCCCCCATTTCCACTGCTACCCTCAATCCTAGCCGCCATGCTGTCTCATCTGGCCAGCTCAGTGGTATCCCCACTGTTTGTGCTTTTACGCATGTTCCCACTCTAAATGTAACCCATTCCCCGCCTAGCAGAGTGATCTTTTAAAAACGTAGATTAATTTCTTACTCTTGTATCCTTCATGATTTCAAGTAAACCTAGGACCTCCAATGTCACCTGAACCTACCTTTGGGATCTGAGGCGAGGTTCTTAGACAGATAAGAACCTCAAAGCTAGACCCTTGTCTTCCAACTAAAATTCCTAGACATCTTCATGACACTTAAATCTCTAACATCATCCTTTCCAGTTTCTTTTTTGTCTACCTCCAGTAAAATTTGAACTCTGAGGGTACGTTTATTGCTTTTACCACCAACACCTAACACAGTGCCTACCAGGAAGGTAGGTGCTCAAAAATTATTTGAAAGACTGAACCTAAAAAGTCATTTTTCCCTCTTTGTAGATGTCTGGATTATAGACTTTATTTCAGGAAGCAGAAAATAGTGGGAATAGTAAAGATTTGGCAAGCTAGACCCAGATTACAGTACATCTGTGTGTGACTTGGGTCATGGCAGTTACAAAACTTTAAAAAACATTAGTTTTTTAAGCCCTCAGGCATTGATTGCTGAGATGATTTGTCCTTGGCCCACTGACTTAGCATCACAGTCATGTCTTGGAGTGGAATGATTGAGAAAAGTCTATGATATAACCAACACTAGTCCTGGATTGTTTTGGGAATACTACTCTGGCTTTAAAAAAAAAAAAAGTTGTTAAAAAGACCATACATCTTTTCTAATAAGGATATAGGAATGTTGGCTCAAATACTTATTCATGGAATAGGAATTATAACTATTATTACAGGGTTTTTTGGGGGGGAGGGTTGTTTTGTTATAATCATGTTTAAGCCCTCCACTAGTTTTTAATGTACTATATCAATGGGAAAATACAATGTAGGTGTGTGTTGCTTTTTTGAGAGCTTCTTTTGTAAATTGGAAACTTCTGATTTTTTTAAAGACAAAGGGAAATTTATAATTCTACTATCTAGAAAATAGTTACTGTTAACACAATTAGTAAAGGCAGAGGTTCAGTGATCAAATAATTTTTAAAAATTGATTGGTTTCTGTATTTTTTTACTGAAGTAAATTCATACCATGAAATTCATGGTTTTATCCATTTTAAAGTGTACAATTCAGTGGCTTTTATTACACTTACAACGTTGTGCAATCATTACCACTAATTCCAGAAATTTCATCACCCCAAAAAGAAACACTGTACCCATTAAGCACTCTCCAGTCTCCCTTCCCCACCACTAACCTGCTTTCTGTCTCTATGGATTTGCCTCTTCTGGACATTTCATATAAATGGAACCTTTTAACATGTGCCTTTTTATGTCTGGCTACTTTCACTTAGCTTAATGCTTTCAAAGTTCATCCATGTTGTAGCATGTGTCAGTACTTCATTCCTTTTTATGGCTGAGTAAGATTCCATTGTATGGATTACCACATTTTGTTCAGGCCCTCATCAATTGATGGACAGTTTTTTTCCTACTTTTTGGCTATTATGAATAATGTTACTATGAACATTGTGTACAAGTATTTGAGTACTTAAGTACCTAGGAGGGAAATTGGTAGGTCATAGGTTAATTCTCTGTTTAACTTTTTGAGGATCCATTGAACTGTTTTCCATAGCAGCTGCACATTTTACATTCCTACCAGCAATGTTTGAGGGTTCTAATTTCTCCACATCCTCATAAACACTTGTTTTTTTTTTTTCATTCTAGCCATCCTAGCGGGTATGAAGTGGTATCTCATTGTGGTTTTGATTTGCATTTCCCTAATGACAAACACATTTTCATGTGTTTTTTGGCCATTTGTATATCTTCTCTGGAGAAACGTCTATTCAATATGAAGTCCTTTGTCCATTTTAAAAATGGACTTTCTGTTCTTGAGTTGTTAGAGTTCATTATATATTCTGGATACTAGCCCTTTATCAGATACACTATTTGCAAATACTTATTCCCGTTCTGCAGGTTGTCTTTTTACTTTCTTGATGGTGTCCTATAATGCACAAAAGTTTTTAGTTTTGATGTCCAATTTAGCTATTTTTTTCTTTTGTTGCTTGTGCTTTTGGTGTCATATCTAAGAATCCATCATCAAATCCAAGGTCAAGAAGATACATGCTCATGTTTTCTTCTAATAGTTTTATAGTTTTAGATCTTATGTTTAGGTCTTTGATCCATTTTGAGTTAATTTTTGTATGTGGTATGAGGTAAGAGTTCTACACCTCATTCTTTTGTATGTGGTTATCCAGTTGTCCCAGTACCATTTGTTGAAAAAAACACCTTTCCTCATTAAATGGTCTTGGAGTCTTGTGTGTGTCTTTCCTGGATCATGCTTCAAACAAACAAAAATGGCCAAACAGTGGTTCTTGAAATGAAAAATACAACCAGAATTAAAAAGGGAAATATATTGGAGAGAAGTCAAAAGACATATAAGAGAGTGGGAAGGTCTGTTACACATTTAACCAGAGTTCCAAAGGAAATGTGACAGATATAATGTTTAAAAAGCCATAAATATATGGCTACCAAATATTCAGAAATGACAAAAGTTACTGATCCACAGATTTGAGAATCTTAAATAGGATAAATAAAAAGACATCTACACCTAGGAACATCTTAGTTAATATAAGGTTAGCCCTATGCTAATAACTGAAACTGTGTGATAGATTCATTCATGGAGTTCATTATACTGTTGTCTACTTTTGTATATGCTTAATATTTGCAAAATAAAGTTTTTCAAAAGATTATGGGTGAAATAAAGACATTTTTTTCTGACAGAAACTGTGTTACCTCCAAAATTGTCTCTAATTGTTTGAGTTACTGTTCTTTCATGGTCTCTGGGCCCTTTTACATGTTATTCTAGGGTCAGAGAATCACAGCCTTTCACCAGTGTCATTCCAGGATAAAGGTATTGTATTAGAAGAATCCACATTTCTCAGTTCTGTAGATGTGTGTGTAACATGGCTGTTGATGTACTCCTTAATATTTAAGTAAACTACCAAAGGCCAGGGACCATACTCACAGAAACATTTCACTTCTAAGAAATGGTGATGGTGCTGTAGCAAAGTAATAGCAAACCAAACCTTCAAAGAACTACACTCAGAACCCTGACTCTCTGGACATTTTTAGAGGCAATTAACAGGCTAGTTTTGAAATTCATGATTATTGAACCTTAATAAACTCCTAGGTGAGATGCAAAAAATAGCAACAGTGAATTCATATCAAAGTTTGGAACCAAAACTGTTAGTATGTGAACAAGGAAAAAAAAATGATAGCAGAGTTCTTTTATTCCAGAAATATTTTAATACAATCGTAGTATAGTTATAAAGTCACATTCAATCCACTGAATATATTCAAGGTATTAATAAAAATATTATACATCTTTATTCACTACCTTAATATAATTAAAGTATTTTGGTTCTTATAGCGGAGACTAATTCCCATATTTATTCATATTTGCACTGCTAGTCAAACAACATGTAAGTAAATCTATGGATTATGATAGTGGGCTTCAGTCCTTTTTGAACTGAAGTGTAAGTATCAAAAGTGAATTTTTTTTCTTAAACGCCATGATACTTGAATCCTAGAAAGAACAATCAACCAATTTAAGGCAAGATATCGAAACTTTTATACAACTATAATTTGAAAAAAGGAATACTTTATCAAAGATCATACATGCCTTAACATTTAGATATCTATAGATTCATATAAAGGCAGTTATAAAAACATCAGTGCAAGTTCTACATTGGGTTCCTCAGTACAGGAAATAATAGATTCTTGGAGTGAACCATTATCTTCAAATCTCAAAACACTGGCAAGAAGAAAGAATTCTTCTGGTGCAGGACTTACATGTAGCATAATTACTTTTAGTCAATAAAGACAAGTATAAAATATTGTGATTATACATAAAAATTAGTGTCTTGGCTAGTCTGAGTCTGTTGAAACTTTTGTTTTTCAGATTTACTTTAATGTAAGCTTTAAAAAAAAGTTTGAAAATCCAACTCATTGAAAATTGACTGATAGTAGTAGTGCAAAGAGGCTCTCCCTTTTTTTTTTGGTATGGTCTGAAGATTAGCGTTTCACAAAGAAACAACTTATATTAAACTATATGTAAAATATATGTGTGTGTTTTAATGATGAAAGAAGGCACAAAATGAGTTAAATTAAGAGAAAACATTACCACTTGTTCTGAACTCTTAACTGTACAGTATTAATCATAATATACACTTTTAGATATGAATCCAGATTTCTTACCATGAAAAAGTGACATCACATTTTCTAGCTCTATTACTTGTGCTAAAGGACACTGCTGTAACAGACTGCAAAAAGGCAGTACATGTTGAGTCCAATCGATAGTGACCTTTTACCAAAACAGTACTTTTTTTTTTTTTTTTTTTACAGTGGCTAAGTGACAACTCATGGAATGGAATTAGGTCTCAAAAGCTTAAGTGAAAATTTCTAGTGCATTTGCATTTGCAAAGCTACTTACACACTTTAAGTAAATGTTAACTGTATGAGGAAAAAGCAAATGGTGGTGCTTTGACCTGCATTTTAATTAACTTATTAAATAGACAACACATTTTAACATTAAAAAAAGACATATATCATACTTTATAGGTTTAACTACAAATGGACCATTAGTGTTAGGCACCAAAAATTTCAAGTTTTTTTCCTCCAATCTGTTCCACTGAAATATTCTCAACTCTTCTATTTCTGCTCTGCAGGTATCACCATTTACATTAAACATCTGCACAGTTCATAAAAATTCTATTCTAGGCAACTGAATTGAGATTGTCCTTTCTCTCTTAGTACTCTTCATTGCATATTTTGTCAGTTTTCTCACAGCAACCAGATTGCTACAATCTCTAATACCATTTAAAAAGGATCTGAATTTCTATTCTAACCATGAGCGTTCTTATTTCATTCATACATATACATATTTTTTTAAAACCCAAATTAAACAAACTTACATCTGAAGTTGAATGATCAATAAAAATGAATCTTAATCTTAATGGTTACTATAGAATAATTCCAATTCTATCTGATTCTGAATCCCATTATATTAAGGAAAATAATTCTTTCATGTGAATGTACAATGTTTACAAATGTAAGTAAGACGGTTTATGAGACAAATTTCCATAAAGGTCTATATTAAAATTCAGTCTAGACCCTAAAATTCTTGTCCTGGGTCTCTTGTGAATAGTCTGCCCTCCTCAGGAACGGGCACATGGGTGAATAATTTTCACTTGTTAATGAGGGAGTGGAGTATAGATATATAGAGGTAAAATGACCAAACTTCAATTCACAGTCCTGGGAATACATGTAGGATTATAATGGAATGATGGAATTTAGTGTACAACTACATTGATGAATCTTGTTTAGGTACTGGGCAACAAAAACTTAAATCAAATGGCTTGATTGTTTAAGTAACTAAGTCACACATCAGAAGTAGAGAAAATGATCTATGATCTTTTTGTGGGAAAAATATTAGTATATGTACATAAGTTCTTGCTTAGTAAGTTGAAAGTGAGTGAAAACTACTTACTAATCATTTCTCAAATCAGGAAAAAAATCAGAAATGAAGTGCCAGGGAAGCATATAAAGTTAAGGCACCATTATTTACAACTTCAGTGATTGGCACTTATTCTGAAAAAGGCTTTGAAGACATGAATAAAAAGCAGTATTATTTTTTCCCTACTTCTATAAACTACTTAGTAGTTCTTAACATAGCTATCTATTATTTGTGCTTTGCTTTTCAGCCCTGTGAATAGCAGCTGCATTTTATGGTAACATCCTGCATCTTTCCTTTACTTTGTTGTTTGTGAACATACACAGTGGTAAAGGCTGTAAAAGGTGCATAAAAGGAAAACAAATATGCTGTGTCTACATAGGACAATGCAAAACAGATGGCTGAACTGATATAGTGCTGTCTCAAAGTCTTTTTCAGGACTTATTATATATCAAGTATAGGGTTTGTAGCATTCTGTATAATGACTTTAAAACAGCAATGGCTTTCAAAAATTCAGAAAGGTTAGTTATATGACTCTTGGTCCAACAGATGTGTTGAAATGCAGCAAGTATATTTAACTTTATAATTTCCGTCCAAGTATAAAAATACTATACAAAGTTCATAAGTGTGTATGTGTGCATGTACGGCACACATTTATAACTGTTCTTGCTTCCAAAGCTCAGAAATAACTCACTAGTTTACAAGTAAGTTGCCGCAGTCAGCTGATACCACTTAACAGTCTCTTTGCTTAAGTTGAAATCTTTCAAAGGCAGGGTTATTCCACCCAAGAAAAAATTCTCCCGCAGAGATTCTGCACTGAGTACACTTAGTTGAAGTTCTCTCTGTCTTAGAGTTTCTTTGCTATATCCACTGTACACAAGCTACAGCAAAAGAAAAAAGAAACAATAAATTACAAATTAAATTTTGTCTAAGGGTGGGAGGGGTGAGGGATAAAAACTTACCTATGGGTACAATGAACACTGTTCTGGTGATGAGCACACTAAAAGCCCTGACTTCCAGCACAGTATCCATGCAACAAAAACATTTGCACTCACTTAATATTTTGAAATTTAAAAATGTTTGGTTTCTTAGAATATTTTAAGTGAAAACATGAGAATATTAGCCAAAGACTGACTAGAATGAATGACATTGGTTATGACACATCTGGTGGGGTTTGTCTCAATACTTTAGAAGCACATTTTGTATTTCAGGAGTCTTGGGTTGTACTATCATTCATTCCTGTGAATGACTGACAGAGAGATGTACAAAGCAGGACCAATCACTGGCTAAAAAATAAAAACTAGAAGCATGGTTTTTCTGAGATGGAGGTGATGGGGAAGGGAAAAGGAATTACAAGGCAGCATACCTTAAGATTGATTTAATAGCTGGGAAAAAAGAGAATGGAAGGAAACAAACTGGGAGATAGCATAATTATAATTATTTTACAAAAAAGGAGGAATTAAAATTTCCTTTTGTTGTCTTTTATCTACCACGAAATGATAATTTCTGATTATTAACAATTCAATACAAATTCACCAACTAAAAATGCAGTTTGCAGCAAATCTGGAATGTTGCAAAACTATTCTGTTTCAAACTCTCATCACATTTAACACTTAGAATCATTATTTTTCCAGAAAGCCTCACCATAAGTTCTGAGAAACATCTCCTTAATCTAGTCCTTCTCACTGTTTGGCTAAAATAACTAAAAACAAAACAAAACAAAAACAGAAACAAACAAAAACTGACCACATTTCATTTTCTTGACAGCACAACACAACACAACTAGGGAAAAAAAGCCTATATACCACTTTTTGAGACTAATACAAATTGGTCTTTACCAAGAATTGTATATGCTTTTTTAAAGGTGAAAAGATGTTCTATAGATCTTAATAAATTCACAACATTAATGGAAATTCAGAATTATTTGCTTCCAATATCTAATCAGACATTTTTATGTGGATGTAATATTAACATACACAAATAATGTGTTTACCCTAAAGAAATGGTTGAATAAGGTGGAGATCGGGGGTGGGGGGTGGGGGGGTTTTTAATAACCTTAGCAGGTTTTAATAGGTTAGTAAGTTTGTAAGTTAATCATGGGTATCTCAGCAAAGTCACAGTTATGCTCCACAGTGTTCAGCTGATGCTCTGCTTATTGCTTTCAATTTTGAGCACTCTATTTTAAGAGGGTTACTGACAAAGTAAAACATATTCGAAGGAGAATGATTTTGAAACTATATCCTATCAAATGAAGGTAAAGGTACTGAAGGTATTTTAAAAGAATAAACAGGAAGGACATTTGAACTTTAGTTATCTGAGGGGCTGCCACATAGAAGGAAAAAAAGAGGAGTTCTGTGTGGCTCCAAGAGGTACAACTAAGATTCCACAGGTAAATGCAGATAGTCAAGATTTCAGCTTCATACAACAAATAATGTGAGAGTTGGAGCTGCCAAGACAAACTGGATGGCCTGAAAGAATTTAAGCACAGACTGAACAACCACTTTTTGAGAATATTATAGAGGGAGGTTCACGCACTGGAAGGTTAGTTGAATTATGGCTCCTAAGGTCTACGATTGAGAGCTCTATTCTACACCATTTTGCTAAATACCATTGGACTGTTACTGATTTACTTTTTATAACAAATAGTTCAGCAACTGATGCCCAAAAACTTTAAATTTAAAATGTTTTAAAATTTAAAGTCTCAAAACAACAAACCAAGGAAATTTCTAGAAATGATTTTAACTTACCATTTCATTGAATGTTGGATTCCTAGTTTTTCGTGAAATTTTGGTTTTACGTTTGGATGTTTTGTGGGTATCTGGAAGTAGGTATGTTTTGACATACGGATTTGGATCAGCCCCATCTTCAGTAACCTATAAAGAAAAGCAGTCAGGCTGGGCACAGTGGCTCACGCCTATAATCCTAGCACTCTGGGAGGCCAAGGCGGGAGGATCACTTGGGCTCAGGGGTTCGAGACCTGCCAGAGCAAAAGTGAGACCCTGTCTCTACTAAAAATAGAAAAATTAGCCGGGCATTGTGGTGGGTTCCCTGTATGCCCAGCTACTCGGGAGGATGAGGCAAGAGGATCGCTTGAGCCCAGGAATTTTAGGTTGCTATGAGCTGTGATGATGCCATAGCACTCTACCGGGGGCGAAAGAGTGAGACTCTGTCTCAAAAACAAAACAAAACAAAACTGAGCCACACACACAAAAACAAAACAAAACAAAACAAAACAAAATGAAAAGCAGTCCCTTAACAGTAATGCTTCCTACCAAGGTAGGGGTTTCCTCTACAATCATCATTATTTGTAAATCACTCACAAGATCTTTGATGTGCATCACCATGATGAAAAGAGTACCATTTCGGTAAGAAACAGATAATTTCACTGCTCCTCCTATTTGGCCTGGAGTAGGACTGAAGGGACCTGCATCTGAAAATATAGATATTTTCATCTTTATTTTATCCTGCTTACAGTTGCTCAAGCTGCAACAAAAGAATTTTGCTTTACTTCCAGGACCATCACATGTGGTGGGGGCAGAGGAGAGGGGAAAGAGGAGTAAAGAACCTGGTAGGGCACTGATTTATACTTCTTTGGCAATCATACTCTATTAGGAAAGTTATTTTTATTCAGAAATAGACTGGCTTAGAAAGAATACCCTCCTCCTCCTATGCTCACTGACTACAACCAGTATGCCCACTGTCACTCTACCACATTCATTGAAAAATTACAGACTTGCAGGTCATAAATTACGAACAAAAAAAAAATCTCACCTGCAGACCTAGCTATTCCTTCAGCTTTCTCATCACGAAGTAAAGGGTGGAAAAAAGTACAAACAAGATCACACTAAGATTGAAAAGAAGAAAGATTCATTAGCTTAAATATTATGTAGCACAAAAGATACAGTAAGTTAATACTTCTCATTTAGGAAGGTCACCTCTGCTACATCCGTTGAAGCACTCATCAAACTCTGTAAATAACTGTTTAACTCAATTTTCCTTTTGGCTGCTACATCTTTTATGTGTGTTCTTCCTAGAACCATCCTATTAGGAAAGCTACAAAAGAAAAACACAAATACGTGGGATTTAAATAATCAAGTACAATATTTACTTAGAAATATACTTTTTGATATACTTAAAGTGGAGTCTCAATCCATTATAATTTTTTATGACTTCTCTTCAAAGTACTGGAGATGAAATAGTTCAATTACCCATCATCCTTTTTTGAGCCTTAGTAGAAAAGGCGCATGTTTTGCTAACTTGCTTTATTTATTACTTATTTTCTACTATTTCTTCTCAAATTTAACCATTCACAAATATTTTATCCAAATCTGATCTCTAAAAGAATCATTACTCGATCAGTCATAGTTATCGTAGACACCAGTAAAATCCACAAATAATAAAAAAGGGCCAAAGGCCTAAGTAAGATACTGAAAGGATAATCTCAATTCCACTTATTTTAGTGTCACTGGAAACATGAGACCACACATGGAAACAAACTCTAACACCCACTTCACTTCCTTCCTACTTTTGAAATCCAGTCTGAAAAGAACATGAACAACTTGATGCAGGAAATCTACTGGTCATTAAGCTACATTAAAACTGAGGGGTTTTGGGTGTGAAGCTGGTTGGTGTTGCTTTGCTGCAATTGCCATTTGCCATGTTTATTGTTCTCCTCCTTGCAGAGAATAAGAGGGAAAGTACACAATCTGAGTGGTTCCCATTTACGTAAAAAATGAACCCAAAAAACCCCTGAGGGTTTCCAAAGGGTATCAGATATAAAACTAAGCACTAAGATTTTAATTAACAATCTTGATGTTTGCCTCAGTTTATTATCAGAGGAGTTCAGTGTAGCCCATAGTAGATTACTTCTGCATTGATTTAGAATCTGACTTTTTTTTTAAAAGACAGAGTCTCACTCTGTTGCCTGGGATAGAGTGCAGTGGCATCATCACAGCTCACTGCAACCTCAAACTCCTGGGCTCAAGTGATCCTCCTGCCTTAGTCTCCCAAGTAGCTGGGACTACAGGTGCATGCCACCATGCCTGGCTAATTTTTCCATTAATATTTTTTGTAGAGATGGGGGTCTCACTATGTTTCTCAGTCTGGAAGAATCTGACTTTTTTTTAAACCAAGATTCCAAATTATTATCTTACTATGGTAGAGACAGCAAAGTCAAAGCTTCAACTAAAATTAGAATTCTAGAAAACCCCGTATTTTAACATAGTAATCATTTATTCATTGCTTATTCATTCAACAAAAACTTACAGCTCCTTGTTTATATCTACTTTGGTATTAGACCTTCGTGATACAAAGGAAAACAAGCCAGACATGGTCCATAGTATCTTATTAAGTGTTAACACAAAGCTTTCACCTACATTTGATAGGAAATTGTTTCCTCCATAAAAGGATTAATGTACAAGGATGGGAACGTACCCTGGTAACTTCCAAAGTGGAAAAATAATACTGAGTTTATTGTGAAGTTCCTGAAACTCGTCAAATGTCCGGAAGACAAATGATGGTTCAAGCTGTCCTTCCCTCAAAATTCGGACTACATAAATCTGAAAAGAAATCACACCCCAAACACATCAAATTTACAATAAAACCTTCTTTCCTGACAGAAAAGAAATTTATAGCTTGATTGTTATATGTTGTCCAAGTGCTTTTAACTGGGAAAGAATATATATGTCACCAATAGGAAACAGCAAATATAAAAGTCATTGTATTTATATCACATCTAACTACATTCTCAGAGGGATCATAACCATTGTAAGATAAACAAACTAGAACTTGAAAGTGAAAGCCATCTTATTTCCAGTATTAAATAAATGTACTTTCCAAATCTACAAATTTAGTGCAATTCCAATGAGAATGTAAGTTCATTTAAGAAGTCAACAGGAAAAAAGGCAAAAAGTTTGGAGGGGTGAAGGAAAACTTGTTTTGCTGGATATTTAAACTATTATAAAGTTGCAGTACTTTAAAGAATATAATACTGGTGCAGAAAGAGCCAGAAATCTCTATAGAAGACCAGAAATAAATTCAGGGATATTTATATAAACTTTGTATATTTAAAGGTGGCATTATTAATCTTTGAAGAAAGAATGGACTACTTAATAAAATGTTAGGATAAAATGATAAAAATACAAAAAGATATTAAAATTTATTAATAAAATAGGTGAAAATTAAAATCATAGTGAAATGGCTTTCTAAAATCTATCAATTTACAAAATCTATCAATTTGTCAAAAAATTTAAAAACTGACAGTGCTGGAAAGTATTATCCAACAAAAATATTAGCATTAAGGGTGAAAATTAACAGCAAGAAAGATGATAATATTACAGTCTTGAAGGGGGAAAAGCACACTGAAGATCCTGTTTTTATTCAAAAACAAATTGCCAGTTATACTATATCAGAGAGCGAAATAGGAACTTGGACTTTTTACTTTGTATACTACCGTATTGGTTGAATTTGTTACAATGAGCAAGGTTCACCTTTGAAATTAAGAAAAAATTGAAGGTAAGGAATGAGAAAAGCTGAATAGCACCACCCGTTTAGCCTTGTCTCTGAAAGGAAGAATATGGTTTGGTCCTCATAGTTTTGAGGCAAATTTAGCAAGAAATAAACACCAAAAAAAATTAGAGATGCTTCAAGTACATTTGCATTTTGTTGGACCATCCAAGGAAGAAACAAGTATGAATAGAACAAATGCTTGGAACTTTAGCAGAGTCAGCAAAGGAAGTAGAAAGGACAACAGTAATGCATGCATGATTGTCTACAAATATTGAAACCAAACTTACATAATGTTTATCTGGGTTGTATTTCTTATGATATGTGAAAACAGAGACTTCCTTGATTCGACCATCTTGTCTAAAGGAGTATGTTTTGGGTGAAAATGAAAGGATGGGCTCATCATTAGAAGGAAGACCAGAAAAACGAAGCTGAGCAAGGTTGTGAATGAAGAAGTTAAACTTTGTGGCAATGCTTCCCAAACTTGACTCAATCAGCCTACAAAATAATCAGAAAACTTGTTAATAGTAAATGTTCATGAGAACACATGGCAAATTCTTTCAACATAATAAAACATGAAAAACACTTTCATTCCTTTTAAAATATTAAGCAGATTCTCACTTTGCCAAGGATTCCCTTTGTTCTATAAGCCAAAGACTTAAAATACAACTCACCCCAACAAAAATATTCAGCCTAAGAAAGAAATGATGCCTGGTTTTCTTAATTAAAGAGCTATTAGGGATAGAAGATAATTAGCATAATGCTAAAAAGATGACTTCATTATTCTATTATATTCCCCTATAATAAAGGGGGAAAGTGACAACTAAACAGGTATGAAAGAAAGCATTCAAAGTAATTCAAATTTTTAAAAATTCTCTTCTCTCAAATGGAATTTGGTGTCAGACTCCTTCAGGTAATCATAATTTCACTCAGTTGGGCAAAAAAGTTTTGATAGGATGGGTAGTTTGGAAGGTAGGCCTAGATAGAATTTTAGGCAAGTAGAGGAAACAAGAAGTCTCAGGAACAGGGTTAAGGAAACCAGAAAGACGAAGGAGATTCAAAAAGGGAAGTGAGAGAACCTCAAACACAGGTTTTTGCCTCGCTATGGACTGAATGTTTGTGTTCCCTCAAATTCATATGTTGAAGCCCCAATCCCCAATGTGACTGTGTTTGGAGACAGGGCCTTTATGGAAGTAATTAAGGTTAAATGAGGTCATAAACAGTAGAGCCCTAATCCAATAGAGGTGTCCTTGTAAGAAGAGATGAGGCAGCCCACTCTTTTTCTCTACCACGTGAGGACACAGCGAGAAGGTAGCCATCTGTGATCTAGTAAGGGAGCCCTCGTCAGGAACCTAATCGGCTGGCACCCTGATGTTGGACTTCCGAGCCTCCAGAACTGTAAGAAAATAAATTTCTGTTGTGTAAGCCACCCAGTCTACTAGTATTTTGTTATGGAAGTCCAAGCAGGCAGATGAATACATGCCTGCTTTGTAGTTCTGCCCAGGGGAGTCAATGAATCTTTTAAAAAACAAAACGAAAGAAAACCCATCAATACCTAAATTGTCAGGATTAGTTTGGAAGGCTATACAAAAGTCAGCTTCCTTCAATTCATTTCAGCCCAGACTCTTGAGACTAGGGAAGTCCAGTCCAGTGTTTTATACCTCTTCTCCACTGAGAGGAAGAAGGCAAGAGAAAAAGGAGAGAAAAGAACATGAGCTCATGTGTCCCTCCCTGCTGTGGTATTATGATGATGTGGCAGCAGTAGTCAGTGACCAACCTGATCACCAGACCTTCAGAGCATATTTGCCAGGAAGATGTTTTTAAAGCAATAGTAACAAATTGAAATGCCAGTCATTGGTACACGTGTTTCAAGTACTATGTCATAACAGTTTAATCCTGAAAAATAGATCAGTACAGATATCATTTTAGAAAGAAACCTTAGAGAGATACCTGGCACTATAGAAAACATGTTTCTCAGAAACAGTTCACAAATAGAGTTTTTATCACTGAAATCATATACAAAATAAACCTTGAGATTGTATGTCTTCTGCGAAATAAATATATTTTTAAAGTGTTACTGCAAATCCTTTCAATTTTTTCACTAAATAAATTTTTGACAACCTACTATTTGCTAATATTGTGAATCATAATTTTTTCCTGTAACTCAGAATTTTGACATATAGAATTTGTTTAAATGAAGGTATGTAGCTTCTCCAATATACTTAACTATGCCTTACCTAGTAAAGAAAATGGTAGCTTCTGCATCTGTAGTTTGGGGTTGAAGTGCATCTCTAACATACTTCAAATCTTGAATACTTGTAAGTTCTGGTAACCCTGAAGGAATCATCTTTAGAAGAAAAAAAAAGTTTTGTGGGTTATATTTTTAAAAAATCTTTTCCCCACCCCCTCCTGCAGGCTGGACAAATAAAGAACTAAAGCAAACAAAAACAATCACAGTTTTGAGGATTTTACCTAGGTGATTGTCTTACAAATGAGAAAATCAAGACCAAGGAAAGTCAAGTGACTTGTTGGAAGTCACAAAGCCAGTTATGGAATAAAAACTGTAAAATCCAGACCTCCTTTTGTCTAGGCCTCTGTTTTTATTATCACACCGATTTCAGTCACAATAATCTTACTGAGTTTTTTTGGTTTTGTTTTTTTACTTTTTGCTTAAATATATAATAATATACGTCCAGAAAATTACAGAAATCTTAAGAGTACAGCTTAAAGAATGTTCACAATCTGAACATACCCAGATGCCCTTCTGGAGCTTCAGTTACTGCTACTCCCCCCACCCCCAGGGTAGCCACTCTACTGGCTTATTTTTTGTATGTTATATAAATGGAGTCAGACAGTAGGTACTCCTATGTCTGGTTTATTTCACAGAGCAGTAACTTAAAAATATTACAGTAATAATTTATTACCTAACATTTGTGACTACAGTAAAATTTTTACTCCAAAATCACAAAAAAATCCTTTTTTAGATATTGAAATACAGATACATTAATATAAAACTAATTAAATGCTTATAAAGAACAGTTACCAGTGAAAGGAGGTTAAGAAAGAGGTTTGTTTGCTTTCTTATCAAGTTGTAGGCCTGACAGCAGAGGTCCACAAACAACTGGAAACGAATGGTGGGCTTTTCACCCCCATTAATGACATATGCCATATCAGAGGTCAGCACAAAAGGAGCCCGATCCCTATTTACAATGAAAGTACACACAAAGTATTATTTACAGAAGATATTCAAACAGTGCTATTGCTATTACATGGTTATTAAACTAAGTTATATGAGTTATAGCAATTTCCGAGGAAACTTCATTATCAGAAAGTTTTGAATTTCCAAAATTCTTTAAAATTCACATTTTCAAGAAAGCTATAACAGCCTAATCTCATTTAGACAGAATTTATATATAAAATTTTCTCCAAGGTGATACTTAAAAATCCACACACCCAAAGAGAGACCAAACAGTAGTTAGCAAACAAAGAGAAGAACTTTGTACTCATTGCCATTATACAAACTGAACCATTTCTAATAGTTACTGCTAACTAGATAGAATAAAATATACCTTAATTCATTTCAATAAAGTTTACACACACACACACACACACACTCTCTCTCTCTCTCTCTCTCTCTTTCTCTCTCTCTCATGTTCTATGTGGTAAAGCCATCTCTTTGGGCCTTTTTCATCCCCAGTTATGTTCAAAGGGAGCCACAAGGCAAAGCATAGCAAGAAAAAGGCAAGGTTTGAGATACTAACTTTTCAAACAAGAAGTGCCCTTTTCCCTTAGCAACAGCAATAACAATATTAGTACCTTTTAAAGCTACCAAACATCTGTGCATGGCCCAAAAACTTTCCAAAGTCAATGTGAAACATGTGTCCTGTGCTTCGAAGCATTATATTGTCATTATGTCGATCACAGATGCCTAAAACATAAGTGGCCACACAGCATCCAGCACAAGAATAGATAAAATTCTCTGAAGCCTATTAGAAAGATATAAAATTATTTTAGGAAAAAAATTATTTTTAAATGAGGCAGGGTTTACAAAGATTAATGTAATTCATTACTCTTTAAAAACACTATTGTAATCCACTCTCTCAATAGCATAAAAATTAGGATATAGTAATAAAAGCCAGCCTTTTCATATTTCAAAAACAAAAACATCCTTCTAAAGGTGGTTACTGTCCCTTTTCTAGTTTTTGTCTTATAAAAGACAGGTATCCTATCAGTCCCTACTTAGGCTACATGCTGCCTCTGAACATCGTTTAAGCATCATGTTTGTGGAACCCTGCTCCTCACAGACTCTGCTGCTTACCACAGGTGGCATCATTGGGACAAAAACTAATCTAGATAGAAGAATAAATTTTGGGTTTTTTTCTCTGCTTGTAGGGAGGACATGTGTAAAGAAACTCAGCTCATATCTTAAAACATCCAATAATAAAATTAATGTGTTTTGTGTCCAATTTGGTGACTCCCTATGTGTCACCTACAAATTTTTCAAGGCTAGAGGCCTTCTTGCACTCTTACAAGGCCTCCGGGCACACCATAGAAAGTATGCAGTGCCAGGTTCTAATTCTAGTAGTCTCGTTCCACATGGCAGAGTGAAGTCATTTGGCTCTTTTATTTTTGGTTGCACCACCTAGTTTGTAGTTCACGGTAACATCCTTCCTCAATGAATACCTCCATCTTGATTCCATGACTACATCCTGCCTATCCCAGGAATTACTAAAATTACTAATATAATATTATACAGAAGGATACAGCAAGATGCATACAATGAGTATTTTTATCTAAAGCATGTATATTTAGTTTATTCTCAAAATATTATATTTCTGAGTGGTACAGTCATATGGCTCTACTTGTCCATGTGGTTAATTTTATCCCATAATCCCCCAGAAATCATTACCAATGATAACAGCAAATGTTTACACAGTACTTACCACAAACCAGGTACTTTTTCTCACTCTGTCTGTTTCTCTCTCTGTATTTACATTAACTCATTTAAAATCTCATAACAAATCAATGACTTAGGTACTATTATTATCACCATTTACAGATGAGAGAAACTGAAACATAGAGAGGTTATTTGCCTAAGAGCACATAATTGTTAAGTGGCAGAGCCAGGATTGAAATCCAGGCAATGTGACCCCACTATGTTATATTCCCTCTTATTAAATCACACTAAAAATCAAATGTATAAAAGGTACTCGATGTATGCTACTTGACAATTATTTTGTCAAACGACTTACTAGGAATCACAAAAAGGCCAATGTTACTAAAATAAGTATTGGCTTCTGCTGTGCTGCTTTCCCCAGACCACAAAGAAGAAAGAAAAGGGAGTGATCCTACAGTTTAAAAGACCCACAAAGGATAAAATTCCCCTACTTTACCTTTGTAGGTCAACAGATAGAACTTGCATATCTATAAAGGTGATACATTAATGATACATAAACTAGGAAGCTAAATGACATTAAGACAGGAGTCTTCTTAAATCACCATTCAAAGTATTCTTGAGTCTTAAGCCAAGTTAGGATTGTTAGAGGCCTTATGTCCTAAGAAATTGCCCTTTCCTCATATGTAATTCAAAATAATACTAAAACAAAAAACTGATGCTTCCAATAATATAAAAGAGCTATCAATTATACAATTTTCTCTATGCGGTGCTTTATATAAATTAACTCATTTAATTCTCACAAAAACCTTATGATAATTTATGTTTACAACCATAATAGATACTATAATACTATAATATGTACTATATTTTATAGCAGAAGTCACTGAGGCACAAAGAGGTTAAATAATTTGCCTAAGGCCCTGTTGCTGGTGAGTGACTTGGGGCCTGAATTCAAGCCCAGAGAATCTGGCCCACAATTTATCCTCTTAACTACCACATGATGCAGCCACTCTTACTCATTTCCACAACTTCTTCCAAGATCTTTGGGAAATATAACATTCTGGGTTATAAAAATACTTCTGTTTTTCTGGCCTCTAAGTATGTGTCTGGAATGTTTTTTGGATAATTTAACATTGGTTTCACTCAGATGCCTGCCATTAAATGCATTCTATTTTATATTTTTTTCTACACTTAGAGAAAGATGCTGTTTTCTTGACTTAGACTAAATGGCTATTTAGTCACCAGAGCTGGAAAATGAAAGCACTTAAAACCTTTGTAATACATTTTTGACAAAGTTACTTAGAATAAAGAGACATGCTAATCACCTTTTCATATTCTTCTTCAGAGGGATTGTACTTCCTCAGCCACTCTGCAAGTGGTTTATCTTTAAAGGATCCTGTCACACCATATTCCACTTGGATTTTCCTGAGGGTATCTGAAGCAGGAACTAACTCCACCATGCCTTTAATGAAAAAATATTAAGCTATGTGAAAATGTCTACCAAAAGCCAGCCTTTTAAAAATTTACAATTTTCAATCTTTGACATAAGACACCAGCTAGCAACTGTCACTTTCAAAAAAATCAAGTCTGGCAGGCCATGCTAGAAACTGTGAGCAATCAAAATTATTTCTTATTGTTAGAAGTACTGAAAGGTGGCCTTACTAACAATCTATCTAACAGGAAAATAAACGATCAGCAGAAATAAACTCACAACACATAATTGCCACTTTGAAGAGAAAACTCACAACACAACTACTGCCTTTGTTTTAATTAAACACCTGTGGCCTAACTTGTTATTTCTAAGACTTTGTTTTATCAGCCTTGAAGAGCCCTAAGTGGACAGCAGGGTTGCAAGCTCCCCGCTCCAACTCTCTTCCTCAGTTCCTGCCAAAAACCAGATTCCAAGGACTCAAATAAGCCAGAAAAAATACCTACAACAGCTTCACTGCTGCTTCTATTATCAGTCTGCTGAAGCAGAGGAAAAAAAGCCATTTTTACCCTTTAAAACTCCGAATAACTTTCTCTCGGGGCCCAGCACTACCCTCTACCTTTTCTTCAGTGCTGTGGCCGTACTCTCTTTCTCTTTCTTTCTCCCTCTCTCTCTCTCTCTTTCTTGGGAAAATAAATAAACTTTTACTTCTATATACCCTAATCACTGTGTGAGAAATCTTTCTCCAACCTGCTGTGAACACCTAGTAAGTTTCCACCCTAACAAGTACCCAACATGTAAATGTTGATTTTGACTATTTGAGGCTCTATAGTCTGTACACCTATGTGCTAATACCCAAAGGATAACAATTTTAATTACAAACTTAGATGATACTGACCTAGCTAGTAAAGTTACTAAAAGATATACACTGCCCTATTTCAGCACAAAAAACTTTCTGTAATCATGTATTTGGGCAAGATAAAAATGTTTCAGAGTATATTAAGGCTTTTCAAGGGAAGAAAAGATAAAGATTGACCTTATGATATACATAAGTCTCAAGTATGTGTTTTGTCTTCCTAACTGGAATGTAAATGCCTGGCTGGGAAAATTGTTTTTTGTTTTCTCTATAACTCCTTTAAAACAAGTATCAAACATACAACTTATGTGATATTTACACAAAAGAAAACAATGAGGTAGGTCTCTACGCGCTTAGATAAAAAGACCTCCAAAATAATGTTATTTAAAGACAAAATCCAGATGAAGAACTGTACCTTTTGTGTTTAAAAAAGAATGACTATTCACATTGGAATATATACAAAATGTTCCCAGAAGGCTATGTAATTGGTTATATTGTAGGAGTAGTATGCCTAGGATTGAGGATGCAGGTGAGAGAAAACTAAGATTTACTCCTCTATTTATTCTATTATATGCTATCTGGATGTTTTACCATATGCATATAGTATTTCTATAATTTCAAAATTATGCATATATTTTAAAAATGAAGGAGTGCATTAGTGTCAAAACAAAAGATATGGAAACAGAGATCTGCCTCAGACAAAGGACTGGAGGAAACAAAGTTGACCAAGGCCTCCAGGGCACCTGATAGAAAGCATGCAGTGCCTGGTTCTAATTCTAGTAGCCTGGTTACACATGGGAGAGTGAACTCATTTGGCTCTTTTATTTTGGGTTGCACCACCTAGTTTATAGTTCGAAGCAACATCATCCTCAACAAGTACCTCCATCTTGATTTTATGACTATGTCTAATCACCATGTACAAAACAGTGGACCAAAAGTTCACAGGATATACAAAGTACTACGATCTAGATAAGAGACAGTCCCCGTCCTGAGGGAACTTATAATCAATCCAAGGAGGAAGAAACAAAACATGCAGAAAGAAAAACTAAGTAAAGGAATACAAAATAAATGTCTGGTGAGCATAAAAGACAATTGCCGAGTTCAAAGAAGGGAGAGATTACTATAGGCTGAGATGTCTGTGAAAAACTTCACAGAGGATGTGGCTGTGATTTCTTCACATGAAAAATAAGGACACAGTGAGATTAACACAAGTGAATAGCTTAGTACAGGGCAAGGAACATAGTAAGCACTCAACCATTAGTTAGAAAACAACATAAAAACAAGGAGAATTTGATTGAGCCTGCAAAGTTACAAAAAGTTCCAAAAGGAGAAAGAGGAAGTTCAACTCTATCAACAAAGCATGGTAACAAAAAAACTAATCTAATTGAGATGACAGGCTCCTATTGAGGAGTCTTACTTGATAAAACAACTTCCATTTTTACAAGATCCATATAAAAAACAACCAGCAAGAAGTCATAACTTGACCTGATTTCCTTTTTTGACAAGATAAATAAAGTTTGCACATCCAAACTTCAGCAATGAAAAGTTATAAGGCTCTCAAGTTGTCCTGATGGATTAAATGGAGAAATGTGGAGTGGTCGATAATACAATGAAGATGAGTAAAATACTGTATTTGATTTAGCCATCACCTGAAGGGAGGTCTCTAGTGGCATGCCACAGGGTTGGTCTTTGGCCCTTTCTTGGTAAACATGTTTCCCAATGACTTTAGCAGAAGCTACAGAATATATATTTTTCAAATCTCTTTATGACACAAACTAAGAGGTTCAATGACAGATTACAAGTCAGATTTTAAAAAGAACTCAAGAAGCTGAAAAGAAGTAGATCAAATATAAAAAAATTAACAAAGTCCTACACCGAGTCTTCTAAGATACAACATGTACAAGTACAGAATGGCCAAGACACAGCAAGAGCTAGTATGATGATGGTGACTTACTGGTTTCATTTGTGAATAAGCTTCACATGCGTGACACTTTGCCTCGCCTTTTGTATTCTACAAAATCCAGGAACCATTCTTAAGACAATGAATTACTTGAACCATTTACAAGGAGAACAATCAGGTGATAACGTAATTTAAAGTCATCTTTGATAAATGGCTGAAGAATGTGGAATCGAGAATCTGAGGCCACAATACCAGTCATCTTGAAGAGGGATTTAACTTAATTACATGATAGTCTATAAACAGAACTGAACCAATGGGAAAAAGACACCAGGAATCAGTACCCCTTATTCACTTGAATACAAGAAAGAATTCTACTTTTCAGAGCTATCAGGGCTCTCCAGGATAGAATGGACTACCTTGAAATGTAGTGAATTCCCTTCACTACAGGCATTTAAGCATAAACTAAATGGCAAATATTGGAAGGATGATTAAATAAGATAATATTTTAGGTGACTTCCTGGTGTCTATGATTAGAATATGTAAAGCATTTCTCATTTTCATCAACCATGTACGATCTTTCCTTTCTTTAAAACTCCACAGTACCACCTTTGTAATTCTCTCACAGCTTTTAGCTTATTAACACACTAATTACTTTTATATATCTTTAATTGCTCCATTCTAAAATGTAAGCACTACATATTCTTAGCATTTTACAGATAGATAAAATACAACCATTTGTTGAATAAGAATAATGATGATGGTTGCCATTTACTGAGCACATAATATGTATCAGATCCTGGATTGTTTTACATTCATTATTTCAAAAACTTATTCCACAAATAATAAGACAGAAATTTTCTCTTAGTTGGGGAAAAAAACTTTGTAGCCACTATTTTATTTTACAGAAATGAAATCAAAGTTAGATATGGCCTTATTTTTAAGTTTAAAAGCTGAAGACCATAAAGTCCTCATTGGGTCAATTAATGGAGGCAAAGCATTTATTTGGGCTACCCACTGAACTGTTTTGTTTTGTTTTTTTTAAGGGATTTAATCATGAACAATTCAATCAATAAAGTAACACTAGATTAAAATAAGAAACAACTGAGATCACAGTGTATCTACAACAGGACCCTTAGGGCAGGTAGATTCTGAGCTAAGTTCACAGAAAAAAATAAAACATCAAGACACAGCTAACAGTCTTACCTCGATCTCTGCCAGTTGAGAGACATTTGAAAATTACCATCCTCAGATCGAGTCCTTCTTTAAGCCAGATCTTATCCATAATCTTTATCATCTGTAAAGCTAACATATCTTGCCTAAGATCTTCGCCAACCTTGAAATCAAGAAAATAAAATGAAACATGAACCTCTCCAAAAGACTTAACAGATGACATACTACAAAAGCTAGAGATGGGCATGGGGGAGACAGTAAAGAGTGACAAATGAGATGAACATAACTGCTGCAAACTGCCTCTTTATTCTCTTGCAGCATTCTAGAGAGTTACTTAACTTCTTTATGTCTCAGTTTCCTGAATTGTATACTTTTAAAAGGTTGAGTTTTATGGTATGTTAATTATATTCAATTTTTTAAAAGGGCAACATGGGGGATCTTCATGATAATAAAAACATTATATACCTTGACTGTATCAATGCCAATATCCTGATTGTGATACTGCACAATTGGGTAAAAGGGTATACAGGATCTCTCTGTATAGTTTCTTACAACTGCCTATGAGTCTATAATTACCTCAAAATAAAAAGTTTACTTAAATATTCACCCTTCCAAAATAAATTAATTCTAACTGGAACCCCAGCAAATTTTCATTTTCCATTTTAAACCAGATAAAATAATTTTAAAACACACAATGAAGAATACATTTTTTGAGACTACCCAAGAAAATTATGAAAAAGAATAATGGGAATTTGCCATAACAAATATTAAAACTCTCTGTAATCAAAACAGATGGTTTTACCTAGGGGTTTCAAAAAAAAGAAAGAAAGAAAGAAAAAGCAGATAGAACTCTTTTAGGAAAAGGCACTTAATATTAATGAAACAAAATAGAGCCCAAAACTAGATCTGAGTATATGGAAACTTGCCATACATATCAAACTTTTATATATATAATATATATATATATATATATATATATATATATATACACACACACACACACACACACACACACAAACACATACATGTATACACACATACATATATGTATATATGAACCTTCACTTAACCAAATCATTGAATTAATGAAAATTCTCCATCCTTTCTTCAAAATATACAAATTATGATCACAACACACAGAATTTTGATAGGTAATAGATTACTCTGTAGTAATCCAGTCCTGCTGCTCCCCACAGGTAAGTTATATGTTTCCAAAGACCAGTGCACTGCTCATGGTTTTGCACTACACAACTCTAGGGGATGCCATTCACATCACAGCCTGCATGAAAAGCATTACCTGGAGTTACGATATGCTCAACAAGCATAACTGTATGCAACAGCTCTAGCCCAGAGTTGCATTTGTTCCCAAATATGTGGGGAACAGTTTCTATCACTAATAATTTTTCATATATAATTATTCAACTTAATTAAATATTAAATAAACAAAATTACCTTTGTAATTTTGGAAAAGGAATTTGATGTAAGAATTTCTAAATTGCCATTAAAAAAAAGGTAACCTTATTTTGCTCACCTTAAACATAACGTTAATTTCTTCCCCCATAGGGTCAGCATTCACCATTGTGACTTTTAGGGGCACGGCATTAGAACTAAAGAAGGAACATGACTGCAAATACAACATGTTAAGCATTAGAAAGATAACATTGAAATAAAAATGGGTTTAGAATTTTTTTGTCCTAGGCATTTCCCCTTTTGATTGTTCCTTTAAATTATGGTAAATGAAATAACACAAGACAACTGCTTTTTAGATTATTTGGCAGATAATAAGTATATGAAAATACTTTTTGAAACTTTAAGGTAGCATGTATGAGTAAAGTATCATCTCTCTAGGCACAGAAGCAAAAGCTTAAAAACCTGAGACACAAACTTTTAAAGTTTGAGCTTTATAAGTGTCTTAATCCGTCAAAACAAGACTTGTGATAACTCTTATCCTTCCTCTAAATCTGCAGTCCAAAAGGTTGGGGACTGCTGCTGCAAATCACTGTGATCTAAGATGATATCTCTACCTTTTCTATTTAAGGTACTATTATAACTAATTAGCCATAAAATCAAATATTGACAAAAACTTTAACAATTTCATTAGCAAAGATCAAATTTTATTTTAAAATGAAACTGACTAAAAAGATAATTTAAGACAGTCAGAACAATTTAAGAGAAAAATTAAAAACCCAAGGTAGTAAAAATTTTACATTTTTTCTTTTAGGAATTGTGATTAGGTAAAAATATGCTGAGATAAATATGGATCCTAATCACAGACAGACATCCATCCATCCATACGTGTAACCAACCTATGCAGGTTTTATCCTCATTTGCCTTAAGCATACCTGCCCATTCTCCTTCCTATGTGTTATTTTGAAATGTAATATAACTTATAAGTACTATATGTACCACCTTAATATTTAATTCTTTTGCCACTAGACTTGGCTTGAGAGGGAGACGGCATTTATTTCTCAGAAAAAAGGACTGGACTCGTTCCATACTCCTTTGGAGAACAACCTATGGAAAGAGATTGATACTATAAGTACAATAAAAATGAAGATCTATTTTTGAGACAACAAATTATGCTGTGGACACAATTTATAAAATGCCCAACTATTACACAGTCAAAAAAAGTTGTTGCTAAGGAGAATTCATTTTTACTGTAAAATAAAATTAGAACGGGCAAAGGCTATAAACATAGGGGGGGAAAGTACATAAGGCCAACCAATGTACATGACAATGTTAAGGGCCCACTAATAGTCAAAGAAATAGAAAGTAAACAAAATGAGATGCAATTTTACATCTATCAGATGAAAAATAAAGACAACATCCAGTGGTGGGAAATAATTTTATAATCTGTTAGTGGGGAGAGAGGTATATACAGACATAGCTCTTTTTTTCCTTCTTAATTTAAAGAGGTTTATTCTGAGCCAAATTTGGAGACCATGGCCCAGAGCCATGCCCAAGAAGCCTTGAGCAAGTGGACTTGCTGTGGTTCAGGCATAGCTGTTTTTGTAAGGCAATCTAACATAAGCTATTATAACTAAAAATGTACGTACCTCTCAAATGAACTACTTCATTGTTGGAATACTCTATAAAGAAATACTAACAAAGAGGTAAAAACTTATACACTAAAGTTCACTGAAGCACTGTTTGGGAAAGGAAAAATGTGTAAACAACTTAAACAGAGGTAATGGTTCATAACTTATGCCATAGGCTGGGTGTGGTG
This sequence comes from Daubentonia madagascariensis, assembly GCA_023783475.1. Lineage (NCBI taxonomy): Eukaryota > Metazoa > Chordata > Mammalia > Primates > Daubentoniidae > Daubentonia > Daubentonia madagascariensis. Next base: position 23,041,785 of record JAKFHU010001990.1, on the reverse strand, counting down.
GCTCCCGCCTGTAATCCTAGCACTTTGGGAGGCCAAGGCAGAAGGATCAGTTGAGGCCATGAGTTCAAGACTAGCCTGGGCAATAGCAAGACCCCGTCTCCACAAAAAATAAAAAAAGAAAATTAGCCAGGCGTGGTGACAGACACCTGTAGTCCCAGCTACTCGGGAGGCTGAGACAGGAGGATCACTTGAGCCCAGGAGTTTGAGGTTGCAGTGAGCAGTGATTACACCACTGCACTCTGGCCCAGGCAACAGAACAAGACCCTGTCTCCAAAAAAAAAAAACCCAAAAAAAGTACCACATAATTTATGCTATAGTATTTTGTAATATTATGTATCTATTGAATGAAGTACAATTATATGTACCAACATGAATTCTCTAAGATGAAGTAAAAAAGCAATGACTTCTTAAAAAACTTTGTTTAAAAATGGCATAATTGTTGAAAGAAATTAAAGAAGATCTAAGTAAATGGAAAGACAGTGTTCGTGAACTGGAACACTTAATATTATTAAAATTAAATTTTTCCCAAATTAATCTACAGATTCAACACAGTTCTTATCAAAATTCCAACTGCTTTTTTGCAGAAATGGACACACTGATCTCAAAATTCACATGGAATTGTAAGGAACCCCTGAATAGCCAAAACAATCTTGAAAAAGAACAAAGTTGAAGGACTCATACTTCCCGATTTCAAAACTTACTACAAAAAATGGTAATCAAAACAGTATGGCATAAAGATAGATATATAGATGAATGGAACTGGAAAACTACACAAAACTACACAAAAAGTTGGACCCTTACCTTCCATCACATACAAAAATTAACTTAAAATGGATCAAAGACCTAAACACAAGAGCTAAAACTATAAAAATTTTAGAAGAAAACACAGGTGTACATCTTTATATCATTGGATTTGATGGATTCTTAGATATGACACCAAAAGCATGAATAACACAAGAAAAAAATAAACTGGACTTCATCCAAATTTAAAAATTTTGTAAATCAAAGCACACTGTCAAGAAAGTAAAAAGACAACATGCAGAATGGGAAAAAATATTTGTAAATAGTATATGTGATAAAAGTCTAATATCCAGAATATATAAAGAACTCTTACCAATCAACAACAAAAAGATAGTTCAATTTAAAAATGGGTAAAGGCCTTTGAATAGACATTTCTCCAAAGAAGATATACAAATGGCCAAGAAACACATGGAAATGTGTTCAACATCATTAGTCATTAGGGAAATGCAAATCAAAACCACAATAAGGTACCTCTTCACACCCATTAAAATACCTATAATCAAAAAACCAGAAAATAAATGCTAGTGAGGATGCGGAGAAACAGTAGCCCTTATATATTGCCAGTGGTAATATAAAACGGTATAGCTGGTGCGGACAATAGTCTGATGGTTCCTCAAAAAGTTAAGCACAGAATTACCATACAACCCAGCAATTCCATTCCTAGGTAAAGTGAAAACAAGTATTCAAACAAAAATTTGTATGTGAATATTCATAGCATTATTCATAGCCAGCATTATTCATAAATGGAAACAACCCAAATATCCATCAGCTAATGAATGAACAAAATGTGGTATATCCACACAATGGAATATTATGCAGCCACAAAAAGCCATGCAGTACTTAAACATGCAAAAACATGGATGAACTCTGAAAACATGATGCTAAGGGAAAGAAACTAGACACAAAAGGTCACATATTATATGATTCCGTTTCTCTGTAATGCCCAGAATAGACAAGAAAGCAGATTAGTGATCACCAGGGGCTGGAGGAAAGGGAAACGGGGAGTGAGTGGTTAATGGGTACACGCTTTTTTTTTTTTTGGTAAGATAAAAATATTCTGGGATTAGATAGGGGCAGTGATTATACAACACTGTGAATGTACTAAAAGCCACTGAATTGTACACTTTTAAATAGTTAAAATGGTGATGTTATGTAATGTGAATTTTACCTCAAAAAGAACAAATACATGTGAATGTATGTGTATATAATGCAATTAAGTTTCTGCAAAAATTTTTTAAAACCTCTAAAAATTTGAGTATGTAAGTGTATATATATGTAAAGTCATATAAAGTGACCAGGAAGGACATACAGCAAACTATGAACAATAATTACCTACAGGGAAAAAATGGAAAAGTAAATTGAAAAAGATAAAGTCTTTTATTCTATAAATTTCTTCATTATCTGAATTTTTTTAAAAATTAGCATTAACACATACTTTAAAAATTTTTTAATAAGCACAGAAATTAAAAAGTATTGATCTTCTCAGTTAGTGAAATATTTTCGTATATATTTTAAGTAACCTTTGAATTTATCTGCCCCAAATAGCACAGCTGTAGTTAGAGTTCCATTGGGTGTCCACTGATAGAATAACAACTTAATGTATCAGCACCATAAAGATCCCTTAACATTGAAACATTTATGTTCCCTTTTATGGATACATACCTGTCTGGCTGATCCACTAGCCTGCCTTACTTTTTCTGCTACTCCTCCCAAAAGCTGTACGAGTTTTGTCTGCTTTAAAAGTTCTTCTCTGAGTCCTTTTCCTCCTACTGAGAGGAGAGCACCCAAAACATGTTCATACCGGGTACCAAACTGTGAATCATGCAGGGCATCCTTAAGAAGCCTAATAGAGCAAAATATTTATGTCAGCCACTTCTGAGAACTTGATGAAACTCCCTCAAAAATCAATTTAACAAGTTCAATTTTTGATATGCAAGAATTTATTTTAAGCTATCTAAGCAAGTAAAAACTCATTCATTATTGTAGAGCTATATAACATGCCACGTATTTTGCAATAGAAGGTTTTGTTATTTGTGGTTTTATTTCTAAAGACATAAAACTTCAGCTTCTTTAAAATAATGCCTTTAACAAAACATTTGGTATCCACAGTAAGTAGTCCAGGCATACCATTTAGATTTTCAAAGTATGCCATCTCTGTAAATTCTAGGAATGGAAATAAGACACTTAACAAAATTTAAATCTTACCAATATAAATTGTGTGCTATCTGGATATTCCCCAATGCTCTGGACAGAAGGAAGCGCACTAATGAACAATTCAAGTAAATTTCATATTTCAAAGCCTATGTGTAAAAGAAAATAAGAATTACTAGTGGTCACACCCATAGTGAATTGTTCAGATAAAAATATCAAAAGGGAAACTATATAAAGCAAGTATTACTCTTATTGATGAAAGATGATACTTCTAAAAATGAAACAGATGAATTAACTTAGGCCAAACTAATGAAACCAAGCACAAAAGTATAGACTTAGGGATAACGTTCATTAGCAATCTTTTAGTGACTAGTAAAGAAAAAATCAGGGAAAAGCTCAAGTCTGGTTTGTTCTAGACTCTAAAAAGTCTGAGAACTGAAAATCCAGGTGCCTATATACAATATTCAAGTGAGGTAGATGATTATAGTGGGAAAAAATTCACACTAAATCCGCACGCAATACCCCTAATGTTCCCACACTACAAAACTATTTTTAATCAAAACAGAAGAGGGTTCCTCTAGCAAGTTCCCCTCAAAACTGTGGAGAAAGTGAAAAGGGAGATGACCTAGTAAAAAACTCACTTGCACAAACTGTGGAAGAAGATCTGTCAGCTCGTCATCAGTAATGGCCTCAATCCAGGTCACAGCTAGAGATCTTACTTCCTGATCAGCAAATCTACAAGGACAGTGATTTCTTTCTAATGAAGCTGTATTTCTTGAAAACACAATCTCAATCTGTTCCTGACAAAGAATACTTAAATAGCTCTTTATTCAAAACAATGTGTTTCTTCTTTTTTTAGGAATAAAATCTTACTGTGCTATACAGATTTAATTTGGGGACTATTTAGAAATCTTAAATTTATTAAAATTAATTTTGGTCCATATCATAAAAATATAATAAGTTAGTCAAAATATACAACACAACTTTTTCTTTAGGTCAGTTTTAAATGACATGAAATGCTTTTTCGATAACCCCAACACAAAGAATATGTTTGTATAAATACACATTTATACATTCATATTGTATTGAATTGCTTTCAGGTTAAAGAAAGGGAAATATTCCTGCAACATAATACCTTACTGGAAAAATAGACAATAAAACAGAGCAAACAGATGTGTTTGACTTACTTTGAGTCAAGAAGTTCCAATGCAGTCAGTGGGTACAATGGAGGCCACTGGTGAAGCAATGAGTAAGTTTTGGCAAGATTAACACATTTCCAGTTTGGGGCACTTGCTAGTATTTTAGGAAGACAATTTGGGTATTTGAAGCAATAATAACGTTTCTCCCACAAAAAAGCTTTATCTTCTTTAGAAAGTCTGCATATGTAATAGAATTAAATTACTTCTGAGTGACATCATAATGACATAATCTCAATGATTAAAAACACAACGAGGAAATTTATTCATTTAGGCCAGCCACTTCTTGATAGAATCATTAATACTAATTTAGAATAGAAAAATGCAGTGTACAGCAAACAACACTAATTTACCCTAATTTGGGGATAGAAAGAATTGTTCTGCTTTGATAAAAGAGCCTTAGTTAGGAAAACGAAGGATAAATCAGTACAATTGAAATTTACTGAACTCTAACCAGATGCCAGGCACCAGAAATTAAAGTTGAAATGGCAGATCCCACCCTAAGAGACAGCAAGGATTTCATCCACTTCATACAAGTAAATCAAATGCCATACAAAAAACAAATGCTACTATAAAATTTTAGAAGATGATTATGTAGTTCAATTCAGGAATATTGAAAATGAAAAGGACCCATCTTGAAGATTCTAATTCTATTTGTTTAAAGCTTAATGACAAATGTTTATATGAATGAAACATTTCACTATTTTACTGCCTATTCATCCATTTTTATATATATAATAAATGCATAAATGGACTCAATGGGTCACACCTGTAACCCCAGCACTTTGGTAGGCCAAAGCAGATCACTTGAGGCCAGGAGTTCAAGACCAGCCTGGGCAAAACAGCGAGACCCTGTCTCTACAAAAAATTTAAAAATTAGCCAGGCATAGAGGCACACACCTGTAGTCCCAACTACTTGGGAGGCTGAGGCAGGAGGAGTGAACTATGACAGTGCTACTGCACTCCAGCCTGGGCGACAGAGCGAGACCCTGTCCCTTAAAAAAAAAAAAAAAAAAAATTTTTTTTTTTTTTTTTTAAAGACACAGGGGTCTCACAACATTGCCCAGGCTGGCTTGAACTCCTGGCCTCAAGCGATCCTCATATCTCAGCCTCTTGAGTTGCTGGGATTACAAGTGTGAGGCACTAAGCCTAGCCAACCTCATTCTTCTTTTTTTTTTTTCTTTTTAATTTCAGAATATTATGGGGGTACAAACACTTTGGTTACATATACCCCTGATGAATATTATTTCCATGTGTGCACATAAGTATTGATCATTTAGTACCAATTTGATGGTGAGTACCACTGGTGCTTGTTTTTCCATTCTTGTGATACTTCACTTTGAAGAATGGGCTCTAGCTCCATCCAGGATAATACCAGAGGTATTAATTCACCATTGATTTTTATGACTGAGTAGTACTCCATGGTATACATATACCACATTTTATTAATCCACTCATGTATTGATGGGCACTTGGGGCTAACCTCATTCTTAATGGTTGCATAGTTCTCCATTAGATATATGTATCATAAATGTCCTACTGATGGACATTTCCAATTAGTTTTTCAGTAATACAAATAAATACTGCAACAAACATTCCTGTCTCCATAAGAAAATATAAAAGGGTTTTCTCTACTATATATTACTGGAAGGGTCACTAGTGGGTCACAGAATATACACATTGTAACCTTTATAGAATTGCCTGTTCATACTTTGTCTTCTTTACTCCTGAATAGTTGATCTTAATCTTATTAATATGAAAATGGTCTTTATAGATTTAAAAAATTAATCTATTGGTATTTATTCCAAATATAGTTCCTAGTCTATTGTTTGCCTTTTGATCAAGTAAAAAGTTTGACTTGTACAATTTTCTAAACTTTTATGCAATCACACAGTCTTTTATATAATTAAAAAATAAGTTAAATAGAAAACTTTCCAAACCAAGAATGCTGATAAATCATGAACTAAATCAGGGCATTTAATATAAGCCTTTAACTTGAGCTTTCCAATGTAGGAGATAACCAGGCAAAACAGAATAAACAGAGCATACCCCAGTGATGAGTCTCTGTGAAGAATATCAAGAAGTTTCCCCTTTATATCATTCTCCAGTGTTTCTAAGTTGTATTGCTGTATAATGCTTCTATCAAATTGAGGAGTTGTATAAATAATATCAAATGCAGAAGAAGGAAAATCAACCTTAAAAATTTAACAGAAGTTGATTAAGTTATAGTCCACATATTTGCCACATTAACTTCTTTAAGAAAACTGATTTTTCTAAGTAATCAGGGTGGAATTTAGATTGAATAGTAATGCTTCTTCTCTTTCTGTTGAAAGTGATTATCATTGTTGGTAATTCTCAATAGCACATATATATTTTGGGGATGGGTACAGTGCATGTTTTATGGTTTCTCAGAAATACTGATATTTAAATATAAGACAGATCCCGAGATTAAAACATGGTCAATTAGGTTTCTTTAATAACAACACAAATCATGGTACACACACACTCTTTATAAAGAAATTTAAATTTAAACCTCTCCATATGTCAAGAAGTACCATTACCTGTAGCACTATTCTTTCCATAACATATCCTTTTTTGGGGATCGTTCCAGGAATAGAATTTGTAGGTGATGAAGTCCAAAGATATAGAAGTTTAGTTCCACACGTTAAAAACCTTCACGAATGTAAAAAGAATACTGTGATTTTCATTTTAAAAATTCAAAATTTACAACATATGGTCATGAATTTGAAATGCTAGTATTCCATCCACTAAATAAAAAGAATATCTTTAAGAACACATCAGAAGGAGTCACTTCCCATATTGTAATGAGATTTTGGGTAAATGTATCTGAAGTGTGGGGTGGGAACAAAGAGGGAGAATGAAAGAATGTATCTTGAGAGGAATGGTGCTGAGGACAGAACACACGTAGGGTAAAGACTCAGAAAACAACTTCTATAAACAGGAAGGTGAAGGACAGTCTTTGAAGAGTTCCGACAAAGGAATACATCCCAAGGTGGTGGTATGGATCACAGAACTGCTTTCTGACTTTTACCATCAGAACAAAAACACATGCCAAGAAAACTGCTACCTATTTTGTGGCAAAGCACCAATCATTTGAGATGAGAAGTTATATCTGTGCCCTCAACCAGGGGTTAGCAAAACTTTTCTGTGAAGGGGCAGACAGTAAATATTTTTGGCTTTGTGTGCCATACAGTCTCTGTTGCAGAGATTCAACTCTGCTATTGCAGTGCAAAGCAGCCATGAACAATACATAAATGAATATACATACTCTGTTCTAACAAGCTATATTTGTAAAAACAGGCAGTGGGTTCAAGTATGCTGACCCTGGCCCTAAATTATGAATTTATATCCTACTTAAATGAAAACGTTTATTCAAAGATTTGATCTATCTTTACACAGAAGAAATTTCTAAAAAATAAGATATAAAAAAGCAGGAAACAATAAACTTTGTCAAATCTTTGTTCATTTTATTCAAACAGCAAATATCCCTTCCAAAACCAGACTTCAGTTTTGTTTTTATTTTTAATTTTTATTTATTTATTCATTTATTCATTTATTTTTGACACAGAGTCTTGCTCTGTCACCCCAGTAAAGTGCACTGGTGTCATTGTAGCTCACTGCAACCTCAAACACCTGGACTCAAGCAATCCTCCTGCCTCAGCCTCCCAGGTAGCTGGGACTACAGGAACGTGCCACCACACTTGGCTAATTTTTCTATTTTTTGTAGAGATGGGGTCTCGCTCTTGCTGAGGCTGGTCTTTAACTGCTGACCTCAAGCAATCCTCCTGCCTAGGCCTCCTAGAATGCTAGGATTACAGGTGTTAGCCACCACACCTGGCCTAGACTTCAGTTTTAATATTTTCTCTTGACAAATAAATAGGCTTTGAATCTTTGATATATTAAAATCTATCATTTCTAAGAATCTCCCTTACTCCCAACTAGATTGTTTTAAGGCAAATCCTGATATTATTTCATCTATAAATACTGTTATATATCTCTAAACAATAAATACGGTTTCCTTTTAAAATAAGTACAATACCATTCTCTCCTAAAATAATTAACAATAATTACTTAAGACCATAAAATATCTAGTCAGTATTCAAATTTCCCTGATTGTCCCATAAATGACTTTTTAGCTTTTTTAACAGTTGGTTTATTTGAAACAGGATCCAAGCAAGGTCCAACACTTGTATTTGGTTGGTATGTCTTTTTAAGTGGCTTTTAATACAGGGTCAGCTAATTCCAGCCTGCCAACCTGGTTTTGTAAATAAACTTTTATTGGACATTGTCATGCTCATTTCTTTATGTATGGTCCATGACTATTCTTGCTTTTGCTTTTGCATTTGTGACAGTGTCTATATGGTCTGCAAAGTCTACAATACTTCTATCTGACACCCTTTACAGAAAAAATTTGCCAACTCTTGTTTGAATCTGTATATTCTCCTCCCTCCCTCCACCGCGCCCTTGCTATTTATTTGTTGAATCAGGTCTTTTGTTCTACAGAATTTTCTATATCCTGAATTTTGCTGATTGCATTCCTCTGGTGTCCTTTAACATGTTCTCCTGTATTTTCTCTAAAGCAGTGGTTAGACCTAGAAGCCTGTTCTGATTCAGATTTAGTTCTTTGGCAAGAATACTTAATATTTCATAGGTAGTATTGCATACTACTTCTTACTGCAACAAATAAAGAGGCACACATTGTTTGGGTTATCTCTCTTTCTGTGATGTTAATAATGATCAGTTTAACCCAAGTGCTATCAGTTTAAACCATCCATTACGAAGTTTCAGAAAAGCTAACCACTTAATAGTTTTAAGAAGGCATTGATGATCACTGCTTAGATCAGTGATTCTCAATCAAGAATGATCTTGCTCCCAGTAGACATCTGACAGTATTTAGAGATATTTTTGGTTGTCAACTGGGGGTTACTACTGGCATCTAGTGGGTAGAAGCCAGGGATGCTGCTAAACATCCCACAATGCACAGAATGGTCTCCCACAACAAAGAATTATCTAGCCCCAAATGCCAATAATGCAAAGACTGAGAAACTCTGGCCTAAATCTATTATTTCAGCATGGGTTGCAAAATTGTGATATTCTAATTCTATCATTCATTCTGCATCTGTTAGCTGGAATTTTTCTGTAAAAAACCTTGTCACATCAATTATTTGGTAACCCTAAGATACAACTATAAAGGAAAGGCAGGTTAAATGCTTCTGTTTATGTACCAGTTTTCAGAAAAATAAGTGAAGAACTCATTTGTTATTAAGGCTGACTGAAATGCCTCTGAATCACTTGGCCTCCATAATAGTGGCTTCACCAGGTTGTATGCAGGTTGCACCTTTAACAGAAATCATTACATAAAGAATGTCAAGACCAGGATTATTGATTACTATACCACAGTATGTTAACTGAACTATATCAATACACTGTGTTTCTCTGTATGTATTAATGTAAAATAATCTCAATTTCTAAGTATTCCTTGAACATGAAGTCCTAACATCACATAGATCAACTGTACTACTTGGCAAAGTCTCAAGCTTAATACCATCTATTCACTATTTTAACAGCAGAGGGATGGATGCAAACTATTTAAATGTCTAACACAGGGGCGGGGAACCTTTTCATGTTGGAAGGCCACATTAATTTAGCTGTAATCAAATAAGGCCATATTCAAGAAACTTCAATTAGATATACTTTAAAATGTACATTATTTTGCAAAAATCTAACTACTATGTACTTAATAATTTCAAAAAATGAAAACTATTTGTTAATTTTAAAGTTAACTAACCTTTTAATGACTTTGTTGTGTCTGCTTTTTGTTGGAAAGCAATGAATATTTGGTTGCGGCATGGAGGTCTGCAATTTCAGCTGATCCTCTAGATGGGTATCAGTCATCTGTGACCTTAATGGGCATCTTGATTTGAGTTAGGTAGGAGAATGTAGATTCACAGCAATAAATGGTTGCAAAGCAAGAAAGCATTTTTCAGGCATTTTGCCAAAGGTATGAGTATTCTACTGCATTTTTCCATATTTCAATTGGATCTTTCTTAGCATCAAACAATGACTTTAAAATGTCATCTACTGAGAACTCAATCAAGTCCATCTGTAGTTCTTTAGGTGCTTTGGTGATATCAACTAGGTGAGGCTGAAATGCTGATTTGAGTGTGATGTAATGACTCTCAAAGTCAGCGAACCTTTCATTGTATTCTCCAATTAACAGGTCTATAACAGCTGCATATTCTTCAAATGATTCACATATATCATCCTGCTCATCAATGATGTTTGTTAACTGGGGAAAATGTTCATCTGAAATTTTCTTTTAAAGAATTGTTTTGAAAAAAGATAGTTTTTGAAATGCTTGGATTTCTTGCCACATATCATATATAGACTTAGTTTTACCTTGCAAAGAAATATTCAAGTTGTTTTGATTTGACATGATATCACACAGAGATGCTGCATTCCTACAGAAATCTTCTTTCAATAATTCACATTGCTGATTCTGTTCTTCATAAAATTTAACTGTTTGTTATCTCAGAGATAAAGTGTTGGCTAACACCTATCCCTGCAATAGCCAACACACTTTAGAATGATATGGCAAATCCACACCGAATACCTCATAGTTCAACTTTAGCATGTTAAAAACTCAAGATGTCATGTTGCATTAGCAGGAATATAGTTAGTAATACTTATAACTTGTTGCAAAGCATCACTTAAAATAGTAGCTTTAGCTCAGAGATTTTGCTGATGCAAGATACAATGAAAATAAATGAGAGTATGTGGATCTGTTAATACTTTTTTTTAATCTGTGCAATAAACCCTTCATGTTTTCCTGTCATGGAAGGTGCACTGCCTGTACATACACTCACTAAATTTACCAAATTCAATCCAACTTCACAATATTTATCTTGAAAGTTGCTGAAGATATCTATTCCCCATGTTCTGTTCACAAGAGTAACCAAAGCAAGTAATTCTTCGTAGCAAAGAAAATCTTGTTATGACCCAAATGAAGCATAAAACCTGCACCGAGTCAGTAGTATCAGTTGATTCATCCAAAGCAATTGAATAATATATATTTTCCTTTTGAAGTATTCCATGAAGTTGTTCTGTTAAGTTGAAGGATAATTCATGCTGCCGATCAGTTATGGTTCTCCTTCAAAGAGGCAGTTGTTTGTACGTTGAAATGTTATCAGGGTCTAAGCATCCTGCAACTTTGACAATGCATTCTTTCACAATTTCTGCATCACTGAATGGCTTCCCTTTTTTCCCTGAGTATATAAACTACTTTATAAGTTGCTTCAATGGTATCATTTCCAGGTCTTATTGCTGATTTAAAGAATTGTCTTTGCTTTTGCTTTTCATCTTTTAATTTCTGCAATATAATCTTTCATGCCTCTCCCTCTAATTTAAAATATTTATGGTCCTTGTGTGTTATAATGCTGATGAGCACTGTGTTTCTTTAATGTTGACATTACAGCATCACAGAGCAAGCAAATCATCCTATCTTTAGCAGAAACTATTGCAATTCCTAATCCTCACTAAAAAAATCTGTTTTCTTCCTTTAGTGTGCTCTTGGTCTTCTTTGATATGATGGACTGTTAAGCAGGCAGAATTAAAAAATACTGTCAAGTTGTGCAGCTATTCACAAATTCCACTTCAAACAGAAATACAGTGCACCGTAGTCAAAAGCTGATAACAGACTGGCATACTCGACCCCCACAAACTCTCACCAACCAGCCTTGTACGGCAGTGGTGCCAGTCAGGTGGGGGAAGTTAGAACTAAATCATGAGTGTAGCAGACATCAACATAGCCCTTATGGCTTACTAATGTTCTAATTGTGCCGGTCAATCTGGGAGGATTACTTTGTTGAAACTTATTTTATTATTTTGTATTTCAAATACGTTCATCTTAGAAATAAAATAAAAATATAAAAGATGAACAAAAATGTATTACTAAAAATAAAAGGATTTGTTCTATAAAATTTGGATTCAGTCAAAAGACTGCACTTAAGGACCTAGAAGCCCACATGTGGCCTTAAGGCCGCAGGTTCCTCACCCCTCGTCTAACAGAAGTCAACTGTCCTTCACTTTATAGTCTCTTGAATTATGAAAGAATGTTATGTCATTCACATAACAAAATCGTTTATTACTAGACAACAAAAGTGGCAACGGTGATGGTTCTCTAAGCAAAGACTCCTGGTGCTTTCAAGAGCAGGAACGTTCTCAGAACTGATTTATTCATAAAAATTAATGATAATTATGAAATTACATTTAATTTTCTCACATAACCACTCTCTGACATTAATTTATCAAAGACTGTTGAGAACACAATTCATTTCCATTACAGGGCCAATGATATCAGTGTATTCTGTTTTAGAGTAGTTATTCATAGTACTTAGCAAAATGTTCTAAATATACACCATTAATAGTAATTCCTTCAACTGCTTTTCTCTAGCCTTTGATGGTTCAGAATTATGTCAGGTGTCAAATAAAAACTCTTATACTGTCTCCTCAAATATGGGGGAAGTAATTAAAAAAAAGAAAAATATGAAAAACGTGAATAAATACTATATTTACGTACATGGAAAAAGACTATTTTAAGAACAAAATTTATAAAGTCAGTGTTTTGAACCTCACATGACTTCAATAAATTACTGGAAAATCAAACGATGTGTTTGCCACTTAAGAAAAAAAGAAAGTAGAACTTGATTAGCACAGTTTTTTCATACATTCCTTCTTTCTTTCTTTTTTTAAGAGGCAGGGTCTTTCTTTGTTGCCCAGGCTGGAATGCAGTGACACGATCATAGCTCACTGTAGCCTCCAACTCCCGGGCTCAAGCAATCCTCCTGCCTTAGCCTCCCAAGTAGCTGGAACTATAGGAATACACCATGCCCAGCTATTTTTTAATTTTTTGTAGAGACAGGGTCTCAATATGTTGCCCAGGGTGGTCTCAAACTCCTGGCTCAAGCAATCCTCCTGCCTCAGCCTCCTGAGTAGCTAGGACTACAAGTGCGTGCCACCACGCCTGGCTAATTTTTTAATTTTTCTCACTCTTGCTCAGACTGGTCTCAAACTCCTGACCTCAAGCGATCCTCCCGCCTCCACCTCCCAGAGTGCTAGGATTACAGGCGTGAGCCACCGTGCCCAGCCTTAATTGTTTTATCTTAGGTTAAACAGATCCATTATTAAATCATATCCCAAACTATCCCACGGAACACAGTTTCAAAGATACATTCTAGTACAATAAAAGAGTGTCACAGTATGAAATAAGTTTGAGAACGTAAATATATGATAACAGTCAAGAACACAGACCCTGTAGCCAGACTACCTGGTTCAAATCCCAATTCCACCACTTATTAGCTAAGTGCCCTGAGGAAAGAAACTTAACCTCTGTACTTCGATTTCTCCCTCTGTAAAAGGGGATAATAACAACACCTACATCACAAAGCAGTTGTGAGGAATACAGGATATGTGTACAGCACTCAGACTAATACCTTGCACACAGTAAGTGCTATATATGTTTGTTATTACAGTAAATATGTCATAAAACATAAAAAGGCTTCTTAACTGTGGAACTTCAGAGATGCTTTAATATGCTAATGTGCATTATCTATCACCAGAATGCTCCCATGTGCTGAACGTGACATATCCCAAACTTATTCAAATTTTTTTTTCCTTTAAGAAGAACACTGATCATCTCATGGAACCTATTATTACTTATCTCATGGAAACTATTATTACTTAGAACATAATTAAAATATTCAGCTGAAAGGCTTGATAGATCTCACCATCCCATTAGCTATTAATTGACACAAAGTTCAAAAGGAATTCCTTAACCCCAAGGAAAAGGGAAAGAATCCCTCAATAGGTTTCTGAACATACATGAGAACTTTGGAGATTAAAGACCAGGGGCTTGTGGTAGTAAGGGATAGATGAGTACAGGCAAGAGAATTAAGAAAGAGAATAATGTGCAGCTGTAGATTCTCTGAACTGGATAAAAGTAAGAAAGGGATGAGAAGAGGACAAATGAAGTTCTTTTATTAAAATCAAGGGAACTTACAAGACCATGAATTATGTCAATAATACTTTATAAAATACTTTATAAATAATACTTTATAAAAATGATAGTTAAAGAGTCATTGATAAACAATCCTTTGCATACCCATTCAGGTATGTTCAGACTTGTAGCACAATAACTTTGATTTCCTCTTATCTGTGTCTCCAAACTGGCCTTTTATCACATTGGAAAAACTGAGGCAGCTCATTTGCTCATGTATGTCATTGTCCCTTCCCCCAGCCCCTTGTCTTCTAGCCAATTCTGATGTGCACATACGTCCACAGTAACTCACTGTCATAATTCAGTACTACTTACCGTTTAAAGTCAAAAAGAGGTAAAGAAACTTTGCCCAAAGCTTCTGGCCCCTTTCTCTGCTTATTAGAATCAGGGGAATTTCCACTGCTCTGATTTAAAATTCCAAAAAGAGTAAGGTGAAGAAGTGATTCTAATGGTAATTGTGATATCTGGATGGGAAAAATAATTCTATAGAGGGAAAAATGTATTAATAGAAAGAGCAAGTTAGATTGAATATGAAGTTTAGCCCTTTAATGAGACTAACAATTTTAAGTATTTTATTTGATTTATCAAATAATCTTTAATCTTGAGTAAACTTTAGCTAAATAGTAAGTTAGGCTAACTTGCACTGTTAAAAATCTTAAAAAAACAAATTTTATTAACAGTGTAAACTTTCAAAATATAACATTTCTTTCTTTAAAAACTTATAAGCACCTTTACTTAAGACTTACACCATCAATTTCCAGGCAAAATAATGGTAGTCATTTTTATTTCTTCTTGAAAAGACTAGATGAATGTTTAAGAGCATTTCTGTTTGGGGATGTAAATACGCACATACATACACAAACAGACATATATGTTTACCAATGCATTTTTTTCTAAGTCTGAAAGAATTAAAACATGAGGTCAATAGTGGTCACTCTGAGATATTAAGTGTTGAAAACAGAGTGACCTTTTTGCCCCATATGCATTTTTGTGTTAAAATTTGATTGCTTTCACAGACATGTATTATTTTGCAATTTAAGAAATAAAAGAGAAAAATAGTAAACCATTTAATAAATGAGGAACAAATACCAAAAGTTCAACTGCCTATCTGCCTAAATAATGAGAATTCCCTTAGTTTAAAAACAGTATTTTAAAAGTGCTAGTACAAAATATCTTGTACATAGATTTAAGACAAATTTTTTTTGTTATCTATTAACCAAGGGCCAGGATTATTATATAGCATTACAGAATAAATACTAAAGGAAGCAATGTTATAAAACACCATCTTTTTAGAATTTTATGTAAATTTATATTTTAACTTGACATTGTCTAAAAAGAATAGCATGTTTTTGCAATTTAGCAGTTTGTAGGTTTAAAAGAGTATTTCAGATTTTTTAAAGAGAATTTCAGTCTGATCTATAGAATTATATCTAGGAGAGACCTTAAGACATCAGTAAGAAGTTAACAAATTTCAGTGAAAACAGTAATAAAAATTAAAGCTTGGATGTATACATTGAAAAAAGAATAGGGCACACTGAAAGAATAAAAAGCCAGAAATTGCACTTACAGTTCATCCCATTTAATAAGATAGAAGAAATTCTTGTAAGTGCCAACCTTCTTTGATTGAATAGGTTTAAAAAGATCCTTTCCATTGTGAGACAGGGAACATATGAAGTAATATTTTTCATAACTGAGGAAAAAAAGAGTTTAATTTGATTTCTATCTTGATAATACAAATTAGCTAACTAATACAAATACATTAGCGGTTCTTCCCCCAAAGTGACTAATCTCTGAAATAATATGATCACTATTCATTTGATTTTTTAGAAATCCATCTCAAATTTAACCACTGCAAATTCTATGAAAATGGAGACGACGTATAGCAAAGGGGGTATACAGGAGAACATATGTCCCTATGTGCCAGTTTAAAGTGATGCCATAATGACACCAGCTGGAGAATTTATTTAAATTTTGTGTTCGCTTAGTTACTAGCTTTAGATTTTAGTTGAATGACACTGAATAATGTATTTAATAATTTCTAGGTAAATTCCAGGAAGAAAGAGTATAAACATTACCTTCCCTCAGTGTCATTTTCCTTTGCTAAGCTACTGAAATAGAGTCAGCTAAGCATATTAATAGTGCATGGGCCTGACTTGCATTGAGCCAATCTTCCTAGTCTATTGGGAGGCTTCCATCCACGGGGACAGATGCTATTGTATTCTCTCATTAGACAGCAGTGACTTAGCCAATAATTGTTATCAAGTACAGAGCTGGTTAGATACAGTCAGGTAATCCTGTAAGGCAGGAGTCTTGGGTTCAGTAAAACTGTATTCTACTCATATTCTAACTTACTGCTAGGCTTATATGTTAACCATTTTGTTCATACATACAATCTATTTATCCTTCTAAATATATTTCAAATCAAATTTCACTGGTTCACAAAATACCCCTAAGCTAACTGTTTGATTACTTTTCTCAACTTCATCCCATTTGCCCCTATTTACTTCAGTACTTTATTAACTTTCTTTCCACCTTAATTATCACTGTTTTCTGTATTGTCTTCCACTGGGTATTTGTTCTCCACATTAGTGTCCCTAAATCTATTTTGGTGTGTGTATGTGTGTGTATGTATACGGTGGATGTGGAGGGTATTATCCGTGTAACTATTTTTAAAAATGAAATACCTTCAGACAATATTACTACCCATTCAAATGAAAGTTCTAGGAAAGCAGAGGTTTTTTGCTCCCTTATAATTCCCAGTACTAAAAACAATGCCATAGATGGTGCTCAGTAAACATTTATTGAATGAGTTAAAAGACCACTTTCAAGTCATTATGCTATTTTTTCATATAAAGCTCAATTTAAGCAGAATTTATTTTTGCTTCTATAGGCTTTATTTCACAGCATTAGTGTATTATGAAACTACTTTCACTAAAAATATCATTTCATACTTTTCAGTTCATATTAGTCATTTTCAAATAAATTAAAATTGGCAAAAATTTGCTATAATGTCTTTATGGCATTGACAAAATCAAAAAGGGAAAACCTGTTTTAAAATTTCAATAAAAGAAATATGTAGACTGCAGGAGGAGGAGGAAGAGGACGAGGGGAGGAGGAGGAGGAAGAGGAGGGGAGGAGGAGGAAGAGGAGGAGGAGGAGGAGGAAGAAGAGAGGGGCCCTCATTCTTTGGCATAAAACCGGCCATATCAGAGAACAATAATAAGCTAGTATCTGACATAAATGTGCTATGGACTGCCAAAAAATGTAGTCCCGAATGGACAACATTGTTCAAACTGAAGATAGCAACAAAATGCTTAAAGTTGCGGACGTAATTTCACATGCGTCCGGGTTGACGTGATATGACCGTATCAGGGAAACAAAGCTAAGTGCAGTCAGGATCTGTTAGTACAGTGGCTTTTGATGGAACAGCTGAGGCACACATCGCCCGTGGCATGGACTCCGGGGCCGAATGCTCACGACCAAGACTTTTGCCCTTTTGAAATGAAATAGAAATAGGGGAGCTGCAGAAAAACCGAATCGGCTCTGAGGGTCAGGAGCAAGACGGGAGTTTTCAGCGAAGATCTGAACATTCAGAACTGCAACAGTAATTAGCAGGTAGCCAGCAAAAAAAAAAAAAAAAAAAAGCCTGGGTGGATCTCTGTAAACAATCATTAAGAAAAATAAAAATGAACCTTCTTATTAGCCTGCCTTGGGGGTAGAGACAAACATTCAAAGCAAAAGAGAGACGATGCGGATTTAAATAAAATAATTATTAAAAAAAAAAAAAGAAATATGTAAACTTCAAAGCTTAGCAATCAGTAAAGTTAAACTACTAAAGAGGAAAAAAAAATAGTCTTGAAATCTAGTCCCATTACACTGTTTCAAATTACCCTGGTTCTAATGGAAAGGCAGAAAGAACAGCAGTCTTAAATTGACTTGTTAATTTACATTTGTTCTGGTAAGTTTCAACATATATTTTCCTGTCCTTTTTGCATGTAAGAGTTATATTTTTTACTATAATAGCTTCAAACATTTCTGTAATTTTTATGAAAACCACAAAAGTATCTGCTGATTCTTGTATCATCCATTTAAATACTAAAATAACAATGGTTGCTTACATTTTACAAGATTAGAACAGCTTCTAGGTAAAGCTGTACATATTTTCTTTTAAACAGTTACTTACTTTGATACCCAGTTACTTGAAATTCCATGTGCAGCAAAAATAGTAAACTGGAGCTGTTCTGTTGCAGTCCATGCTTCCTTGATGTTCCTGTTACTTTGGGCACAGTCTGCAGAACTCCTACCAGAAGTTGCATGGAGTCTGAGAAGATCATAAATTGCTGCAGTTAATTGGTCCATGCTTACTTGAACAGGATTTTCAGGATTCAGTGAGCCTAGATTTAAATAAAATATTAATATAATTCTCTGAAAAAGTAATGATGATTGCTAAAATTCAAAGAATTTAAACACATACCCCTAGTTGAACTCTTGCTAGTGTCTCCTCCTCCAGACAATGAAGTCATCTGTACACACACACACATATTAGACAGAAAATTGCCCATGACATAATATAAAATGTTTACCTTTATCTTCAATACATTTAATTAAATGCTATGTCAAAGAAACCCTTCCCAAGGCAAACCTTCCAAGTCTCTGCAGAACTAACACTATAATAAAGAATGCAAAAAGAAAAACCCAAAACAAACAGATGATTTTTAGTATCAAGAAAATCAGAGTAAGTGAAAATTACAACAAAATATCAGAAACACAATAGTCTGCCTTGTTAAACCAATTAAGTAATTAATATTAATTTGAAGCCCAAAAGTGATAAGTATACTATTATCATATTTTATTTTTCATTAGTTGCTCTACAATAGCATAAGAATATCATTAAAGAAAAAAAATCTAGAACTCTATTTATTACCATTTGTTGACTCAAAAAAGCTTTTATAATTATTTAAATTGAGCTCCCCTCCTACTACTCTCTGCCCCTTTATCCAGCAAATGGGTAAAATAAATAGAAGCCTCAGACAACATTAGGACTATGGTAGTTAATCACCTCCAAGTGATTTCATGTTTTTTTTAACTTCTAAAAAGAAGCACAAAATAAGAAAGTAGAAATAAAGAAACCCAAATCTCCATATACCATATGAATAGGATCGCTGTGAGAATGAATGGACTGAGTTATCTCCTAGATATCGAGGGACACACCATGAACATAACTTTTCCATTTTTTAAATTTATTGTGGCTGGTGAGATCTACCTCTTTTTACATCTTTACAATCAAAGATATAAACATCCCTTTGAACAGAGTTAATTAAATCCCCATGGAAATACCAAAAGGGAGAGCTTTTATTAAAAGCAACAAGATAGTGAATTATGTTGGGGAACCAAAAAAAAAAAAAAAAAGCAACGACATGACACAAAGAAAGGGCTCCTAATCTCGCTGCTTCTGAGGCAATAAGTCACTACTTCTGAGGCCTCTTGGTCTTTTCAACAGGGAGGGGGTATGATCCAAAGCAGAATTTCTGCCCATTGGCAATCAGACATTTCTATCTGGAGGGAGAAGTGATAGCTACTACCTTCCTGGTGCTCCAAGCTTAGTATCTACCTTTAAACCCCCAACCAACTCATTTATGACAAAGGTCCTCCTCTACACACAAAAGGTTCACAATTTGGCATCCACCTAATTCAATGTCATGTCTCATAAAGCAGCCTATCTCCTTACCAAGGAATCCCCACCTAACCAAATATGTGACTGAATCAACTCAAAAGTAAAAGCCAAAAAGTTAAAATGATAATATTTTGTCCAGCAGAAGGCAAAAAACTCCCAGTTTAAGTGATAGATGCTCACTCAAGTACATATTGTGACAAAATGCTAGTTACTAAAAATACTCACATTAGCAGTTTTACTCCTCGGAAGATTAACGGCTCTCTTTAGCTTCTTTACTGATTCTGTAATCGCAAGAGTCTCTACACCATCTAAAGCACTACAGATTTTTCTTACAGCTTTAATTACTTGATCTACTGCTCGGTGCTGGTTCTTTAAAAATAAAAAGTAAAATAACATTAGTGTCACTAAAGTTGGTATACAACCCCCCACTGCTGAATTTGACTGGCTAAAAAAATAAATAAATAAAATAAAAAATAAAATAAAATAAAAGTAAAATAAACGTAAGTAAGTGAAATTTAAAGGACCAATTTCAGAGATGAAGTAAGAAACTAGGTATTTTAGATGTGCCTACCAGATATTCTCTACTCTTTTGTGATGGAAAAGAAAAAAGCTAGCTTTTCAATTATATAGTTTGCTTTGAAGTAGGAAAAAGTAAGGCTTGATTAATTTTCACTTTGACACAATTATTCATATGCAAATGCCATTAATTTCTTATTAGAACCAAAAGTATAAGCAATAAATTAGTAACAAATTACTAAAACTAGAGATTCCCATTTGGGAATAATCTCCACATTGAAAATAATCCTTCTCTTCCTCCTGCAAAAATTTGGTATCAAAAACCAAGTTCTTCAGAGGTTGGTCACATATTAATAACACTGGGCAATGTTAATTTTTAAGCATCATTTGCATCTATATAACCACCACTTTAGAAGTTTTATCTGATCAAAAACCTTCTTTGAGGACATTCTTCTGTACCATGCCATCAGAGTTGATTTCACCATGACCCAAAAGTATACACGTACAAATATATCGTAAAATCACTTACTTGATGAGAAGAATTTAAAAATCCTTCTCTACTCTTAGTGAGAAGTACATACCTCATTAAGAAACATTCATTAATTCATAAAACATTTATGCCAAACTTTTATGCCAAGTACTGTTAGAATGGGCTGAAACTTAGTACCATACCACCGCTTAAAAATTTAAATTTTTCCACACTTGAGGCTTGGCTAGCATAAACTGAATGTTCCCTTCACCTTCAAGTTTAAATAAAACCACCTAATTTTCTAAAACACCCAATTACCCTGCAGTTCTCAGGACTGAAGGTCTGTTTTCTGGCACCCCGTTTTTGCTTACTTGACTTATATTTCTGCTTCATTTTACTCCACCTTAATGCAAAAACCTTTCCAGTTTTGACGCTCATGCCATTCTCCTATACTATTCTATATCATTCTTTATATGCCAGTTATCAATTTATTATCTATGCGTTTCAAAATCTATCCTTCTTTTGCTCTACTTTGTGATACTAGAGCTAGAGCCTATAAACATTTCTCTTTGCCACCTGGCACAATGTTAGGTTTTGTCAATAGAACACACAGAAGAGACACTCCAATGCAAGAGCATTAGGAAGATACTTCCCATCTGGATTCCAGTCCTGTATTTTTTTAAAATTCAGCATGAGAGCTCAGTTTTCCTCATAGATCAGTTCTACTTGCACCCTCAGGCCATGCTCTTCATATCTGACAGCTCTGGATAAAGTTCTCTAACAAGTTTCTTTGCCATAGGCAACGTGTGTGTTCCTGTGCTAGCCACACCCTCTTCGGAGAGGCTAAATTTCAGGCTGGGGCTAGGGGAGAGGCCTTAGCATAGTTCTTAGAGTTCCTTCATTGTCCATGTTTCCTTAGCCTAGAAATAGCATCTGCTATTTCTAGAACCCTTAAAGCGGGGCTGGCAAATTTTTTTCTTTAAAAAGCCAGTTAGTAAACATTTTAGGCTTTGTAGGCCATACAGTCTCTGTCACAATTCAACTCTGCCATTAAGATGTGAAAACACAAACAATACATAAGCAAATGACCATGGTTGTGGTCCAATAAAACTTTATCTGCAAAAACAGGGAACAGAACAGATTTGGTGTTCAAGCCAGAGTACGCCAACACCTGCCTTAGAGTCCTCTTTCACCCCTTTGAGTAGTTAACCATCTTTTACTAATTAACAATTCTCTAAATTTCCCTGTTCGAATAACTAGTATAGTTTCCGTCTCCTGACTGGCCCACCACTGATACACCTACCTTCCTACTGACACACAGTCATTTCCCCTACTGCATGCCATATTTTTGCTCTGGATATTTATCTGAGTTTCTACCCTATGTCCTATAATAAAAACTTTAGTTCCATAAATGTTCATGTGGAAAATTCACAATATCTTCAACCCCAAAACTGTACCCTGTCAGTACCTTAACTACAGTATACTACTTTGATCACAAGCTCCTTTTCTTCTAGCCCTCACACCCTCATTCTGACCAAACTCCCTTCTTTGCTTCTTCTACCAGGCAGCTGAGCACTTCTAAGAAAATCTCACAAGCACAGATTGAACAGTCCCCAATTTCAGCAGGAACCTCCATGACACTCAGCATTTCTTTTATCTGTCCTTGGTCAGCTCTCCTTCCTCTTTCCCATAGAGTATTAATCCAAACCATCATTCCTTGCCTCAAAACCCCTACTGCCACCCTAACTTCATTTTAGCAAAATGAATTAACATCTCATCTCCAGAAAACTAAAGGCCAGGAGCAATCAAAACTTCTCCAACTTCCTCACTGAGTGTGGTGGCTCATGCCCATAGTCTCAGGAGGCTAAGGCGGGAGGATGACTTGAGCCTAGGAGTTCGAGGTCAGCCTGGGCAACATAGCCAGACCCCATCTCTTAAAAATAAAAACAAACAAAAATACTTTTGCAACTTTCTGACCTCCCTTTAAAATCTACCCAAGAGAAGTTAAAACATATATCCACATACAGACTTATACATAAATGTGTTTATAATGGCATTATTCATGACAACCAAAAACTATAAATTTAAGCCCAAATGTTCATCATTTGGTAAATGGATAAACAAAATGTGGTATTGCCATACAATGGAATAGTATTCAGCAATAAAAAAGGGAACAAACTACAGATACATACTATAACATTCATACAACATGGATGGACCCCCAAAACAGGATGGTGTGAGAAAGAAACCAGATGTAAAACACTACATAGTGTATGATTCCACTTACACGAAATGTCCAGAAAAGGCAAATCCATAAGACAGGAACCAGATCAGTAGTTATATGGGGCTAGGGCTTGCAGTGGGGATTGACTGCAAATTAGTGTAAGGAAACTTTTGGGAGTGATGAAAATGTTCTAAAACTGGATAATAGTGATAATTGTACAACTTTATGCATTTACTAAAAGTCACTGAATCGTGTACACACAATGGGTAAATTTTATGGTATATAAATTATACCTCAATAAAGCTATAAAAAATATAGGAGGGGTACATATGATAGTTAGTATTTTAGATAAGATGGTTAGTGAAGAGCCCTCTAATGACATATGAGTACAAGATCTTAATAAAGTTAAAGGATGAGCCACACAAACATCTGGGGGAAGAGCATTAGAGGGAACAACAAGCACAAGGGTCCCCAGTGGGGAGCACATACCTGGCAGAAAACCAACCAGAAAAAAAGAAAGAAAAGTGCTAAGAAGCCAGATCAGAAGGTAGTGGGTCAAACTGTGAAGCTACAATCAGGGCTTGAATTTTACTGAGTGAGACAGTAAACTGGATTTTTAGCAAGAGTGGCATGATCTAACTTTTCAAAAAGAGTTTATAAACTTTATTTAACTTTTCAAAGAACCATCTTTTGGCTTAGGTTTTCTCTTATGTTACATTTGCTTTCTGCTCTTATTTTCATTTTTTTAAATAAAACTTTTTCTTTAGAAATTATTTCAGATTTACAGAAAGTTGCAAAAATCATACATAGAGTTCCCATATCACATTAAAGGAAACTGAGTTATATAACATCTTACATAACCATGTTACATTTGTCAAAACTAAGACGTTAACACTGGTACATTACTATTAAGTAAACTTCAGAATTTATTCAGATTTCACCAGTTTTTCCACTAACCACCTTTTTCTCTTCCAGGACATAATCCAAGATACCACATTGCATTTAGTAATTTATTTTTAAAAGATCATTTTGGTTGACTGTGGAAGACAGGGTGTAGAAGGACAAGGGTAGAAGCTGGGAGACTAGTAAGGAACTACTGCAACCAACTAGGGCTGTAGCTTTGGTAGTGATGAAAAGTGGTCACATTCTGAATATATTCTCAAGGTAGAGCTGACAGGAATTAGACTGAATGTAGGATGTGGAAGATGTTTTTCTTGAGAAGTTAAGGATGACTCTAAGGTTTTGGCCAGAGCAAAGGAAAAAGGGAGTTGCCATTTATTAAAAAGGGGGAATAATAAAGGCGCCTGTGCATGTGTGAAAGCAGGGGGCATTTGGGATATATGTGTATACCTTCCTCTCAGTTTTGCTTTGAACCTAAAACTGGTCTTAAAAAAAAAGGGGAAGACTGATGAATGAATGGAAGTAGGGGAACCAAGAAGGCGATATCCCAGAGGCCAGCTAAGTATTTCAAGAAGGAAGAAATGATCAACTGTATCAAAGAAAAATAAAGACTAAGAACTGACTATTGGATTCAGGATCATGGAAGTCCTTGATGACCTTAGTAAGTGCAGTCACAGGGACACGCTAAGAACGAGAGAGAGACTGATTGGAGTGGGTTCATAAAAGAATGTGAAGAGAGGAAATGGAAAAATGGAAATGGAAAAACATAACTTTCAGGAGTTTTGCTGCAAGAAGAATAGAGAACTGGGGTGGTTGCTGCAGGTGGATGTGGATTTTTTGTTTTATTTTAAGATGGGTAACTCTTTTCTTCTCTACCTACAATAATTTTCCTGGTGATCTCATCTAGTCTTATGGCTGCAAAATACCGTTTGTATTCTGATGATTCCCAAATTTATTATCTCTAGCCTGGATATCCAACACAAAATTCCAGATTCACATCAACTGCCTACTCAGTATCTCTATTTGGACGAATAACAGTTATCTCAAACATAATGTCCAAAGTAAGTTCCTGATCTTTCCTTCAAACCTGCTCTTCTCACTGTTTTCCACATCTCACTAGAAGGTAACTCCAAAATTCCAGTTGCTCAGGTAGAAAATCTTAGGAGTTACCCTAAATTCTTCTCTCTTCTCATGATCCACATCCAATCTATGGGTAAATCTTCCTGGCATTAATTTCAAAATATATCACAGCATTCAACCCCTTCTCACCACTTCTACTACAATCACCCTGGTCCAGGACATCATCCCCTCTCCTATGGCTAGCAAAACACCTTCCTAATTGACGTGTTTCCATTCTTGCCCACCCCCCCAATTAAAGCTCCAAAGGCCTAGCAGACCTTGTATATTCCAGGCACACTCCCTCCTTAGGCCATTGTACTTGCTGCTCTGTCTTCCTGGAACACTCATGCCCCAGATAACCAAATGGCTTCTCTCTTTCCTTCCTCCTCCAGGTCTTTGTTCAAATTTATCTTCTCAGTGAGGCCTTCTCTGACTACCTTATATGAAATTACAATATTACTCTCCTCCTATATTTTTCTCTACAGCCCTTACCATCTGATATAACATACATTTGCTGTTTATTTTATTGTCTGTCTCCTCCAACTAGAACGTAAATTCTGAGGGCAGGGATTACAGTTTCTTTTGTTCACTGCCATATTCTTAGCACCTACAACACTGCTTCACAATGAGGAGATACTCGGTAAATATTTTTTTATAAATGAATACATTTATATGCTGGTAAGAATGTACTAGGGAGAAATCTGGAAGTCATCCTACACTCACACTCTTTCCTCTTTATTACTCATATCCAATCACCTAACAAAATCTTATCAATTTTATCTCCTAAATATTGTTAATCAGTTCACTCCTTTTTAACTTCACCATGCTCATCATCTTTCAGCTGTACTACTATGAAAAACCTTTCTAAGTAGTCTCCCCGAAACCAATCCCAGTGTTAAATCTAACTTCCAAAGTATGGCCAGGGTGATTTCAGAGTGCAGGACTAAAGAAGTCACTAACCCCACCCTACTCCCCACTGTTTGATAAAAACACCTTAAGTGGCTAAAGCAGGGGTCAGCCAACTTTTTCAGTAAATTGTTTAGGCTTTGTGGGATATACGATCTCTGTTCCAACTACTCAATTCTAGTATTGGAATACAAATGCAAATGACAATAGACAATATATAAACAAGTGGGTATGGTTGTGTTAAAAAAATTTCTATTTACAAAAACAGAAAGTGGACTGGATATGGTCCCCTGACCTAGAAGATAAAGTAAAATTCCTTAACTTAGATTATAAAGTGGTAACTTATGTCTGGCTATCTTCAATGTCATCTCCCAATCCTAATTTCACATTTTATACTCTATTACAGAACTGCTTATACATCCACATAAGTATCACACCTATTTATGCCCTTCCCAACTTTCTTCTGGCTAACTCATACTGTTTAAGACTTGGCTAAGGTAACATCCCTTCTAACAGGCCTTCTCCAAACCCTCAAATTAGGTAAGGTGCCCTTCCTTAATCTGCCAAAGAACTTCAACACATACAATACAATTATACTACACATTTACTATACTATACTGAAATTTTGTTTAAATATCCTACCACTAGTTTATAATTTCCTGATAGGTGGGGACTAGGTCATTCATTTTCATAACTCCAACATTTAGCCTATAGTAAGCATCCAATAAATGATCTTTGAATTGAACTGAAGGCTCCTCTTAGTAATAAAGCTGAAATGAGAGTAAACATGTTCACTCAAGCATTATTGAGAATTTTTGTTAATAAGTTGGGTCAGAAAATGAGACATCAAACATCAACATCAAGAATATAGTTTTTCTTTTTTTTTTCTTTTTTTTTTTTTTTTAAAGAGACAGGGTCTCACTATGTTGCCCAGGCTGCAATGCAGTGGCATGATCATAGTTCACTGCAACTTCAACCCGGGCTCAAGTGATCCTCCCACCTCAGCCTCATGAGTGGCTAGGACTACAGGCATGTGCCATCACACCCAGCTAATTTTTAAATTTTTTTTGTAGAAACAGGGTCTCACTATGTTGCCAGGCTAGTCTCGAAACTCCTGACCTCAAGTGATCCTCCCACTTCAGCCTCCTGAAGTACTGGGATTATAGGCACACCACCTCACCTGACCTAAAAATTATAGTTTTAAAAGTCCTAAAATATTTAACCCAATGCCAACACTAGCCAACACAAGAATCTTTAAATCATTGTGTCAAAATGTGAATTAAGACTTACTTCAGAATTTTACAGAAGATTTGCACTTCACCCTTTAGATCCTTTTGTTAATTTCAATTCATTTCATAAAATGTCTAAAGTCTTAAAAAAAAAAAAAAAAAGACTTACTTCAATTTGAAGAGCCAGCTCCACTTGGTTGTGATAAAAATCTAAGAGTTCTTCAATAGGGTGTCTGAAAGAAAGAACAGCTATTGTGGTTGAAGGGCACTATCTACAAAAATGATTGTTTTAATCACCAAAATAAATGTATTCACATCCAAAAACAAAGTTTGAAAATCTGCAATGACTGCTTTAGATGCTATACCTTGTTATGACTTCTTTATAAGGTTTTTCTATTGGATGCAAGTGTTTGTTCAAATCCACTGGTGTTTCATCATCTTCTGCCTAAACAAACACATATACACAAATGTTTACCAAAAAAAAAATCAAATCCACTCTTTGGTCTTTCTATCGTCAAATTAAATATGGTTAAGTATATGATGAAATCTTGAAACTAAAGTGATTTTTTCAGAACTGAAGAAAAAATACTATCAGAATTAAGTATTTATGAAATGACTCAATTATAAAAGTGGCTCAATACTCTGACAAAACTTCTGTTTTTTAAATGGAAAACACAAATGCTTTTAAGTCTAGTTTCTGGTTTATAAATAGCTCTTAAAGCAAAAACTACTTCTGTCTATTCAGAGACAATAGAGAGCTAAAAATACTTTTAAAGATGGCTGACAGCCAAATGAAGGTGGGGTAGAGACCAGATGTGGAAGATATCACTTCAATTTCTGTATTATTTTTTCTAATGATAATCAAGTTTCCTCCCACTCCCTTCCAACCCCTAATAAACAAGGTACTAGTCTCTTCACTTTATGTAAATGTAGTCAAGAACATCATTCGTTAAGAAATTGAAAAGTTACTAATGACTGCCAAAATGTACTGAATTTTGTGAAATAGTTTCCATCCAAATGAAACAAATTCTACCTAACATAGAAGCAAAAACCAAGAAAAGAAAACAAAGAAAAAAGAAAGTAGAAATGACTGATATTTTTCCATCTAAAATTCTACCAAATGAAGAGTAATTCTCTTTAGAGATTAAAACAACTTATAAATTCATCAAGGGTTTATACAGTAATACAATAGCTAAATTTCCTGCATTCTATTTTGCTTTAACCTCAAAAAAAAGTACTGAACTTTTTGTTTTTTAAGAGCATCCATCTGCTGCAGTACTGGACTTTGAAAACAGGGAATTAAAAGTTTTCATTTTATGAGAAATAATTTATTTTTCTCAGTTTAGTACAAAGGTCAATATGGATCTTTTTTTCCCCCAACCCTTATTTAGTTTTCAAAATCTTTCCTTCATCCTCATTTTCCTTAACTGACCCTGATATTTTCACTTGTGTGTAAAACTATTACAAATCAAACTTTTAACTCCTCCACTTTGATTTTCAAATATGCCTCTGCTTCTGAAGAGTATGCTACCTAAACCTCCATGAATGAAAATCTCCCCCATCTGCTAAAAAGAGTCCTATTGAGGAGAATTAGTTCATCACCCCATTCTAACCCAGAAATCTTGGAAAATGTACAAATTGAAGATTGGTTAATTAGCAGAATTACTGAGATTCAACCAAATGCAATTTAGTTGTAAGATACACACTTACTGTTCGGGCCAGATTTTGGCACATTGCACTGAAGGTCAAGAGTTGCAGTCTAATCTCTGTGTCCCATTTTCGACAGTTTTGAATATGTTCATGACTTCCAAGGCAATGGTTACTGTTAAAATATATTAATTATTCACTATACTACTGAAACTAGAAATTATAGAGGTGAGAGTAAAATATAAATTATATCTGAATCAGAAACTGAAGAGAATGGTAAAATACAGAGATCATTTTTTAACCAAATGTGAGCATTTAAACAGAGGAATTATTCTTTATGAGAAGAGTCAAAGTGAAGAAGATGAAGGCAAAGATGAAGAAGGAAATAAGAAAAATAGGGACAGGGCATTTCTAGCAGTCTAGGAGAATGAAATCTGTAAAACAATTAGACTAAATGCTAGCTATAACAAATTACCTGGTTAAGGAAAAGATTCATATATAATTATTATTTTAGGCAACTAAAAAGAAATTACAGCTGACTACTGTCCATAAAGTAACAGTGCATGCTACGAAAGGAAAATGGAGTCTATAATGATGTTACTATTGACTCTTTACAAAAAGAAAAAAACATTACATTCACTTATTAACCAATTGCCTGCAATTCTTCCTGTGTAAGACTATAAATTTCTAAGGGAATACCATGTCTTATTTATCCTGATATCCCACCACTGTCTTAAATATGACAGCCTAGATATAGTATATCTTGATGCAAGTTTACTGGTACAATGAATCAATTCAAATAAGACTCAATGTATTTTTTATTATAAATTTAACTTGAAAAATTTCTAATTAAAATGAAATTTCCAAAGATATTGCTCAGTAGTTAAATGAATAAACTTACTTCTGCAGCACTTCCTCTTGACCACAAACTTTCAGAACATAGCTGCCAACATCTACTTGATTCAAGTCATCATGTACCCAGCAAAGGGCTTGCATTATAATGATTTCTACAGTAGAACTCACTGTAAAAGAATTAGTCATCATTTTCATTTTACTCATGTACCTTACCTCTAAGTATATACTTATTCAAGACTGTATTACTTATAAGCTAAGACAGCACTGTACAATAGAAATATAATGTAAGCCACATATGTAGGCCACATATATAATTAAAAATATTCTAGTAGCCACATTGAAAAAAGTAAAAGGAAAGAGGTGAAACTAATTTTAATAATATGTGTTATTTAACCTAATACAGTCAGCATCCCCATCCATGAGTTCTGCATCCATGGAGTCAACCAACCTCGGATGGAAAATATTTGAAAAGAAAAAAATTGTACCTGTACTGAACATATGCAGATATTTTTCCTTGTCATCATCCCCTAAACAATATAGTATAGCAACTATTTACACAGCATTTATACTGTATTAGGTGTTATAAGTAATCTAGAGATGATTTAAAGTATATGGGAGGATGTGCATAGATTATTTGCAAATACTATGCCTTTTATATCAAGGATTTGAGCATCCTGGATTTTTGGTATCCAAGGGAGGTCCTGGAACCAGTCCCCCACAGATGTCATTTAGCAGTACCTAGCAAACAATGATTTAAAATAAATTATAAGAAGAATAATCACTATTTTAAATGTTTGACATTTACCTATTAAATTTTCCAATGAAGAATAAAAATATAGCAAGTAGTCGTATTGTTCAATTATCATTCTTGGCAAAAGATGGATACTAAGATTACAACACATTAAAAACTAAAACTTTTAAAGTAGCCTATTTCTCTACTTACAGCTTCTATGTTTAATTTTTAAAAGACAGTGATCACATTAAACCTCCACGAAAATTAGCAGCTTGGCAGAAAAGGCCTCTATCTAATATAATAACCTCTAATATAACAGCTACATTTCTGAATAGTCAAAGGTATGGTCACATTTATAATTTGAACACACAAACCACTTCTACCATAATTTGGTTATATTTCCTAACAGAGATGTACATTATAAATGTGCACATTTATGAATAACCAAACAATAGACAATTGAAATACCTCAAGATTAATCTGATTTAATGTAGTAAGTCAAAATTTGATACAAATTAAAACATTTGCTATCAATGCTTACTCATGTTTATTTTAATCAAAGTGCCTACTGAACTTTTTGACTTTAGCATTAATTCTTACTGCATAACTAGATTTAAATGATTCCCAAAGCCAAAATTTAAGGTATGTTTGAAAAGAATAACTTTTCCTTTAGAACTAAAAAAAATGATTGTTACAGTTGGCTAACATTTTTCTGTTTCAGATTTATATTTTTTCAAATGGCCTTCAAAAGTACAAAGCTAGAAAGAGTGTATCCAAATATTGGACATATTCCTAGTCATAACCATTAAGAAAAAAATGGCATAATTCTTAGGCCAAAGTATTGTAGAAATATAGGATCTTATTCCACTGTTGGCATCCCATTAAAATAATACATATTATGAAATGTAATAAACTCTGAAAGAAAATACAAGTAGTTTTAAAAACTGTAACACTAGCACTTTGGAAGATCCAGGTGGGAGGACTGCTTGAGGCCAGGAGTTTGAGACCAGTCTAGGCAACATAGCAAGACCTTGTCTCTACAAAAGTTTTTAAAAATTAGCCAGGCATGGCAGCGCATGCCTGTAGTCATAGATACTCGTGAAACTAAGCCAAGAAGATCACTTGAGCCCATGAGTTCGAGGCTGCAGTGAGCTATAATCATGCCACTGCACTCCAGCCTGGGTGATGGAGTGAGAACCTATTAAAAATAAATAAATAAATAACAATAAAAACTATAACAAAAAAATCCTTACATACTTTGAGGATATATTTCTAGGGAGGATGCCCACACCAAGTTTGGAAGGGAGAATAAAAATCAAAGGAGAATTATCTTTTTTTTTTTTTTTTAAAGACAGAGTCTCACTTTGTTGCCCCAGCTAGAGTGCAGTGCAGTCATCATGGCTCACTGCAACCTCAAACTCCCCGGCTCAAGCGATCCTCCTGCCTCAGCCTCCCGAGTAGCTGGGACTACAGGCGCGTGCCACCACGCCCAGCTAATTTTTCTATTTTTTGTAGAGATGGGGTTCACTCAGCCTGGTCTGGAACTCCTGACCTCAAGTGATCCTCCCACCTCGGCATCCCAAAGTGCTAGGATTACAGGCGTGAGTGAGCCACCGCGCCCAGCCGGAGAATTATCTTATCCTTAGAGAAACTTAGCATGATATCTGGAATTTCAATTTCACTGAAGCCATTTATAAACAAACATTCTTTTGACATAAAAAAAAAAAAGATTATAATTAGCTTTCCTATCTAATGCTTGTGGGTTGTAACCAAGAGCCATTGATTAACAAAAGTTACTCAGCACTTCTCAGAGAAGTATGTAGTTATAAAGATACCCTGTTTCCCCATTAGTCCTAATCAGAAAACTATCTATACGAATGCCAAAAGGACACCTAATGATAAAAAAGTTAGTTTATTAAAAGAATAACATTGATATTTTAAACATTTCCCCCCTAACAGACCTACAAACTTACCATCACATGTAAAAGTAACTGGTAATTGAAATCCTTCAATTTCAATGGAGACCTTCACACTAGCATTTTCTCCACATAGGTTTCTTTGCACTGTGACTGGACTTAACAAATAGCCTCGATTTGTGCGGTGATTGGTATATGGAAATTTGGTCTTCAATCTGTTCACGAGAAAGAAGAAATTAAATTCTTTTTTTAAAAGCTGCATTTAAGAGCTCTGAACAAGACTTTACATCTTTACAGCCACTCAATTCTGTGTCTTTGTCCAACTCTAAAGAAGCTCATGAGAACTGCAATGAACGATCCCCTGTCAAAACTCCAAATGCCAGCATTAGCTTTTTAAATAAAAGGAACTCAAGAAAAAGGAAGAGATTAACTACTGCCAGGATATCTTTGGTAAGACTATCAACATTATTCAAGCACACACTGGATAAATGGTATTAAATGCGGTTCTCTGCTTCAGATTCTTTTGCACACAGTACAGTTAAACAAAATGGTACATTTTAAATTAATTACTGACAATATAGGCAATGTAGCCCTAAAACTGTAACAGCCAGAGGGATAAAAGGTTTGTTGTCTTTAAAAAAATTCTTTTTCTAAGGACCTTTTTCCTACAAACATTGTTTTTGGTTGCCAGACAAGGAAAAAAGAACACAGCCAAGGGGTTTTTACAGTGCTTTACAGTGCCTTTATTCCCCCAAAGTGATTTCTAAAACTTAGGGAATTGGAAGACTTGCAGGCAAAGGTATTCACAGGATCAACACAGTTTAAATTTAAATACATGTACATAGTGTATGGCTCATCTCCAGACAGCACTGCTGTTATCAGAAGACAAAGGGGAATTTGATGACTTCTTTATACTTGTGGGCTTCCTTTAACTGACTTCTTTCTGGAGGCTGGAAGACAGGTACCAGTCCTCCCATCTGCTTTTCATAGGGCTATGAATGGAATGAATGCTGTAAGTATTATCTATTTGCTTCTGTAGAGATTAAAACAATCAAGTCACAGAAGCAGAATAAAATAGTTTGAGTTGATAGGAAGAAAGGTTCTGGAGAGGCAGCAAATGTAATGGTTATTGCACTGCCACTAGTGCCAGATTACCTTAGTCTGAATCCTGATTTTACTACTTATTAGATATGTGGCCTTAGGTAAGTTATTGAGTCTCCTTGTTGTTTCAGTTTCTTCTTGTATAAACTGGGGGTAATACTACTACTTACCTCATAGAGTTGTGAGAATTATGTAACTTTATAAAGCACTTAAGAACAGTGCCTCGTACAAGGTAAGCACCATAAGCTTCTTGTCAAATAATGAATTAGTTAATGAATAAATCTGGTTTCAGCACTGTCATCTTAAGTGGACAATGGATCCAATATTAAAAATAGGAAATGTAATAAAAGAAAGTAATACAATAAACTTAAATTGGTACTGGAACTGCACCTTTAGATGTGGACACATTATCTTTAGGTATTTAATTGCTGCCAAGCTTACCCCTCTGCAACACAATGGCAAGACCTTCACGGAACCTAGCCTAAGATTCTCATCATTTCTCATATACTTGGTATTCTCTTGTTTTCTACAGCTTATGTGTCCCCGCCCTCCACCAAAATCACATATTGAAATTTGATACCCAATGTTAGAGGTGGGGCCTAATGGGAGGTATCTGTGTCATGGGAGCAGATCCCTTATGAATGGCTTGGTGTCATCCTCCTGGTAATGAGGGAATTCTCTACTGGTTCCCATAAGAGCTGGTGGTTCAAAAGAACCACGGCACCTCCCCCCACTGCTTCCTCTCTCACCATGTGATCTCTGCACATACCCTTTGCCTTCTGCCATGAGTAGAAGCAGCCTGAGGCTTTCACTAGATGCCTGATCTTCTAGCCAGCAGAATCATGAACCAAATAAACCTTTCTTCTTTATAAATTACCTAGTCTCAGGTACTTCTTTATAGCAACACAAGAAGAATAAGATAGATGTGCATATCAAATCATGAAATTAACTAATATATGGTATGGTAGAGAATTTTGTCTATATCTAAGCAAGCCTTCAATTGTCAGAAATCCTTAAGGATAATAAAAGTAAAAGCCAAAGTTCCTGATGATGGCTCAGAAAAAAAAATTTATTATACAAAAATTCCAGTGATAAAAGCTATACTTAATGAATTTAGCTTTATTGGGGGAAGGGACCCTTCATTTCCCTTTCTTAAAATCAGTCCTTTCTTTTACACAACAATGTGAATATAGTTAATGTCACTGAACTTATACCCTTAAAAACAGTTAACCACATACACACACAAAAAAAATGCTTTTAAAATGAGTCCTTTCTGTATTTGCTTGATACTGTGGAAGACACCAGGTCCAGAAGATACAGCAATTCCTTTGTTTTTCTGTGAAGCTGATGGTTTCTCCTGTTCTCATGGTTTATTTACCTTATAAAAATCACAAAAACATATCAAAACACCTAAAATGTAACAGATTCCTTACAGTTGGGTTTTTTGTTTTATATTGTTTGTAACTAAACTTTTAAACATACAAAATCAAATTCTTAAAATAACTGCTGACTAAATTATTCATTTGAAATATAATAGACCAGATATGGTATTATTATGGACACTCTAAGCCATACATTGTAGCTTGATGTTCTTAATAGCTACCTATAAAGAGTATTTTTTTTCAACTCCAATATTTATTTTTCTCTAAAATTTCCATTTCCCTATCACCCAAAGAAAAGGCTTTGTTTAATGGTACTGTACAGTTCAGGAAATTTAATTAATACCTCTGTGCATAAACTAAAATCCTTTATGGTTTATTTTCCTACTGTGTGCTCAATCAAGCTAAAACTCTGTACAGTTAGCCAAATCATAAAAGATCAGAAGATAAGGACAGGAGAAAGGATAAAAATGAGAGTTTAAAAAGGTTTTAATTGAATTGACACTTGAACACTACTTTATAGGAAAGTATAGTCAGCATTGTCTAGAATAAAATGCAGAGATGAAGTCCTTGAAAACATACAGGAAGTCCTTGGGGTCAAGATACTATTATAGGATATGAATATTAGATCTAAGCTATATATAAAGAAAAGAAACTAGAAAGCTATTCAGAAAGACAGGTACAGAGTGTGGTTTCTCATCTTATCCTAAAGGACCACAGATGAAGTGGCAATAACTTCTACTGGTATTTAACATTTGTGTAACAACTATCTCTGGACCTATAACTAGCAGAGATAGCAAGCTTTGTCAATTATGATAAAAACAAGAAGTAAAAACCAAAAAATGCAGTAATAATGAAAAATATCCTGAATCAATGTATTACAGAACCTTAAAGTGAAAGAGATTCTTAAGATCACTAGTCTAACTCTTTAATTTTACAGATAAACAACAGTAAAGACCAAGGCCTAGAATCGGCACTAAATTCTAAGTCTGTCATACAGTAATCTTAACTGTAAACAAATATCATTCTGACAGCCTGACATTAATTTCACAGCTGAATTTAAATGATTAAATGAATAATTTTAGGAGATTTCAAAAAATAAAAAACTGGCTAATTTTTTTTTCTGTATGTCTCTTTAAAAATTTTATTTTATTTTATTTTATTTGAGAGTATTACAGGAGTACAAACGTTTTGGTTACATAAATTGCTTTTGTACAGTTTGAGTCAAAGTTACAAGTGTGCCCATCACCCAGATAATGTGCATTATACCTGTTAGGTATGAATTTACTCATCCTCTGCTGCCCCCTCCCACCTGCTTGATTTCTGATGAGTGTTATTTCCATATGTGCACGTAAGTATTGTTCAATCGGTTCCAATTTAATGGTGAGTACATGTGGTGTTTGTTTTTCCATTCTTGTGATAGAACTGGCTAATTAACAGCATAAATACTTGTTTTAAAAATCCACTGCAAAAATGAGCATTCTGGAAAAAACAGAGCCACTAATTTCTCGAAAGGATATCTCCTGACCCCAATTCTCCACAGCAACAGGAGAATAAGAGAAGTTCCCAGAACATGGCTTCAAAAATACCTCCACTTCTTACTGCTCTGATAAATATTTGTTGCAATGATAGTCTACTAATGAAAATAAAATTATAAAAAGAACTCATTCTCTCTTTAGTTCATTTGGGATTTCATATTACATAAGCCCCTTTGTGTGTGTATAAATAAAAACCATTTTCATTTAGTGGCAGAGTTTGTGTAAATAATCCTAAAATTCAATTGGGAGAAAAAAGGCAGATCACAGCAAAACTAATTTTTCAACCTGCAAATCTTAAATGCAGCAGTTACTCAACACAGCATAACAGAAAATACATCGGTCTTGTTTCGGGAAAAAATTAAAAGAACTAAACAAATACATAACTGATTATTTTCAAACCATTAAGCACACATACGTAATGGTATAATGGCCTAAAGGCATAGGTAATTTGTAATACATTCAATTTGCATATTAAGTCACCTAAATGTCCCTTGTATTTTAAATGTCTCCTGAAAAATATATGCTAAAAAAATCCAGTTAAGGAATAACTTTGGCTGAGAAGAAAAAGTAACTCTACTGATATTTTTCTCCCCCTAAGGTATTCTGAAGAAAAGAAATGCTGGTTAAAAAGTAACATAAAG
This sequence comes from Daubentonia madagascariensis, assembly GCA_023783475.1. Lineage (NCBI taxonomy): Eukaryota > Metazoa > Chordata > Mammalia > Primates > Daubentoniidae > Daubentonia > Daubentonia madagascariensis. The sequence continues at coordinate 23,004,715 of JAKFHU010001990.1, read as the reverse complement.
GAAGATAGAGTTTTAATACAACATTACCGATGGTCCAGAAAATCTAGTTAAATATTAATAAGTACCTTAACATTAAAATGATGTATATACTCAAAAATGATCTGAGAACCCCAAATCCTGCTATGCTTAAAACATACTACACTGAAGAAAATGCTAGATTCGGAATAAATCTCCCAGTGGTGATCTACTTTCCCTTCTTTAGATAACAGATCTCATCCTCTTAACCACAATGTTTGTTGTTCCACTCTTTCCTTCTGTGACGGTTTTCTATCTGGCTGGCTAAGAGGACTCCTTTTCCACTCTGCTAATGAGACCATTAGAATATAAAGTTCAATCTATCAGAGGCTTTATTCCCTGTCTTCTAAAGCTCCATCTACAGTAGAAGAAAATGAAGCTAACATGCATGAAGGGAAGGCAGGGGAAGAAAAGTGAGGAAGGAGGAGGAAAGGAAAAGGAATGGGCAAGGGGAGTCTAAGGGAGGAGGGGATTTACAGTGTGAATTCCTGGATCTTGCTGTTATTGAACTCCGCCCCATCCTTCCTCTTTCTGCTATATGGGTTTGTGAACCAGTATATGACCCTTCTTGATTTAATTTCAAGATGGGTTTCTAGCACTTACAACAGAAGTCCTGACTAATACAGTGACATAATGGAAAGAAAACACATTTAACCAGAGGCAAAGGAAACCTGGCTCTGTTATTGACTAGCCAAGCAAACTTTGTTAGATTACTTGTCTGAGTCTCAGTTTCCTCATCTATAATGAATATTAGACACATTTAAGATTGAGAGAATATTTAAGAAACGCATTTTTCTAATCTTCAGAAAATTTATTTACTCTTCTAATCTTGCCTGTTATATCACCTCTTAAATAAATAGGACAGTATTTTGAATGCTTGAAAGTTTATGTCAAAATTAAGTCTCTCTAAAACAAAACTAGGCATTTTCTAAGTGTACTAAAACTTACACATAAGCCATATTTTCATTGGTTAAGAGAGTATCAGAAGTCTACAGTCTGACCTCAATTATTTCTTCTAAATATTCAGAATCCTAACAGGTAAGGATTGTTCAATTGTAGTTTGTGTTAATGTGCCCATTAACTATTTGACTTAAAATTTTAGCCACAAGAAGAAAATAATTAAAATTTTAAAAATTTTAGAATTATTAGCACTAAACTCATTTTCCAAGTTAATTTTTAAAATGAGCATTTAATTTAAAGAACCTATAATTTATAAAGAAAAATTCCTTACCGTGTAATGGATTGACAAAAAGCTGCCACCTCCTCGTTCTGTACATCGATTTCTTGCAGAAGAGAACTTACAGTTGGCAAACTTCTGGTCCCATTTGAGTCTCTCTGTAATTAAAAAAGTGTTTTTATTTTAAAAGTGAATATTTTATATAATATTTATTTTTAAAAGTGAAAGATCCCCAAAAGGATACACAGCACAGCACAGACACATTTTAATGAAAATATGTACAAAGCTATGGAGGTAAATAAATCATATCAGTAACAAAGTTTGAAATTATGGATTTCTATCTTTGTAAAAGTAATGCCAACTAAATCTTATTTTAAGTTCATTGGTTTTACTTGCTCAAAAGTAGAAACAAACTATGTTGGTCAGTAAGAATGTAATGCTAAAGACCTTTCCATTCAAAATATTCCTGAAATGAGCGCTCCAGAAAGTTATGAAATAACTACTGATACAGTTACTATCATTTAGCCTCCTAACGTGCTGGGATCACAAAGTGCCACTGTGCCTGGCCCTCCAATTTTATTTTATTTTTTTATTTTTTATTTTTATTTTTAATAGACAGGGTCTTGTTCTTTTGCCCAGGCTGGAGTATAATGGCACAATCATAGCTCACTGCAACCTCAGAATTCCTGGGCTCAAGCGATCTTAGCCTAATGATACTATCATTAGCCTAGGAGGCTAATGATAACTAATAGCTAAATGAAATTAAAAGACTACCCTCTATTTTAAGAAAATGAAGAGATAAGCCCCTTTGGGACCCCTCTAATAAACCAGGAATTCTATATATTCAAGTTAAGGCCCCAAATTCCAAGAAAGCAGCTGGTAAGAGAATGAATTTTAGGAGTAGGTGGGCATTTTCTATGATAATAAACTTACACAAACATCCTGACAGTCCCTCAAAAGTTAAGTTTATGTCTGGTCAAAATTTGTTTGCAACATTTAGGGAGATCAATTCCCTCCAAGCATAGCCAAACAGCAGAGTCCACTTAGAGGTGTTTTGACATACTATGCAAAAATACCTGATTTGGCACAAATTTCAAATGTAAATTTCCTTTAAAATTAAAATTGGGGCTGGGCTCAGTGGCTTACACTTGTAATCCCAGAACCTGGGAGGCCAAGGCAGGAGGATCGCTTGAGGCCGGGAATTCAAGGTTGCAGTGAGCCACGATTGTGATTGCACCATTGCACTCCAGCCTGGTCAACACAGCAAGACCCTGTCTCTGCAAAAACTTTAAAAATTAGCCAGGCATGGTGGCGTGGGCCTGCAGTCCCAGCTACTTGGGAGGCTTAGGCAGGAGGATTGCTTGAGCCCAGGAATTCTGAGGTTGCAGTGAGCTATGATTGTGCCATTGTACTCCAGCCTGGGCAAAAGAGCAAGACCCTGTCTATAAAAAATAAAAATAAAAAATAAAAAAATAAAATAAAACTGGGGGGCCAGGCACAGTGGCACTTTGTGATCCCAGCACGTTAGGAGGCTAAAGCAGGAGGATCGCTTGAGCCCAGGAGTTAGAGGCTAGCCTGGCAACATAGCAAGACCCCATTTCTTGAAAAAAAAAAAAAAAGAAATTAAAAAAAAATTTTTAAAAGGTCAATCAACTCTGTAACCAAAGCCCTAACTATAACAAATAACAAAATAACAAGTCCTTGTAAAAAGTACTTGCACAGTTAAATGTCCACTTGCATTTGTACCTAGCATTATGTCTTCAATCCTTTGAAGCCTAAAACTCTGGGGCTCTTGCTTCCTCATTTGAGATATGAGTTCTTCAGGGAACTTGCTTCTAGTCAAGACCAATCACTATGAAGTTAAAAGTATCATACAGAATGTACACATCTTCACCAAACAGAAAAAGTTCTTAATTCAAAGGGAAATGTCTTCACAGTTTCTCTGTTTGCACTTGCTATTTCACAACACAGCTTAACACTGTGGAATGTGGAACTGTTCTTGAAGCCACTCATTTTCATTAAGAGGACGCTTCTACAGGATTTTCAGTGATTTTCTTAACATCTTATATCGCTAAAGCTTTCTCTTAAACTGTAAGAAAGTTTGCTCTTGTTTGCTTCAAAATGTTAAATATGCTGGAAAAGATTATGTTTGAACTAATGCTACTTCCCCATTACACTGACATCAATCCCATAGTTACCAATCACTTATCAATTAGTGTTATAGAACAAGCACTGTAGCAAACAGACTACTGTACTCTAAAGAATGGAATTTGATATTATCTAGCAAATCCTCTGGTGTTACACTCCAAGTATGCCACAATCTAATACAATCTTATTTCCCAGAACTTTTCAAAAGATTTCTATGTTCCAGTTTGTTTGAATCATATCCTGTTCCTATAAAACACAGATAAAGCTATCCTGCCTCTGAACCTTTCTCTTTGCCTGAAATGTCTTCCCCATAACCTGCCCTCACAAGTGTCAAAAATCTATTAATATTTTAAGGCCCAACTGAATGCCACTTCACCTGCCCTTTATGATTACTCAGTATGAAGCAATTCTTCCCTCCTAGCACTTCTAAGTGTTTAGTCTGAACCAAAAATCGTATCATTAGATCCTGTTTTATATTTGTCCTAATATGAAAGCTCTTTGAGGACAAAAATAGAATTTTGTTGAATTCTGTACTTTTGTAGAACTTTGTTACCAGTTTAGAAGGTACTCAATCATTAGTTCAATTTGTTGAATCTTTTGTTCCTTCTAAAAGCAAGTTGAAATTCACTTACATATAACCAATGAATTTGCCATAGAAATCACATAAAATTTAAAGAATATAAGACACTATGTAGTTCCTTCAATAACTTCCTAAAAAGAGTAGCAGTAATTTTCATTAGTATTTGATTCTATAAAATAAACTTTCCTAATTACTAGTATTATTTAAAAAATAATATCTAGCAATTACTGAGCATTTACTATGTATCAGGCTCTACTGTAAGAAATTTACGGGCATTCATTCATTTATATATTTACATATCAAAAAGCTCTATTAGGTAGGTATTATTATTACTCCCACTTTACAGATGAAAAAAATGAGGCACAGAAGTTAATTAACTCACACAAGGTCATACAGCTAATAATAAAGGCAGAGTGAAAATTTCAACCCAGGCAACCTGGCTTCACTGTCTCATGCTTAATCACTATACCAATCTCTCTCTCAAAAAAGTCTCCTTAATAAACCTTAAAAACACAATGTGAAAAACAACACTGTGATCTTTGTGGGACCAATGTTGTAGAAAACATGAAGTTTTGCTTGACCCAACAATCATCTTTCCATGACAAACTCTGTTCTTCATGTTTTACATATTTTAGAAACAGATTCTGAATCTTCTTAGTGGCATTTTTAGATTTTTTTAAAATAAAAAAAGTTGTATTTCTTGCAGTACCTCTCATGAATTACATCCTTCCTTTCAAGCAGGTTATGAGTTTGAATTAACAGTGACAGAAAGAGATTACAATAACTAATTCTCTAGTCATACATTAAGGTAAAAATAGAAGCCGAAAAGTAATTCAAGTGTTCTGTACTCAAAGGGTAAATAACAGCTGGGCTTCTACAGTATTTCACCTCATACATTAACATTTTGGGGGATTTTTTTTTCTCTACTCTTTCTGGAACAAACAAAAAATATATATACATATATTTTTTACACCTATTCCCTCAACCCATACTCCCATCGCACCTGCAAAGTCCACACAAACAATCTAAGCATCAAATCATCTCTTTTCTCCATTGATCTTACAGATTTTTCTTAGGTAGCCCTCAAGGCTTTCTATTTTGTACTACATTTACATACATTCACATCTTGTCTGCCCCTTCTAGCACAAGTTCTTTAATGGTGAGGTCTACAAATGGTTATATTTGCAATCCTCACATTGTATATACCCTTATACATTTTTTAATGAATGAAAGAGATGTATGATAATCAGTAAAAGAAAATTGCCAATGCCATTAACCAACACATAGAACAAAGAAAGAAGAAGTTTGTAGAGGAAGATAAAAAGCTCTCTAATAAATACGTTGTGTTTGGAAATCCATGTAGATATCTAGGTCATCATCTAGAAATGTTCTATTCCAGAAACATTCCATTCCAGAAATTGTATTCCAGAGCTAGAGACACAGATTTGGGGATCATCCAATTTCTGTAATTTTTCACAGGGAAATCTTTCTCTCTCTGCTAATTGCTGTCAGCACCCATCAGGATCACTGGGAGAGCAGCATCTCAGCCAAAGGGTCTTAGGCCAAGCTCTATCAATAGGAGACAGTCTCTTTGGGAAGCCGAGAGATACATAAGGGGCCACACCTATGGGGCACAGAGCATATCTCTTTATTTATATATATATATATTTTTTTTAATTGCTCTATGCAATTATGGAGCCGCTAAGTCCCAAGATTTGCAGTTGGCAAGCAAGAGACACAAGAGAGCCAATAGTGTAGTTCCAGTCCAAGTTGGCAGGCTCAAAACCCAGAAGAGCTGATGCTTCAGTTTAAGTCCAAAGGCAGGGGAAAAAAAAAATCAATATTCCAGCTTGAAGGTAGTCAGGCAGGAGGAATTCCCCCTTACTCTTAAGAGGGTCAGTCTTCAGGCCTTCAACTAATTGGATGAGGCCCACCCACATTAGGCACACAAACTGCTTTACCCAGTCTACCAATTCAAATATTTATTTCACCCAGAAACACCCTCATAGGCATACCCAGAATAATGGCTGACCAAATGCTTGGGCACCCCATGGCCTAGTCAAGTGGACACATAAAATTAACTATCACAGCATCTCAACCATAGAGAGTCAAGGAGTCACATCACTGCAAGAGTGTAGATCAGTAGCTTTCAATCTAAGTATCTTGCAGCCTCAAAAATAAAGCACTGACCAAGGGAGAACAGTAAGAGTTATTAAAGACAACCAAGAAGAAAACCTTTGGGAGAACGCCTATGTCTAAAGGCTACACAAAGGAAAAGGAGTCAAGGATCACAGGAGGAAAAGTAGGTAGTAGATTTACCTAGGGCAACAGAAGTTTCAAGAAAAGAATACAGTCAATTTTTGAAAACTAAGCAAAAGGACTGGACAGCGAATATGGTCAATGGATTGACAATTAGTAGTAATGTTACAAGAAAAAGAAGTTTTTGCAACATGATGGGAACAAGAGGAGGATGGCAAGAGACTGTAAAGGCAGTGAGTACAAATTCTTCTTTAAAGAGTAACAACTTTGGGGAAGATGGGAACAAACAGGACCAAGAAAAGAGGTAAAAGAATTAAAGTTTTGGAAAAGGAAAGAAATATCTCTTACCTTCAAACCAGAAAGAAGAGGGAAATATGAGATGGGCAAGTTCACACAATGAATAGTCTTGACCTCGGTTTGGAAAATAAAAAAAAAAGAAGAAGAAGAAGAAGACAGGTCACCTACTAGAGGAGAGGTGGCAGAGGTGGGTTTGGGGGTCTACGAAAAGTAGTGAAGGTTTAAAATAATTCACAAAAATTTATCAGTACATACCATAAAGGAAAATAAAAATCTCAGGACCAACCCCCAACTCCTTATACAAAAGGTAAGGTCAACCCTGGAGGCCAAGTCAAGCAACACCTTCTACCAAATAAATAGTTACTACCATTATGTTTTAGCCAGATACCCAAGGAAAGGTAAAAGGCCTCAGGCATCCAAAAGGACTGCCCCCACATATCATTCATAAGGAAATTCTTTGCCGGCCTCCCACAAACAAGGACACGCAAATTGTAACTTTAGGTACTCAGGCTAAGTCTAGCTCCTAAAACTAAAGTCTGTTCAATTCCACACTAATAATGCTGATTACAAGTTTATCTTCCTAGGTGTAGAAGACAGATCAATCATTCTTCTACCTACCCAGGGACATCTACATAATTGATTCTTCTTTTACTCCCTTTTTCTCTTCAGACATTCACTTTAGCTTATGTAAAATATAGATTTCCTGGGCATTAACCAAAGTCTCAGAAGAATGCAACCATTTGCCCAACCCTGTTCCCCCTTTTTCTTTCTGTATGCCCTCTCCCCTTAAATACTGAATTCCCAAATCCCTCTTAGCAGAGCACAGGTCACAGATGTTCTGCGGTTTGTGCTTTTCCTAAGCAAGTCCTCAAACTTTGGCTTAATAAACCTCCATTGATTGAGATCTTTGCCTCAGGCACTTATTTTGGGGTGTCGATATTCTATAAAACACTTATAAGAATATGGGAAAGCTTTATGCCTATACAAGTTGAAGGTTCACGCCATATTACCCAGAAATTAGATGGAACACAGCACTAAGTTTTCAATAAATATACTTTAAGCATTAAATACATCAGTTACTATTCAGAACAAAGTTGGTTACATCCTTATTTGAATTTTTTTTACTTTACAAGGAGACTTAAGTGAGCTATTCAAACACACTCAGCCAATGAAAATGTTTTAATTTTCCCTCTTCTTTAAAATTAATGATAGACATTCTGCCAATGGGAATATAAATGTTTACTATTAATACAACTAACTTTTAGAAAGAGTTAATATCCACAGGACTTTGCAAAACCACTTATATGAAAATAATCTGATCCATTACTAAAATATTTAAAATTTGCTCAAAGTAGCTAAATTCACAGCTATTAACTAAAAGTCTGATTTAAACTTAAATTGCCAGAAGACATAGTTTTAAGTACCATGTCTTTTCCTAGTTTTGGTCACAAAAATTTTGAACTAAAGTATTTAGGTTATTATTAACAAAACAAAAGACACTAGAAGGAAACAGGAAGTAAGTTTGCTGAGTGAGAAGAAAAATACCGGAGTTGAGTTTTTACCACAAAGCACAAAATTCTTACAGGAAATGAACACTGTATGTGAAGTAATTATAACGAGCATTACAATTATTATTTCCCAACAGAAAATATGAACTTCAGGGAAAAGTGTGTAAATACACAGGGATGAATGGTGTGTGAAAAATTAAAAGTTTCATGACAATGAATTGTGCCACAGACTTCCAAAGTCAGCCTATTACTAGTGTTCTGTTTACCTCTCCCATTTGATCTACATCAAACCAAACTTTATCTTTGTGTACACAAACAAAATGATGAAATCTTAACATTATTAAAGGGCTTAGAATTTTAGAGTATAAAAATCCTTTCTGTAGCATTTTTAATAGGTGCACACCAAACTTCTGATCAAATGCTTCAAATAATTGTGTTTACAACCTGAGAGCAACCATTATGAAATGGCTCTTTATAAGTTCCTTTGTAGATATTTAACCACAACACCTGCCTCCTTGAATTTTCTTCCCCATCAGTCCTTGTTCTACTTTTTGGGATACTGGATTTTAAAATTAAGCTACTAAATTGAATTTATCAATTCATAGAAAAAATACAAACAAATAGGCTTTGCTTGATGTTAAGCTTTTCTATACAATCTATTTTAACTTTCAGCACTTGCTACCACTTATTTCTATTAAAATCTAGCACAAATTGCTACCTAATTAGCACAAATATATTTAATATATTTAGTATATTAAAAAAATGTGTCCCATTCTTCCAAAAAAAAAATTTAGATCAGTATCTCATCCTATTTTACAAGAACACCATGACTTTCAGGTATTCTACTCCCTGAATTGGTTTGAAAACCTATGTCCAAAATACAAAACCTAAAAAAAAAGAAAGTCCACTTCCTCTTTTATCTGGCAACTTACCAAATTTAAAATATTATTTCTGAAAGGGATCTCAGATATCATCTAGTCTATCCATCTTTATTTCATGGATGAAGAAACTTAGATGCAGAGAGTGACTTTATCTCCAATAATACTTCCTTCTTGAGGCAAAATACCTCCAATTTTTTCAACATTTCCTTAAATGGCATAACTTCTAGATCCAGAATACCACACTCTTCTCTTTTCAAGAAACACTCTAGTTTACTGGTGGCCCCTCTAAAATGTGAGGCTCAAACATAATTATTTGGTGGGGTTTTAACAGAGCAGAGTATCCTCAGGCATGCTGCAGTTAGACTCCTTTAAGACTGGCAGGTAGTCTAAGCTACATTAATTCAGATAGTGTCATATTAGTAAAGGTGATGTATTAATAGCTACAATCTCTAACTGATCAGCTGACCAAGTCAGGTGATTTTTGCTTACCTGGTTTTGACTCATATCTCTCATAACCCATTTGCTTACTTCTTTAATCCTTCCCCCATACTTTAACTAAAATCTAGGAACATGTTTCTACTAAAACTAATCCTGCCCAGCAGCCTAGTTAATTAATTCCTAGAGTCTGAGCAACTAGCAGTTCTCTGCAACGATCATGTGACCTGATTATCTAGATCTTGCTAGGCAAACTTCTTCCTGTCTTCAAGAAATTATCCTCATTATTTCTGCAATGCACTTTCTGAAAGCACCCCAAGTAAGGAAACTATCAAGATGGTACTGTGACAAATATTAAAAAGGAGCGGGAAAAGAAGTATACAGGGAGACATACATGGGTGTCACACTCCTGCCCCCAAGGGAAAGCATGAAGAACACATATGTTGAGCTAGAAGTGACCAGTCTAAACTAAAGAGGGTCAGCAGGAAAAGAAAGTTGAATTTTGCAATAAAAACATTAGCAACCTATGCTATTGGTTTTGAGCTGAAAAGAAGCTGTTCCCAGAGTACTCTATTTTTACACTTTGCTATTTGTCCTGTCATCTTCCCAACTTCATAGGCTCTGGGGGTATGAAGAAACTGTTTAAGTTTGGGAAGCTGACTATTTGACCCATGTTTGAGTATCTCCTATCACAGGGAACTCTTTACATCCAAAACAGCATGTTCTATCACTGGAGTTTATAAAAATGGCAGTGGGGGAACTATTAGAGTCAAATGCATTTGAATTTCTGAACTTGGCTTCTTACAAATAGTCCTGTGGCCCTCTCCTTGACCTCTAACTTGTTTTGTTATTATGGAAATTTTCAAACATACACAAAAGTAGAATAATATAATGAACACCCATGTATCCATCACCAGCTTCAACAATTATCAACACATAGCCAATCTTGTTTCATCTATAACCCCCCCAAAAAACCTCAACACTGCACTTGATTTTATTAAAGCTATTAGTAATTTATTACATTTCATTTGTAAATTCTTCAGTATACATCTCTAAATATAAGAGCTCATTTAACTAACTGCAATACTATTATAACATCAAAATAGTAACAGTAAATCCTTAACTTCTTTACATCTCAGTTTCCTCAACTGTAAAATACTGATGGGGTGACTCTGACCTCACAGGATTTTCGTGAACTCCCTATTGTCTCAAAGAGTTGTTTCAATATGTACAACGGATAAAAAACATGTAAGCTCTTGGATTCTGAGTCCCAGTCTTGGTTGTTTGGATAGTAAATAACTCATCTACCCAGAAACCTCAAGGTACAGTTGGGGAGAGATCTCTCTATTAGAATATTGACCCAATGTGAATCTAGCAGTGATCTGGACCCTGCAGGATGGGACGATCAGGGGGACGAGTGCCTTCTTGTTTTGTTTTAATTATAAATTGAGGTAAAATTCACAGAACATAGAATTCACTGTTTTAGCCATTTTAAAATGTGCAATTCACTGGTTCTCAGTACACTCACAATGTTGTACAACCATGACCACTATGTAATTCCAAAACATTTCATCCCCCCAAAAAGAAACCCTGTACCCATTAAGCACTCATTCCCCACTCCACTCCAGCCTCTGGCAAACACTAATCTGCTTTCTTTTTCTATGGATTTGCCTCTTCTGGACATTTCGTATAAATGGAATCATACAATACATGGTCTCTTATGTCTGGTTTCTTTCACTTAGCATAATGTTTTTAAGGTTCGTCCATCTTGTAGCACGTATCAGGATTTCACTCCGTGTTGTGGGTGAATAGTATTCCATTGTATGGATACACCACATTTTGTTTATCCATTCATCAGTGGATGGACATTTGAGATGTTTCCCCTTTTTGGCTATTATGAATAAAGCCAACAACCCAATTTTAACACACTGACTGCCACACTAGAAAAAAAATTTTTTCCTTGGGGCCACGGAGTTTTATTACGAAAACAGAATAAAAACTTTGAAAATAAAACGATCCTTTCTAATTTAATGAAAAATGTTATTTTTTATTGTTTTCTGTGCATGAGTTATATGCAACTTGAAAAATAGTTCTCGCAGCTCCCAAGGTGAAGAAACATGTGAGTTACATATGCTTTACAAGGCCCTAGGCTCAAAACTAGCATGAGTTAAATACAACTCAGATGGTAGTTAATGTGTTAAAAACGGGCAAAGGACTTAAATAGACATTCTCAAAAAAAGATAAAGAAATGGCCAATATGCACATGAAAAAATACTCAATATCATTTAGTTATCAGGGAAATCAATCAAAACCATAATAAGATACTACTTCACATCCATTAGGATGTCTGTAATTTTTTAAAAAGTAAAAAATAACAAGTGCTGAAGAGGGTTTGGAAAACTAGAATTTTCATACATCACTGGTAGGAATGTAAAATGGTGCAGTCACTATGAAAAACAGTTTGTTGGTTCCTCAAAAAGCTAAACATAGAATTACCATATGACCCAACAATTCTACTCCTAGGTATCTCCTCTTTTTGGGGAGAAGGGGTGATTCTTGGCTTAAAGTTCCCCCTTTTCCTTTCAAATACTTTAGAGAATAATTATTGTTACTTTGTTTAGAAAAAAAACACCATTTAGCATAACGTGGAATATTAAAAGAAAATCTCAATTATATTTATGATTCCAATTTAAAATGTATAATTAACTTGTGATTTTAAATTGAAAGGTATTAATAGATCATTTCAGTAAGTTTGTAAATAGTACCAGAAAGTTTGAGAATTTAATAAAATATATTTCTTAGTGTTGGTTGTAGTCAAAATACATTTAGGAAACACTGCACTAGTTAAGATTTTTGTGGATTCTAATCATGTCATCTAAAACATCCTCATCTTTTTTTTACAAACCTTCTTAATACCTGCTTCTTTCTTCCCTAGACATCCAAAATGGCCTTTTAAAGTCAACAATTAAACACAAACCCATCCAAATCATACAAAATTCACTCCTCCTTCCTTAAATGCTAATTAGCTCCTAATGCCAAAATAGTTGTTAGGTACTGATCTAATTAGCTGAATGATATAATTCACACTAAGGTGAGAATGAGGCTTCAACATGCCTAAAATCTACAGCTAGTATAAGAACAAAATACAAATCTGCAATGATAGACTATGTTTGGAAAGGAAAAGTCTAAACCCTGCTGCCTCTCTTCTGAGGGAAAACATCCTGATCCACCTACCCTACCCCTTAACTAATTTTTCCAGATAGTAACACTACATGAACTCAGCAACTACACCATATCAGCTATTGTTTCTTCTTCACCTTTATCAATTCGGGTATTTAAGGAGAATCCTTTAAATGGCTTCTCTCTCTCTCTCTCTGGCTTATATTATTTTTTCATTTGTTCATTCATTCATTTATGGTAAAAAACAACAAAACAAAAAGCATGAGAATTTCTATAATGGGGTTAAAAACCAAAATTCCTTGTTGCCTTGAAAAAATAAAAGATAAGGAAGAGAAAGAAGAGATCATATATAATGAAGAGACAAAAAATATCCTAAATGCCTCTCAGTAACAGCCAGATCCTTGATTAGAGTCTTTTTATTTATAATCCTAGAAAAGCATCAATAGCAAGCAATTTTTCAATTGGCCTAATCACATTTAATCCTTTGCCACACAATCTAAGAATCAAAGCAAACATGGGAGCAAAGAAAAACAAGATTCAAAATGAAAAATATTTCTTTTCCTAATAAATTATGCACACAAATATGAACTCTGTGTCATACTACTAAGTTTGAGAAGTTAGAAAGAAAAGACTATACCTGAGATATTTGGCCCTGGACTTTTGTAAGCTGAGTTGTTGGAATATTTAAAGACTGGCTTCTTGTTACAGTTGCCCCAGAAAGGGATTTTCCATTCACCTTTCTTTCAAGGTGAATACTTGCTGGTGATCTCTCTTCAAGAAGAACAGCATCCCAAGGATCCTCTGCTAGCAAACTTGTAACATTTTTTTCTTCATCATGTTCTAATACTTCTACATTGTCCACCTTAGGCTTACTTAGAGGATCCAAGTCTAACCAGTCAAATTTACTGATATCCTCAGACTTTGGAGATACCTGTAGATTGCTGACTGTAGCTTTTGAATTTGTTATCCCCAAATCAGTCCTTGCTCTTCCATTTTTTAAAAATTCTGACGTACTAGCTATTTTGTCAAATAGTTTTGCCATGTCAGGACTGACTACTGGACGATAGATAGGTAAACTTCCTTGTGGATGAAAGGGTGTGGTGGGTGTCAAGGGATATGAAAAATATGAAGACTGTCCTGGAAGACTTAAATATATAGGTTCTGTAGATGGAAAAGTAGGCATTCTTGGATTGAAGCCATTCTGGAATGCAGCCTGTTTAGTGTAAGTTGAAGGATAAATAGAAGGTAAAGTATAAGTGGAAGGCCCAGATAATCCAGGTGGCCACTGTCCTCTCTGAATAGTAGGTCTAAGACAGAGCTGTGCTGAAAATGAAGGGCTCAGAACAGGAGTAACTGGCAATACAGGTGTTTTTTTAGTCTCGAAACTGTCATCCAGCAATAGTTTCTCAAGTTCAGCTTGGGTAAGTTTTTCTACATCAATATCTACTGCTTTTTTTTGGGAATCTGATTCAGGAAACACCATGAGATCATAATCCTGTTTGTTATAAACTTGTGCTTTTTGTCGGGTGCTGCTTGACAACTCAAAGCCTCTCTGATTGTCAGTCACTTGTCTACCCTTTTGCAGTTTTGCTAAAGCCTCAGCTTCCATCTGTAATGCTTCTTCTTTGTCCACATCTTTTGTTCTTGTTGGTTCCAGATGTGAAGATGAACACTGTTTAAATCCGTTGTTGCTGGATATCTGAGCCATGTCCACTAAAAAGACCAAACCTTTCCCTAATCTATTTTTTTCTTGTAGCTTCCAAAATAGCAAGACCTACACATAAAAATAAACATAACACTCAATTAGATTTTCTAAACACAAATACATTTGTTTGCAACCTATCCCATATGATTTAGGATTCGAAGCAACTTACAAAAATACACTATCAACACATAAAACAGTTGGGTAAAATCTGAGCAAAGAACACTTAATACCTTATATACTGCTGGGTTAAGGAAGGTGTTTAGACATTTATGACTCAAAAGCCAAAAAAAAAAAAAAAAGAAAAAACAAACAAAAAAAGACATATATGACTTTACCCCACTTCCAGACCTAACAGAAAAGCTGGCACAGTAAATAAACTTAGGAAGCTTTCATTTCAGCTGTCACAATGGCTGCCATTAACCAGTGGCACTTCTGGCAGAATTCTTGGCATGAAATTGACTTAAGTGCTAGTCACTTATTTTCAACAGTTCAGACTGGGTTTACTATTATGCAAATAGCTAGTCAAAATGGCTTCTGATCTTTTGCTGTTGGTTAAATTGCTCAAAAACCAATTAGCAATAAAAACACTCAATACCTAGTCAATAAAATAAGGAACTATTTTATCAAAATATAATGTGGTAAACTGATTAAAGATTTATAATCTTCTAGAAATGTTGAAAATGTATAATATAACATAGATTCAAATAATAAGACAAAGTGTTAAGGCTATAAGAAGCTAAAATATTCCACTCAAAACTGAAATTATGGCTGAATTTGTCACACAGTTTTGATTACACTATTTTTTTTCACATCAGAATGGTAATATGTCAACATTGTAAAGGTTTGAGGGAGGCACATCTCACATATGAGCACAAAAACCCAAACATCACGTTTATGAACTATAAAAGGATTTGATTACCTACTGATTATCTGCAGTTAAATCAATAGTTGTAATATGAAAATTTTTCCTTCTCAAAATCCTTATTTTTATTTATGAAAAAACTAGAAGATAGTTTATTTTTAAGCCTTCTCATAGATCAGTTTGTAAAAAATTTATACTTCTCTATTAAAGACAAATGTTTAATTCAGACCAGGATTAACCTGTGAAGCAATATGACCAGTATTGATGGTCACTTTTCCAGCAGGCACATTTCCTGCTTCTAATCAATATGATAGAAGGGTTAAATGTGGGTTCTGGAATCACATCACCTTGGTTTAACAAGCTTATGAACTTGGGCAAGTGAAAACTTTTCCCCGTGCCTTACTTTCCTAACTTTTAAAATGAAAAATCTCCTAAATTACTACACAGATTAAGTGAAATAGTGGAACTAAAATTGCTTATTGGCCAGGCACGGTGGCTCACGACTGTAATCCTAGCACTCTGGGAGGCCGAGGGGGAGGATCCCTTGAGGTCAGGAGACCAGCTTTAGCAAGAGGGAGACCCTGTCTCTACCAAAAATAGAAAAAATTAGCCAGGCATAGTGGCACATGCCTGTAGTCCCTCACTTGAGCCCAGGAGTTTAAGATTGCAGTGAGCTATGATGACAACACTGGACTCTACCCAGGGTGATAGAGCGAGACCCTGAATCACAAAAAAAAAAAAAAAACTTTTAAAAAAGTACTTATCATTAGCCTTCAGCATAAGCATTAAATAAAGGGTATTGATTATTTATCTAATCTGGTTTGTGATACGCCTAAATACCTACAACGAAAGAGAGCCCCTGTTTACATCCCATGGTCTTTTTTTCTGGCAAATACAATGTTTGTCTACAGTATATGCTTAATAAATGCTTGATGAAAGGAGGTAGGGAAAAATCCAAAGTGAATTCAAATTAATATAACACAAATGAAGATCCTAAGCGTTGAGGTAATAAATACTAAAGGAAAAAATTATTAGTGAGGAGAACATGAAGAAAGAGGTATTCAAGGAATGTCCTTGGAATGTTCTTGGAGTATTATTATTTTATAATTTTTTCATACAACTATAGTTTCATTTCTGAGGCATTTCACTGAAAAGCTATTCCAATTTTTCCCTTCTGTGGTAGACTGCAAAACATAGGCAAAATATACACTTAAAATATGTACACCTGGGAGGGGGGAGGAGGGGCTAGGCAAAAATCTACCTAACAGGTACAATGAACACTTTCTGGGGTGATGGGCACACTTATAACCCTGACTCAAGCATTACGAAAGTGATCCCTGTAACCAAAAACATTTGTACCCCTGTAATACTTTGACATAAAAAATAAAATAAAACAAATTTTTAAAAAAGCAAAAAAAAAGGTACACTTCATTGTATGTAAACTTTATATCAAAAGAAAAAAGCTAAATATTGAACTCCTGCTAAACATGCACAAAGTACTTAAAGTATTAATGTCTACAATTCACTTTGAAATGCATCAAAAAAATTAAGATGAATTGATAAATGGAGAGATGATGGATGGATAAATATGTGATTAGGCAAGTATAGAAAAATGTTAAGGCCAGGTGCAGTGGCTCATGCCTGTAATCCCAATACTTTGGGCAGCCAAGGTGGGAGAACTGCTTGAGGGCAGGAGTTTGAGACCAGCCTGGGCAACACAGGGAGACCCCATCTCTACAAAAAATTGAAAAATTAGGCAGGCATAGTAGTGCATGCCTGTAGTCCCAGCTACTCAGAAGGCTGAGGCTGGAGGTTTGCTTGAGCCTAGGAGTTCCAAGGCTGCAGTTAACTATAATTGGGCCACTGCACTCCAGCCTGGGTGACAGAGTGAGATCCTTTCTCTTACAAAAAAAAAAAAAAAAAATGTTCATAGGAGAATCTAGGTGGTAGGTATATGGGTAGTCACTTTGAAATTCTTCCATCTTGGCTGCCGTGACTGAAAATTTTCACAATAAAATGTTGGACGGTGGAGAATGGACACAAATTCCTCCCATTCCAATATACACCCCCCACTTTGCAATGTGATTTTTTCACTCTTCCCATAAAGAGGTGGGGTCTATTTCTCTACTCTCTTGATGTGAGCAGGCCTTGTGACTTGCTTTGACCAATAGAATGGAAAGACGTGACAATATGGGAGCGGAGTTCCAGGACTACGTCATATGAGGCCTTTATTGCTTCAGCTCTTCTCTTGAAATGCAGCCACTTCCACATGAATGTTCACTGAAAATAAGAGAGAACCAGGAGAGAGAAGCCCTGCCAACAGCCAGCACTAACCACCAGACATGTGAATGAACCTACCATCTTCGACCACCCAATCATACACTCCAGATGACCACAGCTACATGAGTGACCCAAGGCAAGACCAGCAGAAGAAATCACCCAGCTGAGCTCAAGCCAAATTGCCAACCCACAGAATCATCTTGGAATGGTTTATTACATAGCAATAGATAACTGACAACCCTTTTCTTCTTACTTTTAAAAGAAAAAGGAAAGCCACTTAACTATTTAAAGACAAACTTCTCTGTTTAACTTCCACCACCACCACCTTCCTTTCATGTCCTCAGAGAATGGGCGTTCCATTTCCCTTCTAAAACTACATCCTCCACATATATCCTTAACCCCACTGAATTCCCCTCTACTTCCTTATTAAGGATTACCTCCTTTGCATTGTTAATTTCTCCTTTACTAGCTTAGGGTCCTCTGCCATAAAAATGCTTATGTTTTCTCCATATTGAGGGGGAAAGAAATCTTAACATTCCCCTTTAGACTCCAGTAGCTTCCATTTTAACTTTCTTCTTTCATTGCCAAACTTCTCAAATGAGTGATCAGTAAAGTCCTTTCTTTATACATTCTGCCTTGGAAAAACTCTACTTGTCCTTCAGGGCCCAATTCAAATACTATCTCCTCTCAGAAGCTTTTCCTAAGCAACTCTTATCAGATTTCATCTTTTTAGATCAAAGATTTTTATCACAGTTTTTTCTTCTTTATTTTTGTCTACTTTTTGCTGTGTTTGCCTGCTCAACATCTTTGCTTCTGGTAGTAGAATCTATACCTCCCTTTTTGGAGACTGCTTATGTCCCTTTTATCTCCTGTAGTCAAAACAGAACTGGACCATCTCTACCCTGCACTTCACCCCCAACCCCAACCGCTCCAAAGGATACAAATCTGGCACTACAGAGTTACCCCAGGACTTCTACTGAAACTGTTTGAAAAGGAAGCTTTTTGTTGAAGTTGCTAAACTGATGCGATGTAAGCCTGGCCCTGCTGCAGCTATCTTTGCTACCACTTGAGGAGATGCTGCCTACAAATGAATCCAAGGTAGAAGAAAGCAGAGCTAAGATAAAATGAAATAAGATGGATTCTGGATAACATTACATTAAGCATCTGGATCCAACCATGCCCAAGGCCAATCTTTTCATTTATATAATAAACCAATAAATCCCTCTTTTTGCTTAAGCCAGTTTAAAATGGGTTTCTGCCACAACCAAAAACATCCTGATTAACACAGAATCTGTGAACCTCTTTCTACCCAAAAGAATAAAATACGTTTTTCAAGTGCAAAGGACTACTTGTTTATTTCTTTAGTTCCCCACAACATTTAAAAGCACCTATTGTCCAAACGGCAAGGGGGTTTCAGTCTAGGTCCAGTTCCTCGTTGCACAAAGATGCAATTATTGAGACAACAAGGATTGCCAAGAAATGAATTTTCAATACAGACATCTTGTCAGGAGAATGGGAGAAGTTGCCTCAACTCCCTCTCTCTAAGGGATATAATGGGCTTTTAAAGGAGGAACCATGTGCCTTATCATAGGCTTTTAAAGGAGGGGACACCTGCCTTGGGGCAGGCCCCGGTGTATCTCACAAGGCGCTACACGCATTGGGGGCAGGTTGTGGGGGATAGTGAATCTTGGCATTAGGAAATCTGCCCTGGTGCCTTCAGAATCTCAACTCCTTTGTCTTGTAGAAAATTCCAACATTTCAGGCCAGGTGTGGTGGCTCATGTCCCAGCACTTTGGGAGGTGAGAGGATCACTTGAGGCCAGGAGTTCGAGTCCATCATTTCTATGAAACAACTCAAAGCATCAAATAGTCAGTTAAGGGAGAGGATTATCAAAAACATATAGGGGTTCATGCAGCCATTTACACACCCTGCTTAACAAATACAGAACTTAATTTACTGAACATGGGTTTTAACAAGAAAGAATAAGGGCTATTGTACAGTCTTAAAGAAAGCATTTCAGTGGCAAAATAGTATGGATATACAGTAGGAGAAATAAGTCAAGTGTAATCACCTTTTATTGAACACCATAATATACTATTTTTCACAAAATCAGATGGATTAAAACAAAATAGCATTTTACAAAGAGATAAAGATACTTAACTATAATTCATCTTCTAATGCCAATTTGTTATTTAAGAATTCTCCTGGTTACCATATTTGGTAATGAATAATACAACATTGTTCTGAAAGGGGGATCTGGATTTTTAAAACAAGTTTTCGATAGTTTTTTCTTTGGAGAACACACTTGTTCTAAATATTTCAAATATATGTTAACTCTCATTTACTAACAGAAGTATAAAATTAATAGTTTGAAATATATTTTAATAGTGTGGGGTTTTTTTCACATCATTGATTTATTTGCTCACTCTATTTCTAGTACCAACACCCAAAGTAGTATAATGCAAAAGTAAATTCAACTCTAAGTAATCATTAAATGAGTTGTCTGCTAGCAACCAATTTACCATATTTTCATTTTCTAAAGAGGTTATCGTGCATGTATACTCTAATGGTAATAAAAGGATTTAACAGATTGTCCAAAGTAACCCTGTGCTTCAGCTATTTTTCTGAGGCTGCTGCACTGACATGCTCCATTAATTTTTTTTAAATAAAACTTCATTTCATGACAAACATTTAGCAGGAAATAATTTCCTACATGCTAATTCAAAATGAAAACTTCAATGCTAATGTTCCCCTAATGCAAGCAGGAAAAGACAATATAACCAGTATTTGAATGAGGACTGTACACCATCTGCCAAAATTTTCCCAACATAAAGTAACCCAGTGAAGATCACATGGCTGCAGCCACTTTAAAATTCTTCAAAAGAGGGCAATTAAACTATTCAGTTAAACTTTTGGATACCATTTGCATACCCCAAAACAGAAGAATTAATTTAAAAGCTCTCAGCTTCTTCTGTGGTAGACACTCATTTACAATTTAAATTTAAATCTCAGGAAAAAATAAAACAAGTCAGTCCTGCTACCCATCTAAATGCTTTCTGATCTTGAAAATTCAAGACACCTAAGAAAATGGAGAAACAATTATTAGAGTTCAACAATACAGATATTCCTCCTCTAAAATGAAAATGAACCTCCAATAAAAATAAATTATGGTACCTCCATGGAACTGAGTATTATACCACCATTAAAAATAAAATTATGAAGACTACAGTAACCATGGAACATGTTTGATAAAACTGTAGCAAATATAGATACTCTATGCTAAACATTACTTCAAGCAATGTATTAACTAATTTAATCTGCACAAATTTTACAAAGTATCTACCATTATTGTCCCTAGTTTACAAATGAAGAAATTAAGCACACAAATTATGTAATCTGCCCATCCCCATAGCAGCTAGCAAGTGGTAGAGTCAGGATTCAAATCTAGAGAGTGCTAATTCACCACGATATACTTTTATGTTATCTGGAATCAGTGTCTAAATTAATTTATCCATTATAAATAAAAACTTTCTTCCTCAATCGTACGGTTATTTCTTTCTGCATTAATAAATGTTATTGTCTCTTTTAATTCTATCATGAGGTAGTTAATACTGCTATTTAGTTATAATGTGCCAAATCAGTTAATTTATTATTACCAGATGACCAGCAAATTTGTAATTTCACTGAGGGCAAGAATTCCTTTTTTTTTTTTTTTTTACCCACACTCCAAAGACAGCTACCACAAGCACATTAGCTATCTAAATTTATACCAGAGGGCTCACCCATTGGCATAAAGAATGGTAGAAATCAGTTTTCATTGATAAAAAGAGTGACTTTCAAGACATGGAGATTGAGTGGAAATACTATGCTAACACCTCTGCCATTGCCTGAAGGGAGTCTATGAATGTGGCAGGCCAAACACCCTTGGGTGTGGTACCCCAGGCCACAGATTTGTTTACTCCTGTGGCCTGCCACTCAACAGAGGACATTGTGCCTGTTCAATGGTTAGTTGAATCCTGCCTCTTTTTTTTTTTTTAATTTCAGAATATTATGGGGGAGGGCAAGAATTCTTTACTTTATTCATCCTCTACTCTCAAACTTCTAATGCAGTTGTTGAATGAATGCATCAATGACTAGAGAATACAAGACACCATTTCCTTTTATCAAAAAGAAGCTCAAATTCTGAAACAAAAAAACTGGCTACAAGAGCTCACTTATTAATAATTCAACCTTTACTGAAAAAATCACATGGTTGAGTTTAAAATAAACAAGTGGGGGGAGTGTGGAGATTATCTTGAAAACTAGGAGGGAGATGGCAATGAAAAACTAAACATAGGAGGTGCTTCATCTGCGTTAAAAGGAAAAACCCCAATAGATGAGGAGATAATATTCTCCTATCTCAACTGATTCATGGAGGGGAAAAAAAAACCTCATGAAACAAAAGAAACTGAGTACCGTGGTACTAGGAACTATACAAACTTGTCACAAAGAGGAAATGGAAGAATGTCCAGGTATTGGGTATGATTAGGTTAGAGCAACACATCCAATAGAAACAGAATGCACATCCCATGTAATTTAAAATTTTCTTCAGCTACATTAATGAAAAGAAACAGATAAAAATTAATTTTAACAATATATTTTATTTAATCTAATATATCCAAAATACTATCATTTTAACAGTAAATCAGTATAAAAATATGAATGGAATATTTCATGGTTTTGGGGTTTGGTTTTGTTTTTTTTGAGACAGGGTCTTGCTTTGACACCCAGGCTAGAGTGCAGTGCTGTCACAGCTCACTGCAGCCTCAAACTCCTGGGCTCAAGAGATCCTCCTGCCTCAACCTCCTGAGTAGCTGGGACTACAGGCCCACACCACCACACCCAGCTAATTTTTCTATTTTTTGTAGAGACCAGTTCTCACTATATTGCTCAGGCTGGTCTCGAACTTCTGGCCTCAAGCAATCCTCCCACCTAGGCCTCCCAAAGTGCTGGGATTACAGGTGTGAGCCACCATGCCCAGCCTATGTTTTTTGTAAA
The DNA here is from genome assembly GCA_023783475.1 of Daubentonia madagascariensis. Lineage (NCBI taxonomy): Eukaryota > Metazoa > Chordata > Mammalia > Primates > Daubentoniidae > Daubentonia > Daubentonia madagascariensis. The sequence goes on along the minus strand of JAKFHU010001990.1, from coordinate 22,982,351 downwards.
TACTAAGTCTTTGAAATCTGGTGTATATTTTACACTTAGTACATCTCAATTTGGAGTAGTCACATTTCAAGTGCTCAACAACTCAAGGTGGATAGTGGACAGTTCAAGGTTAGAGTTTATAAGGAAAGAAACAGGAACAAAAAGCATGCTGAACAAGTATCATTACTTACTAGATAAGGAAAACTTTATCTTCCCAACTGTCATCCCTTTCCTCAAACCAATAAAATACCTCAAACGCCTGTTATTTTTAAGGTGAACAAAATGTTCTTTTTATTTTTTTAAGTCCCATAGATAACCTACAGCCTTTAAATAAGGCCTGTCTAGCCAGGCGTGGTGGCAAGCACCTACAGTCCCAGCTACTTGGGAGGCTGAGGCGGTAGGATCACAAGGCCAGGAATTGAAGGTCCGCTGAGCAACATAGCAAGATCTCATCTCTAAATAAATAAATAAATAAAGCCTGTCTTTTTAAAAATATATTTTTAAAAATGAGATGGAGGATCTTGCTATGTTGCCCAGGCTGGTCTTGAACTCCTGGCCTCAAGTGATCCTGCCACCTCAGCCTCCCAAGTACAGGCATAAGCCACTGCACCTGGCCTTAAAAGTGGAAAGATTGAAAAATTAATAAACTAAGCACCCATCTCAAGAAATTAGAAAAATAAAAGCAAAATAAAAGTAGAAGAAAGAGAAGAAATTAGTGATGTGGGAAATAAATATACAACAGAAAACTAATAAGACATCTGGTGACACTAATCAAGAAAAAATTAAGACAGTAATAAACAATATCAAGAATAAAAAGGGATATCCGACTGGCACAGTGGCTCATGCCTGTAATTCCACACTTTGGGAGGCCCAGGCAGCAGGGTCACTTGAGACCAGGAGTTTAAGACCAGCCCAGGCAACATAGTGACACACAGTTTCTACAAAAAATAAATAAATTTTAAAAATTCACCGGGTATGGTAGCATGCACCTGTAGTCCTAGATACCAGGGAAGCTGAGGCGGGAGGATTGTTTAAACTCAGGAATTTGAGGTTGCAGTGAGCAATGATGGTGGCACTGCACTCCAGCCTGGGTGACAGAGCAAGACCCTGTCTCTAATAAAAAAGGGGGACATCCAACAGATGCAGCAGACATAAAGACGAGTATATTATTAATGAGTTTAAGGAAATAAATTTTAAAATGTAGACACATTCCTAGAAAATAGTAACTTAATAAAACTGACTCAAACAAATGTGTAAAGTTGGATAATCTTATAACCATTAAAGAAATTGAATTACTATTCAAAAATATTTCCCTAGTAAAACTGCTGTGCCAGATAGCTTTATGTAAGGAAGAAATAATTACACTGTTTCACAAACTCTTCCAGAGAAGAGACAAGGAATATTTTCCAAACATTTTATGAAACTACTATAACTTTGATAACAAAATCAGGCAAAGATGAGGGAAATAATTACAACCAATCTTACTCAAGAACACAAATTTTATCTGTGTGCTCATCTGAAGGCAAAAAAAAAAAAAAAACACAAATTTTAAAAGTCCTAAACAAAATAGCAGCAAACCAAATCAAGTTGTGAATACAAAATGCAATTCACCACATCAATAGTTAAAAACTTAAAATAGAAAGAGTATATGTTCATTTCAGTAGATACTCTTAGCCAACTACAAACAGACGGGAAATTTGTTATTCGACCAAGGGTATCAGCAATAATCACACTTAATGCTAAAACCTTGAAAGCTTTCCCTTTGAGACCATGAACAAAAACCAGGATGTCCACTACTACTATCAACATTTTATACAGTCCTAGACAACACAGTGAGACAAGAAAAAGAAGTTAATAGAATCAAATAGGAAGAAATAAACTATTATTATTTACAGATAAAGCCGAAAACCTAAAGAAAATACAGATAATTGAGAATTACATGCCAGCGTTTAGCAAGGTTCCTGGATATAATACTAATATACAAAAATCAATTGTATTTCTATATACCTATACTAAATAGTTAGAAAAAGCAATTTTCAAAAAAGGTAATATTTACAAATAACACACACACACACACAAAATCCAACAAGTACCTAATAATATGTAATAATCTAACAAAAAGTTCAGGGAAAAATTATAAAACTTTACTGAGAAATATTAAGGAATATCTCAATATGTTATATTTTTCCATGTTATGAATTTGAAGACAATTTTATAAAGATACCACCTCTCCTGAAACAGATCTGTATGTTCAATACAATCTCAAAATATCAACAGACTTTTAAAATAAAATTTGCCAAGTGATTCTAAAATTTATATGGGCCAAAACAGCCAAGACTCTCTTCATAAAGAACAAAGTGGGAGGCCTTGCTACCTAATAAATATTTGTTATAAAGTTAATTTTACTTAAGATAGCATAGTATTTATGCATAAAGAAATAAATTTAAAAAACAAGCTAAGAGCCCAGAAACAGACACTTACCTAGACACCTGATTTAAGATAAAAGCACAGTAGAGCACAAGGAAAGGAGTCTTTTCATAAATGGTGCTAGAACAAAAGAAGGGAAAATGAAACCAACTCCTACCTCAATCCATAAATAAAAATCAACTCAAGGCAAACCAATCACCTAACTGTGAAAGGCACAACAATATAGTTTTTACAGTACATTATAGGAGAGAAACATTATGACATCAGAGAAGGGGAAAATCTCTTTAAAAAGATGTAAAAAGCACTAGCCAGAAGGGGAAAAGTTAATAAATTTGACTATAGTAAAATTCAGAATTTTTATTCATCAAAACACACCAAAGAAAATAACAAAAACAAGTCACAGAAGATATTTAACATAGGCCGGCCATGGTGGCTCATGCCTGTAATCCCAGCACTCTGAGAGGACAAGGCGGGAGGATTGCTTGAGGCCAGGAGTTCAAGACCAGCCTGGGCAACATATCGAGACCTCATCTCTACTAAAAATAGAAAAATTAGCTGGGCATGGTGGGTGCGCCTGTAGTCCCACCTACTGGGGAGGCTGAGGCAGAAGGATTGCTTGAGCCCAGGAGTTTGAGGTTGCAGTGAGCTACGATGACACCACTGCACTCTAGCCAGGGTAACAGAGTGAGACCCTGTCTCAAAAAAAAAAAAAAAAAGGATATTTAACACATAACCAAAGGACTCAAATCTGGTATAAATAACTCCTACAAATTAAAAGAACACTCTAAAAGAAAAATTGGCAAAAGACATGAACTTCACACAAGAGAAATCCAAACGGCCAATAAATGTGAAAAAGGCTCAATCTTATTAGTAATCAGGGAAATGTATACTAAAACCATAGCAAGACACCACTATACACATATATATAACACTGGAAAAAAATTAAAAATCATACAATAGTAAGTGATAAAGATATGAAACAATGGAAACACACACACTGGTAGGATGAATGTAAATTGGTACAAATGCTTCAGAAAACAGAGATTATTTGGGAAAGTTAAACATACCAATACTCTATGACTCAGCAATTATACTCCAGGATATATATCCTGGAGTGTGCACCAAATAAACAATTCATAAGTTTTAAATAACTTTTTTACGGTATTTTGTTACAATTGTTCTATTTTATTGGTTATTGTTGTTAATGTGTTACTTTACCTAATTTATAAATTAACTTTACCATAGGTATGTATGTACAGGAAAAAACAGCACAGTTGTGCACTGCATAACAACATTTCAGTCCATAATTGACCATGTATACAACAGTGGTTCCACAAGATTAAAATGGAGCTGAAAAATTCCTGTTGTCTAGTATTTACCATACTAGACTTTTAATCATTATCTTAGGTGTACTCCTTCTACTTATAAAAAAATAGTTAACTGTAAAATAGCCTCAGTCAGGTCCTTAAGGAAGTATTCCAGAAGGCATTGTTATAGGAAATGACAGCTCCATGCATGTTATTGTCCGTTAAGACCTTTAGTGAGATAAGACGTCAAGGTGGCCTAGGCTATGTGTGTCTTAATTTTGTTTTGGTTTTTTTTTTAGAGACAGGGTCTCACTCTGTCATCCAGGCTGAAGTGCAGTGGCATAATCACAACTCACTGCAGCCTCAAACTCCTAGGCCCAAGCAATCCTCCAACTCAGCCTCCTGATGCGTTCCACCTGCCTGGCTAAATTTTTTATTTTTTTTAGAGATTGGGTCTCACTATGTGGCCCAAGCTGATCTCAAACTTCTGGCCTCCCAAAGTGCTGGGATTATAGGTATGAGCCACTGCACCCAGCCTGTGTCTTAGTTTTTAACAAAAAAGTTTGAAAAGTAAAAAAATTAAAAATTTGAAAGGCAGAAAAAAACTTATAGAATAAGGATATAAAGAAAATATTTTTATACATTTGTACAATGTATTTGTATTTTAAGCTAAGTGTTGTCACAAAAGAAATTTTTAAAAGTTAAAAAAAATAAAAAGTTTATAAAGTAAAAAAGTTACAGTAAGCTAAGGTTAATTTATTACTGAAGAAAAAAAATTTTTCATAAATTTGGTATAGCCTACTCATACAGTGTTTAGAAAGTCTACAGGTGCACAGTAGTATCTTAGGCCTCCACATTCACTTACCACTCACTCACTGACTCACCCAGAGGAACTTCCAGTCCTGCAAGCTCCGTTCATGGTAAGTATCCTACACAGGTGTACCATTTTTCATCTTTTATACCATATTTTTACTGTACCTTTTCTATGTTTAGATACTCAAATACTTACCACTGTGCCTACGATAGTACAATAACATGCTCTACAGGTTTGTAGCCTAGCAGCAATACACTCTACCATATAGCCTAGGTGTACAGCAGGCTATACCATCTAGATTTGTTTAAGTACACTGATATTCACGCCATGACGAAATTGCCTAAAGTATGTACCCCTGTCATTGAGCAACACGTGACTGTATATATAGGGTTCGGTACTATCCAAAGTTTCAGTCATCCAATTGGAACACATCCCTGAGGAAAAGGAGGGGAGGACTACTGTAGTAAGATGTTACTACCAGTGAGAGAGATGCTTGTACACTCTTACTTACCACTGTATGTATATCCAATAAATTTACTTATTTCTATTAAATTAGAAAATCCTAATTCAATTATAGCTGATCAGGAAGGCAGCAATGTTTGGTGGTAGTTCTATCACGTACACAAGGAAATGTATATAAAAATTTATAGACTCTACCTTCAAAATATTTCTGAATCCAAGCATTTCTTCATTATGTTCCCACTACCATCCCAGACCAGTCAACCATCATCTCTTGCTCTTGCCTGGATTATTGAAATAGCCCTCTCTAACCTGTCTCCCTGCTATATTTGCAACTCCTCCATTTCCCATCTTCAGATTATCCTCAACACAGTAGCCAGAGTGATCTTAAAAAACCTATATCTTGTTACAACTTTCAATAGCTCCTATCTCATTCAGAGAAAAGGTAAAATCTTTACAACAGTCCACCAGGCACCCTAAAATTTGCCCCCTATTACCTCTCTCCTATAACTTCCCTCTGTTCTTATCACAATGGCCTCCTTCCTGTTCCTCAAGGACATTATGCTCCAAACTCAAGGCCTTTGCTCTTCTATTCCCTCTGACCGTACTGCTCTTCCCCTGAATAGCTGAATGGCTTTCTCCCTTGCCTCCTTCAAGTCTTCATAGAAAAGGTGACATTTGAGTAAAGTCCTCCCTGATGACCTAATTAAAAATGCAACTTTCTCCAACTCCCCTACCTATTACTTTACTTATTTTCTCCTTAGCATTTTGGTATACCAGCCAGTATACTATATATTTATGTATTTATTTTATTGTCTGTATTTCCCCTCTAGACTAAATTTCATGAAGCGGGGATTTACCTGTTTGATTCATTGCTGTATCCCTAGCACTCTAGTCTTAGAACAAGAAAGCTTTCATTCAAATATTTGTTAAACAAATAAATGAAATTAAATTTAATATGGACCAGATTAGGAAGCAATTCTTCACTGTAGGGTTCCTTCAATATTCTGCTAGATATTTAAGATACACAAAAATATCACATTCAAAATGAATATTTTAACCTAAGAGATACAATAAATAGATTTTTAATCCACTCTTGTATTTATTCTCATTTAAAGTATTTGGAAGCCATCTTAAATGTGCCACATAATAAGCCAACAATTTATTTGTCTGAGGGAAGAAAATCATGTGTATGCATTCTCAGAATTGTTCTTCAGAGCCACATAGTTCTTTTCAGTCAGACCAAAACACATTACTATTTTGAAGTACTTGTAAGAAATACAGTACACATCTGCTTGGGGGATTAAAAATACTGGCCTTGGGCTCAAAGAGCAATTTGGCTAGAGATAAATCTTTAGGGGTTATTTACGTGCAGCTGAAGACCTGAAGTCATGGAAGTAGTTGAGATTGCCCTGGGAGAATGCGTACAGTGAAGATAAAAAAGAGACAAGAAGGAAATCATGAGAGCCACTAATATTTAAGCAGGAAACAGAAGGTCAGAGGGAAATATAACAGGTGTGAGGACAGTTATCAGGGAAATATAGGAATAGAGTATCCTAAGAAGGAAATCGTCAAGTATCATCAGAAACTACAGAGAGGTGACATAGGATGAGGACTGGAAAAAACACACTAGATCTAAGAGCTCATTAGTGATTTTTAAATATTTTATTGAGACATAATTCACTTATAAAATTCACTTTCTTTTTTTTTGAGACAGACTCTCTTGCTCTGTTGCCCGGGCTAGAGTGCCGTGGCATCAGCCTTGCTCACAGCAACCTCAAACTCCTGGCCTCAAGTGATCCTCCCACCTCGACCTCCCAGAAGGCTAGGATTACTGGTGTTAGCCACCACGCCTGGCCTAAAATTCACCTTTCTAAAGTACACAATTCAGTTAATTTTAGTATCTTCAAAATTCCAAATTTCAGAATACTTTCACCACCCAAAAAGAAACCCTACACCCATTAGCAGGCACACATTTCCCCTCCCCCATTAGTGATTTTTAAAGAGGAGAGTTTTAGAGAAGTGTGGAAAACTAAAAGAAAAGTAAAGACCTAAAAGTAACAAGCACATATTACCCTTTCAATTCTTTAACAGTACAGTGAACTAGGAGAGAGAGGTAAATAGGAGGATGCAATTATCAGAAATGGCTGTTTAAAATGGCAAAGGCCTTCAACATGTGGCAGACTGAAGGGAAGGATTCAGGGAAAAGGATTAAGAGGCACAGAGATAGAAGATACATACTAGCTCAGATACTAGATATAGCTGAATAGGATACAATCAGAAGCACAGACGGAAGGGTCTGACTTGGAAAGGAAGAGACAACTTAGGAGACTGAGGAAAGTAAGGAATTAACGAAGTCAATAACTATTACTAAAATTGGAGGACTAGGGGAAGTCAATGGTAGGAAGCAGACTTACTTTTCACTATCTAAACTTTGGTACGGTTTTAAATTTTTCATCACTTGCATGCTTTACTATTTCAAAATAAAGATGATAAATATGTAATAGAGGTATTTTCGCTTATTAGGATATACAATGTGACAAAAGACTGTCACCCTCACCCCAACAACAAAAAACAAGCTAAAAAAATAATAGTTTTAAGACATATATGAGCACAAAGGACACAAAAAACCCTAATGAATTAAATTCCAGAAACCGATAGGCCCTTCATAGGAGAGAGAAGCCCAACGCTACTCTCATCCTTGGTACAGCAGCAGCAGGAGGAAATGTACTGCAAACAGAGAGAATAAACAAGCCAGACTTTTAACAAAATTTTTAATGCCACATGCAGGCTAGCATGATGGATTAAAATTCTCAAGAGTGTTATAAGCATCACCTGAGTGCTAAGAAGACAAAAAAAAAAAAGAAAAAAAAATTCTCAAAAGTGGTGGAGATAAAGCTGAGTGGGGTCTAAAGTGCTGGAATAAGACTTATAAGGAGTTCCAGGCTTGGAACAAATCTGTACCTACCCACCAGCTCTCCCAGAAGTCTTTGCTAAGTGCACAGGCAGCACACAGCAAGCTGGAGACAAGTCAGAGAGCTGAAAGAGATCCGCCTTGAAGTATGTGGGCCTCCAAAGGAGGGCTCGCAGGTGAGCAAAGAAGAAATTCATCTGAGGCACTCCAAGCTTTCAGCTACCAAAGGCTATGGATGAGGTAGAAGAGCTGAGAAAAAGCCCTCCAAGGCATTCCCGACCTTCACAGAATGTAAAATAGCTGGCCTCCAGAAGCAAGGGTAAGGGCAGCAAGGCAGAGATCTCCTGAGACACAGAAAGGCAGGAAGCAGGCCTGAAGAACAAAGATAACCTTCCAGGAACCTAAGAAGCTGGTAGCTAGGCTGGCAAAACAGATCTCTGGAATCATGTCAGTACTCAGATCCCAAATCTTGCTGAAGAGGAAGTCATAATTCTACCCCAAAGTATTTGAACCCAGTGGTAAAAATAAACTAAAGCTACAACAAAGTGCAGACTCATCTCACTTAAAAATCAGACTTACTCAATTTAGTGGTCAGACAGAATAACGGAAGTTTTGGAGGTAAATATGAAGTAAATAAGTAAACTTCAGGTTTTACTGTTGTTTTATACAAGTTGTCTGGCATACAATCAAAGATTATGAGGCGCACAAAGAAGAAAATGTCATCCACGGTCAAGGAAACAGTCAAAATAAGCAGATTCAAAGATGGCCCAAATGTTGAAATTATTAAACAGTAACTTTTAAAATAATTATGATAAAAATACTAAATGATCTAGTAGAAATGGTGGGCAACACACATATGAAAAGGTAGAGAATTTCAGCAGAGTGATGAAAACTATAAGAAAGAATCAAAAAGAAATACTAGAAAGGAAAAATATATCAGAAATGAAGAATTAATTAGATGGACTTAACAGCAGAAGAAAGGACTGGCAAACCTGAAGGCAGATCAATAGAAAATATCCAAACTGAAACAGAGGAAAAAAAGGAGGGGAGGAGATACAACAGCATGACTGAGTTCTATGGAACAATTTTAAATGGTCTAACAGAACATATGATTGGAGTCCAAGAAGGCGAGGAGACAGAATGGGACAGAAGAAATATTTGAAGAGGAAATGACCAAGAACTTTCCACAAGTGAAGAAAGATATCAACCAAACAAATCTAAGAAGCTCAGTGAAGCCCAAGCAGGATAAAAATATACCAGAAAAAGAACCTAATGAGGTTAAGAGTAATGTAAATCAAATAACTACCTGAAATAAATGGTTTGGTTCTTATTAATATTTATGGAGTTAGGGTCAAATCAATTATCTAGAGCTGTGGTCCCCAACCCCTGGGCCAAAGACCAGTACTGGTCCATGGCCTGTTAGGAACCAGGCCGCACAGCAGGAGGCGATTGAGCAAAGCCTCATCTGTATTTACAGCTGCTCCCCGTCGCTCACATCCCCCCCACCCCTGGATCCGTGGAAAAATTGTCTTCCATGATATTGGTCCCTGGTGCCAAAAAGGTTGGGGACCACTGATCTAGAGAGTCTGTTCCTAAAGAAACCAGGGAGATTATGTTTTAATTTTACAGCCCGTGTAGTAAAGAATTTTGCCTTGCCCAAAGAGAGGTCTTGCCTTTGTTTTCCGCTTTAATCTATGTCATACCTGATAGAAGTGTCTTTGTTTAAGTTGGGGCTGGCCAGCCAGAAAGACCAACCACGTGATTTAGGGGAGACTCTGGGTCACCCAGTATCAGTCTGAATCCAATCTAGAGGCTGAGTTCAACCATGTGGGCAATCCATTAATCATGTCTACGTCACGAAGCCCCAGTTAAAAAATCAGGACACTGAAACTCAGGTGAGCTTCCCTGGCTGGCAATACTCCATGCATGTTGTCACACATTGATACTGGGAGAGTAACACATCCTGACTCCATGGGGAGAGAACACCAGAAGCTCCGCGTTTGAAACCCTCCTAGACTTGCTTCATTCTATACACTCCTTTCCTTGATTTTAACCTGTATCTTTTCCCTGTAATAAACTGTAAACCTGAATATAATAGCTCTCAGTGAGTTCTATGCATCCTTTTAGCAAGTTATCAAACCTTGGGTGTCCCTTGCCTCCAAACTTGCAGCTGGTGTCAAAGTTGAGGGTGGTCTTATGGAAGACTGTGCCCTCAAACTGAGCAGATCTCCATAAAAGTCTTAGGTTCAGTTAATGATGAAAGCTAACCAAAAACTCAGGCTTAACAGAAATGTATGGGCCCACCTATTTGGTCAACCACATGTTTATAGATGATACTCTTGCTCTTCAGGAAATATTGCTGACATAGTAAAGTTATATTCTCTAAGCTAGACCCAACCTCGTGGACTACTCTAAATCAGAACAACCATAAACTTTATTTAACAAGCTGAATAAGCCACACTACTATACTGTACTCATCTCCATATTTAATAAAACCCTTTTAATATATGAAAAAATAATTGCTTCCAGTCCATCAACTACAAAGAAGCCCCACAAAACAACTATCATTGAAAGACAATGTTATTTATTAAACCATTCACAGCAAATATATTGTTTAACCAAACATTCAGCTAACTATTATCTAATAAATGTTTTAATAGTTCTTTGCTATGGTTTGAATGTCCCCCCAAAACTCATGTTGAAATTTAATTACCATTGCGATGGTATTAAAAGGTGGAACCTGGCCAGGGGCAATGGCTCACACCTGTAATCCTAGCACTTTGGGAGGCTGAGATGGGAAGACTGCCTGAGGCCAGGAGTTTGAGATTAGCCTGAACAACACAGGGATACCTGTTGTCTCAACAAAAAATAGAAAAATTAGCCAGGCATGGTGGTGTGCACCTGTAGTCCCAGCTACTTGGGAGGCTGAGGCAGGAGGATTGCTTGAGTCCAGAAGTTTGAGGTTGCAGTGAGCTATGATGATGCCGCTGCCCCAAAAAATGAGGTGGAATCTCTAAGAGGTGATTAGGTCATGTAGGCTCTGCTGTCATGAACAGATCAATGCCATTATCGCAAGAGTGGGTTAGTTATTGCAGGAGTGGGCTCCTGATAAAAGGATGAGTTTGGTCTTCTCCCGTGCTTGCTCATGCCACGTTATAACACAGCAAGAAGGCCCTCACCAGATGCCAGCACCATACCCTTGGACTTCCCAGTCTCCAGACTATAAGGCAAATAAATTTCTTTTCTCTATAAATTACTCAGTCTGTGGTATTCATTATAGCAGCAGAAAATGCATTAAGACATTCTTCCAACAAAAACTAATCCTGAAACAAGTTTTTTCCCCTGGAGTTAGAAACTGACATTCCCTAAAGATTATTTCCTTAGAAATCAGCTTTGTTATTCAATCAAGTTCTATATTTGAAAAGCATTCTTTAATCTAAAGGTGTTAAAAGAAATTCAATTTTAAAATTGCTAAATATAGGTATCATGGACTAGCAAATGACAAGGACTTTGAGTTAGAAGAAAAGGAGAACTGAGTTCTTGCCCTAGCTCTATTATTAATTAGCTATTTCAACCTGGATTGGGCACTTTACCTTTCTGGGCATCAATTTCTCAAGTAAATAAGGTGGTTAGACACTGGATAATAAGATTCATTCCGACTCCTAGATTTTTATTATATTAAATTTGACTTATAAAATTTAATCCTTTTTTCCCAAATTTAGATATGTTAAATGTACAGTTGTATTTCTAGGTTTATTAAACCATTTACAGCAAATATATTGTTTGACTAAACATTTAGCCAACTATTATCTAATAACTGTTTTAATAGTTCTTTGCCATGGTTTGAATGTCCCCCCAAAACTCATGTTGAAATTTAATTACCATTGTGACAGTATTAAAAGGTGGAACCTGGCCAGGGGCAATGGCTCACACCTGTAATCCTAGCACTTTGGGAGGCTGAGGTGGGAAGACTGCCTGAGGCCAGGAGTTTGATGGGGTATGATACAATGAAACTTCCTCATTTGAACCTAACATAATTTAGTCTGTGGATCTCTAGTGAAATATTTTTTGACAAAAATAAAGAACAAGTTAAATCACTAAGCTCAACTATCAAAAATTTAAAATCTCTCTTAAAAAATCTTAAAATCTCCATCTATTAAATTTAACATACCTGGGGGTGAGGGGCTGCTATACTCAATTATTAGGTGTAATAGGAAGCCAAACATGGATTTCAGGCAGGCTCATTCATGTGATCTGATTTATATTGCTCAAAGATCCCTACTGCTCTGTGGAAGATAGATACAGGAACACAAAAATGGAAGCTGTGAAACCAATTAACACATAACTGAAATAGTCTAGAAGAGAATCAATAATGATTTGGACTAAGGTGATAGCAGTGGAAATGTTAAGAAGTTGTTTGATTCAAGCAAGCAAACAAAATGATAAGCTTGGACAGTAATGAAAGGGGAGGGAAAAACCCCAGTAATATAAGAGAGAATGATTTAGTTGAGGGGACACTATTTTTAAAAAGGCAATGAGGGAAAAGAAGAAATTGGAGACTGGGTGCAGCGGCTCACACCTGTAATCCTAGCACTTTGGGAGGCTGAGGCGGGAGGATTGCTTGAGCTCGGGAGTTCGAGACCAGCCTGAGCAAGAGTAAGACCCCCATCTCTATAAAAAATAGAAAAATTATCTGGGCATTGTGGCACGTGCCTGTAGTCCCAGCTACTCAGAAGGCTGACCCAGGATGATCTCTTGAGCCCAGGAGTTGCAGGTTACAGTGAGCTACAATGATGCCACTGCACTCTACCGAGGGTGACAGAGTGAGACCGTCTCAACAACAAAAAATTGGAGCCAGAACCTGGACATAAGAATGAGCCATGGGAAAAGCTTAAAAGGAGAGTCTTCCCAAGTTTCTTCACAAGTTTAAAGATGGGTGACCCTAGCCTGGCTCCCACTCCATTCTTTAACCTCCATACCACTCTATTCTTATGATTATGCATCGTACAAATATTAGCACATTCATAAAGGGCTTAATTCCCCTATTTTGTAAAAAAACAATGGCTACAGTGTAGTCTAATAAGCACAAGCAGTCATTACCCCACCTTCAGCCCTTAAGAGCCTCTGTCTACGTGTTTGAGAGGACAACAGGATGAGGGGATATAGTCACAGCAAGAGGTTCCTACTGAAAGACATTTTGCTGACCAAGCAGTTTTCAATCTAACTCAGAATCTGAACAGTAGTACTGCTTTATGGAGATAATTACTGAACTTTGGACTACTGTATTAGTCATTCATTTGACATGAATCATTAAATAAACTTTGACATTACCCCAATTCCAACATGACAAATTACAGTAAAGCTTTTGTGCTAAATGTTATGGTATATGCTTGCATTTCCAACATGGCTTAAGTTAGGGAAAAAAATAAAACTGAGTTGCAACTGAGAAACTCCAAATAGGGAATAATAATAAACAATGAAAAAATGGCATGAATACTTTTGGAATTTTTTCCCCAAACTCCATCAATTTCTATGGCTAAAAAAATCTTGTTTTCACATGACATCAACATGTGCATGCAATTTTTAGTTTTGTAGAACAGTGATAACAGAAAGGAGAAAGAATCTGTAGTAGGCAGGGCACAGTGGCTCGTGCCTGTAATCCTAGCACTCTGCTAGGCCAAGGCAGGATTGCGTGAGGCCAGGAGTTGGAGACCATCCTGAGCAAGAGTGAGACCCTGTCTCTACAAAATATAGAAAAATTAGCCAGGCACAGTGGCGCATGCCTATAATCACAGCTATTCGCAACGCTGAGGCAAGATAATCGCTTGAGCCCAGGAGTTTGAGGCTGAAGAGAGCTATGATGACTCCACTGCACCGTTGCCCAGGCAACAGAGCAAAAAAAAAAAAAAAGAATCATGTAATAAGAAGACTACAGGTCAAATATCAGACTTCCCTCTTATTAACTGTGTGATTTTAAGCAAGTTACTTAATCTCCCATTGTCTTTAGTTTTTAGTTTTCTCATCTGTAAAACACAGATAATATAGTGGAAAAAATTTATATGTATGTATATAAAATACTTAGTATATGATAGGCATTAAAAAATACATTAAATTCCTTGTGAACTAAACTAAAAAAAAATACATTAAAAAATAAATACATTAAATACATAAAAAATACATATATCTGTCCAATCATTAAAACAAGCATTCCTACCATTAGCTGGGTACAGTGGCTCATGCCTGTAGTCCCAGCTACTCAGGAAGCTGAGGCAGGAGGATTACTTGAGACTTGGAGTTTGAGGCTCCACAGGGTGGGCAGGTGAATAGCCACTGCACTCCAGCCTGGGCAACACTGCTAAGAACCCATTAAAAAAAAAAAAGGCATCTTATTGCTATTAAGACATAAAAAGATGCTCAACATCATTAGTTAACCTAATAGAATGGCTATAACTAAAAAAAAAGAAAGAAAATAACAAGTGGTGCCAAGGATGTAGAAAAATTGAAGCCCTCATACTTTGCTGATAGAAGAACATAAAATGGTACAGCCACTTTGAAAAACACTTGCTGTTTCCTAAAAAAATTTTAAACACAGAATTACCATGACCCAGCAATTTCATTCCTAGATATATACCCAAAAGGACTGAAAACAGGGAACCAAATACTTATATGCTAATACTCATAACATTATTTACAATAGCCAAAAAGGTGGAAACACACCAAGTGTCCATCAACGAATGGGTATACAAAATGTGGTATATACATACAATGGAATATTATTCAGTAATAAAAAGTAATGATACATGCTACAACATGGATTAACCTTGAAAACGTTATGCTAAGTGAGATAAGCCAGTCACAAAAGGACAAACACTGCATGATTCCACCTACGTAAAATATCTAAACAGGTAAATTCATAGAGACGGGAAGTAGATTAGTAGTTACCAGCGGCTGGGAGGAAAAGGGAGTCGATAGTTACTGCTTAATAGGTAAAGAGTTTCTGTTTGGAGTGGTGCAAAATTTTGAAAATAGACCGTGGTGATGGTTACACAACAATGTAACTGTAATTAATGCCACTGAATTGTACACTTAAAAATGGATAAAATGGACTTTCGTTATATATAATTTACCACAATAAAAGTCATTAGAAAGTCATTACCTTGACAGAAACCTTCATGGTTTCCCATCTTCAAAAAACTTAATTCTAGAACCTTGCAGGTTTGACAATTTAAAAAAATTGTTTACATACATTAAAAAATAGGGGAAACCATGTCCAGGGTTTATGGTAATTCTTTGTACTATCTTCACAATTTTTCTGCAAATCTAAAACTTCACAATTTTTCCATAAATCTAAAACTTCACAATTTTTCCATATATTTTCTAAAAAATAGTTTATTAAAAAAAGAGACATCTTACTGAATCTCAAAAGCATTATGCCAAGTGAAGGCCAGACTCAAAAGGTTATATGCTGTTTGATGCCAATTTTTATGACATTCTGGGAAAGGCAAAACTATAGGGATAAAAAACAAATCTGTTGTTGCCAGGGACTAGGGGGTGGACAGAAAGGATTTACTACAAAAAGGACTTAAGGAAACTTTTTGTAGTAATGGAAATATTCTATATCTTAATTGTGGTGGTGGCAGTTACACGACTGTTACTGTTTTTCATAATTCACAGAACTGTACACCTAAAATGGATGAATTTTACTATATGTAAATTATACCTCAATAAGCATAACTTCAAAAAAAAAGAATCCTTAACAATTACAGTATCATGTCATGCATTTCAATACACGCCGAATTCTACTCTGATAAATGTCATTATGAGATCTACTCAGATGAAACTAGGCTATTCTGTATTCCCTGGAGCCAAAAGGCACCTTTTCTCATCAAAACAGTTATAAATTACATTATGAACACATACAAAGTGACTTAGTAAAATCTGTGTAGTTATGGCTACTCATAGCACGATGGTTTTATTTATAGAAATAATTAGGTCTCCTTCAGAGCTTATCTTGGGGGGAAAAACACATGTTCACATAATTCCCAAAACTGTAAATATGTTTGGAGATAATGTATATAATATAAAATATGTATGGAGTAATGTTAAAATGCAAATAAAACATTTGAAAAAAGTGTTTTCCTGTTTCTTAGACAGGCGTTTTCAAAACTGTCTCTCCCTCTCCCATCAACATCCATGTTCTTTTCCCACCTCACCAGAAAGTAAGTACCTTCATTGATTTTCCTCTCCCCCCACCCATTTCCCACCCCCTTTTATCTTGATAGAGGATTTTATCTTTGTTTTTTCCTCTCATTCCACAGTAGAACTTTAATAATACTTAAAGTTAATAATACTTAAGTACTTTAAATAATACTGGTATGTTCTAAAGGTAAACTGTCAATTTCTGTTTTTATTTCAAAAAATACTTTTTTAAATGTCCTGTTACAATTAGGATTTCCCATACTGTAAATTTTTTAAATTTATTTTCTTTCTTTAACACTGCCTATTCCTTTCTCTTCTCACAGTTAAATTCCTTATCAAGTCCCTGTCCATTTCACAACAGGAACAAAAATTACACTACTGCTCATTTATCGTCACCAACCTCTCCTTCAGCTCTCTTAAGCTTCCATGTCTACCACATTACTCAAGCTACAACGAATTCATAGCACTAACATAAGATTTCCTGAATCATCCAAATAATATAAAAGTTCTGACCACTAGCCTATAAACTCTTCACTGGCAGATGTCTATTTATTCTCATCTTTTACTTCACCTCTATCCTGTCCCCATCATTTCAAGTAAGCCTTGTAAATCCTTCCTTAAGCCTACACTTTATCTTCCCTTAGCTAAGTTTTCCCCCAAGTTGTTCCCTGTGTATTGAAATAACATTGGCCTTGACACCTCATCACCTTCTTCTTCCCTTAGTAACAGTTTAAGATCTGAACTTTTCAATCAAAAAATCAAAAATCTTGTCTAATTAACTCTTATCTATTTTCAGTGTAACTCTATTACCCCTTACATCTTTTCTTTCCCATTAACAATTTTTTAAAATAACTACTTTTTGCTATATGGATTGTAGCTGGTCTGTCCTATTTGGAATATAATCTTCCTAAAGGCAGGAAGTACCCATTCTTTAATACATACTCCAAAAATCTGGTATTTACTATATATCTAAATACTTGAATACCATATGAAGAGATGCAATGAAAATAACACTGGGCCTACCATTGTAAGACTTGGGTTCAAGAAATGCTGCTAACGTATTATGGTAAACAAGTCACGGCTGGGTGCGGTGGCTCACACCTGTAATCCCAGCACTTTGGGAGGCCAAGGTGGGAAGATCACTTGAGGCCATGAGTTCGAGACCGGCCTGGGTAACATAGTAAGACCCACCTCCCCCATCGCTAAAAAAAATTTATTTTCATTAGCTGGGCATGTTGGTACTCACATGTAGTCCTAGCTACTCAAGAGGCTGAGGCGGGAAGATCACTTAAGCCCAGGAGTTCAAGGTTACAGTGAGCTAAGATTGTGCCACTGCACTCCAGCGTGGACAAAATCTTTAGGCCTCATCAAAATGAGAATACTTGCTGTATTTGCTTCATAGGTAATAAGGTCTTGGAGGGAAAAAAAGCATCAGCTAAGCTATAATAATCAATCAATACAAATATAAGGATATTTATTATTGTTAGTGATAGTCATTAAAATAGAATCTTGTCTAAATTAAGCCCCTAGGTTTTTTTTGTTTTACTAAACTCAATGCACAGCAAATTAGGTTAATCAACACTATAATAACCTAACTGTTGCACTGTAAGACTAACAGAAAGCTTTATGTTTAACAGTAAGGATGGTAATTACATAGTATCCCAATGTATTCTCAAGGTTAAAAGATAAATACTCACTGCTAAGCCAGTAATAACTGCCTTCAAATCTATTAAAAGAGTGTTTAAAAATCCCATTTGTTTTTGTACCCAAACAGCAAAATCTAAAATTTTAAGAAATCCAAAAAGTAGTTTAAAATTGTGTAAGTCTCCTTTTAACGGTCTAAAATGTCTATGTGTACTCTCTCATTGTGTTTTGAATCCATCATGTTAGAAATAATAGATTGCAGAGAAAAGGAGGGACACAAAGTATACCATCAATGCACAAAATAAAGATATCAAAAAATGTGAGTCCACCACAGAGGCAGGGAAAATAAATAATTTTCTTCTATTCCCAGCCATAATCCTATGAACAACCTGAAGGACACCTACAGCAATATTTGCAAGTATGACCATAATTTCCATCAAAAGAACATCATAAGAGTACCATCAAAATTATTAGAAATTATAAATTACCATTAATAGATTTCTCATAGGAGTTGCTTTTCCTTTTTAAGCAGGAACCCAAGATAAAATAGTAGAATTTCCATACTCTAGATCTACATTGTCAAATATGGTAGTTACTAGCTACATGGAGCTATACTGAGTGCTTGAAATATGGGGGTTATGAATTGAGATGTGTCATGTGTAAAAAATACACCAGATTTCAAAGACTTAGGGAAAAAAATAATGTAAAATCTCTTACATATGTGCCCCATTTGTGACTCACATATTTCTACAGGACAGCACTGCTTTAGATGTAGTCAAATCCTGAATAAGAGAATGAATACCAGAGGTATTAAGCAGCCTGCTCAATATCTCACTGCTTGGTAGAAACAGAGCAGGGCCTAGAATCTGATCACTTTCATCTATCCCACCCTCACTAATAGAAGGAATTCACCCTTTAAAACTCAATTTGAGCATCATCTTCCTCATCAGACCCACTCATTCCCCCTCCATCTCGCAGCCCAGATGACCATATCCTTTTCAGCACTTTGATCTACCACTGTTATAATTTGCATGTTTGTCTTCCAGATGGACTATAGCAGCGGTCCCCAACCTTTTTGGCACCCAGCGCTAGCATCACCACCTCAGCTCCACCTCAGATCATCAGGTATTAGATTCTCATAAGGAGTGCACAACATAGATTCCTCACATGCACAGTTTACAGTAGGGTTCATGCTCCTATGAGAATCTCATGCTGCTGCTGATCTGACAGGAGGAGGAGCTTATGCAGTGATGCCAGCTATGGGGAGCAGCTTTAAATACAGATGAAGCTTTCCTCCACTGCTCACCTCCTGCTGTGCAGCCTGGTTCCTAACAGGCCACCAGTATTGGCCGGAGGGTTGGGGACCACAGTACTATAGAACTTCATGAGGTCAAGCAATGTCTCATTCATTTTTCTATCCCTGGAACCCCTGCAGTGCTAGGCACCCTTGCAGGCCCTCTGGAATGCTAATATCTTTCAGATGGTTTATTTTTAGCCCTACTCAGGTATTCATATCAAATCACCTACAATGCGAATGCACTGCACTAAAACATTCACCTTTAACATATACCTGCCTTAAACTCTTTTTGGAATATGGTAAATTAATAAAATGGATAGTTTATGTTATCAAAGCAAGACAAGTTACAAAGCATTTTTAAAAAATGCTCTACACTACTGGTGCTCTGAAAGTCTGGCATGATCCTCTGATAAGAGTTCCGAGCTCTTGGGAAGTTCAACACTCTTTAGGCATAAATTCACTTATTGAATGTGCTTACTAAAGTGCAAAACTTTGTGCTGGACTAAAGAAAGATTCCTGGACATAGGAATTGATGCAGCAAGCTTCAATTAATTGAAAATTTTAGAACTATTAATGACAGACGGAGAAACAAAAAAACATATACTTAATATACAGCTCATTACAGAAAGTTATAGTAGTTTCTAAAACTCCTCAATGTAAGCATGCCAATTCCCATCAAAAGAACATCATATGAGTACCATCAAAATGACTAGAAACTGTAAATTACCATTAACACATTTCTTATAGGAGTTGCTTTTCCTTTTAAGCAGAACCCAAGATAAAATAGCAGAATTTTCATACTCTAGATCTCATATATACCATTAATATAAAACAGAAAAAATTGTAAAACCAGTGGATGAAACATTAAAAGACAGTTTGCAAGGAAAACTACAAGCAACATACATACAAAACACAAGTAGCAACAGAGATTTTCATAAGAAAAATATCTGCTCTAGAATCTATTAATTTAGCCAGAATTTATGGAATTTGTGGAAGAAGCTCCACATATGCTTTGTACCTACATAAAATCACTTTTGAACTAAATTTAACAAATAAAAAAACTCTCTATTCTCATTCAGTTATAATGCTTTTCAATACTGAAACACTGTCTGAATATTAAATAAGCAGGTATTTCAAAAGTTTGCATATCTCAACTAAGGTCCTTCAGTTTAATTTGCTACAGTGAATAACCGCACCAATCCCAACTATAGCAGCGCTGCTAAAGGAGTTTCTTGTGGAGACTTGAACCACAAGCCAAGGAGGCAAAGGTACAAAGTCTCTTCTGGAATCAGTATTCCTGGACCTCTGTGTAGCCTTCCCCCTTTATACTATGTCTTCACCACTTCTCTAAAAATAGCTTTCTTTTTCTTGCACCTCTTCCACTCTGTGGCCTTTGATGCTACAATATATATTAAACAGTTTTCCCAGCAGAGATTTTCTGCCTGACACCTACCTGGAAAGATATTAGGATACTCTTTAAAAAGTAATCTTGTTCAAAGAGGAAGGCCTCTTTCGTTTCACTCAATTCAAACACCCACTGTTTAAAACAAAAATATAATTATAACCTCAATTTCTATCAGGCCAATATAGGGAAAGAACTACCACAGGCTCTCTTTCACGTTGTCTCCAGACTTTCCTCTTCACTTAGTTTCTCCTTTCTCATTTCCCTCCTCAATCCCTGCTCCTCCCCGCAACCCCCGAAAACAATTCCACAGCTGGAGAATCTCGTATTTAAAGCCAAACAATTTAGTGAGGAAAATAAGTATGTGCTTTTTTCCTTCAATTATTTATCGTTCCTCCGTCACTCAGGAAGAGTTAAGCAAATATTTTTAACCTGACCGCCCTCCCAGAAAGATGATGCGCTAAATACACACCGAAATAATACTGTCTTCCCAAAGCAAGTGGATTCTCGGCAAAAAGGCAACGGGGGCATGGGGACGTCAGGGAGAAGAAAAAGGATCTTTCGCCCCTAAAGTCAGAGACGGAACAGGAGGCGAAAGAAGGGGCCACAACAGAGAAGTGCAACACACACTAGCCAGGACAATTTGACAAGAGAATAGGACCGGCCACTGCGGCTCCAGCCCTGTCCCGAGGGACAAGGGGGTGGCCTACCCTCCCCCTTTGGGACAAAACTAACTCCCAGGCTCACCCCTGCCCCCGACAAAATGGGCCTGTTGGGGGTGTGGGCCCCTAGCCCCTTCCGCAGGGCAGTTGGCAACGGCCTAGGTGGAAGCAAGGCCCGCAGGGAGGTGAGTCGGGCTAGGCAGCGCCAAGAGTACGGGATGGAGGGTCAGGGGCGGGCTCCCCGGGGGCTGGGGGCCGCGGCAAAGGAGCTTTCCATCCTGCGATCCCCGGGGCTCCTCTCCGCCCTCGCAGAGCAAGGTCCCGCGTACCGGCCCCAGCCGCACCGACCACTCCTCACCTCACGCTGCCTGAGCCTCCGCCTGTACCACAACCTGAGCTGCTGCAGGCGCCACAGTCCGAGCCATTTTCCCCTCAGCTGTCTCAGCCGCCGCCGAGAGCTTCGACCGATTCCACAGCCAGCCAAGCACAGCACGTCACTTCCGGCCGGGGAAGCACCGCCTCCCGCGCCCAGGCTTCTTGCAGATTGGCTGATACGACGACCTACCTGAGCTGGTGGGCGGGGCTGGGGTTCGTCTCTTAAGGCTTGAGCTGGAGTGCTGGGGGTTGGGGGTCGGCTCTCTCCCCGGGAATGTCGGACGCCCGTCTGTGCAGCCTCAGACCCCAGACCCGGGGAGGCGGCCCTACGGACACCCCAGCCGGCCACCTCTCCGGCCCAGCGTCCGAAGCCCCGCCAACTGGCATGAGCACCGAATGCCCTATTGTTCCTGTCCCCTCTCCCGGGACTCCGCACCCGCGTCCATCTGAGCTGTGGTTCTCAGATTTGTGGTCTTGGCCCCAAGCGGCGGCGAGATTAATTTGTGATTGGAAGACTGAAAGAAACAAGCAAGACAAAATCGTTCACTCCAGCATTTGTCGATTCCTCACGGTGCATCTGGTGCTGTAGAGTGTGTAATTAGTAGCCTGTCACATGGGTTGTGTAAAGTGCTTGATAGCATGCATGTAAAGCGCTCTCAGGTCAGTGTCTCATTTAATCCTCACAACAGCAAGGCGAGGAAGATAGCCCCATAATAATAACTCACAGCCAGACGGCTCATTCTACGTTACAGAATATCTTACCATAGAATCTCCATAATTATAACACCTTCTTCACGAGAATTGAATGAGATTATGCTTGTAAAGCGTTTAGCCCTCAAGTGTTAGATTTAAAAATTGCATAACCATGTGAAGCAGATAGGAAAATGATCCCCATTTACAGATAGTGAGCTGGGGCACAAAGATGTTATGGGCAGAGACATGATTCCTAGCGTTTTACAACAAATTGTCCCTTAATAAGAGAAGGGGGTCCACACCTTCCAGGCTCACAATCTAATGTAGACTGATTTAGGCTGCAATTCTCAGTTTAAATATATATATATAATATATATGTATACATGCATACATAAAATGAGAAGGCTCTAAGAAGTAGAAACTTAACCTCCAGCAAATAACGGGAAAGCAATCTGATGTCTGATTTTTTTTTCTTTTTTTGAAGGGGGAGCCTAGGGGCAGAGGAAGAATGTGGAGTGGATGAAGCCCTCTAATCACTGTAATAAACATGCCTACAGCCTCCCCAGAGATGGGAAGATTAGATGCAGTTTCTTTTCTATGGGAAGTCTAGAAGCAAATATGTGATTATTCCTTATGGCTGTGGCTACCAGCTCTCATACACCCAACCCTTCCTACTCCTAGCTTTCCACCTCCCCCACCCCCTCCAGGCACACGCACTTCCAGGCAAGGTTTACACACCCTAGAAGAATGTCCCTTAGAAATCCACTTAGTTCCACAGCATTGTTCTGCTTTATCTTCTGATCAAAGGAGGAATTTCTAGAATTGGCAGTCCTTTCACAAGATTAAAAGGGGCGGGGAAAGCGATATATCTCAGGGTGGTTTCCCAGCTTCTGCTCCAGAACTGAGTGTGCCCTCAGGAAAGAAGGAAGAGGCCTAGGGAGAGAACACTGAGTCTTTAGGGAAGCTTAACTGTTTGACTTTTTTGTATCTTTCTTATTTTTTTAACATGAGAAATATTTCCCCTGGGTTCCAGCAGCAGAGGGCCCTGGTCCTTGAGTCAGTTCCTTGTTGCAGTTCTGACTTCATTATTTTATTATGGCTTTTGAATGTCTGATACTTGGTAGGCTCTAATCAACCCAATAAGGTAAAGAGGGAGAAAAGGAAGTTTGATGGTTCTCCAGATTCCAAAAAAGCAGCATTCACAAATTGCCAGGTGACAAGAACTTGAACAGGTAGGCCTCCCTTAGCGTATCTTATCTGTCTGGCAATGGGAGACAGTTCGAACTGATGCTGCTGTCATTTGGAACCAATTAGAACATAGCTAGCAGCCGTTTCTCCTCTTTCCTTTCTTCCACTGGCTTCAATTTTTAGACTTAAAGGTAGAGAAAAAGATTGAGGAAGAGGCATTACACCTTTAAGTGTTCTAATCCTAACTTACCACAGAGCACTTCACAGTACCACATGAGAAATGGGCAACCTCTTTTACCACAAGTAAAAATAGTGGATGACATTTATTGAGCATGTGCTAAGGCCAGGCCCTGTTCTTAGTGTTTTATGAGCATTGTCTCATGAATTCCTCCAACAACCTTATGAAAAGGTATCATTATTATAACTTCATTTTATAGCTGAGGAATTTGAGGAACAGAGAGGAGAGTAACTTGCCCGAAGTCACACGGCTACTAAAGACCTGGGATCCAAACCTGGATCTGACTGCACAGTCCATGCTCTTTTAACCTCACACTGCCCCCAGTAGACCAAGGAGATTTTAACAGCTACAAAACAGTATTAATAAGTACTTATATTCCTCCTTCCTTTCCCAGTTCTGTTTTCCCACCCCAGTAGGACTCTGCTCACACTATACCACACAATCTGTGGTCTCTACCCCTAAGTCAGATAACACTATCATAGAGAAATGACACTCAGAACATTAAATGTGTAAATGATGAAAGGATGTAAAGTTTGTAGAAGGAATAGAAATGTTTGCCTTGTAATTGATTCGGGGGAAAAAAATATATTGAGCTCTACTTTCTATATATGTCAGGCACCATGCTTTGTCCTAAGGATACAGTGGTGAACAAGACAAGGCATCTCTGCCCTCATAGAGCTTAGAGTCTAATAGGGGAGACAAACATTAAATATCTCATTGAACAATCATTTAATCTCAATTGTGATAAGCAGTATGAAGGAAAACTACAGTGTTCTTTGATTTCGAATGGAAGGCAAGAAGGCCTTCCCTGAAAAAGTGAGATCTAAAGAATGAATATAAATTGAGTGAGGATGGGGGAAAAGCATACCAGGCAGAGGGAACAGTGTGTGCAAAGACACTAGGGGAGGAAGGAGCATGGTTCAGCTGAGGAACTGAAAGACCAGTGTTGTTGTCATACCAGGAACAAGGGGGAAGTGACTTTAGAGGCAGTGGTGAGGAAAGCAGATCATGCCAGGCCTGGGAGGCTGCGTTAAGAATTTAGGTCTTTATTCTAAGAATGAAGAAGAAGAACTCTAAGAACTCTCAAATGATCAGAGTTGAATTTTAAAAAGATTTCACAGGACTAGAAGGAGAATGGATTAGAGAGGGGCCAGAGAGGATTTGGGCAGCCCCCTTTGGAGGTTATTGCAACTGTGTAGGGAAGCAATGATGGTGGCTTGAACTTTGCGTAAGACACAATAAATATAAAGCTGACTGAGTCAGGAGTCCTGTCCTTGGAGATAGTCGAGTAGGGCAGAGGGACTTAGAAACAAGAATACTGTAGTGTGCTACAAGCTTTACTAGAGATATGTCCAAATAACTTTGGAAGCTCAGGGAGAAGACAGAGGGAAGGTGGCAAGTGTATTAGTTATCTATCACTGTATATCAAATTACTCCAAAATTTAGTAGCTTAAAGTAACAAACGTTTACTACCTCATAGTTTCTGTGGGTCAGGAATGCAGGCATGGCTTAGGTGGGTGTTTCTGCTTCAAGGCCTCTCATGAGATTACAGTCAGGGTGTCAGCTGCCAGTCTCATCTGAAGGCTTGAATGGGGGGAGATCCACTTCCAAGTTCACTTACGTGGTTATTAGAAGACCTTGATCACTCCCAAGCCCGCTCCACAGGGCTGCTTCACAATATGGCAGCTGGCTTCCCCCAACATGAGTGACCAAGAAAGAGAGCAAGAAACAAAAGTGTGTGAGAGAAAGCACCCCTGGTCAGAAGCCACAGTCTTTTTGTAACCTAATCTCAGAAATGATGTCCTATCACTTATGTCATGCTTTATTCATTAGAAGTGAGTCAGTAAATCCAGTCCACATTCAAGGGAAGAGGAATACACAAAGGTAGGACTACATAGCAATGTGAATACCAGGAGGTGGGGATCACTGGAGTTCATGCTAGTGGCATGCAGAAGGTTTCACAGAGGAGGTAGCACTTGAAGTAGTTGTATTGGAGTTTTTCAGAGGTTTCTCAGGAAGAAAGGCATTCCGGGCAAAGCAAAGCACATGTGGAAAGAAAGATATAGAAGCATGAAAGAACTTCATGTGTTTGGGGGTCTGCTGTTGGCCATTCCATGACCAGGTGAGAGGGGCTTAGGGAATATCATTGATTCACTTGAGGAAACTTTGAAAGTTTTGTCATTGGTTGAAAGATGATAAATTTACTTGTTTGAATTCTGCCAATATACTTGTACCTTTGTGAAAAATATATATGTATAATATATATACAGATATACAAGAATATATATATACATATAATATATATGTGTGTGAATATATACATATACTATATATACATATATAAAAGAATATTCATTGAAGCATCATTGTATTAGTTTGCTAGGACTGCCATAACAAAGTACCACAAGCTGGGTGGCTTACACAACAAATTTATTGTCTTGAAGTTCTGGAGGCTAGAAGTCTGAGATCAAGGTGCCAGCATGGGTGGTTCTTTCTGAAGGACCAACTTCTGAGGAAAATATCTGTTCCAGGCCTCTTTCCTTAGCATGTAGATGATTATCTTCTACTTCTGTCTTCATATCATTTTCCCTCCTTCAGTGTCTCTATCCAAATTTCCTTGTTTTATAAGGACACCAGTCATATTGAGTTAGAGCCCGTGCTAATGATGTTATTTTATCTTCATTACCTCTGTAAAGACCTTATCTTCAAATAAGGTCACATTCTGCATTATTAAGGGTGAGGACCTCAACATATGAATTTGAGGTGTTGGGGGACACAATTCAACCCATAAGCATCATATGGTAGAAAAAGTGTGAAAACAACCTAAAAATGTTCATCAATAGGGAATGGATTAAATAGGTTATGATATGTCATAAAATGGAATACTATGCAGCTGTTAAAAAGATGTACCAGTAAGGAGAAATTTCCAACATGGAATAATCTCCAATATATTTTGTTAAAGGAAAAAGCTTAGTTGCGAAATAATCTGTGGCATGCCAGTATTTATGTTTAAAAAAATGGAATGTGCTACAATAGCATAGGATACCTCTAAAAATAAATAAATAAATAAAAATAAAGCATAAAATAAGTTAGAAAAGTTTCAAGGGAGAATTAGCAACTGTTTCTTTAATGTGAATTTTAAAAGGATATATTTTTGTGCATCATAAAAGTAATATGTGTAGGCTATGATTCACAAGAGGAATAACCAACCTACTCTTTTCTCTCTCCATCTGAGAAATATCATAAAGAAACAGCTGTGACATGTACTTGGAAGAGCAGCTAACATTTGCTGAGAGATTGCTATGTGCTAGACACTAAGAGATCTAAAGGATTGACTCATTTAATCCTCATGACAACCTTATGAGGAACAATTATAATTCCCATATTACAGATATGAGGCACAGAGAGGTTAAGTAACTTGCTGACAGAACAGGGCAAGCTGACTCCTGAGCTCTTAATCATCTTACCATGCTGTCCTAGGGAATGCATTTCAATGGGTCTGAATGTTTGTCACCACTTTAGTGCTTTGGGAGTACAGCGGAGGGTGGATAAGGAAAAATACACAGTGGTGTAGAGGCAAGTATCAAATCCAATAACCCAGGGGTTTTCCTTTTTTGTGCCATGGACCCTTTTGGCAGTCAGGTGGTCTATAGATTGCCTACTCAGAATAATAATGTATTTACATGCAAAGGTAAAATACAATTGGAAACCAATTATATTGAAATATAGTTCTCAAAACATTAAATCAGCATGTGGGATATAATATACATCCTCCTTTATTAATGTATTAAAAATAAAAAGATCTAATCACAGGTCTAATGACTACCCCATAATTTCATAGTACTATAACCATAAATGATATTTCTTTTTTTAAAAATCATCTTACTGGTTTATTTCTAAATTAGAAAAAATATATCACGGCAATAGAACAGTGTTACAAAAATGTTTAGAAGAAATGGACAAATCACCCATAATCCTACCCCCTAATATAATTAAGGTTTGTAATCTCTTCTAGTTTTTAGCATGGAAATAACGCTTGTTCTTTGGCGTGCTTCTAATCAGATAGTGTGTACAATTTTGCTTCCTGCCTTATTTGTACAGTTAAAGCTCATAAAAATGTGTTGAGTAAATGAAGATTGATGCATAGTCTTCACAAGAACAAGGTGTACTATCTCTTCTCCATTTTTGTTAATATAAATTGTTTTCAATATTCTCTATTTATTTTTTTGAGGGGAAAATGGTTTATTTTTTTTTAATTTCAGAATATTACAGGGACCATAAATGATATTTCAAGATTCTTTTTTTTAGACAGTGTCTCACTCTGTTACCCAGGCTGCTGGAGTGCAATGGGCACAAGTGATCTTCCTGCCTCAGCCTCCTGAGTAGCATTACCACACCCAGCTAATTTTTAAATTTTTTTGTAGAGATGGGGGTCTAACTATGTTGCCCAGGCTGGTCTCGAACTCCTGGCCTCAAGAGATCCTTTCACCTTGGCCTCCCAAAGTGCTGAGATTATAGGCATGAGGCACTGTCCCCGGCAGTATTTCAAGATATTTTTAACTGTTATAATGTGATATAGAAATATCTGGGATAGGCCAGGCACAGTGGCTCACACATCTAATCCCAGTGCTTTGGGAGTCCAAGGCAGGAGGATCGCTTGAGCTGAGGAGTTCCAGGTTGCAGTGAGCTATGATGGTGCCACTGCACTCCAGCTTGGGCAACAGAGCAAGACCCTGTGTCTAAAAACTAAATAAAAAATTAAAAAAGAGAAATATCTGGGATATCTATTGGTGACAAAGTCGCAGATACTGTTAATACTACTATGACTTATTTCCTACATTTATAATGAAAGGAATTGCTAAATTTCTGTAAGAGGTTAGTAAAAATAAAGATGTGATTTTTTTTTTCTTCCCATCCAAGTTCATAGGCCTCCTGAATTCTATCCATGGATTTCTTTGGGGCAGAAGGGGTGGGAGAGGAGAGATCTGTGGACCCCAGGTTATGAATCCCTGCCAGCCAAACCTAGGAGCAATTTCTGGGTATACTGCAGTGACCCAACATAAGAACAAGAAGTAGGTAAAGAGGAGACTGAGGCAACTGAACAGGAATTCCTGGGAGTAGGGATTCAACGGTGTGAACTGATCACCCCTTCCCATAGCCTGATGACTGACAAAGGACAATGGAGAAATAAATGAAGTAAAATTATTTCTGTGATATCTGAGATAATTCTTTAAATGTATTTCTAACATTTCCCCAAATGCTGTGTATTATTACATAAATTTTAAAAGTTAAAGCAAATTTGGAAAAACCCAGTTACGAGTGGATGGGAGTCTGTTTTGACATCTTGAGGGTCTGTAGCTTTGGAACGAATGAGAGGCAGGGACCCTGGGCAGGATAAACACACTCGTGGTGGCAAGCCCTCCTCATTCTGCCATCCCCCACCACAGTAGCTTCAAAAATGGTTGTCAGACAACAAGATGGAGATCAGAGAAGAAGAACAATTTCAGAGCATGTGTGAGACAACCCAAGGTGCCCAGAAATGTACTGAAGCCCTACAGTGCTGAGGGCATGGATCAGCACAGTGAGGATAGCAATATAAATGTGGCATCATTTGTAACTAGAACCTGACAGTCAGAAGAAATTTTAGTTATTCTTATATGGAACCTGCATCTTAATAGCACTAGGAAGGTTTGTAATGATAACAATGATAGCTAACATGAATTGAACATTTACTACTTATCAGGCACTGTTTGAAGTACAGTACTTTGTGTGCATTAACATGTTTGATTCTTAGAGCAGAATAATGAGGTAAGTGCTATTAATACCTCCATTTTACAAGCAAGGAAATTGACGTACAAAGAGGCAGAAGTACATTCTTGACTGTATTTAATGCTTTATTGGCTATATCCTAGATGCTGTAATAAACTTTGAAATCTCAGTGGCTTAACACAATAGACGTTTATTTCTCTCTCGCATAAGCCCAATAAGAGGTTGGGTGTTGAGAAACCCAGACTGATGAAACAGTCTGCTGTCTTCAATATATCCAAGGTCACCATGAGGTTTCTTGCACCGGGGCTAAAGGTGAAATATATCCAGTCCCACTGGCCAGAACTCACTTGCTCATGCCTAACTACAAGGGAAGCTGGGAAATGTGGTTGAACTATGGTCCCACAGGGAAAGGAAAATGGTTTGGTAAGCAGCTAGCCAGTCTCTGTCATGCCAACAGATCAGATAACTTTATTGATTCAAGCAGAAAGTTTCCCTTCTTTTCAAAATGTGCTCTTTAATGAACTGAAACCACTTTTAGATGAGCTTAGTTCATGGTCTTTTGTTAGGAAGGAAAAGATAATTATTTCTCTTTATGCTGTGGATATGTTATTACCACTTAGCAGACACTTGGTCCTTCTATATAATTATTGTCAGAGAGCGTGGCTTGAGATCAACTCTTGTTACATTCAAATACTGTTTTTGATAACTGTTCTCCAACATTTAATTGATTTATTGCCAAAAAATGAATACAGCACATAAACTATGCTTATCTGGAAAGTAAATTTCTTAACTAAGTTATTAAGGTAGTCTCTTAACAACTGGGGCCTAGAATGATCTTGACTACACTTGTGTGGAAGAACTTTGGGGTCTGAGACATCGCCTTTCCATATGTTTAAGTGGGTGCAGATCTATTTTCTGAAGAAATTCTTGACGTTGCACATATAAACTTAGGCCCATTTCCAAACGGCAATAGGATGACTTTCTTTTTGAACTATCACAGTGTTAGACTCCTCACTGCTCTGAAAGAATGTCAGTCCTACCTTCAGCTCCATTGATTGTCGAAACAACTGTTAATCAGCAGCAAAAATCATTTCCATTCTAGCTTCTTACCAGAGAAATAACTTCAAACTCTTTCTGTACTTTATTCATCAAAAGCTCAGGTAAAAGAAATAATAGTCATTGAGCATTACTTAAAGGATAAGTAATACATCTATTTCTCCAGACATTGTATTTTATTTATTTTGTTTGTTTTTTTATGATAGGATCTCACTTTGTCACCCAGGCTAGAGTGCAGTGGCATCATCATATGTCATGGCAACTTTAATCTCCTGGGCTCAAGCGATCCTTCTGCCTCAGCCTCCCAAGTAGCTGGGACCATAGGCACACACCATCATGCCTGGCTAAGTTTTTTTAAATTAATTAATTAATTAATTATTTTTTTTTTTTTGTAGAGACGAGGTCTTGGTATGTTGCTCAGGCTGGTCTTTAACTCCTTACCTCAAGTGATCCTCCCACCTCGACCTCCCAAAATGCTGGGATTACAAGCGTGAGCTACCACACCTGGCCTTTCTAGACATTTTAAATGTTGTACCTGATTTATAGCTCCTAGAGTAAGCTGTGTAGCTGGACTGCCTCTGGTCCCTTGTAGAGTTGTTTTTGCTGAGTTGCATTTTGGCTTTAAGCACTGAAGTTAATTATAAGAGATGGCCCTAAGAATCTTACTGTTGTAGTTATTGTGGAGATATTGTGAGGACTTTGACCACCATGTCATAGAATGACTCATAATTACGGAAAACTTCTCTCAGATCTTATTACCAGGAAGCTATATTTCTCTTAAGAACTACTTTATTTTTATTATAGGGACACTGAATTTCCTCATTGTTCGTATTTCCCTATTGCTTTGTCCCTGGAAGCTCAGAATCAAATTTACAGCCCAAATCTAACTATTGTCTAGGACTGTATAATATGCACTTTTGTATGTCATTGTGACAGCTGGCTTTAGCTTATGTTCCTTCTCCTGTTTGCCCTTACTTTTCCCCTTCACACCAATTACTTAACCCATTAATTTACTTCATGTTATATTTCTATAAATTGCTTTTAAACCTTTGGAAACATATAAGCCATATGTTTGAACATTTATTTGCATGTATGTGTTTATACATAAAGGAAGACTCAAGTATTTGAAATAAGAAATAAAAGATGTTGAACTGCATGTTTCCTTAAATACTATTCCTGAATATCTTTCATAAGGATAAGTTTTGCTTTGGAATTCATGTTTGTTTCTTATACTCTACTGCTTCTGACGTTTGTCCGCCAATTCATGCTGCAAACCCCTCCTGCCGTTGCTTTCTCTTAAGCCATTCCCCGCTCCTTCCACTCCTCATCGCCAAATCTTCCTCCCAGGGCCTCAGCACTTGCTGCTGTGTCAGCCTGGAATGTTTTTTCCTGACAGGCTCCTTCTCATCAGCTCCTTCTTGATGGCTTCTCAGAGAGGCTTCCTAACCCCATCTTCTCTAAAGCTGACTTGTATCGCCTGCCTACCCCACCTCATTAGTTTCTCTCTCAACACCCTGTTTCTTTTCTTCATGGCACCACCTTCTGTCATTTTATTAATTCACTCGCTAGGTACCTGTCTTCCCTACTAGAGGGTGAATTCTATGAGGGCAATTACCACGTCGTTTGCTTCATCCAGGTCTTTAGATGCATGAATAAGTGGTCCAGACTAAGAACTGGAGAAAATCTCTTCTGGCTTTTCTATACCCTAAGAAAAGTTTCCTTTTCTGAACTCCTGCATTTACTTCTGTCTGACCAGTGGTGTCATCGTAGCTCACTGCAACCTCAAACTCCTGGCTCAAGTGATCCTCCTTCCTCAGCCTCCCAAGTAGCTGGGACTACAGGTGTGTGCCACCACGCCTGGCTGATTTGTTTAATTTTTTGTAAAGATGGGGTTGCTCAGGCTGGACTCAAGTGATCCTCCTGCCTTGGTCTCCCAAAGTGCTGGGGTTAAGGCTCCAGGCCTTACCATAAACTTTCTCATCTCCCATTTGTTCTCCTGAAAATCCACTTTGCCTTCCCTTAAGAAACCTATTTATCGTTCCCATAGGAGTCATTTCTCTCTCCAACTTTTCCCCTGCTAAGTTAGGTATATACGCCCCAAATTCTAACCACCCCTTTGTGTGTTACTTATCACTGAGCTTTCCCGCAGAGTAGAGGATGGAAAGGTTTGAAATGACGAAAGAAGGGCAAGAATGGGAGGTAGAAAGGGAGCTTACATTTACTGAGAACTTCTTAGATTAGGCACAACAAGAACCAGTGAATGCACGTCACAGGAAGGTGTATTTCTTCAGCTCACTGCCACTTTTTTTTTGAACAATGAGAAAGAGCCAAAAGTAGAATGAGTTTCCTTGAGAGGGTCATTCACTCAACAAAATATATTGGGCATTTTTCATGCCAGGTATCCTAAGAACTAGGGATGGAGCATGAATGAGATGTGGTCCCTGTTCTCATGGTATTGACAATTTAGCAGAGGCTGGGAGGAATCCATCTCAATAAATGTTCTATCATGCCTAGAATCAGAGATTCCAGCCCTGGACAGAAGCCAGATTCAGGGGTGGAAATAGGAAGTGAGTGAACATTTGTAGAGGGCTTATTCTATGTCAGACACCATACTAAGCACCATACACAGCATCCATGTTCCCTTAAGACCCTCAGATCCTTGAGGGGAGGAACATTGTAGTACTCTTGGGTTCCCCAGGGCCCTAAGCATTGCTGTATACCCAGAGGACATTCAGTACTCCAACTGATGACTGATATAATTCAAGTGATTCAATGGCAATGAGAAGCTAGTAGTATTCCTATGCTCATAACACAGGTGGTAAAATAAAAATTCATAATAAAACATAAAAATAAGCTAAATTATTTTCCAGAAGCTACTTATTGCAGTTGTCATCAGAGCTGGATTTACACTCAGAACTTCCTGGCCTGTAGTCCGGGACTTAGATTCCAAAGCCACACCTCTCCCTCCAAACATGACATAACTATAATTGTTATGTAGCCAGTCATTGTAGGAATGCTGGGACATCATAGCTACCACTATGTCATCTGTAATAAGAACCTTGATGAATGCTCTAGAAACTATTTTAAATATGCCACAAGTTTTGTTTTCCTGCCATTACATTAATGAATTGATTTTTAAAGCAGCATTTTACTTTAGATCCAGCAGGGGGAGCAAGGTCCATATTGATTAAAGGCAAAACAACCCCCTCTCCCATCCAAAACATTAAAAAAAGAACAAACAAAAACTGGAAGGGGGTGGGCAATAGATTACTTTATCAAAGAAAATGTCTTCTAATTTCCAAAGTATTGTATTTCTACCTTCCTTTAGTGTCCCTAAGCAGCTCTTTCCTCTCTGAGACTTTGGGGCATAAATATGAAGTTGAAATAGGTCACAACAGAAAACTTTCACTCCATTTATCCATTTGACAAGCATTTATTGTTACCTACCCTGCCTGCTGGGCTGGGATGGGAGGGGACACAGCCAGAGTAGGAAAGGGCCAGACTGGGGCAGGATAGCCAGGAGGAGAGAGCAGCCATCTTCAGAGAGGAAGAGGCCTGTGACTTGTATCTTGAAGGACAGCTAACATTCCCTCCGGCATGGCTGGAACCGGCATTACAGACTGTGGGAATCATGTGTGCAAATAACAGATGCTGTGTGTTTGTAGAATTATCAATAGTATAGTACAGGAGCGCCGTTGAAAGCAGGTAAGATAATTCTGGAAAGGTAATCTGATGAAGTGGGGTTTATTTCAAGAATGCTGACATTATAACAGTAATAACTCGTATTTGTGTAAAATAAATAAATATCCAATATTTAACAAACACTTATAGTGCTTGCTATATCCCAGACACTGTTATAAGCATGTTACAAGTGTTAACTAATTGAATCCTTACACAATTTGATTACTATCTCCATTTTCCAAGTGAGGAAACTGAGGAAAAGTGAGGTTGAATAACTTGACTCTCATACAACTTAAGAGGAGTGGAGCCAGGATTGGAGTCCTGTCGGTTCAGCTCCAGGGTCTCCGCTACTGATCTAAATATTTGACCTGCATTATCTTTAATTCTTACAACTCTGAAGTCAGTACTATCGTTATACCCATTTTGTAGATGAGGAAAGAAACACAGGTTAAGTCATTTGCTTAAGGTCACACAACTAGCAAGTGTTGGAAAAAGGTTAAAACCCAAGCAATCTGACATCAGAGCCCATGTTTTTGTTGTTGGTTTGCTTGTTTTTTGTTTTTATTATTGTATTATATTATATATTTTTTGAGACAGGGTCTTGTTCTGTTGCCTGGGCTAGAGTGCAGTGGCATCATCATAGCTCACTGCAGCCACAAACTCCTGGGCTCGAGTGGTCCTCCTGCTTCAGCCTGCCAAGTAGCTGAGACTACAGGCTCGACCTACCATGCCTGGAAAATTTTTCTTTTTTTTTTAGAGATGGGGTCTCACTCTTGCTCATGCTGGTCTCAAACTCCTGGCCTTGAGCAATCCTCCAACCTCAGCCTCCTGAAGTTCTAGGATTACAGGCGTGAGCCACCGTGCCTGGCTTATTTTTAATTTTTGATAATACATTCAAGATGGTTCAAAATTCAAAAGGTCCTAAAGACTACAATGAATAATCTCTTTTCCTTTCTGTTACCAGACAGCTAGTTCTCTCCCCGAAAACCAATGTTATTGGTTTCTTATCTACCCTTCTATACACAAACAAAAGCATATATACATTATTTTCCCCGACTATCACACAAACTGTAGTATACCACATACACTGTTCTGCATTTGCTTTTAAAACCTAATGATGTATCTTCTGAAAGGCTGCATACAATTTTTGTGTATGAATATACCATATTTTGTTTTAACCAGTCCCTTACTGTTAAGGTGGTTTCCAATCCTTTGCTATTATAAACAACGAATAGAGACTCTAGTGTATATTTTATTTCCCACGTGTGAGCCTATCTGCAGGATAAATTCCTAGAACGTATTTGCTGGTTAGAGATATTGAAATCTGTAATTATAATAAAAGTTGTCAAATGGCTTTCGTAGAGGCAGTGCTGATAAACCCTTCTGTGATACAAGAAAGTATCTGTGTCCCCATTCTTTCTCCATCACAGTGTGTTAAATGAAAAATTGTTATCCCAGTGCAGGTTTAATTTTTCTTTCTCTTATAATGAGCGAGATTGAACTTTGTTCCATGTGTTTAAAAATCATTTACATTTTTTTCTTCTTCTGTGGACCATTTGATCACAATCTTTGATCATTTTTCTACCGTATTGTTGAGATATATATGTCTGTGTGTGTGTGTGTTTGTATGAATAAGGAAAGAGCTGGGCACGGTGGCGTACACCTGTAGTCCCAGCTACTCAGGAGGCTAAGGCAGGAATATCCTTGAGGCTGGGAGTTCAAGGATATAGTGTGATATGATCACGCCAGTGAATAGCCACTGCCCTCCAGCGTGGGCAACACAGTGAGACCCCATCTCTAAAAAAAAGTACTAAATATATGAATAAGGAGTCCAGCTCCTGGTCAAAAACCTATTTGTTATTTTTCAGGCACAACTGTAGGCAATTACAAAGGCTCTACCTGGCAGGCTTCACGGGGCACACTGCCCCCACCAGGCATGCCAGTGCATTGCAGTCTCTGAAGGGCGCTTCAGTCAAGGACTCCCATGGCTGGCCATGGTCTTAGCTTACCTGCATTCCTAGACTAGGAGCCTTTCATTCAGAGGTGTCTTTATCTGGGGCTTTCTTCAGGGGCCTCTGTGGAGGCCTCCTTATTGGCGGAGATGGGAGAGGGAGAAACCTTGAAGACACTTTCTCCACTCTGACTCAGTACTCAGTACTTTTCTACTCCTAGCCCTCCCTCCCAGGGTCCATAAAACTGCAGGAGTCATTTGTTCAGGGTTCCCTTGGCAGTAAGACAACCAGACCCCCACATGTCTGTGCTGATCTGCCTGACCCTCCACGTTCAATGCGAGCTTCCATGGGGGAAAACGGAACAGGAGGAAGGCGGCGCTTTCTCCGGCTTTAGACTCTTACTTATATTGACGTGGCAAGTGATTAAAGGCTTGACTGGTACTTTCATTTTTGGCTTGTTGCTTTTTAATTGGCTACTCAGATACCTGGCAGCTCGCTCTCTCTAGCTTAGCTGAGCCCGTGTGTGTGTGTGCACGTGTGCGTGTGTGTCTGTGTGTGTGTGTGTGTGTGTAAGTCCCCCAGGACAATACAGCACTTAACCTACACTGTTAAGCCAGGTTTGCTGGGGTTTTTCTCAGTTTTAAAACTGAAAGTTTCACATCCTGAAAACCTCTTCAGTCCTGAGGCAAACCAGGACAGTCACCCTAGGTGAGATTATATACCTGGAGAGAGCACATCAACCCCTGACCTCTGCAATCAGGAGGGAATATGAAAAAGGAGACCCAGAAAAACTATAAGGCAGAAAAGTGTGATTAAAAATGCATGAACAAAGGGCTAGGGGAATTCAGGAGGAACCGAGGATGGGAGTCACAAGGAAAAATGATTCAAGCAGAAAGTGTCAAGAAGAAAGGTATTGAAATAGATGTGGTTTGAAAGATGGGATATACCTAGATAACATTCTTCAATAGCAGACAAACCCATTCTGTGCTGACTGGAAAAAAATATGGGCATATAGGATACTTACTTCATAAAGTAATTGGTTTACAGTTTGACACCTAATAAAAAACATGTTATCTTTCTCCGGGCTGGTGTGTACCTTAGTGGAGACAATGTATGTAAAACTGGCATAGTGCTTGGTACCCCATAGACACTAAGATCTTGCTCTTCCTGAATCAATCCCTTTTTCTTCTTGAGCTTGGCCCTTGAATCAAAAGGCAGTTTCAGTGTCCAACACAGTACCTGGCACGTGGTTAGTACTCAATTAACATTTGTTGAATGACTGTTGAATGCATACATCAATTAATTTGACATTGATTTTACCTTAATCCCGAGCCAGTTTCTAGGGATCAGTGTCCCAGCTCCACTTCACCCTTAAAGATGAACGAAGATGTTGTAAGCAGTATTCATCACTTAGTCTTAAATGGAAAAGTACATTATATCATCTTGGGCTATGTTATCACTTCCTGATATCTTAAAATGTGCAGTTGCCTTGCGGAGCTCAGCCAAGGATCCACAAGAGAGTATAATAGAAGAACATGTATTATATGCAGTTTGAATTCTAGCTACTTTGGTTAATTAAAATTTTTTTAAAATTGTGATAAAATGCATGTGACATAAAAATTACCATCTTAACCATTTTTAAGTGTACAGTTTAGTGACATTAAGTACATTCAGATTGCTGTGCAACCAATCTCCAGAACTCTTTCATCTTCCAAACTGAAACTCTATACCCATTAAACAACAACCCCCATTCCCACCTCCTCCCAGGCCATGACAACCACCATTCTACTCTATTATTATGACTTGACTACTCTAGGTATCTCATATCAATGGAATCATACAGTATGTGTCTTTTTGTGACTAGCTTATTTCACTTAGTATGTCCCCAAGGTTAATCATGTAGCATGTGTCAGAATTTCTTTCTTCTTTAAGGCTGAATAATATACCACTGTGTATATATGCCACATTTTGTTTCTCTATTTGCATGGGCACTTGGTTTGCTTCCACCTTTTGGCGATTGTAAATAATGCTGCTATGAACATGGATATACAAGCATATTTTTGAGGCCTTGTTTTCAATTCTTTTGGGTATATGCCCAGAAGTGGAATTGCTAAGTCATATGGTAATTCTATTTTTAATGTTTTGCAGAACCACATACTGTTTTCCATAATGGATGCACCATTTTACATTCCCCACAACAGAGCACAAGTGTTCCAATTTCTCCGCATCCTTGCCAAAACTTACTATTTTCTGGTTTTCTTTATAATAGCCATCCTAATGGGTGTGAGGTGGTATCTCATTGTGGTTTTGTGGTTATTTTTTTTAAATCAAAGTGAAACCTGAAAGAGGTTAAAAAGCCAAATAGTGCAGTTCTAAAAGTTTGCAATGTCCTCAGCCCTATCCCACTCCTCCTTGTCCCTCAGTCCTGCTCCCCACAGGCAGCCAGTTTCAACTTTTTTAGTTGTTCTTCTGGTCCTTGAGCCCATATTCTTGAATAATGTGCTAATAGAGTTATTTCTTAATTTATCTATTTCAGTTATTATTATTTGATAATTATGGCAGACAAAGATTTAGCATCCTTCAATCACTGTGTTCTTCTACTCTTTCCATTCTCCCAATATAGTTATGTAAACATGTTTGGTTAATTCAATAGGACTAAATATAATATACTACTGAGCCATGTATTAAACATAAATTATGTTTCCTTTCTTATGTGCAGTTTTGTTTTTTCCAGATTTAATAATTGCCCCATTTTTACATTTGCTTAATTTTTATATATCTATTGCTAATTCTTCCCATATACTCCAAAAGCTTTTTTTAACTTTTTTTCACCTTTTTCCTTTTATTTTATTTTATTTTTTAAATTTTTACCAACTGAACAAGGCCAGAATCCAATAGCTTCTTATTACAGTCTTTTGTAGAGTCAAACATATCAGACAATTCATGATCTCCAGGTTTTCCTGGAGATACTCTTCTTGGAGCCCTCTGTCCTCAGACCCCTCCAATCTAGATGGGTTGTTTTCTAAGTTTGCTGCATAGTTGTTGTCTAGGGACTTCCCTAACTTTTACAAATTCTAAGCAAATTAAAAGTCCACGTGAAAGATGTTGTTTGACATTAATTAGCTTGGGATGAATCCTTGAGTTCTCAGGATGGTGAGGTTCAGCCTCCATTCCTTTGGTGTTATACTCATCCCTCTACGTCACAGCTGTTCTGCACCAAGGATGCTACTGCCCACAGTTCTAAGACTTACATAGGGTAACAAAAACAGATGAAGAAACATCAACAGGAAAATATACAGTATGCTCATTATAAAAAAGTTGGAAATATACAAAAATATGGAAAGAATGAGGGAAAATAATCCCAACCCTCTCATATTCCCACAACCAAAGGCAATCCCTATTAACAGTTTTATCTATTTCCTCCCCATCTTTTTTTCCTAAGCCTAGAATTGTGTGTGTGTGTTGTGATCATACTGTATATCTAGTTTTGTGTCTTGCATTTTAATAACAATGTTATATTAGGTGTTTTTCTAGGGGCTTATAAATTATTCAGAGATATCTTTTTAAATGGCTGCATAATAGCCTATCCAGTTGAAATAGCATAATTAATAAATCTTCTATTATTGTACCTTTAGGTTGTTACCAATTTTCTACCATTACAAATAATATTTTGGTAAATACTTTGTCATAAAACTTTTTACATATTTAGGATTCTTTCCTTCAGATAGAATTTTACAAAGTCAAAAGATATGAACATTTTTAAGGCTGAAATATAATTTTTCTTTAAGGATACATATTAGAGACTGAAACTCTTATACCTAAATGATTATAATACATTTTACACTCTTTAGTGACTATGTTTAAATGCAGCCGTCTCTGATAGGAGATGAGGATTAGATTGCTAGCCACCCAGATTTGATTATGCACAGTTCATGACAGAAAGAGAAAGCCTCATATGTGAACTATCTCTGTTTCTCCAGGATGTAAAGTCTTAGAAGATGCCCAGGACAAAATGGCTCAGAAACGCTACAGGTATTTCTGTATCCTTCAAATATATGTTCATTGGTCCTCAAGGCTCAGAAGTGCTCTCTCCTCTGGCATATCACAAAGAAAACAACCTATGTTCTGGGCTTCTCTTTATATTCTCTCTCTCTCTCTCTCTCTCTTTCTCTTCCTCCCCCTCCCCCCAACAACACATTATTACAGCAGCACATTGTGGAACTTCTAATAGCTATAAAACCTTGAGGGTATGCTAAGATGTTCTTGATAAGAATCCTGATGCCATTATTGTCTTGGTTCTTAAACCCTTCACCTTTCAGGCTGCATTGCTGGCTCTAAAAAAAGGCTAAAATTCTCCATGTGTAAAAAAAACTCTCCCTCCTGCTTGCCCCCAACAAAGTGAACAGTGCATCTCTTTAACAGTAAGCTTCCCATGGATGGTAACTATAGTTTATTCATCTTTGTTTTCCCAATTTGGGGCATAAAGCTGGATAGCACTCAGTAAATGGAGTCTCATAAAACAGGATGAAATCCTACAAATCCTTTCTTAGGACAGGGTTTGTTTTTATATCCTACACCAGGAAAAACAAGTCATCTGATCTGGGAAGTCTGTCTCTATGGATATAAACCATTTATTGAGTATGCACTGTGTCCATATACTATATTAGACTCTTTACAAACATTATTTCATTTATTTCTTATAGCTACCTATATAGTAGGTATTATTATCCCCAGTTTACAGTCAAGATACCTGAGGTATAAGAGGTCAAACTTCTTGTGTAAAAATACATAGTGAGAAGCACAGATGGGATTTGAGAGAGTAAAAGTCTGCCCTGCCAT
This sequence comes from Daubentonia madagascariensis, assembly GCA_023783475.1. Classification (NCBI taxonomy): domain Eukaryota; kingdom Metazoa; phylum Chordata; class Mammalia; order Primates; family Daubentoniidae; genus Daubentonia; species Daubentonia madagascariensis. Next base: position 22,941,456 of record JAKFHU010001990.1, on the reverse strand, counting down.
TCATCAAGCTGAGAGGACAGACACGGATAAAACTAGATAAAACTAGCTGAAAAATTGGCAAGAATTAACGTTTCTCTCACAGGCACCCTGTAGCTATGGAGTGTCATAATTATCCTTTTTTTGAGTGACTACTGCTTTCTTATTCACTGAGAAACCTAAAATCATCACAGGCTATCAGAAAGTTGAAACTACATCAGTAAAAAGGAAACATCCTACTTTTGCCTCGAGGTTCTAAGTCACTTTGACATAGAGGAGCTGCCTCTATGTCATAGGGAAATCCCTATGCCTCTAGGGATTTCCAACCCCTTAGGTACAGAGCTTCAGATAAGTTCTGGATACAATATTGCATGTCTATCTTAACTTTGTAGTATCCAAGGAAACAGGACCCTTGGTCCATTAGCAGTCTCAGCCTACATTAACTTGTTTAGAAATAGCCCTGTTTCACTTTGAACCTATAAACACACCACTTCCCTCAATTACACCTAAATTCTGCCCTGTCCCAAATGCTTTGTATAGTGAGATGCCCCTGGCTTCTCTAGTGTAGAGTCTCCTTCATAGCAAGGAGTCAATTAACCTGACTTTGTCACATATCAGCTTGTCCCTGGTGGTCTTAGGCTGATTGGGCTGGGACAAATTTGAATCCAGTTTTGCCTATAGCAGAATCTAATGTTTAAATGCCAGGTTAAACTGGCAGTTATCTAACCTACATGTTGTATATATTGTCAATGCCCTTCATCCAAAGACCACCAGAAACACTTCTGTAGTTGAACAAGTTTGGTTTATTACTCATGGCAGCACACACCATGGGGAATTATGGGGCATCTCAGTAAGAATAATGCCCTCTTACTAAAGGACTCATTTAGGACTTGAGCTTTGGTTGGATGATTTTGAAAAAGGTACAAAGAAGAGGGGGTTCACTCTGGATTGGGTGTTGTCAGAAAGCAGGGACAATTCAATGACTGGGTATCTCAATAAATCGTACCCATAGGGAAGCCGGACTAAAATGAGGCTAGAGCTGTAACTGGTAAAGCAGCACTGGCCACTCATCCAACAGGAGAGGAGGATGTTCGGTGTTTTGTGGTTTGGACAATGTTTATGTTTCATCTGTGTTCAGACATGATTATGGAGTCACCTTGTTTTTGTCTTACTTTGTCATGGTTACAGAGAGGCCTTGTCTGGTGTTGACGTTTTGTGAAATAGTTTATGTTCAATAGGAGAACATCAAGACCTACCTATGAATACCAGGCCAGCTCATAGCAACACAAGGCCCAGCAACTGATAGTACCAGGCCAGCTCCTGGATATCAGAGGATGCTTTTTTCTTTCTCAGTACCTATATATATGTATGTATGTATGTATGTGCACACATTTGTGCATATGTATACTTGTGTATCTCTATTAAAAATCATTTAAAATTCCAACTTTAAAATTCAAATAAAAGCTTCCTTCAGAGTAGAGGAGGGAAAAAAATTTCAAATAAAAGCAAACTGATATTTGGGATGTTTTCCATTTAATTTGGAGTGGTATATATATTTATGGCTTGGGCATGGGCTATATTTTGTTTTGTTGTGCGTTTATAGATTTACTTTATTGAATATGTAATAAATTCACATGGTTAAAAATTTTTTTTAGAGAAATATTCTTTCTGTTCCTGTCCCTCATCTGTTCAATCCCCACACTCTCACAATAGGTAACTATTATTCTTAGTTTCTTGCATATCTTTACAGAGATATTCTTTACATAGATAATGCATAGGAATGTGAATATATTCCCTTCTTGTTTTTCTTTTTTAAACTTAAAGAGAACAGATAAACCCACAGTTTTGCATCTTGCTTATCTATTAATATGTCTAGAAGATCTTTCATGAGGAAGTTCATAAAAAGCTTCCTCATCCTCAGGGTAGTTTTGTTTGAATTATAATTTATTTAAAGATGTACATTTTATCTGTTTTCAGTCTTTTGCTACCACAAAGATTATTGCAATGAATATCTTTGTACATGCATCATTTCACATATGGGGGCATATCCTTAGAATAAATTCTGAAAAATAAAATTGTATCAAAAATGCATATATTTGTAATTTTGATAGATATTACCAAATTATCCTCCAGTGGGGTTATAGAAATTTACAGTCTTATCAGTGGAGTAAGCAAATGTCTGTTCTCCAACAGCCTCACCAACATTGTGTTATCAAACTTTCTGTGTTTTGCTAGTCAGATGGTAGAAGATAATATTAATATTTCAGGGATTTTAATTTGCATGTCTATTATTATGTGTGAGGATGAGTCTTTTTTTTTCAAATCAACTTTATTCTTTAAAGCACGTTTAGGTTCATAGCAAAATTGAGCAAAAAGTACAAAGAGTTTCCATGTACCTCCCATCCCCATACATGCACAGCCTCCCCTGCTATCAAAATCCTGCATCGGAGTGGTACATTTGTTACAATTGATGAACCTACGTTGACACATCATTATCACCCAAAGTCCATAGTTTACATTAGAATTACTTTTGATATTGCATATTATATGGTTTTGGACAAATGTAATGACATGTGTCCACCATTATAGTATCATACAGAATATTTTCACTGCCCTAAAAATCCTCTGTGCTCCACCTAGTCATCCCTCCCCCCTAACTCCCAGCAACCACTGATCCTTTTACTGTCTCCATAGTTTTGCCTTTTCCAGAATGTCATATATTTGGAATTATACAGTATGTAGCCTTTTCAGATTGGCTTCTTTCACTTAGTAATATGTGCTTGAGGTTCCTCCATGTATTTTCATGGCTTGATAGCTCATTTCTCTTTTTTATTCCAAAGTATTACAGGGTACAAATAATTTTGGTTACATGAATCGCTTTTATGATGCTTGAGTCATGGTTTTCACCTGTCCCCTCCTCTCCCCCCCACCCCCCTTGGTTGATTTCCGTTGAGTTTTACTTCCTTCTGTGCACATGTATGCTCATCAGTTCATTCCAATTTAATAGTGAGTACATGTGGTGTTTGTTATTCCATTCTTTAGATACTTCACTAAGGATAATGGTCTCCAGTTCCACTCAAATTGTTGCAAAGGCATTAAGTCATCCTCTTTTATGGCTGAGTAGTATTCCATGGTGTACATATACCACATTTTGTTATTCCATTCATGAATTGATGGGCATTTGGGTTGATTGGACATCTTTGCAATTGCGAATTGTGCTTCAATAAACATTTGAGTGCAGGTGCCTTTTTGATAACATGACTTCTTTTCCTTTGGGTAAATACCCAGCAGTGGGCTTGCTGGATCAAATAGTAGGTTGACTTTTTGTTCTTTGAGGAATCTCCATGCTGTTTTCCATAGAAGTTGTACTAATTTGCAGTCCCACCAATAGTGTATAAGTGTTCCTTTCTCTCCACATCCACACCAGCATCTATTGTTTTTGGACTTTTTAATAAAGGCCATTCTGACTGAGGTAAGGTGATATCTCATTGTGGTTTTAATTTGCATTTCCCTAATAAGTAGTGATATTGAGCATTTTTTCATATGTTTATTGGCCATTAGTCTATCTTCTTTTGAAAAACTTCTGTTCATGTCTTTTGCCCACTTTTTAATGGGGTTGTTCAATGAGCTCATTTCTTTTTTGTGCTGAATAATATCCCATTGTCTGGATGTACCACAGTTTATCCATTCATCTACTGAAGGACATCTTTCTTGCTTCCAGGTTTTGGTAATTATTAATAAAGCTGTTGTAAACATTTGTATGCAGGCTTTTGTGTGGACATGTTTTTAATTCCTTTGGGTAAATTCCAAGGAGTATGATGACTAGATCATATGGTAAGGGTATGCTTAGTTTTATAACTAACTGCCAAACTATCTTCCCAAGTGTCTGTACCATTTTGCATTCCCATGAGACTTCCTGTTGCTCCACATCCTTGCCAGCATTTGGTGTTATCAGTGTTTGGATTTTTGCCATTCTAGTAGGTGTATAGTGGTATCTCATTGTTTTAATTTGCAATGCTCTAGTGACATATGATGTTGACCATCTTTTTATATGCTTGTTTGCCATCTGTATATCTCCTTTGGTTAAGTGTTGGTCAGGTCTTTTGCCTTTTTTTTTTTAACAGTCCAGAAGTCTTTTATTTATTTATTTATTTTACATCTATTATGCCATGAATTCACAGGGAATGGGTTCCAGCAGCTCAGGCTCCTTTCCATAGGTTCTCACAAAGTGTGCTTCTCTGGGTGGAGCAGGCTGGTGCTTCACTTGAACCCAAGTACTTTTCTCTTTGGCTTCCTTCTTTTTCTGACCATTTTCCTTCACACGTTTCAGGAAGCTATCTCAGCTCATAGAGTGCTTAACTTGTTTGTTTCCAGCAATGCCAACGGCATGCTAGATAACATTGGAGACTTTTCCAGTTTTGCCACGGTAAGATTTATGGGGCATTCCTTTTTGAACAGTATCCATTCCCTTGATGCCTACAATATCGCCTTTCTTGCAGATTCACATGTATGTGGGCAAAGGAAAAATTCCATGTTTTTGAAAAGGCCTAGAGAACATATATCAAGTGCTTCTCCACTTTCCCTTTGTGTTTGTCATTTTAGCAAATTACTGGAAGATGGTGGTCCTGGCCCTTTGCCTATTTTTTAATTGGAGTGTTTGGTTTTTATTGTTGAGTTTTAAGAGCTCTTGGTATATTTTGGATGACAGTCTTTTATCAGATATGTCTTTTGCAACTATTTTCTCCCAGTCTGAGGCTTGTCTTCTCATTCTCTTAAAGAATGAGTTTTATTTTCATGTGATGAAGAGCCATTTCTAATTCTTTTCTATGAACTTTCTGTTCAAATCTCTTGATGGGCTACATTTTAGAGCCATTTGGTTGTTAGATTTTGAGCAGAAATTACCTCTTGCTAGAGTCACCCATGTCGCCACTCACAAATCCCTCCACACTGGAGTCTCGGTTCAATACATCCTTTTGTCTTTGTGATAGCTGGGAGGCTAATTCTGAATGAAATAGAATCTATTGGTAGACGTGTCTGCTGCAAATTCCTAATTTTCAGGCCAATAATGTTTGCTGGTAGTAACCACTTACCTTTCACTATCACTTAATTAACAGAGAGAAAGCTGAACTTTCATCTTTTAACATTATGTGGGAGCTGGTTGATACTTACTCACAAGGGCTGATTGTTCAACATTTAGGAATTTTGTGAGCCAGTTGTTAAACAGTGTCAATATTAAAAATTAACTTGTGTAAACTAAAAATCAAATAAATTATATTAAGAACAAAGGCAAAAAAAAGTGACCAAAACTCATCACTTCCTAATTAGTTTGCTATATTTTCATATTATCTATGTTCTTGAGGTTATTTACATCTGCTCTATCTGTAGGGTAGAAATCCTATGTAATGGTGTGCAGTAACCACACATCTCCCAGTTCTGCACTCAGGGACATGGCAAAATTGGCAAATCAGGACTTTCCCCCTCCGTCTATCAGAGAGCCAGTTGCTAACCATGAACCAATACTCCATACGTTGCTGATGCATTAGAGAACAGATGAAACATGTTACTCAATTGAAAAGAGCTCAGAGTGTTCAGTCAAATGGACTCCAAATTTGCCTCAGTTTGTCAATTTAGAGAAAATGCAACTGAAGCTTAAACAAATGCCTTTCTTCAAAACTGACTTCCAAGAAGCAGTGGTGGCTATGCATCTTAGAGAAGTCATTGAACTCAGCAGTATGCAAATCAATTAACAGATTTCAAAGGACTTGCTGTTTTTACAGCCTGGGCCAGCATGATTTCCATCTCCTTGCTTGGGATTTCTTAGGCAGCTTTGGTGGGAGAATGTGTCAGAGGTGATTGTAGGAATGCAGGGGCTGACAGCTTTAGCACTCTAAGATTCAGCAGCTCCCCAGGGAATCTCCTGCTCCTCAATTATTTCAGTCTGCCTATAGTTTTTTAAAAAATTTTATTTTTTATTGACAAATAATCGTACATATTCATGGGGTACATAGTGATGTTTTGATACATATAATGTATGATCTGATCAGCCTATAGTTCTGACTCAGGCAGGTTTACTAGCAAAGATTCCTACAGTACAGTTAACTTTCTCTCTTTTCATTTCCTTTGTTCTCATTCAAATCTCAGGTGACTACTCTTTGCTTTCTAGAAATAAGAAATTTCTTTTCTTCCTACTTTTAAAAATTTTACTTTCATCCTGATGCACCCCTACTTGATTAATTTAGGACTTCCTATTTTGTGTCCCAATGAGTCCATATGCTGTTTTTTCTTTTGTGTCAAAAATAAAAACCAAGATAATATTTGAGACAATTTTGAAGAAAAAAAAAGAATAAATGAAAAAGAGCCACTCCAGGTTTTAACTTCCACCCCCACACAACTGTGACACTCTTGGACATTTCTTACTTTCTCTCTCTCTCATATGTGCCAGTATTTGTCCACATGCATAATATTATTTATACATTTGAAATAATGGTATATATTCATTTTCATAGTCTGCTCTTTTTTTTAATTTTTGAAACAGGGAACAGTATCTTGCTCTGTACTCTCAGGCTGGAGGATGGTGGTGTGATCATAGCTCAATGTAGGCTTGAACTCATGGACTCAAGTGATCCTCCTGCCTCAGCCTTCTGAGTTGCTAGTACTACAAGGATGTGCCACCACACCTGGCTAATATATTTTATTTTATTTTTGCAGAGACAGGGTCTTGCTATGTTGCCCAGGCTGGTCTCAAACTCCTGGGCTCAAGTGATCCTCCTGCTTTGGTCTCGCAAAGTGCTGGGATTACAAGCATGGGAGCCACAGTGCCCAGCCAATCTGTTCTTTCTATGTAACTTTATATCATGTATTTTCCTTGTGTTAAAGTATAATTTTCAAAGACTTAAAAGCATGGCTCCGTGCAAATGTAAAACATGTGTCATAGTAGGCAGCCTCTAAAATGGCCCCAATGATTCCTGCCTCCTCCTATTCATGTTCTTGTATAATCTCTTTCCCTTGAGCGTGGGCTGCATTTATTGACTGGTTTCTAAGTGTAAAAGCGGAAAAACTTTTCCTCTACCCTCTTAGATTCTATATTTGGGTACCTGCAAATTAAACTGACAGAAGAGAGATTAACAGGAGAAAAGACAACTTTTTATTCACATATATCCATGGGAGCACACAGAAAGATGTGACCCCAAAGGGGGCAGTAGAATTTGAGGCTCATACACCATCTTAATAGAGGGAGGGGAGATGGAGAGAAGGTACTGTGGGAAAACAAATGACTTCAGAAAAGATAACATGAGCCCTTAAGTGAATAGATGGGAGACATGATAGAAGAATGATAGTTTTGTGACAATCATGTTTAGGAGATCTCTTATCCTGGTGCCCACTTCTTGTCTCCAGTGATAAGGGTCAATCTCCCCTGGTTTCCAAACTCCTGAGGAGAGAAATTATGATAGTTGAGTTCTTTTAGGAGGCTCTGCTTTTAGGCAAATAAAGCCTCTTCATTTATCTGTGGATTCTCAAATTTCTTCAGGTCAAAGTAATTAGTATGCCACATAGCATATTCTGGACCCCTTCATAAAGAATAGGATATGGCAGAAATGATTATGCCACTCTGGCTTTTGTCTGGCATGTTCTCTATTTCTCTTTCTCTTTCTTTCTTGGATCACTCACTTCTTAGAGAAGCCAGCTGCAATGTCATGAGGCAGCCCTGTGAAAGGCTGGCATGAGTGAGTTTATAAGCAGATCTGGGGCCTACCAACAGCCACGTGAGTGAGCTTGGAAGCAGATCCTTCCTCAGAGGAACCTTGAGATGACTGTCATCTCATGAGAGACCCTTACTCAGAACCACCCAGCTAAGCTACTCACAGATTCCCTGGCTCATAGAAACTGTGACATAATGAATGTCTGTTGTTTTAGCCATTAAGTTTTGGTGTTATTTGTTATGAAGCAATAGATAACTAATACAGGTGCTAAGGATTTTATTCAACTCATTAATTAATAAGGGAATCAGTAAGATGTTAAGTGTAATTCAAATGAGAATTTGAAGAACAGATAGATAAAGAGAGAGGGGCAATTAGGAATGCCGAAATGAATTTGCTAAGAGATGCAAATCTGACTGACACCAGATTGGGCAATAAAATGTAATGTTTTGATTGGGCAATAAAATGTAATGTTTCGAGTCACTTTTCACAGAGTGGAAATTAATTATATTTCTATCAGACAAAATTCACATGCATTGCTATGGACAAGAATCATTTGCAGATCTAGAAAAAATAATTCTATATTTCGTATGGAACCAGAAAAGACCCTGTATAGCCAAAGCAACCTTAAGCAAAAAGAACAAATCGGGAGGTATCAATTTACCAGACTTCAAGCTATACTACAAGGCTATAGTAACTGAACAGCATGGTACTGGCACAAGAACAGAGACATAGACCAATGGATCAGAACAGAGAACCCACATATAAAACCATCCTCATATTGCCATCTGATCTCTGACAAGGCAGACAAAAACATACACTGGGGAAAAGAATCCCTATTCAGTAAATGGTATTGGGAAAATTGGATAGCCATACCTAGAAGACTAAAACAGGATCCATACCTCTCACCACTCACAAAAATTAATTCATAATGGATAACAGACTTAAACCTAAGGCATGAAACCTAAGAATTCTAGAAGAAAATGCTGGAAAAACTCTTATAGACATCAGCCTTGGCAAAGAAGTTATGAAGAAGACCCCAAAGGCAATCGCAGCAACAAAAAAATAAATAAATGGGACCTGACCAAATTTAAAAGTTTCTGCACAGCCAAGGAAACAATCAGTAGAGCAAATAGACAACCTACAGAATTGGAGGAAATATTTGCATGCTATATATCTGATAAAGGGCTGATAACCAGAATCTACAAAGAACTCAAGCAAATCAGTAAGAAAAAATCAAAAAACCCCATTAAAAAGTAGACAAAAGACATAAACAGAAACTTTATAAGAGAAGATAGACTAATGGTGAAAAACACATGAAAAAATGCTCAATATCTCTAATTGTCAGGGAAATGCAAATCAAAACCACAATGATATCACCTAACTCCAGTAAGAATGGCTTTTATCAAAAAGTCCGAAAACAACAAATGCTGGTGTGGATGTGGAGAGATAGGAACACTCGTACACTGGTGGTGAGACTGCAAACTGGTACAACCTCTATGGAAACTAGTATGGAGATACCTCAGAGAACTAAAAGTAGACTTACCATTTGATCCAGTAATAAAACTACTGGGTATTTACCCAAAGGAAAAAAAGACATTTTATAAAAAAGACATCTGCACGTGAATGTTTACTGCAGCACAATTCACAATCTCAAAGATGTGGAAACAACCCAGTGCCCATCAATACATGAGTGGATTAATAAAATGTGTTATATGTATACCATGGAGTACTACTCAGCCATAAAAAAGCAATTAACTAAAACCTCTTGTATTAACATGGATGGAACTGGAGACCATTCTTCTAAGTGAAGTATTACAAGAATGGAAAAACAAACTCCACACGTACTAACTATTAAATTGGAACTAATCGATCAACACTTACGTGCACATGTGGAAATAAAACTCTTCGGAAATCAAACAGGTGGGGGGGGGAGAGGGGATGGGTAAATTCACACCTAACGGGTACAATGCACACTATCTGGGTGATGGGCACATTTATAACTTTGACTCAAAATGTACAAAAGCAATTTATGTAACCAAACCTTTGTAACCCTGTAATATTCTGAAATAAATAAATAAATAATAATTTGCATTATCATCAGTTTTCTACAACTTAACGTCCTGAAGAACTATAAAATATCTTAGAAGAAAGACAATCCAAGGCGCATGTCCCTATAGAATTGAACTATCCCCAGATGGTCTGCTAGCCAGCGGTCCCCAACCTTTTTGACACCAAGGACCGGTTTTGCGGAGGACAGTTTTTCCGGGGGTCGGGGGAGGGGGAGGGGGGGGAGTCACCGCCTGGGCTTCACCTCACATCATTAGGCGTTGTATTCTTACGGGGGCGTGCAACCTGGATCCCTCGCATGTGCAGTTCGCAGTGGGGTTCGTGCTCCTATGAGGGTCTGATGCCTCCGCTGATCTGACAGGGCGGGGCTCGGGCAATGATGCCAGTGACGGTGAGCGTCTGCGGGTGCAGGTGGGGCTTCGCTCGCCTTCCGCTGTGCAGCCCAGTTCCTGGCTCAAGCAGGACCGGTCTGCCGCCTGGGGGTTGGGGACCGCAGTGCTAGACAATGCCCAGAACTCCACTGAAAGGACACCAGTAATCTGTTTGCCAAATTTTCAAATCTTGGCCAATATTCTAGACATTTGTTTACGCAAAGGCTTTGCAATTACCAGGTTTAATGGCTGTACACTATTCTAGTAATTTGAAGTACCCTAATTTTAAATATTTTTGTATCATTGAAATTTAGATTGTTTCCAGGGTTTTTTTGTTTACTATATTAGCATTTTGTTATTATTTTATGTAGATATTTTAGTGCCGCAAATAATGATTATATGAATTTTTCCTTAAGCTAAATTCCCATGGTGGATCAAAGCATAATAACAGTGCGCCCTTCAGTGTCCCCCGTAGACTAGTTAACACTCTGTCTCTCCTGCCTGATTTCCATTCCCTTGCATGCACTAGGCCACGTGGAAGAGTACTTCCCCTCCCTTTCTGCTTCTAATTGTCCTGTGAGCTCTGCCTGGAATATTCTCTCTCCTCTTACCTCCGCCAAAGTTTCACTGATGTCTTTCAGGGGGTTCACAAGTCTCTTGAAATGGAATACAAAATTTTGTGTATGCATATGTGTGCTTTCTCTGGAGAAGAATGTCCAGAGATTTAATCAGCTTCTCAAAGGGGGTCTGTGGGATCCTGGAGCTCCAGGTCCAAAAGGTTTTCTCTTATCCCTTAAAGCCTTATTAATCTTTTCCCCTCTGGGAAATATATATATTTTCCAATCTAGCTTTGTACCAGTACTTCTTAATGGCTTCAGGGGTGTTATTTTGTTCCTCCAACTTTTAGGACAAATATTTTTAAATGGTGGGCAGAAGGAATAAAAGGAAAAGGTGAACAGGTTAGAGATAACTTACAGGAGTCACTCAGAACGCTATAGATTTGGAATGCAAAAAATGGTAACTATTATTGGTAATTACTCAAATGCTTCTCAGGTGAGAGGAATATAGCATGGGCTCTGGAGGCTAACTAAGGTTTGAAACCTAGCTTTGGTATTTACTAGCTGTGTGACCTTGGGTGAGTGGCTTAGATTCTCTGTGTCTCATTTCCCTCATCTATAAAATAGGGATAATAAAAATACCTAATTCATAGAACCCCTGTGATAATTAAATGAGATAGTGTAGAGTGTTCTGAATGGTATCTGGCACATACATGGTAAATGCTTAAAAAATGGTAGCTATTATTCCAGATTAAAGCACTATATTTTCTCATACAAAGACCCACAAGGCATTTTTTCATTCTTTTAATTGAAAATTTTCAAACATAGAGAAAAGTAGAGAGAATAGTATAATGAATCCCTGTGTACTCATCACCCAACAATTATCAATACATAGTCTTGTTTCAACTATATACCCACCCACTTTCCCCCTAAACTTGGATTATTTCAAGCAAATCTTGGCCATCATATCATTTTATTTAGTACTTATCTCTAAAATTAAAAACTCTTTAAGAGTTTATTAACCTATTGTAATAGGAAGATTAACTGAGGCTCAGTGAAGTAACATTCCCAAAGTGACCTAGTTGGTAAGTTTATTAACCAAAATTCAAATACAAGACAATCTGTCTTTCTTTACATTGTCATTTACTGACTGATATAAATATCCATGGTCTGAAGTTTAGGCAGCAAAACTCTAAATTCCAATAAAAAATCTTAGCATTTTAAATTTTTAAAAATAAGTCAGAATAGAATAAAAGCATAGCCATTCAACATTGAGCAGTAATAGACCCACAGATTAAGTTCCTTTGAATTTATTTTTTTTCTGACTGAAAGGATTTATCTTCATCTTTGAAGACATGAAGCATGAAGTATGAAAGCAAGGCACCAGGCACCAATTGTTCAAATTTTGTGCACGGTGAATAACTGAGAAAAATGGGGCTTTTTCCCCGGCAGCTTCCAGCACTAAAACAAATGCCTTAGCACTTGGTTGTAGTTTGTCACACTTTCAAAAGGAAATACTATATTCCTAGCAATGTGATTATTTAAAGGAAGAGTATGCAGGCAGAAACTGCACATGGGGAATTAAAATTAAATTGCCAGGTACCATGAGAGCTTTTAACTAATATTAATTGATGACGATGAAATGATAGTAATCATGATGATGAGGTTGACACATGACACATGAACCATATGCAGGGGCAGGAAAATAAGTCAGTCACAAGTCTATAAATATTAAATAATACCTTGCAAAGCAGATTTGGAGCTTGCTGGAGGGAAAGGCCAAAGAGGTGGTGTGTATATTGCAGAATCTAAAACCACAGGCTTGGAGCTCATTCAATTCTGACCTCCTACTACCAAATATGTAGCATTAAATAAGTTATTTGACATCTCTGAGTCTCAGTTTCCTCATTTGTAAAATGGGGATAATAGTATCTGTTGCACAGTGTTGTTGTGAGTATTAACAAGATCATGTGACTGGTCTATTGTGGTTTTTTTGTTTGTTTGTTTTGTTTTGTTTTGTTTTTTGAGACAGGGTCTTGCCCTGTTGCCCAGGCTAGAGTGCAGTGGCGTCATCATGGCTCACTGCAACCTCAAACTCCTGGGCTCAACTGATCCTCCTGCCTCAGCCTCCTGAGAAGCTGAGACTACAGGTGTGTGCCACCACACCTGGCTAATTTTTCTATTTTTTGTAGAGATAGGGTCTTGCTTGTGCTCAGGCTTGGTCTATTGTTATATTATTTAGGTGTCACTGGGAGATGTCCCCCAACCTTGAGAAAATGAGAGGGATAAGGTTGCTTTTCAGGAGTAAGTAATGGAGACTGAAGGGTTCCCAGGCTGATAATGCTCCAGCACCATAGGTTGCATTAAGGTATCTAGAGAAATACTGGGTCATTTAGGAGTGGGGTAAACATTCCAGTTTCAATTGGTAATCTGAGGAGGATCTAGCCTCCTAGGTAAGTCAACAGAGAGAAATGAGGGCATCCAGACTTCAAGTATGTAAATCTTATGACAGTGATGTCTCTCTGTTGATGGCTAGATTAGCATTTGGCATTTAGCTTCTTCTGTGCATTTTGGGTAGCCCAAGCCTGTCTGCCAGGGCCTGGTCACTCACACTTTCAAAGGAAAGGATAGATCAAGCCAGACTTACCTTAGGCAGTGTTATGGGCAAAATTGTGTCCCCCTCCCACCCCGCCCCGGACACCTCAAATTCCTATGTTGAAGTCCCAACCCACAGTACCTGAAAATGTGACTGTATTTGAAGATAGGGCCTTTAAAGAGGTGATTAAGTTAAAATGAGGCTGTTAGGGGACCCTAATCCAATTTGACTGGTGTCCTTATAAGAAGAGATTAGGACATGCACAGAGACACCAGGGATATACACACAGAGAAAGGGCCATGTGAAGACACAGCAAAAGGCAGCCATCTACAAGGCAAGTAGAGAGGCCTCAGAAGAAACCAAAGCTGCTGACACCTTGATCTTGGGCTTCCAGCCTCCAGAATTGGGAGCAAATAAATTTCTGTTGTTTAAGCCATTCTGTGGAATTTTCTGCAGCCCTAGCAGACAAACGCAGACTAATACAGACAGTGCCCACAAAAATCGCCTGGGGCGGGGTCTTACAAAAATGTAGATTCACAAGGTGGCTCACTCCCATAATCCCAGCACTTTGGGAGGCCTAGGTGGGAGGATTGTTTGAGACCAGCCTGAGCAACATAGTGAGACTCTGTCTCTACAAAAAAATTTAAAAATTAGCCAGGCACGGTGGCGTGAGCCTGTAGTCCCAGCTAGTCAGAACACTGAGACAGGAGGATCCCTTGAGCCCAGGACTTCGAGGCTGCAGTGAGCTATGATTGTACCACTGCACTGCAGCCTGCGCAACAGAGCCAGATCCCATTTCTTAAAAAAGAAAGAAAAAAAGTAGATTCAGATTCATTATGTCTAGGTTGGGGCCTGAAATTCTAAATTTCTGACTAGCTCTCTGCTGGTCCCTATGCCATACTTTGAGCAACAAAGTTGCAAACAACCACCACCACTTTCAGTTACACTTTTAATTTCAACAAAGATTCCTCAATAATATTATCATCCTTTCTCTTTTTGGGGGGTCATAAATTTCTGATTCAGAACCTACTGCTTGCTGTCCAAGCACTCCATATCTAGGGATGTTTGTCCCTCTATACCTAGGTGTGGATCAGGATAGGGGAGTAATGGGTATCTAAATCTCCCTCTCTAGTCCAGGGCAAGTCTAGCAGGGGCACTGGCTAAATGGTTGTGTAAGCCAGGTATCCTGCCTGAGGGAGGCAGAAGCTGAGAGAAAGAGGAGGGGTCCCCAGGGAGGCCCAAAGACAAAGCAGGGGAAACTGAATCAAAAGTGGCTGGTGAGGCCCAGTGCGGTGGCTCATGCCTGTAATCCCAGCATTTTGGGAGGCCGAGGTGGGAGGATTGATTGAGCCCAGAAGCTTGAGACCAGCCTGGGCAACATAGTGAGACCCCAACTCTATGAAGAATAATAAAAAAAAGATTAGCCTGGCATGCCTGCAGTCCTAGTTACTTGGGAGGCTGAGGCAAGAGGATTGCTTGGGCCCAGGAATTTGAGGTTGCAGTGAGCTATGATCATGCCACCCTGTCTCTAAAAAAAAAAACCAACCCAAAAAACTGATTGGTAAGCTCTCACTGGTCAAGAGCTGGGTGAGTTGTACCCATATAATTAAAAATTAAAAATTTTTTAAAAAAGAGCTGAGTGAGTGAGAAGAGAGCCCGAGAGGATGGTGGGTGATTGCTTTGGAGCCGGGTGGCCTCAGCTGATTTGGTTTAGAGGGACAGAGTCTGATAGACCCTGAACTGGCAGCTAACGTAACGGCATCATCACTCCTGTTACAGGCAAGGCTAAATTGGAATTAGAGGACACTTACAAGCCATATTCAGACTTGGGCTTGCTGAGATAAGGGACAAGCAGTGCAGAGCTTTTGAGAGTATCTTATTTTTGAGAATTTTTATTTGCTCATCTGAAAAATAAGAGAAATAAACTAAAATTAGTGGATTACGTGAAACTTAATTACAGACAAGATTAAAATTTATCTACAATCTTTAGATGAATGGCATTATACAAGAATAAAGTGCAATGTGTCAGAGGAGGGTAATTACCACTGTGTTAATAAACCGTCAATTAATTATCAAAAAAACCCCTCCAGTCCTGAAAACGTGCCCCCTGTGGTTTTCCTCTCACAAAGAAAATCCTGTTATAATTCTCAAGTCCAAATAAAGGCATTTTGATATCCCCTTTTCCTGCATGCTAAGTGTCTTATTGAGTTATAAAATTAGAAAATTTTCATCTTTCAGAAAGTTTCACTCAGTTTTTTTGTATCTCACAAATAATGTTTAAAGCTGTTCAAAGTTTTAATTGTTACAACCCAAAACTTAAGATAAAATCTTGTAATCCCTCAAAGCAAATCACAACAAACGTGAGGGCTTTATTTTCTTCAAAGGGAACTGTATAAAGGAAGAAAACTGTTTATTAAGCTAAGCACAATATTGTTTGCTGCTACATAGTAACCAACAGGCACACAATGGCTGTGGGTCTAACAAACAGCAGAGCATAATTCTTCACCACATGATCTTGACTTTGATCTCAGCTAGATGTCTGATCTTGGTAAATCACTTTACCAATATTAGCCTCCATTTTCTGCTCTGTAAAATGAGGGATTGGACTAGTTGGTGTCTAGTCCCAACGTTCCATGATTCAATAGAAACCTGCTTTTGATTATGAGAGGATCAGAAAGTATTTGCCATCAAAAAGAGCATCAAAAAGTAAGTAGGGACCCAGAGGTGAAGCAACTCACAGAGTTGCTGGTGTCACAGAGCAGAGCTAGGATTAGCCTCTGGGATGTCTGACTTCTAGCTAGGGACACTTTCCACAATGTCATGTGGCTTAAAATTCTTTCCAGAGATGAACTTCCTTGCTATTTAATATAAATATGAAAATGTACCTGAATAAACCACATAAGACATTGGGCTAACGTAACTTCCTCTAAGGAAATGGTTATTTTTCTGGGTGGCTTAATATAAGTCGTAACTAACTGGTTGCGATCAGAGGTGTGGATGTAATTATGCTAGGGAACCACATGAAAGCAGGTCAAATTCTCTCACACAGCAAAAATGGCTTGTGTCAAGATCACACAGTACTAATCCTCTTGGTGTGGGAGTGGCCGGAGGGCAGAGACCATGCCTGGCCCATCTCTGTAGTTAGCCAGGCAGGCCTTCAAGACCTAGCAGATCCTCCAATTAGTGCAGGGCCTGGGGGCAGGACTGAGGCAAAGGAGCAACATTAGGGAGAATAACTGAAAGCCAGTGCATCTCCGCAGGTGAGGCAGGCCAGGGAAGAAGGTCTTAAAGTAGTAGCAAAACATAAATCAGCCCTCTGCATAGGTACATGAACAGAGATGTCAGGGATCCTCATCAAAAGTTCCACACCACTAGGGGATGTGAAAGGGCGTGGTGGTGAAAAAATATAAACCCCATCTGTGCTTTGTAAATATATCTTGTCCTTCCGCACCCTTCTTCCTTCGTGGAAGTCTTCAAGTTATTTATATATTTAACATTAGTGTGTCCGAAAATATTACTTGAAAACGAATAAACTACATGGTGAAATTATTTATATTAAAAAACCCCATGATATATATGTTTATATAATATAACATTCATATAACACTTAATAGTGGCAGGCACTGTTATAAGTACTTCCAAATAAATATTAAGTCATTTAATCCTCATAACAACTCTATGAGATAAGTACTATTATCTCTATTTTACAAATGAGGAAACTGAGGCACAGAGAGATACATAACTTGCCCAAGGTCATACAGCTAGTAAGTGGCAGAGGCCAGGCAATTTGCTCCCAAGTCTATGCTCTTAACCACCAAGCTTTGCTTTCTCCTTGAGAAAGGGCCACAGAGTAAGTGATGAGGGTGGATATTTGTCCTGAAAGCTCAGCTTCTAAGTTCACTTCCTACTTTAGGAGAATCTTGGTGAGACTAGGGAGAGGTGGAGTCACTTCCCACTCTACAAGCTGAGAACAGCAGATGTTCACTTTCCTGGCACTCGCCAGGGTCAGCCATTCAGATGCACTAAACAGTTTGAATCCCGAGTCAATGATAAAATGAGGGCCTAGAATATCCTCTCTGGAGGCAATGGTAGGTGCCGTGGCCATGGTGCTGGAACTGGTGTAGGTGCCACAGAGAGATCAGGGTGCCATGGTTGAGAGGGTGGGCTTGGAGGTAGACAGCCTAGCCTGGCTTTGAACCCTGGCTCTGACCCTTGATCAGGAGGCTAACTTCTCTGTGCTTCAAATTTCTCATGGGTAAAATAAGGGTGCTTAAGAAGATGACAATTGCAGACCTTTACTGGGAGACTACTCTGGTCCAGGTGCCATGTTTTACCTCTGTCCTACTGGATAATTTCCACAACAATCTGAAGATAGTACAGGTACTTTCATTATTCTCATTTTACAGATGAGGAAATTGATGCCCAGAGAGGGTAACTTGTACAAGAACATGCCACTATAAAGTGAGGAGTTCAAGTAGACACAATTCAATTAATTCTAAAAACCATCTAAAGAATGTTCACTATATCAGGCATTTAGAGTGTCTAGACTTCAGTAAGCCAGCCAACAAAGGTTTTCACGGTCCAGTTGCTCAAGTTAGCCCGGTCTCTGTGTGTCACGTTATCAGAAACAAATCTATCAATCAAAATGTAATTAAAAGTGGAAAGGATACAGAAAAAAAACTTTAAATTTCTCTCTTCCTGTCTCAGCCACACTCACACTGAGGACTCTTCACCCTTAGACAGCTGCTCCCTCACTTTCACCTTTGAACGTAAAACAACCCGAGCCTAGTCTGTGTGGCTGAAGACTCTTCTGCCCCTAGCCTTTCCTTTGGTCTCTCTTCAACATTCTCTCCAGCAGAAAAATTTCAGTCCTTGAGACATAGATTCCTCATCTTCTATCTGACTCTCTACTCTTTGCCTCTCTGCAATATAAAAGTCTAGGAACCAACCTGGAAAAACTTAACTCTCATTAGAGGGCAGGAGTAAGGGAAGGTTTTGAATTAATACATCAATAATTTTTGTAGTCATCACCCAGGCAGGATGCGTGTAGCAATAAGGGAAAGAGAATTTCACGGACAGCTAAGACCAACCATCCTTCAGAATGCAAGGCTATTTTATTTCCCCTTGTTACTTATTGCACCATTAATGGTATTTTGCTTCTCTCTTTGTTTCTGTGTGTGTCTTTTCGTATCTGCCCCTTCTGCCAACTGGTGAATCTTTCAATATTTTCCCAAATTTCAAATTTCAAACAGAGAGAGCCAGATTGTCTTAGATAACTTTTATTATGCCCGTCGGTCAGAGCTCTGACTACTGAGCCATCTTATAGGTCACAGGCCAGTCTATGGGTTTGCGGTTCTTGCATCAAGTCCTATGGCTCGTCCAAGTGTAGCCACCTCTGTGTATGCAATAGCCTTGGCTCCCACACCTTCCCTTAGCAGAGGGCAATGGGTGAGGCAGCTTCCTCAGAAAAGGACAGTGGGTATGAAACTAGGGACATAAAGTAGCAGGGGCTGTGTGGAATCTCTTCTGGGGAGCACAGCTTCATCCGGTTCCCAGAGGTAGCAGTGGTAGCAGATCCAGAGTCAGCCATCCAGTGTCCAGTGTTGGGGAATCCATGATTCAAGCTGTGCTCTCTGGGCCTAGTGGCAGCTGTGCTGTCTTCACTAGATCAGCTTGAGGATGTGATTTTGGGCGTGGTTCCTGGCTGCAGAACCTTCAATCCTGGTTTCCCAGCCCTCCTGGGGATTCTGTGAACCACCAATATCCTTTCAATAGAGTTCTTTTCTGCTTAGCTCAGTTGATTTCTATTGCTTGTGAGAACATTGACTGATGTGGGGAATATATTATAGAGGGGATTCATGAGTCAAAAGATAGTTTGCTGCTCTTGTCTGTGGCTTCCCCATACCCTCTCCAAGTCCATGCATCTAAGTAACTTGCCCAAGTTCACATAGCTGGTAGCATAGCCATTACTAAAACCTCCAACACCCCTCCAACAGACCTCCTGATTCTTAGCCTAGTTGATCTCCTTGTGAAAAACCTTGCGGACCTTCACCCATGCCTTACATTTGGGAGTCAACTCATATTTTCCTTAACTTGCAGTGTGTGCTTGCCTTTAATTCTCAGTTTCTTGAATTTATGGAATCTCAAATTCCATTTAATGGGTCTGAAATCCAACCAGTTAGGTGAGAGGTGGTAGAAGTCACCACACAAATAGAAATTGGCCTTAGACGGGTGCTTGAATGAAGTATCCACTGTTAATGGGAAGACAGAGTGTACAGGTAGAGAGAGATGTAGGTCAGTTAGTAGATTTTATTGATGAAGGGGTATGGAATTTCTCTTTGGTCCTAAAATTTTCCTGTGTAATAAAAAGAAGTGTTATCAGCTGACAGCAGGGGTGGGGAAGAGGTGTTAGAGATTGAGGAGGAGGAGGGGGAGGAGGAGTGAAATGATATGCTAGGGCAGTGGGTGAGTGAATTTGACTAGGGAGATTAGTAGGTGGCTGGATACCACTGTGGGCCCATTTGAGGATTATGGTCATACATTCCAAATGGAATCAGTTAGCATGGTTGTATATTTTTCTCTAGCCATGTTTATACAAGATAATAATTCAAGAGATTAAGGAACCAAGAAACTAAGGTGCTTCATGAACCAACAGTGTGCATATGTATGTATATTCACAAATAGGAACAAATTATACATAATTTTCTGCTTCTTTCTTCATTTAGTAATATATATTGGAAATTATTACATACTAGAGCTGCCTTCTACTTTTTATTGGCTGCAGAGTGTACAGATGTGCTCATCCTTGGGAGGAAATGGAGGCCCAGTGGTAACTTACTTTGCCCTGACACATATGTGGAGTGACTAGCACAGGGCCTGACACATAGTAAGTGCTCTTATCTTCTAAAAATCCTCAACATACATATTTACCTAACTCTTCTGGGGAGCATGCCTTTGAAGTCCAAGATACAATCTGCTGTCATAGAAAGCCACAGCTTGGTGTCCTTCAGATTCAGACTTTTCCCAGATCTTGCCAGGAACTCCAAGGGCCACTCATTCTTGCAGATGGGAGCTCTCACAATTGGAGCCTTGTCCTTCCCTCCAAAGATAAAAGAATGTTCTTGGGACCTAGGCCTATAATCCAGCTGCTGCCTTTCTTGATCATAGTGTCTTATATCAACCAAAAGCCTGTGGAGTCTCTTACTAAAACGAGGAAAAGGCAAAGCCAGACACTATACAGCTTTCATAATTTTAAGGAACTAAGTTTACTGGGCTGATGTAACTATGCTGTTCTTCAACATACCTGACTCCAGGGACAGCTTCCAAGTCTGGGTGCCAGGAGTTGCTCAGGCCCATACCCTCTGGCCAAGCAACTGCTGAGTCTTTGGCTCTCCTAGTTATTGGATTTCTAGGAAGCTATGGCAGCATCCAAGTGGTCCCTTGAAGGCTGTGCTCTCCCCACTGGCCAATGTGTCCCAGGATGTGGCTCTGAGCAGGGCTCACTAGGGCATCCTCCAGGGTAGGCCTTAATGCCTGTTGGCTTCAGGGACCCTGTGGAAGTTCATGTGTGCTCTTACCTTGCCCCTTTCCTTGCCATATTAGTGTGGTGAACACTAGAAATAGTACAAATACCAAAAGGGATGTGAGGAAGGTACTAGGCATTGCTGATAAATAAGTCTGCTCAACCCAAGATCATTGGAGAATCCCTATGTTTTGGTGACAGGAGGTGGGGGAGGAGACAGGAGAAAAGGTCAGGGAGGAAGGAAGAGGTTGAGAATACCCTATTAGGGAAGACCAGGAAGGAGAGAGTGCCAAAGGGAAGCTGCCAAACAGCAACAAATGCTGCCAAGAGGCCAAGAAGGATAAGGATTGTACAAAGGCTGAATTTGATAAAGTGAGAGGTTACCAAGAGGTTACCGCCCAAGGTGCTGAGGAGGGCTTTGAGATAGGTCAATCAAGAAAGTCTTTTTGCAAAGGACTAATTTTAAATTCAGCCTTGACAAATATAAAGAATATGAATTGATAGAAGAGTGAGAGTCTCTTGAAGACTGAGAAAACTTGGCATATAAGTGTAAGATTTTACTGCAGAGGAAGGTGCATGGGGCAACAAAAACAATGGAGCTGGTGAGGTTGGGAAGGGAGGCAGCAGCTATTAGAAAATCTCTGAGGCTCTCATAAAGAACTTGTTCTGGTATGTAAGTATTTTGAAGTCACTGTAGAACCCTTTTGTGTTTCTAATTCCAGGGATGAAATAACTACAGTAGTCCCCCCCTTATCTGAGGGGGATACATTCCACAACTACCAGTGGATTTTCAGTGGATGCCTGAAACTGAGCTGTGGATAGTACCGAGTCCTATATATACAGTCATGCGTCACTTAACAATGGATATATGTTCTGAGAAATATGTCTTTAGGCGATTTCATCATTGTGTGAACATCGTAGAGTGTACCGGCACAAACCTAGATGATTTATCCTACTACACACCTACACTATATGGTATACAAACCTGTGCAGCATGTTACCATATGGAATACTGTAGGCCATTGTAACACAATGGTAAGTATTTGTATATCTAAATATAGAAAAAGTACAGTAAAAATACAGCATAAACGATAAAAAGTAGTACACCTGCAAAGGCATTTATCATGAACGGAGCTTGCAGGACAGGAAGTTTCTCTGGGTGAGTCTGTGAGTGGATGGTGAGTGAATGTAAAGGCCTAGGACACTATTGTACACTACTATAGACTTCATAAACACTGTACACTTAGGCTACACTAAACTTATGAACAATTTTTTCTTTCTTTAATAAAAAATTAACCTTAGCTTATTATATTTTTACTTTATAAACTTTTCAATTAAAAAAATTTCTTTTTTGAAAAAGGGTCTCATTCTTTCACCCAGGCTAGAGTGCAGTGGTGTGATCACAGCTCACTGCAACCTCCAGCTCCCAGGCTCAAGTGATCCTGGCTTAGCCTCTGGAGTAGCTAGGACTAGAGGTGCGCATCACCACACCTGACTACTTTTAAAATTTTTTGTAAAGACAGGGTCTTTCTGTGCTGCCCAGGCTGGTCTCAAACTCCTGTGCTGAAGCAGTCTTCCAGCCTCAGCCTTCCAAAGTGCTAGGATTATAGGTGTGAGCCACCACACCCAGCCCCTTATGGCAACTTTTAATTACATAATATCACGTGCCATCATGGCCCCATCACATACCTAGTAAGTTTCTATACCTGGACTTGGACTCACTAAAATACTGCCTTTAAATAACTCACAATCTTGAATTCTACCAAAGGAGATGGATAAATTTTTTAAAAACCTACTGCAGTATAATAAATTCTATAGTAAAGGTGTCTTCAAAGTTCTTTGGGAGCCTAATGAAGAAGTTGTTTCTTAATGCTAGGAGGGTGTGGTTAGGGCAAGTAATTTCTCCACTGTTCTTTGAAGAATAACTAGAAGTTTAGTAAAGTGAAGGCCATTCTAAGAAAAGAAGCAGTTTGAACCAAGGCATGTGGGCAGTAAGGACAATAGGATGCTTCAAGGACAAATAGTTTGGTGATGTTATAGATCCTCTGGAGACATCATGATTTATACCACTTGAGGGTAATAAGATTTGTTCAAAACCTGGCCCAAGGATATTTGACACCAAGGATATTTGGCAACAAATATATAATAAAAATTATGCCAATATTGGTAAATTTTCTTGGAAAGTATTTTATGAATCATGTTTCATTGATTCATAAGTTTAATTCCTTGATTAATGCATGTACTGCAAAGCTCTTGAACACACTGCAAGGGTGGCAACACAACTCCATCTTCTTAGGGTCCTGGCTGGGCCTGGGAGTTAAATTGACATAAGACAGGAGAAAAGCATACAAATTTATTTGATACAAATTTTATATGACGTGGGAGCTCTCATAAGGAAATGAAGACCCAAAGAAGCAGTTAGAGTCAATCACTTGTATACTGAATTGGACAAAGAGTAGTAAACTGTGAAAATGTAGTAAGGCAGATGTGCTAGGATTAGGGTATTTAATTGGGTAGAGAAGTGACTAGGAAGAGAAGGGGTAGTTTAACAATGTTTTTTTGTGCAGAATTCTTTTCCTATCCTTAATAGTAAGAATGTCACTTAATAGTAAGAATGTCACTTTATAGGGAGGACATCTTTCACATGGGAATTTCATCTCTTGCTTTAAGAAACAAAATGAAGGTCAGAGTGATCTTCTTGCACCTACTTTTTTTTTGAAGTGCCTTTCATTCAAAATAGTCAATACGACAAGGCAGAATATTTTGGGGGTGGCAGAGTCTTAAATCCTTCAACATAACAGGGGCAAAATACTCTCAGAGGTCAGTGTGGCAGGATCAGAATAGTTGCGGTTAAAATAGCAGGATATAAATATCCTGCTGCTTCTGTCCTTGTCACAATGAGTTTCCCAAGGGCTATGTACGTCATAGGATTACCTTCTTATGTCATAGGGTTACCTTCCCCTCCTATGTCATATTTCCCAGCATTGCTTCACCTCTTTATTATAGGGAATTCTCCAAACCAGAGTCAAAAACTTAAATGCCCACAGTGCTAGGTTGATAATATGAGTAAAGCTAAGGGGTAAACTAAGAGTACCTACTTTGTCCAAAGAAGGAAGCTGTTACTTTGCTCCAGGCAGCTGCTGCCAGATAGGAATGCAGGCCAAGGGTTGTCAGAACTCCAACATACTCAAGAGAAGCCAGAAATTCTGGCTTTTGTTATAAAAATTCTAAATTTGGCAACTAATTGGGGGAAAAAACTACAAAATCTTGTGTGCAGGCCAAAAAAACATGTCTTTGGGCCAGATTCTACCCCTGGGCAACAGTCTGTGATCTTTGTTCTAAAACATTCACACTTTTCTATGTTATCATACTTAAAGGAATGAATGTTCTATCCCCTTATGACATTACTGATCACAGATCCCAAATATGGATCCAACCCTCCTCCTGTTGTGCACCACCCACTGGTGATTTCAGAGTTTGACCATCTCTTTAAGAAGTCAAATTTTACCCCTTTCTTTGTGATGTCATGAACTCTACTAACAATCTTTCCCTCCACTCTTGAAGGTTGCTTGGCTACACCCTTTATGACATCATGAATTGCCCTAACACCTTGGAATAACAACTCACTCCGCCATTCCTTTGCAAGCCTTTGCACATCTCTTTGTATCATCCCCCTGTGACACGTGTTAACCTCATCCCAGGACTGCAACTTGGGATGGGGAATGGGAAGATACAATCTTTATGGCATCACAAAAAGATAAGGTTGTCTGGGTGAGTTCATGATGTCGTAAAAAAATGTTTGCATTAATAGAGCTATTAAAAAGAATCATAGCTGGGCGTGGTGGGACATGCCTATAATCTCAGCTACTCAGGAGGCTGAGGTGGGAGGACTGCTTGAGCCCAGGAATTTGAAGCTGTAGCGCGTTGTGATTGCACCTGTGAATAGCCACTACACTCCAACCTGGGCAACATAGTGGGACCCCGTCCACCCCCCAAAAAAGAATCACAGAAGTTAGAGAAGGGCTGGGCGTGGTGGCTCACGCCTGTAATCCTAGCACTCTGGGAGGCCGAGACAGGAGGATCGCTTGAGCTCGGGAGTTCAAGACCAGTCTGAGGAAGACTGAGACGAGACCCCCATCTTTACCAAAAACAGAAAAAATTAGCCTGGTGTGGTGGCATGTGCCTGTAGTCCCAGATCCTCAGGAGGCTGAGATGGGAGGATTGCTTGAGCCCAAGAGTTTGAGGTTGCGGGTGAGCTATGATGACGCCCCTGTACTCTAGCCTGGACAGAGTGAGACTCTGGCTCAAAAAAAAAAAAAAAAAAGAGAGAGAGCAAGAGCGCTGAGTAGGTTGTATGGGAGGCAGATGTTGAGACAGAGTTAGGTTTATCGGGGAAGAGCACCTGTAAAGGAAAAGGGGCAGATGCAGATTGTGCAGGCAGAGTTCTCAGGTAATGATGTAAACCCCCAATGGGGGAGCTCCAGAGCAAAAACTGCCAGTTAGAGGGGCTCTGTGTCGGACTAGACCTGTGTGCTACCATCTTGCTCATCATTGGCTGAAACTTCCCCGAGGACAGTATGACTTAAGCTGCATGCCAAGAAGAGTATGAGTTTGGCTGTAAAGCCGAAGTGGACCCTAAAGCAGGTAACAGCTGGAGGCTGACAGCTAATCCCATTCCTCACAGCTAGGCAGCCAGGCCCTTCTTGAAGGAGGATCTGAGCAGCATATCTTCATGTCTCCCACAGGGAACAACAGGCAGGAAAAGTTTAAGAATTTAGTTTTAGACAAAAGGAGGGGGTGCTAAGATAGTTAATTAGATTATTCATTCCGTCAAATACTTATTGAGCTTCCACAATAGGCCATCCAAATGGAAATGTAGATAGTTGGAGGCAGTATAAACTTCCTAAGAGATGTTTGGGCCAAAGACATTTGAGAATTAGCATATACTGTAGATGTATGTATGTATGTATGTATATGGTCACGGACTGGTTGGCTTCACCAAATGAGAGAAAAGATAGTTCTTAACCTGGAGAAGTATCACTTCTCTAGAGATTGTTTGGAAGCAATTTGGGTTGTCACATTGACTGAGGGGACAAAGGGCACACTACTGGCATGTAGCGGGTAGGGTCTAGAAATGTAAAACATCTTGCAATGCATGGGAAATCCTGCCCAATGAAGAAGTGTCTCACACAAAAATACCAAGAGTGCCCCTGTGAAAAAATTGACTGTAGACAGAGAAGAGGTCCCAGAACAAACCCTTGGGACATTCTATCTTTTAGAAATTGGGTAACGGAGAAGAAGCTGGCAAAGTAGCCTAAAAAGAAGTATCTAGAATGGTAGAAAGAAAACTAGAAAAAGGTAGTGTCAGATGTCAAGAGAGGAAAGTGTTTCAAGGAGAGAGAAGTCAGCAGCAGACAATGCTGCTGAACAGCTGAGTGAGGTGAGGTCAGAAAATCGTCCTTTCAAAAGTGACCTCAATGAGAGCAATCCCAGAGAAGTGGTGGAGGTAGAAGCCAGACTAGCAAAAATTGAGAGTAAAGGAGAGGTGAGCAAGTAGGGAAAGGAACCTTATCAACGAATTTGAACAATAAGCAGGGAAACCAAGTTGAAGGGTGATTTGGGGTCAAGGAAGAGATTTTATTTCCAACATTACGTTATGAGAGTTTTAAAGATACAGAAAAGTTGAAAGAAGTTTGCAGTAAAATGACTAAATTTTCTGATTAACATGCTACTCTACTTGTTTTATCACATCTCCTTATCCATAAGGAAGGGGATTTTTAACAGATGGAAGATGCTCCTTTAGAATGTTTGTAGACCTGGTGTGTGATTCTATAGCAAGGGGAAGATTAATCACGTAGGAAAGAAAGGGAATAGCCAAACAAAGGAAAGAAGTCCTTGAGAGGTGAGCAGAATGGAATTCAGAGTACAGGTAAAGGGACTGCCTTTTCTTGTTATAGAAGAAAGAGGAAATGGGTACAGAATCATGTGCATTTGTGGATTTGATATCGGGAAGATATGGCAAACACTATGCTGTTGCCTAACTAACATCTAGACTCACTTCTTCCTTGTTAACAGAACCCAAAATTTGGTGTGGGGGTAGCAATGTGCCCAGATCCAAGGGATCAATCATAATTGGTCTGTCAATCATGACTCCTGCATTACCCTTTGCCAGACACTTTCCTATCATAGCTTGTAGCTAAGAGAATGGTCATATAACACCGTGGTCCCCAATGCCTGGGCCTCGGACCGGTACTGGTCTGTGGCCTGTTAGGAACTGCGCTGCACAGCAGGAGGTGAGTGGGTGGGTGAGTGAAGCTTCATCTGTATTTACAGCCATTCCCCATTGCTCCCATCATGGCCCGAACTCCACCTCCTGCCAGATCACCTGCAGCATTAGAGTCTCATAGGAGTGTGAACCGTACTGTTAACTGCACATGCAAGGGATCTAGGTTGCTGCTCCTTATGAGGATCTAATGCCTGATGATCTGAGGTGGAGCTGAGGCAGTGATGCTAGTGCTGGGGAGCAGCTGCAAATACAGATTATCATTAGCAGAGAGGTTTGACTGCATAGAGACCATAATAAATCAATTGCTTGCAGACTCATATCAAAACTCTATCAGTGAGTGGCAAGTGACAATGTAATAATAATAGAACTAAAGTGCACAATAAATGTAATGCACTTGAATCATACCGAAACCACCCCCTCCCCACCCTGGTCCGTGGAAATATTGTCTCCCATGAAACCTGTCCCTGGCGCCAAAAATGTTGGGGACTTCGGAAACCTATTTCTAGTCAGTGGAACTTAAGGGCCAGTGGGGGTGGGGGTAGGGGGGTTCTGTGAAAGTTTTTCCTTCACTGACAAACAGGGAGGACATTTCTCACATAAAAGGTCATTTTGCTGCTCCCCAATCCCTTACCCCGAGTGTTTCCTATTTTTGAACGATTGGTGATGTCAGGAAACAGGACAGCTGCCTTTCAACCTGAGGCAATAAGCCTGAAGATGAAAAGCCAGAGCTAAAGAGCTAAAGAATGTAAAGAAGCTGTGAGGCTCCTACTTAGCGGCTGAACCAATGCCAACAGTCGCCTATCTCCAGACTTATTTTTATCATAGAAAAATAAACTCTATATTGAAGCCTCTGTAGTCAGGTTTCATGTCAAGTTAGCTGAATATAGACACAGACTATGAGGGAAGCATGGTGTCTATTACTTTTTTTCTGTTGAACACCTCTCCCCAGCTTGATTCTGGTTACAGATTCTATTCTCCAGGGCACAGGGTTTGAATACCTGACCTAAACAGGACTTAGATTCTTCCTACTGAGAATTTGAAACTTAATTAGGAATACCAAAAGACAGAAGGAAATAACCTAATGACAACTTCTAGAAAGAAAGCCCAAGATATCTTGCCTCTGGAATTCTTACTGTACTCAAAGTCTGTCTATGAGTTACTCCATTACCCTTTCAATAAATCCCTTTTTCTTTTAGCTAGAATTTGGTTCTGTTGATTTAAACCAGTGGTTCTTAATTAGGGGAGATTGTACTCTTCAGTGGATATCTGGCAATGTCTGGAGAAATTTTTGGTTGACACAACTGGCAGTGGGTGTTAGTGGCATCTAGTGGGTAGAGACCAGGGATGCTACTAATGTCTTATAACGCACAAAGAAATCCCACTTATTTAAAATGTCAATAGTGCTGCTGTTGAGAAACTCTGTTTTAAAACAAGAGTGACTTAACTGATACAAGGAGGTTCTCAACAAAGCTGACTCAGGGTCACCTGCTGAAAAGGAGTGGGAAGGAAGGACAGGAGGTTTGAGGAGCAAGGAGAGGTGAGGAATGGTCATTGAGGGTGTGGGAGAGAGAACATGACAGAAAAACATTGGGAGATTGCTGGGCAGTGGTTAGTTAGGGCCTGTCTGAGATTGGTGACCATTAATTTAGAGACATGGGTCTAATGATTTTTCTATTGTAATGTAGAGCTGCATTGGTAGACAGGAAGGTATGTGTTGGGTTCATCCAAGGCTGGGTTATTATCAGGCAAGAGCAACAGAGACAAAGGAAGGAAAGGGAGTTGAAGGTTGTATGGGGGTGATTTTACTGATGAACCAGAGGAATTAAGCTAGATAATGAGGGAAGAAATGATAAGAGATAATCGATGGGATCAAGTTGATCCAGGAACCAGAAGTGTTGGTATACACCAGAGCTTGTCAGAAATACAGAATTTCAGACTTCCTCCCAGACCTCCTGAGTCAGAATTTGCATTTTAATAAGATCCTTAAGTGATTTGTATGCACATTAAAGATTGAGAAGCAGGCCTGAGTGGCAGCTGAGGCCTGTAATCCTAGCACTTTGGGAGGCCAGAGGTGGGGGGATTGGTTGGGGCCAAGAGCATCACTTGAGCCCAGGAGTTTGAGATTGCAGTGGGCTGTGATGATGCCATTGCACTTTAGCCTGGTCAACAGAGAGAGACCCTGTCTCAGAAAAAAAAAAAAGATCAAGAAGCAATGGATTAGAGGATTTGATGGAGGTGAAGAATTTTTTTCACTGAAGATACTGAAAATATGATCTTGGAACTCATCTCTGTGAATGATGTCAAAAAAAAAAAAGAAAAAAAAAGAAAATATGATCTTGGGTGAATTATCTAGACCAGAGGTTAGTAATTTTTTTTCTGTAAAGGACCAGGGGTCATACAGTCTCTGTCACAACTATTCAACTCTGCCACTGTAAGACGAAAGCAACCAGAGACTATACATAAATACACAATGTGTATGGCTGTTGAGTGTGGCTGTGTTCCAATAAAACTATTTACAAAAACAGGCAGTGTGTTGATTTGGTTCGAGGGCCATTGTTTGCTGACCCCTGATCTAGACCTTAATAAACCAGTAAGTCTTGGCTCCCATGTGGAGTTTACCATTGAGTTTTCTTGATTCTGACTACTGTCTCTTGGGAGTAAGTACTCTGACTCCCTCTTCCTTTTTCTGAACACAATGAAGAACTTGCCTTTGTAACTAATTGGCCAGTTGATGTTCTGTGGGATCGTAGAAGAGGAAGGACACAAACTGAAGTATTAAAAAGCCAGAATCTGTGCTCCCTTTGGCAGCACCTATGCTAAAATTGGAATGATACAGAGAAGATTAGCACAGCCCCTGCTCAAGGATGACACATAAATTCATGAAGCATTTCATAAAAAAAAAGTCAGAATCTCCTTGACACCATTTTCCCCCCTTGGAGTAAGAAGAGACGCAATATGGGGCAGGGTTCATATCAGCTGGTCCTCTGGGGTTGTTTCCCTTTTATTTTCTCCTGGCCTCTAGCAAACTCATTTTGAGTTTCCTTTGAGAAAAAGAAATCAAGGAATTTCCTAGGAATCAAGGAAATCAAGGAATCAATTACTTAGACCAAGTTGAGCAATAGTGCCTTGAGGGCAGTGGCAGCAGCAATCAGGCAAGTTTTCCCAGCTAAAAGGACTGAGGTAGGGGGTGAGCATGGGGGCAAGGGAAATAAACTCTATTGAGCATCTCCTTTCTAGCACTCTATGTATGGCATTTGAACCCTTACAGTAAGTTTAGTATTATGATCCCCAGGTTACAGATAGAGAAATTGAGACCAATATTTTATTAAACATTAACATAGCACTTTGTGCCAGGCACCCTTTAACTGCTTTACAAATATAAACTCATTTAATCCTCACAACTAGATGAGGTGTGAACTATTATTGCTTCCATTTTACAGAAGGGAAAGCTGTTAGGGTGGACAGGCTAGGAGGTGCTCATGGTGCGGTGGAGAAAGGTTTCTTGCGCAGAGATTAGGATATATAAAAGTAAAAAAAGGTTATTTTATCCTTTTAGAAGGAGAGAGAGAATGAGAGCGTGAGAGGGGGAAAGAGAGGGAGAGCAGGGAGACGTGTGGCATCCCAAAGAAAGAGAAAAGGGTGCCAACTCAGAGGCCAAGTGGCTTGCAGATTTTATGGGGACAAAGAGAAAGGAAAAAAACAGTGATTGTTGTTAGTTGAAACAGAAGCAGCTGGGAGATGGCAGGTTGTCCGTCTTTCTTGTTTTCTCTGCTCCTGCAGACTTGGGTATCTCTGAAATGTAGTCAGGCTTATGCAGGTGATGTGATTTTGCCCCTGAGATATGGCTTCGGGCAGGAAACTAAGGGCTGGAGTTTGCTCCCCTCCTGTCCATCCAGGAGCTTCTCGGGAACACCTTGAGGCTATAAAACAAATTCTAAAAGCAGTTTCTGGCAAATGTAAAGAGAAAGATTTACATTTCCTTTTTGTCTGTTGGGCTCCTTTTAGATGTTGTGAAAGCGGAACCGGCAGAGCACCTGGCAGCAGAGAGCAGAGAGAGAGAACAGAGAGAGAAAGTTGATAGGATTGATCTTTAGCTGTGGGATTAGATATTTTCCCGTTATTTCAGCAAGGCTACCCCTTTCAAAAGCTATGCTGTGGAGAGAGATTAAGTAACTTCCTGGAGGATATTAGCTAATATGCGTAGACTGGATTTAATGAAGCTACATTATTCATGCTTTTAACCATTATACATTACCTCTCAGAAAGATTCACTCATTCCATACTTGTTGAACAACTACTCTGCCTGAAAATGCACCAGGCCTAGAGTTAGGCAACTAACTTCAGACCAGGCATGTGTATTACACAGCAGAGCCAGGGTTGGAGCCCAATTCTGACTCCAAAGCCTGTGAACATTGTACAAGGGACTATGTACTGTTTTTTTTTTTTCTTTGTGAGACAGGATCTTGCTCTGTCACCTAGACTGGAGTGCAGTAGTGTGATCAGCTCACTGCAACCCCCAACTACCAGGCTCAAGTGATCCTCCTGGCTCAGCCTCCTGAGTAAGTAGGATTACAGGCTCATGCCACCATGCTGGGCTAATTTTTCTTTTTTTATTGGTAGAGATGGGGTCTTCCTATGTTGCCCAAGCTACTCGGGAACTCCTGAGCTCAAGGGATCCTCCCACCTTGGCCTCCCAAAGTACCGGGATTACAAGCGTGAGCCACTGCGCCCAGCCAGGACTATGTTTTTTTTTTTTTTTTCATCCAGGTTTGTGTAAAGGACTGTGTTTTTTAGTTCTTCTCCCCATCAGGAGATTCTCCATCAGTGCTAAACCCCCAAGTTTTGGGTTTTACTTATCAAGTAAAGTGACATTTCTTTATAAGTCCCTCAGATGATAGCATGTTTCCAGGGCTCATTATCAACATTACTGTTTTGCTCTACCACAAAACAATCTTCATTAGCATAAGAGCTGCTATTCTCTGCTTTATAGGCATATGACATTCTGAAATACTTTCCTTAGTTCTTTCTCCTGTCTACCTAAAGGAAAAAAAAATTGAGGCAAATTGAGGCTCATAAAATGGAAGAACAAGTCTTAGAGGAGCCAATTTGAGGAGATTTTAAGCTTTCTAAAAGGCCAATGAAGTTTTACATTTTTCCCAGCAAAAATCATGCTAACAAGATAGGCGGCAAACAGAGGGATCAAACATATTTAAAAAGGGGTTTTAATCGACTGAAACCAGGACAAAATAAAGTAGGTCTCCCATTCAATTTGTCTGGTTCTAACACAAACCTTTTCCAATTGTGCAATTGTGCGTGCAGATGAATTATTTTAGGCATTTCAGAGGATGCTCATTTTGGCCATTGCTGCTTAAGGCCATCCTGGATTAGTCAGGTCCACTATCCTTGATATTTACAAGAGGATGCCCCATAAGTGTACGTAAATCCCGCTGGTGTTTCTAAAAGAGTGCTCAGATTTTGAAGCTTGATTTCCCATAATTTAGGAACTTTTCAAAGGTGAGCAAGGCAGGGATGTGTTTAGGGTCGAAGTGTGCTGCTTATGAGTGTCACTCCTCTAGGTGTCACCCAAGAGTCGTGAATCACTCTTTTAAGTGTCTCAGACTGTCTCTAACTGCCAAGTGGCAACAGAGTGCTTAGGGTATGGGGGACCAGGCTCGCACATATTATACCCATCCAGGAGAATGTTCTTCTGGTGAGGAGTGCCTTATGAGGCTGCTTCATGTCCTGGGCCATAGCCCTGACACCTGCAAAGTTTCCAGTCACCTGGAATACTTGAATAGGTCAGAGGGAGCAAACTGCCTCTTTTCTTTGGGGCAAGAGAACTCACCCTCATACACGTTTCAGTTTACAACTAATAGAAATTGATCACAAATGAAGCAAAATCTGAATCTCAAACAATAGAAAACAATTGTAATCTTAAAAGCATGCTATGTAAAATGAAACCACTGGTGCCAAACTGCCAGTCCCTTGACCCTAACCTTCTGCTGTGAGTCAGAGGCGGAAAAGCAAAAGTTCTATGCAGAGCTCTGTGCCTGACCTTGACCTGAACCTCCAGTCCTGAGGCACAGGCAGAAAAACCTTAACCCAAACCTTCTTCTGTGAGGCATAGGCAGAAATTAA
Source organism: Daubentonia madagascariensis (assembly GCA_023783475.1). Classification (NCBI taxonomy): domain Eukaryota; kingdom Metazoa; phylum Chordata; class Mammalia; order Primates; family Daubentoniidae; genus Daubentonia; species Daubentonia madagascariensis. The sequence goes on along the minus strand of JAKFHU010001990.1, from coordinate 22,908,243 downwards.
AAAAGCCAGTTTTTTCCCCTATAACCCAAATCTCTTACCCACAGAGTGAAGACAAAAACCCTCCAATCTAAAAAGGGAAGGTTTGAAACAACAGCCCAAATAAAGTGTAGGCCTTCAACAAAGCATAGGATAAGGTCTAGATTTCAGTAGGAATCACCCACAGCACCTGATGGGACTTCCAAAGACAAACACAATAGGTTCGTGTTGGTACCAAGCACCGCTTTCAGGAGAAACATCAGGTGGTTGGGGGAGTTACTCTGAATCATGCTGACTTATACTCTGAATCATGCTGATATGTCTACCTGAAGGAAAAAAAAAAAAAGAAGAAGAAAAGACAACTCAGGCAAACTTCATGTAAGTAGAGAGTTTATTTGGGCCAAGTTTGAGAACTGCAACTGGGAGCGTAGATTCAAGTTGCCCTGAATATATGTTCCGATTAGCAGCATTTACAAGTGGGTTTTTCGTTTTTGTTTTTAGAGACAGGGTCTCTCTATGTTGCCCAGGCTAGAGTGCAGTGGCTATTCATCGGCACCATCCCACTACTGCTCAGCATGGAAGTTTTGACCTGCTCTGTTGCCGACCTGGGCTGGTCACGCCTCCTTAGGCAAACTGGTGGCTTCCTCCCTCCCCAGAGGTTGCCATATTGATGCTGATCTTAGTGTAGACACCTGGTCAGCATAGCACACCACAACCCAGAACTCAAGCAATCCTCCTGCCTCAGCTTCCTGAGTAGCTGGGACTACAGGTGCATGCCACCACACCTAGCATGAGTGGATTTTTAAAGGAAAAGAAGAGGCAGTTCGTAAGTTGTTTACCAAGAATTTACATTAAAATAACATAAACTATTGATTGGCTATACATTGTTCTTTGTGTCATAAATTCCAGGAACATGAAGATAATGGGTAAGGCAGCTAGTCAGGAAAAAAAAAAAAGCCTTTAAACAACTGCCCCAGGGCATAGCTAGGGGTGGAGTGGGGTGGAGCTTGACTGAAGTCCCACACTCCTGTCTCTCTGGCCTGATAAATTTTGCATACCTCTCTCAGCTCAGACTGCTCTTAGCTATTTTTCTTACTCCTAATCTTGCATCTTTTGTTTAATCATTGTTTGCCCTATCTTCCTTGTCTTTTTCTTTTTCCTTCACTCCTGAATATTGCTGAGAATGCCCTCATCACCAAACTAGTGTTCATTATCCTTTTCCTTACATTATATTGTTGGAGTAATCCAATCTTCTCATTTTTCAGGTTTTATTCATCTCCTTGGATTGCTATGAGTAATCCAGATATATTATTACCAGGTCTTTCAGGGTCTACCCCAAATTTTATCAGGCACTGTGTATTTGTCTGTACTAGATAATAGGTAATAAAAATGCACAAGATAGGTCCTGCCTTCAATATGCTTACAGTCCAGTGTTTTCTACAGTGTTAGGAGGTAGTATTGTCTCCTGATTTGACACTACCAATGGTTACTAATGACACATAACCAATACCTAGGTAATAATGATATTTCTCATGTTTTTAAAATTGAAATTTAGTTTTCCTACATCATAACCTCTGGAATATCCTTTCTTTCTCTAGTGCCTTTACTCTTCAATGTATCCCTGAATATAACTATTTTCCTCACATTTGCCTTTGCTATTTATCCCTCAATGGAGGCAGAGCCACATTCTTGGACTTTCATGATGATAAGGTAGATATGTTGAGATTTTGATTTAAAGAAGATTGACAAGTGTCCTCTTCTCCTGAACCTCAAAAAGGAGCTCAACCTTGAGGTACTGGTCTAAGTATGTGGATGAATGGTGTCAGTAAAGATAACCCGTCTTGAAATCCAAAGACCTGAATTATAGTCCCAGTTCAGCCACAAATCTGAGAATGGCTAACATTTGAACTTACAACATACCATTTTTCTATTAATTTGTTATGCTGTAAGTAGGAAGCTACTATTTTTATCTCCATTTTACAGACAAGGAAACAGAGGTGCAGAGCACTTAAATAACTTGCCCTCGCCATGGAGTTAGGGGCAAGTAGAGTACAGTTTTGCAACAGAGGCAGTCGGGATCTACATTGGTGCACTTAGCCCCTACCCTGTATTACTTCCTGACAATAGACGCTTTCATTGCTAACATACTATGCAGCAATCTGTACTGTTTTGGGGGGAATGTTATCTCTTCCAATCTTCACTAACAACCCTTAGGTAGCTAAAAAACCAGTTTCTCAGCTGAAAAAACTAATTGGAAGATTCAAGCCTTGAAAACATCTTTGAGGCTTCAAAAGCTTCTGTAACACTGAAGCCACCCATGTACATCTTTGAGCCTGTTTCCTCATCTTTAAGATGAGGGGTTTGGAGTAGATGTCTCAGTTCTATGGGGGAGGATGTCTGTAGATGGGCGTGAGAGAAGGTGGCGTAAATACAATCAAGGCACAGTGACCGAGGGCCCAGCCTAGCGGGGGTGAGGAACGGTTACAAATACGAGTAAGATTCCCGCCAAAGTGGAGGTCCGGGGAGTTAGACCCGAGCGAGGCCTGTGGGCGAGAACGTGCCCGACAGCCCTTCTCTGACCCGCGTGGGCGCTGCAAGGCGCGGGCCAGCGGCCAGGAAGGAGGCGATCCCTGGGGTTCTGCCCGGCTCGCGGGACAGCACCTCACCCGCCCAAGTCCTGCTCCACAGGCTCCTCCAGGAGAGCCAGGGAAGGAAGAGGCGCGGCCTCGCCGCCCGCGTCGCAGAGCGCCACGTCCCTCCTGGCTCAGCCTCCCCCAGGCTCTCTGGCGTCGGCGTCCGACACTGCCCGCCTCCCCGCTCGCGGGCCCGGCCTCTTCCCCGCACCCGCCAATCGGAGCCCTCCGCGATCCCGAGACGGACCAATCATCGGTTGCCAGGGGTGGGGGCTGTCGCCATGGCAGCAAGGAGGCGGGCGCGCGCGGTCGGCGGAGGGACGGAGCAAAGCGGTGGGCCGGGGGCTGGGGAGAGCCGTCCGTGCGCCTTAGGCATTCAGCGGGCGGAGCCTCGCGCGCCGAGACCGGGCAAGGTAAGGCCGGCGGCCTCGAGGTGGGTGCGGCTCAGCGCGGCGAGAGGCTGGGGCAGGTCCTGAGATAAGGCTCAGGTCTTCGCCTGCCCTGCTAGGGCAGTGAGGATGGTGGGGGCCGCACAGTGGCCGGGCACCGGTGGGAAGGAGGCTCCCAGCTCGAGCCTGAGGCACCGGGTCCCCCTGTTCGGCTCCACTCGCTGCAGGGCACCCAAGCGTTCTTCTGGGCCGATGAGGGCGGCTGGCACTTGGCAGGGAGCAGGAGGGGGTCGGTGCAGGACTGAGACCAGGGCGAGGTCCAACCGGGTCTTGGCAGGTCGATGGGCGAGGGAGGTGCCCACCGGTGAGGAGGGTCTACCCACCAATTCCCGGCTGACGTTCCCCCGCGCCGCGGAGCAAAGCTAGGCCGGTGAATCTGTTTTTCTGCCAGTTCTGTTAAGCCAGAAACCTCTGACACTGAGGAGAAAGTTCGTGCCGGTCGTGGTGTCCTTTTTCCTTAAGTGACTGATGAGGTGCGAGATGAGCCCTTTTGGTTTTAGGGGATGAGAAAGAGTACTTCCTCCTTGCACCTGCTAAATGGTAACTCAGTGAGCAAATGTGGTTATTGTGGTTGGTGCTGGCAACAGTCTTAGATGGCAATTATTTTACAACATCAGAGAGAGAGAGAAAGAGAGAAGAGGATATGAGGGAATTAGAATGAACATGAAAACATGAACCATTATTCTGATTTTTGGGAAACAAAACCTCAATTGAATGGTGTACGTTTTACACAATTGAGTAAGTAAGTGCTTCGATCCAAGCCTTTTATTAAGGCTCTCTTAAATCCATGGATGAATATAAGCACTAAAAGATATTACCTTGGTTTAAAAAAAAGGGGGGGGGAAGGTTAAATGCAGATATTTCTGATAGTCAGTGTTGTTTGAAGGAGATTGTAGACTTCCCTATAGGAGAGTTTAAAGAATTGATTGCTTTAAGGAATGTTCTTGTTTTATAAAACTTGAACAAGTTCAACAAATGTTGACCAAACAAATGTTTCAACAAATGTTTCTCAGTTAATAGGGGCAAAAATTAAATTAAAATCATAGAAATTTAGAACTAGAAATGAAACCTCAATATTACTTTCATTATTAGGGTAAACATGGAAACTTTCTATTTCTCATCTTGGTCTTCAAACTCCCCATGATCTGGTCTAACTTTCTAGTCTGAGTCAAAAAGTCATCTCTGCCTCCTTGTGTTTATTCATGCTGTTCTCTGTCTATCCTAATTTTACCCACCTTCTAAGGGTTGAATCTGTGTTGTGTTTACCTTTCTTTGCTCTCCCAAGGTACTTATTGTTCATATCACATTTTGTATATACCCTTTCAGCATACTTTTTGCTAAGTTGGTTTATGCTCTGTAAATACCAGTTGAAATGAAATGCTCAATTAAGGCAATTAGGCTACTGTTCAAAATACTAGTTATTAATTACGGGCACTAATATAGAATATCAATAACGTCAATTTCAGTGTGTTTTTGTTTTTGCATATCTTGTGAATCTCTGTAGGCATACCAAACTAATTTTCCATTATTTAGAATAATATTGAGGTTGTTTTCCACTTTCTAAGGACCCTTTTTGATGGCTGGGGTATACAAAATACCCTTTTGAGTATTGAGTAGTTGCAAGTATCAAGTGTAGGATTTTGAAATGTAATGAAAGCAATCCTTAAAGTAGATAATCTTTTAAGTATTGTGAATAATTGAGTTAACTTATTTGGTGTTATACATGACTAGCTTTTTCTATAATTAAAGGTCTAGAAAGGGAAAATTTTTTATTTTTACGTTTAATTCATATAAATTAGTTTATAGACTTTCAAAAACAGGCTCCTAACAATTACAAATAATTTATTCAAGGAAAAACCTCAGTCACTTTAACAATTTTCAACCTAAAAAATTAAAAAAAAACTATGATGTGATGAAAAGTATATTCAACTAGAATTTCATGGCCAGATTCCAATCCGAGCTCTGCCAAATGATCTTGGCTAAGTCAGTTAACTTCCTTCCGCACTTATAACCTTTTATGAAAGTAGGGGCTGAGCGAGGTTACAGTAGTCCTTTCTTATCCTCAGGCGATATGTTCCAAGACACCCAGTGGATGCCTGAAGCTGAGGAGAGTATGGAACCGTATACATAATATGTTTTTTGCTATACTTACATACATACATACTTATGATTAAGTTTAATTTATAAATTAGGCACAGTAAGAGATTAACAATAACTAATAATAAAATAGAATAACAACAATATACTGTAATAAAAATTATGTGAATGTGATCTCTCTCAAAATATCTTATTGTACTGTACCATGGGTTACTGAAACCACAGAAAATAAAATCACAGATAAGGGGAGACTACTGTACTTCTAAGATCATTTCTGAGCTCAGAATTCTCTGATTCTCAAATTCTGAATCAACCTAATGGAAATTAAGATAGCGGTTGCATGGTTTTATTTTTGGCAGAGCTTTTTGACATCGTGTTATAGTTATCTGAAGTACAGTATATGTAAATAATAAAGACATTGTAATTTTAGTAAATGTTTATTGAATGATACAGATGAGCAACAGTATCTGTTTTTCATAAGCCTATTATCAAGGATACTGCAACCCATTGTTAAGATTGAAAAAAAGGGGATATAATAGTTTCCTTGATTGGTGTCCTTTTCTACAGATGTGGACATCAGAGACACTAAGATCATAGGATGTCTTCGTCAGGGAATGTTTGGAGTCCAGCTCAGCTGGTCATATATCTGATATTTTATTTGAACCTCACTTTCCTGTTGACCTTATTTTCAAAGGAAAAAACCATTTTCAAATGGTTACCTGTTGTCCTTGTCACTGCTGCTAATGAGAAACTCAGAAGCCATTTATTTTTCTTCACCCCACCCCTTTCCCCTGTAAGAATTGTTAAAAATTTATTTATTTTATTTTTTTTTTTAGGGACAGGGTCTCACTTTGTCACCCAGGCTAGGGTGTAGTACATGATCACAGCTCACTGCAGCCTTGAAATCCTGGGCTCAAGTGATCCTTTTGCCTTAGCTTCCTGAGTAGCTGGAACTACAGGTATGGGTCACCATGCCCAGCTAATTTTTTATTATTATTGTTTTTTGTAGAAATAGGGTCTTGTTATGTTGCCCAAGCTGATCTCCAACTCCTGGCCTTGAGGGATCCTCCTGCCTCAACCTCCCAAAGTGCTGGGATTATAGGCGTGAGCCACCTTGCCCGGCCCCCTGTAAGAATTATGACATTGACAGTAAGAAGAAGCAACCCGTTTCCTTGCTCCAGGCAGTGCCTTGGAGAAAGAAACCTGAGTCTCTTGCTACAGTGCTGTTTTAATGGCTGTTCCTGTCGTGTTGGATGTATTCCTTTCATTGGACCTTTCGTTGGTCTATAGCTGTACCAGGGCTTTGGCTATGGTAGTGTTCAGAGGAGAGCTCAAATGTGGCCTCTCAAAAAGGACTTGTATTTCTTTATGTATTTATTTATTTATTTATTTTTTGAAGTGGGGGGAGTGAGGAGACAGGCTCAATTTCCTTTTTTTTTTTTTTTGATACAGTCTTACTCTGTTGTCCTGGATAGAGTACAGTGGGGTCATCGTAGCTCACTGCAACCTCAAACTCCTGGGCTCAAGCGATCCTCCTGCCTCAGCCTCCCAAGTAGCTGGGATTACAGGTGTGTGCTACAACGCCCAGCTAATTTTTCTATTTTTAGGAGAGATGGGGCTCGCTCTTGCTCAGGCTGGTCTCAAACTCCTGAGCTCAAGCTATCCTCCTGACTCGGCCTCCCAGAGTGCTAGGATTACAGGTGTTAAGCCACCATGACCAGCTTCAAAAATGACTTTTAAAGGTTGTATGTTAAATTAATCTTGGTTTTTAAGTTCTATAACTTTGAGTGTTTATTATATAGTAATTTTTTCATATTTCATATTTCAAATCACATACGAGTTTCATATTTCTCTATATATTTCAAGACAAGAAACGGCATTAGTATTTATTGAGCATTTACTGTTGTCAGGCACTGTGCTAATTACTTTGTATTCATTCTTATTTTCATGCCATCAAGAAACCTATGAAGAAGTATTAGTTCAATTTTCTAAGTAAGAAAACCAGGACTCAGAGGGGCAAGTAGCTTGCCAGTAAATGGGAAAAGTTAGGATTCTATCTGCTGTTTGTTTATTTTTTACAGTGCTGTGTTAAGAAAAGTCATATGCCTTTCCCAAATACAACATGCACATGATCACTATCTTGCATAGATGATTTTATGTTAAATATACCATATAAAAAAGAAATATATGTGTTCGTAAAACTCAAAAATATTTCATTTACTTATTTTCATTACAAACTACTTGGAAATAATTGATTATGTTCACCAATGAGTTTGCATTTGAGCTAACTGCCTTGTAGTTAACAGTTATGTAGTGGAGTTTCAAAAAAGAATTTGAGATGTTTCATCTCATTACTGATCTCAGTGACAGAGTAGGACCAAGATTAATTTTTAAAAAGTGGTGATAAAGACAATGAGATATCACTTAACTCCAGTGAGATTGGCTCATATCAAAAAATCCCCAAATAACAAATGTTGGCGGGGATGCGGACAGATAGGAACACTCATACACTGCTGGTGGGACTGCAAATTAGTACAACCTCTATGGAAAAGAATATGGAGATACCTCAAAGAATTAAAAGTAGAATTACCATTTGACCCAGCAATCCCACTACTGGGTATTTATCCAAAAGAAAAAAAGACATTTTATAATAAAGACATCTGCTCTCGAATGTTCATAGCAGCACAATTCACAATAGTAAAGTTGTGGAAACAACCCAGGTGCCCATCAATACACGAGTGGATCAATAAAATGTGGTATATGTATACCATGGAGTATTACTCAGCAATAAGGAACAACAGTGAATTAACACATCTGGTATTATCCTGGTTGGAGCTAGAACCCATTCTTCGAAGCGAAGTGTCACAGGATTGGAAAAACAAGCACCACTGGTACTCACCATCAAACTGGTACTAACTGATGAACACTTACATCACACAGGGCAATAACATTCATCAGAGGGCGGGTGGGCGGGAGGGGGGTGGAAGGGATGGGAAAAACTCTCACTGAATGGATGTGGGGAGCACAGTTTGGGAGACGACCACGATTGTGGCTCTGACACGGGCAGAACAGGGGCAATGTGTATGGCCAAAGTGTTGTACCCCCATGATATTCTGAAATTAAAAAAATAAATTAAAAAAAAATGGATTATAAAAAAAAAAAAAAGTGGTGATAAAGAAAGATTCCAGTTAAGTATTAACAGGATACGTTACCCTATATCTTGAAGGCTTATTGCTGAGAAAAATAAGCTTTCAATCTGAATTCCTCTTAACTTATTTAAGAGGAGAGCAATGTGGTAAAACTTCAGCAAAATAAATCAATATCTTTGTTTATGCTGGTCTTTGATTCTATTTATTTCATGTATCTCTTTTCCCTACCCACTGGAATATGATATAATTTAGTCTCCTTCCACATCATAAAAATTTGGTACTTTTTCTTTTCACATTATGTGACAAATGTACACACTCTTATGTGCCATTAACACTATAATAAGGCTAAATTTATGCTTATATTTAATGTGTCTTTTTCTTTCTTTTTTTTTTTTTTATATTTAGAACCTGTTAAGAGTCAGTTTTTAGTGAAAAAACATTGCGCTAGGAGCCAAAACCCACTTCTTCACTAATTTGATATTGTGCAAGTCATCTTACCTCTCTGGATCTCAGTTGCTTCATCTGTAAAAAGGAGATAAAAATTTTTTACTGGTCTGAAGGTAAGTCCTCAGTTAAGAATTGCATTTGGTTGCAAAAAACCTACCACCACCACTACCACTAACAAAGCACAAAAAAAGAAAAAGCAAAAACAGACTTATTGGTGGCTTAAACACAGAATACTTATTTTCTTGTATAAAATAAATCTTGAAATAGTCCAGGATACGTACAGCAGGTTCATAAAGTCAGAGACCTAAGCTGCTTTCATTTTTTTGATTTGCTGTTCCTAACCTATGGCAGTGGTTCTCATCGTCCAAAATAGCTGTCAAAGCTCTAGCCATCACAGCTAAGGTCCAGGCAGCAAGGCAAAGGCAAAGAAGGATGCATCCTCTTTCTTCAAGGAGACTTCCTGAATCAAAGCTCATGGTACAAGGAAGCAGGGAAATGTAACTGGATATATGGCTGCCCTCAATAAAATTGGGCTTTTGTTACTGAGGAGGAAGGGAAGATTTGGATATTGGCAGGCAAGTAGAAGTCTCTACCACAGTATGAATCTTTTTCTCTTTCATCTCTGAAATCTGTAAGCTACGATAACCAGTCATACAAGCTTCAGTAATTTGCCATGGCAAAGCTTTAAGTCTGACTATAGAAGGAAGTAATCTTCATTTAATAAATTGTGGTTCTGTTTTTACTTTTATCCCTTAATTCATTATAGAAGTCTTTCTGTTTTGTTTGGGGATTTGTTCTGGTTATTTTTAAAAATTAACCATAAATGCTTAATAGATGTTTGTTGTGCAATTTATGGTTGTGTTAAAAACAGCTAACATTTATTGAGCCAGTTGCTGTAAGCAAGGCATTAAAATGACAGAGATAAGTTATCTCAAGGGTATCATATAACTAATCATCAGGAAGTAAATTTATGTTGAAAGTACATATAATCCATCTCAAGATACATTTAAGTTTAGTATGGTCACATGAGGCACACTTTTGCCTTCCTTGCTAGTTAAAAGTAGGTGGGTTTTTTTATTTTTTTTAACACTTAACTGTTACTTGTCTTGAAATTTCTTGTACTATTAGCTCTTGCTTAACTTATTTTATTTCCTTCTAGACTTTTCTTTGTAAATATTATGTGAATATACCTTATACTTGTCATGTGAAATGGTTCAATTGTCACTGTTTTTATTAAATAAGTGAATTGACGCCCAGTTTGCTAGCCCAGGAAAAGGAGGAAAAAATTAAAAAAAAAAAAAAAAAGAAAAAAGAAAAAAAAAGGATTTAAATAAGTGAATTGAAATAAATAGCTTCAGGAAAAGGAAGCTAAAATTCGGGGAATGGAAATTGGAGTGAGAAAGATTCTAAAGATTCAGTCAACCTTTTTGTCTTATCTCCCTTTTAAGGAGAAAGTTACGATTTTATTTTTCCAAAGTATATTTGTATTTTTGCAAGTTTTTGCATTTTTCCTTATGTCACATAGGCACAAAGTACAGTGATCCTTTTGCTACTAGTGCTTCGATTTCCCTTTTTTCCAATCGAGAGCCATCGGCCCCAAATAAAATAATCAGGAGTCTGTGACTGTAACAACAGCGTAGTTTTGTTCTTTGTTTATTTTTTCTTTTTTTTTTTTTTAATTTTTATTTTTTAAAAAATAGAGACGGGGTCTCGCTCTTGCTCAGGCTGGTCTTGAACTCTTGAGCTTAAGCTATCCTCCCGCCTCGGCCTCCCAGAGTGCTAGGATTACAGGCGTGAGCCACTGTGCCCAGCCACATAGTTTTGTTTTTAAGAGACATTTAACATTGTAAGTCACCTGACCGGAAATGTCTCTTTGCTGAATACCATTTTAATGCCTTTTAATTTCTTTAATTAACAGAACAGGATTGTGCTATGCATTGTTTTGTAAGCAGCTTTTTCCAGTTGCAATTGCTTATTCAATAGCTTGCCTTCCTCCCTAGATTGAAGCCCTGTGAGGGGAGGGACCATCTCCATCTCACTTACCTTTGTCTCCAGTGTAATGGCTGGTACTTAGTGGTACTTAATACATAAATATTTGTTCAATAAATAAATAAATGCAACAGATTAAAGAAAACATACTTCAGTTCAGCCTTCAATGGAACAGGAAGAGGAGCAAAAGAAGAGGATTGAGGGAAGGAGAAAAAGATACATGAGAACAGAGACTATTTACCAGGCAACAGGGAGACAGGCTTGTTTCAGTTTTCTGTGCTCTTTTCACTTCTTACCTATGATCATTATTTTTAACCATTTTCAGGATATCTTGCACCACAATCAAAACAGGAAACCATCACGCGTGTGCGTGCACACGCATGCACAAACTCAATCTGTATAACTACTGGCATGAGCCGATAGCTAAGAAATCTGCCTCTGTGTAGGGATGGGAATTTTGATTTGGTGGAGCTAGGAGAAAGATAAGTTTCCTTTAGGACTAGGAAATTTAGGGAAATTGTTTTGTATTTACTGAATATTAGGAGAAGCTGAAGAACTCTGCTTGCTTTGTAATTTTGCCTGAGGCTCCGATGCCTTTAGGGTCAATGTGTTCCTTGATGTCTTGAGATAACTGTGATTCAGAATTTCACACAATTCTACTTTAGAGGGTAAATTATCAGCCTATCCTGGTGGTTTCGATAACTCTACTGTTTCAGCCTAGTTCAGCCGAGTGTTTCCTCTTCAGTTCTGTACCTTTCTTATGAAAGAAGAGGGTAATAAAGAAAAGGAGATGGCCATTCTTACTGACCCAATAGTGGAAGGAAAGTGGGTTGGTCCCCTCCCTTCTTCCCATTGCCTCTCCTTATCACTCACCTCTCTGTCTCGTATGGATATTTGTGTAGTTTCCAGTTCATGAAAATGTGTAAACCTCTGACACATTTGATATTATCTTGGTATTTAAAGAGATTTTTGTGTCATTACTTTTCTACCTAATGTGCTAGAACACTTTCCATTTCTTTTGTTACAACATTTGACATGTATTGAGGCCTTATTAAGAAATAAATGTTTAAGTTGATTGTCCTAGTTATGTCTAGAATAAACATTAACAAATTAAAAACTAGTAGAGGGGAGAAAGTATATTAAAAACATTCTTCATTAATCAAAAACAGATAAATAAAGAAAGCAAGAAAGAGGAAATAAATATTAAAGAGGCAGGATAAATAGAAAGCCCTAAAGAAGGTAGTAGATTTAAAACTCAAGATATGGTACTTCACTGACTTTTTAAGAGTCCATTGATATTAAGACATACCATTATATGCCATATAGAAAAAACGCTGCCAATTAAACTGTGTCACTGTACTTTATCACAATTCTATTTTATGTTTACTGAAAGTGTTTTTAGATTAATTTAGACATTATAAATTTTTCTCACATGACTTTTGTGCACACGTAAATTAAAAGTGAAAAAAACTGATTAATGTATTCCTAAGTCCTCTTCATATTCATAGTCTGAGTCTTGTAAAGCACTTTCTTGAATTGTCAACGTCTGTGTTTTCCCATACAATGTTGTTCTCTCCAGCGAGGAGAGGGAGAGAGAACAAGCTCCTTTGCCTGAAATTTTCTTCCAAGCCTCTACACTCATTTTGCAAGCTTTGATGTTGATGCTTTCTTGATTTTATCAGAAGATGACAATAGAAAGTTTTCAGATTTATATTCTTTCCCCAAACTTTCCTTGTTGACTAAGAAGCTTTAGGCTGGCAGTTGTCCAGCCTTGGCATCAGGAATAACACCAAATTGTGTTACTTTTCAGGCAACCTGTTCTTTAACTTTTCAGATACACGTTCTCAGAATGCATCAAGAACTAAACTAACACACTTGGCAGGTTATGTAGGGCTCTTCAACGTTCAAACCAGGTTTAGCTACTCTTCCTTTAGCTCAGCCATCATCCATTTCCCCCTGACTCTGGCCACCTTTTTAAATGCATACACTAACATCTTTGGGAGATGATTTTGTAGTTTAAAATTTAATATGGCAGCAATTTTTGCCATAGTCATTTATGATAGTGTTACTGTGATATGTTATTTTCTGGCCCATCTCTTTAGCACCTTTGACATCAATGTACCATTTTGAGCCACGTAAAAGAACTTCAGGATTTTGTCAGCATTTCCTATTGACTAAACTCAGCTTAATTTTTTCCTTGAATTACACGTGGCTGGAATTCATGCAGTTTCTGTTCAGTGTTAGCAGGAAGTTTCTTTCTCTTTGCCTTCATTTGCATCGTTTGGCTGCTGATAAGTAATCCTGTTGCATCTCGGTAATAAAATGTAGCACAGCTTTGTCTACCTGACAGTTATTTTCCTGTCTAAAGTCAGGTAAAGCACTTAGTTGTTCCTTTATAAGAAAAAGTAAGCTGGGTGTGGTAGCTCACTCCTGTAATCCCAGCACTTTGGGAGGCCAATGTGGGAGGATAGCTTGAGGCTAGGAGTTTGAGACCAGCCTGGGCAACATCTACAAAAAATAAGAAAAATCAGCCAGGAGTGGTGGCACATACTTATGGTCCCAGCTACTTGGGAGGCTGAGGTAGGAGGATCCCTGGAGCTTAGGAGTTCAAGGCTGCAGTGAGCTATGATCGTGCCACTGCACTCTAGCCTGGGTGACAGAGGGAGACCCTGTCTCTAAAAAAAGAAAAAAGAAAAAGTAAAGTTACGGTTACTCCTCTAACATCAAATATTTGCTTCACTAATATCAGCTGCTTTGTTTCTGTGCTTACAAAATAACTTCATTTTAATGCCAAATCATAGCTTAATATCTTTTTGAAGATATTTAAAATGGCAAGTAAGAAGTACCAATGATGCAAAAACTCAATCTGAAGTTATGATAGTAAGAATAGCTGTAATAAAGTTTATGCATGTGCAGGTAGTAAAGACTATGTTGCTGTTGCCATGTGGCCAATCACAATTTTGATATTCCATTAATTGAAAGATACTCCCTGATTTCTGAGATGTTAAACTGAGGAATTGTGCATCTTAGAGTTAATTAAGTACAGTATCAGTAATTTAATTAAATGTAAACAGGGAAAATACTCCAGATAGAAGACAGAGATTGTCAGGCTGGATAAAAAAAGCAATATGTGTGTGTGTACATATATGTATATGTGTATATATATATACATGTGTATATATATTTATACACTAATCAAAAGAAAACTGGTTTAGCTATATTAGTGTTAGATAAAATAGATTTTAGGCCAAGCTGAGATATAAAAGTTACTCAAATGTGATAAATGATTAAATCTGCCATAAAGCTAGAAAATCTTAAATTTGTGTACACCTAATATTTAAGTAAAAATTGACAGAATTATAAGGAAAAACAGTTAAATCCAAAATCACAATGTAAAATTTTCCCGTACTTTTCTAGTAATTGTAGAATAAGCAGATAAAAATCATTAAAACTATAGAAAATAGCATAATTATGAAAACTTATAAAGCATGGCTAGTATAGAAGGTTAGTGATGGTTTATAAATTATTTTTTTAAAGTCTTCACATTTTATTTTATAAGCTTCAATTTTTTGCTCTATTTTTACTTCTTTTTAAACAAATTTAAATATGATTCATATGTCATAAAATTCACTCTTTTAAAGTGTATGGTTCGTTGGTTTTTAGTGTATTCATAAGGTTGTGGGACCATCTCCACTATCTAATTTTAGAACTTTGTCATTACCCCCAAAAGAAACACAGTACTCATCAGCACTTGTTTCTCACTTTGCCCTCCCCCAACCGGCAGCCCTAGGCAACCACTGATTTACTTTCTTCCTCTATGGATTTGCCTATTTTGAACGTTTCATATAAATTAAACCATATAATATGTGTTCTTTTGCTTCTGGCTGTACTTGCTATTAATTGGTTCTGTTTTATCTTATTTTGTTTATTTATTTATTTAATTTTTTTTTTGAGAGAGGGTCTTGCTCTATTACCCAGGGTGGAGTACAGTGGTGTGATCTCACTGGAACCTCCAACTCCTGGGCTCATGCAATCTTCCCGCCTCAGCCTCCTAAGTAGCTGGGACTACGGGCACATGCCACCACTCCCTGTTGTATTTGATTTTAAAACAAACAGGCTTCTCCTTAAAAATCTCAGTCTTTTGTGCTCTAAAATTATCAAAAAGTGAAACAGCTTTTGGCTTCAGAATGGCAGTCACAATTCATTGTCTCTTTCCTGCAAAAGTTAAAGATAAGTCCAGTTTGGATAAAACGCAAGTCTGATCATCTCTAAACCTAAAATTGAGGAGCTTTGTTTCTACTTCCACGGAAACAAGGTCTGATTTTGATCAGGTCTAAACTTAATGTTTCACATTTTGTTTCCAAAGTGTGAAGGTTTCACCTCATTTTTATTGTATCTAGATATGAACTTTCTTTGGTAGTTGATTTTTTTTTTTTTTTTGAGACAGAGTCTCGCTCTGTTGCCCTGGGTAGAGTGCAGTGCTGTCATCATAGCTCACTGCAGCCTCACACTCCTGGGCTCAAGCGATCTTCCTGCTTTAGCCTCCCAAGTAGCTGGGACTACAGGTGGGAACCACTGTGCCTGGCTTATTTTTTCTATTTTTAGTAGAGACGGGGTCTCAGATTAGCTCAGGGTGGTCTTGAACTCCTGAGCTCAAGCAATCCTCCTGCCTTGGCCAATGTGCTGGGATTATAGGTGTGAGCCACTGTGCCCAGCCTTGGTAGTTGATTTTTGTTGTTGTTATTGTTAATCTTTGTATCTCAGCGCCTAGACCTGCTACTTGCTCTACCAATATAATTTTAAGCTGGCTGAAGAAGCAATATTTAGTTTTAAGGCATTTATAAATCATATAACTTAATCATTTTAAATAATTGGTGTGAGTACAAGCAATTTTACTAGTCTCCCTGATTAGGTAACAGAAAATATGTATACTCAAAAGAATAGATAGATAGTAGAACTTAACTGCTTAAAGAATACTGAGGTCAAGTTAAATTCTGTTATTTAAAAAAATTCATTTTTGTAAAAGAGACAACTGAAATGGGAAAAGTTAATTAACTAACCTGTGATCACATAGCAAGTGAGTGGTACAGCTGGAATTAGAATATAGACCTAAATTTAATTCTATCTTACCCTTAGGTACAAAACCCATTTTCTTTTTTTTTTTTTTCCCTCCTCCACTCTGAAGGAACAAAACCCATTTTCTATTCCTTAAGAATCCAAATTTACTTTTGAGATAAACATTTTCTTTTTCTCTCATTGTAGGTGAGGTTGGTAAAGCATAGAGCAAGGGGAGGCAATATGTTCTGGGGCAGTGGTTTTCAAATGTTAGCATGCATCAGAAGCACGTATAGGGCTTGTTAAGACATCGATTGATTTAGAAGATGGAGTAGGCCTTGACAATATGCATTTCTAACAAATTCCCAGGTGATGCCAATACTGCTGGCCCAGGAATCATACTTTGAAAATTTCTGCTTAATATCAGACATAGGCTTTGGAGTCAGTCACTCCCAGGTCTAAACCCTGGCTCTATGACTTACTGCTGTGTGACCTAAGTCAAGCTTTTCAGGTGGTATGACTCAGTTTCCTGTATTTTCAAATGAGGATAATATTTATTTCACAAGGTCATTGTGAGACTTAAATGAGTTAATTATAAAAAAATGTTTAGCATACTGTTTAGTACATGTAAACACTCAATAGATGGTTTCTGTTGTTATTTATAATAAGCCTGGGGATCAATTAAATCTTTTTTATTTTTTTAAATTAAAAAAAATTTTTTTTTAATTTAAAATTTTATAGGGGCCGGGCTGGGCAGTGTGGTGGGCTCGGGAGGCCGAGGCCCAGGCACACTCTCCCCACCCAGCCAATTAAATCTTTATGAACCATAAATTCAATGTTTTAGAGTAGGTTCCCAGAGACTTTTTGTGACTTTCACTTTGCAGTGTTGTTAGGACACAGACACAGACACACACACACACACACCCCCATTCGTGTATACAAACACATTCCTCTCTTGACTTGCCTTCTTATTTATGGTAGACTTGGCAGAAGAGTGAGAGAGCAGCAGAAGTGACCAGAACACATGGGAGAATATGGAGAGATTAGAACCTTCATATATTGCTGGTGGGAATGTAAAATGGTACAGCTGCTTTGGGAAAGTTTGGCATTTCCTCAAAAAGTTAAACATAGAGTTATCAAACTGACCCAGCAATTCTACTCCTAGGTATATAATCAAATGAATTGAAAACATGTTAACACAATAACTTGAACACAAATGTTCAGTGCATCATTATTCAAAACTGCCTGAAACAATATTGTGTGACCAGCAGTCTATCTCTTCCTCTTTTGTTTCAATACCACTATATCCTACTTGATATTTTGTTGCCCTATTTATTTGAAAAAAGATCTTTAACAAATGGCTGTTGGCTGTGATAAAATAATTTAACAAGGTTAAGAGAATATTTTATAGTTAGTTATTTGCTCTTTTAATCAACAATAGTTCATAGAGTAATTTATTTTCAGAATAGGTTGAAATTAAATTAAATATATGCAGAAATAATTTTGACTCCCTAATATTTTAATTGAGAAAAAGTATATCATTTTTTCTTACTTCCTAATTACCTAATATTGGGCTACTTATCTTTAAAAATTTTGGGTCCCTCATTACCATCTTTATTTAAAGCTTTTGTAATTAACCAAATGTTTTCTTATATATAAGCAGTTTAAACTTTAAAATTTTATTTCTTATCTTTTGAATTTTGGCTGAAATATATTTCTCCTCTGATTTTTTTAGTGATCTATTTTAAACATTTTTTTGGATAAGTTATAATTTATTTTTCTCCCTTTCCTAGAAATTTTTTGTTGTATTAATCCTCTTAAGATTGAATATGTTATTAATGTGACTTTGGGAATGCATGTATACAGTTTTAAAATATCTTTTCAGCACTTTACTATAATTATTCCTTCATTTCAGATGAGGTGGAGGACCATCCTACTACAATATTGTTTTCTCTTGGTTACATGTCTACTTACTGCTCTTGAAGCTGTGCCTATAGATATAGACAAGACAAAAGTACAAAATACTCACCCTGTGGAAAGCGCAAAGATAGAACCACCAGTAAGTGAAATGAAGTGAAATGGGAGGAATTATAACTAAATGAAGTGAAATAAGGTGAAATTATAACTACATGAAGTGAAATGGGAGAAATTATAACTAAAATATTACTAATATTTATTACTTGTGAAACTGTACATTTAGGAACTATTTCTGAAATAGCAGTGAAAAGAGTATTGGACAAGCATATGCTGTTTAACATTAGACAATGTTTATTTAATATAGTTAGTATATTAGCTAGTACACAGAAGAATTAATCATAATACATTACCAACATAGAGCTAAACAGCCAAAAAAACACTATTATATTCAAAGGAGAGACAGATGACAATGGGGAGAAACCAATTAATATTATTGGTTAAATCTTCATTGTCTAAAGCAAATAGAAAATCTACCTTTATATAACCATAAAATATAGTATTGGTTCTGATACAATACTCTTTATTTGGGAAATATAACTTTTTTACTTTGTCGAAATTATCAAAGTGGGTATGTCTAGCTATTTTGCTAGAAATTGTTCAGGATTGAGATCTTTAGATTCAGACAAGGAAAAACTTTCAGAAGCATTACTGTTTGTTTCTTAATTTTAAGGATACTGGACTTTATTATGATGAATATCTCAAGCAAGTGATTGATGTGCTGGAAACAGACCAACATTTCAGAGAAAAGCTCCAGAAAGCAGACATAGAGGAAATAAAGGTAAATATCATTAAATAATTATTCAGCACACATTTGAACATGCCAGGCACTGAGCTAAGTACTGGGGGTACAAAGATGAAATTTATTCCCAGCACTTAAGGAACCCTCAGGGGGAAATAATATCCAGAAATAGATTATTAGGGTGGATATTTGATGAATGTATAATATATTATAGAAATATAGAGGACAAACACATAATCTACTATGAAGCAGTGGGGACAGGTGGGAAACCATTCTTCCTGATAGAGATTATGCCAGAGCTTAAAGATGTAACTGACAAAAGAAGAGGGACTAGGAGGCATCCCAGACAAAGTTGCAAGGGTACAGAGACAAGAGGTATATGGGAAAGTGGAAGTAGTAACTGTTGCTGGAACCCAGAGTGGGAAGTGGAAGCCATGAATAGCCAAAGGATGAGGCTGGAAAGAATCCTGGGCTAGATAACAAAGGGTCTTATGTATCTTGTTAAGGGGCTTGGATCATGATCTGAGGACAGCAGGAAGCTATTCAAAGGTTTAGAATAGGTTAGGTTCTTGTATTTTAATCAGGTCCAGATTAATAGAATAGATAATGGGCTGTATCTTATGTCAGTAGGGGAGGTGTATCCATTTACCTCTGTCCTAAGAACCCTATTAGACATAACCCTAGCTGTAGATAGCTCTTTAGTACTCATAATAAGAAAGGGAGTTATAAAGATCTGACAGAGATTCTTTTAAAGCCTTTCCTTGAAGGGAAATGAATGAATTTAGCTGGGTTTATCATAGACTCAGCAAAAAAACCTTCCAGTTAATTTTAAACTTTCAGTTATGGCTCCTAGAGCAGTTTTGTTTGCTTATGTTACCTTTTGTTTATTTGTTTGCTTTTAACTTTCCCGAGAAATTGTCTTGACTTCTTCTAGACCCAGAATTAGAGAACTATGTTTGGAGGAATCATTCTACATCAAACATCCTTTTTATTTTAGTCTCTGTCCCTAGTGTGTGCTTCTTCGAAAGACTGACTCCTATCAGGTTGTGGTATCTATTGGAGCTTTTGTATGGCTTTCAGTTCACAGCTCTCCTCGTGGAAAATGTGAACTACTCTTGGGAAACGGTGTTATGCCAATAATTCCCTGAATTGTCTGTGAGGATAATCTTGTTTTGCCTCTGAAAGATTAACTTGACCTGTGGAACTAATTTCCCAGGGCGAATGATATTTAATGTAGAACTCTCAATGCGTACTATCCAGCTGAAATTAGGATTAAGAGCATTATTTGGGGGTAATGTAGAAAACATGGATCATAGGAGGTCCTATATAGAGATATTTGGGGAAAAGAAGGCATTAGCTTCATGGCTTAGTGCAGGGAGTAATTTTATAACTGTCTTCCTTTCACAGTCTATTCCTATTCTCTGTAAAGGGGCAAAAACAAAAAACAAAAACAAACAAAAACACACAGACACACACACACACACATACAAAACCAAAATGAAGTTAAACAGTTATCTAATGAAAAAGAAATAAGAATAAAAATAGACAATAAAACCCAAACCCAACCAATTCATTACAAATAGCCAAGCAAAGACTCTTGTCTGAGGGGGGAAAAAAGTTAGAATTTGCCCTTTCCTATTTAGCCAAGCATTTTGATAGGAGAATTATGCTAAATTTCTTCACTTCCCAAACATTCCCAAACTGAAAAGAGTATGGTTTTGCCCTCACTGCTGTACTGAATGTGCTCTAATGGAGACTGTCATTGACTTCTTAATTGCCAAGCCTAGTGAACACCATAATACCTTTTATTCCTCATGTTACTGGGCTCCTTTATTTTATCTCAAAAGTTCTCAGATTTTAGGGTTTGTTAAAACATATTTCTGGGCTCCACCTCTGGAATTTCTGATTTAGTAAGTCTAGGACCTGCATTTCTGAAGTTCCCAGGAGGACTGGAACTGACGCTTCCAGTTGGGGACCACACTTTGACAACCATTGTTTTATCTGACTATTCTCTCCTTGAAATGTACTCTCTTTTTGCTTCTATAACAGTATATTCTCCTACTTCTACTAATCACTCATCTATGAAAGAGTAATCAAAGGAGACAACCTAAAAAAGATTAATTTTAAAAAGCTGTTTGTGTATGGAATGACTAATGCTTAAAGAGGCCAAGTTAACTTTTTTTTTAAAATAACAACTTTGTTGAGATACAATTCATATACTATAAAATTTGTCCTCTGAAAGCATATAATTCAATGGTTTCTAATAGATCCAGAGTCATGCAATCATCACCACTATCTAATTTTAGAACACTTTCATTACGCCCAAAAGAAACTCTGTACCCATTAAGCAGTCGCTCCCAATTACCTTTCTCTCCTTGCCACACCAATCTACTTTCTGTCTCTATGGATTTCCCTGTTCTGGACATTGTATATAAATGGAATCATACAGTATGTGGTCATTTGTGACTGGCTTCTTTCACACAGCATAATGTTTTCAAGGTTTATTACTGTTGTAGCATGTGTCAGGATTTCATTCTTTTTTATGGCTAAATATTAATAATATTCCATTGTATGGATAGACAGTTTTCCAAAGTGGCCGTACCATTTTACAATTGAACTTTTTGAGTTTCTCCTTTGTGCTTTAATTATGCTTTTCTTTTTTTTCCTTTCTTTTAATTTTTAATTTTTATTTTTTTTAAGAGACAGGCATCTCCCTGTGTTGTCCAGGCTGCTCTTAAACTCCTGGGCTCAAGCAATCCTCCTGCCTTAGCCTCCCAAAGTGCTGGGATTACTGGCAAGAGCCACTGTACCCAGCTTGCTTTTCTAAATTATATTGTTTTTAGACATCTTGATTTTAAAATTACAAATGGAATCTCTTTTGAAAGAAATATTTTTAATATCAAATTTATCTAAATTAGTCAAAAGTATTTATCACTAATTTATCATGACCCTATTTTTTGTATGTTGTATCTGGTCTAAAAATGGAATATAATAGATAAAACTAACTTATTTTGTTAACAGAGTGGGAGGCTAAGCAAAGAGCTGGACTTAGTAAGTCATCATGTGAGGACAAAACTTGATGAACTGAAAAGACAAGAAGTAGGAAGGTTACGAATGTTAATTAAAGCTAAATTGGATTCCCTTCAAGGTAAGTGCTAAAGAAAAGGTAGGAAAATTTTAATATTTGGTTGTGGAGGTCAGCTTACATTAGCACATGCCATGTTTGTCTACTCAAAATGTTATGTTAGATTGATTTGTCTTCTCTTAATTTTTAAAATTTAATTTTTTGAATTGGTAATACATTCATATCATTCAAAAATCAAAATGATTAGCCTTAAATAACTATAGCAATGAGAAAGAAGTATGAAAAGTAATGAATTAAGCAACTGATTTTTAGAGGAAAAATAACATTATAGGAAACCAAAAAAACAGAGAAAGAAAATCTAATTAGAATAATAGATCTAAGATTTTCTTTTATCTAATAGATAAATAATTAGAATAATTAGAATAATTATTAGACTAATAAAATATATCATTAAGCCTCCATCATTAAATCTGTATGGTTTGGGCATAAAAGTGGAAAGACCAGTGGAACAGAATGGAAATTTCAGAAGTAGACTTAAATACATACGGAGTTTAGTTTAAAATAAAGGTGGTGTCTCATTGTTAGTGGATAAGATAGATTTTTAAATAAACAGTATTGGTACAACTGGCTAGCCATTTGGAAAAAGGCATAGTCAGACCCATATCTCATATACTATATCAGAATAAGTGTAAATGAATCAAAGATTTAAGTGTAGAATATAAAATCATAAAAATACTAAGTGACAAGATGGATGAATTCCCTTTATTATTTTAGAATGGCCTTTCTTGTTGTGAATCAAGGGGCCAGATTTGGCCAGTGGGAGACCTTTCAATCTGGCTCCTGTGTCTTTGTGACATGCCCCTATAGGCTGGTTATCTGGGGGTTCATTGTCATTAATAAACATCTGAATATTTACCCTTGGTCCAATAGTAGTTCTTAAACTTTAGATCGTATAAGAATCACTTGGTGAGCTTATTAGAAATACAGATTACCGGATCTCACCTCCAGAGATTCTAGCTCTAGGAATGAGTACAGTAATCTACATTTTAAACATGCACATCTGGTCCAGGCATCATGTTAAGAGAAATGCTTGTGTAGAGCATTCAGCTCCCTGCTGGTGAATGGTCTCAGAAAACAAATACCAAATATTCATTATCCTGAAATTAAGGATATCAATGAGAGGTAAATAGAGCTCATACCATACTACTTGAGGTAGTCAGACATGCAAGGTAATTCTATTCTTAAAGCCAGGCCTTGTTTGGAGATTTCTCTCTCCTGGACAACTTCCATGTCCTCAATCTCCATGGTATCTTCTTTATTCCAAAATGGGTGCTGAATTTCATTATCTAAAGAAAACAGTCTGAGACAACTTAGAAAACTTGCAAGTATTTTCTCATTGGGTCAGAATTTATGAATTGAAATTTCTGATACTTTGAGGAAGGGCTTAAAGAGTCTTAATTTTTTTAGTGTAATTTTTCAAGTAGGCAGTACACTCACGTGGTTTAAAGTAGAAAGTACAAAGCAAAACCTGATAACATTTTTATATCCTATCAGTTCCCAATGTCCTCCAACACCATCCTGCTTGGGTTTCTTTTTTCTTTTTTTTTTTTTGAGATAGGGTCTTGCCTTGTCGCCTGGGGCTAGTTTGCAGTACCATCATCATAGTTCACTGCAGTCTCAAACTCCTGGCCTCAAGCAATCCTCCTCCCTCAGCCTCCACAGTAGCTGAGAACTACAGGCACGTGCCACCATACCCAGCTGATTTTTCTGTATTTAGTAGAGACAGCAGTCTCTCTTGCTCGGGGTGGTCTCAAACTCGTGACCTCAAGTGATCCTCCTGCCTTGGCCTCCCAGAGTGCTAGGATTATAGGCGTGAGCTACCACACTGGCCAAGTTTCTTTATTCTTATATAAGCAAATACAAATAAAAGATCTTATTTTCCCTCTCTTTTTATACAAAAGGTAGCATACAATACACATTTTCTGCATTGCTTTTCTTTTAATAATGTATTTTGAAGATCTTTCTGTATTAGTACATAGAAGCCATCTCATTTTTTTTTTACAGCTGAATAGAATTCCATTATGTGGCTATACCATAATTTATTTAATCAGGCCCCTGTCAATGGACATTTGGGTTATTTCTAGTGAACTATCTTATACATACATCACTATGTATCCATATAAGATTTTCTGTAGGATAATTTCCCTACAGTGAAATTGTTACATCAAAAGATACATGTATTCGTAATTTTGATAAATACTGCCACATTTGCCTCCATAGAGGTGTATCAATACACATACCGACTGGCAATAATTCCTTGTGGGCTTATTAATGGTATGTGTCATCAAACTTTAGGAGTTTTGCAATTCTGTTGGATGGTATACTAGTGTACTTTAAATATGCATTTTTCTTATTTTGTGTGAAGTTAAGGGTCTTTTCATGTATTTTACTCTCTGGTCATATCCTTTAGGGCTAAGCCTTATTAAAAAATTTTTCTTTATAAGTAAAACTCATAGTATAGTGCCAAGAATTCAGTGAACACTTGGTTGAACTAAATTTAGCAGTTCTTTGCTTTTTGGCATAATAATATGTTCCAGGTTCATCTTGTACCTACCATGCCCCAGCCCTGGAATCAGCCATTTCTCTGAGGAGCCTGGTTTTTAGTGGGCAGTTATATTATAGACTAAGGCCTGGCACTAGGTATGCTCCTTGCTACTGGAGTGTATTTTCTTCTTGGCACTTTAATGGGACAGAGCTAGGAAATATATATATATATTTATACACATACATATGCATACATACATATATATACACGTACACATGCATATACATGTGAAACATATGTGCATATACATATTACATGTACATATTTTAGAAATCCTGAGTTCATACAGAGTGCTAATTCCCATTCATCTCCACCAATTTCTTTCTTGCCTTCCACAATTCCATATCTGTACATTCTTTCTTCCTAGGTGAGAACTCTGATTTCCAACAACTTCAACACATGTACCTGTTTTGCTCAATTCTATAAAACAACTGAAATAATCCACAATCACTTCATCCATATAGCTATAGTAAATTATAACTTGTTTTTAAAAAAATTTTTTGCAAAAATACCAATTGGTTGGTCTGATGGTAGTGGGTGATCAGAACTTGCTAACATTAGTGTCACTAAAGTTGGTATACAACTCTCCACTGCTAAATTTGAGTGGCTTAAAAAAAAAAAACCCAAAGACCAATTGATGTTTCTTTAAAAATGAGTCATAATTCAAATGAATTTACCTGAATTAGATTTTTTTTTTCCTTTTTTTTTAACCTACTCTTGTTTCTCAGGTCTGAATTAGATTTTTATTGTTCCATAAAGGATTCATTGGAGCAGCATACAAAGAATTCCTTCATATAAATTTTGGAGCAATTCCTTTTAGAAATTATCTTAGACCTTTAATGAGGGCACTATATTAGAGTTTATCTAATTAAAAGCACGATATTTGATGGTTTTAAGATAAGAAAAAAGGTTTTTGTTATTAATTATGCTTATAGTCAACTAGTCTTTCTAGATATAACATTAAAATGTGTATATTAAATTGTATTCCATTATAGATTGAAGGACATTACCTTTGCCTAATATGTGCAATATTCTAAAAGGAAAAATGAGCCCTTATTCTAAAACTTTGAGTTTTCTTATAAAATCCTTTAGGAATAAATGTGAATGCTTTTTCTTATGTATCATTTATGTTAATATTTCTAGCTTCTAGTAATTGATCATTTACAGTTTTCTCATTTTCTTTCAGATATAGGCATGGACCACCAAGCTCTTCTTAAACAATTTGATCACCTAAACCACCTGAATCCTGACAAGTTTGAATCCACAGATTTAGATATGCTAATCAAAGCGGTAAGAATAATTCCAAAAAGTGCTGTCTTTATTGTGGCTTTGAGGTTTTGTAATTTGATAAGTAAACATAATGAAATAGAAATATAACTTTTATATACTCTCTAGAATATCTTTAAAGGGAGGTAGCTTAACCATTATTAGTACAGATATTAATATGGACATATAGGTCTACAGTCTCTCATCCACAATTCCAAAATCCAAAACTCTATAAAAACTGAAACCTGGCTTGAATTAACCAATTACGGTAATGCTATTTATAGTTTTTATTTAGCCTACTTAGTATGTGTATTTATATATTTTGCTAACAAAATACTAATCTGTTTGGTTACAGACACTGCAGGGATGTTCCATAATAAGGAATATGTCCCATATTCTCTTTCTAAAATCTAGAAAATTCTGAAACACATCTGGCCTTGGGGGTTTTAGATGAGTTTGTAGATCTGTCATATTATGTACGAATGGAGTTACCAAACTAGATGTTCTTAGCTGGCTCTTATTAGATTTAGTTAAATGTTTAGAAATAATTCTGCTTTTTGCCAGCATGGTGGCTCACACCTGTAATCCTAGCACTTTGGGAGGCCAAGGCAGGAGAATCGTTTGAGGCCATGAGTTCAAGACCAGCCTGGGCAATAGAGTGGGACCCCATCTCTACAAGAAATTAAAAAATTAGCTGGGCGTGGTGGTGGTGCACGCCTACATTCCTCCTAGCTACTTAGGAGGCTGAGGCAAGAGGATTGCTTGAGCCTGGGAGTTGGAGGTTGCAGTAAGCTAAGATCATGCCACTGCACTCTAGTGTAGGTGACATAGTGAGACCCTGTCTTGAAAAAAGAAATCATTCTTGATTTTTGTACTGTACAGATTTGATACAGACCTTTCCTTCTTTTTTAAAAAAAACAATTTATATGTGTATTTGTCCGTTTTGTGTTGCTATAAAGGAAATACCTGAGGCTTGGTAATTTATAAAGAAAAGGGTTTTATTTTTATTCTGCTCACAGTTCTGCAGACTGTACAAAAAGCATTGTGCCAGCATCTGCTTCTGGTGAGGGCTTCAGGGAGCTTCCAATCAAGATGGAAGGCAAATGGGGGGGAGCAGGCATGTCACACGGTGAGAGCAGGAGCAAGAGAGGGCAAAGGTGCTGCCAGCTTTTAAACAACCGGCTCTCTTGTGAACTGATAAAGTGAGAACTCACTCATTATTGTGGGGAGGGCACCAAGCCATTCTTGAGGGATCCGCCCTCCTGACCTAACACCTCCCAGTAGGCCCCACGATCAACACTGGGGATCAAATTTCAGCATGAGATTTGGAGGAGCCAAATATCCAAACCATATCAATATTTTACTTGCTTATGGGGAACTTTGTAAATTGAAGCTGGCTTTCAACTTTTAGTTTCTTTGAATACCTAAATCTCTGGTAATAATAATGATAGAATTAAAAAAGAAAAGCCCAGTATTTTTTTGCCCTCCTGTACTACCTTCTTTTAGAGAGTATGCTATATTCCAGAATGGCTTTATTTATATTTTTCAAACACATCTTTTTATTTAATTTAAATGCAATTTTGCATTCTAGGCGACAAGTGATCTGGAACACTATGACAAGACTCGACATGAAGAATTTAAAAAATATGAAATGATGAAGGAACATGAAAGGAGAGAATATTTAAAAACACTGAATGAAGAAAAGAGAAAAGAAGAAGAATCTAAATTTGAAGAAATGAAGAAAAAACATGAAAATCACCCCAAAGTTAATCATCCAGTAAGAATTGTGATTATAAAACCATATTTAGATGAAGATACTTCTTTGTATCAGATAGCAGAATTTTATCATGTTATTAGTACTTAAATCTTGATTCTTAATTCTGCAGAGTTCCTCAAATTTATATTTAGAGTCTGTACACATAGATTATATTTTGTTTTGAGAAATTTTAAAAAATTGGTTCACAGGGAAGCAAAGATCAACTAAAAGAGGTATGGGAAGAGACTGATGGATTGGATCCTGATGACTTTGACCCCAAGACGTTTTTCAAATTACATGGTAACAGATTTGATACAAATATTAATATTTATATCTGCTTTTTGAAAAAATTATATTTGTTTTACTTTTAATTTATTTCTGCCAAGGTCTGTTTTTGAATTCTATTGATAGTAAATGTTTAGAGTTTTTCTAGCGTAATGTGATAGTCTTTATTGCTGGTCTGCAGTATGAAATTTTTTAGGTCACTAGCTGTGTCTTTATACAAGTTTTTACTGTTGAGTCATTATGTGACTTACTGCAAGGTTCTCTGTGAACTGAAGGTAATTCTGTGACTAGCTAGGTTATATCTGATGGGCTTTATGCTATAATATTAAAATTTACTTTCACTCTTACAGCATATTGCTTTACTTTATATTTTTGGAAAAAAAATTTGGTTATGCTTTCCTAAAAAATGATTATGAATTATAAATAAATATAGAATTATTATCAAGTTGGGCTGATCTGAAGCTTCATAAGAAAGAAGAAACTGTTTTCTGCAGCATATTGATGCTTCTTGTCAGTACTACTTTTGCAAACCATTTGTAAATACTTGTATTTTAATTATTTATTTTCTAAGGTATTAAAATCCATTTTTGCATTTGTAACTTTTAAACTTCAGATGTCAATAGTGATGGATTCCTAGATGAACAAGAATTAGAAGCCCTATTTACTAAAGAGGTAAATTAGTTTATTGAATACTCAGTGTTTTTGTTCTCTCTTTTTTTCCTTCTATTAATTTCTTTTCTTTCATATTGGTTTTAAAATTTTCTTTTTAGTTGGAGAAAGTATATGACCCCAAAAATGAGGAGGATGATATGGTAGAAATGGAAGAAGAAAGGCTTAGAATGAGGGAACATGTAATGAGTGAGGTATGTTTTTAAAGTGTAAGATTATATGTTATTTCTATGAATTATTTAATTCCTGCAGTAAATCTTACTATAAAATGGAAAATAAATATACAGAATAGCAATTTAATTGGATTTTGCATTTTTGATCCAGAATATTATACTAGATTCCCTTAGTACAAATAAAATAATTTATAACTACTTTAAAATATTCTAAAAGATTAAGATGCTGCTGCATAGCACTGTAAAACCTTTTTTTGGTCCTGAAAAACAATGAAGTCCAATATTTGATATTTTTAAAGCCTATGTTGCTTTTACTAAGAAAACCCTAATACTTTAATGCCTTATAATAACAAATATTTATTTGTTGTTCACATTACATAAGCGTTAAAGGTTGACTGCAGCTGGATATGGCAGGGCTAGGCTGGCTTGGGCTGGCTTGGCCAGGGCTGGACTTGGCTCTGCATGTCTTCTCATTCCCAGGCTGCAGGAATAGTCTCTGTCTGGGTCCTATCATGGATACAATAGACCCCAAGCCAAACCATTTAATAGTATTTGAGACATGCTCAGCTGTGACAAGCCTCACGTCCACTTATATCCCATTGGCTTAAGCATGTCCATATAAAGCCCCAAGTCAGGGAGGAGGGGATGTATAACCCCCACAGGGTGGTTCAGCAAGTCATGTGACATGGGGTGGGGATGTATATAATGCTATTACAGGAAGACACAATAGTTGGGAATAATAATCCAAACTACTACAGAGTTGTAAAATTTTAATTTCTGTCCTTTTCAAAGCAACTGACCATTTTTTCAACTTGGCTTGTTCAACTAGTTTTATTTTCCCTTTGATTTAGGTGTCCAGACAAACAATGATGCATGTTACTTGTTAAATAGATAATAGATAAGGTCCTTTGCAAATAGAATGATTATTACCTAAGTACAGGATTTGTGCTAACTACTACTAAGTGCATGGTGTGTTGTATCCTGCTTTATTGGAGCAAGGGAATGTGGCTGGAGGTTAACGTGGAAGCATGCTAATTGGTCTCACTTTAGTTTTAGGGGCGCAAATCATTAGCAGGCCCTCTGCTTGGGGATTCAACTGTATTCCCTGGGCTGCTATATTCACTTCCCCACTCCCAGAGTTTGACAGTTTCACATATTGTCGCCTCTCCTTAAACCTTTAAGACACTTCTCTTTCCTCCCTCTGCCATGACTGTGCCTCTCATTTTACTGAGAAAATAGAAGCAATCAAGAGAATTACTTCATCTTCCCACTAACCATATCTACCAACCAATCTGCATCTGTATCCATTTATTTTGCCTTGCCTTCTGTTAACAGTTATTGTTGCTGTTCCCACTGAAGGCCTTCTCCTCCACGGTGCATTAGGTCCCATTTAGTATATCCTATTCAAGGATTTCGTTTCTGCTCTTATCCCCGCTCTCTTTTGCGACAGCGTTTTCCACTCACCTGGATCATTTTCATTTGGAGACAAATATGATCTAATATCTTCCACCTTAAAAACGAAACCAAACCTCTAGTTACTGCCTCATTTCTCTGCTCCTCTTTGCAGCAAAACTGTTCTATAGAGTTGTCTGTTTTTCCCCTTCCTGTTATTCTTCACCTTTCATTTTCTTAATCTATGCTGAACATGCTATAGCCTCCACCATTCCATTGCAACTCCTCCTGTAAGATGACCTCTATCTGATCAAATCCAGTGTCTTCATCCTTACTTGGCTTCTTAGCAGCATTTGATGCAGTTGGTGCCTCCCTCTTTCTTTCTTTCTTTTTTTTTTTTTCTTTTAAAATGTAGTTGATATAGACCTCCCTCTTTCTTGAAATGCTTTCTTCACTTGGCTTTTGGGAAACTATACCTCTGTGGTTTCCTCATACCTCAGCACTCTTTCTTCTCACTTATCTCTGCTGGCTGGCTGTTCTTCCTCTTCCCAAGTTCTACGTGTTGTAGTGCCCTGGGCCGATCTGTTGGCCGTATTCTCCTTTCTATCTTCATTCTTTCTTTAAGTAATACTATGGAGTCCCATGTCTTTATATATGCTCAATATGCTGGTGAGTTCAAAATTTTTATCTCCAGCTCTCTCCTCCTTTCCCTGAGCTCCAGGCTTGTATCAGTTTGACAGCTCTCCTTGCATATTTAATATATATCTTCTCCAGGTAGAGACATGTTCCTCCTGCTCAGCCTTCTTTGAGCAAGTGAATCACAATTCATCTGGCTGCCTGGGTTAAGTCATCCTTAACTTCTCCTTTCCTCACATCCTACATCTAATCTGTGAGATCTAATATTTGATCTGTCTTTCAAGCTGATCCTGAATTTGATCACTTCTCCCCACTTCTACTTCTGCCAACCAGGTCCAAGCATATCTTCTAACTGGCATCTCTGCTTCTGCTCCTTACCCTTCTGCTGTTACTTCTCCACACAGCAGGCAGAGTAAGCACTTAAAAGCACAAATCAGGCCATAATACTCTCTTGCTCAGAATATTTCAGTGGCTTGCCATTTCACTTAGAGTATGATCCCAAATCCCTCCTTTATCCAAAAGGTTGTGACATGAGAGACCTATGACTCTCACTCTACTGTGGCCACACTGGCCTTCTTGGTGTTTGCCTCTCATCAAGCTTGTTCCCACTTTAGGGCATTTGAACTTAATGTTTCTTCTTCTTGGAATGTTCCTTCTCTAGATCATCACATAGTCTGACTTCCACCACGTCTGTGCTCAAATGTCCATTCTTTAGAGAGACCTCCATGACCACCCTATTTAAAATATTTGCCTTTCTCTGCAGTCCTTGCTCTGCCCCTCCTCCCTCTAAGCAAAAAACTCTGATATAGGTATCATATGCAGGGTAACTGAAATCCACTGTTTTGCTTCAGTGATTTCACCTGAATATTTGAGCTGTTAATGCTCTATAGACTGCTGGCATCCCAAGTATCAAATGAATTTCTTTGGCCATTATATAGTACACCTTTGTAACTGAATTTGCCAGTCTATAAGAGCCATCGAAGAGTATTTGGAGAGGTTGTTAACTTTAGTTTTGATTTAGTTAATTGTTTTTAAGAAAAAACATTGAGAACATCTTAATTTAAACTCCTTTACTCTTGGCTAAAATAGTCCTCTTTCTGGAATGGTTATTTTTCCTACCTAAGCACTTGGCTTCAAGAGGAATTATACATATTAGGGTAAGGGAGGAAGACAATACCAGCCTAACCAGTCAGATCAGCTGACTCAAACTTGTTGATCTTTCGGGTATTAGGTATATCACATATTTTCAAATTTGAATTATATTGAAGAGGAAGATAATCTATTTTCTGATTCTAGTATAATGTTGAATGTTCTGTTTTTGTTTTTTCCTCCAGTTTCTGTGGATGTTAGCTTAGTCCTAATTGCTGTATGTTTATGTAGTAGCATCTATTACAAGACAGTTGCTAGTGTCTAAATAATATGAGAAAGATTATTTTATATTACACATACATTTTTTTTTAAAATCAGGTTGATACTAACAAAGACCGATTGGTGACTCTGGAAGAATTTTTGAAAGCTACAGAAAAAAAAGAATTCTTGGAGCCAGATAGCTGGGAGGTAATAGAACCAACCCCAAGTGGGATATCTGGTTCAAGAAATTCTATGTCAGTATATTCTACCCTATTATGTTTGCATGTATATAGTCTTACTGTCTTGGTTTTGTATAAGATGTTACTATAAAATAATGAACTTGATTTCTCAGAAAGCTTGTAGCATTTGGTTTCTTATCTGTAATCACACTGCATATAATTAGAAGTCTTTTAAAATTGTACTTTTTTCAAAGTATAAAATAATATTCATTATCAAAAATTAGAAATATAGATATATTTATTCATTTATTCATTCATTCATTTTTAGAGATGGGGTCTTGCTCTGTTGCCCAGGCTGCAGCACAGTGGCATGATCAAAGCTCATTGCAGCCTTGAACTCCTGGGCTCAAGTGATCCTCTCACCACAGCTTCCTGAGTAGCTAGGACTATAGGTGCGTGCCACCATGCCCGGCTAACTTTTAAATTTTTTGTAGCAATGGGGTCTTTCTGTGTTGCCCATGCTTGCCTCGAACTCCTGGACTCAAGCAATCCTTCTGCCTTGACCTCCCAAAGTGCTAGGATTACAGGTGTGAGCCACTGCACCTGGCCTGCTTTTTTATTTAATAATATTTCACAAACATTTTCCAATGTCATTCTTCAAAAAATATGATTTAAAAAATGACTATTAAACATGCAGTTGTGTGGTTGTAGTATAATTTACATAACCATTCTTCCAGATTTAGATATTTTGGGTAAACTCCAATTTTTTTTTTTTTTTTAATTTTATTTTTACTAAAAAAAGACAGGGTCTCACTCTTGCTCAGGCTGGTCTCGAACTCCTGAGCTCAAGTGATCCTCCTGCCTCGGCCTCCCAGAGTGCTAGGATTACAGGCGTGAGCCACCGCGCCCAGCCCCTAAACTCCAATTTTTAATATAATAAATAACACTGTGCTGATTCTCCATTTGTTAATACATTTTTGGGCAATCTATGATGATTTCCCTGGGATTAATTCCCAGGAATAGAACTATTCTCAAGACTTTACGAACATTTTTTTAGTTTCTCAATATATCATGCCAAATTGCTCCAGAAAAGTATACCAATTTATATCACAGCCAACTGTACATAAATGAGTGCATATACAACTTTAAAAGAATAGTTGAGGGTACCAGTCAAAATAGATTAAAGTAAGAACATTATCTTTTTCTACATGAAAAATAAAAAGATAACCATTTAAATTTTTAATTGTCCAGAAAATAGTTTGAGATAGTGACCAACTATTCTAGTTTACTCGGGACTGAGGGGTTTCCCAGGATGTGGAACTTTTCATTGCTAAAACCAAACATTTCTGGGCTGGGCGCGGTGGCTCACGCCTGTAATCCTACCTCCCTGGGAGGCCGAGGCGGGTTGATTGCTTGAGTTCAGGGGTTTGAGACCAGCCTAAGCAAGAGCTAGACTCCGTCTCTTTTAAAAAAAAAATAAAAAAAAATAAAACCAAACATATCTGGGCAAATTGGGAAAGTTGGTTGCTTTAGATTGAGATCAGAGAAGTCAGCCTCTTTTTGTTTTGAGTTTTTGTCTAATGTGAAATATTTCTGGGCTTTGGAGAACAAGAAGAATGCTAAGATTATTTGCATATACATTCCCTTGAGTACATCTGGTAAACTAGAAAATCAAGATCAATAGATAATTATATACTTTTTTTTTTTTTTTGAGACGGGGCCTCACTCTGTTGCCTGGGCTAGAGTGCAGTGGCATCATCATAGCTCACTGCAACCTCAAACTCCTGAGCTCAAGCAATCCTCCCACCTTAACCTTGAGTAGCTGGAACTACAGGGGCACGACACTGTGCCTGGCTAATTCTTAAATTTTTATTTTATAGAGACAGGGTCTCACAACGTTTCTCAGGCTGGTCTCGAACTCCTGGCCTTAAGCGATCCTCCTGCCTCAGCCTCCCAAAGTGCTGGGATTACAAGCATGAGCCACCGTACTGGGCCAATATTCATTTGTATATATCTAGCTATCAATATATATTAAAACTCATGAGTTTACACTGATATCTCCAATTTCAATCCAACATGTTCGATTTCAGCACAATTCAGTCTTTTGCTCTTTTCATATTTCATGTGCAACCTGTCCCTTTTGCACAAAAATATTGCACTTATTTGCTCAATCCTAGAATGTATGAATTTCAGGATTGCTAATCCATACCTCTGCAAAATAAAAGTTTAATATTTGTTTAGATTTTTTTGTTATTGTTTTTAACCTGAGGGCATATAGTGGTTGAAATATTGTGATTGAAAGTTACTTGGGTTGTTTTTTTTTCCCCCCACCCTTCTTTTTTTTCTTTCTTTTTAATTGTGTTACAATTTCCTTTTTTTTTCTTTGAGACAGAGTCTCACTCCATCACGCTGGGTGGAGTGCAGAAAATCAAGATCAATAGATAATTATATACTTTTTTTTTTTTTAGTTTCTCAATATATCATCAATGCATCACGGTATATATTCTCAATGCATCACGGTAGCTCACTGCACCCTGAAACTCCTGGGCTCAAGTGATCCTCCTGCCTCAGCCTCCAAAGTAGCTGGGACTACAGGCCCATGCCACCACGCCCAGCTAATTTTTTCTATTTTTAGTAGAGACAGGGTCTCAGGTCTCCAGTCTCGCTCTTGCTCAGGCTGGTCTCAAACTCCTGAGTTCAAGTGATCCTCCCGCCTTGGCCTCCCAGAGTGCTAGGATTACAGGCGTGAGCCACCACACCCAGTCTCCTTCCCCCTTCTGTGAGTTATCTTACTTGTTTAAAATAAAAGTACTATTTATTTGCTTCTGTTTTTTTGTATTCAAGTTTTAGGATTTTCCTGTCCTTGTGGATTTTTGAAAATGTTCCTTTTTTGAGTATATGAAACATTAACATATTTTCAAAATTGAACCTGTACAAAAAGGTGTTTAATTTCTCTTCCACATTTTCTTTCTCTTTTCTACCCAGTTCTCACTCTTGGCCTTTAGTAATCAATCTCGTTAGTCTCTGGGTTTTCCTTCCTGTTTTTCCTTTTGCTCAAACAAGTATATAAATATATTTCTTTATTTCCCCTTCTTTCTTACCCAAAGATATAATACTATACTCTTTTGTACTTTGCTAATCATAGAATTTTAAAGCTGAATCAGACATTATTGTTGTATTTTTGAGATTATTCTTTCCTCATATTTTTCGTTTAGACATTGGATCAGCAACAGTTCTTCACAGAGGAAGAGCTAAAAGAGTATGAAAATATTATTGCTTTACAAGAAAGTGAACTTAAGAAGAGGGCAGATGAGCTTCAGAAACAAAAAGAAGAGCTACAACGTCAGCATGACCAACTTGAGGCTCAGAAGCTGGAATATCATCAGGTGGTATTTTGTAAAAGGATTATGACATTAAAAGGGATTTTAAGTGCTTTGCTGAAAGCCTGTTTTTGTAATAAAATATGTGAATGTACTATTAGCCATAGTATTTTCAGTTTTAGTATTTTTTTAAACTGCTTTGTGGAATATTAATCTAAATTTTAGAGTTTGAATATCTTTGTTTTAGAAAACAATTTTCAGTTAATTTGTTGTGCTTTGTCAAAGGTCACACATATGATAGAAAACCAAATAATACTTACTTTTTAGACTTTCTTTTTTCATTCACCAGGTCATACAGCAGATGGAACAAAAAAAATTACAAGGAATTCCTCCATCAGGGCCAACTGGAGAATTGAAGTTTGAGCCACGTATGTAATTTTGTTTGTTTATTTGTTTAGGGAAATAAACCATTGCATAAATTAAAATCCACTTTCATTATAAATATAATTTCAAATCATTAAGATTTATGGTTCTTTTTTATATATTTGTAGAAATAGAGCAATTTGCATTACAGAAAAATGAAAATGCCTCCAAAAGTTTTATGTATCAGCAAATTTTATATACTATATAATTTGATAATCATATTTATAGTGAAATGATTTATTTTAGCATTATTCATAATTCTAATCAATTATATTGATATTACCAGAGAACATGTTTTTTAAACTGCAATCTATGATTAGCTGAGCATATTTTTAAAAATATATCTGTATATGAAAGAACCTTAAAAATAAAGAAAGATACCTTTCAAATGAGAGCATTTTTTTTTCAACAGACATTTAAAGTCCGAACTCCGCAAGAACTTGGAAGAAAGCTGTTAACTCAACATCTATTTTATCTTTTTAGCTCCCTTCTTTTTCTCTGCTCAATAAATATTTTAAAGCATATTTGGAATAAAGGAAGATACTTTCAAAATGAGAACACATTTTTTTGGACACAGATATTTACGAATAGAAGTCTATTAGAACCAGGAAGAAAACAAACTCTCTATCTACTCCCACATTCATACATCCCTTCTTTTTTCTTTGTTCTCCTTGAGTGATTTAATTAAGTGGCCTTATGCCATAATTTAATGAAACTATCAGTAACTGTTTAAGTAAGAAAGCTCTGTCTATTGCTTTTAAAATAAATTCTTCTCGCTCATGAAGACAGATACTCTTCATCACCTTCAAGGGTGCTTATCATCCCTTCTCAATAAATGTCTCTTTGATATTAACAATTCTTCTGAAAAGCCCATAGTATTTTTTAGTGTTTTCTGGTAACTTTTTCCTGCTTTTAGCAACCTTAACTGCTAGAAATTCTTCAACCCAATAGCTTTTGCTATCACTTTAGGTCACTTTTTCATTCTTTTTTTTAACCCTATACTTTATCATTTGAGATTAGGTTTTGCTACACATAATAGGAAAACCAAAGATAACAGTAGTTTAAATTAAGTAGGAGTTTTTCTCTCTTACATAAAAGAAATCTAGAAGTAGGTAGTGTCTAGATTTTTTCTGCTCTGCTATCCTCAGTGCATGATTTTTATCCCCACATTACCTCACTCTCACTGTACAAGATTGCTGCTGGAGGCAGTGGGGAGGACCAAGAAAAAGGACTGTCCCTACTTGAATCAGCTTCCTTCCTGCAGGCAATTTTCCAGAATAAGCAGCATCACTTGCACTTACATCTCATTGGCCAGAACTGAGTCACATGGGTGGCCACACAGCTGTCAGGGAGGCTGAGAAATCCACGTGTCAATGTGTCTAGCTAAAAGTTAGGATTCTTTTACTAAGGAAGAAAGGAAGAGGGAATGTGTGGTAGGCAACTTTCAGTTTTAAACCCCAGTCAGCCTTGTTGGCTACCTAAATCCCTATGTACATTCTTCTTCTCAGACAGGAAACATTCACTTCTCCCTTCCCAGAGAGAAACCACCAACAATCCAATCCATTATTGCATATTAGCTTAATAATATGCCATGATATCTGGTGATAGTCTCCTCCATCAGGTTAGGATGTGGCTTCTTATGTTCTGGTCATCTACACACTAAAGACAAGTTTTCAGCCCCAAGAACACCAAACGCATCATGTGTAGGTGCAGGAAAACTGCAATAAAATTGACCTTTTAGAAAAGGGGAGAATCGAAAACATAGTGGTCACTGATCCATCGCAATTAAAAATTTCTGCTTGGAAAAAATAGTAAAGTCCTTCTGCTGTAGTCCATGAATATATTCCTTGGTTTGCCCATCAGGCAACCCCTGGTTCACCTTTCTAAGAGGAACTCCCTTATCTAATATCCTCAGGGCCCTTGGTTTTGCTCTCTGGAAGATTTTTATTGTATATTAATTTTTAAGGACACATCTGAATGGGCGTTGAAAGTATGCCCTCCTTGGAGGATGCATAGCTTTAGCAGTTCACAGCCTATTATTGTGGGCTTGAGGGCTCAGGGATTGTTTTAGATAGTTAACAGCTATAGGCTGTTGCAGGCCAGGTTTGGGTTTTTATTTGTTACTGTTTTATTTTGTTTCTTGACCAAATGGTTCCCTAAAAACTTAGTAAGTTTCTGATCTGTTTTCTTCAGTCATTTCCATGAGTTGAACCACAGTCAAAGGCATAGTTTTAACATAGTTAAAAGACATAGTTTTTAACAAAGAACCTCATCATTTTCTTGCTGGCCTCTCTACTCTCTCTGTCCGCTTGGGTCTTAAATGAATGGTACCTACTTGAAATCTTTTCAGACTGTAGGCTTCAATGGGATGGCAACAGTCTTATTCTGATCTTTTCTCCTAGGTTGGCTCCTATTACTTGGCAAAAGATTCTTAAGGGAAGGTTCTATATTGTGGACTGAAAGCAATTCCTTCCGAAAAGCTATATTCCCTTGCATCTCTGCAGACTTGTTAGCCTTAGTCTGAAGCACATTTCTCTTATAGGACTTTGCTGTAAGAGGCCAGAAGCAACCAACACATGCTAGCTGCTATAGTTCTCCCACCACTTTCTCTAATACCTTAAACTCAGTTGGCAGGAAGTCTCACTACACAAAGCCCTACCTCCTCAACTAAGCCAACCCCATATTTAAGAACTTTTTACTTGCTTCACCTTACTTCTACCTACCAATTCTGTACAGGTCAAGATTCTTGGTTGTAGGTACTGGATTCTTCTTTAGCTATTAAACAGAAAGGGATTGATTGAGCAGTATAGATAGCTCACAGAATCTTTGGGAGGGCTGAAGAAACAGGCTGAGCTTCTAGGAACTGCGTCACAAGAGTGGGCATCAAGAAGTTGCCTGTCAGATCAGGAAGCTGCCTACCGAATTTGGAAGCCATGAACAGTTGCCAGCTCCGGTTGCCACACCACCTCTGCCATGCTTTGTGCCGGCAAAAATGGATACCTCCTGTCCTGCCCCTCTCCACGTATAACTTGGTTCTTATTAAAAGTCTCAAGTGAGTGCATCTGATTGATTGGACCAATCATTATCTGAAACCCTAGCTGCAAGGGAGGTTGGAAAATAGAGTGTTTAAGTTGCCTACCTTTGTGTTATAGGAACGAATGTTAAAAGCTGTTGAATAAATCAATCTACTCTAGCACCTCATAATTTTACCTTAAATTTCTCTTAACATTAATAATTTTTAAACTCTTAGTCCTTATTTTACAAATTTTTAAATAATCATTTCATATGCGTCCAAACATACTTGAGATTTTTTTCTTGAATTATGGATCCCAAAGTTAAATATAGCAGTTTAGAAAAGTTCTCCTTATATACAGGTTTAAAAAACCCATAAAACCACTCAATACAGTAATAGTGCTGTGTTTTTTTTTGGAGATGGATTAGAATTTCTGTCTCTATTGTTTAAATTGTAGGCAATGTGGAAAAATGGTTTGGAATATCCTTTTGTTGATGACTTCTATCTGTGACCAGAAACTGATAAGACAAGCATTCTTTTGGGTAAACTTTTTTCGATGGTAAACTGGGGTTAAATCAGAGAGTAATTGGAGGAGAACTTAAGAGCAATTTCTTGCCGGGCGCAGTGGCTCATGCCTGTAATCCTAGCACGCTGGGAGGCTGAGGCAGGAGGATTGCTTGAGCTCAGGAGTTGGAGACCAGCCTGAGCAAGAGTGAGACCCTGTCTCTACTAAAAAATAGAAAAATTTAGCTGGGTGTCATGGCAAGCATTGGTAGTCCCAGCTACTCGGGAGGTTGAGGCAGGAGGATCGCTTGAGCCCAGGAGTTGGAGGTTGCAGTGAGCTATGATGACGCCACGGCACTCTATCCAGGGCAATAGAGTGAAACTCTGTCTCAAAAAACAAAAGAGCAATTTCTTGAAATGCTTTTTCGGCATGAGCAAATAAGGGATGGATATTAATGTAGAAATAGCTCACAGTTTCCAGCAAATTGTTGTAATTTATATTATTCAGAAAAGAATTATTAAGCCTAAAATAATGTATGGATTTAAGGAATTCCAGTTTTTGTGAGTACTGAGCATTTATTCGTGAATATTTTTTCTGAGAAAGTTGCAAATAGTATTCTTTTCAGCTCTGTTAAAAAGTATTGGTCTTGTGTTTAATTTTTATCATTCAATATTTCTTTAGTTATTAAATAATCTTTGTAAACCAAGACTTAGTTGTAGCTGACTTAGTAGTATATATTAGTATTAATAATTTGAAGTTTTGTTTGACATGTGAATTTTCATGAAGCATATAAATTTTATAATATACTGAAGTACAAGTTAAGTATCCCTTATCCAGAATTCTTAGGGCCAGAAGTGTTTTGGATTTTGGAATTTTTCAGATTCTAGAATATTTGCATTATACCTTTACTGGTTGAGCATCCCAAATCTGAAAATCCCAAATCTGAAATGCTCCAATGAGCATTTCCTTTGAGCATCATGTCAGTACTCAAAGATTTTCAGATTTTGGAGCATTTCAGGTTTCAGATTTTCAGATTTGAGATGCTCAAACTGTATATAAAATTAAAATTAGATTTTAAAAGATGATAGTTCTTTAGAATATTTAACTTTCACTAAAGGCAACTGCAATTTAGAAGTAGTGGTGAAAAATCCTCTGAGACATGGCTATACAGTTTTTTGAGCCAAGATTTGTTTAAAATAGCATTATTTTTTATGCTAATCGAACAGATTTATATTACTATAAGCCTAAATGCAAATCTGTCTTTCACGTGAGGAAAAATATAAGGAAAACTTTAATGTTTTGTGATAATGTGATTTTTAAGATAGCCTAGCTAATTAAAAGAGGGAGTAAGAAATCTATTTTATTTTTCTTAGAGTGAAATTTTGACAAGCCCCATTCTGGTTAGTGCATACATCTGAATCTTTGTTTTATAGCTGTGCAGTA
Organism: Daubentonia madagascariensis; assembly: GCA_023783475.1. NCBI lineage: Eukaryota > Metazoa > Chordata > Mammalia > Primates > Daubentoniidae > Daubentonia > Daubentonia madagascariensis. The sequence continues at coordinate 22,867,632 of JAKFHU010001990.1, read as the reverse complement.
CAATCAAGAAGAAATGGAAAAAGAGCCAGAGTTAGATGATGAGCTTCATCTTTTTCATGCAAGATTTTTATCCCCTGAGGAACCTGCTAGAGAAGTCCGCCTTCACCTTTAACCACTGGTGCCTCAACTTAATGCTTTTTAAATTCATCTGTTTTTGTTGGAATTGGGAGACAAGGTGTATTAAGTAAAATACAAAGTTTACTTTTTCATTCCTAGCGGGTGATATAGTGGGAAGGCTGTAATGACAACCTACTTTCAAGGTGTGAGATTTGAAGGAAATCAGACCACCTCCTTGAATTTTTTTTTTTAACACAATATCATTAGCAGGATTCCAGTCTTTCCCTACCTACTTCTTAATTTATTTTTTTAAATGAGCAGTTAGCTATGAGTTAGTAACCATTTCTTTGAAAATCCAAGGGCTGAGCCAGAACAAGCAGCAGCAGCAAGTGGCGAAGAAACCAATTTGAAAAATTTGGATTTACAGTTTGCAGCACTGCCAACCTGTTTGAGACAAAAGCAAAGCAAAACAAAACCAATGAAACTTTTGATTTAATTTTAGGAATTTCAATTTTTTCAAATATTGCCTATAGAATTATGTAGAAAAGCAACTATATTTCATGTTTATAAATGTTTACAATTTTCACTGCGGAGCTTTTAGTATATATTTTAATTAATGCCAGTCGTGCTCTTGATGATGATGAATGCCATGCATCAGCTTGGCTGGCAGCCAGCCCTGGACAGTATACTTCTGCCTACCTGTTCACCCTTCCGGTTGCCCTCAAAGCTCTGCATGCCTGTGTAAACAAGTTTTATTTATAATTTGTTTATAATCTATTATAAGCAATAGATTTGACTTTTACTGTGCAAATTTGCTTACCTTCTTTTATTTTATCTTTAGTAATAGTATATTTCCCAAGCCTTTCCAGATTTATGAATATACATCTCAGAGTGTTAAAATATTTATTTTACATTTCTTATAATTTATTTTATAAATTTCTTATAATTTACTACTCCATGGAATTTTTAAATGAATAATTTATTTTCTACATGATTTTAAAATTATGAATTGTCCAAGTGATTTGAAAGTTGAGAGAGAAAAAATAAAGTTGCATCATCTTCTCTTTGCTATCTCCCATGAATCATTATATTTGACATGTTATTTCTGTTCAAAAATGTACATTTTTAGTGATGTCACAGTATGTGTCATTTAATTGAATCCCTCTCCTCGATTTAGATTCCCTGTGTATGGGGTGTGAAGCACCACACAGCCTTGCCATCCTGTATTTGTTTTGTACTGTGTTGCTTTTGCCTACATTGCTGTCCACTCTGACCCTTCAGTTGTTAATGTGATTTGGATTTGCTTTAGTTTTGAATTTTACCCTTTCTGTTCTTGGTGTTACTGCTTTGTAAATGTTTCCTTATTAGAGTAGTGATGTATAGATTATTTCCTTTTTAAAACACATTTGCCAGCAGGGCATGGTGGCTCATGCCTGTAATCCCAGCACTTTGGGAGCCTGAGAGAGGAGGATCGTTTGAGGCCAGGAGTTTGAAACCAGCCTGGGCAACATAGTGAGACCCCGTTTCTGCAAAAAATACAAAAATTAGTCAGGCATGATGGCAGTGTCTGTAGTTCCAGCTACTCAGGAGGCTGAGGCAAGAGGATTGCTTGAGCCTGGAAGTTTGAGGTTGCAGTGAGCTATGATGATGCCACTGCACTCTAGCCTGGGCAACAGATCAAGACCCCATCTCAAAGGAAAAAAAAAAACAAAAACAAAAACATATTTACCATATCCTTTAATGTTTTAAACATTTTTATGATAGTATTTATTGAAGCATTTTTGTCAAACATGACCATTTAAAACCTCTGTCATCTTTGTGTAGTGATTCCTTGTTGTTCTAAAGCATTAAGTAATATATCTTAGAATTTGCATCTGAATTTTTTTCTGACCAAATCTCAGTTCTAATACCATATACATTTCTTATTTCTCTTGCTATGTGTGTGTTTATTCTCTTCGATTTTCTTAGTGTAGTTCATTGAGATTGATTTTGGGGAAAAGAAAAACACCTTTTGCAGAGAAGTCAGCTTTTAAAAGAGCTAGTTAGGCAAACAGGCACACATTCCTGGAGTGGTTTCTGAGCACTGTGGGGAGTGCTTCTAACCCTGGAGGAGAATTTCTGACTCATGGGGTGAATCCTTGACTCCTCACTCTTTCCCTTTGATAGAGTGACCAAGCTTATGGGGCAAATGCATGACAATCAGACTCTGATGAATGTTCCTTGTTCAGTTCTTTGACTTTTTTTTTTTCTTCCCTAACATTAGGAACAAAGTTCTTTGACTTTTTTTGTACCCTCCTTAAATAATAATAGTTTAAAAAGTAAGCAAAGGCCCATCTATAGTACTTTATACATCCCAGCAAACATTATCCCTCTTACAGTAACTACAGGAAAACATTTTTGGTACAGAAAGATCGGGACATGAATTCGGCAATCTTTGATTAAAAGAAAAGTAATATAGTTTTTTGCTTCTTCATATTACTTTTGCATGGATAATCTGAGTTTTAATCAAATTCTTTCCTCTCTGTATTGACTTTTTTCCACTTTTATATTGACTTTTCAACTATTATATTTCTAATGTACCTCCTTAATCATCAGAGAAAACTTTGATGTAGGATTGTCGCAGCACCATGTTCAGTCTTGAAGTTTCGTAGCCACCAGGTTCATGGGACTTTATTATCAGGCCTTTCAAATAAATTCTTGCTTTCCACCACAACCCCAAGCTATTCATTTTTTCTCTAAGGGAGTCTGTTGTATTACTGATTAAGACTAGATGACTTTATTAAAACAGGGTCTTATCTAAAAGATTTATAGAAAAAATAAAACAGAGGCTAAATATTTTAAGGACAATAATTTGAAGTCAGTCAATCAATGCCCAAGAGTGACTGTTTCATTCTTATGTGATAGCTCTGGTGACTTCCTGACAGTTCGAGCTGCTCTGTCCAGTTCTAGGGCCTAAGAATGTGAGAGCTCTGGAGGCTGAAGGTGGAAGGAGCCCCTTTTCAGTGGAAGTGTTTCCTGTTCCTGAAGCTGTTGTTCCAGAATCGGTTAGCGCACGTGAGAGTTGTAAGCTCTTGCAACTTTAAAAGTAGTATGTATGTGGGAAATGCTACCTACCCATTTATATAGCCTCTAATTGAAAGATCATATTTTTGGATGAAATATCTATGTTTATGTGTAAGCTTGTGCCTAAAATAGGTCTGGACCGAAGACCATTCAGTATCTTCTGAAAAGATTGTCTTCTGGAATTAAAACATGAAAGTTTTTTTTTCCATTATTGCTTTTCCTTTTAACAAAGAAAGGAAAGTGCTGCATAATCCATATTTTATCAGTATTTATTGTGTTTTAAAAACCATTTAAGCCGGGTGTGGTGGCTCATTCCTGTAATCCTAGCACTCTGAGAGGCCGAGGCAGGAGGATTAATTGAGTTCAGGAGTTGGAGACCAACCTGAGCAAGAGCGAGACCCTGTCTCTACAAAAAATAGAAATATTAGCCAGTCATGCTGTTTTGTGCCTGTAGTCCCAGCTACTTTGGAGGCCGAGGCAGGAGGATCACTTGAGCCCAGGAGTTTGAGGCTGCAGTGAGCTATAACTCCACTGTACTCTAGCCCGGGCAACAGGGTGATGGTCTGTCTCAAAAAACAAAAACAAACAAACAAACCAAAAATAACAAAAAAAAAACCCATTTAATAATGATCGTTTATACATCCTATTTCAAAGTCAGAATTTTGAAGACCTTTTATTTGTTATTACTAATTTTGGGGAGGAATTTTGAACATTTTTCAGTTTAAATGTTGAATTAAAAGTGTAACCTTTTATAAATATGTGGCTGAAAATGTTCTGTTAATTTTAAATTTTGGAAAAAATTCTAGCCTGAAGATTACTTAGATTTAATTCTTCTTGGCTTATTTAGATATTTGGACTATTTTTAAAACTACAAATAAATAATTGGATTTTCATTTGATGGAGAATCAGAAAAATACAGAGACTTTATACAATTTTTGTTATATCTGAATTCATTTTATGAATATATGTTGTAAAAATTCTTCCAGTACAATATTTGTTGGAAAATATTATTCTAGTCATCATTTGTATAGGTTCATTTTTAATTATATTAAATATAAAATTAGAAAAATATGTAATATTTGTTGTAATTTTCTGGAGAAGACGACAAATTTGACAATGTTGGTAGAATGGATTATTTGCGAAATGCTAACATTTATAGTCATAAAGCCTAAGGGCCTTAGAGATCTTCTTTCAATGAAAGAACTCCAGCATTCCTAGTAAATGATTATCCAGCCTCTGCTTCAAGTCTTCCAGTGATAGCATTGAAGTGGAAATCATAGTGGTTTCCAGGCTTGACTGGAATCACCTAAGGGATTACAAAAATAGATGCCTGAGTCCCATCTCTAGAGATTGTGATTTAATTCTTGTTGTGTGTATTCTGGTCTGGGCTTTGGAAGATCTCCAGGTGATTCTAATGTGCAGACGAGTTTGGGAATCGCTGGTAAATCATGTGGAAAAGCACATTGACCTTTTCAACATTAGAGAATCCGCTCTGGGGAGGAAACATGACTGATGTTAGGAAGGGTCTATAAAACATTTAGATGTCACTAGAGAGGATTTACAGTGTTTGTGTAATATATAGGAAATATTTCCATTTAAGTTCAAGAACCATTTAATAAGAAGAGATCACATAGACAATCCATGATGGTGGTATAGTGGAAAGTACTGGACTGGGAGTTAGGACTCTGGCTCTGTCACTCTCTGATTGGTTTTTTTCCCCTCTAGAGTCTTAAAGGAAAAAGTCTAGAAGTTCTACTTTGAGGGTTCAAATTTTTTTTAACTTCTCAATTTTAAATAATTTCAGACTTACAAAAAACTTGTGAAAATAATACAAAGAATTCCCATATGCCCTTCACCTAGCTTTCCCAAGTATTAACATGTAATGTAACTATAGTAAAATTATTAAAATCAGGAAATTAACATTGATACAATTCTATGGATAAGTCTGCAACTTTTGCCAGTTGTCTCACTACTATACTTTCTCTGGGCTAGGATCCAATCTGAGATCACACATTGCATTTGGTTGTGTATGTGTTTGTTAGTTTGAAAAAAAAAACAAACCAAACCTGTCCCAAAAAGTTGCAACAATAGTATAATGAATTCTAGTATGTGCTGCTTTTGCTCTCTCTCTCTGTAAAATTCTTTTTTACTGAAGCATTTCAGAAGTTGCAGACATTGTGATCCTTTACTCTAAATATATGAGTGAACATCTCTTAAGAACAATGACATTCTTTTATATCTGTCATATAATTATCAAATTCAGGAAATTTAACATTGTTACAATGCTATTAATCTAACATATGGTCCATACTCAAATTTTACCAATTGTCTCAATTCTGTCCTTTATAATAATTTTTTTCATGATCCCAGGGTTTAATCCAGGATCATGCTTTGCATTTAGTTGTCATGTCTCTTTAATTTCCTTTAATCTGGAATAGTTCCTCAGTTTCTCTGTCTTTCATGACATTGACTTTTTTTTTTTAAAAGAGTACAGGCCATTTGTTTTGTAGAATGCCCATCAATTTGCATTTATTTAGGCCAGTCTTCTCAAAGTATGGTCTCGGCCTGGTGCTGGCCTATTCATGTCTTTTCCCCAACAGGGAGGAGGTCAACATAGAAATCAAGATTACTTATGCCATTGAAAACTTTTATAGCATTTTAAAAATAATTTTATGTCTTTTGAATCTGAGAATAAAAATTGGGGGCTTATGTTTTTATGTCTTTTGATTTCATTTTTCTCATAATTCATTCTTATTGTATTTTACAAAGTATTAGTTCTCAATGGGTGGGACTCTTTCAAAAAAGGTCCTGTATTACTACTTTGAACAACATTGATCTAAACTGAGGTTTTTGTGGTTGGGGACTGTGCTTTATTCACCTCTGAATCCGTTATACCTAGATCGTGCCTGGCAGAGTTCAATAAATGGTTGCTGTGGGGTGACTTGAAATGGCCCACTCCTTTGCTAGAAAAGCTTTTTCTAGCTGAGCCAAAATCTCTCTCTGCAACTTACTTTTGCCTTCAAGAACATCACATAACCTGTCCACTCATGTACTTAGGTGTTAGCTTTTCAGAAATTTAAAGACTGCTACCATGTCTTAAACCCCCGGTATACTCCAAGCAAAACAGGCTTAGTTCTTTTGCTCATCTGTAGTGATTAGAATAAAGTTATGCTGAAAATGAGAATACCTCAAATAAGAGTGGTTTAATGACTTTGTTTCTGATATTCCACAGGTTCAGAGGTGTCATTCTAGGGCTGACAGGGAAGTTTCACAAGTCACTGGGGACCTGGCACCCCTCTATTTTGCTGTTCCCATTGTCCTCAATGTGTGGTTTCCACACAATAGTCCAAGATGTCTGCTCAAGCTCTACCTATGATTAATACATCTGCATTACTGCCAGCAGAAGAGGGAAGGAGTAAAAAGAGCATGTCCTGCCCTTTAAGGACATTCCACACAAGTCACATACAACATTTCCGTTTATATTACTTTGGCTAGAACTTGGTCATAGGGCCACATTTAGCTCCAGAGAGGCTAGGAAATGTAGCCTTTTACTAAATATTTTGGAGATGCTTGTGCCCAGGAAAAAATTGGGGGCTTTTTTAAGGAAGAAGGAGAAAATAGATATTGGATGACAAGTAGCAGTCTCTGCCACACTGTCCTTGTATGCATGTCCCTTCTGCACCATTCTGATTACTTACTGATGTTTTGATGCATTTCAATATGGTTCCAAAATTGTATGTGACATTCCAAAAGCAAGTTGGACATAATGTGTCTTACACAAATGACCTCAATGTCAACCAGCATTTGAGTACCATATGTCGATGTTATGTAGCAATAAAGGACATACAAAGTCAGAGACTTCCATAAATAACCCCCTGAGAATATATGTTCATTTGTTTGAGAAGCATTTGTAAAGCATCTGCTGTGTACTTCAGGGTTGAATGAAAAGTTGGCAAAAGTATTAAAAGACACATTCTCTTTTATGTTTACAGGAATTAGATGTGAAATTGGTAAAAATGAAAACACATGTATACAAGGTAATGAGTTTTTGTTGTATCTTTAAATGCTAATGAAATATAAATGGAAAAACCTGCCAATTTTATCCTTTTTATTCTTGGTAATTTCTCCAGTTTTCTACAGGGTGACGTGGTATATGTCACAACTTTGTGAATCACTATTCTGGGCAAGTATAAGAATTCATTGTATACGCACTCTGGGGACTCTATTTAATGATGTCAGTAATACCAGACAAGGACTTCTCAGAAAAGGCTCCTTGGAGGAGGTAGAGGTTGAGAAGAGGTATAATTTAGGATTTTAGGATTCTGTAGCTGAACCTAATCTTGCAGATCTCTACCTGTTAAAACTGTGGTCCAGAAAACTGTGGCCTTCTGAAGGCCCCTCAGTTGGTGTCAGTGTGGTACTCTGCACATCTCCCACTTCTGTGCTCTTTCCGTTACACATGGTACTTGTTCTCCTGCAGATAAGCAAGAATGTAAATATTTGCTTAGTTAGTGACACTAACTCTAAATTCACCATACTGATATAATAGTTATTACGTATGTACCCATAATAATAAAAAGTAAAAAAAAAATTCACTATACCAGTAAGATTATTCTTTATTGGGGATTTGCTCCACACTCTGCCTAATTCTGTAATCCTTACAACAGCCCTGCAAGGAAGATTTTACTATCCCAGGTTTAGAGGAGTGGAAACAGGCTGGGATGTGAGGTACTTGTCCATTGTTCCATAATCGGCCAATGGCATAGCTGGCATTGGAGTCCAGGTTCTGCCTATGCTTTTCTGTGCATTACACCCTTTTTAATGTCAGGGAAAAAGTGAAGTAGAATCAATGAGACAGCTGGAAAGCAGGATGCTGGGGATAGAGGGGTTTGCATTTATAATGCACACACATTTACCATGCCACTTGGGTTCTGAACTTTGCAGTTAAATTGATTTTTAAAACTGGCCTAGATGTGGTAAAACTTAGTCGCTGGATGAGCATTTTAGGGTTTGCTTTATGAGGTCATAAACCACTTCTTGGTTAGTAAAGAGATGGCAAATTAAGGGCCACTTTTCAGACGTTTAAGTGAAGCGTCCTGGAGATTTAATTGGGCTTTGGGTTTAAGTAAAGTTTATCATGCCCATGGTAAGAGCCGCGCTCTAGCATTCACTCACTGCGGTCCCTATCCTGGTCACAGGGGCGCCCCGGGCGAAGCTGATGCCAGCCTCAATTTACTAAGCTAGAGGAGAGGATGATTTGAACCCGGGCCAAGAGGTAGCGTGCCCGGGGGCGGGCGGAGAGAAGTGGGGGCGGGGCCGCAGGGGGCAGCCCACCCACCGCCGGCCGCCTCCAGCACCACTTGCTCCCGGTACCGCCGGCGGAGGTGCGGCGTCGGTGGTCACACGCCCGAAGTTTGCTCCCGTGTGAACCGGGGGAATCAAAACGACTTGACCGAGTTCCCGCAGGGGCCCAAAGACCTAGGATGTGCAAGTGCGCCTGTAGGAATTTTCCTGTGCTTCTGCGCCCGATCATTGCGCAAGAGCCTTCACGCTCTTCCGGCCTGCGGTCCCCATTAGTCGGGGAAAAAACCCTCCAGAGAGGCGGCCTCGGAACTGCTGTGGAGATGGCTGGGAGGTCTGCAGCCTCCGTGTCGTGGGGGTTCTGGCTGCTGCTCCTGGTCCTGGGGCGCTCGCTGACGACCACAGGTAGGACGCCTGTAATCCTAGCACTCTGGGAGGCCGAGGCGGGAGGATCGCTTGAGCTCAGGCGTTCCAGACAAGCCTGAGCAAGAGTGAGAAAATATTAGCCGGGCGTGGTGGCGCGCGCCTGTAGTCCCAGCTCCCGGGAGGCTGAGGCGGGAGGATCGCTTGAGCCCAGAGTTGGGGGTTGCAGCGAGCTATGACCAAGCCACTGCACTTTAGGGAGCCAGAGCGATAGAGCGAGACTCTGTCTCAAAACAGACAAACAAACAAGCAAATAAAAACCCAAACAGCGAAAACTCCATGTGCGTCTCAGTGAGTCCTAATGTCTTTACTGAGAGCGGGAGGGGAGTGTTTTAACCCCATGATGACATTCAAACGTTCTCGTTTACATTTTTGGGAACTCTGATGGACACCTTCTGCCTAATTTATCAAACAGGAAACTAAAAGGCTGAAACGCGTATGGAGAGATATTTAAACTCATTCCTAACTAGAAGAATAGAAATTAAACAGCAATGAGATATCACTGGACACTTATTAGACTGGCCAAAATAGCTCCGTGATGCCAAAGGATGGTGGAGGGGCGTGGGAATCTAGGAGACCTAGGCGACGCAAAGGTGGGTGCTCACCATGGAGAACCAGGCAGCCACTTCAAGCAGTGGACGAGTCGTACACATAGCAACGTGAAAGGATCTCGAAAGCATAGTGCCAAGAAGAGAACAATGAGACATTTAATTCAATAACATTTCCATAAGCTTGAGAAACAAAACAAGACACAGTCTTTAAAAGCATGAAAATGTAGACATTAAACAACTTAGAATGGTTGCCTGATGGGTGAGGGAAATGGAAATAAAGAAGAATAATAATATTTCCATATATTTGCAATGAGAAATCTGAAAAGAAAATTAAGAAAATTCCATTTACAATAGCATCCAAAAGAATAAAATATTTAGGAATAAATTTAAAAAAAGGAACACAAAATATACACTCTGGAAACTGTAAAATATTGGTGAAAGAAATTTAGGAAGATCTAAATAAATGAAATGGAAAAAAATCCTGTCTTAGTCTATTTGGTCTACCACAACAATACCATAGACTGAGTGTCTTAAACAGAAATTTATTTCTAACAGTTCTGGAGGCTGGGAAGTCCAAGATGATGGTGTGGCTGATTTGGTTTCTGGTGAGGGCTCTATTTCTGGTTTGCAGGACACCTTCTTGCTGTATCTTCACATGGCAGAGAGAGACAGAGAGAGATATCTCTCCTGCCTTTTCTTATAAGCGTACTTACCCCATTCATCCATTCATTAGGACTCCCCCCTTATGACCTAATCACCTGCCAAAGGCCCTACCTCCAAATACCATCACATTAGGGGTTAGACCTCAACATATCAATTTTGGGAGGACACAAACATTTAGTCCATAGCACATCCAAACTGTTCATAGATTGGAAAACTTAACACTGTTAAGATGGCAGTATTCCCCAAATTGATCTACAGAGTCAATACAATTCATATCAGAATCTCAGCTGACTTCTTCATAGAAATTGATAAGTCGATTCTAAAATTCATATGGAATTGCAAGAGACCCATAATAGCCAAAACAATCTTGTAAAAGGACAAAGTTGGAGGGACATAAGTGTGGATTGATAAGGGTCTGTGAACCAAGGGTCTCTGTACTGAGTCCTTCCTCCCAGCCCTAACAGATACTTGTTTCCAATTCCATGGTAGTGTTTGAGAGTGTCAAGCCTATGTTTTTTCCAAGGGTCTCCCATAACTGTGTTCCTTTATTGCCACAGATTTTCTAGAAGTGGAGATGGCAGGGAGGACCCAGATCGTCCCTGAATGACAATGTGACCATCTTCTGCAAGATCACTGGTTCCCCACACCTGGACATCAAGATTATGGGTATCACCTGGTTTTGGAAGAGTCACATGTCTGAAAAAGAGGTCAAGCTGTTTGAACATTTTGGAGATCTTGCTGTATAAACGTACTTATACACTTGGAGATCACCAAGTGGCATTCTGACCTGGAGCCATTGTGTCTCCATGGAGGCTGGAGAAGGGGGATGCCTCGCTGCAGCTGCCTGGGGTCCAGCTGGGGGAAGCAGGAGAGTACTGCTGTGAGGTGGTGGTCACTCCCCAGAAGGTACAGGGAAAGGTCTGGATCGAAGTTGTGGGTGAGTGTCTGAGGGAAGTTCCCTGTGGTTCCCCTGGTGCTGGGGCTTGGGATGGAGATGCTATGTGGGCCAAGGGGAGCAGAGGTTTAGAGCATGGGCCTGGGAGTCAGACAGACATGGGTTCAAGTCCTGGGCTTCCACAGACAGTTGGACAACTTTGGGCAAGTTATCAGTCACTCTGAACTTCAATGCTCTTCCCTGTAAACAAAGGTAACAGTACCTACTTAAGAGGATCTTAGGGAAGATTCTATGAAAAATGCAGGTGAAATGCTTAACATAGTGCGTGGTCCATTGTAAATGCTCAGTAAAAGATAGCCGTAGTAATTATTATATTACTATTGTGTGGACAGTCTTTGCTGAAGAGGTACCTCTGAAAAGTAGCTGGGGAAGGAAAGAGATGCTGGGCTTTGGCTCCACAGATTTGAATCTTATTCTAACCTTGCTGCTTCCAAAGGGAGGGGTTGGGTCAACCATTTAATATCTTTGGGCTTGAATTTTCCCATATACAAGGTGGGGTGTTAACTCATACCTGCCTCAAAATAAGATAACGTGTGAAAATGCCCAGCTGCGTACCTGTTGTGAGGTAGGTTGGTTCTCAGTCAAGGCTTATAACACCACCATCCCCCCAACACCTCTTTGAGCTCCACTTTCCTCTATTATAAAATAGTCTGCTGATATGTGGCTGAGCTTGGTGGGCATATTAGTTTGCTAAGGCTGCCATAACAAAATACCTCTGACTAGGTGGCTTAAACAACAGATATTTATTTTCTCGTAATTCTGGAGGCTAGAAGTTGGAAAACAAGGTGTCAGCAGGGTTGGTTTCTTCTGAAGCCTCTCTCCTTTGGCCGTCTTCTCCCTGTGTTCACATGGTCTTTCCTCTGTGCACGTGTCTATGTCTTAATTTCCTCTTCTTATAAGGACGCCCGTCATATTGGATTAGGGCCCATCCTAATGACCTCATTTTAACTTAATTACCTCTTTAAAGACCTATCTCCAAATACAGTCACATTCACAGATACTGGGAATTTGGGGAAACACATGAATTTTAGGGGGACAAAATTCAGACCATAGCAGAGGAGCAGTATCTATGAGCCCTTCATAATTATACACAAGACTGAATGTTTTGTATACATTAATTTTGGGAGTGGGGAGGTATATTAGTTGGGACTCATTTCTCTGCAAGTGACAGAAAGCCTGGAAAGAGTAGCTTTAAAAAAAATTAATAGGGTTTATTTTTTAGGGCAGTTTTAGATTTATAGAAAAATTGCAAAGATAGTACAGAGAGTTCCCATATTACTCTGGCCCCTGCGTACCATTTCTCCATTATTAATATTTTGGCTGTGACAATTTCTCAGACTCACCTTGTTTTTGGTGTCCTTGACAGTTTTGAGAAGTACTAGTCAGGTATATTGTAGGATGCCCCTCTATTGGAATTTGTCTGCTGTTGTTTTCATAATTAGACTGGGGTTATAGGGTTTTGGAGGAGTTCTAGATGCTTTTTATTTATTTATTTATTTTTTGTCAAGTCTTTGGGATTTTTCTACATAAATCATGTTGTCTGTGAAAAATATTTTTATTTCTTCCTTTCCAGTCTGTATACCTTTATTTCCTTTTCATGTCCTATTGTACTGGCTAGGACTTCCATTACAATGTTGAATAGAAGTAGTTAGAGGAGACATCTTGCCTGTTTCTGATCTTACTTTCTTGCCATTAAGTATGATGTTAGCTGTAGGGTTTTTTGTAGATGTTCTTTATCAAGTTGAAGAAGTTCCCCTTTATTCCTAATTTTCTGAGAGTTTTTAATATGAATGGGTGTTGCATTTTGTCAAGTGCTTTTTCTGCATCAGTTGATATGATCATATAATTTTTCTTCTTTAACCTGTTTATGAGATGGATTACATTAACTGATTTTTAAAGGACAAACTAGCCTTGCATACCTGTAATAAGTCCCTCTTGGTGGTGGTGTATAATCCTTTTTACACATTATTGGATTAGATTTGCTATTATTTTGTTGAGGATTTTTGCATGTATTTTAATGAGAGATATTGGTCTGTAGTTATCTTTTCTTGTAATGTCTTTATGTGGTTTTGGTATTAGGGTAATACTGGGCTCATGGAATGAGATAGAATGCTTTCTCTCTGCTTCTACTTTCTGGAAGAAATTGTGAAAAAATTGGTATCATTTCTTCCTTACATGTTTGGTAGAATTCAGCATCTGAGCCAGTGCTTTCTGTTTTTGAAGGTGATTTCTTTTTTTTTAATTAGTTATTGATTCAATTTCTTTAATGGATATAGGCCTATCCAAATTATCTATTTCTTCTTCTGTGAGTTTTGGTAGTTTGTGTCTTTCAAGAAATTGGTCCATTTCATTTAAGTTATCAAATTTGTGGCCACAGAGTTGTTGATAGTATTCTTTTATTATCCTTTTAATGTCCACAGGATCACTAGTAATCCCTCTTTCATTTCTGATATTAGTAATTAGTCTTCTCTCTTTTTCCCTTGGTTAGCCTACCTAGAAGCTTGTCAATTTTATTGATCTTTTCAAGGAAGCAGCTTTTGGTTTCCTTGATTTTTCTCTATTGATTTCCTATTCAGTTTCATCAATTTCTGATCTGATTTTTGTTATTTCTTTTCTTCTACTTGCTTTAGGCTTAAATTTCTCTTCTTTCTCTAGTTTCCTAAGGTAAAAGCTTATTAAGATTGTTAATTGTTCATTTTAGCTCATCTTTCCTCTTTTTACATGTTTTCTCTTTTCTAATATAATGTATTCAATGCTGTCAACTCCCCTCTAAACATTGCTTTTGTTGCATCCCACAAATTTTGATAAGTTGTATTTTCATTTTAATTTCATTTCATTCAAAATATTTAAAAATTTCTCTTGAGACTTCTTCTTTGACCCGTGTATTATTTAGAAGTATGTGGTTTATTTTGCAGGTAATTTGGGATTTTCCAGCTATCTTTCTGCTTATTCAAATCTAGTTTAATTTCTTTGTGGTCTGAGAACATACTTTGCATGATTTCTATTCTTTGAAATATGCTAAGATGTATTTTATGACACAGAATGTGATCTGTCTTGGTAAATGTTCCATGTGAGCTTGAAAAGAATGTGTATTCTGTTGTTGTTGGATAAAGTATTCTATAAATATCAATTAGATCAGCTGACTGGTAGTGCTGTTCAGTTCAACTATATTCTTAGTGCTTCTCTGCCTACTGGATCTATCAATTAATGAAAGAGGGGTTGAAGTCTCCAACTATAATAGTGGATTTGTGTATTTCTTTTGCAGTTCTGTCAGTTTTGCATCATGTATTTTGACAGTCTGTTGCTAGGTATGTATACATTAAGGCTTATTATGTCTTCTTGGAGAATTGATCTCTTTGTTACTAAGTAAATGTCCCTCTTTATTCCTGATAATTTTCCTTGTTCTAAAGGATACTTTGTCTGAAATTCATGTAAGTACTCTAGTTTTCTTTGGATTAGTGTTAGCATGGTATATATTCTCAATCTCTTTACTTTTACTCTATCAGGGTCTTCATAATTAAAGTGGGTTTCACACTGGGTGTGGTGGCTCATTCCTGTAATCCCAGCACTTTGGGAGGCTGAGAAGGGAGCATTGCTTGAACCCAGGAGTTTGAGACCAGCCTGGGCAACATAGCAAGACCCTATCTCTACAAAAAAATAAGAAAAATCAACTGGGTGTGGTTTGTAGTTCCAGCAACTCGGGAGACTAAAGTGGGAGGATTGCTTGAGCCCAGGAGTTTGAGGTTACAGTGCCGCTGTATGATCAGGCCGCTGCACTCCAGCCTGGTCAACAGAGGAAGATCCTGTCTCAAAATAAATAAATAAATAAAGTGGGTTTCTTGTAGAAAACATATATTTGGGTCTTGGTTTTAAAAATCTACTCCTATAATCTCTGTCTTTTAATTGGTATATTTAGACCATTCACATTTAAAGTGATTGTGTATATAGTTGGATTAATATGTACCATGTTTATATTTGTTTTCTAGTTGATACACTTGCACTTTGTTTCTTTTTTTACCTTCCCCTCTTTTTATACATTCTCTGATGTTAATTGAGCATTTTATATGACTCCATTTTCTCTCCTGTCTTCGCATATCAATTATACTTTAAAAATGTTTCAGTTGTTGTCCTAGAGCTTGTAATGTATGTTTACAACTGCTCTAAGTCCGCTTTCAAAGAACACCCTGCTGCTTCGTGGGCAGTGCAGATGCCTTATAGCAGGGCGTTCCTAATTCCTGCCTCCCATCCCTTGCGACATTGCTGTCATTTGTCTCACTGATCCCATCATACAGTCGCCCAGTAACTGATGACTCAAAATAACAATAGCAACAATGTTAGACCAGTTAAGAATAAGAAAAATAAAAGTTTTATTTTACCTTCATTTATTCCTTCTCTGACACCCTTCCTTTATGTAGATTTTAGTTTCTGACCAATCTTTTTCCTTTTCTCTGAAGAACTTCTTTTAATGTTTCTTATAAAGCAGGTCTGTTAGTGACAGATTCCCTCAGTTTTTGTTTGTCTGAGAAATTCTTTATTTATACTTCACGTTTTTTTGTGTGTGGAGACAGAGTCTTACTCTGTCACTCCAGCTAGGGTGCAGTGGTGTCATCACAGCTCACTGCGACCTCAAACTCCTGGGCTCAAGCAATCCTCCTGCCTCAGCCTCCCAAGTAGCTGGGACTACAGGTGCATGCCACCATGCCTGGCTAATTTTTGGGTTTTATTTTCAGTAGAGACAGGGTCTCACTATTGCTCAGGCTGGTCTCAAACTCTGGGCTCAAGTGATATTCCCACCTCAGCCTGTCAGAGTGCTAGGATTACAGGCATGAGCCACCACACCTGGCTAGTTTTTTTTTTTTTTTAATTTAGAGATGGGGTCTCATTCTGTTGCCCAGGTTGGTCTTGAACTCCTGTCCTCAAGCAATCCTCCTGCCTTGGCCTCCCAAAGTGTTGGGATTACAGGCATGAGCCACCAGGCCCACTCCAGAAGTGTCTCTTAGCCTTTTTCTTCCTCTGCCCAGATGAGACAGGAAGGCTGTGGATGCTGGAGTTGGCTAATTTTCCTTCTCCCAGGTCAGATAAGGCTCTGACAAAGTCTTTTCCCTTGGGATCATCCTTTGTTATGGAGAATGCTCTGGATATATTTTTTTTTAATTAATTTTTTTCCTCCTCCCCACCTCCACTCTGCTCTGGATATTTTTTTAAGTGATCACACCCCTCCCACCCCCACATGAAAGAGGAGGGGATTTTCTTGGATCTGCACTGTGAGAATTAGGTGGAGTTCCTGGAAGTAAAACCCATGAAAGTATCTTAGCCTCCCTAAGACTGGGCCGCAGGAGGTTTTTCCTCTCAAGCTAGTCCACACTCATCCTTTAGCAGTTCATCAAAGTTACTGCTTAAGTACTTCTACCAGTTTATGACTCCAGCAGCTTCTGCATGAAATAATTTGATCTTGGCTATAATTCTCTGAAAGTGCCTTTCTCTTCGGTTTTCAGGGTGGCAGTTTGCCCTGCCACCTCAATTTGCTGATGGGTGTAAGAAAAGTTGTGGATTTTCAATTTATTCAGCTTTTATTCTTGTGTGGAGGATGAGGGTGATGACTTCCAAGGGCTTTACACGTCAGAGTGGAAACGGGAAGTCAGTCGTGGCTTTCCAAAAGACAGTTTGTTTTTCTTTCACACTAATGTAGCCAGCCCAGGGTGGATATGTCAATTCTGTGATCACCTGGGAACCAGGATCTCTTTATGGTCATTCTGCCATCTTCAACGTGTAGCTTCCATCTTGCGTTTAGAAATGGCTTCTCCGTCTCCAGCCATCGCGTGGTATTGCAGCCATGCCGCAGGAAGTGTGCAGGGGTCAGGGAGATAAGGGTACAGCTCTTTTCTTTAAGATACTCTTTTTATTTAAGGACATGTCCTGGAAGTTGCTCATGCCATTTTGATTATATCCAGACCTACTAGACCCTAAGTTCACATGGCTACCCCAACCTGCAGTGGAAGTTTGCTTTAACCCAGATGTGCCATGTCCAGCTAAAAATGTGTAGAATGGAAACTGGGCAGGATTAGCAATCTCTACCACAACAGTGTCCCAAGGCCTTCCTCAGATTCTGAAAGGTGTCTATGACACAAAATAGCTTAAGAAACTCTGCTTTAAAAATCATAACATGTCAACAACCTGCTGGCACTGGCACTGACATGCCCAGAATATTTAGCCTAAACAGACTCCCATTCAGTTCAATCTTATGTACTGAAGGCTTGGCATGGGTCAGACATCGGGCTGATAATGAAGAGTTCCCAATCTGGTATTGTAGCAATTCTCATTGCTGGGCATGGTTGCAGCATTACCTATGCCTCAGAGTCCCCATCATTAAAAAGAGTAGGCATCCTATGTTTTTTGTCTTATCTGGCTGGAGGAGCAGGGATGCACAGGTGTGTAGGTGTGGTAGAAGGCAGTTAGTGTAAGATGTGAGGATAAAAGGGTAGTTGGGTGCTGGGCCCAGCTCTGTATGACCTCTCTCCTCTTGGCAGCTCACCCAGCCAGCAGACTATTTCTGGAGCAAGCCATGGTGAAAGAGAATGAAGACAAACGTATTGTGTGTAAGTCAAGTGGGTTCTACCCAGAAGCTATTAACATAACGTGGGAAAAGTGGACCCAGAAGGTTCCTCATCACCTAGAGATTTCTGAGGGCATTGTCACTAGTGCCACCATCAAGAATGAGGGTGGTACATTTAATGTCACCAGCAGCTTGAACCTGCAGTCCTCCCTGGAAGACAACAGGAACGTCTACCAGTGTGTGGTACGGCATACATCCTTGCCCTCCCCCTTGAGATTCAACTTCACCCAGACTGTGATAGGTAAGAGTCTTTCTGGACATTTTCCCTACTTTTCACCTTGAGGGGGTGTAATACAAGACTTGGTTCCCATGCAGTCTAGGGTCTTTGCTGGAGGCTGATGGGGAAGGAGAGAAAGCTTGGACTGGAGGGACTAAGCTGAGGTCTGGCCTAGCTTAGCTGGAGTCAACAGTTCAGATGAGGTCCCTGCACCGGAGCAGATGGTCTGGTAGGTGGAGAGTGGTGATAGTAGTTGTCAGGTGAGAACAGGGCTACTTGTCAGCTCATGGCAGCTTCAGTGTTCTGGATGGTCCATATGGCTTGGAGTAGGAAGCTTGCCAGCTGCTAGGGGAATGGGGACAAGATCCTGCCCATGTCCCCTGAGGATAAGGGGCTGTCAGGGGCCAGGGACCAGCCCTGTCAGCAGCCCTTCTAGTTAGGCTGCTGGTCCACTGTAAACTGTTGGCTCATAGAGGCCGAATCAGTAGTCCTGTTTTATGGGCTGTGTCCCAAGATGGGGAAGCTGTAGTAGAACGGTCCTGCAGATGTCCAGGGCTTTCCCTAGGCTCACCAGGTCCTTAGGACAACACAATTCACTGCAGAATCCCTCCTGCTGGTGGAGTGGGGCTTTTTGAGCTAGTGTCCTGGTTGCCTGGTCACGGCTCTGGTCTTGGGCGGGGATGCCCTACTGTTCAAAATTCCTGGAGCTGAAATGAGTAAGGAAGGCAGGGACTGACTAGGGGCCTTGGGGAATGTGGTCAGGGTGTGCCAGGTGGGGCCTGGGATAGTCCTGGAGGGAGATAAGAATTGTTCTTGGAAGTAAGGTGACAGGTGTGTGTGGGTGATGTGTTCAGGGGTGCGGGTGGGGTATGTGTGAGGCATGGGGAGTATGAAATTGAAATGTGCTTTGTGTGTATGGTAGGAGGGGTTTGGGTGGGATGTACATAAGTGATGTAAGATGGTGTGTAGTATGGAAGCTTTGAAGGTGTGGGTGGCACATGTATATGATATGTGGTGTTCAATCTTCCATATTTCTGGCAAGTGCTACCTACAGTGTTTGAAGTATGGAGGTGTATGAGATAGGAATGGAGATACTGAGACATGTGGCAGAGGGTTGGAGGTTAGATCTCTGACAAGGAAAATGACACACAACTACACAGATCCTAGAAGCAGTTGTGTGGTCTCTCTGGCCCTTGCCAGTATGTTTCCGCTTAATGTTCTCTTTCTCTTTCTTTCTGCAGGATCCAAGAAGACAAATGTCTTGTGGATTCTTTTCCCCACTTGTTTTGGACTGCTTTTATTATTATCAATGATTGTTTTGGTTTTTTGGAAAAGGTAAGGGGCTCCAAAGCCGAGTTCAGCCCTGTGTCTTGGAGTTGGCTCTTAGGGAGTTCAGGGATCATAGCCATTGGATAGTATCGGGGAGTTCTCAGGAATGATGCTGAGGTATTTTAAGTGTGGTGTGTGTTTGTGGTGTGTGGCTTTTTCTGATGTTGTGTTGGGGAAGAACTTTGCCATCTGATCTCCATATGGTGGTTTGGGACTTTGGGGAAATGCATTGTAAAACTTCCCTCTGTTTCTCCATACTAAACAAGTTTCACTGTGAATTGAACCTGACCTTACTAGTTCAGACAGGCCTTTGAACTCTGTGCAGGCTGCGTTGCTGTTCTGACACATATAGAAACTCTGACTTAGAGAGTGGAGTTCCTTCTACTAATTGCTCCTATTTTGTTTATACCTCAATGGAATAACTTACCACCAGATTTCACTGGTTTTACAAAGAATTTCTAACCCTCCCTCACTAGCTATTTCTAAACATCCAAACTAAAACGTGTTTCCAAACATGTTTATCCCTGACTGTGACCCAAATAGCAAATAAAACAGCTCAAGCTTTAGAGGCCCAAGAGACCAATGTAAAAGTGTTGGTTAAAATGGTTCTAGATAATAAAATGGCCCTTAAATACTATGGGCCTGCTAAGGAAAGGCTGTGCAACACTGATACATCTCATTGTAAATGCTTTAGGAAAAGTGGAATAATCATTTAATCAAGAAAAAAATCTGTTTATCTAAAGTTGGCCAACTAGATTCATGGGACTATTCTCCTGGTTGGATCTAGGCCAATGAGAAAACTGGATATAAAGTGGGTTTTCAAATGTTTATTGTATAATATTTGTGATTGTTGTCATATTTCTTGCCTTTCTCTGGCTCTCATATCTAGGTACTTTTGTGATAACCCCAAGATCCAGCATTAATGCTTTTTTTTTTTTGAGACAAGATCTTGCTCTATTGCTCAGGCTGGAGTGCAGTGGCATGATCATAGCGCAAATAACCTCAAATTCCTGGGCTCAAGCGATCCTTCCACCTCCGCCTCCTGAGTAGCTGTGACTACGGGTGCATACCACCATGCCCAGCTAATTTATTTTTTTTAAGTTTTTTGTGGAGACAGGGCCTCACTATGTTGCCCAGGCTGGTCTTGAACTCCTGGCCTCAAGCAATCCTACCGCCTCAGCCTCCCAAAGTGCTGGGATTATAGGAGTGAGCCACCACACCTGGCCCATTGATGCCTATTGGAAAAGAAAACAAAGTCGTTATGATCAGCCTGGATCGTGTGGTAGTTTGCAAAGATGGCTTCAATCCTTCACCCTTCCATATGTCCACGTCCGTGGCCAGGTAACTTTGCAGTGCCCTCCAATCATGTGGCTTGTTTCAGCCAATGTAATGAGATGGAAGTGAAGGCGTGCCAGTTCCAAGCCTAGGCCTCAAGAAACCTTGTGTGTGTTTTCCTTTTCTTTCTCATGTGCTTCTGATGTTACTGAGAGAAGGACACATCCTGGCTGCTGGAGGATGAGAAACACAGGCCATGTCATCCTTACTGCTCAAGCAGAGGCCAGGCTGGGTTAGATGACAGCCACCCAACCCTATGGGAACGCATCTAGCGGAGATCAACGGTGCCAACAGAGCAAACACTCCAAGGTGTGAGAAATACTTTTAATATTTAAAATATTTTTTAATAGCCACTGTTTTAGACTAGCTTGTTACACAGCAAAAGCTAACTAATACAGCTCCTCAGAAAGCTGAGCCTTGACCAAAAGGAGTGAAGTGGCCATGGAGGCATGCTGCTGAGACCCCCTTCAAGGCAGAGCCTGCGTGAGGAGTATACTCAGCCGAACATACTTTGCTGCAGCATCTCAGGGGTCTGCTTTAGTATTCGAGCTGATGCCGTGCTCTCCCTGGACAGCTCCTGCCACTGACTGAGCACGGCAGGAGCTCCCTGTGGGGGTGGCCGAGACTTCCTCAGAGGTACAGTAGGTCCTCAGATAACATTTTGTTCAACGTCATTTCATTATAACATTGATGAGAAAAATAAAACAATTCCCAGCTGGGTTCACTGTCTGTGCAGAGTTTGCACGTTCTCCCTATGTCTGTGTGGGTTCTCTCTGGGTACTGGGGTTTCCTCCCACATCCCAAAGATGTGCACTTTTGGTGAACTGCTGTGTCCCAGTGTGAGTGTGGGTGAGGGTGTGAATGTGTCCTGTGATGGGATGGTGTCCTGTCCAGGGTTGATGCCCGCCTTGTGCCCTGAGCTGCCAGGACAGGCTCTGGCCACCTTCGACCCTGAACTAGAATAATTGGGTAAATAATTATCTTACTTGTTTTTATTAATCTTCCTTAAATGTATGTATAAACATTTATTTCAATGTGTAATATTAGAAGTGTTTAGGTCTTTATTTAGAAGTTTGGTGATGTTTTTGTGACCAGAATTATGCTGTAGGAATTTAACTCTTGTCAATTAGCCTGTGATAAAAATGGTTTTGTTCTATGTCATGTTGCTTAAAGTCGCAGTTTCCAAGAACCTACTGACAACGTTAAGTGAGGACTCACTGTACTGTCATCCGAGGCTCTTCCTACTCTATCCTCCCCCATTCTCCTGCCTCTCTCATCACAGTCAGTCTGCACTGTGGTCTGAAGGCTTCTCCTCCTACTCCCTAATACCTTGCTTGTACTTCTAACTCCGTCTGGAAACCTGCTTCCCAGAAGACCCAAACCGACACAGGTGGGCCTGAAGACTTAGAACAAGGGAAATGATGTATTCATGGCTTATTGGAGACAGAGGAACCACCCCAAATGATTTCGGCAGTTCTTGCACAGAGATAGACAACAGAGACTACAAGGTTGCTCAGAGTGCATACATAACTAGAGTAGCTTTTCCTGATGACTCAGACAGCTTGGTCAAGAGCAAACTACTCAAGCTGCCCTCCTTGAGGTGGAACTATGGAATGATTTTGATTCTTCTTCTACTTCCAAGGTAGGTGGGAAACCAAGGACACAGTAGGGATTTAACAAAAAGGAATCAGAGTCTCAGTCAGAACTGTATTTCATTTACTTCTCTCTGGATTACCTTGAAGTTACCACCCTTTCCCCGATAGTAATGGCATTATGGGAAAAACTGGAATTTGATCAAATAAAGAGTAGACAGAGGCAGGGCTACCCAAACTTTGGTTTGCTTCAGCTTGAATGCTGATGGTCTGGGGATGAGGAGTTTGGGACATGTCTGTGCTATAAGGAATGATACCATTTCATGAAGGGGAAGTACATAACTAACAGAAGGGCTAACTTGAGCCTGTAAGCTGAAGAAAGCTGATAGGTAGTGCTTACCTGTGCCACATAACCTGGTGTTTCTTCCAGTGAAAGTAATAAACTGTGGAGTTGCATATGCACTTTATATTACCCGTCTACTCGTTGGCATCTGTGCCCGCAAGGAACTGAGGTCGGGGAAAGGCAGAAGTTCACACTTCTGTACCCAGGTTGGCCAGTCCAGGCAGCCTGCCCTTCATGTCACTCCAGAGTTGGGCTTGCCCAGAGTAGAACTAGAATATAGGCAGCACCTGCTTCCCTTTCCGTGAAGACAGACAACACCCTAGGTGGGTAGACCTGGCAAAGATACTGCCAATAACCTAGATTCCAGTGCAACAAAACCCACTTCTGGCCCAGCTCTGACCAATCCCACTGTTCTTCCTTTTCCCAGCTCATTTCAAGCTGGAATCGACCTGCTGTTCTTCAGGCCTGCCCCCGTCTTGGGTCAACATAACTTTTTTTTTTTTTTTTTCTTTCTACCGACTGAGCTAGCTGGGCTCAACATGACTTTGATGTGCAGAATTCATGTCTTCTTTCCCAAAGTCTTCTGCACGTCTTGGTACAACACAGAGTGTCTGACACCTGGGCCTGGGGAGACCTCAGAGGTCCCGGAGAGCCCAGAGACCCGTGGGGAGCCTGCTGCTCTCCTCCTGTGACAGAAAGCTCCCTGGGAAAGTACTCCCCAGAGAAGGGTGCCAAGGAGGAGCTCAAGTGCAACATAGAGCTGGGAGGATGCCACCTGTGGAGACAAAGTGGGTCCTGTAGAAGCTGGATGAGTCCTCTCCAGCAGAAGGGCCAGAGGTACACGTTAGTGGGTCTCAGCTGGGCCTCACAGTGAGACTGGCGACCGGCTGGAGATGCCAAATCCACAGGCATGAGGCCTGGGCTGGTTCTGGTATGGCTAGTGGGCTAGTTTTTCCAGACTAACACAGTTTCACTACAGGAAGAGGGTGGCCTGGCTTTCCTCCCCTGTGGAGCTCAGGACCGAGACCCAGGACACATATCATACCACTGATGTGAGTTGGGGACAGATGGGTCGCAGATGTGCCCCATCAGGCTGCATTGCCACCTGACTGGCTGGAAGAATAGCCTGGAAGGCAAGGATTCCCCTCATCCTACAACAGTGGGGAAAATGGAGGGCTCACCATGCATATGGGCCAGAGAAAGTGCCAGTGAGGTCCCTCTGACTCTGGGTATTCTGGACACAATCCACGGCTAGGCTGTCACTTAACACAGCTGAGCCTGCTGTCAGTCTCCAATCTTGGACCTCAGGGAGGCCCAGGGGCTTCCCAAGTTACACTTTCCCTCTTGTTCTTGGTCTGGAGACAATTATTTCCCTGTGGTGAACTTGACACTGAGGGCAAGATGCAGCCCTACTGAAAGCTGGAGCTCAGGCCACTGGGACTGTGTGTTGGGGAGGAAAGGGCAGGGCTTTGGCATTAGACAGACTTGGACCCAAAGTTTGGACCTGCCACCTACTAGCTGTGAGATCTTAGCAAATTACCTCCTGCTATAGACTAAATGTTTGTGTCCCCCTGAAATCCACATGTTAAATTCTAATGCCCAAGGCGATGGTTTGAAGGTGGGGCCTTTGGGAGGAGATTAGCTCTTGAGGGTAGAGCCCTCATAAATGGGATAAGTGCCTTTATAAAAGAGGCCCCAGGGAGATCCCTCTCACCTTCCGCCACATGAAGCTACAGTGAAAAGACTTATCTAAGAAGCAGACCCTCACCAGACACTGAATCTGCTGGCACCTTGACCTTGGACTTTCTGGCCTCCAGAACTGTGAGAAATAAATTTTTGTTGTTTATAAGCCACCCAGTCTATGGTGCTTTGTTATAGTGGCCCAAAAGACTAAGATACCTCCACTTCTGATACTGTTTCCTCATCTACAAACTCAGAGGAGTAGCACTCTCATAGTACTACTGGGCCACAGTGACCCATGGGACTTCCCTTCCCCTTTTCAGGGGGTGTGGAGTAAAGCCAGCTCTGCACACAGGATATGTACTAGCTCGGACTGCTTCCTCTGCTCTCATGTGATGATTAATGAATGTAGTCCTGGAGGCAGAAGAGTAGAAACAAAATTCTCATAGAAGTTCCTCCTGGGCGGAATGGAGCTCAGGGGAGCTTCTTTGTCCAGCTTAGGCCAGTGCCTTAAAAAAAGGTGCCCCCAGATGGAAGTAGCACCGTCAGTGGGCAAGAACACCTGGGGTGGATGCAAGGAGGGCTTGGTTCAGCTGCCCCTCTATGCCTGGAGCTTTCCAGCTCCTCCCTGAGCTAAGCCTTAAGGCTGGGGGGCTCCCTTAGAGTTAGTGGAGAGCCTAGGACCAGTGGCCCTGATTTTCTGGGATCAAGTAGGTATTCTTGTGGCCAGCAGGTGGCGCTGAGCCCTCAGTTCTGCCAGCTTCAGGTTCACTGTCACCAGCAGCTTAAGGTCCATGAACTGGTGGAGGAAGGTTACTCTAGATGGGGCCCCAAGGATGGTGCTGGCAGGAGCTCCTCCCCTTGGCCTCAAGGGCAGCCAAGCTGAGTCCCAAGAGCCAGGCCGCTAGAACACTGGGTTGACTGAGTAGCTTTTCACCCCTTCACCCTCAACCAGAAATGAGTCAGCTCTGCAAGGAAGGGAACCAACACTGGGGGGCTGTGTAGGTGCAGGGAGAGGGCAGCTTTCAGACCAGCAGCAGCCCCCTCCGCCCTGCCTCTGGAGCAGCCTGGGACAGACCTTCACTGATCTGGCTAAAGCCCTGTCTGCAGGCCTCGCACTGTTAACATTCCCCAGCTTGTCCTGTACACTATCCATCCATCCCTCATTCATTCATTCATTTGTTAATTTATTCAGCACCTCCTCAGTGTCAGACACAGTGCTGAATCAGATACAGTCCCTGATCTCAAGAAGCCATGGACTTGGGGATGAGGAGACACACCCATAAACACAGGCAAAAGGAGAATGCCCATAGTGCAGGGGAGGGAAGGGATTATCTTTTTCAGAGAAATCAGGGATGGCTTCAAAGAGGCATCATTTGGCCTGGACTTTTATGGATTTCCACAGACAGAGATGAGGCCTGGGCAGTCCAGGCAAGGCAAAGGCTCGGAGGTGGGAAGCTCCATGTTACGTGCAAGGAGGGGACAGGATAGGGAGGCAGCTGGGGAAGCAGGTGGATAAGTGCACAGAGTCCTGGCAAGAGAACAGTGGGCTATAAGCCTGGAAAGGCAGCCACAGCCTGAAATGGCTAGCTACAATGTCTAGCGTCGACCGGGAGGTGGTGGGGAACTACAAAAGGTGTTCCACGTGGGAGGGAAGGACCAGCCCTTCTAAGACCAGCCTGGAGGCTACGTGGCAGAAGAACTGGTTAGGGGTTGGGGGGAGAGCTGGAGACAAGGAGACCAGGTATCAGGTGCTGCCACAGCCCCTGTAGTCATGGTCTGAGCCTCGAGGGGGCGCTGTGTAGAAGGTAGGACCAGGCAGAGAAACGCATCACTGAGGGGAAATATAAAAGCACCTTCTCTCTGAAGGTTTGCTTGGTCAGTTTTCTCATCATGTGGCT
This sequence comes from Daubentonia madagascariensis, assembly GCA_023783475.1. Taxonomy (NCBI): domain Eukaryota; kingdom Metazoa; phylum Chordata; class Mammalia; order Primates; family Daubentoniidae; genus Daubentonia; species Daubentonia madagascariensis. Next base: position 22,841,609 of record JAKFHU010001990.1, on the reverse strand, counting down.
GATTCAGCAGCAATCACAATAGTTAACATTTATTGAGCACTTGTGGACCAGGCACTTAAGCATCGTACATATGTTTTTCACTTACTCCCACAACAATTCTATGAGGTAGGTACTGTTAGTATCTTCATTTCATAGATGAGACACAGAGAGGTTAAGTTACTTGACCAAAGTCATTTAGCTAGAGCCAGGATTCGAACCCAGTCAGTTGGCTTGAGAGCTCATGCTCCAATCACTACACTAATGCTTACGGCATCTCCACCCCCTCCCCAGCACCCCGGCCTTCCAGCAGATCCCCGGGAGTGGAGGCAGACCTGGGGCTATAAAGCCTGGTATGTGCCCAAAGGTTGAGATGCTGGGCCACCTGAGGCAGGAGGGGAATGTCCCCCTGAGCTGGGGGAAGAGGAGCCAGCAGCAGGTCCCTTCCCTGGCTTCCCTGCTAGGGTCTGTGGCACCTCTTGAACGTGGGGTGGCAGCTGCCAGCCCCTGCCCTCCCTTTCCCCCAGCACACTCACTGCCTCCCCAGCAAGAACAGCCCAGAGTTTAGGTAGTGAAGGGGAGGCTTTATTGACAACAGAGAAGGCAGAATTCTGGGCAAGTACATGCAGCCCTGCTCCAAGAGTCCAGGCTGGGGTCAAGCCCATCAGGACCAAGGGCCTCTTTGCCTCACTCACCCCCACCATCCTGAACTTTCCAACACCTCCTTTGCTAGCAGCCCCAAAACACTCGGCCTCTTGGCCACCCTCTGGACAGACAAAGTAGGTGGTGGCCACTGGTGGGGAGCCAGGACCAGAGTTGGGTCTGAGACCCATTATTGTGGTGGGCAAGGGACCCCTCTCCCCAGCCTCTGGGGACAGAACAGGAGCAGGCAGGCACAGCAGCCCCAGCCCATAGAGCCGCCCTGGCTGTAGGAGGCTGGTGTTGGGGGCAAAGGGCAGGGGTATCTCCTCCCTGTGCCGGAGCAGGGCTCTGCAAAGCTGAACCTCTTCCTGTCACTCTCCCCTGCTGCCTCCCCTCCTGGCCTGAGCCTGCTCCACAGAGGGGGCCCTGTCAGCCTCAGCCTGTGCCCATCCGTGTAGCCTCCACAGCTCCAACCCTCCAGCTGGAACATGCTCTCTCATCCACTGTCCTCCCTGGCTGGCCAGGCCCAGCCCTTAGCCCAGAGCTTTTTCAGGGACCAAGGGGGGCTGGGGCCTGACATTGCTTATAGTCACAGAAACAGGGCATCAGGCCTCCAACCTGGGGACTGTTCTTCCCCAGCCACCTGCCCAGCTTGTGGCCAGTCGATCATGGGGACCCAGGACTGGCTGGGGACCCAGCTTTAGCGCCCAGCACCTCCCATAGCCTCCCCAGCCTTGGGTTGGGGGAGAGGGGTGAGCCAGTCCTGAGCTGAGGCTGGGAGGAGCAGGGACTAAAATAACCCAGTACAGGCTCCTGCTGAGGCCAGAAATAGCATAGTGACAAGTGCCTTGTAACACCCCAGGCGAGCAGCAGGGGGAAGCTGAGCTGAGGAGGGCCAGCCTCACACCAGGCCTGGGCCTGGCCCGGGGGCCCACACCACGTCCACGCCACATACCATACCACACTGCCCGTGTACACACACATGAGTGGCAGGCCCAAGGGACCACGGCTTAGGACAGGGAATCCGGAGAGATGCTAAACTTGGGCTTGGCCTTGGCCACGGCCACACTGCGCTTGCGCAGGGGCCCTCGGGCCGAGGCAAGGGTCAGGGCATCCAGCAGGCTGCGGTCCTCATCAAGCTGGCGGGCCGTGCAGAGTGGCGTGGGCACTTTTATGGTGTTGCCAAACTTGGAATAGTCCACGGAATAGCGTCCATCCTCCTCAGCCACAATGGGGACAAAGCGCTGGCCCCACAGGATCTCGTCGGCCAGGTAGGAGGTCCGGGCCTGGGTGGTGATGCCCGTGGTTTCCACCACGCCTTCCAGGATGACAATGATCTCAAGGTCCTGGTGGTGGTGCAGGTCACTGGGGGCCAGGTCATAGAGTGGGCTGTTGGCATCGATGACGTGGTAGATGATGAGGGGCGCCACCAGGAAGATGCTGTTGCCTCCCACGCCGTTCTCCATGGGGATGTCCACCTGGTGGAGGGGCACCACCTCGCCCTCAGGGCTGGTGGTCTTGCGCACCACCTGCATGTGGATGGTGGCGCTGATGATCATGCTTTTGCGGAGGTCGCCCACGCGCAGCATGAAGCAGAGGCGGCCGTGGCGCAGGGCGACAACGGCGTGCTTGCTGAAGATGAGGGTCTCGGCTCTCCGGTGGGCCTGGGCAGTCTTCATGAAGATGCAGCCCAGCATGATGGCGTTGATCATGAGCCCCACGATGTTCTGCACAATGAGCACCAGGATGGCCAGGGGGCACTCCTCAGTCACCATGCGCCCGCCAAAACCAATGGTCACCTGGACCTCGATGGAGAAAAGGAAGGCGGATGAAAAGGAGTGGATGCTGGTGACACAGGGCTCCCCGGCGCCCTCAATGGGGGCCAGGTCACCATGGGCGAAGGCGATGAGCCACCAGGCCATGGCGAAGAGCAGCCAGCTGCACAGGAAGGACATGGTGAAGATAAGCAGCGTGTGCGGCCACTTGAGGTCCACCAGCGTGGTGAACACGTCCTGCAGGAAGCGGCCCTGCTCCCGGATGTTCTTGTGGGCCACGTTGCAGTTGCCTTTCTTGGACACAAAGCGGGCCCTCCGCTCGCGGGCACGGTACCTGGGCTCCGCCGGGTCCTCTGCCAGACGTGTCAGCACATACTCCTCAGGTATGATGCCCTTGCGGGACAGCATGGCTCCGGTGACCCCCAGAGAGGGGCCTCCCCCATGGGGGGCACCCCCTGACCTGGTTTAGGGCCTCACTGTGGCGTCCTCTGCTTGGGCACACTCCCACCCTGTGGCCACCCTCAGCCTGTGCTGACCTCACTTCTGAGATGCTCCCCCACGAACCTCTTCCTCTCCTCCACCTGAACCCTGCTTCACTTCTTTCTGTCAGCTTCACACTTCACCCCACCCGCCCGTTGCCTCCTGAGCCCCCAACCCCGCCGGCTCTCACCTGGCCCCCGCCAGCTCTCCTCCACCAGCTGAGCACCCCTGGGTCCCCCCTAAGACTCCCTCTTAACACCTCCGAACTTAACACCTCCGGATCTCTCCAACTAGCCAGACCTCATGCAACCCCCACCGCGTCTCCCGCCTCACCCATTTCGGTCCCCAGCTCCCCTCCAAGCTCCAGCTTCATGTCCTGACCACCCCGTCTCCTCTGCAGGTATGCCCCCTGTTTCCTACCCCACTCCTCCCGCAGCGCCCCCGCCGCTCTTCGGATCCCTCTCCAGCGCTCGTCCTCTCCGTCTCCTTGGGCTCCTGCGCTCTCCGGAGTCACCACCCCACCCGGCTCAACTCCGGATCCCCTCGGCCCCCACGCGACCCGGCCGGGCTCGCTCGCGGTCGCGGCCTCCCGGCTCCCCGCCGCCGCCCGGCTGCCCGCCCGCACCCGCACCCCGCGCTCCCACCCCGCGCTCCGTCCCCGCCCCGCCCGCTCGGCGCCGCTGCACCTGCTCCTGCTCCTCAAGCCGCAGCCGTCTCCTCCCCGCCCCCTCCCGCCGCCCGAGTGCTCGCGGCGGGCTGTCCTCCGGTTCCGTCGGTCCGTGTGCGGGTCCGCGGAGACCGACCTCTGCTAGGTGGGGGTAGAGGACCGCGGGCGGGGGGCGCCCGAGGAGCGGAGTGGGGGCCGGGGGCCGCCAGGGGGAGCCCGACCTGTTCCTGAGCGGGAGAGGGGGCGGGGACAGGCCAAGCCCCGCCCCTTGCCTCACCCTACTCGCCCCCCACCCCCCCCACGGCCTTCCTTCTCCGGACTCGGAAGTCTGGGCTTGGGGGTTTGCCAAATCTGATGGATCCAGTGAGGTTCCTTCTGCCCACGCTCTATGGAATTGGGGTGTGGGAAGGGAGCTGTGACCCGCCCTCCCTGTCTGCGGACCGCAGCCCCTGTCGCCCTGGCTCCCTTCCTCCAATATTTCCATCCGTATTTGGGCGTACCCTCTGCCAGAGCTGGGTTTCCGGTCCGGGTAAATGGAGGCACCGAGGCACACTGCCGGTCCCGGGGTGGGCGATTAGGGGCAGAGGACTCTCAACTGGCAGCTTCTTCCCGCTTGGAGTAAGCTTATCCTTCAGTCTTAACTTTGAACCTCTTGGAGTGTAACAGCTGGACTCGATTAAAAAAAAAGATTCTCATAGATTAGGTCACAGTTAACACTGCTGCAGGATGCTGGATGGTGCAGCTCAGAACCTGGGCGGTGGGCATCTCTCATCTGACCCATCCCTACTTGTTTATTTCTCATTGTTAAGAACAGTCTGGCTCTATGTCACCCAGGCACATCACAGCTCCTGCGCTCAAGTCCCGGGCCCAACGATCTCCGCCTCTGTTTCCTGGGTAGCTGGGACTCCAGGTGCACCACCACGCCTGGCTAATTTACAAAAAAAAATATTTTTAGAGATAGGGTCTTGCTCTGCTGCCCAGGCTTGTCTTGAACTCCTGGGCTCATGTGATCCTCCACTAGCCTCCAATGTGATTACAGGCATGAACCACGTGCCGTCCATCTAACTTAGAGGGTTGAACTACTTCACTTGCTTTAACTTCCTTAGCCATAGCCTGATTCTCCTTACCTTAGTGGTGGGAGGTATATCTGAGTAGGTGGGGATTAGGCTGGTTGGGTACTGGGGACAGGCTGGCTCGGCATGGTGGTGTTTCCGTGCAGGCATCAGCCTAAGGTTGCCCTGTGGCTTGGCCCCTCAGTTCTCAGGTGGGAGGAAAAGCCTGCTAGGTCTCTTTTGGAACAGTAATGACTCCACCCCTTCTCTGGGGCTCAGATCCTTATGGAGGAACCTCTGACCTATGTGTGGCCATTTTTTGGAGTGGGGCCTTGAGGCAGAGGCCAGAAAAATAGGGAGAGTGGGGCTGTGGGCCACAAAGGGGCGGGGCATGACTTTCATACTGGATTTTCTTTTCTCTCCCATACCCACCTGCAGGTGGAGTGAATACCACTACAAAGGGTGAGTGTGATCTTGGGCTGTATTAACAGAGCTGAAGTGTCTAGGGTGGGAAGGGTAAAACAGGATGAGCATGGGGGCAGGAGGGGGACAAGGAGACAGGGTTACATGGGAAACCTCTGAGGCACCTACAGCTGTTCAGCCATCAGAAAAGAAACCCTGGAGAGTCCCCCAGGGAGTTTGGGCACTATTGCAGAAACACCCAAAGTTGAAGGAGGATGGACTAGTAATTTTGTGTGGCTCAAAGGGACAGAACAGAGTGGAACAGAGGCAGGCTTTGATTTCACAAGAGTCAGTTCTCGTAATAACGATGAGAGATGGCCGACATCTGTGAGGTGTCCAAGTCAAGACTGGTGGGGATATATGGCTGGCTTGGGTATATATCCCATCAGGGATATTATAGAGGGATTTTGGCCAGGATGGCTTTGGGCATCCCTGCGACACTTCACTGTGGGCCCCGCCCTGCCCCTGCTACTTCCTTTCAGTCCCTTGGGGTGGGGTGGCTTTGGGGTAGTGTTAGCCATGTGGAGTCCTCTTTCTGCTCCCTGGCTCTGCTCCTGGGAGATGCCCAGTGCAGGGAGTTGCTGGGCCCCAGGGGCATCTCAGAGCTGGAAAGGTGGGCCTTGCCTCTAGGTGTGGCCCTGAGGCCTCAGCTATTCCCTGCTCCACCCTTCCAGGGGGGTGAGTCCCATACCCAAAGGACTCAGTCTTCTGCTCTGCTCCATCCTGCACTTGCTCATACTCATCTCCCCAAACACTGCACTTAGCAGGTCCCTTCCTGCTCAAAACCCCCTCCACTTCCCTTTTGTCCATAGGCTTAGCCCACACTCCTTATCCTGGCATTCAAGGCTCTTTGATCTGCTGTCCTCCCTGCTGCCCTCATCTCCCTCCCACCTCCCTGTCCAGCCATCGCTCCCTAGCTCCTGTTGCCCCCAGCCCCACCCAGCCCTGTTCTCTAACCCTCTGCCTATCCAACCCCTACCCCTCCCATATCCAATTCAAATTCTGCCTTTCCCAGGCAGCCTGCCAGACCTCACAGAACTCTTACTTTCTGAGCTTCTTTGGCTCCTGGAACATCCAGAGGGGTCTGTGCTGGGCCCCCCTCTAATGACTGGTGAGTTTTCCTTATATTGTGTATCTCTCACCCCCTTGCAGCCAAGAGGGATGCAGGTCCAACTCTTAGGTCTACCTCCCAAGGCCTGGTACAGACAGTGTTGCAGGTGCTATATAAATGATAATAAAATGAGATGTAGGCCGGGCAAGGTGGCTCATGCCTGTAATCCCAGCACTTTGGGAGGCCCAGGTGGGAAGACTGCTGGAGCCCAGGAGTTTGAGACCAGCCTGGGCAACATAATGATACCCTGTCTCTACAAAAAAAAAAAAGAGAGATGTACACGAGCACGTGTCATTTCTTGGCTGAGGGCAGGTGTGCACTCTTGTTTTATAATGCAGACAGAGTCAGGACAGTTGTTTCCCTGGTGTCTGGGCCCCAGCATCTCCCAGCCACATCTGACTAACTCGAAGTACATGCACTGTGCTTTCCCGCTGAAGGACCACACTTCTCCCGCTTCTGAATGCCCCTGTTTGGGGGACTGAGATGGGGACATGTGATCCAGGCCTCGCCAGTCAGTGTATTAGTTTTCTGACCACAGTGATTGGGTGGGGATGAAGATGTGACTCAAGTTGATCCCTTGAGATTTGCTCCCAAGATTTTTGCTGCAACTATTGGGAAAGAGCATCTTTTTTTCCTCTTGGGTTGCCCTGGAGTAGGATGTAAGCTGGAGCTGCTGGTGGCCATCTGTCATCCACACGGGAGAGGAAAATGGATTCCAGAAATGGAGACACATCCCTGATGTCAAACACCTGGATCTAGCCATGCCTGAAGTAGTATACCTCCTGGCCTTTTCACTCACATACTGCAATAAATTCAAGTTTTTGTTTAAGCCACTTTGAGTTGGGTTCCTGTCATTTGCAATGAAAAGAGTGCTAATCCAGGGTACCCAGGACCCACAATTTTAATCCAAGCATGAAAGTGAGAAGAAAGGGGACCAAGCTGTATGGAAATTTGTTACCTTATCTGATGAGGTCATCACAGAAACTCTTGCTATGGACTGTACTGTGTCCCCCTAAATTCACAGGTTGAAGCCCTAACCCCCAATGTAACTGTATTTGGAGATAAGGCCTGTGAGGAGATACAGTTCAATGAGGTCATAGGGGTGGAGTCCTAACCCAATATGACTGGTGTCCTTATAAGAAGAGAGAGAGAGACAGACAGACACCAGGGATGCATGTGCACAAAGGAAGGGCCATGTGAGGACACAATGAGAAAGTGGCTGTCTGCAAGCCAAGGAGAGAGGCTTCAGGAGAAACCAAACCTGTTAACACCTTGAGGTTCTTTGGTTCAGCCTCCAGAACTATGAGATAAATTTCTGTTGTTAAAGCCACCCAGTCTGTGGTATTTTGTTGTGGCAGCCTGAGCTGACTGATACAGCCCTCTGTTCACAGATGAGGAAACATACCCAATCCCACACAGTTTCTTCAGGTCTGCCTGATGCCAAAGACGGGCTGGCTCTACAGCACCCACTGTCCACTGCCAGTCCCTGCCCCCAGACTCAGGGCCTCCAGTAGGAAATAATTAATCTCTTTATTTACAAGTGATTTACAGTTAGAAAACCCAGGCAGGGGGTGGGGCAGGGTGGGCATATGGGATGGCACTTGGGCTCTGGCAGGTTACTTGTCTGCACGGACGAAGGAAGCGAAGACGCTGTCCTTCTGGCTGAGCAGCCTCTCTGGCTTGTCGAACTCGAGGATAGCGCCGCGCTTGAGGACAATCACCAGGTCTGCACTCAGGATGGTGTGCACGCGATGCTGGGTGGGGTGGGAGGGGCTGGTCAGGGTGGTGGAAGGGGAAGGGGCTGGTAGCTGAGGGCATCCCTCCTGCAGCTTGGAGGAGGAGGAGGCATGTGGCCACAATGTCCCAATGTCCTGTCTCTGTGATGAGTGCCCTTCCTGGGGTGGCTATGACTCCAAGCCCTCCATCCACTAATACCACCCTTCTTCCCTCTCCAAGTCCCACCTCTGCCCCCCCTCCAGGCTTCAAGACTCAGGGACCCCCTCTCTGAGATCCCCACTTCCTATGGTGATCCCCACTTCCTATGGAGAAGTAACCCCAGCCTAGCTGTAACCCCGGGGCAGACCTTGGAACCTGGAGAAAGAAAGGGGAGCTCTGAGGGAAGTACAGGTGCAAATCCCCCCACACCCCAATTCCTACAACCCAGCCTCCCTGCAAACCCTCCAGACTCCTTGCCCTGCACTGCTCCAGGGGTCCTTTCTTGATTACGGGAACCAGGTGAACCCAGGTGTCCCCCCGCACCCCATCAACGGGCCCCTTACCGCGATGGTGACCACAGTGCGGTCTGCAAAGGCTGTCATCACCACCTTCTGGAGGATGTTCTCCTGCCGGGTTGGGGCAACAGCCATTGACTCACCTGCCCAGTGGGTGGGTTTGGCCTGGCTTCCTTCCAATGTGGGGCCCAGCCCTAGCCCCACCTCCACCCTCTAGCTAGCCCTAGTCCCATGGGATTGACAGGGTTCCCAGCCTACTGGGAACTCAGCTCAGTGTCTGTGTGTGTTGTAAGTGTGTCTGTGTGTGCTGTGTGGTGGGTGATGGAGTGAAGACTGTGTGGATCTGTGTGCAGCCTGTGTGTGTGTGTGTATGCATGTCTGGATGCACGTGTGTGTGTGTGTGTGGGTTGTGTGTGTGTGTATGAACATTCCCTAGGACCAAATGGAGTCAGGGTCCCCCCACCCCCACCCCCTGCCCTTTACCTTTTCTGCCACACTTGAGCCTCAGGACTACTTTGTGCAAACTTCTCCCTAAGACCCCACTACAACCCTCTCCAGGATTGCCATCCCACATATATGCCCAGGACCGACCGTGGCCATGTCGATGGAAGCTGTGGCCTCATCCATGATGAAGATGCTGGTCTTCCTCACAAAGGCCCGAGCCAGGCAGAACAGCTGCCTCTGGCCCTGGCTGAAATTCTCCCCACCTTCTGTGATGAGGGCATCTGAAAATGGCCCAGGAGAGAGGGAGCAGGGCTGAGTTAATCCTGTGCTGCGAGTGGAACAGATGTGATGGCTTGGGGGGCTGTTGGGAAATGTGTGTATGGGGGAAAATAGGTGGGTGTGTGTCATGAGCACAGTGCGTGCCGGGCCGATGAACCCGACACAGTAACACACAGGCCATCTGCGTGGACTGCAATAAGAAGGGCACCCCCTGGAGGTGTGTGCTGCTGTGGCCCTGGCCAGTTCTGGGAGGGGGCGTGTGTACTCAGCATGTGCTACATGCATGTGGGCCTTGGTGGGTGATTCACAGAAGCCAAGGCTTGGCCAGTCCCCACTGCTCCAGGAGCTGCAGCAAATACACCAAGGCTCTGCCAACCGCTGGCCTGGGGGCAGGGTCTTCCCAGTAGCCTCAGTGGGTGACCTGTGTTTATGATCTCCGTCTGTCCTCCCGCTCGGCAGAAGTGGGTAGGTGGGTGTATGGGGCAGGGCAGGGCTGAAGATAGTCCTGTAGTATGGGGACTTGCAATCTGTCTCACAGTGACCCCTACTGTCCCACTATACCCATCAGGAGGGACCAGATCCTGAACTGACCAGTTGTGTGACCTGGGGCAAGTCACGTCACCTCTCTGGGCCCCTGTATCGTGAGAGGTAGACTAAATGGTCTCTGGGGTCCTGCATGAGGCTTCCCTCCCCTGCCCTGAGTGCCCAACGCCTGCTCGGCCAGGAGTAGTTACCGAGGCCTCCTGGCAGCGCCTTCACCACCAGCTTCAGCTGGGCTATCTCCAGGGCCTCCCACAGTGTGCTGTCCGAGCACTTATTCTCTGGGTCCAGGTTAAATCTGGAGGTGGCACAGAATGCCCTAGTAGGGAGGGGAGCAGGGTGCTTCCTCCATCCCAGGGGCTGCACGGAGACCGAAGCTGATTGACTTGGGGGCCTGGTTTGGGGTAGAGTGCCAAGGTGGTGGCAGTGGGTGGAGGACAGCATCTCAGACCTGTGGGTGGGGATCCCCTACCAGAGCCTGCCTAAGCCTGGCAGGAGGGAGAAGGACATAAGGGGGCACTCCCTTGTGTCCTGGCCCCTCCATACCCCCCACCCTGGGGCTAGGGCGGACCTGCAGGGTGGTGGGGCTCACCGGATGGTGCCGCTGAAGAGGACGGGATCCTGCAGGATGATGGAGAGGCGCGAGCGCAGGGTGTGCAGGGGCAGTTTGGCGATGTCAATGCCATCGATGATGATGCGCCCTGCATGGAGATGATGTCACAGGTGGGGCGGTACTGGGGACATGCTCAGCTTGGGTCATAGGTCCCAATGAGGATGCAGGGCAAGGCAGTGACTGCTGGGCCTCCCATGACGTCTGACCACACGGCAGGACTGTGGTCCCATCTGGTGGCTGTGGGGACACATGGGGTGCCCACCATACAACTCACCTTCGAACATGTCCACCATGCGGAAGAAGGCGAGAGAGAAGGAGGACTTCCCACTGCCTGTGCGGCCACAGATCCCGATCTGGAAAGGGAGAAGCAGGCACGCCCCTGAGGCTCCGGGCTGCTGGGAGTAGCCTCTAGTGCCAGCTCTGGGGGTGTGCACAGGTGTGGGAGGTCACAGCATCTCTTCTTGGCCTGGTTTTCTGACCAGCTTCCCTATGACCAGTGCAGGTTTGGGCTTATTTCCTGCGGTGAGTCGAGAGGGGGCTCATACAGGGACTGGAAGGCAAGTGCAGGGCGTAGATGCCCATTTGCTGGGGCCTTGGCATGGGTCTGGGTGTGTTGGGTACTTGGCTGCAGGGGAGTTGGGGGCACTGGTGTGTCTCTATGTGCATGGGTGTGGCAGGAGGCAAGGGGGCAGCTGAGTGTGGTGTGCAGGGATCTGTGTGCCCTGCCTTAAACTGGAGCCATCTCTGACCCCACTCCCCTTGAATACCAAGAGAAATTACAATAAAGGACCACTACATAGACAGAGATGGTGCCACAGAAGGACAAGAAAGGCAGGGACAGAGGTACATCCCAAGGTCAGAGGTAGTGAGACGGACAATGACAAAGTGAGAGAGACAAACCACAAGACAGAAGGGGATCGAGGGGGACATGAGGAGAGCTGGCCCAGAACACCAGGCAGGGGCTCCCTCCCTGAGAACAAGGATGGCCTCGCCCTCCACCCCAGGCCCCTGCTCTGGAGCTTGGGGTAGTGTCCTGGGGAGAGGCTCTGGCCATCTGTGGGGAGGGGGCCCTGACAAAGGCCGTCTAAGCTGGGGAAGTAGGGGGCTTCGGTCTCCCTGGTGGGTGAGTGAGAAGACAGGGCCTGAGGCAGCAGGAGGAGAAGGGGAGAAGGGGTGAAGGGGAGAAGGGGAGAGGAAGGTGGGCTGAACCCCCTGATGGGCCCAGGGCTGGAGATGGGGGTCTGAATGGGCAAGGCCTAGAGGGGTCCTAGCAGGCCACAGGGTGACTCTGTGCAGCGTCCAGCCCCACTGCCCTCCCCGGCCCTGCTCAAGCCCATCCTGCAGAGCTGGGCAGGGGTGGCCTGCGGGCTGACCTTCTGTCCCGGGGAGATGAGGGCGTTGACATGCTTCAGCACGGGCTTCAGCGAGCTGTCGTAGCGCACGCTCAGATTCTGGATCTGGATCTTCCCTTGGTCGGGCCAGTTCTTCGGGATCAGCGACGGTGCTGGGGGCCACAGCCAGCGTCCAGGGATGTCACCTCGTCCCCAGGCTCCCTCGTGGTCCCCAACCCAAACATATTCCTCCTCTGGGCCCTTCCCCAGAGCCCTCTTCCTGTGCCCCTCACCCAGGAGCCCCTCGTAGCTCTCTGCCTCAGTGTTCAGGAGCCCATGGATACGCTTCACAGCCCCCAGCTGCAGCTCCATGTCCGCCAGGTTCCTCACCATCCAGTTGAGGTAGTTGGAGACCTGTGGGGAGCAAGCCAGGCACAGACTCTCAGTGACCACCTGGTCCTGTCCTCGGCCACCAGCGTGGCTCTTCCTATAGCTGGAGAGGGGGTGGGCCCCAGATGCCTCTTTTTTTTTTTGTGAGACAGGGTCTTGTTCTGTCGCCCAGGCTGGAGTGCAGTGGCATCATCATAGCTCACTGTAACCTCAAACTCCTGGGTTCAAGCAATCCTCCTGCTTCAGCCTCTGAGTAGCTGGGACTATAGGCATGTGCCACCACGCCTGGCTAATTTTTTTTTTTAAAGAGATGGGGTCTTGCTATGTTGCCCAAACTTGTCTTGAACTCCTAGGCTCAAGCTATCCTCCCACCTCGGCCTCCCAAAGTGCTGGGATTACAGGTGTGAGTCACTGTGCCTGGCCCCCAGATGCCTTTTGCTGCCCATCAGTGGCCTGCTTAGAGTGGCCCTCCCAGGAGCCATGGGGAGGGTCACAAGGAATGTGGCTCCTCACCCACCGCCTGTCTGGGGCCTGGACCCTGGGCCCTGGACCCTGGGCCCTGCCTGTCAGCCTTCCTGCCCACAAGGTCCTTCTGGCATCAAACTCAAATGAGCTTGGGGTAAGGCCTGGGGGTGTCCCATGTCTCAGCTGGGGAAGGTGCCCCAGGATTCCCCGCGTGCTGGTGTCTGACCCCTCCCCGCCCTAGCCCACTGCCACTCACCATGAGGGCGTAGGTGAGGCCCAGGCCCACCAGGCCAGCAGAGAGCTCCCTGTGCAGGGAGTTGGAGATGGAGGTCACGGCCGCGATGAGCACCACACATGCACCGATGTACTCCTGTGGATGGAGAGGATCTGGCCTGGGCACTTGGGGTTGAGCCTCAGGCCCCCCCTGGCCCACCTCACTCCCTTTTGGAGCAGGGAGCAGCTCAGCCAAGACTTCACCTCAGCCCCACAACTCACACACACATCACCAGATACACATGAGGCCTGTGAGGGCTCCAGAAGCCACCATGTGCCCACACGCTTATGCTCCCCCATGCCCCAGCCACCTGCAAACACCTGCACGCACATGCTGCACCAGCTGGCCCCCACACACATACAACATGTGTGTGTCACATGACCCACTGCAGACACACCCTTATCACAGTTACTGATACAACTGTGTTAGCTACTGGCACACACCTCAGATACACAAGGCCCCAGGCAGACGTGGGGAAAAGGGGCATAGGCTAGATGTGGGGAAGACCACCAGGGCTGGGGAAGCAGAAGGGCTCAGTGTCCATGCAATCTGGTATCCTATCGCTCTCTTCCCCTGGTCCATGTGTGCCCTTGCTCTGGCCCCACACTCCTATCAGAACCCCCTCGCAAAGACCCAAGGTAGGGGTGATGGCACTTGCCATTCGGACTTCCAGCCATCTGTTGGCAGCCGTGAGGAAGAGGGAGGCAATGTTGTTGGAGTCCGTGTATTCAAGGAGCTTCTGCTGGAACCGGGCCTCGTACCTGGAGGGAGGATGAGGAAGTTATGAGGGAATAGAGCAGGTCCATGTAGTTCCTGTGGCTCTCCCTACCTACAGAGGGGGCTGCCTGGGCCTCCCAGCCCCCAGACATGTCACCTCTGCCACCTAACTCAAGCTCTTCCTCTCTGGAAGCTCTTCCTCTTCCTCCCCACTCCTTTCTACTTATTTAAGCCTGTCCAGAGTCCCACCTCCTTCAAACTCTTGTTTTCACCCCAACACCCGTGTTCTCTAGATCTTTCCCGTTACAATAAAGGGCACCTCCCTCTATGCAGTTTCTCAGGCCAGAAACCCAGGAATCATCTGGATTCATACCCAGTCCCTCAACAAGTCCTCTTCCGTCTACCTCCAAAATAGTCCTTGCTGCCATCCAGCTCTCTCTTGCTTCCTGCCCACCACTAACTCTCTCCTGTGCTTCTGCATCGGTTTCCTGATAGGTGTCCCTGCAGTCTCCCTGCAGTCCACTTTCCACACAGCAGCCAACAGAATCCTTGTAAATCACAAACTGAGTCCTATCTCTCCCCTGCTTAGAATACCAATGACTTCCCCTTGCTTTTAGGATAAAGAACCACCTCCTCTGCCAACCTCACCCCCTGCCACAAACTCCCTTATGCACTATGCTGCAACCACCCCAGCCTTTTAGAAGTTTTGGGACAATGCCATGATCTTCCTCACCCCAGGGCCTTTGCACATGCTGTGCCCTCTGCCTGAAATGCTTCCTCCCTTGCTCATCACAAGACTAGCTCCTTCTCAACCTTCAGGCCTTCCCTTAAATGGTCGCTCCGCAGAGAGGCCTTTCCTGGCCACTGTCTCATCTAAAGTAGGTTTCCCCTTTTATCCTGTACCTCAGCAGCCTGTGTGCTCCATGGTGTCTGCTTGTACATTCACTTCTTTTGCTGTTTATGATCACTCTCCCTCCCTAAATTCTGTGAGGATGGAGACCATGTCTGTTTTGTTCACAGACATGTGAACATGTCTGTGAACATGTGTATCCTAGCACCCGGCACTATCAATAAATGTTTGTTAAATGAATGAACAGAGCCTTCCCTGACCCTCTAAAGTAGATGGGATCTCTTTGTACAAGAAACTCTGGAGGTTTCTTTCCCATTCTCGGGTCCTCATCGTGTTCTCTCTGTGTTATGGTGCACAGACCTGCCTCCTCTCTCTGACCAGCCTGGGCTCTTGGCACCCTTCTCCTTGGCTACCTCCTTGAGACCTTGACGGCACGGGCCCAGCCCAGAGGAGTACCGGAGCACTTGTCTGATGACAAACGAAGAAACTGATGAAAAGCTGTCTCATCACTACTGGTCTGACAAAGTCCAAACTCAGGGGACTCAGAGGGACCCAAGATGTGCCTTGTTAGGCATTTGCTTTTCACTCCCAGAAGGTGTTTATTCAGCTTTGGTTATTTCTGAGTGGAGGGCATGTGTCTGAGGAGAGTGAAGCGAGTCCCTGAGGTGGGAGAGAGCGTGGATTGCATAGCCAAGATGTGGAGGTGTATGGGTGGGTGACGTGTCTGACACCAGCGTGAAACCGTACGTCCGAAGGGTCTGAGCAAGTGCGTGTTGAAGGTGTGTGTGCAAGGGCATGTGTGTGGTGATAGCAGTGTGAGGCGCTCATCGTATGTGGGGGCTTCTCCATCAGTGTGTGACAGCAGCCTGAGGACTGGGAAAATGCTCCAGCTGTGGGGCCGTGCAAACCCAGGTTGGAGACCGAACGGCATGACTTCCTGGCTGTGTATCAGAATGGAGACTCAGTTTTCTCATCAGTAAAATGGGGACAGTAACAGTAACAGTTCTTACGTGGACTACAACAACCTCTGTGCCCAAAACTGAGCCCCATGCCAGGCAATCTTGAAACTCTTTTGAGAAAAAACAGGGCCTCTTGGGAAGGTCCAAAAGGTCAGACAAGTCTGGGTTGAAGGGCAGCAGCAGTTCTTGCAGTCTGTGTTACCTTGGATTGGTTACCCAGCCTCTCGGGGTCTCATTTCTGCCTCTGTAAAACGTGGCTACTCGTACCTATGTCATGAGGCGCTTTCGAGGATTAAATACGATAATGCACATACAACACTTAGCACAGTGCCTGGCATGCGGTAAGTGCACAATCAATAACTGCTAATTAGCTCTCAACAGGGCAGGCTGCTGGGCTAAAGCCAATGAATTAATCACATATAGGGATGATTAAAAAATCTGTCATTCAAATTTAAAAATCATTCCCTGTGTCAGTGCAGGGTGTGGAAGGCCTCACTGGGCAGCAGTTCCTCTGTGTGACCACAGGCTTGGCCGGAGCCACAGGCCTGCTCTGAGGCTGGTTACAGGAAGCTGGAATCCACCCACCAGAGGGTCTGGCCCACTCTAGGAAAGTCACTATCTCTCCACCCCAGGCCCAACCCAGGGTCCTCTGGGACACCAATTAAAAGAGGGACATCACCAAAACTTAGAGGAAAGGCTAGGCCCAGGGGAGTTGAGGAACCTGGAAGATGAAGGGACAGGGGGAGTTCAGGCTTGAGAAAAGAAGGAGGCTGGGAGGAGACTCTGGAGTCATCTGCCAGTCTCCAGGCAGCTTCTGTGTGGAAGCCAGTGCAGGCTTGGACAGGGGCAGGGAAGAGCTCTGCTCTGCTTTGATCTACTCAGACAAGACCCCTGAGAGGTGGCCTCCCACTGGCCTCAGGGGCCCTAGGGAGTAAACAAAGGCTTCAGTGCTGCACCAGGAGCCTGGCATCTCTCCCAGGGCTGAAGCTGGACTTTAGAGGCAGGAGACACAAGCCTCTCTGGACCCTCCGCTGGTCTTTGACCCCTAGGGTTACTCCTGGACACAGGGCTTGGTGTCTCAGGGTTATTGTCATACCCTGTGCAGCTGTGCCATCCTAAAAATAGCCTATCATCACTCTCTGGGTGAAGCTTAGAGACAAGAGCCCAACTATCTGGGGCAGGGGTCTCTGGCCTGCCTGTCTGGAGGAGAGATGCTGGATAGATCAGTTGGAGACTTGGGGAGTGGGGAGCAACAGCAGCCTCCAATGCTCCCATTTGGCCCAACATCACTAGTCAGGGTTGTGAGAGCATGGCAGGGTACTGAAGTTTTCAAGAGATTCCTCCAGCCTGGTGAACTCTTACCCATTCTTTGAATCTTAGCTCCGATGACGCCTCCTCCATGAAACCTTCCATGACTGCCTCCCTTCTATGCTCCCACAGCCCGTGTGCCCCCTTATTTCAGAGCACCTGGCACATGGGTTTATCCGGGCCTGCTCAGAGTCTGGGCTGTAAATGCCTTCAGGGCAGTGGCTCATCTGACTCCTACTTGTAGTGCCTGACATGGGGCTTAGCACATGGTGGGTGTTCAGTAAATGTTTGTTGAATAAACAAGTAGGGTGAAGTCTGGGCTTTGTGGAATGTTACACAGTTATATAACCTCTCTGTGCCTCAGTTTCCTTATCTGTGCAATGGGAATGATCATGCTCAGCACCTAGGGCTGCAGAGCAGAATGAATTGGGGTTGGCACGAACAGTACTCTCAACACGGTGTTGGGCACACAGGATATCCTCCAAAAAAGAAGGCCTCAGGGCTGGTCCACATGATCTAAGGCCCTTTCTAGTATTGATACGGGAAGACTTATCCCAGCCTTGTTGCTTTTCATACTCTGCTTTAGTTCACGGAGGCCCTGGGCTTGTCTGCAGGGCTGGAATTTTCCTCTCTGGAACACACAGCTGGAGCACATCTGGCCTGTCCCTGCTGGTGGACATACCCTGGGTCTTGGGACTTGAGAGGGGCTTGAGAGAGACGTGTCCTGGGCCTTCCTAAGTGGAGCCCTCAGAATTGAATCTCATGACCTGTGACTCTGGCCCCACCCCACTCCACTCCGACCTTGGGGGGAATCTGGACTCGTACCTGAAGGCCCGGATGGTGGTGAGGCCTTCCACGGTTTCAGCAAAGTGGGAGAGCAGCGGGAGCTGGGTGGTGTCGTCCAGCTGCTGCAGGTCCCTGTGCCAGGGAACAGAGTGAAACGGTTAAGAGGGCAGGCTCAGGGCTCAGCCTGGCCTGAATCCTAGTCTACCCCTACCACTGTGTGGGCAAATGGCTTCACCTCTCCAGGCCTCAGTTTCTCACCTGTGAAGAGGGAAGGCAACGGTACCACCCCATCAAGCTGCAGAGAGCACTGAACGAGATCATTTGTGTAAAATTCTTAGATATTGCTTGCAAGGCACAGTTACTGTTGTCCTGGGCATCATGAACCTCACATCTTTGACCCTCCCTGGGCTTCTGCTACACAGCCTCGTGCTGAGGGGAGGCTGGGCAGGCAGCCTTAGTTCCATTTTTATAGGCGAGCAGCCTGAACCTTGGGACGACTGAACAAAGGAATGGAAAGACCAAACTCAAAACTTCCAATTCCCCCTTTCCCGATAACCACAATAGCTTTCATCACATCACAGGCCAAGATCTAAGGAGCTCCTTGAGAGGGTAAAGCCAGAGGTTTCCATGGCAACATAATTGCCTCTCGTGCCCCACAGATGCACCTTGACAAGCACGTCAGTGCCCAGCGCCAATTTGGGATGCAGGAAGTAGCTTTCCTGGACAAACTGTCTCCAGGGCCAGAGGGGGTGCCAGAGGAGCAGGGTGGTTTCTCTGGCAGAAGAAATGAACTCTGTAGAACAGCTTGTACAGTGTTTAAAAAGCCACTGTAATTTTGTGAGTTATCGACTCACTATGTTCCTTGTGTGGGTGCTGGGTGATTCTGGATCATTCAAGCAAAAAGCCATTTATACAAATGTTGATCCTTTTGGGCAGGTAATTGTGGCCAAAATGCATCTAAATGTAATTATTATTATTGTTAATCAGTATTTTGACTCGAGTTTCTAACCAATTATGTGCACTCAGGAAAGGTACTTTTTTGACCACAACCCGCATTCAGAAATATATTTTATATTGCAAATCATTACATACACAACTACATGTTCAAAACAAAGGTTTCACAAAGCAAAGCTGCTGTTACTATAAGAATGCCATCTGATGTTTTCCGTTCTATTTCATCTTTAAAAAATGCTGGTTCAGATCCATGGGATCGAATTCATGACCCCACTGATGGGCTGTAATTGGCAGTTTAAGAAACACTGGCCCAGAGGTTCTTTAAATGTTTCCCTACAATTCTTCGAATCTATGAGTGTAAAAGAATCACTCTCAGAAAGACTTCCTAGAGAACACTCTTAGAAAAGTCTGAGAAGGAAAGAGTCGGGTGTGACTGAGGCTCACGGGGGCAAGCGTGAGCCGTGAGAACGGCCAGAGGCGCTGCGCGAGTGACGCTGCTGGCCGCGCTCTGCACCCAAGCGGGCCGGGGGGTGGGATGGCCGTAACATCCCTCGCAGCAGCTGCCCTCTGAGTTCACACATCGCCCATCGGCCTGGCTGCTGCAATCATGCAGCACTCCTGGGAGGCATTTTGGCAAAACGAATGAAGGGCATAAACGTGTGCATGCACGCTGGCTTGGCAATTCCGTTCCTGACCACATCTCCCAAGGAAATAATTCAGAAGTTAACTGCAGTGTGTGTGTGTGTGTGTGTGTGTGTGTGTGCTGACAGATGGTTCCATCAGGGTAGAGGAATATGATATGGATATTTCTATCATATTTTTTATTTTTCTTTTTTGGGGGGGCCATGACTCTACTCCTTTGATGATGATGATTCTATTAAGTGTGCCAAACTGCCCATTGCAAAGCCCCTCCCACCCCTCACCTGGATGCCACCCGAAAGTACTTCTGGATGAAGTAGCACACTGACAGCCAGGGGCAAGAGGGCCACGAGGAACACAGGTGTGACATAGGAGATGACGGCCAGGGCCGAGACACAGAGCAGGGTGGAGCGGCTCAGGCACTCCAGCGTGGACGGGATGTGCTGCAGAGGCGAGGGTGAGACAGCGAGGTGCATTCAGGTATTTGACTATATTCAGTGTTACCTGCACCCTGTGCGCTCTCACTTTATTACAGGCACACATCTTATCTCTCCAGCTACACAGTAAGCTCCCTGAGGGCTGCACTCAGGACTTTGCTTCCTGACGATCCAGTATGATGGTAAATAAAGAACACAGGGTGAGTCAAAATGAATATTCTCCACACAATCAGCCACCTTGGTTCAGAATACACTGGAACCTTACTAGACTGAGCCAGTGGGTCTGGGGCAGAAGCCAAAGGGGTCTGGTTTCCCTTGGCCTTATGATGAAGGTCTCATCTGGGAGGTGCCAGGCCCAGTGTCAGCATTAAAATCAGATGGGGTGCTGGTTCCACCCACAGGGCTTGGATCACCTGATCTGGGGAACCCAGCACAGGACAGGAAAAGCTCCCAGGGGCCTGGCCTCTCTCAGGACTATGGGAAATGTGGCACAGTCCTCGATACCTGGTCGATGGTGTTACAGTCAGATGAAAATCTGTTTAGTATGCTCCCAAGGGGCGTGGTCTCAAAAAACCTAAGAGGAGACCAGAAGAACAGTTACTCATCGGTCTATTGATTTACAACCTGTTTATTGAATGGGGTAGTTATTTATTTAAGTGTCTCTGGAATCATTCATGGGTCTGGCTCCCTGGGAACGGTTGCCTTAGTGTACCTGTAGACATCTGGACTGTGTCCTGAGAATCCCCAAAGCTGCCCAAAGGGGTGCTGGCCCCTCGTTAGTCTCTCTGACTCTCAAGCCCATTTGTGACCACTGCCACCTTTCTCAGCTGCTCGTTGGGCCTGACTCAACAGCTGTCTTCCTGGGACACAGAGTCCTCTCCAGATGGACAATCTGCCAAGGGGAACGGTGCCCTGGGGACGGCCTGTCGGCTGGCTGGCCCTGCAAGGCCACTCTGGCTATCAGCACCGTGGCTGTGACCCGGAGTCAGCCTAACCCCAACCAGAGAGTCTCAGAACCACAGATCTGGGGCAAATAGAGGGTAAGTAAACTTGAAGGCCCTATCTGTGGGCTACAGAGAGTTCACGAGGCTGGAAAGTAGAAAGTGTAGTCAGATGGTGAGATCTGCCATTGGTAAAGGGCCAGGTAACCTGCTTGCTTGTTGCGGTTTTTTTTTTTAATTTTTAAAATTTTTAACTTTTTTTCATAGCTGAAGTCACAGAAGCCTATTGTGTTTTTAAACACAGTTGACCAACAATTGGGCAGTGATGATTTTAAACCTTTTTCACACCAAGAGGCCTTTGAGGTTTTTATCCATCCCATTACAGGAAATTAGAACAGCTACCTGAGCCTCCAGTGTGAGAACCTGCAGGCTGGCTGAGGGAGAGAGGCCAGGGAGAGAGAGAAGGGCAGGGAGCTGCCCTTGTGGGTGGGGATGGGCACATGGCACCTGCCTAGGGAAGGGAAACTAACCTTTACCCAGACCTGCAGACGCTCATGTTGCAGGGCTGTTGTGACAATTAGATAAGCTACCCATGTAAATGCCTAGCATGGTGTCTGGCGGAGTAAATGACAGTTTCTCCCTGCTTCTTGCATGAGGAAGACACTTTTACACACACTGTCTCCTTGAGTCACGCCCACAAGCCTGTGACAGAGGTTGTATATCCCCATTTTATAAATGGGAGAACTGAGGCTCAGAGAACAGTGACTTGCCCACAGCCCCGGTGTGTCCAGAGGGGAGGGGTACCTCATGGGGGCCAGGATGATCTGGTTCAGCAGGCTGCGGTGCAACCTCTTAGCCACCTTCAGCCCTGTCCACTCCACAGTGACGGATGTGACAAGGCACAGCACAATGCCCAGGCTGCAGAGCACCGTGAACACCATGGCATAGAGAGTCTGGTCGAGCGTGCACTCCTGGGTGGGTGGAGAATGAGGTGGGATCCTGGAGTGTCCAAGGGCTCAGCCCCCCACCTCGCCCCACCCCCAGCCCCTGTGGGGGTGCCGGCCACACCTGGCTGAGGGAGCAGTTCCTGGCTGTGGGGCTCAGGGTCAGGGCACTGTCGGTCCACTTGGCCAGCCAGTAGTCGATGGCCACCAAGACCATGTGCTTGAGCAGCTGGGAGAGGACGAGCAGCGACAGGAGCAGGATGCCGGCAGAGGACAGGTACTTGGCACAGGCTCGCCACGGGATCTTGGCACGCTGGTGCAGCACTGAAGACAGGTCGTCATCCTCCTCGCTCTCGGCTGCCTCCTCTGCAGGCCGCAAGAACCCACCCTGTGGCTTCACATGTCACATTCCTCTGAGGGTTAACCAGGGACACTTTATCCCCACTTACAGAAGGGGAAACTGAGGCACACAGAGGGGAAGGGATTTCATCACAGGCAAACTATCTCACTACACCCGGGACCCCACACCTTAGTCTCCCCATGGCTGATCAGACATCAGGCCATAATTTCACTCCCAGTCACATTGTCCGTACCTTCCTCCTCTTCCTCATCCTGCAGAAGGCCATCTTTCCAGGACATGGCATGGGGCAGGCCCTGGGGTGGCTCTGTGGCCTTTCTCTCTGTGACAGTCTCCTGAAAGATAGATGGGGCCTGACCAATGTCCTCAGGGTGTACGGGGGGAAAGGGAGGTTAGGGGGCAACCACCCTGGTGATGACCAGTGCCAGGTTTCCAGGTTGTCTCTGCCTAAGGGAGAGTCAGACACACACGTTTGTCTTGCCAGGATTTACTCTTTCCCCTTCATCAGCTAATAGCACCCTAATATCTCTGTGGGCAACTATCCCTCCCCTATTCTTAGTCTCTGGGATTCAGGTGAGGCTGGCTTCAGGGGTGGGCACATGACCAAATTGCACCAGTGAGAGTCAGCCCTGGGACTCTGGCTGAACTACCGTGGAAGAGGCACTGTCTTTCTGGCAGAGTTGTTGAGCCGGGAGACGTAAACTGACACTGCTGATGGCCCTCACAGTTGGTTACCCGCAACTGCTGCCATGGGAATGAAGCCAATTTGAGGGAGCAGAGCCATGAGATGGGGAGAAACAGACTCCTGATGACATTGTTTGACCACCAGGATCCAGCTACACTTAGAGCTGTGACACACCTTGATCTTTCATGAACCAACAAATCCTTAACTCCCCCTGTTTTCTTTGCTTAGCCAGTTTGAATAGATTTTCTGAAACTTTGCAACTGAGTGGTTTCTGACTACCTCAGGTTAAGGGGAAGGTGCCCACATGATTCTGTCCTGGGTACCTGGCACAGGTACTGGCTCTCCTCTAGTATAGCAAGTTCATGCCCAGTTCCCATATCAGTCCTTTGGGGGGCTTCCTGGGGCAGTGAGTACAGGAAGGCCTTTATGAGTTCAGGTTCTAGCAGGCCTTTCTATCCGGGGGGTGCTGCCTGGCCCCCAGGAAATACCCACCTTCTCCAGCTCTTGGTCCTGCCTGTTCATAAGGGTCTTCCAGTGCTCAAAGAGCTGGCACTCAGACCTCTGGAAGTCCTTGAGCGTACCCTCCCTTTGGATGGTGCCATCCTTCATAGCGATGATCTGGAAAGGTAGAAACAAACCCAGTTTGGGGGCTGGCTGGGGAGGACGGGTGGTGCTCACACCCTCCTGACCGTGGAGTCTGAGATGGGGGTGCACGCATCCCTTCCCCCACTACTAATGGCCTCTGGCTCACCCACTGCAGCGGGCCAGCAGTGACAACCTGCCCCCACCAATGTACTCCCAGGACTTAGAATTCAGTACATCTAGCAGGGGCAACTCTCAGTGGTTGGGTTTGCAGAGCAAATCCTGGTCAAGTCCTGGTCAAGCTGGCTGGTTACCCGCAAGGACTCTATCAGTGGCAGCTGTTTTCATACACTTAACGGCCTAATTACACACACCCTCCTGACGTCAGGTCTGGGAGGTTCCATCAGTGCTTAGCAAAGCACTTGTTGGTCTGTATAGCCACACTTCTTAGAAATTAATAAAACTTTTTATTTGAAATACTCAATGACACCATCACATAGACCTGCCGTTAATTCAGACACCCACCCCTGCTGCCCTCACCCCCACCCTCCCCATGCTAGGGTTTAGGGAGGATGCCCACTGGTCCTGCTCACTTATACCTCAAGGAACCCGGCACCTCTGTATCTGCCATCTGTGGACTCAGGATTGTCCTGAACTACCTTGCCAGCCAGGGTCACCACAGAAACTCAGAAACAAACCTTCTGCACTTATTTTAATAGCTTTTTTTTTAATCTGGATTTTTTTTTTGGTCTTTTTCATAGTAGAAAAGGATCTCATTACACATGGAAAGAAGCCTTATTTGAGGAGAAATTAGCAGAGTCATTTGGCACAAGCTTGAAGCTCAGAGAGGGTGTCAAATTTTGGCTGCTGTTCAGGGGAAAATTTATATAGGGGTAGGCAGGGCCTGGATTTCAAAAGTCACATGATCTTAAAAATTAAGTGCTTTCCAATTAATTGAAAAGTAACTATTCTTTAATCTACTGAAGAGTATGGGAATTTATTTAATGTGGGGTTTCACAGCACTGGGTTCTATTGATAATACTGAAGTTTCTATTGTTACTGCTATTGTTTGTTTCCATATTTCCCGTATGATCCCAACTTGAATGTCTCCATCCCCGGAAGGTCAGAAGGTGGGAAGATGGCTCTTCCATCCAAACGGGCACTTCCCAGAGCCAAGAGGTGGGTCATCCAACTGGGCAGGAATCAGAACGTTCTTTCTGAGACTTCCTGGTGCCAGTCTTGAGTGGACCACAGGGGCCCCAGGCCAGGATGGGGAATGTCTGCAGGTCTAGGTGATACCAAACCCAGGCCTGCACAGAGTCTCCCTCAGCTGCTCAGCCTGCATGAGGACGTCCCATGCTGATCTCTTACACTTTGTGGCCCTCAGCAATTGCTACTGAGACACCTGACTGAGTCCTTCAGCGATGCTTGACTTACGTCCCCACCCCAGCCCTCCGCAGCCTGACCCCTTGTGGCCCCTCACCCAGTCTGCATGGGGCAGGTACTGTAGCTTGTGGGTCACTAGAACCACTGTCCTCTTGTCATCCCGGAGCAGGTCAAGGATCCCGGCTTGCATCAGGTGGTCACTCAGATGGATATCCAGAGCTGAGAAGGGGTCATCCTGGGTAGAAGGGAGAAGGTAGGGGCAGGTGTGGGGGAGGGGTTATATCAGCTCTGGTCTAGGGACTGACACTAGTTAACTGTGTGGCCTTGGACAACTTACCTAACCTCTCTGGGCCTCAGCCTCATCTTAAAATGGGACTGTTGGCAGTTATCACTCTCAAGCAGATCTGATAACTTCACTTCCTGACTCCTGGGCCTTCGATGGCTTCCCATTGTCTACAAAGCCCAAACTCCTTAGCATGGTATCCAGTCCCCTTACAACCTGCTCAGTCTTCCTTTCCAGATGCCTCATCTGCGCTTTCCAAACACCCTGCTCTCCGGGTTCCCAGGGGGTTTGCCATTCCAGGCCCAAGCCGTTCCCTCTGCCTGGAGGGCTGTTTTGCCCAGTGAACTCCTATTCGTCCTTCACTTGCCCAAGCGCTAGTTTTTCCTGTGTCCTGTCCTGATGCCCATGCCTGCTCTTCCTTCCTCTCTGTTCCAGCGACACCTTGCACAAAGCCAGTTCTGATAGTTATTTGTTCATGCTTGACTGTGAGGCCCCCAAGAACTGAGACTCCTTGTGCCTGTGCCTGGTACAGAGTAGAAGCTTAATAAGAGTTTGTTGAAATAAAAATCCATCTTAGTTTCTCTAACATGCTTAAATCTCATGTGGGATGATTAATGAGCCAGTGCTTTGTAAAGTGCTGTGTGTGTATTGGATGGTAACAAAGACCACGAATCTTTATATTATGAAACATCTTTAGTGGGGAGTGCTTGAGTGTGTGTCGTAGGGAGAGGGGAAGGGATAAATCTGGCATCCTCTGAGACCAGAGGTTCCTTCTTCCAACTGTCTGTCCACAAGCCCTCGTCCTTTCCTTCTGTTTAACTGTCTCCTCAAGGCCCTTGTCCAGGAAGCCCTCCCTGATTACTCCAGCCTTCACAGTTGTCTCCCTGGACAAGGCCCCTCACAGCCTGTGCCACACAGTTTGGCTTTGAGCTGGGCTGTGCCTCCAGAGTGTGGGTGAGCTCTGTCTCCCTAAACAAATTTGAAATCTTTGAGGCCAAGAGCTGGGTCTTAGAATTCTTCTGTATCTATCAAGGCGCCTGACACGCAGAGCTTGGCATGAGGTAGGGCAGGGATGGCTAGTAAGTCTTACCTTGTGTTTGATTGCTAGTGATTACCTGGAGTGCTGTGTTGAGGAGGATTGTGAAGCCAAGTCAAGTTTCATGGGAAATAGTGTTGTAATCAATTAGCAATGTCTGCCCTGGGCATGGATGGGAAGTGGCTACACACATATTCCATGTATTTGCCACTCTTATGGTCGGGCTACATGAGTGTTGATAGGGTAGGGCTGTCCTACAGAGAGGCAGCCTGGAACTACAATTTTCCTGCCCTCATGGCTACTTTAGAGCTTGGTCTGAAGTCTGCAATGGGTCATTTGTGTCCTCCTTGCCTGCCTCAGTTTCCTTGTCAATAAGATGAGTAGGCTATAATATCTCTGGCTGGAGAGGTTTGCTTCTGGAGAGAGAGGTTGCTGGGTAATGGCGTGCGTGTGTATATGTGTGTGTGTGCAGTAAACCAGCCAGCGACGAGGGCCCCAAGGGAAGTACCAGCTGGTGCACTCACCAAGAAGACGACGTTGGCGTGCTGGTAGAGGGCTCGGGCCACGCTGATCCGCTGGCGCTGACCACCAGACAGGTTGATGCCCTGTCACCAAAGAGGAAGAACACAACATGCCCTCAACCATTCAGGGGACACTGTCCTGGCCTCTACTGGACAGTGAGCTCTTTGGGACAGAGGCCTGGTTCTATCCTCCTCTTTGCCCCTCCTCAGCTTGCAGAGAGAAGGAACTTGCACGTGTCTACTGAATTCATTGAGAAGAGGAGTGCAAACCAGTGCAAACCAAGACAGAGGAAGTAGGGATTTAAATTACACACAATGAGGACTGTCACAGAAGAGTCCTATTTGTCTAAGCTTGTGGAGGGGGTCCCACCTGGAGAATGAACAGGAACAACACAACCCTGGGCCTAGCGCAGTGCCGTGTGGGCTCTCAGTATATACTTGGGGCATGGAAGGAGATGTTTAGTCATCCCCAGCCTGGGAAGGCACTGCTGACCTCGCCCACCAAGCAGGACTGAAAACCTGTCAAAGAACCATCATCAGCAAAACCACGTTTGACCCACTGCAGCAACTCTTCAGCCCTTACTCTCTGCTATTTCCCAGTTACCCACTCTCCCTGAGAAGGGTCTCAGGGCATGGTGGGGGTGATGGGTGGGGAGCGGGGGAGGTTGGGGGTCCCAGCTTTGAGAAAACCCCTTGGAGGCTGCTACTAACCCGTTCCCCAATCTGAGTCTGATCTCCATGGGGCAGGATGTCGATGTCTGGCTGCAGGGAACAGGCTTCGATGACGGTCTTGTACCTGGGGTGGGTGGGGGTGGGGGAAGCAGCTGATCAGCCTGGTCAGATTATGCCTGCTGGAGCACTTGCAGAGGCTCATTAGTCTCTGGGTAGCTGTGCCCAGGGGGAGCAATGGCTTTGATGGGCCTCCCACTTGGGTGCAAGCAAACACCATGTGAGCTTGAAAAGAGCTGAGGTCAGCACTTCACACAGCCTTGGGACAGGTTAAATATTTGAAGGATGAAATTGGATGGGAGCAAATATGCCGAGTAAGTGATGAGAGGGGGCCCATCTTCCCCGCACAGTGGGAAAAGCTGCAGCCAGAGCCCATGCTCGGGGCACTGCCTGCCAGGGACAATCACTGCTGGTTGATTTAGGCAGTAATGATGATGGCTGGTCAAATATTTGCCCAGCCTGTTCCTCTCATACTTCCCCGGCCAGCCCTTAGCCTGGGCAGGTGCCAGGCAGTGTTCATGGAGGTAACAGAGTGTCTTGGCAACGAGCATGTACTTAGGTGTCAGGCAGCTTTGGATTTGAGACTCATTTCAGTCACTTGCTGGCTGGGTGGGTCACCCAACCTTTCTGAGCCTTGGTCTCCTCGTCTGTAAAGTGGGAATATTAATTGTACCTGCCTACCAAGGTTGTCGTGAGCACTAGAGACAACCACGAGTACTAAGAGCTTGGTGCTGCACCCAGCACCTGGTAAGCACTCAGTCGGTGCTAGCCCTTGTCACTATCCTTGGAGGGAAGACGGTGCAGGAGCCATGAGCGTAGAGAATCCTGGAGAGCTGGTCAGAGAGGCAGCAGGGCTCGCTCCCTTCCCTCCCCGCCCCCCCCACCCACAGGAGCTGGACTGCCTGAGGCTCTCCAGATGGACCACACGGAGCAGGCCTGGGGAGCGGCACAGCCGGGCGTGGGTGATGGATGGAGGAGCTGGGGGCTGGGCTGGGCTGGCCAATGCCAGAGACCAATTCCTCCCTCCACCCACAGCCCACCTCCCTCCGAGAGGCTTTTACCGTTGTTTGTTGAAGGGACTCTCAAAGGTGATGTTCTCCTCCACGGTGGCATTCAGCAGCCACGGTTTCTGAGAAGCATAGGCCACGGGGCCTCTCTTCCTGGGGGAAAAAAAAGCAGGGTGCAGGAGGGGTGGGGGGCATTCCCAGGGCTCACTGTCAGAGCAGTCGTCAAGCTGACGGCTTAGACTGGGCAGGGGTGGGGGGAGGTGCGGTCGGCAGAAACGTGCTTAGTGTGGCCTCCGGTGGCCACTCCTTCCCCTGGGGTCTCAGCTGGCTGGGAGGATGGGACTTGGCCCCTCCCTGCCTTACACCTAGACTACCCAGACTGCCCAGCCCTGCTGTCTGTTCCTTCCTGAGTGCATACCCAGAACCAGGCCGCAGCCCACAGTGTGACCATAGCAAGCAAACACTCAACCCCTGGTTTCCTCCCTCCTTGAAGAGTTCTTGAACCATTGGACTGTGAAGTCCAAATGGATGTCTCCAAATGGAAGAACTTTTTTTTTTAAAGCAGAGCCAAGGAAACCACATTTTGTGTGATGTTTTTGAAGACACCCCTCCCTCCAAAAAGGAAAAGAAAACTACCAGACAAAAATGACCTGGTATGAAGGGAGTAGCTTGATGCACAGAAGCAGTGGTAGCTGCTAAACCACCTGGAGGAGCACAGAGCCCCTCTTAGGCCTCCCCCAGCAGCTGGGGCAGACCTGGGGGCTGCCCACAGGGTGACACGGCTCCCTCAGGCCTGACAGCCCTCTGAGGGAGCCTGCCTTGGAGGGCAAGTGTTTCCAGACCCTGGTACCTGATGTCCGAGTCGGCCGCTGTCTCCCGCTCTGGGCTGCAGCAAGGGAGGAAAGACACACCTCAGGTTTCGCATGAAGATTTGAGCTCCCTCAAATGCAACCTGAGCGTGCTTTCATAATCCCTTGGACCAAGTCTACAGCCACAAGTGCTGCATACAGAGGTGTGGAAAGTGGGGTATGGCCATCCTGGGGGAGCCTCCACTGCCTGACCATGTGGGTGTGCAAGGAGGGCCCTGGGGGACCCGGTTAAGTTAAGAGGGAGAATGGGGGAGGGGCACCACTGGTGCAGGCTCTTGGGGGAAACTTCCCGGGTCAGAGGAATATGAGGCCCAGCAGGGGCTCCTCCAGACTTAGCCTCTGCATTTGGGCTCAGCAGAACAGGCTGAGGTCTCAGGCTGACACAGCTGCACAGGGCAGAGCAAGGCGAGGCTGTGAGGGCTGACACCAGCACCTGCGCTTTGTGGGTGGGAACCTACAGCCCGCGGAGCCGAGAAGGGCTCCAGGCATGATTTGTAGTCCTGAGTGGCCCTGTCAGAAGACAACTGTGGAATCTGGGGGATCTGCCAGGGAAGATGTGTCAGCTGCGGTGCCATGTGCCCTGGACTGCCCAAGCCACCCCAGTGTCAAACATTCTGCCACTTTGTTCTCATCTACACCTCAAACTTGTCACATGCCAGGAGGGCTGATTCTTGGCTCAAGAAATATGGCCACTGCCGTTGGAGAGGCTGGGCCTGTCATCACACCCTGGCACTTGGGGACAAGGTGGAAGAAAGGGCAGAGGAAATGCAGGGAAGTGAAGCCTCTCTGGTGTTGGAGAGTGAAGGCCAGAGGCTTACACTTATTGCAAAGCTGAGCCAACCTTCCCAGTCCCGACTTCATATCTCCTCCAGTGTGTCTCAGATGTTCTTGGGAGAGGTGAGGGTAGGGAGGGTTGGCTGTTTCAGACTTGCACATTGAACATAAAGCACAAGACCAAATTTTCTGTCTGGCCTGAAAGACACCCACTGCCTCCTTTTACAGTCAGGTTTCTCAACTTTTTTTTCATGATTACCCCTAGAACCTTTATAGACATATTTTTTCTAATTGGCTTTTCCCTGCTACTTTTTAATTTTTTTTACAATTCTGTGGGTTTTAGTGTATTCACAAGGTTGTGAACCATCACCACTATCTAATTGCAGAACATTTTCATCCCCCCGAAAGGAAACCCCATAGGCATTGGCAGTCACTCTCTCTCCCGTCAGCCCCTCGCAACCACTAATCCACCTTCTAACTCTGTCCACGTTGAAATTTTAATACCACAGATATACTGGTATCTGTTTGGTACTTTGGACGGCTACAAAGCCTTGTAATGTCTAAGTGTTTTCTCCCCCCAAGCACCAAATTTTGCCCTCATTGGTAATGCATGCCTTGGTCTCGTGCCTCTGCAAGTATGTAGGCTGCACATTCCAGAATCCATGCTTGGCATTCCCCACCCACAACCCCCACCCCCACCCTGCTCCTTCCCTTTGTTGGGACCCATTTCCAACCCAGTTCTAAGGCTGTACCTGGGGTCCTCTCCAGTCTCGCTGTCGGGAAGGCTGCTGGGGAACAAACAGGAAAGGCCAACACCAGTTACTTCCCACCCTACTGCCCTTCCATCACACTGGCTCTTAGGGTAGAAACTCTCCCCACACCCCACCCTCCCACTCATCCCCAGGGTTTCCAGATGGCCTCCTTGGGACAGACACTGCTCTTCTTAGTCTCTAGCCTCCCACAGCACCTGGATGGGCACCCCCCAAATAGCATGTGCTAAATCAGTGTTCCTGGCATTGACTCGGAGCAGCAGTGAGGCTGGCTGGGCGTCACGAATATTTTATAGTTGGAAAAACTAACACTCAGAGAGGGCAAGTGACTTTTCCAAGATCACAATCATTTCATATAGTGTCTTTCAAACTGTGGATAGGGACCCAATAATTGGGTATGAAATAGATAGGCTACAAGTGCATTAAAGGAAAAAAAAAAAGGAATAGATGATATCAGTGTACACTGCATGCAGTCAAAATCTGTATTTTTTTGTGAATCTTTTTCTCTTATCTAACAATGCATAAATCTAGTAGACTGTGATGTAAAATGCATTTCATACAGTGGATTATGGTAAAAAAAAATTAAAAAAAAAACCCAAGTGAGGTAGCCTGAATTGACTGTGGTGCCAACTTTGCCAGTTCTCTTTCCCCTGCCTCACGCCACCTCCCAACCTTCCAGAAGCAGCCCCTTGCCAGTGAAACGTGTACTTCTGGCATGTACATTCGAGGAAAAACAATCTGCTTTGTTTTCATACAGACCTTGCTTTAATAATACTAAAAAGAGCTAAAATTCATTGTGATAAGCACTGTGATAGCATTGTCTCTTTTAAAGCTCAAAATAACTACATGAAGGAGGTTTATTTTGATTGTCTCTGCTTTACAGATAAAGAAAGTGAGTCTCAGAGACGCTAAGTAACTCGCCCCATGTCACACAGCCAACAAGGAGCAGAGAAAATAGATCTGACTCCAAAGCTTCGTGCTCTAAACATTCACGCTGCATTACTTCCCTCTGATTTCCCATGTCATAGCTCTAATAAATGCCTCCCATCAGGAAAACCAGGATGGACAAAAACAGGGATGGGAAGAAGCCTGGTCCCCACTGCTGAGAGGCAAGACTGAATGGAGACTGTGATGGATGTGTAATCCCCAGGGCCCTCTGTTCCTGTTCTCTGATCTTTGTGGTCTCATTTCATTCTCTTAACCCAACCTGACCTCACATTCCCCATCCATCAGATCGCTGAAATTTACAATTTACAGACAAGCTGGTAAAGTGAGACAGATAAAAACCCTGAAGCTTACAAATTCCAACTCTGTGGCCACACTCAGATAAGCTTATCTCTGGAGTCTTCCTGCCTTGACTGCTTCTGGAGTAGCAAAGGCTGTTATTAATATTTATGTATCTGCAGCCTCCCTGAGGACCCCAGCAAACAACGAGCTCTCCTCGGCCCTAACTCCATTTGCATCATTGCCTGGGCTGCTCAATTAGCCTTCATAAGGGACTACCTTATGCTCTAATCAGCTCCTGTGTGAGTCTTTCATCACCAGTGGGGTTTTAAGGCAGGAAGAACATCTTTTTCAGCCCCCATGGTGCTTAGCACATGACAGATCTATAATAAATGGAGGTTGTGAGCTGACATATTAATCATTTGGGAAGAAAGAAGGGAGAGACTAGTGCTCATCGTAGGCCTTCCCCACGCATTGTGAGAAGTTGTTTGCACTCATCTTTTCATCCATATGACAACCCTACAAACCTTATCCCCATTTCATAGATGGGGAAACTGAGACTTGGAGTTTGTACAACATGCTGAATGTGACAGACCCGGGAAGAGGGGAAGCTGGGGTATGAACGCAAGTTCATCTTCTCTTTCCAGCGTAGCCCCCAGCCTCCTAGAATGGGCCTCCCTGAGGCTTTGTATCTGTTTTGATCTGAAAAGTAAAGAAAGGTACATCTGGCAAGCACTTGATCTGATTGCTGGGGTCTTAAATGAGTGTTGGGGGCATTTGATTCCCCTTCTGCCTGCAATTTTGTGACCAAGCACTGGGCTGAAAGGACCATTCCCCCCAGTTTTCTAATGCCACACCCTTCCCTCTAGCCACCTAGGAGCTGGCACATGTGTGCTAACCTGAATCAGGGCACAGAGCCTGCCCTCCGGGGGCTCATAGCCTGATAGGGCAAATCAGATGGGTACCAAAGTCCGGAAGTTATAAGGGTCAAAAGAAAAGTAGTAACAACAAAGTATTAGATAAATTTTGGGGAGAAGTACACACAAATACAAGTACAAATGCTAGAGAAAAAACTGGAAACTTCTGATAGGTGATAGGCTATTAGGTGATTTTTATCTTTATAATTGTGTATGTTTTCTTATTTAATGTATATTCTTTTAGAATCAGAGATAAATGTAATTTATTTATTTACTTTTAGAGACAGGGTCTCACTCTGGTGCCAAGGCTGGAGTGCAGTGGCACAATCATAGCTCACTGCAGCCTGGAACTCATAGGCTCAAGCAATCCTCCTGCCTCAGCCTCCCAAGCAGCTGGGACCACAGGTACATGTTACCACACCTGGCCTAATTTTAAAAGTTTGGAGAAGGAAGAAATCTGAGAAAAGGAGAAAAAGCTCATAGAAGAAGTCACAGTTGAGCCAAACCCTGAAGGGTGGGAAGCTGAGACGGTGGCATTGGAGGGCAGGAATTACAGGCTGGAAGAAGATGCAGTGCATGAAGACAGGCAGTGTGGAGAAGTGGAAGAAACATGCGCTCGAGAGTTGGAATCCCAGAGGCATTTCTATGCACCGGTTGTGAAATCTGAGGCAGGCCCCTTTACTTAGAGGAGCCTCTCTTTCCTTATCTATAGAAACCTCACAATGGCACTGGGAGAATGTGTTACAGACACAGCTCATAGCTGGTTAGAGGGAAGGTTGTGGGAATTGTCCTTTCAGCTCAGGGATTGGTTCCAAAAGTGCAGGCAGAGGGGGAATCAAATACCCGCAACACTCATTTAAGACCCCAGCAATAAATAAAAGGGAAGAAGTGGAAACTGAGGTTGGAAGAGCGAGTTAGGACTTACAGGGTCCACAGCCCATCCATCCTGCCCAGACAGGCCTGTTGCTGTCCTGAAACACTACCTTTCACCCACAGCGTCTTCTCCAACTGATGTCATTGGGTCTCCACGCCAAATCTCCAAGAGAGGAAAGGCAGGGTTTTTCTCATTGTCCAGATGAGGAAGCTGTCTCAGAGAGGTGAAGTGACCTGCCCACGGTCACAGAGCTAGCGAGTGGCAGCATCTGGACTACATCTGGAGGCCATCTGGTTCCCAAACCCGGCCCATCACTTCCACACAGTGTCCCTTCCCCTGTCTGCCCACTGTCTCGCCACACCTGCCTCCTCCAGGAAACCCAGGTGCACCTGAGCCCCTGATCCCCTCTTCCCAAAGACTCCAAGAACTGCACGGGCAGATCAGACCATAGGGCAGTCTTGAGAAGGCTTTTTCTCACCTCCTGGGGAATTAGGGACCTTGGCAGGCAGGCTTCACACCAACCACCACAAGGCAACAGCACTCTGAGGCAGGCCCAGGGCAAGGCTGGCACTCTGGGCCAGGCCTCCTGAGTGGGCACAGACAGACATCACAGCGTTCCAGTGGGGAGCCTCAGCAGGTGGGGCAGGGGCAGTGAAGCACCAGTGAAACTGGACTTGCAGCTCCTCATCATAGCCCATGCTTTCCTCAGGGCCCTGCTTCCTGCTGGCTCCCTGGGGGCATTTAAAGCCATTCTACTTTGGATATTAATGGCCCTACTCTTTATTTCCAGGGAAAGAATTTCACCAGAGTATCTGCTGATATTGACTTTTTACCAAAATGCTTTCTTCTTAAAGATTAAACAGGGAGTTTGTAAATTCCCAAGTTGACAGTTTCTTGCAGCAGAGAGCCAGGGAGGGGCAGGTGACTCTTACTAAAGTGAATGCTTGGGCACCACATGGTTCTCTCTGAGACCAAGTGCCAGGCTGCTGACACTCAGGGTCTGCTCAGGGCTCCTGTCTACAGGACCTCAGCTGATGGGCCCTGGGGCTCTGCAAGCCTCTGTCCACCTAGGGCTGGTGAGCTTCCCAAGGGCAGAGTCTTTTCCTTTGTAGCCTACACAGAGCAGTTCATAAAATACACGTCCCGCACTGGGCGCCTGGGGTATAACATGGGGTAGTCCCTTAAGAATCTCAGCGTCATAGGGGAGACATGCAATAGCAAATAATCATAACATGGTGCGAGGCAAGCACCAGTAAGATTCATTCATTCCAAACATTGATAGAGAAGTTGGGTAGTGAAATTCTCGGTTAGGGAATAGCTTGGGCAAAGGCATGTGGGAAGTAGAGAGATGTCAAGACATACTCATAATGGCAGTCTCTTGAAGGTCCTAAGTTATTTCTGGTTCATTCATTTAGCAAATGAATTCATTAAGCAAAAGTACTATGGATACAAGGAGACAAATAAGATATGGTCCCTGTCCCCAGGGAGCTCACTAGAGTCTCTCCTGGGAGACAGGCTGGAGCACAATGAAAGAGCAGTAGGGGAATTTTGTTCCTGGCAAAGAAGTACACTGTTGAATAATAATATTTATAGTAGTATTTATAGGGCACTTACTCCATGCTAGGTTAATCCTCACATCAATCTCATGGGTAATAAGGGAAACTGGTACAGAAAGATCATGGAATTTTCCAAAGCACAGAGACCACATGCAAACCCAGGCAGCTTGGCTCCAGAGCCTCTGCTCCTTTCTGCTCAGACATCCTGCTCATTTGGTCATCAGAGAAATCAATGAACAGCTGTACAAACACAGCACCCATCTCTCCAGAGCATTCTTCATTCTGTGCCTCCTAATCCCCCAACTTGTGCCTCCTGGACTCTTTCTGGCTGCTGGTAACCAGGTCTCAGGCCGGGTATGGCTAAAAAACGTTGGAGCAGCCTGGCATCACCCTCGCCTCTGGCTGGAGACGTGCAGACTCAGGAGGGGCCTCCAGGTCAAAAGCTATTTTGCTCTTGGCTCACGTTGTAAGCACATCACCTCCCTGCATACCTGGGCCTAACATCTGAGGCATGTAGCTTCTGCCAGTAATGGAGGGGGGCCCCAACATAGAGCCCCCATGCGTAACTCCTTGGCCAGGACAGGTGGGCCAGAGAAAGTGGTGTGTGTGTCCAGGATTTTGAGAGACAAACAGCAGATGAAGCCAACTGAGTTGTGTCTGCCTAGACTCCTCCTCCTCCCAGCCACAATAATGTGCTCCTAACTGGCCTCCCTCCCTGCGGTCTCTCTCTCTCTCTCTCTAATCCATCATCCTTTACCACAAGCATTATCCTTCTACAGCCTTTGGGCTGAATCTTACTTCCTGGGCCTGCAATGGGGATCTAAGCCAAGTTTACTTCCCCAGTCTTGTCTCCCACCATGCACCCCATGCACCCAGTCCTGTAGGCACACAGAACCATGTTCTTTAATATCAGCACACCTTTGTCTATGCTGTTCCCCCTGCCTGGAACACCCTCCTTTCCCACCCCTGCCTTTTCCATCTGATGAAACCACACTCATCCCTCAAGGCCCAAATGCCACATCCACAGTAAGCCTTCTCTCCTTGACTGCAGGGTTAATTGTTCCTCTCTGCTCTGTTATTGCACTGAGCTCCTTTCCCCTCCCTTAAAAGCAGGGGCCATGTCTTAGTCATTTCTGCATTCCTGTTGCTGTGCACAGGGCCTGGCACACAGTAGGTGCTCCACGTCGGGTGACGGAATACATCAATGTAGAGAAACTAGAGCATGAGTTGAGTCAAGAACAAATTCTCACAGCATCCCAGGGTTGGCTGCAAGCTCACCTATGAGCCCCACTGTGCCTGGAAGTGGGGAGGGCTGGACTGAGAAGGAGAGCAAAGAGGATCCTGGGAAATGAGAACCTTTCGCTACTGCCCCTCCCCCAGCCTGGAACAGAGCCTGGAGCTGGGGCCTGGGCTGCCCATTGAGGAGAGTAAGTGTTGATGGGAAAAGAGCTGTGAGGACCCACACAGGCGGCGGGCATGTGCGCCACAGCCACATGGCTGCTGGCCTCTGCACTGTCAGGCTAGCTGTGACTTCTTCATGATGCTCCTTTGTCCCTTCCCTCTCAGCACACAATGGAAAGCCCCTGCACCGAAGCACCTAGGTGCAAGTCCCACTTGTGCCATTTAAGAGCTCGGTGGCCTTGGGCAACTTCCTCATCTGTTAAATGGGGATAATAATGATACCTACTCTATGAAGTCTGGTAAGACTGACGGAGACCATGACTGGCACATAGGAGGTACTCAGTATTAGCTGCCCTGGAGAGCCCCTGTATCCTCTGGGCTGGGGCAGAGGCTTCTGGAGAGAAAAGGGCAGCAGTCAGGCCCTGAGGGTTGGCACAGCTTGGAAAGGAGGTGTGGGCCGAGGCAGGGCAGGGCTGGGCCCTTGCTAAGCATGTCTGCTACCTCTGCAGAGGACCAGGAGAGGTGCTGATGCTGGCATGAGGGTGTGTGAGGCGAGGCAAAGAAAGTAGGGCAGTGGGGCCAGATTCAGAGGGGGCTCTGACTTTCATGCTGAGCAGGACACAGACAGGGGAATCCAGGGCCAGCTCCAGTCTCCAAGCTCTGTAATCCCATGTAGAAAAGGCCTGCCCTGGGGGAAGACCTGGATCTAGCCTGCCCTCTACATGGAACTTCCGGAATAACCCCTGGGACTAGGACCTGGGGGCCCCAGCCTGCGGCAATGGCCAGGCTTGAGGGAAAGAACCCAGGCACAGAGTCCCTGCTCCACACACTGACCCGTAAGTCACCCAACCTCTCTGAGCCTCAGTTCCTGCTTCTGTGAAATGGGGTAATAACACCCACCTCTTAGGTTTAGTGGGAGGCTTCAATGAGACCATGCTTACAGTGTGCTTAGCAAAGGGTCTGGCCCACAGGAGGTGCCTGATAAATATTGGTTGCTTTCCTCAGCTCACAGTTCACTGGGGGCTCCTGTCTTCTTTTTGCAGACATGCAGTCAGCCAACAGGCAAGGGCTTCTCATTCCAAAGGCTTGAGGGGCAGTTGGTATAAGGGTCTTGCAAAGTGACTGCAAACCCAATGCCTGGACCTTCTCAGTCAGGCTGTGCTGAGAAATTCTCAATAAGATGGTGAGTGGAGACAGAGATCCTTCTGCCCCCAAACATATCAGAGTTCCTGATGGAATGAAAGCTCAAGAGACTGACTGAGGTCACTGGAAACCCAAGGGGCTCATCTGCCAGCCCACAGCCCCACTGGGGACGAAAATTTGCCATCTTTTGGGTATACCATTCAGGGACGTTTTGGAAAAGCAGGAAGTGGGGGTGTATGCTGGTATTCTCCCTGCTCAGTTCTGCATTCATGCTTATGAAACACCTGATATCTTGAACGATAATTTCCCCCTAGAAATGACTGATAGGAAAAGCTTGCCCTTCCGCTGAACTGGCTGCAACTTTTATTCCTAAATTAGTGCCACAAACCTCAACCAGATGCCTTTTTCCCTTAGCCACTGGAGGGCTCAGAGCCAGGTTTTGTGTTGACTGCCCTAGTTGTCCTCTGCCCAGGTTTCTGAACACCGTTTACACCCTCTTCATTTCTTAGCTCCCCTTTTCTTTTTTAAAAGGTTCTATTTTATATGCATCTTTAATCAACGAGTTCCAAGTGCTTTTTGGAAGTAGGTGGGTATACATAATAGATTCACGATTGATTTGGCCTGGGGTTCTGACTCTTTAATTAAGATAGTGATCTTCGCCCAGAAACCAACATTTGTCTGGGTTTTCTCTGGATCCTCAAAATACCCAATGAATGTGTCAGTCTGCTGATGACCAAACCGGAACCAATTATTGGTGTTGCAGTGTCCCACCCTGGGAGGCAGCGCAACTGAGCAAGCATGGGATTTGGGGTCAAACAGAGCTGGGTTCAAATTCCAGCTCTGTCACCCACTTAATAGCTGTGCGAATTAGGGCAAATAGTTTAACCCTCATCTATAACATGAGACTTGATAACAGCACTTACCTCACTAGTTACTATAAAGCTTAAATGAAATAATGCATGCAAAGCTTTTAGCAAAGAACCTGGCACAGAGTAAGGGCCGACTAAATACTGATGATCATGATGAGACTAACATTAACAGCGTTTATTGAGCACTCACTGAACACGCAGTGGGCCCTCGAATCAACGCGTGATGCACCCTCCACTGAGAAGGATGGTTGAAAGGCGGGTGCCGCACTAACTGAGCCCTGAGGATGCGTTTATTACCTGTTCCAGAAGACAGCCCCCGAGACCTTCTGCATCTCCCCCAGCGTGGCTAGGAGGAGTGAGGACTTGCCGCAGCCCACTTGCCCCACGATCATGGTCAGCTGGCCTGCAGGGAGAGAGGGTGGCAGATGGGAGTGGGGCCGGGGGGAGCCTGAACAATTATCACCCGGAAAGACAGACAGACAGATACACCCAACCCTGGGCCCCTGTTTTCTTTCCTCTTACCTAGACCCCCTAAGAAGTCCTCTCCCCCTTCGAGCCTTTCCTTCTGGAAATCAACATCCTCCTCTGGCTCCCCAGGTCCTGCCTCCACCTGATTCCTGCCCCCCTCCCTTCCTAAGCACTCGCTTTTCCCTCCCAGTGCTCAGCTCCTTATAGTCCCAGCAAATGCCACCCTGGGTCCCACCCCCAACCCACCTACGTACTGTGCTCATGCTGCTGCACCCGCCAGAAGGTCCTCCCACTTCACGACCCCAGGGACCTTGCTCATTCTCAGAAACCCCACCCCTTCCACATGCCTTCCTTGGCTACTCACGTCTGATCTTTTTGTGAGTCGCCCAGACTGTCTGCAAGGGATGGTTTGACATCAAGGCCCGTGGTCTCACCCTGTCCTGGCTGCTGACAGGCACACGGATGCCTCCAGGACATAGCCTACCCTCTGTCTAGTGTTCTTACCCCAGGGTACCCACCAAGAGCAAGCAGAGAGCAGGCACTCAGTCACACACATTTGTCTTTCCTCTCTGCGTCATTCAGTGGGACAGGGGAGGGATGTGCTGGAGGGTGAGTGGCCATACCTCGGGGGATACGGATGGTGATGTTGGATAGTGTGGGGATCCCATCGGGGGTCCACGTGAAATAGCCTCCGATGATCTTCATTGCCCGTGCCCCACCGCCCAGAAGAGAACAGAAAGGCAGCTGGTTCTTGGTGTGAATGGTCTCTGGTCTCTCCTCCCCCATGAAAGCCAAGACACTGATTCCAGCCCCTGGATCATTTCCAGGGCAGAGGAGAGGGGGACTGGCTTTTTCACGCTGGCCCCTACCTGAGGCACCCTCCTGAGAGGAAGGCTGGGGTCCCCCCACTTGGTTGTCCCTGATTTGGGGATTCCTATGGACCAGCCCAGAGGCAGGCAGGGTGACCTCTGTGGAGAGGACCCAGCACCCCACTCTCTAGCATTCCGGGTGCTGAGCTGCCCCTGGGAGATGGTGCTGGGAGGCCAGGCATGGGGGTGCAGGGTCCAGGACTCACCTGGACGCAGCAGTTGTCAGCATCCCCATCTGTGCTGGGCACCAGACTCTGCGGCGGGCCCACGAGGCGATCCTCCCGGGCTGGACGCTTGCGGTTCACAACCTTGAGGGGCTGGGGATGGTTAGGAGATGAGGACCCACTTGGCTGAGAGCTATGTGGGGAAGGGAGCTATGGGGGAGAAGGTGGAGGTATCATGCAGCAGGGCACGAGCTTCAGGCCTTAAGGCGAATGCTGGAGTGGCAAAGGGAGGCCGGGCACTCACCACCGCCTGGCACTTGCTGGCTTGGCCCTGGGGTGTGGGCTCACGGGGAGCACACTGCTCCTCTCGGATCTCTGCACTGGACAGGAACTCGCTCAGCTTTTGCACGCTGCAGAGGAAGCACAGAGACACCCCTCACCCCTGCCAGGGGCAGAGGAGGGGGGAAGGAGGGTGCGGCCTGAGAGAAAAGCTCTGAGAAGGTTCCTGATCCTGAGGTGTGGCCCCATGAAGCCCACACTGGAGGGGCACAGACAAGCAGATGTCCCTATGGGGGCGGGTGATTCTTACCAGGGTTTGTTAGGGTTGACCAGTCAGCGGGAGTGGGTTGGGGTATGGATTAGAGGTAGGATTGGTTAGTTTTAGGGTTAGTTTAATGTTAAGGTTGGTTAGTCTGGGTTAGACTGAAGGATGGTCAGTGTTGGGCTTTATTAATTACTGTTAGAATTGAGGTTGGTCAGTGTTAAGGTTAGTTAGGATTAGGATTGGTTATTAACAATAGCTAATATTTTGTGAGCACATACTATATGCCAGAAGCTATGTTAACTGCTTTCTAAGCATTATATAATTGAATTCCCATAACAACCTGCGGGAGGTGTCATTACTCAGGGAGGAGAAGGCTACTTGTCCCTCAAATTTCCCTGTGGACCTGGAGGAGTCACTGGAAGTTTCTCTCTTTCAGTTCATTTTCTCCCACCCCCAGAGGGGTGGAAGCTGTCCTCAAAGCTTGGGAATTGTTTCTATCCCTTTCTCTTCTCTTTTGCTAAATGTCCAGCAGGCCTGGGGCCAGATGAGCCATTCCGACCCTTAAGGCAAGGACAGTCTGGGGCTGTAACGCTGGGGGCTCTTCTGCTCTGTGTGCCGCCTCCTCTGCCTGCACCCCCTGTCCGGCTTCCCTCTCCTGCACTCTCCCAACAGACGGTGACTGGGAGGGTGGGGCTGGCCCTCATCTCTTGGGGTAAAGCTTCAGGTAGTGTCCTGCTCCCACCTTCAACCCCCGGCCTGAGCTCCCTCATCAAAAAGGCCTCTGCTACCCTAGTGTTCTGTTCCTGGAAACAGTGGGATTCGTAGTGTTTGAAAATGTGAATGCTTTGGGATCAGCGCAATGGATTTCTAGCAGGTGCATCATCCTTGCATCTGTGGCTTCCACACAGAATCACAGAGCTGGAGTGGGGGTGGCAGGAGGAGGGGTGATCCTTAGATGTCACAATGTCATAGCCAACAAACTGAGTCAACACAGCTGACCCTGGAAATGAGGATCTAATCCCTTTCCAGCCAGCTACTCCCTGGTCAGATACTCCTTTGACCATAATTTTGCTGAGTTATGTGCCCCCTTCCACCTTTGAACCCATGCTACAGCTTCCTCATGCAAGCTACCCCCTCTACAGCTACTTCATTCCAACAGCTACTCCTTCCTGCCAGCCGCCCAGGACTGCCAGGGTCCCTTGAGACAGAAGTGTCATCTTCCTCAAGGCTAAAGACACAGAGAACACATGTTACTGACTGGTCCCTCTGGCGATGGGTAGGACATAGCCAGCCCTCCCCAGAGGTGTGACAGGCTCTTGCTTTCAAGGAGCTATTTCGAGGGCCTGAGGAGATCTTCACACTGGCATTTCCCAGCCAGAGCCTCAGCCTTCTACCTTCAGACTTTCATTCCCAAGAGGGCCATGCCTCTGGGAGAGTGGCAGGGCCACTTCTGGGCTCTAGAACCTGAAAGTGGGGGCCTCGAAGAGCTGTGGGCCCACTGGGGCAGGACCTGCAGGTGCGTGGGGGAAGCTGCTTCACTGACTGAGGCTGTGAGGGCTTGGGGACTATGGAAAGAACAGAGATGCTCAGCCCGGGGAAGATAAAGGTCCAGCTGATACTGTCTCACATCCAAGGGGCATCATGTGGGGTGGGAATGGCACTCATTCTGGCTGGCTCTGGAGGGTGGAATTAGGACCAGTGGGTAGAATTTAGGAGGATGCCAAGTTTGGCTCAACATTTTTCTTTTTTAAACAGAGTTGTCTTGGAGGTGACAGTGAGTCCTCTCTCCTTGGAGGTATGTAAGCAAGTCCTTTCTCAGGGATGGCGTGCTGGGAAGCCACACGTGGCCAGTGTCCCTCTGACCAACCATGACCACCTTCACTGAGGCACAGATAAGCAGGGGGTATGGGGTGTGTGTGTCCTGGGACAAGACAGATGTGGTCCAGTGGTCACTAGAGCAAGCCCTGGGGCTGACACAAGGGCTGCCTGTCCAGTTCCCTCACCCAGCCCCTCCCCTCACCTCACTAGAGCTTTGACTGTAGACCTGACGACGCTGGAGAGCAGGAACAGTGGCGTGACCAGGATGTGGAAGAGGGAGAGGGAGGCAAAGGCCACGGAGGGCGAGAAGTCGGCCTCTTTGAAGAAGCTGACGTGGCCCACGAAGGTCTGTGGACAGAGGCACAAATGAGGCCGGGATGGCTCAGGATGTGGGTCTCCTCCCACACTGAACCACTCAGCCCTGGGAAGGAAACGAGAGGGCTGGCGGGGCGGGGGCACCTAAGGGGACCTTTCGGTTAGAGACATCTTCATCATCCTCACACTCATCTCAAGGAAACGTCCCAGCAAGTGCTAGAGGGCAGGGCCTGTTCCCTCCCTGTCCTGCCCCCTCCTTTCCAGGAATGAGCAGGGAGGAGGCCTCCAGTTAGCTCAGCTGTCCCCTCCTCAGACAGCAGCCTGGCTGTGCATTTCCCCAGTCCTCCTCAGGATGACATAAACACAGTAATTCCAAAACCATCGCCTGGCCGCGCCTACCCTGGCCACCTGGCTGGTGCAGTGGCCTCTGTTACCCACAGTTCCCCAAAGAGCTCCAGGGCAGGAAGCAGCCCAATAAATCACATCGAAAGTGAATTCCCAAGTGTGCCTGACAGGCTGTGAACTCAACACAGCTCAGGAACACTGGCCCCAGGGGAAATAAATAGATCTTTTTAAAGAACTGAAGCCATCACAGAAGCCCGGGATGGGAGGCTGGGCAAGGGGGCTGCAGGCGTGGGCACCTCAGCCTTTCCGCAGGAGCACGCTGCCTGCCCCCCACTGCTGTGCTTACA
The DNA here is from genome assembly GCA_023783475.1 of Daubentonia madagascariensis. Classification (NCBI taxonomy): domain Eukaryota; kingdom Metazoa; phylum Chordata; class Mammalia; order Primates; family Daubentoniidae; genus Daubentonia; species Daubentonia madagascariensis. Next base: position 22,798,488 of record JAKFHU010001990.1, on the reverse strand, counting down.
TGTAGCTTTTGTCAAAATCGCCTTAGAAATCCACCATCGTGATATTTAATGACATGGAGAATTGTGTGTGGCAGATTCTTAAATTTAAAAAAGCAGGTTACAAAACTGCATGTGCAGCACAATCCTATTTTTGTAGAAAATGACATAACATGTGCCTGGAAAGAAACACATTAAAAATGCTACCAGTGAGGTTGTGGGTGATTTTAATCCTCTTTGTGCTTTCCTTTCTGAATTTCCCATCATTTCTACAATAAACATGTTTCACTTTAATAATTTAAAAAAATTGATAGCTATTTTGTAAAGAAAGTTTAATTTCTCTAAAAACTAAGCCTCAGGTCTTCCAGGCCCGGAGGCAGACGCCCCTGTCCCTGGGGTAGTGGGGGGACCCGCGCCGGGTATAAACCTTCCACCCATCACTGTGTTCGGTCCTGCTGCTCAGCCTGTCTTCCGAGGTCCCTGTGCAGAAAGGCCAAACCTGGGTGGCCCCTCACTACAGACGTCCTCCCGCTCCACCCACCCCCAGGAGATGGAGAAAGGATCCACTTACTATGAGGACAGCCGCAATGGGGATGGCCGTGTTCATGAAAACTGCGGAGGAAGCACAAGGGTGAGTTAGTGGGAGGAACAAGACAGATACACAGGAAGATGCCCAGGATGGCCCAGAGCAGTGCAGCCTGGGCGGTCCAGCCTGCGGGGTGGAGCTGGGGTGGGCAGGGGCGGAACACCAGCCCTGTGGCACCTTCAGCTCCATACTCCATACCCTGTTTCCCTTGGGACTCTTATCCCTGGCCCCGTCTCTGGGGTTTAAGCCTTTAAGTCATGCCGTGTGGACAGGGTGAGGTTAGCCCTATGGGAAAGTGGTGGGGAAAGGATTGGGGAGTTGGCTGCCTGTGGCCAACTATGAGGTCAGTAGCATGTGTTTCTTGGGGCCACCAAGCTGCTACTCTTTCCTCTGCCTTTGGCTCCTGTATCTCCCCAAGCCAGGCTCTCTGTGAAGCTTAGAGGCTTCCTATCCCCCATGGCTCTTGGGAAGGATTTCAAACTCACTCACACTGAGGTATTAGTAACTAAGGACAGCTTAGTGCAGGATGTCCCTTAGAGTCCATGCCCAGGTGGGGCAGCTGGTTTGCTGCAACAGAGGCTCCCTCCTTATTCTGTCAAAAGTGTGGCCCTCAGATCCTTCATGCAAACTCCAGAGAGCAAAGAGAGCTGGACTTGAAATCAGAGAAGCATGGAGTCCCTGTTACTTAAGCTTGGCATGTCATCTACCTTCCCTGTGCCTCAGGTTTCTCACCTGATTTTTGTAAACTTGTACTTACTTGTTCACATACCCCAGCTCTTTCCAAGGTCAGAGGGGATGATGTAAGTAACAGGCTCTGTGAGTCCTAAGTGCTGCCTGAATGTCACACCTCATGGGCTACTAGCTTAGCCCTGCTCCACAGGTCACCTCTGCTCTGTCCCCAGGTGTGAGAGCCCTGACCCAAGGCCTGAACATCCAGAGAGAGCAGCCCCCTGCAGTAAGAGGTAATCGTCCCAGCTGCCACCTTCCCATCTCATCCTCCTTCTTTCAAGGGTCCTCTCCAGGCCAGCCCAGAGAGGAGTCTGGTTCTGTAATTAGCCTAATTAAAGCAGAAGGACCAGGAGTCAGGAGCCAGGAGCCAGAGGCCAAGGGCTCAGCCTGTGCACATGGCCCCTGTCTAATGAATAGTGAAGTCTTTTGATACTCCGAAGAAGTTCAGATGGTCAACAGAGATCCAAGAAACTGACTGCCCACTTACTCCAAGAATCCTGCACCACCTAGTACATACAAAGTATATGCTGGAGATATGACCCCAACTACAGGGAACCCCAATTGGGTGGAAGGACATGGCCTCTGCTCTTAGGGGGCTCCCAGTCTGAGGAGGGAGACAGGAACTATGCTCCTAGGAAGCCCAAAATATGATGGAGAGGCAGAGAACATGTCCCTAGAAAGTTCCCAAGCAGATAGGAAAGACATTATCCCCATCCTTGGGGAATTCCTAATCTGATGGGGGAGACAAGGCACCTGCCATTGGAGAGCTCCCAGGCTCGTGGAGAATACAGGCTGGAGCACTTTCAGCACTGCTAATCTCTCTGCCCATACAGCTTTTATCAATATCAATATCACACATGACTGTGCTTTAACTGCACCTCCTGATGAAGGCTGGATGGTCTCCAGGTACCCACCACAATGCCACAGCCCTCCCACATAGTTCCTGGCAGGCAGCGGTATAAGCATTATTGGTTTTCCCGCATAAGGGACCCAGATCTGGGACACAGGACATAGTGAGGCCACCACTGGCCGGGAAGAAGGAGAGGGAGCAGGTCACCCATCAGGTCTGGGTGGGCATCACCACCTACATAATTCTAAACACGAGGCAGCCTTGCCCATCCCTGCTAGGGCCAGTTATTCCAGGGAGCTGCCTCAGCAGGGGCCTCTCTTGTGCTCCTTTCCAGCCCCACAGATAACCAATGAGGAGGGGCTCAAGCTACGGGCGGCACCTGTGCACCAGCCCTCAGCCCCCTGCTCCAGGCCAAGACCCCTCTCTCACATTCTAGGGCTCGACTCCCAGCTAAAGAACAGGCTGCGAGTTGGATTGCAAATTGGTACAACTGTCTTGGAAAGCAATCTAGTGCTTTATGGCTAGAGCCACACAGAAGTTCAGACCTTCTGATCCTATAATCTATCTCCTGGGAATTTATCCTGAATAATCATTCAAGGGAAGCACAAAGCTATCAGCAAGATGGTGGTGGCTACAGCACTATCCGTCACAGCAAAACAAAACCACAACCACAGCAACAAACCACCCAAAATGAAACAAATTAGAAACATCCAACAGGAGGGGGGCTGTTTCAGTAAATGATGGTACGTCAACTCTCTGGGAGATTTTTTTAGTCAGAAAACGTGAGATAATTGACATTTTAGCATGTTTTCCCTGGTCATGATTTTTTAAAATTTGTATATTTTTTCTATTTTGTTGTCTTTATTCTTGTAGCCGCCTGAACTCCTTTGAGGAACGAGATAGGCTGTAAATAAATTACCAAATGAACATTCCAAAGCTGATGCAGCAACATGGGGCATGCTTCTGATATAATTAATTTTTGTTCTGCGTGGCTGTTGTATGGAGACACTAAAGAATGAAAATGTGACTTTCTATTTCCCTCCCTGTCCCCTGCCTCTGTGCAGGGAGTTCCGGGTCCCCTTTGGGTGGGGATGGGGGTAGGGGAGCAGAATCACCAGTGGCTTGTGTTTTAAAGGCCTCTCTGAAGATCATCCCATTGGGTCCTGGGGTGGAAGCGGCTGGGCCTGGGATGCCAGTGCCGGAGACTGAGAGGTGTGGGGGTGCTACAGGCCCTGGCACCTCTCTGAGCACGGCAGGTGGCCCTGTGCCCTAGCTGGGGCTGGGGCGGGGGGGCAGGGAGCTGAGCATCCAGCTGTTGTGGGCAGAAGACGTGAGGCCTTGCCCCCACTTTCCAATCTGTAAGATTCTATGGTGGTGCGGGGGGAGGGGTGAGAAATATGGCCAAGAATAAATTTCTCTCCAACATGGGCACGTGACTCACCTTGATTTGATTTGGAAAAAACAAAAACAAAATAATGAAGAACATGACAATGCTCAAATCTTGAATATTAGGGAACAAGAAATACATTAAATAATGTTAAGTGGAACAGAAGATTCCAGATCTCCTTGTGTAAGTGTGATGCTGCTATGGAAAAGTTTAGTTGTGTGTAGGCAGGTCTGAAAGGCTGCCATCAAAAGTGAAAGCCCTTCTGTATGGTTCAGAGACATGGGTGTTTTTTAAATCCCCTCCAAAAATTTCCTTTAAGAGTTATTCATTCAAAACTTATTTTTTGAGGGTCTCCCCACTCCAGGCATCATGCTGGGTTCTAGGGGATACAGTACTGAACGATTGTGTCAGCTTTTCATCCCCTCCTTCTGCCCCAAACAAAACAAAACAACAAATCAACAAACCAGAGTAGGGCTCAGATCACCCACACTCCCGGCTTTGCCCAAGGAATGCTGTCTGGCCTTGTGGGCGCCAGCCTGGCATTACAATACCAGGAGCTTTCCATTTCCACAAGCATCGACAAATATTTCAGAAGCCAGGGAGGCACAGCCAGCCATTTGTACCTCTGGTTAACTTCAGCTTTGATGCATGCAGAGGGCCAGGGGAGGGGCGTGCAGGCTCACAGCCTGGGCCTAACTGCAAGTTGCACCTGCAGGAGAGGAAATGTATTACTTCCACAGGGCTATCTCCCCTTCAGTCCAGTAGTCAGCAGAGTCAACAGAGGGGGAAGCAAATCAGGTTACCGGTGTGTTTGCTGCTGGCAGCTGAGGAAGTGCGCGGGAGGCCCCACAGTCAGGCTAATTTTGGTCTCCTTAACTGATGAGAATAGGCTCTCTCTGAGCCACCCTCCCCACCAAACCAGGCCAGGATGTGCATAAGCAACCCACTGTGGCTGCACCAACCAGCGGAAGGAAGGGCAGATATTGAGGAAGAATTTCAGAGAAGCTGGAGAAGGAAGGGGGCCCAGGTCTCGAGGTCACCTTCTCTCCCTACGCTGGCTCCACCGAGCCAGCCTCCACTGAGGAGGATGGAAGGAGAGCAAGACTTGCAAAGAAAAGCCAGGCCCTGGGTTGTGCGCCCTGTGAATGGGGCTCACCAGCACCATCCTGCTCACCCCCGATCCCCCATTGATGGCTGAGTTGGGTGTTTTGGTTTACTGTCTTTTTGTTTTTCAGGATGCAGCATGAGGCCAGTCACACTCATCCCCACCAGACTGTGGTTTCAACTCAACAAGGAAGAGGGAAGAGCTCTGAGCCCAGAATAATGAAAGAGATGCAAACTCATCTTCTTTTACTTAAACTTCTTCCATGGCTCCCCCTGCCTCAGGAGAAAACCCAGGGGCCTGAACACAGCACCCAAGGTCCTGCATGGGCTGGTCTTGTTATCCTCTTCTCATCAAGTTACGTCTAGTCTTGAGCACACCACTGTCCTTCTCGCTCCTAGGCCTTTGTGCCTGGGGCACTCCTCCCCTCATCTGGCTAACTCATGGTCATCCTTTGGCAATTAGCTACAGGCTTCGCCTCTGGCAGGACTTTCCTGACACCCAGTGCTTCTAAGACTAGGTTGGGTACAACTCATAACTCTGTGGGCGCCCAGAATACCCCTTTCTGTTTCTGTCACTCATGACACTATTCCATGTCCAGCTTTGTGAGTAGACCACAACCAACCTGTGGGCTGGGACTGACATGTGTTCTCCCACTGCATCCCCAGTGCCTAGCACAGTGTCTGGCACAAAGAAGGTGCTCAGTAGATACTTGTTAAAGAAGTGAATGAAATAAACAAATGACCCAGGGCAGGGTGAGTAACACAAAAGAGAAAGACGGATATTGGGAACTGACCGTGTGGTTCTGACCACATGCACAGCCACTGTTCACGGGCTTGGTCAGTCTCCCACAAGGCTGGGAGGGCCAGGGCCATGCCTGCCTCCTCTTTAATATCCAGGCCTTTAGTACAGCCTGGCACCAAGAGAGGGCTCTAGGATGAGTGCTGCACAAAGGACAGAATGAACTGGCAGCATATTGGGTGTTCGACCAGTACGACCTAGGACCCCCCCTTTGTCACCTCTGCAAAGCTTGTCCTCAGATAGAGGAAGCACCTGGAGTTATGCTGCTCTGCAAGGAAAGAAGGATTGAACTGACCTCTACAGGGAATGGCCACAACATCTGCCTCCAGCTTCCTCCCACTTTGTCTTCTGTTCACTGAAATCCTATCATCTTGCAAGGTGTAGCCCAGGGGGCCCCACATGGATCTCTGTGTGAACTCCTGGCCCACACGGGCCTCCTTCTCTATGCTCTGCCATTTACTGGCTGAGGACTTTATCGAGTTATTTACTTCACTGAGCCTCAGTCCTCTCTGCTGTAAAATGGAACAATAGAGCAACACACCCCACCAAGTTGTTATGAGGACTAAGTGCAGTCGGGCTTGCCAGGCAGCCAGCGCAGAGCTGGACACATGGTTTTGTGCTTGCTGCCACACTGTTCTGTGCACATTAGCCCTGACTTCTCAGCAGAGCACAAACTCCTTGAGAACGGGGAGCACATCTTGTCCCTTGCCTCCTTCCTGGTGCTTAGCACAGGGTGGGGCACATGGATGGGGCTCACTCAACACCCATTGAGTAACTTACATCTCTATTTTTCTTCAAGAGGAAATATTGATTCCAGATTTTGATGTTGGGGACACTGGACCCATTTCCTTTTTAGTCCACCAGCTCAGGACTCCATACACAGAAGCCCTCAGTGACACTCATGGTGAGACCATCAGATAGCATGTCAGAGGCAATCTTGCCTGGCTGGCAGTCTGATGGCCTGGCGTGCTGATGGCCAGACTGAAAGCCCAGCAGGCATCACCAGGATGGGCCCCATCTGGAAATGTGACTCGGCAGCTCCTCTGCAGTGTCCAGACCCCATGACTGGCGCCAGGGGTGGGAACAAGAGATGCCCCATTACCTCATGCCTAATGACCTGTGTCTTGAGCCCTGGTAACAGAAGGCAGGAAGTCCAGGAGGAGGTAAATGAAATGCACTCATATGCCTGTAGCCAGGAGGTGCCCTCATCCTGCCACCCGTCTCCCTCCTCCTCCCACTGCAGACTCTCACATCCCAGGAAGGGCAAACACACTGAGCAAACAGCACTTGGCTTTCAAAGCTCTCCCTGAGCCTCTTCCCTTCCCCTTCCCCACTCCTCTCTTCCAGGGACCAACCTGGGCTCCTCTGTTTATCTGTCTAGGTCGCTTGGACAGGTGAGGGGCCCTGGGCAGGCTCCTGCTTGGCTCCAAAGCCCCTTACTTTTCCCAGAGTCATCTCAGCTCTTGACAGCATGTCCCTAGGTCCTCCCGGCCCCAGGCCCATCACAAAGCGATGGCTTGTCTTCTGAGGGCCCCATGGGACAAGGAATTAGGCTAGCCTGGACACTTAGGCATCTTATGACATTGTTTACATAGGGAAACATATCCCAGGTTGCAGTTTGGAATGCTGGAAATGAGTAAACATCTCCTAGGAGCAGTCAGAGTAGCTGCCACCTGCCCCCAGCTACATGACCTGAGGCTGCCCCCACTCTGCTGCCTGCTGTGCCAGGAATCTTGGGGACCCATGTCCTTGCTGCTTCTTTTCCCTCTCTCCATCTCAGCAATGGCTGGTCTGCCCTACCCACCCTGCCATGTCATTGCTGGGAGAGGAAGTCCCCTAGCCATTGGGAGAAGCCCTCTCCTATCCCAGCAGCTGTTCCCACTGCTGGGAACTGTCTGTGACGCTGGGGGCTGCACACAAGTGTGGGGCTACTGTTCATGTAACCAGCCCCCGGGGGCAGGCAGGCTGAGCTGACAGAGAGAAGGCTGAAGAGGGCCTGGGGCTGGGGACACTGGCTTTTCTGAGCTCCCAGATGTTCCTTCCCAACTTCCCCTGTCTACAGACTGCTCAGCCTGAGTCAGGGATGAGGATAAAGGAGACCGAGTGGGAACTGGGAGTGTCTTGGTGAGGAATCCAGCAAGCAATGGCTGCCTGACACGCTCACAGCTCCCTTCTAGAAAGTCCGATCCTAGTAGGACTTCCTGCATAAAGACACCGTGACTTGTGCCACGTATGGTGGATGGTTTAGCCACTAGACTGGAGCAGGGTCCCAGCCTGAGGCATAGGACACCATGGTCTGGCTAGACATGGGGACGCTGGTGGACACCTGGGGTGCTCAGTGCCAGCCTCACCCTATGAGGACCCTCATCCAGGATGGTGGCCCCCTGGCCCTGTCAGGCCCTCTAGGCAGCACGAATGCCAGGACACACAGACGACCTGAGCCACCATCTCACTCTCGATGAGGCTTGCTATACAGTCCTAACTGGGAGATATTCCCAGCACAGCCTCCATTATCGTCCCCCTCCTGCCACCCCCACAAGGGTGTCTGTTCCAGGCACACCAAAAGAATGAATTTTAGTTGGGGAGGTGGTCAGTAGCCTCTCCTAATTTCCTCCCCTATTTTCCACGCCTGTCAGAGCCTGTTCTATGTTGTTTCTCTTCTAAGAGAAAATAGCCTCACAATGGTGCCCCATGGTGTCCCAAGTCTTCTTCACCCTACATAGGTCCCCAACTCTTTGTGGAAAATAGCATAGGCCACAAGTTACGAGACTTTGGAGGATCTCGTCTGAGCCATGCTACTAATCTCAGGAATGACCTCAGGAACACACTCCCCTCTGGGCCTCAATTTCCCATCTGTAAAATGGTTCTCTCAACATGCAGAAGGCATTTTTCATTTATTCTCCTTGCCACATTCTGTGTAATTCCCACAGATCTGTCTTCTAATTCACAGATTCTCTCTTCAGCTATGCTAATTCATTTAACTTGTACACCAAGGTGGTTTGGGTTTCTTTTTTGTTTTTTCTCTCCAAGAGCTTCCACTTGGCCCTACTTACCATGATGGCTCTTAAACTGGACAGGTCAAGGAACTAGGGTGGGGTTTGCCAGCTGCTAAATACCTACATCCCAATTATGCCCTTGGGAAGTATCCACCATGGGGTGAATCCACGGATCCATGAGACCAAGTGTGACATAAACTTGGGCCAGGACTCCAGGGATCACCTGACTGCCATAAGCCCTTACTCCGTCCAGGTGACTACTGTTCTCTGAATTAATTTCAATAACTAAAATGTTAACTTCTAGATTCTTTTGGATCTTTCCCCTTAATACTTTCCTGTATTGCCTTGTGGGTTTTATACCTTCTTTAGCTCTTTAATTATTTAAAATATGCTTATTTTATTATCTCTTTTGGATTATTCTATCATCTCCAGGTATTGAGGGACTAATTCTCCTATTTTTGGCACTTTGGTGGTTCATTTTCCTCTTGTGGATTTTTATTCCTCATTAGCTCATTGTTCAGTGGGGTGTTCAACAGGAGTGTTTGCCATACGAGTCCCATATTCTTTGTACAGTGGTTTTAATATGTGTGTCTGCTGGGATCCTAGGAGTCTGACCAGTTTTGGCCTTTTTTTCCCCTTTGGCTTGGAGTTCCCAAACCACTTGCTTGATATAAATTAGTCCTGACACCTGTGAGTACCTTAAGTTTGGGCTTCTGATCTTTAAGGATAACTAATCTTTTCCTTTTGTATGGCCCCAGGTGGATGGAAGCTTCCTCATGGCTTCCCAGGGTAGTGGCAACTTTGTCTGACTTCCTGAAAACTCCTCACACTTAGGAGAATTTGAAACTGTTGGTCATTTATTTGCTTACTGCTGCCTGTCAGTAATGTATCAGCTCCATGAGGAAGGAGACCTCATCTCTCCTTCTCACTGCTGTATTCTGAGGGCCGGCACAGCGCCTAGCACATAGCAGGCTCGCGATACATGTTTGCTGGATAAACGAATGAAGAATACTGGGGCCCCCCCCGGGTCGGATAATCCCAAAGCCTCCCTGCGTCTGTTACCCCCACCCCCTCACCCAAGCCCTGACACCCTCTCCTTGTATGTAGGCAGCAGCCCCGGGGCTGGCTGCTTGGGGAGAACTCACTGGAGATGGAGGTGTAGATGGCAAAGGCCCTGAGGCTGGTCATTTCCTTCCTGCGGGTCTCCTCCACCCGCGCGCGGAAGATGTTCTCCCAGGCATACAGCTTGAGCAGCTTGATGCCGCGAAGCATCTCGTTGGTCTGCTTCAGCCTCTCATTGGAATACTCCTGCAAGGGCCCCGGAGTCAGAGAGGAGGTTCCTCTGCCCCCACCCCACCCAAGAGGAAGGCCCCAGTCAATGCCCTCACCACCCTGCCCGGCTCCCCGCCCTCTCCATTAACTCCTTTTCAAGGACAAAGAAGCTGAGGCCTGGACAGGTAAGTGCTACTCAAGGTCAGTGACAGCAGTGGGTGTGAGGGAAAAGACCCGCACCTGTGAAGGGAGGGGGCAGGTGGACACAGGGAAGGATGGGAAAAGGGAACGTGCACACCCCTGGACACTCACCAGCGTGCTCCGCTGGGCCTGGGAGAGTTTGGTGGCCACAAAGTACTGGACAGGAGCCAGCAGAATGATGACAGCTGCTCCAATTAAGGCGCTGACTCCGAGGATGTAGTACAGGAGAATCACACCCACGATGATCTGAGGAAGGGGTTGTGAGGATGAGTTCCCTTTGACCTGGCGGCTGCCCCCCTGGGGGTGTTGGCAAAATCCCTCCTTTCCCCACGGTGGGACATGCCTTGGTGCCCAGGTTTCCAAATTGTCTTGGGGAGAGGGTGCAGGGAAGGAGAAGTGACAAAGCAATTTCAGCAGGATGGGCTGACACGATGGGCTCTCACGCAGCAGAGAGTTTCTGGGCCGGTAACTAATTGCATTTATCTGCAAGGCTGGCTGAAGCCTTAACTCTCTCCAAGTCTCCTTTCCAGATAGAAGTCTCAGAGCTGAGACTGCACAATGAGTGTGACAGCACCTTTTGTTCTGTTCACTGCCTATCAAGGCTGACATTCCACTCTCACTGGAGAAAAGCCATGCATGAACAAAGGGGCAACATTGCTGCATCCATGCCAGACAAAACCAGCCCAGGGTTTTGCTTTTCATTCTTATGCTCCTGGCGTCTTTAATGTTTTAATGAATCTAGCAGGTATTCTCTGAGAATTAATTCTGCTTCTAGCTTTATGTAAATGACCGTCTACTTCTGAATATTTATGAGAAGTGTAAATTGCTCTTGCCAGTCTCCAAAGCACCAAGGTGACAGTTTCTCAGGTTGTCTTCAAAGGCAGGCACCTCTAAATACAGAGTTTACTCTCAAAGAACAGATGTGCTGGCTTCCTCAGTGGAAAAAAGAAGTGGGATAAAGGGTGCCTGGCCTGGCCCCACAGTCCCTGAGCCCTGCACCAGATCGGCATTAAGCTCCCTGCACCGCCTCAAGGACAGAGGAGTAGGTGGGAGGCACCATAATTTCCGCTAATCACAGAAAGCCTCCTGCATTAGCAGGTATCTTAGAGGCTGGGAAGTGGTCCCTCACCACCTGCCTCTCAGTGCTTAGTGGATGGGCAGAGGACCACTCTAGGAGATGAAGACCACTTCTACCCCTGCGCCTGCTCCCGCCACACTTGTGCACAGTTATCCCTGGCATTAGCTGCGCTGCATATGGAGGCAATCAGGGTGTTCTGCAGCCAGCTTGGCTTGTGCCGGACTCCCAGGATGCCCCACCATCACTAACAGGGCACTTTGGGGAGCAGCACCTGCACCCACACCACTGCCAAGGGACTGGCAGTGGCTGGGATTGAAGGTGGGGATGCAGCTGCTACTGCTCCCAGGCTCCCCCTTGTGCTCCCCCCTTCCCGTGTGCTCCCCAGACTCCTTGGCCATTCCTCTCTTCTGCACGGGTCTGAATGGCCCTCATGGGGGAGAATATCAGAAATTAGGGATTCTGGGTGTGCAAAGCAAATGTGAGAAAGAAAAGGGCCATTTTGTCTCCTACTCACAGATTAGGAAAGCAGTCTAGTGCAGTAGAGAGATCACAGTCCCTGGAGCCTGTGGCCCTGAGTTTGAAGGCAGCCCAAGTACTTAGCTGTGCGATCTTGGGCAAGTTACTTAACCTCTCTGAGTCTCAGCTTCCTCATCTCTAAAATGGTGATCATGATGCCCTCTTTGCAGGACTGTCATGAATATTAAATGAACCTCTATAATAAGCACCTAGAATAGTGCCTGGCATATAGCTGGAGATCAATACAAGGTGGCTAACCCTCCTTAAAAACAAACAAACAAACAAGTCTCATAGGAACCCTCTCAGGAGAGAACTGCAGAAAGGAGATATGTGGGTAAGATGCTGCTACTGGTTTACTGGGTGGCCCAGGGTCCAGCCCCTGCCCTCTCTGGGCCTCTGATGCCCATGAGATTAGGAAACACAAAGGTGTCCACTTTGGCCAAGTTCCTTAACTTAGTGCCCTTGATAAACTTCAGGAAGGGCCATGAAGCAGCTGAAATTGTAGGCAAAATGTGTGAACAAGTATTTGTTTTTTCTAAGAAATTTTCATTATATTTTCAAAAGTTATGTATAGATTAGTGGTCACCTAGGTCTGGGGGCAGGGACAAGGAGTGATTGCCAATGTATATGGGCTTCTTTTTTGAGGTAATGAAAATTTCTAAATTTGTGATGATGGTTACACAATCCTGTGAATATACTAAAACCCACTGAACTGTACACTTTAAATGGGTGAATTATATATATATATGAAGTGCATATGTGACCAAAAAAAGATTATGAACCAGGGAGAGCCCTCAGGGCTTACACAGGAATGGGGCTTCTGCGCTAATTTCAATATTACAGAAAGCCTCATGTGCCCTGTAGCTAACCAGGATCCCGACCTGGTCAAGTTTCTTTGCCAGGGGGCTGGAATTGTATCAATTCCTGGTAGTTGAGCTCTTGAGCGCTGATCAAATCTATAAGTGACAAAAGTATGGTCTTTGGTGAATTAAAAACAGAAAACCAAATGGCACTTCATGATAAATAAGCAAAGGAAAGTAATCATTGGAGATAAAAATCCCTCCCCTCCCCACCCCAAGTGTTGTGAAGGTTAAATTACACAAGTGAGAGGGGTGGGGACAGGGCCAGGCACAGGGCGGGGGTTATTACTTCATACTAGTTAGTACTATTATTAATGATGCATGTGCAAAAAACACTATAAGTACTAGGAAGGATAGTAATGCAGCAGGTTTGGTAGACAAAATTGTACGAAATAGGCTTTTCAAGGGGACACAACAGAAAGAGTCTTATAAACTTTCGAGTGCTGTGTACATGTTAGCATCATCCCAAGCTGTCTCTCTCTGTACCAGGCCCTCACAGCCTGAAGTTTTAACTAATAAGAGCAGCATGGTCAGAAATATTTGTTTTTCATGGTTTTTAAAAAATTTTTTAGGGACGGGGTCTCACTATGTTGCCCAGGCGGGACTTGAACTCCCATGCTCAAGCAATTCTCCTATCTCAGCCTCCTAAGTAGCTGAGACTACAGGGGTGTGCCACTGCACCCAGTTTAGAAAGGGTCTTGTGGAAAAAAGGCTGGTTGGTGACTTTATTATTAATAGATTAGCACTCCAGGCCTTTCTGTAGTTTTTGCAGTCATTGATCTGTTTTGGTGGTGGTGGGGTGGGACCAGCCTGAGAGTGGGTAGGTGGTAATGGGTGGTGGCATGTATGGCTGTTTCTGTAAAAAAGAACATCAGATTCCCTACATCCCCATCTTACCTAGTTGTCTCCCTGTGTGAGCCCCACCTCCTATGTCCCTTTAATATCTTTTAATTCTAAGACTGATAAAGAAGACTGATAAAAATCACTTGAGATTAAGGTTTATGAAATCTGCATCCCAAGGAGCAATGGATTCTGGTTGGAAAAGTCTCACTTACACCAAACGTCTGCAAATTAGAGGGAACTGATACTTACTAAGTGACCACTCTGCTGGGCACTCTGCTTGGTGCTGTACTTACCCTATCTAACTGAAGTGTCACAGCAACTCCAGAGAGTAGGCATCATCCCCATTTCATAGATGAGAAAACCGAGGCCCAGAGAGGGTAAGTGTTTGAATCAGCCTGTCTCACCCAGGTCCAGGCACTTTCTGCTACACCAGGAAGTCCCTGTGAAACCTGCTGGCTCTCTGGGAATGGGTCTGGGATTTTGGCTTCTGGTCTGAGCACCAGAGTGCTAAGACTCACTCCCAGGCACAGGACTGGGGTCGGACTCCATGGTGGAAGAGCTCCGGATGGGAGACAGAGTAACAAGGCCAGGGGTCAGGTTAACCATGCTGAGGATTCTCCTACTATTGTCGGGGGTGGGGAATGTGCTTCCTCCTGAGCCAGCCCCAAAGATTGTCTGGCTTTTAAAAATACCATGTTTTTGATGTCCATGCTTATTGGAGAGTTCAGAAATGCATAAAGAAAATAAAAATCACTCGTAATCCCACCATGTGCCCTTCCAGTTCTTTTTTCTGTGTGAATCTCTGCAAATGTATATATACATTTCAATTTAGTAGTAATCATACAGCATGTACTAATTTGTAACTTACTCTTTTTGCTTAAAAAAATACATCATTAACACTTTTTTTAAAGTTTTTTTTTTTGTTGTGGTTTGTTTGGTTTTTTTTTTGAGACAGGGTTTCGCTCTGTTGCCTGGGCTAGAGTGCAGTGGTATTGTCGCAGCTCACTGCAACCTCAAATTCCTGGGCTCAGCAATACTCCTGCTTCAGCCTCCTGAGTAGCTGTAACTACAGGCGTGTGCCACCACGCCTGGCTAATTTTTTAATTTTTTGTAGAGACAGGGTCTTGCTATGTTGCTCAGGCTGGTCTTGAACTCTTGGGCTCAAGCAATCCTCCTGTCTCGGCCTCCCAAAGTGTTGGGATTATTGTTGTGAGCCACTGTGCTCAGCCATGAACACTTTTCAATGTTAATTAAGTATTTTGCTTCAACATAACTTTTAACATCTGCAAAAGTGTTCCATGTATTACTATTCTATAGTGTGTAAAGTTGGCTGCATTTTTAAAGTCTTAACGATATTGCCTTCTCTGGTAATCAAGAGAGATAACTAGGCTTCTTGCAGAATATAGGACAGTATAGAGACCCAGGGGTACACCCCATGGAGACCCCAAGAGGGTGGAAGGTACACACAAACGTAGAATGGAAGATGGTGAGCTCTAGTCACTGCACACGGACCAGCAGATTCTGGTTTTGTGTCCTGCTGCCACCCCCTGTCCCCGCCTCCCCAGCACACGTCTGGTACCTGTACTGGCATAGCCCAAAGGTTTGGGCACAAGAAGAAAAACCACATGAGCTGGTTGGTGTCGATGGCAACCAGGTTACAGATCTGCCCAGCAGTCATGTCCCCCATGGACAGGTTGGCGGTGGACAGGTGCATAATTTTATTGTAAATCTTGGTCTAGAAAGGAGAGCAGAGTGTTTTACATTTGTCATCATCATCATCATCTTAATCACCACCCCAGATGCCACATGTCTACAACGTGCCAGGGGCTTCTCAGACATCCGCCATGGAGCCCTAGAGCAGCTCTGTAAGGGGGAGCTGTATCACTGTCCCAATTTTACAAATGAGGTAGCTAAGGCTCAGAGAGGTAAAGGGCTTTGTTACAGATCCAGTAAGTCAGGGAGGCAGCATTCAAATGAGGAATCCATGCCAGCACGGCAAGTTACTTCCCCAGCAAGTGAGGCCTCTCCCTGGGGGACAGGACTTAATTAGTTCTTAAATCTTCAAAGCAGATCTTCATGTCCTGCCAGTTGTATTCTTGATTTACCTCTGGCCAATGGAGAGCACATTTCAGAGCCATAAAAATGATGAATTGGGGGCAGCTGTCTGTTTTAAAGTGGCCATCTCCAACCTGGGGAGGGATAGGGTTAGGTATGCTCTGGGACCAGGTCCTGTCATAATTGAGCCCTGAAACAAAACAAGGGTTCGGCTTCCAAAGGTCGGATGAGTGACACATCCTCAAGCATCGGTCAGCCCCAGTACCATCCCAGGAGTCCAGCCACCGATGGCCTTCTGGGCGCAGACAGGGAACAGCCATGGTAATGACTGCCCCTGAGCTCTAAACCTGAAAGCTTTATGTGCAGAGTGCTTGTGCCTCCCAGAAAGATCGCAATTTTTAGGCCATGTGCACTTGAACTAGGAAAAATGCATTCCTGACTTAAATGTCCTAGGGATGCCTGCTCTTGAATGAAATACTATTGTGCACTCTGTTGTAAGGTAGATGACCGGCCCTTAATTCATCTTTTGTGTAAACCCAGGCTTTTTTGTGGATCTGGGTTTCTTAAAGCATGAACGTATTCTATGTCTTTCTGTGAGTATATATACACCAGGGTTTCAAATAATAGCAATGATATTTTTTGACAAATCTATGCACCTTCTAGGTTATGTGAAATCAGGCTTCAAAAGATAATCACTTAGTTTCAGTGAAGTAGGAACACAGAGTAATCTACAGATAACACATTATTAAGTAAAGACCAGTATACATGGAAGTGCACAACTGACTGATGGCTAGTATATTGTTTTAAAAATTATGCATATAATTCAGGAATTTTGCTTAATAACTTTTCATGCAAAAAGTGTGGTTATTTTCAAACTCACAAGGAGACGGACTCTCATCTATAAGGGTAAATTTGCTGTAAATAATTTTCTGGAAATGTCTGAAAAGAAGAAAGTTTTATTTTCTTTATTTGTTTCCATAATTAGTGCTAGTATTTCATTTTTGTGGCATAGTAATTAATCTCACATTAATGTAAAAGATTAAAACAGTTTAATAAAAACAATTACATGCTAACACATTAAAAAAACTTTTTTTGGCTCTTTTAGTGTAATTGGAAAATACTGGGCTGGTATGTGATTTATGACATACAAATAGTAAGTAGATTTAATTACAAAACTGTCCAACCACAACATTGGCTGTTTGTGGTCATGCATGTCTGCCTGTCACTGGAAGGGTCTGAGCAGAGGCTGGGATTTTTGGAGAGGTTTTCTGAATGGAGCAACTATTTGGTTTCTCCTAGCTCTGGGGCCCCATGAATCTTAGATGGTCTTGGGTTTTCCTGGCCTCTTTCCACCATTGTCACATGATGACATCCCTGAGGAAGTGCTTTGCTTTCCCAGTGAAAAACCACTGGGGATGGCCAGTGTTGTCATATACAGCTGCACAGGTTGTGCACTACACAACTTCTGGGGACACCATTTACATGGACTATCCCAAGATAGCCAGAGTTTGGACCCTGACACTCTCCCCAGCCCAAGCTATACCCTTCTCCTCTCAGTCCCTTTTTTGTAAAGCCTCTGATCCTGGTTCCCACACAACCAGCCAATGTAAATGATTCTAAGGAACAGTTTTGAAAAATGAGGTAGCTTTGGGATTTTGCCAAAACTTCATGAAAATCACTGGGTATGGCAGAATCTGCTAGATATTCCCCAATGTCCATTCTCCCCTTTGTGCAGAGAATTTCTACCATGGCATACATGGCTGTCAAGAATAAAGACCATACTTTCTAGCCTCTCTAGATGTGGCCATCTGGCCAATTTCTCACCAATAGGATGGGAGAGGGCATGTGCAATTTCTGCATTATGATTTTAAAAGAAAGCAGCATTCTTTCCTCTTGTCCCTTCTTTCTTCTTGCTGACTTAAATGTAGACATCATAGTGGCAGTTTCAATAGCCATGGTACCATGGCTATTGAGACAAAAGTCATGTAAGAAGGCTGGCAAAGCAACATTATAAAAGAAGCCAGGTCTCTGATGATTGTGGAGCTGCTATGTCACCCCTGACTCTATGTGAAAAATAAACAAACTTCTATTTAAACTACTCTCATACAGAGTCTCTCTATTCCAATAGTTGAACCAAGATTCTAATGAAAACTCTGGGACTTAGACAACTCTCATCACCACCTTCTTCAAAGGGGCCCTGAACACTCCCTAACTTTGCTCACCCTTCCAACAAACTCTAAGAAGGGAGCCACAGAAAGCAGGACCAAGAGCCTAGACCCAGGTGACCTATCAGACCTAAATCGCTCTTATCAGTAACCAAGATTTAAGAGCTCAAATAGATCTCAGAGGCTATCTAGACCTGGTATGTCAAACAGGTTCCTGTTTTTGCACCCAAAGAAGACTTCCTGGCAGCAGAACTCTGGAACGGTATCTAGAGGATTCTAAGGTTGCATTTGTACTCAGCCAGAAAGAGTGGTGTGATCAACTAGTGACGTCTGCCACTTTCAAGGGTGGGGAGGCCCAAGGGCTGGGCAGTTGGCATCTCAGATCTAGTCCAAGGAAGACTCAGAGCTACATTTCCAAAGTCCAGCCCAAGACACTTTCCACTATCCCACACTGCCTTGGCAATGGTTATTGTTTCAAAACACTGTTAAAGGGAAACAAACAATAAATTCACAGAAGAATTATTCTTCAATGTCTGTGAGGATAAATAATGCTCACAGACATTATTCTCAATAATGGTTCTTATTGTGAAGTGGAAAAATAATCATCTAAATACCTGTATTGCTCCTCTCAAGTTAATTCCGGTTTCAATGGCGACATAGTAGGATGCTTGCAGAAATGTCCTTTGCAGTAGGAGGGCAAGGAACAGAAGCACAGCTAAGACGTAGGCATTGGCAAGGAACTCTTGGGATGAGACAAAGTAGACCCCGAGAAATTGTGTCTGTTGGAAAGAGAAGTTCAGAGGTGGCTGTCATTGCCAGCAAAATGACCACCATCAGTACGTATCAGTGTGCCATAATGGCCACGATTACTATATCATACTTGCAAAGCCTTATGCAATTGTTTATGAGTGAAAAATCAGACCGATAAATCCAACTAAACATTCATCTAACTACAGGGAAGGTTGTCTACACCCTCTTCATCTTCCCACTTAGGGGAACAGAACAGGGCCCAGTTCTGATCACCAGGCCCAGAGGAGCACACTCTGAGTGGGACAAGAATAAATAGAGCAAATCACACAAAAGCCAAAACTAGAACTGCTAGAACAAGTCTCGTGATGTATGATCTCTGCTACAGGAACAGAATCAGCAGAGGCCTTGTCCCATGCTCACCAACAGCCTGCTCTGTAGTGACTTCTAGTGGCTCCCGGGGGAGAGCTGGGAGCTCATTGCTTACAATAGACTACAAAGATTACAGACCCAAGCTTGCCAGCCTCTTGGGCTCCCAGGACCTCCTTTTAGCAAGATCTCAGATGATAACTAGTAAAGAAAAACAAACATTTTAATTTTGTTGCTAAAGATACCAGGGAACAACAGCGTGTCTGTTTCCAAATTCAGCATCAATAGCTCCCAGGAAAACTTTGATCTTGGTGAGTCGATCATACCCCAGTAGAGCCACATCCATATTTCCAGGAAGACAGAACTCTCCCCTTTCTCAGACACTGCCCTGAACTGTGCATGCTATTTGGAAGGGTGTGGGAGCTGCTGCAGGGTAAAGTGGGATGGGAACAAAGTGATGAGAAGGAGCCTGCGGGCACATCTGCAACCACGATCAGGGTGACAGGGCCAGGGCTCTCCGTGGATGCCGTTCCCTAGAGTCAGAAACTCCTGGATCTTGGATGTAGGACTTTCTCATGGTAGAAAAGACCTCGCTTCTCTGTTTAACTGAGGATCTCTAAACCAGCCCTCACTGCTCTCTGGAGCTATCTGGTCCTGCTCACCGCTGTCTCTCACTTGCTCTGTGGAACAAGGGTTTCTTCCTACTGGGGACAGCAGGAAGCTGCCACAGGGACACCAGTGAGGGATACATGCAAGACGCTGAGAGGAAGGCCCTACCGATGCCTGGAGCCCCTGACTCTCTCTCCTGTTTGTCAATGTACCGGAGGGAAGAGGTAGAAGAGGGAAGGCAGGGGGTGGGCTAGAAGCAGCAAAATGGACCTTAAAATTCAGCTGACCTTACAGGAGAGGGCGCAGAACTCCATCCTCACAATACCCTAATAAGAAGGGTACCAGTATTAGTCCCACTTCATACATGAGGAAATAGAGTTTCAGTATGGTTAATGGCTGGCCCAAGGTCACACGCTGGTAAGGGGGTAATATGTCAACATGCACCTGCCAAAAACACTACCCCAGACCCACTGTCGAGGTCTCATCCAGCCCTTTATCTCACGTGTCCTATTGTCAGTTAGAGGCTTGTGACTTGTGGGAGATGGAAACATACCCACTTGGCTGGTACTGGGCCAAAATTATGGGCACATGGGTTTAGGAAAACCAGGTCCTGTTTAATATGCCCTGGGGTTCTTCTCTCCCAGTGTCCTCTGCAGAGACTCAGCTCTGCAGAATGAATCTATTATTTTAAAGCAACGAAACATGTCATGAGAACTTATCCCAAAGAAGTAAGTTAACATAAGGCAATGACTATAAGCACAAAAGACATTTATTTGGGGATAGAGCAGGGTGAGAGTGTAAAAACCCACATAAATGTCCAACCAGAGGGAATGAATGGTCAGGTACTTTAAATACTTATGGGAACACTGTGCACCCAAGGCCACTGATCATCGTGAAAGCTCTTGAGCGGCATGGAATGCCACATGGCGCTGTGTTACAGTGGTCAGAAAACACATAGGCTGGATAATGAGGGCTGGAAAAGTCAACTGATCATGTTTGTTGGCTAGACTATGGGTGGTACTTGTTAAGTACTCATCAATATTTATACATTTTTAACAAAGCAACGAATTCTGTTTTTGCAGTTCTAAAGGTGAAAACCTTGACCGCTCTCTCCCCACCACATATATACCCTAGGGTCTGAAAACTACTTCTGAGGATCAAGAATTTTGCGACCTGTTGAAATGAAATTCTCCCTGCAGGTACAAATCATGATGTCATTATTAGATCTCTCTTCAAAAAAGAGACAGTTTAAAAGGGATAGAACCCAGAATAGCTAAATTTTGATTTAGAAATGGGTAGCAACTAGCCAAGAGGCCCGGGGGCTGCCCGATGAAGGCAGGCCCTGGCGAAGTCCAGTGAGGAGAGGGCACTGGGAGTGGGCGTGAGTGAGGGCGCTGGCCAGCACCCTGGAGGCACCACGGCAGGAGAGGAAAGACCTACAACCTGACATGTGGTGGAAAAGAAATGCTTTGGAAGATCATGCCCTAGTTCTGCATTTTCACAAGCTCTCAGGGAAGAAATTGTGTTTGTTTCCTGGGATTTCCCCAGAGTGCTCAGTACATATTTTTAAAGTCATCAATGCATATGATCTTCATGCTCCATGTACTCGCTACATAAGTTACTGCACATTTCCCCATTTGACAGTTGAGGACTGCAGAACCTAAGTGATGCTGAGGTGCACAGAGAAAGTTAGCTGCAGAGGGAGGACTGGAACCCAGGACTCCTGACTCTGAAGTTTGGACCGCCATTGTCCCTGTCTGGCCAGAGGTGTGATCGGAAAGTTCTCCTTCCCTTGTTCTCTGGAGCTTAAAGGAGAGGCGGTCACCTGGGCTCTTGCCTCCTATTTTGGCAGGGGCCAAAAGCGGAGTTGTCCATAGGTCCCAGCCCTGGGAGGCCCTGGGTAAAAACAAGAACTATCTTTGACCACCCACGGACCCTGACTTGACCCTGAGTCCCCCAAGACGGGAAGCTACATTATCTGACCTCTATGTGCTTAGCACCCAGCCCCCTGTTTGACGCCCTGTTTGACCAGGAGACACATGGGAAATGGTTCTGCAGTGAATAATGTACAAGTTACCCTATATTACTGACCCATCCATCCACAGCCATTTGATATGGTGGTTAAGGGCTGGGACTTGGAGGTCAGCCATATCTGAATATGAATCCTGACTCATCATACATTAGCTGTTGTGTCCTTAAATAAGCTCCTCAACCTCTCTGAGCCTCAGTTTCCTCACCTGTAAAATGAGGCTATGAAGGGTTTCTACTTCAGAGATCTGTAGTGAAGTTTCAATGTAACAATGCATGTGAAAAAACAATGCATGTAAGCATAAGCACTTAATATAGGGTAACTTGTACATTACTCATTGCAGAACCATTTCCCATGTGTCTCCTGGGTGTCAAACAGAGGGCTGGATGCTGAGCACACAGAGGTCAGATAATGTAGCTTCTTGTCTTGGGAGACTCAGGGTCAAGTCAGGAAAGAGACAAGGGGTGCTTTGATGATAGAGTCACAGGGTGTTATGGGAGCACAGAGGAGGCAACTAATTCAACCAGGGGAAGGCTTCCTGGAAGAGGTGACATTTGAGCAGAGTCTTGGTGGATGAGGAGGAGTTACTGAAGTGAAGGCAGGTACTCCAGGCCAGAGCAACTGCATGGACATCGTCGTGAAGAGGCTGATCCACACATCGACATCACAAAGTCACAGAAACACCAATGCACATAGTTCATTAAGTCATCCATAGTGATAGCCTTAAATATGGCCTCCCAAATGGGGACACACACACGCACAAAAGACACACCGAGAGACACAGGAACAAACAAAAGAACACACACATAGAACCATAAGCATTTCCTAGGGGAACTCATTCAGAAACAAACACATACACGTTCACAAACCCACACATTTCCCCACTGAGGTTTAGAGGCTGTTTAAAGCTTTGGCCCTCAGATCAAACCCAGACTGTTCTTTCTTTCTCTGGCTCAGCTGGTATCCCAGAGCGTTGCTGGCAGGTTTCATACACCAGCAGTTCTTTATGAATCCAATTCCCTTGCCCTGCAGCCAGATCAGTGGCATTCACAGCAGGTGACAGATTGGGAGTGGGGGTTGGGACAGAGAGGGGCTGGGAGGAGTTAGATCATGAGCAGAGCCCAGCCTGGGTCCCAGCTTTCCCTAGGGAGTGACGGAGGGGACTGGCACATCAAAAGATACGGCAGGTCACAGACACTTTCAGTAACTAAAGAAGAGACATCAGAAACATTCGTCCTTGCAGATACCAAGGGCGATGTCTTTCTTGCCAACTTGAGTATCCTGGAAGGGAAGAGAGGACAGGGCAGCCACTGATGATGAATACACCACGGGTGCACGGCCGTGCTGACTGCAGCAGGATGGATTCAGGCTGGGTAGAAAGAAGGGCTTCCGCACCAGACTGTTAAACACTGCGACATGTAGCTAGGGAGCTTCCTTCTTTGTCATTCATAACGTCCAGAATAGCACCCTGCTCTTTGGATTAGAACTGCTGGGGGGCAGGGAGATGAACCAGACGACCTCAGTAAATGACCCCTTTCTCCCATTTTCTGGGCTCTGAAGCCCAAAGGAGAAATAAGCCATATCCCAGGCAACCACATGATTGAGAGTGTTTTGTTGTGAACACTGGAGACTATATTTACGTTCAACTCTCGTTTCTATGTCGGAAATTTGCTGATTGTATTTGGGCTGCAGAGAACAAATATTAAATCTGATAAGGCCTGCTGCCACTGGCCACTGAGGCAGGGCCATCTGTCTCAGGGATTTGTGTGCTGATAAGTAACTGGGACAAGAGCATTCCAATGAGAGGGCAATAAACTCCAGGGTTTGTGTACAAATAAAGAGAAAAAAATGACAAAGGTAACATTCAGATGAATTAAAATTCTAAGTGTTCTTACCATCTTTTTAGCACATCCTGCCCCAGAGCTCTCTCCTTAGGAGAATCCCACAAGGGTTTTGGGAAATACAGGAAGAAGAGGATGGTGTGGACAAGCTGATAAGGGCTCTGGCCTGTGTCACTTCCCCCTAATATTAACAACTGGCTCCATGCTGCTGCAGGATTGTCAGTGTAGAGTATTCTGGAGTTACCTATGGTCAGACTGTTAAGGTGACACTCCTGTGGACAAGAGAAGCAGCCACCTTCCTCTGTCTTTTTTGGGCCAGGTAAAGTACAGAGGCTCAAAAAGCTAGAAAAGGCCTCAAAAGAAGTCTAAATAAGCAAAAAGAGTCCTTACATTCTTAATTGAAAAGGAAATCTACCCATCTCAGCCTGGCAAACTCCTACTCCTCTGTCAAGACCCCATTCAAATACCCTCTCCTCTGTGAAGTTGTCCATAACCACTAGCTAAGTTAATCTCTCCCTTTTCCCACAAGTTCCTGTAAATACCTCCTAATAGTTATATGTAACACATGGTATAAAAATATTTTATTTAGATTTTTCTCTTCTCCATTGGATTTCAAAGTCCTTGGAGCCAGAGGTGATGGCTTAGTGATAACAGTCAACTTAGCATCATGGTTGTAAACACCCAGACTATGGAGTAAGAGTCTTGGATTCACATCATATGTTACTAACTAGCTGAGAGACCCTGGGGAAAGTTGCTTAACCTTTCTGAGCTTCAAGTTTCTCATCTTTAAAGTGGGGATAAGAATACCCATCTCATGAATTGTATGGTATGTGAATTATATTACAGTAAAGCTATTACAAAAATATACTTACCCCAAACTATAGTTTTAGGGATTAAGTGAGTTAACACATGGATAACTCCTGCACACAGCCAGGTATATATTATGTAGTCAATAAGTGGATGTTATAATGGTTAATAGTCCGTGTTCAGAACCATTGCCTTCACATTCCCACAGCCCAACCCAGGCCTGGCACACAGTAGGGTTCAATAAACATTCGCTGAACAAATCAGATAATAGACTTGGTGTATCTCATATTTCTGAACAAAAATGCTCAGCTGACTAATTATATCTCCAGAAAAATTGATATAAACCTCTGAGGATTAACTGCTATCTGCGATTTTGGAGCTCATGAGATGAATAAACAAGGGGTATCATAAATTATTAAGATCTCTGACTACTAATTCTCTGCATTATTTTTGGACTGTCTGTGGTTAAAATGTTATAATGAAATCCTCACTGGGAAAATAAAACTCTGAGTCTTATTAGGGGGTGAAAAGTTTTCCATTTTGTGGCCATCTAAACCTAAGTGGCTGCAAAGAAAGAGACAAGAGAATACAGTACCTCTCAGCCCCTGAGGTGGAAGTCTCTGAGGTCCAGCTCTAGACACTGGACAAACAAATGCACTTCCTGTGACTTTCTGAGTGACTTAACTGCCAGGAGAGGTATCACGGTGGTGATGGTGTGGTGGGGAGAGCAGGGCACCAGAAAACTCTTGGGGCACATGCTCATCTCCTGGAGTGAGTGTCTGTCGACCAGATGCAGAGCAGCTTCTGGAGGGGGTACTGTGCACATGTGAGGAGCGTGCACTCTCAAACACAACTGAACACCTTCTAGAGGGTGTCTTGCTCTACCCTTGGGGTGGCCTACCTTGGGCTGGAAGACGTGGTTCTCTTTCCCAAGGTGGTCCACGATCCCAAAGATGCACAGGGGCCCAGCAAAGCCCAGCAGGTCGGCCAAGATGCGGAAAGTGCTGCTGAGGACCAGGCGTCTCCCGAAGGCATGGCAGAGTGCTTGCCAGATGGCCCGGGCACCCTGTGTGCTCTGCGCATCCTTCCACTGCCCACAGAGACCCATGGCCAGGTTAGAGTGGCCGAGGGCTCATTCAAGGCAGGGCCCAGCCTCCCAGGATGCCCCGGGCTCCTGCTGCCTGGGGAAACCCAGTGGTCACGTCCTCTGCAAACAGGTGAACTCCAGGAAGAAATCATGGCGTCACCGAGTGTACGGTTGGGTGGGCCTATCAGCACCACTATGGTCTAGATGGGGAAACTGAGGCCAGATGATTGTTCAAGGTGACAGAGCTGGTCAGGGCCTATGTGATGAGCACAGCATGGGGATGAGGGAGTGGCCATGTGCCATACTCACTCATCACCACCTGCCACTGTGTCTTTCTCGGGGTCTCCCCTGTGCTAGGGCAGAAGCAGTGAAGAGCATTGGACTGGGAGTCAGGAGACTGGCTCTGCCACCTATCATCTGTGGGCTAGTTCTGGGAAGGTCACAGCTTTTCTCAGGGGCTCAGTTTCCTCCTCAGTGATATGGGGAGATCCATGTCTGGCCCAACTCATAAAGTTCTTGTAAGGATCAGGCCACTAACACCTCTGCCCTCCATATGGGGTGAAAATTCCCACCTTATAGTCATTGAGCTCCAGAAGAAATAGCACAGGGAACGAGAAAGTCCAATGGGGTTACTTCCCTTCTCAGGGCCTCAGTTTCCCCATCTGGACAAGGATGTTGAACCAGATGACCCTAATTGTAAGAGCCATTTCAACTGTGACTAGCCTATGAATCTTTAGTCCTAGACTTGTCTCTGGTTCACTGTGTGACTTAGGGCAAGCTTCTTCCCCTCACTGGGCCTCAGTTTCCCTTCCTGATACCCTCTGAGGTCCCTGTCTGTGGCTCTAAACCAGAGGGTCCCTGTCTGTGGCTCTAAACCCACTGACCACCTGGGCATCAAAGGCCTCGCGGAGTCGCTGGTAGTTGGTGAGGGCCCGCATGGCGATGGGCAGCTTCCCAATGGCTCGCAGGTCTATGGGCTTCTTGTGGGCAGTCTTGATGAAGGCATTCATCCACCAGTAGGTGCCCTTGGACAGCAGGTTCACAAAGGGCTGCAGGAAGCGTACCCCCAAGTCCTGCAGGTCCTCGGGGGGCTTCACCTCCCTTGGCGTCTTGAAGAAGATGTATCTCTGTGAGCACATGGGCCACGGGGGGTCAGTAAGTGCAACTTTTCACTACTCCCCACTTTGTCCCAGCAAGGATCTGGGGTTGTGACATTCACACTTGACCTCTAACAGATAAGCCATCTCTTGCCTATAATTATCCCCAGGAAAATGACCTCCCAACACCTCTTGGCCACCAATGCCAGGGCCTCCTGACTTTGTAACTGTTCATTGAGGTCTACTCTGAATCCCCCTGGCTGGGCTGGGCTGGGTTTAAGTTGAGTTGGGGAAGAGCAGGAATTTCCCATATATTTTCTTCTTTACAGGCCTAAGGACACCATTATGTTCATATAGAGTTCACAGAACTTGAAGCTATGCAGACCTGGGTTCAAATCCTGCCTCCTCCACTAACTAGCAAGGTGTTTTTGGACAAACCTCATCTAAAATGTTTCCTCATTTATAAAAGGGGTGGCATTTGCATCACAGGGTTACTCTGAGGGTCAGCTGAGGAAGGGAATGCAAGGGGCTTTGTACCCTGTGGATCACCATCTAAAGCAGAAGAGTCAGAGAAACGCAGGTTAGAGTAGCAGTTCACACTCATCAGACCAGCCCAGATTAGAAAAGGCTACAACCCCCTTTCTGGCTAGAGGGTAGAGAAAGGGTTTTCTCATTTACTGCTGGTAGATTACAGCCTTTCTGGAAGGCGATCTGCAACATCAATCAAAATTTAAAATACACAGACTCTTCGACCTAGCAATGCCACTCCTTGGACTCTCTCCCATGGAAATAAAAGCAACAATATATAAAGATAGAGGTATGTTCAACACACCATTACTTATGAAGGCAAGAGCTTGGCAACAAAGTGAATGCCCACTGATAGGGAAATAGGTGAATAAATTATGGTTATCCACACGATAGAATATTATGCAGCCATTAAGACAACTGAATTAGCCAGACCAGATGGCTTGGAGGGAGTCCTAAGAAATATTTGTTGGGTGAGAAAAGCTCGATGCAAAAAATAGTGCATAATATGATTTCGTTTTTACAAAACAAATATTGGGGCGGGACATATATACTTACATGTGTGGAGGAAAAAAACCTGGATAGATATTAGTTTAGATAGATGTGCATGGTATTACATTAATAAAAACAAAGTATGGAAAGACAAATGAGGCTGTTAGTCTGGGTTACCTGGGAAGGCGGGGGCAGGGGAAGGGGAAGCCTGGAGCCTGAGGTGGGGAAGAGAGAAGGAAGGGGGCAAATAAAAACGACAACAAAGCAAAAGACGCGTGTGCGCTCACATCTACTCGTTCATGTGTACCCGTGGCTGTGAATCCATTAAAGCACAGACAAGTTCCCTTCCCCCACAAGGAAAGAAACTGGGAGAAGCCAGTCCCTGAAGACTTTCCTTCTCCATGGGAATACACCCATTCTTCAGCCTCAGCTGCCACATCCTGTCACCTCCTCTCCCTCTGGGAGCCTGGAGTAAAGCACACCTGGGCCAGATCTCTGTCTCTGCTGAACCGTCTCCCACTGGCCCCAAAGCCCTCTTTGGGGTGCAGGTAAAACCAGCTGGCTCCTTCTTGAGCATGGCTGAGAGGCAGGGTGGGGGCCTGCACCCAGACAGGGCAGCGCTCACATGCCCCACCCCCACCTAGCCCTGGCCCAGGTGTGCCCGCAGGTGGCCTGCTCACCCTCACCCTGATGACGTTGACCTCCACGAGGAACAGCATCCCATAGAGCACCACCAGCAGCCCTGTGAGGCAGAAGCGCAGCTGCGAGAAGCTGATGGCGTGGTCGTAGAACTTGACAAACTTGATGGTCTTGGTGATGAAGGCCAGGGTCCAGTAGACAAGCAGGGCTGCCGAGGAGAGATGGGAGAGTGTGGGGGAACGGTGTGCACACCGTGTGTGGGAGGGAAGGAGAGAGAATGTGTGTGTCGAGGAGGCGGGTGTGCGAGCGTGCACATTTCCGAGTAAGGGGACATGCACGTGTGAATATACCAGTGGGCCACTTTGAGATGATGTACATACATTATAACCTTCATGACAAGCATGTTCAAAAACATCAATAATCTCATAAGCCAAACTGGTCAGACACATTTCCCGTAACAATAAAGGATAATGAGAAGAAAAGGAAAATTATTTCTTGAATTTAACTAAGTTACAGGCACTGTGCCAAGTAAGCACTTTAAACACATTATCTCATTTATGACTCACAATAACCTTTCAAAGAAAGTATTGCCGTCACCCCCAATTTATCAAAGGAATCAAGGCTCAGAAAGATTAGGTAACTGATCCAAGGTGACACAGCCATTAAGTGGCAGAGCTGGGCTAGCCTAATGCTGGAGCCCATGCACGTAAGCTCCATGCTATAATGACTTCCTTGTGGAATTTCCAAGTGGGGGAGATCTTGAAGGTCATTCAATCCAGCACTTTCATTTTACAGATGAGAAAACTGAGGCCCAGAGAGGAGGTGACCTTGCCCAAGCTCACTGCCAGCTAGAGAGAGAGAAAGTGAGAGCCCAGATCCCTGTCCCCACAGTCCAGCGCCCACCACAGCATGATGATGCTCCTCAGGGAGCCCCCAGGAGTGGGGGAGACAGAAAAAGTGAGTCACAGTCCTGTGAGGCACTGAAAGTAGGATGGCAGTTCCCAGAGGCTGGGGTGAGAGATGAATGGGCAGTTATTGTTGAATAGGTACAGAGTTTCAGTTTGGGAAGATGAAAAAGTTCTGGAGATGGGTAGTGGCGATGGTTGCACAACAGTGTGAATGTACTTAATGCCACTGAATTGTATACTTAAAAAAGGTTAAGATGGTAAATTTTATGTTATATATACATTACCACACACAGAAAATGCTCCAAACAACAACTTCCCACTGCTGTTAGGATAAAGATCAATGCCTAGTGCAGGCCCCACCTGCCACTCCAGCTTTCAAAGTCCTTCCACACTCTGCACTCCAGCTACTCCTTTCCTTCCGGATTTCCTAATGTGTTTTGCTCCTCCTGCCTCAGGGCCTTTGCACATGCTATTCCCTCTGCCTGAAGCACTCCTCTCTCTCTTCTCCTAGTTAGTTCCTTCAGTTCTCAGCTCAAACACGATGTTTTCAGAGAACACCCTTGACCTCATTTGGGGCCACAGGATCGTGACTCCTTCAAGGGACAATGTAAGCCACACTGTGGTTCACCTTTCTGTGGGCTACAGACCTATGACCAGACATCAGCCTCCTCAGAGGGCTGGCTATCCCCCCAATACCCACTGCCCTCTATCCCTGCAGCTCATGGGGTGCACCCCCTCCACTTTTCCCTGGGCTAGAATTTCTGGCTCTGTGGAGTCTCCTCTCGGGGGAGCAAAACTCCAACAAGGGGAATGGAGGGAGTTAGTCCTATTCCCTGGGAAAGGACTAATCCATCCATGGGTGGTAGTTTGTGCGTTAAAGAGAGAACATTACGGGCTTGCTAGGGAATCAGAAAATGAACTCACCAGATGCCCAGACAGGGTGTTTCCAGGGGGCACTGGTCAGCCAGGCCCCAGTGGTTCATGAGGGGTTCTCTGCAGATGAGGAGCTGCTTCAGAAAGTGAAGCAGGTCGGCTCTCTGAAGGCTGTGCCTAACATCGCCCCTCCCAACCTGCTGCCCCACCCCCCATCCACACTCACTCGGGGCCCCTGGGGTGGGAGGGATCACCTGGATGATCCTGATGGAGCTCAGATCCCACCTTACGTAGGAAGGCAGACCTGTGCTTAACTCAGCAACATCCCCTATCCGCTGACAACACTGCAATGTCACTGGCTTAGCACAGAGCGTTCCAGACTCAGATGTCTATGAGAAGCTGTGACTCCTAAAAATCACAGTCTGACTTAATGGCACAAGTCTGAATATAGCCTACCGCCATATGTACAGCCCTGGCCTTAGACACGCAGACGGCGCCCAAACACAGGGGTAGGCCTGTGGATTTACACCTTTGGCCCCCACGACACAGTCTGAGGAACATGTAGTTTCCTCGGAAACAGGAGCCTGCTTGGATGCCAGACTCCTGGCTTTACCCCTTGACTAGCTGGATAGACTAGTGCAAGTCACTTAACCTCTGAGCCTCAGTTTTCTGATCCATAAAGGAGAAATAATAACAGCACCTACCTCATAGGTTGTTGTAAGTATTAAATGAGTTAATAAACATAAAATGCTTAGGATAGAGCCTGGCACAGAGTAAGTGCAAAGTGAGTGTTTGCTGTTATTATTTTTAACCTTTCTAATCTCAGTGTCCACGTGTGGGAAATGGGGATACTAACAGTACCAATAGGCAGGTTGTGGGAATTAAGTGGGACAATGCATATAAGGAGCTTAGCTCAGAGCCTGGCACACACAACTTGCTCAATGAACGTCAGCAGTCACCACCGTGTTTCTGCCAGGGACCCCAGCCGCACAGTGTCAGAAGCTGTAAGCGGGCACTCCTTCCTGAGTCTAAATATTGGCAAACCTCGGGCTCTGGTCCTGGGCCTTCCTCTTCTCTCTCCAGGTGACCTCATCCAGGCTCAAGCTTTAGATGCCACCGATAAGCCTAACTGCTGAATGTGTATCCTCCCTGTGAACGCCAAACTCATTTATCTAATTGGCCACTTGACACACGAGTTAGCTGTCTCAGCAACATCCCAAACTCAATGTGCCCCCAACAGAAAACTTGATCCCCAGCCCAGCCCAACTCCCGCTGCTCTGCCACATTGGTTATTAGCACCACCATACACCCAGGCGCTTGGGCCCAAAGCCTGGGGCTCTTCCTTGCTCCTCCCCTGGCCCCTGCCCTCACCTCCTGCCACTCTTCCCCTTGCTCATTTGCCTTTGCCCATACTGGCCTCTCTGCCAAGTCTGTTCCTATCAGAAGGCCCTTGCACTTGTTCCTCCTGCATGGAATACTCTCCACCAAATATCTGCCTGCTCACACTCATCAGAGACCTTCCCCGACCACTCTATGCAGACAGCAACATCGCCATCACTCTCTACCCCTCTCCTGGCTTGATTTTCTTCACACCATCACCACCACCTATTCATCTCTTTGTTCATTCACTGTCCTTGTTTTACTGCCTCCTTTGCTAGACTGTAAACTCCTTGAAGGCAGGGACTTTTTTTCTTCACTTCTAAATCTCTAGCTCCTAGAACAGTGCCTGGCACGTAGTAAGTCCTCAGTAAACATTACTGGAAGGAATGAATGCAGTTACCTCCCCCTCTCCCACCAACCCCTCTCCTCCCCTCCTCTTTCCCTACCAATCAGCAGCTTGGGGAAGTTGGAGGTCTCGATGTTGTGGTAGTAGACCACGGAGGTGACAGCAGCCATGAACGCCATCCCGGCTGGCATGTACAGGTGGAGATGGCGGGATTCAGTTACCCTGAGATGGTGGGGTGGGGGGAGAGAGAGAGAGACAGGGATAAGGATGTGCTGAGTACCACAATAGAGCAACCCAGGCCTGTGCTTAGGGCTCAGCACACAGTAGGGCCTCCAGGTCATATTCATAGCTCCATTCCATATACCAGCAGCTCCACCCAGCCCATACCCCAAACATGCCTGCTAACTGAGGGGTCCAGGAGGGTTTGGTGTTCAGGCTTTGGAATTCATGGCCTTCTCTGCCTGGGTTTATGCTTGTAGAACCTGGCATTGGGAAGTAGACTTTGGCAGTGACAGCTGCAAAGCCCAGAACCACTTCTCTGGGAATGAACTCAGCTGGGTCCCTGTCTCTGGGGTCCCTTGAGCAGTACGGGGCCTGTACACTGCAACTCACTTAGTGACAGCCCCATTTAACATGAACAGTGTAAGTCAGCATTGGCACCCCTGCCCAGGTGTTGTAATAACAGCACTGATGAGAGTCAGTGTTTATTGTGTATTTACCCCGGCCAGGCACCATTCTAATCACTTGATATCTATCAACTCATTTAATCTTCATAAACCCCCATGAAGTGGGTACTTTAGTCTCCCCATTTTATGGTTGAGGAGACTGAGGCATAGAGAGGCATGCCCAAGGTCACTGCTTTTTTCTGCTCCCCCAGGATGGGGGACGGGACAGTCAATACCAGCTCATAGCCTCCCCACTTAACTGCCAGGGCGCCTGTGGTGGGAGAACACTGGGCTGGCAACAAGACCCACAGAGAGCCAGAGCTTTCTTGCAGACCCCAGCCTTGCCCATGACCGCTGAGGGGCCACCTTGGTTGATCCCAATCACACCCTTCCACAACTCCCTCCTGCAGACAGCAAAACCCGCCCTGCCCAGCCCGGCACCAAAGGCCCAGGCAATGCGGCCTCAAGCGCTTCACCAGCACACCCAGCCGGCTCTTTCTGCTCTAGCCCTGTTGGGACCCTCTCCACTCCCGGACGGCCTGCTCCAGCCTCCTGCCTCAGTCCTGCCTGAGCTTGTGGGCTCCTTCTAGCTGGCATGCCGAGGTCCCTGCCCTGAAGAAGCTGATGGTGAAGAGAGAGCCACCATACCCAGAGCTAACCGTCTGACTCGGCGGTCTACAGAAGTGGTGGCAGATGGACAGAGGCTGAGGGAGCACAAAGGAGGGGATGGGCAACCAGGGACAGCTCCACAGAGGAGGTGGCACCAGGCTAGACTTTAAGGATGAATAAGAGTTCGATGGAGGAGGAGGAGGGATGTGAGGAGAGCCATGCTGGGACCCCAAGGGGTCTGGTGGGTGCAGATGTAAAGGCAGTGTGGGCTGTTCACCAAATAGCATCCTCTTCTTTTTCCTTGTTAAAAGAACCACAAGTTCGCTCCAGCAGCAATATACCAGCACCAGGGAATGGATGGTGATTGGTTTAAGCAGCCATTCCATACCCCTTTACCAGGGGTCGGTCTAAGGGTGGCCACATAACCCAGTTCTGGCCGGTGAGATGTAAAGGCAAGTCTGCGGAGGATGAGCTCCCTCTTAAGGGACAGGCATGTCAGGAGCATGCCCCCTTTGCCCTTTTGCCCTGGAGCTGGGCAGCCACTTTGTGACCATGGGGAGATTTGGTTGACACACAGAGGATGGTGTGGAAAGATGGGAAGAGACTGGGGACCTGAAGACATCAGTGAATCACCAAACCAACCAGAGAAAGCAACCTCCACATTTCTTATTCACTGAGACTATGAATGTTGACATTCTTTAAGCCTTAATTAGCAGATATTCTCCACAAAAGGTCTTCAAACTAATACAGCAGGAACAAGAGAGACAAGGCCAGAGAGCAGCCAGTCACAGATGGGAATGCCGGGAACAGCCAGCACCCTGTCCGTGGATCTTCAAAACTCTCCTCTGTGCTCCTTCAGATAATCGAGAAACACTCTATACTCTCCTGCACATTTTTAAGTTGACATCTAAGATGTTATATGTTTAAATAAATTCTTTTTTTTGGCAATAGGAGGTAGAAATGTTAGAATTTTATAAGATGAAATAAGGATTACCATAATTGGAATAAATATTCCATGGCATGACTTAATAAAATAGGTTTTAGTTGCTTTGCTGAATAATGTACACTGAATTAGTTAAGAAATTAGGTAAAGTTTTATATATAGGCTTTATCCAGTGTGTGACAGTCTGGGAAAACATTCTAGTTTTTTATATATACAATATATTACATATTAATGAACATATATATTTTACAAATCTTCCTCACTGACTTATCCTGAATCCAAAGCATCGTACACAGAAATTATACCCAAAGGAAGACAGGAAGCCCTGCAGCTTTAAGATGGCTTAATCAGTCACTAAATGAGACTTACCCTAAATCAAACCCAAGGTTGAGGACCACTGTCTTAACCAGCCCCTATTCCTACCTGCCCCCTAAACTTCCAGAAAGGTCTGACAACCAAGGCTGGGGTGACTGGGGGTGCCACAGGGCAGGGTGTGTGACTCTTCCTTCTGACTGCCCCCTCCCATGCTGCTCCTTCATGCTTTTCTGCCCAGGGGTGTGAGCCCACAAAGACCAGGTGACAAGAGCCCTGGGGAGGAGATGGCCCCGTGCACTGAGCTGGAGGGCTTTGTGGCACAGGTGCAGCCACACACAGGAGGGGCTGCCGACAGCCAGCAGGAGGGAGTCCCCGGACCAATTCATTCCAGTTTCCCATGTTCTGGGAATATACCGTCTGCCCAGGGCTCTGCCACTCCAGGCACTGCACCTTGTCCGTGCTCAAATTTCATCCTCCACAGCCCCATGAAGCAGGCAAGCCAGGGACTATCATGCTGGTTTCACAGGTAGGGGAAACGAGGCCCAGAAAGGTGGAGTGACTTGTCCAAAGTCCCATAGCTGGTACGTGGCAGAAGCACTAACTGAAGACCCAGGTCTTCCTCCTCTGCAGGCAGGGTGTTTTCCTCTGTCACTCTGGCTAATTAAAACCCGGTGAGCATTTCTGGTCTGAGGGCATCCCTCCCCTCTGTAGCATTTGTGCTGCTTTGGAAGGGGTGTTGGGGGTGACAGGTGGGAGGCAGACTTGTCACCTGCCAGGTATGTAGCAGTATGCCCTCTGGTCTTCTTGCTGCTCTGGGGACTGGGACAATCAGGAGGAGACGCCGGCCTGAAGGCAAGCAGTTATCACAGAGATCACTGCTGAAGCCCGGATGCAGGGACAGTGGGGGTGGGAGGGTGTGGGTGGGGGAAGGATGAGGAATGCCATCCTCCTGCCGTCCAGCTGCAGGAGCCAGGCACGGCTGGCAGGAGTGGAGTCTGAGCATAGTCTGATGCCAGCTCAGAGGGGCTGGACCTCAGATACTCAAGCCAACTGTCCCTCCCCTCCACCACCCCCTCACCCGGCAGTTTCTAGCCTTGCTGACTCTTCAATTCTTCCCTAGTGAGAAGGCTGCTCCGTCTCCTCTTCTGTCTCCCACTGCTGACACCACTTCCAGCTGCAGTTTTCTCTCACCTAGACGCATGCAATCACCTCCTAGGTGCTTTTCTACCTCCAGCATTTCCCTGCCTCCAACCTGCCGTGGAAGCTCCCTCAGGTTCTCACCTAAAAGTGCTGTGTGAATGACATCCCTCTTCTGTTCCAAACTGCTGGCCAAATCCAACCCAAACACGCAGCGTGGGGTTCAAAGCCCTCCCAAGAATACCCCCAACCCGGTTTCCAAGCCTCAGCCCCCATCGCTCCCCTGCCCGTGTTTAATGCTTCAGCCCGGCTACACTGCTCCCACCCCTGCCCACTTTTCTTCTCCCTCAGCCCCGGCCCTCCCTCTTCTTACTCCTCTGCCTGTCAGAACCCTAGTCATCCTTCCAGACTCAGCTCCAAAGCCCCCTCAACATGGAGCTTGCCCAAGTCTGCCTTCCTCTCTCCTCCTGGAGTACTTACTTGTAACATGATTTCACTTACTCTCCCAAGGACCCAATGTTTATGGAGCTTTGTCATGTGCCTTGCACTGTGAATACAAAGATGAACAGACCAAATTCTAACCTGAGGACTTTCTGACTCAGAAGACAGTTTTGCAAATAGATATAAACTTTAACATACAGTATGATCTGTGCTGTAGCAGAGGTGTGAGGCCCAGAGGAAAGGTAGGTGTGGGGAGAAGGTCTTTGGGAATGAGGCCAGAGGCAGGTGGGGTTGACTGTGGGGACCTTGGATGCCAGGCTGAGGATCTGGGACCACATCTTGTAAACAGCTAAGAACCAAGGATAGGTCTTAGGCAAGAGTGAGTGACATGCTTAGATTTTTTTTTTTCCCCAAGAAGGTAACTCTGGCAGCTTGTGAAAGAGGCCGAGCCTCATCCCCGGCGGGTTGGGACATTCTGATAGGCTTGAGCATTATATCATTACCATCCTGGAGCGATGGCAGGGCCCAGGTCTCACTTGTGTCTGGTACCTGGCTCAGAGAGTCTTGCACACAGGAGACACTGAATAAAATGTTGCTGGAATTCTCCAGCAACAATACTGGCTCAAGGAATGCAGGTGAGCTGGGGTCTCCCTGGGCCTTTCAGGAAGCACCGTGGGGCAGATCCAGCCTCCTGAGTCCTCAGACAGTCACTCACCCATCAGACAGAATGCCCTCGGCGATCTCACACACCAAGACGAAGAGCAGCATGAAGGTCAGGATCCAACGCAGGTTGTGCCCAGGGAAATGGAGCCATGTGCTGTGGTGGATGTGCACCTTGGAGCTCTGACTGCCCCACCCTGCAGGGAGAGATTGTCAGAGTCAGGAAGCATGGACTCCGGGGCGGGGGGGTGCTTGGGCTGGGCCCACAGTGCGGGTGAGGAGAGTACACATTTGTACACTTGTGCATGAGGATTCCCAAGGTTGGTACACATGAACTAAACATCCAGGCATGAAGCCTGGACCCTCGCAGGCTGGTTCTCTTTATATGCTGACCTCTTGTGTTCCAAGTCTTCAGGTAAATAAACTATTTGGTTGAGAAGTGTAAAAGCTGTTGTTTGTTGATTTTTTGATGCACATATGAGCAAGTACATATATTTCCTTCCTATTTCTGTCTAATTGTCAGTTAGCAACTCTGCTTCTGCAGCAAACTCTTTTTAATTTAATTTTGTAACAATCTTTCCTTTCTTCCCCAAAGTTGCATATAAATTTTAAGATTTGCTTTTTTCTTAATTAAAGTGAATGAACACATCTTGGGAACCATGGGACACCAGATGAGTTGACAGAGCTGACTGGCCTGGGAGATTCAAGGTCTTGGAGAGGGATGAGGGGACCCAAGTGGACAGGCACGCACGACTGTCCTGACAGTGGCACCCAACTTTGCAAGCAAGGGCGCTGGGGTCGCAGGGTCCGCGAGTAGGAGCAACTTTGCACAGAGCCCAGGAAGTTGTGCCCCGGGGACGCTAGCCCGGGTGGAGTGGCGGAGGAAGGGGATCCAAGCCCCCAGCTCTCGCCTCTCCTCCTCCAGGGCGCGGGGCCCCAGGACTGCCAAAGATTACTACTGACCACTGTCTGGCTCCATCTCGGGCTCCAAGAAGCGCAGGCTGCCCTCTTCCCTGGGCCCAGATGCAGGGGACAGGAAGGGTGCCTTGGGGGAGGGGTGGCTCGGCTCCCTCCGCTGCGCCACGCAGGGTGCAGCCCAACCCTTCCCGACCTTCCAGCGCGTGCGGAGACCTCCGCTTTCCCCTTTCTCCATCCCAGCTCGGGCCCGGCGGAGGCAAAACTTGGGGATCCCCCTGGGTCGGGAACATCCGCTGTGTTTGGTGCGGGCTGCGGGGCACACCGGGGAGTGAAGGGATGAGCGAGTGTGGGAGTGCGGGGACCGGCGGACGGAACACGGGGCAAGGGACCCCGGGGGAGGCGAGCGGCGGTCGCGGGGCCGGGAGGGGCCGCGGAGCTGTGCGGGGCGCAGCGCCTCCTCCTCCCCCGCTTCCCTCCCCTCCTCCGCGGTTCGCGGCGCGCGCTCACCGATGAAGAGGATGGGGAAGGTGATGAAGAGCAGGAAGACGTGCGGCACCACGTTGAGCGCGTCCACGAAGCAGACGTTGTTGAGGACGCCCTGGTCCACTCGGTAGGCGGCCGAGTGGTTCTCGCTGCCGCAGAAGGCCAGGGGCATGGCGGCGCGGGCGCGGGCTCCGGCTGGCTCCGCGCGCCTCCTGCGCCTCTGTCCCTCGCCGCTCCGCCGCCCTGCCCGGCCGTCAGGCCCCCGCGCCACCCCCCGCGGGCCCCGCCCCGCCCCGCCGGCGCTCCCTCGCCCCACCCGGCCCCGCTCCGCTACCTGCCGGGCCCGGGGGGCGGCGGCGATCCCGACCAGCCCGGCCCCGCCCGGGCCCGCATTCCAGGCGTGGCAGAGCGTGCGCCCAGATGTGTGCTGGGGTCGCTTCGCGGGTGCCCCGCTGCGCGCGTGCGCTGGGGGAGGGAGGGAGGGCTGGTGGGGTGGGTGGGCATGCTCTAGTCTGGGTGGGAGGTTGGGGGGGCGCGGAAGAGGAGAAGAGGGTCCCTGTGGGCCCGGAGGGAGCGGGTTCGGGGTCCCGAGTGTGAGCTCACCTGGGCATGGTGTGGAGGGATGTGGTGAGATCGGAGGGTACCTGTGGGGGTAGAGTAGCGCGAGTCCACACCCCATATGGATGAGAAAAGCGGTGAAGAACGCTACCTTAGGAGGCGCTGGGAAATTTTCAAAAGGGGTCCCAGGCGCTGGGAACGCCTAGGTACTACTTCGCAGCGTATCCAGCGCTTTCACATGAGCGATCTCCCAGCACTGCTGCTAAGTACAGGTTATAATCTCTTCCATTTCTTTGATGAGGAAACCCAAGTTCCGAGGGAGCCCAAGGGAAGTTAGTTACATGACTGACCCAAGGTCTCACTGGCTGCAAGCAGGGAAGCATGGGTTGAACCCAGCTCCTCAGATGTCCTCATCGTCACCCCCACCTCCTTTACTCATGCCTCTAATAAAACACAACCTTACTGCGACTGGCAGGACAGTGGGTAGAACAGGTGCCAGCCCCAGGCTGAGAAAGAGGTGCTTTAGAAATGTACCTGGCCAGATGCATTCGAGGCAGTGGAGAGGGACTGAAATTCTTAACCCGACCTGGGACGGGCTTAACAGGTTCAAGGACTCAGTGAAGTTGTAAAGACAATGTTGTGTCTTTCTATACTTTCTGGAGAGATTTTCATGGGACTGTGGCCCAAAAAAGTTTATATGGTATGTAGAAAGAACAGACAATGGGATTTTTAGGTTGGATTTAAGAAGAACTTCCTGAATTAGAATATGAAGCATAAATGCACTTGTTCTTAGGAAAGGTCAGGGGAATACAAAGGGAAAACCCCTTGAGCTCCCCACCCCCACGCCCGCCGCAAGCTTCTCTGAGCCTGTGTGGATCTGCTCTGAGGCCTTTGCTGGCATGGCCTTGCTCTGCCCGGGCTGTGGGGCAGAGCACAGGCGGGGTTGGGTGGACAGGCTGAAGAGAGCAGGAGCTTAGGGTCCAAAGGCCTCAGACAGTCTCGGACTTTTGAGAATCTCTCTGAAGCTGAAAGATGTTTCTTGCAGCATCAGCCAAAATAGTGAAGACTTGGTGGCAATAAATGTCCAGGACCAGGGACAGGAGTTAATTAATCTGGGAAAATGGAATGGTGATAGCTGAGTCCATGTAGCCAAATAGAAAAAGTTTATGAGATAGTGTCAGGTGAAAAACAGGAAACAAAATTGAGTTGTTTTAATGATTGTAGCCATATTAAGTAGGTCTTCATAGAAAAGTCATATTATGAAAAAACTGTGCATGGATTTCAATTTTTTTTGCACCAAAATAAACTCGTACTAACTTGTTGTAACATGTCTGAATAGGATCTAGTTTGAGACACTAAGAAGGATGAGACATCAGTTTGAAAAGAGCCCCTATCAGAACAACATGAATTCTGCTAAAATTGAAGCAAAAACAAACGTCAAATTTATGATGAAGCTTGGGTGGAAGAACGGTGAAATCACTGATGCTTTCTGAAAAGTTTATGGGGACAATGCCCGAAAGAAATCAGCAGTTTACAAATCAGTAACTTGTTTTAAGAAGGGAGAAACAATGAAGATGAACTCACAGCGGCAGACTATCCACATCAATTTTGAGGAAAAAATTAATCTTGTTTGTGCCCTAATTGAAGAGGATTGACAGTTAATGGCACAAACAATAAATTAAAGTTGAGCAAACTTTCTACTCAATGAGTGTCAAAACTGTTGTGTCCAGATCAGCTTTAAACAAGGGCACAGCTTCCAGTAGAAATCTTAAACAGGTGGGATCAAGATCCTGAAACATTTCTTCAAAGAATTGTAACAGGAAATGAAACATGGCTTTGCCAGTGTGATCCTGAACACGAAGCACAATCAAAACAATGGCTACCAAGAGGTGGAGGTGGTCCAGTCAAGGCAAAGGCAAAAGCGTGGTCATGGCAACAGGTTTTTGGGATACTCAAGGCATTTTACTGTTGACTTTCTGGGGGGACAAAGAATGATAACATCTGCTTATTATAAGAGTGTTTTGAGAAAGTTAACCAAAGCTTTAGCAGAAAAACGCCTGGGAAAGCTTCACCAGAGAGTCATTCTCCACCACGACAATGCTCCTGCCCATTCCTTTCAACGAAGGCAATGGGAAATCATTAGGCATCCACCTTACACTCCTTATTTGGCTCCTTCTGACTTCTTTTTGTTTCCTAATCTTAAAAAATCTGTAAAGGGCACTCATTTTTCTTCAGTTAATTATGTAAAAAGGACTGCATTGACACGGTTAAATTCTAGGACCCTCAGTTCTTTACGGATGGACTAAATGGCTGGTATCATCACTTACAAAAATGTCTTGAACTTGGTGGGGCTTATGTTGAGAAGTTTACATTTTTATTTTTATATTTTAATTACATTTTTCCATGAACTTTTTTTTTTTTTTTTGATACTGAATCTCGCTCTGTCTCCCCAGGTAGAGTGCAGTGGGGTCATCATAGCTCACTGCAAACTCAAACTCCTGGGCTCAAGCGATCCTCCCGCCTTGGTCTCCCAAAGTGCTAGGATTACAGGCGTGAGCCACTGCACCCAGCCCTCCATGAACTTTCTGAAGTCCCCTCATAGGTATGTTTGAATGCAAGCCTGCAGGGGAAGCTCAGACTTGGCAATGGCTTAGGGTGGTGCCTAGTATGTATTAGCTACCATTGCTGTGGTTGTTATTATCATTTCCTTTCTTTAAAAATGAGGTTCAGAGAGATGACATGACATGACTATGGTCACCTGGCAAGATTTTTTCTTTCAGTTTTTTGTTTCAAGTTTTTTTATACTTTCTGCAATGTTGTTATTTTGTTTTTGTAGTTACAATTACAATTTTTCACACTTCCAGCAGTGCTATCTTTCTTTTTAGTAGTAATAATATATTTATTTTTAAAGCACGAGGTTACCAGTCTGGGCTCCACTACTACTAGTTGTGTGATTTGGGGCAAGTCACCATTCTGCGCTTCAGTTTCCTCATTTCTAAAAGGAACAGATAATAATATGGACCCCAGACCCCAGGATTAAAATGAGATCATGGGTGTGAATGTGCTTCGCAAGCTGGGGAGATAGTCCAAGCTACTTCATCCCCTGGGTGACCACACATGGCAGCCCCTCGATCAATGACGATATTTAGTGGTCTCTCTCTAGCCTCACAGTGCCTGGTACAACCCACACACTTGCCTCTTCTGGGCCATTTAAAATAAATAAAAAGTCCGGTCCAGCCCAAGCTGGAACCAAGCTTAAAAGACTATTAAGGGAACATCATCTGGGACTAAGAAAGTATTAGGTCTGGAGTCTTGGAGACCTGTATTTGCCATCTCTAGCACAATTTACTGTGTGACTGTGAACAAATTCCACCCTTCCCTTCGCCTAGCTCTATAGTGAGGACGCCCACCACACTGCTGTCCATGTGGGTGCGAGAGTTACTTTGAAAAGCGTGGAGTCAGGTGCACAGGAGGCATGAGAGGACTTCCTCTCTAGTGTGGGTTGTAATCTTGTAAAATGCTCATCAATAGGAGGCCGATTAAAAGAAAGAAAGAAAGAAACAAGCAACACCCAAACAGACAAAAACATGGTATTGTCCATACTGTGGGACACTGTGGAGGAAGCACAGAGAATAACGCAGGATTATGTATACTGATGTGGAAAGATGTCCAAGACACAGATGCAGAGCAGCATGTGCCATGTGAAATCATTTATGCCTACAACAGAGCTATATGTGTCTCTGTGTGGAGGCGCTGGCTCTCTGGTGCTTCCCCACCTCTGGCAATGCCCCCCTGCTTCTCTTGCAGGAGCTGGAAGAAGGTCAGACCCTGGGAGCTTGCTCTGAGCAAGGGTACCCCCTTCTGAGAATTCCCAGTCATCCTCCCAGCAAAA
The DNA here is from genome assembly GCA_023783475.1 of Daubentonia madagascariensis. NCBI lineage: Eukaryota > Metazoa > Chordata > Mammalia > Primates > Daubentoniidae > Daubentonia > Daubentonia madagascariensis. The sequence goes on along the minus strand of JAKFHU010001990.1, from coordinate 22,756,701 downwards.
TGAAAAACCTGGGCTGGATTTTAGGGACTGGATTCTCACTCTCACTGGCCTGCTGGGTGGGTGTGGCCTTAAGCAGGGTGCAGGTAAAGGGCTGGTGCAGAGCTTCAAAAAAGGCCCTTCCAGCTCTGATATTGTTCAGGCCTTAGTGTCCTACCTCTATCTGGTGTGTGCCAGTGACTGTGGCAGAGGGGGTCATCACGATGATAATGGTGACATATGGAGTGGGGTGATAGCTTAAGAAATGAACACTTTCAGTAACCCCAACCAATAGTGGGCTGGTTAAAAACAAAAGCAAAAATCATGTATTACCCATAATATGGAATGCTGTGCAACAAGTGCAGAGAAGAAATTAGGGCTACCTATACTGACTTGGAAAGATATCTCCTTTTCCCTCCTGTTCAAGCAGGTGACTATGCAGCTAGACACAGGTATTTCAAAGCCTGTGTCCACACGGGAACTTAGAAGACTATAGAACCAGTAAGAGAGGATGGAGGTATTGACAAAATGTCTTAGCTGGCAGCTGGGAGGGAGAAGTGATCTCCTCATCTCCATCCTGCCCCATGTCAGGAGGAGGGAAGAAGAGAGGGCTCTGGAGAGAGGGAGCCTGTTCCCAGTCTCCCTGCCTCCTATTGTAGGGGTGACTGGGGGACAGCCACCCAGAGGGGATAGGCTGTGCATCCTTACAAGGGCTATTTTGAATAAAGGTTCCCTTGCCTCGGGACAGGGCCACCAGACTGACAGAGGCAGGGGACCCACAGCTATACTTGAATGTAGGGGTATGAGGCAGGAACAAGATGGACCCTCCCCAGTCTCTTGGCACCACATAACTGGGGAGGTGGGGAAAGAATTCCAAGAAGGCCCAAGGTTAATATTTTCCAACAGCCTGGTGGGATGGGGGCTTGATATAAAAATTAAGTTCCTGTTCTTGCCCACTTAAATTTTGGTCCAAGATCACCCTCACTATAGTATATAACCCAGAAGGGCAACTCCCATGCATGGCCTGGTTGCTGTACATCCTTGAGGCCACTTAAGGTCAAACTTAGCCTCTCATAGTGTCCTCCAAAAGATCTAACTCCCAGTCCATTGGTGAAAAAAATGAAGGCTTTACGGAGCTCTTTACAAAGAGGTGGAAAAGTCGTAATTCACCATCTCATAGCAGAAACCTAGTAAAATTCCCCATTTCTCCTGTACCCCCAAAGGTCTTCTCCCTTGTGTGTTCCCTCATGTCTCCTCCTCCTGTCTTCCACACAGCCTCTTTTTAAAAACATGCCCCTTGTTTCCTCAGAGCAAGTCAGCATTTGCCTTCAGCTTGCATTCCCATTTAGGGTTTCCCAAGCCTCCCTTCCCAAGCTACTGACTGTCCCCAAGCCTGCTCTCTTCCTAGACAGACTATTGAGGGTGTGGGGGAATAAGATTTTCTCCTTTTTGTTTCACCAGCTCTTGTTGCGTGCTTAGTATATGCCAACTACTTTACGCATTTTAGATTTCACGGTAACCCTGCCTGGTCATTAAAACTGTCAGAGAGAACTGAGGCTCAGGGAGGTTTAAGCCCCTTTCCCCAGGTCACACAGCTGGGAATTGGTAGAGAAAGAATCCAAACCCAGCTAGGTCTGGCTTCAAAGCCTGTGCTGTTAACCACTTCCCACAGGATCCTGGAGGTACTTAGGACTTTTCTGCCTCTGAGACTTTGTCTCCTGAGGAGGGAGTAAAAGTCCCAAAGAACAGACCTTTAGAGAAACCTTTATATCTGTACATTTTGCCTTTTCTCTGTTTTAGAAACCAAAGGAAAGGCCTAGTCCTGTCGCTGGCACCAGTCAGGGGGCCAGATGGGAGGATTCGAGTATGAGGGAGCCCTGCTGACTGGGCCCTCACCCCATGGGTGAAGCAGGCACACAAATGACCCTGCAGTGAGTTGCTTCAGAGAGAGCTACCATTAGTGACAGAAGGGACTGACACACGTGAGCTGCAGAGGGACAGCTTATGGTCTGGCCCAGTGCTGTGGAATCCCACAAGGTGTGCTGGCTAAACCCTCTTCCTGCCCAAGGGCACACTGCAGCAGAATCTCCATCAGGCTGAGCCAAAGAGGACGCCTCTCTCTGGCACAGCCTGGACCCTGACAGGTGCCTCTGGCAGACACAGCATGGCCTCAGCTGTCTGGGCCTGGACAGCCTGGCCAGAGCTGGGGCTGAGGCCAGGTGAAGTGGGGCACTGCTCAATAACCTCCCTTCCTTGTCACCTTCCTCCCCTCGCCCCAGGGGCATCTCAGCTCCTGTCACTTGAACAGAGCCTGCCACCTGAGATAGCTCACTTGCCCCTTCCACTGTGTGAGGTTACAGTGAGAAGACAGTTGTCTTTGAGGAAGGAAGCCCTCACCAGACACTTAATCTGCAGGTGCCTTGATCTTGGGCTTCCCAGCCTCCAGAACTGTGAGAAATAAATTTCTGTTGTTTATAAGTCATCCAGCTTATGGTATTTTTATTATAGCAGACCAAATGGACTAAGACACTTGTGCACTGGTGAAAACTTGATGTGTAAGTGGGGGCACACCTGTACCTGTGATTCTGCAGGGGAGGAAGAAGGAAGACCCTTCTCTGGTGCTTGGTCAGAGAAGGACCTCTCCACTCAGGCAAATAGAAACCTGAAAAGGAGGGAGGGAACATGGGAGGGAGTTGGGGGTGAGAGAGACAAAGACAGAGACAGACTCACAGCCAGTACCTGTCATTTACCTGCTCTAAGGAAACATTACTGAAGTGCCCCTTCATGCCCCATGTAGAGCCAAACCCTATTTTTAGCTAAAATATGTACATTAAAAATTCAAATTGGTAAATATATTGAATTTTAAGGTTTTTTTTTTTTTTTTTTGATAGTCAGTGTGTCCTTGAGAAAGTAATTATTTGATGATGTCAGTGCTCTGGGGCTCGGGCAGAGGATAGAGCCTGGCGAAGTTTTGTCGCTGTGAGTGAGCCCAGTGGTTTGGAGAGAAGCAACACCCCTTTTCCACTGGAGCTAGAGAAATACAAAATTCCTCTGCTGTCCCAGAGGCCAGCCCCCTAGTGGGAAGGGTTGGGGGAAGAGGGTGGGGGTGGTGCTTGCTCCCCTAATTGGGGAAATAACTTGGCTCAGCTGGTGGGTGCTCTGATCTGGAACTGAAGCAGTTGATAATGGGCATTTATTAAGCACCTGCTGTGTGCCAGGTGGGTTTCTCTGCAACCCTGCAGAATATTATTGTGTCCTTAGGAAACTGAGACCCAGAGAGGCTGAGGGTCTTGCTCGAGCTCACATAGTCCAGTAAGATTCAGAGCGTAGACTGGAACCCATATTCAGCTGGGTCTGTAACCAATGTGCTTTCTGTACCAGTGGTTCTCAAAATATGGTCCCTGGACTAGCAGCATCACCTGGGAATTTGTTAGAAATGCAAATTCTCAGGTCAGCCCCAAATCTACTAAATCTGAAACTCTGTGGGTGGAGTCTAAAAGTCTGTTTCAATAAATCTTCCAGGTGATTGTGATGCGTTCTAAAGTTTGAGAACCATTGCTCTCTACCACATTGTCTCCTGATGAGGAATAATAACAGATGGTCTTTGCCCTCAAGGGCTTACAATCTGGCTAGGGAAACAAGGTAAACACACATTTACAAAAAAAAAAAAATTGACTGGGCATGGAAAGGTGACCTGGTGGAAGCTTTAGAGTAAAAGGTGTCCTTAAGGTTGGCCCAGTCTGTACAGGTGATTAAGCGGGAAGATGGTCTGGCTGGGAAAAGGAATACCAGAGTAAAAGGTGGAGAAGGTGGGGTAAGATTTTCCAGATGCAGTGAGTGAACTAATGAGTCTTGCCAGGATGAGGTGCGCTGAGGGGAGTCATGGAAAATAAGGGGGTGGAGGAGGGCTGGATTGCTAGTGCTCTGGAATTTCCAGCTAAGGAGGTCCCACATAGATTCTGCCCCTACAGGTGGCTGTCACCGTTCATTTGACAGATCATCTTTAGGAAGCACCTGTTGTGTGTGCCCAGCACCCAGCAATGGAAGCTAAAAACAGGGCTTCCCAGAGGCTATGCTGTTCCCTCTGGTTCCTTCTGCAAGGAACAGCCCCCCAACTCCCCTAGCCATCTGATAACCTCCTACTCAGCTTCCAACAGTGGGCTCAAATGTCACTTCCTAGTTAACTCTTTCCTGAACTCCCCTCCCACCCCAGGGCGGGCTGACTTAAAGGTCCCTCCCCTGGGTCCCCTGGTACTGTGTAGTACCACCTTGCGTTGTGGTGATTCCTGTGTCAGTCTGTCTGCCGCACTGGGCCGGGAGCTGCTTGAGAGCTGAGACTGAGTCTATGTAGGTTTGGTTCTGGCACAGAGTTAAATAATCTAAAAAAAATTTTGTTAAATGGATGAATGAATGAGTGGATGAATGAATGAATGACTTAATCAGCAGTAATGTTTACCCATGGACATAATAGCTGTGTGCTTAGATAAAACTGATGTCTACAAATTGCATTTTGCTTTTTCATTGACTTACATTATTAGAGATGTATTTTTCTTTGTTTTTGAGAGACTATTCTTCATCCATTTATTTTTTATTTTATTTTATTTTTTTGAGACAGGATCTTGTCCTGTCGCCTAGGCTGGAGTGCAGCCATGCGATCACAGCTCACTGCAACCTCCAGCTCCTGGGCTGAAGTGATCCTCCTGGCTCAGCCTCCTGAGTAGCTGGGACTATAGGCACATGCCACCATGCCTGACTAATTAAAAAAAAAAATTTTTTTTTAATTAAAAAAAATTTTTTTTTTAAAATTTCAGAATATTATGGGGATACAACACTTTGTTTATATATATTGCCCATGCACTGCCCATGTCAGAGCTACAATTGTGGACATCCCCCAAACTGTGTGCCCTGCACCCATTCACTGAGAGTTTTCCCATCCCCTCACCCCCCCGCCTGCCCGCCCGCTGATGAATATTATTGCCTGGTGTGACATAAGTATTGATCAGTTAGTACCAATTTGATGGTGACTACCAGTGGTGCTTGTTTTTCCATTCTTGTGACACTTCGCTTTGAAGAATGGGCTCTAGCTCCATCCAGGATAATACCAGATGTGTTAATTCACCATTGTTTTTTATTGCTGAGTGATACTCCATGGTATATATATACCACATTTTATTAATCCACTCGTGTATTGATGGGCACCTGGGTTGTTTCCACATTTTTGCAATTGTGAATTGTGCTGCTACAAACATTTACATGCAGATGTCTTTATTATAGAATGTCTTTTTTTCCTTTGGGTAAATATCCAGTAGTGGGATTGCTGGATCAAATGGTAGTTCTACTTTTAATTCTTTGAGGTATCTCCATATTACTTTCCATAGAGGTTGTACTAATTTGCAGTCCCACCAGCAGTGTATGAGTGTTCCTATCTATCCACATCCCCACCAACATTTGTTGTTTTGGGACTTTTTGATATGAGCCAATCTCACTGGAGTTAGGTGATATCTCCCTGTGGTTTTGATTTGTATTTCCCTGATGATTAGAGAAGTTGAGCAATTTTTTATATGCTTGTTGGCCATTATTCTGTCTTCTTTTGAAAAATTTCTGTTCATGTCCTTTGCCCATTTTTTCATGGGGTTGCTTGATTTTTTCTTGTTGATTTTCCTAAGTTCTGTATAGATTCTGGTTATCAGCCCTTTATCAGATGTGTAGCATGCAAATATTTTCTCCCATTCTGTAAGTTGTCTGTTCGCTCTAGTGATAGTTTCCTTGCCTGTGCAGAAGCTTTTTAATTTGATCAGGTCCCATGTATTTATTTTTGTTGCTGCTGTGATTGCTTTGGGGGTCTTCTTCATAAATTCTTTGCCTAGGCCAATGTCCATAAGAGTTTTTCCAACGTTTTCTTCGAGAATTCTTATGGTTTCACGTCTTAGGTTTAAATCTGTTATTCATCATGAGTTGATTTTTGTGAGAGGTGAGAGGTGTGTGTCTAGTTTCAGTCTTCTACATATGGTCATCCAGTTTTCCCAGCACCATTTATTGAATATGGAATCTTTTCCCCAGTGTATGTTTTTGTGGAATTTGTCAAGATCAGATGACGATGAGGATGGCTTATATTTGGGTTCTCAGTCTGTTCATGGTCTATGTCTCTGTTCTTGTGCCAGTACCATGCTGTTTTGGTTACTATAGCCTTGTAGTATAGTTTGAAGTCTGGTAGATAGATGCCTCCCAATTTGTTCTTTTTGCTTAAGATTGCTTTGGCTAGACGGGGTCTTCTCTGGTTCCACACGAAGCGTGGAATTATTTTTTCTAGATCAGCAAAAAATGATGTTGGTATTTTGATAAGGGACTGCATTGATTCTGCAAATCAATTTAGGTAGCAAAATAAAAAAAAAAAATTTTTGTAGAGACAGGGTCTCGCTGTCTTGTCCAGGCTGGTTTCGAGCTCCTAGCCTCAAGCGATCTTCATTCATTTATTGACACATATTTATCGAGCATCTACTGTGGGTTAGGCATCCTACTAATTGCTGGAGATAGAGTGGTAAATATGGAGCCTGTACCTGAGGAGCTCACCATTTAGTCTTTGGGGAGTTCCAAACACCTCACTACTAAGGTTTTTGTTTGTTTTAATCATCACCCTTTTATGAGAGTGGATTTAACGTCTTTTGAGTCAGAGACTCTTAAAAATCTGATAAAAGCTTTGGACTCCTTTTCTAAAAGGGGATCCAAATGCTTGGATTTGTAAACCCTCCGTGTGATATTATGACTTTCTCTCTCTCTATATATATATAGGTTTTCATCCATGTTTCCTGGCTTATAACTCCCATAGCTGTTATTACAGTCTTTTGTTATAATGTTGGGATGCTTTAGGCCTCAGAAGCAGGCCTTAGGAAACAGAATCTCTCTCTCTGCCCTTCTCCTGCCCTCCTTTCACTTGCCCTACGCAGGACTCTAATCTGATTGTGGGTCATAAGACCCTCATATGGGTCCTGCCCATATTTTGGAGGAAGGAATGCTGCACAGAGAAAGCAAAAAGAATCTGAACACACAGGCCTTGCCACGTTTGGATCATACCCTTTTTGTACAATCACATTTCGACAGGGTGACCCATGCTTCAATCATGGAAAACCAATAAAGTCTCCATAAAAGGCTCAAAGGATAGGGTTTGGGGAGCTTCCAGAGTGCTGAGCATGGGGAGGCAGACGGGAAGGTGAACAAGAACTCATCCACGTGTGGGAAGGAGTGGCTCACCCCAACTCCCCAAGGACAGAAGCTCCTGCACTCGGACCCTTCCAGACCTCACTCTATGTATCTTTTCATCTGGTTTTTTATTTGTATCCTTTAAAATATGCTTTGTAATAAACTGGTAAACATAAGTAGATGTGTCCCTGAGTTCTGTGAGCCACTCTAGCAAATTAATCGAACCCAAAGAGGGGATTGTGGGAACCCCAACTTGAAGCCAGTCAGTCAGAAGTTCCAGAGGCCCAGATTCGCACTGGTGGGAAAGGAGGGGTCAGTCTTGGGAATTGAGCCCTCAACCTGTGGGACCGGACGCTATTTCGGGGTAGATAGTGTCAGAATTGAATTAGAGGATGCCCAACTGGTGTCTGCTGCTTGGTATGTGGGGAAAACCCCCACATTTGGTCACAGAAGTGTTCTGTGTTGATTGTTGCGGTGTGAGAGCTGGGGAAAAACAAGGTTTGAGGAGTTTTTCCTGAAGCACGCACTAAATCCATTCATGGACTCTGAGTTAGGAGCTGCAAGCCTGAGGTGGCTGCCTTGTGGGTGACTGTTGGACCGTGTCAAGGGTTTGGAGCCTCATCAGATAAGATTTTGCTCCATGGTACCTGCCAGGTGAGTGATGAGGCCTGACATTGGTCAGGATCACCCTTGACCAATGAAGAGTCTGTGGCCAGGGTGGCCAGTTGTGCCACATACAGGCAGAGGGAGAAACTCTGCTTGCTTTGAGGTGGCTGCCTTCTCTGCTTGCTGAGAACCTGCAGGTGCCTGCCAACCTGCGACCAATACACTCCATGTGCATATGCGGACTGTGGGGAAATAAAACTTCCTTGGCTTTCTCGGTGACTCCCGTAAAAAGCCCTAGCCTCCTGAGACTTGGAAATGTGTATGATATAAAGAATTTTTGCTTTCACTTTTCCTACAAGCATTTTGCCCTTCACATAGCATGAGAATTAAATCTGTAGCTATTTGTCTAGTTAATGGTTCTGTTCCAAAAGGACAGTAAAACATATCCAGCAATTCCACTTCTGGGTATATACCCAAAATAATTGAAAGCAGGGCTTTGAATAAATATTTCTACATCCATGTTCATAACAACAGTATTCACAATAGCCAAAAGGTAGAAGCAACCCAAGAGTCCCTTGAAAGATGGACTGGTTAAACAAAATGTGGTATATACATACAATGGAATATTATTCAGCCTTAAAAAGGAAGGAAATCCTGACACATGCTACAACATGGATGAACCTTGAGGACATTATGCTAAGTGAAATAAGGCAGTCACAAAAAGACAAATACTGTAAGATTCCACTTAACGAGGTACCTAGAATACTCAGATTCACAGAGACAGTAGAATGGTGGTTGCCAAGGACTGGGAGAAAGGGAGAATGGGAGTTAATGTTTAATGAGTATAGAGTTGCAGTTTTGCAAGATGCAAAGAATTCTGGAGATGAATGATATTGATGGTTGCACAACAATGTGAACGTATTTAACACTGCTGAACTGCACACTTAAAAATGATTAAGATGGTAAATTTTGTGTTGTATGTATTTTACACAATTTTTAAAAAAGGAAAATAAATCTTATTTCCCCACGGGAACAAAGGGTCACAGCCGGGACTAGGTCCCTAGACTAGGCCCTCAAGGTACCAGGAAGTCTAGAACTGCTATCTCCCTGGGTACTTATATTCCAAAAGGTTAGGGTGAGAATCAAGTATTGTTTCCACTGCTTCTCAAAGAAGCAAAGGCTTTTGATTTGTTTTCTTCCCTCTCCTTTTGGGAAAGGAGAGGAAGGAGGGCAGATACACAGGCTGTCTATCTCCTGTATATAAATAGAGAAAATCCCTTGTGTGTGGAGTCTCCTGCCACTCGTGTAGGAGATTTTTCTATTCAGCTTTCATCATATCACCCAGGGGTAAGGTCTGGGGCAAGGGGAGCTGGTACATTTATTATTTACTATAGAGTAATTGACAAGAAATCTGTCTCTGTTCTACCTCGTGTGTACATTCATGATAAAATTAATGAAGATGAATATTAAAAACCCAATATGTACATGTATGTGCATGTAGTTCACATGCAGAGAGGGGAGAGAGGGCCCCCCAGTTGCTATAGGTGTAAGTGTGGAGGGCACAGAGGCAGAGTAAGGAACAATGCTTTGCCTCAGAGCCCACCTTAGGAAGCTCCAGCCTTAGAAGTGAGATGGGCCCCCAAGCTGCTCTTTCTACAGCACCCATCCCAGATTTTAAAAGCATTAACATTAATTTGAGAGCCAAGAACTGTGTCTAAGCACTTTATCTGTATTTCTTTTGATCCTCACAGTTCTATGAAGTAGGTTCTATTTATATCCCTTTTATAGTTGAAGAAATTAAGATAGAGATTTAAGTTATGTGGCCAGAGTCAGATTTCAGTTCTCACTTGTTAGGACATTTGGGGAGCAAGTGTTGGAATCCATGTGTCTTACCTCTGGGGGTCCTGTGGTCATAGCAAACCCTCCCACTTCCCCATTTCTTGTCCCCAAGTGGTGGCCAAGCAGCCAGCCCTGGCAGTTGGGAGTTGGTGAGGGTTCCACACACCAAGGGAGTGAGCCCCTGGTGTCCTGAGCCACAGGCTCCTTCCAGGGTAGGTCACAGGGAGAGGAAAGGGGAAGAACAGAAGGAAAGGAGGGAGGGAGGTCACTTTGGGGGTTAGGAGTCCTTAGTGGACACTCTTTTGTGCCTGCCCAGATCCATTTCCCCTCTTCTGTAACAGCACCCCAATTTTCCTTTTGGAATCCCCCCTTCCCCTTTTCTTAGTCTATGTGGTACTGCTGGGACTGACTTCAACCCCTGGCTACATGGGTGGATGTGTGACCCAGCTCTGGCCAATCAGGGATGGCCATATCCCCCAGTTGAGATAATCAGAGTAAATCCTCAGGATTTAGCTGGAGCTATAAGGACAGAAGTGTGCTTTTTCCACTGGGGTTGCACACCTGGTAGACTACGTTTAGAACATGGGAAGCCCTCATGGCATCGTATGGGAAGAACCTTTTTGGGAATGAAACCAAACAGAGGAGTGAAGAGATGGTGTGACGGTTAATTTTATGTGTCAACTTAGCTAGGCTACAGTACCCAGATATTTGGTCAAACATGTCTAGATGTTGCTGTGAAGATATTTTTTAGATGAGATTAAGATGTAAATCAGTAGACTTTGAGTGATTACCCTCCATAATGTGGGTGGGCCTCACCCAATCAGTTGAAGGCCTTAATAGAAAAAAGACCGATGTCCTCCAAGGAAGACGGCATTCTGCTGACAGACTGAATTTGAACTCGAGCTGCAATATTGACTCTTCCTCTGGGTCTCCAGCCTGCTGGACTGCCTTGCAGATGCTGGAGTTGCTGGTCTCCACAATTGTGTGAGCCAATTCTTTAAATTAAATCTTGCTCTCTCCCTCCCCCCCACATTGCTTCTATTTTTCTGGAGACCCCTAACTAATACAGATGGCCAGAACAGATTCCTGATGTCATTGTTTTAGTACCTTAATCCAGACAAACTTGACATACTCTGGATTTTTCACTTAGATGGTTCTCTTGAGTTGAGTTTCTGTCCCTTGGAACCCAAAGGGTCCATTTGAGGAGGGAGCAGTGAGCTCACACTGACTGAGCTCTCATTCCACACCAGGTCCGGTGCTCCCCTTTTACAATTGGCCTAGGCCTTGAAAGATGCGCAGGAGTTCATGTAGGCATGAGGAGGGCAGGGTGGAGTGAACATGTGCACAGACACAGAGACATGATGGAGCATGGCAGGCCAAGGAAACTGAAGAGTTCAATGTGGCCGAAGCAGAGGAAGTGACTGGCAAGAAACAGGGCTGGAGAAATTGTTGGGGGGCCAGGGGATTTAGGGCTTTGAATGCCAGCCTGAGAAGTTTGGACTTTTTTCTGAGAACAGCAAGGAAGCCACTGAAGACTTTTAAGCAGGGCAGAGAGAGACATGCTGTGATTCAGGCTTTGGCTGCTTCACTCTACAGTGTGAAAGACATAACCAGGCAGAAAGAAAATAGGAGCAAAGAGGAATTATTTTCTGGCTGGAGTTTTCCTGGTGCTCCTGAAATCAGATGCTGTGTGTCATTTCTTTCTCATCTACTCGAAGCGGTATAGCACAGTGGTCAATGATGTGGATTCCTGGAGCCACCCTGCCCGGTCTGCTACTTATTATCTATTAAACCTGAGGCATGTTGCTTAACGCCTTGGTGCCTCAGTTTCCTCAATGAAGGTAATGGCATTGTCTACCTCATAGGGTTTGTTGTAACGATTAAATGAGTCATTACACATTTAGAGCTCAGCACAGCACTTGACACACAGTAAACACCTAGTAGTTAGTAGTAATCTTTTTCCTATTAAGGCCAGCAGTGGGCCCCTGGACTGCAAACCCCAGGCCCCAGGGGGACAATTGCAGCCCTCTGCCCTCTCCCTGCCTCAGGCAGCCCCACCTTCCTTCCCCAGGGGGCTGCGGGCCCCAGGGAGCCGGGAATTGTCACTGGAGGGACAGCAGAGAACAGGGCTCTCAGCTCTGGAAACAGATTCTTATGCAAATGTCAGTCTTGAGAACTAGGCTGGAATTGGGTGAGAACAAGCTTCCCAGCCCACACAGGCCCCAAGGGAGTGTCTTAGAAGCACAGAGGCCGCAGTAAACTCAACCTTTTCACCTCCGACTTCCAGAGACGGAGGTGAGAGGCTCAAGGCCAGCTCAGCAAACCCTGGGGAGCAGCTGCGGAAAGCAACTTCAATGAGATGGATAGCATGCCAAAAGTTCAGAGTTAAAGGGCATCCTCAAATCCCCAGGCTTTTTAGGTTTGTGTTTGTACTGTGTGGTGCAGAGAAAGGGCAACTCTGCCACCAACTTAGGGAGACCCTGAGAAGTCACCTTCTCCTTGGCCTCAATTTTCCTGAATATCCAGTGACAGGGGTTAGATTCTGGGGGGGCAAACAAGGTTCACTGTGGGCCAGATTGGATGGGTTGGTGGTGGCTGCCTGGTTAGCCGGTTAGAGAGGCTGGTAGGGAAGTAGTGAGTTGGCCACGTGCATGGAAGGGAGTGGGTGGCGCAGGGGCAGTCCTTGGCCTGGGTGGGTTTTAGCCCTGCATGCTCAGCCTTGGTCACTGAGGTGGATCCTGACGTCTGGCCCCATCCCCCTGTAGACTCTGGCCTTAGCAGAGCCCCTCATGGCCCCCAGCATGGGTCAAGAACTGCTTTAGGACCCCACCCACCCATACAAATTCTTTGGATTTTCTTACTGGTTAATGCCAATGTCTGCTGGGGAGAACTGTGTATTTCGGGGTCAACATGGGACAACTTTCTAATGAGAATTGATTTCCTTGATGACAATGAAGAATGAGTCATAGAAGAGGGAGCTGAAGCCCTCTTCAGCCCATGCATCCTACCAGTCCTTGGTGACCTTAAGGCTCAGTACTGTCACCCACGTCCCCAGCCTCCCATTGGTCCCCTTCCCTGCCCTTCTCCTCTAACCGGGAGCCAAAGCCTCTTTATTGTCTTACTCATCAAGCATTAAGAAGCGCAAACTCACTCACTGCAGCTGCAGATGAATTTGGAATGCTAAGGTTCCCTGTGTCACAAGCTGAAGGCCTCAGCAGCAGCACTCGTATATCACAAGAGGAGGTGACCACCACCAAACAGCAGGACATTCCCTGTTCTTCAGTCATGGGGAGAATTGTTCTGCCAATAGTCCAGAATTTGGGACATTCCAATGAGGGTGGCCCTGCCCTATATATAGCACATGGAGAAGGGCACATGCAGTCTCTGGGGCCAGAGGGCCTGGGCTGGAACTCAGCTCTCCTTCCTTACCATGTGACCTGGGGCAAGTGACTTAGCTTATTTGTATATCAAGCTTCTCTCAGTAAAATGGGTTGGTGATAATAATAGTGCCTGCCTTGTGGAGTTGTTGAGGGGACCCCTGGTTGATGAGCTTAGTGCTGAGAACAATACCTGGCAGACAGTTAATGCCACCTAAGTGTGGGCTGTTATCACAAGGTGCCTGGGAAGGCCATGCACGCATCCCAGGGATTGCAGTTTAAGAGGGAAGACATGGGGTGTGGCCCACGCCTAGCACATAGTAGGTGTCAGCAAATAGGAGCTCCTTCCTTGTTGGTTTTGGAAGCATCTCCAGAGCCAGGTTAGGCACCAGGTAAGAAAATGCAGGGAACTCCTCCAAGTGGCTGCTGTCTCTGGGAGCTGGTTTTCAGGGGGTCACTTGGCTTTGTCTCCACTGAGAAAGTCCAGCATTTCCTCTTTCTCTTTCTGCATCTTCCATGGGTTTCCTTCAGTTCCACACTGTAGTTTTAGTCTGAGCTCCTTCCCCACCTGTGATCCTGGGAGGTCTTGGGAGCAGGGAATGTGTCTGTGTTATCACCAAGTACCCAGGGTCCAGCTCAGGCTGCCGCCTTGTGGTCAGCTGAACGTAAAGCTGGACCTGGTGAGTAGGCAGTGGGTGTGTCCCCAAGGGGCTCCCTGCAGTGTCCACCACAGGAAGGTGTTTTCCTGGGGCCCTCTCAGGCTCTCTCCCCTCAGACTGCCTTTCTTTGGGACCCCAGTCAGTTTCCTTTTGACACCCAGGGTCTGGTGGGGAGGATGCACCGGCAGGGGTCCTTTCGTGGGAGTGGAGATCTCGGCTTGCTGCCCACAGTGCCTGCTGCCTCAGCATCCATGCCAGGTGGAACACGACCCCACCCAGACACAGCTGGCTGAACCTGGCATTGGTCCCCACCCCAAGGGCTGCCCACTCAGGTGAGTTGGCCCAGTCAGATCCGGACGGAGAGAGCTGCTCCTCCAAGACTCCTTAAATCAGACCCACCTTCCGCTTCCAATCTTAAGATGCCAGGGACACTGTCTCTTGGCCTTGGGTTTCCATGAGATGCCTGTACTGACATAGCCCCACTGTCTTCCCTGAAGCTAGTGTCCTGGTCCCTGTAACCAGGAGGGCCTTGACTTGCCCCCTGCTGGGGCCTTGGACTTACACCCTCCTACCTCGTGCCTCAAGCCCTTTCCTCTCCCATGAGGTTCTGCTGGATGCAGTTTCACGGAGGGAGTGGACCCCTGCACCTCTGTCCCTCACATGCTGTCTTGGTGACCTCAGGAATAGCAGCTGTGGCCATGACATCTTTGAGAGAAGCTGGAAAACCCCACATCTTGAGGACCCTTTGGGGCTCCTGCCTTCAGCTATGCTTTCTGGAATTGAGCGAAGTCCCTGCCACACGGATTTCATTTCCTGCATTTCTGCTGAGAAGACACTGAAGCCCAGCCCAGCCGGTCACCTGCTTCTTCAACCCTCTGCTCCAAGCCAGCCCTGGCCATTTGATCATGCCCTTCACATCAGACCCACATCACAGCACTGGGATCTGTTTCTCACCCCTGAACAGGAGCCAAAACCTTATGGTTTTTTATTTGACAGCCTTGAATCTGCTACCCAAATCCACATGCACTCCCAGAAGCTGGAAAAGAAATCTGTTTACTTTATTAACGAGCTCAGAGTAAGGTTTGCAGCAGCAATCCTAGCAACAATTATAGTAGGGGCCAGAGGAGAGGGATGGAGAGAGACTCAAGAGTTGGGTCTTATTAGCGTTCAAAGGAGGAGTCCCCCAGGGCTGAGAGAGACCAAATTCACTGGGCCAGAGGAAAGAAATGAGTCCAAAATCCCAGAGGCCCTCTCCGGAACAGCTGGCTGCATCCTCCTCTCCACATTGGTCTTCGGAAAAGTGGCCCCAGGTGTTCCTCATCCAGCCCTGGTTCAGGGCCAAAGGGAGCTTGAAATCCCTGGGTGCTGGGCACAGGTTTCCAGGGATGCCTGCTGGTGGCTGCAGGCTGGCCTCTCTCAAGGCTGGTCCTAGGCTTTGTGTTCAGGAGGTGGAACCAGAGCTCACTGTCTTCTAGGGGTGAATTTGGTTTCTTTTTCCGGACTTCAGAAGAAGGTCCTATGGGGAAGAGGAAACAGACCAGGTGGGTGCAGGCCTTGTGGACACACACTCAGCTTAGGGCAAGGCCCCACAAAAGGGAGCAGCCACCTTGGCAGCACAAGGCCCTGCCAACCCCCGAGGCCCCTCTTGGTGCAGGTCCCAAGTGGCTATACTCCAGCCACAGCAACAGCACACTGGAGGCCAGGGAGAATGCAGAAGGGATGCCCAGGATAGGAGAGGAGGGTTCTGGGAGGAAGAGGGGTGGAGGTCCCTTGCAAAGAGCAAGTGACAGAAAACACAGGGCCATTTAGGCCTTCCCAAAAGCCACAGTATAGTAGGCCAACTGTCTTGGAAGCAGGAGGCCCTAATGTTTTGGGAAACTTGTAACAGAAAAGTCAACAAGTCCAGGCTTGGGTCTGTCCCAGATGCTGCCAGCTGTAGGCTTCAGGCCACACCAAACACCAGTTTCACAGCCACCTGCTAGCTCTGTCCATGGGCACATCCCTGTCACAGGGCGGGAAACACATCCCAAAGCTGGGCTCCATGGTATGTCCCACAGATAGAGCTTGGAGCCAAGGGATGGAGAAGGCACAGAGGATAGTTTGGTCTGAGCAGGGCTCAGGCCACCACAGGGCACAACAGGACATGAACAACCCTAGTCCTCCAACCCTGGTTCTTTGGACCAGCCTTAAAAACCTCTTAATAGCCCTGGCTCTGCCCAAGCAGGGGGCTAGGGTGGAGCAGGGGCTCCCAGCAGGGTGGTATTCACAGGCAGGGGAGGCACATTTTGCTGAACACATGTGGGGGAAATTCCAGCTGGGCTTCCTGTGGGCTCTCCCAGCTCAGCACGCCTAGTTTGAGGCACTGTCTGCACCCAGCAGAGAACGGTGCTCAGTTCTCCATCCTGCTCATTTGGGTGCTGCTTGGGACCCAAGGCAAGTCCCAAGGGCTGTGGTGAGTCAGGACACTCAGGTCTCAAGCAAGTGCTCTGCACGACTGCCCTGAGGAGGAGGGCCTCTGAGTCCAACAGAATTCCAGTGTGGCCAACAGCAGGCCCTAGGTGGCACTGCAGGAATGGCACCTCGTGTACCCCTCCAGACACCAGTCCAAAGAACCTGCCGACAGCGTGGGCAGCAGATGACCACTGCACGCAGCATGGACAGCCAGGGCCCTGTGGCCTGCCTGCCTATTCACCGTGGGCTCCAGCTGCAGGAGGAACCCGTGTCTGTGCACGCGAGCGTGGTCTTCAAGGAGCTTTCGGACTGGCTGGGGGCTTTCAGCTGCGGAGGAGGGAAGAGAAGAGCTACACACACAGAGCAGAGCAGGAAACACAAAACAGGGCTTGGTTATTCCCAGGCAGAGCTCCACTGGACCTCTTCTTTCACTTGGCTCCTGCGCCGGGTTCTGCCTAGCCCCAGGGTTCCAGAATTAGGAGCTAGCAGACCTTGGTTTCTCTAAGACATGCACAGAATTCAGCCCCTGCTGGCTGGGGGAGCAAGCAGGCACAGCCATGCCAGGCAAGCAGCAGTGTGACCAGTGGGCGTGTGAACACCGGTGGGTGGGCAAGGGGCAGGGATGTGATGTGATGAGGTGAAGCTGGAGGTGCGCACCACGGAGGCAGGGAGAGACGGAGAGGTAAGAACAGATGCAGAGTGACAAAGACAGAGAAGCAGGGACTCAGAGCCAGGGACAGAGAGAAAGAGGAAGCAAGAAAATGAAAGAGGAAAAGAGAGAAGGGAGGGGGTGGACGGGAAAGAGAGGGACAGATGACAGAGAGGGAGAGAATGACAGGAGGGATGGGGGGAGAGAGACAGAGGGAGAGACAGAGAGAGAGGGAGGAGAGGAGACAGACCCACGCAGACACAGACAGACACACAGGGAATCACAGAGAAAGAGACTGGGCCAAGGCTCCCTGGAGATCTCGCAGCGTGGGGACAAAAGCCTGTGGTCTTGGCTGCCTAGAGATGCAGCATGAGTGCATACAGCTAGACATCAGGAAGGCCTTCCAGAGAGTGAAGGATGGACACAGAAATCTTTAAACTATCTGATAACAGCGCAGGGGATAAAGTTCTGAGTGGGGAATCAAAATCCTGAGTCTTTGTCCCAACTCCAGCACTTACTTGGTCTGAGACCTTGAGCCCCAGTTTCCCATATGTAAAGAAGAATTTGGACAAGGCAGCTCTGATAGTACTTGAGTTCAGTGCTCTAGAATTTCTCTAGCCCAGGAGTTTTCTAGGAGCTCTGACTCCTAGAAGCTGTGTGCTCGGCCCACTCCTTCACGCTGAGTGAAGGCTAGGGCTGGGCAGGGCGGGCTGGAGGAGGGCAGCTGAGATTCTGGAGAAGGAAGAGGAGGTGGTGGGCCAGGGGCCTGCGCGCACTTACAGCTCATCATCGTACTCCTTGGGGGGACAGACGGCAACAACAAGGTCGATCCAGTCCTGTGGGGAGAAGCTGTGTGACTCTGAGGCACCCTCAGGGGTGGATGGTGTGTGTCTGCCCCTGGTACTCCATTCTCATTTCTGGGCACCATGGCCCAGGATCAGCCAGCTGGGGACTTCTCCCACAGGGAGGCAGGCACAGGTAGGGCTGGAGGTCCTCCTTCTGGAGATGGGCCCCCTGTGGGGAAGATTCCCGTATCTGAGGCTTCAGAACCATACAGGCCAGGGTTGCAAGGCCCTCGAATGACACTAAGTTCCCAAATGCTGATCTATGAACCAGGGCCAGGCAGTAACCTCAGAATTACTTAGGGGAATTTCTTAAAAGTGTAGACTCATGGATTTGGCCCCTGGAAGTCTGGGGTGGGACCTGGGAAGCATTATTTTAACAAGCTCCCTAGGTGATTCAGATGCACAGATAATTGAGGAACTTCTGGCCTAACTTTTTGATCCTAACACTTGAATCCTCTCAATGTCATTACTCCTTGACTTGGGTGTATCCATTGAAAAGTATCTGAAATATCACTGGGTCCCTCTACCATATGACAGCTCCTAACATTGACCTCAAATCTCTCTCTCCCCCAGGACCTCCCTCCACCCAATCCAGCTCTGCCCTCAAGAATCACAGAGAATACTTCTGCTCCCTCTACCCTAATGCAGCCCTTCAGATAATCAAAGACAGTCATCATGTTACCCGTGAGTCTTCTCTTCTCCATATCCCTTCATGTGGGTCCCAGGCCCATCTGGTCAGCTTCCTTGGCACTGAACTTAATACCTCAGGCTTGGCTGCCTGCATACAGTTGCACAGGTTGTGCATTGCACAACATGAGCGGGCACCATTCATACTACAGTCTGTAGGAGGGCACCCCCTCAGATTGTGCAGTGCACAGCCAGGGAGACCTTATGTGGTGGCCCTGACCCAGGTGGGTGTCTAATGAGCACAGAGCAGATTATCACCAGCCCCTCCTTCATCCTGGGCCCTTTACTTTTGTTAATGCTTTCTAGTAGCCCCCAGCACTCTCTTGATTTCTGTTCTGTGTGCACTTAGAAAAGACCTTAAGCCTTTTTCTTGGGAGGGCTGCCCTGCCCAGTCTTCTGGAGTCTGTGCCACTGGCTTTTTGGACTCAAGGTCAGAAATTGACATTTATTTTTCTGAATTCCATCGTGTTAGATTTTGACCATTGGCTGAATGGGGTATGTGGGTGTCACCTAAGAGTTGCCTGGACCCTAGATACCTGCCCTGGTATGGGGCATCCAGATTGTGTAAGACCTGGCTGCAGAGACCAGGGTTTGAGGCAGGCAGGAGAGAGAGGGAGGGTGGGAGGGGCTTGTTCTTACCCCGCCCTGGTTCCAGGCCTTCTGCAGGGCAGCCTCAGCCTCAGCCAGAGTGCAGTCCGTCACAGTCTTGCCATTGATCGCCATGACCTCATCCCCCTTCACAATGCCACCTGCAGGAAGATGAGGCTGATTGGCCAAGTGGGCTTTATGTGGCATGTGCCCGACCCAGAGCTTGGCAAAAGGGCGTCACTGTGGGGCCACAGAAGAGGTCTGACCCCGGGTTCTGAAAGTTCACGTGGGCCCAGAAGGCACAAGGGGAAACTATCCACCTGGTTACTCAAAGGGCATTTCCCCCCCACTCCATCCACACACCCTCACCTAAGCTCAGTAGGATGAGGACACAAATGACGAATCATTGCTACCCGGCTCTCGTATGGGTCTCTGTTATTGCAGAGGGAGACAAACCTGCATTTCCAGCGAGGTTATCAGAGACCTGAGCGAGTTCTGCAAACTGTCCCTCCCTGTTGCCTGGCAGTGCTGGGCTGCTTCGGGTCCCTGAGTGTGCCAAGCTCTTCCCTGTCTCGGAGCCTTCATACACTGTTCCACCTGGAATGCCTCCCCCCGCCCTCCTGCTGCCCTTCTCTTCTTCTAGTCTGAGATGAAATGTCTCCTCCTCAGAGAGGGCTTCTCTGACCCCCACTCACCCTAAAGTAGATCTTTCCTATATTCTCTCGCAGCATCCTGGGCTTTTCCTACACAGCATTTTTCACAATTTGTGATCATAAATCTATCTGTTTACTTGTTTATCGATGGTTTCTCCTACTGCACTGTCAGCTTCACAAGGGCAGCGACTGTCTTTTTGGTTCACCACTCTATCACTAGCATTTAACATAATACCCAGCACAAAATAGGAACTCAGTGGATATTTGTTGAATAAGTAAATGTTGTTAAAAGGTGTTCTTGCATAATCTTTCCAGTGATCTAATAATTTGGGGGAAAGCTGAGTTATAAGCTCAGCAGTTACTCACTGCAGGACTTGTCAGAGTCTTGACTATGCTAATATTAATATGCATTGCAGCCGTCCAAGAAGTGGACAGATTGCACATGGTTTCCCACACCTCTCCGACATTCAGAGTTCTTTTTTGAGGAATTTCCCCCAGTCCTGATGTCCACAGAGCACTCCAGGTTACACTGACATAGATCACCCAGAAACCTTGTGGGCACGAAGGCCCATAGGAACGTGATATATGTTACTGACGATGGTAGCCGTGGTGGCTTAAATGACGTGTTCCTAGGGAAACTTCCACCAGCTGCTGGTAGGTCCAAAGCAGTGCAGGACCAAACTGTGGACAGCAGTTTCCTCTGCACAGTGGGACTGGGGACATTTTCACGTTTCATTTTGTATAAATCTAAGATGGAGCCTTAGGGGCCATAAGGCAGTGGCTGGGCTGGGGCTTTGTAAGTGGGGAGGACCCAGGAGAGTCACTCATCCGTCCTGGTCCTCTCTCCCTGCTAGACACAGCAGGCAGGTGGCCTCCCTGGGCCAAATAGCAACCCCTCCCCCAGTTGGCACAGAAGTGAGGACAGAGTAGGAGGGTGGGGGCCATGGCAGCTGCCTAGCTGAGCAGGTCCTTCCTCCTTGAGCTGAAATGAAGGCTCAGAGTGTGACTGAGGGGGGCCTGAGGCCACTGAGACTTGCATCCAAGGCTCCCAGTGCCCACACCTGCCCTAGTAACCACAGAAGCCTGGCTGCCAGCCACCAGGCGACTCTCCCTGCTCTCCGTCTCCTGCCCCAGGCCGTTACCTTTTACCACCTCCAGCTGGTGGGAGAGCTGTAGCCCAGGACTCTAGCCCAGGACTGCCAGAAGGGAGCCAATCACAGGGTTCGCTGCTCTGGCCTGGGAAGGTAAGAGGCCTGGGGCTTCTCCCCCACAGGGCACGCGGGCCTCCAGAGAGGACTCAGGAGCCTCCTTGACTTGGAAGAAGGAATCACTAACAGTGGAGTTTCTGCCATGCCTGACAGGTAAATGGGTGGATAGTTTGAAGCGAGAGACTGGGCCTGGGGTCTGCAAAGGCTTCCCTCATCAGCAGAGGCTGTTTTTGTTGACAAGTGGGTAAACGCAAAGCAAGATCATGCCTCAAGAGGCGCAGTGTGTGTGTGTATGGGGGCGGGGGGGGGTCTGGCTCTCTGGGAGGGCCAAGGCCGCGCAAGACCTCATGACCAAACTGCCTGGATTCAAGTCCTGCCTCCCCATTTACTGGCTGTGCGTCCTTCAGCAACTGCTTTAACCTCTCCGTACCTCAGTTTCTTAAGCTGCAAAGTGAGAATAATCACAGTACCTACTTTCGGGGTTGTTATGAGGATTAAATGAGTTAGTATACATGAAACACTCAGACAGAGGGTTGTGTGCCAGGTACTTAGAACAGCACCTGTGACATGGTTGGGCCTCGACAAACATGTGGCTCTTATCATCACTAAAAGGACTAGTATGGCTTTCAGGGTCTCTCTCCTGCCTCTCTCACCTTCACGCGGCTAGCACTAAGGCTCCGCTCAGGCACTGCCCTTCTGGGAGCCTTCCCTCAGGGTTCCCACGGCGTCCCTCCGCCCCCGAGTTCCCTGTAAGCCCTTTAGCAGATGTTACTGTGCTTGTCAGTCCCTGGCAATTCTGAGCACGTGGCCACCACTGGCGGGGAGCCCCTGGAGGGCAGGGTGGCGTCCGGTTTGTCTGTGTACCCACAGGCCCTGGCACCATTGCATGCCCTCAGGCAACACGTGGGACTGATAGGTGGCTGGACGGATGGGCATTCTTGAGCAACCATCAGCTTGCTGTCAGCCCACTCCAAGTGGGCAGCTGTTTGCTCTCCTGGAGGGCCCTGTCTGACCATAGCACCATCCCCAAATGGACGCATGGCTGATCCCCACTCACCATGCCGCTCGGCGGCTCCCCCCTCATAAACTGCAGAGATGACCACCTTCCCAATCGGGGAGTCCACACCGCCTTCCAGGGCCAGGTCTAAGGATCCCTCCTGGTTAGAGAAAAACAGGCCTTAGGGAGCGAAGCAGACAGCAGCCTGTGGGCACCTGGGCACCAAGGAGCCTCCTGACAGGGCCATAGAGAGAGCAGGAGGAGCCACGGGGCCACTGGCAGTGCCCTCGAGGAGAAAATGAGGCCCAGATGCCAAGCGGGCCTGGGTGTGCGGCCCCACACCAGGAGGGGGCATCTGGGGGACAGGGGAGGATAGTGGGGACCTGAGGGGCCACCTAGGAGTCACCTAAGAGTAGGAGAAGCCGGGAACCAAGGTGTGGGGGGGCAGGGGCAGGGAAGGATGGTGGCCCACCCACCTCCATGTGCCCAGGTACCTTCTTAATGCGCAGGAGGCGGACATCCTTCCCTACAATCTGCTCTGGGGTGAACTAGAGGGAAAAAGACAGTGGGAGCTTTGAGCTGGCCTGCAGGGTGGCGGTGGGGGCAGGGGTGGAGGGAAAAGCCAGGCACCTGGGGGACACTGGATGCACCAGGGGGAGACCATTCTCTGCCCCACCCCCACTGGTCTTCAGCTGGGGTCCCAGGCCCCACGGGGGACAACGGACACACACGCATGCACTCCATACAGTTCACACTGGAGTGACATTTGGAAGGAGCCTTGGCAGGAGAGAGCAGCGGGGGCATCTTTGGGGCTCCTCATGTGCCCCCACCTCATCCTGGACCCCAGGGCTCAGAATGCACCAGCATCAAATACCCTAACCCACCCCCCAGGAAAGGAGAGTTATCTCTTACCATGGAGTAGGGGTCAAAGCCTTCCTCATATTTCCGGAAGTCCTGCAAGCAAAGTGGGGGGTGGGGGTGGGGCGTTAGGGGGACAGAGCAGAGGCCCTTGAGGCTTAGAGCAGAGGAGGAAGAGGGTGAATGCTCAGAATCCAAGAGTGGAAGGGTAGGCATGGCCTGGGTAGGGATACGGGGAGGAGGCTGGCAGCCCCAACAGCCAGAGCACCCTTGCTCAGGGACAAGCAGGAAGCTGCAGGAAGCATTTGGAGGACCCCGGCCCTGCACTGTTCTAGCGGGGTGGGCATCTGGGGCCCCAGGGGCACCACCGACATCTAAATGGTCTGGGCAGGCAGTGTCTACCTCGCCGAAAGTCTCATCCCCCCAGCCTCAGGTCCTCAAGGGTCTACCTCATCTCTTCCAAGTTCCCACTCGAGGTGGCACCCAGGCCCTAGGGGACAGAGCCTAGTGCTTCTCCACCCTGTGCTCTGACCCTGCAGAAGGGCCAGTCCTGCTCCTCCTGGGGAAATCAGCCACAAGATACCTGAGGGAGAGGCACCAAGTGGGAAGGGGGAGGTGGTGGTGAGGGTCTGTAGTGGCCTAGTGCCTGGCACTGCTCTTAATGCAATCCCTACCTAGAAGATTCTGAGGAGCCCAGGCTGGCCCTTTAGCCAGGGGAGGAAGAGAAGGAGAACACACAGCTCAGGGGACCTGGCTTGATGGGGGTTGCTGTGGGGACAATGTCCCCAAGATTTAGGAACAAGACAGTGAGGAGAAGGGGGCAGAGCCTGAACACGCGGCCTTCCTCAGGAGTCACACACAGTGAGTGGGAGCCAGGGGCTGGGATGCTAAGCGCAAGGTCGGCAAAGCTGCGGCTAGTCCCCGTGGGAGGGTGGGAGTAAAGGAGGGCCCTGTGGAAGGTGCCCACACAGGCCTCACCAGCCTGAGTGGAGCCACCCTCAGCACACAGGTCCCCAGACCACACCAAGTGTCCTCTGCAGCCTGTGGTCAGCGTGGTGGGGAGGCCACAGACCCCCCCGCCCCATGCCCAGCAGGCAGCAACCAAGCTCTGGGAACAAGATGAGGGCCAAACCAAATATCAGCAGGTAGGTCCCTGAACATCCACCTGCCATCCCTCCTCACTAGGCTTCATCTCCAGGCTCAACCCCTCAAAGAGGTCATGAACCCGGCTCAGCTCGGAGGCCACATCCAGGTGGGTCTGTGGGAGTGGGTGCAGCAGACAGGAGGGATGTGGCAAATCTATGGACGAGGGGGGTTGTTAGGCAGTGATGATCTTTCACTGAGAGGGCCCTGCCTACCCCTGGCTATTTCTTCTGGAAGGCTGGGCAGTGCTGGCTATGGGCCTTCCCTCTCTGTGACCCTGAGAACCTGCTCTCAGGGATGGGCCAGATGGCAGGTACTTGTGTCATGTGTGAATTTAGATGGGAGATTCATAAACCGTTACAGCTGGTCGATCCCTAAAGAGGGAGCCCGACCCCTCATTCAACAGATGAAGAAACTGAGGCCCAGAGAGTTGATATTCATGCCCACAGAGGTGACATTCACGCCCAGGTCACCCAGTCAGTGGGCAGGGGAGCAAGCCTGAAGTCTAGGCTGTTTGTGCCCTAAACCACCAGGTCCTTAAATGCCTATTTAGTAATGGCAGTGCTTTGAGAGGCAGGATGGCGTAGCATTTACCAGCACAGACTGCAGAGCCCGACCTCCTGGATTCAAAACCAGGGACTGACGCTAGCTGTGCCATCATGGGCACATTTTCAACTCTCTCTGCTTCAGTTTCTCATCTAGAAAATGGGGATGATAGTAGCACTTACCTCCAAGGGTTGTTGTAAAGATTAAATTTACAAATCCCTGGGCTGGGAGCAGCCTCTTTTGCAGACACCTATGTCTCACTGCACAGCTGACACCTCCCTTTTGCTCCCTGCCTGTGGTCAAGTCAGCCTGCAGTTTGATGATGTGTTACCAGTGAGGAGGGAAGGGGAGGGGAGCCAGGGCTGGCTGCAAGATCTCCCTTATCTTGGGGTCTCTTTCACTGGTGATGAAACAGCCAGTCCAATGCTGGCTCTAGGGAGATAAGCCCCAGGAGGCAGGTAGGATGGGTGGCTGCTGCCTGGTACCACTCAGAGGCCAGCAAGGACATCTATGCCCCAGTGCGCAGGAGCACCCTGGGGGACCTAAGCCACCACTTCCTCCCTGATGCTGGTTCAGCGTCAGGGAGGGTTTGGTGAAGCTATGATCTACTTGGAGGGGACAAGACAGAGGAAGGTGCAGAGAGACATCTAAAGCAGCCCCTGTCCTCTCTCCTAGGGCTGGAGCAAGGGCCCGTCTTGGCCTCTGTGAGGCTCTGAGCGTTCCCTCTGCCCTGCTCCTCTGTGGACAAACAGCAGCAAAAAAGGCAAGCCTCCAGGGGTCTTGCTGCTTTCTTAGCTTGCACGTGGGGTCTAACAAGCCCTGGGTCCCCTCTGATATGAAACCCTCCCAACCCCTGCCATAAGCAAGGGGGGACACACTTCTGGCCTGAGGCTCCCTGGCAGATGATGCTTGGGGCCGCCGTGGAAACGGCACTTCCAGAGACAAAGAAGTCAGGCACAGAGTAGGAGAGACGGGGGGTGGTGGGGAGGACCTCAGACACACGATGGGTATCATTTTACTTGTCTGAATGCTGTCTGATAAACCACCATCCTCTTCAACATCTCCTGTGGCTGCCAGAAAAAAAAAAAAAAAGTTCCACACTGGCCGTTCCTAATAGGTCTCGTCTGCCCCCTGGTGCCAGGCCCGGGGCTTGCCAGCTTGGGGCTATTCGGCCAAGGTCCCTCCCCAAGCAGACAGAGTCTGACTTATGTTAGGACCTGCTGGACGCCCACAGATGCAGCAGCTACCCAGCTGTCATCAAGCAGACACCACCCCTTATCATTAGCCAGAGAACACGACATGGATGCATCAGCTGTCTGTCCCAGGAGCATAAACTTTGCTCTTTGGGGAGCTGACGGCTGAAGCTCAAAATAATTATCTGAGCTGTCCTGCCCTGACAGTTGTATAGGGTTTCTTTCAAAGGGAAATAAAAATTCTTGTATGGCTCTCTTCCCACTGCAGGTGGGAGGCCAGTCAGTGGCCGACACCTCTGAGGGGGTGCATGTGAGTCACAGCTCCCTTCGCTGTCAGTTACTGGGGGTGGGCAGACCCTCCCCACCACCCAGGACCACACCTCAGACTACCAGTCCTAGTGAGGAGCCAGAAGGGAAATGGGGAAAGGGAGTGGGTGTGCTCTGACCAGTTCCCCATCTGAGGGTGTCCCATGCCAGGCCACAACCCCATCTGAGCATGTTCCACACTGGGCCATAATAGGCCTCAGGGCAGAGGCCAGGGCAGCTAGAATCACTATAGGTTTTGGCAAGATGGCAACATGGGCAAGAGGAGTCTGAAAGATGTAAGTAAGAGTGAGTCCAGCTCTGCCTTGGGCAACTGACTTAAACTCTCTAAGCCTCATAGGAACTATCTCACTAGATCATTCTGAGGCTTAAAAGAGACCCTGCAGAGCCTGGCACATGGTAGGCTCTTAGTAAGTCTTATCTATCATTATTATTATTACTTCTAGAAGGACAGGCTGTGGTCAAGTGGGGAACAGGAATTCCACTGGTCACGCCAGCACCCTCTCACACCCAAGTGAACTCATTGCTTGGCCAATGAGAAGGTTACGGGATGGCACCTGACCTGAGTTTGTATCCCACCTCACCCTCCCTGCAGAGGCAGCAGAACCCAGGGGAGATAGCCCTTGTCTGCTTCTCTAGAGATGCCGTGAAGGGGACCCCAGGGGCCTTACCAGGACCTCAGATTTCACAGCTGGCTTGTAGATGAAGTTGGGCTCCTGGTGGACCATGACAGGTTTGGAGATGGTGGACACGCCAGGGCCTCGAGGAGGTTGTGGGCTTGGGCAAAATGTCTACAGGGGTTAGTTTAAGAGACCCATGTGAGGTCATGGTGAGTGGCCAAGGCCAGCCATAGTACTTCTGCACACATGCAAACCCACACCCATGCACATGCTAAGCCAGCTTGGTCCATTCACCCTGCTGGAGGTCCTGGGGGCATGATCTTCAGCACAGAGGCAAAAAGCCTGTTGGCCACAGTATGGTCCAAGGTCACAGAAACTACTGGTTGGCTCTACAGAATCAGACACTTGAGCCAGAGCCTCCTTGAGGATGCCAGCAGCCAGTGTCACTCAGAGGACACACTTTCGAGGCTCTCTGTCAGTGGCCATGGGTGCCATCCAGTGTCCCCTCCCATCAAGGTCTATCTCTTCTGCCATGGCTCCAGTCCCTGGCCTGCAGCCAGCAGGAAGCATCTGCTGCTCCTGGTGGGTGGGCACACAATCTCTGGAGGTCACAGGGGGAGCAACCTACCTGCTTTGCTCTAACTCACCTGATCATCTTGGGCAAGATTTATTTGACAGGGTCACGACCCTGCCCCCAACCCTTCCAAGGGTCCCTACTGACTGCTGAGCTCAATGGCTGGACCCACAAGGCTCTCCACGAGCTTCTTTACCTTCCTTCCCACTGCCTAACTTTAGCCTCCAAAATGCCAGGCTTTCTTCCTCGAGGCCTTTGCATATGCTCTTTCCTCCTTCTGCTTACTTGCCCAGGTCTTAGCTCAGGCACCACTCCTTCTGGAAGCCTCTCTTGAGCTTTTCCTCTACCCCTACTCCTCACAGCACCGTGCTTCCCCATCTCCACCCTGGTTTTGTGGTAGTTGCCTGCTTACTTGTCTCTTCCCTACCAGACTGTCTCGGGCAGGAGTGCAGCTATCTAGTGGGGATTCCCAGTGTCCGGCACAGTGTCTGGCATATAATAGGTGCTCAACAAACATGTGTTGAATGAATAAATAAATGACTCAATAGTATGGGCATGTGGGACACTGCCTGGCGGTAGATCTGGCCCTGAAAACCTCCCTCTGGCAGGTGCTGGTGTGGCAGGTGCACGTGTTAAGCCGACACCAGCGTTTGTTGCCACGACCTGAGGCCTGCTGATGGCTGGGCTGACTGTGTGGGTGTGTGGACACCCACACTTCCTGCTGCAGCACTGATGACAGCTGGCCAGGGGCATGCAGGGAGGAAGGGGCATGCATTGGGCAGGGAAGGCAGTACAAGGGTGAGAGTGTTCACATGGACCGGATGAAGCTGATCAAACAGCAGCTTCTGGCCTTCAAGTCAGGGACAACCCCGGCTTTCATGTCGCTTGAGACATTTATGGTCCAGGTCTTCAGAGAATCCTCATGTTGGGGAGCTTTTAACCATCCCTGTGCTCTGATCAGGAACTAACAGTGGGAACTTTGTGATGCCTTGAAGAATCAGAGAAAGCTAGACCCTGTCTTGAATCTTGACTCTGCTTCAAAGTTTTGCTGCGATTACCTCCAATCTCACATTTATAGCTTCACCCAGATTTTCTTATACTCTGGACTCTCAGTAACCATAGTTAACGTCTACTGAACACCCACTATGCGCCTGCCCCTCTTCTAAGTATTAGCTCAGGATGCATTCATGCATTAACTCTTTTGGTTCTCGTCACAGGCAGGTGCCATTAGCTTTCCCCTTTTATGCATAAGCATGTCCAGGCTCAGAAAGATGAAGTAACACATGCCCAAAGTCACCCAGCCAGCAAGGAAGAGACCCAGGATTCAAACCCGGGCAGCCTGACTCCTTGCTGCTCCTCCTTGCCATCCTCATGTTCCAGTACCCGCGATGCCCCTCCTCCCATCCTCCACGGACTGCTATCCTTCAGGGCTCGGCTCCTAAGCCCTCTACTCTGCAGAGCTCCTTTAACCTTCTACTAGAATGAATCCCACATGGCCTATGCCTATTTTATAGCAAAATCCTGCCCAGGAAGCTGCTCCCCCTTCAGATGGCAAATCCTGGATAGCACAGCTGTGCCAAACTCCTCAGTATCCTCTTCAGCCCTGCTCCCCTCCCCGCCTCAGTCACGGCACAGTCACTGACTGTGGAATCAAATTTTTGAGGAAAAGCTACTGCTCATTTTGGTGGAGGACACTTACAGGGAAGGATGTGGCCCTCTGTGCCAGGCGAACCCAGCCCCTGCACAGCAGCTCTTGGCTGGGCTCTGACACCCCCAGAACAGACTTCTTCCTGCCAGAGCTGCAGGGCTCAGGACCCCCACCAGAGGTCCAGAGGGGGTCTCTCTGAGGGTCTCCTGCCGGAAGCTGCAGCCTTGTCAGCATCTGGCACTTTTCCTCGCTCCCACCTTCCTGCTCCCACGCTCTCCTGAATGCCCCGAGATGCTTATCTTGCTCCTCATGCGGGCAAGGTGAATAAAAACTCCTGGTCAGGTGCTACTGACTATCCCCTCCCCCACACCCCCTCCTCCCCTCAGCTGACATGAGCCGCTTTTGCACTGACCCATCCCTGGCCTCCGTGGCTACAGGAGCAGAGGGATGTTTTGTTTTTCCCTCCATGGGATCAAAGCTCTGTGTCTTCCTCGGGGATTGCCTTTTTCAAAATAGTCTTTGGATTAAGAATAATGAATAAGAAATATGCCTTTTTGAGAAAGATCACTGTCCAGCCTCCAGACATCCAAGAAAAACATCCCTGGTCTTTTAAGAGTAAATTTAGAGATTTCTAGGAACTCTCTCATCTTCATTTTTTTCTATGGCTGGATGTTGGCCAGAAATTTCTGGATATTAAACTTCAAGTCAGCGCACTTGGCCAGTGCCAGAGAAAATGGCACTGGAAATTCCTAACACTGCATTTGACAATGTTATCACTCCATTTGCAGAGCCTAATATCTCACCCCTGTTCCCCCCACCCCCACCTTTTTTTCCTGTTAAACCAGGGTGTCATTTCCAATATTCAAGGCTTTCTGGGATCATAGCAAGAAATGACTGGATATGACCCAGAGCTCTGGCTATTCACTAACATAGCCTTGCAAGTACTACACTGAAAGTTACCAGCCCATACTAGCCAAGAGAAACTTAGAGAAAGCAATGAATATTGAGTGGATACACTGTGGCTCATCCCAAGGATCACAGACAATTCACCATACAATACAGCACTTCAAGATCAGCAGAAACCATACACATGCTGGTATGGGGGGCGGGCTAGAGGGTGGA
Source organism: Daubentonia madagascariensis (assembly GCA_023783475.1). Classification (NCBI taxonomy): domain Eukaryota; kingdom Metazoa; phylum Chordata; class Mammalia; order Primates; family Daubentoniidae; genus Daubentonia; species Daubentonia madagascariensis. The sequence continues at coordinate 22,726,941 of JAKFHU010001990.1, read as the reverse complement.
GGGTGGGGCATCACAGGCAAGGCAGGATGTCCACACATGCAGGTCAGGGGCCATTCCTGGAAGATGGGGTGAGATGATGTTTCTTCCTGTCTCCACTCTCAGGAGCAGTGGAGGACATGGGAAACAGCAGCCCTCCCCACTCCTCCTGCTTCTAAGCATAGCATGCAGAATGGCGGTAGTACCTTTGGGGTGGGCAGGAAGCTCCTTTCAGGGACAGGGGAGTTGGTTGGCTTCCCACTGTGGTTCTTTGCCTCCCAGTCCTCTGTGGGATTGCCTGTGTCCCCAGTGCGGAAGGGGTGGTTGCCCAGTGCTTCTTCTAGCGCCAAGGGCAGTGGGCGGGTGGGAGTGAGGTCTTGGGTGGGGATGGATGGTGGGGGAGGGATGGGAATGGGCAGTGGGGTGCGCTGCACCCAGGGCGAGGACAAGGTGCTCACGTGGCCAGATGAGGGCAGGACAGGGGGCGCAGGGACCTTGGAGGGTGGGTTGGAGAGTGGAGGGTGGGGCATCACAGGCAAGGCAGAGGGAGCTTTGGGGGGATAGTAAAACATGTCCAAGGGGATGTCATCCAGGTCAGTGGTGTGCAGGTGCAGTCCGCCTGCGAAGCGTCTCAAGGGTGGGACCAGGGGAGACACAGAAGGCGGGGGTGGCGGGGGCCCTGTGGTCATCTGGGGGGTTGCAAGGAAGCTTTGTAATCGTCCACACTGATTAGTGCGCCACTACACAATATATTGAGTACAATGCTCTTCTAATCTGTTTCTCTTGCTTTTGGAGACCCACCACCCTCAAACCAGAACCACGCGGGTGCCACTTCTCTGCCACTTGGATGCCCAGCTGAGTCCATACTAGACAGCTGCTCAGGAGTGCCCAAATGCAGGAGGGTCCCAAGTTATGCCATCTGTGGGTGATAGGTAAGGTACTCATATAGTATATCCTCTGGGAACACACTTGAGGGGCACTCAGTCATCACGCCAGGACAACAGCCCTAACTGTTGTTAGGGACCATCTCACAGGAGCTCAGGGACTTAGTGATCACTCTGGAGATAAAGCTCAGAAATACAGGCTCGTCCCCCCTCCCCAGGAGAGGAAGGGGGAGTGGGCTGGTGGGGGTGGGCCCTGAACAGTGGCACAGGCACCAGTGTGGCTAATGATACTTGCTAGTGGCCCTCCTGGCTCCCGCTGACTCCAGGGTGGGTCATTCTGAAGGCAGCAGGAGCGTCTATGTGGAAAGAAGGGCTCTGTTACCTCTGAAATCTCATTATCAGCAGAGGAAATCTGCTCAAGTCGCGTCTGACAGAGCCTTTCCACCCAGTACTGAATCTTTTCCGATTCCTCAAGGTCTTCCCGCTCTGTCTCAGACACCTGAGACCCAGCACCAGCGCAGAAAGGAGAGGACAAAGGGCACACTTGAATAGCACATGGACAGCAATAGCACAGAAGCACTTCTTCAAAAACCCCAGGGTGCTGTTAGGTGTGTCAACTATCTAGAAAGAGACCTGGTTTGCTCCACCTGGCCCTCGAGGAGGTGGAAACAAGGGACGGGAGGGTGGGGGGTGTCAACTTAACAGCACTTGTAGGCAAAATCAGAAAAGGGGCTTAGGCATTGTGTGGGATTTACTGGACCCCAGATGCCCAGGAACCCTAAGGCTCTAATGATTTTCCAAGAATGGTTCTTTAGTAACCTCTCAGCGCATTCCAAGAGTTTAACTACTCTTTCTTTCCCCCTCCAGGCTGCCTTGTCCTCAGAAGCACAAGTTCAATTTGATTTTTAATTTTGTAGCTAATTTGTTCCTAATGCCAGATCTAATGCACTTCATATTTTCCAGGACTTCTCTGGTCTTATAATCTAATCAGATTGGCATTCTGATTCATGGAAGCATTAAGGAAAAACAGAAGCAATGATATCTCCTACAGCTAGGGAGCTAAGGTCGCCCATTTCACCTAGGGTAAGATTTACTCATGCTATAAGATAGCTTTTGACATGTCTTGAGGGGCACAGCCTTAGATATTAATACATTCCCAGGTTGAAGAGGTCTAGCCTCAAACAAACCCAGTGTTCATGGCAGCAGCCTTAGAATCACAACCTGATTAATTGGGAGATAGCCTCAGACCCACCCCCTATACAAAGGGGTCAACCTCAGACCCATATTCTCAGAGCTAAGCTAGGTTGGGGAGACCTGGTCTTAGACTCATAACCTGAATATGGAGGCCAGACTGATTCAGATTTGTAGACAGACGGGTGGAAGGCTAACTTCACAGCTGTAGACTAAGCAGAGGGGTTAGTGTCACACTCACACCCTGAGCAGGGGAACCAGCCTCACATCCAAACCTAAGGTGGCGAGGCCTACCTTTAGACTCATACTCTGGTGGGATGGGGAGAAGGGGACAGACTCAAACTTCTAGCCAGGCGTATCATGGGCTAACCTGAGACCTACCGTCTGGGCAGAGAGGCTATCCTCAGACCCGTACCCCGAGCAAGGAAGTTAACGTCAATCCCAAACGTGCGCCTAAACCAGGAGCTAATCTCAGGTGACCCTGGGGAGGCGGCATGATCTCACTCTCCCGACTGGGGAGGGAGGAAGGGCTCATCCCACCCTTGGACTCCATTTGGGGAAAACAACTCCAGCTGGTCCCCTGGGAGCTTGGTGGGGAAAAACCAAATTGTGACCCAGGGATGCCTGCCTGGCCTGCAATCAGGACACGTACCTCCTGGGCCAGCCGATTGATCTTTAGTTGCTTTTCCTTCTCCAGCATTTCCTCTTTCTCTTTGTAAAGCTTTTGCTCAAACTCCAGTTCCTTCTTATTCTTTCTCAACTCTTTCAGGCTGTCATACTTGGCTTTCTTCTTATCTTTTCCCTTCTGATTAGATGTGGCATTATTTATATGACAAGGATTACAAGGTGGTGTTAACACTAGCATGGCACAGCAAACAGGGCATGCAGTTCTCAGATAACACTGGGCAACCAAACCATGGTGAGCTCTCCCCCAGCTCTGCCCCACCACACTGGACATCAGACCTCAGGTTTAGGATAGACAGGCCACTGCTACCCATTGCAGGGTTGGAGATATACTCCCTTTGTCAGCCAGAAGAACTGGATTACTAGTTCACTAGCTGTGCGACCTTGGCTGAGTTCCTCAACCTCTCTGGGCCTGATTAGCCTCATCTCCAAAACTGGTGGAAATACCTGCCCTATAGGCTTGTCATCCAGTGCCAATGAAACAACATCTATGCAAGAGCTTTGTAAACTTCAAAGTGCTTTATAAATAAAAGACATTGTATTTATTTCCCAGTATCTGGGCACATGCCTTCCACATCATCTCATGTTCAGATACCAGACATGCATCCTGGGAGATTCTAGAGAAAACACGAGAGAGCTGACAAGCCTCCTCTGCAGAGATTCTCTGTCCTGAGCTAGAGGAGGTGGTGGTCAAACTCAGACCTGGGGTGCTCAGAGCCAGGGACATCAGATTTTGCCCCTATGCTTAAGCTCCAGACTATTTCATTCTGGAGAGTTGAAACCCACAGTTCCCACTGAACTGGGACCCTTGACTAAGAACTAGCTGGAAAGTATAGGACTGGCACATGGGAGGTGGACAGGATGGCCTAGCTGCTTTACTCTGGCCATTAGGGTTTGAGAGGATCTGGAGAAGATGAAGGACAGACAGATTCCTTATTTTTCCTGTTGGAATTGGACCCACAGAGTCTGCTTTCCTGACTACTCCTCTCATGGGGTTGCAGGGAAGCCAGGGGCTAAGGAAGGAAGAGAATGGACATCTATGGACTGCCTATGTGCCAAGAGACTTAAACTCATGATCTCCTATATAGGTATTTGAGGTAAAGACCCTTGCCTGATGTCAGACATCTAGGAAGTGACAGTGCCAGGATGTGGACCTGAGTCTTCCAGGTGCCATAGTCTTTCTACTGTGCCCTGATGAGCTGGGGGCAAGGGGAACATGCGGGAGGGAGTGTCAGCCTCTACCACACAGAGCATGGGGGATGGAGCTAGCACTCAGGAGAGGGAGTGACAGGGAGAGTCAACTCTCCCAGGCAATTTCTGGGGCAAGGAGGAAACTCCTTGCTCATTGAGCTCACCCCCACCCCCAAAAAGCCTTCCTGGAGCCTGCTCTCGAATTTCCTGAATCATCTCAGCCAGGAATGAGGAATTGAGCTCCCCAGCAATGGACACACAACTTTTATCTACAGCTGGAGGGACTTGGTGGGTCCTTATGGACCTCTGACAGACTCATCCTATCCCCCTCCTAAAGATAACCCCTACCTCTGTGTACCTCTAATGTGCTTTGGAGATGGTCACCTCTGGAACCCACCTCCAGAGCAGTCTATGAGCCTCTTGAGAAAATGGTTCTCATTGCTTCAGAGTCCTGCTTGGTCCCTTCTCTACTCTGTTCACTAGACTCTTAGCTCACTTGATAGATCAATCCCCGCCATCATGGTATAGAGCAGACAGCAATTCCCCAAGAGGAGGCAGAAATCTTCTGCCTAATGGCAGCTTGCTAGAATAAAGGCATGGCCTCCCCCAGGGGCCACCATAATAGGAATGGCCATTTCTGTTGGTTTAAAAAAATGATCAATGTTAAGATTTTAGAGCCAGGGCTCCATGCTGGGGCAGGCTGACAGTAGACAGTTTCTGTGTCATCCCCCAGAAAGTCGCATCTGTTTATAGATGCAGAAGGGCAATTTGCCAATCAGACAGCAGTGCCCACTGATATCATACTATCTTCCACACAGGTTACTGAGTTGTGTGTGAATCTGTCTCCCCTGCCAGATGGTGGGCTCCTGCAAGTAGGGCTGGTCTGCATTATTGATTAAAGCTGTGCTGGTGAAAGAGTTTAGTCAGAACCATGAATCCTTGAACCATGAATCCATGAACACAGACTTTGTGGGGCCACAGGCCTGGGGGCTTTGAGCCCCAGAGGGATCTACTGCCAAGGCTGGAATAGGAGACATTGAATCTTTATCTCTTTTTTTTTTGGAGACAGAGTATCACTCTGTTGCCCCAGCTAGAGTGCAGTGGTGTCATCATAGCTCACTGCAACCTCAAACTTCTGGGCTCAGGGGATCTTTCTGCCTCAGCCTTCTGAGTAGCTGGGACTACAGGAGAATCTTTATCTTTTTAAACAAGGGGAATTTGTACATTGATGATCATGGCTGTGGATACCCACTTGTATTACCCGGGAACTATGTGTTCCAGCTGCTGGGAGACAAAGCATCTCACATGGCTCTAGAAAAATTGATGACGGATTTTCAGAGCTGGTATGAGGGGCATGAATCTGTTGTCCTTTTAGCTGTCAGTTAAATTCATGGCAAATATTCCTTTTGGTCCAGACTGAGAGGAGAGGCAGATGGGGTGGTTGTCCTCTTGCTTCTGCCTAGAAGCAATTTTCTTTTGGAAATGAAAATGAAAACCCAAATGCCAGCTGTTTCTGGAAGGACTGAACTCAGGAATAGGGGAAAAGCAGCCCTACCTCTTTGCCAACAGCAATTTTCAAGTGCCATGGCTATGACGGTGGGGGTGGTGAGCGTGTGAAGGAGATTCTAGTTCTTTTATGCTTATATAGTTATTAGTGCCTGGAAAAGATTTGACCTCTGTGTCTCCTTTTATTATTATTTGTGTGTGTTTTCTTCCCTGAGTTCTAGTAGAGGCAGCATATAGACAAGGATTAGAAATCTAACCCAATGAGACATCCTAAGCCATAAAGTCAGCCTGTAAAATGAAGAAGTCTTAGGAACCCAAGTCCTTTCTGAGACCATGACAATGTAGGAAGGAGTCCCCTGAGGAGCTCTGTCCTGGGTTATGCAATGCTGTGCAAACCATGATCTCTGGTCCTACGTGAGGACATTCACCTCCGTCTTTGCCTATATTGCTGTCTATTATCTTAACAGGAACATATTGGAGGAAGGGGGTGGATTTTCCCAGCACATCTGATATTCCCATTTTACAGGCAGGGAGAAGTTACATATCATCAAAGCCACCCAGCTGCCAGTGCTTTGGTTTCTGGGGGACTGACATCTTGCCAGAAAGAGTCAAGTGATAACATCTACTTTAGCACACCTAGATTTATGCCAATGCCTGATTTCCAAACACCAAGTCATCTCGAATGTCCAATTACAGATATTAACAGCAGTGTTTTCATAATCAAATGTCAGCGTGATTTAGAAAGACAAAGGACAAGAGAGTTTTAAGGGGCCTGGAGATATTGTAATAAGATTTAGAGAGAAAATTAAAGGCCATAGAGACTGGAAAAATGCATTATCCTGGGTGCATGCACAGATATTTCTAGGAGGGGGTTGTGACTGGTGTGGCTATCTGTCCCAACACCAGGCAGCAAATTATCCCCGGCCTGGGCAGCCAGTCTGCATCTGGCACAATTGGTCTTGTAACCTGCACTATGAACACCTACCCTGATATTTCACTCTGTCTGATCCCATGCTTCCAGCCCTAGCCTCTGGTTCTACTTGACACAGGAACAAAGCAGAAGCTTCCAGCCCCTGCCCTGTGCCCATCAGGGCTGGTGCTGATGCACGCAATGCCTGGTGGTACTTGGGGAGGTTTCACACTATGTATACCCTCCCCCAACAATGCCTCTGCGATGGCACCTTCCATTTGACATCAGCCTGACACAGAGGTGCAGCTGGGGTTAGCCCTCCAAGTGAACAGGCCAGGTCACACCATTAAGAGCGGAAAGGAAAAGAAATATTTGGAAAAGGCCAAAACCACAGCAAACTCAGCAGCAAACCAGCACAGCACTCAGTCATATCCTACCTTCCGGATAGTTGGGAATTTGCCATCATAACGATAAAACCACCCAAAGGCTATAAGAACACAGAGAACAGAAGGATGACACACAGTTCAGCTGGGCCAGAGTCCCATGGGCAGTGGCTGGGAGCTGGGTTCCCGAGGAACATGTGGCTTTGTGAGACGAAGAACAGCATTGGCAGATCTAACAGCAAAACTGCACCCTCTGTCCGACTCACCACTCACCTGGCCTCACCTGGTTTGCGAAGCAGGCCCAAGACCACCTGAGAAAAGCCCCAGTTCCCAGGCCCTGAGTCACTCTCAAATGCCTCTCCCCAGGACACTGGCTTCAGAAGGCAGCGCCAGAAAATCAGAGAAAACCCCTTGTGGAAGGATGAGCTTTTCCAAATCACAGCCACAGTCTCCAAATACAAAGCCCCATTGAAAGAGAATCAGGCCTCTCCTAACCGACGCCTGGTCCCTCCATCCAAGAAGTGGCTCCATACAAAAGACAGCCGGAGTCTCTGCCTGGAACCATTGTCAGACAGAACAAAACTGTCTTGTCTCATAGTGTAGGCCAAATCCTCTGCTTTCAACATTGAAAGAGCTCTGGGAAGAAGGCTCCAGCAGCAGCAGGCAGGAGATGTGCCCCAGAAGCATATCCCAATCCAGGCCAGATAACCAGGGCACCGGCCCCATTTCTTCCCCAGGCAACAGCTTGACAGAGTAATAGCCCAGATCTGAAGCTCGCTGGGGCCAGGGGCGATGGCTTAAATAATTACCCACCCTTGACCAGCCTGAGTGCTGGAACAGGATGTTGAAAGCCTTCTGCAGGACCAGGCATTACCGCCTTAGTTGCTGGATCTGGGAGTGGCCCAGGGAGTCCTGGGGGAAGAGGCCAGAGCATCAAAGGGAGGACTTGGGCTTGGGCAGTGTCTAAATATCTGACCCAGCGGTTCAGTTGTACTGCTGTGCACCAGCTGATTTACCAGCCTGGCCCTGAGTCCTGTCCGCAAGGTTTTGTATACAGTGCTTGGGCCAAACTGGGGCTTGGAGGAGCCCTGCAGGCTCCAGTGGTCCCCACCATGTGCTGGCCCCTCAGAGCTGGGTGTCTGCACTGCTGTCAGGAGGAGGTGGGCAGAGCGAGCAGAGCAGCAAGGCCAGGGAGCGAAGCGGGGGCGCGAACCTGCTCTCCCTGCTCCTCCGTGCCTCTGTCCAGGTCATCTGCAGGCTTGAGCTTGGGCTCCACTCCCTGATCATCTACCCAGGGGAAAGAGGAGGAAGCGGTGAGCGAAGAGGGACTCAGGAAACTGAGAGGCCACAGGTGCTTCCCAGGAGTCTGGGGACCTGTGAGCAGCTTCCTCCAGTGCAGCTACCAAGTCAAGGGCAGGGACAGGGCTCAGGAGCCCAGAGCAAAGGTTTCTCACTCTGGGCTAGTGCATACAACGTGTCCAACCTTGGTAGCTTTAGTTTCTCTATCTGCACAATGGGCTAACAGTAGGGGCCTCTGATCTGATGGCAGCATGAGAACCATTTTGCAGGGCATTGGGTTGAAGGTTGGGAGGTTTGGGGAGGAGGAGGGGATATCTGAGTGTTGTACATGTTTGAGGGCAAGGGCTTGCAATGACAGAGCAGATCCTCTGGCCCTCTGTTTATCACCCTTGCCTTGAAGCTCTGGTCCCCGTGGGATGTCTGTGCAGTGTGGGCAGCATATGGAGGCTGGGGGTCCTGAGGAGGTGAGGAGATCCCCCAAATGGGGCCCATGTGGTTAGGAAGACATGAATTTTGACATAATGTGGAGAGCAGACCAACCGTTCATTCCATTGGTTTCCAACCTGGACTCTGGCGTCCCTGGGGCGCTGGAAGGTGATATACCAGTCTGCTTGTGAGCTGCTCTTTAATATTTCAAAAGCTTAAAAGAACTTGCCCATTGGCCTATGAAAAGGCTATATGTTAAAGTCCTTTGCTCTAAGCTCAAATTCCATTTACTTAGCAGTGGAACATTGATGCTCCCTTGTTAGCAAGAAGGACTACTTAATAAAACAATGGGAACACACATAATTACTTAATAGTTTGGTAGGAAAAAAACCTCAGCTTTCAAATCATGGGGTCTATTCTGGTGGGGGTTGGGGAGATAAATTATGGGGCCTTGGATGGGGAGAGAAGATTGGATATCTCTTTTAAACCTCTTCATCTCTCAAGAACCCTTCCAGCTCTGGGATCCTTATTAAAGACCTCACCTCCACAACCACCACCTATTGCCTAAACTAAGGAAAGATCTTTTAGGGACCTCTGTGGCAGTGCCCTGGCCCTGGCCTTGGGCTTGGGGTTCTCCTGAAGCAGCCATGGGTAGGTGGGAAGAAGCAATTGTAAGAGCCTCCTGGGGCGGGTAGTCAGTTCCACGCACATGATTAGGACGAGTGACTTCATTTTCCAGGTAAGAGATGCTCCACACTCTTGTAGGCACAGAGCCTGAGTTAGGTAAAACCTGTGGCTAACTGGGTCCTGGAGTCGAAGGGTGCTCAGGGAGGAGTTGGCTGGGCCTGGGCCTCCTGGCCCAACACAGCCGAGAACATCCCAGCCTCAGGGAATAGGGAGAGAGGCAGGAATTGAGCTGGCTCAGGGAGTTCACCGTATTTCCTGACTTAGATCCAAATTAGAATTAAATTGCCGGTGCATATGGAGATGGATGGAGGGAGCAGCTGCCCCAGCTCAGCCAGCAGACGGGGCCATCAATCCCATGCTTTGTGGCGCTGCCTTAGAATGCTTTTATCTTGAGCAAAGGCAAAATTCTTCCTCTTTTTATTCAAGAAGCTCGATCTGGTTAAAAAGCATTAAATAAATAGCTAGCTAGTGAAAGGGTTTTTATTTTCTACAGTTCCTTAGAGGCTGTGTTTGCTGTGAAGCTGAGACCCAGTTTCTAGGAAGGTACTAAATCAACTAGGATTACTTTCACGAGAAGCAATTGAAATCGATTTCTTTCCTCTGAAGCTCTCATTTCACTAATAAGAGAAAATTAGCTGCTTGCCTAAAACACGCATTATTCACCTGGAATTTAGCTCTGGCCACATCCTCAGTGAATACTGAATGTCATGGGGGAGGCTGATGAGAATGCGCTTTGTCCTTCCACAAGGACGGTGAGATGACTCTGTGCCCTGCTGCCAGGAAGGAAGGTGCTGGGGGCTGTTTGCCCTGCACCAGGGAGGGGTGAAATGGAACCATCCAGACGCCCCACACCTCTTCCTTGGTACAGGTGGCCTCTGTTGGCAAGTTGATGTCCCTTTAGGGCTCGAGTATGATCAAAGGTTGGGGACAGAGCTGTCCAGACCCCATCACAGCATCCCAGGGGCCACCACACAGCAGAAAGGGGGAACCTTGGTTCTGGAGTCTACATTCACCCCTTCACCCTACTCTGGAGGTTCACAGGTCAGTGAGCACAATCAGCTGGAGCAGACCCTGTCCCATGTCAGTTATAAGTCAAAACAGCTGTAAAGTGGGAGTGAAGCCCCAACCGGGAATCCTGGATTTGTGGTTGCTCCTGGAGCCCACCACCAGCCCACCAGAGAAAGACTGGGATTTGGGATTGAGGCCCTTGTTTTCCCCTGGCAGTGTGGGCTGCCTCTTGAGGAGACATCTGGAAGTTGGGGTTGAGGAGGTGGACAGGGAGCAGTTGGTGGGGGCCTGCACTGAAACCGGAGGTGAGGATGCAGGACAGGTAAAGACAGGAGATGGTAAGGGCAGTGGGAGCTGAGGCCCCAGGGTGGTGCAGCCACCAGGCCACAGCTGGGTATCTGGAAGGGGCCTCCCAGTCCTGTCCCTGCCTCCGTCCTTGCAGTAGTGTGAAGTAGCACAGGGATGTAGGTGCTGGGGGCACTCTAGGTAAGCTCCTCCCACAGTTGCCTGTTAACCTGGGACCACCACAGCCCTTCTGATGTGAGCTCCTTCCTCTCTTTCTTGCTGCTGGCTTTACCCCAGCCCCAGTTCAGAACCAAGCAGGAAGAGGACACAGCACCCCAAAACTAAGACAGTAATCCCATGAGCTAGTTTTGCCTTTGCCACAGCCCTTATTTCCTCTTCAGCCTGCCTGAGTCTGGGGGATCTGCGAGCTGGGTGTGTGGAACAGACCCCTAGACAAGGATGGAAGACAGGTCCCTCCCACCCCATGCAGTGGCAGACACCCCCTGACACATAGCTGCCCCTCCAGGAAGGAACTGCAGCCCAAAATGCCATAGGATCTTCACCTGGGGAGGTGGTGGTGAGTGGAAGGAGACCAGACTATCCGTCTGCCCCCTTAGCCCCTGCCCCGGCCCACAATACCTACACTTTGGCTTGCGAAGGGGTACTGGGTGCACCTCAGCGGTGATGGTTTGAGGCAAGAGCAGCTGTTCCTTTGAGCCCCAGTCTTCTTCCCACTGTTTCTTAAACTTCTCTTCCTCCTCCACAATCCTGAAATGAAACCCCCCACACCTGTGATTGGAGTCAGAACCTTCCCAGACCCACCTCCTGCCTCTCAGAGAACCCTAACCAGCATGTGGAGAGGCCTCACGGTTCTAGCTGTGGTGGATAAAACAAAGTCCCTCGAGTTTGTATTCTAAATTGAGTGTGAACACCAGCTTGGGCAATTATATACAACTATGTTCTAGTTACCGTAATATGATGGGCTTTACTAGGATTATGGATTGGCTACAAATAAAGGAGGATCCACCAGGGGACGAGAGGGCCAGGGAAACTGATTCTGGAGGTGGCCTCTGGCCGGCCACACTCCCATGAGCACACTCACGTTCATGCACAGACACACGTGTGCAGACACACACGGAGCCCAGGTACTCACTGCTCCATCTCCTTCCGGTATCTCTCATTTTCCTCTGCTGCCTTCTGGGCAATTTCCTTTCTCCTTCTGAAACACACAATGCAGACTGGCGTGTTTGAGACTATGCAAGATAAGTTAACTCTTTCTTGTGGCTAATTCTTGATTTGAGAAAAGTTTTAAATGTTTTTTCCAGGCTCCCTTCCAGGTATCCTCGGAATGCTTTTGGGTTTTGAGGAAGTTATCCAACAAAGTCTGGGCCCTGTGCTCTTGCGTGGTTTTGTCCGGCATTGCCGAGCAGAGATTCCGTGTCTTGGGAGCTGGGAGGCAGGTCCACGTGAGGGCCACACTCCACACACCCACCTCCAAACAGACAACGTGACTGACAAGAGGCGGGGCCCAGACTGAGTGAGGCCCTCCCAGAGGAGGGCCCCAGACCCCAGGAGCGAAGCAGGGGCTGCCAACCTGGTGTGATTCTCCAGGCTGACTCTCTGATGAGGGAGACGGGGAGATCCTCTCCTCCCTCCCTTTCCAAATACGTATTAAGTGCCCAGAACGTATGTGGATCTGGATCTCGACAGTAGTTTGCTATGTATGAATCGCTCACCTCATTTATTCTCTCGATCCACCATTTATTCTCCTGTCCTCCTGGGGGTGGGGTGGGCCTATCACCACAGGTGGGGTGGCCCTGTGGGGACTGCAGGCTCTTTAGCTAGATCGCCTGGGTGTGAATCCCAGTTTGGCCATGTGTGACTGTGGACACAAATGGCTTAACCTCTCTCTCTGAGTCTCAGTCTCATCACCTGTAAAATGGGATTAATACCATCTACCTCCCAGGGCCAATGTGGGAATTAAATTAAGAAACATAAACAAGGCCCTAATACAATGCCAGCCACACGGTAGGTACTTGACAAATGTCAGCTGCTGCTAGTAAGATGCGCTGACCTACTGCTGAGCCCCTCAGGTCTGAGGACAGGCCGCAGGGGAAGAGGATGAAGTCGGGCCTGAACACAGCGGGCAGCGGGCAGGGTAGGGTGGGGTGGGGGTGGCTGGCCACACTCACTGCCGCTCCATCTCCTGCTGCTCCTGGAGAATTTTGTTGGACTCCATGGCCAGCCGCTTCTGCATCAGGAGCTCTTGCCGCTGCAGCTCTCGCTGCCGCGCCTCCGCCAGCCGCTCCCGGTCTGTCATGAACAGCTCCCGGCCCTCATAGGGAGAAAAGAGGCCCTTTGCTCAGTCCCCTGAAGAACCTGGGTGTCCACTGTCACAGCCTTGGGGGCCAAGATAGGGGGTGTCTTCCCGGCACCTTTAGGTACTGCATCTACTGCAGTCTCTGACCCAAACTTCTCCTTGCTGGGCAGAAGTTCTCTCCCTCTGCTCTGTCAGAGCTTCAGGGAAGGAGACCCCTTGGCCCTTCCTGGGAGTGTGCGGCAGAGATTAGGGGTCAGAGGGGCTGGGGCTGAAGGTCAGGGGTCATGGGCCCTGCCAGCTCATTCTGGACTTACAGCTCCCGCTACGACAGAGATGGTCAGGCTGCGGCTACTCTTCAGCACGTTCACAGCCTGTGGGGACAGCAAGACGGTCAGCTGAGGCCTGACAGACCACAGGAGTCCAGGCACAGAGCACCGAAGGTCTCAGGTACCGTGGCAGTCAGGGTGGGAAGTCGGGTGGGGAGGTGATAAGGGCTGGCAGGTGAAGACCCCCTACACCTCACCTCCTTGTGGTCCAGGTTGGAGAAGTCGATGCCATTGACTTCAACAATCTGATCCCCTGTCTGGTGGAGAATGGAGAAAGATTAGGATGTCTGCACTATCCGTATACTCACTCATCTGCAGGAAGGACTCCCCCAAAGGGCCAGGGTCAGACACTGGGTCTTCGAGTGGATGCACCTCAACTCTTCCTGATGAGCAGAGCTGTTGGAAAGCCCAGATGGTGCCCCAGGAGGGCCTCAAGCTCACCCTGGCACCCTTCTACCCCGTAACTATCTTTAAAATTTTTTTTTTAATTTTTAATTATTATGGGTAGAAAATAATTGTATATATTTATAGGGTATATGTGATGTTTTGATACAGGCACACAATGTGAATTAATCAAATCAGAGTAAATGGGGTATCCATCACCTCCTCAGGCATTCACCATTGTGTTAGGAACATTCCAATTCCACTCTTTTAGTTATCTTAAAGTATACGCTAATCCGTAACTATCTTATAAGTGACCAAATACTACACCATTAGAGGTTCATTTCTCTGGCTAAATTGATGACATCTGCTTTGGAAATCTCAATTTGTAGGCACAGGAGCCTTTGGGCTTCTCATATAGCAGAGGCTGTGTTGAGTCATCACAATAATAGAATAGGCAACATTCATTGATTATTTACTCTGTGCCTGGCACAGTTCTAGCATATGTATTAATTAATTTAATCCACACAACAACCCTGGAAGGAAGGAGCTATTATCTCCATTTTACAGGTGAGGAAATTGGAACACAGAGACATGAAGTAACTTATTCAAAGAAGAGGTTAAGAGTTCCTGCTCTGGCATCAGACTACCTAGGTTTGAATCTCAGCCCTACCATACTAGGTTCACGATCTTGGAAAAATCACATACTTTCTCTGGGTCTCAGTTTCCTCATTTGTACAAAGGTGGTAGTGATAGGTACCTAATCCTCAGAGTTCTTGTGAAGTGTAAAGGGCATAAAACAATATCCAATGTAAGTAAACACTCACTGAATGTCAACTCTTTGATTACCATTACAACATTCCCAAACTCAGGACCAGTGACTTTCAGAGATGAAGAAGACTGCAGAGGGGTCATGTGTCCCACCTCTGTGAAGCATTTCCTCAGCTTCCTTACCCAGTGGCTGCCCAGAAAGGGCTGTGTGGGAAGGCACACGCCTCCATCACCATGGGATCAGTTTGACCCTGCGTGCTGGGGCCAGCCCAGGGTCACTCACCTCCAACCCCACCTCGGCAGACAGGGAGCCAGGCTTCACATGACTGATGAAGATGCCGGGTTTCTGGATGGGGCCACTGGAGATGCTGCAGGGGATGGGAAATGAGTGAGGCCTTGTCCTCGCTGCTTGTCCCCTGCAGCACTTACTCATTCTTAATGTCCTGCCCCCTCTGCCCAGGTGTCAAGTGCTCCAGATGCAGGTCACCCATGAGCTCAGGACCCAAAGCCCTCCACTGTCTACCTCTTCAGGCTCTGTCTCCCCATCCAGCCTGATTTCCACTGCGACCCTGGGCAACAGTCACAGAAAACTTGTAAGTTCCCCTACTCAGCCCCTCACCCAATACACTGCATATGCTGTTCTTCTTTCTTTCTAGCACTTTCCTGTTCATTCCTTGAGACTCAAATGCTATCTGCTCTATAAGGTTTTCACAAGACCTCTTATTTTATCCCGAGACTAAGCCATTTGCTCCGTTCTCAGTGCTCCTCTGACATCTACAGCAAGGTTGGCACTCGTACTGTTACTCTCCCCTCCTAGATCTGTGGCAGACATCACTTATCCATCACAGCACGCTTTCCCACCAAGCCTGGACACAGCCTTAGAATCCTTTTCAAAACTGTACCCCAGACAGCCTCTACTAATTGATTAGAAATGGCACAGATAGGAAACGTATTTGCCATCCCTGACCCAGGATGTAGCTCTTTTACAGTCCTTGTCACCCTATAACTATTTACATGGTTGGCCTCTGTATTAGGCTGTCATCTCCTAGAGAGACTTTTTATCACTTACGCTTGGCACAAAAGCACTGAATAAAAGTGAATGAAAGGAAATAATAACAAATAATAATAGCTTAAATAATATATACCAACTGCTTACTACCTACCAGGCACTAAGCTTAGCACTTTACTTTCTCCACAACTACCCTGTGATGTGGGAATTATTATCCCCAATTTATACAGGGAGAAACTGAGGCTCAGAGTGGTTAAGTAACTGGCCTAAGGTTCTAGAGCTCCTAAGTGGGAAAGCAGGGCTGGAACCAAGATCTGAGTGATGGCAGCACCTGCATGTTTAATAGGAATGCCCTGTGTGGCCCAATGCCTGTTTGGAATTCCCTGGCTGCCTCTTAAGGAAGCCCACAAGGTAATAAGTAATAAGGGAACTGTGACAGAGATGACCAGGCAAATAGGTTCCTTTTGCAGTGACTTAAGGGCCCACCAAAGGAACCTGGGCCTCAATTTTCTCATCTGTAAATGGGACCTGTTAGAGCTGCTCCTCCAGCCCACAGGGCTGTTGTGAAGCTCAGAGGGGAACTCAGGCACCAAAAAGTGTCCTCACCAGTAGAAAAGTCACATCCCTGGTGGGCAAGCACTAGTGAGGAAGGGGAGAGGTGTCAGGGGCCTACTGGGGTCTACCTGTCATGAATGAGCCCCTGGGCATGCCTGCCACCCACCTGCAGCCAAGGCCCCGGGAGCCCACGAGGCTAATGAAGACCTTCTTCTCCTTGTTTTCCCGATTCCCGGGAGAGCCCAGGCTGCCCCGCCCACCCTGGAGGAGGGATAGAAGCAGGTCACTGGGTGTCCACATTGCATGCAAGTGGCCTCTTGAGCTTGTGAGGCCTTCAGAGCCAATGCTGCTGCATTCACACAGGCCGGATGGGCATTCTGTCTGTGGGGATGTGTCTGTACCAGCCCCGCCTGGCTGAGGGCCCACTGCCACACGGGCATGCTGGATGGCCTGGGGGCCCATGTGAAGCCCCCTGAGGGCACATCCCTAGAGTAAGCCCTCCCTTCAGGACTGCCTGCACCTCCTCGAAGACCACCCCATCCAAACCCCATCACAGGTGGTCCTGGCCCTTACCCCAGATTCTGACACAAACTGATCCACATACTGCCACTTGAGGGGTTCGTCGGGAGAACTGATGGCAAGGGAAAATAGAAGGGCAGTTGTTAGCAGGACATGTTTGAGGGGCCAGGCCCCAAGTCCAGATCTGCCACATCTGGAGCCTCCAGCTTCCATTGGTCCAGGAGCAGTGTGGCATGGTGCGGCCAGTCCCCAGGGCTGCCACCAGGACCCTGCACCCACAGGAAAGCATCTGCCTGCCTACTCACCTCTTCACAGGGATCAGGCCGATGTCTGTAGGGGAGGGGGAAAGGCACAGTGGTTAGCATGGCTCCTCTGCCCTCCTTTCCTCCCCCAGGAGCTGGGAACCTCTGCTGCCTCCCCTCCCACCCCTGCCCCCACACTGAGCCTCATCCCCTCTGGTGGCTTCACTCACGTCTCACTTTGATGGACACAGTCTTCTTGGTTCGGATGAGGTTGATGACCTCCTCATGGGTGCAGGAGGAGATGGAATACCCGTTGATCCGGACGATCTCATCCCCTACCTTGGCCACAGAGAGGGAACGAGCACCAGGCAGAGGGAGCGTCAGGCAGCTGGGTGGGCTCACCACCGAATGCTCCCGCCGGCTCTCCAGAAAAGGGAACAACAGCCATACTGTCCCCCAGACTAAACCTCAAAATGTGCCCTAGTACCTTGTCACAACCAACCTACCTTCCATCAGCCAGAGGGACCCTGGGGCAGGTGGCATTTCCAAGCAGACTTTCTGCCCCATTTTACAGATGGAGAAACCAAGATGGGGGTGAGGGGCACAGCAAGTGGGTGGCAGAGCTGAGAGTAAAACTCAGGACTTTGTACCCTCACTCTGGTGCCCCTTTCACCCCACTGGGGCTCCATCGAATTCTGGAATCCATGTAACTTCACCCAACTTTAAGCAGCTCTTGCCTGGACTTTGTTCTACCCACCCCTGGGAAGCAGGCTCGCCCGTCTCTGTATCACTACAATGCTGTGACTGAGGTGGGGACCTTCTGTGACTCCTGAACCAAGCTTATATCACTGACACACACACACGATCTGTTTTTCCACTGATGGAAACTTGATGAATGTTTTAACTCTGCCACGGCCCTGACCTCTGAATTCCTATTCTGGAAGCAAGCTAAGAACAGTGAATGAGCACAGGGCTTTGGCATCAGATGTCCTGGGTTCAAATCCCTTCTTTTAGTTTCATTAGCTATGTGACCTTGGGCAAGTCTCTTGAACTCTCTGAACCTCAGTTTTCCTTATCTGTAAAATGGGGAATACTGTGGTTGCTGTGAGAATTAAGCGAACTTGTGCATGTAAAGCCAGCCAGTGCCTGGCACACAGTAAGTGCTCCATAAGTGGTTGCTATTGTTGTTATTAGTTGGGCCTGAGCCCTGAATACTCTGTTCAGATCCCTGTTCTCAGGCCTTAGGCCACAGCAGGTTGGTAGAAGGGGACTCAGGGGCCTGCGGGGCCAGCCCTGGATGCAGATCCATGGTGAGACTGCCCCCTGCTGGACACTGCTGCTGGCTCCCCCAGGCACCTTGGCCCTGGGGACCAATTCTAAAGTGCCTCAGTTAATAATCACAGGGCTGGGGAGACCTTCAGACATCAGCTGAAACTGAGGCCCAAGGAAGTGTTGTTTTGTCCAAGGTTGTACAGCCAGTAGCTGCAGAAAAGGGACTGGTCCTGGATGCCCCTCACTTGTCTGAGGCCAGTGCAGGTTAGCAGGGGGCTTAACTCAGACCACGTGTGCTGACTCTTTGTGACTTGCTGGAACATGTGGTGGATGCAAGCTGGACTTCCTGTGGGCATGGGCAGGTAGGGGCTGAGTGGACACACAGCTTCCGAGGGTTCCTCTAGGGCAACTTCCATCCTCAACAACTGTGGTCCCCAACCCCTGGGCCGCAGACCGGTACCAGTCCGTGGCCTGTTAGGAACCAGGCCACACAGCAGGAGGTGAGCAGTGGGTGAGCAAGCAAAGCTTCGTCTGTATTTATAGCTGCTCCCCATCACTTGCCAATCCCTCCTGCACCCCTGATCTATGGAAAAATTGTCTTCCATGAAACCGGTCCCTCGTGCCAAAAATGTTGGGGACCGCTGCTCTACAACCCTCCCACAGGGTCCCCTTCTCACTACTGCCAGGAACACTCCCTCCCACTCCTGGCCACAGATCTCAATCTTCTTGGGGACCCGACAGGAGTGGCAAGGAGCTCAAAAAGGCACAATGGGGGGGGATTGCTAAAGATTTCTGGGGACATCTAGTTCGAGGAGAGAAGCTGAACTAGCTCCTTGCACCTATTTTTTATAATAACCCTGGAGGGTAGGAATTTGTGTCTGTGTTAATCAGATGAGGAAACTGAGGCTCAGAGAGGTGAAGTACCTTGCTCAAGGTCACCCAGCTAGTAAACAGTGTTGTTGCTGGGATTTGAAGGCAGGTATCCTTGACAGACAAGTGTTGTCTCTTGGGTGTCTGGAAGCAGAAAAGAAGGGCGCCTGGCCAAGCCTGGCTGCAATTCCCTGCATCCTGCCCTCTCTGGATCCTTGCCACCTGTCAGAGCCCGCAAGTCCCATACGAAGGCAAGGATTACTCTGTCCATTTTATAGCTAGGACAACCAAGGCACAGAGAATAATTTTCCAGCCCTAGAATGCACAGCAAGTTGTACAGCACAGGCTGCCCTGTTCAGGGCAGAGGACGTAGGTTAAGGCAGGATAGTCTCGAAAAAAATCTCAAGTATCGCCAGCAGGGAGACAAGAGTGGAAGGATGGACCCCCAGGACTAGGTCCCCTTGGAGGGTCCAACAGCCTCACAGATCAAATCAGCACAGGGTTGTCAGCCCAGCCAGGCTGTATCTGAACCTGCCTGTCCCCTGTCTTCTAGAATCTTCTCCCAGCTGCTCTCAAATATGAGACCTACCCAGAAACACAAACCCCAGACAGGTCAATGGATGCAGCCATTTTCCCCCACGCTCCTCTAAATTCCCTGTCTTATTGCTAAAGGGAACTTGCCCAAAACCCCAGTGAGAACGATTCCCACACAGCCCCCGGCTCAGGTTGCAGGATCGACTTTCCTCTCCCTCTCGCCCCATGTGGAGCCCTGCAAAAGGCCCTTTGTGCCGGGGCCACGGTGATATGATGATCTGAGGGACAGCAGCACAAAGGAGAGATGAACTCGGCAGCCAGAGAAAGGGTTGATAACTCATAAGCCTGAGAAACAGCCGGGAAGGTAAAACTCTAAGTTTCATTAAAATGCCCTGATGCTCCCAGTCATGGAGGCACCATTGCGAAACGCTTGTCCTAGGAGGAGGGCTTGCCCTGGAAAAAAGAGGGCCTCAGCTGACGCCAAGAGAGAAGCTCATTATGTTTCTTCTCTGGCTGCGTTTCTGGGCTGGAAAATGTGCCGCAGAGGAAAGGAATAATGAAGGGGCTGAAATTTCAGACGCCACCCGCGAGCCGTGAGACAGGGATTTAGAACAAAGCCATGTCTGTCAGCTCCCTGTCTCCACCCCCCACCCCATGGTGTCTTGTACCATTAGCCCTCCAGCCCCCTGAAGCCCCTGGCTTGGCAGCCAAATTGGGCTGTTGATAAGGAACACACTGGAAGCTCTGGGACGTGGTGGGAGGGCCTCCTTTATCTGGATGTACAAAAACACAGCTCTGGGCTCTGGTAGGAGAGAGACTTGGAGGTCCGCCCATCTCTGCTCAGGCACTGCGGTGTGGGGACCCCAAGGGAGAGGCACCTGGGTTGCTGAGGAGAGTTTCTGGGCTTGGCAGTCAGAAGACAAGGTCCTACTCCTGGCTCTGCCACTTACTGGCCTCCTAGTCTCTATTAACTCTGTAAAATGGGGATGACACCGTCCATGCATATAGTGAGAACGGGCTGTGAGCCTGTTACCTGGACCATTACAGGTGTTTCTTAAATCCCTCTCTCTGTTTAGCAAACTCACAGCACTTATGTATCAGGTACTGTTATGAGCACTTTCTAATATTCATTCATTTAGTGCTCATGCAACCCGATGAGGTAGATAGCATTATCATCCTCCCATTTTATAGATGAGGAAACTGAGGCACAGGGTTAAGTCATGTCATCAAAGTCACACAGCTTAATGAATAGCAAAGCCAGGATTTGAACCTGCGTGATCCAGCTTCAGAGTCTATGCTCTTACGTATCACACTGCATGGGGCTTTCTTTTTCCCTACTGGTAAAAGGTGACATATCCAAAGCTCACGTGTCTGGACATCCCTATGTTCCTCTTCTGGGAAGTAGGGAGGTGGGGTGAAGTGCAGCAGCAGCAGTTGGGAGGAGGCAGTGGCCAGGCTTCCAGCTTGGCTCAAGAAAACAGGCAATTGCCTGTGGCCTGATTTCTACAGGCCTAAGAACAGCCTCCTCCTCCCCCGAAGGCTCAGAAAAGTGAGTGACCACATTGCACCCCCCAGCCTAGTAGATGAGTGAGGGTGGAGGCAGGAAGCCTGAAGTCCTGGCCCCCCACCCCAGACTCTCCCTGCTCACCTGGAGCCCGACGCTGTCTGCCTGACCGCCTTTGATGAGGTGGGAGATGAAGAGTCCACAGCCAAACTCAAGACCACCACGCACGCTGAGGCCAAGGCCTTCGGGGTGCAGACGGTCCAAACGCACCTCCTTCAGCTTCCTGCCATGGTGGGAGAGATCGGTGATGGTCCAGCCTGACTGCCAGTGCTGCCCTGCCCGCTAGTGAGGGACTCTGTCCATCCCAGGACGACCTCTCCCACCCCTGCCTCCGGCCTGGGGGCTCCCTCTGCACCTGGAGCGCCGGGGGGTCAGCTGGTCATATTCCACCTGGTGCTTCAGTGGGATCAGGGGCCGGATGGCATCAAACAGAGGCAGGCGGCTGGGTTCATTGATAACCAGCTTCAGGTCTCCCACAAGCACGGCCACGTCCATGGTCCTGTGGAGATGTGGGGGATGCCTGGGACCTCGGCCCTGGCCATGACCTCTGCGACCCAGGGATTCCAGAGGAAACAGTCCCAGCTTGGGTCCCCCTCCCACTGGGCCCAGGCCTAGCGAATAAGGAGAGACTCCTGAAAAGCCTAGAGCCCCTAACTCTGGGCAGGGTGCCTCAGACAGTTTTGTTCTCTCATATAAATATCACAAGGAAACCAGCAAGCTGGGGACTGTTAACCCACTTTGCAGATGAAATCAAGCCAGGATTTCAAACTCAGTGCTGCCTAGTTCTGAAGTCCGGGGTCTTTCCAGACAGGAAACCTCAGTGTGAGGTGTCGACGGCCCCTCTCACACTCTTACCTCCACTCCGATCTGCTGCTGAGCTCTGTAAATTCTACACTCACCGTCTTTCTCACGTGCTTCCTCCTTCACACTGTCCAGACCTTGGCCATCTCCAGCTGTCTGCTGATTTGCTCATCTCGTCTAATCTTTTCTAAATGTATGTCACTCCCCTGCTTAAAAGCCTTCGATGGCTCCCTACTGCCCAGAGGACAAAATCCATTCTTGGCAGGCTCAGGGCACTCCATGACTTGTCTCCATGGAACTTTTCCAGCCTGTGGCTATTTATGGTCCCTGTGCACCCCAAGTCCTACTCCCCCAGGTTACGCATCATTCCCCATCCATGCCCTGTGCTTTCATGCCTCCATGCCTTTGCTGCTGCTGATCCCTCCTCTTGGAATAGCCTTCCCTGATAGTCCACCTATTGAAATTCTACTTATCCTTCAAAGCCTAGCTCAAGCTTCCCTGGTCCTCCTCCTGCACCCCTGCAGTTACAAGTGAAAAGTCTTTTCACATTTCTGCTGTTACCGCTACTTAGCAGGTTTTTTTTTTTTTTTTTTTGGTAACTTGTATTAGAGTTCTTTGTGTTTGTGGTGTCTGTCCATCTCCCCCCACCAGGCCATGTGTTACTGAAGGAAAGAAAGTGGATCTTATTCATTTCCAGGTCCTGCATGGTGCCCAGCATAAATGTATACAGAATGAATCAAAAAGCAAGTGGGTGATCAGAGACATCTGGTGCAGGGGCGGGGGCCAGCTGACATTTCTTGTTCTGTCCTAACAATCACACTCTATTGAACCTGTCTGGCTGCTTGACAGCCTCCCCTTTCGGACCATGAGCAACCTGAGGGCAGAGACCAGGCTGTCTTGCTCATGAGTATACCCCTGGTCCCTAGCACAGAGCCAAGTACAAAGTATTTGTGTAAATATTTGCTGCAATGAGTGAATGGTGTGACCATTTGATTCCCAGGAGAATTGAGCATCTGCCTCCTGAGCTCCTCTGTCTCAGAACAACTCATGCCAGGGCTCCCTGAAGACAGAGGTACTCAAGTGGTCCACGGGAGCCAGACCCAGCACACTTACTGGTGGTACATCCGCAGCACGTCATAGAGATAGTCCTTCTCTGCGTCATTTTCAATCAGAAAATCCACCTGGAAAACCCGAGGGCAGAATTACAGCTCCAGGCCCTGCACCCCACAGCAGACCCCAGGGAGGAAAAGCCACCCCCGGGGACCTCCCCAGCATTTCCTTGGGGCTGGGGTTTGTGAAGAGAGGAAGGAGGCCACAGGCCAGGCTGCCCCCCCGACCCCTGTATATCAAACCCATGCAGACCACCCCAGTGTGGCTGCAGGAGTTCAGTTGCACATCCACATGTGGCCAGGCTGAATCTTGTCCCCAGGTGGGGTGATATGTGCACATGCACAGGGATGCGCACATGACAATGAGATACCGCCACAGTAGTGCTGCTGCTCACCCCCGAGGCTATGTTACCCGTGTCCAGAAGAAGCCCACTGTCTTACCTGATGGTGGCTGTAGTGCTGGATAAATGCTTTCAGAAAGGATTTGGGCCACTCACTCAGATAGCACATGCCACCCGCCAGAAGCCCCCTACCACCAAATTCTTCCGTGACACCAATGCCAAGGGAACTCCACCCTGCCCTGTCCTGGCCTAAGCTGGGCTGGCCCTGAGTTCTGTCCACTAGTCAGCCTCCTGGCCACTCCTCTCCCCTCCCCAGGTCCCTGCACGTCCCCCCAGGAGGAGAGTCAGGTTACATCATTTCAACTTTGTTGACGTCAATGGGACTCCAAGGTTGGGTTCAGGAGCTGTTTCTTTAGCACCTCAGTCCCAGGAGAGCCCTGAATTCCACTCCCTGGGATAGCTCACTGTGAAGCTTTATACACTGTACCCCTGGCTCTCTCTTCAGCCCAAGACTGGGTAACAGGGCAAGGTGGAAGCTTGAGGGATCACTGGGTCCCTCTCTCCTGCAGCCCTTCATAGAGAGAAACTGCTGCTGGAAGCTGCAAGCGCCCCCCTGATTGGTCCTCAGAGAAGGGCCAGAACAGCCTTATCTTCTTCTATGGGTATCTCAAGGGTTCTGGAAGACCGGGGCAGTCTGTCTGTCCCAACACAGAGAGGATATGTTGGGCCTAGTCCTTGGGATTTCTGCTGCCAGATTTCTGATCTTGATCTGACAGCACCCCTTCCCTCTACATCAGGCTGAGCATTTCACTGAAGGTGAGAATAATGCAGGAGGCTTGACTCACAGCTGCTATGGAAGTTCACCTTACCTGCCCCAGTAAAGGCACCCCTGCTTCCTCCCTACATCATTGCAAGGGGCTCCCAGCCAGCTAGAAGATGGGAGGGGGGTGGAAGCATGTGCTTGAGTGGGTGGCACCAAATCATAAGGTGGTAGGCTGGGCTCTTGCACATACCACCCAAGTGGGCACCTCTAAAAACCCATCCCTCTGAGGACACAGCCTGGACTCTCCACCCACTCTACCATGGCCTCTGTGGGAGGGGTGAGGGACCTCACTGAGACGGGCCTGGGCTGCTCACATTGGGCTATGATGGAGGAGTCTGAGCAGAGAAAAATTGTGAACTCACCTAGGAGCAGGGGCCAGAGATACCTTTACAAATTAGATTATGTCACTTGCTTGCTTAATAGTTCATTTTTGCACTTAAAACAAAATCCAAATCCAAGCTCCTTACCCTGACTTATCAAAGCCCAATCTCCCCTCCTACCACTTTCCTGGCTAT
This sequence comes from Daubentonia madagascariensis, assembly GCA_023783475.1. NCBI lineage: Eukaryota > Metazoa > Chordata > Mammalia > Primates > Daubentoniidae > Daubentonia > Daubentonia madagascariensis. Next base: position 22,702,559 of record JAKFHU010001990.1, on the reverse strand, counting down.
GAAGGCCTCCTTTCAGTTGCTCCCTCAGGCCAACCCCTCTCCAGCCTCCCTGCCTCAGCTTGTGGCTTAGGGCTTATGCTGTTCCCTCTGCCAGGATTGTTTCTGCCCTTCCCTGCATGGCTGCCCCCCACCCTGCCCCCCAACCTGGACGGAACCCACTCCCATCCCCCAAGATGTTTCAATGCCTTCATGACATCAATTAAATCAATTACAATTTGTAATTTAAGGGTTTTTTGTGAATCATTTTGTCTGTCTCCCTCGTTGGATGGAAAATCCCATGAGGGGAAACACGAGGTCTGTTCTGTTCTAAATTCCTTGTGCCTAACACACAGTAAGTGCTTAATAAATTAATATTGAATGAATTTGTCTCCCTGCCTCTTGGTATCCCGCACAATTCAGGTGGGAGGAAGGTAAGTGCGGGAACAGAAGGGGAAGAGAGAGGACGTTGCCCAACAGGTCCCCATGAGCTCCCTCGAGGTGGCAGCAAGAGCTTTTCACGGGCTTTATTCCATTTGTTTATTGCATCAGCCCTACGAGGCCACTATTCTTAAAACATTTTGCACATGAAGAAACTGAGGATCAGAGAAGTTAACTCACCCAAGGCCCCACAGCTCATAAGCAGAGCTAAGATTTGAACCCAGGTTTGACTGCAAAGCCTATGCTCTTTCTGCTACACCACGTCCATTTAGTGTGACTCACACCTTCCAGGGGAAAATGACTCCCAAGGCCCCTTCAGGCCAAAATTTCAAACCTTTTGCTTTCAAGTTATTCCTTATCTCTAATCCCCATCTCTCTCCTCAGCACTGTTAAGAAAACCCTTTTGGCTTGGTCCATGATGAGCAAGAAAACAGAACATCTTTTGAATGACTCTTTGAACCCAAATGTTCTGCTTTCTAAAGGGAACATAAAAGTTCCATGTGCTTTGGCTGGAGTGAGGACATCCCTGACCAAAGGGCCGTTGGTCTAATTTTAGCAAAGGTGGTGACACGTGCGGGAATGTCTCATTGGCTCAGGCCTCAGGACTGAAGTCCTCTCCCATCCCTCTTTGCAGATTTGCATCCTGCTACACCATTAGGTTTAAGGGGTGAGGGACTAGCCTCTGTAGACTGCATTTATTGTGCACTAGGTGGAAAGTTGGAGAACACTAAGGGAATTTGCAAGGGTCTAGGGTTCTGTTCTTCTGCTTTTCCTGAGCCAAGCACAGATCACTTGGAGACGGTCTTGGTGGAAAAGAGGCTGTTCTGTGGGGTCCCGGGCTCCTGGCCCTTGTGGGCAGCCTTCTAGCAGTGACCACTGCACGCAGAGGCCCCCACCCAGAAGTCACATCCTACCAGTCTCCTGCGGAGGCAGCTGCAGGGTTCAGCTCTTCAGCCTCACGTCCACCCACTCTCACCGGTTAGGTCACTCAAACCCCATCTTCAGTTCTGCCCTTGCCTGCTTCTCCAGAGCCACCTCCACCACATTCCAAGTGGGGCCCAGGCTGCAGCCGAACAGACCCATCCCCCGACACACTGGCATCTCCCTGTCCTCACTCAGAACATCCCATCTGTCTCCATATCTGACTTGTCCATTTAAAATACTCTCTATATACCATAACAGCTGGGAAAGTAGATCTGGTTTGTGTGGAATGCTCTTTCAGTATGAATCTAAGTGATAAATCATCAAAAACTTGAAAAATGGCTTTTACACAGAAGGTCCTACAAATGGGGGGATCATTCCCCACCCAGAAATGTCTCGGAGAGACTCAGAGATAACAGCACTGCTGTGTTCTCTGATCACACCCAACTGAAAACACACACTCACACCTCACTCTCCAGGTGTTAAAAGGCACCTAGAAAGAAAACTGAGAAAGATGGAGTTTTTCTGGAAGCCTGAACATTCAGTAACAATAGTACCATTATTCAAATTACTTTCTGAATATTTTTAAAAATTATATAGTGTCCTTTCCTCCTGGAATTCTGCCTGGCACCAGTCTAAGGATCAGCTTCGGGGAGCCCCTGCTCTAGGGCACTTTGTACCATTCTCCCAACGCCCTGTGCTCAGGTACATATAAAGCACCCAGCACACAGAAGGTCTTCCACACAACTTTCTTCCCTCCCCTCGTCTGCGCTCTTTGTTTCCCTGTTACCCAGCACCCTGCGGTGCACACACTGCATGCTGCTCAGTAGTGTCTGTTGGACAATGAATGAACTCCACCTGCTCTGGTCTAGCACCTTCCTTCTGCCTTCTGGACCCAGTCCTGGGTCACCCGCCTCCTTCCCGTCACTCCTCAGCACACATCTGTCGCAGCCTCCTGGGTCTGTTTCCTCTTAGTTCACTTCCAGCTCATCAGAAAGGAGTAGGTCCCAGGGACCCCATATATGCAAGATGGGCCCTTCTCCCATCTGAACCTTGCCTTAATCTCAGGTGAAGTCCAAGTCACCTCTTCAAGAGTGTTTCCTGACCACGGCAGCCCACAGCCTCCTCACCTGCCTCCCAGTCTGGCTCACTTATTCAGACCAAACTCTGCTTACTGACTGTCTAAAGTGTCTGAGGAACGTGACATGTATTATCTTTAACTTCCTAAGAACCCTCTGAGGTGGATATTATTACTCCTATTTCACAGATGAGGAAATAGAGGCTTGGAAAAGTTGCAGAGCTGAGACTCCAACCCATGCCTGCTGGCTCCAAAACCTCTGCTTTTTTTCAAACCACCACATGGTATCCACTTAACTTTTTTGAATGCACTTGTCCAATACACATTTAGTGAGCACCTACTGTGTGGAAGACACCAGTCTTTTTTCTCCAACTAGATTTAGACAGCTTTTCATTTTCTTGGATCCCTCCTGATATTAGTTGGGCATAGAAACCCTAATGGAGTCCACCATCTACAAATGGGGGGACTCTATCAACACCCTCATCCCCACCCAGCATTAGCAGTCTCTGTCTGGGGCTCAACTGTCACTGTGCTATCGGTCTGTACGGGGAGGGGGAGAACCTCCACCCTCACAATCTTCAGGCCCCTTGTCTGAGGCATTGGAGGCAAAAGCTGGGTTTGGGTGTGGGGCCCTTGCTGGTCTCATCTCCTGGTATTCCTCTACATGGACTAGCCCTTCAGGACAGCTGCACAGGGGACCCCACAACATTTAACTCATGCAAATTCAACTTCAGGTGTGCGTCCAGCCAAAGAAGGAGAAAGAGAGCACGAACAGATGAAATAATGCATGTTGTTCCACTCGAAGCCTCTTGGGGCTGTTACGGGGACTAAATGAGCAAGTATATGTAAAGCACTTAGGACAGTGCCCAGGACATTTCAAGGGCTCCAAAATGTGTGCCAGATCATTTCCTTTTCGGCCTCCGGTCTTCTCCACCCTGCCCGTTGTCTGAGGCTGGGGGTGTCTCTGCTTGGGCTCCCATGCCCCCTGGCATCCTGCTGTGCTCAGCCAGCGGGAAGCACAGGCAGGACCAGAGAGGGCACAGGAGAAAGGAAGTGAGGCTCTTAGTCCCTGGCAGGTCCCTCGGCCGAAGGCTGCAGCTCCTGTCTGGGCCTCTCACCTGTGTGGTGACCTCCCTCCCCTGGCCCCCTGCAGCGGGCCCCAGGGTGTGTGTCCTTTTCTACACAAGCTCTTCATAAAGCTCATAAAGCTCTCTTGGTTTCCCCTTTAGGTGAGCCACCTGCTCCCTGTTGTGTGGCTGGTATGAAACATCAGCCATTAGTAGTGGTGGTCCCAGCACTATTTCCTCTCTGTGGACTCCTTCTCTACCTTTAAAACTCACCTCAAATGTCACCTCTTCTTGGTCAAGACTTTCCTCAGGCTCCCCCACAGAGCCTGTCATGTCATTCCCTGCGCACACAACAGCACTTTGTCCCCACCTCTGCCATGGGCCTCACTGAGTTGTGCTGGGACTTTCTCTCTTTACCCTCCTGTCCCCCCACAAACCTGTGTGTGGCCCAGACACAGACGTGGTGTGTGAGTGTGGAGGTGGAGCCAACAAACCCCTTCCCCAACTGAGCCTGCACCACTCTGTACCTCAGTTTCCCTATCTATAAAATGAGGATAAAGTCTCTTTTTTTAATAGGATTTAATCCTTCTATAAGAGATTAAGAATTGTTTTTATTATCGATTCAATGATTTAATAATTATGAAGAGTTTAGAACAGTGCCTGGCAAGTTGTAAGTCCTAAGTGTTTGTTAAACAAGACTAAGTAAGAATAACGAATACAAGTTGTATATCCTCAGCAGCCGGCAGTGAATGGCCTTCCACAAACGTTGGTGGGATCAATGGACCCAGCCATACTTCTTCCCAGGCCCTCCCAGCATGCATCCCAGAGAGTTCTGGGCTTATTTGACTCTCGTTTTCTTATCCTCCATCTTTTCTTTCTTTTTTTTTAAGCCACTTTGTTGAGGTATGTGAAAAGCTGTACATATGCAATGTATACAACCTGATGAGTTTGGGGATAAACATACACCTGTGAAACCATCACCACCACCAAGGCCGCAGACATACCCTTCATCTTTTCAAGGGGCTCTTGTCGTGCCAACTAGTTTGTAGCGTTTGACCAGTGCTTGGCACAGCGATCACGCCTTCTTCTTGGCTCTCCTGCCTCACTTGCTGCTCTGTCTCCACATCCTCTCCTCTAAAAGTAGGGGTGCCCCAAGCTCTGCCCTGGGTCTTCTCCCCATCTGCCCCATCTCTCTAAGTGATCTCATCCGTCCCAGGGGCCTAAATACCAATTATACCCCAAGGACTCACAGAGGCTTGTCTTAGTCCAGACCTACTGCCTTCTCAGTCACCTCTCTACTCGAAGGTCTAAGGGACATCTCAAACTCAAAACATTCAAAATGGAATTCTTGGTTTCCACCACTTCCTGCTCTGTCCTCACCCACCTGCTGCTCCCAAAATGTGGATTCACCCTTGACGCCTCTCTCTCAGCACCCACAGCCAACCCATCAGCAAAGCCTGTCAGTTTCTGCTTTAACATGTATCCTGAGTCTGACCCATTCTCACCCTAGTCCAAGCCCCATCTCTGGCCTGGGCCACCTCAGGAGCCTCCTGACTGGGGTCCTCCTTCCACTCTTGGCCTTCTCAGTCAGTTCTCTACAGAGCAGCCAGAGCAATCCCTTTTAAATGTAAATTGGTCACTCCCCCCTGCTGGCCTCTCATCACCCTTAGAACAAAGCCAAACTCCTGACCATGGGCTAGGAGGCCCCCACCACCCCTCTGATACATTTCCTACTGCTCTCCACTCCACAGTTCCACTCAGACACGCTGTCCTACTAGCTGTTCCCAAACAGGAAAGCATATGCTTGCCCCAGGGCCTTTAAGCTTGCTGTTCCTTCTTCCTGGGATGCTGTTCCACGTATATTCCCATGGCCCCTGCCCTCACTTCTTCCAGGACTCTGCTCAAATGTCCCCTCTTTGCAGGGGCCTTCCTGACTACCTTATAGAAAGCACCACCTCTGTATTCCCTATCTGCTCACCTCAGTTTGTTTTTTTCATAGTATTTATCACTACTTGGCATTATATGATACTTTTCTTGGTTCACTTGTTAACTGCCTGTCTTCCCCACTAGAACGTGCTCTCTAAGAGAGCAGGGGCTTTGTTTTGTTTTTCAATGCTTAGAGAACCACCTGGCATATATTAGGAGCTCAGTCAATATTTATTGCATGTATGAATGAATGAATGAATGAATTGGCAAATTCCTAGAAGGCAGGAGCTCTTTCTGACCTTCCTATTCATCCCACTCCACCTCCAGATGCCTGGCCTCTGGCAGGGTACACCAGAGATACTCTTATGTGCATGACTGCTGAACAGGCAATAAATACTTTCTGAGCAAATGAGTAACCAAGTTCCTGCAATGTGCAGGTGCTGTGAAGACCAGCAGCCTTCCTTTGAAAAGCTGGTTCTCTGAGGGAGAAACCTTAGTGTCTGATTGTGCCCTGTCCCTCCCCAATCCTGGCCCGAGGCTATTACTTGTTAGTGGAAGGGCATGCAAATGCTACTTGTGGCCTTGGGGTAACTGCACAAGCCCAGAGGAGCAGAGGCCTAGAGCCTGTTGGCTCATACAACAGGATGCTCTGCAGGTATCCGCAGAGTGGTTACTACGGGCTCAGAGCAGCCAGGCTTTGGATTCCTATTTAATCCTAACTGTCTTGTGAGGTAAGCATTATGAGGAAGCCAAGGCTCAGAGAGATCAAGTGGTTTGCCCAAGGTCTCACTGACAGTGACAGGGTTGAGATTTGATTCTAGTTCTGCTAATTCTAGATAATAAAGAACAGCAGTGGACATTCGTGGAGGACTCCCTAAGTGCCAAGGTCTAGTTAAGTTCCCTACATACATGTAGATCTCATTTCAGCTCTCATGATGACCTTTTATTTAAGTTATATACTGTTATCCTCATTTTACAAATTAGAGCACTGAGGCACAGAGAGATTAAGTAACTCGCTAAAGGTCACATAGCACTTTCCATTATAACACAGTACCTTAAATACTATCTCCAACAACTAAGGATTTAGATTACAAACATTCCCCAGGGGTAAATTTGCTCCAAAACACTAAGGAAGAGACCTCTAGAAAGCAAACAGCAAGCTGTAGATTCCACCCAGCGTTTCTGTGTGCCCCATCTCTATCTTCCGCTGCTTCATCCTCTCTCCCCACTTCCTGAGTGATCCTCAGCCTGGGAGGGGAAAGCTGCTGCGGTCTCTGAGGCAGCAGGGCACAAAGTCCAGCCCAGGCCTTGCCCAGTGTGGCACCTTCCCTGCATGCACACAGGGTCATTAATAGGTAATGACTCTTGTGATGACGAAGAGCAGGGCAGAGGAACATGGTGGTCTGAGGCCCTTTGCAGCCTGTGGGGCCTGAAGAGGGGGAACGCGGACGAACTCTGGGGCTGAGTCAGACACCAGGGACCCTAAGGTGACTCCTGCAGAAGAGGCAGAGTAGATACCGCATGGGGAGAAGGCAAAAGAAGACTGACATAGCTTTCGGCCCAGGGGCAGGACAGTGAAATTCAAGCCTGAGTCTTGGGGTGGGGGATGGGAGGTTGAGTTGTTTCAAAGTGGGGTGCCTGAAATTTACACTCACCAAATGTCCTCAGCAGCTGAAATTTCTCCCCGTACGTCCCTTTGCAACAGGATGCACTGGTCAACACTGTCACATGCGCCCTTGATATTTGCCAGCCCCCAAACTCCTGCTGAACTTCCAGCTATCTCTCACCCCTGGGAACAGGATCAGGGGTGCCCAAGGCCTTGTTTTCAGGAGACTTTTGCCAGTATGAGCTGTCTCCCTTTGTGCCCCTACCAAACCTTGGTCCCAACATTTAGTGCCCAGCCATGGGTAATTATTAGTGTAGAGTCTTTCTCCCACTCATACCACCAGCAATTTGAGGGCACACACTGGGTCTGGCATAGAGTGGGTGCTCAAAACATGTTCATCAAACAAATTATTGATCCCCAGCTCCTGTGGCCCCTACATTGACTGGCTCCTTGGGCTCCTCTGGGCTTCTCTCTGGGAAGAAAGGGGTTAAGCATCCTGACGCTGCCTGCCTGAGCTCAGCCTCTCAGACCTAGATAGGGGTTTAGCTTGGTCTAAAGATACTGCCCCTGGGGGCTTTGGGAGCACCTCGGGTCACACTGTTGCCTGCCCCTAAGGCAGGGCCTATGGGTAGATCCAGACACCCCTGGCTTCACCTCCAGATCCTGAAGCATCCTAAGGCCTGGTGGGGAGGTCCACTGGGTCTCCTCAGTGGTCCTCTCTGGCCTTAGGGCCTCAGCAGATCCTGCACAGCTTTGGGAATAGTTCTGGAACTGCCCTGGGTAAAATCCAGAAACTTCCAGTGATGGTCTTTGATGATCCCAAGCCACCAATGAGGCCCCTCACTGGGACACACCAGGGGGACGTGGCTCTGGGCTGGCCAGAGCCCAGCTCCCCGCCCCCCAAACCTCTTCCCTTCTTCCCCACTGCGCCCTGGCCAGCACAGTTCCTCAGCCACTTCTAAGGCCCTAAGAAATGCCCTTAGGCAGGTAGGAAGGCTCCCTGAAATGCTTCTAACTTATGTTTGGGGTCAAGGGGAGAGGAAGACCTCCAGTTTCCCTTCTCTCAGTCCTCACCTCTCAGAGACTGCCCCAGACACCCTCCACAAGCTTTGACAGTCCTGAGCTGGGGGCATGAGGAGAGAGGGGGATTTGCCACGGGGCATTCAGAGAAGTAGCCTGTCTCAGGCCAAGGCTGGAAGGAATTCCAACCCCAGAGGCTTCCTAGCCCCTGGAGGGCAGAAGGAGAAAGGACACTTTCAGGAAATCTATCACTGTAGCAGTCCCTACACTTGGAGTCCCAGTGTCCCCTCCCTCATTTTACTGGGGATTCCTGCGGCCAGCCAAACGACCCTCGGTGTCCCAGCCCACTCAGAGCCATCAGGCCGGGCTGGAAAAGGGAGGAGTACGCGGAAGTGTCCATCCCCCACCCACCCCGCCCAGGATTCCGGAGTCCCTGAAGCCTGGGGCGCCCCTCGCAGCTCTGACCTTGTGCCGGAATTCTCGGGCCACCTTTCGGTCCATGGCTGGGCCAGATAGAGCCCGCGTCGTCACACGACCCTCTCCTTCGGATTCCGGGCTGCCGGGACCTAGAGGAGCTGCGATCTCTACCGGCCCGAGCCTCCTCCCGAACTGGGGGCGGAGCCTGGGCATTTCGGGGCGGGGCCTGGGCATTTCAGGGAGGGGCGGGGCCTGGGCGGGGCCTGGGCGGGGCGGGGCCGCTGCAGGCGGGGCTGTTGGGAGGCGGAAGACACCTGAGTCGAATCGTTGCCTCCCACTGAAGCCGCAGGAGCAAATGGGCCCTATGCTGGTGGTGGCGGTAGTTGGGCTAGACGCTGGGGCTCCTCTTGGAGTGGTCCCCAAACACATCCAGTTGGGGAATACGATCGCGAAGACGTGGGGAGGAGGTTTGGGACTTTTTTGTGGGGGCTAGAATGTGGAGGTCGCCAGACTCTTAACATGAGCGAGTAGAAAGTGAAGTAGAAAGTCAGTTTTCTCTGGATACACAAGTAGAGGCCCATCCGCCCTCCTGAGGCTGTCAGGCCTTGCCACGCATGTCACTTTCAGCGTACATTCCATCATGGCCTTCTCCAGGCACTTATCCCACCAGGAAGAAATCAGTCCTTAACCTGTGAATTCCTTGGTGGTAGGGCTGGGTCTTCCTGTGGCCTGCAGGGGCCTGAACCAGCATGTGGGAGTGCCCCCTTCAACCAACTTCCTCTCTCACCCTTCCCTAGCACCCCCCCAAACAAAACAAAACAAAACAAAACCCAAACCCAGCCCACTCACACACACCCACCAAAGCGCTGGAAGAGCCTGGCTGATCTACAGCTGACCTTTACCCAGGCCCAGACCTTCTGATTCATTTGATTCAATTCAGCTAATGTTTGTTTATCTCCTAGATCTAGTGCTGGGTGCAAAGACAATGATGAACCAAGCCTGGGAGAGTTTCCCAGCCAGGAGAGGGGTGATAAAAATGTGTGAATCATGGGGTGGGGGTGGGGGGCAGTTAACTATGAAGCTTGTGCCTGAACTTAACCCAGGGTAGGCACCCGATCCCTTTGCACCATGTCAGTGGCACAGGCAATGAGATGGCCAGCAGCCCACATCAGGTAACCACTTACAATTGTAACTTCAGGGGTGCGTAAAGACTCCCTCTCTGCATCCCTCCCCCAATAGCTGAAGTTTTGCAAGCAGGCTATTTTTATTTGGGGTAAATTATTGCCTAGTTTAACATGTAAATCTCTCCTGAAGAAGAACCTTAAAATACTATCTATGTTCTCATCATAGCATTAACTATTAAGTCAAGGGAAAGACTTGTGGGATTTTCAATGGTCCAGAAAAGACCACACAAAATATATCCCCCTCCAACTTACTTCATTGATTCTCTACATTATAAAAATATGTTGTGTGGCTGTTTATTTCATATATAGAATCCAGGAAGGTAAGGGTGAATGTCCTTACCCAGGCGAATGCAGTCCGCTGGCCACCCTAATCCTTTTTTTAGAATGACCATCCCCCTGCCAGAGACTCCCTCCACCTTAAAATGCTCCCTTCCTGGTTTTGAGGACAGCACTGAGTCCTGGTTCTCCTCTCCCATGAATGTTCTTTTTCAAGCTTCCTCTGAGAGACCATGACTTCACCCATTTCTTAACAAGGATTCTTTACAGCTCCATCCTTGGCTTTCTCCTTGTCACTTTCCCATCTATGCCCATGGCTTCCTCCTGTGTGAGGATAGCTGTGTGTGCTTTATTTACCATTGTGTGCCTAGAACAGTGCATGGCATGGAATAGATGCTCAACAGATTTGTTGAATGGATGAATGGATGAATGAATAAATCCCACATCTGTACCCATGCCTGGGATCTCCTGGAGCCAGTATCATCACCATCACCACCACCACCATCATCATAATTACCTGCAAGGCCTGGCATCTAATTGGTGTTCCCTAAGTGTTGGCCAAGTAAATGATGTACAAGTTCCCAAGTCTCTCAGTCCCACCTTTTCACTGTTTTAAAATTCCTCCTGGGCAGAGAGTGTAACTTGTCCACAAAATTAGAGTTGTTTTTGTCAAAGTGTGGCCTTGATGAGGGCAATAACATAGGAGTATGGGGCACTTCTGTCATTCAGTCAACATTTCCTGAGCTGGGGCCTGAGGTGGTATTGGGCATTCAGAGGACTAAGGCATGAGCCATTCCCTAGAGGTGCTCAAAACTGGGCATAGAGTGGGGATTTGGGGACTCAGGCAGAAATGTAGTGGGGAGTGGTGGCAGCACAGGCTAGGACTCTGCAGGTCTGAGCCCTGGCTCTGCTACTGCCTACTAACCACTGAGTGGCATGTCCCAGGGCTTCCCTATGGCCCTCTGGAAAAGGAGAGGTTAGGGCCAGAGTCACCAGCATCTTGGGTCTCTGGTGTAGGGTCTTCAAGGACCCAGGAAAGGGGAGCTGGGGGCTGCACAGGCTGCATCTTTGCTCCCCCTGGGGACTTAGGGCTGAGTGATCTGAATCCAGCCTCCCTTGGGGAGGGGTAGCCACAGGCCAAGAAGAGCAAAGACTGGGCCCATCGCCTGGTGCCTAAATTATGGTAATGAGCTGGGCAGTCTGGGCACTCTAGCTCGGGGAGGAGCCTAGCGCCTGGGAGGAGGGTCCAAGGGAGTCCTGGGGCATGAGAGCGAGAGGGACCACAGCCCGCAGCGGCAGTGGAGTAGAGGTGCCTTGGCCGGGAGCGGCACCTCGAGAGGCTGGCCCTACGCTCAGGCTCCCCGGTCCCACGCGCCCCTATGGGAGCCCTGGTGCCCGCGCTGTGCTGGCTGCTCACTTGCGTCTGGCTGCCCCAGGGTGAGCCGGCAGGGCAGTCCCTGCGGCTGCAGCGTCTCGGTGAGAGGGGTGTGGGCTCGGGGAAGCCAGGAGCTGGGGGAAGGGGCCTAGGCAGATCGGAGAGAGGGAGGAAAGAGAAATGGTCTGAGGGAGGGCAGAGGGACAGCCGGGGGGAGGGGGACTGGGAAGGTAAGAGAGGCAGGCCTGCGACCGCCAGGGGAAAGAGTCCTGAGCTGGGTGGGGTGGAAAAGACCCAAGACGTGGAACTGCAGAGAACGGGGCCCAAGGAGCCAGAGCAAGGAGGGAGACCCCTGTGGGAGGAGGCTCACCAGGGAGGGGCGGAAAGGATTTGAGAAGGTTGCAGGGAGAGAGAAGTGGGGAATGCCAGGTGATGTGGGAGAGGCTTCCTAGCAGCTGGGGGATGGGGGTGGGAGACCCCAACAAAGGGAGGCCAAGCAGAGAATAATCCCCCTCCCCAGCCACAGCACCCACACCATGGGGCAGTGCAGAGCTGCAGCCAGAGCCCACCAGGGGACCCAGGTGAGTAGGTGTGTGCTTGTGGCTGCCCCACCCGCTGCTTTCATCTTTATTCCTGGAGAAGGTGACCCCAGGGATGTAGCATGTAGAGTGGGATGGGCCAGGTGGTGGGGAGGCATGACCCATGCCTAGTCCCCCACCCATGCCTGACTTGTTTCTTATCCAGCCGCAGCCACCAGGAAGCGACCCTTACTGTAGGGGATGCTACCACAGTGCTGGGAGGCCAGGTAAGGGGAGGCCTGGTGAAGGAGGCTTCGTTGGGCAGGGGTTTACTTCTGTCCGGGTGTGAGGCTGGCTCCGTAGGTTATAGGAGGGCTGTTTCTGCAGTTATACATGTTCCTGGTATGTGTCTGAGGTGTGCAAATTCATAAAACAGTTCTATTCCCACTTTCCCAATCTCTTGAGGCCCTGTAGCCAGCTTCATTTTTTTCAGGAGAGATGGGCACCAAGGCCCTTTCAGGAAACAGCCGAGCACTTCCCTCCCCCAGCTGAAAATAGGAAGGAGAGAGTTTAGGAGTGTGGAGTTCTCTTTTCCCCTGCGTGGCCTGTGAAGGCCCTCAACCCTGTCAGAAGCCCCTCTCCATACCCTGAGCAGAGCCCCGGGACTGCTGTCCCCAGAGGCGAGACAAAGACCGGGCCACCTGGTGGAGGCTGCCAGGAAGGACTGGTTGAGAAGCAGCGCGCTGAGCTCCTGTCCTTTGAGTCTTAACCATTCCCGGTGTCCTACCCTCCCAGTCCTTCGCGCTCATGGGAGAGGTGGCAGTTTTGTTTTCTCCCTTTGCCAAACTTCTTTGGTCTCTGGATCAGTTGACTCAGGTTCTCTTTCTAATTCTGGCCTGCATTTGTCTCTTTCTTTCTATAACCACAGACGTGTTCCAAATTCCACCCACTTGCCATCAGGTCCCCCAGAGCAGCTTGTGCCCCAGCGATCAGCTCTGGGCGGCCCCTTGAACCAGCAGGTTGGGGAGCATCCTTTATATTAATAATAGCAATGTGTCCCAACTACCTGCCATTGGAAATAGATAGGAAGGCCCCAAGGTGGGGGGAGGTAGGATGGGGCAGGCATGCTTCTTCTCTAACTGGATTTTCTGGGTCTTTTACTTCTCATTGGCCCATTCTTCCAGCCCCAAGTTTTAGAATCACAGTCAGATACAATTTGAGGTGAAAGGTAATGCAGTTATTCTTTTCATAGATAGGGAAACTGAGGTAGGTGGATGACTTGCTGGGGCCCAACAATAGGCAGGTAGAGCCGAGTCTCGCAGCAGAGCCAGGCCTGTCCCTCTGCACCATGAATGCCCACAGGACTCCAGGAACTCCTGCATTTTAGTGGGGAAAATGATCCTAATCCAACACCTGACTCCCCAGCAGGCTTCCTTCCTTGCTTGTTTCCAGGGTGAACATCCCCTGCTTTTCCTTGGGGAAGGGTCACCAGTGTCCAGACCAGGCGACCCAGGCGGGTTTCTCACATGACTCTTAGAGCAACAGGGCGTGAGAATGGCCTCCCTCTAAGGCGGCTGGAGTGGGTGTGAAGGAACAGAGGCTCGTGTACCAGGGACGTTTCGAGGGCTCCCATCTGGATGCCCTCATCAGTAAGAAAATGGGTGTGGGTCCCCGACCAGTGGACGACCACCTTCGTCTCAACACTGCCCCACCCCTACAGAGCTTAACCATTCTCTAGAGAATCGTTGCTGTAGACAAGGGGGTCTATGAACTTGGATAGGAAAAAAAATGCATTGTTATTTATGGGAACCTCAATCCAACAGAAATTTAGCATCCCTTTCAGTTATTACTATAGTCTATAAACCACAGGAGTATTAGCAGTGTCTGTGACTGTCACCAATAGAAATCACAGATATTTTCCTTATCTCCTTATAGTTGTTGTTGATATCTCAAGATATTATTTTTGCTCGTCACTACTTCAAAATTTTGGCAGTGGTGAGGCCTGTTGCTAGGTCTTGCTATTTAATGTGTTAATAAAGAAGAACAAATATTACTAAATCAACACATTTTTATAAAACATATTCATGATGATATTGCAATACAATTAATTTCCTGTGTAATGTTATGTTTCATTTTATGTATTTAAAAACATTATTCTGAGAAGGTGTCCACATGGGCTTCGCTAGATTGGCATGGCATAAAGATGATTTGCAGCTTTGACTCTTTGCAGCGCAGGCTGTCCTGTCCTCATAACAGGAATCTCAGAGGCTGCACCTGAGGTGGGGTAAGAAGTGGAGACACAAAGTCAGTTTAATTGCAGCTCTCTGTGACCGTGGGGCAACGGTGGCCACCTGGCCCTCTCCTGTTCCCTGTGGGCTCTGAGGGTCCATGAGACGGATGATGCCTGGGGCTGGGAGCACCAGGAGCCAGGGGCCACAGTGGCCTGAGAACCCTGAAACCTGGCAAAGGACGTCAGCAGGACGGTGAAGAGGAAGGGCATGGGGTCAGGGGATGAGCTAGACAGACCTCGCCTGCCAGGGAGGGGCGAAGAGCTGGGCTTGGGCTCCAGGGACCAAGGGTCTGAATCCTTCCTGTGTTCCAAGTCCTTTGCTGGAGGCTGGGGTTCAGCCTGGGGGGGTGGTGGGCAGAGACGGCAGTGAGGGAGGAACACCTGTCTGGTTTACAGCTTATTGGCCCTGGGAATAAGGACATAAGCTCCATGAGGGCAGGGACTCTGTCCTGCTCACTGTGCCTAGCACAGTGCCTGGCACATGGTTCTGGGGACATTGTACAAATGACGAGGCCGAGCCCCTAAGAGGGGAGGAACCAACTGTGCCCAGGGTGCCGGTACCAGGTGACATCAGACATCTTGGACTGGAGTTCCGAGAGGTTGGTGTCCGAGTCATCTAGCCGTGTGGTGACTGAACACCCATGATGTTAGGACAGTCCTAATTTCAGATGGCTTATGTCTGGAGAGACCATGCGCTGGGAATTCTGTCGGAAAATAGGGTTTCTTAGCCACACCTTGCCCGTGTTCTCCTCAGACTTGTAGTGTCAGGGAGAGAGTCCTGACTTGGAGCTGAGCTCTGAGGATGGGGGTGGTGATCTGTGAGGTGCTGTCTTTGCTGTTGTTGGAGGAGCCCCAGAGGAAAGTGTAGGATGAGATGTTCCCCTGACCCGGGGTGAGGGGCTGCCTTTGTTCCTTAGCTCTGCCTGGTGTTTGTTCTGCAGACAAGGGGGTTTTGTGTGGGGCTGTGGAGGACACAAGGGTTTACTAGGGAGGGAGGGAAGGAGGGAGGGGGAGGCTGGGGGACACTGGAGCGTGGAGGGGAGGGGATGTGTTCAGGCTGCAGGCCTCACTGGCCTGCCACAGAGATGCCACTTGGAAGGGGTAAAAACCAGGCCTTTGTTCCTCTGGGCCTAGGGCAGGGCTGAAAATTCTCCCGTGCCCCTCAGAGGTGGCCAGGGGAGGTGGAGTGGCAGGGGCACAGAGGGGCAGGGGCGCTCCCTTCCTCCAGAAGATGAGAGAAGGGCTGTGACCTCCAGGAAGGCTGCCCAGGCACCAGACCTGAGGTCAGCCCTTGATCACGTCTTTTCCTCCTCCTGTCTTGAAAAGGAGGCTGAAGCCCAGGACTCCTTGGCCATGACTTCCTGGGAAAGGCGGCTCCATCGGGCCAAGTGTGCACCGGCGTGTGAGTGGACCCTCGCTATGGCCCGTGGGCTGTGCGAGGGAGGGCCCGGGCCATAGACAGGCCTGTGAGGGCAGGCGTGGGCTTCCCTTGGGCCTCCTGTGACCTTTTTTCCCTCCTTGGGGTCTCTTTCCACCTTCCCTGGCCCTGGCCTCCAACGCCATTCTGCTTTCTCCTTCCTGCCTGAGGAGAGCTTCTTCTCTAGAGACCTGTTCTTGTGACCACAGCCCTGGGACTCCCCTCACGCTGTCTGACTCCAGTGAGATTGTGCTTCCTGATTTAGTGGTTTTTTTCCCCTCCACCTACCCCTGTTTCTGTGGCCTCTTTCTACTTCCTGTGGCATTGTCCCTCATCTTGTTGTGTTTTCTGTGGCCCCTCCCCTCCCCTGTCCCATGTTTGTGGCCCCTCCCCTCACATCATGGCTCCTTCCCTACCACACTCTGCTCTGCTTTGTCTTCTCTTCATCTCAGGAATTGGCTGTTCTTACTACTGTGTTTCCCATGTGAGGCCTCCCCAGTATTCCCTGGTTTACACCCTTGCCTCTTCCCTGAGCTGGTGGAGCGTGAGGAAGAACAGTACCTGAAGATCTCCAGGCAGTCTCTCTGCTCCCTGCACAGGCTCCGTATCCTCAGTTCTGCCTGCCTTGCCTGCTAGCCAGGAACTTAGCTTAGGGATCTGAAGGCCCAGGTGGGGCTGCCTTGGGGGCCACTTGATGTGTACCAAAGGCAGATGCTCTGAGACCCCACCCCACCCGCCTGCTGGGGAGGGGACAGGGCTGCGGTCTGAGGCAGCTGGCATATGCCCCTATCCAGGCCAGCTGCTGAGGAATGCTGGGGCTGCCTATGATGGGGGTCTGGGTTCCATCAAGCCTGGGAGGGCTGGGCCTGGTGCCCTGGCAGGAAGGAGGTGCTGCCTCACTGGATTCCGCTGATCTTGGTTCGATGGGTAATTGCCTCTGTGTGCCCCTTGCAGACTTGTTCTCCTGCTTCAATGGGGGTGAGTGTGTGCACCCGGCCTTCTGTGACTGCAGACGCTTCAATGCCACTGGACCACGATGCCAGATGGGTGGGTCTGGGATACACCTACCCCTGGGAGGGGCAATGTGTGCAGGAAAAGCTAGGAGGAAGCGGGGAGCACTGCCAGGGCTGGAACCCACCAGCCTCTGGCTTGGTGCCCACTGTAGCTACACCAAGAGGTTCTCTTTTCCCTGCCTCAGTGTACAATGATGGCCTTGAGCGGGACAGCATCTGCCGGGCGTGGGGGCAGCACCATGTGGAGACATTTGATGGCCTGTACTACTACTTCTCTGGGAAGGGCAGCTACAGGCTGGTGGGGCACCACGAAGCTGAGGGGCAGAGCTTCTCCATCCAGGTGAGGCCTCCCCTGCCTTGCCTGTCCAGGAAGGCTCCACTAGGCCCCAGAGGTTGGGCTGGCCTGGGCCTTGCTTGTCACAGTTAGGAAGACTGGCATCTTCCTCCCCTAACACCCCCCAGCTCCCACCCAGGGAGTGTGCACCTGGAAGGAGCTGGGGGCTCCACAGCTCTCGCTCACCCACTCACTCCTGGTTACCGCTGCCATTCATTCACTGAGTCGTGCATTCATCAAGTATTTATTAAGTACACACTCTACTCTTTTCCTGGCATAAGGTTTGGTGGTTGGAGGCCCTGTGAACAACACAGATGTGGTCTTCATCCTCACAGAACTCATAGGCTAGCGAAGAAAACAGACATGAAATCAAATGAATCATTTCAAGTGCAGCTAAGTGCTACAGAGGAGAAATGAAAAGTGCTGAAAGTGCATGTTGTGGAAACATAATTTTGTTTAGTGGGAAGGATGGTGATCAGGGAAGGCTTCTTGGAGGAAGTGAAATTTAAGAACCCAGGGAATGAACTGAAGTTAGCCAAATGAAGAGCGGCAGAGGTGGGGGCAGCCACAAGAACATACTGGGCAAAGGGAACATTGGATGCTAAGAAAGAGCACCAGAGGAAATGACGGATGTCCTGGATGACTCAATTTAGAGTCACCTCCTCTAAGAAGACTTCCTGGATCCCCTAACCTCCCAAGCTGGCTGAGGAGCTCCTCTCTGTGTAACAGAAGTTCCATGCTATGACCCTGCATTGCGTTTCTCCTACAAAGGTCTGTTTCTGGGTTGGTCTCCCCTACCAGATGTAAGCTTTCTAGGCCAGGGGCCATGGCTTTTTGTTTTGCGCACCTGGTGCCTACATTAGTGCTCACTAAAAGTCTTGTCAAATATATGAATCCCTCTGCCAGCTGGTTGTGATCCTTCTGTCTCAGGCATAGACCTACGAGGCTGCCCTGGGGGCCATGCCCTGGATGGGCTGGGAACAGCAACCGATTCTCCCCTCTCTCCTCGAGGTATCACACATCAGAGATTTTTATGACCAGTCATTTCATGATGGATGTGTTACAATTACTTAGACTAATGGGTTGCCAAACATTAGTGGCTTATGAAATCGACTTAATGAGTCACAACCAGCATCAAAAAAAAAAAAAGAGAGAGAAAAAAAGAATAGAAACTGTTATAAGAGTGCATTACACATTAATGGGGTAAGCATGTGCACTTAATAAATACGTGATAAATGCATGTACGTTGGCCTTGAGTCATGGTTAAAAAAGTTTGAGAAACATTTCACAGTGTTACTTTCTTAGGTCCCACTTATAGTTGAAGTGGCTCAAGCCTACCTAACCACATTTAATAGTAATCTAGTGGAAGGTTCATTCCTGGGAAAGGTTTCCACACTTGGCAGGGCCATGTCTTCAGACTTTTTTCCGAAGCTCTGGGAACCCCTACCTCCATCTCCCACCCTTTGGGTCTATGGCCTTTGAAGTACAGGTTCTGTCTGAACAGGGTGCAGAGGAGATGTGTGTGCACAACAAACAGCTTAGGAGTGACGTGTGTGCCTGTGTTTTCGAGGAAGGACTAGACTCTGTACCTGCCAGGGGCACGGGGGAGGGGAGCGTGTTTATATTTTGTGCACTGTGAGTGCCCTATGAGTATATACATGGGGAGTGCATGGGAGTGTGTGCTTGTGTTCTGTGAGTGTGAGATGATGTGAGTGTGTACATTGGCCTTCTATCTGATGGGATAACCTGTGTAGATAAACAAAAAAAGTTCAGAAATAGGGAGCTGGTACAATGGACTGGAAGGAGCCCTGGAACCTGAGCCATCCAGACCTGGGTTAGAATGCTGGCTTTGCCATTTCCTAGCTGAGTGTGTGTTGTGTGTGTGTGTGTGTGTGTGATGTTAGTCACTTCACCTCTCTGTGCATCAGTTGCTTCCTGCTTAAAATGTAGACAATTGCAGGTCTTATCTCCCTGTGGTGGTGTGGGAACTGGGTGAGATCACAGAGGAAAGGCAGCTGGCGCACAAGGGGCAGGCCTTCAGCGTTAGTGGAAGCTGCAGGAGCCTGCAAACTGGCCTCTGAACCCCCCACTCAGGTGCACAACGACCCACACTGCAGCTCCTCCCCCTACACCTGCTTGAGAGCTGTCAGCCTCTTCTTTGCGGGCGAGCAGGAGATCCATCTGGCCAAAGAGGTCACCCACGGAGGCATGAGGTAACTATCACGCCTTCCACCCTGAGCTGTCCTACTCCCTGACACTGCTGGTGGTGGTCAGGTGAGCGTCTGCTCTTCTCAAGCCTGGAAATTGTTTTCTGGGAGAGTCCGCGCAATTTCCACCATTACGGCAGAAGCATACTGGCAGGTCAGCTGGGTTTCTTGTCAGTGGGGTTTGCAGAAGGATGATTTTTCTGGAACTCTCAGACCGTATGGGTTTCCAGACAATAGGTTTTCAGGAAAATAGAATTTTCCAGAGAGTTGAGAGTTTACCACTATAACCATGCTTAATTTTTCCCACAATTTGATGGAAATCCTCCCAATTGGATCATACACAGTTTCTGCCTCCTCCTCAAAGCAGATACTGAGCACACTTTCACCTTTTTCTGATGACACAGGGTCATTTTGAATGTCAGCTATCTTGTTGAGTCATCAGGGATGCCTGGGGGACCACCCAAGGAGTGAGGACTCCTTGCTCCCACACTAAATGGCCCCAGACTGTGGTCCTTTCTGAAATCTTTCTTGCATCTCTTCCTCACTGTCCTTCCCTTCCCTTGCTGTCTGCTGTCACTTCTTGTTGCTATCAGGGGGTCTTCCTGCAATGATGCTTCTCCCCATCCTCATCTCCTGCTTCAGATCTGGAAACTGGGTGACCAAGTATTCCGGGGCTGAGTTAAAATTGATGGCTCAAGGGTTTCTCCTGTGAATAAAGGGTTGGTATACGGACCTTTCAGCTGGTTAGAAATTACTTTTGTTTTCCTTTCATGATTTTCAACTGGGTTGGAAGTTGCCAAATTCAAGACTGGCTAGGAGGCCCTGCCCCTGTAATACTGGGAAAGTGGTCAAGGTTGCCACTTGCAGGTCACGAGGCCTGCATCTTTTCTTGCACTCCTGGTTTTCCTCTCTTGGCTTCTCTTCCCACTCTGTTCTTGCTCCCCATCAAAAATAAATGAATAAATACATAAATAAATGAAGCGTATATCTGCTTATACCGTCTCTCCTGTCTGGGAGAAAGGAGCTGGTAAATTTAGCCACTGTAAGATTTATCCCTGCCAGGGAAATCGCAATTTTAAAAAGCCTTCAAGACATAATAATCCCTCTCTAATGGTGCACTTGCAGGCACCTGGGAATTCTGGGATTCAAGGGGAGGGAACATGGAGGCCTCAGATCACGGGGTAGGGGATGGCTGGTCCTTTGGTGAAGGGACTGGGCTAGTGGAGGTGATGTGGACACCCTGAAGCTCTGGGCTGTGCCTCGCAGGGTCCAACTGCCACATGTGATGGGGAGCGTGCATCTACAGCAGCTTGCCGGCTATGTCATTGTGTGGCATCAGTCCGCCTTCACGCTGGCCTGGGATGGTGCCTCGGCTGTCTACATCAAGATGAATCCAGAGTTCCTGGGCTGGACTCATGGGCTGTGTGGGAACAACAATGCTGACCCCCAGGATGACCTGGTGACCAGCTATGGTGAGGCTCAGGGCAGGCGGCCACTGAGAGGTTTTGGTGGGAGTCAGGGACAGGTCAGGCTGGGAGGAGTTAGACGGGACTTGGGCAGGGCTCTGGGGTCATGGTCATGGTATTAAAGACCCAGTGGGAGGCCAGGGGCCCCTTTCTTCCTAATGAATGTGTGGCCTTAAGCATGTTCTTAACTACTTTGGACCTCAGTTTCCTCATCTGTAAAATAGTCATAATGAGAATTCCTACTGGGGTTCTATGTGGATCTAATGGGCACTTTTCCAGGTGGAATTGCCCCTGCAAGGTGGTGGGAGGGAAGCGGGGAGT
Source organism: Daubentonia madagascariensis (assembly GCA_023783475.1). Lineage (NCBI taxonomy): Eukaryota > Metazoa > Chordata > Mammalia > Primates > Daubentoniidae > Daubentonia > Daubentonia madagascariensis. The sequence continues at coordinate 22,681,706 of JAKFHU010001990.1, read as the reverse complement.
AGAGGGCCAGAGAGAGCCAGAAAGAGAAATGGCCCAGCTGGAGCTGAAGGTACCTACAGAGGAGTGGTAGGAAGTAAAAGTGAAGGGTTCAGGGCCGAATCATGGCGCCTGTGGCTCAACACCTGTTGAGCACCCACAATGCACTAAACATTTAACATGCATCATCTCAAATAGTTCTTGCAATAATCTTATGGGAGGATCATTTTCCCTATTCCACATATGGGGAAACTGAAGCTCAGAGAGGTGAAGGAACTTGTTCAGACTCACACACCAGTTCTCTTTTGATTGCATGGTGTTGCCTCCCCTGAGTTTGGAGCAGTAGGGAGCCACTGCAGGTCCCTGAGCATTCTTGACTGTTAGGACCAAACACCTTTTTCAGGAGATTGGCTCGGTTTGGAAACCCAGATTGGGATGGGAGCTCCAGAGACTGGATTCTTTAAAACTCCTTACCCATCCCTTGGCACCCACCTTCCCTCAGAGCCTTCTGTCCCTCCTGTCCCCACCTCCACCCAATGATTATGCTAGTTCTCTCTTACAGGGAAGCTGACTGACGACGTGGCTGAGTTTGTGCACAGCTGGCAGGAGCAGGCCCCCAACCAGCCTCCAGGACCCACGACCTCCTCCCTGCCTCGCCCACCGTGCCTGCAGCAGACACTAGGAACCATGCAGGTCTGGACCCTGGGGAGAGCACCCCAACCCTTGGGCCTGGCTTCTGTTGGTTTCCTGTCCAACTCTTAGAAAGCTGTTGGCTGCAGGGGCCCAGGGTGGCTGGTGCCCACGCCCCCTCCCTTTCCTCCCCACCCTCCTCTGCCTCCGGCCCAAGTTGGGGTTTCATGTGGGGCTGGTGAAGTTGATGGGCTTTGTGTGGCACTGCCAGCAGCCTTCAGCCCCACTTCTGGCCCTTGCCCCAGGGTGTGTATGAGCGGTGTGAGGCGCTGCTGCGGCCTCCCTTTGATGCTTGCCACACCTACGTCAGCCCTCTGCCCTTCACAGCCAGCTGTACCAGTGATCTCTGCCAGTGAGTGGGGTGGTGCTGGGTTGTGAGGAGCCCTCTCGGTATGGGGGTGAGTGGTCAGCATGTGGGCCACTGAGCTTGGTAATCCCAGGCACTGCCAGATCTGCTCTCTGAAGCTCTGAAATTCATACCTGCCTAGCTGGGACAGAACTTCCCCATTCAACTGAAGCCCAGAAATGGGGCCTGACCCCTTCAGGGTCACACAATGAGTCAGTGGCAATGCGGGACTAGAGTCTAGGGATCTGTATATCTAGATGACTTCCTAGGCTCCCTTTCCCCAGCGGGGTGGAAAGAAGGGGTGCCCTGAATCCCTGGTAGTCTCTATGGGGTACTGGGGGGCTGGCAGGAGGTTGGCCTTTTTTTCAGTGTGACCCTTGGTTTCCCTGCACAGATCAGTGGGTGATGAAGCCACCTGGTGCCGGGCACTGGCGGAGTATGCCCGGGCGTGTGCCCAGGCAGGGCGGCCCTTGCAGGGCTGGAGGACCCAGCTCCGGCAATGCAGTAGGTGCAGCCTGGTGGTGGGCAGGGAGGGGTTCAGACGAGCTCTGGCATGGGGCTGTGAGTGGCATCCTCAGGCCTCAGCTTAATGTCTCCTTCTGCTCAGAACCACAGTTGTCAGAGGTTTGAGCCCTGAGATTCCATCCCCATGTGACAGATGGGGAAACTGAGGCACAGAGTGGAGAGACTGGCCTGGGGCCACAGAATGAGATGAGGGTGATTCTTGGAGCTTTTCTGGCCCTTGCTAATTTCCTGAGCACTCGGTGCTCCTTCTGGGACTAGGGAAGGAGGAAAATCAAAGCCCTCCCATGCCAGCCCAGGGCCTGGGGTGGGAGCAGGGTCCTGTCAGAGCTGGGGCCAGCAGCTGACAGACCGCGGCTCCCCCTCCCTCCCTCCCTCCCCAGCCGTGCACTGCAAGGAGAAGGCCTTCACCTACAATGAGTGCATCGCCTGCTGCCCTGCCTCCTGCCAGCCCCGGGCATCCTGTGTGGACAGTGAGATCGCCTGTGTGGATGGTTGCTATTGCCCCAATGGTATGCCAGGGCAGGAGTGGGTGCCTGGCAGCATCTTCCAGGCCCGGCACTGATGGGCATGAAGCAGGGGCTCAGAGGATGCCTGTTTGTAGAATGAAGGAAGGAGCAGACAACTAACAAGGGAATAAATGAATGAATGGCGTAAGGGAGGTGAGGGTGGGTGGAACTCTGGTCTCTTGAGAGTCATCAGGGTATTTGATTATTGGGACTGAGCTTTTTAAGGTGTGTAGATGAGGACACTCATACATTCATTCACTTATACACACATAGCTTTGTTCAAACATTCATCCACGTACAACTACTTTATCTTGTGCTTCACAGTGTATAAATTTGCAGCACACCAATGGTGTGCGACTCACGTGGCTAGGTGGAGGGCTGAGGTAAAAAAAAATGTAGACACTGACATTGACTTTAGGAATCAGAATCTGGTTTCAAGAATTAGACGTACATATGACTCGGGTCTAAAGTATGACCCGGTGAAGGCCAGCTCAGGGGTTCAGACAGGAAGAGATACAGTTCAGTTGGGGAAGAGCTGTCAGGAAGGCTTCCTGGAGGAGGTGGTACCTAAGCTGGTTCTCGATGCAGTGAGGCTTTTGGGAGGTAGTGAGGAGAAGCTAGTTAGTGTACAGGTTAGGGGTAGGGTGGTGGGCGGTCCTATGAGCAAAAGTCTGGAGGTGGGATATTTAATCAGCAAGTGTCATGTCTGGCCTGAGCCTGATTTACAGAGGAGAAAGTTTGGAAATGGGCTCAGAGATGAAAGAACTTGGATAAGGGGATCTTTATCGCAGGCCCTGGGGAGCCATAGACGGTTTGTGAACAAGTGTGGAGGTGAGTTAAGTGGCCCTTTGCTGTCACCCTAGGGCTGATCTTCGAGGATGGGGGTTGCGTGGCACCAGCTGAGTGCCCCTGTGAGTTCCACGGGACCCTGCACCCACCTGGCTCAGTGGTGAAGGAAGACTGCAATGCCTGGTCTGTGTCCACTGCCAGGAGTGGGTGGCATGGCTGCTGGGGCATTCTGTCAGGGCTGCCTATCTGGGGTCTGGAAGCCCTGATGACATGGGGACACTCACTTGGCATCTTTCGGTCCCAGGGGATCTCATTAGATCCAATCCATGGGGGGGATCTCCACCACCCATTTCAGAGATGGGAAGACTGGGGCTGGAGGCAGGAGCTCTGTGGCCCCTGCAATCTCCTGGCATTGAGCCAGGCCTGGAGGGGTGACCCCTTGCCTCCTTGGTCTCTGTGTTTCAGCACATGCACTGCGGGCAAGTGGGTGTGCAGCACAGCTGTCTGCCCAGGTACGTCTGACCCCCACTTTGGACTTGACCCCCTTCCACTGGTCTCACAGATTTTTGGTCAGGGAAGTTCTGGGAGCCAGACCTGCTGGTCAAGGTCACTCAGTTCCCTTGGCCAAACCTGCTCCCTTTTTTTCCTTGGAACCACTTTGCATGATTAAGGGATTACTCCAGCCCCTGCCGGGAAGGGTTTTACATGGGGTCCTGCATATCTAAGGGCCTTCCTGAGCTTGGAGGACTTGGACTGAGACTTGGACTGAGACCTCAGATAGGTCGCTGGGGGCAGGCCTGTGTCTGTCCACTGAGCAGGGCTCTCAAAGGGAAGGCCAGGCCTCATACCTTATGCTGTTTGGATTCCTGAGGACAGGGTGCTGCGTCCTTCCATGCTTGGAGTCTGCAGGGCAGAGAGCCCTGTGGGGCAGCTCTCATGGGTCAGCACCCTTTCTCTGCCCCTCAGCCGAGTGCTCAGTGACTGGTGACATCCACTTCACGACATTTGATGGCCGCCGGTACACATTCCCTGCCACATGTCAGTACATCCTGGCCAAAAGCCGCTCCTCGGGCACCTTCACAGTGACACTGCAGAATGCCCCATGTGGCCTGGTAAGAGCTGGGGACCCCCCAGGCCCATCTACCCAGCTACCCCTGTCCACCGCTCCCTACAGAGATTGGGGTTTAGGGCAGGGCCCAGGACTTTCCATGGCCCATCTACCTGCTGCCTCTTCTCTCGCGGCAGAGGCAGGGGGCAGGAGACTGGGCAGGAGGCTGGGTTCTGGCCCAGGCACCTCTGCTGACTGGGAGTCACTTCCCTTTCCTGGGCCTCAGTGTTTTAGAAAAAATCTCTAAAATGCATATAATTCAATGTCACCTTCTCTGCTTCATTGGATCATACCTTCAACATCTCTGCCTGCCTGCCTGCCTGCCTTCCTTCCTTCCTTCAGCAAACACCGAATACCTATTTGTGTCAGATGCTGTGTTGGGTTTTGGAGACTGGGATGAATTAGTCATTGTTCTGCCTTCCTGAGCCTTATAGTTTGGTGGGTGCGGCAGGCAAGTGAAGCCTTCACCCACTCTGTTATAGTAGCAGTGACAACATGGAGAGTGCAGGGAGGATCTCCATGGAGGAACTTTATGCTGTTGTTTTACCTGGGCATTGGGCAGTGGGGGTGGGGGTAAAGTGGATCAGGAAAGGCTTCCTGGAGGAGGTGACTCCTGAGCTGTGTCAGTCACCTGTGAACATAACTGAGAAAATGGCCAACTTGCAGGTCTGGGGTAGACATGGGTTGGTTTGTCTATCAGTGGTGACTTCATTGTCCCTGGGCTGACAGTGCTGAGCAAACCCTGTAAGCCCTGGTCTGGGCTGTGCATGCAGGGTTTACTCTTTGTGCTGTTGGCACACTTTCTGTGGGCTTTGATAAATGCAACCTCCAAGGTATTTCATGCACTTTTTTTTTATCTGTACCCAACTGGGTAGGACCAACCAAGTATTATTGTATCTCTAATTTGCAGACGAGATAACTGAGATCTGGAGAAGTTAAGTGACTTCTTTAAGGTCTCATAGCTTTCAGTGACATTAGGACTTGAACCTGAGACTTTCACTAAGGGTGTGGGCTTTATTGCCACACCAGTGACATGTCCAGAGGGGACTAAAGGATGAGTGGTTTTGACAAAGAAGATGATGTTTTAGACGAAATGATTTTGAGCTGTTTCAGGGATTTTCTGTCCCCCTGGGCAGGAACTCGGAAGGACAGTTGTGGCTTGTTGCAGTGTCTTTCTGAAAAGTTTCAAGCCCTGATCATTTCTTTATTTCACTGCATTTAATTGTGTCATTCTCCTGTTACACTTTCTCTGGCTGACTGTTGGACTTAGGATAAAGCCCCAAAATATTACAAGACTCTGCCTGAGGTCCCTGCCTACCTCTTGAAGCTTACCTTAAACCACTCTGCCAATGGGCTCTCGTCCCTCTGGTCTTCTTTACCTCCTTGAATACATTAAATGCCTTCCTGTATCAGGGCTTTTGTACAGGCTGTTCCCTTTGACTGGATGTCTTCCCCATCCCCTTCTCTCTTTGCCCAGCTAGCTTCTACGCATATCTTCAGATCTCAGCTCAAATGTCCCTTTTTTTGTACCTCAGTTTTCTAATCTGCAAAATGGGGATGCTAGTAGTACTTACCTAATCAGATTGCTATGAGGATTAAGTGAATGAATATATATAAAGAGATTAAAACAGTGCCTGAACTTAGTAACTCCATACTAAAGTTAGCTATTATTATGATACCATATTATAGGCTAAAGGCTTTTATTATTGTTATGATTATTTTTACTATTATCATTCCCTAGAATGGCCTTTCCTATCTCCACAGACTAAGTCTGGTTCCTTCATATGCCTTCCTAGCACACTACACCTGCTTGCAGCACAGATCACAATTATAATTGAATAACCAACTTTGTAATTACTTATTTAATGTCTGTGTCTCACATGAATGTGCAATCTCCATGAGGACGGAGAGAATGTCTTGTTCATCACTGTATCCATAAAACCTACAGTGTGCCTTGCACATAGTAGATGCTCAGAAAATGTTTAAATGAATGACTGTGTGGATGTTTTCCTGTGGAGGGGAGGTATGAATAGGCCCAATGCATACTACCCATTTCACCGATGGATAACCTGAGGCCTGAGAATATTAGCTCATTTCCTGCCTGCCTGTCAGTGGAGTGCAAGATGTGACACAAGGAAAGAGCAATATAAACACCCATAAAAGAATGAAATTAAGGTTCTAGGTTGTGATCACGTGGTAGAGGCCTGTGTTTCCAAGGCTAGACTCTGGGCCATCTGGGTTCCATCTCTGCTCTGCATCTTTAGACAAACTGAGAGTTGACTATCATTTTTATTAGTGTTATCCCAGCTCTGCTACTAACTTTCTCCAATTTGAGCCTCTGCCTGCTCACTCCCCAGAGGAGGGCATTTGGTTAGATAATCCCTGATATCCTTTGGGGCTCTATCTGTCATTCTGAGGAGACTGCCCCTCAAACTGGGCTGGTGGCCCTTTCCCTGGAGGGCTCTGTTGGGGCCAGCAGGCTAGACAGACCAACTCTGTCCCATTGGCCTTTCTCTCTCTCCAGAACCAGGACGGAGCCTGTGTCCAGTCGGTGTCAGTGATTCTACACCAGGACCCTCGGAGGCAGGTGACCCTGACCCAGGCGGGGGATGTCCTTCTGTTTGACCAGTACAAGATCACCCTACCCTACAAGGATGGTATGGCTTGGGGTGGACAAGAGAGCTTTTTGGGAGCTGGATGTCCAGGCCTCTTTTCTCAGGCTCCTCTGGCCAAAAGCACTGCTACACTGGCAAGAACTCACATCCTATTACTGGGTGGGTCAGGCTAGGGGACACTTTGTTTGCAGGAATGTAGACTCCTAAAATGTGTCTTTGTCCCCACCCCAACATGACAGCGAGCTTCACGGCAGTATGATGTCTTCTCCTAACATTAGCATATGCATGGGGCTCCCTTCCAATTCTCAGAATTTGTTTATTAATTACTTGTTATACTGTCTGGTTCCACAAGGGACTTATGGGTGGCTTGTGGGAAACACATCTAACAAAAATGGCAGAACTATTAAGAAATAAAAGCCCAGCACTAGATAACATTTTTTAAAAAAAGAAGGAAAGAAAAACAAAACAAAAAAAATTAGGAGCTCGACTGAGAGGAGTGGGGCTGCACTGGGTGTAAAAAGCCTACAGAAATGCAAGCCATGAAGGGTGTAAAATTTGCTACAATTGAATCTAAAATTGTATCATGAGCTTCCACAAGAAAACTGTATTTGGGCCACTGTGAAGAGAATGGGAAAGAAGAAACACGTACCAGTTCCTTAGTGAGAGCAAAGCTTTAATTTGCACTTGATGCCAAAAGAAATTTCTCAGCTGCAGCCACCGTGGTAGGTTATCCCCGCGTCCTGATTTCATCACCGAGCAGGGTTTCCGCAGGGCTGCGCACACCAACCCCACGGCAGGGAGGTGAAGACTGGGCCGGGCGCGGGCCAGGCAGGTGGTGGCGGTGGGTGGGTGTGCACTGGCCGAACCTCCCACATCCTCTTCGGGTTCTGTGCCCAGACGCCTTCGAGATCCGGAGGCTGTCCTCCGTGTTCCTGCGGGTGAGGACCAACGTGGGCGTGCGGGTGCTCTACGACCGCGAAGGGCTGCGGCTCTACCTGCAGGTGGACCAGCGATGGGTGGAGGACACTGTGGGCCTCTGCGGCACCTTCAACGGCAACACGCAGGACGACTTCCTGTACGTGCCCCTGCCCCGGAACCGGAAGGAGAGGGGAGGCGGGCTTCTTAGGGCTGGGTATGCAGAGGCGCTGCGTGGGAGTCTCTCCCGTGGGCCTTGCGTGTGCCTGACGTGCGCCATTAATTATTTATGACTCTACATTTAAATGTAAGTATGTTTCTTTAAAGCAGTGGTTCACAGTCTTATGTGTGCAGAAAAATAACTTGGGGAGCTTGTTACAGTGCTGGCTCCTGGGTCCCATGCCTCAAGAATCTGATTTAGAATGGGGCCGGGAATCTCATTTTTGATAAGCACCACTTCCATTCTAGTATCCGAGGTCTATGGACCATATCTTGAAAAATACTGTTTTATAGTGAGGTCTTAATATAGGGGGACTGCAGGCTGGGTTTGAGCTGGCTCATGGTTTTATTTGTTTTAATTGTGAACACCTTTAGGTGAGTGTAAGCCCCTAGAGAAGCCCTTAGTGAATGACACCAACATTCCCACTTTCTAGCCCACCGGGCCCGTGTGACCCATGTACCTTTCCTACCTGGTGCTTGAAGGCTTTTGAGTTTGCACCCTGTGAGCCTCCCAGTAGTCTGGGAAAGGCTGTTTTCCATGAGCTAACAGAATGTTGAGAGAAAGACCCTTTGGGCATGGACATAGTTTAGAAACTTAGGAGGGAACATGAGTCAGAAAGGAGAACAAAGGGTTGATCTTAAAGTCTGGAGGTTCTGGCCAGTCCTTCGAGTTACATGCATTGGGGGATGCAGACGGAAACAGGGGAGGCATTCTTTAGTCAGAAATGAGAATTCAGATTTGCTGTGAAAAATGAGAACAAGATAAAGCTGAGAGCTTTTCAATGCATGTACATTCAAAAATGTAGCATTCTGCCTGGGTGCAGTGGCTTACACCTGTAGTCCCAGCTACTTGGGAGGCTGAGGTGGGAGGTTCGCTTGAGCCCAGGAGTTCCAGGCCACAGTGAGTATGATCATACTACTGCACTCCAGCCTGGGTGACAGAGTGAGACCCTGTCTCTAAAAAAAAAAAAAGCAGTCTACTCTGTCTTGCCTTGTGGGGCTGATGTTAGGACAGCCTTGGTTTAGTGTGTGGGCTGATTGCCACTCTCCTAAATGTGAACTCTGGGTGGGAATATTGCTCTATGTAATATAGATGCTCTCACTGCCCTGGAGCAATAATGTGGCCATGGTGGGTGCCAGGCAGAACCTGGCCCCAGTGGAGACTATGATCTCTCTCCACTCTACCACATACACCTGAGTTTGGTGACTCTTGGAGACGGGTGATGTCTAGGAAACATGCTTGTCCCCTTCCTTCCTTCACTGTCCCTCATGTGAGCATTTCCTACCTAGAAAGCCAAAGGGAGAGCCAAGGAGTTTTTGGGAAATGCCCATGGAGAAGGGAGGAGGGAGAAAGTTTTAACTCAATGAGGCTTGGTACTTTTCATGATGTCCCTGCTTCTCTTTCTGACATGAAGAGCTGGGGCTGGGGTGAGGGTGGACAGTATGTGGTCCTATCCCATTTGAGCCCTTTTGGGGCCTGTTAAATGTGATGTGTGTGTGTGCATGTGTGCACATCCATAATTGTATGTGTTTGAATGTGGCTTTATGGACTGCCTGGCTATTGGCATGTCTGGCATATATTTGTGCTCTGTGTGTGTGTGTGTGTGTGTGTGCGTTGAGGGTGTGGGCAAATGGTATATATGGGCCTATACATGTTATACATTTGGGTGAGTACTTGTGTGCCTCTGAGTGTGTCCTCATGCTTAGTCTATGACTGTGTGCATGTGTATACGAACAAGTGTGTGCTATACATGTCCCTGGGTCCACATGGCATGTATGTGAATATAGCCATGCCATGGCTGCAGGTCTCCAGTGGGTGTACCCGAGAGCACCCCACAACTCTTTGGCAATTCGTGGAAAACACTGTCCGCCTGCTCCCCACTGGTCCCTGGCTCCCCACTGGACCCCTGCGATGTGCACCTGCAAGCTGGTGAGGTGGCAGGGAGGGGGAGAGTTGTGAGGGGATGGGATAGGGTGGGGGTTGCTTTGGGAGGTGAGATGGGGACTCTGGGCATGAGGATGCTGGCCAAATTGGTAGGAGTGATGAGAAAGGGAAGAGAGGGGACAGGAGAGAGGTGAGGGCCAGGCAGATAGGAAGCTTCATGTTCTACACTGTCAGGTACATACACCTTTATACCTGTTCCCCTGTCTCAGAGTGGAAGCCAAAGTCCTCCCGGTGGCCCCACCAAGCCCTACCCTCTCTGCCCACCCTGCCTTTCTCACCTCCTACTCCACTCCACCCCGGCACACTGGCCTCCTTGCTGTTCCTCCTGCACAGCTAGGCCGGCTGTCCCCTCCAGGCCTGCACACGCCTCTGCCTGGAGCGCTCTGCCCTCAGACAGAGGCAGGCCTCAATCCCTCCCTCTTCCACATTTTTGCTTAAATGTCACCTCCTCCCCGAGGCCTTCCTGGCCACCTGAGTTAAGTTTGCAAATGCCCCTCCCGCCCCACCTCACATTCCCCATTCTCCCTCCTAGCTCTCTCTCGAACCTTAGATTCTTCACCTTTTAATTTACTATATAAATTTTTTATTAACTCTCTCCTCTGACCAGATGTAAGCTCCATGAGCGCATGGATTTTTGTTGGTTTTGTTCACTCCTGTGTCTCCCTCCACTAGATAGATTCCTGCCTGCCGTGAGGTTGAATGTGCGCGTACACACACACACACACACACACACACGTGCACGTGCGCACACACACATACGCTCACATGAGCTGTGGGGAGGGAGGAAGAGCTGAGTCCTGGGGCACCAGGCAGATCAGCCCCCTAACTGCCTGGCTCCTGTTCTCCCTGCCCCAGCCTCGTACGCGGTGCAGGCCTGCGGTGTGCTCACAGGGGAGCTGTTTGCAGCCTGCTCTGCCTACCTGAGCCCTGTGCCCTACTTCGAGCAGTGCCGCAGGGACGCCTGCCACTGTGGGCAGCCCTGCCTGTGTGCCACGCTGGCCCACTATGCCCACCTGTGCCGGCGCCACGGGCTCCCCGTCAACTTCCGCGCCCGCCTGCCAGCCTGTGGTGAGTGCCCCACCCTTGGGCACCCGTGTGAGGGTGGGCTGGCAGAGCCTGAGCTCCAGACCTGAGTGTCTCCTGCCCCCTAAACTGTCCACTGGGACGTCCCCCAGTCTCCTGCAGCCTGACTGCCCCCCACAGCCTGCTTCTCCTCCTGTGTTCTCATCTCTGCCAATGGCTCCCGTCCCCTGGGTCACCCAGGCCTGATGCCTGGGACATGTGACTCAGGACTGCTTCTCTCACCCTCACTTGCAACCCATCTCAAGTCCTGTCAGTCCTGCCAATCCCAGACTCACCCGCTTCTCACCACCTCCACCACCCGAGTCAGAGTGACCTTTCACTGCAGCCAGAATGAGCTTTCTAAAGATCACTGCTCTGTCGCCCTCAGGTTTGAGTACACACATGGCTTAATGGGCATGAGCTGGCCCCTACCCACCCTGCCCTGGGCTACACTCCTCCCATGTCCTAGTCATCTCTGTGCCCTCAGCCCCCAGCACAGGGCCTGGCTCTCAGTAAGCTTTCAGCAAATGTTTGTTGGGGAAATGAAAATAGCACTGCACTGGGAGTCAGGAGGCCTGAGTGCTGTTCCAGCCCTGCAGGTAACTTGCTGTGTGTCCCCGGGCAAGGCCCTGTCCCACTCTGAACTAGAGTTCCCCCAGAGGTGATTGGACAGGACTAGTGGTTCATAACCCTGGCTGCACATTAGAATCACCATGGAAATTTTCAAAAAATGCACACATCTGGGCCACATTCAGTATCAACTAGAGCAGTGTATCCGGCAGTATGGCCCAGGCATCAGCATTTTTGAAAAGCTTCCTGGGTGGCTGTGACGTGCAGCCTGGGCTGAGAACAACGGAGCCTGACAGTCTCAGTGGATCTCTTGGGTCTGACAGAGTGTGGGGGAGACCCCTGGGGGAGTGGAAAGGTGGCCACATGAGGAGAGGGCAGCCCTGGGTCTTGGGATAAAGGACCCCAAGAGGCTGCTGGAGAGAGCACAGCTGATCTTCACAGCCTCTGTGTGAAACAGCCACGGAAGTGAGGGATGCACATGCATGTGTCTATGTGTGTGTGATGGGATAGGTCTCCAGGGCCATAGCAGGTAGTGACCTCCACCCCTCACCCAATACCACTACCTAAGGGGAATGCCTTTTGGGGAAAAGGAAATGCCGGTGGTTTTCCAGGCTGAGCTTGCTAGATGGGCCCACCGGCTGCTTTGCCATTCCAGTGTCGTGAGAGGCAATGGGACTCTGGAGTCAGACCTAGGTTCAAATCCCAGCTCTGACCTTGACCTGCTGTTTGACCTTGGGAAAGTGTCTTAACTTCTCTGAGTCTCCTCATGAGGATGACAACCCGACCCCACACAGTTGTTTGGATGAGGGAGACAAAGCACAGTTCCCTTTCCCACTGCAGCACTGTCTTGTGAAGCCACCAAGGAGTACAGCCCCTGTGTGGCCCTGTGTGGGCAAACCTGTCAGGACCTGGCCAGCCCTGAGGCCTGTGGGGTTGATGGTGGCAGCGGCCTCAGTAGGGACGAGTGTGTGGAGGGCTGTGCTTGCCCACCGGACACCTATCTGGACACCCAGGCTGACCTCTGTGTCCCCAGGTAAGCGGGCTAACTTGACCTCTGAGTTGGGTGGGGAGATGAGGGCACCTGAAGGGGGAATCCTGGCTGGGTGTCTTGGGTCCTTACTTCATCTCACAGGTGCAGGCCAGACCTTGGTGGGTAAGGAGGGGCGTGCCCTCCTCTGCGCCTCCCTCCCGGTTCTCTCCTCAGCTCTCTCCAGGGCATTCCAGCAGGATTCCCCACAGTGCAGAACAGCCCCACAGAGCCAAAGGGGCCTCTCCCTCCTCATCTCTCCTCTCCTTCCACAATATTTATTGACCTCCTAGTATGTTCCAGATATTTCTAGGCCCTGGGAATTCAGCAGTGAGCAAAACAGAGTCCTACCCTCATGGAGCTCACATCTGGGGTGGCAAGACAGATAACAAATAAACAGGCACTTAATGAGCCAGGTGGTAACATGAGCTATGAGGCCAGGTAAAGCAGGGCGAGAGCAGGGAGTCCTGTTACTGGTGTGGTGCAGGAGGTAAGCATGGAAGGAAGGTCTTCCTCCAAGGTGACGTCTGAGCAGAGACCTGAGGGAAGTGTGCTTCAGGCAGAGGGGACTGCCGAGGCCCAGCCTGAAGAGGTGTTCTCAGTGCTGCTGCGGGGCAGAGAGAGAGGAGGGTGGGAGGTCCCACATGGTCCCCGGTGACTGGAAGGCCCCTGGTCCCCTCCAGGCCTCTGTTTCACCACCTGTAAAATGATATAACATTTGATTGGTGCTTTTCAAGTGGTGGTGGGGCGCTGGAGAGAGCCCCTTTAGGGGGTAAATAGGAATCATTCAGAGGCCTTTTCAAACTACAAAATGCCCCCTTGAGATCCAGATGTGCAGATCCAGATCCTCGACATTGAGTGTTGCCAACAAAGGGGCCCTGTGTGGGCTGTACGGGGAGAGGGAGGAGGTTGTGGAGGGGCACTGGGGCTGGAGTCCAGGCATCCCATCTGTGGCCGACTGTCTGCTCCAAGACCTGCACATGCCCGTAGTTGGCAGCTTCTATTCTCCTGGAGTCGGGTGAGGAGGAGCCATGGGCGTTGCCCTTAGATGATCTACAGAGAATAATGGAAAGACAGCATGAGAATCCCTATGTGACAGGGTCCCTGTGAGGTAACGTATGTGGAGGGCCTAGCCGGGTGTCCCTGGCCAGGTGGCAGTGTATTTAACAACCAGTAGGCACAGGCACTAACCAATCAGAATAGATGCTGGGTGTGAATAAGCAGTACAGCTGCACCAGGCCGCAACACCAGCTGAGTACCTGCCCATCCCCATGGGCTCAGGAAGCAGCAGTCCTGTTCTTACTGCCTGTCCCTTCCTCCGTGCTAGTGAGGCTGGCTTCAGGAGTGCGTGGAGACCGGTGAGGCTGTCGTCGTCTAACCTCAGTGGATGGCCCCCAAATCTGGGACTTAGCCCTGACCTCTGTCCCTGGTGCCAGGCTGGCTTCCCCACTCCCTGGAGATGTGTCACATGTCACAGTGGATGCCGTTACTTTGCTCTGTGTCCTTGTGCCCCTGGCTGGCTGAGGGTGGGGTCCCTGTCCTTGGCAGTCCCTGCCCCAGCTCAGGAGCCTACTCACCTTTCTCTGTTCCCGGTTTTTATAGGAACCAGTGCTCCTGCCATTTCCAAGGAGTGGACTATCCCCCTGGAGACAGCAACATCCCCTCCCTGGGCCACTGGTGAGCTCCGTGGCTGTATTGTCCTCTCTTTATATGGAGGCTGCTGACTGAAAACAATGCAGCTGAACGGAACTTTCCATGAAGTGACACCCACCCTCCCCCTCTGTGCAGGCAGTAGGAGGACAGTGAGTGGGGATGTCTGTCTGAACCCTGCAGTGACCCGAGTGCAGTGACACAGGCTGCATGGGTCCTGCAGTGACTGGGTCAGCTAACCCCACGACCCCTCTCTCTCTCTCTCTGCAGCCACTGCAAAGATGGAGTCATGAGCTGTGATAGCAGAGCCCCAGGTAAGGGTTACTGGAAGGGTGGGGGCTCTTCTGGGGGCTCCCCATGGTAATGGGGTTATGGAGAGGAGGAGAGCAGGGTGGGGAGTGTGAGCCCTGATCAGGATGGGGAGAGCCCACCTGGGGAGAGCCCCCCTAGGTTTTGCCCTGCACTTGGCCTTGCTCTCTTGGCAAAGACTGGAGCTTGGAGGGTAGCATCCTGAGACCCTGTCCCAACCTCAACCCCACCTTAGTAGCTGTCCTGGTTTTTTTAGAGAGGCTGAGACTCTGTCTCTCTCAGGGGCAACCACCTGGGGTATCTGGACAGTTTCTTGACCTTCCTTGAGTCCTGGATTTCCTCGGTCTGATCTGTTAAGTTTATCTACTGAGGTTGACTTTGCCCAGCCCAGTGCTGGATGTGGGGTCACAGAGATGGGTAAGAGCTTGGGTCTTTGAGACTCTCCCAGGCAATAGAGATGGGACAGGGGCGGAATGGTGGTGGGTCAGCCTATGACCCACTCCGAGGTGCTTGGAGGTGGGATAGAGCTTGGGGGCTGGAGCATTTGGGGTGGAGGAGCCTGTTATGGACAGGGATCAGCACAGATGGGACTGGAGAATAATCACATGGCAGGTGGTTAAGCGCAGGGCCTCCAGAGCCAGGCAGCCTGGGTTCAAATCCTGCCTAGCACTCATTAGCTATGCAGCCCTGAGTAACTCACCTCACCTCTCTGAGCCTTCTTTTCCTCTTTGATATGTAACCTACATTCCTACATCCTCCCCATATTTTGTGTATATTCCTGAAAGCATTTTCCTTTTGGTCACTTCTTTCTTCAGATTTCTGGCTTTTTGGGGCTTTCATCTCACCTCCTGTGGCTATTCCTTTATCTCTGCTCCATCCCAGCCTGGGTGTAGACCTCAGCTCCCTTTTATTGATTTCCCTAAAATGATCACTCACACTAAGTATGAATGTGCACGGCAGACTCTACTGAAGTCTCAGGGAGAGAGGGTGGGTTCATATCACAGAAATACAGGTGTATTTCTCTTGTATTGAAAGTCCTCTGTTGTTGAAAGTCCTCTGACCACCCTGCCACACTGCTTGGCTGTCCTCTTTCTGGCCCCTCTCCTGATCCCTCTGGGGCACATCCTCTCACTTTACGATGCCTTTGGAAAGCAGAAGTGGCTTTGTTCAATTCTATGGGAAAATGGGGAATAATGATACCTCACAGAGTTGTTGCAGGATTAAGTAAGATAACGCAGGGGAAGCACTTGGAGCAGCACCTGGTGTGGAGGACAGGTGCAGTGACTGGTCCCGGTGGCCGTGGTCCTGCTGTGTGATGGCACACATCCATCCCTCCTCCTGTGATGTGTATTGGGGAACCCAAGCAATGCCCAGGAGCAGCCAGGGCATGAAGAGGCATCCCAGCCCCTCTCTCCCTGCAACCTCCAGCTGCTGCGCCTATAGCCCCAGGGGCTCCAGCACCTACCCTCTTCTCTTCCAGCCGCTGCCTGCCCAGCTGGCCAGGTCTTCGTGAACTGCAGTGGTCCGCACACGGACCCAGAGCTGAGCAGGGAGAGGACATGTGAGCAGCAGCTGCTGAACCTGAGTGTCCCAGCCCGTGGCCCCTGCCTCTCAGGCTGTGCTTGTCCCCAGGGGTATGCACCTGCGTCACCATGGTCTCTCACTCCTGAATGCTGGCAGAACCAGGGACTACAGAGTGGAGTCGGGGGGTGGGGCAAGGGAAACCGTACACAACCTTGCAGGGAGGCCCTGGCCCAGGGCTGGCCAGTGGCATCTGTCATGGCCAGTGAGGAGTCTGGGAAAGCAGGAGCTCTGGGATCTGACCCGGAATGTGGCCTAGCCCCTCTGGGCTCAGTTTTTCATCTGTAAAATGGGAATAATCATAACACCTACCACCTTAACAAGTTGCTGTGAGGATTCAATGAGGCTGAACCTGCTCATAGTGGAAGCACTGAGTAGAGAGGTGTCCTGCATGCTTTAGTGGTCCGAGGGGTTGAAGGCCACGAGAGAGGAGACCTACGTTTCAGCTCTCAACCTCTTGCTCTGCACAGTTCTGACCAGACTCCTCAGGTGGAGGCCTGGTGCCTCTATAATACTTGAAAAAGAAAAGCCCCACCCACTGAATACTGTGTCCTTCCTGGGTCCCTGAAACACTGCCATTAAAGCTGTGTGAGAGCTGCATGAGTCAAACTTTGTGGGTGTCCCTTGTGTGTGCTCTGTACATGTAGGTGGCTGAAGGCCCCAGCACCTTGCTTTGCCTATGGTCATTCCCAGGTCTGGGCTGAGAGGACAGTTGGGCACCTCATTCCATGACTTGGCAGCACTGGCCATGCCCTTCAGCCTGCACAGAGATTAGTGTTCAGCTGGGGGTCCTGGCCCTGGCCTGGCAGCCAAGGAAAATGAGATGGGGGTTAGGGCTTCTAGGTTGGGAAGGGGAGGGGACAGTCAGCTGGAGCTTTACTGTTTATAAGACACTTCGATGTTGTTACCTCCTCCGATCTCACAGCAGCCACAGGGGGGAAAAGGAGAGGATCATTATTCCCATTTTGAAGATGAAGAAACTGAGGCCAGGAGCAGGGTAGAGGGAAGTGGTCTGCCCAAGGAACCATGACTCAAACCCAAGCCTCCTTACTCCAAGCCCTGGCCCTGGCCCAGAGCACAGTAGCTCTGTGAGGCCTGGGGTCTGGGTCCCCTAACAGAGGTGTTGATGTGTATTATGAGCCTGCTCCTTCCCAGGCAAGGACATCCTCAAGAGACCTTGAACAGGGTCCTAGGCCGGACCACCTGCTGCCGCTTGGGCCCCAGAGGAGCTTGTGAGAAGTATCTTTGTAATTGAAGGCCTCTTGTGGCAACGTCCTGTGTGCACAAGCCTGCCTCTTGGCCTGAGGTCAGGAAAAGCTAGGGCTTCTGGGGTCAGGAACCAAGGGTCACCCACTGCCAAGCGTGGCGGCAAAGCTACAGAGGCACAGTGGAAGGAGCACTGGGCTAGAGACCAGGGGAACTGGGCTCTGGGCTCAGTTGTGCCACTGACTTATTGTGTGCTGTGTTAAAGGGCCTGTAAGGAGTGTATTCCACGAGGGCTTGTCAAAGAGAAATTATAACAGTCTCCATTTGTAAGGGAAGGGCAGGAATGTCCTACCCTCCTGGAATGTCCTCTTGCTGGGGTGGGGCTCCCAAAGATACCCAAGTACCATCCTTACAACCCCTGCCCGGGATCCTCTTGGCCCACAGGTCACCTCTGGGCCTTCTGGTCACCATGCCCCTGTCCAAATTGTGTCTAAAAATCTCTGGGTGCTGTGTATTTCTCCAAAGGACCCTGGGGCCACTGCAGGAGTCTGGGGCTTTCTGTGCCCCTCCTCATATTTGTACATCTGGGTGCTGAGCTGAGGGCCCTGGGGCCACTAGGCAGTGAAGCATAGTGGTTCGAGCACAGACTCTGGGGTCAGGCTTGAATCTTGGTTCTACTACTTACTGGGTGAGTTAGTTAACTGCCCTGAGCCTGTATTCCCCCCTCTGTAAAACTGTACAAAGTTAACACTCTTTGAGAGCAGACAGCATTATCTTTCCTTATCTGGATCCCATGCACTTGCAAATGACCCCCTGAGGGTGCCCTGGAATGAGAAAGTCCCCTATAAGGTAAAGAGAGGATACTCTATAAATTGAAGGCACCTTGAGGACAGAGGACAAAGCCTTGAGTCTGCATGCTCTTCCCTGTGGGGAGCACACAGCAGGTGCTCAGGGATGCAGGCTGGTGTGCTAAGGGCAAGGAGGGAGCAGTAGGTGGTGGGCAGCAGGGAAGACCCCTCAGGAACTGGCTAGAGACAGGGCCTGGGGCTGAAGGTGAAAGGCGCTGAGCCATCCCTTCTGCTGGTGTCTGATGCAGTTATGGGGAAAGGAGGGTCACGGGACCAGTATGTGTTGTATATCTACTAGGTGCTAGGCAGGATGCCCAGGCCTATAATTAAATTCTCATAGTGGCCTTGGGAGGAAGATGTCATTATCCCCGTTTTATGCATGAAAAAACAGAAGCTTAGAAAGGTTAAGTGGCTTCAGGTAAAGCATAGTGGATTAAGCACATGCTTTCTTTTCTTCTTCCTACCCACAACTGCAATGAAATGGTAATGGAGTAAAAAGGTATAAACCCCAGGCACAAAGAGAAGGGAGTGGGGATGACAGTGGCCCGAGATGGGAGATGGGTCGATAGTTTTTGGAGAAGGAACATGGGTGGATGTACAGAAACTGACCTTTCAGAGCAGAGGTTGACAGCTGATGCTTTAGAGGGGAAGGCCAAGGAGAAACAACCTACATTGTGTTGAGAGCCTCAGGAACGGGAGGCTCCAGGTATCTCAGAAAGGGAGGGAGGAGGGCGGGAGACGGGAGAATGGATTGCAGGTCTGTGTAAGGAGCAGTTAACCTCCAGATCCCCTCCTGTACCCGCTGGGGCACACCGCTGCCCCAACCCCATCCAGCAGAAGAAAGGTGGAAAGAGTTTCTAGAGAAACCAAATCAGAGACTTTGCTCTTGGCGTCAGAACCGGTGGGGTGCTTGGCAGAAACAGGGAGATTAAGGGAAAGCCAGCTGGGACCCCAGCCCTCTTCCCCAGCTTGGTTCCTAGGATGGTGACATGGAGACATTTGCCTCCCCGCCTGGAGATGAAAGAGGATTCTTCTCTTGAAAATTAGCTGGGCCAAGAGGAAAAAACTACAGGAACTGACATTTTGGGGGTTTCCCAACAAAATAGTTGGTCCACCTTACGTACGGAGCCTCCAATCAGCTTTTGGTCCCTATTTTTTTCTTTTAATTTTTAAAAAGTGAGGCAAAATTTATATACATTAAAATGTACAGATCCTAGGTATACAGTTTGCTAGGCTTTGACAAATTTATACCCTCTTGTAATCCACACTCCTATGATGATACAGAACATTTCCAGCCAATTCCACCCTCACCCCGACCACCATTGCTCTGCTTCGTTTCAGCATAGATAGGTTCTGCCTGTTCTGGAACCTCATGTCTATAGAATCGTATAGTAAATACCCTTTTGTGTCTGGCTTCTTTTCCTTAGCATATGTTTTTGAAGTTGATCCACATTGTCACATTTATCACTAGTTTGTTCCCTTTTTGTAGCCCATTAGTATTCCATTGTATGAATATACAGTTATTTATTTACCCACTCAAATGTTGATGGATATGTGGGACTATTTTGAATAAGGTTGCTATGTATTTCTTTTGGGTAAACACTTCAGGTTGGAATTGCTGGGTCCTAGGGTAGGTCATGTTTATAAAAGAAACTGTCAAACTATTTTCCAAAGTGGTTGTACGATTTTACACTCTCAGTGTATGAGAGTTCTGACTGCATCACATCCTCACTAACACTTGGTGTTTTCAGTATTTTTCATTTTTGTTGTTTTACCGAGTACATAGTCCTATCTCATTATGGTTTTAATTTGTATTTCCCTAATGACTGTGAGTACTTTTTCATGTGTTTATTGGCCATTTGGATATCTTGCTTTGTGAAGTGTCTGTTCAGATCTTTTGCCAATTTTTGTATTTGATTGGGTTTTTTTATTGAGTTGAAGAAATTCTTTATATATTCTAGATACAAGTCCTTTGTCATATGTATTGCTAATATTTTCTCCCAGTATGTGTTTGCCTGTTTATTTACTTAATGTGCCTTGAAGTGCCTAAAACTTCTTATGAGCAGAAGTTTTTAATTTTGTTGATGTCTGGTTTATCATTTTTTTCTTTACAGTTAGTGCTCAAGGTTGCAGAGATATTCTCTTATGTTTTCTTCTAGGAGCTTTACAATTTTACCTTTTACATTTGGGTTGATGATCTATCTAAAATTATTATATTTTGCATATGTTGCAAAATGGAATCAAGGTATATTTTATTTTTTTCTGCTGGATATCCAGTGGTTCTAGCCCCATTTTAAAAAAAGACTTTCCTCTCCCCATTGAATTGCTTTGGCATCTTTGTAAAAAATTAATTGACTGTATAAATATGGGTCTATTTCTAGACTCTCTATTCTGTTCCATTGATCTGTTTGTCTATCTTTAGTTTAGGCCAATATCCACCGTTTTGATTTATGAAGCTTTTTAGTAAGCCTTGAAATAAGGAAGTGATAGTTCTCCAACTTTGTTTTTCTTTTTTAAAGTTGTTTGGCACTTCTAGGTCTTTGCATTTCCGTGTAAATTTAGGATCAGCTTGTCAATTTCTACAAAAAAAGCCCTTGGATTTTCAATGGGATTGTGTTAATCTAGAGATCAATCTGGGGAGAATTGACATCTTGATACCAGTGAGTCCTCCAAACCACAAATAATGGTATCTTCCCATTTATTGGGTCTTTCATTTTTCTCAGCAATATTCCATAGTTTTCATGCAAAGGTTTTGCACGTTTGTCATTGAATTTACTCAGAGGTATTTAATGTTTTTGTTGTGTTATAAATGGTATTATTTTATTAATTTTCCACTTGTTCATCGCTACAATATAGAAATACAATTGATTTTCACATCCTAATTCTATTAGTCCATTTTGCACTGCTATAAACGAATGCCTGAGGCTGGGTAATTTATAAAGAAAAGAAGTTTATTTGGCTCACAGTTCTGCAGACTGTACAAGAAGCATCACACGAGCATCTGCTTCTGGTGAGGGCTTCAGGGAGAAGGCGAAGGGAGAGCAGGCATGTCACATGGCAGGAGAAGGAGCAAAGAGAGAGAGAAGGTTGTGGCAGCTCTTTTAAACAACCAGCTCTTATGTGAACTAACAAAGCAGGAACTCACTCATTATCATGGGGAGGGCATAAAGCCATTCATGAGGGATCCGCCCCCAGGACCCAAACACTCCCCACCAATCCTCACTTTCCACACCAGGGATCACTTGAAATGATCATATGGTTTTTGTCCTTCCTTCTGTTGATATGATATATCACACTGATTGATTTCTGTGTGTTGAACCATCCTTGCATCCCTGGGATGAATCCCACTTGATCATGGTGAATAATCTTTTTAATGTGTTGTTGAATTTAATTTGCTAGTATTTGTTGAGGCTTTTTGCATCTATATTCATCAGAGATACTGGCCTATAGTTTTCTTTTTTTGTTGTGTCTTTGCCTGGTTTTGGTGGCAGGGTGATATAGGTCTTATAGAAAGAGTTTGGGAGTATTCCCTTCTCCTTGATTTTTTGGAATAGTTAAAGTAGGATTGGTATTAGTTCTTCTTTGAATGCTTGGTAGAATTCATCAGTGAAGCCACTGGGTGAGCTTTTCTTTGATGGGAGACTTTTTATTACTGCCTCTATCTCATTACCTGTTATTGGTGTTTCAGGTTTTGGATTTCTTCCTGGTTCAATCTTGGTAAGTTGTATGTGTCTGGGAATTTATCTGTTTCTTCTAGTTTTTCAATTTATTGGCATATAGTTGCTCATAGTAGTCCCTAATGATCCTTTGGATTTCTGCAGTCTCAGTTGTAATGTCTCTGATCTCTGATTTTATTTATTTGGGTCTTCTCTCTTTTTTTCTTAGTCTGGCTAAAGGTGTGTCAATTTTGTTTATCTTCTCAAAAAACCAACATTTAGTTTAGTTGATCTTTTGTATTTTTTTTGTTTCATTTTCATTTATTTCTGCTCTGATCTTTGTTATTTCTTTTCTTCTACTAATTTTGGGTTTGGTTTGTTCTTGTTTTTCTCATTCTTTGAGATGCATCGTTAGTTTGTTTATTTGAAGCTTTTCTACTTTTTGGATGTAGGTGCTTATTGCTATAAACTTTCCTCTTATTACTGCTTTTGCTGCATCCCATGGGTTTTGATATGTTGTGTTTTCATTTTCATTTGTTTTGGGAAATTTTAAAATCTCCTTCATAATCTCTTCATTGACCCACTGGTCATTCAGAAGCATATTGTTTAATTTCTGTGTGCTTGTATAGTTTCCAATATTCCTCTTGTTGTTGATTTGTAGTTTTATTCCTTTGTGGTCAGAGAAAATACTTGGTATCATTTAACTTTTTTGGAATTTTTTAAAACTTGTTTTGTGGCCTAACATATGGTCTGTCCTTGAGAATGATCCATGAGCTGAAGAGAAGAACATGTATTCTGTAGCTGTTGGATGAAATGTTCTGTAAATATCTATTAGATCCATTTGGTCTATAGTGCAGATTAAGTCCAATGTTTGTTTGTTGATTTTCTCTCTGGATGATCTATCCAGTGTTGAAAGTGGGGTGTTGGGGTCTCCAATGATTATTGTATTGGAGTCTATTTCTTTAGTTCTGATAATATTTGCTTTATATTTCTGGGTGCTCCATTGTTGAGTGCATATATATTTAGGGTTGTTATATTCTCTTGCTGAATTGACCTCTTTGTCAGTATATAATGACCTTCTTTGTCTCTTTTTTCAGTTTTTGTCTTGTAATCTATTTTATCTATTAGAAGTATAGCTATTCCTGCTCTTTTTTGGTTTCCATTTGCATGGAATATCTCTTTCCATCCGTTTATTTTCTGTTTATGTGTGTCTTTATAGGTGAAGTGTGTTTCTTGCAGACAACATATAATTGGCTCTTTTTTTTATCTCTTCAGCCACTCCATGTCTTTTGATTGGAGAGTTTAGTTCATTCATATTCATTGTTGTTATTGATATGTAAGGACTGACTACTGCCATGTTAATATTTGATTTCTGGTTGTTTTGTGATCCTCTCTTTTACTTTCTTCCTGTCTTCCCTTGTTAAAAGTGATTTTCTCTGGTAGTGGGTTTTAATTTCTTGCTTTTTATTTTTTTGCATATCTGTTGTAGTTTTTGATTTGAGGTTACCATGAGGCTCGCAAAAAACATTTTATAACCAATTATTTTAAACAACTCTGCTTATAAACAAACAAATAAACAAGCAGAGAGAAATCTAACAGAAATTCTATGCTTTAACTCCATCCCCCCCACATACACTTTTAAACTTTTGTTGTTTCCATCCATATCTCTTGCACTATCTCTCAAAAAGTAGTAGTTATTTTTGAAAGGTTTGTCTTTCAGTCTTCCTACTCAAAATATAAGTGGTTTATACACCACAATTACAGCAATAGAGTACTGTGTATTTGTGTACTTACTGTTACCAGTGAGTTGTATACCTTCAGATGATTTCTTATTGTTCATTAACATCTTTTTGTTTTGGATTGAAGAACTCCTTTTAGCATTTCTTGTAGGACAGGTCTGGTGTCGATTAAATCCCTCAGTTTTTGTTTGTCTGGGAAAGTCTTTATTTCTCCTTCATGTTTGAAGGATATTTTTTGCAGGATATAATATTCTAGCATTAAAGGTTTTTTTCTTCAGCACTTTGAATATGTCATATCACTCTCTCCTGGCCTGTAAGGTTTTCACTGAGAAGTCTGCTGCCCGATGTATTGGAGCTCCTTTATATGTTATTTTTTTCTTTTTTCTTGCTTCCCTTAGGACCTTTTCTTTATCCGTGACCTTTGGGACCTTGGTTATTAAATGCCTTGAGGTAGCTTTGTTTGGGTTAAATCTGCTTCGTGTTCTATGACCTTCTTGTACCTGAATATTGATATCTCTCTCTAGGTTTGGAAAGTTCTCTGTTATTATTTCTTTGAATAAACTTTCTACCCCAGTCTCTCTCTCTCTACCTCCTCTTTAAGGCCAATAACTCTTAGATTTGCCCTTTTGAGGCTGTTTTCCAGATCTCGTAGGGGTGCTTCCTTATTTATTCCTTTTTCTTTCTCCTCTTCTGACTGTATTTTCAAATAGCCTGTCTTCAAGCTCACTGACTCTTTCTTCTGCTTGGTCAATTCTGCTGTTGAGAGACTCTGATGCATTTCTCAGTTTGTCATTGAATTCTTAAGTTCCTGAATTTCTGCTTGATTTTTTTTTTTTATTATTACAATCTCATTGTTAAATTTCTCTGATAGGCTTCTGAATTCCTTCTTTGTGTTGTCTTAAAGTTCATCAAGCCTCTTCAGGACAGCTGTTTTGAATTCTTTTGTCTGAAAGGCCACCTATATCCATCACTCCAGGATTGGTCAGTGGTTACCTTATTTAGTTTGTTTGGTGAGGTCCTGTCTTCCTGGGTGTTCTTGATGCTTGTGGATGTTTCTCGATGTCTGGACATTGAAGAGTTAGGTATTTATTTTAATCGTCATGGTCTGGGCTTGTTTGAACCCTCCTTCTTGAGAAGACTTTCCAGATATTCAAAGGGAATTAAGTGTTGTGATCTAAGTCTTTGGTCACTGTGGCCATATCAGCACTGGGGGTGCCCCAAGCCCAGTAATGCTGTGACTCTTGTAGACCTCTGGTGGTACCGCCTTGATGGACTTGGGTAAGACACGGGAGAATTTCCTGGATTACCAGGCAAAGTCTGTCACTCTTTTCCCTCACTCTGTGCTTGGCTGCTGGAGTTGGGGGAGGGGTGACATGGGCGCTCCCTTGTGGCCACCAGCACCAGGTCACACCTGAAGCTTGCCCAGTCTCACCCAAAGCCCAGGGTGACTGTTACCTGGCTACTCTTGATGTTTATTCAAAGCCCAAGGACTCTTTAGCCAATAGGTGGTGAATCCTGCCAGGACTGAGTCTTTCCCTTCAGGATGGCATGTTTCCTTCTGGCCCAGGGTGGGTCCAGAAATGCCATCTAGGGACTAAGGCCTGTACTCACAGGCTTCAGGAGTCTGCTTGGTAGTTTATTTTACTGTGGCTGAGCTGGTACTCAAGTTGCAAAACAAAGTCCTCTGAACTCTTCCCTTTCCTTTCCCCCAATGGAAGAAGAATCCCTGAGCCACATTACTGGTAGTTGAGGCAGGGGTGACACAGGCACTGGCTTGGCGCCACCACTGGTGTCTCGCTGGGTCACATGCACCCCAAATTCACTGGCTTTGAGCCAGCATAGCTGCAGGAATTGCCCAGGACTGCAGCCTTTGTGGCTTGACTGCCTTATGAATTTAGTCCAGGCCCCAGACTGCTTTTTGTCCACTGGTGGTGGGGCTAGCAGGAACTCAGGTTTTAGGGTGGATGATTTCTCTCTGGCCAGACTGGTTTAAATGCTTCCTCCATGGCACTAGCAGAATTCTGCCCTGTGCTGTGTTCCCCTGTGCCAGGGTGGCCTTGAGTTCCAATGCAAAGTCCCACAATCACTTCACTTTCCCTCTCCCGGTCACCCGGATTCTCTCTCCACTCAGAGTGGTCCTGTGGCACTGCCGAGGGATGAGGAAGGGTGGAGTAGGCCATGCAAGACTGTCTTTTCTGCCCTCTTCAGTCCCTCTTTCCTTGACATAATGTTAAAACCAGGTAGTATGATCAGTCACCTGATTTTTGGTTCTTCTGAATGTGCTCGCTTGCGTGGATAGTTGTTGAATTTGGTGTTCATGTAGAGGGATGATCACTGGAGGTTTCTATTCAGCCATATTGCTCCACCTGCTCCCTCAGAAAATTTAACTAATATTTCTTTTAGTGCAGGTATACTGGTGACCAGTTCTTTCAGCTTTTTGTTTATCTGGAAATGTCTTTATTTCACCTTCATGAAGGTGAAAGAATACTGCATTAGGGTTCTCCAGAGTGACAGAACTAATTGGATCTATAAATATAGATATATGAGAGGGGATTTAGTAGGGGAATTGGCTCACTTGATTACGGAGGCTGAAAAGTCCCATGATAGGCTGTCTGCAAGCTGGAGAACCAGGGATGCAGTAGTGTGGCTCAGTCCAAGTCCAAAGGCCTCAGAACCAGGGAAGCCAATGGTGTAACTCTTATTCCAAGGCCAAAGGCTTGAGAACCTGGGGTTGGGGGACTTCTGGTGTAAGTCTCAGAGTCCAAGGGCAGGAGAAGAAGGGTGTCTCAGCTCCAGAAAGGGAGAATTTGCCTTTTTCTCTGCGCTTTTATTCTATCCGGGCTCTCAGCTGATTGGGTGCTGCCCGCCTGCTTTGGGTGAGGGCTGATCTTCCTTAGTTCACAGATTCGAATACCAATCTTTTCCAGAAACACCCTCACAGACATATTCTGAAATAATGCCTTACCAGCCAGCTGAGTATCCCTTAATCCAGTCAGGTTGACACTTGAAATTAACCATTGCAACTGCTTTCACTGAGTGCAGAATTCTAGGACAATGTATTTTCTTTCATTCATTTAATTTTTGTAATTATTCCCTTGTTATATAATATATCTTGGCTTTTTAAAGACTTTTTCATTATCACTGTCAGCAATTTGACTATCACATGCCTGGTATGTTTTTTTGTGTGTGTTTATTCTGCTTGGAGTTCGTTGAACTTCATCAAAATTGATAATGTTTCAGCCATTATTTGCTCAAATATATTTCTGCCTATATTATTTTCCCTGTGACTCCAATTATACTTATATTAGAGTACCTGCTATTGTCGCATAAGTCACTGAAGCTCTGTTCACTTTTCCCCCCAGACTTTTCTCTCTTCTTCAGGTTGGCCTGGTGTTTTTTGCCCTACTGTCAAGCTTACTAATTTTTACTTCTGAAGTATTTAGTCTGCTGTTATGCCCCTTCAGTGAATTTTTTATTTAATAAATTACATTTTTGGGGATTTCCTCTCTTTTTTATAGTTTTCACCTCTCTCCTGAGATTCTCCTACTATTCACTCATTATGTCTGCCTCTTTATATTAAATGCTTAAACATATTTGTAACAACAAAGTTCTTTTCTGCTAATTCCATCATGTATATCATTTTTGGGTTTGTTTCAATTATTGACTGATTTTTCTTCTTGTTATGGATCACAGTTTCCTGTTTCTTCTCATATCTAGTAATTTTTTGTTGAATGCTAGACATTGTGAATTTAACATTGTGTGCTGTATTTTGTTGACTTCCTTTACTGAGTGTTCAGTTTTGATACAGCAGGCAGTTAATTTATTGGTGCCTTAGCTTGATCCTTGCAAGACTTGTGTTTGGGCTTTGTTAGGGTTTGTCTACAGTAGCTTTACTCCTGAGGCATGGTCCTTCTGGTGTCTCATGGAAAGCCTGTTAAGGGAGGCCTTTCCATCCTAGCTTGTCGTAATCTCCACATCTCCCAGCACTGCATTGTATCTTAAATCTCCATTAATCTCATGCCTACTCAATAGCTATTTCTTGTCAAGCCTTCAGAAGTCTTTCACTGCTCATGCATAATTTAATATTTGCTCAAAGACTCAAGGTAACCTCTAAGCAGAATTCTGGAGTTCCTTCTCATAGCAATTCCCTCCTATTCTATACCTTGACCTGCATATTCTAGCCACCTCAGAAGCCCTGAACTCCAATTTCTGTCTCCTGTCCTCAGTGGGATATTGTGCTCTGCTTGGGTTCCATCATTCTGTACTATAGTCCAGAAAGTGCCTCCCCTGGATACGGGGAGGAATTAACAGGGACTCTTTTCAGTATAATTCCTGTAGCATTCTTTCTTTTTGCCTCTTTAAACCATGCACTTAGAGTCCTTTGAAAAATAAAACAGGAAGGTTAAATAACTTATCCTAGGCAAATACTGGATTTCAACTAAAAATTGCTTATTGCCAAAGTTTGTGTTCTTATCCCTGCCTCATACTGTATCTTGTTGATGCCTGGATCTAGCTTGGACCTGTGGCCTGAGAACTTTAATAAAGGCTCTGAGACATCCCTGGGCATGGTCAGATTTCATGGAAACCAGCCTAGAACATAGGAGCACTGCAGCCTTGGAGCCTGTGGTCTGAGAGCTCCATGAACAACCTGGGTAGGAAAGTCAATGCCCATGTTCATTGGTCTGTTCATTACTACACAGCTGGTGCCTAGGGGCTATGGCTGGTAGAGCTAAGCTGCCTTCCTGGTGGCTGGCAAGACTTCTGGGCTAGGCCTAGTCTGTACCCGGTATTTTCAGTTACCAAGGTGCCTCTGAACCTTACTGGGAAGCAGCAGGATGGGCAGTGGGCACATGGTCAGTCTCTTCTAGGATAAATGCTGAAAGCCACCCAGGGCATCCATGTGGATGCAGTATCCTCCACATATGGCAGATATGGGAAGGATGCTCTCCTGACCACCTGCTTGCTGTGTTCCTACAGTCTGCTCAGACATGGAGATGCTTGTTTCCTGCCAGAGGACTGCCCATGCACTTGGAAGGGGAAGGAGTATTTCCCTGGGGACCAGGTGATGTCTCCTTGCCATACCTGGTAAGTGAGGGCCCCAGGCAGGCTCTGCTTTTTGCTGGGAGGAAAATGGATATAAACTGCATGATCATGAGTATAGTCTAGCATTCCTCTTCCACCATGTTCATAGTCATGTTGTGTGTTTGTCTATTGTGTGTTGTATAGGAGTTTGTGCACATATAAAAGTGTATTCATATTAAGGAATATTTTGGAGTAATTTTTGTATTTACATGAATCTGAGTTTGTTCAGACAAGTATATATGTGTACATGCATATTTATAACCGTGACTATGTATTTACATATTTATATGAACATATAAGTGTGGATTTGGTGCAAATCCAAAATACATAGACTGCATGTGTGAATGCGCACATCCATGGATGTGTATGAAAAGGCAGGGATTCATAAATCTGAATATGTTAGTGAATATATACAACTAGGAATTTGTGTATTTATATATAGTCATGTACATATGCACCCATTTAGCATGTGTGCTCGTGTATGTACAAAGTACATGAATATATGTATGCATTGGGTATACATATTTATTATTGTTGTTATTTTTTTGAGACAGGGTCTTGCTCTGTTACTCAGGCTAGAGTGCAGTGGTGTCATCGTAGCTCACTGCAACCTCAAATTCCTGGGCTCAAGCTATTCTCCTGCCTCAGCTTCCCAAGTAGCTGGGACTACAGGTGCACTCCACCATGCCCAGTTAATTTTTTTGTTTTTTGTAGAGATAGGGTTTCTCTATGTTATTCAGGCTGGTCTCAAACTCCTGATCTCAAGTGATTCTCCTGCCTTGGCCTTCCAAAGTGCTGTGATTATAGGCGTGAACCACCACACCTAGCCCATGTTATATATTTGTGTTCAAATGTGAGTGAACATATATGTATAAGTGTATATTTGTTTGCCTATAAATATGTACACGTCTACATATGAAAGTGAGTGGGTATACATGTGAGGATGTATACTTCATGCTGCCGACACGACATCACTGAACACAGAGCTGGGATGGGTGGGCAGCCAGGCGCCATCCCAGTAAACAGATCCAGCAGATGCTCAAGCCACACCAGCCAGACACACCACCAGCACCCACTTCCCCACAGGAGAGCAGCTGGAACCTGGGCCACAGGGCCATGTCCTTCGAGAGCAAACGTGTATTTAGTGATATTTAGTAATATAGGTATCTACATGTGAGAGTCTGTGTGCCTGGATTGGATTCTATGGAAACAGACTTGGGGCTAGTTCTGTAGGGCCTGTGCTGGGCCACACAGCAGTGGGTAGACTCAGCCTTCTGATGGAGAGAGTCCTGGGGGAGGGGGTGAGAAATGATAAACTGGTGCACTGATGTTGGAGAGCAAACTCTGTCACTGTGCCAATGTTGAGAACCAACCAGGGTGGCCCGATGTGAAGAGGAAGCCCCTGGCACTGGGGCCCCATGGCCCAGCAGAGAAGCTCAGAAAGGTTCCATCTTGGAGACCCATCCAACTATCTAGATCACAGCCTCTAGCTCCTGCCAAGCTGGGGTTGAAACTGTCCTGTTTCTCTGTCCCAGAGGATGGCCATAGTGCTTCTTTTTGTGTCAGCAGCAGAGTCACAGTCAAGCCCATCCGCTCCAGGGCTGGTTTCCCCAGATACATCAAGGTGTATATATAGGGTCAGAGCCCTGGTTGTCTGACCCCAGAAGTCCTCAGGACACAGAGTCCTCCACAGGCTGTATGCTCAAGTGTTTGTGGGATTTCATGACTATGGTGAGCCAGAGCTGACCAGGGGTGCCAGGTGCATGTGGCGAGAGATTGGGGTGAGCTGGCCTGGATTTGTGCAGGGGTGCTGAGGCCTGGAACTGACTCACTTCCATCACTTCACTGGCTTCCAGCCCCTGTACCAGCACCCCACCCCTGGGCAGGGGAGTGGCTGAGCTATGTTGAATCCTCTCCTGTGAGTGCACTGTGCTCAGAAGTCAGATTGCAGGCAGAAGCTGGTGGGGAGAGTCTGGAGCCAGGGCCAAGGGGCTGGGATTATTTTAGGATTTGGAACCCTGACATGAGGAAGCTTCTTCCTTTACAGGAGAGGCTGACTGGCCATGGGGTAGGTGTCCTCTCTCCTTTGGGAGACTGGGAGATACATGAGCAAGTTTTTACCTTTCTAACTCAGTTTTAAAATTCAACCTTCTTAGTACATGGACAAACCTTCTCAATGTTCGTTCTCGAAGGACATGGCCCTGTGGCCCAGGTTCTAGCTGCTCTCCTGTGGGGAAGTGGGTGCTGGAGGTGTGTCTGGCTGGTGTGGCTTGAACATCTGCTGGATCTGTTTATGGGATGGCGCCTGGTTGCCCCCCCATCCCAGCTCTGTGTTCAGTGACGTCATGTCGGCAGCATGAAGTCAGCCATGGTGGGAGTATTTACAGCCCTGCATACGTAGCTGAGTTGTGAAGCATGTGGGTGGATGTGCGAGTGGATGTATTCACAGGCTTAGGAAGCCATGGAGTCAGTGCATGGCAGGATCTGAATATGGTATGTGACTGGAGACAGCCTGCCCCTCAGTGTTGCTGTCATACGTGGAGCCGCAGGTCATACCCCTGTAGCCCTGAAGATTTCAGCTCTGGACTCACTGTCACCTGATCAAACCCTACTTCTGCCCTAATTCCTGGAGATTTCAATATCCATTTAGAGATGCTTGTGGTGTCTCCCGGCTTCTCAGTGTCTTCATTGTCTCTTTTGTAGTGTTCCTTCTCCACCCTGGTAGAGTGTGTGGTCGTCCTGCAGGGCTTGTCATTCCCAGTAACTCCACCAGCCCACATCCCAATTCTGTGAATCTCCCCTCGCCTTCGGTCTTTCTCCTCCTCCTCTCCCTCTAGTACCCTGACTCCCTCCAGCCTGCAGCCCCACGGGGATTTCTAATCCGAGGACCCTGCCACCTCTCCACTGCCCCTCACCCCTTTGGTATCTTCCCTTCCTATTAGCACTTCCTTGAATACGGCCTCAGTTCTCTTGCCTCCTTCTGCTTTGCCCTACTTGTTTGGCAGAACCACAACCTGGTGACGTCCATCCCTTTACTTCCTTTGTACCTGCATCCTGGAGGGATATACAAAACCAGGCTGCCTGCTCTCATTTTAAATTCATGACTCAGAACCTCAAAAAGGCCCTTGAGGCTGATGCTCTCTCACACTGTATTTCCCTGATCTCTTTTACTCTCTTACCCCCCTGGATAACCATTTCACACTTTCTCCCCTCTCCTCGCAGCCCTGACACTTCCTCCCCTCGCATTCTCAGCTGATGATTGCTTCCTGTTTCACTGAGAAAATCAAAGCCCTCAGAAGAGAAGTTTCTAGACTCTGTACACACATATTCTGCCTTTCCACCTATACCACAGATGAACCAAGTATCTGTGCTCCTGTCTAAAGCCAGTCCCTTCACTTGTCCTCTGGATCCTAACCCCGCACCCATCCCAGGGCATCACTACAGCAACTCTCCGCCTTTTCTCCCTTGTCATCAGTTTGTTGTTCTCCACTGGATCATCCCCACTGCATAGAAATAGGTAGTTTGGAAACCTTCCAACCTCCCAGCAACTGCTCCATTTCTCTGCTCTATTTTATTGCAAAACTTCTCAAAAAAGTTGTCTATACCTGTTGTTTCCAATTCCTGTTCTATTCTCCTTGAAGCCCACTCAGTCAGGCATTTTCCCCATGATCCCATCGGAACTGTTCCTACCAAGGTCACTGGTAACCTCTGTGTTGCTGCATCCAGTGTTCATTTCTCGGTCCTCATCTTCCGAGACTGGTGAGCAGCATTCGACACAGTCAATCACTTGTTGATGATTCCCCCCTCCTTGATACCTTTATTCATGTGGCTTCTGGGACACCACACTCTCTTGGTTTTCCTCCTGCCTCTCTCCTTGCTCCTTCTGAGCTTCTCCAGCTTCTCAATGACGAAACATCCCAAGGGACCTCTTCTCTTCTGTGTTTGTACTCACTCCCTTGGTGAGCTCACCCAGTCTCATGGCTGTAAGGCCCGTGCACATGCACATGACTCCCAGATTTCTGCCTGTAATCCAGACTGCTCTTCTGAACTCCGGACGCACACATCCAGCTGCCCACTTGACATCACCATACGTATGTCTAATGGTCTCAAATTCAACACGTCAAAGATTGAACACCCATCTTTCCCCTCAAACTGGCTTCTCCCTCAGCCTTCCCCATATGGGTTGATGAAGACTTCATTTTTGCAGTTGCTTAGGCCAAAAAACCTGGAGTTCATCCTTGAGTCTTCTCTCTTACTACCCATATCCAAACTGTCTGCAAATCCTTTTGGTTCTATCTTCAGAATATATCCAGAATCTGACAGCTTCTCACTCCTTCCACTGTTGTTACCCTGCTCCAAGCTGCCATCATCTCTTCCCTGATTTGCTGCAATAGCCTCCCAAGTGGTCTTTCTGCTTCCCCTGCACCTGCTTCAGCTGAGGCTAAGTGTGGCAGCCAGAGCAGACCATAAGTCAGATCGTGTCATTCCCATGATCAAGTCTTCCAATGACTTCCTTTCCCATTCCTAGCAAAAGCTGATGTTCTTACAGTGGCCTTCTTGGACCTATGTCATCTGGCCCGCCATTACCTCTCCGAAGTCCTTGTCTTCCCTCTTGCCCTTGCACTCTCCATTCTAGCCATGTTGTCTCCTGAGTGTTCCCCAGGGCCTTTGCAGACTGTACCCTCTGCTCGGAATGCTCTTCTTCCAGGTGTCCATATAGCTAACTCTCTCATCTCCTTTGAATCTCTGCTCACATGTCCCTCGACCACCCTATTTAAGATTGTAACCCACTCCACGCACATTCCCAGTCCCTGTATCCTGTGCCCCCACCCGTAGCTATTGCCTTCTAACACACCATACTACTTACTCACACTGCCTTATTTATTTATTTTTATTATTTAATGTGTATCTTCCCCCTCTAGAATATAAGTTTCACACGCAGAGGGGTTTTTTGTTTTTGTTTTTTCTGTTTTATTCACTATTTACTGATGTATCTCAAAGTCCTGGAATAATGCCTGGGATATGGTAGGCACCTAATATTTGTTGAATGAGTGAATAAATGAATGAATGGAATGGTAAAGAGAGTGTGGACTTTGGAGTCAAATAGATCTGGGTTAAATCTTAGCTCCATTATTTATTGGCTGTGTGTCCTTTAAGCTCTCTGAGCCATGGTGTCTCCAGGCTTCTGTTGGGGGTTGATGTTTGCTGATGCCCTTGCCTGGGGGCACAGAGAGTGCACTCAGCAGGCAATGGCTCTGTCATGAGTATTCCAGGATGGCATGAGTGTGCCCTGCAAGCTGGTCTGGGCGGGTGTGTTTCAGCGTGTGTCAGCAGGGCTCGTTCCAGTGCACCCTCCACCCCTGCGCCTCCACCTGCACAGCCTACGGTGACCGGCATTACCGCACATTTGATGGGCTCCCGTTTGACTTCGTGGGGGCATGCAAAGTGCACATGGTCAAGGTAAGTTCCTGGATGTTTTTCCAGCTGGCTCTGTGGGGACCCAGAGCAGCTGGGGCTGAGGACCTGTCAGGGCATACTGATGCTCTGGACTCCAGGCTGATGCATAACTGGGTGGGCGGGGGTGGGGGAGTGGGGCTCGGGGGTCTGAGCCCTGAGGTGTGGCTGTCTAGAGAATGGGAGATTTGCTGAGGAGCAAGCTCAGGCCTGGGCAGAGCTCACCAGTCCTAAGATACCCACTCCCTGTCCACTCACCATTATAACCTTGCCCATTGGGTCCCAACGTGTTTTGTGTCTGCAATAGTAAGAGCTAATGCTTTTTGAACTTTTATCATATGTCTGGTGGTCTACTGAGCCATTTTTGTGGATAATTTCACTTGATTCTCACAGCACCCCTACAAGGCATACGTGTATAATACCTTATAGCCCCATGTTACAGACGTAGCAACTTGGGCTTAGGGAAGTTAGGTAACTTGCCCGAGGTCACACAGCTATTTAGTGGTAGAGCCGGGGTCAGGTTTGACCAAGAAATCTGACTAGAGTCACGTGGTAAAGTTGTCAGCTGTCCTGGAGGAAGAGAACTGGCGATGTGTGTGTGTGGTGGGGGGGCACAGTGAGGGCAGCATCCCCCCAGGAGAAAAGGGCACCGACGAGGTGGGAGAGAGTGTCAGAGACACACCCAGGGGACCTTGGTTTTGCTAAGGGCCTGTCCATCTCATCGTATAAGAGAAATAGCAATAATAGTAATAATAATAATAATGAAACGTTTTATGGAAGGAGCCCTATCTATGGGGAAGGCACTATGCCGGGGTCTTTTACATAATTTCAATAACTCCACAAGATAAAGATTATTGACCTCATTTTATTTTAGTTTTAAAATTTTAAAGGTAATGTATGCTCTTTACTAACATTAAAATGACATAAAAGTGTATATTAAAAACAAATATTCCCCTTCACATTTCTT
Source organism: Daubentonia madagascariensis (assembly GCA_023783475.1). Lineage (NCBI taxonomy): Eukaryota > Metazoa > Chordata > Mammalia > Primates > Daubentoniidae > Daubentonia > Daubentonia madagascariensis. The sequence continues at coordinate 22,646,921 of JAKFHU010001990.1, read as the reverse complement.
CTGTTCCCATCTGCTGCTGAATAGCCCCTCTGAACAGTCAGGGGCGAATCCTACAAGACCATTTTCCATGGGACACATGCACCCACACGCACACTTTGCTGAGTTTATATGAATAGGATTCTGCAATTTGATTTTTTTACTTAATAGCTTACCTTAGACTTTATTTCACGTAATCAGTACAAATAATACTTTTTTCTTTTTAACAGCCATGTAGAATTCTACAGAAATAGTGTGCTCTAATTTGTTTTCATTTTCTCCATTGATGGACATTTAGGTTATTTAAATGCTGCAGTGAATACTTGTGTGGATGTATCTCTAGGTTCTTAGAAATGGAATTGCTGTGTAAAAAGTTATGTGTATTCACAATATTGTTCAGTGCCCACATATCGTCCTCCAAGAAGGCTTACCCTACCAATGGTGTTTGTAAGATGGTGTCCCTTCCCCTACACCCCTATCAATACCAGTCATCCCTATCATGTATTAATTAATACATTCACTATCAGATCTTTTTGGGACAGTTACTATGTGCTAAACATTGTATCCGAAAACATCCGAAAACAAAACTGAGCTTCAGAGAACTGAAGTAAGTTGCCTGAAGTCACATAGCTAAGAAGTAAAAGTGGATTGGAAACTACTTCAGAGTCCGTGTCCCTCTGCCTCTGTGCCTCTCAGCAGGATCTCTTCCCTCCCTGGTTTTATTGGACTCACTTGTTTTCTCCTCAGAGCACATCAGATTTCAGCTTCTCTGTGATTATAGAAAATGTAAACTGCTACAGCTCTGGCATCATCTGCAGGAAATTCATTTCCATCAATGTTGGGAACTCACTCATTGTCTTCGAAGATGACTCAGGAAATCCCGTAAGGCCTGGCGCTGGTGAAGGTTGTATGGACAGTTGACAGGTTACCAGGGGATTGGGGCCATAAGAGGACTAAGAACTGATTTCTTTACCACAGCAGTTTCTCTTGGCGCCCCATTGAATTAGGAGCCCAGACTTAGAGCCCAGACTGAATTCCTGGGCTGGGATCAGGACCACAGAGGTCAATGGCGGGCATAAAGGAGGTGGAGTTGTCGGTGAGGCCCTGGGACCGGGCAGTGACTTGTAGCCAGGCCCAGCTGACCCAGGCATTGAGGGGCACTTGGGCCTCAGGCACTGTGGCAGGCACTCAGGCATTGACCACCTCTGTCCCCCTAGAGTCCTGAGAGCTTCCTGGATGACAAGCAGGAGGTCCACACGTGGCGAGCGGGGTTTTTCACGCTGGTGCATTTCCCACGGGAGCACATCACTCTCTTATGGGACCAAAGAACCACAGTGCACATCCAGGCTGGACCTCAGTGGCAGGTAGTCACGTGAGCAGTGACCTTTACGGGGCCCTCTGCTCCTGCCTGGGGCTGACCCAAGCCACTGGGTGTCCTTGGGTGGGCTGTACCCTCACTGAGAAGCCAAGAAGAGCGTGCCTCTGTCCTCTCTGCCCCCACCCTGCACTGTCCCCTCCTCCTCTGACATTTCTTCTCTCCCTCTTAACCCCAGAAGTTGCTTCTGGGTCCATGACAGACTCCCAAGCTTGTGGGGACCCTTCTGCTCATGGCTCAGCCCTGGCATGTCTGCAACTGACTGTGGTGTCCTCTCCCCTCAAGGGACAGCTGGCAGGCCTCTGTGGGAACTTTGACTTAAAAACCATCAATGAGATGAGGACCCCGGAGAACCTAGAGCTAACCAACTCCCAGGAGTTTGGCAGCAGTTGGGCTGCAGTTGAGGTAAAGCCTCCCAGGCTGGCTCGCACCCCTTGCTCAGGTGTGCACTGCCAGCACTGAGCCTGGCCCCAGGTCAGAGGAGAGGGACATCAATGTGAGGCTGCTCCTGCAGTGCTCTCTCAGCCTCTGCCCGGCATCCCTGACCCTAGACTCTGTCCTATGGCCTGAGGGCACACATCCAGCTGCCCACCCTGCTGTGGCCCAAGTGCCAGTGGGAGGGCAGGGGGTGGGTTGGAAAGGAGATAAAGTCTGTCCCAGGAGAGATGGCCACCTAGTGGGGAAGGTGAGGCTGGTTGTGCATGACCCTCTTATCTGTCTCGGTGCCCCTGGGGCCTGGCACTAGGTCTGGCACAGAGGAAAGGCCAAGAGAGACTGATGTGGGTTGAGGCAATCAGAGAAGGCTTCCTGAAGGAGGTGGGAATGGTGCTGATACTTAAAGGATAGGCCATATTTAAATAGACGAATGTATCAGAGAGAAGGCCTCTGAGAGCAAGGACATTAGCAGAGGCAGAAATGAGGGGGTCTCCCTGAGCTTCGGGAGATGTTTGCCTGAGGCTGCTAAGCTGTGAGCTGTGGGGGAAACAGCACTAAGTTGAAAGCCAGAGACCTGGGCTCTTGTCTTGGGTCATCACTGACTTGCTGGGTGACCTCGAGTAAGTCCTATCTTCTCGGTGGTCCTCTGTGAAGTGAGGTGACTGTGCCAGGAGAGGGATGGTGAATGGATTTCCCTTCATGTGACAACTCTGATCAGTCAGAAGGGGCTGCTTGGGAGCTGTGTTGAGAAACATCTAAAACCTGTGTCAGGTTCAGCTGGAAGGGGACCTGGATCAATTATTTATGTCTGCCATGGGAGCAGCCGTGGAGAGTGGTGACATGAGTGTCACATATTTGCCTCTCCTGGACCAAGTGATCTTAATGCTCTGCTGGGAAGCAAACAGAGATGAGCCTGTGCAGACCGGGTTAGGGGAGCAGGTGGGTATGGCCTAGAGCTCAGGAGGTGGGACAAGGCTGTTCCCACAGCCTCAGAAAAGTGTGCCCTAACCCACCCCCCTTGTAGAGAAGCTGAGTGGGTGACTGATCTTTGTCGTCCCCCCACCACTCTGTATTTCTCTCTTGCTTATACCCTTAGGCATACCCTGGGGGGCTCCAGTGAAAATGTAGGCCTGAGGAAGGAGGTTCAGCAGACATTGGAGAAACCATATTAGTTATATATTGCTGTGTAACAATATTATTAGACTTAGCATTAAGCAGCACACGTGTTGTCTCACAGTCTCTGTGGGTCAGGAGTCAGGGCATGGCTTGACTTGGTTCTCTGCTTAGCATCTCACAAGTCTGCAGGCAAGGTGCCAGCCAGGGCTGAGCTTTCCTTTGGAGGCTGGACTGAGGAAGGAACTGCCTCCCTACCCACTTGCATACTTGTTGGCAGCATTCAGCTCCTTGCAACTGTAGGGCTGAGAGCTTTGGTTTTTTGGCTAGCTCTTGGCCAGAGACCACCCTCAGCTTCTAGAGACCACCATCACTTCCTGCCACGTGGGGTTCCCCAGCACAGCTGCTTGCTTCCTTTGGCCAGAAAGGGGGAGAATTCCACAGGATGGGCTCTGTGATCACATACACATGACCATGTTCATCTCATCATCTTGGCCATATTCCGTTGGTTTGAAGCAAGTCATCAGTCTCTCCAACACTCAAGGGGAGGGGATTATACAAGGATGTGTCTGCTGCACCAGGCAACCGGTGTTTGGGGGTGGGGAGGTCTGCAGCCCTGCCTTTGCCTCTCAGTGCCCAGACACCCCCGACCCCCGGGACACATGTGTCCTGAATCCTCTCCGAGAACCTTTTGCCAAGAAGGAGTGCAGCATCCTGCTCAGTGAGGTGTTTGAGACCTGCCACCCTGTGGTGAGTGGACCCCAGCCTTGGCCCCTCCTCAGCCCTCTTACCACTTTCCTGGGATCCCTTCAGCTCTCAGACTCCCCCTTGTCTTGGATGAGACACCTCAGGTCTGGAGGGGAGACCCCCTCTGCCATACCCTTGCCTCCAGCCTGCTCAGATGGGTCCATCCTGTTTCCCCAGATGGCCAGGGACAGACAGCCAGGCAAACAGAGCTTGTGCCCTTTCAGGCCCATCTTAATTTGGCTCTTTCTCCTTATCAGGAAGTTCTTCTGAATAGTGAACCCAAAGCCCTCACGCCGTGGCACTGCCTGTTGCCTGTTCTGCCCTCAGCGAGCACAGAGGAGGCTGGTGCTCAGCTCTGCATGGCACCCTCCAGGCCTTGAAGGCTGCTGTCAGAATGGCCCTGGCTGTCTCTAGCCCTGCCGGGCAGTTCAGACTCTGTACCTTATCCCCTGGAGCAAACAGCCTGGGCTCAGGGGAGGAGACAGCCTAGTTCTCGAAAGTGGGTGTCTGCCTGGGCTATGGAGTTCTTGGTTCTTTCCTACTTGGCTGCCTTTCTCCCTCACACCCCACAAGATAGGGCAGCTCACCCTGTCCCGTGGTCTCCTCATGTTTGTGCTGGTGGCCATCAGCCGAAAAGCTACAGGTCTGACATCTGGGATCTGTCCTCTGAACTCTTACTTCTGACCTCCTCCAGGTCGATGTCACTTGGTTTTACTCAAACTGCCTGACAGACACATGTGGGTGCAGCCGGGGTGGTGACTGTGAGTGCTTCTGTGCCAGTGTGTCCGCCTATGCCCACCAGTGCTGCCAACACGGGGTGGCTGTCGACTGGCGAACCCCACACCTCTGCCGTGAGTGTCCCAGACCAATCAGCTGAGGGGACAGAGTGGGGTGCCCCCTGTGGGCAGGCCCGTGGGGTACCATCCCTCCGGCTAGCATTTATTGAATACTTACTATGTGCCAGGTGCTAACTACTTTGAGTGGGTTATTCATTGAATTCTTACAACTACCCTTTGAAGTAGGACTACATATTCCTATTTTACAGTTGAAGAAACTGAGGCCTAGAGAGACAACACATATAAAGGGCTTGGCACAGTGCTTGTGGGGGTTGCTGTTGTTCCATGGAGCCACAGGTGCTGGCGTGTCGTGAGCCCTGGGGGTCCAGGCAGGACGACCCCAGGAAGAAGATGGAGCAGAACCTGCCTTTGGCCTCCCTTTTCTCTGCCTGTTGTTCCCAGAGACCCTTCACTACAGATGCCCTGGGTCCACGTGCAGCCTGACTCCCTCTACTTCTCTGATAAAAATCTTTCAGGAAGGAGGACACATACATTTACCAAGGATCTACTGTGTGCCAGGCCTTGTGCCTTGTATATTACTTCATTTAATATTTAGGACCAGGGTGAGGTGAGTGAGGCATTCACCTAGGCTGCAAGATTTAAAGGGGCACCAAAAATACAGTAATCAAGAGAAATAATACTTTAATACAATATTTTTTAAAAACAAAAATTTTTGCAAAAATATCCTTGGTGAACAAAATATCAAAGAATCAATATTAATGATTTTTCCCGTTGCCCCAGGCTCTAATAAGGCTCAGTTGCATATTTTTAGTAATCCTGTCTTTATTTTAAAATTTTGATATTTTGTTCATCATGAATTTTTTGTATTAATTTTGATGTTTTAAAAGTATTGCATTAAAATAGTATCTATCTCTATTGAGATTTTTGGTACCCCCTCAAATTTTGCATCTGAGGTCAGCACTTTGCCTTACCCTGGTCCAGGCCCTGACAAGTCTATGGGGCAGATGCTAGTAGTGGTCCCACCTTATAGAGGGTAGTAACTTGTCCCAGGACACACAGCTGATGGTGAGGGAGATGGGATTTGAGCTCAGGTCCGACCCTAGAGAGCTGGCTTTTAGTGCCTCTTTGGGACTACCTCCCGTCAGCCGGGTACACACTTGAAACCACGGACCTGGTGATCTTCTGCTTTGCTAGTTCAATCTTGAGTCCACAAACGAGGGAAGGCAAGTCTTTGCCCGTGGCCACATGGCGGCTCAGGCTCCTGACTTCTGGTGCTCTTTCCAGAGGGCGATGCCAAGCGTGTTGACTGTGGGGTTTGGGCCGTGGAGTGGAGTTGGTGGCGCTTCTCAGCCCGAGCCTATGTGTGGAGCAGGCGCCTCCTCAGCTTTATCCCAGGTCCACCCCCGGCTCTTCACGGCCTCGCCCCTGGCTGCAGGGCCCCTGCAAGGTCCCTAGCTCACCCCGCGGACCGAGGCGTCCACAGCTGAGACGCCGGCGGGGCAGGCTGTGGTGCTGGGCTGGGGCGCTAGAGGGCGCGCCGAGCTCACGCTTGTAGGAGCTTAGCACAGCCGGGCAGGTGGCAGCGCCTCTGTTCAGCAAGCGGGCCCGGAGGCGCCCGAAGCAGCCTGGGATCCTGCAGCCCTGCCCCCTCACCACCCAGGGCTCGTGGAAGGCCCACTTCCGTCTTGTGCTTGCGTTCCTTCCGATTGGAGCGCCCACCCCTTGGTTCTAATCCTACCTTTCAGGGACACCCAAAACACACCCCCTTCTTTCCAACATTTGTTCATTCATTTAGCACATCACTCAGTGCCCACTCTGGGCCAGGCTTAGAACCATTATATTTCCTCCCCCGTGATAAACCTGAATCCAGTGACCATACCTGAACCTTGGAGTTTGGGAGGCAGGCCAGGCCTGGCCCTTGGGAAAGGAGGGAGGCTGGGATGCTGGGGGCCTCGACACTGTCAATCTGTTCCAGGCTCTCGAGAAGTCTCTGTTCTCTCTCTTTCAGCATATGACTGTGACTTCTTTAACAAAGGTAAGCCTGTCCTGCCCAAGTGGAGCCTCAGGGGCTGGGGCACTGCCAGCCCTGCCCTGATGCCATGTCAGCATCAGCCAGCCTGAGGTGCTGCTGGCCCAGGAAGGGCTGTGATCCATAGCTGGGAGGGCCTCCATCATGCAGAGAAAGCCCTGACAGTGCAGGGCCCAGGGGTGCCCTGGAACTCTGTCCCCAGCAGTTCCTCCAGCTCCTGTCTGGGGCCCAGGCCACGTCCTGGGGACTTTTCTCACCCAGGGCAGCTTCACCAGGAAGTGAAAACCCCATTTGCACCAACGTGCCAGCTCCTTGGCCTCCATAATCTAGCTCAGTAGGCCCATGGAATGTCATCTTGGGTTCCCTGAAGATTGGAGTTGGCAAAAGTAGATGCAGACTGCTCTTTCTGAGGATGGCTGGGGCAAAACATATGGCCTTTCAGATTCATCTTCAAATTCAGCCAAGGTCAAGGGGTACCAGGATATGCTCCAACATCTAGATTAACGAGGGCGAAAACACAGGTCATAACTAAAGATCCAAGAGAGATTAATGTCCAGTGTTAGAGCCAATTAGTCAATTTAATCACTGGGGTAGGGTGGGCAGCAGGGGAGTAGTTTTCAGCACTGAACTTCATCCAGTTGGGCCAAGGTCAGATCTTGACAGATGTAGATACTTGTCAGATCCTTAGTGCTGTTCACCTTTGATTTCCAAGCCCCCTCCCCTCCCCCAGGGACTATCCTGCCAGGAGCAGGCCCATGTAGGTGTAGGCCCAAGGCTTTGTCCTCAGTTACCTGCACTATCAGATTTTGGTTTGATAAATATCACCCTGGCAAAAGCACAGTGGGTGAAATGGACGGGGAGAGACTAGAGACAAGGGTACCAGCTAGGGGGGCTTCGGGATGTGGGCTGGACCAGGTTATAGTGTGGTCATTCACAGGGACCGTAGTCCTGCCAAAATGTTAGCCCCTGGGGGCTTCTGATGGCCACAAACCTTCAACTCCTAAAGGAATGAATCCACAATGGGAGAATTACAGTCCCTGGGACAGGCAGGGTCTGTCTGACATCAGGCAAGACATTTCAGCAAGACAGCTCTGAGCAGAGCCTCCCTTCTGTGGCATTTTGGGTGGCAGTAACTGGCAAAGGACAAGCTGTTTCTAGCATCCTCCACCTACCCACCCACCCACTCATCCATTCCTTGCTCTGTTCTACCAACATTTTCTCTGGTCCAGGCCCTTGCTGGGTGCTGGGAAATCAATGGTACATGAGACCTGTCACACTGTTGTGCTGCAGCCGGCTCACACCGTCTCTCTAGCATCAATTGTGTGTTCCTAACTCCACGTTCAGTTGGTAGTTTCAAATTGACCACTGGTGGGAGTGTTTACACCATGGAAATCAGCAAACACTACAAATTGGTTTTTGTTTATTTTTTGACAGCTGGTTGTTAACCATTTACCAGCACAGCACTTGCCTGTCTCCTGTTTGGTGGGGGAGACAGATGTGGACCTCTGATCCATGTTCTCATCATAAGTGCTGCGATTGGTGTATGCCCAGCTCCTAGTGCTGGTGGGGCGCAACAGAGGAGGGACAACTGTGTGTGGCAGGAAAGGGTGCAGGGAGAGCTTCACAAGGAGGTGACATTTGAGCTGGGCCCAGAGATCGAGTAGGCGTTTGCCAGGCACAAAGCGAGGAGGACTACTCAGGGTGGGTGGAAGAGCGTGATGGAGACACAGGTAGGAAACAGCCCAGTGCTTTCAAGGAAAAACAAGTCGTTCAGTTGGCAGGAGCAAGGGTGTGTGGGTGTGGGGGAGATAGGCAGGGGCTTGGGGGTGCAGGGCTCCTGAATTCAAGCTGGGCTCTTTGGATTCTGTCCTGAGGGCAGTGGGGAGCCACTGGCGAATTCCAGCAGAGAGTGTGTCTGGGAAGGTGACTCAGGCAGCTGTGGGGAGGAGGCACTTGAGGTCAGACCTTGGGCCAAGAGGCAGGAAGATCCCTTACAAGGCTGTTGCAATTGTCCAGGAAACCCATGCCTGCTCCAACCTACACTGACAACTATAGGAACCCAAAAGACACAGAGGTGACACATGTTTGAAATAAACAAACACTAATGCTGAGCCCAGCCTTCCTGGCTTTCTTCTCTGAGACCTTGGGTGGGCAGAGACCAGGTCTTATGTCTTCTCCCAGAGGCAACCTGGAATAGAGCAGCGGCTTAATTGTGACGTTCCAGGCACTGGATGGGACAGGCCACGGAGGGATATTTGGTGGCCCAGATGCCCCCCTGTGGATGGCCTCCTCCCCAGGCTCCCTGTGAAATGACCCAGGCACTGTGCAGAAGATCAGTGTCCTTTGGCGGCTTGAAGCCTGGGGTTCCTGTCCCTTCCTTCTCATGGAAATCACAGTTCCTAGGGCCTGGGATGAAGGAAGCCACCAAGAGTGCCTCCTTGGCAACCCCCCCAAGAGGGACAGGATGGCAGGACGGGAGGTGGGCAGAGGCCCAGGGAGGCAGGGCTTATGACTGGGCCTCTTCTCTCCAGCGCTGGGTAAAGGCCCCTACCAGCTGTCCAGCTTGGCGGCCAGCAGTGCCCTGGTGGCCGTGAAGGCGGTGGGCGATGACATAGTCCTAGCGAGGGCAGAGGATGTGGCGCCAGGTGACATAGTGAGCTTCCTGCTGACAGCTGCTCTGTACAAGGCCAAGGCTCACGGTAAGGCCCACCCTGGCCCCACTCCAGCACTTCTGGGAGGGAGGCAGGTGCTGCAGGAGGGGAGGGTGCTGAGGCCCTAAGCATCTGGAGTGGCTGGAGAAGTGGGGGCTCCCACAGTGCCCTTGTCCTAGTTGAGGCAGAGCTTCTGGACCAGTGTCTTAGACTCTGCAAAGAGACACATTCCATCTTCTCCCCAAAATACCAGGTGGCCAAGGTCCAGATGTACCTTTGTACCTTGCTTTATGTGACAACAGTGTTCCATAAAAGCAGAGTGGCAAGTCCCCCTCCTCCTCCCTCCTCCTCCTTCCCTCTTCCTCTCGCTCTGTCACGGTCCAGTGAGGACTCAGGCCCCCTCCCCAATCGTGTGCTTCTCCTGCTGTACTGTGTCCAGGGTACTGGACAGCAAAAGAAAAGGTGCCTTCCAGGTGGGATCTGGGTGGCTGCACAGAGGCGGTGTCCCTTGAGTTGGGCCTTGAGGGTTGGGAAAGGTGGTGATGGGAAGAAATGGAGAGTAGGAAATGTCACAGAGGGGAGGACTCAGCGGTCACTGAGGCCCGAGCTTCCCACACTGGGGGGTCTTGATGTACTGAAGGGTGTACCGTGGGGTCGCAGCCACAGCCCGGCTCCTCTCCCTGGAGTGCCAATCTCACTTGAAGATTTTGAGGGGGAGGTTACTTCCTTATTCATAATAATAGCTCACCCTTTTGTAGCACTGATGTGCTGGGCACTGTTCTTAGTGCTTCATATATATTTACTCATTTAATTTTCGCAACAATCTTAGGAGGTAGGTGCTATTATTTTCCCAGTTTACAATTGAGAGAACTGAGGTCCAGAAAGGTTAGGCCCAGAAAGGTAAATTACCTAAAGGTTGGGTAATTTACGCAAGGGCACACTGCTCATTAGTGGCAGGAGCCAGCCTTTTGGCTCCAGAGTCTTTCATCTCAAACTCCCATGCTATGCTTCCTCTCAAACAGGGATTAAAAAAGAAATATGAATCAGAAAATAGAAGGTAAAAGTCACTTGAATGTTTAAAGTAAAACGCAGGACTTTGCACTTCAGTGGCTGGGTTTCAGCCCTCCCCTTTTAGGAGGATGGCAGGGAAAATGGTAGAGAAACCTTGATCTGGGCCAACCCCATCTTCACAAAGGAGGAAGCCAAGGCCCAGGGAGGGGAAGTGGCTTGCCTGAGGTCACACAGCCCATGGGGTGGGGCTCTACCCCTCCGTGCTGCCCTGTGCCTGCTCTTGCATTCATCCCTGGCACCCATTGGGTGGCGGTTAAGATCCTGGGCTCTGGCCTCAGCCTGCCTGGGCTCCAGTCCGGCCTCCCTTGTCCACGGTCAGTGTGACTCCAGGCCTCACTTCCCTCGTCTGTAAAATGAGAGCAGCAATATCGTCACCTTCTAACCTATCATAGAATTTCCTTATTTATCACATTTATTTTTCTGCCACTTGAATGTGCGCTCCATGATGGCAAGGGTTTTTGTCATTTTGTTCCCTGTTGTGTCCCCAGCACCTAGAACAGTGCCACGCAGCAGGTACTCAGTAAATATTCACTGCTGAATAAGTAAATGTGCCACTTCACAGGGTTCTCCTAGGAATTTAACAGCTGGCAGGTAAAGGTCTGCTTTGGCTAGTGCCTGGCAGCTGGTAAGTCATGTGTAAACAGTAGTTATTATCGACATGAATGACTGATTCTTCCTCCACTTACCTCCCGTCTTCTCACAGCTGCCCAGGGAGCTGTAACAAGGACACTGTAGGTCCCTCCTGGGGACACAGGACATGTGGGAGGGGCTGGAGATGCCCTCTTGGCACCAGGCCCTTCCGATACACCTTATTGATTATCCCTCCGACAGCCCAGGGCCTTGGCACACTTGCGTGGTGACTCCTGGTCCATGTTCACTCTGTGCACCTGCTTGTGGGTTTAGGACCTGAGGAGACCCATAGTGCCCTGTGCCCTTGTCCACCTCCCAGCAAGCCCCCATGCCCTAGAAATGGGCTCTGATGGAGACAGGAAAGAGAGGACAGCAGAGACGGGCTCTGGGTCGCTGGGCAAGCCCCTCCCTCTCTCTCAGACACTTTCCCCATCTGTGGCTTGGACTAAGGTCTGCCAGCTTGGACCCTCGGGGACTCTGTGAGGGGCAGGACCAAGCTGGGAACCCTGGAACCTGGCAAATCACCGAAGCCCGGCTTGTCCCACGTGTCCAACAGAATGTAACCCCATCAGGGCAGCTGTCTCTGTTTTACTAACTGCTGTATCCTGGGTTTCTAGACTAGCACCTAGCACGCTGAGGGTCCCCAGACATGTTTACAGAAGGAAGGAGGGAGGGGTGCGGGGGGAGGGAATGAGGGGAGGAGATAGTGCAGTCACCTTCCAAGGCTCAGCAGTTTGGGGGTCTCTAACCCTCCACTCTCCCTCAGGCTGGGAGGGCAGGCAGCAGGCAGAGGTAGGTGGGCTGAGGGGAGGCAGGCAGGCACGGAGGAGCAGGGCCCAGCTAGTCCACAGGTGTGCTGCCACTCTGAGTTGCTGAGAGAGCAGATGTGTGCCGGGATGTTGCCCCCATGCCGTTTGGACCCCTCCCTGCGCTGACCTTAGCCGTGTGGCTTTCTGCAGACCCAGATGTCGTGTCCCTGGAGGCGGCAGACAGACCCAACTTCTTCCTCCACGTCACAGCCAATGGGTCTCTGGAGCTGGCTAAGTGGCAGGGCCGCGATACCTTCCACCACCATGCCTCCTTCTTGCTGCACCGGGGGACATGGCGGGCGGGCCTAGTGGCCCTGGAGTCCCTGGCAAAGCCCGGCTCCTTCCTCTATGCATCAGGCCCTGTGCTCACCCTGCGGCTGTATGAGCACACAGAGGCATTCCGCTGGTGCACACTCTTCCGCCTTCTAGGTAGGTGTCCCCCTGTCATCATGCTCGGCTGCTTGGCCCCCTCACTCAACTGCTCTTCTCACCCTCTCCCCACCTCACACTTCCACCTGCCCCCACAAGACGGAATCCTCACTCTTCTGGCACAGGGGGGTCGCATGGGTGCCACCCTGAGATGGGAGATGGCCCAGGCTCCGTGTTGGTGGCCAGGGAGCCGAGCGCAGTGTGGCTTGGGGCCCGGCCAATTTCTGGGTCCTGCCTACTGCCACAGGCCGATTACACAGTCTGAAAATACAGCGGCCTTTATGGGAGTGAGGGGAGAGGTGATCCTGCATGTAGCTTGCAGTCTCAGTTTTCTTGCTGATGGGGACACATGCTTGCCCCATAAGCCCAAAGACCGTCCCCTGGGGCAGCAGGCTGAGAAGCCAGCAGCCTCTGTCTCTTTTGATGGGAGGCTCAAGCCCCTGGGCTGTCATGAGGCAGCTTCCTGGCCTACTGCTGAGGCTAAGGGATTCCAGGGCCTACCCTGCAGGTGGGTCTGCCCTCAAAATATTGTCCTCTGCCTAAACCCTGGGGGAAGCAATCATAGTTCTTAACTGCACCAGGCTGGCCTCTCTGTCTTGCATGTACACATGTATGCTTCTGCCCATGAGGGCATTTTGTGCCGTATGAATGGGTCCATTTGCATGTACACATATGTAAATGTATCTCCAGCCAGCCTCTTCATTTTATCGCCGCCCCTCCCCGCCCCTGCCAACCAGGGCTGGATGAGCTTGTTCTTACATTCAGTGGTCATTTAATGAGTCCACCCTTGAACCCCACCCAGGACAGATTTATCAGTGGCTATGATGGCAAGACATACTCATGATGGGAATACTTGTGAACCTCTTTGGAAGACCCAGGCTTTGAAGCTGGACAGCCTTGGGTTTGAATCCTGACCCTGGTCCTTGGCACTTGGAGGAGAACCCCCATCTCGCTGACTCTGTTTCTTCACCTGTAAAATGGGTATATTTGCCTGAGAAAGGTGTTAGGAGGATTGACTGCATCTCATGGACTTCTCTCTAGGCCTGGCAGATAGTAGGCACTCCCAAAATGTAAATTCTGGGTTTTGGTCCCCAGGCTCTTGGAAAAGCAGGTTTCTTCACAGTCAGCAGCAGCGTGGGGATTAGGGCGTCAGGAAGGGCTGCCCGGGTGGGGCTGCTCCCTCTGGCCTGCTGCAGAGCCTGCCTGAGCCTCCCTGCTCAGGCCATGGTTTCAGAAACTGGGCACGTGTGCCAAGGTAGTCTGATGTCTTATCTGCCTCAAGCCCCGCTACGTCCCCAGGCCACAGACCTTTCTCTCATTTAACAAGGTCCTGGCCACAAGGCCTCTTTTGAGAATATCTCCCTTGGAAAAGTTTCATTTTCCCAGCAACACTTGTGCCTCCGTTTCCTCATCTATAAAATGGAGATAATAATAGTGCCTACTTCGTAGGATTATTATGAGGATTAATAAGTAAAAACATGTGAGATGTTTAGTGTAGTGCTTGGTGCTATTTAATAGTTGACTGTTACTGTTGTTGTTGTTATGATTTGCCCAGCCACCAGGGGCAGCAAGTGCGGTGCTCAGACAAACTGCACCCCCAGATGCTATTCAGGGAGGCCCTCTGGGAACAGAGAGGGTGGAGCTTGGGGAAGAGCCCCTCCCTCACCTGTCTAGGGCCAGATGTCCAAGATGGCCTTGGGCTACAGGGAAAGGGATCCCCCAGTGCCTGCCTCCCAAAGGAGACCTTCTTGCCTCCATAGAGGCCTGCAATGACCCCACCGGAGGCAGGGCAAGGAGGAGGTGACAGTGTCCTGGGATGCAGGGCAAGCCTGGGCAACAAGGTCCCAGAGGGTCAGGGTGACGGGGCAACCTTCCAAAGAGATCGGGGGTCCACACCTCCTCTTTGGCCACCTCTGAGAGCCCAGCTCCAATGCCTGCGCCAAAGCTCCCCAGTCCTCAGCCATACACCCAGTTCCCAGAGCCCCATCCCTCGGGTACCCCAGGAATCAACCCCAACCATCGTGCATGCAGCTTCCCCATGGCATGGCTGTTTTCCCTTCACTTTCCTTGCACAAGTCCATTTGTTTCCTCCAGGGGGCAGGGAGGGCGTGGGCTGAGCTGGGATTACCTCTGTGCCCTGGCGCCTGACCCAGAGCTGCTGCCTGGTCTCGCTCAGTCTAGGGGCTCAGGGGCCGGTCACCTTTCTAGATGCCAAGCCTTCCGGGGCTGCCTACCCCATCTGCGAGTGGCGCTATGATGCCTGTGCCAGCCCCTGCTTCCAAACCTGCCGGGACCCACGAGCAGCCAGCTGCCGGGACGTGCCCAGGTGAGATGCCAGAGGCTGTGGGTGTGGATTCAAGGAGTGTGCACCAGTGTGTTTGAGCATACACTTTTTTATGTAATCTCTGGGCATGTGCATGAGCATGTACTGGTGTGTGTGTGTGTGTGTGTGTACTCACATATACTTACGTATGAATGTTTCGTGTGTTATGTGTATATGGATGTGTGTACCAGAGTGAATGTGCCTTTATATATGAATGTGCCATATATGTGTGTATATATACACATACACACACAGGTATACATAGGCATATGTGAATATTTGCACATGATATACATATAGCAGAGCCTTGTGTGTGTTTGTGTGTGTACAAATGCAGCTATGCATGAATCATACACAGTATGTGGGTGTTGTGTGCAACTGTATTCACTGATGTTTGTGGGCATCTGTGTGGATGTGTATGTATGTGTAAATACTATGGAGTCCCGTGGGCTTGGAGGGGATATGTGAGGCTGTGTGAGAATGTGCCCAGGTGGAGACACATTCGAGCATGTGCACGGTGTATATGCATAACTCTGTCTTGTTCGTGTGTGTATTTCTTTCTCAGTCTGAGGGGTAGGAGTATGCAGGATTGTGTGGCATTCATACTTGGGTGTGTGTGCTCCCATACACATGTGTGGCAGTGTCTCTATGGAGGTTCACGTGAGTGTGCACATACGCGCACACATGCGCACACACACTTGTGTCATAAGAAAGGATGAGGCCTGTGCTCAATCCAGGTAAAAAGAGGTGATAACCCCCTCCCCCAGATATTCCAGACCACTGACCTTCTCCCTGCTCTGTCCTCAGGGTAGAAGGCTGTGTCCCTGTGTGCCCCACCCCCAAGGTCCTGGATGAAATCACACAGAGATGTGTCTACGTGGAGGACTGTAAGTGGCCTGATTTCTCCTCCCTCCTTGGGATTCCCTCTAAGGCCCCATGGTCTCATTGAGCAGTCCTGCCCTAAAGCCCCCAGGTCCCCGAGGAGCAGGGTCAGCATAGGGGCCTCTGGAGGAGGCACAGGCAGCAGCAGGCACAGAGCCCATCCGATCCATTCACCCCATCTCACAGAGCAGGAAGTGACAAGCTTGGGGTCACATGGTGAGAAGGCAGTGCAGCCAGACTTAGGCCTGAAGTCTGTCAGCTCTGAGTTCAGGGTTCTAGGTCTGGGGCAGAGTCCAGATTTGTTGACTTCTCTGAAGTCCTCCAACATCACGGGACAGAGGCCCCTCCCCGGGGGTGCCAGTCCTCGAGCCCCATGTTATGGTTCTGTCCAGTGACAGACCCCCAGGGCAGCAGTCACCCTGCCTCTGAACCTTTTCTCTTGTCTGCCCAGGTGTGGAGGCAGCTGTGCGGGTTCCCACAGAAGCCCTTGGCAATGAGACCCTGCCTCCTAGCCAAGTGCCGCCCACCCCCAGTGACAAGGAGCCGCAGCTTCCACTGGAAACTCCCAAGACCCCCACCCACAGGCCAGCCCTCACCCCAGCTGCCCCACCCACCACGTCCCCGAATCCACTATTGGCAGCCACAGAGGTGCCAGTGCCATCTCTAGGCCCCTCCCAGTCCACCCTGCAGCAGCCACTGGGGCTCACTGCATCTAACCTCCCTGCTGAGCCCACAGAGGCTCCAGCCAGCAAGGTGGTCACCCCCAGCCTCACAGCCCCCCCCCACAGCCCGGAGCCCTCATCCCTTCCCCTTGCACTGCAGACACCTGGCATGGTGTCAGGTGCCATGGAGACGACCAGGGTGACTGTGACCTTTGCAGGGAGCCCCAACATCACGGTCTCCTCCCGGTCACCTGCTGCCCCTCACTTCCCACTCACGACCAAGGCTGTGACAGTCCCAGGCCATGGCTCCTTGCCTGTTAGGACAACACCCCTTCGGCCCTCCTTGCTGGCAAGTCCCTCCTCCAGGTCTGTGGCTTCCCCTGGAGTGACCTCCAGGTCCACCACCTCCTCAGGATCCCACAAGGCTCTGCTGACCCCTGCAGTAACTAAGGTCATGAACAAGACAGGGGTCCCCCAGCCCACCCAGGCCCAGCATGTTTCAAGTCCCAGCAGCACCCCAACCGTGGCTGGAACAGCAGCAGAGCAGGTTCCTGTCAGTCCCCTTGCAACCCAGAGAGAGGAGATGGTGCTGGCCACAGAAAAGGGCGAAGCCGGGCACGGCCAGTCTACAGGCCCGCCAGCATCCCCACATCCACGCCCACTCCCCACGGCCCTGCCCCACCCTGCCCGGCACACCACCACTGCCACCAGGCCTCCAGCTCTTCCCCCAGAGACCCTGGCTCCTGCCAGCCGGTCCACCAGTGCTCATGGACTGGGAGTCACACCCTTTGTGTCTCTTGAGTCGCCTCGGCCATCCCAGCTCCTCTTTGGCCTGCCTCCTGACACCAGCCTTCCCCTGGCCAAGGTGGGCACATCTGCCCCAGTGGCCACACCCGGCCCCAAGGTCTCTGTCATTACCTCTGCACTCCAGCCACAGGCCACGTCTTTGGCCATGGCCACGACTCCCCCTGCTCGGACACTCAGCCCAGCACTACCTCTCACCCTGGCTGCAGTGGCCCAGGCACACCCACCCAGCCACACAGCCTCCCAGACAGCAGTCACAGCACCAGGCCTGCTTCTGGGAGCCACATTGCCAACTTCTGAAGTCGTGGCTATGGCTGAGGGACTGGCCTCCTCAGTGTCTGTTGCCCCGCGAGAGAGTACCACAGAGAAGATGGCCATCCTGTCCAAGCAAGTGTCTCTGCCCACCTCCATCGATGGCTCTGCCGAGGGTGGGCCCACAGAGCTCATGCCTGCTGTGGCCCATACTCTTGCCCCCTTGGTGACTGAGGCTGGCACAGTGCCACCGGTGCCCACATCCTATCACCTGAGCCGCGTCTCAGCCAGGACCGCCTCTGGAGAGAGCTCACTGGTTCTGCTGCCTCAGCTGGCCGAGACCCATGGAACCTTGGCGGGGCCTCAGCCACCAGCGGAGCCAGTGGGTGAGGCCACCACGGAGCAGTCTGGGCGCTCAGCCCCTGCCCAGAGCATCGCAGAGGGTTCGGCTGAGGCCTTGGCAACTGCCACTGAGGCCAATACATCTGCCACCTGTGTTGTGAGTGACTTGTTAGGGTTCTGGCCACCTGTATGTGGACCTCCAGTTCCCCTTGGCTTGGACATTCCACACACTCACATTCCCAGGCCTGCTTCGGCTTCTGTCTGTTAACCAGCTTTGAGGCTGCAAGATGGAGGTTTAGTTGCTGTCCTCATCCCTGCCCCAAGCTCCTGATCCCTGAAAAATTCTGCAGTCTCCTCTGGGCCCCTGATGCTATAGTAGGATCCCACCTAGCCCATCTGGGCTCTGGGGGGCTGATTGGATGGCTTGGTGTGATACCCAGGTGACAATGTGGGTGTGCCAGTGTATGCATTTTGTGTACCTGTGTGAAACTGTTCATGTTTGTGCTCAAATATGTGAGACTTAGTGTGAGCACTCATATATCTATGTGTGTTCTTGAGTGTGTGAAGCATGGTGTTGTGAGACATCTTTGTGTGTATCTCTGTGCCTTTGTGAGAAGTTGAGATAGTGTGTGTGCATGTGCGCACATATTCTGGGTTTCTGTGAGTGTGCGCTAGTGTATGCACATCTCTGTACCTGGAGCTCTGAGCACAGGCCAGGCAGCCCTGCAGAGGTCTCAGGGCATCAGTCCCCGATCCCCAAGCTCACACTGGGCACAGCCCAAGGCCCCAGACAGCTTGTTGGTGGACATAGGGTGAGGGCAACATCCCCTAGAAGTTTTACCTCAAGGTCCCCACCCTGCTAGCACCTGCATGTGGAAAGGATCTTGTGCCCTCAATCTTGGTCGGTGGGGTGGGCCGTACCCCTGGGTGGGCACCCACACTGTTCTCCACCTGTGCACAGCCCATCGCCGAGCAGGACTGCGTCCGCCACATCTGCCTGGAGGGCCAGTTGATCCGTGTGAACCAGTCACAGCACTGTCCCCGTGGCGCTGCTCCCCCTCGCTGTGGTGTCCTGGGCCTCCCAGTGCGGGTGGGCGGGGACCGCTGCTGCCCTGTCTGGGAGTGTGCCTGTGAGTCAGCCAGGCAGGCGAAGCCTCCCGTGCCCTCTTCATACCCTTACTCCAGCACAACCCCTACATGATCGGTGTGCTCCCCAGCCTCCCTCCTGCACCTCTCATCTCAGTGTGACCCCTGGCCTGGCACATTCCCACCCTTATGACCTCTGATCTCTGTGGTGCCTGGTCTGAGTGACCCTCCAGATCCATAGGCCACTGAATCATCCGGGAAAGGGCCCAGGCACCGTCTATCTTCTGCTTACCCTTCTATGTCCTGCCCCTCCCCCAGGCCGATGCTCCATCTTCCCTGACCTGAGCTTTGTGACCTTCGATGGGAGCCATGTAGCTCTGTTCAAGGAGGCCATCTATATCCTCAGCCAGAGCCCAGACGAAATGGTCACCGTCCACGTCCTCGACTGCAAAAGTGCCAACCTGGTGCTGGCCCCTTGCTTCCCTCCCTGCCTGGACCTAGGAATCGGACTAGGTTTAGAGGGGAGATGGAGCAGTGAGCTGGGTTTTGAGGGATGCCAGAGGTGAGGACAGATGTGGAAGCCCCCATGGCAGGTCCCTCTGTGTCCCAGGAGTCTCCTGGAATGGACAGGGCCTCCCAGGGGATGGCTCCCTGGGTGACCACTGGAAGAGTTGCATGGAGTGTGCCACCTCCTGGCCCTTCCTGGGGCCCGCGCAGTTCCCAGCTGTGCCGGCTTCCAGTGTGGGGCGGTGCTGGAGTGCAGAGGAGCTGGGGTCACTCCAAGGAGGAGGCCTGTGGTCATAGGTGCCAGCTGTAGGGGTCTCCTACTAGGATGCCCCCATGAGCCTGGTGGAAAGAGCCAGCTTTTTTCTTTTTTTTTTTTGGCTGGGCTTGCATGAGGTCAAGTGGAGTCTGAAATGTTCTGTGGGATTCCGCACACCATCTGCGCAGCCCCGATGGGTGTCCCTGGCATAGTGAGGGGGGTTGGGGGGAGAGTGTGATCATACTTGCTGCACACCCTCACTTGGAGGGGGATGGAGGACATGGCTCTAGGTTGATAAGGGTTGTGCTCTTTCTTCAGGGGCATCTTAACTGGCCCCCATTCTGTCTGGTGATGCTGAATGTGACTCACCTGGCCCATCAGATCACCGTTGACCGCTTCAACAGGAAGGTGAGTGCATCCAAGAGCCAGGCTCCTAGGCAGGGCCGCCTTTAACTGAGGGGCAGGTTGTCCAGGGATGGAGGGTCCTTGAGGCTTAGTCATGATTGGGGGCAGGGGTGGGGAGGAGACTCTCTTAAAAGTAATGCAAAATTAGGTATATTTGGAAGTGATTACAGTTAGAATGCTTGTAGCCACTCTGATGTTAGGGGCAGAAGTGTACCAGGAGGCACATTGTGGTAGAAAGGAAGTCGGAATGGCAAGAGACAGTGGCCTTAAATAATTGTGGCCAAAATATCTCACCTTTACAATTTTTACAAAAATACATTGCCATGTGAACACATTATTACCAGGGCCCCTTCCAAGAAAGGGACTATATAAGTTAGGAGCCCTGAATTTAAGGTTTATCAGCTTCATATTAAGTCCACCTCTGTCAAGGAGGCTGGGGTATCCAACAAAAGGCCACCCCTGTGTGGAGAACCCTCCCCAGAGAGCCTAACTTTGCTCCTCCCAACAGGTGGGTGAGAGGGACTGATCTGTCTTCTCCTCAGGTCCCAAAGTCATGACACCACCCACTGCCCCATTTCTGAGCCAAGACCTTCCTGTTGGAATCTGCCCTTGAACACAGAACACAGGGTCCAGCACACTCTGGAGCTCTCAGGAATGAGTCTTAGGAAAGTGGGTTTTCCATGAGATGGAGGCTTAAGCAAAAACCTTCGTGAGTTTCATTCCTTAGGGGTTTTTTTCCCATTTTTAAAAATTAAGGTATAATTTACATATAGTAAAATTCTCCCTGTTTAGTGTACAATTCTACAAGTTTTAACAAACACCTACAGTCCTGTAACCACTACCACAATCATGATATAGAACAGTTTATCACTCCCCAGCATCACCTCTTGCCCCTTTGTTGTCAACTCCCCTCCTACCTCCTGACAACCACTGTTTTACCTTTTCCAGAATGTCATATAAGTTGAACCAGAGTATATGATGAAATTCACCCATGTTGTTGTGTAGATCTGTAGTTCGTCCCTTTTTATTGTTGAATAAAATTCCATTGTATGGATATACCATGTCCATTCACCAGTTGAAAGATAATTCTTTGGATTTTTCTACATAGACAATTATGTCTTCTCCAAATAGAGACAGTTTTATTTCTTCCTTTCCAATGTGTGTTGTTTCCATTTTGAATGATAACAAATAAACCTGCTATAAACATTTACATACAAATTTTGTGTGGATAAAGTCCCCAGGAGTGGATTTCTGGGTTGTATGTTAGGAGTATGTTTAACTTTACAATACTTGCCGAACTGTTTTCCAAAGTGGGCATTTAGCCTTCCCACCAGCAACATATGACAGAGAGTTCCAGTAGTATCCTTGCCAGCACTTGGTAGTATTCATTTGTTTGTTAGTTTAGTCATTCTAATAGGTGTGTAATAGGACCTCATTGTGGTTTTAATTTGCCTCTCCCTAATTACTGATGATGTTCAGCATCTTTTCATGGGCTTATTTTCCATGCTGTGTGCTCTTTGGTGAAGTGTCTGTTCAAATCGTTTGCACATTTAAATATTATGTTGTTTTACTGAGTTTTGAGTATTCTTTGTATATTTTATTATAAACACAAGTTCTTTATCAGATAAAAATATTATCTTCTAGTCTGCAGCATGTTTTTTCATTAACCTACCAACATCTTTCAAAAGGCAGAAGTTTTTAATTTTGATGGAGTCCAATTTATCAATTTTTTCTTTTATGGATCATGATTTTGATATTGTACCTAACAAACCGCGGTCACAAAAATTTTCTCTTATGTTTTCTTCTAGAAGTTTTATAGTTTTAGGTATTACTTTTCGGTGAATGTTGCATTTTAAGTTACTTTTTGTAAATGGTGCAAGGTATAGGTCAAAATTCATTTTTTTCAAGTGTGAATACCCATTGTGCCAGGGCCATATTCTCTCTCTATTGAATTGTCTTTGAACCCTTATCAAAAATCAATTGACCATTAATGTTTGGGATTATTTATGGACTTTTCATTTTGTCCCATTAATCTATCCTCTCACTGATGCCACACTGTCTTGATTACTGTTACTTAAAATCAGGTAGTAAGTGTCATCCAATTGCTTTCTTTTTCAAAATTGTTTTGGCTATTCTAATTCCTTTATCTTTTCACATAAACTTAGGATCAGCTTGTTGATTTCTATAAATCATCTTGCTGGGATTTTAATTGAAATTGCATTAAATATATAGATTATTTTGGGGAATAATTGAAATCTTAACATTAGTGAGTCTTCCAATCCATGAACATGGTACATATCTATTTATTTATGTCTTCTTTGATTTTTTAAATTGATGTTTTGTGGTTTTTAGTGTAAGGATCCTGTACATATATTGTTAGATTTATCCCTAAGTGTTTAAGTTTTTGGTGTTATTGTAAATAATTCTGTTGTTTTTGTTTCACTTTCCAATTGCTCATTACTAATATATACAAAAACAATTGATTTTTGCATATTGACCTTGTATCTTGCAATGTTGCTAAACCCACTTATTAGTTTTTATATTCTTTGGATTTTTCTACATAGACAATTATGTCTTCTCCAAATAGAGACAGTTTTATTTCTTCCTTTCCAATGTGTGTAATTTTTATTTATTTTTCTTGCATATTTCACTGACTGGGACCCTTAGTGTGATGTTAAGTAAGAAAGGTTGAGAGTGGACATCCTTGTTTCATACCTGATCTTAAGGAGAAGGCATTCAGTCTTTCACTATTAAGGCACGATGTTAGCTGTAGGATTTTTACAGATATCCTTTATCAGATTAAGAACATTTTTTTTGATTCCCAGTTTGCTGAGAATTTTTATTACCATGAGTAGATGTTGAATTTTGTCAAATGCTTTTTTTCTGCATCTCTTGAGATAATCATATTATTTTTTCTTTAGATTATTAATTTGATGAATTACATTAATTTTTGAATGTTAAACCAGTCCTGCATTCCTCCAATAAACTCCACTTGGTCAAGATATGTTATTCTTTGTATATATTGTTGGAGTCTCATGATAGGCATTAATATACATTTCCTTTTCTTATAATGTGTTAGGTTAGTTTTGGTACCAGAGTAATACCGGCCTCATACAATGATTTTGAAATTATTCTCCTCTCTTTAATTTTCCAGAAAAGTTTGTGTAGGTTTGGTAATATTTATTCCCTAAATATTTGATAAAATTCAACAGTGAAGCCATCTGGGCCTGGATTTTTCTTTGGGGAAGGTTTTAAACACACATTTAATTTCTTTAATAGATATAGAGCTATTCTAGTTACCTATTTCTTCTTTGGGAAGCTTGGGTAATTTGCATCTTTCACAAAATTTGTCCATTTCATCCAAGTTGTCAAATTTGTAGATACTAAGTTGTTCATCATATATTCTTGCTAACCTTTTTAATGTCTATAGGATCCAAATCTATGTACCATGTTTAATTCCTAATATTAGTAATTTGTGTCCTCTTTTTCCTGACCAGCCTGGCTAGAGGTTTATCAGAGTTATTGCTCTTCTCAAAGAATGGCTATATTGGTTTTCTCTGCCATTTTTATGTTTTCTATTTCATTGATTTCTGTTCTTTATTATATTCTTTCTCTTCTGCTTACTTGAGGTTTAAGCTACTCTTACTTTTCTGGTTTATTAAGGTGGAAGCCTAGGTCATTTATTCGAGACCTTTCTTTTTTTTCTAATGTAAGCATTTAGTGCTACAATTTGCCTTCTAGATACTAATATAGCTGCATCCTACAAGTTTTGGTATGTTATGTTTTTATTTTCAGTCAGTTCAAAATACTTTTAAATGTCACTTTTGATTTTTATTTGACCCATGGGTTATTTACAAGTGTTTTATTTAGTCTCCAAATATTTGGTGATTTTCCAGATACCTTTCTGTTATTGATTTCTGATTTAATTCCATTGTGTTCAGAAAACATAATTGTCCAACCAGAATTTTAAAAAATTTAACAAAACTTGTTTTATGTTCCAGAATATATTCAATCTTAGAAAATACATATTTTATTATTGGGTGGAGTGTTCTACAAATGTCAGTTAGGTGAAGTTGGCTGATTATGTTGTTTAAGCCTTCTAAATTCTTATTAATTTTCTGTCTGCTTGTTCTATTAATTATTGAGAGAGAGGATGTTGAAATTTCTGACTATAATTGTTAATCTGTGTATTTCTCATTGGAGTTTTATCAGTTTTTTATTTACATATTTTGAAATTCTGTTGTTAGGTGCATAACGTATTTAGGGTTGTTATGTCCTTTTGATGAATTAACCCTTTTATCCTTACGAAATGGCCTTTTTATCATGGTAAAAGTCTTTGTTCTGAATTTTTCTTTGTCTGACTTGTCTGTAATAGCTTTTCAAGCTTTCTTTTGATTAGTGTTAGTATGTATACCAGATATCTATATCTAAGGTATAACTTTCCATCCTTTTATTTTTAACCTATTTGTGGCTTTTTCTTTAAGGTGGGATTTTCATAAGGGATGAATAGTTGAGGCTTCCTTTTTTAAAAAAAATCCAATCTGACAATCTCTGCTTTTTAATTTGATGTGTTTAGACCATTTATACTTAATTTGGTCATCAATATAGTTAGGGGTGTGTGTGTATATGTATTATATATATAATATATTATATATACATATAGTATTGCTATTTGTTTTCTGTTTGTTACATCTATTCTTTGTTCTCCCTTCCTCTTTTTTTTGCCTTCTTTTGGATTATTTTGAATGATTCTGTTTCATCTCCTGTGTTGGATTATTATCTATACCTTTTTATCTTTTTTGTTTCAGTGGTTGCTTTAGGAATGATAGTATATAATTTTAACTTATCACAGTCTAGCTTGAAGTGATATTATATCGCATCACATACAGCATAAGAACTTTATAACAGTATACTTCCATTTCTTCTCTTCCAGCTTTTGTGCTATTGTTGTTACACATTTCACCTCTACGTTTGTTATAAACTCCACAGTGCTGCATTGTTATTATTTTTCCTTAAGTAGTCAATTATCTTCTAAAGTGATTTTTAAAACAAGAAAAATTTATATTTACCCACATAGTTACCATTTCTCTTTATTCCTTTGTGTAGATCTGGATTTCCATCTGACATTTTTCTTCTGCTTGAAGGACTTCCTTTAATACTCTTATAGTGCTGGTCTGCTGGTGGTAAATTCTTTCAGCTTTTGTAGTTCTAAAAAAGTCTTGATCTCACCCTCACTTTTAAGAAATATTCTCACTGGGTATAGAATTATAGGTGGACATTTTTTTCTTTCAATACTTTAAAGATTTTGCTCTTCTGTCTTTTTTTACATCAAAGTAAAATTGACATAACATAAAATTAAACATTTTAAAGTGAACGATTCAGTGGCATTTAGTACATTCACAATGTTGTACAACCACCACTCTATCTAGTTCCAAAGCATTTTCATCACCCCAAAAGGAAATCCCATACCTATTAAGCAGTTGCTCCCTGTTCACTTCTCCCCTCATCCCCTGTCAACCACCAATCTGCATTCTGTCTATGGATTTACTTATTCTGGATATTTCATATAAATGGAGTAATACAATGTGTGACCTTTTGTGTCTGGCTACTTTCACTTAGCCTCATGTTTTTGAGGTTCATCTGTATTGTAGCATGTATCAGTAATTCATCAACTTTTATAGCTGAATAATGTTCCATTGTGTGTGATATATACACACACACACCCACCAGTATTTGCTTATCAATTCATTTATTGATGGACATTTGAGCTGTTTCCACATTTTGGCTATTGTGGGTAGTGCTGCTATGATGTTCCACTGCGTTTTGCCTTGCTTATTTTTGATAAGAAATCTGCTATCATTCCTGTCTTTGTTCCTCCATACATAATGTGTTTTTAAAATTTCTTATTTTATTTTTTAATTGACAAATAATAATTACACATATTCATGGGGTACATATTATAGTGATGTTTCAATACATGTAATATATGGTGATCACGTCAGGGTTTTTTTTTTTTGTTGTTGTTGTTTTTACCTCTGGCTGCTTTTACAATTTTCCTTCTATCACTGTTTTTAAGCAATTTGGTTATGATAGGCCTGGTAATTCATTTCTCTTTTGGGGACTCCAATTACATGTATATTAGGACACTTAAAGTTGTCCCACAGGCCATTTATGCTCTGTTCATCATTTTTTTTCAGCCTTTTTTCCTTCCATACTTCATTTTGGAGAGTATTTGTTGCTCTATCTTTAAGTTCATTAATCTTTTCATCTACACTATGTAAACATCAGTTAATTTCATCCAGCATATTTTTCATCTCAGACATTGTGTTTTTCATCTCTAGAAGTTTGATTTGTGTCTTTTTGATATCATCCACATCTCACCTTAACATTCTTATGTTTTCCTCTGTTTTAACTATATTCTATATGTTCAAGAAAGTAGAGGAAAACAAATAATTCTTTTTTATGTCCTTGTCTACTAATTGTATCATATGTGTCATTTCTGCATTGGTTCTGATTTTTTTCTTTCATTATGTGTTGTATTTTCCTGCTTCTTTGCATGCCTGACAATTTTTTTATTGGATTCCTGACAGGGCAAGTTTTGCCTTGTTGGATGCTGGATATTCTTCCATTTTATTTTTAAAAAATATTCTTGAGCTTCATAACAGTTATACTACTTGGAAACAGTTTAATCCTTTCGAAGCTTGCCTTTAAGCTTTGTTAGGTAAAGCCAGAGTAGCCTTTAGTCTCAGTGTGATTTTATTCTTTTTTTCTTTATTCTGCATCCTGATTCCTTGCTACTGAAGCAATACCCTTCTACAATACCCTATACTCTATGTATTGTGAGAATTTTCTATTCTAGCTGGTGTCCCAGCCCTGTGTTACCTCTAAGGATTTTTCTGGCTGTTCTTTTCAGGTGGTTCTATCCCTAGCCTCAGGTAGTTTTCTCACCTGCATACACTAATCAATATTTAGCTGAAAATGCAGGATAGGGTCAGGACAGGATCAGAGGGGCACTCTGCAAAGCTTCGAAGCTTTCTCTCTCTTTCTTTCTCTCTCTCAGTCCCTCTCTCTCTCTCTCTCTCCAGTTCTCTCCTCTTCAGTATTTCTCCCTGAAAACTCTAGCTACCTTGACCTCCATGAACTCCCAACTCTTTCTTGTCCTCTAAACCCCAGGAAACCACCAGGCTCTGCCTGGGTTCCTCCTCTCTGCCCTGTGTCCCAGAAACTCTCTGAGCAATAACCTTGGGCAATCATAAAGCTCACCTCATTCATTCCCACTTTTTCAGGGATCACTCTCCTACGTGGCCAACTAGTCAATGTTGGAAAACTGATGTTTCCTGTATTTAGTCAGATTTTTTCGGACACTTAAGGCAAGAGGGTAAATCCAGTTCCTGTTACTCCATCTTGGTCAGAAGTGGAAATCCAAGTCCTTAATTTTGAAACTTTTATCGTTTGTCCTTATGTGGACTTGGAGTCCTGTGAACACAGCTGAGGATCTCTGGGCTTCAGATACGGATGCTCACTGCCAGAACTCAGAGAGTGCCCATGGACCATGAAGCCCAAGCCCCTGTCTGTACAATTAGGAAGGCTCAGGCTATGAGAGAGCCACGGACTTTCCCAAGGTCATGAAGTTTCCTGACTCCTAGGCTTGGGCTCCCTCAACACAGTAGCTCATGTGCTGGATAATTTGCAAAGTGATTAATAAAACAGTCGAATCTTGAAGGAAAGAGGTTAAGTCCTTATAGATATTTTAAAATCTTAATCTTTTCATGTCCCATTTTTACAGTGTAAAACTAGTAATCCATGATACATCCGAATTTAACCTTGTCAATATGTAGTAGAGGTTGTAGCTTTGAATTTAAAGTATTTGTGAGAATTAGGGTGTGTCACATATTTAACAAATATTGATTGAGCCTCCAGTTTATGTCAGGCCCAAAGGCAGGTGCTGGGTATTCAAAGATGAATCAGACATAGTTTCTGACCTTAAGAAATTCACAGTCCCCTGGGGATGCTGATGAGGGAACAAATATATCCTATCTTAATGGTCAGCACAGAGGTAAAGGAGACCCCAGAGAAGGAGTGCCTAACCCCAAGGCTGGGGAGTTAGGGGAAATCTCCCAGAAGAAATGATCTGAACAGAATCAGGAAAGATGAGAGTGATTCAAAAGGCTCAGGATTTGTGTTTATCTGGGCACTGAGATGCAGCCTACCTCCTGCTGTTGCATTTCTTGTTTTATTGGGTTTTTTCCTCATAAAAATATTTTCAGAGTTCTCTCTTGCCACCTTGGAATAGGTCTTGGCTGTGTGTGCCTGAAATAGAGCCTGGCACATAGCAGGTGCTTAATAAATGTTTGTCAGATGATGGATGGATGGATGGGTGGATGGATAAGCTGTGCTCACACTGAACCTCCCCCCAAGGTGACTGTGGACTCGCAGCCTGTGTGGCCACCCGTGAGCAGGTATGGGTTCAGAATTGAGGACACAGGCCACATGTACCTGATCCGGACGCCCTCCCACATCCAGATCCAGTGGCTCCACAGCTCTGGAATCATGATCCTGGAGGCCAGCAAAACCAGCGAGGCCCAGGGCCGTGGCCTGTGCGGTGAGGTGGGACCCAGCTGGGGGGAGGGAGAGGCTTCCTAGGTCCACCTGTGCCTCAGACAGAAGTTCCCCTGGAGCAGGAAAGGCTGGGAAAGAGTACCAGGCCAGAGGTAGACCAGCACAGCTGCCAGGGCAGGGAGGCCTAATGTCTTGTGTTCTGAGGTTGAAGCTGCCAGGAGGGAGATGGTGTAGGGCTCTGGCCTCGGCCAGTTGTCACTTCAGCCCAGATTGTCGGCTTCCCTGACAGCCTCCGAATCCCAGATAACCCCTCCTGTGAGCATGCGCCTGGGCACTTCACAAAGCACTTCCACACTCTGATCTCCCTTTTTCTAGGCCATCCACACAACAGCCCTGAGAGGTGGCCATTAGTATCCCTGTTGAACTAAAGAAGAAAGGGGGCTTAGCGAGGTTAAGTGGCTTGCCTAAGGTCACACTGCAGAGCTGCCACAACACACAGAATTAGTGCTCTTCAGGCCATAGTGTGGCTGCCGAGAGCATGCTCTGAGGGCCTGGATGGATTTTGATAAGAAAAAGGGGTAGGAGAGGAGTCTGGATGTGGGCTGCTTCTCCTTATGGGGGCACAAGCGCATGGGTGTCCATGGGGAGCTCTGTGACGGGCTGCCATGATTGTGAGGCCGGGTGACATAGGAACACTATACACACACACACACTCCCTCCATCCTCCACCTGCCCCCCTTGCATTTATTCCTTTCATGCCCCCGCACTCCAGATGCCCTCCACACACACATTAACACGTGTACGTCAACTCCGTGCTCATTGCTTCCTTTGTGCAACACATATTTACTGTGTACTAGTCACTGGGGACAGAACAGTGAGCAAAACAGACAAAATCCCTGTTTTATGGAGTTTCCATTCTCGCTGACACACACACCTCTCCTTACACACACTCATACGCCGCCGCCGCCTCCACCACCATCCTGTCTCGCCATTCCTTTCTTCTCTCTTCATCCCTGGCAAAGAGCGCTGTGGCCAGCAGCAGCCCGGTGAGCCCACTCCTCCCTAGGATACCTTTGTGACACCCCTCAGTGACTCAAAGTCAAGATGCAAAATGTGACCATTGGGACCCTTAATAAAATCTCAGAGTTTTGCCTTGAATCATGCTTTATATTCACAAGAGGGTGGTTGGAGGTGTTAGAGCAGAAGTCAGATCACTTCTATCTCCATTGAACTGAACTAAAACTTGATATCTGGGCACTCTGCTAGGCAACTTGGGGAATGCTGAAATGGATGAGAATCTAAAGGAAAATGAATCTTTGCACTCAGAGAGCTACAGTCTTGTGTGAAAGGCAGACCTGCAAACCAGTAACTCTTACACAGAGCTGGGAAGGTCATGGATGGTGCAGCTGAGGTGTCCTTGAAGGAAAGACATCTGAGAAAGCATTTCAGGCAGAGAAAGCAGCTTGAGCAAAGCCACAGGCAGGGAAGTGTGTGTCTGGAGAATGCAGACGGTGTGTGAGAGATGAAGCTGGAAGTTTGCATCATATTAGAAGCTGGGACAGATAAACTTCACCCCTGTCCCCATCTCAGTGCCTCAATACAACAGGAGCTAATTTCTTGTGCACATAAGTTTCCAAATGGTTAGCAATGATTCAGAGACCCAGATCTTTTCCATCTTGTGGCTCTGCCGTTGTCAACATGAGCTTCCAACTTCATAGAAGGGAAGACGGTTGGGAAGGTTTTATGGACCAGGCCTGGAGGTGGTGCCAACACCTTCACTCACGTAGCAATGGCTGGGACTCAACTGGTCTCACCCACCTACAAGGGAGTTCAGGAAAGACAGGCTGACTGCCCAGGAAGAAGAGGAAACAGGTGTTGTAATTAGCTAGCAATCTCTGCTAAGGCAGAGTTTTGGGGTAACTTTTTATTTTGATATAATGTCAAACTTAGAATTTGCAAAGATAGTGTAAGGGACTCACATGTATTAATACCTTTTACCCAGATTTACCAATTTTTCACATTTTGCCCGATTTGCTTCTGTGTGTATGCATTTTTGTATGTATATGCTATACACACACACACACACACACACATTTTCTGAACCATTTGAAATAAGTTCAAGACGTTGTTTCCCTTTATCCCTAAATACTTTGTGTGTATTTCCTAAGGACAAAGGCATTGTCTTACACAGCAGGTTTCCCAGCCTCTCTGTGCTTCGTTTCCCTCATCTATGAAATGGGGATGATGGTATTACTGGTCTCAGAGAATTGTGAAGGACATTCAGAGTGAGAGCTGGGGACCTGGGAGTGGTAGTGATTAGCGTGGCTGTTGGGATCATTCCGCCCCTTTCAGGTATCTGTGATGGAGATGCAGCCAACGACCTCACCCTGAAGGATGGCTCTGTGGTGGGCAGGGCCGAGGACCCTTCTCCTTTTCTGGAAAGCTGGCAAGTGCCCAGCTCCCTGACCTCAGTGGGCCAGACCCGCTTCCGCCCAGACAGCTGCGCCATGGCTGACTGCTCGCCCTGCCTTCGCATGGTGTCCAACCGCACCTTCAGCGCCTGCCACCACTTTGTACGTGCCAACAGGGTCTGGTGTTGGGGGGACCTCCCAGGCTGGCTGGGGATGGTTGCACTTACCTGCAGAGGCCTGTTGTTCCCCCTGGGCAGGGCTGGGAGGAGCTGGGTCCTAGGACGGGGGGCGTCAGAGTAGACAACACTGTCTGATGCATGTGCCCAGGTCTCGCCGGAGTCATTCTGTGAGCTGTGGATCCGAGACACCAAGTACGTGCAGCAGCCCTGTGTGGCCCTGACTGTGTACGTGGCCATGTGCCACAAGTTCCACGTGTGCATAGAGTGGCGGCGCTCTGACTACTGCCGTGAGTTGAGGAGACGGGGGTCTCCTACATCGTGACGTTGTTCCCGTTCCCTGTAAGAGCGGGAAAAGGCTCCTGGACCCAAGTCCAAGTCAATGCTTTTCCAGACTTAATCATTCATTCATTTATATTAATACATTTGTAAATATTTTATATGTTTATATTTATACTTTTATATATAAAAGATAAACATTTTAATTAATGAACAATTTTATCTTATTATAATTTATATTAATACATTAATACATAATAATTTTATTTTTATTTATTATTGAATTTCTTTGAGTTTCTTCTCTGTAAAATGGGGCAGTAATGATAGTTCCCTCCTAGAGTTGTTTTGAAGATGATAGGAAATGACATGTGCCGAGTGCCTCACACATGCGGGATACATGGTCACCGTCCAGTAAATATTAGTTCCCTTCACTTAATTATTGCTCCTCTTTCTCTTCTTTTGGTCTCTCTCTTCCTTTCTTGAGGATGGAAATGAGGTCCACCTCCTCCTCGCCCTCACTGGGTGCATGGGTTAGGGCCTGGGCTGGAGTCGTTTGCTTTACAAATGTGAACATATCAGAAAGGCTGGGAACAGCTCACAGGAAGATCACATCTACAGTGTGACAGGTGTTTTTCAAACTGTGGATCCTGACTCAGGCTATGAAATCAATTTTGGGGGTTGGCACCAGTATTTTAAAAAATGCAATAGAATAGAATAAAAAATCCCAGTGTGTATTGCACATAGAAAGTTTAAGTATTATTTCCTGAAAGAGCTTTTTTTCTTTCAATATATCAGTGATTTTCAATCCTGAATACCCTTTGAAATCACCCAGGGAACTTCAAAAAGTATTAATGCTTGCGCCCTATAATCAGAGATTCAACTGGTTTGGAGCAGGGTCCCAGCAACAGTATTTCAAAAGCTTTCAAGGGATTCTTTTGCAGTCAGGTTTGAGGACCACTGTTCTACATGCTTGTGTGTATTGGGCCACAGTGTAAAATTTACTTTTGTAATCAAGAAAGTTTGAAAACAGTGATCCAGAGGAAGGTGTCAGCAAACTTTTTCTGGAAAGGGCCAGATAGTAAGTATTTGAGGCTTTGTGTGCCGTATGGTCTCAGTCGCAACTACTCAACTCTACCCTTTTAGTACAAAAACAGCCGCAGACAATATATAAATGAATAGACATGGCTGTGTTCCAATAAAACTTTATTTGGTGTTGGTGATACTCTGAGCCCCCTCCTCACCCCTTCCTGCTCTTTCAGCCCTCAGTGGGGAGACTTGCTGGGGTCTGAGCTAGGCCTGGTGCTGCTGTGCCCCTGCAGCCTTCCTGTGCTCCAGTGACTCCACATACCAGGCATGTGTGGCAGCCTGTGAGCCCCCTGAGACGTGCCAGGATGGGATGCTGGGCCCACTGGACCCAAAGCAGTGCCAGGTGCTGGGTGAGGGCTGCGTCTGCTCTGAGGGCACCATCTTGCACCGGCGCCACTCTGCTCTCTGCATCCCTGAGGACAAGTGTGGTAGGTTCCTCCCTGCCCCCTGTCCAGGTGGGGCCTTCCAAAGCTGGCCTCACCTAGGGTCTCTTCTGCCTCTCTGCTGCCCATGGCTGAGCCCATCTGTGTCCCTCCAAGTCTGCTTGAGGGGAGGGTTCAGTATCCCAGGGAGGGTCTAGCCTGGGACAGGCTGGTCTCCCCCGCTTCCTCAGTCCCCTGCACCTTGCCATGCACCTGCTGCAGCCTGCACCGACAGCACAGGGGTACCTCGGGCTCTTGGGGAGACCTGGAACAGCTCCCTCAGTGGCTGCTGCCAGCACCAGTGCCAAGCCCCAGACACCATCATCCCATTGGACCTGGGCTGCCCAGGCCCCCGCCCTGAGAGCTGCCCACGCTTCGGGGAGGTGGCCCTGCTCCTGCCCACTGAGGACCCCTGCTGCCTGGGAACTGTCTGCGGTGAGTACCACCTCCACTTCCCTGGGCCTCAACTGTAAGACAGTTAAAAGGCTCCGGTCCTGCCCACCAACCCTGATGGACACCACAAGGCCTGGGAAAATTAGAGCATCTTGTGGGGGTAAGCTGGGGGGAAGGGAGCGCTTCCCCGGGGGACAGGCGCGGAGGCTTCTGAGTCAATGTGGGGTGGTGCTCTGGGGCCACGCAGCCTGGCTGACTCCTCCCCCACCATCTGTAGCCTGTGACCTCAGGCAAATCATTTAACACCCTCTGTGCCTTAGTTGGCTCTCCTGTGATGTAAGGCTGATAATAGTGCCCACTTCTGGGGTTTTTATGGGAACTTCGTAAGTTAACACTGGTTTAGAACAGCAGCTGGCACATGGCCCATCTGGGTGAGTGTTAGCTCTTGTTGCTCTTCAGTCCCAATCTTGGACCCCTATGTGACCCTAAAAGCCCCTTCCAGGGGTGTGGGTCCTTGGAACTAGGAAGAGTAGTGGGGACCAGGTGTCTAGGACATGGGCAGTGCTGGAGCACAGCGAGGACATCCTGGCCTCCAGGTGACAGGCCCTGTGGCCCCTGGGCCAGTGTGCAACCAGACTCTGTGTGAGGGCCTCACCCCCACCTGCCAGCCAGGCCACCGCCTCCTCACCCACTTCCAGGAGGACTCCTGCTGCCCCAGCTACAGCTGCGGTAAGAGAAGGCGGGAGATGGCCCGGGGGGTGGGGGGAAGGACAGTGCTGGGGGCCAGGTTCTGGCTGGAGATTAGGGCAGAGCCAGGGCAAGGGCCCAGGCTTGGCCAGGCAGGTTCTGCCCCTGGTGCCTAGATTCTATCTTTTCCCCAGAGTGTGACCCAGATCTGTGTGAGGCAGAGCTGGTCCCCAGCTGCCGCCAGGACCAGACCCTGATTGCAGGCCGCCTCGGGGACTCCTGCTGCACCTCCTACTTCTGCGGTGGGTAGACACCAACAGCTGGATTGCAGTTGGCCCCATCCTCACCCCTGCTTTCTTGGGTGACTGAGAGGAAAGCCTGGGGTCTTTAGGTGGGGTAGCATAGGGAGAAGGAAGAGCTCACTATCCAGGAAGTAGTGTAGGAGGAAGAGGAAACCAACTCCTCATCCCCCTCTAGATTACTGAGCATGAGGAAACTGGTGCCTGTTCAGTGTAAGACTTTGAGTGGACATGAGGAAGAACTTCCAGGTTCTGATTCTAGGACGGGTCACGTAGACCATAAAATGCTATTAGTTTAGCTCCTGCCATACCTGGGTTATTGAGGTGTGCTCCCAGCAACCTGCTCTGTACCAAGCCCCCATGAGGGGGACTGCTGTGACAGCATTGGCTCTTTCCCCCTCAGCCTGTGGCGACTGTCCAGATCCCATCCCTGAGTGTCAGGAAGGGGAGGTGCTCACCGCGCGCAGGAACACCACGGAGCTCTGCTGCCCTCTGTACCAGTGTGGTGAGTCTTGTTGGGCACATGGTGGGCCACAGCGGGAAGGGGCTCTAGGACCTTTCCATGCCTACTGGGCCCCTTCACAAAGTCCTCACCCCCAGGACCTATGGGAGTTGAACAGGGAGCAGCAGGGAGCTCCCAGGTGGTGAGCTCTTAAGGGCGGAGCAGCTGAAGCCATGATGAATGCAGGCCCTACCCAAAAAAGCTGGGCCAGGCTATAGGAGCTGGATGGTGGGGAGTCTAGACTCCCTCCGTGGAGGCCCCCAAAGGCTAGAGGGAGGCTTGGGTTGAAGGGAAAATGCTTATGTGCCTCCAATACCCCCAGCATTGATACAAAGTCCTCATTCTCAAGGTCAGGATCCCTTTCGCCACTGTGTTGCCATACTACCTGCTCATGGAGGCTGTGTCCCAGAAGGCCCTGTGTTTCAAAGCTTCTGAAGCTCTTTTATTTTGCAGTGATAAATAAAGGCCTGGATTGAGTGGATTGAGCACAAGCATAGAGTCAGTCAGCCCCAGTTCTGCCGTTTACTAGATGTGTGACCCAGGGCAGCTCACTAACTCTCTGAGCCAAGGTTGCTCATTTGTAAAATGGTGATAATAGTGTCCACTTTGAGGGACTATTGTGGAGATTAGAGATAATTTATGTGAAGTCCCTGATGGTTCTTGGTGTGTGGTAGGTGCTCAGAAACAGAGGCTATTGATGGTATCACCTTCTCCCTGTCTTCAGCATACTTTTATTATTACAGAAGCACTATATGCGCCTTGTAAAAAGTACAAGTAAAGCAGAAAATGAAATGCAAGAAAATGAAAATACTGTCTTTCTACCTGCTAGATAGTGCACTGTCAGTGCTTTAGTACATCCTTTCAGATACTCTCTATGCCTGTATGTGGCTGTGCTTTATCAAAATGAAGTCCTACTAAACATGCTTTTTTAAACTGGCAGTTTTCAGTTAACAGTCTTTACCTTTCCATGTTAATAAGTTTTCAGCTTATATCATACCCAGTCCATGTTTCTTCTTGTTTGTCCTATCCAGGATGCAACCCAGGACCACATGCTATAATTATTAATATGTGTCTTAAGTCTCTCTTAACCTAGCACAGGTCCCTTTTTCTGTATGATACCACAATGCAGAGTTTGGGCTGTGGTCCTGCAGAAATAAAACCTTTTGGATTTATCCAGGTGCTTCCTCTGGGAGCTGCTTACCTTGTTCCATTATCCTCTGTGCTTCCTATAAACTGAAAGTTAGATCTAAGGCTTGGTGGATTCAAGTTACAATTTTTTGGCCAGACAGTGCATGAGCTTCTAGTACATCACTTCAGGAGGCACAAGCTATCGCACTAAGCCACTGTAACTGATGTTGACATTGGCCCAGGTTAGGGTGGGGACCACTGAGCCCTCCATCCTATCCTACATTTACATTTTTCCTCTTTTAACCGGAAACTAACCCATTACTTTGACACTGTGCAAATGTCCTCTCCCTCTCCCTCATAACTTATTTTATTTTATTTTATTTTTGAGACAGGGTCTTGCTCTGTTACCCAGGCTAGAGTGCAGTGGTGTCGTCATGGCTCACTGTAATCTCCAACTCCTGGGCTCAAGCGATCCTCCGGCCTCAGCCTCCCAAAGTGCTAGGATTATAGGTGTGAACTACTGTGCCCAGCCTCCTCATAACTTTTGAAACTCCACTTGATAATTCTTGCTTGTGCCAATAATTTTATTCAATAATTGAATAAGTCTTACAGATTTCAGACCCTCACCTTCAGTGCGGACCCTTGCCCCTCCCCGCCCCACCAAAATGTTGCACTCAGGGAGCTCCGTCGCCCCTTGCCTTGGTCTCACAATACATGAGAATGCTGAGGAGTCCCAAACTGAGAGAAATGAGCCCCAAGACTAGGAGAAAGGAGGCATGAGCCCTAAAGGAGAGTGTAGTATCAGTGGCAGCGGGGCAGGCTCGGGTGGGCCCCAAATGGATGAAGTTTCCACAGGCGGTGGGACAAGTTGTGTTCTGTGGAGGGAAACATTCCCCATCAGTGCCCCCTACCCTGGTCACTGGCTCTCCTGTGACTACCACTCTTAGGGTGACACAGACTCCAGGGGAGAGAGGCCCAGCTTAGAGAGTTTGAGGTTCTGACATTGTCATGTCACCAGTGCCTTACAGGCGCAGCACCAGGACCTCCTGAAGGAGCCCCATGGGGAGACGGGGCGCCCAGACTCTTCCCCGGGGCTCCAGTCCCACAAGGTGCCTGAGGACAGTGGGGGGACCTAGAGAGGAGCTGGGAGGCATCCCCTCCGTAGCCAGAGTTGCGTTTCTGAGGACTCGCACCCCAGGGTGTCTGTGGCTGACGTGTTGCCCGCCTGCCCTCCCCCACAGTGTGTGAGAGCTTCCGTTGCCCCCAAGTACAGTGTGGCCTGGGCACTGCCCTGGTGGAGGTGTGGAGCCCAGACCGCTGCTGCCCCTACAAGTCCTGCGGTAAGTCCCTGGTCAGGACACCCTCCCCGCAGGGCCCCGCTGAGGAGGGGGTGGGGGCGCTAGAGGGAAGCCACCAGAGTCGCCCTCCCCATCCTGCATCTGCTCTCCATGCGGAGCTTTCCTACATCCTTCTCTGTCCAGGAGAAAAGGAGAAAAGCAAGTTCCCCATTCCCGAAAGATTTTCTATCTTAAAAAGCCTTTATGGCAACTGCCTGATAGTACACATAATTTTTGTTAAAAATTCACATCCTTTTGAGAAGCAGGTGGGCGTGTCAAGATCCATCATGAAAACCAGTGAGCTTTATATGAAAATGTTATTTAAAAAAGAGGCGAGAAGCTCTGTTTTGCGTCTGGATATTTTGCTTGTCTTTTTCCCAGTCCTCACTAGAATATAAAGCTCATGAGGGCGGATTTTAGTCTATTATATTCATTGCTTCGTCCCCAGAGCACAGAAAAAAAGCTCTGCATGTAGTAGGTGCTTAATACCATTTGTTGCATGGATGAGTGACGCAACAGAGTGTCCACAGCCGCACCGACCCAGTGCTCTCAGGCCTTGATGGAGCTGGAGCGCGCGTGTCCCTTAAGTTGCTGGCAGTGCTCAGCAGTCAGCCCGCTCACATCTTGGACCTGCTCACAGGCAAAGGCTAGGAGTAGCAAAGTCGAGCTTGCTGGGACGCATATTTGGGAAATGCAGATGGTCTCAAGTTCCGCCCTCGCCATGTTTATTCCTGGAGAGGCCCCACCTCTGCTCTAGAATGGGCTCTGGACCAGGGGGAGACGGATAAATCCAGGTGACAAAAGGAGACCTGTCATGGGTCTGTCTGCCTGTCTGTCCTTGCTCCACACTCGGTGGGGAGCTTGGCGTTCAGGACCCATCACTGCCCACCTGCCCAGCCAGAGGAGACGCAGACTGCCCTGCCAGGGATGGAGGGAGGCTGGGATTGTGGCCTCTTCCTCCTCTCCCCCTGGGCTGGGGCTGGAGCTGGCTCTGTGCCAGAGGAGGGGCTACACCCACAGTAAAGGGTCTGGGGGGCCCAAGGGACTTCTACCTGGGCGTCCCTGGTGAGTTGGGACCTGGCCCCTTGTGTTTTTCAGAGTGTGACTGTGACACAATCCCAGTGCCCCGGTGCCATCTGGTATGGAGACCCTGCTCCTCCCACCCTCCCTGGTCTGCCCCCCCTTTCCTTTCTTCTCTATCCCTCCCCTGGAGACCCTACTCCTTTAACCCAGAACAAGGAGCCCTGGGTTGCAAGTCAGTGTTCTTGTCCCAAGCTCTGCCACTGGCTTTCTGGGCACAGTGCCTTCCTTCGTAAAGTGGGCACGATTGTGCTTTGGCAAGTGGGAAGAATTAAGTTCAACAATGATGGTGATGGGATAATGTGATGATGGTGGTGGGGATGGTGGGGATGGTGAGGGTGATGGTGGTGGTGAAGAAGATGATGGTGATGATGAGGATGATAATCATGACAGCACCTGATGTTTATTGAGAGCTCACTATATGACAGGAACTTTCCTAGGCCTCCCATGTGTATTATCATATTAATTCTCATGACAACCCTGTGAGGTTGATTCTGTGATTATCTTAGTTGTATAAACAAGGAAGCTAAGGTCAAGGTCATGAAGCTAGTAAATCACATAGCCAGGGTGGGAGTCCAGGAAATCTGACTCCAGAGACATGCCCTTAACCACCGAGTGGACATACTTTAAGAAATGTGAAGTTATGTTTATCGCCATTTTCTGGATTATGTGTACCCTCCCACCCCAACACACCACATTTCCTCTCGTTCTGTCCCCATCCCAGCTGTCCTGTTCTCCCTGAAACTAGGGAAGAAAGAAGGGGAGTAGTGTGGGCCCCACGGGGCTCTGGGCTGGGGACAGCACAGCAGGGAGGCCCAGGGGCCACCCTGGCACGGGGCTTCTAGGCTGCCGAGGGACCCCAAGCCTGCCAGCCCCCTCCCTGCCCACTACAGAGAGGGACGGACGTGGAGAGGGGCCCGGTGTCAGGCTGCTCCTGAGGGTGGGGCCAGGCCCCCACCTAGGGGTGCTGACTGCCTCTGCCCCCCCAGTGGGAGAAGTCCCAGTTGGACGAGGAGTTCCTGCACAGCGTGGAGAACGTGTGTGGCTGTGCCAAGTACGAGTGTGGTGAGTGGGGAAAGGCCGCAGGGCAGGGCCAGGGCCAGGCCAGGGTGGGCAAGAGTAGCCAGACCCTGGACGACCTTTGCCACCCTGTATGCCCATCCAGTGAAGGCCCCTGTGTGTCTGAGCCGCGAGCTGGGGGTGATGCAGCCAGGCCAGACGGTCGTGGAGCTCTCGGCAGATGGCGTGTGCCACACTGCCCGCTGCACCGACGTGCTCGACCCTCTCACCAGCTTCTACCAGATCAACACCACCTCTGTGCTGTGCGACGTCCGCTGTGAGGCGGTAGGGTGCAGCGCAGGGGGTGGGGGTGGGGGTGGGGGCACGAGGGAGGCCTGGCAGACCCTAAGTGCTCCAGGAGTCCGAGGGGCCCCAGACAAGTCTGGAGAGTGGGCATCAGATGGGCCTTCAGAGACCTCTAGGTTGGGAGAGGTCAGGAGGGGAACAGCAAGAGCAAAGAGAACACATTTAAGTCCTGACAAGGGTGGGTACTGACAGAGAGAACACACATTTATTAAACACCTACTGAATGCCTGGCATATGCCCTATCGTTTTGGTTAGTGTTGCTACCATTTGCTGAGTGCTTCTACATGCCCAGTACCTAGGACAGTGACTGGCTTCTAGTAAAGGCTAAATAAATAATAGTTGAATAAAAGAGGTTAGAATTATTCCCATTTTTCAGATAAG
Source organism: Daubentonia madagascariensis (assembly GCA_023783475.1). Classification (NCBI taxonomy): domain Eukaryota; kingdom Metazoa; phylum Chordata; class Mammalia; order Primates; family Daubentoniidae; genus Daubentonia; species Daubentonia madagascariensis. Next base: position 22,607,235 of record JAKFHU010001990.1, on the reverse strand, counting down.
AAAACTGAGGTTTAGGGAGATTCTTTCATTTGTCAAAAGTTGCACAGGAACTGAGCCTCAGGTTGAGGTCTGTTTGGAACCAAAACTGGTCCCTTACTTACCAGAAGCTCTGCCTCTGGAAGTGGGGAAAGGCTTTGTCCACTGGGGCTATGAGGACCTGGCAGTAAGCGAGGCTTAGGGTAGATGTAAGGACAATCTGCCTGCCTGAGACAGAAAGAGTCTCAGAATTCCTCTTCCTGAGCATGCGCAGAGGGCCCTTTCAGGCCCTGGGCTCCCTCGGACGTAAGCAGTGGGAGAGCCAGAGGGTGGAGGTGGCACTTGGCTGAGGCCTGTCCCGTCCTGCCCTGGCCTACAGAACCAGGAGTACGAGCACCCGCGGGACCTGGCGGCCTGCTGCGGCTCCTGCAGGAACGTGTCCTGCCTCTTTACCTTCCCCAATGGCACCACCTCCCTGTTCTTGGTAAGCAGCCCCCTCACTGGCCACCTGGGAAGGTGTCCCAGAAGGAGACACTAGGACCAGGGCCGTCTCGGGCTGTCAGGACAGGGCTGGGTACAAACAGGGTCCTGGATGGTGCCAGGTCTTGGGCTGCACCTGCCCTTGGAGCTGTGCCCTATTGGTTCGCTCAGGCCATCAATCCAGCCACAAGCCCCCATTGCCCACCTCTGTGCCCTCCAGCCTGGGGCGTCCTGGATTGCGGACTGCACCCGCCACCACTGCAGCAGCACTCCACTGGGCGTCGTGCTCGTCCGCTCGCCCATCAGCTGCCCACCGCTCAATGAAACTGAGTGTGCCAAGGTCAGTGCCTGCTCCTCCGGCAGCAAGCTGTAGGCCAGGCTTAGGTGGTGGTGGGGGCACAGGTGGGGTCCTGTGAGCAGGGGAGTGGGAGGAGGGGCTCCCTGGAGCCTGTGCCAGCATTGCCACCCCAAATCCACGTCTCTCTCCACGTGTTTCTTTTTGCTCTGACCACATCACACCCTCATCCTCACATATCACATGACCACACACAGATGCACATAAAGATATACTGTCATATGTTCTAGGCACATTCATATAGACACCAACACAGGCCATCAGCCACTTACACACCAGGAACATTAACACACTCAGCACACCAATGCACACACCACACATCATCACACCCCAAAGTACGCACATAGGGACACTCTGTGTGCACACGCACCATGCAGACGCACAGTCCTGTGATGGGCTGGCGGGTGTCCAGCACTAGCGTGGACAGCTGTCAGTAAGGACCTACCTCAAGGAAAAGGATTTTCTGGAGGGTTTGGGGTTATTGTTGAATTATTAAAGTTCCTTGGATTAATATTGGACATTGGAAGATATTTCTCTTCCCTAGAAAACAGATACACACACTTACAAATGCAAAATCACACATATACACACACATTCTCACATATATGTTCACAAAATCACACACGTGAACTGAGACCCTTTCTCTCTCTCTCTGTCTCTCTCTCTCTCTCTCTCTCACACACACACACACACACACACACGTACAAATAACTCTCCTATACATTGTTTTATCCATTTCACTATAGAGGAGAAGGGCTGTAAGAGATAATTGCCCCCATTTTAGAGATGGGAAAACTAATCCCAGAGGAAAGGGGTGGCTTATCCAGGGCTGAGATAGAGCCCAGGCCACTGACCAAGTGGGTGACCCTGTACCCCTCTCCTCCCTGACCCTCTGTGTGGAGAAGCACAATGGTGGGGAAGGCAGCAGGGGGGCATGAGGGGAGCTGCTGCGGGAAAGGCAGGACCCAGGCTTTGGCCTTGCTGGGGACACAGGTAGCCTTAGTACTAGCTGTCCCCACCAGTCAGGTTAGCCCCTCTGGCTCTCCCGTGGCCTGCCCAGGGGCCCGTTCTTCCTGATGAGCAGAAGGGCCACAGCTCCTGTCCTGGGGCACCATGGGGGGAGAAGAGTCAAGATTCTTGACTCATTTTGCCTATTTCTGGGATCTTGGCTCCTGGCTGGGAACAAGGTCTCCCTATTCACCTCTCCCTCCTCTCTCTCTAGGTCGGGGGCTCCGTGGTACCTTCCTTGGAAGGATGCTGCAGGACGTGTGAGTGAGCATGGTGAAGGCCCAGGGGTGAGGGGTTCTGGTGGGGGGACAGGGTGTCATGTGAGAGGACAGAGGGCCAGGTTCCTGGCACCTACAATGGTAGCTCTTCAGGGGTGAGTAGATGACAGGATAACCCCCTGCCACAGGGCTCGTGGCGCTGGCACAAATATGCAGAGGGCTAGAGTCCATGTTCATGTCTTTGACCCAAGACATGGCCTCTGCTTCTTGTTGAAGACAGGGGACATGGGGACATTGCATTTAGGAGATCAGTAGCTCACCAGTCACTCTACCTCCTCCCGCCCCTGCTCAAGCCCCAGCCCAGGTGCCCGCCACATGAATTCTCCCTTGTGGTCAGGAGCCCTGGTCTTGAAGGTGCCTCCTGGGTGGGATTCAGGTTCCTGACAGAGTCTGAGTGACAGCTCTGTGCACTTGTCCTTACAGCTGGCTCCTGGACCCCTGGCCACCCAGAACCTGCAGTCCCCAGTCACGTACACATGCATGTCCCAATCAGCCTCCCCGAGGGCACTCAGACCCCATCCTCAGAGGGCTTTAGAATTTGGGGCCCTTTTATGTCCACAGCACATACAAGGAAGCTGGGCTCAGGGACTCATTGGCTGATCCCTGACCCACAATCTCATGTTCCCTGAATGTCCCATGTGCTCCCATGTGACCTGTGCCCTGTATCCCTCTCCCCAGGTTCCCCAGGGACCCTGTTTCCTGTGGTCCCCGTTAGCCCTGTCTCTCCTCCATGGGTTAGTGTCCACTGCCACCCAGGTACTCCTCCCAGAAGCCCACTGGACTGGAGGCAGGCAGCGGCATTGCTATGTCCAACAATGTCTCCCTGCTGGGTGACCCTAAGCTCTGGGGGTGGGGGATGGGGAAGGCACTGCTCCCTGCCCCCAGCAAAGGCCATTCAGCCCACAGTGCACGCTGGGTGGTGAGCCGCATCCCCTGGGCTTGCATGGGAATGCTTCAGCAGTGCTCGCTCACCTGGCACCCACCAATGCCACCACTTTGCTCCCGCTGGTCACTCAGCCAGTCTCAGTCCAGAAACCAGAGGGCCATGGGCAGGACAGCCCTCAGTTCTTCTGCCTCCTGGAGTAGAGAGGGAGGACAGGGTGGACTTAGCTCTGGCCAGGAGCCATCTAGCCAGTGTGGTAGGAAACCTCTGCGGTGAGGCCCAGAGGCCAGAAGATAGGATTCCACCCCATTTCTGGCGGGCTCCCTCGGGTTACAGAGTGAGTCCATGCATCCGGCAAATATTTATTGAGCACCAACTATGTGCCAGGCACTGTTTTAGGCACTGCAGAGCCACGTGGAGCTGATATTTAATGGGAGAGACAGAATAACAAGTAAAATATGTAATAGGATAGATGCATTGAATTTTGTGGGGCCTGTAGCTTATACAATTTGGGTGGCTTCATTAAGAAAAATAACACAAAATTACGAATCCACGTGGAGCTGTGAAAAGGAATGTTTGTTTAGAATGAGAAAAGAACGCACAACAAATGGTGGAAGGGGCCGTGCAAAAGGAAGCCCTAAAGCTTATGCTTCAACAGCGTAATTACGAATGTGTCTCTGATAGGACGGTGATTGTGCCTGCACAGATACAAGGTGAGGTAGGGCTGGCTGGGGGAGGCAGTGGCAATGTCAAGAAGGGGGATCAGGAAGGAGCTGGGGGAGGAGGTACTGGAGCACGTTGCTAAAGGGGGTGAGGTCGTGAACGAGCCATGCGACTGGCTGATGGGCCGTCTGTGAGAGGTGTGGTCCAGGCAGGGGAAAGCCCACGCTCATCAGTTTCCACCCCTGTAACAGCTCTGTGAGGGGGAGAATGAACCCTGGCGCCGTTCGATAGATATGGAAACGGAGAAAACCTGCTGTGTGAAGCATCCTACTAGTGACTGGGGTTTCCGTTTATTCAGGGAAATTGCAGCATCTTAACGCTAGGAACCCTCTCAGAGTAGTAAAACCAAAGCTCAGACAGAGACAAAGACACACCCAGGGTTGCCATCAAGGGTTAGAGACAGGCGTTGGGTCTGGGGTGGTGAGGTAGCCTACCCCTGTCCCCAGGTGCTCCTTGCCCCTAGCACAGGGTCTTCAAAGGGGCCCTGCCGCCTCCCAGGCACCTAGCTTCCTGTCACCTTGGCTCACATTGCTGTCTTTGCCTTCCCTGACTCGCCTCCTTCCTGGGCATTGGGTTAAAGGGCTCCCCTTATGGAGAGGGACACTAATGCATAGGCGCTGATGCTGGACGAGGGACCCTCAAGCATGACACTAACTGCCCCATACTGGCCTATCCTGCTGCTCCCGGGGAGCCTGTCTTGGTCACAGCTCCTTCACCCACCCCGTCCCCCCAGGTAAGGAGGATGGGCGCTCCTGCAAGAAGGTGACCATCCGCATGACCATCCGCAAGAATGACTGCAGGAGCAACATACCGGTGTGTAGTGCCCACAGGGTGGTGGGGGTCAGAGAGGGGCATGGAGGGGGTTTGGGGGGGCTTGGAACTCCACAGGCTGCCTCACTGGCCTGCCCGTTCCAGGTGAACCTAGTGTCCTGCGATGGGAGGTGCCCATCCGCCAGCATCTACAACTACAACATCAATACCTACGCCCGCTTCTGCAAGTGCTGCCGTGAGGTGGGCCTGCAGCGGCGCTCCGTACAGCTCTTCTGTGCCACCAACGCCACCTGGGTGCCATACACAGTGCAGGAGCCCACTGACTGCGCCTGTCAGTGGTCCTGAGGCCTGGAGGCCAGGGCTGGCTGGACCACCTCTGCCACCCCCACTTTCTGCTTCCAGCTGGCCAATTGTGGATGGGGTGGGGAAATTAAAGGTAGTAGAAAGCTGGTACATGCTGAGCACAGAATGGTGGACAGAGGCCCCAGGAGTGACCAGAAAGTGCCACACCAGCCCATCCTGGCTCCGTGGGCTCACCCTCTTCCACACATGGAAAAGTACCACAGCTGAGGACTGAGGGAACTCAAAAATGTCCCTGACTTGAGGTCAGGAATGGGCCTTAGGTCCATGGGCAGCAGCCCCTAGACATCTGTGACTCTGGCCACAGTTCTTTGGTGGAGGGGGTGAGAGCTTTCATGAGAAGCCAAAGCTGGACCCAAGACCAAGTGCAGGAGCAGGATGTAGTAGCCCATTCTCTTGGCCCTTTTGACTATAGAAGAAACTCAGACACAGGAAAGGAAAGAGGGTTTTAATAGTAATATTCAGGCCAGCATAGAGCTGCCCAGAAAGACTTCCCAAAAGCAAAGATGATCCAGGTCTTCTGACCGAGATCTGTGGGGTCAGAGTGGCTCAGTGACCTTCAAGTCCCCTGTAGCCCCAAGAGGGATGCACTGGTGCCCTGGTATTGACATTGCAATTCAGGAAAGGATTCCAAACAGCAGGCTCAAGCCTGTACCTGGCCCCAAGATGACTTTCCTGGCAGGTGGGCTGGCCTTGTGAGGTGGTGGTGGGAGGGAATAGGTCCAGCACTACTCATTTAAGGTGTTGGTGGACAGCCCCCGACTCCAAGGGCCCTAAGTTGTTGAATGGGTCCTTTCAGCTTGCAAGGGCAGCACCTGGCTTTATGTGTTTTTTCTCCAAGGACATAGCACACCCAGGCTCTGGAAGGGCCTAAGTGTGGATTTTGTGGCTCAGCCAGTTTCAGCCTCTGTGTTCTGTGCAACTATTTAGTGGGGGAGCTTCTGTTGGTGGAAAATGAAGCCACAGCATCCCTGAGCATCTGTCAGAGCCTTGTCTCTGAGCCAGAGTGTCCTCCCTAAAGCAGGACCAGAGCCCCCTCGACACCCCCTGTGCAGGTCTCCTACCCCTCATGCCACTTTGCGTTGCTGGGTCCAAAGGGCATGAACATAAGGCTGTTCGGGCCCCAGCACTGCCCTGTGTGGCTGCCCTGGAGCCCTTTGGGGTGAGGGAGCCATGTCAGGATGGTCTCTAGCTGTTTCCAAGCCTCTTTGTTCTTGTATCTGTGTTCTGTTTATGTATCAATAAACCATGAGAAGACTTCAGGCCTCTGAGCATTTCTGAGGGTGCTGGGTTTGCTTTGAACCTAAAGGAGTGTCAGCTGTGAAGAGAAGACCTTATTTTATGGCCCTGGAGTTCAGCCCCACTTCTGCCCCACCTGTGCCCAGTACTGTGTCCCACTCAGTGCAGGCCCTCAGTGGGTGCCTGTCTGCTGGGTGGATTTGAACAGATTGGAGACTGGCTTCTAGAGGAAAGGGGTGGGGAGAAGGAAGACACTGGGAGCTGGGAGCTGGGAGCTGGCACTCGGGCGAGGGGACTGAGGACTGATCCTGACTGTGTGGTGCCAGGGACAGATGCCTCTCACACAGAGTGTGGATGCGGCAGACCCTGAGAGTAGGTTTCATCTTGGCCTCTCAAAATTTCTATATTTATTTCCTTGTTGTTCTCCCAAAGGGCTCAGTAAGTTTTTGCAGCCATATTGGCTGTGCTAGGATTAGGGAGAATCCAGGGATGGGTCCCTAGTGACACTTCAACTGTAAAGGAACATTGGCACACCTAAGGAGCAAGCGGGAGGGCGCTTTCCTGGGTTGTCCCATGTGGGAAGGAGGAGGACAAGGGAGCTGGAGAAGCACCCCTCAATAACAGGGGGAACTCCTAGGGGTCAGTGCTTAGGGTAGAAGAGCTTCACCCTGCTGCCTGGAGTGGGTAGAACATCCCTTTTTGAGCTAACACTTGAAAGGTTGGACTTTATTTCACAAGTAAGTTTCTCTTCTCATGGTACATCTGTCTGCTAACATGGACCTTGGGACTTTTCCTAATGAAAAAAGAACTTTACAGCCTCTTAAGCAGTACATTTCTAAATAAGCAATAGATCAAAGAAGAAATCAGAATGGAAATTAAGCAACATTTTGATCTGTATGATTATGAAATTATGATACATCAAATCTGTGAGATGCAGTTAAAGCAGTACATAGAGGAACATTTATAGCCTTAAAATGCGTATTTTGTACTTCTTAATTTCTCATCATTACAGGCAGAGATGGGGTGTGACAGAGCTTCCAGACTTCTCCATTATTGATGATGATTGATGGCTTGCAGTCAGCATTTCCTCAGTTCCAACATATTCCCTAAATCAGTAGTTTTCAGAGTTTCAAACCCTGAGCTCAACAGAACATTACTTTAAACATACTTTTAAAGAGAATTGGTATAAAATCCTGGTTTTATTACACAGCAAGATATTTAGATTAAAACATAAAGCCATTGCTGGAATCCCAGTGTCCCTGGCTGTTCATCCCTCACCTTACCCAACTCCCATCTGTTTATGTCCAGGTATGAGAAAGCAGCTTTTGAACAGAGCCACTGCTAGTCAGCTTCTGTGTGGACAGGGGCAGAAGGCATCAGATCAAGTCAGCCAGCCTTGGCCTAACTGTCTTTCTGCAGTCTTAGTTTGGAAGGGTGGCTCAGGCTTTCAGACGCCTGTTCCCCACATCCAACCTGTTACTGGTGACCCAGCCTTCATAGCCTTGCCCTCCTTGGCTCCAGTTGGCAGGAGTTCTCAGCCCTCCTGCTCCACCCCCACCATATACTCACAGGTGGCCATAGCTTCTGATGATCCTACCCTATTGCTAGAATCATAGTGTGCCTACCTGGCTGTTTACCCACTCCTTGCCTCCACTCTCACCAGGGCACCCCCTCCTGCCTGCTCCTACAGGAAGCCAACCTCCCACTCCAAATTTTCGAGTCCCATTCTCTTAGCTCTCTCCTGGGGAAACCAACTCTTTTAGGCTAAGATACTTTAGTGAAAGATTAACAAGAGGCAAATCACCAACCCTGCTCTTCACTGCAGAGGGTGAGAACTGTGAACCTTGATCAGTGTTGCCCAATTGTGCTCCAAAAAGCCAATACCAGCAATCTTGATATGAGCATTCATAGATACAATTTGGAGATGTTGATTTAGATTAAAAATACATATATCCTTCAACTAAGTTGTCTTATTTCTAGGCAGCTATGGTAGGCTGAATAATGGCCCTCCAAAGACATATACATCCTAATCCCTGGAACTTGTATTTGTATTACCTTACTTGGTGGTAAAAGGGATTTTGCAGATGTGATTTAAGTTAAAGATTTTGAGATGGGGAGATTATCTTGGATTATCCAGGTGAGTCCAATGTAATCACAAGGGTCCTTATGAAAGGGAGGCAGGAGGGTCAGAGTCACAGGGAGACGGGATGACAGAAGCTAAGGTTGGAGTGATGCATTCTGAAGTTGCAGGAGGGGGCCACTGTCCAAGGAATACAACAGCCTCTAAAAGCTGGAAAATCAAGGAAACAGATTCCTCCCTAGAGCCTCCAGAAGGAGCACAGGCCTGCTGACCCCTTGATTTTACCCCACTGAAAGCAATTTCAGACTTCTGACCTCCAGAACTATAAGAGAATGAGCTTGTGTTGTTTTAAGCCACTAAATTTGTGGTAATTTGTTACAGCTTTAATAGGAAACTCATATAGTATCTAAAGAAAGAATTTATACAGAGAGGCATATGCCAGGATGTTTACTGCAGTGTTGTCCTAAGTTTTAAAAATTGGTAACAACTTTAAATGCCTGTCAATAGGGAATGATTAAATAACCCGGTACAGCCACACTCTAGACTATTATGTAGCCCTTTTGTGTACTGACATGTTGGGCTCTTCAGGATATGTTAAATGCAGGAAGGAAATTATGGGTTTGTTCCCACAGAATGATCCACCTGTGTTGAACGAACACACACACACACACACACAAACTTACATTGGTCTTATGCCCTCAAAGGGTTTTCTGGACTGAGGAGTGCCCTTCCTGCTGTTAGGGCCAGCTGGTTCAATGGCATCTTTGGTCCTGGAACAGCCTTTTTGGTTCTGAGGATCCCAGGAGGATGAATAGACCAGAATAGACTCAAGGCTCTAGGGACATCTGTAGCATCTGTCCCGTTCCTGTTTCCTCCCCACACTCTGTGCATGCCTTCGTGCTTGAGGCAACCCCAGAGGCCACACGCAGGTAAGGAAACTGAAGCCCAGGACCAGCGGGACCATGGAAAAAGTCGGCGGCTGAGCAGGGCGGCTGTCCAGCCTGCAGCCTCCTGTGACGTATTTGCAAACACACGGAGTTTTGAGCCGCAGAACCATCCCATTTTCCGTGGTGCCAGCTCAAGTTCCCGCCCTGATTTTCTGGGCTTAATCCTCTTCCTGTGGATATCAATAAGGACATTGTGATGGAATGATTCATGTTCAAGGTCAGGCCAGAGCTAATTGGAGGCGACATGCTGATTTTACTGCCCTCACCCAGAAGGGAGCCGGTCCTGCTCACAGACCCCTTAACCCCTTCCTGGCCACTCCCCGGCAGCGTTGTCAGCACCGGCCACCTCCCCAGGCCCAGGTCCCCATGGTCTCTTCACCCATGTGTGGCCCTGCTGTTTACATTCTCCCAAGACTCTGACCACACAAGGCCTTGGGGTCTCACACGCTTGTCATGGTGGTTTGGGGAAGGCAGAGGGCAAGTTGGGGAACAGCTTCAAGCTAGAGGTGAAAGGCTACATGTATCACTTTGTAGGCCACATCCGGCCCCGGGAAATCTCTCTCCCCTCAGCAGAGCTGTTCCTCTGCCAACCCTCTTTTCTGAGTTCCAGCACCCTTTTCCCTGCTTTTCTGGGTTGTTCCCCCACGGGGAGGTAGAAGAGAAGGGGGACCAAATTCATCATTTCTTTTTTTTTCATGCACAGCAAGCCATATATTTTCTGTGGTTCAAACATGATAGAAGCTTATTCCTTCCTCCCATGAATATATATATATATAAATAACAGCTAAAACAAGTGTTCCTGAGTAGCTAGAGCCTTGTGTCCAAAATGATTCAGAGATCCCGGCTCCTGTTTTGAGGTTTTACCACCTTCAGCATGAGCCAGCGTGGTGCTCTGGGAGCACGAGCTGTGGGACTGAAAGAGCCTTGCTCTCTTCCCCTCGGATTCCACTGGCCTGCACTGGCGTGTGGCCACACCTAACTGCAAGGGAGGCTGGGACATGTAGTCCAGCTGTGTGCCCAGGGAGACAAGGAGATGGGTCTGGCAGACAGCGTCTCTCAGGGGGGAGGTGGAAACAGTGAGGAGGACAACTCTGAGATGTTTGGCTGAAAAAGGAGAGAAATAGGGCATAAGGTCAAGGGAAGGTTTATTTGACAATTTGAGAAAGGCGGTGCCTTCACCGTATGTCCTGAAAGGAGCCAGAGGACAGAGAAGAAAGGCTTTGCCATGGAGAGAAATCAGTGTCTTAGAGGGCCCACGGCTGGCATTGAGGAGGGACATGGGCACCTCTGGCTGGGTAGACCCTGCCCTAAGCCTTTCTTTACCTCTATGTCCCCAACATAGAACACAGAGGGCACTGAAAATTGAATAGGAACATGCCTTTGAGCCTGAAGGTGAGGAGCCCGGGCAGCAAGGAGTTAAAGGGTGCAGGGATGGGCAGAGCTGGGGAGCCAGGTGCCCCCCAACATACTGTGTCAGTGCCAGTTAATCCCTTGCAGCAGGCAGGAGGCCTGCACAGCTGTCTCTCCCAAGCTGAAACTGTCCCCTCCCAACCCCCGGCCTCTTGCCCAGAGATGCCGGCAGCCCAGGGGTTGGGTGGGGGTGGGTGGAGAGGGGCAGGCGGCGTGGTGGGTAACTGGTCCAGCCCCTGCGCCCTTGGAGAATGTGTTTTCCAGAGCTACGCCACTCTCTGGGCTTGCTTCTCAGCCCTCACTGGCCATGGGGACCCCACCTCCCCCAGCCAAAGCCGAGCCCTGTCCCTGCTCTTCCCACGTGATGTCCATTCCTGCCTCTGTGTTTTGGCCTCACCTGGGATGCCCTTTTCCTCCCTCTCCCTCGGCAGTTCCCACCTAGCAAAGCAGCAGCCCACGGGATCCCTGCCTTTGGCCTCTAGCTCCTCAGCCCTAGGTCCTGCTTGTCTGGGGCTCCCGTGCCAGCCTGTGTCTGTGCTCTGCTCGGGGAGGGGATGCGTGCTTGGCTCCAGCAATCGTTCGTTTATTCCCCTCCATCTTCACTCACAACAGAGGAGGCCACTAAGGCTCAGAGAGGGTAAGTGGCTTGCACAGCTGGAGAGTGGAGGAATCGGACTTGAGCTCACACTTGTTTAACTCCAGAGCCCACACTCATACTTTCCTTCTCAGCCAGGGAACAGACCAAGAGGATTGCCGGGTGCCTGGGAGCTCATACTCCAGGCACCTTCCTCCAGGAAGCCAGAGCAGGTGGCAAAGAGGGTTCTAGTCTCTCCTTGTCCAGTTAGCAGTTGTAGGACATTGGCAAATTTCAAGCCTCCGTCCCCCATGGTGAGGAGGAGCAACAGGCTCTGTGACAGGGTTGGCAAGAGGGGCAAGCGAGATCATGGGTGGGAAAGGACTGGACAACTGCAGAGGCTGTGCCCCTGTGTGAGGCTGCTCAGCTGAGCCAGGGAATCCCAGCCCAGCGGGGCCCAGGGCAAGAGGAAAGCAGGAGCAAAGGGCAAGCCCCAGACCCAGCCCACGCTCCATCCAGCAGGCCCAGGGCTCAATGTGAAGCTTTGGCCTCCGTGGGCCCCAGCCACCTGCCTCTGTTCCACCTGAACGAAATCACCATTTTCAGACAGTTGGAGCTGAAGAGGGAGCAGGATGCAGTGTGAAAGAGCCTGGATTGTGGGCTCAGGCTCTGTGTCTGAACAGCTGGGTGACTCACCCTCTCCAAATTTCATTTCCTCATCATTGAAATGGTAATGAGAGTCTGGCCAAGGGTGAAAATATTTACAGATAAAGCCCTGGCCTACAGTAGGCATTTAATGACTGGAGCTATTGTTTCTACCATGGAAAGAACCGTAAAGATGATCTTTTCAGGCTCCACATTTTCAGGAGTAGGAAACTGATTTGGAGAGTGACAGTGATTCACCCAAGGTCTCACTGCAAAGTGAACTGTGGTGGAGGCAGCACCAGGCTCCAAACCCAGTGTTTCTTCCTTTGCTTCCGCCAGAGGGTCTTCCCGGGGCTCCAGCCCAGGGTCAGCTTCCCTGTTCTGACCTCACAGCCTCTACTTTGTGAGGCACCCATTGGGCCTTCCAAGAGCCCTGTCTCCATCTAAGGTAGGAAGCTCCCCGGATGGGACCCAAGCCTCTTGCTCTTGCCCAAGCCTCCCCAACAGTAACTGTCACATGGCTGGGTCCTTTGCAAGGTGTGCAGACCCAGCCAGGGAAGCTGATTCCTCCAGGGGCTTCCTGGGACTTGGCTGAGATGGGTGATATCAAGTCCCCGGATGGAGGGGAGATAGAAGCAAGAGAGGGAAGGGTTAAAGGCTCGGCAGCTGGGGCAGGCAGCGTGCAGACGGCCCAGCCAGTGCTGGGAGGCCTGCACCATTCCATTCCTTTGCAGATCAGTTACACCCAGCTGTCTCCCTCCCCGCTGCCAGTGCCCCTTGGATTAGGCGGGAAAGGCTCCCCGGCCTGTGGCCTGCACACGGCCCATGGGGAACAGCGCCTGCAGCCCACGCCTCCACGACAGCTGCTGAGTGTCAAGCAAGAACATAGATCAGCAGGATCCTGGCAGAGGTGCCCCAAGCCCAGGCCCTGCCCCCAGCATGTGCAGGAGGGGCTGCTGAGGAGAAAGGGGGTCTGTAAGGGATTTGGGAGGTACAGGGTAAAAACTGCTCCCAAAAATACCTCCTCTGCCCAAATGTGTCACTGTGCCTCAAATTCCGCCAGTAGACATCTTAAAACTTTGGATCTTCTATAGACACCAATTAAAAACTACACCCCATGGAGTAGCTGGCACTCTGATGCACTGTTGATAGGAATGTATCAGTAAAATTATGAAAATTTAATTTAATTTTACAAGGTATATATGAAGTTCCTCAAAAATATATATTCCTTTGTCTCAGTAGTTCCACTGAGGAACTTAACTTAGAGAAGAATTTGATTTAAGGAAATAGTTTATAATATAGAAAAATATGGGCTATAGTCTCAAGATTAAAAAACTAACATCAAGAATATTCACAAAATACAAAAGCCAAATGAAAAGGCACAAAAAACCCTTCTTTTTAAACTAGAAAATATCTGTACTAGTACTAAAAAATATGAAACAGTTTCATCAATAGGCCAGAAATATGAAATTTCTGCAAGTTAGGAAGCTAATGGGAGGCAGCATAGTGTATAAGTTGGTCAGACGTCCCAGGTTCCAATCCTGGTTGCTTCACTCACTAGTTCTGTGATGTTAGCAAATTGCCAAACCTCTCTGAACTTCAGTTTCCTCAACTGTAAAATTGGAATAGTAATCATAATAGTTGTGAGAATTACATGAGGATTAGAAGAGATCATATGTGGGAAACATCCTTGTGATCCTGCCATCAGAGGACCATGACCATAGAAACCAACACCCATGAGTGAATGGTTGTGGTATGTCTCCCCCAGCCACCTACCTACATAGCTGCTAAGAAAGCCCTCACGGTACTAATTCTGATTAATCTAGGCTTTTATTATAAGTATTACCAGTCAATTAAAACTCATTGCCTATTTGATAAAAATGGACAACATCAAAATGATGTCCAAGTTGAGACAGCAGGGTAAATCGCCTTCAATGGAATCCTATCAATTCAAGAAACAGAAAGGACATGAACATCTAATTTACATTTCTAGGATGATTCATGAGGATATTTTATCTATAAAATAAGAAGCTTATATGTAAAAGCACAGTCAGAGAAAAAAAAGTTTTTAGAAATTAAAAACACACTACCTCTGCTTCCACTGCAAAAAGTTCTTGGTACCTGACCTACTCTGCAATTATAATCAATGAGAAAATACATGAAATATGTGTTTTCAGACATTGGGCAATGAGCAATGCAGAGCTAGGATCCCAAAAAGAAGGGGAACAAATGAAGTAAGTCTTAATAGAATCTCTAAATACTGCCTGGACCATTTTCTGAAACAAGGGGCAGGGAAGGGGACATCCCAGCAGAGCATGGTGGTCTCACTGAGTTGAAGAGACAGAGATTAAATTGAGGAAGTCTGAAGCAACTGGAATTTGTGGTGCAGGTACCAGAGATGAAGGAGCTATGTAGAGAAAGAGCTCCAGAAATTTGCTTGGATTAAGGCTGGTGCTGAAAACTAAGGTGTACATGTGTAGGGTGAAAAGCCATAAGGCCGGGCAAAGACCTACTGGGTAATTGTAAACTGAGCAATTCCTGGAGCTTGCACAAGGCTGGGAGACATTCAAGTTCTTGTCATTCAGCGTGGAGAGGCCTCAAGGAACATCCAGGGCACTTAATTGAGCCTCCAGAAAGGCTCACACATTAGAAATAGGACTAAACTAGCCCTAGAGTAAAGGCTACCCTAAAGCTGCCCTAATTAAGATGTAAAGCAAGCTTCAAATCGATCATGCAGTTACACAAGTAAGCATGTTATAAGACATAACAAAATCTACATATTCTTTAAAGGACCAAAAAACTCAGGCATTCAACAACATTATTATGTCCAGAATGCAATAAAAAATTACTAGACATGCAAAGAATCTGGAAAATGTGGCCCATAATAAGAAGAAAAGTCAGTCAATAGAAACCATTCTAGATATGACAAAGATAATGATATTAGCAGACAAGGACTTTAAAATAGCTATTATAAATATGCTCAGGAATGTAGAGAAATTCATTATATTTCAAAGAATATAATGAAGAGAGAAATGGAAAATATTTTTTAAAAGTAAAAGAGAACTTCTAGAGATGAAAATACAAAATTTTAAATGAAATGGGATTAACAACAGATTAAAGAGTGCAGAAGAAAAGATAGTGAACTTGAAGACATAGGAAAAGAAACTATCCAAAATGAATTACAGGTGAAAAAAAAACCCAACAAAAAAATTAACAGCCTCAGTGACCTGTAAAACAATATGAAGAGATCTAAAATCCATATAATTTAAGGCCCAAAAGGACAGAAGGGAAAGAAAAAAGTATCCTATGAAATAATGGCTGATTCCAGATTATATAGAGAACTCCTAAAAGCAACAACAACAACAACAACAAAACAAACAACATAATTAAAACATGAGCAAAGGACTTGAACAGATATTCTCCAAGGAAGATATACAAATGGCCAATAAGCACATGAAAAAATGCTCAATATCACTAATCATTAGGAAAATGCAAATCAAAACCACAGTGACATACCACTTCACACTCATTAGGATGGTTATTATTTAAACAAACAAAAAATATAAAATAATAAGTGTGGTGAAAATATGGAGAAATTGGAAACATTGTGCACTGCTGGTAGGGATGTAAAATGGCACAGCCACTATGGAAAACAGGATGGTAGTTTCCCAAAAATTAAAAATAGAATTACTATATGATCCAGCAATTGCATTTCTGGGCATATGCCCAAAAGACTTGAAAGCAGAGACATGAACAGGTATTTGTACATCCATGTTTATAGCAGCATTATTCACAATAGCCAAAACGTGGAAACAACCCAAGTGTCCATCAATGAATGAACAGATAAACAAAATATGGTAAGTACATACAATGGAATATTATTCAGTCTTAAAAAGGAAGAAATTTCTGACACATGGATGAAGCTTGAAGGCTTTATGCTGAATGAAATAAGCCAGTCACAAGGACAAAAACTGTGAGTAGCTTAGTTTAGTGGTCAGCCAATGAATTGGACAAAAATTATGCTTAAACACCGCAAAAATCAATCCATACTTGGCCTATCAATCTGTATGTGGGTTGACCACTGCACTACAAATTGCAGCCATGGTACTGACATAAAGATAAACATAGATCAATGGAATAAAACTGAAATCCCAGAAATAAATCCTTACATGTATGGTAAATTGATTGTCGAAAAGTGTCCCATGATAATTCGGGAGAAAAAGAATAGTCTTTTCAACACATGGTGCTGGGACAACTGGATATCTACATGCAAAAGACTGAAGTTGGACCTGTTCCTTACACCATATACAAAAATTAACTCCAGATGAACTGTAGACCTAAGTGTAAGAGGTAAAACAATAAAGCAATTAGAAAAAAATATAGGAGTAAATTTTCATGACCATGGTTTATGTAAAGCCTTCTTAGATGTGACACCAAAAGCCTAAAAGACAAAAGAAAAATAGATACTTCAAGCTTTATCAGAATTAAAGCTTTTGTCCTTCAAAGAACAACATCAAGAAGGTAACTCACGGAATGGGAGAAAACATTTGCCAATCATATGTCTGATAAGGGACTTGTACCCCAATACATAAAGAACTCTTACAAATTAATAGTAAGCAACAACAAAATAACACAGTTTTTAAAAAAGGCAAAGGATTTGAATATACATTTCTCCAAAGAAGATGCACACATGTCCAATAAGTACATGAAAAGAGGATCAACATCATTAGCCATCAGGGAAATGCAAATAAAAACCACAATGAGATACCACTTCACATCCACTAGGATGGCTATAATCAAAAAGTCAGATAATAACAAGTGTTGGAGAAGATGTAGAGAAAGTGAAACCTTAATACATTCCTGGTGGGAATGTAAAATGATACAGCTACTTTGGAAAAATAGCCTAGAAATTTTTCAAAATGTTAAACATAGGGTTACCTTATAACCCAGCAATTCCACTCCTAGTATACACCAAAAATAATTGAAAATATATGTCCACACAAAAACTGTACACAAACATTCATAGTAGCATTATTCATAATAGTAAAAAGTGTAAACAACACCAATGCCCATCATATGGTGGATAAATATAATTCCACACTATGGAATATTATTCAACCATAAAGTGGAAGGTGGTACTGATAAATACTACAACAGGGATGAACCTTGAAAACATCATGCTAAGTGAAAGAGGTCAGTCACAAAAGACCACGTATTAAATGATTCCATTTATATGAATTGTCTATAATGGGTAAATCTGTAAAAACAGAAAGTAGATTTATGGTTGCTTAGAGCTTGTGTTTGTTAGGGGAAATGGGGAGTGACTGCTAATGTGTACTGGGTTTCTTTTGGGGTGATTGAAATGTTCAACAATTGATTGTGGTGATGGTTGCACAACTCTGAATATAATAAAAAAACACAGAATGGTATACCTTCAAAGGGTGAATTGTATGGTATGTGAATTATATCTCAACAAAACTGATATGTATAATTATATTACATAGATATGCAGTGATTATTGGACTGGATAAGAAAAACAAGAATGAACTATATGCTGACCGCAAGAGACAGAATTAAAAGTAAATAATTTGAAAGAAAAGAATGGAAATTTGTATATTCTGCAGATGGAACCATGAGAGAGTTGGAGAGGCTATGTTAATATAGACAAAATAGACTTTAAGACAAGAAATATTCCTGGAGACGAGAAGAATGTTTCATAATGATAAAATGCTGAACACATCAAGAAGGTACAATGATTACATTTATAAAAGTACTTTACAACAGAGCCCCAAAATACATGAAGCAAAACCTGGCATAATTGAAAGGAGAAATAGACAATTCAGCAATTATAATTGAAAATGTTAATATTTCTCTCAGAAATTGATAGGAAAACTAGACTGGAAATTAGCAATGACATAGAGGATTTAAACAACAGTTAGCCAGCTTGACCTAAGTGACCTATATAGATCACTCCACTCAACAAGAGCAAAATAAACACCTTTCAAGTGTTCAATAACACTTTCATTGAGACTATTAAATGAGTCTCAATAAATTTTAGAGGAATGTTATCATGCAAAGTATGTTCCCCAATCACCATGGAATTAAGTAAAAAATCAACCAAAGAAAAAAATCTGGGAAGTTCCCAAATATTTGAAAATTAACACACTTCTAAATAAAATAAAATAAAATTTATTCTAAATAAAATAAAGAAAAATCACAAAAAAATTATAAAATACGTTGAACTGAAAGAAAACAAAAACAAAATATATAAAAAATTGTGGGATGCAGCTAAAATAGTCCTTATAGGGAAATGTGTTGTTTTAAACACATGTTAGAAAGGAAGAAAGATTAAAAATCAATAATCTAAGCTTTTCACCTCAGAGGGCCATCAAATGAAGGCTGAATCAAACTCTAAGTAAGCAAAAAGAAGTTAATACTAAAAATCAAAGCAGAAATCAATGAAATAGAAAAAATAAATAAAACCAAAAATTTACTCTTTGAAAATATCAACTAAATTGATAAAATTTTAGCCAGACTGAGCAAGAACAGAAGAGAAAATACACAAATTATCAAAATCAGGAATAAAGGAGAAGACATCACAACAGACTCTACAGAATTAAAAGGAAGTATTAAAAATAATTTCATGCCAACAAATTAGACAAGTTAAGTAAAATGAAAACGTTCTGAGAGAGATATAAATGATCAAGACTTACTGAAGAAGGAATAGAAAATATGAAAAGACATATATCAAATAGAGAAATTGAATTAATAATTAAACTCATCTCACCAAACCCAAGGCCCAGATGTATTCACTGGTATATTCTATCAAACATTCAAGGAATGAATAACACAAATCCTACATAAATTCTTTCAGAAGAGAGAGAAGGAGGAAACTCTGCCAGACTTATTTTATAAAGCTGGTCTTACCCTGATACCAAAGCTTGACAAAGATCCATCAAGAAACAAAACAACATTTCATTATTACTCATTAACATAAGTACAAAACTTCTTAACAAAATATTAGCAAACAAAATCCAGCAACATATAAAAAGGACTGAACACTATGACCAAGTGGGGTTCATCCCAGCAATGCAAGGTTGGTAACATCCAAATATCAAGTGATCAAAAATCAAGTAATATACCACATTAATAAAATGAAGAGCACATTTCACATGATCGTCTCAATAGGCACAGAAAAAGCATTGATAAAATCCAACACCCACTCTTGATGGAAAAAAAAACTCTCAAAAAAAATAGGAATAGAAGGAAACTTCCTCAATCAAATAAAAGCCATCTATAGAAAACTTGCAACTAATATCACCCAATGACAAAAGACTAAATGCTTTACCATGAGGATTGTAAACTTAGCAGGATTTATGGGCTCACCACTTCTATAAATAGTATACTGGAAGTTCTACCAGCATAATAAAGTAAGGAAAAGAAACTAAAGGCATAGAGCAGAAAGGCAAAAGTAAAGCTATCTTTATTCAGAAATTACATAATCATCTATGTATAAAATCCTAAGGAAATAACACACACACAAAAAGCTACTAGAACCTCTAAGTGTAATGCAATATAAAATATGCAAAAATCAATTTTATTTCTATATAATAGCAACAAACAACCTAAAATTGAATTATGAAAATAATTCCAATCACAATAGTATACAAAAGAATAAAATATTTTGGAATACATTTAGCAAACATGCAAGACCTATATGCTGAAAACTACAAAGCATTGCTGAGAGAATTTAAAGGAAGACATGCATGACTTGAGGGATATACCTCGTTCATGGATAGGAGGACTCAACATTGTTAAGTTGGCAATTTCCCCCAAATTTATCTATATAGTCAATGTAATCCTCAACAAAATCTCAGCAAGCTTGCTTGGAAGAAAGTGACAAGCTGATCTTAAAATGTAGATGAAAATGGAGAGGACCTAGAATAGCCAACAAACAAAGCTGGAGAAATTAAATGACCTTCATTCAAAACTTAATATAAAGCTACACTAATCAAGACAGTGTGGTGTGGGACTAAGGATATAAATATAGATCAATGGACACGAATAGAGAGTCCAGAAATACCCCATGCAATAATAGTGATTCAAAAAAACTAATAAGAACATGCACAAAAATTTGATCTGACACTTCAACAAACAAGATGATATAGTCATGCATCACTTAATAATGGAAATACATTCTGAGATATGTCATCAGGTGACTTTGTTGTTGGGCAAACATCTTAGACTTTACTTTCACAAACCTAGATGGTATAGCCTACTATACACTTAGGCTATATGGTATAGCCCATTGCTCCAAGGCTACAAATGTTTATAGCATGTTACTGAATACTGTGGGCAACTGTAACACGAAGTTAAGTACTTATGTATCTAAACATATCTAAACATGGAAAAGGTACAGTAACAATACAGTATAAAAGATTTTGAAATGGTGCATCTCTATAGGGCTCTTACCATGAATGGAGCTTGCAGGACTGGACGTTGCTCTGGGTGAGTCAGTGAGTGAGTGGTGAGTGAATGTGAAGGTCTAGGGCATAACCGTACACTACTGCAGACTTTATAAACACTGTACACTTAGGCTATACTAAATTTATTTTTTAAATATTTTTCTTTCTTCAATAATAAATTAACTTTATCTTACTGTAACATTTTACTTTATAAACTTTAAAAAATTTTAACTTATTCCCCATAATATTCTGAAATAAAAAAGAAAGAAAGACAGAAAGAAAATCTATTAAATAAATAAATAAATAAATAAAACAAGAAAAAAAATTTTTTAACTTATTGACTCTTTTGTAATAACACTTAGCTTAAAACACAAACATGTTACACAGCTATACAAAATATTTTCTTTTTTTATATCTTTATTCTATAAGCTTTTTTCTGTTTGTAAAATTTTTTATTTTATTTTTTTACTTTTTAAGCTTTTTTGTTAAAAACTAAGGCACAAACACACACATTAGCCTAGGCCTACACAACCTTAGGATCATCAATATTATTGTCTTCCATCTCCACATCCTGTCCCACTGCAAGGTCTTCGGGGGCAATAAGACTCCCCTAACCTGTCATCTCCTACGACAACAATGCCTTCTTCTGGAATATCTCCTGAAGGACTTGCCTGAGGCTGTTTTTACAGTTAAACCACTTAAACTGGTAACATAGTCATTTATCATCATTATCAAGTATTATATACTGTACAAAATTGTATGTGCTGTATTTTCATACTACTGGCAGAGCAGTCAGTTTGTTTACACCAGCATCACCACAAACATGTGAGTATTGCGTTGCACCATGATATTATGGCAGCTATGATGTCACTAGGCAATGGGAATTTTTCAGCTCCATTATAATCTTATGGGACTACCCTTCTTATATGTGGTCCATCATTGACCAAAACATTGTTGTGCAGCACACAACTGTGTATGATGGCAAATAAGCACATGAAAGCACATGAAAAGATTCCCAACATTATAGGTTATTATGGAAATTCAAATTAAAACCACAATAAGATAACACTATACACCCTCTAGAACATCTAGATAAATGTCTAAAAGACTGACCTATCAAGTTTTGGTGAGAATGTGGATAAGTGGAACCCTCATACATAGCTGTTAAGAATTTAAATAGTACAGGCACTTTAGAAACCAGTTTGTGAGTTTCTTAAAAAATTAAACATATCTTTCCATAGGACCTAGAAATTCCACGCCTAGGTAGATACAGAAAAGAAATGGAAATTTGTTTCCCCCAAAGACTTGCGTGTAAAAGTTTATAGGAGCATTATACTTTAATGGCCCACTAGTGAAAAAAACACAAATATCCACCAACAAGTGGATAAATAAACTAAATATGATATGCACATATAGTGGACTGCTATTCAAGAATAAACAAGAAATGAACTATTAATAAATACATGCAGCAACATGGATGAATCTGAAAAACATTGTGCTAAGTGAGAGGTGCCAAATACAAAAGGCTACATATTATATATATGATTCCATTTATGTGAAATTTCTAGAAAAGCCAAAAATGTAGAGACAGAAATCAGATCAGTGATTACCTAATGCTTGGGTAAGAGCGGGACTGGTTGCAAATGGACAGGAGGGGAATTTAGGTTGTAATGGAATCGTTCTAGAACTGATTGTGGCAATGGCTGCAGAACTACATAAACTTACCAAGATTCATTGAACTGTAAACTTACAATGGGTAAATTTTATATTATGTAAATTATACCTCAGTGAAGATGGTTTTTTAAAAAAGAAATAACTCACTGTTTAAAATAAAGATAACAATGTTTTATATGGTAAATTATATCGATAAAAGTAAAATGTATGATAACACAAAGGATGGGATGGATACATATTGCTGTAAGGCCACATAATATGTACTGTTGTACACTAGACATACAATGGTATATTATTTGAAGATAGAATGTGATGTGATAAAGATAAGTTAAAGATGTTTATTTTAAACCATTCTTCAATCACTAAAACAAAAGAGTTATAACTAATTCACCAATGGTGGAGATAAAAGGAAATTATAAAAAATAATTAATCCAAAAGAAAGCAGAAGACAAGGCACATTCTAAAAAAAGACAGAGTAATGGAAAAAATACAAAACAAATAACAGATGATAGATTAAAACCCAGTTATTATATTTTTATATTAAATTATTACATTATGCTAAAAATAAATGGTCTAAATAATCTAATAAAAAGAGATTTAAAATTTGGCTTTTAAAAAATGACCCAATTATATTCTACTACAAGAAATACAGTTTAAATATAAAGACACATGTTGGTTAAAAATGAAAGACTAGAAAAAGAAACTTCAAGCAAACACTAATCTTAAGAGAGGAGATATATCAAACAGAGTAGACTTCAGGGCAAGGAATACTATCAGGGATTTTAAAAAAAGGACATTTCATGATGAAACAGTCAATTCACCAAGAAAACATATAATCAATAATTTGCATTCACCTAACAGAGCTTCAAAAAACTTGAAGCAAAAAATAATAATTATGGTTGAAGATTTCAACACCACTTTACCAATAATTCATAGAACAAATAGACAGAAAATCAGTAAGGCTATAGATTTGAACAACACTATCAACCAACTGGACCTAATTTATATTCATAGAATACACCACCAAACAATAGCAGGATACTCATACTTTTCAAATGAACATGGAATATGTGCAAAGATAGGCTATATTCTGAGCCATAAATCAAGCCTCGATAAATTTAAAAGAATAGTATCATAAAAAGCATTTTCTCTTACCACAATGGAATTAAGTTAGAAATCATTAACAGAAAGATTTCTAGAAAATCTCCAAATAGTCAGAAATAAAACAACATACCTCTAAATTACCCCTGGGTCAGAGAAGAAATTAAAAAGAAAATTAGAAGTGATTGGAAGTTAAACACAACATATCAAAATGTGTGGGATACACCTAAAGTACTATGTAGAGGGAAAATTACAACACTAATTGCTTGTATTAAAAAAAGAAGAAAAATCTCAAATCATTGATCTCATCCCCCACTCTAAGAAGCTAGAAGAAGAAAAGAAAATTAAATCCAAAGCAAGCAAAAGAAAGAAAAAATAATAAAGTTGGAACCAATGAAATAAAAAATGAAAAACAATGGAGAAAAATCAATAAAACCAAATCTTGTTCTTTAAGAAGTTTGATAAAATTGATAAACTTTTAGCCTAACTAACACAGAACAAAAAAGAAAAAAATATATTACCAATATTAGGCATTAGTGAAGGTACATCGATACAGATTCTACAGACACTAAAGGAGAATAAAAATATTGAAAACAACGTAACGTTCATAAATTTAACAACTTAGATGAAATGAAAAACAGAACTTCAAATAGAAATAGGCAAACCAGTAATTACAGTCGGAGGCATCAAAACACCTCTCTCAGTAATCAATACAATAAGTAGACAGTAAATTAGTAAAGATGTGGAAGATCTGAACACGACCAATTAAACTGAACTAATTGACATTTAAATAAAACTCCACCCAACAACAGCAGAAGACTCTTTCTTATGAAGTGCACATGAACCTTTCACCAAGAGAGAACATATTCAACACCATTAAACAAACCTCAAGAAATTGTTTAATTGAAATTATATAAAGTACATTCTTTTACCAAACAGAATTAAACTAGAAATTAGCAACAAAGATGTCCAGAAAATCCACAAATATTTGTAAATTAAACAATGCATTTATTAATAACCCATGGGTCAAACAGAAAATTATGAGAAATTAGAAAACATTTTGAATTGAATGAAAATGAAAACACAACGTACTAGAATTTGCGGGGTGCAGGTAAAATACAGTGTAGATGGATATTTCTAACATCAAGTGCCTGTGTTTAAAAAGAAGGAAGGTCTTAAATCAATTTTCTAAGTTTTTACCTTAAAAAACAAGAAAAAGATGAATAAATTAAATCCAAAGCTGGGAGAAGGAGGGAAGGCATAAAGATAAGAATAGAAATAAATGAAATTTAAAAAGAAAACTGTTATGCAGAAAATTCAGTGAAATCCAAAGCTGATTCTTTGACAAGAACAATAAAATTGATAAGCTTTTAGCCAGTCAGATCAGTAAGAGAGAGATGATACAAATTATCAATATCAGGAATGAATGAACATCACTACAGATCCTACAGACACTAAAAGAGAATAAGACATAATTGTGAAAACATAATGCCCATAAATTTAACCACTTAAAAGAAATGAAAAAATTTCTTGAAACACACAAACTACCAAATATTACTCAGGAAGAATTAGATAATCTGAATAACACTATATCTATTAAAGAAATTTAATGAGTAATTAAAAACTTTCCAACAAAGAAAACCCAGGCCCAGATAGCTTCACTGGCAAATTCTCCAAATATTAAGGAAGAAATAATGACAATTATATGTAAACTCTTCCAGACAATTAAAGAGGAAGGAATACTTCCCAACTCATTTTATGTGGCCAGCATTATCCTGATACTGAAACCAGAAAAAGACATTATGAGAAAACAAACTACACACCAATGTCCCTCATGAATAAAGATGCAAAAAGCCTCAAGATAATTTTAGAAAATCAAATCCAGTAATATAGAAAAAAAACAGTATATCATAACCAAGTGGGGCTTAATCCCACATATGCAAGGTTAGTTCAACATGTGAAAATCAATCAATGTAATTCACCATTAACAGAATATGAAAAACCATAAAATCATTTCAATAAATGCAGAAAAAGCATTGGACAAAATTTAACATTTGCTCATGATACAAACTCTCAGCAAACTAAGAATAGAAGGAAACATGCTGAATTTAGTAAGGAGCATCTGAAAAAACCCTAAAGGTAACATCATACTTAATGATGAGAGACTGAATGCTTTCCCTCTAAATTTGAGAACAAAGGTAGGATGTCTGCTCTTATCACTCCTATTCAACATTGTACTGGAAGTTCTAGACACTGAGGTAAATGAAGAAAAAGAAATAAAAGGTATACAGATTGAAAAGGAAAAAAATAAAATTGTCTCTATCCACATATGACATGATTATCTCTGTAGAAAGTCCTAAAGAATTGACAAAGAAGCTATAGAACTAATAAGTGAGTTTAACAAGATCGTAGGATATCAGGTTAATATATCATCAATAAAGAATTTGAAATTAAAATTTAAAATAAGTACTGTATTAGTCAGCTCAGGCTACCATAACAAAATACCATATATCTGGTGGTTTAAACCACAGAATTTATTTTCTCACAGTTCTGGAGGCTGGGAAGCCCAAAATCAAGGGGAAGGCCAGTTTGGTTCCTGATGAAGGATATCTCCCCAGCTTGCAGACAGCTGCCTTCTCTCTGTGTCTTCACATGTCGAGGGGTCGGCAGGAGGGGGTTATTGCAGGGGTTAGAGAAGGTAGAAAAGGAGAGTGATCTTCCTTTCTTATAAGGCCACAGTCCTATAGGATTAGGGCCCTACCCTTATGACCTAATTTAACCTTAATTACCTCCCAAGACCCTATCTCCAGATATAGTCACATTGGAGGTTAGGGCTTCAACATATGAATGGGTGGGGGGGTGTGGATATAATTCAGTCCATAGCAAGCACCATGAACAATAGCACCAAAAAGCATGAAATACTTACATGTACAACTTTCAAAATATGTGCCAGATATGTGTGCCTACAACTACAAAACACTTATGAAAGAAATCAAGGAAGACCTAAATAAATGTGGTTTTGGATGGGAAGACTCAATATCATTAAGATGTCAATTTCCTCTAAGCTGATCTATAGATTCAATAGAATTCCAATACAAATCCAAGCAGAATTTTTTTGATAGATATTGACAAGCTGATTTTAAAATTGACATGGAAAAGCAAATTTTGAGAAATGTTGAGAAAGAAAAAACATGGAGGACCCACACTACCTGATTTCAGGATTTATATAAAGCCATAGTAATCAAGAGGGTGTGGTATTGGCCAAAGGAGAGATACATAGATCAGTGGAACAAAGTAAAGAGTCCAAAAATAGAACCAAACAACAGTAATCAAGACAGTTGGCTATTGGCATAAAGACAGATCAATAGATTAATAGAATAGAATAGAAAACAAAAAATAGATCCACACATATATGGACAAAAAATTTTCAAAAAAGGTACAAAGGCAGTTGAGTGGAGAAAGAATATTCTTTTCAATGGCACCAGAACGACTGTATATCCATATTTTTAAAAATGAAGTTCAATCCATGCCTCACATCACGTACCAAAATTAACTCAAAATGGATCAAAAACTATAGTTTTATATAACTCTTGAAATCAGGTACTGTGAGGCCTCCAACTTTGTTTTTTTCAAAGTTGTTTTACTATTATAAATCCTATGCATTTCCACATAAATCTTAGAATGAGCTTGTCAATTTGTACAAAAAAGCCTAATATTTCTATAAGCTTGCAATGAATCTATAGATCAATTTGGAAAGAATTGATATCTTAGTAATATTATGTCTTCTGATCCATGGGCACAGGCTACCTCTTGATTCATTCAGATCTTTTAAATTTTCTCAGCAGTATTTTTCGGTTTTCATTGCACACATCTTGCACATCCTTTGACAGATTTATCCCTATTTCATATTTTGATGCTATTATAAACATTATTGGTTTTTTAAATTTTAACTTATAATTGTTCATTGCTGGAACATAGAAATACAATTAATTTTTATATGTTTTATATGTTGATCTTGTATCTTGTCACTGTGCTAACCTCACTTACTAGGTCTGGAAGCTTATTTGTATATTCCATATAATTTCTAAACAGATAATTGTGTTGTCTCTGAATAAAGACAGTGAGTAGAACAATGAATCAGCAGAAGGCAAGAGTACACAGGGATGCTAGTAAACAGCATGAGTAATTATATGTGAAAGACATAAAGACTAGAGAATGTGGTTGGTAGTGGCTGGTATGGAAAAAGCAGCAAATTTTTGGTGCTGAAGAGGAGGTTACCAGATTGCACTGGATTGTGTTAATAAATGACCTCCCAGTTCCTGAACTACTTTCAAGACCCTGGGAATCTTGTTAAATGGTTGCTCCTGAGTTTCCATGAGGTTTGACTACATGGCTATCATTTGTGCTACAACAGACACTGTTGGTTTCTACCCAGGTCTAGCAACCTTCCTCTTCACAAACAGAATCCCAATTTTATGCAGGTATCCACCTGTCCTCTGCATAGTCGTGGGCATCAGAGAAAGCTGAACTCATTCCCAGCTTCAGGGGTAGATTCAAATTAGTCTAAGCCAGGGGGTTGGCAAACTTTTTCATAAAGGACTAAATAGTAAGTATTTTAGGCTTGGAAGGCTAAGAGACAGCATGAAAGCTATTGCATGGGTATTTATATAGCCATCAAAATGTAGCCATTTAAAAATGTAAAAACCATTCTTAGCTTATGGTCTAACTGGATTTGATCCATGGGCTGTGGTCCCTGGTCTAAGCCAATAAACACAGACCTCTTCTAATAACTCTTATTGGTCCAGGGACAGGCATGTGACCTAAAGTTGCCCAATTAGTCTCCAGAGAAAGTTGTACATTCCACGGTGAGGGAGAGGTTATTTTCCTCCTTCCCATTAAACTGAACAAAGGAAAAGATCCCCCTTTTCTGCTGGTAGCTATCTTACATCTAGGAGGCAACCATTTTATGAAATGGAACAAAGCAAAACTGAGAAACAGAAAGAACCGGAATCCTTGGTGACATGGTTAAGCTGCTGGATCAACCAGTTCTGAAGCTCACTTCATCTCTGGACTTCTTATTATGTCAGTTAATAAATGCTCTTATTGTTTGATCCAGTTAGAGTTGGGTTTTCTGTTATGTGTGGCCAAATCCATCCTGTACCCATATGATCAGTCTTCCATTACTGAATAAATCTCTTCTTCATGCAAACAGAAAGACACAGACTCACACGAGCAGGAACCTAATAAGACTGGACTCTTGCCTTTTATCCTGAGCCACTTATCCTTCCCTCGTTCCCTAGTCCTCTTACAAACTTGTCCTTTGGCTCTGACCTACCCCCCATCTCCAATCTGTGGAACCCAGATCTGTCATGAGATATCTTCAGGACAACCCTGACCCCCACTAACTATGGATCCAACTCAGGCCCTTAGTTATGACCAGTGAAGCATCTTTTATGCCTGTTGCAGGACCCCCACACTAGACAGATCCATGCGTGAGAGCCTGACTGGCAGGTTCTCATCCTGGCCTGGCACCAACTCCCTGTGTGATCACTCTCCCCTTTCTGGGCCCCAGCAGTCCTCTACATACAGTAACTGGGCTGGACTAGATGTCTCAAGGTCTCTCCTAACTCTGACGTTCCAGGGTTCCTGACTCTGAGATACATCAAAGTCTACCTACTGGTTAACCCACCACCCTATTTTGTATTTGGCACATGGCCATTCAGCACCGATCTCCTGTACCGCACCAAGAATGTCGAAGGAGGAAAATAGAAGAAGAACAAGTTTCCAAAACCCCTGACTCACGGCCCTGGAAGCCCTTGACTTCAGGCATAACAGGGCAGCCTTCGCCCTGCTCACTCCCCAACAGGCCAAGAGAGTTGGCCCCAGCCTATAGGGACACCCAGGGGAGTAGCGGAAGTACCAGGAAATGGCTTCCAGGGACATGGGACAAAGAGAAAAAGAACTAGGGTAGTGATGGGAATATGGCGGGAGTTGAGAAGGAAAAGATCAGAGATCCCGCGGGACCAGAATTGGTCACCCAAAAGATGTCTGTTCTCCGCCCCTCCCTGGGAAGCTCTGTTGGCCATTTCCCTTCCAGCTCCTCTTTCCTTATCCTGGGCCTTGCTCCAATTTCAAAGCTTCCTCTGGCCCCAGCTGGGCTGGGGTGCCAAGGAAGGGAGAAAGCCTAATTTTTAGTCCTGTTTTGGGGAGGGGGTATGAAGAAGGGGCTGGGTGGAAGAGAGAAAAAGGAGTGGAGCCTTCTGAAATGAAAGCCGGCCCAGCTCATCAGAGATGAAGGAAGGAAAAGCCCCGCTGCTCTGACAGGGCCCGGGTGTGGGCAGACCCGCGGCGGCTGCTGGCAGATCCTGAGGTCCAAGCCTGCCGCCAGCGCTCGCCCTCATCTTGGAGAGCACGACGCAGGCCACCCTCTGCCCAGGGCTGCCCCCAGAGCCGTGGGGGGCCACGAAACCAACCGAGGGCTCCGCGCCCCACACACCACAAACACACTCACACACCAAAGGGAAGGGCAGACGTCCGACCCAGCACTTTCTTCCATGGGCCCAGCCAGGGGAGGGAGGTCCGTGGCGGGCCGTCGGTGGGAAGAGGTGGCAACCACCGTCACGCTTCACCCCTCCCACACCCTCCCGTCCTGCGGTGTCTGCCCGCCTCTTCCCGTCTCTTTCTAGCTGAGCTCCTCGAAAGCGCCCTCTCCGCTCGCTGTCCTCTGCTCCCTCACTTCCCACACTCAGCTTCTTGCCGTCTGGATCCCACTCTGTCCATCCCACGGAAACGATCCTGTTCCGACCACTTCATTGCTACATTCACTGAACACGTCCCGGTCCTCTGCCGCCTGGACCTTCCAGCACTATGAGACATAGTGACAGCTCCAACCTTCCCTCTCTCTCCTTCCTCGCCCCACAACACTGCCCTCTCCTCCCCTCCTCTGGCCATTCCCTCTCTTCCTCTTCATTGGGGGCCCCTCTTTTGCCTTTCCATGGCTTTGCTCTCCCTTCCTTAAAGGTAGGGGCTCCTCTCGGCTCTGTCCTCGGTTCTTTCCTCTCAAAACACATTTCTTCTCCTCCAAAGGCTTTGAACACCAACTCTAGACTGATGAGGCCCAAAGCAGGATCGCAGCCTCACTCTCTCCCTGAGCCTCTGCCTCACCTGCCCATCTGTGTCCCGATCCCTCACT
The DNA here is from genome assembly GCA_023783475.1 of Daubentonia madagascariensis. NCBI lineage: Eukaryota > Metazoa > Chordata > Mammalia > Primates > Daubentoniidae > Daubentonia > Daubentonia madagascariensis. The sequence goes on along the minus strand of JAKFHU010001990.1, from coordinate 22,577,074 downwards.
TAGGCTCCTAAAACTCAACACGATCCAGACCGCAGCCCTTATCCCCTCAGCTTCCCCTCCTCCTGGGCTTCCCATCTCAGTAAAGGATACGCAGTTGCCAGTGTCGCAGACCTGAGACTCACCACACCTCCCTCCCACGTCCTCTCGGGCCACAGGGCTTTCAGAGTCTACCTCCTAAACAGCACCAGGACTCTGCTTCTCTCCATCCTCAGACACCTCAGATCCCCACATCCCTTCCTTTTTCTCCTGGAAAACTGCGAGCAGCTCCCACCTGATCACTTGGTCTCCAATCTTGCACTTCTGCAATCTGTCTTTTAAAAACATCACCCAATCCTTGTTCACTGTAGTCCCCTCTCTGTGCTTTTGCTCTCACCACCTGAAGTCACTTTCCAGCTTCTCATCTGGAAAACCAGATGCCACTTCCTCCCTGAAGCCTTCCCTCATTCCCTCAAGAAAAGTAAGTATCTCTCTTCTCTGGGCTCCCACCACACCTTTCGCGTGCTCCCAATGCAGCGCTTACATTGACATTTACTTCACCCTTGTTGTTTCTGCTTCCTTGGCTAGACCCTGAACTCCTCAAGGACAAAACCGGTGTCTGAGTCATCTTCGTATAGCCGCTCCTTAGCCCAGGGCATAGGACGTAACGGGAGATCAAAAAATATTTGATGAACAACTAAATGATTCTATATCAAGTATTGTGGCTGCCTTCTTGAAAACAAATCAACATGTGATTTATTTCTTTGTACTGACTCTAGGATCCTGAGGACCAATGTGGTTGGCCTGGATGCAGCATAAGGCATAGCAGTCATTTCCAAACTGGGTGATTTCACTGGGATAAACAATGCTGTGAGAACATCTTTGTGCATAAAGATAATTCTGTATGTTGGATTCTTTCCTTGGAACAAATAAGAAAGAACATCAGTCTGACTGCCTGGCTTTTCTCTAGGAAGTAATAGGCCCCTTGGGTGGGGTAAGCCCCCCTGCAGCTTCTCTGGGAACTTACTATGGGACTTACCACAAACCAGGGGTCACTGATGTCATTTCTAGTTAAGAAGTTACAGATAATGAGTGCCAAGGAGACTTGAGGACAGGATGGAATGATCCTACTCCACCATGGTTGAAAATCCAAGTCTCAGGGAAGGGGAGCAGCTTGTCTAAGATTATCTTAAACAATCTTAGCTCAGATTAACTACTAAGCCAATGCTAAGAACCAGGCCTTGCTTTTGCTCTTGCATCTCATGCCTGCTTGTAACTGCCAGCACTTGACAAATTCCCGGGCGGGGAGGTTAGAGACGGTCTCAGGAAGGAACAGAGGCTGTAGGAGAAGAGCCTGCAGGGAAAGCAGAAGCCTTGAGGATAGGAAGCAATGGGCTCCCCGCAAGAGGTAGTCCTTCAAACCTTCTCCATTGCCCTGTCCTCACAAGCACCTTAGCTTAGGTGCTTCCCAAGAGAGAGAGGGGCGGGGCAGGGGGAGACACTAAGGCACATAGAAGATGCAGTGGAATCACTCTATGCTCATTACCTTCATTCTTAAGGTAACAGATAATAACAACAACAATAATGATATACATTTAATTGTATAAGCCTTTCAAATACCATGTCACAATGTTATACTTCATTTTACACCTGTAGAAACAGGCTCAGAGATGTCAACCAAATCGTTCAAAGCCACACAACAAAGACTCAAATGCAGATCTGACAGACTCCAAAGCCCACAGGATTAACTACAATGAGAGAAGTTTCCCAACATCCAGCCTGTCTCAGGCCAGGTCTCTGTCGAGTAGGTCTGGAAGGCAGGACCCCAAATCCTGAGCTCCCACCATTTACAAAGAGTTGTTGTGAAGAATAAAAGATCTACATGAACAAACCCACACATATATGGATACTTGATTTAAGACAAAGATGCCACTGCTGTGCAACAGGGAGATGATAATATTTTCAATAAATGGTGCTGGGTTAATTGGATGTCCATAGAGAAAGAGGAGAATGTTGACCATCCCCCCACCTCACACCATACATAAAAGTCAATTCCAGTTGGATTACAAACCAAAATGTGCAAGGTAAGATAATAACACTTTGAGTAAAATATATTATAGGACATTTTTGTGACATTGGTATAGGCAAAAGTTTCTTAAACAGCATATAAAAAGCACTAACCAAAAAGTGAAATTTTTTAACAAATGAGACCATATTAAGATTAAGAATGTGTGTTCAACAAAAGATGCCATTAAAAGAGTGCGAAGACAACCCATCAAGAGAATGAGGAGACACGCCACAGACTTGGAGGAAACATTTGCAAAAGACATATCTGATAAAGGACGGTTATCCAAAATATACAAAGAACTCTTAAAACTCAACAATGAGAAAATGAACAAACCAAGTAAAAAATGGGCAAAAGACATAAGCAGACACTTTATCAAAAAAGATATATAGATGGCAAATAAGCATATGAAAAGATGCTCAATGTCATATGTCTTTAGCAAATTAAAACAACAGTGAGATAATACTACACATCTATTTGAATGGTCACGATCCAAAATACTGACGACGCCAAATGCCAGTGAGGATGTGGAACAACAGGAGCTCTCATTCATTGCTGGTGGAAATGGAAAATGGCACACCCTCTTTGGATACAATTTGGTGGTCTTTTACAAAACTAAACATACTGTTACCATACAATCCAGCAATTGCAGTTCTTGGTATTTACTCATGAGTTAAAAACTTATATCCACACAAAAAAGCTGCACATGGATGTTTATAGCAGCTTTATTCATAATTTCAAAAACTTGGGAGTAATTAAGATGTCCTTCCATAGTGAATGGATAAATAAACACACAATGGAATGTTATTCAGCACTATAAAGAAATGAACTATCAAGCCATGACAAAACATAGAGGAACCAAAAATGCATATTGTTAAGTGAAAGAAGCCAATCTGAAAAGGCTGCATACTGTATAATTCCACCTATGTGACACTCTGAGAAAGGCAGAACTACGGAGGCAGTAAAAAGATTAGTAGTTGCCATGGGTTAGGGGGAGGAATGAATAGGTAGAGCACAGAAAAATTTTAAGGACAGTGAACTATTAGGTATAATGCTGTAATGGTGGACACATGTCATTATACATCTGTCAAAACCCATAGAATGTATAACACAAAGAGTGGACCCTAACGTAAACTATGGACCTTGGGCAATAATGATTTGTCAATGTAGTTTCATCAATTGTAACAACTGTACTACTCTGGTACAGGATGTTGATAGTGAGGGAGGCTATGCATGTGTGGGGCCAGAGGGTAGATGGAAACTCTCTGTACTTCCTGCTGGATTTTTCTGTAAACCTAAAATGGCTCTTTTTAAGAAGTCTATTTTTTGAAAAAATAGCAACAGAATGGCAGAAGGTATTACGACACGTACATCCAACAAAGCACTCACGTCCAAATTCTTACAAATCAATAAGGGGAAAAAAAGACAATAGAATAAAAAAAGGCAACAGACTTGAAAAGGTATTTCAAAATATAATACCCAAATAATGTCTAAAAGGCTAATAAATGTATGAAATCATGCTCAACTTCACTAGTCATCAGGTAAATATAGATTAAACCTACCACACAACACCACATGCAAGATCACTGAATGACTAGAAAAAGACAGAAAATATCAAGATTTGCTAAGGATATAGAAACCAGTCTGTGAACTGCTAATGGGAATGTAAATTGGTATAACCACTTTGGAAATTTGATTTATCAATGTTCATCAAATTTTTGTCAACTACTGTATCAAAGATAAACATATGCATGCCCTAAGACCCAACAATCCCACTCCTTGGTATGTACCCACCAGAAATGCTCATATATATTCAACTAAAGATATACTAGAATGTTCATAATAGCACCATTCATAACAGACAAAAATTGAAAACTACCAAAATCTCCACTAATGGTTGAACAGTAAAATAAGTTGTTGGATATGCATGCAATGGAATACAACAGTGAGAATAAATAAATTACGATTACACACAGCAATAAGAATAAATCTTGCAAACATAATATTCAGTGAAAGAAGCCAGAAATAAAATTATACTATATGGTATCATTAGATAAAGTTCAAAACCAGGCAAAACTCTGTGGTAATGGAACATCTCTGTTTCCCTGATCATGGTGGGTGATTTACATGAATCTATACATATGTGTGTGATGAAATTCATAGAACTATGCATCAAAAACAATAAGTGCATGCAAAAACTTATGAAAACTGAATAAGGTCTGTAGCTAAGTTAATATTATTATTCTAACATCAATTTCCTGATTGCTGATGTACTATAGTTTTGTAATGTATCATTGGGGGAAGCTGGCTAAAGGGTACACAAAAACTCTCTGTATGACTTTTGCAACCTCTTGTGAGTCTAAGATTATTTCAAAATAAAAAAAAAATGTTTTCAAAGATAGACAAGATTAATTTATAATGCCAGAAGTCAGGATAGTAGTTTTCCTTGGTAGAGTCAGAAGGGACTGGAAGGGGACACCAGGAGGCTTCTGGGATGCTGTCATGGTCTGTTTCTCAATTTGGGGGCTAATTACACAGCTGTGTTCATTTTGTGAAGATTTATCAAGCTGCACATTTATGTACATTTTCTCTATGTATATTATACTTCTATGAGAAGTTTTTTTTTTTTAAATAGCAATGATATGCCCATGAAGAGCTTGGCAGAATGTCCAGTACATTCTCAGTAAAAGTGCTTCTCTAGGCTATCTCCTACCTTACTTTCCTGTCAGGTTCCTTCTTGTGTTGTTGTCCCCACTGCAGAGGTGAGCACATTCCATAAAGGAGGTGACTTAGCCCACAAGACTACAAGGGTGGGAGTTCTAGGCAGATATTTGGGGAATAGCAAGACCTGGCAAAGAAAAAAAAAAAAGACCCCAATGTGAAGTCTAATGTGCCTGTCCCAACACTGAGCACAAAATAAAAGGCTTATTATTCTAACTAGGCACATAACTTTACTAATCACCAATCATTTTATGGTTTGTTGCTTAAAACAGTACATTTCATGAAAAAAAGCCTGAAAATATAAAACAAATATTGACAATGTAACAAACAATATTCTGTTGCTATGAAGAACATTATATTAATACAAATTACAAAGGGTATACTCTGATTTTGCAATTCCTGGGGAGAGGGAGGGGGAGGTTCCAGCTATTTGAGCCTTTTTGCTAAGCTAGGCTATACTCACAAATGGTGCTGCCTCCTATATTTCCTTAAAGGGTCTTTATTTTTAATTTTTAATTCAACATTTTATTTAAAAACATTCTGCCAATATCAAAAGTGACAGGAATTGTTGAAACTACAGAATACAGGACAGAAACGCAGGCACTTGGGTTGTAATATTTCATAATAACCACCTCAGCAAATTCAGTTTTAATTTTTTACCATTTGGCTTTTTAATGACTTTGCACAAAGCAGCACTGATAATACTTCTGAAGGGTTACTTGAGAATTGTTTTTATACCTTTGGTGTGTCTGCCACACTGGATTTTTCACCCATTTTTAATGGGATTGGAATAAGAAATGCAAACAAAGCCAGTAGCTGTACTTAGCCTCTGAAATCTTGTGTCTCGATGGGCAGTTGCTGTATCAATTACAGGATGAAAAATGATGAACTATAATCCTTTCCCCTAAAGACTCTGCAGATCAGAGAACCATTATATGCTGTGGAGCATATGACACAAAAAATTTTAAAGTATTATCGTTTCAACCAAGAGACTTTTATGATGCGGGAAAAGTAATTTAAAACAGTTGGTTTTTACATAGATAGCCTTTAGGACAAGGACATTGTCCACCATATATTTTGTAACTGAATTACAATTTATGCATTACAATTCATATGTGCAAGAAAATATAATGTTATTGTTCTCTATATATTTTCAATTTGTTTTAAAGTCTCCAAATGAACTGAAGGTGGGAGGAAAACACTTATGCTCCAACTCTTCTAGTTAAAATAGCCTCGGAGTAAACTCACTCTCTTTGGGGTAGTTACTCAGTCCCACTCCCCACTCACCCCTTCCTGTCTTCTCCCTGAATGAACAGAGGTGCTGGAAGGGAGAGGGATGCTTCATACCCTGATGCCATGGAGGAGGGCCTCTGGGCTGAGCCACATGGCTTCTGCCCGCCCAGGGGAACAGGGTAGCTCAGCCCACCTGGTCTCTGGATGTGAGCCTCCATCCTCCCTCATCCACTGCTGACCAATGTCACAGTCTGTGCTCTCAGCGCTGGCAAATCCCTAGGTGATTGCGTTCTGAAACATGCCCTCTCGTCTTGCTATGGGGCTCCTGCTCAAGCTACTGACCCTCTGAGACTCAGCTACAACTCCCAGCTCTGGGCTGCCTACTCACAGCCACTTGTAATGGGAGTTTCAGACCTCCAAGCCATGGGGGTCCTTGTACCCCACACCATGGCAACCTTTAGGCAGGCCTGTCGAGCCTTAATCCTCAGCCACCTTCTCTGCTTGCCACAGTCGTGCAGACGCCTCTGGATCTCTTTCACAGCGCGTGAAGGCTACTTTGGGCTTGCAGCTTGTGAGTGGAGCAGGGAGAAAATGCAACAAGAGCGTGAAGGCTTACAGCATTTCCCTGAACCTGTTGGGGGTGTGTGTTTTTATTGGGGCATCTATCTTCTTTCCTGTTCCCTATGTCCCTGAGCTAAGGCAGCATCCTGATCTTATTTCATCCTTTCTAGCAGCTAAAGAGCTCTCTGCTTCCCCTTCTGTCTAAAGGAACTTCTCTTACGTTATCTCTTCCTCCTTTCCTACTCCAGTCCCACGCCCGGAAGGCTGATGGTAGAAATGCCATAGGACACCAAACCAAACCACTTAGAATAGAAAAATACATCAGGAGGGGTTTTAAAATTATATGTTATCCCTGACATATGATTCTGATGAAGTTTTCTATTTACTTTCAGCTGATAAGTAGCCAAGTCTCAAAGGAGTTTGAGCAACCACTACCTACCTCGCTGGTGCTCACACAGACATCCAGATTCTTTTGGCAAAGGGCAGACAACAACCAGTTTTCATAAGGCCCCCCAATAAACTGACCAGATATGTATATACTTTTGCATATAAAAATAATCCACGCATAATCCAAAGATTTTAGAGTAATAAATGCAAAAGAAACCTTCTTTGATAAAATAAAGTCTGAATTCCCAAGGCTGAATTTGACCAATACAGCAATTTCTTGTTGCCCCCCACCCCTTTTTTTTAACCCACTGATGATTTTACTTTTATCAGTATAATGTATTCTGGTCTTGTCACTGCTTAATCGGTTAAAGACTAGTAAGATGGTAATCAAGTGTTATTGGGCAACTGGCATATAATCATATTAATAGAATAGTTCAGCCGGGCTCGGTGCCTCACCCCTGTAATCCTAGCACTCTGGGAGGCCGAGGCAGGATGAGCGCTTGAGGCCAGGAATTGGAGACCAGCCTGAGCAAGATCGAGACCCTGTCTCTACAAAAAGTACAAAAATTAGCCGGGCGTGGTGGCATGCACCTCTAGTCCCAGCTACTCGGGAGGCTGAGGCAGGAGGATTGCTTGAGCCCAGGAGTTTGAGGTTGCAGTGAGCTGTGATGATGCCACTGCCCTCATATCCAGGCAACAGAGCGAGACTCTGTATCCAAAAAAAAAAAAGAAAAAAATTAGAATAGTTCAAAGATGCATTTTAATGTATCACAGATCTTATCTCCTCTGTTGTAATAATTGTTACACATCATGATATGGTAGTCATATGTTTGAATCCAGATCCTATATCCTATATTTGAATCCTATATAAGTATGTGTGTCTTTGTTTGCTAATGTTCTCATGCTAATGTTTAAATGCTTTAGCATATATAATAGCCACAACCAATACTCTTGCCACCTCTGACTCATGTGGGTTTCTCAGAGCCACAGATCTTAATGTAATGTTTTTCTAAATCCTCTTGCCCCCCCTGGGCCTCTGGCTCGTACCTGGAGCTTCTGTCTGCACCTTGTGAGGGACAGGCCCAGGTAGGACCTGATGCTGGGGTTGTCCTTACCCAGGAAGGTAAGAACCACATCCATAAGATCACTGACAATCACCCATGTCTGCACATTGGCTGACCTTTGAAACTGAATCCTTAGTTACCTGAGGACAAGGCTGGGTCTTTATTGTTCTTCAAGTTCCTTTTCCTCTAAACACACAAGAAAAACAGTTAACATTTACTGAGAACTTTTTATGTGCCAAATACTTTACATTCATTATGTCACTTCATCCTCTCAAGTCTTTGAGGTACGTACTACTGATATTTCTATTTTATAAGCCAAGGAAAGTTAGGCTCAGAGAAGTTAAGTAATCTATTTGAAATCACACGGCCAGCAAATAATAAGGCTGCGATTTGAATCCATCTAACTCTGGTGCTATCAGAATTGGTGCGTACAGAAGTTAAATAGTTTGTCTACAATTATGAAGCTAAAATGACTGGACTGGGATTCAAACCCACATCTCATTCCTCTCCAAACCTTTGTTCCTAAACCTACAGGATGGGGAAGAGGAAGGAAACAGGAATGCTGAAGATCCGTGTATGAGAACAGCATAAATTCAGATGATAATAGCAGCAATTAGATTTTAAATAGAAACTAGAGGGACGGTTTATGAGAACCGACCAATCAGCGATTCATTTCACCTGACTGGATGGTACATCCTACCAATCAGAGAACAGGGTCTTTGGCGAGCATAGGGTGGACCTGACCAATGAGAGCTGCATATTGTGACAGGTACATGATGGGACTGGCCAATCAGTAACTGAGAAAAGGGGCTTGTTCAGTGAAACTGACCAATCACAGAGTCACAGCAAGGCCTGCATCTCTGAGTTGGGAACTTGCTCCTGGGAGCGATGGTCTGACTTCCTAATGGCAAAAGGCCACTCCGGGCTCTGACTGGCGCCAGGGTTCCAGGAAACAGGTCTGAGACCATTCCCGCACCAGCAGCAACTGCCAGCGCGCCTTTGCTCATAGATCAGCCATGAGGTCAACTGTTTGAGTGACTCACCTCGTGAAAATGAGGCGGAAGTGTCAGGCCTTACTGTTTCTCTGTAAGCATTTAAATTGATTTTTCCGCCTGGTTAAATTCCCCCCTTTGTTTTTATACAGAGGCTTAGGATGGGGCTGGATATCAGGTCCAAAGATATTACCAGGTAAAACAGGACTCCTGCCCCCTGCCATGCAAGAGCCAGACTCTGCGACCAATGAAACAGACTTGTTGACACTGTGGCCAGGAGTCACTCCCAGGGACAGCCTTGCTGAGAGCCACTGCCTGAGGCAGCCCCACTGACTGAAAGCCTGGGGGAGCCACCGCCAAGGGCTGAGTGATGAGCTACTCATTGCCACAAATGTTAAGGAATCATGTCTCTTCAGGTCCCCACAAACCACATGATGCCTCCCTTTTGGACAGAAACTTCGGGAGTTCCAGCAATTTTGTGTGTGGAAGATCTCCAGAGAAGGAAAGGAGGGCCTGGCCGTGGCACCCCTCAGAGTTTACCTTCTATGCCAAGTTCTTTCCTACTGCTGCCCCCACGGTGCCACTCCCTGGGTCACACAGCCTTCCAGGCATAGGCACGCTATGCCGGTTTGGGTTGCCCAGAAAGCAGAGCCGGAGACAAGGACTTGACGGAAGTGGTCTACTCGGAAGGTGATCCCAGGACGCAGACCTGTGGGAATAGCAAGAGTGAGAAGCTGGAAAAGCTAAAAGGAGGGTGTTTCCTTTGGGTCACCTCAGGCGTAGGGGGCTCAATTCTCTGGAACCTCTGAGAAGTGTACAGAGGTCTCCCAGAAGTGTCCCCTGACAGATGATAGCAGGAATCTTTATGTACTGTCTCCCCTCCTTCACTGGTTGAACATTGTTCCTGGGGAAGTTACATGCCTTGTGCTTCTGGGCAGCATTTGCAGACTGTAAGAAAGCTTCCGCGGCACAGAACAAACCCCAAATCAGAATCCGGAAGGACTCTGGCTCCTGCTTGAGGTAGAACATCGAGACTGAGTGTGAGCCTGCATAGAACTGCCTACTGGGGCTGTGGCTGAAATCAGAGGTAGGCCAGGGGCTTGTGGTGCAACACCACAGGCTGCACACACTGACTAGAACCTTCCTGAACAATTTCTAGCTCTGATAGAGAACCACAGGGAAATAAACTCAAAGGGAGGAGGGATTGGGACCCAGTTCACCTCACCCAAACTGAGGTATGTAGTATTCCATACTTCTACCCAAAAGGCATTGGGGAAAAACCTAGTGACTTTTGAATCCTATAAACTTGGGTTCAAATCCCAGCTCTGCCACTTGATAAGTTAGTAATTTTAGGCATGTCATCTGACTGCTCTAAACCTCAGTTTCCTCAAGTGTGTAATAGGGATAGAATTACTTACCTTATAAAACAGTCATATGCAAAGCCCTTGGGACATAGTTAGCCCTTTCTCAACATATGGCAACTCTTACTGAAGGTCTGGCACATTTTGCACACCCTCAAAGACTCATGCCAGGAGCTACCTCTGAACTCCGGGCTGTCTCTGAGGGAAGGTGGCCATTTCACCTTCTCAAGACAAGAGCTTCCTGGCATCCTGACACATTCAAGGCCAAGACCAGACCAGCCATATGGCCTCTGCTGCCCTCACCCTCAGAACTCTAACAGAACCACTTCTTGTCCTAGAGATTTGGCTCAAACTATTTAGGAGGTACAAGGAAAGCAGGTCTGAGTGAGACATATAAAATCTAGGCATTAAAAAAGTGGAATGATGTGGAACAGATTAGTCCTTGGAGAACTATCTTGACCTTTCCCTCAACAACTGAAGAAAAAAATGCAAACTTTCCTCTATAAATTTTTGTTTCATAGTCTGGGTTTCCATACTGCTGGGTGAAGTAAGCAGGCTATTGTAATAAGCAAACTCAGATTCCAGAGAAGAGCATCTCTATGTATCAAATCCAACCATAAGTGTTTCTGAATTGTGTTTAAAAGTGGCACTATCTACAAAAGACATTTTACAAACGTATTTGTTGCCTTTATTTCAACTGTTCCCATGTTTTCATTCTTGCCACTCCCCAAATTTTTCCTTCAAATAACCTAAGATTTGACTTCTTTAATCTGGGTTAAAAGGATCATGTGCTTTAGTCCAGAAACCTCCTTTCCCTGATCTCCTCTGCCTTGGGGGTCTAGGGTTGGACAGGAATCCACATATCAGACCCCATCATGCAGACAACAGGTCTGCAGAAGAACTTCCCCAGGAGCAGCTGGGGAAAGAGTCCTGTGCTGGGAGTAGAGAGACCAGGGCTCTAGAGAGAGCTCTGCTGTGAACAGGCACGTGACCTTGGGCAGGTGCCTCACGGATCTGGGCTCCAGTTTCCTTTTCTTTAAGGTGAGGGCCTAGACAGGAGTTGCCCTGAGAGCCTATGGATGTGATCCTTGGGGGCTTAAGCAGAGGTCTATGGACAGCCGGGATTTTCCAAGCCCCACGATGGCATCGCTGGCCTGGCTAGGGGCTCCCGCAGGGCAGGATCACGTTGCCCCAGATTCCAGGACTGGCTGCGGCACAGACCCAGGATCGGGTGACAGATCCATCCAGCCTGGACTGGCTCAGCCTCTCTGCTACAGCCGCAGCCATGGGGGCTGGAAAACCAGAGCTAATGCAAGCCAGCTGGAGGCCAGGACAAGATTGATGAAGGATAGGGAGAGGATTTGGTTAAGGTTCGGGGGTAGGGTGTGGAGAGTGGAGGGCTAGAGAATAATTAGTCCTGTCTGCTTCCCAGAGGCCCCCAAGCTGGGCAAACCTCATTAATTGGGAAACCCCTATGGGGAATTCCTGCTCATGACCCAGAAAAGGAAGAGCTCTTTAGGAGTTAATTAGTAGTAAAAGTGCCAATCAGGAAAAGTGTTCAAACTACTGAATGGCTGAGCACCTGTTTACCTACAAAGGACTGATATGTCAATTGACCATCAAAGCAGGTCCCCTATGATAGTGATTGGGTGATCCTGAGGGTCACCTAGGAATTTCATTAAGCATCCAGTCTCCAATGCAGTGATCCTGATTGGTCAGCCAGGAGTAAGAACCACTGCCCTAAACTATCCACTAGCCCTGGATCTCTTGGCACAATCTCAGTGGCTACATGTATCAGCAAGCAAGAGGCACTACTGTCATTAGTCTTTCTATGATTCATTTAGCATTCACTCCACACCAAGAACAATGGTAGGCTTTTAGAATGCATTGTCTCTTTTAATCCTCACAGCAGCCATGTGTGGTAGGTGTTCTTATCCCTTGTCTGCAGAAGATGATCTAATTGAGCTCAAAGGGGGGAAGGAACTCACGAGGTGTAGTAAAGTTAGTAAGTGGCAGAGATTTTATTTCATCTCAGATATTTTGACTCCAGAGCCCAAATCTTCACTCCAATGTTTTTAATGATCCCCAAAGCCTTTGTTGTCTTTTCGGTGATTACGACAAGACTGTTATGCTTTTGAGGATAGTCTTAATGCTATTCAAGATATTATCCATTATGCAGATAGGAAAACCAAGTCCCTAAAAGGGGACATTAATTGATTCAAAGAGTCCAGATTTATGCCTCCCGTGCCTCAGCCATCTTCTTTTAGACAAAGCTGTTACCTGGAATTATAGACTGGAAGGAAGAAGAGATGGTGGCCTCCAGGGCTAAATGCCAATGTGTGCACCCTGGTATTCAAGAGGCAGAGCAATTTAGTTGGGAGCACTGGGCTACAATCCTATCCATACCATTGACCCAAGCACGACCTGAGACAACGCACTAAACTTCTGTCTCAGTTGTCCCATCTGTCAAATGGGAAGGCCACTGTCCGGTCTGCCTTTTGCCTTGAGTGGAGAGTGCATGGGAGAAAAGAATGTGCTGTCATGCGGGGGGATTGCTCCCACTGGTGCGGAGCAACCTTGACTTGGGGGTCTCTTGCACTCCCAAGGGCTTGGTATGATGTCCCTCTAGGCCTGGGCCCCAGAGCCAATCTTCTCCTCCTTGGGCTGCAGGAGGATGAAGAAAACACTTCCCAATTTTCTCTGAGGAGCTGGCAAAGATGGTTGACCAATTGGCCCCCTAGGCCTTCTTCCCGTGACACCTGGGTTTGGCCTTATTGGTCAGACGAGCCTTGCCTCCCTGCCCCTCAGACCAATGGCAGCCTCCTCCAGTGCCACCCTCACCTAAGGGCCCCATCGGGATGCCTGCTTAGTCCGTTCTGGCCCTGGTAGAGGCATGAGCCTCCCCCGCCTCCCGCTCACGGCTCACTCCTCGCTCCTCGGCCGCCAGCCCAGCAGCTGTTGCCTCAGATCAGTGTGGACCATCTAATCCCCTCTCCGGAGCCCTGGCCCCCTCCTCAGGCAGTAAATTAAGGAGGATGTAAGAACAGAGGGCACCAGCGTCAGCAGAGCGGCATCCAAAACATCCTCCCCCACCCTGGCCTGAGTCATAGGGCCCAGAATTGGCCCCTCTCCTCCTGAGGTGGGGGAGGAGGAGGCAGGGACAACCAGGCCCGAGGGAAGAGGGAGGCAGGAGCCCAGAGGAGGGAAAGGGCAGGGGACTCACAGGAAGGAACCAGGCCGGGCCCCTGGGGGTGTTCTAGCTCAACCACTTTCCCGTGACTGTGTGAGACCCCAAATCCCTACTCCAGAGCAATACAGGGCAGGAGCCCAGACACTGATTTCTTCATTGTGCCCCAACTCCCACTCCCATCGCCTTCACACACCACACCCATCCCCGACTGCTGTGCCTCCATCCCTAAAATGGGCAGAGATAGGCAGCTGACAAGAGTAGGGAACCCCGTACTCCAGGGCCCATCCCACATCCTTGTGCTGAGGGGCTATGGTGGCAGGAGCATCTTTGGCAGCTGTCCCCTCCTCCTGCCTCTGAGAGCATAATTTACAGGACTGACCTAAAATTCTATTACTCTCTGACTCAAAAACCCCATCTAAGACTCCCCATGCAGATAGTATATTGAGGCCCATACCAAGAGCCTTCTGATCTGTCTATCAACAAACTGAAAATGGAAAAACAGGGAAAAAGGTGGCCAAAGGAAGCTAGTACAGCATCCACAGGGATGGCTAGAAAGAAGAGTAACAAAGGAGTTCTGCCCAGCTCTTCAGAGATGTCAACTGGGAGGAGCGCTGGTGCATAACGAGGTAGCTTCCAGTGCAGAGGTCAGAGTAGGATAATAAAGCCCAGGAGCTTGAGATTTTAGGTTGGCAAAGTCGCTACCACCTTTTAAACTTCACTGAGATTTAGTAGCATGACACTCACCCCTCAGAAACTGGATAGTAATGTTTCACATGCACAAAGAAAATGGGTCTGTTCAGAGGGAAGGCTAAACAATCCTGTACATCAAAAACATCAATGTTTGTGTTTCAGTCTTGCTTTAAATACTGTTGATATGCTGACGACTGTCCAATTTCTATCTTCAGGCCCGATCTCTCAACTGAACTCCAAACTCCTATCTCTATCCACCCACTTGACGTCATCATGTGGCTATCCAGCTGACCTCTCACCCTTCACCTGTCCAGAACTGAGCTTCCGATCTCTTCCCACCTCCAATCTGTCATGAGATCCTACTGGCTCTGCTTTTAAATACTATATCCAAAAGCCGAGGACTTCTTACTGCCCCCCACCCCCCTCACGCACTGTTACCACTGTGAACCAAGCTAGCCTGTCTCTCAGCTGGGCGATCGCAGCCACTCCTCTGCAGGCCCCCTTGCCCCACCCATGCCTCTGCCCCATCTATTCTCAGCACAGCAGTGAGAGGAATCCTTTTAAAAATCTAAGTTAGGTCTCATAACCCTTCCGCTCAAAACTCTTCAAGGCTCCACACTTCGCTCAAACTCAGGGGAAGTCCTGGTGATGCCTATGTGGCTCCATGTGATCTTGTCCCACTCGTACTTGGACCTTATCTCCTCTGCTGTCCCCCTTGCTCTGCTCCAGGGGCACTGACCTCATCACTGTGTCTCCGACCTCACAGGCATGGTCTTGCCTTAGAACTTTTGTTGTCATTGTTCTCTCTGCCTGGAATGTTCTTCTGCCAGATATCTACCTTCCTTATTCCTCACCACCTTCAAGTCTTTGCTCAAATCTCACTTTTCCAAGGAGGCCTTCCCTGACAACACTTTCACTGCAGTTGAAGCTTCCCCACTCCAGCATCCTAATCTCCCTTACTTTGGTCTACTTTTTTCTTTGCTTGTTTTGTTTTATAACACTAACACTCTTCAAGTATATAATGCACTTGTTTAGTATCTTTATGCTTGTTGGCCATCTCTCCCACCTAAAAGGTAAGCCTCACTGGATCTGTATCTTGTTTACAGCTGTATCCCAAGTGCCTAGCACAGAACTCGGCCCATTCATGAATGAATGAATGAATGAGTCAAGGTTGTAAAGGGGAGAGGAATGTCCCCTAAAGCTCTCCCGGTCAGATTAGAGACATGGAGGTTGAGATACTAAAACATGTCCCAGGGCTTGCTCAGAGATTCACTTAAGCAGTGGTGGGGTCTCCATCCATCTGGATGTCCTGCTACAAGGGACTTGTGGCTAAAAATCAAACATGTCGCAGACCTCGAGGTGCCTTTAATACAGCCATACTTGTTGCTGATCCAGTACAAACTGGCAAAAACCAGAAGCAACTTATTCCCAAGATTCCTCAGGCTCACCCTATGCCTGCTGCCCTGTTCATGCCTTCATAACTGAGTAACTGTCCTGGTTGCTGATTTAGCCCCACTCCTTGACTTTAGATGTCTGTCCTCACACCCATAGCGGTCCAGGCCTGCCTTGTGAGAATGCCACTTATTGACTTTGGCCAATCAACTCAAATGGCTTATTTTTTTAGATCAACTTTTGCCCCATTTCCATTTTTACCACCTGGGTGTGAGAAAGCACCTGTATTAGTTTTCTATTGTTGTGTAACAAATTACCACAAAGTTGGTGGCTTAAAATAATACCCCCTCAACATCAATTTTTATTAGGGAAATGCAAATCAAAACCATAATGAGATACCACTTCATACCTACTAGGACAGTTCTAATAAAAACGATGTAACAAGTGTGGGTGTGGATGTATTCCCACTGTACACTTCTGGTGGAAGTATAAACAGGTGAAGTCACTTTGGAAAACAATCTGACAGTTCCTCAAAAAGTTAAACATAGAGTTACCATATGATCCAACAATTCCACTCCTAAGTACATACCCAAGAGAACTGAAAACATACATCTACACAAAACCTGTTTACAAATATTTATAGCAGCTTTATTCATAACAGTCAAAAAGTGGAAACAACCCAAATGTCCATCAGTTGATGAATGGATAAATATAAAGTAGCATCCATACAATGGAATATTATTTAGTCATAAAAAGGAATATGCTACAACTTAAATGAACCTTGAAAACACTACGCTAAGCAAAAGAATCTAGACATAAGCCACATATTGTATTAATACAATCCCATTTATATGAAATGTCCAGAATAGGCAAATCCATAGAGACAAAAAGTAGGTTAGTGATTGCCAGGGGCTAGGGGGATGGAGGAATGTGGAGTGATTACTTAATAAGTATAGGCTCTGTTTTGAGGGGGCAATGAAATTGTTCCGGAATTAGTAGTGATGGTTGCACAATTTTGTGAATATACTAACAACCATGGAATTTTCCACGTAAAAAATATCCATTGATTAATTAGCTCATAGTTTTGTAGGTCAGAAGTCTGGGCAGGTTTAGGTGAGTTCTAATTTCAAGGTCTCCCAAGACTGAAATGGAGGTATCAGTAGAAGGGTGGGCATGAGATATTCCAAGAATCTGCTTCCAGACTCACTCAATTTGTTGGCAGCATTTGGTCCTTGTGGTTATAAGGCTGAGGTCCCCATTCTTCGCTGGCTGCCTCTCTCTCAGCACCTTAAGGCTACCCGCGTTCCTTCTCGTGTTGCCCTCTCTATTTTCAAATCAACAACAGCACGTTGAATCCTTCTCATGATCCGAATCTCTCTGACTTTCCCTTCTGCCACCAGCCTGAGAGAGTTCTTTGCTGTTAATGACTCAAGCAATTAGATTAGACTTCCTCAGATAATCTCCTCTCTTTAAGGTCAACTCTACCATACAACATAGCACAGTCCAGGAATATCATATTCACAGGTTCCAGGGATTGGGGCATGGAATCTTGGGAGCCTTTCCTAGAAATTCTGCCACTACAGCATCTGAGAATTATTTTGGGTAGACTTGCTGACAATTTGATCTCCCAGAGGGGCAAGCATTCCTGAGCACCTGTTCTATCACACGCTAGGACTTCTATGATTACCCATTTGTCTCCCTGGTCCTCAGGCTAGTCCTAGCACATAATGTGTGCTCCACGAATACTCACTGAGTGTTTGATGAACTGTCCCTACCCTGTGAGTGGTCACAGTTCACCCAAAAGATAGACCCATACATACACCAGGAAGCTCAGGGGTCTATGAGCCATGAGAGGTAAGCACAAGTGGTGGGAAAACACAGGAGGATATGACACGGGGAATGGTTTCTCTGAAATATTAATAGTTCTGCCCAGGCAGATGAAGAGAGGTGATGGGAACCCTGAAAGAAAGTAAAGAAAGTCATTTTCAAGCTTGTGAAAACCATAGAGATTATCTGCATGAGATACATGTCAAGCATGTGCCATTTTTGGAAGGCAAATTTCAAAAAGTGGAGAGAGAAGGTAGACAGGCTCTCATGAGCTAATGTGTTATTCAAAGATAAAATATTTTTTAAGATGTAATTGCATATGATTCCCATGAAGAAGAAAAGTGTGAGAGAAGACAGAGGGAGGAGGGGGAAGAGTAGACAAAGAGAACAATATAGAATAATATAAACTCTGCAGAGTGTCCTGTGATGATCACATTCATTCTTTCAACAAATACCTCCCAGTGCCAAATATCTACTGAGGGTGCTGTGCTAGGCACAATAGGACAGGGAGAAACCAGATGGGAGATGTGGTGGGCAGCCTCTAGGATGGCACCGTGATCCCTTCCCGCTGGTATAATGTAATCTCATCCCTTTGAGTGTGAATATCACCAGAAGTAATGGGATGTCACTTCCACAATTAGGTTACAAAGACATGCGGCTTTATTTGGGGTGTGCTCTCTCTTGCACTCTCTTGGTTCACTTGCTCTAAGAGAGGCTGGTTGCCATGTTGGGAGTTACCCCCGGAGAGGCCCACATGGCAAGGAGCTAATGTCTCCAGCCAACAGCCACGCGAATGAGCTGGACATGGATGGATGCTCCCCTAGTCAATCCCAGCCAATACCTTCACTGTGGCCTTGTGAGAGATCTTGGCCAGACTACTGCCAAACTGCTCCCGGATTCCTGACCATAGAAACTGTGGGATTATAAATGTGTGTTGTTTTAAGCTGCTACATCTTGGGATAATTTGTTATGCAGCTATAGATAACGAATACAAGGAAGATTATAATAGAGATTACAATCCTTTAAAATAGTTATAACAAAGAACATAAAGGCTATACCCAAAAATTAGAGGCAAGACACACATCTGAAGATGAACCAAAGCAAGGGCTTCAGAGAAGCAAGTCAGGAAGGGAGGGGACCCGTGCAGAGTGAGATGTGGGAAAATGCTAAAGGCAGCAAAAAGGCTTTTGTGAGTTTTGTTCAGGGCAAGAAACAGAACAAAAGAAGGCTTCCTGTTGGGGCTGAAAGTGGAAGAGAAGCAGAAGAACTCCCCAACTTCGTCCTGTGTCTATTGTCTCTACAGGGTTGATGAGCCTCACACTGCTGCGTTCCTTTCTCAAATATTGCCAAGAGTTGCATTAGGTCTGCTTGGAGCAGACTGAAGAATAAGATTCAGAGGAGATTGTCCTAGAGCTTAGAGCTCTGCTAAGTACATTCTCCTCTTCAGTACCTGAGAAATCCCACTCTGAGTCCCAAGAGCACATGAGTTGAAATCAAAATGCTGTTGATGGTTCTTGGGGAGATCTGGGGATGGAGGGGGGTCATATTGTTAGAGGAGGAAGACATTGTCTTCGTTTCCAAAAAGAAGGTGGATCCTGAGACACACAGAGCAGGATGCTGATGTCGATCTGGGGAGAGGGTCTAGAATAGGTTCCGAAGGAATCATGTGTGAGCTCCAGGACCCAGTCCAGAGTTCTCTAAACAACTCAGGTCTAGCCTTGTTGTTTTCTTGGTCTTTAAACCACAAAGAATGAACAATTATAACCAGGATAAAGGTAAGGCTGTGAAAATGGCATATCCTGATTTCATCTGGGGAATTGACACAGCCTTCACAATGTGGAAAGTGGGATAAAAATACTGTCAGGAAGATCTGTAGCCATTTGAACAGTTATGGCCAGAGATGACTGATTAAAGGAACATTATCAACTAAGGTGTTCTCAGGAGCCTCTCAGCCCCTGCTGGATAATAGTATTAACATGTATTATGGATCTACATTGTACTGGGAACTGTTCTAAGCACCTTCCATGGATCTTCTCATTTGATTCTTGAAACAGTCTTATGAGATACTTACTTACTATAATCAGCTACATTTGATAGATGAGGAACATGAGGTGCAGGGAGGTTAAGTAACTTGACAAGGTCATATGGTTAGGATATCACAGAGCCAGGACAGGCGTCAGGCGGTCCAGAACTAATGCCTTTGCCTTAACCACGTGGCCCTATTGCCACAGAGATGGCAATGCCCATATTTTCCACTTGGGGAGAAGCAACTTGGCTCAGCTTGCATGAGTACGAAACAGGCTCAGATGCGAGGTGTGCATGCATGCAGCCCTGTGTTACTGCATATGTCTATGGGTTCAATGTGAACGAGCATATGTGTGATATTTGTGTGTTGTGTGCTCTGAGCCAGCACGTTGTTGGGAAAAGCTAAAGGGAAAGGGGCGGGGCACTGTACACAGTGCCCAGGGTGCTGGGAAGCAGCAGGAAGTTGGTCAGTGGGTCAGGCAGCTAGTCACCCGAGCAAGAGGGTGACAGGTGGGCCGGGCTCCCACCTGCCAGGGCTGTCCATCAGCACTGATGCTGGTAGTGCCTGAGGCCAGGACCCCCAGCAGGCCAGCCCCAGAGACACACCCTTCCAGGGGACATCCCAAGGTGGCAGAGACCCCTCACAGCCAGCCCCAAGTCCTGGCCCAGATCTAAGCACCTAGATTCCACCCTGTCCCCTCTTACCCACCCTCACACCAGAGCTAAAGCTTCCTCGGCCAGCTCAGGCCCTGAGAGCTAAGTGATGGGATGGGTTGGGGTGGTGACACATGGCCAGTGGGTGTCCTTCTATGCTCATCTGTCTTAACAGTGGTCCCCAACCTTTTTGGCACCAGGGACTGGTTTCACGGAAGACAATTTTTCCATGTACAGGGGTAGAGGGGATGGTTTCAGGATGATTCAAGTGCATTACATTTATTGTGCACTTTATTTCTATTATTATTACATTGTAATATATAATGAAATGATTATACAACTCACCATAATGCAGAATCAGTGGGAGCCCTGAGCTTGTTTTCCTGCAACTAGACGGTCCCATCTGGTGGTGATGGGAGACAGTGACTGATCTGACAGGAGGTGGAGATCAGGCAGTGATGCGAGTGATGGGGAGTGGCTGTAAATATAGATGAAGCTTCCCTTGATAGCCCTCCACTCACCTCCTGCTCTGCGACCCAGTTCCTAAGAGGCCACAGACCCATACCAGTCCCAGGCCCAGGGGTTCGGGACCGCAGTGTCTTAATATTCAGATGAATGGAAGTACATGATCTTGCTGATGTTGTGGGATAGGAAAAGGCAAAATGGTCCTCAGAGGTCATCTAAATCATAACTCTTTATTTTTCACATAAGTAAAACTGAGGTTCAAAGAGGTTCTGGGATCCCCTCCCACCTCCACCCTGCTGCAAAGATTCTGGGATCCGTCAGGGGTCTGGCAAGAGTTAGAGGATTAGAAACTGAGGTTTGGCTGCCCTGAGGAGAAGGGAGTCCTGCCTGCCTATTGCATGGGTAGGTGGAGGCTGTAAATATGCGTGCTGGGACTTTACAAATCCAGGTAGGGGAGGGGCCAACGTCTGCAGGGCAGAGCAGGTAAAGGAGAGGCATGCAGAGCCGGGAGCGGGACCCCAGTCAGGATCCAGCGCAGGGGGCAGGCACGGAGCTGGCAGGTGGTGGCTCCGGGTGGGGATGGGCACTGCCGGGCCTGCGCTGGACAGACCGGGATGGGGACCGTGGCTGCAGCCAGCCTGAGGACAGAGCTGCGGCTGGTGGGCAAAGCGGGAGGACCTGGGGGCGGGGCAGTGGGTGCTCGGGCTAGACGGGCGGGGCGGGCGGGGGGCAGGGGCCGAGAGGCTGCTGGCCGGAGGGGGGACCGCGCCCGCGCGTGGGGAGGGGCTGGGGCTGCGGCTGCGGCGAGGGGCGGCGCGTGGCCGGCCGCCCCCAGCTGCGGCGTCGCTCAGGCCCGGCTTAGCGGGGCGGGGCCGGGGATTAGGGGCAGTGGCCGCACCTGGCGGGGCGGCCGCAGGGCTAATGCTGTGTGACCGCGGCGCCCCGCCCGACAACTGCCTTCCTCCCGCCGAGAAGGGCTGTGGGCTCGTTAGCCCGCCGGCGTGTGCGCGGGTGTGTGCGGCTGCCGCGGCGTGCGCACGTGTGTGCCACGGGGGCCCTGCGGCTGTCACTGACGGCCACCGGCTGCCCGGCCCGAGAGGGTCCCTGGAGTAAGACTGCTGAGCGCCGTGAAGGTGTCCCACCG
This sequence comes from Daubentonia madagascariensis, assembly GCA_023783475.1. Taxonomy (NCBI): domain Eukaryota; kingdom Metazoa; phylum Chordata; class Mammalia; order Primates; family Daubentoniidae; genus Daubentonia; species Daubentonia madagascariensis. The sequence continues at coordinate 22,555,327 of JAKFHU010001990.1, read as the reverse complement.
TCTGTCGGGGCTTTGAGGGTCAAGCGGGAGCCACTTGGTTGGGTGCCCCTGTGAGCAGTTGTCACTGTGTGATGGTGTGGCTCTGGGTCTGAGTTCCCTGGAGGTGGGGTGGGAGGCTGCCTTTCTGATGTGACAGTGCCTGTTATCACCCTATGTGGACTGTGTGTCACTGCGCAGGACTTTAGCCCATACTGTGAGTGCCTCTGTACAAGGCTGCCGGTGGGACACCTCTATACTGTCAGGAAGAGCTCCCACCTTCCTTGGGGCCTGCTGCCCAAGTTCCCTCAGCAGATACAACCTTTGGGGTGCGAGGTCCCCAGCAGCTGTCTACTTCCCAGCAGTGGTGTCTCAGCCAGGTACCCAGCAGGGCCCGAAACCTCTTGTGCTGAGATGGAGACCACTGGAGGGGAGTTCTGGCCCCTGGGTTCCTGCCCTCCCTAAACTCAGGCCTGCCCCCTCAAGCCCATCCTCATCCCAGGCCTAGCTCAGCGCCCCCAGACGTGCTTTAACATGCCCATTCTCTACGAAAATAATTGGATCTGAACAAAGCTTGTGTTAGAACTGAGAGCTCTTATCTAAACCCACAGATGAGTGTCTGAGCCTTTGCCCCTGCTGTTCCCTCTGCCTGGAAGCCCTCCTCCTCCGGTAACCCCCCCACTTTCCTAGCGCTCAGGAGCCTTCCCTGCAGCTACCCACTCCCACTCCACCCCCCTCTTCTTTCTCTTTGCAAAACTTGGATCACACCTGGCTTGGGCTGTTCCCACATCATCTGCATCTCCTGGAGACAGTTGCTCTATGAGAATAGAGGCAGAGCTCAGGCCAGGTCTGAACACAGGCTAAGTGGCGGGGAACGTCCGCTGAGCTGACGCACTGGGCAGGCAGAGCCATCGACCCTGCTCCTGCCATGAGTCCCTACAGAGAGCCTGCTAGGGGCTTCATTTCTAAGGGGCAGGAGGGCCTGGCCAGCCCTGCTTCCACTCTCTCCCCCATACTCACACATGCCCTCTCTCCTTCCAGGGAGGCACCCAGATGCCAGGAGCAGCCCTGCCCCCACACCAGGCTCCCCAGCAGCGAGCTGGGCTGGGCTGTCCTCACCCGCCCTTCTGGCCTCACCCTGGCCCTTCCCTGGCCCTGCCTGGGGATGCCAGGACCCACAGCAGGTGCCTGGACAGGCTTGGGGCTGGGGACAGGGCTGGGCACAGCAGGCCAGCGTCTGGCCAAGCACAGAACTCACAAAGAGTCAAGTTCCAGAATCCTCCTCTTCCTTCTCTCCTCCCGCTCATTAGTTTTGTTAATAACAACAGCTACCATTTACTGGTGCTTACTGCCTGCCTTCGCACAGTGTTTGACGCTGTATGTGCTTGTCTGTTTAATCCTAAATCTATCCTGAAAGGTGGATATTTTCATCCTCATCTTTCTGATGAGGCAATAGAAATTCAGAGAGGTTATATGCCTTGTCCAAGGTCACCTCACTGGTCAGTGGCAGAGCCAGGACTCACACCCCAGATCTTTCCATGCCCTTGTCCTTCAATGCTGACCCTAGGTACCGTCTCTTTACCCTGGGTAGTGACTCCATTATACATCTGCCTCCCACATCAGAACAGAAGCTATGGGACAACAAGGACTATCCTATCCTCTCAATTGCCCCAGTGAAAGAATCGAGAGATGCTTGTGGAATGACATTACCTTGGCTGTCAGACGGCTCAGTGTGGTGGTTACATGCATGGGCTGGGGAGCCCAAGCGCTGGGGTTCAAATCTCAGCTCTTACTTGCTTTCTGACCTTGAGATACTAATCTTCCTATCTCAGTTTTCCCATCTGTAAAATGCGCACGATAATAATATGGTGGGATTGAGGAGACTGAATTAACTTAGGAAAAGTTCCTGTCCTATGATAAGTAGTACATGTGTTCGACGTTACTCTTATTATCCCCCAGTAGACTAGAATGGGCCCTGTCCCACTCTCTGCTGTGTCTCTGGCACTTAGCACAGGTCTGGCCTGCGGTAGATCCTTCCATTTCCTCACCTGTAAAATATGGCTAAAAATGCCCAGCGGCCAAGATTAAGGGGATGTATGTAAAGTGCCTGGCACAGGGCAGAGGTTGGCATCAGTAGTGGTACCAGTGGGGCTGTCAGCAGGTGATGGGGGGGCAGGGCCACGTTGGGCTCTCCTGAGCACCCCATCTTTTGATCCAGAGGCAGAGGCTGTACCCAGTGCCATCCTCTGCCATGTACCATTCAGGCCCTGATACAGAAGGCACACGAGCCTCCCTCAGACTGTGGCCCCTCTACCATGTGGAGAAACCCCCACACCGATGGGCACCCTGGGGCTAAAGTGCCTCCTCCTCACCTCTTCCTGGACCTTCCCCCAAGGGACTGGCAGCTTAGTCCTTTGGGAATGGAGTCAGGTGGACAGGGGTCACGCGGGAGAGAATCCCAGGCCAAACTTATTTAGGAGCAAAATCCAGTCTTCAGATACATTCTTAGGTGAAACCCTGATACATAAAGCAGAAAGAGGGGCCATTTTGTTTAAGTTCATATGGACGACTCTTATTTCTTATAAAGTACACTACTATTTCCCACCAGCTACAACAGAGCCTGGAACGTAGTAGGCAATCAATAAATAATTGTTGAATGAATGGATAGTCAATCGGTGGAAGAAAAAGTGAGGCAAATATGTGAAATGGGAGTTGGGGGGTGGGTTTAAGTATGATAGTTGGAGAATAGTACTAGCCTGAAATTCTAATCCAACTTTTGTGGAATCCCTGTAGCACTTCTGAATGGCCCAGGACTCCAGAGAACACAGTTTGAAAAGGACTGGTCTACACAAGTTCTCCTTTTGGTGGATGAGAACACTGAGGCCAGAGGGTCAGAAGCCGAGCCCGGTTAGACCCAGGCCTCCTGCTTCCCCATCCTAGGGCTCAGGCCCTCCTCAGCCCCTCAATACGATGCATTCTGGGGCCATCGGGTGGGGTCCTTCCTTCTTCTTCACCCTGTTTGGGGCAGCCTGCGTACCAGGGGCCCACCATCCTCCTCCAGGCATTTCCCACCAGCCTGAGCCAGGCAGGAGCCAGGTCCTTCCCACTGACTCCAGGATGGGCCCTGTTCCTAATATGTGTCCTCCGGGGAAGGAATGCCCATTGCCCAAGACCCCTCTTGGAACTGTGGGGCCCCAAGTGGTGGACATTCCCAGTGAGTGCCAGATTAGCAGAAACTGCTAGGTGGGTGAGGAGTGGGGACCCACCTAATACAGGAGTGAGGGCCTGGGCAGGAATGACCCAGATCATGGGCCCCACAGCAGTTGGGGGCATTTATGGACCTTCTTATAAACTTCTGAGCGGGTAACTTTATCCTGCTTCTTTCGGCCAAGTATCCTCCTCCAGCAGCTGGTCACAAAGCTGGTTAATCTCCCAGAGTGCTCAGCTTAAAACCCGTGACTCACAGCACAGCCAGTGTGGGGGAGGGGCAGCTGCCCTCAATACGTGGCACCCAGAGTCAGCTGTTCCGGGCGCCTTCTCTGGTTTCTCCTACCTCTCTTGAGGTTTGGGGCCTTGTCTTCCTTCCTGGAGTCCTGCTCTTCACTGACCCTTAGACACAAGCCATGAGAGGTCAGGGCCCCGGGAAGAGGGCCAGGTCCAGGGCCTTGGCCTTGGCCAAGCCCTCAGGCTGTCCCCAGAGATGACCAGTAGACATTGGCTTTCCAGGGAAGAGGAGGTTTCAAGTGGAACTCTGGGAGTGGGTGGGATTTGTCTTGAAATTGGGGTCCCTGTCTCACCTGTACAAACCTGGAAAAATTCCCATCAATCACGACCCTCTCACTGTAGATCTGCCACTCCCTGTCTGCATGCGACAAGAAGCATGTGGAGAATGGCTAAAGTGAGCTAGCAAAGAGTAACCCACGTGTCAAGTGGCCTCTGACTTGTGATCAGAAGAATAAACACAAGACCTGTAAGGGAGAAAGGGGAAGAAAGAGCATATCTGCTACTTCCTAGCTGAATAGCTTCTCTGAGCCTCTGTTTCCCCATCTGTAAAATGGGGATAATAGTACTTACCTTGGCAAGTTAGTGTGAGACTCAGATGAGATTGTTTTGCCTATTTATTATTTTATAATAATTTATTTTATATTTTATTTAACAATAATTTTATTATTGTTATCATCATCATCATCATCATCATTATTGCTCGAAAAGCAGGAGAATCCATTTGCATTTGTCAGGGACTTATGTCTGTGTAGCGGGAGGGAAGCTAATGGTTTGAAAGGCTTTCAGAGACTCCTCTCATTTGGTAAGGGGTCTATTCAGATGAATTTAACTCTGTAAATGATAAGGAAGTATCTGCTAATCAGTGGCATTGTACTTGTTATTGGCTGAAGACCAAACCCAAGAAACAGCTATAGCAGATACATGATAGAGGGTCCCAATGGTAGCTTTACTGAGCACAACATAAATTACGTGTTAACTCTTGCTCTTGTGGCTTCAGTGATTCACACTATCTTCTACTCTATCTGAAAAGGCCATAAACATCCAAAGATTCCTGTGGGTGAGGAGGAACTAATCACTTTGTAAGTTCCTGTTATAGACCAGGGGCTATATTAAACACTTACATATTTGACCACATCAACCCCTGCAACACCCCTTGGGGTAGGTGTGCTGTTATTCCCATGTGGTACGCTAATTACATTAAGAGACCCAGTTTTTCACTCCTCCTTGTGTCTCTGCCCTTTGCCTTGTGACTTTGTAGCTCTTCGTATCAGGAGGCATATTGTGTATTTCTCCAAGTCTCAGTTCTGAATTCAGCCATGTAACTTGTTTTGACCTATGGGATATTAACATGTGTGCTCAAGCAAAGGTTTGAAAAAGTGCTTATGGGCATCTGCTTGCACTTTTGCACCACTACCATCACCACGAAAACATGCCTAAGCTAGCCTGCCAGAGGGTGGGAAGCCTGTGGGGAAAGCTGAGTGGCCCAATTAACCCAGCCAAGACCAGCCTGGATCAGCCAAGAGCCAGTCAAGCACAGTGTGTGTGTGAGCCCAGCTGAGCCCAGGAGAGCAGCCCAGTCTAAGTAGCCAACCTGCAGACTCATAAACTAAATACATGCTTATTGTTTAAAGCCACTGAGTTTTGAGGTGGTTCATTACATAGCATTATCATGGTAATCAAAAGCAGATATATACCATTTTTGTAAAAATAGACTTTATTTTTTAGAGCAGTGTTAGGTTCACAGCAAAACTGAGCAGAAAGCTCAGAGAGTTCCCGTATACCTCCTGCTCCCACACACACACAGCCTCTCCCACTATCAACATCCTGCACCAGAGTGGTGCATTTGCTACAATTCATGAACCCACCTTGATGAACCTACATATCATCATTACCCAAAGTTCTATAGTTTACATTATAAACTATAGTTACACAAAGTGTTTACTCTTTGTATTGTCCATTCTATAGGTTTTGACAAATGGGTAATGACATGTATCCACGATTACAGTATCATACAGAATAGTGTCACTGCCCTAAACAGCCTCTGTGCTCTGCCGACTCATCCCTCCCCTTAGCCCCTGGCAACACTGATCTTTTTACTGTCTCCATAGTTTGGCCTTTTCCAGAATGTCATAGAGTTGGGGGCATACAGTATGCAGCCTGCATCCTCATTTAGGACAAAAGACAGGGAGATGGAAGGAAGGACAACAGCAGGACCAACCATCTTACCTCCTCTCTTCCTTGGGCAGGGGCTATCGCGTGGCAGCTGTAAGTATTCTAGAAGTCTGTGTGTGAGAGACCCAGGCTTAAATATTGGGAACTCACAGAGACTGAAGGGTGTTAGACCACGCCAGTGTTCGATAGGTGGGTCTGACCATTGAGTTTTGGAGAGGTGGCACCTTAAAAACAGCTGCTGTGGATTGATTACGATGTTCCCAACTCTGGGCTTAGGATACTTTTCCTGCATTCTCTTACTTCATATCCACAACAGCTCTTTAAATAATGTAAATTAATATCTATACTCTTCAGATGTGGAAACAGAAGCTCAGAGAGATTGAGGGACTTGCCAAAGTCAAACAGGTCAATGGCAGAGTCAGGAGTACACCCTAGGCAATGTGACTGCAGAGCCCACAGGCTTACCCATATCACCTACACTGCTTCCCTGCAAGTGGTTCTTACTTCTCATCTTCCCTAAAGTTTACCCTAGAATCTCTACTTCCCCCTCAGGGACACACCATCTGTTTGCCTGGGAGACAGCCCCCAACCTCTTGGCCCTATTTGCAAAATGAGGAGAATATTCCTTATTTACCTAGCAACAGCCAGTTTAGTTCAACAAATATTTCTTGCCTTCTTCATGTTCACATAATTTCCTAGGTATATCCCAGCCACCACACTTACCATAAGCAATATATATTTTATTTCTTGGGGCACAAGTCATTGCCAGACACATAGTAGGTATGCATATTAATTAGGGTACGGATTAGGCTGCAGTAATTACAAAGAGAACTAAAAATGCAGTTTATTCTGTTCTTACATAAAATTCCACGTAGGCAGTTAAAGACTTACGTGGTAGCTTAACAATACTGGGGACCCAGATTCTCTCTGTCTTATTGCTCTGTGGATCTTCCATATACAACTTCCATCACATGATCTCACGTGGTATGTTAGTTTCCTATTGCTGCTGAAATAAATTGCTACACACTTAGTGGCTTAAAGCAACTCAGATTTATTATCTTACAGTTCTGAAAGTCAGAAGTCTAAAATGAGTCTTATGGGGCTAAGATCAAGATTGGCAGAGCAGTGCCCCTTCTGAAGGCCCTAGAGGAGAATTCATTCCTGGCTTTTTTCAGCTTCTAGAAGGTACCTGCATTCCTTGGCTCAAGGACATATCACTCCAACCTCTGCTTCCATAGCCACATTTTCTTCTCTGACTCTGACTTTCCTGCCTCCCTTTTTCCCTTATAAGGACTGCTCAGAAATGAGCAGAAAGTTCAGAGAGTTTTATACATTGGGCTCACCTGGATAATCCAGGATAATCTCCCCATCTAAAGATTCTTAACTTAATCACATTTGAAAAGACTTTTAGCCATGTAAGGTCACATATTCACAGGTTCTGGGGAATAGGACATGAACATTGTGGGGAAGGGCCATGATTCTGTCTACCCCAGATGGCTACTCCAGCTCCTGCATATCACCCGTAGTCCAACAATTGGGAAGGGGGAGGAAGAGGACAGTTCCTTTCTCTTAAAGTCAAAAGCAAGAAGTTGTACACAAATTACTTCCACTCATACCCCATTGGCCATAACCTAGTCACATGGACACAGCTAGCTGCAAGGGAATCTGGAAAAGGTCATCTTCTGCTAGGCGACCGTGTGTTACGGACTGAATTTTGTCTCTCCCCACACCCCCCTGCCAAAATTCACAGATTGCAGCCCTAACCCCCCATGTGACTATACATAAAGATAGGGCCTTTAAAAAGGTAATTAAGGTTAAATGAGATCATAAAAGTAGGGCCCTAATCTAATATAACTGGTGTCCTAATAAGAAGAGAGACACCATAGGAAAGGCCATGTTAGTACACAGTGAGAAGGTGGCTGTCTGCAAGCCAGAAGAGAGTCCTCAGGAGAAATAACCTTGCCAGCACCTTCGTCTTGGACTTCCAGCCTCCAGAACTGTGAGAAAATAAATTCTGTGTTTAAGCTACCCAGTCTGTGGTATTTTGTTGTGGGCAGCCCAAGCTGACTAATACACAATGTTTCCAACTAAAAATTATATCATTATGTTAAAAAGTGAAGCATGGATATTGGGGGACAACTGGCTGTCTCTGCCATGTCTGCAACCAAACAAATGAATGAGTGATGCGTGCTGCATGGCAGGGACCCTGCCAGGGCACTGAGGATCACAGCATGAGTAAAGTGAAGGGCTTGGGAACTCAAAGACCAGGAAGGGAGACTAACAAGAGAATTGTGTCAACTTAATATGGAAAATGTCATGCTAGAAGTATTAGTAATAAATCAACAACATTATTGAACCACCTCCTGTGTTTGCTATTTTATATTCTTTACCTATATTTGTGTATTTCATTTGTATAATAACTCCTTACAGATGAGGAAACTGAGACGGGGGGCAGAGAGAGAGGGCACTGAACCAGCCTGGGAGCTAGAGATCAAGGGCCAGGGTGTTAGAAAAGCTTCCTTAATGAGGCACCCTGAGCTGAGTCTTCAAGGACAAGTGAAGGTTAGATGTGCTGTGAAAAGAGAAAGGGCATTGCTGGAAGAAGGAAATGGTAAGAGCAAAGTTCTGGCCACATGAATCATCCTGTTAGAGGAACCCATATTACTTCCCAGGGAACACTGAGTACGTGGCCAGAGAATAAAGAGGGACATGTTATGGAAGGCTTGAATGACATGCTGGGATACTTGGACATTATTCTGGAGGTGGTGGCAAGCATGAAAGGGTGTTATGTAGGGGAGATGCTGCTAGATCTCTATTGTAGAGTCACCAGCCCAATGGCAGTGTCGGGAAGGATTTAAAGGGGCCTGCGACTCAAAGCGCAGACACCAGTTATGAGGCTGTTACAATAGTAGAGACGAGAGCTGTGAACCACTGCCCTACGACAGAGGTAATCGGGGTAGAGAGAAGAAGATGGCTTTAAGAGATATTCAAGAGATGAAATCAGTACAATTGAGTGGCCATTAAGTGAAGTTACAAGGAGAAAGAGGTAGGAGATGACACCCGGGTCCCCACATTGGGTAACAGAGGGGATGGTGGAGTCATTGAATGAGAAAAAGATTTCCTGAGGACGGGCTGGATTCTGGGGAAGATAGTGAGCACGTTGTGGGATGTGATGAATTTGAGGGGCTATGAGACATCCGGGTGGAGATGTCTAATAGTTGGATATACGAGTCTGAGGCTGGCAGGTGAGGTGTTGGCTGGGGAAATGCATGTGGATGAATTCATCCCTGTACATACAGGTGGTGGCTAAGTCTCAGAAATTAATAATGACTGCACAGAGAGTAAAGAAAGTGTGGGCAAAGGACAGAACCCAGTGGGAACATCATCACTGAGGGGGAGGATGGGACATGAAGAGACTGGGAAGTAGGCTTGAAAAGAATGGTCAGTGGTCAGAGCAGGATAAGAGAGGATGTTGTCTTGGAAACCAAGTAAATAGAACATTTTGAGAAAGAGGATGTAGTCAACAGTGACTTTAAAGGGAGTCCTATAAGGCAAGGAGGGATAAACATCCCCTTAGCAATAATAAAGTTGTTGGTGGCTGTTTTAGTGAAGAGGCATCAGCAGAATCCTGTGTTTGGGAAGGTAATGAAAAAGCAGGAGGTGAGGAAGAGGAGCCAACAAGTGTTGACACTCCATAGAAACTTGGGTGAAGACACCCAGACATTACGTGCCCACATGGGAAGAACACATGACACTTCCCGAGCAGTCTTGCCCAAACAAATCAAATCTCAATCTGACCAAGCATCTATCCAACTACCAGTTCACAGAAAATACAGAGGACAGGTAAGCACGTTAAAACACACCATAGGGATGCAACTGAAAACTCCAGATTATAAGAAACTCTGCAGGAGAAACAACCCAGTTTTTGAAAATAAATAAATTGCTAGGGAAGAAAAAAGATATGGAGGGAAACTTTTAGATTTAAAGAGACTTAAAAGACAGATCAACAAATCACAATTGCAAGGCAGATCCTATTTGGATCCTGATTCAAACAAACAAACAAAATTTATAAGACAAATGTAAATTTGATTACTGACTGGATATTTGGTGGTATAAGACAGCAGTCCCCAACCTTTTTGGCACCAGGGACCGGTTTCATGGAAAACAATTTTTCCAGAGACCGGGGGTGGAGGGGTGGGGAGGTTGGGGGGGAGGGGGTGATGCAAGCGATGGGGAGCGGCTGTAAATACAGATGAAGCTTCATTCATTTGCCCGCTGCTCACCTCCTACTATGCAACCTAGTTCTTAACAGGCCATGGACTGGTACTGGTCCTCAGTCTGGGGGTTGAGGACCACAGGTATAAGAAATTAATATTAATTTTTTTAGTACACTAATGTTATTGTGCTTATGTTAAAAAAGAAGTCCTTATGTTTTAGAGATACATAATCAAATATAAACAAATAAAATGTATGATGTCTGAAATTTACTTCAAAATAATATAAGGGGAGGAAGTAGGTAAGGCATTGACGGGTCAGGTTTGGACATGGGCTAACAGTTGTCGGAGGTCATAATGGAGTTCATTATAGTATTGTGTCTATTTCTATCTATGTTTGAAATTATTCACAAGAAAGAGTGAAAAGGAACGTTTGGCTGGGAAGGGAAGAAGAGGCTGGGGAAGGCCTGAACGGATGGGGAGCAGATTTGACGGGCCCAGCAAGGCCCCAAGACCAGATGTTTATGCCTCCTCATGTCCCCCCCACCTCCCTGCCTCTCCCTAGTTCCTGGAACAAGCCTACTCTGAGATCCCATCCCAAGATGGCTAAGGAGGAACAGTGAGACCCAAGACCCCTGAGTCAAATGGGTTGGAGGTCAGTTATCAAGTCAGAAACGGCCACCTCTTAACATCAGGGAAACCAAATCAGTGCCAGCCGCTGGTGATCCTGCCTTTGTCCACAACTGGAGGGGGTGCCCCTGCTTCAAGGGCATGAGATGGCAGAAAGTTCATCCTTATTCATTCAGAGACTCCTGGGCATAAAAGGGCCTCAAGAAGCCATCAAGTCCATTCCCCTGTCTCCAAGTCTGGGATTGCAGAGTTGACCAGATATGTAGAGTCAAGAGATGAGTGTTTCTGTCCCAGATCCTCCATATCTAAGTATGTGTGAGCCCTGGACAAGTGGCTTAGCCTCTCGCCTCAGGTTCCTACACTGTGCAATGAGGATAAATGTCACTGGTGTTTGGGTATGGCAGGGACACTAGCCACTGCAATGAGGACTCTGCTGGACCTCAGCTTACTCTGGGGATGCCTTCACAGAGAGCGGCCCCCTCGCACCTCCCCCAGCCCCCGGCTGGGCCCTGCCTGCACCAGCCTCTCTGCATCTGTCATCAGCCCACTCTGCTCCCCTGGGCCAGGCTTTGTTTGGGGGCGGCTGGCAGGCTGCCCGTGTGCACAGCAGAGGCAGTGACGCCTGCTGCTGCAGACAACACTTCGCAGGCTGCATCGTCACCCATACTTCCAGCCGGCCCCCATGCTACCATGGCCCCCGGTTCAAAGAGGTCCAGAGACCAAAATAACCAGGCCTGGCTCCCAACTGCCTCATCCCCATCCACCCACTGCTTGCCCATAACTTTCATCCAAAGAGCGAGCAAGCAAAGCAAGCACAAGTCCCAAGCTCCTTCTCTGCGCCCTGAGATGGGTAGAATGCAAGCATGCTGCATGCCTTGGCTACTGAACACTTATAATCCTATGAGGTAGGTGCTAGAACTAGTCACATTTTACAGCTGGGTAAGACTGAGACGTGGAGTGGGGAAGAGAGTCACTCAAGGTGCATAAGAGAGGAAGGCAGCATTTGAATCCAGGTCTATTAGACCCTGAAGTCCAGTGGAGACACCTGGGGACACAGCCCAGCACTGGTGACCCTGTCTCCATATCAGGCAAGATCAACACCATATTCTCCTAGGCCAAGTTCAGATGGACCAAAGGAACTTGTGCTGCATCTTCAGGAAATATAAAAGACTATGACATTCATGGTCCCCCAGTGCTCCTTGGGGTGGGGACCCCTAAGTTAACTGCCTTTCCAGTCTGGGGAACAGGCTTCTGAGCTCATGCTCAGCCTCAGACCCCCAGGGGTGATGACCAGTGCCTGCGTGTGCCTGGCCCTGTGCTGGGCCACGTGGACTGAGTCAGAGGATGGGCCTCTGCCCCCCGGCCCAGAGAAGGGAGGCCCAAGAGGCAGACTGAGAGGACAGGGAGAAGCAGGGACTCTGGCAAGACCTCATCCCTGAGTGTGCGTGGACTCAGGGGTCCAATGCCTCCATCCTACATGTGGAGAAGGAAGGACCCAGGAAGGGGTGTCGAAGGGCTCAGAGAGGGTCACACAGCAGGGCACAGCACAACGCACGAGGTGGAGACGCTGGGCTCTGGGCTCCAGTCCAGGCTCTCTCCACTGTGTAAGGTTGCTGTCCTCTCCCTGCAGGCCACACGCTGCCCTCCACCTCTGACACTACCTGTTGTCTTGCCTGGGAAACTGGCGAACTTCACCTCAGACAGAGCCCATTTGCCCCTCTGGGGGTCTGAGGCAAGAGGTCCTAAATAACCAAAGGAACCCTGGATACCATGTCACCGGGGGACCACCCCGAGGCATGTCCAGGCCGTGGCTCCTGCTGTTCTCTAAGCCTGGAATGCCGTCCCGCCAGCTCTTCCCTTGGGCACTCCTACACATCCTTCAGTACCCAAGAAGAATACCAATACTTCCTCCCTGGGAAAGTCTTCTTGGGTATCCACAAGAGAGTTTGTTGTCTGTTCTGGGCGCTCCCACAGGGTGTTTTGGTGATTCATTCATGAGTCTCTCTCTCCCCACTAGACGGAGCTCTCTGAGACCAGGGACCTGGTCTGAGTCATCCTTAGATCCTGCCGCAAGGCCTAGCTTGGGGCCTGGAAACAGCCAGTGTTTAGGAATGCTTGAGGGGTGGGGGGAGGTTAGGCCTGTTGGGGTACTTGGACCATAAATCACTTTCCCAGGCTAGGGGGCAAGCAGCAACCCAAGAAAGCTTCCTGGAGGTGGCAGGACAGGATGTGGGGCAGAGTGCATGGCAGGCAGCCCTGGCAGCCAGAGTATCAGTCATGAGGCCCTCAGCCCTCTGTCCTCTTGCCAGGAAACCCTTGTCCTGGGCACTATTGGCCAGGCATGAGCAGGTTTTGGGGAGAGAATCAGGCCTCCCCAAGGCGCCCAACTTCCTCTCAGAGACGTGTGGCTGGGGCAGCTGCTGGGACTGGCAGCTGGTGTCTGTCCCTGGAGCCCAACGGCTGTGTGTGGCTTAATCCCTGCCCCTTCGAGACCCCCAGGCTGGCAGGTGGGCCGATGAGGCAGAAAGGAGGCAATGGTGAGGGGGGGAGCCCCCTCCCCAGGCCCCCACAGCTGCCCACTGGATCCTGCCACATGCAGTGTCCCCACACCAGGCCCCATCACCAGCTCTCCCCTCAGTCCTTAAGTGGAGGCCTGACCTTCCTAGGCAGGAAGATTTAGCTGAAAAAGTTCAAACAGGAAACCCCAAAGAAGAGATGGATGCCATGGCCAATATGCCCCTTAGTGTCTTCTTTCTGGATAGGCAAAGGATGTCCAAGCACATAGGTGGAAGCAAGTGTTCGCTCTGGGACCCAGGTGTGGGTGTGTCTGACACGGACTGTGAGCAGGCAGGACATAAGAAGTGGTGTGCACAGGCATGTGAAGTGTGTTCTGTAGGTGGGGGCTACACAGCTTGGAAGGTATACACATGTGTGAGGTATACATGGAGGAAGATGGGCACACACTATATGAGGTGTAATGTGTGTGGTGCGTACGTGATGTGAGAGATAGAATGTTCTGTATGTGAGATAGATTCATGTGGGAGGTGTGTGTGGTATGTGAGGTATAAACGGAATGTGATGCGTACATGGAGTGTCATGTGTATACTGCATGTTAGGCGTACATGGCACCTGATGTGTATACAATATGAGAATTGTACACAGTATGTGAGGTAATATAGAGTGTGAAGTGTATACAATGTGTGTGTGACGTGCACATAATGTAAGAGGTGTACACAGTGTGTGAGGTGTGCACAGTGTGAGAGGTATACACAGTGTGTGAGGTGTTTATGGAGTGTGGGTGGACATGGCATTCGAGATGTGTACACAGTGCTTGGGGTATATTGTGTGAAGTGTGCATGGAGTGTGAGGTGAACACAGAGCCTGAAATGTACATTATGTGAGCAGTGTACACAGAGTGTGGGAGATTTACAGGGAGTGTAAGGTGTACAGAGGGTGAAATGTACATTATGTGAGAGGTGTATATCATACACAAAGCGTACAGGGAATGTGAGGTGTCTGCAGTTCATGAGGTGCACATACCTATGACACGTCACAAAGGGACATGGAGGTAAGGGTAGGTAAGTGTGCCTGTCAGCTCTGTCCTGGTCCCACATGCTGGACTCTTGGTACAACCTCCTGTGGGGCATCACAGGCAGAAGAGACAGAGGGACGTCCTCGGGCTTTTCATGAATCCTTACATGCATAAAGGAGAAGGCAACTTTGAGGGGCCTTCTCCTCCATCCTTCTCCCTGCATCCATGCCAACTCAGCTCAAGGACAATGTACTCTTTGAGGAATACCATACATTGATAATATTGTTTCTTATGTCTGACTTAAATCCATCATGCTGCAAGTTAAATTCACATTTCTTTTTTAGTGCTTTATTCTGTGGAGGTGGGGAACTCTCCTTTCATGTAGATCTCCTCACCCTAAGAGCCTAATGTCCTTAGGCTGGAAGAATAATCAGCACCCTCATAAACTCTGAGTCCTTGAACACTTCCAGTCATTATGCTATTGTCAACCTATTTGTGTTGTTTGATAAACTAGAGTGAGTGCATATTCTGAGCCCCAGGAATCTGGTCCACACAAAGACCCCAGCTCACCTCTGAGGCAGAGAAAGGCTTTAATTCCATGAAAAATAAGGTTGAAGGAGAGAGGCTGGGTGAAGGAACGCCTCAGGGCTCTCTAGAAGCCAGGCCTCAATTGGTTTTTAAAAGGGGCCTGAGCTTTCCCTACCCATGCAGTCTCAGTTCCTGCTGTTTTTGTTCACCTGGTTTCCCAGTGCCCAGGAAAGACCCCGGAGTGAGAGGCACAGGCGGCACGTGAGGCTGGGAGGGTGAAGAGCTGGGTGGGCTGCGGGCTCCCCCAACCACGCCACGATCATCCACATCCACGCCCTCCTTCCCCTTCCCTGGGTAGCAGCCCACCCTCACCTCACACCCTGAGTTGAGCTAAAGCTTAGTTCTAGGTGAATCTATAATTAAATTTAAAAATTTTATCTAAAGAATTCCCTCTTAAAGTGCTATGTCAATACTAATGGGTGTTTTTAATAAACCTATTAAAGAGGGAAAAAAGAGTTCTAGCCCATTATGCCTAATTCTTAAAGAATTTCTTGGTTTTTAAGAAATCCTTTCATTAGAAGTAACAAATTGCCCGTCAAGCCCCATCCTCAAAGTCTATGTCGAACCACCCCCACGCCCCTACCCCAGGCCTCAGGTTCCTGGGAGGGCAGGAGCCACGCCTGTCTGTCCCCCATAGAGCCTCCTGCTCCCAGCAGAGGTGAGTGTCCCATAGAAGGTGCTCGATCCTTATTGGTTCTCTCTGCCCACGCATTCTTCCCCAGATGACCTATGGCTTGCTCCCAAACCCTTTTTAACTCTTTGCTCAAACGTCACCTTGTCAACCTGACCACTCTATTTAATACCGCCGCTGGCCCCTCCCTGGCACTGCAGTCCCACTCATGTTGCTCTGCTTTTAGTGGTTTTCCACATGTATCATCTTCTAATATGCTATACAACTTGTATTTATTATGTGTGTTGCCTGTCAGAATGTCAGTTCCACAAGGGCAGGGAATATTGTCTGTTCTGTTCCCTGCTATATTCTCAGCACCTGAATAAATGTTTGTTGAATGAGTGAAGGAATCATAGACTGGACAACTGACAGTGGGTATGCCCCCCTAACAGAGCACATGCCACTCACACCCTGCACACTGGGTGGGAAGGGCACATGCCATTGCTTGCCTTCCTGTTCCCTCCCCTCCACATGTGGACCCCTGTTCTCCAACTCCCTGCTCATCTGCCAGACCCCCAAGCCCTGCTTGTCTGTGGGAGGCTGGAGAGTACTCCCAAAGGGGGAAGTGTGGCCCTCTATGGAGAATCTCTGGGACCCTGCCCCTAAATCTGGACCATGTCTATACGCTAGCAGCATCACAGTCCCTCCTGAACAACCCAGACTGGCCCCCTAGCGGGATCTATACCCACGCAGTGGGCAGATTCAGGCTTTCTTGGGGAGCAAGTTTGGTAGGGAGCAGAGGGGGCACTCAGGGTGGATCAGGAACAGGGAGGGAAAGGCTGAGGACAGTGAGGAGACCTGGAGCTGGCCCTGCCCCCCCTGGCCCACTCAGGTTTTTACCTTCTGGCCCTTTGGTACCCCCCACCTCCCAGCCATATAGGCAGCCTGTGCCAGGCCAAGTGCAGAGACCACAGGTCCCGCCTGGGCAGGGGCAGGGGTGCTTGAAGACTGGGGCAGGTGCAGGCTGGATTGGGTTTCCAGAGGCTATATATATATAAAGGCTGCTGGGAGCCCCAGGGCCTGAGGGTGCAACACTGCAGGGCCCCAGCCAGGCCCACATTCCTACCCAGAGGCCAGCTCTCCATTTATAGCCCCTGGGCAGGCAGGCAGAGGGAGCTGAGTAGGGAGGACTGGAAAGGGCATAGGAAGAAGGCGCAGCCCAGGCAGCTCCCTCCCTGCCTGCTGACAAAGGAGCCCCTCAGTTGTGAAGACACGAGAAGCAAGGCCCAGGGCGAGGTGTGCACTTGCCCTGGTCGCAGAGCCCAGGAGTCTGCTCATCCTGGCACTGGAGGGAGAAGGGGTGCTGGGGAACCCCTCCATGGTCCCTCAGCCCATTGCCAATAGAGTTTCCCAGAACAAGTTCAGTGCCTGTGGACAAGGGGCACCTTTGACTAGACTATGCAGTATAAGAGTTTGAACTCGTTCAGCTTCCAAACTCGATGTAATTTTTCACACCCTGCTCTCAACCCAGTCCTAGGACCAAAAAGACACCAGGTCCCAGGGCAGGCATATTATACTTCTCCCTGCTCTTTGGGCAATGGGTATGGTATATTTGGAGACAATCCTCTCTCCAAATACATGGCACAACCAGAAGGGTGATCCCAGGCAGTTGTGGATCCCAGGACTGGCGAGGTCTGTAAAGGTCACTGAGTTCAGTGAGTTCCAGACTTTTTTTTGAGCAGCAGAAGCCTTGTAGCGAACAAAAATTCCACTTGAAAGCCTAATATAAAGGTGCCATTTTACCACTAGAATGTGTGTGTGCTTTGAAACAGTGTTTCTTAATTACAGAAGAAGGTGAAGCTACAAATAAAGTTTAAAACTGTCAAATCAGTTTAGATTTATAAGTCACAAGTGATAAAATATTAAACATGTTTGGTAAGTTCAAACAT
Source organism: Daubentonia madagascariensis (assembly GCA_023783475.1). Taxonomy (NCBI): domain Eukaryota; kingdom Metazoa; phylum Chordata; class Mammalia; order Primates; family Daubentoniidae; genus Daubentonia; species Daubentonia madagascariensis. Next base: position 22,538,152 of record JAKFHU010001990.1, on the reverse strand, counting down.
ATAACATATTTTTATTTATGTATTGTAAAAGCACCTTGATGACAGCCCTAAGGAAGCTTTTATGAACACAACACACAAAAAGCACAGTTGTAATCACTTAAGTCTCAACATCCAACTTATTTCTGTATTTTCTTTGCTCGCTCAGGTTTGAGAAAAATCTAGATTTGCATAAATAAATGGTTTGAAGAGCTCACCTGGGAATTTCAGGGTACTCTTCAGTTAAGTGGATCCATTCATTCATTCACCCAAGAAATATTTATTGAGTGCTTACTATGTGCCAGGCATTCTGCTAAGGCTTGAACAAGGAGGAAGAAATAGTTGTCTCAATTTCAATCGCTAACAAAACAATTACCTACATTCCTCAATGTGAGTATAAGTCAAGTGAAAAGACGCATGCTTATAATAAAAGCCGAATCTCTCTCTAGTATACCATTACAATATTGCAGCAGGCCTGAGCCTTGCTTAGGAAGGGCAAGCGTAACAGAGCACAGACGTCTCCTCATGTATGTGACTGTCCAGTTTTGAGGAAATACAACCATCCTCATTATCACAGTTCAAGAAGTTCAAATAGATGCATAGAGATCCAAAAGGTTGATTCCAGGTGAAGTTGGGAGACACGGGCTGAGGCCAGCTCATGCACAGCCTTATAGGGTAAAGAAATACAACGCAATAAGAAGCTTTTGGGGAGTTTGAATAAGAAGAGTGATATCACTCCATTTACATTTTCAAAGGTCTACTCAGGCTGCTGTGTGGTGAATGGATTATACGGGGGGTCAGAGTGGAGATGAGAGCTGCCAGGTTATGGCGGTTGTCCAGGCCAGCAGTGTGCCAGCTTAGTCCAGGACGGTGACACTGGGGATGGACAGACTTGAGACATGTCTTAGAGGTAGAGTGGACAGTACTTTCTCACGCCCTGACCTCTCCTCTGGAATTCCAGCCTCATGAATCCCCCTGCCTACTCCATACCTCCACCTGGATGTCCAATGTGCGTTTCAAATTTTGCCCAAACCTGAATGCTTGATCTAAAACCCACAAACCTGCTCTTCACAACTCCAGGCTTCCAAGAGGCAACATTAACTCCTTTCTTGTCTCAATCATGAATAAACCTTGCTGACTCCATCTTGAAAATATATCCGGAATTCAACCACTTTTCACCAGCTCCACTCAAATCTGAGCTACTGGCACCTCTCACTTGGATTGTTGTAACAGCCTCCTAATTGGTCTCCCTGCTTCTGCCCTTGTCCTGTTAAAATGTAAGTCAGTGACATTCTTTTTTTCTGCTCAAGCCCTCCAGTGGCTTTCCATCTCTGAATGCAGTCCCTTGTTTCCCTCTCTGACCCCATTTCCTATCACTTTCTCCTTTGCTCACCCTGCTGCAGACATACCAGCCTCCTTGCTGTACTTCAAACCTGCCAAACACAGTCTTGCCCTAGGGTCTTTGCACATGCTTGTCCGTCCATCTGGCCCCACATATCTGCAGATACCTGCTTCTGCCTCCCTTCATTCAGGTCTTTGCTCAAATGTAACCAGCCCAGAGAGACCTTCCCTAACCACTCCATATAATGAAATAATCTTCATCACTTTGTTCCCTTGCATTGCTTTATTGTTCTTCATAAAACTTATAACCTCCTGACATCATATACTTCCTTGCTTATTTGTTTATTGTCTGTCACCCAGCCCTACAATGTAAACACCATGCAAGCAGGTTTTTGGTGGTGTTCATTGCTGTATCCCTAACACCTAGATCAGTACCTGGCACAAAAACAGATACTTCACTATAAGTGAAGTTCCAGGCAACCCCTGAGGCTCCAGTTGAGCAGGGCCCCTACTGGAATATGGAGCTACTTTGCCATCGCTCAGCTAGGCTGCACAGACTTTATTGAATGAATAAACAAAGGTGGTGCTATGAAGTGAAGGGAGGTGATCACTTCCTGAAGGGGGAACTTCTGCACTACCAGTGGCAGAGACGTGAAGAAGGCAGGGCCCCAAAAGAGCCTTCTGGGTTTGGTGGGAAGGGAGGACTTCCCAGGGTCCAGAGGGCCAGCAAGGATGGTTTCCAGAAATTAGTGGCAAAGACATAAGAATCACTCTCGCTTAAATTTCTGGTTTCCAGGAGGAGAGATCCAGGCAGGGGTGTACGGTCAAGGGATATTTCTAGCCCAAATGCTGACAGGACAGTGTGTACTGCAGATTTTGGAAGCGGCTGAGAGGCCCCATGGGAGTGGGTGACACTGGGGCTTGTATGGGAGCTGGAGATACCATGGGGTGGTTGCCTCCTCCTGTTCCCAACCTCTCCAGTGACCCTGTTGAGGCCTGAAGACTACATAAGCTCCTGTCAGGGATCCGTGCCCCAAACAACAGGAAGGAAGCCTGCTAGCCATAGAAGCCTGAGGGCTTCCAAATCCTTGGTCTCTCACCCCCACCAGGACTACTCCAAGAGATTGCTGTTATTCCCAAATTTATAAAGTGAAAATTGAGGCTCAGGAAGGAGACATGACTTTCACAAAATTACATGGTTGGAAAACTTTAGTCTGGATTCAACTGATCTGTAAACTCCACTCTCAAAAACTCCACTCTGAGGTGAGGTCCTCAGGCCAGCTCCTGGCGTTGGTGACCTTTGAGAAATGCACTTCCCTTGGCTCAGCACTGGGCAAGGTGGAGACAAGCCCCCAACAAGTGGAGTTTTCATCCCAGCTGAAGAGACATCTCAGCCAAGACCCCAGGTCCTGGCACTGGACACCTGGCTGCAGAAACGTGCAGGTTGAGATGGGCGGGAGTCCTGACCCAGGCAGGACCGGAGTTTGGAGAGATTAAAGCGAAGCTTTGGCAGCAATCCCCGACTTCTGTATAGACGCTGGTGTTCTAAGCGTGCAGGGAAGATGGGCTGGGCCTGAGACCCTCTGAGCGACTGCCAGGGCAGGGACTAGCCGAGTATCTGTCAGCCTCTCTGGGTGTAACTCTCACCGTCTCACTATTTCAGCTGAGTGTGTGTCTGCCCCCAAAGCCTTGCATCTCTCCAAATCTCTCCTGATCTGATTTCTACTGTCGCTGTACTCCTGGGTCCCCCACAAATCAGGGGACATTGGAGGGCTCAACGTCAGCTCGGAGGTGAACGCGTGCGGCCAGCGTTTCCCGCGGACACAGGAGGAGCCGGGTGCTGGAGAGGTTTGAAAAGGGTGTGCCTAAGAGCCAAGTACAGCCGCGTTGGGCTGCCAGTCTCTGCCTCCCTCCCTGCCAGGGGAGGGGATGGAGCGCGCACGCTAGTGTCGAGGGGCGGGAGGGCGGGACACTCTCTAGCCTCTTCGGCCACCCAGGGGACCCCCAAGCTCCGCCCAGCTCTGTTCCTATTGGTCTCGGGCTCCCCCGCCCCGGCAGTCGGCTCGGGCTCCGGGCGGTCAGGCTATACTACGGATAAATAGCCCAGGGCGCCTGGCGCGAAGCTAGGGGTGGGGAAGCCCCGGGGCGCTGCCGCCTCTTTCCTCGCCACAGCTCAGGTCAGACAGGACAGGGCGGGGTGGGGGGCAGTTGGGTGTGCCTTGAGACTCCCAGCACTTTGCTATCGCACAGCCAGGGTTCCCAAGCGGCAGAAAATTCCGGGCAACCCCTGACTTTTCGTTTGGGTGAGGTCAGGACCGCGCCGCCCCCCACCGGAATATGGAGCTACTGTCACCGCCGCTCCGCGACGTAGACTTGACGGGCCCCGACGGCTCTCTCTGCTCCTTTGCCACAGCGGACGACTTCTATGACGACCCGTGTTTCGACTCCCCGGACCTGCGCTTCTTCGAGGACCTGGACCCGCGCCTGGTGCACGTGGGCGCACTCCTAAAGCCTGAGGATCACCCGCATTTCCCCGCGGCGGGGCACCCGGCCCCGGGCGCCCGCGAGGACGAGCATGTGCGCGCGCCCAGCGGGCACCACCAGGCGGGCCGCTGCCTACTGTGGGCCTGCAAGGCGTGCAAGCGCAAGACCACCAACGCCGACCGCCGCAAGGCGGCCACCATGCGCGAGCGGCGCCGCCTGAGCAAAGTTAACGAGGCCTTCGAGACGCTCAAGCGCTGCACGTCGAGCAACCCTAACCAACGGTTGCCCAAGGTAGAGATCCTGCGCAACGCCATCCGCTATATCGAGGGCCTGCAGGCTCTTCTGCGCGACCAGGACGCCGCGCCCCCTGGCGCCGCCGCCGCCTTCTACGCGCCCGGCCCGCTGCCCCCCGGCCGCGGTGGCGAGCACTACAGCGGCGACTCGGACGCGTCCAGCCCGCGCTCCAACTGTTCCGACGGCATGGTAAGACCGGGACCCCAGGCGGGAGGAGGAATGAGGGCAGCACCTGGGATTCTGGGACGCGCTTCCGAGAGCAGGGAGCTGGCCTTCCGGGAGGTTCGGGCCAGGATCCTTCCCGCGAGCGGACCCTGGTGTCCTGGGCAGCTGTCACTGAGGTAGCCTAGTGCTTTGGAAGAGAGCGGGACAGATGTGATCAGCCCAATTGGGGGCGCTATTAGAACACTGCTGCAGCGACGTGACGGTCTTATACCTACTTCCAAAATGCAAACTTGAGCCCCTAAGTGACCGTCCGCCCTCGGTTTGGCCCTGTACGCTACAGATCTCAGCTCTTGCCCACCCCAACCCCTACTCCCAACCAGGACAGATTTGGGCCCGGAGCTCGAGGCTGAGACTAGAGTTGGGGAGGGGGCGGCTACAGGGAGTGGTGTTCGAGGCCTGACTTGGTCGCCCTTGCCGTTTGCAGATGGACTACAGCGGCCCCCCGAGCGGCACCCGGCGGCGGAACTGCTATGAAGGCGCCTACTACAGCGAGGCGCCCAGCGGTGCGTATTCTGGGCTTCGCCCTGCTCGCTCCTTCTTCCCATGTCCCACTCTGAGCTGTCCTGGCTTCCCTCTATCTAGGACCCCTCCCTCCACATATATATCCTGGGAAGTGGTGCAGGGGGTGAAATACTAAGAATGTAGCTCCCTCTCCTTTCGCCCTACACTCTCGCTGGATCGTCCCCGACTCTCACAGGTCCTCAGTTTCCAGTCTGCACCACAGCACTGGGTCCAGGAGTGGGACACTTGTTCGCGGCTCCACCCCTGCTCACTAACCTACCCCTCCCCGCGCAGAGCCCAGGCCCGGGAAGAGTGCGGCCGTGTCGAGCCTAGACTGTCTATCCAGCATCGTGGAGCGCATCTCCACCGAGAGCCCCGCAGCACCCGCGCTCCTGCTGGCCGACGCGCCGCCAGAGTCGCCTCTGCGCCCACAAGAGGCGACCGCCCAGAGCGAGGGCGAGTGCGGCGCCCCCACCCCGTCCCCGGACGCCGCCCCTCAGTGCCCTGCGGGCGCGAACCCCAACCCGATCTACCAGGTGCTCTGAGTGGGTGGGCGGCCGCGTCCGAGGGCGCAGCTGCCCACCCTCCCGAGGGATGGTGCCCCTGGGGTCCCTCGCGCCCAGAAGATTGAGCTTAAATGCCCCCCTCCAACAGCGCTTTAAAAGCGACCCTCCCGAGGCGGGAGAAGCAGGAGAACTGAACTGTATTTCCTTCCCCGCCTTCCTCCCCCAGGGCAAGGACGCAGTCGGTTTTTGCCAGGCGGCACCCTTCCCGGAGACCCGCTGCGATGGTCTCTCGGTGTTCCTCGGTGGGCCAGAGCTGATCATTGAGGGGCTAGATCCTTGTTCTTCCTTGCCCTCTTCCCCATGGGGGGGTGAGACCCTCGCAGACCTAAGCCCTACCCCTCGACGCACCGTTTATTTGGGGAGGGGGGAGGTGCGCCCTTTCCTTTTGGGAGCCCTCGCGACATCGACTCAGGTGCCCTCCAGTCCCAAGTGTAGCAGGTGTAATCGTAACCCACCCCCACTCCGTCCCCCGGTTCAGGACCACTTTTTGTAATACTTTTGTAATCTATTCCTGTAAATAAGTGTTGCTTTGCCAGAGCAGGAGCCCCTAGGGCTGTATTTATCTCTGAGGCATGGTGTGTGGTGCAACAGGGACTTTGTACGTTTATAAGGCAGGCGGGTGAGCCGCGGGCGCTCGCTCAGGTGTTCCAAATAAAGACGCTAATTTATACCGCGGTGGCTCCGGTTTTCCCTGGGCCTAGGGGTGGGAGCCGGAGGAAAATGCACAAGCTGGGCCAGCTGTCCCTCAGCGACCCCTGTAGGCGGCAGACGGATTGATCGCTGCCAGGAGAAAGGAGGGGTGCGTCCTTCTTCAATATGTGGAAAGGTTCCTTTGAAGTTGCCGTACATCAGCACACACAAGTCAGTGGTTCTTATGGAAGGATACACAGATTTACATGAGTATTTTTTTTAAATCCATGTCTGGCTCCACCCCCCCCCAGAGATTCCGATTTAATGTATCTGCCCCAGATACCCAGGGCTGGGTATGGGTATTTTTCAAAAGCTCCCAGAGTGATTCTGAAGTGCAGTTATGGTTGAGAATCATGCCCCTCCATAAACACAGAGTGAACCCAGGTGTAGTATTCAGAGGACCACTGGAAGGTGGGGGCCCTGGGCACCACTTGGCATCCTCACAGGTATACAGGATGTGATAGGTGCTCACAACATTATGAGGAAACACTAAAGGACTGTGGAGAAGCGCTGGAAGCTGCATGGTACAGGCTCTTAGTGACAGGTGTAATAGCAAGGGGACAGCACAGAAGGCCAGACAGGCACAAATACCTCTACTCAGCCAGTAACCCAACACCTGGGCATCCTGGTACCGTCAGATTCCATAAGAAGACAGGAGCCCACAGCCTGTGAGGAAAGGGGCATGTGGGAACTAGCATTGTCACAGGTGGCATAAGTACTCTTGTCAGGCTATAAACCCCCTGAGAGCAGAGGAGGGGGTCATTTATTTAGGGTATTGGGGAGGGCTTTCTGGAGGAGATGCCATTTGAACTCTGAACTCTGTCTTGAGAAACAAGAGTAGACAATGCACTCACAATACCCACAGACCCACACACACCCACAGGGGAGACACCACACACACACACGCAACTATGCTCTCCCCTGAGTCCAAGGTCCCTGGAGGGATGGTCTGGCAAAAGTTCTTCCCCACTCGTATACCACCTCCCCACCTCTCTCTCTCACACACACACACACACACACACACACACACGCCACTGGGAGCTCAGCAGCTCCTACATCCCACCCCTAAAGACTGTTTTCCTGAAAACCCAACAGGCCCACTTTCAAGGCCTTCAATAGTCAAGTGAGGGACCCTCGGGAATGCAGGCAAGACATGATGCCAGAAGGAACTGCCTCATTACGTATCTGAGGACCTGCTCTCCCCAACACAGGGTCCCTGAGGAGCCTTGCAGAGCTGTTCTGTTACTAATGATCCTCCACTTGTCTTCTGGCCACTTCCCCAGATGCCACTTGGGGTTCTTTACACTTCTTTCAGACACCCTGGGGCTCATTCGTGAATTTATTCATTCAACAGATGCCAGGTCCTGTGTTGGGTGAAAACAGAGACCATTGAATGCAGTTTCTGCCCTTGACACAGACATTTGGGGGGAGGGTGGGACCTTTCAGCAGCTGGTTACATCACAATGAATTGAGTTAGATATAGTAGGGGTGTACGTGGTAGAGGAACACCATAGGAGAGCTTCCCTAACCAGTGTGGGGGAGGTATAGACAAGCAGGTAACCCCTAATAAGAGTCTTGAAGGAGTTGATCAAGAAAGAGGGGACAAACAAGGGTGCTCCAAGCTGAGGAAATAGCAAGTGCAAAGATCTAGAGATGAGAGGGAGAAAACCATGTCTTCATAGGACTGAAGATGCTCATGGGAAGGGGCCAGAGGCAGGACCACAATGGACCTCATTTGGGCTTTATCGTCAGGGAAAGTGGGAGCCATAGAGGAATCTAAACAGGTGAAGGATACAAATAAATCGTTTTTACAAAGGCCAGTTTGGGCTGGCAGATGGATAGGAGAGAATAAGACTTGAGACAGGAAGAACCTGTCAGGAGGCCACTGGGATTACTCAGAGGAGGCACGACCTGTCCCGAACTGGGGCAGTGACTGGGGATGGAGAGGAGGCATAGGATTGGACACTTGTGCCAAATAATGTATAGGTGTTGAGGGTACAGCACAGAACCTTCAGGGCACAGTCCCTACCTTCATATAGCTTAAAATCTACTGGGGAAAGCCCTTACACAAAGACCCAAGTGCATAAATGCAACGTTATGAATGATGGGAAGTGCTATAAGAAAAAGTAAAGACTTCATGAGGACTGATAATGAGGAACGAAAGGTAGTCAGATGAAGAGAGGGGGCAGAGCTCCTGCTCTGAGGGAGCCAGTCGTAACGTGAAGAAGGCCCCAGCATCCTATGGGGAGTGTGCAACTGGAAAAAGATGCCCCTTCTCTCCTGAGGACACTGCCCTGCAGGGTTCATGACTAGGCAAGCAGAGAGCAGGCTGGACTTCAGCCCCCACTCACCTCCTCAGCCAGATGTACTTGTGCAGTGAACAACATGCATAACTGTTCACAGTTCCTTGTGTTGAGGCTGTAAGAAAGTGAGGAGAAAAGAGTTGCCATGGATGACTTAAGGCTCTGGTTTGCTTCTGAATGGGTGGTGCTGCCGTTACAGAGATGGGGACCTCAGGAGGAGAAGCAGGTATGGGGACACATTAAATGTGTCCAGGATACTTCTGGTTGCAAGGGACAGAAATTCCATTTAAACTAGCCTGAGCCCACAAGAGGGGTGCTAGAAGGACACGGGGCAGCTCACATATGGAAGTACAGCTGTAAGCACCATGAATCTATGGGCCTCGGGCGCTGGGACTAGAACCCCTCTCGCCCTTGCAGGTACCCCCCTTTCTTGTCTCTACTTGACTTCCCTCTCTCCTGGTCTGCATTGGTTTTCTCCAGCAACTCAGGGGTTATCTTAGATCTCACCATTAAAATCCAGGTAGAAAATTCCCGGGGAAGAAGTCTAGTTAGACTAGCTTAAGTCATGAGTCAGGATTTGAACCCAGGCAGAGGGCTCCAGAGACTGCACTCTTCGCTGCCCTGCTCTGTGGCCTCTGCGGAGGAAGTCAGGAGAAAGGAAGTGAGAAAAGTTGGGGGTGGGGAGGATGGAACTGCTGGAGATTGGATCACACTATGCAGAATAGGACTTGAGATCCCCTCCTGGCCTGTCCTTTACCTCGGTCCCCTCGAGGCAGGCATCAAACTAAGCCCAGCTGCATTTGCCGTGTAGAGGAAACATCCCTTGCTCATGGAGCCATTTTACCTGGGCTGGATCTGAGGAAGCACCAGGGCCATGCTCTCCACAGAGACATATGCGTATGTCTTAACACACATGTGTTCATACAATAGCACACGTGTAGCCAGAGCACACCACCAGAGGCTCATACACTGTGAAGCCAATGAAGTTTAAGCTTCAGGTCTCCTCCCTTGTATGAGTCTCTTCCAAGGCCCTTGCAGAAACCATAGAAATATGTCCACATGGTCTAGTTTCTATTTCAATTTGCCAAAGTAAATTACTTTAAACAATTGGTTATGACCATTGTCTCTTTCTATTCTGACTTCCTTTTATGTTTGATGGCATTTATGGGCATATTGGGGCTGATCCTATCTAAAGGTATAAATTTCATTTGAGTTTAGTGGAATATATTTGAAAGAAGTGGAATATAAAACAAAAGCAATAATGATGAACAATGATATAAATTGAAATGATTCTGACAATGAGAGGACAATTGTGGCCAAAAACAAATTTAGATCATAGCAAACAATAGTTTATTAAAAAAAGAAATAGCTTTCTAATAGAGTTACAGAAAAGACTCTTGCATTGTTTGATAATCCAACCAATGAAGAACAGTAAATCACCTGAACACATTAAAAAAGATTTAAATTTTTTGCTGACCTAGCACAAAATACTAACATCAACAAAGGTAGCATCAAATTCATAATATGCCACTATAACAAGACCTTAACACCAACACAATTTTTAATGAAACTTGTCAATTAAAAAATATTTAAAATTAATCACCACACAAGGAAACTCAAAATACCTTGAACTCTTACAGTCTACAAATGAAAAAAACTTGATTGAGGTTTCCTCAAATTTGACATCGGTCCTAAAAATGTTCATGACATGACAGTAGAGTTCTGAGCCTGAAAGGAGCTTCCCTAAATTATCAATGGTACAAAACAAGTTTTGATCAACAATGCTGAAGGAAAGACTGAATTAGCTCTCTATTCTCTGTATAGAAAACGTTATAAAACCATTGTCACATGAAGAGGCAATCAAAGAATGTGCAGTCTGATGCCGGGGGGAAAGAGGTAGGCAAGATAGAAAAAGCAGCAAGACGAGGAAGGCAGATAGGATGAGGAGAGGAGGAGGAATCTGAAGTCAAAGATGAAGAACAAGTTGGGTCTAGCTCAGTTTTTTCTCATCTATAAAGCCTTTAAGCCACCTGCACACAAGTTCACTACTATTTTTTAAAAAATCAGATATGAGGCTGTGCAATATTTGTCTTTTTACTGCACAGGATCATTTTTGCATAGTTAACAACTTTTTTTTTTTCAGAGAGCCTTTACCAGTGGATTTTAATTCATGCAGAACTTTCCCAGTAGCAGCGTGAAGGGAGTCCCATAATACGCCAATGGCTACATAATTCCCTGGGATCTAGGCATGGCTGTGTCGTTGACCAGCTCTGAGACCTTGGGAATGTGACAACCCATCCAGACTTTGGCTTTCATTCTGTGTAATAAATTAGTGAATTTAAAAGGTATGTCTCAGTTCTGAAATTCTTTAGTAATTCAGTTAGAGCATTTCAGAGAAACAAAAAGGATAATGGGGTAGATCTTTTACAGATAAGGGAAGGGGACCATGACAAGCTGAAATTGTTCTCGGCATAGGCAAATCATTTACAACCTCCTGCTTAACAGATCCTTCTTTCTTTTACTTTTTCCAATTTTTTATTAAGATTATAATTCACATATCATAAAATTCACCCTTGTGTAATAAAATGTATAATTCAGTGGTCTGTATTATATGCACAAGGCTCTGCAACCATCACCACTATCTATTTTCAGAACATTTTCATCACCCCTAAAAGAAACCCATACCCGTTAGCTGTCACTCCCCTATACCCATTCTACCCCTCGGCCCCTGGCAACCACTAACCTACTTTCTGTCTCTATGATGCAGCTTATGTAAAATAAATGTTGTATTTGCCTATTTGGGCCATTTCCTATGGATGGAATCACACATAAAATTTATGACATGCCATTATAACAAGACCTCAACAATGCTTAGCATAATGTTGTCAAGGTTCATCCATGTTGTAGCATGTGTCAGTACTTCCTTCCTTTTAATGGCTGAATAATAGTCCATTGTATAAATATATCATTTCATTTATCCATTCTTCAGTTGATGGACATTTGGGTTGTTTCCATTTCTTAGCTATTATGAATAGTGCTGCTATGAATATGTACAAGTTTTTGTGTAAATGTATGCTTTAATTCTCTTGGGTATATACCTAAAAGTAGAATTGCTGGGTCTGTCATAACTGTGTGTTTAAATTTTTGAGGAACTGTCAAACTTTTTTCCCAAAGGAGCTGCACCATTTTACATTCCCATCAGCAATGTATGGGGTTCCAATTTCTCCACATCCTTGACAGCACTTATTATTGTCTGTCTTTTTTATTAGAGTTATCCCAGTGGGTGTGAAGTGGTATCTCATTGTGGTTTGGATTTGCATTTCCCTAATAGCCAATGATGTTGAGCATATTTTTATGTGTGTATTAGCTATTTGCATATCTTCTTTAGAGAAATGTCTATGTAAATCCTTTGCCCATTTAAAAATTAGGTTATTTGTCTTTTTGTTGTTGAGTTGTGAGAGTTCTTTATATATTTTAGATACTAGACCCTTATCAGATACATGGTTTGCAAATATATTCTGTCATTCTGTGAATTCTTTTCACTTTCTTGACAGTGTCCTTTGAAGCATAAAAGTTTCTTTTATCTTGATAAGGTCCAGAAACCATTACTTAGTCCAAGTTTTTCTAAGAGTTTTATAGTTTTGGCTCTTACATTTAGAAATTTGTTCCATTTTTAATAGTTAATTTTTAATATGGTGTGAGGATGGGGTCCAAATTCATTCTTTTGCATATAAATATCCAGTTGTTTCAGCATCATTTGTTGAAAAGACTATTCTTTCCCCTATTGAATTGTCTTGGCGCCCTTGTCAAAAAATAATTGACCATAAATGTATGGGTTTATGTCTGGACTCTCACTTCTATTCCATTGATCTGTGCATCTATCCCTATGCCAGTACCACACAATCTTGATTACTGTAGCTTGGTAGTTTCGAAATCAGGAAGTGTGAGTCCTCCGGTTTTGTTCTTCTTCAAGATTGTTTCGGTTTTTCTCCGTCCCTTGTATTTTGTGTCTTTAAGTAGCCCTGTCTTGGTGGTATTTTCAGCAGCCACTAACCTTGCCTGGTACAATCTGGGAGATGTAAATTAGCATGGAAATTTAAAGCAGGTTCTTGTTGGTGCACAGAAAGAAGTAGTTATATGAGGGCGAAGTTGATGGTTTCTTCATTTTTAGTTTTCTTTGATGCAGCTTCTGTAAAATAAATGTTTTACTAACCGAATATCATTCGCAATTGCAAAAACAAGTTGCAACTGTTTTTGTTGGCATTCTGAATGCTTCCAAGTAATGTAACTTATTTAAAAGTATTATATAGGTGTCTCAGGCAGCTAATAAAAATATGAAGCTACTTTTCCCAAATTTTTTGATGTTTGTGGTATTTGTCAACATTTAGAAATTTATATTTAGTCTTGATTTCTTTTCTAAGTCTAAATAAATATTCACTTTTGTACCCAACTTTCTATTCTTTTTTTCCTTCTTTTTTTTTTAAGAACCCCCAAAATGTCTAGGCTTCAGGCCCCATACAACCTGGACCCACCCCTGCACACTGACCATGCTCACCTGCAAGCTGACACATACACAGGTGCTCACCAGGGGCACATACAAGAGAACCCACCAGGCTCTCCCTACCAGAGGAGCCACAGTGGGAGGTAGACCCCTAGAATAGCCACGAGTCTCCAGCTGCTTCTGGGAGGAGAATTCAGTGGCCTGCACAGTCCTGCTGGGAACATGCTTGCAGAAATGCCCATATCCATCCATCCTCCCTACACATATGCGCCTCCGACCGCCTTCACCACAGCCATCCACATGGTCCACCTCCCCACCTCCCTCCCACAGCCTGCAGGGAGAGGCGTTGAGGCTCTGCCTTCCCAAAGGCCAAGCCCAGGGAGGGCTGATGCTCTGCCCCAAGCCACACAGACACCCTAAAGGACTTTGGCGAGAAATGGCAGGAGTCCATGAGGGAGAGGGAGAGTGAGGACTGGTCACAGAGGGATGGGAGGGAGGCTGGGGAGGCCGAGGGAAGAGGTAAAAGGAGAGAGGAAGTGAGGTACTATCTCATTTAATCCTCACTAAATATTCCCTGTATGCGTATGAGGAAACAGAAACCTAGAGAGGAAAAGTGACTATTTTACACAGCTAGTAAGCAGCAAAAATGAGATCCATAGCCAAATCTGTCTAGATCAGTGGTTCCCTCAACCAGAGGAAATTCTACCTCCCAGGGGACATTTGGCAGTGTCTGTAGACCTTTTTGATGATCCCGACTGGGGAGGAGGCTTCTACTGACATCTAGTGGATAGAGGCCCACTGAACATCCTACAACACACAATACAGTACCCCACCCAACCCAACAAAGGATTATCTGCTCCAAGATGTCCACAGGGCAGAGGCTGAGAAACCCTGGTCTAGACACCTTCCCAGAGTATTCTTCCCCTTACTCCTGTCCTGGGCTTCCCATGGCCTAAGTGATCTAGAAGTCCCTGCCCCGGAGACTGCAAGAAGGAACAGCTGTACACCCCACTCCTGCCCAGCCCTGGTTAAGCACCAAGGTCACTGCTCAAGCTACAGATCTTGTGACCAAGGTCACCAATTTCCCACTATGGCACCTCTGGGTTCACTCTCCCCTGCCCATTGGAGGGAGGAGGTCTGGTCTGGGGAGGGGACGTCTGCCTGCCCCACTACTTACCATCCCAGTAGGGCTACTACCCCCAAAGCCGACTCTGCCAGTACCCAGCTTAGGTTAGTTCCAGGTATGGCCACGAGATGGCAGCCCAGCCCACTAGGAGTCCTGAGGCTCTGGGCCTGCTGCAGCCTGGACCAAGGCCTGGAGGCTGGACTTGGGCCGGTTCCAGAGTTTAGCAGGACCAGATCTAAGGACCGCAAGTGCCAGGTGGGAAAATATAGGCCAAACTTGGCTTCAGAACTCCCCTCACCTTTTTCTGGTCCACACTCAGCCCCAGCTCATCCTCCAGGCTTTTCCACACAGTGCTCACCGGAGCCTAGCATTCCATCCTCTCTGGCCTGAACAAGAAAAATTCCAGAACTGAGGTGTTAAGTATATAGGAATTATTTTTACTCCCATTCAACAATAAAGAAACTGAGGCACAAAGAAGTTGAGTAACTTGCCCAAGGTCACAGCTAGTCAGTGGTGGAGCTGGGATTTGAACCCAGGCAGTCTGGTTCTAGAGCTCATGCTTGTATCCACTGAACAATGCTACCCCACCAGTAGTGCACTGCCCCCTGCCCCCACCAGCCCCAGCTACCAAAGACTCTTTAGCCTGGGATCACAAGCCTTCCTGTAGAAGGGAGGGGACAAATGACTGAGAATAGGGGGCACTGTTCCAAGTGGAAAAGGCATGAGGTTTTTTGCTGGGCTGAGGGTCTGTGGTTAGTATTTGTAAGTGAGAAGTTAGGGCTTGGTCAGTAATTCCTCCTCCCACCCATGTTTCTCTGTTTTCTGGGTTCTTTGGTATTTTTGGTGTTTTTTTTTTCCTTCTGTGTTATCCTCTTGATTTTTCTGGGCTTTCTGCAAATGCCAGCCTTCTCACAGAGTGCAGGGGAAGTGAGAGAAGAAACTTTTATGTTCTGCTTAGGATACAGAAGCGGGGGCATTCCTTGGGGCCTGGGCTGGGGGGGTGTCATCAGGGATCAAACTGAGAATCTTAAAGTGGAATAGCATGGGGGCACCTACAGACAGCTACCCTCTCCCCCTGCCGAGGCTCCTCTGTCTGAGTCTTCTCTGCTCAATTCTTGGGGGATTTCAGGGTATGAAGGAAACCCTTTCACATTCCCTCTCCCTCCAACCCTGGCTTGCCTCTCTTTTTCCAGCACATCCTCCAGGGCTAGGCCTGCCCAGAGCCCCCAGTCACCCACACTTGCTCTCTCTGTGCCCTCACACTGCTCCACCTGCTTCTCCCCTGGGTCACACTGCAGCTCCCTATTAACACACACCATGGGGGTAGTAGCCTGGGTGGGGCTCTGCACTGATTCTGAGAGTCCCTGAGTAGGTCCCCCCCCCCCCGACTCACCTTTGTTAGGGGCTCCAGACTCCCACGGTCTGCGCCACTGGGATTCTAGCATCCCAGCCGCCCTCCTAGCTTGTCTCCAATCATCTAGACCTCAGTGAGGAGCCACTGTGCTCTGGGCACTGTGGAGGGAAGGAAAGAAGGAGCTCTGGAGGAGCTGACAGTCTTTTTATGGAGATGAGCTACAGAGAAGGTTGGGGAGCCGGACTCTGATCCCATGTGGCTCTGCAGGACGGGAAAGATGTGGGTCCTAGGCTCCCAGGGCTGGAAGAATCCCAGAAGTTTTCTTGGGGGAGAAGAGGGGCTGGACAGCTGGCTGGAAGGAAGGGGAGGTTTAAAGATTCCTCTTTCTTGTCTCTCCCCGTCTTGATTTCTCCCAGCTGGGGTGTGTGTGTGTGTCTCCATCCCTCTGTGTCCATCTTTTTCTCTTCCTGCTGAGGTGTCCATTTCTCTATTTCATCATCCCCTAGGGCTGGGGCAGAGCTGTGTCCTGGGGATCTGAATATAGGCCAGGCTGGCTGCACCAGGCCAAGCCTCCTCATGGTTAGGGGATGGGACTCACACTGGTCAGGGTGAGAGGGACACTCAAAAACACTCCCGTCCCTGCACTACCCTGATATTGAAGGGGAAACAACTCCTATTTAGAGGAATAATGCAGGTCAATCTCTGGAGAGAGGAGGTGCACTCCCTGTCCCAGACTCTCTTCGTCTTTGCCCATCTCTGCCCCTGTTTCTGACTTAACCCCAGCCTGTCCTTCTCCCACCTGTCACTCCATGCCCTGCTCCTTCCCCTCTCCATCCCTCCAAGCCTTTTCTCCATCACACACAGATTTCCTTGTGACTGGGTTGGGAATTCCCCTGGCCAACTAAGGAGAGAGATGTCTGTGCCACAGTTTTGTCCCCAGGCCCACAACAGCATCTGTGGTTCAGTGTAGAGGGACAGCTGTCTGCACAGTTAGAAAGTGCCAACAGGTAAATAAGAGTCTCGTATCTTCTTAATTAAATCGCCCTTTGCCCAGGCAGCCGTCTTCGATTGGGCTGAAATGGGATCAATAAGCCTCCTTCCCAGCCCAGCCGACCCTGGAGCTTGGCCTGATCTCCCCAGTCCTGCCCAGGCCCACCTGCCAACCTCCCCAAAAGGCTGAGAGCTTCTTGAGGGCAGGGGCTGGGTCTGATTCATCTCTTGTGCTCTTGTGCCTGGGACAGGGCCTGAAATAAGTAAGGAGTAAAGGAGTGATTGCTTGACTGGGTCAACTGAGGCACTGGCAGCAGCATGGGCCAGGAAGGATTTGAGGTCCAAGCCACAACTCCCACCACAGGATCAACTGTGATGCTGTGGGGATCCCAGCAGGCAGTTGCTCCCACCCAGCCACCAGAGGACACAACATCAGCTTACCACCCAGGGCAGCTGAAACCCTAAGGCGGGTGTCAATGTTCAGGGAGACTAGGTGCAGTTGCTCCTCTGACCTCTGAGGGCAGAAGGCCCTTTTCACAAGGGATCCCCACCTAGGGATCCAGGGTTAGTGTGGGAGAGTCAGTGAGCTGGGGTTAATGTGGCAGAGTTCTGTGGCACTCATGGGAGATTAGGTCCATCTGAAGTTATCAAGTGGCCGGGGTCAGTAAGGGGTCAAAAGGGGTTGATAGGGGTCCAGAATTGGTTGTTAGTGGAGAGCTTAGAGGATAGCTTGGTGGGTGGGTGTGTGTGTGTGTGTTATTTTTGAGTCCTTGCAAGAGAGTACCTATGGGGGCTCCAGGTTCCACGGGAAGGGTCAAGGTGTCACTGATGGCTGTCGGGAGTGTCTTACTCACCATGGGATCAGATAGTCCCTGGTTTGGAAGGAGAGGGGCGGGTGCCGACGCCCTTCTCACCTCAGTCTGACCCAGGGGCGCGAGCCCAGACGTCTCTCGGAGCCCCCGCCCATCCAATGGCGTTCCCTGAGGGCGGAGCGTCGGCGGGTCCCCCGGGAACAGCAGGAGCCTTGCAGGGCTGGCGCCCCCAGCGCCGGGGTTGAGGGAGGCCGGGTTCGGCGCGGGGCTGGGAGGGGGGCGCGGAATCAGGGCTTTTTAGGACCCAGCGCGGCGCCTTCCTCCGGGGGCGAGTGCGGCTGCGCGCGCCGTGTGCCCGTGTCCGGAGAGCGGCGGGCTGGACGCGGACCGCGCGAGCGAGCGAGCCAGCAAGCCAGCGGAGCAGCAGCCCGGGCGGCAGCAGCGTCGCGGCGGCGGCGGCCGCTCCGCGCCTCGCCTCCCCGGCCTCGCCGGCCTCACCTCGCCGCGCCAGGACCCGCCACCCCCGCCTCCTGGGCCCGACCTCCGCAGCCCCCTCGCCTCGGCCGGCAGCGCCCACCGCCTGCCCGAAGCGGGGAGCGGAGCGCGGGGCGCGGAGGCGCCGGAACCAGTGCCCGCGGGCCCCGCGAACAAAACCCAGCCCGGAGAACCCCGGCCCGGCCCCGCGCAGCTCCGCACCGCCCGGGAGCTGTCCCTTCAGCACCGCCGCGGGAGCCTCAGTCCGAGCGCAGCCCAGCGGAGCCAGAGCTCGAGCCGGAGCGCACCGAGAGCAGCGCTCAGCGTTCGCCACACCAAGCAACACCCCGGGTGCCCCTGCCCAGGGGGCCTGCCATCTCCTCCAGGAGGCGGGGAGAAGGAAAGAGGAGGGCGGGCGGGCGGGTGAACCCGCCGCCGGGGGGAGCAGGCAGCCAAGCAAGGAGAGAGGGAGGGGGCCGGAGCCCGCCCTGCGTCCCGAGCTGCAGCCCGGCCACGCAGGGAGGAAAGCAGCCGGCATCCATCTCCCCAGCGCCGATAGCGCGCTGCGGCGACCACCGCGCAGAGGAGCGCGAATTTCCCGGCCCCCTCTCCTCTCCGCCTTCGGGGGCTGGTCTATCTGTCCGGCCGTGGGAGCAGCTGACCTTCCCCCCAAAAGCCTTGTGCCGATTTCTCCATTTTCCCGCTGAGATGGGGACGGGAGCCCGGCCCCCCCACCCTTTTTCCCCTCCTCCCGGGGCTCGCCGCTGAGCGCCGCCCCCCTCCCTTCCTCCCTTCCTCCTTTCCTCCTCTGCCTCCTCCGCAGCCGGACCGGCTCCCTCCCACACCTGGCACCTAGAGACCCTTGG
The DNA here is from genome assembly GCA_023783475.1 of Daubentonia madagascariensis. Lineage (NCBI taxonomy): Eukaryota > Metazoa > Chordata > Mammalia > Primates > Daubentoniidae > Daubentonia > Daubentonia madagascariensis. The sequence continues at coordinate 22,519,649 of JAKFHU010001990.1, read as the reverse complement.
AATCCCGCGCACACTCCCTTGGACTGGCACCCGACAAAAAGCTCCCCGGGGGCTTGGGTCGCTCGTTGGGGTGGCCAGAGCCGAGGTCCTCTGTTCCCCCCGACGGCTGGGGGGGAGGGGGGAGGAGGCCGCGCGCCCCCCTCCCCGGCGCCATCTCCCCCTGGCGGCCGCTCCCATGGGTGTCGGTGGGCCGCGCCATGCCTAAGGGGGCGCCGCGATGGGCCAAGGGGACGAGAGCGAGCGCATCGTGATCAACGTGGGCGGCACGCGCCACCAGACGTACCGCTCGACGCTGCGCACGCTGCCCGGCACGCGGCTCGCCTGGCTGGCAGAGCCCGACGCCCACAGCCACTTCGACTATGACCCGCGTGCTGACGAGTTCTTCTTCGACCGCCACCCGGGCGTCTTTGCGCACATCCTGAACTACTACCGCACGGGCAAGCTGCACTGCCCGGCCGACGTGTGCGGGCCGCTCTACGAGGAGGAGCTGGCCTTCTGGGGCATAGACGAGACCGACGTGGAGCCCTGCTGCTGGATGACGTACCGCCAGCACCGCGACGCCGAGGAGGCGCTCGATAGCTTCGGCGGCGCGCCCCTGGACAACAGCGCGGACGACGCGGACGCCGACGGCCCTGGAGACTCGGGCGACGGCGAGGACGAGCTGGAGATGACCAAGCGCCTGGCGCTCAGTGACTCCCCAGACGGCCGGCCTGGTGGCTTCTGGCGCCGCTGGCAGCCGCGCATCTGGGCGCTCTTCGAGGACCCCTACTCGTCCCGCTACGCGCGGGTAAGTGACGACTTACCATCAGAAGAGCGGGGCAGGGAAGGCAAGGAAGGCAGGGCCTCCCGCGGGCAGGGGTGGACTCGAAAACTGGCGCCTAGGGTGTTCAGAACTGAAAGGTGTGTGTGCGTGAGTGTGTGTGTGTGTGTGTGTGTAGAGAAAGAGAGGGTGATTCTTTGTGAGGGTGACTGGTTTTATATGTATGTAAGAGTCTGTGTCTCTATTGCCGAGTTTAATATGTATGAGTGAGTATGAATGGGTGTGTTTGTGTGTATGAGTAGATTAGATTGTGTGTGCATATTTAGGCAAGTGTGGTGGTGTATATTTGGGTGGGTAAAGTGTATAGTGGGAATGAGTGAGCATGTGAGTATGTGTGAGTGTGCATGAGCACGTTTGTGCACATTTGTATCTTTGCAGATGTACACCGTGACAGTGTGAACTGCCCTCTAGATTTTAGTGTGGGGAGGGAAGTTGGGAGCCCCTCCTCCCTTCCAGGTAAGGGGGCATCCGAGCCAGCCAGAACCCACCTAGAGGGTCTGAGGCCTGCTGGCCTGCTGGAGACAAACAACCCCCTCCCTAGGGAGCAGCCTCAGGCAATTCTGAGGAGGTGGTCTGTCTCCTCGGCTAATCTCCTTGGCTTGGGTAGTCGGTATAGGGCTAGGCTGCCGGGTGGGGGATGTGATTCCTCTGAGACCTCCTCCTGGGAGGTCTTCCTCCTTATCAAAAGGGGAGGGTTTTGGAGGGGGTCACTGGGCTTATGCCTGTGCTTCCTCTGGGACCTGTCATGGGGCACAGAGGGGGTCCCTAAGGGGGAGACTGCAAGGAGAGGGTGTGTGAGAGGTGGGCGTGTCCTCACTGCCCATTCCCGGTTCGTGATAGCAGCTTGTTGCTGAAAAGAAAGAACACCCTGCTGCTGACCTTGGCCCCTCGAATGGCCTCTCTGGATCAGTTTCCCCTTCTGTAAAATAGGGGAGGGGATATGGTGAACTCCAAGGACCTTTGCTGTTGGATTATCAGGAACTGAGCCCAAAAGGAGAGACTGGTGGCAGCCAGCTACCCAGGAAGAGACACTCTAGGCCTTTGCTGGGCTTTGTACTCAGAGGCCTAAAGAGAGCCGGAGGCATGAGGGGGAGGGGCAGAGTTGGGAATTTAAAGCAGAGCCCCTCCCCAACCATGCCCCCGACCCCCAGGCAAAGCCCTGACTCTGCCCTGCTGTGTTCCTTGGTTGCTCCACAGGGTTCCGCATCTGAGCCTGGGGAGGGGGCTGGGGAGGAGGAGGAATCTGCAGTGGGTCAGTGGAGGAAGGAGACTTGGGGGCGACAGGCACCATGGGCAGAGAAAGGCTGTGTTCAGGCACAGGGCTGGTAGCTTTGTTACTAAGGTAAGACACAGTAGGGCATGTGAGAGAAGGGGCAGCAGGTCAGAGTCTTACACCTTGAACCCTAGAACAGGTGTGTTTATGTGGGGTGGGGGTGGGATAATAGGGAGAGAGCCAGGCCCCCCTGTTTTGCCACTGAGGACCCTGCCCAAGGTCACCCAGGAAGCTGGAGGCTAAGCAGGACTAGAACCCAATTCTCCTGGGACCCTGTCCTCCCCATGGCCACTGGCTCTTGCCATTCCCAAGTGGACTGGGACCCTCAGAGGCCTCCCCTCCCTCCCCTTTCCTGACAGGCCACCACAGCTAGAGGGTTATGTAACTGGAAGCTGTGGCTGAGCTGGGGGGAGGGGCTGGCAGAGGGGGAGGGGAGGTTGAACCCTGAATGTTGGGGTCGGGAGGGAGACAGGCTGGGCCAAGACCTGGGTTAGAGCAGCTGCCCTTTCAGCCCACATTCCACCTTGGACAGCATCCTCCCTCTCCCCTCCATCCCCCACTTTGGCCCCAGGAGCAAGGGGCAGGCCCAACTTCCTCATTGTAGCCTCAGCCTCTTGGCTGCCTAGCAGGAGGGGGGGTCCCCCCCTTCCCCCGGACTTAGCTAGGGCTCTGATCGGTGTCCCTGAGTTTCAGGGCAGGCAGGGGTCAGTGGGGCATCCCCTCCCCTATCCATCCCATCCCACTGGACATTCGTAGGCTGTGGGGTGGCCTTCACCCAAGGCACGCAAATGGGCTGGCTAGTGTGGTTTGAGGTCTTGTTGGTGTACAAAACCATATGGAAAAGTCTTGAAAAATCTCTCAAGTGAATGTCCCTTGAAGAGCAGCCTTTAAGGGAAAAGCTGGGCAGTCAGAGGTGGCAGGGGATGGGGGGTATTGGGGAGAGAGGTGGGTGTTAGTAGGTGTCCCCCCTCAGCCTGTCTGTGCCACCTTCTTTCCACAGTAGCCTCACAAAAAGGTTGTAGTCCCTTCCGACTCCCTTGGGTAACAGATGAGGACACTGAGGCCCATGGGGGGCACCTGCCCAAGGGCACACAGGAAGCAAGGAGGGAGGAGGGCAGAGCCGGGATTAGAACCCAGGCTTCCTGCCGACCGCTGGCCGGCCCAGCTGCATTGCGCTGCCTCTCTGCGGCTCATCTGCGCAGAGACTGGCTGCCGGCCCTCCTCCCCTCCATCTTTGCTTTGCTGCCACTGCTGTCACCTTGGCTTACCCTCCCTCACTTGGGCTTCCTCAGAGCGGTGGGTCAGGATTCAAATTCTTACTCTGGATTCTAGGCCAGAATTTTTGTGTGTGTGTGTGTGTGTGACATTGTATCCGTGTGTAAGAGAAAAGCTGTAGTGTGAGAGCGAATCTGTGTGAGAGATTCTGTGTGAGTGTGACAGACTTCGTGTGAGTGAGACTGTGTGTGGTTCAGCTGTGACTCTGTGAGAGAGGTTCTGTGTGAACGAGAGACAGATTCTGTGTGTTTTGAGAGATGGACTTGTGTGTGTGTGTGAGAGAGAGAGGAGAGGCTGTGTGGGAGAGGCTGTGTGTATCAGGAAGAGAGGCTGCATGTGTAAGAGAGATTCTGTGTGTGAGCTTCTGGGAGTGCATGAGAGACTCGAGGCGAGTGTGTCTGTGTGAGTGCATCGCTGTGTGTGGCATGTGTGTATACGTGAAGCTCTGCACGTGAGGCTGTGTGCACGCACGTGTGTGCACACAAGGCTATGTGCGTGAGACCATCTGTGCAGGAGGCTGTGTGTGGGTGGGGGTCCCTGTGTGGGACACGGACTGTGTGTATGTGAGGCTGTGTGTAAGACAGAGACTGTGTGTGACAGCGTGTGGTGTGTGAGACCCTGGGCGTGTGTGTCAATGTTGTGTGTGCTTGTACATGAGACAGACTCTGTGTGGCCTGGGTGCGAGTGTACCTTGAGGAAGGTGCAATTCCAGAGCAGCTTGCTGCCTGCTGCCTTGGTCTCCTGGGGCTCCTGAGCTGCCCTGCCGAAGGCATTTCCCATCCTCGATAGAAATACTGTTCCAGCCCGGGCCAGTTGTTGGTGCGTGGGCTGGATGGTGAGGTCACCTTTCCCTGAGAGTTGCTACCTACCCCAGGCCTTGGTGTTGGCCCAGAAGATAGGGGCTGCTTGGCTGGGGTGGGCGTGCCCATCTGGGCTCCTGCGAGATGACAGTGCTAGCTAGAGCAGCTGCTCCCTGGCCCCCTTCTCCTGTGCTCTGGCACCAGCCTGAGGGGTGAGGGGTGAGGGGTGGGGAGGCAAGCTGGCACCATGGGGCCAGATGAGCCCAGCTGGTGTTCTGGGGGAGGCGGTACCCCAGACACACACAGCATAAGAAGGATGCTCATGCTCTGTGATAAGGCTGTGAAGGGGCCTCCTGAGAACTGTCCAAGAGGAGGTAATGCTGGGGCAAGCTTTGAGGGGCAAGTAGAAGTTAGCCAGGCAGAGGGCAGAGGACAGGCAGTCCTCACATGCAGTAGAGTGTGTTGGGACAGCCTGGCTGGAAACCTGCCCTCCTCTCTTCCTTGGGGACCAGCTCAGGTCCAAGGCCCCTGGCTTTTGCCTATGATTTGCATGTTGTCACCGGGAGCATTGTTCTGTGTGACGTCAGGCCAATGGTGGTCCCTGTGCTGCAGGCCAGAGAATGTCCCTAGTATGTGTGTGGTGGGTGTGTGTGTATGTGTGGTGACATCTGTCCCCCAGAGTCACTTGACCTTCCAGATGCCAAAGAAATGCCCCACCTCCATCCACCCCACTGCCCACCTCTTCTCTGACCCCTTGTCCTGTGCCCATCTTTTTGCCTTGTCCCCATCTCTTTGGGACCTGATGTAGACCTGACTCCCCCCCAACTCCCTGGGAAGGGAATTCACCTGGTAGCTGGAACAAAGCATCTGACCAGAGACTTCTGTTCCTGCCTTGGGTCCCAGCTGACACAGGGCTCTTGGAGTCTTGGCTTGGCATACACAGGGGTGGAGACAGAGCTGTTATCAGGGACCTCACTTCAGAGCCTGTGCCCCCAGGCCAGGGCCCTACTTCAAATCCTGGTAACATGTGAAGGAGACCCCTGAGTATGGAGAAAGGGCTGGGTGTGCTTCCCTCCCAGCCACCCCAAGGCCCTGCCACAGTGTGTCCCTGTTCAGTGTTCCTCTCCTTCCTGTGTTCCTTGTGCAGGGGTCCTTTTGTCTTTGAATGGTGCCTCCAACCACCATCCCCCAGTCCGCCTCCCAGTAATGAAAAGCACAAACCAAGTGTGTCCTGGTCAGAGTCCCTCAGCCCCTTCACCACTAGATGGGTAGAGTGATAGAACCGACCTGGGAGGGTTGATATAGAGATGAACAGCCCCGAGCCACAGGGCCTGGCCTACGGTAAACGCTCAATAAATGTTGGCTGCTGTTATTACTCCTATTGGTTGTATCATCATTTTACCTCCTGACTACCTGCAGACTCTGTCCTCTTCCCTCCATCCCCACATGTACCATCCTAGCGCAAGCGCTATTGTTCCCCTCATGCCCACCTCCCCAAGGCCTCCTGCCTGCTCTCCTGCCTCCAGCTCCTGGCCTCTCCGCCTGGCGACCACAGGGGTCTTGTCAACTCACAAATCTGTCAGGTCACCACCTTGCCTGCTTAGAACCCTTCACCACTTCCCCAGCCCGAACTGTGGCCTCCCTGGCCCTGCCTGTCCACCCAGTTCCATCTCCCCTGGCCTGACTCTCCCCATGCCTTACCCAGCTCCAACTGCCTGGCCTCCTTTACAGCTTCTCAAATGTGCCAGGCTCCCCTGCCTCAGGGCCTTTGCACATAGTGTTTCCTCCAGAGCACTCTTTCTTCTCTGTTCACCCCTCTTCATCCCTCACACCCCACCTCAAACATCTGTTCTTCAGCGATGCCTTCCCGGGTCAGAGTTCAGAACCAGAGAGGGAAGCTATCTGGTTGGTAATAAAATGTTCGTCAGCAGCCTTGCTTGGTTCAGGTTTGTTTCCCCCTCCAGACTCTAAGCTTCTTGCATGCTCAATATAACAGGAGCTATTATTATAGCAGATGAGGAAACTGAGGCCCAGAGAGAAGTGCTTTACCTGAGGTCACATGTGGGCAGATTAGCTGGGAGGCTGGGTCATAAACCTGTCTCCTAACTCCTGGTTTAGGGGGTGCTTTGTGTCACATCATCTAGAGAGTGTTTGGAGTCTGGCACCCTGGAGGCAGGAGTCTATGCTCCCTGGCTCTGAGCAGGAGGTCTGGCAGCTGTCAGAAGCTTTGGAGGGGGTTGGCTTGAGCCTTTTGGGGAGGGAGGTGGGTTGTCTCAGAAGTGCGGAGGGTGTCCAGCGGGGGCTCATTCCACTGCCTGGGCTGGGGATCTTGAGGCCTCCCACGACAGCTGAATATAGTGCCTCTGCTATTCTGAGCAGGTCTCATGACCAGCGCGTTCACTCCGGACCAAAAGGTCAGGGCCTTGAGCCGCTGCCTCCCGTCAGCTCCTGGGCCAGCCTGGCCACCTCTCCAGCCCAAGCTCCCTGTCCCTGTGTGCAGGCTTAGAAGAAAAGGAGTGCCTGAGAGGTTCCGGGGACAGTTCGCTGCCCAGTCTTTATTCAAGGGAACACTTGGGTGGGAGGGACCACTTTGCATGTGCCTGGGGCTATTTGCTCGAATAGATACTTCCAAGCCACCTCTGGTCACTACCTTCATCCAGTGTAAGAGAAACAAGCTCAGAGAGAGAAAGACTTGCGCAAGACCACACAGGGAATCAGTGAGACTCAAACTCACAGCCCAGGCCTCTGGGCCCAGGGCCTGGCCATCTGTATTTCTTTTGGCTGTCAGTTTTAGAAGAACACCACACCCCACCTGGGCATGCTGTTCTTCTCCTACCCACTCTGATTAATTTCCTCCTGTGAGGGAGGTAGAATAAGCAGTCACCTGCCATTCCAGGGCCCAGCACAGCTGGTTCAGACCTTCTCAGGCCAGTCAACCCAGACTTGGCCCAAATCCTTAACATCCCCTTAGACAGGATTTTCCAGAACCTCTTCCTTTCTTGAATCACATAATAATGGTTCCTATTTACTAAAGTGCTTAATATGTGTCAAACGCTGTCTTAAGAGCTTGAATTGTATATTCTCGTTCAATTCTCACAAGACTCTCACAGGACTGCATTATTATTATCATACTAACGTCACAGACAAGGCTGCTGAGGCTCAAGGAGGTTAAGTAACTTATCCAAGGTCACTTAGCTCATGCGTGGTGGAGCCAGCAGTCAGATCTGGGTCTGTCTGACACCAGAGCTCTGTCCATAACCACTGTACAATACTGCCTCCTGTCCATGTTCCAGGGCCAGTGGGGTCTGTGGCTTGCCATGCCCCAGGCTTGGAATTCCATCTGGTTCCCTCCCTCCCCAACACACTCCCCACCACCTATCCAGGGAGCCTGCCCAGCAACTTCTGGCCCCGGGATAACTGCAGGCTCAGGGGCTAAGGGAGTGCTCTGGCAGTCCCAGGGAAGAGGGTTTTGCGGCCGTGCCTCACCTGTCCTCCCTCTCCCATCCATACAGGCCCTGGGACTCCGTATGGCCTGGAGGGAAATGGTAGAAGGATTGGAAGAATCAGAAGTTATCCTGCGAGAGGTGATACATGGTAGGAATGCTGGCTGCTCCTCAGCTCGGCATTCGAGGCCTTCTGCTGTGGAACCTGGCCTTAGCTCCTGCTGCTCCCTTCTGCCAGGCTCCTCCCTGGCCTCCTCATCTTCAGCACTCATTTTAACCTCTGGGTTTTTGCTCATCTATTTCTCTCACTTCACTGTCCTTTCTGCTTTTTGCTGAACATGAAAATCTATGCCTCAAGGTCCCTAACACTTAGCCTGGCTGTTCCTGCCCTCGCTGACCCCTCCTTTGGGAATAAGGGGTCTAGGTTGGTCACTGAGTCACCCAGCTTGCATGATTCAAGCTGGAGGTCAGTAGGTCAGCTCTGGAGGCCTGGGGCTGGGGACAGGCCCTCAGGATTAGGGACCAGCCCAGGATGTGGAGAGATGAGGTCGCAGACAAGACTCAGGTTGTGGGCATCAGACAACTGGACCAGAGCAAGATCTATAGCCAGGCCACTAAACCAACCGGGCTACCTTGGACAAGTCCTACGGCCCCTTCAGGCTGCAGTTTTTCCGCCTGTAAAATACAGAGGTCTTCTAAATGACCACTAAGCCTCTTCCCAGCTCTGACATTCTGAGAGTCCAAGAATTCCGGGCTTCAGGTTCCCAGAGGAGCTGGGGGAATCAGGTTAGTCCTTCCCTATTTCTGTTGCCCTATCCCAGCCTAGCTCCTCCCCAGGACACGTGTGAGCTCTCCTGGCAAGGGTCCTGGCATTAAGTGGCTAGGATCCCGGGGGAGGGGTCTAAAGAGCTTCCTCCTCAGTTCAGTCAGCCTTTCTCGTCCTGTTCCCATTCACTCATTCAAGGCGTAGTGATCACACCCACCTGAGCAGCTCACCCAGCTGTCTGGAAGGCACAGACCTGGGGGTACCCCCTCTTCAGGGTGTGCTTGCTCGTGCCTGCAGGCAGCACCTGCTGCCTCTTCTACAGACCCTTCTCTTGGCTGCCTGCCCTCAGGGAATTGCAGAAAGGCCCTTTCAGAGCAAGATGCTGTGCTGGCTAAAGGGGCTGGAGTGGGGTCGGTGGGGCCAGCTTCGATGGTGTAGGGGTGCTGTGGGGAGGGGTGCAGGGACAGGGCCGGGGCTGGTAGGGGTGTTTGCAGTGGCTGCTGGGGGCGCTGTAAGGGTGATGCTGGAAGACTGCACCCATGGCTGAGCCTTAGAATTACCTGGGATGCTTCAAAAAGCCCAGCCTTCTGGGCTCTGTTCTGGGAAGTTGGATTCTTAGATCTGGGGAGGGTGAGGATGTTTACTCCACTCCCAGAGGGTGCTAATGCTCGGTGAGGGAGAATCGCTGCAGTGGGGTCTGAGATGTGTGGGCTCTCGCTACTCAAAGGGGGGCCCTCTGACCAACAGCATCACCCAGACACGTGTTCGAAGTGAAGTTTCGGGCCCCACCCCAGACCTGCTGATTCAGAATCTGCATTTTAACAAGATCCCCAGATGATTCATACACACTGGAGTCTGAGAAGTGCTGATGCAGGCAACGCTTCCCAGTCGAGGGCAAGGATCCGGATGCAGAGAGGGCTGGATGGGTGTGCACAGGTTGGCAGAGCTTCCCGAGGACTCTCCTCCTTCCTGTAGCCAAGACGTAGGTGGTGGGGTAACTGACCTGTAAGGCCCCCTCACAGCGACTGGCAACCGCGTCCATCCAGTTACGACTGGAAAACCTCGGGAGTCATCCTTGACCCCTCTCTGTCTCTCACACATCAGCAAACCCTGTTGTCAGAATCCAACCACCTACCCTCCTGTCCACAGCCACCTGCCTGGTTGAAGCTGTGGTCTTCTGTCCCCTGGATTCTTCTCTGGCCAAGGCCTCTTAACTGTCCCCTGCCTCTGTCCTGCTTGTCCCCGCCCCACCACTGCACCTTCTCTGAGGGGCAGCTGGGCTGTCCTGGTAAAATGCTGGCTGACCAAGTCACCATCTGCTCTGCCTCACTCTGGTGTCTGGTCTCCCTGAGAGCTCCCCACCCAGCCCTCTGCCTCTCTCCCCCTCGCTCCTTCCGGCTTGGCTCCCCTCCGTGGCTTTCCTCCTCACACTGCTTGTGCCTCTGCCTCAGGACCTGGACTCTTGCTGCTCCCTCCAGCTCTTCCTCCCTCAGAGGTTCACCCTCACACCCCCTGCAGGTCTACACTCAGATGTCAGCGCTCAGATTTCACCTCTCCGGGCCCCTTCCCCTTCTTCATGCTTTGCTGTTTCCTCTTTGGCACCACCATCTAATGTATGATATATTTTACTTATTTGCTTTCTTTATTGTGTTTCCCCCATTAGAATGTAAGTTCCATGAAGCCAGGAACTTTTGTCTGTTTTGTCAATTGCTCTATTCCTGGAACCTAGAGCAGGGCCTGGTGCATAGTGGCTGCTAAATAGATATTTACCAAAAGAAAGAATCAGGGTGGGGTTGAAGACGGAGGTCAGATACAGGCGCCATGCCTCTGAGCCTGCTTCTGGCTGGCCCCTTCCTTCGTGGCCTCACTTGGGAACACAATCCCTCCCTCCCCCAAACTTGCAGCAGTGATGAACAAACAGGCAAAGGCTGGGACAAACCCCAGTCGGGGCAGGTCCTACCTGCCCCTGTCACCACCCAGGCTCAGATGAAGCTCTTCACATCCTGGCCCCTCTGTCTTTCCAAACTCCTCCTTCACGCTGCACCAGCCCAGCCGCCACCCACAGCCAGAGCTCCAAGGCCAAGAAACTATTTTCCAAAACCAGGATGCACAAGTTCCCCAGCCCCTCTTGGTCCAGCCTAACCCCCAATCTGCCTTCTCGTGGACTCTGTTTCTCCTGGTGGCCAGCCAGGTTCTTCTCCTATCTCTCCTTCCCTGTCTGCCTCCTCCCCTTTTCTGTGGGGGGGGGGCCCTCCTTGTCCCCTTTCCTCTGTCAGCTGTGTTTGTGGGAAGTTCTCTAGGCATTAGTCACTGGCTTTCAAAACAGACTCCTCCTCTTGAAGACCTAGGATGTTTTTTGCCCCAAATCGCCTGCTTCAAGCCTGGTCATGTGTTCAGTAGAAAGTGTGTGGGCTTTGTGTCCCCCCACCGAGTCCCCCCACCGCTTCCTGGCTGTGTGACCTTGGCAGTATGACCCGGAGCCTCCTTTCCTCCTAAGAGCATGGCCCCTTGAACCAGGAGGCCTTCCTTGGAATCCCAGCCCCACCACTTTCCAGCTGTGTGACCTTGGGCAAGTTTCCTAACCTGTCTGTGCCTCAAGAGAGGGATATTAATAGCACCTGACTCACAGGGAAGTTGGGAGGATTAGATGTGTTAAGCACTTAGCCCAGAACCCAGAACATAAGTGCTTAATTATTGTGGGTTCCATTATCTTCTTTTAACAGCTCTTGGCCCTACAAGATCCAAACCCTCACCTATTCCCCACCTGCTTCCTTCTTTCAGCGTTGGACTCTACCTCCAAATACCTCCCCTAGGGTCACCTCACCTAATTGGCCCCTAGGACCCCTTCTTCCAGAGCCTATTTCCCAAGGGCAGACTTCAGGGTCACCCTGGGAGGCAGGCCTGGATTCTCTCTTGGTTCCCCCGAGCACCCTCTGTGTGTCCTGGGCAGGTCACGGCACCTTCTGAGCCTCGGTGTCCCTATCTGTTGTAATGGGCTGCTTGTCCTCCCTCCCTGGGTGTGGTAGGATATGAGAGAGGTGGATGGCGGGACTTCCACCTGCTGGGGGAAGGGGAGGGCGGACCGCTGACATTAGGCTCTGGTTGGGAGCCAAACACAAGGACCCTGATGCCAGCTAGTGTGACACTGTAGTGGGGCTGGCAGGTGGGGCCGTGCATCACAGCTCTGGGCATGGAAATGTCCCTTCTTTAAAGGGGATCCTCAGGTACAGGGAGGACCCCAGAGCTGCTGGAGGCTGGGGGCTGGGGCTGGGGGCTCCTCTTGGTGCCCGTGGGCAGTGCCCACTCTGGGGCTGGGCTGCTCCGCCAGGCTGGGTGGGGACGAGCTAATATTAGCTGGGGCAGCCCCGGACAGCTGAGCTCAGGGGGCCTCAGGAACAGCTTCACCGGGCCCAGCTCAGATGCAGCTTCAGCTTGAGCCACGGCCGTTCTCAAGCCCGTTCAGGGCCTCGGAAGCCCCTTCTACCCTGGCCTGCCCTGGACCTTGCCTGCTGGCCTGGCAGCCCTGCTCCGGATGCACTGGCGCTGGCTCCTGCCCACGAGGCCCTGTCCCTGCCCACAGTGTCCCTCACCTCACCTCTTCCCTGCCCGCTGCAGCACAGGAGGCGCAGGACTCTTTCCCCACACTCCCGCTCTGCGCGTGAAGACAGTCCGTGAGTGGTTTCCCTGCCAGGCCTGCTGTTGGCCCTCATTCCTTCACCCATCCAACAGATATTTGTTGAGCATCTACTATGTGGCAGACACTGCTCTAGAAGCTGGGAATAAAGCAAAGAACTAAACAGCGAAAAATCCCTGGCCTCAAGCTCTTACATTCCAGCGCAGGGAGAACGAGAAGAAACGAGTGGCCGCATAGAACGTGTGGTGTGTCAGGTGGTGGTAAGGGCACTGAGCTCCGCAGTGGAGGGAAGGAGCCCAGGGAGTGCCCGAGGAGCAGTTGTAACTCGTGTGGCCAGGAGGCCTCACCGGGCAGGTCATATTTCAGCAAAGCCTTGAAGGAGGTGAGGAGGGGGGCCACGTGACATCAGACGTGCAAAAGACCTGAGCAGGCGTGTGCCTGTGGTTCAAGGCACAGTGAGGAGGCGTGGCCAGGGCTGGGCTCCAGGAGCCAGGGGACCATGGTAGGTCAGAAAGGGTAGCGCTCCCCAGAGACCCCTTGGGCTCCTGACAGTGGGGTCTGCCCCTGGCAGGCCTGCCGCCGTGGGTTCCCTGAGCATGCTCACCCAGAGTTCGGCTGTGGTCATGTTTGCACTGCCCTCTGCCCCCTCCCGCAGCCACAGGGGCCTGCACAGGCTGGACCTCCTTGGAGGGGGCTCCTGCCTCACCATAATGGGGGACCTCTGTCCTCTTCCTGAAGGCCAGCTGTGCCCAGTGGGAGATGGGAGGGCCACACAGGGCTGCCACCCTGCTGGTCGTGAGCTGTTCTGTGAGCTGGGTGTGGGAATGGAGAGAAGTTGGTGAGAGAACCAGGAGGTCAGGGGCCCTGCCAGGCAGAGGTGGTGCCAGGCAGAGGCTCCATCACATAGCCCTCAAGGGTGCTCACGTGGTTCCCACTACAGGTGTGTGAGAGACGATGGTTAGTGGAGTGGTAATGGGCCAGGCTGGAGCCAGACTGCCTGGGCTGTGCTGGTTTTCAGCTGTATGACCTCTGTTAGCCTCAGTCCCCTCAGCTGTAAAGAAGAGACAAGAGTCCCTACTTCAAAGAGCTGCTGTGAGAATCCACTGAGATAAGGTCTAGAAAGCCCTTTAGCACGCATAGGTGTACAAGTTGTATGCATGACCATTCTCACCATCTTTGTAGGATGCCCTGTAGACACTGGCCTCACCCCACCTGGGAGGTCCTGAGAATATGAACCTAATGTCTACCAAGAGGCTTGCTGGAACTGGGGAGGCTTCTACGGGGATGCTGCCCTGCCGGGTGGTTCCCTGGGAACCTTCTCTGCCCATACGTGTGGTGGAGCGGGAAGGTAGGACTTCCTTGGGCCTTATCCCTAGGGCAGGGCTGTGAACATACCTTAGACCACAGCTACCCGCCAGGGCCAGCATCTCACCACTTAGAGATGAATTTTTTATGCTCAACCTCAGGGGTTCTCTGAGCAGCTGCAAGGAACATGGTCACCCGCTGGGCCACCTGGAACCAGCCGGAGCCCTGGGGTAAGGGATGAGGGCTAGGCTTTTGTAAGCCCCTGTGCTGTCACCCGCTAGAGGCCAGCCCTGTGCAGTGTGCTTGTCCCTATGTTGCTGTGGGTGCTTCTGACTCGGCCCCTGACCAGCCCACTCACCTGGAGCAGGGCCCTTGCCTTTCTGGGCCTTAGTATCCTCATCTATAAAGTGTGCGTAATGGTCTACTTCTCAGGGATGTTAGGAGAATCCAGCCAGACCAGTGGCAGAAAGATAATTAGTGAGGGAGAAAATACGGTTCTGAGGAGGGCCATGTGCAGGAAGAGACCACTGTCACAAGGGCAAGGGGAGTGTGGGGAGGGGACAGGGTAGAGGAGGAGCACAGGCCTTTGGGCCTGGCCAGGGCTGGGTTTCAGACTCCCTCTGCCTCCGTGTGGAGTCAGGTACGTGGCGTCTATGAGCCCTAGTTTCCTCGTGTGTGAAATGGGGATGGCAGTTGGTACTTCACAGGCTGTGCAAAGTCCCCAGCCGGGTGCCTGGCACGTGGGAGGCACAAACCAAGGGTTGGATCTGGCTCCTGGGGGCACCATTGTCACCCGGTCCTGGGTTCAGATTCCCCAGGGTATAGTAAGGCCCTGGCTGAGCCACAGAGACAGGGAGGGAGGCCATGGAAGCCTCTTCTGGTAGCCCCACAGCCTCAGGGACATGAACCACTGTCACCAATGATATATTTAGCGGCACAAAGGTCAGAAATGCCAGGCGCTGGCTTCCCTTCTAGGCATCAGGAATCGTGTCTCCCGAGGCCTGGCTGTCACCAAGCAGATATTTTTTTCCTGTCTGGCAGTCTAGGGATTGGAGTAAAAGCCTGGGAGTTAGGAATCACGGTGCTTTGTACTGGCTTGCCGAGTCTTTCCACATTCCTAGCCCTTTCTAAAGCCTGTTGTGCCACCCTTGGGAATCCCACCCACCCTGCTTTTCCAGACCACCCACCCTTGGCCTCTGGGCACATCAGCCATTCCCCAGTGTGCTTGGGCTCCCTGTCCCCCTGCCTTTGCTTTTCTGTTGCCTTCCCCAAGAATGCCCTCTCTTCCTCCTCTGCATATCTGAAAGGGCCCCCTTGCATATCTTGCAAGGGCCCCCTCCTGGCAGAGCCAGTTCTGTCCTTTGTGCTTTCGGAAAACTTTTCCTGTCTGCCTTCAGACCCTTGATCCACTGACCTACTGAGGTTTTATGTCTCTCAGACTCTGAGAGGGCTCAACCTCTTACAGGACAAGGGTCAGCTTAGGCAATAGTTGTGCCTGTTACATAATACGGAATCGGTCAATCTTTGCTAAAGCAGTGTGCCCCACAACAGCCCTGTAAGGTGGAAGGATTCGATATTATGCCCACTTTATTGACGATGAAGGAAAAATGGCCCAGAGAAATTAACTTACTTTTCCAAGATCATCCAGTTAACAAGTGGTAGAAGAAGGATTAGATCCCAGGTCTTTTGAAAATTAAAGTCAGTGAGAGCTGTGCCAGTGCTGCTTCCTGCTCTAGTGTGCTGTGGCTCTATGGTGAAAAATGGGATGGTTGGATGGACAGATGAGTGATGGGCAAGAGGATGGAAGAATGGATAAAAAGACAGATACATGGATGTGGATGAATGGGTGGAAGGAAGGATATATGGATGGATGGATACACAGCTGGATGGGTAACTCAGTGGATGGGTAAACAAAGGGATGGATGGGAGGATGGATGAATACATTTCTAGTTGTTTGCCTTCAAGGCGGAGAGTAAGTTCTACCTCTTATTAGATGAGAACATCCTGGAGGATGGGACTTGGAAGCACAGATGTCAGGGTAGTAGGCAGGATGGAGTGACCCAGTACATGTGTGCAGAAAGTGGGATTTCCAGATGCAGGGGGTGGGATGGCTTGTGGAGTGAGGGAGCTGGGAAGTGGCAGGGACTGGCCCACTCTCAAAGGTGGGAGGCACTGAGGGAGGAGAACCAGGGCCAGGCTGGGAAGATGTTGCAGGCAGAGCTATGGGACAGGGGAGGCCTCAGGGCCCAGGGTTTTTCAGACTTGCCTCTTCCTGCAGCCACTGGAGGGCAGTCAGTGAGTGGGAGATTGGCCTCTGAACCCTTGGCCATGGGAGCACATTTGTGGTTTCAGTCTGTCTTGGAGTGGGGAGGCCACTCTTGCCCCTCAGGTCCCCAGCCTCAGTGAGTGAGGACCTCTGATAACTCAGGCAGGGTGTGTTCCACGAGGCAGTGCTGCTCTGCTAGTTGGGGAGAGGGCACTGAGGAGCGGGCCCTCCTGAGGGCCTGGAAGACCTTGGCTTAGATATACCAGGATCTGCCATCTTCCCACTGCTTTTTGCCATCAACCCCCAGGCTCCAGCCAGGAGCTCCAAGGCTTTAGTTCTAATTGCTTGGCAGACCAGTAAAGGGACCACAGGCATGGGTGGCCAGTGTTGAGCTTCGTGGAGCCTGGAAGCTTAGGTGCTGCTAGCTTGGAGCGGATTCATCTCCATTTGCGCAAGAAACAGTGCTGTGAGCGCCAGGCTCCCTCCCAAAGCCCTGCTGTAGCGTTCCCCAGCACCACGCCGCCGCACCCCCCCCCCCACACACGCATACACTGGCCGGGCGATCTCCCTGGGAAACCAGGTCCCAATGCAAGTGCCTGGTGTGCCGCTAACTGCTCATTACAGTCACGGCTGCAGCTAAGTATAGCTCTAGCACACACGAGACCAAGACAACAAGGGAAAGTCTTCCCATAAAAAGGCTCCACATGCAAACACACAGGCATCTGCACACACGCATTCCCCACGCTCGTGCAAATCCATGGCCTTGCATACGTGGGCACATACTTACACTGACACAAAGCTTTATTTATGCACTCATTCGTTCAATAAACGTTTCTTAGGGGGCTAGGAGAGTGGTTAAGAGCATGTGTTCTGGAGTCAGACAAAACTGGATTTCAAATTCTAGCTCTGTCACTTCTTGCTAACCTCTCTGAGCCTCAGTTTCTTTGTAAAGTTGGGTTGGTGACCACAGTGTGGACCTCAGAGTTGGTGTAGGGGTAAGTGAGAAGGGACATGTCAGAGTGCTTAGGATGGGTCTGGCTCAGAATGATTGTCAGTACCTGGTAGGTGTCTTCACCATCCCTGTTGAGTACCTACTATGTGCCTATCTCCGTGCTCTTACTCCTGGAGGTGGTTGTGGAAAGTGGTTACTGGTGCGTAGTGGGCACGCAGTATATATTTGAGTATTGAATGAATGAACAAATGAATGAAAGCTGCAGCCGCAGGTGGTCGGGTGTCCTTGGAGCATTCTTCTCTCAGGAGGGATCCACCCTCACTTGTGTTGCATCTGGGCTGTGTCTCCAGCAGGTTCTAGATGTTCCTATGGGTAACACAAGGATTCCAGAGGTAGAAGAGGAGCTCAAGGGTGTCTGGGCCACCCCTAATTTTGCAGACGGGGAAGTGACAACACAAAGATGGAGCGGGGAGCAGGCATTGTCCCCGGCCACTCAGCAGTCAGTGGCTGGAGCCCAGGGTTGCCACCTTGAGCCAGCCTAGCCCAGTGGCCTAGTATGGTGGGTGGTGCCTGGTCTAGGCACAGCCCCTGAGCCCCAGGCAGCTGGAGCCTACTCAGGCTACAGTCCTGGTCCTGGCTTGGGCAGACACAGGAGTCATGCAGCATCAGTCAGAGCCTGGCTGGGATGTCAGGCAGCCTGGAGCCTCTGGGCTGGCACTAGGCAGGGTTCCATCTGCCGGGGAAGGGGCTTGGGTCCAGCCTGGGTACAAAACAAGCTTCAGGATTTGGAGGTACTGTCACTGTTCCCAACCTTTGAATAAACCAGCTGCTAAACTGCCTGGGCCATCTCCTCCCATAGCACATCCTCAAAAAGAACCTGACATTTCCTGGTGCTTTTTAAAGTCCAGGCTGGCTGGGCCAGGCCCCAGCTTGGGGTGTGGGGTGGTGCTGGGAGTCACACAGCCTGAGTCTCTCCTCACCTCGAGTGATCTCAAGACGCTGGGAATAGACATGGTCTCATCTCCTCACTATGTGTCCCAGATTCCAGATTCCCCACTCCAGTGCTTGCATCCAGGTTTTGAATTCCACAATCCACTGCCAGTTCTGCCCTGTAGGTAGGACTTGAGCTGTTGGACTACGCCTTGAGGGTCTTCAGCTGGCCAGACTGCTGGGAGAGGAGGATATGTCTGCCCCATCCCTGGAAAGGAACACTGTGACCTTGTGCCCGCTCCCCATGAATGACATGTGCCACTGATGTTCATGGCCAGTCGGGAGTCAGACCTTTGTTCACTGATTGTGCCCAGTGTCAAGGAGATGAAAGTGATTGTGCCCCCAGTGTAGACATGAGTCTTCTGTCAGTGAGTGTACTCATTACCAGTATAGACACGGGTCTGTTCTCAATCACTGTACCCACTGCGAGTGTAACAAACAATCTTTGCATAGATTGAACATGCCCATTGCCAATGAGAACATAGCTGAATGATTAGTGATTGTGTCCATGGCCAGTTTAGTTACAGATTTGTGGCTAGAGATTATTCTTTTACCAGTGTAGGTGTGGATCTTCTGTCACTGTGGTCAGTGCTGGTGTAAGTGCAAGTTTGAAATCAATGACTGTGGACATTGCCAATGTAGACACAGATATGGTATCAATGAATCAGTGATTGTGCACGTTGCCCACGTAGAAAACACAGTGAGCACCGAAGTGGGGTAGGGTGCTCACTTCCAGCCCTGATCCCAGATGCAGCCACCTCATGGACCTTACGTTCTAGAAAGAGAGACAAACAATAAACATGAAAACTAAGTAAATTAGACAGTGTGAACTACCAGCTCTCTGCCAACTGGAAACTTAAAACAGAGACCTGGTTTTAAATCCTGCCTGCCACTTCTGAGCAATGTGGAGCTTTTTTTTTTTTGCACATGTCTTAACCACTCTAAACCTCAGTTTTCTTATTTTGTTGTATATAAATTATACCTCAATAAAGCTGGGGAAAAGTTAGTGTGTTAGAAGATGATACGTACTATGCGGGAAAAGTAGAGTAAGGAAAATCAGATAACCAACTGGGGGTGCTGGTTGAGACTTTAAACAGGATATAGTCAGAGTAGCCTCCGGAGGCAGTGAGGAGATGAGCCATGGGGACGCCTGGGAAGGATGTTCTAGGCAGAAGGAGCAGCCAGTGCAAGGGCCCTGGGGCAGACATGGGTCTGGCGTATTTGAGGAGGCGGGTGTGAAGGCGACGGTGGTAGGAGAGGTTGGAGGGGTAATGGACGACCAGATCAAGTAGGATCTGCAGGCCATTGTGAGGACCTGAGCTTCTCCTCTTGGGGAAATGGGGAGCCAGTGCAGGATTTTGAGCAGAGAAATGACACAATTGGATTTACGTTTTAAAAGCATCATCTGGCTGCTGTGTTGAAAACAGTCCTAGAGCACCAGGAATGTCAGAAACTGGGAGGCCAGTTAACAGGCTATTGGCACAACCTAGGGGAGAAACGATGACGGCTAGGACATGGGTGGTGACAGTGGGGGTGTGAGGGGAAGAGCTCAGATTCTGGATTTATCTTAGAGCAGAGCCACCAGGATTTCCTTACAGATTAAATGTGAGATGTGACGGAAAGAGAGGTGTCAAGGATGACTCCAAGGTTTTTGGCAAGAATGTCCTGGAAGGATGGAGATGCTCTCTCATGAGACGGAGAGGCTGTGGTGGGTGCAGGTGACACGCTGCATTTGAGAGCACTGTTAGAACTCCACCTGGAGAGGCCAGGGAGTTGGCTGCTGGAGCCCTGACTTCAGGGGAAGGGCCAGGCTGGAGATACACTTTTGGGACTATGCCGTTTACTGGTATTTGAATGGCGATGGTATTTACATCATGAAACTGGGGGAATTGCTAAGGGAGTGAGTGTAGAGAGAGAAGAGAAACACGGACTGCACTCCGGGGCACCCTGATAGCTGGAGGCCTGCAGGCTGGGGAGAAGGGGTCTGCAAAGGACACCAAGAAGGAGCAGCCAGTGAGACAGGAGGAAAAGCAAGAGAATGTGGGGTCCTGGGAAGTGTAACAAAAAGGAGGGCGTGATCACCTGTATCAGATGCTGCTGATGAGTCAAGGAACATGAGGACCAAGGATTGTTCCTGTTCTCTCTGCCTAGAATACTCTCCCTTGCACCATGTATTTCCCCAGTGGATTCTTACCCATCCTTCCAACCTCTGCATAGTTGTCACTTCCTCCTGGCAGTTGTTGTTAAAAGCCTGTCGAATGCCCATGCATTCCCCTTGAGGCCCTTGTCACTTCACATAGGAACATATGTGCTTGTATCGTTATCTGGTAAATGTAAGTCTCCCCCAACCCTACCCCCAGGAACTGTGGCTGTTTTTGCTCACCCTGTACCCAGTGCCCTGCACAAGTCTGGGATAAGGCATGAATATTTGTAGGATGGACGCAGGTGGACAGTCAATTCTGGTCCCACCTGGGCTATGACCTCTGCCCCGCCGAGCTGTGCCTGTTGCGGTCATCTTTTTATTCCTCTCCCTCCAGACACACTCATAGATATACACACACATGCACTTCCTTATTGGGAGTTGATGCAAATACTCCAGTGGGCATTGGAGGGAAATTTCCTAGTAAATTCCTGGTGGACTCCATTCCTAGCTCCTCCGTGGCACTTGGAGCCTTAGTTTTCTCATCTACCAAGTGGAGGCAATCAAGATTGTTCTGCTGACGACCCAGTTGGAGTGCGCGTGTGTGTGTGTGTGTGTGTGTGTGTGTGTGTGTGGTCATATGAGATTCAAAATATGAAGATGTGTTGTAAACTGAAGAAGGCTGTGCCCATTGTCATCATAATGGTAAGACTGACATCTTCCTCCTAGGGCTCCCTGGGGTGGATGTGAAAGAGGTTGATAAGTGGAAGAACTAGAGCAGAGTGGTGCTGGAGTCAGAGAGACCTGGTTTCAAATCCTGCCTGCCACTTCCAAGCTATGTTGGGTTTTTTGGTACATGTCCTAACCACTCTGAAGCTCAACTTCTCTTATCTGCAAAATGAAGGTAATGATACCTCCCTCAGAGAGGTTTTTAAAGATAAATGGGGTAATGTTTGGCCTCTGATGAGGATGCTATTGTTACTGTGTAGCAGAAGACAGTGAGGCTCCACAAAGTTAAATAATCCTGTGGCCGAGGTGGCAGTGAGGATTAACAAAGATAAAGTGTGTCATCATTTAGCCACACACAGTGAGTGCTTAACAAAAGCAGGCTCTGAAACAGGCCAGGGAGATGGCCCAAGAGAAGGAGTGTGAAGGAAGCCAGGGGGAAGCCTGGCCTGTCTCAGGGGCTGCCCCTGGGAGGAAGAGGAGCAGGTGTGTTCTGGTGACCCCAGAGGGCAGACCTGAGATTGCTGGGGGAAATGGGCAGGAGGGTGACCTAAATGAGAGAGAAATGTATGTCTCTCAGAGCTGTCCGAAGACAGAATGGCTGGCCTCGTGAGCTTTGCATCACTCGTGGTGACCAACAGAGACATCTCTCTCAAGGTCACTGCAGAGGGGGTCATTGAACTGCCCCCCTCGGGAGGCCTATATAGGCATACCTTGGAGATGTTGAGGGTTCTGTTCCAGACAATTGCAATAAAGCAAATACCACAATAAAGCAAGTCACACAAATTTTTTTGTTTCTTGGTGCGTAGAAGTTATGTTTATACTATGCCGTACTTTGTTAATTGTGCAATAGCATTCCGACTAAAAAACAATGTATGTGTCTTAATTCAAAAATACTTTTTTGCTAAAAAATGCTAACAATCATCTGAGCCTTCAGCAAGTTGTATCTTTTTGCTGGTAGAGGGTCTTGCCTTGATGTTGCTGGCTGCTGACTGATCAAGCTGGTGGTTGCTAAAGGTTGGAATTGTTGTAGCAATTTCTTAAAATAAGACAACAATGAAGTTTGCCACTTTGATTGACTCTTCCTTTCACAAAAGATTTCTCTGCAACATGCAATTCTGTTTGATAACATTTTATCCACAAAACTTCTTTCAGAATTGGAGTCAATCCTCTCAAACCCTGATGCTGTTTTATCAACTAAGTTTATGTCATATTCTAAATCCTTTGTTGTCATTTCAACAATGTTCACAGCATCTTCACCAGGAGTAGATTCCATCTCAAGAAACCACTTTCTTTGCTCATCTGAGAGAAGCAACTCCTCATCTGTTCAAGTTTTATCATGAGATTACAGCAATTCAGTCACATCTTCAGGCTCCACTTCTAATTCTAGTTCTCTTGCTGTTTCCACCACATCTGCAGTGACTTCCTACACTGAAGTCTTGAATCCCTTAAAGTCATCTCTGAGGGTTGGAATCAACTTCTTCCAAACTCCTGTTAATGTTGATATTTTGACCTCCTCCCGTGAATTACGAATGTTCTTAATGGTACCTAGAATTGTGAATCCTTTCCAGAAGGTTTTTGATTTACTTTGCCCAGATCTATCAGAGGAATCACTATTCATGGCACCTATAGTCTTATAAAGTATATTTCTTAAATAATAAGACTTGAGAGTTGAAATTACTCCTTGATCCATGAGCTGCAGAATGGATGTTGTGTGAGCAGACATGAAAACAACATTAATATCCTTGTACAACTCCATCAGAGCTCATGGATGACCAGGTACATTATCAATGAGCAGTAGTATTTTGAAAGGAATCTTTTTTTCTGACTAGTAGGTCTCAACATGTGGCTTAAAATATTCAGCAAACTATTTTATAAACAGATGTGTTGTCATCCAGGCTTTTTTTTTCTATTTCTAGAGCACAGGCAGTATACATTTAGCCTAATTCCTAAGGGCCCTAGGATTTTCAGAATGGTGAATGAGCATCGGCCTCAACCTCAAGTCACCAGCTGCCTTAGCCCTTCACGAGAGAGTCAGCCTGTCCTTTGAAGCTTTGAAGCCAGGTATTGACTTTTCCTCTCTAGCTATAAAAGTCCTAGATGGCATCTTCTTCCAATAGAAGGCTGTTTGGCCTACATTGAAACTCTGTTGTTTAGTGTAGCCATCTTCATCAATGATCTTAGTTAGTTAGATCTGCTGGATAACTTGCCACAGCTCCTCCATCAGCACTTGCTGCTTCACCTTGAACTTTTAGGTTATGGAGACAGCTTATTTACTTAAACCTCATGAACCAACCTCTGGTAGCTTCCTGCTTTTCTTCTGCAGCTTCCTTACCTCTCTCAGCCTTCATAGAATTAAAGAGGGTTATTATGGCCTTGATCTTGATTAAGGGAATGGTTTAAGGGAATGTTGTGCCTGGTTTGATACTCTGTCTAGACCACTAAAACTTTCTCCACATCAGCAATAAGGCTGTTTTACTTCCTTATCATTCATAGGTCCACTGGAGTAGCACTTTTAATTTCCTTCAAGAGCTTCTCCTTTGCACTCACAACTTAGCTAACTGTTTAGCACAGGAGGCCTAGCTTTTGGCCTATCTCAGCTTTCAACATGCTTAATGACTAAGCTTAATCATTTCTACCTTTTTATTTAAAGTAAGAGATGTGCAACTCTTCCTTACACTTGAACACTTAATAGCCATTTTTGTGTTATTGATTGGCCTCATTTCAATATTGTTGTATCTCAGGGAATAGGGAGGCCCAAGGAGGGAGAGAGAGGCTGGGGAATGGCTGGTTGGTAGATCAGTGAGGACACACATAACATTTGTGGATTAAGTTTGCCATCTTATATGAGCATGGTTCGTGGTGCCCCCAAACAATTACAACAGTAACATCAAAGATCACTGATTACAGATCACCATAGTGGATATAATAGTAATAATGAAAAAGTTTGAAATATTGCTAAAATAACCAAAACATGACACAGACACACAAAGTGAGCCCATGCTATTGGAGAAATGGTGCTGATAGACTTGGTCAACACAGAGTTGCCACAAATTTGTAAAAAACTTGAATTTGTAAAAAAATGTGGTATCTGTGAAGTGCAACAAAATGAGGCGTGCCTGCATGCCC
Source organism: Daubentonia madagascariensis (assembly GCA_023783475.1). Classification (NCBI taxonomy): domain Eukaryota; kingdom Metazoa; phylum Chordata; class Mammalia; order Primates; family Daubentoniidae; genus Daubentonia; species Daubentonia madagascariensis. The sequence goes on along the minus strand of JAKFHU010001990.1, from coordinate 22,496,130 downwards.
TGTGGGGTGCTTCCTACTCACTTCCTAATCTGGGAGTCGCATTCATGTATTTCTTTTTCTTTTCTTTTCTTTTTTTTTAAGACAGGGTCTCACTCTGTTGCCCAGGCTGGCGTACAGTGACATCATCATAGCTCACTGCAGGCTCAAACTCATGGGCTCAAGTGATTCTCCCACCTCAGCCTCTGGAGTAGCTGGGACTACAGGTGTGCACCACCACACCTGGCTAATTTTGTTTTTATTATTTTTTATAGAGTTGGGGGTCTCACTATGTTGCCCAGGCTGGTCTGGAACTCCTGGGCTCAAGCAATCCTCCTGCCTTGGCCTCCCAAAGTGTTGGGATTACAGGTGGGAGCCACTGTTCCCAGCCTCGTTCATGTATTTCTTATTCCAATCTGGCTCTCTCAAAAAAAACTTTGAGACACAAAGGGCAAACCTACAGTAGAATCTTTGAAAATAAAGAAGGAAAAATAAGAGTGGTATAATGAAGAAAAGAAATAGCTAAATAGCTATCCAAACCAAGGTAGAGGATTAACTCAGAATTGAACACTAAATTTAGCTGAGCTCCCTGGCAGTCAGAGCAAAAGAGGAAAAGTGAAGGGTTGCATGAGTCGTCATTTACTAATAGAAAAGTAGACAGGTGTAGGAGGAGAGACACCTGCTTGTTCTAAGTCCTGAAGTATACAAGGAATTTCCCATGTGGGGTACTGGTATTTCTCCAAGTCTAAGATGCTGATGGGAGAGGTGAGAGGAGACTCCTGCCATTTCCTGTGTTTATTGTCTGCAGACTCTCAGGCCACAGGGACAGGCGGGATGTTGGTCTGATCGGGCCTTTTGGGGCCCCGCACTCGGCCTTCTTGGCCTGTGGAACTGTAGGAAGCAGTCTGGGACAGCATGGCCCCACACCTCTATGGCCCCTGGGCCCTCTGTTCCCAGCTAATGGCTGACTAAGGTGCCCACAGAGGCACAGGTGTGCTGACTTGCGCTGTGTGGCCTGGCTGCTTACAGGGGCTTATGGGAGGCAGTGAAGTGTGGTGCTGCAGAGCCGAGGTGCACTGATCCCACTGCTGAGAACCCTGAGACCTCAGCAAGATTCTTTGCCTCTCTAAAGTCCAGACTCCTCATCTGAAAGGGAGTGACAGTAATATGACCTACCCCGCTGAGCTAGCAGGAGGTGTAAGTGACAATATATGGGAAGCTCCAGAAGCAAGGCCTGCTCAAGACTCATAAAACTGGTGTCATCCTTCATCTTGTTGCCAGAGTTAGGTTGGAAAGTTGGCAGCTCTGGCTCAAGCCCCACATGCTGTGTACCTTGGGTGTCCTTGCCCTCCTGAGCCTCAGTTCCTCTCGGCCCCGGGGCAGGGGCTCATGCGGGAAACCTGTGAGCGTGGGAGCGTTAAATCACCCTCCCCTGAGGACTATGTCCCTCACTGACTGGAGGCCGCAGAACGGGGTCTGGGACACGGCCTGGCCTTGTCCACAGGAAACAGGTTGTGTGGGCCATGCCGTTGGCTCTCATGAAGCTGTCCTTTGTTCCTGGTCTCTCAGCAAGCAAGTGGTAGCAGAAAACTAGGGGGGAAAACCTAAAATTGCACACATCTCTCCTTTTAGCTGTTGCTGTGCTCCTTACTGCCCTCCCCACTCCCTTCCCCCCTGGGAATTTGGGAAAAATAAAAAACAAAATGCTGTGTTTGGATTTCTGTGAAGGGGAGCAAGCCTTGGTCCAAATCCTAGAACACCAATGTGCGAGGGAGCTGGCATCTTGGGGCTTCTCCCTGCCCCTGATTTCTACCCTGGCTCCGGGGAAGCCCTAGGCACCTGGCCTGTCTCCCTCAATGTCGTCTTACTTCCTGGAGTGTGTTCTAATTGTCCCCATTTTAAGAATGACTGAGTCTCCAAGAGGTGACTAGCTTGCAGTCACACAGCTGGTGGCAGAGGTGGGATTTGAACTCAGGTCTCTGCAGCCAAACCTAGGACTCTCTTCCTTCCAGCATGCTGCCTGCTTCCCAGCACCTAATGTGGTTCATTATACATTGGAACTGCCTGGCACTAGGGTCTCGTCTGGCCTCGTGGACCCCAAACGCCAGGATGGGCTGGTGCCATCAGAGCCACTTGGAGCACAAATGGAAGAATTTCTGTTCCTGCCTGTTACTACTGATCCCAAGTCTTTGGGGACTCTGCATGTGTGTCTCCACTCAGTCACTGTCCCTGCATCCTCCGCTGCCTCCCTCTCCTTCACACTCTGCCCACTCCTGCCTCCTCCATTCCCCACCAGACTCCTGGGGGGTGTGGGTTTGGCCCCCACCAAGTTCTCCTTGTGGCCAAATCCAGAGACTCCTCCTTGGACCCCATTCCACTGGATCTCTCTGCAGCTGCCCCCCAGGGAACACCCACCCTTCCCCTCATGTGCCGGGACCAGGGCTGGCCCTTGCCAAGAAACTGGGCCCATGTGCTACTCGGCCAGGCTGGTCAGGGTCAGGCTCAGCCTCACTCACACCACACAGGCTGCGCTGGGGGACCAGGTGGCTCTCTGAATGACAGTGGTGGTGTTTGTGCCTCAAACTCCCAGGTGCCTCCTAGCTCAGCGGTTTTCATTCCATGACTGTAAAGTTCTAGGCTTTTCTATATCAGAGACACTCTGATCCTAAACGCTCAGTTGTGATGAGAGAGGACCAGGCCCAACAAGGCTCAGAGGCGAGAGGCTACATGTGGGGACTGAGCAATGTGTTTGAATACCTCCTTCTTACTCTCTGAGTATGATTTCATTTCATCACCACCACCACCAGGGAGGCAGGCAATGAAGGCTCAGAAAGGGACAGTGACTTGTCCATGGTCACCCAGTTGAGCCAGGCCTGAAACTCAGGTGGGTGTGACTTCAAGGTCCTGCCATCTCTGCTCCAGCTGCTGCCTCAGACAGCAGCTTTGACCTGGGATGCCAAAGGCAGGCAGGACCTGGGGGTCAGAGGGCCTGGAGTGTGGGGGTCCTGCCTAAGCAAAGGCTCCACGATGGAAACCCCACACTGGAGCCCAGTGCTGATGTTTCGGGAGAGCGCGGGTCCCATCTCTGGTCATCCTGAGGGCTCTGCGGCTGTGGACAGGTCCCTTCCCTCCTTGGCGTCCCTTTCTCCATTCTTACCCAAGGGGCAGCTTTTGCTCCCAAGGCCTCTGGGGCCTCCTGTCTTGTGGTGGTGGTCTTGGTTTCTAATGACCATGCTTCCACAAGTCCAAGGTACCATTGATTTATGACATGTGGGGATACAGGCAGAAATGCTATTTTAAGAATGTGTGCATTCATTTTATATGTTTTAACTTTCAAAATGTGAAAAAATGTGCATCTTGGAATGAAAGCACCACGGGAACCTCTGCCACCCCAGGATTTGCCAGCCCAGCTGTTGGGGTGGCCATTTCTGGATACAACCTAGGTCTAAGTCATGAGAATGAGTTCAGTAAGGGGGCAGTGTCTCTGTCTGGGTGTCTGAGCTCCCTGGGGCCTGGGCCCTGCCTGTTCTGGCCCTGCTTCTCCACTCCCCAGATTGGATCCCTGCATTGAGAGTGTCAATGTGGAGAGCCAGGGGGATTCCGAGCTGGGTACAGCCCTGCCCCCCTGTGGCCGTCCCCTGGACCAGCTCAGCTCCCACCCTGTCCATCCTCTTTCTCCCAGTCGGGGACAGTCCCAGGAAAGGGGCACACTCCTGGGCTAGTGTGTGAGTGACCGTCTCTGGCATGGAAAAGGGTTGGGGCCTTGGGCTGGGTCTCGACTCAGAGAACACATGTTCAGAGTGCCCAGCCAGACCTTGCTTTCTCTAGGAGATGGCCCAGACACACACACACCGCAAGCATGTACCCCTACATGTGCACACACGCACCACACCCCATATATAGTCCCCCCAACACACTCTATACATGTCTCCATACACACATACACACCCCATATAGGTCCCCCCACACAACCCATGCATGTCCACACACCCACACAAACACACCCCATGCATGTCCACACACACGCTTCTCCCACCCTCGTGAATCACATACACCACTCATAGCGACCACTTACACAGGCCTAGAGTCAGGTCACATACACAGATGACACACCTACTCCACACTTACACACTGCCTGTCCCCCAGCGCTCTCCCCACAGAGACTTCCCCAAACAGGCTCCCACATGGCCATGTTCTTGGCACACACTCACACACGCTGTACTCACACCCACTACGGAGCACCTTGGGGAGCTCCTCCCGCCCACTGCTCCCTGAGCTGGGTGCAGCAGCTGGCACCCAGACAGAGTGCTCAGGGGACAGGCCTCTCAGGCTTGATGGTGGAGGCATTTATTGCTAGAACAAAAAAGGCGCTGGATCCCAAAGACCCCCTCTTTCCCCTTCAACCTCCCCCGCAGCCCTCTGCCGGCACAGTGCACCATGGGTGTGCCCAGACCAAGGAAGTCCAGACGAGTCTAATTCAGTTTCCAAACCCAACTGAACTGACAATTTATTTAGGACAATTGGCAATCCCGCCTGCTCTGCATCACTGACTCCGCATGGATTAACTCAAATGCTGCACACCCCCGCTGGGCAGATTTAATTAGGCAGAAAAACTGACCTGAAGCCTCTGGGGGCCTGGGGCCTGGACATCGGCCAGGGCTCCCCTGATTAGCCATCGTGTGCCCCCACTGCCTGCAGCCTCGCCCTGCCTCAGAATCCTCAGAAGGGACCAAGTCCAACCCTCGCTTTACTGATGATGAAAGTGAGGCCCAGAGAGGGGAAGTAACTTGCCAAGGTCACACAGCCAGTGAGCGGCCAGACCAGTGTTGGTCCCTGCACCACATTACAACCATCGCCTTGTTCCTGAAACGCCAGACTTCAAGAACACAGATCCCCACGGTGAACCCCTGAACAGCTCCGAAAGGCAAGCACAATTTTCTAAAGATGACTGTGGCATAAATAATTCATAAATGAAAGTCATAGCACATATTGGTCATTTTAATAGATAGTAAATTGCCTTTCTGATTTATGGTTTCAGGGGTGGGGTTTTGATAAAAATAACTTGGTGATTTATAAAACATCTTCTTAAGTCAACAGATCGTTAGTAGGTTTGTCTGACTTTACAGCCAACAGCCTCACCACCCTGGTTACCATAGGAATGGGATGCCTTGCTCTGTTGCCATGGCTACCACTTTCTAGAACACAATTGGTGGGTCTCTCACGGTTTGTGATTTGGTTCTTGGGAAAAAAAAAGGCCAGAAGCTACCAGCTTGGGTTTATGCCGCATTGTCAGGCAATCTCGCCTGCGCTGTCTTGAAATTCTACAGGGTGGCCACTGCGGGGGCCAGGCTGGGTGACAGTTGCCCAGGGCTGCCTAGTAGGGGGCCTAACAGACTCCCTTTGTGCCCCCAATCAGACAGCAAGCCCAGGAAGGACTGGCCTCATGGCTGGCCTGGATCCTGGGTGTGGTAGGGGTTGGGGTGGGGTGGAGAAAGGAGACAAGGTCTGGCAGGTGACACAAAATCAGGAAGCCCATCGATGATGGGAAGGGCCTGGGGATGGGAAGCCCAGGAGCTGGCACCACCCACACAGGCAGGCTCAGGGTATCAGGGAAGGCTAAGGAGGCAGAGGCAAGGTGGGCTGGAGCTGCCTGTCTGTGGGAGAGGGACAGACACTATCAGTTACCACCCAGGGGGTGGGCAGGGGGTGTACAGGGAGCTGCTGGGGCAGAGCAGGGGCCGGTGGGCGGCAGTGCCAGGGGTCTGTGGTTGCTGCTGCTGCATCAGCCGAGTGTGTACATATGGGTTGTGTATGTGTGTGTGTGTGTCTGCACGTACGCCTTGCGGTACAGCAGTCGAGTGTTTCTGGTTGGTGTGTGGCAGTGTGTCTCAGTAAGTTTTACATGGGCTCCTTGTGTTCTCTATGTGTGGTCAGAAAACTGTGTTGTAGTTTGTGTGCCCATGTACGTAGCATCTGTTTTTAGGTAATTGGTGAGGTGTGTACTCTGGGTCATTGTGTGTGTGTCTGTGGTCTCTGGGTGACTGTTCCATGTCTCAGGGTGACTGGGGACTGGGAGGCAGATAGCTCACGTGGGATGCAGCCCCCTGCCCTTGCCTGCGACCCCTACAGCCCTGGGGGTGACAGCCCAGGGTTGCTGCAGAGGCTGCTCTGAGGCTTGCTGCCCTGAGGTTCCCTCCATGCCAGGGATCAGCTGATCCCAGGAACTCCCCATCCCCATTCCCTCACCCCCTCCCTCTGGCTGAGCTCCCTGAATAAGTTGAGGTCTTCTCTCCCAGTCAGCAAGGAGGCAGGCCAGGTGGGGATGCAAGCTAGACCTCCCAAGGCTGCTGTTGGCATTGGTTCCCAGCACAAAGTGGGGTAGCGTCCCCACCCAAGGGGCTGCTTTTGCCCCAGGTACTAGCAGGTCCTGAGCAACGAGGCCTAACAGGCATGGCTGTGCTCCAGCCTCTGGAATCAGGTCCCCTGCTCTTTTCATCACCGGGATGGGCATAGCCTGCCCTTAGGGAGTCTGGGCTGTACATGACAAGCTCCTAGATGGAACCATCCAGACATAATCAGGGGACAGCTGTCCAGTGGGCGGGGCTGTGGTTTTAGCTCCAAGAGCTTTGGCAACTCTGGTGGTGGAAAGAGCTTGGTTTCTGGAGCTCAACAAACTTGGGCGCAAGTCTCAGCTTCTTCGCTAGCTGTAACCTTGGTTTAGTCCCTGAACCTCTCTGTATATGGGTTTCTTTCTTGATGCAATGGGGATATGACTGCCTGGCTCACCAGGTTGGTGTGAGGATTAAAGGCACATAGTAGGTCCTCAAGCTTTGGTGGCCTCTTCCTCTCTCTTTCCTGTGCTCAGCTAGCCCTGGCAGATGGGCAGGAGGAGCTGGGGGCTTGGCTGCTCTTGCTGTGGCTGTGCCCTGTGGCTGACCTCTTACTGGTCTCTAGGCTAGTAGAATGTTGGGGTCTGAGCAAGCCAGGGGCACCTTCCTCCATACCCCTCTAAGGGTCCACTTGGACCTGAATGTTGCTGGGAAGGCAGGCACCCAGGGAGTCTGGGCAGCGCAGGCCCAGCCTCCATCTCTCCTGGCTCTCCCTAGGGGAGAAGTCCTCATGTCTGGGCCTGGGCCTGGCTTCTGCTGCCTGCCCTCCAGCCCTCACTCCTTGGGTACTGGGGCCCAGAGAGGAAAGAATCTTAGTCTGTTCATTGCTCTCTGGGAACCAAGGATTTTTCTGCCCTAATCTGATAAGGCCTGACTTCTTGTGGGCCTCAGTTTCCCCATCAGGATCTATACTGTGAGAGGGACATTTGAGATGAGAGCTCTGAGGGCCTGCGGGGGCACCTGGGAGTTCAAAGCTCCTGGGACATCAGTGTCCTGTCTGGGCTGTTCCCATGAGCCTCCCAGAGCACTGAAGAACAGAGTTGGAGATAGGTTTGCTGCCTCCCTAGGGTGAATTTAGACTCCTTGGGAAGTCATTTGCTCCCTCCTAAGGGCCACAGCAGTGAAGGGAAACCTTACCCCAAAGGAAGGGCTACTTAGCAGGGCCCTGAATGATGAGTGGGATTTTTCCATGCAGAGATTGGCAGGAACACTCTCTGGTGGACGGCACAGCAGGTGCAGACACAGAGGTGGGGGAGATGCTCTGTGGTCAGAAATGGCAGAGGGGTGCATGTGGCAAGAATGTTGGGTGAAGGTAGGGAGAGGACCCTGGGAAGTGCAGTGAGGCCAGGGTGTGGAAAGCCTCACATGCCAGGCTGAGGAATCTGGGCTTTTCTCTGTGGGCTGCATGGGCAGAGCTGGGATTCCAGTGAGCAGCTCCCTCTGGAAGCTGCATAGAGGGTGGGCTGGTGGCCCCCACTGAAGCTAAAATCTGCTTTGATGGCAGTGATCCTTTTGAGAGAGAGTCACATATGAGCAGGGGGCACAGCGGAGGGTGGGTGTGGAAGGCTTGGGAAGGGGATGTCCTGGCAGATGGGTCCATGGGTGGGAGGTTGCTTCCTGCCTCCCGCCACTGGCTAGGACAGGATGGGAGTCCAGGCTTGCCATGGGCTCTGACTCTTGGCACCCCTCAGACACCCACAGTGTGCGTGTTCCTCCTCTTACACAAAGGCCAGGGCAGGGGTATGGCCGGGGGAGTCTGACCTGCTCTTAGGGAGCCTGGGCTGTGAATGCCAAGCTCCAGGATAGGGCCTCCAGAGAGAATCCGGGGCCAGACCTGGGTGTGTTTTTTAGCTCCAAGAGCTTTGGTGACTCTGGTGATGGAAAGAACTCTGAAGCTAGATGAACTTGCGTCCGAGGTGGTGGCCTCTTCCAGTTGCTTCCACTTTGCTTTCATGGTCTGCCTCTGTGCTGCCCCGGGTCTGACCTTTATGGACCCTGAAAGAAAAGCTTTCTGGCTTTGGAAGACCTGGCTTTAAGCCTCTACCCTGCTCTCTCAAGCGTGCGCAAATCACTGTCACTTTTCCCAGCCCCGCCTCCGTCACAGGGCTGAGGGGCCAATCTTTTCAGTCCATTGCATTTGTACTTGTCTCGGGGTGTGCCCTTCACCCTGAGCTGGGTGGGAGCTCCCTGAGGCTGGACTGAGGCCCTCTTTGACTCTGTGCCCGGCATAAGCTGGTGAGGGAGGGATGCACGGATGGATGGGAGGTAGGGGAGGAAGGAAGGAGGGAGGGAGGGCAGGAGTGTGAATGGACATGTGGGTGTACGGAAGTGGGGAGAGGACAGAAGGACGGAGGGGTGAGAGATGGGTGGGTACATGAATGGAAGTAAGAAAGGATGAATGGATGGGAGGGAGGGAGAGAGAAAAGGAGGGATGATGGACGGATGAAGAAAGGAGGGTTAGGTGGCTGGGAGGAAGGCTGCATATGGATCACACCTGATAGTAGCCTAAGGCAAAGTTTTTTGAAAATTGCACAATGTTCTAAAACTAACAGGACTATTAATGTCCTGCAATGCGTAGCTTGGGTAGATCTCTCCCCATTTCTGGGCCTCAGGCTCCTCATCTGTAGCATGTAGTATCTTGGGGCAGCTCATCTCTAAAGGCTGCTCTTACTCTGTCACTCTGAAATGCTGACTTAGTCCCTTCTCCTTCCCTCTCCCCTCCTCCAACCCAGAATGGGGTTTGGAAGGTCCACGTAGTTCTTGGTTCCCAGATCCCTGCCAGGTGAGAGCCAGGCCCTGTGGCCATGGTCAATGCAGACAAGGCTGTTCTGGGACTTCCAGGGGACCCCCACACTGTGGGGGAGAGGCATCAAGCAAACTAAGGTGATTTCTAGAGGCAGCATGGCCTCCTGCTGCTGATTCAAGGTGGGACCTAGGCACACCTCAATTATCTATGAGGGCAGCTCTGGCGAACAAAGGTGTCACCCATTCCAGACTGTAGCCCAGAGCTGTCTTCAGGGAGATAGCAGCGCTTTGGCCATGGGCTGTCTTGGCTAGGCAGGGAGAAGGGGACACAGAGAGGAGGGCGGCAGTGGGAACATGCAGGCAGGAGTGGCCATCTGGGCTCTGGAAGAGAGCTGTCTGGCCCAGGTTCCATCTGCCCAGGGCATGGCCAAGGGAGGCCACAGTATGTTAGATTCCCAGGGCGACCTGGCTGGAGACCTTGTCCAGAATTCAGTCTGAGCAGGAGTGTTTGAAACTCAGATAGCTGCTTGATTCTGTCTCCTCTGGTACCCATGTCTGCTGGGGGCTAGAGAAACCTAGGGGGTCATGAGAGGGGACCCCCAAACCAAACCAAACCAAAGGGTCTTCTGAACCTCTCTCCAATGGGCTCAGGGCCAGAGCAGGTGGTTCTAGATAGGCTGGGCTATCCTGGCCATTTCCTTCTGGCTGGTGGGGTCTGAGAGAGCAGGTGCCCACTATTTTGGGAAGCCCCAGCCCCCAGCAGCTTCTTTCTCCCTCCCACCCACACCCCTGCCCTAGGCTGGCACACAGCCAGAGAGAAGCAGACCCCACGGGTTCTGGTGCCTTTGGAGACCCCTGCTCCAAGTGTCCTCCTGATGCCTGAACCCTCAAACAGTATCTCTGACAAATGATCATTTAGTTTCTATTTCAATACCTTCGAGGACAAGGAACTCACTATGAAGTTGGTGGTGGGAGTTCCCAGAAAGATGGAGGGGGTGAAAAAAAGTCCCTTAAGGCCCTGGGGAAGATGTACATCTTCTTTAGTTCTAGGTAGGACAGAACCTGAAAGAGATCCATGGGTGAGGTACAGACCCATGACAAAGACAGCAAGTAGACTAGAATAGGAAGGAAGAAAGACGGGAGGCCTGGCCTTTGAAGGACTTGATTCCACCACAGCTGCTCCCTCTCATTTCTTTGGAAACTCCAGCCCCAGCAAGCTGGGTCGCTTTTATTAGTCAGGGTAGCTAAAAACTTGAACAAATCACCTCCAAATTGCAGTGGCTTGACACAATAGAAGCTCATGTCCCACTCAGGTAACAGTTCGATGACGGTATTTAGTGGATGCCCTTCTTCTCAGGGACCCAGCTCCTTGCCTCTAGCCACTCTGCTGGGCCCAGGGCTTCGGAGTTTGGCTGGTAATGGGGGGAAGAAAGAGCATGGAACATTGAATAGGAGGGTTTTAGGGCCAGGCCCGGCATCAGTGCACATCCCGTGTGTCCTGTGGAGGGAAATGGGGCCCGTCAGCTCTGGTCATGCTGCAGGGGGCTTGTGCAGGCATCGTCCCCGGCCTGGCCCTCTGACTGGACAGAGGCTGCCCAGGCTTCTCCACTCTGGGCGGGCCTCCCCTCTGACACCATGTCTTTCTCCCCACAGTATGTGGCCTTTGCTTCCCTCTTCTTCATCCTGGTCTCTATCACCACCTTCTGCCTGGAGACCCACGAGCGCTTCAACCCTATCGTGAACAAGACTGAGATCGAGAATGTCCGCAATGGCACGCAAGTGCGCTACTATAGGGAGGCGGAGACGGAGGCCTTCCTCACCTACATTGAGGGCGTCTGCGTGGTCTGGTTCACCTTCGAGTTCCTCATGCGTGTCATCTTCTGCCCCAACAAGGTGGAGTTCATCAAGAATTCGCTCAACATCATTGACTTTGTGGCCATCCTGCCCTTCTACCTGGAGGTGGGCCTGAGCGGCCTGTCCTCCAAGGCTGCCAAGGATGTGCTGGGCTTCCTGCGCGTCGTCCGCTTCGTGCGCATCCTGCGCATCTTCAAGCTGACCCGCCACTTCGTGGGCCTGCGGGTCCTGGGCCACACGCTCCGCGCCAGCACCAACGAGTTCCTGCTGCTCATCATCTTCCTGGCCCTGGGCGTGCTCATCTTCGCCACCATGATCTACTATGCCGAGAGGATAGGGGCCCAGCCCAACGACCCCAGCGCCAGTGAGCACACGCACTTTAAGAACATCCCCATCGGCTTCTGGTGGGCTGTGGTCACCATGACGACGCTGGGCTACGGAGACATGTACCCGCAGACGTGGTCCGGCATGCTGGTGGGGGCGCTGTGCGCGCTGGCAGGCGTGCTCACCATCGCCATGCCTGTGCCCGTCATCGTGAACAATTTCGGGATGTATTACTCCTTAGCCATGGCTAAGCAGAAACTACCAAAGAAAAAAAAGAAGCATATTCCGCGGCCACCGCAGCTGGGATCTCCCAATTATTGTAAATCTGTCGTAAACTCTCCACATCACAGTACTCAGAGTGACACATGTCCGCTGGCCCAGGAAGAGATTTTAGAAATTAACAGAGCAGGTAGGAAACCTCTTAGAGGCATGTCAATCTGACCTTTCACCTCCTCCCCCTGTAGCGATGATTCCAGATCCAGTCAGACTGCTTCCTTAGTTCCATGGGCAACCTGGGACCCCGCACTCAATCTGGAGGCGTGGAGCCTGGGGACCCAGGGAGATGCTGGGCAGCTAAATTCAGAAGGCAAGAGCCTGCTAGAGGAACCTCACTGTGGCCCTGGGTAAGGAGGTTGATGTGGCTGGTCTCGTGATGTTCTGAAGAGACGACACGGCCGTGAGGGTGCTGAGGACTATCTTAGCAGGAGCCCGGGGGGCTGTTGCCCACGTGGGCAGGAGCTGAGCAGGAGTCCCTGACTCAGGCTGCTGACCCAGTGCTGGGGCAGGGTGGGGGCGGGTGTGATCAGAAATACCAGACAGCTTTTGATTTGGTCCTTCCCACGCTCCATTCAGCCTGTGGGGACGACAGAAATGGTGCATGGGATCTGGGCAGGAGGGTCCCTCGGAAAGGCAGTAGCAAGGATGCTCGCCCCCAACAGAGCCTGTCTCCATAGCCGAGTAGAATTCCTGCTCTGACTCCGGCTGCCTAGCTCCAGACCCTCCCTCGGAGACACCTCTAGCCCTCCGTGACAAGCTTACTTACCCCGCAGCATGCCGAACCAACTCATCTTCTACCACCACTCTAGAGTTTAGCGTTTATCTTTAGGAACCTGTTGGAGTGACTCTAGCTTTCACGTTGTCTGTTTGGGTTGATGGTCGAGTGGGAGTTTCCGGTGACTTTCTGATGGAAGTGGCTGGTGAGCAAAGGACTAGAGGGGGCCACCACCCTGGGCAGCTTAGATGAAAGCGCTACAGACCAGCAACAGCCTCCCACCAAGGGTTCTCCCCATTTCCGGCGGTAGGGACTGCAGCAGCAATACAGACATCCCAACCAGTGTACAACCACTTTCCCGTGAATTCACTGGGGTCGGGGAGGGGGGAGGGGGGCCATGAAACAATACTAGTTACCGTGGGATATATTCTAATATTCCATGGCTAGTGGTTCGTTATGGGACTATCTCAGTTTTATGAGAACCTGCACATAGCACATAAAGTTGATCACGGGGCTCTGGTCTGAAGATATAAAAGCCCATAGTCTACCTCTACCCATGGAATACCATCGATTTATTCTGTGGACACAGGGACTTCAAAGGGACAGATGGCCCAGAGAAAAGCAGCAGCGCTGAATAAGCAGGAGTGCCGGGTGAGCGGGGGGTTGGTGTGGGAGCTAGCTAGCATTTAGTCCACAAGGCACATCCCCGTGGCCACGTCTGGCAGGGGCATGCAGGCTAGCTCAGCCTCGGGGGAGGAAGTTTCCCCTGGTCCGGGTGGCCTCCCCCAGTGGATGATTGGTTTTCATCCCTGTGACGCACTCTCTGACCCACCACCCCATCCTGATCCCATTCTGGCTTCATCCCATAGCCATGCCGACCAGAGCAGTGCCCCCAAGGCCCACTCCTCTGGCCATGGGGGCTTTCCAGCCCCTTCCCCCTGCCCCATACCCTCCCCTTCCTGAGATTCCTGTAGGCACCTGACAGGAACATGGCTAGTGTCCTGGGCTGGGCCAGGGGGTGGGCAGGGGTATCAGAGGCTGAAACAGGGGTCCCCACCTCTCTGTTTTGGATTAATTAACTAGCCACCTCAGGAGCCACCATCAGGGCAAGGGAAGTTCCTGGGACTCTGGGGGAGGGTCTGGGCAGGCCTAGCCCCCAGCTCTACTGTGGGCCCAGAAGGAGGAATAGCATCACCTGAGTGGCATCACCATGGCACTGCTTGGCCCTTGCACTGTATCCTTTCCAATACTGGATCTTTCAGGGTCCCCCAGGCCAGCCCGCCAAGGATCCCTAGTGCACTCCAGGCAGGCACAGATTCCTCTGTACTCCTAGACAATGACAGTATTATCCATATGCAGAGGGGGCACACACACACATACACAGAGGAGTGCAGATATGTGTGTTCAGACACTCACACCAGCTAGTCCCCAGGACACAGCCCTCTTCCTATGCTGGGGCAGACCTGGAAAGCCCACGCATGCCTGGGGGATTCCCTGGGCTCCACAGCCCCTCCCCAGCCTAGGAAGCCCTGCTCCTGGGAGCCACCTTGCCCTGGCCCCAGGTTTCAGACCCAGACAGCTCTGGCTTGAACAGTCTCTGTAGCTGAAGAGGCATTTAGGGCCCTCCCAAGCTTGCCTTCTGGAGCCTGGATGCCCAGATCCTCCTGCCTCCCCCGCCCCCCCCACCATACTCCCTCCCCACTCCCTTCCCAGGCACTCACTTCTCCTGGTGGCATCTGTGCTGCCCTGATGTCCAGATCTGCCCCCCTCGGTTCCAAGACCCGCTCTAAGCCTCATCCCTCACCAGAACACCCCTTTCTCCACAAGCTGGTGTGTAAGACCCAGACTAGGTCCCACCCAGAGGTGCAGGATCCTTAGGAGCATCCTCCCCACTTCTGTATCCCTGAGTCCTTCCCATTCACCTTTTCTGCTTGCAGCTGTGCTCCTACATGGGCAGGGGTTGGGGTGAGTGTGACACAGGGAGGGAGGCCAGAGACAAGGAGAGCAAATGTGGGGACCCTGCAGGAATTGTGGGAGGTAGGATGCAGCCCCCCAGGGCCTCTCCAGCCACATGCCACCCCCAAGGGCAGTCAAGTGGCCTCATCAAAACCTGGGGTTCTCCAATTCCACTTTTCAAACTGGGTCGGGGCCAAGTGTGGCATGCTGGGCTCTGAGGCACCCCCAGGCCAGCCCCCAGTTGTGCTCACGGCACCTGCCCCTCACCTCCATGCTGTGGTCTCTCCTGAAGCCTCAGTCTGTGTGTCTGTCACAGGAATGATCTGGTTTCCTTCTCTGTGTGTGGCTGGCATGGCCTCAGTGTTTGGGGGTCTTGTCCTGGGAGGGTTGTCAAGGGTCCAGTGCTCACCTGGTTGTAAGACCTCACAAGTGGTGACAGGAGGGAACCCGGCACAGCCAGGGACTGCCTGGGCCTGAGGGCCCAGGAGAAGCTGCATCCTCTCCCAGAAAGGGGCTCCCTCCCCCTCTGCAGTCAGACACCCAGACCACCGGCTCTGGACAGCTCCAAGTGCTTCCTCTGTCCTGCCAAGTCCATTCACGTGCGTCTTGTCCATCTCTGCGCCTGTGATGTGGGTTGGTCCTTTGTGGTGCCGCGTCCAGGGCTGCAGGGTCCCACTGTAGGTGAACAGGGGGCAGCAAAGAAGGAGGGGTAGTGGCCAGGCTCCCTTCCTGCCCACGGCATGTAGAGCAGTAGTGAGGTTCCCTGCCTGGGCCCCCAGGAGCTACCACGGCAGCCTCTGGGTCATCTTTGGTAAGGGGGTTCTCCCCCAGAGCAGCAGGGTCTGAAGTCCCCTATCCCCAGCCCCT
This sequence comes from Daubentonia madagascariensis, assembly GCA_023783475.1. Lineage (NCBI taxonomy): Eukaryota > Metazoa > Chordata > Mammalia > Primates > Daubentoniidae > Daubentonia > Daubentonia madagascariensis. Next base: position 22,481,028 of record JAKFHU010001990.1, on the reverse strand, counting down.
CCAACTTCCCCTGCTGGGCTGCAGCAGCTGCCCAGTGAGTGGTGCTACTCCATGGGGCAGGGGCAGTGCCGGGTTGGGGGCAGGCAGGGTGTGGGGCTGAGTTTCTGCACGAATCCAGCTGTGGGGTTGGCACTTGGGCCCTGAGTGGGCTCCTTGTTGCCCCCAGGCACAACACGGGTAAAGTAGTGGAGAAATGAGCTGACTCTGAGGGCCAGGCATGGGTGTTCTTTTCCATGTTGTTCACATTCTCTCTCTTTCTCTCTCTCCACTAATCATGTTTCTCTCTCTTTCTCCTCGTTTCGTTGCATGAACTTGTGCCGGTTCTCGTGATTGTACTCTGCTCGTGTCTCTCACAGACTGTCCCCATTTAGCCTGGGACATTTTCCCTGAGACCCCAGCTGGGCACATCCCTTGGGGCTAAACCCAAGGAAATGCCCAGCGACCCCCCCACCCAGGGTGCACCCCTCTCCCCTGTGCCCGCTGCTGGTGTGAACAGTAAGTACTTGGGCGGTGCCTGGGGACCGGGGCAGAGAAGCCAGCCCTGCTGGCTGAGGGCCGGCCTCGGGTTCTCCTTGCTCCAAAGTTTAAAAAAAAATGACCCTCTCGCGGATGCTCATCTTAGTCCATTTCAAGCCTGGAAACCATCTCTGAGACGCCGCCCATGCTGCCATCTCATCATCACAGGCCTGTGGGTCTAGTGGGGGCCTGGGGGCCCTGGGCCGGGGAGGTAGGTTGTAGGACAGCGCAGGGGCAGGAGGGTGGGGAGACTTGAGGGGCCCACCTCTTTGGCTCTTTTCACGGGCTCCCCAGATTTAGATGGTTAGACCCTCCTTGGTGTCTCTCCCTTCCTGCCACCCCTCTGGAACTGGGGAGGGAGAATGTCCCCAGTTTCTGAGAGCATCCCACGCTGCAGATAGACCAATAGCCCAGGGAGACCAGGCTCATTCACAGAGCAAGACTCAAAACACCCCCATCCACTCAGCATCCCCTCCTCAAAGGTCAGTGTCGAGGGAAGAAGCAGGCCCCAGGGGTGTCCTGGGGATCCCCCCAGGAGGGAAAGGTGCCTGGCCATCATCCCTCCAGGATCCCTGATGGCCGCTCCTTGTGCCCCACCCCTGCAGGGAAAACCAACCCAAACTTTGGATCCTTTAAAGGTTGTGGGAGCTGGGAGCCCAGGGGTGTGGGGGGCTTGTGGGTGGGGGCTCAACACTCAGAAAGGGTCTCAGGAGGCGGTGGGGGTTGGCATCTGCCTCTCACCCGTCCCCTGGATGAGAACTGCAGACTGTGGATGCCTCCACTGACAGGATGGCCAACAAAGAGACAGCAAGTCCTCACTCCCCTCCCAGGTGGAGACGTCGCCTGGGAGGACCCCCGTTTTCCCCTTGAGAATTCATGCAGGGTACTCTAGGCCCCACCTTCCACATCCTCACCCCCTTCCCCCCACACTAGTTCCCTCCCCTCTCCCCAGGCCCCTCCTCCCTCTGCCCAAAGAGTCCCTTGGAAGGAAGATGGGGCCAACCAGAGTGGGAGGCAGGGCCGGGTGGGACTGTGAGCACACGTGTGTGCCCACAGACACACCCCCATGTGCTAGGCAGCCCCCAGACCCCAGAGAGGCCCCAGCCCAAGACACGTGGTGTCAGAGTGACTTTGGTAACTGGCCTTTCTGGTTCAGAGTAAATTGGGGAGTGAAACCCCTGGGATTTGTCAAGAAAAGCACTGTACGTGAAATGCTTTGCCATCTTGTACGAGAGACTTTTTTTTAAGTTCCAAAATTATGATGGGATTTTTTTTGCATTTGCTTTACAAATAAACCTGATTGGTCCATTTCTCTTTTGACTGACTGCCTCTTTGTAGTGACATGATGTGTACACGGGTGGTGATCCCACCCGCATGCACGCTGAGCGTGTGCACGCGGGGAAGGATCACTTCTGCGTGTAGTTACATGATGTGAACAGGATCACGGGAGAGTGTCACATCGGGCGGACATTGTCTCTAGCTTTTTTCCCCTCTTTAATCTTTCAGAGAGCCTCCCCTGACGTGGTCACACCCATTTTGGTTTCCTTCTTCCAGAAAAGGGCTTGCACTTCAGGCTCTCACTCTAGATGAGTTATTTGAGTTGGCTCCACCCTGGCCAGGAAGATTCTGCTTTGAGGGCGGAGAGTGTGGGGCAGGCTCAGTCTCCAAGAGTGATGGGTGGGGGCAAAGGCCAGTCAGAGCTACCTCTGCCAGCCCCAGAAGCTTCCACTGGCTCTGGCCACACTCTGCCTCTGCCAAATGTGCCCCCAAACCTCCTCCCAGGTTCCTTCTCAGGCTACCCCAGAGGCCAAGACTTGAATTTTCCCCACCCAAGTCCATCAGCTGCTGTTGTCTTCTACACATTCATTTGCTCTGCTTTGCCGGGGACACTGACGAGAGGGGACAGAGGAGTGGGAGCCCCTCCCAAATCCATGTCTCGCCGTCACAGCCTCATGCATACATCCCTGCTGTGCCTGTGCAAGCTGACCAGGCCTGCTGGGGGCAGCACAGGGTGGAAGACCCTGGCTCAATATGTATGAGGACCAGAGTAGGCTGAGTGATCAGCTTGGGTCTGTGTGGGGGACCGGAGGAGATGGAGGTCAGATCAGGTCTGCACGGGGGACAGAGTAGACTGCATGGCCAGACCTGGTCTGTATGGGGGATGGGGCATACAGAGTGACCAGAGCAGGCCTGTGTGGGGACAGAGTAGATGGCATGGCCAGGACTGTTCTGTATGGGAGATGGGGCATACAGAGTGACCAGAGAGGGTCTGTTTGGGGACAGAGTAGACTGTGTAGCCAGGCCTGGTCTGTATGGGGGATGGGGCATACAGAGTGACCAGAGTAGGTCCTTTTGGGGACAGAGGAGATTGTGTGGCCAGGCCTGGTCTGTATAGGGGACAGGCATACAGAGTGACCAGAGCAGGTCAGATAGGGTGGGGGCAGCATGGAGTCTGAATGGGGGTGGAGCAGAGCTGATCAGGTGGTCTGGATGGGGCTGGGAAACCCGAGGGACTGGCTGGGCAGGGCTGGGAGCAGCCAGGCTCTGGTCAGCCACAGAGGGGTCCAAAAAGGCCTCCTCTTTGGACTGGTGTGTTCCTGTGTGTCTGTCTGTCCTCCCCCTGAGCTCTGTGTCTGGCCCTCCCCGTGACCGCATCCACACCATCCTGTCTCATTGGCCCTGCCTTGGGCCCTGGGCTGGCCCCCAGCACTGCACCTGCTGGGCCCATCACCAACTCATCTTTTTGCAAACTTTGAGCGAACCCAGAAGTCCCTCCCTCCCAGCACTGTGGGCAGCCCGCAGGCTGCCCGGACAGCTGAGGCCCCCAGCCGTGTGCCCTTCCCCCGTGGCCCACCCGCCTTTTCTGCCCTCAGGGATGGGCTGCCCTTTGCCAATGCCCCACCTCTGGCCTGTCTCCCCACTAAACAGTTTTCAGTGTCTCAATAGCTTCTGCTTATATGTTTGAAGATTCCAAACTGAATGGGGAGGTGGCGAAGGCCGCGCTGGCGAACGAAGACTGCCCCCACATAGACCAGGCCCTCACTCCCGATGAGGGCCTGCCCTTTACGCGCTCGGGCACCCGCGAGAGATACGGACCCTGCTTCCTCTTATCAACCGGGGAGTACGCGTGCCCACCTGGTGGAGGAATAAGAAAGGGTATGTAGAGGAAGCTGCAGCGCTGTGCATCGCCGGGCCGGGCCGCCTCGCGTTCCTGCACAGGGGTGGGCAGGGCGGCGGGCGAGGGGCGCTGAGGGGCAGGCAGGCACACCGAGGGGCAGGGATGGAGGGATTCCCCCAGGGTCTGCGTCTCTCTCCCCTAGGCGGGATGCCAGGCTGGCAGAGAGCACCTGAGGCCCCTGCAGCTGTGGGTTGGTGGTGAGCTGGGGGTAGAAAGGGGCTGGGGACAGGCTGCCTGACTACAGGCCATGACCCCAAGGCAAGGAGTACCCAGGATGCAGGAGGAGCCTCGACTCCCCCAGGCTGCTCTGGCAGATGGCCAGTGAGGGCCAGAAGGCAGAGTGATCTCTCCTCTCCCTTGGCTGAGGAGGGCAGTGGAGTGGGCCAAGACCCTGTGGGCTTAGCTACCCAAGACTCACGTTCTGGAAGAGGCTTCCTTTAAAGAGACTCCACAGGACAGTGGGAGGGAAGGCACGAAGAGAGAGGTAGTTGCAGGGCTTGGGGGTAAGGCCATGGTCTTTGTAGTTAGAATATTGCCTGTGGCAGATAGAGAACCTACCAAGAGAAGGCGGTTAAGTAGGACTCTGCAGCCCCTTCCATCCCCGGTGCCTATTTGCCACTGCCCTGGGTGTGGTCAGCGCCCCTTTGTGGCTGGTGAGGGCTGGGGCCGTTGGTGGGCTCTGCTCAAGTCTCCTTGCAGTCAGAACTTTAGGCTGACCCACTGGAGAGAAGGGCTTCTACTAGAGCTTCAGCATGGGCTGGGGAGAGGCTTGGGGTGGGGGCCCAGAGCACCCTACCTCGAGGCCCCAGGCATTGGTTGGGGCCTGGAAGGCAGAGGAAGCTTTTCTTGGTGCAGTGGACTGGCTGGGCAGCTCGTGCATGTCTTAGAGCACCTCACACACTCACACACTCACACAGATGCATGCTGAGCAGGGTGAGCAGGCTGGGTTGAACAAGGAGTCGGGGTTTTGAAAGCAAGAGTTGTTGCCTATGGCCATTTGCAACTGCTCCAGTATTTGAGGTGGTTAAACCATACACAGGAGAAAACAAAGCATTCAAACTCAAAGGCAAACCCAGAAGAGGAGAGGCAGCCTACACTGAGACAAAGGACAGTCCTTCTGGTCTCTAGTGCTTAGTTGTGTCCACCTGATCTAGGCTGGTCCCTGCTTCTTTGCCCTGCCCAGAGGTCCCTTGGACCCCAGCGCAGTATGCCACTCCTGCATGGTGCTGCATGGCGGACGGCTGCCAGCCTCGAGGAGGGCCTCATGCTCCCCTTTGCAGCTGGCTTTGTCCCAGGTGGAGGCACTAGCATGCCCTGGAGCAGGAGCAGCCCTGAGGAGTAGGGAGAAAGCAGGTGCCTATGCCCTGCCCAGTAAGGTCTCATGGGTTGCCTGTCTCCTTCATCTTGAATGTTGGATCGATCTGTGTGGCCCAAAAGAGCAGACAGGAGAGTCTCTTTACTATGCTGCCAGAAGTCCAGGAAGTGTGGGACGGGAGAAGCCCCACTTCCCTGCAGGGGTTAGGGAGCCCAGCGGCAACCGCTGTGCACAGATGATACCCATTCCCCAGTCCCACAGAAGCTTAGGTGCCAGAGTCTTTGGGCGGTGCCAAGGGTCAAGTGTCCACACCCACATCCACCCGTCCCCGCTCTCATGGAGCCGTGACAGCCGCCGAGGACTTGCTTTTCTCAGACTAATTCCGAGCCATAAGCCACGCAGGTGTTGAGTTGATGTGCAGAGCAGGAGCAGAAGTAGGGGCTCGGCCCGTTCCCCAGGAGAGAGAGAAAGAGGCGTGCTAGGCTGGCTCACTGCATGGGAAAAGCAAGCCAGCTGGAGAAGAATCTGCCTGCCTCTGCATGCGGCTGTTCTGTCTTTCCTCCTCCTTCCTTAAAAACTAAGTACCAAGCGGGATGGGAAAGCCAAGAAGAGAAGCTCAAGTGTTAATTGTATTCTTTACATACAGATCTTTGCAAAGAAAGCCCTGTCATTGCTAAGTATATGCCGACAGAGGCTGTGAGAGTGACTTGACCAGGCGGCTTGGCCGAGGACACTGGTGGCTATTAAGCATCTGGGTGGACCTGCAGCCCCTCCTCACCCTCGGACAGAGTAAATTCACGCCATGCAGGTTTGCCGGACGAGTCCGAGTGGCCCAGGCATTGTACTAGGACGGACGTAGCTTTTTCTACGGCCAAATGGTAACTGACCGTAGAGGATTTCTTTTCCTTCTTTTCATTTTTTAAAGTTTTGTTTTATTTGGGGGGGAGGTGGAGGGGCTCCTTAGCATGACTTGCATGAAGTTAAACAGAAAACCCAGCAAACCAAACCCACCACCCCTGCAACTGTATGATTACCCTAAACAACAATAACAGAAAGAAAAAGCAAAATTCTCTATTTTCTTTCAAAGCTCTTTACTTTTACACACGTTGTTGGAGCCAAACTGTAATGGCGTTCGGTAGAAACCTGTACGTTTCTGGGGGCGGGGGGCGGGGGAGGCAGGATGGGGATGGGGAATGGATTGCTTCCCTTTTTGTACACAAGATCAAGAGAAAAGGTTCCAAAAAGGGCAGTCAGTCAGTCATCGGTCATATTGACCTCACCTTCATAGCTCATCTCTCACACGGAAACTGGAACTTTGCTCCAAATAGAATTGTGGAAACTCACACTGCTGCCTTCTTCCCTCTCTGTCTGGCATGCTTGTGACCCAGCGGACGTCTCCCCAAGACCCCTGACAGCGGCTAGTCTAGGTTGATTCTCTCATCTTATCGGTGTGTAGATCCAGTGTGACAACTTTCATAACAAATTGTTCATAGTAAATAATCAACACCGTATGGATTTTCCAAGTGTTACTTTAAAACCAGGATAAAGATCAGGACCATGGGAGGAGCACCCTCCTCCACCTTTACCAAGGCACAACCTGGCATTGTGTGCGATTTAGTACTTCAGAGTAAAAACTGCATGCCCAATGTTATGCAAAGCAATTCTAGCATGAAATAAATTTTGTATCATGGTTTCTGTATAGTCTAAAGCAGATTTGTTTTCCTGAAGCAATCGGAGGTTTGCAGAGACACACTTCTGCATCTTGAATAAATATAGTATTTTCCCAACAGAAACAGAGGACAGTAGCTTGGCTTTGGTCTGATTCTAAAATTAGTGGGGTGGGGGGAAGGATGATATTTTTGAAAAACACATGCTTGAGTTGAAAAAAAAAAAATGCAACATCTCGAGCTTTCACTGCAGCTCACAACATTTCCTGGAAAGAGAGCAATGATGCTTTAGCTCAACGACTTCCCCTCCCTGGTCCCTGGCCCCTAATAATAAAAAGCTGACTTTTGAGATGAAGCATGGATTTGGGTTTTTATTGCCTTCAGGCAGTGTCGTGATTCTGTTCTGGGCCTCTGGTCCCTTGTGGCTGGGCTGGCGTAAGCCTGGGCCTTGGCTTCTCTGGTCTCAAAGAGCCACCTTAAGGTGCTTGCTGTCCTCTTGCTGGGGGAAAGTCAGGCCCCAAGGAAGAAGTTGCCCTCTGCAGGTTGTCTGGGAAGGGTAGCCCCTTGGGCTACAGATCCTGTTGGGTCAAGGGAGGGAGGCAGCTTTCAGAAGGCACAGGGCATACAAGGACCTGACATAAGACCAGCACATCCTCTAGGGGGTTCACCTGACATGGAGACTTCTCTGTGATTCATGCCATATTGATGAGTCCTGAATCTGGCCATGTCAGAGCTCACAGTCCCCTGTGCAGACCATGGTCACCTCCCTCCTAGGGCCATTCTTGAATCTGATGGAGCCAGGGGTAGGGGTCTGACTGTCAGATCTGGGTGCTCTACCCACCTGTACCCTTGCTGGGGCCAGTCTCATGGACCATCTCATCAAATACCCTCTCTCAGCCAGGAAGCATCTTGGAAGGGGTAGAGCCCTGTCCTAGGGATCTTGACTGGTTTGGGCTGTCCACATGGTTTTGGTGGTAGAGTGAAGGACTGGGATTCCAGCTCTTTTCCCATCCATTAGACACTCCAGGAATGTTCAAGTGGAAAGAGTCCCTAGTGGTCGTGACAGCCAACCTCTGAACATTTTACAGATAAGGAAATGAGGCCCGGAAAGGGGAGTGATCTGCCCAGGGCCATAAATAAGTGGGTACAAATCGCCCCCTATTTCAGTTCCCTTGACACCTCCCAGCATGGCCTGAGTCAATGATCAGATGGTGGGTGGGAGGCTCAGGATGAGCGTCAAATTCTCATCTAACAGTTTCTCATCCCCTCCAAGCCTTTGCCTCGACTTCCTGGCACCCTGAGCAGTTCAGGAACCCAGGGAGGGGTTGGTGAAGCGGTGAGTATGGTAAGCCCTCTGCCCAGGTTCAGGGCCTCTGCCAGGGCTGTCACAACCATTCAGAAGTATCAGGATGTGCAAGCCAAGCAGGGAGGATAATGTTCACTCTACCTAGGGACGCACCAGCAAGGAAGTGCCTCTGGTGGACTCAAAGTGGGACTCAACACAAAGCCATTTGGAATATGGGTTTTCAGGAACACAGCAGCTAATGGGTAAAGGGGTTTAACATACATTGAGCATCTACTACATGCAGACAGCTTATAAATGTTGTCTAATGATAGCTCACAATAATTCAATAGCCCCAATTCAGAGGCAAGAGAACAGGTGCAGAGAGGTAAAGTAATGGCCCAAAGCCAATGAGTAATGAAGCCAGGATTTTAACCCAGGTGGTCTGACCCCAGAGCTCAGGTGGAGCTGTCTCAAGCTACTTGAGGCCTTAGGGGCTGGCCCTTAGGGGTGGAATTGATAGGAACACTGGAGTTGCTGGTCCTAAGTCCCAGGACCCTCAGGACCTGGCCTCCTGCCCTCCTTCATGAAGTGCCATGAGTTTGACAGAGGGGCCACTTCACATCCTGCCCCAAGCCTCTCACGCACACAGCTGGACAACCTCCCTCTCCTGCTCCCGTTGCTCTAAGAATGAAGTTTCAGCTCCTACCATTGGCTTGCAAGGCCCTCCTCTCCCCTCCTCTCCCCTCCTCTCCCCTCCCCTCCAGCTTCCACCCCTCCCTCTGTGCTTCAGTCACTCTGAAGTTGTGAACTTGTAGCAGTTGCAGGTCCCTTAGGGCCTGGGACCTCCCTCTAACACACCCACCATTTCCCGACTAACTTGCCAACTCCCAATTTCAATTTATCACTAAGTCACTTCAGCCAGAAGTGGCAGTTACCTGGGGCACGATGAGAGGCTTAGGCCTGGATTTACCATTCTAAGCACAATCTCACGTAAGGTTGGTCTGATGATCCTCACAACCCACCAGGGCCAAGGGTAGAGAGGTTGTCAAGGGACGAAGGGGTGTTTGTGATCAGGAGGGGAGAGTGTGTGGTAGGTAGGGATGGAAACATCCCATCAACGTCCGGGGCCATCAACCTTGACCTTCAACCATCACTCCAGGGGCCAGGCCAAAGACCTGTGAGCACACAATGGGGCCCACTCCCCCTTCTCTTCCCTTTCTGCCTTCTCACACAGGAGGAATATGAAAACTAATTTACTTAGTTGATCAGGAAAAGATAATTTTTAAAAATGAGTGGGTATTTTCTCAAATAGCCATAGTGCCTACAGAGCATTAGGTAACCAGCTGAATGATGTTGTCATTAATTGACTGTCAAATGGTTATGATATCACAGCATAGTTCTCAAACATTTGTAAAAGGGCTAACAGCAGAGGGTGGGTATCACAAGGGTATCAGAAAATGAGTGGCACTTGGCACTAGAAGACACCATAGACATGCCTTGGAGAGAGCCCCTCTGCCACTGTCAGGAAAGGGGAAATGGAGGAACTCGAGGAATAGGATGGTCTATGATGTCTTCTAGTGCCAAGAGCCACTCATTTTTCCACCTGTGGATTATCTTTTCCCTGCCTGCTTCCAAGAAGGGTTTGACTCAGTTCTGAGAGTCTGGGGTTCTGGATCAAAGGGCTTAGGGCTGATGCAGCACCTGATCCTGTTTTAGGCTGGGAAGGAGCCCTGAGATGCTCCTTTCTGGTGCCCACAAGGAGGTCTTGGGAGATACATAAGGACTCTGCAGCAGAGGACTTGGGATTTTGGTTTCTTCCAACAGGTGCTGAAAGAGGTAGGAGGGAGCTCTGCACTGCAGCCTTGTGAGAGAGTGTGTCGGTTCTCTATGAGTAGGAACTGTCTAGGAGGTATGGGCCTGAGTACTATACGATGTGGGATTGCCTTCCGACCTGTCTGATGCCTACCACCAGCCTGTAGGACCGTGGGTGAGAGCCAATAACCTTGGGCTTTGTGTGGGTCATCTCTCAGCCATCCGATTGTTCCAGCTTTGTGGGCTGGGTTACCTTTGCAAGGCCAGCTCAGAGTGCATAGAGATATCCTTCTTCCCATTCCAAAAGTGCTTGGAGGCTACACTGGCCTCTGTTGCTTCTGGGAGGTGGGGGACCAAGGTCTTTGCTGGCCAGGGTGGCCATGTTTCTAGGGTGCAATATTGAGAGGACTCCATGCATGATGTTCAGGGTTGGCCTATGGCTGTGGGTGGTCCCTAGGTTCAGGACTAGGGAGCTCAGGATTGTCCTCATCCCTACTCTCCTGAGCTGAACCCACTCCTGGTTCCAGGGCTACTCTCCATCCCACCCTTGTCTAGCTCAGGACCCTGGCTGGGTCACTTCCCAATCAGGACCCTGGACTGGGAGTGAGGTGTATGGCCTTGAGATGGACATGAACAATGAAAATGTTGGATAAGGTCAGTGGTTTTAAACTTTCTCAGAGACCCCTTGTCAAATAAAATCTTACGTGAAGCACAATATAGTTAATATAATATACAGATAACACTAAAGGGGCTTGGAATAGGGTGGGGGTGGGGAACCTGGACCTCTGTCTACTTGGGCTTCTTTATCCACAGTCCACAGAGTGGCCACTGAGTTCACAAGAGAAGGGCTCCAAAGAATACACTTTGAGGGCCATTAGGCTAGATGGTCATTTAAGGTCCTCCAGCTTTGATGTCTTGGGATTCTGTAACAGTAAAGCCACTGAGCCTAGCCCTCACAGACCTGAACTCTCCTGAGTCACAAAGGCAAGGCACTATGGGATGGGCCACAGACCTAGGCTACCTACCTGGTGACACTGCCACACAGTTCTCCAGGGAAAGTACACTCTTTGAGGTCCTTTGGCCAAGGACCTGTTGCCAGTCACAGCAGAGAGAAAGGTGCTATGTCCCCCAGAGCCACAGCTGCCACTGTGGCCTGGTCCCCATCTCTTCTCCTGCAGAAGCTAGGGCCTGGGGGGCAGATGTCAGGGGTTAGGGTCTTTGATGTTGCTATCCCTATAGACCCCACTTCCCATGCTGTGGTCTGTCCCTCATCTGAAACTGCACAGCTTGGCAATTACAGTCACACAGACTAGCCCCAGAGTCCTGGCTGACTCAGATGAAGACTTAAGTCTTCTGGGAGTTTCACTGGGTCTAGACTCTTTTTCTGTCCCAAGGATGTCCTTTACTGGGTCTTCCCAGGAGTCTTAACTCTTCCTCCACTTACTCATTTCTACTACCTCCCATCCCTACTCCAGAACCCTTTTCCTTGGCCTAGTCACAAAGATAAGAGCTCTTTCCTGTCCAAGTATCCAGCCATCCAATCAGGATACCTCAATATCCTTGAACCAACAAACTGGTTCTGGGCCCTGAGAGAATAAAACCCCAGGAGAGGCTTGTGGCTGCTGTAAGCATGGCTTAGAAACCCTTTGTCTTGCTGAATCAAAGGCTGCTGGACCAAAACAACCACGGGGACAGGGCTGGGTTTTCTGTCTCCACCAGGTAGGGACAAGCTGGAGCCTTCCTGCTCGTGTTTCAGCTTTCCATGTCCTGCGATGAGGCCCTAACCTCTCATTCTCATCTGCTGAATGGAAAGGGTGTTTGGCTCCTTGAGCCCCCAACTCTGGGCAGGCAGCCTCCCATCATTTTGGTCTGTGGTCAGCCCAACCATCGGTGCCTCCTGAGCCCTTCTCAGGCCAACCCCACAACCCAACAAAGCAATTCTCTGGCAAGTTTTGGTGGAAAAAGCCACTTTATTAAAGGTTCTCTATCACGGTCCCCCATTTCTGGACCTGTCAGATTGGCTTTGGGTTGAAGTTTCTGATTGTCTTCCCTTCCAGTTTCTCTCTTTGTCCATGGCTTCCTGAGATTTGGTGTCCTCGGTGGCATCTGGGGAAAGGTAGGTGATCTTGAGATCCTGGCCCAATGCAGGGCGCTCTGGCAGCTGGCAGAGGGCCAGGGAGTGGCCAGCCCCACAGCCCACAAGGAGTCCTGGTGACGACCACAGAGCCTGCACGGGCTTCGGGGCCCAGATGTTGGCTTCAGTGCCATCTCCGCACATGCCGTGCTCGTTCCAGCCCCAAGAGTAACATGCCCCACCTGTGAAGGAGAGGGGAGACTGCTGTAGAAGAGGTTTGGATAGCAGGGCTGAAGCACTCGTGCTGAGGGTGTAGGCATCATCACAAACCCCAGTTCCCGCACCCACGAAGCTCCCAAAGCTCCAGGACACTTGGCGGAGGCTCACTCTCCCTGCCTCCACCCCTGTTGCCTGCCCACCCCTGCGCTTCCCATTCCCACCAACCACAGCTGCTCATGCCCCACGCCTGCCTTTCCTCCTTGGCCCTTCCCTCATGGTCACCCTCTACAGATAATCTATCACCAAGACCTGCTGACCATGCCTTCAAAAATATCTCAAGTCTTTCCCCACGTCTCTCCCTCTCCGCTGCCATTGCCAACTAACTGGGCTGCTCACCATCCACTCTGATCTTCAAAGAGAATCAAGGTGATCTTTGATAATTACAAATCTAATTGCACATCACCCTGCTGCTTAAAACCCTTCAGTGACTTCCCACGATCCCTAAAGAGGCATTACGAGGCCCTGAGTGATCTGGCCCATGACTATTTTGCTGGCCTCTCCTTGCACAGCTCTCTCCCTCCCTCATTGCAGCAAGAATCCTGGCTTTCTTTTGGTTCCTTAAACACGCCCCGTAGGGCCTTCCTTTTTCTCAAAGTTCTCACTTTACTGGGTTCCCAGACCTCCTCATCCTTTTGATTCCAGTTTAAGTGTCACTCAGAGGCCAGGTTCTCTGGCCACCCAATCCAATTGGATTCTCAGCACTGCCCTTGTGCTTTCCCTCATGAGGACCTTGCACTTGGTAGAGACGTATGATCTATGTGGTGCTGTGTTTATTGTCCCCTCTTCATTAGGCTGTATACTCTGTGGGGGTGGAAGGAACGTGTATGTTTTGTTCACTGCTATATCTCTAGCACAGTGCCTGGTACCCAGCTGGTGCTCCATAGGTATTTGCTGAATAGACAAAAGAATGAACAAACTCAGAGTCCTACAGCCAGAAAGTGGCCAAGCCAGCATTCAAGCCCAGGTAACCCCGACAGCCCATGACATTTCCACTGCATCGCAGGATGTCTTCCTAGGTTTTGGACCCTCTCCTAGGGTCTAAACTCACCCACATTTTTCTGTGGTTGTTTTAAAAAAATATTTTTTCTGGATATAAAAGCAATACATCTTCATGGCATAAGGAAAGAAAGAAAGAAAAAGGAAGAAAGACAATGGAAAATATGGATGTGTAAAGAAAAGCAAACTTGCAGAATCTTGCCCACTACTATGAGTATTTTGGATGTCTCTTTCAAACTTTTAATTTGTGAAATTTATAAATGTTTGGGTATATTTTTGTCCTGCTTTTATCCCTTAACATTATAACACAATCATTCCTCCATGGAATTGTAAATTATTCAAAAAGTATATTAAAAATAATTTGTTTGAAATTTTGAAATAGCTCAATATGCAGAAAAGTACAGAAAATAGTTTAACAGAAAGCACATATCCCCACTCAGACTTAGAACATTAGTTAACATTTTGCCGTATTTGCTTCAACCCTTCCCTTAAAAAAAAATCATTAAGATATAGTTTAAGGCCCCCCTCCCAGTTCTGCCCCTCCATCCCACCCTCCTTCCCAGAAGTAGCCACTCTTTTGAACTTGGTATACATTACTTACATGCTTGTTTTGTATTTTTCTACACATATGTGTCCTTAAATATGTGATATTTAGTATGATATTTTTAGTTTGTTTTCAAGATTTACATAAATAGTACCATTCAAATATGTACCCTTTTCGCCACTTACACTCAGCATTGTTTCTGAAATTTATCTGAGCTGGTAGTTATGGATCTAGTTCAGTTATTTTAATTTTAACTGTGCATAGTATCCCATTATGTATTAATCATATTTCACTGTTCATGTCTTTTCTGATGGAAAGTTCTTTAATAATAACCATTGTTGCTATTTTATTATACAATTTAAAATATAATATGTAATAATGTTATACAACAATACTACTAATATGGTTGCCATTATAGACAGTGCTGCAATTAACATCTTTGAACACGTCTCCTTGTACAAACTGTGTTTGTACAGGGTAATCCCTAGAAGTGTGTGTGACTCATAGGGGAATTGCATGTTGAATTTTAATACGTATGGTCAAATAGCTCTCCAATGGCTATCGTCATTTATGTTCTTATCAGCAACAGATATCAATTTGTTTCCCTATATCTGTGTCTTTAGACTCTTGCTATTCTGGTAAGTACATTTAAGTAGTTTGCATTTCCCTGACTAGTGAGATGGAGTAGCACTTTATGTTTATTAGCCATTTAAGTTGCCTCTTTTATGAATTGCCTATTTACATTCTTTGCCTGTTTTGTTCTTTGGTTGTTTGCCTTTTCCTTATTGATTTGTAAGTTTTCTTTGTGTATTCTTTTGTTTATATAATTCTTTGTTGTTATGTGCATTGCAAGTGTCTTCTCCCAGAAGTCTGTGGTGTGTCTCTCACTCTGTTTATGTTGTCTTTTGTTATACAAATTTATTTCTAATGGCTGCCTAATTGCCCATTATGGAGATTAAACAATTTACTTAACCTGTATCCTATTATCAGATATGTAGGTTGTTTCTAATTTTTCATTATTTTGTATAGCATTGCTGTGAACATCTTTATGCTTAAGTCTTTGTCTATCTCTCTAATTATTTTCTCAAATTAGATTCTTAGAATGGGAATTCCTGGTCAAAGGGTATAGACATTTTTGAGGCTTCTGAGTACTGTTTTGAGGACTGCCAGAATAGTTTTCAGAAAGGCCACTTGAACACAACTTCAGCAATCTGAGGGAGTATATGTCTTACTCCAGACAGTATGTATTAGCATTATACTGTCTAAAAATCTTCCTAATTTAAAGACAAAAATGGTGTCTCACTGTTTTAACTTGTACTTTTTTAACTACCTTTGAAATTGAAAAATAATTCTTATGTTTCTCAGATATTTATATTTCCTCTTTTGTGTACTGTCTGCTTCCTATCTTTTTCTTGGTTAGTATAGAAGAGTTTAAATGCTCAGACTCAAGAGCCAGATGGACTTGGTTCGAATCCCAGCGTCACCATTCATTAGCTGTGTCACTTTGGGCACTCAGTAACTAAGAGTTATTTAGCCTCTCTGTGCCCCAGTTTCCTCATCTGCTAAATGAGGGTAATAATACTATAGTACCTTTCTCATAGAGTTGTTTACAAGGATTAAATGAGTTAAGTAAAATATGTGCAAAATACTTAGAACAGTGCCTGGCATATAGTACTATGCAAATATTGGTTATTGTTGTTGTTACCTATTAAGAGCTTTGTTGCTTTAAAGATTTCTATTTTAAGGATATTAATTCTTTCTCTGCCATATTTGGCATTAATATTTTTTCTCAGTTTGACTTAAAATTTTGTTTTAAATCTTTTGTTAAGTTTATGGTTCTATGTAGTAAAATTTATTGATCTTTTATGTTACAATTGCTTCCACTGCTTGTAAGAATTGAAAGCCTATCCCTATCTAGATCAGAAAATATTCTTTTTGATTTTTCAATGATTTGAATTTTTAAATCTTTATATTTAACTCATTATGCACTGAAAATCTGTTTTGCAGACCACTCTTTCAAGAGAGGGAGGCTGGCTGGGCCCCGGGGTTACCCTTCCCTTTCCTTTTCCCTAGTAGGAAGGCAATCACTGGCCAAAAGCTTGGGTCTGGGGAAACACAGATGTCTGCCCGTTTGGCCTGCAAACGAGGAAGCGCACACAGAGAGGATGAAGCCCAGGCCACATCTCCTACAGTTAAGCAGGAGCTTCAGCCAGGTTGATCTGAAGCACAAGGTGGGGAGAGTGGAAGAGGCTTGGTACCTTCAGGCCTAATGGGCACCTGGTGTGGGCTTTGTGCCCAGCCCTGGTGAGTGGCACCAGCTGACCATCAGCAGGGATGGGGGCGGGAGGAAGGCAGAGCTGACCTACCAGCAGGATGCGGCACAATGGGCATCTGGCAGGTCCGTCTCCGCCTGCCAAAGGGAACACACTCTGAGGAAGCCATGCTCAGGGGCAGGGTAGCCGGAGGCCTAGAGCCAAGACTTTCATGCCCACTGGGTCGAGAAGGCTGGCAAAAGCCCAGAAATATCTTCCCCAACACTTACAAAGAAAGCTTACTCAGGGTTAGGTGCTTTCTATGCTTTATCTTGTTTAATTCTAACAACCATGTGAGGCAGGCACATTTTATAGATTATTCTCATTTCATAGATGATATAACTGAGGCTCTAGAACCCAGGAAATGTGGCTCCAGAGTCTATGCTAAAGTCTGCATATTATATACCAGGACTTGCCTAACTTATTCTCTAGAGGGCAGGTAGGAAATATTGTAGGCTTAAGAGCCACATTAGGTTTCTGTCTCATATTATTCTGTTTTACAACCCTTTAAAAACCATTCTTAGCTTGCAGTGTCATACAAAAACAGGCCACAAGTCAGATTCGGTCATAGTTTGCCGACCCTTGATACATACATAATATATACTATTTGCTATGGCCTATGCCATGCTGTCCTGGTCTCATGTTACCATACAGCTGTGTGATAATGGTCCTTAGGTCCCCACCTACTTCACAGGGTTGCCAGGAGGATGATTAATGCCCCAGCACAGGGCCTGACACATGGTGACAGCTCAAACCCACGTGGGAAGCAGCCCATGAGGAGAGGAGGAAAAGGCAAAGAAAGGCCCCACCAGTGGCAAAGGCACGGAGCCAAGGGGGAGGCAGCAGCACATGGGAAGGCCCAGGGTAGAAGGACAAGAAGTTTGGGGTTTCCAAACACTTTACACAAGCCTCCTATAGAAAAAACCAGGCTGCTGAACTCAGAAAGCAAAGATTGGTCATTCCCTTAACAGAAGGACTCACGCAGGACATCTTTCAGTAGTGAGCTCCTCCAGCATTTTGGAATAGTTTTCACATGCCCCCCAACCTCAAATAGGACCACCTTTTCAGGGGCACAGTGAAGACAGCAAGGCCCCTGGACTCTGGACTCGGCAAGATGCTACTATGTGGACTGTTCTCATGTAGACAACATGTGAGAGAGGAGGGAGTGGCCTACAGAAAGCCTCTCCCTAAGCAAACTGGAACATGGAACATCCAGTTTTCAAAACAGGTAAGTTAGAGGATGATTCCTGGCTTTCCAGGGCTCTCTGCAGTGTGCCTGGCACTTGCCAGGTCCTCGGGGACACTGCAATCCCACCTGATTGATGGAGATTTAGTGGTCCAGGGGCACATGGCTGAACCTTAGGTGGAGAGCCCCATATTTACAGAGTGATTCCCTCGCCCCTTGGAGTTCAGGCCCCCTGCTCACAGGGCTCAATCTAGGCTGTGACAAATGATGGAGCTCACTGCCCACCACACTTGCATCAGCCTAAGAGACCTGCAGGCAGTGGAACCTCAGGACTGGCAGGGTCCCTGGCACAACCTGACATAATACCCAAATCTGTTCAGGCCTTGTGGCACCTGCCTGAGCTTCTTGGCAACCTGGGTCCTCATTAGGCCTTATGGTGCTGGGACTATAGCCCAGTGCTAGGAAGGGGGCAGAATTTCTGCTGGAGTGCCTTGCCAAGGAGGGACAAACACCTGAGCATGTGTGCGCAGCCTCCTGGTTGTCCCCTATACCATGGAATAAAGACATATTTCCCAACTTTTCTTACAGCTGGGTATGACCAGCGAGGTTCAAACTGAAATGTTCTGTAATATTACAGCTTATGGGACCTTTCCTTAAGGATAGATATGCCCTCTGCCTCCTTCTTCATCCTTCTTCATCTCTCCTCCATCCTGCCACTGGGAATGTGGATGTGATGGCTGGAGCTGAAGCCACCACCTCTGACCATGAGGACAAGGGCTACAACCTAGGGACAGTGTTTCTCAGTTTCATATAAATGCCACCTTAATTTCCCTTGAGGTGTTATTACCTCCCTTTTACAGATGAGGTAACTAGGCTCAGAGATGTAAAATAACTTGCCTGTGGTCACACAGCCATTCTAGTCAGGACTCGATTCCAGGACTCCCAAATCTCAGGCTCCTTCACTAGTTCCAAAGCAATTAAAAATGGTAATAGAATTATTGAATACTCGGTGTATACCAGGCCCAGTGATAAGCCCTTTACAAGTACTAATTCACTGAATCCTCACAACAAGCCTTCGAGGTACAATCTAATATTATTCCCATTTTGCAGAGAGGTGACACGAACTGTGCAAGGTAACACAGCCGGTGAGAAGTGGAGCTGGATTCCAACCCAGACAGTCTAGCTCCAGCCCTCTTCTGCTGTTATACTGTTCTCTCTAGCAAAACACTGCTTCCCAGTTAATTAAGAAAAGTTACACAGTAATGGGCCACCTCTGTGCAGACAAGATCGGTGATGGAAGACCAGAGCTGCAGCTGGTAGGAAGACACCATGCAGAGGAGCAGGAATCTCACTGGGCCTGTGAGCTTAGGCTGCTGGGCGGTAGGAAGGGGAGGCAGGGACAGTGCGAAGGTCAGGCAGCTAAGGGTTCACGATGTCTCCTCCTGTCCAAGAGCTCACACAGCCTAGACCATCAGTCAGGCCTGCTCTTCTGCAATACCAGGCTGAGAGAGAGGAGGGGTGAGGTTTGAGCACCCTCACAGAGAGGAAAGTTCTGGATTCAGGAAGCTGGTACATGTCAGGGTGGATGGAGCTGGCCTTGGAGCAGGGTGATTTTGGGAAACACTTTTGGGTGTCCAGCCACCCAAGCTCACAGGGATCCCAGCCTCCTGGCAGCAATTGGTGTGATGGTCCCTAGCATCCTGCTGTGAGCAAGGAATGGCGAGTAAGGAGCCCAGAATTCAGGCCTCCTGAAGTGCTTTGGGTCTAGATGGCAACTTCAAAACAGAAAAAGGGGTTCAGGTCCTCACCTCTCTTGCCTAGACAACTGCAACATCTACTTTCTCCTTTATGCTGAGGCCACTGGCCTGGGGGGTGGCAGGGAATCAGGCAAAAGCACAGCCTGGTCTAGGTCCTCCCACGGAATATTTCCTGTCTCCCTACCACCTATGAGACCAAGTCTAGGCCCCTTAGCTGGCTCTCCAGACCCTCTGTGGTCTGTCCCTCTTGGCCTCGTCACCCCTTTCCCAACTCACTGTTCCAGCCCCACAGGCGTGCTGTCTGCTCCCTGAATTCACCCAGGCCATTCACACTGTTGTGCTCTCACCCAAACCAAGTCCCTTTATTTCATCATGTGGGCGCCTCTTCTGGCTTAGGCCCTGTGCAGCACACAAGACTCAGAGAAAGGGGAAAATTCAGTCTGTGCCCTCAGGGCCCCCTGTCCACTGGGGAAGATAGCCATGGGAAAAGATGACTATGGGAGCTGACAGCATGTTACACAAGGAGGCATGTACATGTACAACGGTATTTACTGTAGCACTGTTTGTAACTGCAAAAGACTGGAGGGAACCCCAAAATATCCATCAAAAGAGGAGTGTTTCAAAAAACCAGGATTTGACCCTATGTGTTAAAACTTTTTTTTTTTACATAAAGTTATGTAAAGCCCCTGTACATTTTTCTATGTACAGATCCTAAAGAATACATCCTAAACTGAGAACAGTCTTTGAGGAACAGAGGGAGAAATGGGGGAAGGGTGACTCATTTTCTTTGTTGTGTACTGTTCAAATATTTTAAAAAGCAATAACACAGGGTGATGATAAAAAAACCAGTATTTCTAAGGGACAGAGGTAGCATAGAGGAGAGGATGATATGCTCTACTGGGGACAGAAGGTGAGTGTCACTGAATGTTCTGGAGGTTAATTCTTAGCTGGATTTTGAAAGATGAGAGTTCACCAGTCTTAAATAGAGAGTACCAACAAAAGCCAGGCGTGGGCTGGGCGCGGCGGCTCACGCCTGTAATCCTAGCACTCTGGGAGGCCGAAGCGGGAGGATCCTTGAGCTCAGGAGTTCGAGACCAGCCTGAGCAAGAGGAAGACCCCCGTCTCTACTGAAAATAGAAAAATTAGTTGGGTGGTGTGGTGCACGCCTGTAGTCCCAGATACTTAGGAGGCTGAGCCAGGAGGATCGCTTGAGCCCAGGAGTTTGCGCTTGCAGTGAGCTACAATGATGCCACTGCACTCTACCCAGGGCGACAGAGCGAGACTGTCACCAAAAAAAAAAAAAAAAGAAAAAAAAAGTACCCATTGAAATTTGTCCACTCTGACCTGCCTTCATTGATCTCAATGGTTTATTTTGTTGCAGAAGTGAATTGTGTCTGGGTGTAGGACTGGGTCCCGCTGGGCTGTTGGAAGGCTATTAGTTTCACTTCCTCTGAGCTCCAATGGTACTCAGACGTCTCTAAGCATAAAGGTATTTCTATTTGTAACCGTCTCACCAGTCTGCGAGCTGGGGGTGGGAATGGGGTGCTGAGAGCAGGGCTGGCTCATCAATCAGGCTTTGGGTGCACAGGACAGGCACTTGGGATATAGCTACCGCGTAGAAGTAAGTGCATCTGAGCCTTTCCCCTGCCCACCGTCTTCCCCAGACCCCTGTGCTGTCTGGAGAGCCATAGGGGAGGGGCATACCCACACATACTGCTGAGAGCCGGTGCCATTCACCCCACCCCTGTGCCCGGCTGCTGGTCTTTATTCCCTGTGGCCTGAGAAACCTCCTGGCCACAAGCTTCAAGAACAGAGAGCTGTAAGCCTCTGTCTCTGGTCACACTGACCCAGGACAGGGGCAGCTCCTGCAGAGAATGGCCATGAGTACGGCTGTGAAGACAGTGGTGTCACTGGGCCTGGCTGAGGGCAGAGGCACTGTCAGTGTGGAGCCCTGCTATGGTTTGAATGTGTTTGCAAAAATACACATGTTGGAAACTTAATCCCCAATGCAGCAGTGTTGAGAGGTGGGACCTTTAAGAAGTAATTAGGTCATGAGGGCTCTGCCACCATGAATGCATTGATGCCATTTTTGCAGGAGTAGGTTAGTTATTGCAGGAGTGGGTTAGTTATCACGGGAGTTCGGTCCCCTTTTCCTCTCTGTCTTGCCTGCTTGCTTGTCCTTTGGTCGTGTTATGACACAGCAAGAAGGTCTTCACTAGATGTGGCCCCTCGACCTTGGACTTCCCAGCCTCCAGGACCGTGAGCCAAAAAAATCTCTTTTCTTTATAAATTACCCAGTCTGTGATATTGTTATAGCAGCAGAAAATGGACTAAGACAGGCTCTTTCAGTACTTTGTCCATCCATCACTCCCTGGAGCCAATGAAACCCTTGAGGCAGGAGCCGAGCAGCAGGAAGAAGCTCTTCCAGGATCAGGAAGTGGGGCTGTTCACCTGAAGATTTACTCTGGAAATGTTTTGGGTCTGTGGCCCAAAGTGCCTCAGAGAAGGCTGTATGTGGCAGCAGACTGGTCAAGGGTCCCCTCCAGACCAAGATCCGTTGCAGCTCCAAGAATGGGGTGAGGGCAGAGGGGGATGAGGGCTGGAGGCAAGGAGGCTGTGGCTCTCTACCAGGCAAGAAAAGGCGAGGACCTGTGGAAGAAGGGATTTAGGAAACTAATGCTCAAACACAGCAAGAATCTGGCTACTTCTCACAAGCCGCATGGCCTCTTAGGGGCTTCCCAGCTGGTCTCTCTGCTGCCTCTATTGCCTCCTATGGTCTACTCTCCACAGAGCAGTTTGAGTGATCCTGTTAAAACCTGTTAGACATGGTACTGTTCTGTTCAGAACCCTCCAATGGCTTCTCCCCTTACTCAGAATAAACAACAGCTGGTCCCCAGCCCCTTCTCTGATGCCATGTTCTATCATGTTCCACTCTGCTGACATCACCACAGTGACACTGACTTTCTTACTGTTCTTCAGACAGTACTGGCCTCAGAACCTTTGCACTTGCTGTTCCTGTAGTCTAGAATGTTCTTGCCCCTGACAGCCACAGGCTCAGTCCCTTATGTTGCTCAGATATTTGTTAAAACATCACCTTATCTGAGAGCCCTTCCCTGACAACTCTGTATGAAATAGCAGTCTATCCCCACTCCTATCTCTGTTTCCTCACCTGCTTTATTTTTCTTCATATTTTTTTTTTACAGTTTATTTTATTATCTATCTCTCCTAACCAAAACACAAGCTCTTTGAGAGCAGGGACTCTGTTTTGTTGGCTGCTCTATCCTAGCTCCTGAAACAGTGCTTGGCACACATTAGTGCTGAATAAATACTGCTGTATGAATGAACAAACGAATGAATGGCTAGTGAGAGAATGGAGCTGCCTTGTTTTCTTAGAGGACCAAAAGAGAACCCATGGATGTGGGGAGAAGCAGCCACGGGAACGACCAATTTCAGCCACACCAGGAAGAACGCTGCAATGACTGGAAGGCTGCTCTAGAACTCACCTGGTGTCCTGCTGCAGGAACTGAGCCCTGCTGGTGAGGGCATTCCTACAGTGGGCAGAGGCTGGCCTGAGACAACCCAAAAGTTCCTCCGATCCTGGAGAACTTGTGGGTGGTGTGGGTGGGTATGGATGTGTAAGAAAGAGAGAAGGAAGGTGGAGACAGAAGAGCAGAGTGGAGAGGGACACACTGCTCAGGCTGACTCCTTCAAACTAGACAAAGAAATGGCCCTGGCTCAGGTGATAAGTAAAAATGTGCTGAATTGATGGGTTTGAAGCTGAAAGGCTGGGGACTGCTCTGGAACCTCTTTTAAAAGCCCGTTGCTCAAAAAGTTGTTCAGTTCTCTTTGTCAATCTCTGTCCCTTTACCTAGGAGGACACAGGCCCCCAGTGGGGCAATACCAGGCCAGAGGTCCCCACCCCTGCCTTCCCACTGCTCTCCACCCTGCCCTTTGCACCACTGCAGGCCCCTCATCTGACAGAGCAGCCCAGTGAGGCAGTAATTGGAACAACACTGTACGGAAGAGAAAACTGAGTCTGAGTGAGATGCAGAAGCCGCTAAGCTGGGAGAGGCAGAGGCCAGCCCCGCCCCCCGCGCAGAGTAGGAGGCTGCCGAGGCTGCCGAGGCTGCCGTGGACACATTTGCTCAGTCACCTGCGGAGAGAGCGTGCCGTGGCACGTTGGCTCCAGTGGGTGACTATTCTTAGATCTAGGGAGCTAGGGATGACGGATTTAGAACTTACAAGGTGGAAACGTTGGCCTGTTTTATAAACAAATGAAATCCTCCCCACAGACTGTCTTTCTAAATTCTGTGTTCTCTGTTAGAACTGCTGGCTTTCTGGGCTTATCAGCTGCCCTGGGAGAGGGGACAGAAAAGGAAACTAACCCTCTCGAGGGCCTACTATGATCACATATGGTGCTATGGGCTCTGGTATGACCCATCTCACTTAACACAGCAGCCTGGGAAGAAGTATTTTGATCACGCTCTGTGGATGAAGAAACAGGCTGGGAGAGGTCAAGCATACCCTGTGATGTGGTACAAAGGCCAGGCTGTGGACCAGCAGGTCTGGTGGGGCCTGGTGCTTGCCAAAAGGAGTCTGGTTCTGGCAGATGGAGCAGTAAGGGCTTATTTACACAGCACCTTCCGATTTGCATCGTCAGGTGTTTGCAGGTGGCTCTCCTGTCCTCTCAGATTTCTTCACTCCAGGTGATACATCCTCCCTCCGTGTGACCTGGTGGCCTGTCCTCATTGCCAGCCAGGGCCCCCTCCTCTCAACAGATTCCAGGTTATCATCATCCCTCTAGCAGGGATGGTACCCAGAGCTGGCTGAGGGCTCCAGAGATGATGAGACGCCAAGATGCACACATAATCCTAAAAGCTCCACCTCTATTAGTTAGCCTGAGACCACATTAGCCGCCTTGGAGTCCAAGTCTGCTGACTCCTGCTGAACCCACAGCCCATGTGTACTCCTAAACTGTTCTTCATGACCTTCTCTACTATGACTCCCTGGCCTGGCCTGTGTGCAGGTGTTTCGGACCTGGCTGAAACTTCCAAATTGTTTCCATTAAATTTCATCTTATTAAATGAACCCAGTGATCTCTGAGGGGGACCAGCAGAAGGGCAGGGGCACGGATGCAGCTCTGGGTCCAGGAGCAGCTGG
This sequence comes from Daubentonia madagascariensis, assembly GCA_023783475.1. Classification (NCBI taxonomy): domain Eukaryota; kingdom Metazoa; phylum Chordata; class Mammalia; order Primates; family Daubentoniidae; genus Daubentonia; species Daubentonia madagascariensis. The sequence continues at coordinate 22,456,947 of JAKFHU010001990.1, read as the reverse complement.
AATGTTGCCATTCCTGGAGCCTGGTCCTCCCCAGAGGAGCCTCCCTGCATGGTTCTCTGCAAGCCTGAATCACCAGTGTGCAAGAGAGAAGGCTAGGGAATTATAGCAATAGTGGGCATGGGGGTAAGAAGGTCTCTTCTGGAACCCAGTGGGAGGTCTAAAAGAATCCACATGGATCCACATGAAGAATATAAAGGGTACTAGAGTTCACACGGGAACAGATGGCACAAACCTGAGAAAGAATTCTCTCTAGGGTTTCCAATCACTGAATAAATACCTGCTGAATATCTGCTCTGTGTCTGGCGCTGTGCCCAATTTATTTCAATTCATTCCATACACATCGACTAGGCTCCCACAAAGCACAAGTGCTAGGTTAGGGAGCTAAGCGCCCAGCCCACGGTGGCAGTGCAGGGAGATGAGCACCCTGGCAAGGTAAGCCCAGAAAGACCATACAGTAGCTGATTCCTCAGAGGGATCAAACCCCCTTGGGAAGAGAGTTTGCCTCTTACTTACTTACTTACTTATTTATATTTTGAGACAAGGTCTTGCTCTATCACCTGGGCTAGAGTGCAGTGGTGTCATCATAGCTCATTGTAACCTCAAACTCCTGGCTCAAGGGATCCCCCTGCCTCAGCCTCCCGAGTAGCTGAGACTATAGCCATGCACCACCATGCCTAGCTAATTTTTCTATTTTTTGTAGAGACGGGGTCTTGCTCTTGCTCAGGCTGTTCTTGAACTCCTGGCCTCAAATTATGCTCCTGCCTCGGCCTCCCAGAGTGCTAGGATTATAGGCGTGAGCCACAGTGCCCGGCCCTTTTTTTTTTTCCTGAACAGTAAAATTTTACTGAACTTCATGCCAATAAAAAAAAAATTATTACAGTACAAAATAGGACAAAAACTAATGGATTAATACTTTTAATTTACATTAATGTATTCTTCCTTTTAAACAGGCTATTTTTTAGAGAAATTTTAGGTTCACAGTAAAATTAAGCAGATATAGACAGTTCCCATATACCCCCTGTCTCTACACACACACACAGACTCCCCCATCATCAATATCTGCACCAGAGTCCCACATTTTTTACTCTGTTGTAGTTGATGAACCTACACTGACACATCATTAGCGCTCAAAGTGCATAGTTTACATTAGGGATCACTCTTGTATTGTACATTCTATGGGTTTTGACAAATGTATAATGACATTGACTCACCATTATAGCACCACACTGAATAGTTTTGCTGCCCGAAAAATCCTCTGTGTTTCATCTACTTATTTATCTTTTCATCTACCAGAGCTGAAGAATAAATGAGTGGATGAATAGTTATAGAGTGCTTATAATATCCAAGCACAGTTCTAGTTGCAGGAAATACAGAAGTGAACAAGACACAAGGTCCCTGTCCTCAAGGGGCTTACGTTCTAAGGGGGGAAACAGCAAACAAGTAGATATAAAAATCAGCAGAATGCAACTAGTAACAAGAATTACAAAGAAAACAAAACAGACTGATAGGATTCAGCAGGACAGGTGGTCATGAAGTCCTCTCCAATAAGGTGGCCTCTGAGCTATGACCTGAAAGACAAGAAGGAGTGGCCATACAAACATGTGGGGGAAGAACTTGCCAGGCAGAAGAAATGACAAATACAAACACCAGAAGTAGGAATGGAGTTTTCCAGTGCCAGGTATAGCAGGGAGGGCGACTATGGTGTGTCTGGGGCCAAGTGAGCCAGGGGAGAGGCAGGCCTTAAGAGTGAAGGGGAAGCAGGGCCTGGGGATGCCTGTGAGGAGTTAGTTTATTTGAGTATGCTGAGAAGCCACTGGAGGTTTTAAGCAGAGAATGATAGATGCTGAAAAGGCTGCTCTTGGAAGGTTGGATTTCCAGGGCAAAATGGAGGGAGCTGATTTAGGAGGCTACTGTGTTGCAGAGGACCAGGCAGGATAAGAAGGTGGCACTGAGTAGGCTGGTAGCAGTGGGGACAGAGAGAAATGGATTTACAATCTGTTTCGGAGGTAGGGTCTCTAAGACTTGCTGATGGATTATGTGTGTATATATATGTACAGAGAGAGAGAGAGATGGGATCAGGACTGATTCCTTCAGCAAGGGGTGCATAGTAGAGCTATTTATGAAGTTGAGGAGGCCTCGGAGAGGAACAAGCTTGGGGGAGAAAGATCAACAGTTCTTTTTTGGACATTTGAAGATGGATGTGCCTATTGAACATGAATGAATTAATATATTCCCCAAATAGAGACCTCTGGTGAGCCTAAGAGATTATAAACCTGCGAAGTGGGAAACCATGTGAATGACAAATGGCAGGAGCTACCAGGTGAGCAGTGGGCAGCTCGAGAGGTAACACTGTGCTTATGGTTCAACTGAGCCTAATTTGGTGCCTTTATCACTCTAAATTACAGCTTCTGTTTTTGTTTTTTCTTGAATGAAGTCCATGACTGGGATGCATACATACTACACATGCTAATAAATATAAATTTCCTTTGTGAATGTCCCTACTTCATAAAAATGCATACTGTTTGAAAGGAAAATTACCATTTTGGATAATTATAACCACCAGCCTAAGTTCTCCTACTGGTCCCATTGGAAGTGGCATTCTTTCCAAACCCTGGTGAGTGGCCAGGACTGCGAGGCTTGCCTATAGGCACAGTGCTCCTCTCCTGGGGTGGGGTGTCAGCAGAAGTGGCATTCCCAGAGGATGCAGTGTTTGCATGAGAAATGCTGTAGATTCTGCTGCCAGACTCTCTTCGGGACATCTTCTAATTCCCAGAGAGTGTGAGGCCGCTTAGAAATGAGGACCTGTTGGGTAGGCAGCCCTGAGAGGCCCTTAAGTTCTGGCTCTCAGAAGAAACACACAAATGAAGGTTGGAAGGACTGATGAGTCCCACTGGGCCCCCTGCCTACATGACTGTACATGTCCCCAGCTGGGATTACTCAGCCTCCTGTGGGCTCAGCCCCAAGGGACAGATTCCCCTCCCAGACAAGGGGGCTGGAGCCTCTAAGGTTGAGGCCAGGCACATATGTCCACAGAGTGCAAATCCTTCAATGGCATCCTAGCTCAGAAGGATATCCAAAGTCTGGACCTTAGCCTATAAGGTCCTACACCATCTGGTCCCAGCTACCTCTCTAATGCCCACTGCTGTCATGCTCATCCTCAGCCACTCCCTTCCAACCACACTGGTCTCCGTGCTGTTCCTCCAACTGGCCAGTCATGCTTCTGGCTTTGCCTTTGCACTGGCTGTTCCCTCTGCCTGGAACACTCTTCCCTAAGTAACCATAAGGCTCCCCTCCCTCCTTCCCTCCCTCCCTTCACTCAGGTCTTAATGCAAATGGCACCTTCTCTGGAGGGCCTTCCCTGATCACCCAATTCCATCCTTCCATCCCATTACACTGCTTATCTTCCTTCCTAGCACATAACACCCCGTCATACACATTTGCTTGTCTGTCTATCCACCAGAATGAAAAGCTCTGTGAAAGCAAAAATATCTTTTTATTCAACTGCTGTGTCCCCAGCACTTAGAAAAGTTATGGGTACATAAAAGGTGCTCAATAAATATTTATTTTAGCAATGAATAGTTGTTAGTTGCTTCAGGAGGGGCTCATTTCCTTGAGGGGCAGCCAAACCAAACAGCTGGGCAGGCTGTCCACAGGGATCACCAATCCAGAGGAACCGCTGTGGTGTGTGTGTGTGGATGGGGCAGTTGGAGTGGCGCGTATTGAAGGCATTTTGCAGGGCACCTGCTGCCTCAGTTGTCAGGGAAGGAAGACATTGGAGCTAAGGACTGGACAGACCACCTCTGGCTCTAGACCTGGTCTGGCCTAGTCCATCCCAGATCTTTGAATGAACACTCATTCATCTGCCTGTAGGCTGACCCTCTCCTTCCTGAGACAAGGAAGAGCTAGATGGGCAGTATATATCTCAAGTCCTCACCCAGTGGGTAAGGGAATTTGGAAATAATTGTTGCTGCTCAGTAGCTATGGGCCAGACAGGCTTGGATTTGTTCTTGCCCCTGTCACCTACTGTGTATGCCTAATTCTCAATTTCTTCATCTATAAATAGGATAATCATTTTCCTCTTGCCTTTATTTTTTCAAACAAATAAGTGCCCAGCACAGAGTCCATCACATGATACATACTCGTTCAACACCTGTTCTTGTCCCCATCTACCCATCTGCCACTGGGATTGCCCTGTGTCTTCTGCCCAGGATTCAGTGCTTAGCCCTCCTTGGTCTGGTCTATCTTGCTGCCAGCAATGAGTAAATTTGGGAGAATCCCCCAATATAGGAGTACACGACAAAACTGTGCCATCCCTCTTTCCTTCCTCCCATCCCCCAAGACCCCTTGCATGGAAGAAGTAGATAACATTTCACACAAGTTCTAGCTGAGGGTTCAGATTAGCGTTTGTCTAAGGCATCCCCATAGGCACAAGCCGCTAAGCATTACTATGGAAACTGTGTTGTTATTCTCTGCTGTGTCATTTGTTTTCTGGCTCAGTTGCAGTTGTGGCATAGGGGGAAGGGCCAGTGGATGAGGTACCCAAGGATTAGACTCCTAGTGGGGCCTATGCTCTGCCTGGGTCTTACCTTCCCCAACTCTAAGAAGTAGGCCACTATTTTTCAAATGGTAGTCTGATGACCATCTGTACTTGTAAATAATCAGAGTCCTGATGCCCACCTCAGACCAACTGTCAGAATCTCCCTTGGAGCTTCTGACACACACCAGAGTTTGGGAACCACTGCTATAGGATTTTGACGAGCTAAATTGTTTTCAACCTCTCAATGCATAAAACAGGGAACACTGAAGCTACTCTAGTTGGAGCAGGGGTGAGGGACTCAGAGCTGTATCCACTGAGCCTCCCACTACTCCCAACTAGCTCCATGGAATCTCACAGCCTCCCAGAGCAGAGCTTGGAAACCACTGGACCAGACGATTTCTAGCAGCTTCCCTAGAAGGAGTCAGCATTCATTCATTCATTCATGGATATTTATTAGGTGCCTTCTGCTTTCTTTATGCCAAGTATTCATTTGAAATTAGTAGCTCTACTGTTTCATTTTTTCAGAGATGGTGTCTCACTCTGTCACCCAGGCTAGAGTACAGTGGTACGATCATAGCTCACTGCAACCTCGAACTCCGGGGCTCAAGCATTCTCCCATCTCAGCTGGAACTGAGTAGCTGGAACTATAAGTGTGTGCCACCATGCCCCGCTAGTTTTTCTTTTTTTAGAGATTGGGGTCTCGCTATGTTGAGGCTGGTCTCAAACTCCTGGCCTCAAGCAATCCTCCTGCTTTAGCCTCCTGAGTCGTTGGGATTACAGGTGTGAGCCATCACACCCGGCTTGTAGCTCTACTGTTACTTAGTCTCTCTTGGGCTCAAATTTCTCATTTGCAAAATGGAAAAATAATACTTGTTTTCCCCACTTTACAGGATTCTTCTAATGATCAAATAACCAAATGAGTACACCTATGAAAAAATAGCTTGTTACCTCGAAGAGACTCTGTAAATGCCAACAACTGTTATTATTACTACTATGAGTAATAGTATATCTAACTATCTGAAGTCTGTAAAACTAAATTAAGTCCTTAGAGGCCTTTATGGATTGTTACTCTCTTTCTGTAGCTAAACTTCCAGAAAGTATTGCAGGGTTTGGCAAACCATTGGTCTAAAAGCCTCCATCTAAAAGACATCAACCTTCTTATAGGGGTATTTCTGAGGGCTAAGAATATCCCTCAATTTGTTGCCTTCTAAATAGAACATTTCTCTATTATCTAAATTTGCTTCAATGATCATATATTACTTTTTTTCAAAATAATTTTTTTATTTTTTGTAGAGACAAGGTCTCACTATGTTGCTTAGGCTGGTCTCAAACTACTGGGCTCAAGTGATCCTTCCGCCTCAGCCTCCCAAAGTGCTGGGATTACAGGCGTGAGCCACCGTGCCCAGCCATGTATTACTTTTATAATTAAAAAGTTTTAGAAAACCAACACTGTTAAGAATACTGCCTGATACACACAGTTCTCTGAGAAACTCTTCTTTATCTGATGCTTTAAAATGAATTCAAATGAGGCACTCAGAGCAGGGGAAAATGTAAGGCTTTGCCTTTGTGGCGGCAGCATGGCGCTATAGCAGCGCAGAGCTGGGTGTCAGATCTAGGCTCAGATGAGGCTTGGCTCTGCCAGTACCTCAGCACATTGTGAGTGAGTCACTGCCTCTCACAGGGCCTCAGTTTCCGTACCCATAAACTGAGAGCACCAGCTTTAGTGATCTCCAAGGGCCCTTCCAGCTCTGATGGTTTATGTGCTAGGACAATGGAATGTAATTTTCAACATACCCAGGATGTAATTCCACAGCACATCTGGACCTGCTGGGCCTGTAGCCTTGCTGAGCTCAAGGGCTAATGGAGACAGTGCTCCTCTCCCCGGTCACTCACTTGGAGTTTCAGACTTTCCAAGGCCCCAGAGCCCCTCTATAAACCTGAAGCAGGAAGATCAGGAGGAAGCACACCTAGAAGAGAAGTGGCTCGCTTAAGAGCTGTGAATTTGTGACAGGGTCATGACCAAAATCAAGGTATTTTCACTCCAAGCCCAGTGTTCTTTACTTTACTGGGATCACATCCTAAAAAGAACTACAGACCCAAAAAGCCTTCATCCAGTGGACAGACCACCAGTGCTGCAGTCAGAAGACGGGAGCAATCCCCTCTGTCAGCTCTCCTGCTGTGTGGTTTTGGACCAGCCACTCCCTGTTACTAAGCCTCAATGTCTTCATCCATAACATGGGCTATTTCTCCTGACCATTCCTTTGCTATGGTGAGGCTCATGGAGAGTGAATAGAAACCTTCTGTATACTATTCATTTAGGTGCAAGTTACCATGAATACCATACATTGTGCCAAAGGTAGGGAAGAATCTACCCCATTTGTCCTTCAAGAAACCCACAGCCCAGGAAGTATAAGTCCTGGGCCACAGAGCAGCTGGGATGGGCCGTGAATGGGCAAGCCACTTCACTGTGCAGGCTGAGCTACACAGGACAGACTTTCAGCCTGGCCTGGCTCCAGTCCTATGGAGACCAAACTACACCAAAGCTGAAAAGACTGGACAGAGGAGTGGAGCCCTTCAACATGGACAGTGCCTTCTTCCGATCATTCATGCATTCACCTAGTCAACAAATATCCTTCTAATATCTGTTCCAGATAAAGTGATATTTGGGTGCCTTATGTATGAAAGGAAAGACAAGGAGGAAGGAGCCAAGATGAATATGATAATCCATGTTTTTACAGAAAATAACTAACATTTAATAACTAACATTTCCCGAGCTCTTACTATATACCAAGAACTACGCTAAACTATTTCTGTTATCTCATTTCACACACATAATAAGCCAATAGGGTAGGAATGTTCAGGATCACTATTTCACCCCTGAAGAAGCTGAGGCTCAGGCTCACCTGAAAATTAAGTGGTGGAGCCAGGACTCAAATCAAGGTCAGTCTGTCCAGACCCTAAGTTCTTAACTCCTATGTCTCATGGCCTCTGTATTGCTGGGTGACCTTAGGCAAGCAACTTCTTCTCTGAAATGTAGAGGCTCAATGACTCTGGTGGGCAAAAAAGATATATGGACAACTGTGAGCCAAGAGAGAAAGGAAGAAATGCCCACCTGAAGTGGGGTGTGAGGTGTGGTCATCAATTCCCATTCCTCAGGAGAGGAAGGCATCAGACATAATCTGAGTGGAGTGACAATACCATCAGGCTTTCACCAGACACAGCTCAAACCAGCAGGTTTCAGAGAGGCACGGCTAACATCTGCTTACCTCCATCGATGTCTGTTCTCCCACCAAACCCAACTGCCCACCCCATCTCTGCACTCTATTTACCCCCACCCCCCAGCCAGGCCTTTGTTCGTGCTGTGCCCCTTACTCTTCCCCCTCTCCCCTTATTTTTCTCCCCCAGGAGGTCTCTTCTGGTCCTGTAGCTCTCCTGTAGCTCTCCCCTGTTATAGACAGAAAAGCTTTAACAACCACTCAAATACTGTTTCATCAGGAAGCCCCCACATCAGTGGAACAGCATCTTCCTTTAAGACCCTGGTCCTTGGTGAATGGTTCTATGTCTTCACAACTTGCTCTGTCTCAAATGGAGAAAGAGCAGCTAAATCTTTCACAGCAGCAGATGGATGCCAGTGAGGTTGCCTGGAGAGTCTGGAAATGTGATGTTGCCATGGTAATGGCAGACCAAGGTTCAGGATGCTTTATCCCTGATGAGCTGCCCTGGCAGTGCCATGTCAGGCTGCTGGTGGAATCTTCCTCAATGAACCAAAACAAAACAAAACAAAAACCCCAAAAACCAAACAGCAATAACAAAACCCATTAATGGATGAGAAATTGCTGAGCATTGTTGCTCAAGTTCAGCTCCTGCAAACACAGTCGTGGGCCACTCACCTAGTCCCCTGGCTGATAAAGAGGCCAGGACCTGGCTCTCTGCAGTGAGGCTCACTCAGGGGATAACATGGTTTTTAACTGGCTCAGCCAACAAAACAGGCCCTTCCCCACTCCAGCCCCCAAATTACCACTTCTCTTGTTTGATGCTGCCAACGAGGGATCCACTGCCGGCGTGGACCCTGGCAATTAGCACAGCACTTGCATTTGTTGGGGAATTACGAGTCACTGATTAGCCTAATTCCTCACCATTTACAGGCAGTGAATGTCAGCCTGAGATTGGCTTTTCCAAACAGTGGCCCACAGGGTGGCATGATCGTGGCTTGAGTTTGAAATGGAAGCAACGGCCTCATGAGCCAGACTGTGAACCAGGAGGGGAGGCAGGACTCACCTCTGGGCATGGCTATATGTCAGCCATTGCCTCCCCCAGTCCTGCCCACTTAAGGGAATTGAAGACCAGAAGAAGGTATTTCCAAATTGAGGTCATGCCTATTTCTAAGTCAATCCTGACCCAGAAAGGGAGCCCATTTCTCTTTGATAGCCTGCTGCTGACGCCCCCGGGAATGTGCAGCCACAGGATTGTTGTGCCCTAAACTGAGGGCTAGAGGCCTGAGTCAGACTCTAACTGGCTGAGCAGGACCCTGACACTCTGCCTAGGCTCTCTCAGATCATCTCACTACTTAAGGGCCTGAGCCTCTTTTCTGTCCCCCCCAGGTTGCTGTCTGGCTTGAGCCTCTTGCCATTTGAATGCCCATTGATAATTACCTTAAGACTCCTGCTGTCAGACCCCTAGCCCCAAATAGGCCCTCCAGGATGGTGACAGTCCCAGGATCATACAGGCCCCTAGACCTTGGATGGTTGATCCCTATCTCACCCCAGCAGGAGCCAACTCCATGACTACTATCACCCCCCTGGGTTTCTACCCTCTCCTGCCAGTTTGCTGTAAGAGCAGCCAATTTGCTTGTGTACAGCACACAGGGGTCATGACCATGTGGACTTGGTTAACTAAATATCTGTCCTCTAGAGAATTTCCAGATCCCTCTAGGGAAGTGCACAGACATTGGGGCTTGGCTGGACAAGCCTTGACAACTTCCCTAATTCAAACTCCAGCTTGCTTGAAAACAGGGGACTGAGCCAGGTCTTTCCAGTCATTCATAAAATCATTCATAAAATGTCTATTGAGTTTTACTTGGTAGATGCCATAAGGGATATAAAATGAACCATTCATGGCATCTGCCATAAAGGCATATATATATAATCAGTCTAGGGGATCAGCAGACTTCCTAGAAGAAGAAAAAAAAGTAGGGGAGAGGGAAGGAAGGGCATTCCAAGCAGGGAGTGTGAACCAAGGCCTAGCTGAGGGAAAGGAGGGGCTTGCAGAGCTAATGGTGGTAGTTCTATTTTGTGGAAGAAGAGGTGCAAAAAGTAGAAGGAAATAAATTCAGGATGATAGGTAGGGGGCATACTGCAGATGGCTCAGGACACAGTGCTCAAAAAGGCTGACTAAAGATTTTGGACGTTATTTGGCAGCCAATTGGAAGCCACTAAGGAGACTTTTGGGCAAGAGAGTAGCAGAATCAAATCTGTGCTTCAGAAGCAAGATCTGGCATAATAACAATTGTTGTTGTCGTCATGACAGATAACATTTATGGAGCGTGTACACCACGCCAGACACTTTTCCAAACACTTTAGACTGAATGTGGAGGAGGGTCTACAGTGAGGTGAGTCTGGAGGCAGAGACAAAGTCTAGGATAGAGAGAATGAACAAAGCCTGAGCTGTCTCAGTGGCAGTGGGATGTAGAAGAGGGACAGAGAGGGAGGCAGGACCAAGAGGACTTGGCATCTATGAAGCTGTGGGTATAGAGGGGTAAGAGGAGTCAGATAGCCTTAGCCAGGAGACTTGGAGCATGGAGGTCACAACTAGGTCTAGCATATGTGATTCTTTGATTCATAGGCTGGTAGATGAATCTAGAATCCAACCCCAAGGACACAGCCAAAATATCCATCTTGTCACCCTGAGTTCAGGAAAACATTTGAGGAGGAGAGACCAAGAAACAAGGGCAGTTATCCCAGGAAGACATATTCTCCCACACTCTGTCCTGGTCCTACCAACCTAGAAGGAAAGGACCTGGGGAGGGGTAGCCTCCCCTTGCTTTGACCCTAGTGCCTCTTTGGTGGAGTCTTTCTGTCATGATATGCCTCAGACTAGGGCCCCCAGTTAGGGAGGGAGCCCTGGTTTTACTGCCTTGTTTGCTTCTCTGTCCTATAGATACCACTTGGTGGCCCCAAGCCCCTGGGGACCAGGGCCCTCAGATGGAAGGCAAGGGCACCTGCTCTGAGATTGCTCTCACTCCTTGTGTCTCACACAAACCCTCTGCTGTGGTCAGCAGGGCGTCCCACCCTGCTCTGCTCTCAGCCGGGGCTATACAGTCTGCCTGTGCTCGGGCATACCTGTCCCTGCAATCAGGACATTTTTCCTGGGCCAGTCCAAATCCTAGTCTAGCCTTCAAGACTCAGCCCAAGTCCTCCTTCCTCTAGAAAGTCTACAACTATTACTCCTACACTGAGCTACAGGAAGTTTCAGAGCCGCAGGGGAACTTATCGACTATCAGCCCAACCCTCAAAACTCTGCAGAAGAGGAAACTGGGGACCAGAGGGGACAGAAGAAGGGCTGTGACTAGAACCCAGAGCATTCCCTTGACAAGCCTCCCGTGAACTTTATAGCTCCGCTTTATTTCGCCTGTCCATGTCACAGATTGTGAGACTGTCTGTGGAGATGATGACTTCTCTATCTCTGTATCCTTCACTGTGCCTAGCAGGGCCCTGGATTGCAGATGGCTCAGGAAATAGAATCCGTGCTAGCCAAAGGGTCAGGAAGGCAACAGGTCCTGAGGACACAAGTGAAGGGGAGAAAAAAAAAAACCAACCAAAAACCTCCTTCCAGCAATTCTGCACTGTTCTGGGATACAAGCCAAGCCCGGCCACTGGACTGGGACTGGGAAGAGAGATGATGCATTCAACAGAGACTGGCTTCGGAAAGAGATTTCTGCATCTAATACCAGTATTCTAGCCCAGAGCCTCCTGGGAGAGCAGCTTCCAGGCTGGCAGAAGGGGTCATGCTGAGGTCAGCCTCTAGCCTAGGGGCATTGGTGATGGCGGTGAAAGCAGCTGAGAGAAGATTTTTCTTTTAAAGTTGGATCTTCAGATTGGGGGAGCTAGAAGAACCCTCTAATATCACTTAATCCAATTCCTGAATGTTTCAGATAGGGAAATTGAGGTCTTGGTCAGGAAAGAGACTTGATTAAGGTCACACAATATGTCAGGGTTACAGCCAGGACCCAGTTCCAGGTCTCTTGATCCTAACCCAGGGCTCTTTGCAAGACGACTTTTCTCAATTTGGTCCCACATGGATGTAGCCAGGAGAGCATCTGTTACGGTTAAATGGCCACCAATATTTTCTACACTGTTTTTTAAATTGTCAAAACTCAATTACTGACAGTCTGGTGGTGCAGGTTTAGAGAAAAGTTTTGGGTTTGACTAAGGCTCCAAGTGAAGAAGCCACTTGCTTGAAATCATCACAGCTAGAAAAAGGCAGAGTCGAGACTCAAGCACAGATTTATCTGGTTCCAAAGTCCTTCCTTTTTCCATAGGCTTATGAAGCCACACATGCTGCCTCCAGGCTCAGAACAGGAGAAGAAAGGACAGACATTCGGGGAGGTCTGATAAAGGGCTCCATTAGACACACACTTCCTCTTCCAATCCCTCCTTTGCCCCAGGCGCTGTGCTGGGCAATGGGCATACCAGAAGGAAATGAGATCCTGTAGTGCAGGAACTAGTGGGTAACTTCCAGGGAGATTCTAAATGAGCAATTGTAAAGGTTGGAAGAGAAACAAACTTAGTCCTTTAAATTCTGGAAAGAATGAAGTTGAGAAACAGTACAAGAAAGGGATGTTGTGACAGAACAGACTGGCGGGGTCCACCACAGATGTGTGTGCCACTAGCCATAGTCATCTTTGCAGCTGCAGAGCACAGCACAATGCTGGCACACAAAAGGCACTCAACATAGAGTTGATGAGTGAATGCATGGAAAAACTAAACCAGCAACCCAAAGGGAATTGAGATGCAGTTCCCGTGCTTGCAGAGAAAGGGTCTGCCCACCAAGTGAGGTCCTGCCCCCCTCCATCTGTGGAAGGGGCAGGAGGCAGCTGGTGGGTCTAGAAATGCTGACAGAGAGAGACAGAGCTTCCAGCCCCAACCCACTTCTCCATAGCAACGAGCTGACAGAAAACTGCACAGGAGACTGAGAAACCAGTTTTAAAATAAAGACACAAAACACTCTCAGTCTAAAATCACACATGCAAAGCAACAGCTCCTGCCTCTCAGCCCCTTAGGAGGGGTAGGCACAATTACTAAGAAAAGCACCTCCTTCCAACCTGCCCGTTTCTCTGCCAAGGGCCCCGTGTGCCTCCCCTCCTGCTGTACACTCTTCTAAGAGCTGCCAGGCAGAGTTTCTCTTGCTTTGCAGTACATGCCTCGGGGGACTGCATCAAATCTCACAAGCAATGGCAGAGGCTTCACCAGGGGTTGGGTCTGGCAGGTCCTACAGCAAACAGGCTGTCACTGGGTGCGTGTGGGATGGCAGTTCATAGCAGTGGTGATTGTGGCACAGGGGCCAAGAAGGAAGAGCAGGGCAGAGATCACTTTCCTCCTGCCTCCTGATGTTCAAATCCTGCTTCATCCTTCAGGGCTCAGCTGTATTTGCCTTCATCTCTCCAGGAAGACTTAATTGTACCTTTGACTGTAAACCCAAAGCCCTCTGTTTACATTTCAAATATAAAACTTACCAGTCTACCTTTCATTTTACTTCTGCTTACTTATTCTGCCCCCCAGTAGAGAGCCTGGTATGTGATAAAGCCTCAATAAATGTCTTCTGAATTGAATCAACAGCATGAGAAAACATTTTAATTTGAGTAGCTGGAGACCAACCTCCTTCAGTTTATGGGAGTCCACTCAGACTACCGTTTCCCTCCAAAGCCTTGGGAGCTTTGAGAGTGCGAAGGCAGTGTCACCCACTCTCTGAGGCTGGATCCGCTATCTTTCTGCCAACTCTACTGTGTGCTCTCCCCTGCAGTTCCATAGATGTTACTGTATTAAGAAGGGTATCCCAAAACAGGATGGACTAAGGATCCTGAGTTCAATCCCAGCCTTATCACTTCCCATCTGTGAATTTAGGCAAGTCATTTAATGTCTTTAAATCTTAGTGTCCTTGCCTGGAAGATGGGAAGGACTCATTTCCGTACCTACACCCTGCCTATGTCACAACATGGGTGTGAGGACCAGAGACGAATGGCAAAGAGTGCTCTGAAAGCTGTCAGGTGGTGTCTGTGCAAGGATGAGGTGCAGTTTTGTTTCCAAGATGTCATAGAAAGGTAGCTAAAGTCTAAGCTCATAAAGTGACTTGCCCACGATCACATGGGGAGGTAGTGGCAGGGTTCTGGTCTTCTAATTCTTGGTCCAGAGCTCTTTTCACAACCTTATGCTGCCTTAGAGATCCCATCTAGGCATTCTTCAACTTTGGCAAAAGCAATTCCACATTCCATTAAAATGAGAAGCATTTCGGATCACCTGTGAAATGTAAATCTCTGCCATTGAATGGACTCCAGCTCTCCACTCCCAGGCAGAATGTCACCTGAAACATGCTAGGCAGGGAGTTAACTCTTACTCTCCCACAAAGTCTTTCCTCCCAGTCTCTCACTCACTGCTAACTAACCCATGCCAGAAAGGTCATCCTGGTAGCTAAAATATTCTCGCTATGGTGGAGCCCAGGTCAAACCTCAGAAACAAAAACAATGAATGAACACTGTAAATATTACAGAAGCCGATCAAAAATAACTTAGGATACAGAGGAAAACTGGTATGGCTTGGAGCTTCAATGGAAAACCACTAAGGTTACCCTAGGGCTTGACTCAGGAAGTAGGGACACTGCTTCCCTGGGATGTAAAGTCAGCAGAAACAGGTCTCAGAGAGACAGGAGAAACACACACGTCCCATTGCTCAGGTTCTAACAGCTTCTGGGCCCACATGCCAGAGATGGCATTAAGTGAAGCCTCTTCAGACCTCAGCAACAACTTCAAAAAGGAGGGAGGGAGGGAGAGAAGGAAATGTCTGTGTCGAGAATCCTAACCCTCACATGGTGTGATGGTTAATTTTGTGTCAACTTGGCTGGTCTATGGAGACCAGTTATTTGGTCAAACAGTAGTGTAGATGTTTCTCTAAAGGTATTTTTTAGATGTGATTAGCATATTACAATCAATTGACTTTGAGTAAAGCAGATTAGCCTTCATAATGTGAGTGGACCTCACCCAATCGGTTGAAGGATTTAAGAGCAAAGACTGAGGTTTCCTAAAGAAGAATGAATTCTGTCTCCATACTGCAACATAGAAATTTTGCCTGAGTTTCCAGCCTTTGGACTCAAGATTGCAATATCAACTCTTATCCGAATCTCCATTCTGCAGCTTGCCCTATGGACTTTGAACTTGCCAGCCCCCACTACTGTGTGAGCCAATTCCTTCAAATCAATCAATCAATCAATCAATCAATCTCTCTCTCTCTCTCTCTCTCTCTCTCTCTTTCTCTCTCTGAGATAGAGGCAGAGGCAGAAGCAGAGGCAGGTTCTATTGGGTCTGCTTCTCTGGAGAACCCCACCAAATACACGTGGGGTTGGATGCTTTCATCTGATTTACCTAATTTAATCCTCAAATGACCCTGGGAGGTAGGTTTTGCTATTCTGAAGTTTGTTCAGATGAGGAAGCCGAGGCCTGGAGAGTCAAGTCACTTAGTAAGTATGACTCCAAAGCCCATGCATCAGTTTCACCACAGGGCCATGAGGGAACAGAATTTCTCTGAAGAATCATGGGACAGAATTCCTGGCCAAAGCAAACAGTGTTGCTGATGCCTTTGAGTTCTCCTCCTTAGGGATGCAGTTAACACCAAAGGGAACTAGGGGTATGAATGAATAGTTTTGCTTATTCAAGCAGGATGACTTGCTTTCACAAAACATAGTCTTTTAGGATCTATATTCTTCCCTGGGATCTGTCTTTGGACTTAGGGTTTTGGTCTGTTAAAAAAACCTTCAAGGTTTCATCACTTTTAAACCTAACCTCAGTACCCAGGGGAAGATGATGTTTTTGTTAGTCAATAAGTGGTCTTCCTCCTGGAGGCAAATCCAGGGTATAGATTGTTTCCCACTGGGCTCCTGCCAGAAAGTGGGAAAATTGTGCTTTCTGCTCCAAAACCGTAAAGGGGCTGCTCTGGGGAAGGGTGACTGAGTAATCAGCCTTCATTCTGCCTCTTCCAGGTCCCCTCTCCCCACTCAGGGAACCACCACCATGTGTCTCCTGGGGAAGGGGAGCCTTGTTCTCCTGAATAACTCTGGCCTGAGGATGGATGGAGCCCTCTTTCCTCAGTTCCCATTAGTGCAGCTGAGACAGAGTGGTATTTGCAGGAGGAAGTTTACTAACTGCTAGTGGGCACTGAAAAGTAAATAATCACAACAATCCAAACACATCTACAAGCAAGCAGGGCTGCCAAGATGAGGTTTCTGACTCTTCAATAATTCCTCTCTCTCCAAAGGGCTAGAACATACATCTGTAGTGTCTTTCCTCAGCTTCCTGCCATTTGAACTTTCAGCAGTTTCTACTTGGTCACTATCTTGCTTACTGCCTCAAAGGCATGGCCTCCCAGAGCAGTACTTCCCAACCCATCACTAACGTTTGGCACATTGGTAAATGGAAGGATAAGTGTGCAGCGTGACAGGACTGGCTCCTGCTAGCCAAGGCCTGGCCAGCCACCCCAAAGTGCTGAGAGGATCACTGTTTTGGTATCCTGGTTGGGAAATCTGTCCTGCAAAGCACTGTCTCACTGTGCCGCTGGCCTGGGCCAACCCCTAAATTTCTGGGTTCTGGTCTTAGGGTGATGCTTCCTCTTTAGGTAATGAGCTGGAATGTGGTGACAGACAAATGACTTCACCTTCAGATGAGATCTCAACCCTCTCGATAGGGAAGCAGGCTTACATGTTATAGAACAAAGGGCCCTTTAAGGACCAGGAAAAATGCTCCTTCTCCCCGGAAGCCTGCCCAGACAGGGCAGACATTGTCTCTGTGTCTGCTGAAAGACCAGGGATCCCTCCTCCCCTCTGCTGCTGGTGTTACTGTGTCAAAGAGTTGCCTGCGTGTTTACACAGTTGCTAGAGATTGTGGGAGGAAAAAGCTAGTGATAATAATATTAATCCTGTTAGGATTGAGGAAACTGAGGTTTGAGCACTCAGCTAAGATCATATGGCTAATAAGAGGCAAATCAAGTATTCAACCCAAAGGCTACGTCCTTTCTCAAGCTCTCCCTTGTAAGTATTGTGTTATAACCACTCCAGGCTGAACTCAGGGAGATCAGCTAACGTCATCTGTCCTTTGGGTTGAAAGGCCATAGAACCAGGGATGGATGTCCATAGGAATCAAGAAGGCCATTCCAGCAGGTGACTTTGGATGGGTGAGGTTTCCAAAGCACTTTATATATAATCCCCTTCTTCCCTAAGATGGACGGCCTTGGGGCCTGGGAGAGCCAGCCCTCTTGTGCCCATGCACACACGTTTTTGTTAGAGTGCATGGACACTATATGGTTATGGCTTTCTGGGTGTCCACTCTGCCCCAGGTCTGTGCTACAAGTGGTCTCACATGTGAACCTACTTGTCATGAAGACTGAGTAAACACAGGAAGCAGTGTCTCCCAGTGAAAAGGTCAGAGCCTGTGAAGGACTCAGACCTGCTCTCCACACAACTGTGGGGATTTAGGCACGTTTCCTAATCTCTGAGAGTTTTAATTTGCTTATCTGTAAAACAAAAAAGCAAACAAAGAAATCCTTCCTTTCAGGGTAGTTATAAGAAAAAAAAAAGAAATATGAAATTTTACAGAAAATGTTTACTAAGCATCTACAATATGCCAGTCTTTTACGTATGTATCTCATTCATGTTTCACAAAAATCTCATCAGCTAGATACATTATTATATCCATTTTACAGATCAGGAAATTGAGGAACTGAGAGACTAAGTAATTGGATCCCTGGGCTGGCAAGAGTGGAGCTGGGACTCAGGCCCAGGCGGCACAGCACCCGAGACCTTGTGCTGCAGTGCTCTACGGTGGGCCCCACTCCTCCCACAGGTCTCTCCAGCTGCATTCTCCATGCTGCAAAGGCAGTGATCTTTCTAAAAGGCCAGTCTAATACTATTACTCCTCTACTTAAAATCTGCCCCTGGCTCCCCCTGCCTAAGATGATCTTCAACTCTTCAGCACGGCATTCAAGGCCTGGCCCTGACCCAGCTCCTGTCTTCTTTTCTGGCCAGTCTCCCACCCCAACCCCCACCAAAACTGAAGTCCTTGCCACCTGGACTTTTAACCTGCTGTTCCCTCCTATACCTGCAATGCCCTCTCTCCAAATGAGGCAAACTCCTACTCATCTTTGAAAGCCTTGCCTCAATATCTCCTCCTCCTTCCCAGATTTCTCCAGGCAGCTGTCCAGCTTTCCTCTATGCTTCTGCCATAGCTCTGTAGTAGCACTGTTCACCCATAATCTGATTTGTCAGTTTATACCTCTGTCTTTCACACTACACCAGTGGTTGCCAAAATATTTGAGTCTGAGGA
The DNA here is from genome assembly GCA_023783475.1 of Daubentonia madagascariensis. Classification (NCBI taxonomy): domain Eukaryota; kingdom Metazoa; phylum Chordata; class Mammalia; order Primates; family Daubentoniidae; genus Daubentonia; species Daubentonia madagascariensis. Next base: position 22,438,831 of record JAKFHU010001990.1, on the reverse strand, counting down.
CTCTTTTTTAATATCTGAGGATTTCAGGATCTTTCCATACACACCAATCAAAGCAACACTAATGACAAAAAGTCGCCATGAATTCAGTAAAGCTTATAAATGCAATCGTATTTTAGTCAACACAATACCATCTATATATATATATTTGAAAACGATGCTGCATGTAGGTGCACACAGGGATTTGAGGACCTTGTTCTATACTCTGTGGACCTAAGGTTTCAGAGCCTCCAGTTTGGAAACCAATGCTCTGGCCCAGCAAGTGAGTTTTTTGATGAAATGGAAGTAACATTCATTGACCCTATTATATTCCAGGGCTATGCCAGTCACTTTTCATTTTTATCTCCTTCAAATCTCAAAAAAAAAAATCTGTTATTTTCCACATAAGAAAACAGAGGCTTGGAAAGCTAGAGTACCTTGTCTAATGCCACACAGTGACTGAGAGACAGAGCAGGGACTTGGTTCTTGATCTTTTTCTACTCTGCCACTCTACCTCCAGGGCAGGGACCATGACATGTTCATCTCTGAGATTCCAGTACCTTACTCATGCCAGTGCTGGGGGTGGGGGATGGGGGGGAATGAATGACACGAACTCAGAAAGCCCTTCTCTGCATATTTTCAGGCCCTCCAGCTTGTACCCACCCTAGCCAGAGACCTTCCCAGCTGCAGGCAAGCACAGAGGCCCCTTGCACTTCAAAGAATCAGAGAAGGCACTAGGCAAAACTCCAAGAGGGCAAAGCATGGCCCCTTTTCCTTTAAGTGCTATTTCCCTTATTTAGTGGGTCTCCTTGCCCTGTCCTGGACTCTAAGCCCCCTCTTTTCATCACCACCCCATCCCCATTGCCTTCCTTTCCCCCAGACTTCCTGTCCATAGCCACAGCAGCCTGCTCTCTGCCAACAGCTCCCTCAAACTAGTTCTCACTAAGGTCTTAATGCTTGGTGATAGCTAAGTGTGGGTTCCTTTTCCAACTGGGCATTTCTGTTTTAAACCAAAGGAGAGACTTCTCAAAAATTCTGGTCAGTGGGCCACAGGAGGAAGAAAATGGGCTTCAAAGTCAAACAAATCCAGGTTTCAATCCCTGGTTCTGCTACTTCCTTTTTGAATAACCTAGGGTAAATCACTTAATCTCTTTGAGCCTCAGTGTCTTCATCTGAAAAACGAAGAAAAGAAAACCTACCTCACAGGGTGAATATACAAAGACCCTACAATCTTGGACTGTATAGTGGGTTGATCAGTGGCCCTCCAAAAGATATGTCAATGTCTTAATTCCTAGAACCTGTGAATGTGACCCTATTTGGAAAAAAGGTCTTTACAGATGTAATTAAGTTAAGGATTTTGAGATGAGAAGGTTGTCCTGGATTATCTGGGTGGGCCTTAAATGCCAAAACAAGTGTCCTTTTAAGAGAAAAGCAGAGGGAGATGTGACACACAGAAGAGGAGGAGGCAGTGTAACCATGGAGGCAGAGATTGGAGTGATGTGGCCACTAGTCAAGGAATACCAACAACCTCCAAAAGCTAGAAGAGGCAAAGAAAGTCTCCTCTAGAGCCTCCAGAAAGTCTTTGCAAATATAACTAAGTTAAGGACCTTGGGATGAGATCATTCTGGATCATACAGGTGGGCCCTAAATCTAATGACAAGTATCCTTATAAGAGACAGAAGACAACACATACACGCATAGAAGGTCATATGAAGACAGATGCAGATATTGGATTTTTGTAGCCACAAGCTAAGGAATGCCCAGAGGCACCAGAAGCTGGAAGAGGCAAGGAAGGACTCTCTCTTAGAGCCTCCAGAGGAGTATGGCCCTGTCGACACCTTGATTTCAGACTTCTGGCCTCCAGAAGTGAGACCGTAAATATGAGAGAATAAATTTCTATTGTAAGCCCCCCAGATTGTGGTACTTTATTATGGTAGCCCTGGGAAACTAATACACACTGCCTATCTCCTCAATTTATGACATATCACCCCTCACGTCCTGCTTTATGCCACAGCCATACAAACTACTGTTCAAGAAGGCAAGTTTTGGGAGAGTGGAACTTCCTCTGACTTGGTCACTGGCATAACCCTAACGATTAGCATGGCACCAGGTACACGGTAAGTGCGCAATACATATTTTTAGAATAAATGTAGTTCCTCATACTATGCTGTGTCAGGCCTCCATGTCTTCGCATGTGCTGTTCCCTCTGCCTAGAATGCCCTCCTACCTCATTCCCTTACAAACACCTATTAGCCTTCAGAACTCTACTCAGGCATCACCTGTGTGCCTTTCCTTACCACACAGATCAATCTCTCTCCCCTCTACGCTAATTCTGTTCCATGTACGTTGCCGTAATACAGCACGTCTTACGCTGTACTCTGATTATATGTTTATGTGTCTGTCTCATTAAAGAGAACGGATGTTCTCAGAGGATAGGAGCTGTATGTGACTTACTTCTAAATCTTCAGCACCCAAAACGTAGGACACAGCTATATACATATAGAGTTTCCTCCTCCTTCCACATATTCCAGCACTGAGGGGGCAACTTTCAAAAAAAGAGGGCAAATCTTAGCCTGAGGCCCAGAGATAAACCTGCAGGCTCCAAAGAACCCATGAGCCCTTTCTAGACCTCCTTCCAAACCCCCTCTAAACAGAATCCTTGGAGAGAACCCTATGACTGAGAAACCTGGGGATGGTATTGTTTAATTAAACAGAGACTCAAGTCACTAGCATCTGGCTCAGGCTGGGCCTCGGGGACCTGAGCAGGCAACATTTCATCATTAGGAGGAAAGGAGATGACAAACTCTTTCCTGAAAAAACACAGCAGGCAGGCAGAATTACTGGATATGGATAAATAAAACCATTATTTCCAAATACATATCCCAGGCAGCACTAAATGCATTCTCCGTATCACAGGCGATACTAAATTTAGAACTGGCAGTTTGAGTCATATGCTGATTCCTAAAGAGAAAAACTAAATTCAAGGGAGGAAAATGAAGTGAAATATGAAAATAAAAATGCAATCTTAGTCCATAAGAGCAAGCTATCAAGAGAGGTGCGGGGGAAGGTTCCTGCACAGAATTCTGGCTGTAAAGAAACTCCAGATGGGGAGGGTACAGGCCCCTGCTAGGTACCACAGCAGCAGCAGCCTCTGGGGAAACCTCTGTAGTGTCTCCCTGGGTGGAATTTCAGAGAGGCAGGAATGGAATCTGCACTTCAGCAATAATGTGGGAAACACCAAGAGCCATTCCAGGGTCCAAGGCTCACTGTGTCCAAACCACTGTCATGCACAGTGTCTCACTGAAGCTTTTTCTCAGTCTTGCAATCAAGGTGCGTCACTCCCATTTTACAGCTGAGGAACTGAGCCCAGAGGGGTCAAGTGCCTTGCCCAAGTCATACTGTCAATGAGCAGAAGAACAGAGATTTAATTTAATTAACTTTTAATTCTGGAATAGTGTTAGACTTACGGGAAAGTTTTAAAGTTAGTACTGAGTTCCCAAATACCCCTCCCCCAGTTTCCCCTATTGTCAACAACTTACATTACTGTGGTACATCTGTCACAACAAAGGGGCCAGCACTGGTACATTACTATTTACTGAATGCCATACTCTATTTAGATTTTGCTAGTTTTTCCTTTTTTCTGCTTCCCCTCCAGGATACCACATTATATTTAGTCATCACATCTCCTTAGGCTCCTCTGGTCTGTTATAGCTTTTCCAACTTTCCTTGTTTTTGATGACCTTGACAGTTTTTAGTAGTAGCAGGTATACTGCAGGATGTCCCTCATATCATGTCTGATGTTTTACTCATGGTTAGACTGGGACTATGGGTTTGGAGAGGAAGACCACAAAGACCACAAAGGTAAAGGTGTCCTTCTCATCACATTATATAAAAGGTACATACTATCAACATGATTCAGCATTGATGATGTTAACCTTGATCCCCTAGCCAAGGCAGTGTTTGCCACGTTTCTCCATTGTAAAGTTATTCCTCACAGCTCCTCCCTACCCCTCCACCCCCCCATCCCTTTCCATGCTCTACTCTTTGAAAGCAAGTTAGGTGCTTCCAGGAGGAAGAGTTTGGGCTGGGCCTGGAAGGATGGGTAGGATATTAAGGTGTTAAAAGACACTCCAGGTAGAGGGAACTGGAATGCAGTTGAGTGCAGGCATATTCAGGGCTCGGGACAAGGTACTGGCAAACAAGGAAAGAGAAGGGTAGGAAGGTGGCTAAGCCCAAACTGAGCAGTGCCTTATAGCCAAGCAGGGGGGTTGGACTATTTCTGCAGATAAGACTATTTCCTCTCATTGTCTTGCTCAGAGTACTCAGGGGACTACTCAGGCTCTGAGAAGTAGGACTGCTCTTGTGTGTGACAAGCTGATGTCCAGCTTCCTCATTCCTCAAAGTGTTCATGCACTTTAAGGCACAGACTGCTGGTTACCTACTCAATATCCATTCTCCCCTTCTTTCCTAGTAACAGACCCCAAATTTTATTCAGGGTAGCCATGTGCCCGGCGAAAAGTCTAACTTCCCAGACTTCATTATAGTTAGGCATGGCTATGTAACTAGGTTCTGGTCAATGCATTCTAAGTGGAACTATTGTGCTGGGTAGCACTTCAGGGAAAGTGTCTTAAAAGGGCTCTTTTTTTCTTTTCTCCCTTCTACCTGCCTGAAGATTGCTAGCAGCCATCTTGGACCATCAGAGAATCTTAAATATGAAAGTCTATGTTAAGGATAGTGAAAAAGAGAAAGAAAAATAACTGGGGTCCTTGATAGTCATAGAACTATTATGCCAGTCCTGGGTTGAACATCACCAAACCTCTCATGTGCGAGGGTATTAGTCTCCTTGGGCTGCCATAACAAGACACCATAGATTGTGTGACTAGAACAACAGAAATTAATTATCTCACAGTTCTGGAGGGTAGAAGTCCAAGATCAAGGTGCCTTCAGGGTTGGTTTCTGTTGAGCCCTCTCTTCTTTGCTTGCAGATGGCTGCCTTCTTGCTGTGTCCTCACATGGCCTCTCCTTTGTGTGCACAGAGGGAGAGCAACCCCTGGTGTCTCTTCCTCTTTTTATAAGGACACTAGCCCTACCAGATTAAGTCCCCACCTTTATGACCACACTTAACCTTTATTACCTCCTCATACGCCCTGTCTCCAAATAGTAACACTGGGGGTTATGGCTTTAATCTATGAATTTTGGGGAGACACATTTCAGTCCATAATAGTGAGAGAAAACACTTCGTTCTTGTTTAAGCCATTATTATTTCTGATGTCTGTTACTAGCATGTGCACACAATTCTTTAATAACAGAACTCCAAGTCCAAGGAACACCTTTTAAAACTTCCATCTTGATGGCCTTGGGAGCTAAGAGTCCAAAGGAAAGTACCAAAGATGCTACTCTTTAAATCATTATGAATGATGATTCATTAATATCTTTCTTTCATTCAGCTGACAAACATTTATTGAGCATCTATTATATGTCAGATACTGGGCTATGTGCTGGAGACACTACGATAAACGGAAATGGTCCTTGACCTCTAGGCACTTACAGTCTTTACTGATTTATTATACTTACTCTAAGCTCATCTCATTTTTATAATATAGTACAAAAAACAGAAGTGGAAATTCAAAACCATGGAAAGGAAGAATATCCAAATGCCAGCCCTGGGAGTTTATACACACGCTGTGATTGAGCACCCAGGGTTGGCTTTGAACTTCCTTGCAGCCATGAAAAAGAACAAAAGAGAGTGACTTGGCTCTTGTTTTCTGAAAGGAGAATGAATACCAGTCACTTACGGTAGTCAAAGGTAAGCATTTTCTTTTCTGAACAAACTCTACTCAGTGCTTCTGGGTGCCTTGAATGTCCTAGAAAGCTCCCTTTTCTGACCAAATCCCAACCACTGCTTTCTCTAAATTCTGTGCACAGTTCATTGGCTCTTAGAAACTCATCCAATAAAGCCAGAGAGTTCCACGATTTGCACACATGATTTTGGTTTCCTATTCTAGAGCAAAGAGCTTACTGAAGATTTTGAGTGATCACTTCAAGATGGTACAGGGAATGGATACTGGTAAACCCAGAAAGCTCTGAAGCTTGGACATCAGGCGCGTGATTTTAAGAAAAAGGAAACAGCAAGGAGATAGGACCCCAGAGAAGGGCTATCTTTTGAAAAATTCCAAAACTGAGGGTTTCTCCCCAAAGCTAGGCTAAGCCATGTCCTTTGATGTTTGTGAAAGAAATGTACAGTGCTTAGAAGTCTCTTTGCCAGACCCATCTCAGGCAAAGCAGCTGTATTTACACCCATTTTGTAACTATCTACTATCCTGAAAGTTTGCTGCAGCTGGTACAAACCTTTAACTCTTGGGCTCCCCAATGGGACTTTGAAGAACTCAAAAAAACCCCTTCCATGAGACTCTTTCCAATCCCAATTTGTGGTGGGAAGAAAGACGCTGAAAAATTTAGAGCATGCTATTCAAAACAGAGTGACCAGGCTGCAGGGACGGGGGACTGGGGAGTTACTATTTAATGGGTACAGAGTTTCAGTAGGGAAAATGAAAAAGTTCTGGAGATGGATGGTAGTGATAGTTGCACAAAATGTGAATGCATTTGATGCCACTGAACTGTACACTTAAAATGGTTAAAATGGCAAATTTATGTCATATATATTTTACCACAATAAAAATAATAATAGTAATAATAATAAAGTAACCAGGGTTGTGAGGGATCTAAAAACCATGTATGACAGAGAATATCTGAAAGAACTCAGATGTTCTGCAGGCAAAAGTTTGAAAGCCTCTGTTTTATAGGATAATGACACCCACTACTTATCAAGCACGTCATACATGTCGGCACTTTACCTACATTATTTTTATTCTCCAGCAGGGCCCTGCCAGGCATTCCTTGCATAGAGGGATCAGGTGACCAGTCCAGGATCACACAGCTAGAAAGGGGTGAAGACGGGGCTTAAACCCAACCAGTGCTCTTCCTTCTATACCACACTGCCTGCCTCTCATTCATATACCGAGTAGAGGCCTTGATTTTAAAATGCTGACGATTTCTTTCAAGTCTAAGATTTTATTATTCTGAATTGGGATGTGGCGGGTAGAAAGGTCAGATACTCATCTTCTTGAAGGCTCCCTGCACTGCCAGGGCATACAGGTAAACCTAAGTCTATTGAACAGGCATCCTGCCCTCTAGGGGCAACTGTTCTGATCAGAGGAAATTGGAAGAGCTTTGAGATGGGAATCAGAGGCAATACCAGGTTGATGCTGCCAGGGGACTGCATCAGGGCCCATGGATCACAACTGGCTCCCATGGCTGGGGAGGGAGCCATCAGCCAAAAAAGCACATAGCAAGCTCCAAATACAGCAAGAGCTACTGACAGTATTTCTCCTCACAATGGAGTTACCACATCTCAGATGAGAATTTTTGAAGAGGAAGAGGAAGATGACGAAGCAGAGTTTGGTGCGGGGGCTCTGAAGTTTGCAGCCTCTGTTCAAATCCCAGCCTATACTTCTGTTGGCAAGAGCAACTTGTAGCCACTCTGAAGCTGCAGCACAATCTCATGGCTGCCTTTGGTACCCTCAGAAGTACCTTGGCATCACCTTCTACTCTTCAGTGACCTCCCTCGCATCACTGAATCTTGCCCTCTGGAAAAATGGATTTGGGAAATGATCCTCAGGTCTAACTGAGTATCACAAACATCCAGATAACAAAGGTATTAGGCCAGAATCAAGGGAATGGGTTTTCTATAATGCTGGCTATTGATCAGAGACCCCTAGACACTGATTCTGCTTTTTCCCCACTGGACAAAGATGTAGGCTTGCTGGTTATAAGTTTGCTTCAAAAAGCAGAACTTTTTGAGATAGAGATGTTTGTAAACCTTCTCTTAAAAGAAAATACAGATATTGTAAATTCTTCAAGAATGATGAGGCAAGCCTTGATTTAAAAAGACCTGTGATGCAGCAAGAAGAGACTGACTCCTGCATGCAACAGGACTCTACTCTGCACAGACAATGTCACGTGCAGCTGTACACTCCACCATGGAACCGGGGGCCAGTGAAGATGGGGTTGATATACCCTGTATCGACGCGTGTGCTGCCTGGACTCCTTGCTCTCAATAAGTGCCTGTATCCTTGAGTAATTAAGTCAAGAATTTGATGTACTCTTACATGCATGTGTGTTACAGGTATGCATGTGTTTGTGGTCTCTTTCCACCAATCCACAGATTCTCACTGAATTTCTCCCATTTTCCTTCAAGAATTTCCTCTTTAAGCTTGAAAGTTAGGACCCATTTCTATGAACTACATGACTGCCCTGTAGTGGCAGCAGGAGCCACTTTCTGAGCAGGGCCCTTGAAGAATGAGCGGAGCGGTGGCTGACCAGCCCTGTGCGTGGGTCCAGCTGGAGTCAGCTGGGCTCTACTCCACACGGTGCTTGGCTGTCGCCTGCTCGCTTCAAGTGGAGGATCCGGCACTTATTTTAGGTCCTTATAAATAATACATTTTGTCATCTTGATTCTTCAAGGCCTTCTTTTAAGCTATTTTTTCCTCTTTGGGAAAACCGCTTTTACTCTACGAGACAGAGTTGTTCATAAATCAAGAGGAGTTCCAAGTGACCAAAGCCTGACTTCCTGACTTCAGAATAAGCGGGCAGCCACCAAGCCTGATTAGTCAGAGAAGAAACTGGTCTCATGCAAGAAGACTTTAAGGATGAAAAAAAACGTTCACAACAGCTCGCTAATTCTTTGACCTTTGACCCAGAAAGTCTGAGCTTCAAATACCACATTCAACCCCTGCCTCCCTGAGAGTGCCCACAGGCTCATTATGCTCAGTAAGATATGAGGGTTCTTACCATCCACAAAATGGGGGTGCAGTCACCTGTCATGTAGAGCTATCCAGGTTTCTGGCATCATAAAGACAAGGCTCAGTATGTGAGTTCTCCTTTGACTCTTCTTGCCCCTTGCAGCTCCCAATAAGATACATTTGTACCTTGAAAAAGTATTACTTTCTTCCCTCTTCGTGACCAGGAATCACTGAAGACCTGTTCTCCAATTAATAAGGCACAAAGAAACCTGGTAGCACAGTGGATAGAGTGCTGAACTTAGAATCAGATAGGCCAGGGCTTGAATCCTGGCTCTGCTACTTGTTATGTGATCTTGGGCAAGTTCCTTAATCCCTCTGGACTTCAGTGTCCTCGTCAATGAATGGGATAAACCACTAACTTTACAGTCTCTCTCAAACTTTAAGGTACATATGAATTGCCAGGGAATACTGTTAAAAAGCAGATTCCAATTCAGTAGGTCTCAGGTAGGGCCTGAGGTTCTGCATTTCTAATTAGCACCTGGTTGAGGCCCCTGGTTTGTGGACCACCTTTTGAGTAGGAAGGATATGGATGGTCAGGGCATGCTGTAAGTTTTAAAGAGCTACGTCACCTTAAGATCTGAAACATTAACCATCGTCGTTTTACCCTAACACACAAAGAAGGCTATTCTTCTACAACTCACCTTAGACCATGAATCCTTGATTCTTTGTAGGTAAGCATAATAGTGATCATTTATACAGTAAAATAACAGGGGCTGGGGAAAACCAGGCATCACCAATTCTTTCCCCCTACCACCCAAGAATATTAACAACTAACCAACAAAGCACAACACCGCTCCTATCAGTTGTCAGATGTAAAAAGCAAATATACAAACAAACAAACAGAATCCCAAATAAGCAATGAGGCAAGCATTGATTAAAAAAGACCTGCGATGCAGCAAGAAGGGACTGACTCCTGCATGCAACAGGATTCTACTCCACACAGACAATGTCACCTGTAGCTGCATGCTCCCATCATGGAACCAGGATAACTTAAAACTATTTCAAGATTAAAACTTTTGGGGATAATAATGTAAACCACATCTCTCCTCACAAAAGCACTGCTTTAAACCCCAGTGTTTATGACTAAACTGAAGTGTTGATTTAGAGGAGGAATGTAGGTTTGGGTAGGCTGAAGAAGAAAAAAGCCATGAACATTGTATTCCTGAGATTGGTTTGATGGAGGAGGACAGGAAACTGGGGAGAGAATTTAATGGAATGGAAGAAGAAAGCTAGTGACAAGGACTGTGAAAGGGGCTTTCCTATATTCCAGGGCCACCTCCTTGGTGACACCGTTCCTCACAGCCCCAGACAGAGCTGATTCCTGCTCTTGTTGCCAAAGCACTAATACTCACCCCTCTACCCACCCTGGAGCCAGTGCTTACCACACCGTATTGAACACTCACATTGATCTCCAACCCCTTAAGGTCAGAGACCATATCTTATTCATCTCTATATCCTCAGCTTGGCACAATGCCCTGGCATGTATTAGGCACTCAGTGAACGATGCTGATTGAATGCATGAGGTGGAAGATACTGAAGAAAAGTTAATGACTTTTCTTCAGGGTTTATCTTTCCTGGAGGTCTTCATTCATATAGTCACTCACTTGGTTTCTTAATCCATTTTGTGCTACTATTAATATAACAGAATACCACAGACTAGGTAATTTTATTTTAATTTTTATTATTTTTTTTTTTCAGAGACAGGGTCTCACTCTGTCACCCAGGCTGGAGTGTAGTGATGTGATCATAGCTCACTGCAGTCTCGAACTGCTGGGCTCAAGCAATCCTCCTGCCTCGCCCTCCCAAAGTGCTGGGATTACAGGCATGAGCCACCGCTCCTGGCCCTGGGTAATTTTAAAGAATAGAAAGGTATTGGTTCACAGTTCTGGAGGCTGGGATGTCCAGTATCAAGATGCTGGCATCTGGTGAGGGCCTTCTTGATGCGTTATAACATGATGGACGGTGAGAGAGCAAGGAAAAGAGGGGATGAACCCACTCCCCTCAATAACAGCCTTACTCCATTCATGAGGGCAGAACTAAGCAGCTCTTAAAGGTCCCACCTCTTAATACTGCTACAATGGCAACTAAATTTTAATATGAGTTTTGGAGGGGACAAACATTCAAACCACAGCACTTGGTAAACATATATTTTCCAAGTGTGATTATTCAGACCATTTGCCAGTTTTCGGTATATTTCAGTCTGAGAGTTTCAAACTTTCTTGATCCCAAGACTGTAAACTTAATAATATATCATAATAATAAATATATAAACTTTTAGCATCTTCTCAAAGTGGTTTTCTATTTTCACAGTAAATTGAATATATATTTTCCCATTTTCAAGCAAGGAAACTGAGGTCCAGAAAAAAAAAATTAAATGCTCTAAGGCAGAGTCTCAAACTTTAGGTAAATAAGAATCACTTGGGCACTTATCAAAAATACAGATTCCTGGCCCTACTCCCAGAGATTCTGATTCAGTAGATATAAGATGGAGCCCAGGAATCTGCATTTTAATATTCCCCAGGTGCTCTACAGACCTGGGGCAACACCCCTAAGCAATTAAAGCCTAGCCCAGTGCCCTCTCCTAGGCTGGGTGCCTGGCCTATTCTGGAACTCATCACAGGTTGTCTCAGGGCTTTGATTCCAAACCCAGAGTCACAGGATGGGAGGCAAGTCCCACATATAGCACCTTCCCTGGGCCTGGTGGGAAACCCAAAACCAGGGACACTCAGACAGTGATGGTACTTCCAAGGGCCCATACATAAAACCATGAAGCCAGAATTGTGGCTGGTAAATGGATCACATTTCTGAGGACTTAAGACCTGGAAGGCCAGGTTCTGGAAAAGGACCAGGACCTCTAGGCAAGAGGAACAACAACAACAACAAATTACCAAGAGGCTGATTCCAGGAAATACTGAGGGTGTTTGATGTGCTTATTTTGGATTTGTACCCCCCTTCTTTCCCACTTTGAAGTAGCTTACCAAATGGAACCCGATGGAACAATTCAGTAAAGAGCAGTAACTGAAGACAGTACAAGTAGACTTCTCCTCATCTGTTTTCCACATCCAAACCCTGCTCACCAGACCTCTGTGTTCTATCCCATCAGCCTCTTTCTTGTCAGCTAACTGCCAATGCCCTAATTAAAGATCTCCTGCATTACCTTTCATCTGAACTATAAAAGCCTCCCAAGGCTCTCCCTGACTCTCGCCTCTCCTCTTCCCTCAATCTACCTCTCCTAGAAAGTCTCATTAATCTTCCCAGAGCATATATCTCATCAAAGTACAAAAAGATCACTGTATTTGAAGCCAGAAGATCTGGTCCTGGCTCTGGCTCCAGCACCATCCTTTACTACTTGTCTGACCCTGGGTTAGTAACTTCCCCTTTTGGGAGTCAGTCTTTTTTTTTTTTTTTTGGGACAGATTCTTGCTCTGTTGCTCATGCTGGAGTGCAGTGGTGCGATCATAGCTCACTGCATGCAGCCTCTAACTCCTGGGCTCAAGCGATCCTCCCACCTCAGCCTCCTGAGTGGCTAGGACTACAGGCACATACCACCATGCCTGGCTGGGATCCAGTCTTTACGTGTGAGACAGAGTGCTGGACCGGGTCATATCTGAAGTCCTTCAAACCCTAGGATTTTATGTTGCACTCCTGCTTAAAAATTATTAGTGACACCTTATTGCCTACAGAATTAAATGCCTTACTCTGGAACATCTAAGGAGGGGGCCCTCTGTGATGATCTGGCCCCAACTTTTTAAAAACATTACTCTCCTTAGCCAAACTGAAGTATTCCCAGTTCCCTAAACATGCTTGGAGTGTTTTGCTTCCTCAATGTTTTTGTCATTATTTTATCCTAGAAAATCTACTACACTTATTTCAATATATATGATACCTACCTTTCTTGAGGTTCAAATCACATAGATCTCTTTCAGGTTTTCCCTTTGTGCCCTTAGACTAAAATCAACATTTTCCTCCTCTGACCCCTCTAGTACTTCTCACAGCTGGAATTTCAGTTCCCCCTGGATCTGGTTCACACATCATTTGTCAGCTCCTTGAGAGGAGAGAGTGTGTGTCTCCAACCCAGCTAGCACAAGGCCCTGCACAGAGAAGGGCCTGACAATTGTTGGATAAACATCAGAGCAGATGATCCCTTTTTGGCTAGGTCCTGAATTTCAGTGGCAGCCAAGGCAGAAAGGGGCATGTGTTGGACAAATAGTTTCCAGTCTTACGAAAGAAGGAATATATATTCCTGTTGCAGCGAACAACTTTTTCTTGAAATCAACCCCAAGGATATGAGCCATAAAAAGGTGCTACCAAGCTTGGCAGTGCAATGTGCGCATTGCTCATGAAGGCCTGAGATGATTTTTGCTGCCAATAACAGCTTGGGCTGAGGTGCTCAACTTGGTGGCTACAGCATGGCTGGAAGCTCCAGGCAGCTACAGAGCACAGTCACAGCACATCCTCATAGCCACAATGGCTCAGTCTGAATTCTGAGCCCTAGGGTTGTGGTAAGAGGCAGACTTCCCACCTATATGATATAATTGGAAGGGATTTCCTCCTCTGACCACTCCAAGCCCTGGATCCGCACTGTCTCAGCTTATTCTCTGTCCTCCTGGGTCCCAGTCAAGTGTGTATATGTTTTATCTCCCTGACTAGACCACTGGCTCCTGCCTGGAAGGATCTGTATCTTGTTCATCTTCCTATCTCCCACATGCCTAGCACAAAGCCCTGCTCATAGCAGATGTCAATAAATGTTCTCTGGATGAATGCTCAAATTTAGATCAAATTGACTCAAATCCCAGTTAAAATCCCTAGCCAGGAAGAAAAGATTTAATTCATTTTTTTCCTACAAAAAGGACAATCTTGCTATTTAATATAACTTAATACATTTTCTTCACAACTCCAAGACAGACACAGGTTCTGTTTTTAGAAGGCATATCTGAGATGTTGTAAACTAGTGCTTGGTTTTGATATTTTATTCTGATTAAATTTGAGACAGATCAAAAATATGAGTGATGACTTAGCTTGCTCTGAACTATTCTATTCATCATCCTAGAATCCTAGGGATAGCAGAGTGTGAAGGGCCTTAGGGACCAACCAGGTTGTTGTACAATTGAGAGAATTAAAATTCAAGAGCTGGGATTACTACCCAGCTTGGATGGTTGGGTAGATAGTTGATTAATTTATTTTCCTTATTCAACAATCACTGAACACATACCATGTGCCAAGTCCTGTTCTGGGGGCTAGGGAAACAGAGCTGGCAAGACAATCACAGCCATCTTTGAGTTCCCAGACTAACAGTTACTTCCTGATTCCTCAGCCCAGGACGTTTTATCTTCTTCAAAAGAGCTAAACTGTCTCTCCATAAGAGCTTCCTGGAGAAAAGGACCAATGTCCATTGGACAAGAAGGCCTTGCATTTACTGGAGCACTACACTTCCCTATGGGTCAAGGGCATCCATTCAAGGGCTACTGGAGTGGGCTTACTTGAAAGCCTCGCGCTTTCTGCCTAGGTATCGCACCCTTCACGAGCATGTTTCTGAGGCTGCACCCAGGACTCAGTGGGAAACGGGGATCTGACTGGTTAGCATTCTATAACGCAGCTACTTGCTTTCCATCGACTAGACCCTGGCTTTAAGACCTCTATTGGTTCCTGGATGCCTGAAGGATTAAGTCCAATACCCTCAACATGCCAAACAAGGCCCTTCATGGTACAATCAACATCCTTACACATCAGCCCATATCTCCCCAACACACTGAAGTATTTTCTATTTCTTGAATACACTCCTTTCTTTAAGGATTCTAGGCCTTTTCAAATGCTTTTGCCTTTTTCTGGAATGCTCTCTTGTCTAACTCCCTTCTAAGGCCCAGTTTCTCTGTGAAGCCTTCTTTACTTTCCCTATGAAAAGTTAGTCCTCTCCTTCAAGTTCCCACCTTCGCTGTCCTCCTCTCTGCCATTATACCAACTCACTGAGATTCATCTGTCTACACGTTTACCTCCTGTAAGAAAAAGGGGGTCCAAAAGAGCAGAGCCCCGTCTGATTCACTACCAGCAGAACACTAGCCACAGATAAGGCACCTGATATAGGACTGCTATAGGACTGCTGAATGAATGAATTCTTTAAAAATTCCTCCCCTTTTTACTTCTCCAAGCTGTCTTTTGAAAGTGCAAGAGCTAGCCTCTATCTATATTCTCTCAAGTTTACAGAGGTACATCCTGGCAGTCAGGTCTGTCACCTGTCAAGCCCAACCATTGTCAGGAGATGCTCTTCCCCTCTTCCTCACCACACCCTACACCTCACCCCCAAGTTTAGGAATTGGAAGTAGGTATTAGTTTGGTCTATACTAATTGGGTAATGTAGCACTTACTATAATGTCTAACACAGGGTCTGGCTGAGAGTACATGCTAAATAAACAAATATTTATTGAAAGCCAAATGAATAAATTTCTGAGGATCCCCAAAAATAAGGCTACTATTTTTTCCCATGACCTACTGCATATTCCTCTCAAACATGAAATAATAGTTAATGCCATAGTTTGGATGTTTGTGCCTCCAAATTTTATCCCACTATTCGAGGTGGGGCCTAATGGGAGGTGTTTGGGTTATGGGGTGGATCGCTCATGAATAGCTTGATGCCCTCCCTGGGGGGATGAGTGAGTTGTCATTCTTTTACTTTCCGTGAAAGCTGGTTGCTAAAAAGAGACTGGCACCTCCCCTCTCTCTTTTGCTTCCTCTCCTGCCATGTGATCTCTGTACACACTAGCCCCCTTTGCCTTGCACCATAAGTGGAAGCAGCCTGAGGCCCTCTCCAGAAGCCAAACAGATGCTGGAGCCATGCTTCTTCTACAGCCTACAGAACTGTGAGCCAAATAAACCTCTGTTCTTTATGAATTACCCAGTCTCAAGTATTCCTTTATAGCAACACTAAGTGGACTAAGACAGTAAGCTTCAGAGCATGACACCAAAAGTCAGAAGACCTGGGTTCCAGGTCACTTTCATATGTGGTCTTTCAGGAAACACAACATAACAACGTGAAAGAGTCCAGACAAAATGCCAAAATAAGGGAAACAACCTGAATTTTCCTTAGAGAAAGTCAGGAAAGAGGAGAGCCCTGTGGCTAGAGAGGCCAAGATAGGCTTTAGCGGTCCAGAACATAGCCCTAGGGCAAATGTCAGGGGTGTGATGCAACATGCCAGGGCAGGATGATGTTTCCTGACCTGGCATAAGACTAAACAGGCGGTATCTGACAGAGAGCTCAGATCAGAGACTTGAAGTGGCCTCCAGGGGTGGGGCTGAGTGTGGTGGAAAGAGCTATGGAGAGGACTTAGGCATGACCTCAGTCTCTAAATGCATTCAGTGCGATGCAGCAGAAAGAGCACTACATTAGAAGTCAGAGGGGACTGGAGAAAGGAGAGGAGCACTGACTGGGCACCTCTCTATTCCTGTTCTGTGCTGGGCAGTTTAGACACATCACCTCACTCGGACCTTATCACCTCGCTCCCAGGGAGATAGTAATAGTCACATTTTATAGAGAAAATGGGGCTCAGACAGGGAAAGTTACTTTAGCACTCTGAATTTCAGGATGCTTACCTATAAAACAGATAATAATCAAACCCCTCTCACAGGTCAAGTGTAAGAATGCAATGAGATACATACAGGGTAGAGCACCTACCACCATGCCAGGTGCTTTGTAAATTTTACTGTAATTATTACTAGTAACCACTTATAATATTAATAATAACTAGCTTACACAAGGTCACACAGCTCATGAATGCCATAAGTGGGATGTACGTGCTGGATGGTGTTTTCACTGTGTCAGGCTCCCCCAGAGAAGACCAGGATTTGACAAGCAGCTCTGCCAATAATCAGCTGCCTGACCTCAGACAAACTATTGCATTTTGCAGAGCCATGTTCTCTTAATCTGAATAAAGAGGCCAAGAACTCTGCCCTACAGAGCCCACAGGGATGCTGGGCAGATAAAATAACTAGTAAACATGAATCTGCATTGTGCGTACAAATGGGAACTGTGATGACTATTATGGATACGTTGAACATGGACAAGTGTCTTCAGGTTGGCATGACTCTAGTGTGCTAGATAGTCACATATGAAGCCAGAGCCTTGCCTAGGGTGTCAAGGATTTTGCAGGCAGCAAGTGGCCTCTAATTTACAGTGACTGTGCCAGCCCCAACAAAAGGCTAGTCTGCATCTTGTTATTGCTCCCCTGGAATATAAAAACAGTGGGAACCTCCTAAGACACTACAGAAACATGGTTCAGGATTTTATCCAACACATTAGAAAAAAAAAATTCCTCATAAAATGAGCTTTAGGAAAGAGCTGGTATGGGACAGGGACATAGACAGAATTCTTCCAGGGGTCAGATTGCAAGCAACGTGCCACTCTTGGCACCCAAAAGGATTTCTCTGTAATGAAGACTGAGTTCTTTGGGAGAAACTTAAGCTGGGTGGGCTGTTTGCTGAGTGGGTGTCAGTCTTCAGGCAGAAACAGGACAGTGTGTCCTGGCCCACCCCAGGCTACCAGTGAGCTGACACATGCCCTGTATTTGTGCTCTGGGGAGCAATGAATGTTCTCCCTGCTCAGAGCATGCAGACCCAAGCCATGTGCACACAAGCCATGCGCACACACCACAGAGCCACCAGCTGATCAGAGGCAGCTGATCAGAAGCACCACAGGCTTCTTGTCTCCTTATATCCTGAGGTGTTGGCTGCTAGGCTTAAGTCATCTGACCTTCATACATGCAAAATTCTGCAAGGTATTACGAACCTGGTTTTACAACCAGGAAAAGAAGATTCACAGAGCAACTTGCCTATGTCACGTAGCTAGACGAGATGGAGCTGGGATTTAGCCTAGGTCCTTCTGACTTCAAGGACACATCAGTCCTTGGCAGATTTGCCTAAGGCAGACTTACTTTCCAAGATACAAAGCAAAGCCAAGAAATCAGAGAACCTCAGAGTTGTGATTCTCAGTCCACCACCCTACACTGGGAAGTAGTCCCTCTGTCTCACCCGACACATGGTTGTCTAGCCTCTGCAGGAACACCTGCCCTAACAGGGGCTCACCATCTGCTCTAGTTGTAAGAAGTTCTTTGTCCCACTGACATAGAGAATGCCAGCATCCTCTGAATGCCTAAATTGACATAAATATTTTCCCCCCTCACTGCATTGCATTTTAGATATACTAGAGGATTTTTTTAAAGGATACTATGCTCCCTTTTGTGATGGTAATCACCGTTCCGAATTCATGTGGCTCGTGAGTTTAGATTTTCACAAGGCAAATGTTCTCACAGCATGTATCTATTCCACATGGGTATTCACAGATCCCGTCACATGGTGCCAGGGCTGGATGAGTCACACCTCTGCCCATCCCCCCTTCCTGCCCGCCAGTCCAGCTCTCCTAGGCGGCGGTTCTACAGGAAGACACAAAGCCTGCTCGGATGCTTCTCTTACCCTCATCTGCTCACCTGGACACAAAGAGATGCTTTCAGGCAACAAACCAGAACATATGGCGGGTCGGGGGTGGTGGGGGGAGCGGTCAGACTGCCCAGCTGAACCCGGTTCAAAGTGGAGAACTGACAGCGGACGCAGGTACTGTCTAGGGAGACTCTGCAAAAGAGAGGCCCCCAGAGAAAGACTGAGGAGTTGCAGCTGCAGAGGAAGCCCCTGAAAAACCAATCCTCTGAACTCAAGGACATGTCCCCTGATGAAAGTCAGCAGCTCAGCATCCTAGAAATTTGGTATTCAGAGAAAGGGCAGTGTCCTGCCTGGTTTCTCTAAGATCATAAGAACAGCAATGCCAGATGGGTTCTGGGGGTGTCACTTCCCAAAGAACCAGGGGTCCTTTCTGACTTGACACAGTGCCTGCCACATAATAGGTACATACTAATAGCAAATATTTTAATTAATAAATGAATAAAGAAATTAATAAAAGCACACACATGAAATGCAAATATCTCACCCACAGATTTGGAAAAAAATCCCAAACAACATGCATCAATATCTGAATTGTTTCCCCTAAAGAAGCAGATTCTCTCCCCAAACTTCATATTCCTCCTTCGGCTGAATTCTCCCACAGCATCCCTTTTCAGGATATGCTGGTAAGGAAACAGAAGCACAAAGGGAGAGAAGCAAATAATGAGTACTCAGATCAACTACTAAACAAGCCTGACCCCCAGAGAGCCTGTATCTGGGTCAGACTGCCCAAAGGCATTCCAAGGCCATTGTGTCCTACCCTTGGTGGCTTTGGGCATGGAACATCTATACTTGGATATCTAAAAGGCACCTCCAGTGCAGTTGCTGAAATTCAGATCAAGATATTTCTACCCAAACCTGGTTACCTTCCTTTTTTTTTTCTTTTTTTTTTTTAGCTTTGTGAATGGCAGGGCCATGATGTACTCATGCATCCAGAAACCTGGGGGTTGTCCTTCATATTTTCGCTTTCCTCACAGCTATATCCAATCCATCATCAAGTCCTGCAAATGTCACCTAAATATCTCAAACCTCCTGTCCTCCTTTATCTCTGCTGTCACCACTCTAACCATATCCAGCATTATTTCTTACTAGGACTAATGCAAAACCTTCCTCTTAACTGGTTTCCTCACACCCACTCTTACACCCTCTGTCCATTCTCAGGGCCATTGTTGGAGAGATCTCTTGCAAATGCCAAATTGAGCACAGTGCTCTGCCCATGTGTAACACATACATGCCCACCTCTGTTCCAAATCCTTCAGTGGTTCCCGTGAGCTTAGAACGAAGAGAAAAAAATCCTTGACAAGGCCTACAAGGCCCTGATCTGTCTCCAGCCTCTTCTCTTTACTTAAATCATGCTGATGTCTCAGTTCTTTGAAAGCACTAAGCTGCCTCTCACCATAGGGGCTATATTGGTCATGTCTGGAAAGCTTTTCTCCCACCCTACCCCTCCCTTCACCTAATTATAATAACTCCTAATGATCCTTCAGCTCTTAGCTCAGATGTTGCTTCCTCAGCAAAGCTATCTTTGATCATCTGAAGTAGGTCAGGACCCCTGTTATATGCTCTCATGGCACCTTGTCCCTTTCTTTCATAGCATTTACCCTAGTTTGTAATTTTACATGATTGGTACAATTATTTTAATAGGGTCTGAGTCCTCCCATAAGATTGTCAGCTCTTTGAGGGCAGGGATCATGTCTGTTTTATCACCATAGTATCTCCAGCTTTTGGCACAAGGCCTGACACATACTAGGTAGTCAATAAAAACCTGCTGATGAATAATAAAATGCAGCTCTTCTCTGAGTTTATTCCAACTAACCATATCAGATCCCTTTCTAATACCATTTCTGAGGTTCTCTGGAGTATGCCTTAGGCTGATAGAAACTGTTGATTTTCTGCCACATCTCCCCATCCCTCTAGTATCCACATAGTGGCCTATCTCCCATAGATGAAGAGGTCATGGCACTGCCATCATGGCCATCATCAGCACCAGTTATATTTACTGAGGATTTACTCACCATGCATTAGGCACCATACTAAGTACCACTCAGTATGTGGTATTCAATTAATTTCCACAGTACTATGAGGTAAACACTATTAGCCCTATTTGCTGATGAAGAAACATAGACTCAGAGAGGATTTGCCAAAATATGGTGGGGCCAGGATTTGAAACTCAGTCAAACTCTAAATTCTACAGTCTTAATCATAACCTACTGCCCTATAAAATGGGCTAATAATAACTACTCATAGTGATGTCAAATGATTCAAGCAGAGTAGGCACTCAGTAAAGGGTGGCTGTTATTATCATCGTGGTGCTGGAGGCATTGGGGGGAGGGATAACCATTTACCATTTTGCCCAGAAGAGAACTAATCTAGTTGCCCTCTGGGGCTGAAACAGCTGGACTTGGTTTGAAAAAGTGACTTTTATGACAAGAAGCATGCTGCGGCAGTTCCAACACAGAGTGTGAGGAGAGGGGGGTTACTATGCTAACAAAACCAAGCAAAGATCTCTAGCCCGGGGAACTAACCTTTTGGAATGAACTTGGATTTCTCACAGCCCAGACATCAGACCTGCGTGGAGAACCCAAACCTACTACAGTTCCTTGAATTTCTTTTGCTGTTTCTCTTTCTACGTCCCTGTAGCACACAGAAACAGAGAGAGCACACCACATTTGGAGTCAGGTGATTTTAAGTGTGAATTCTGATGTGCCCAGGGTAGAACAAGTGGGGATCCATCAAGGTGTCTGAGCCTCAGTGTCCCAGGAAGCCAGGAGATGACAACGGATCATATTGTCATCCTCTGTGGCCTGGGGGATGATCCATTCTTCTGAATGTCCTTCCCTCCTTTTCCTGTCCCTCACCATTGGGCATGTAAAGGAAGAAAAGAAACTAAAATATTTGAGTTCCTACTATATGTCAAGCACTTTTACATCCAAATTCCCACGTAGTAAGTCAATCCTAACAACAATCTTAAGCAACCTTAAGCAATGCTATTAACTTTATTTTACAATCAAAGAAACTACAGTTTAAAGAGATTAAATGACAGGATAAATCACTACACAGTAGGAGGGGGAGCTGAGATTCAAACCCAGTATTGTTAGGTTCCAAAATCTGTCCTCTTTCTGTTTACCGTATCAGAAGAAATTTATAATGACTGAGCCTGCGGGAAAAATTATGGAAATTACTTGGATATGTATAAGTGATAGTAAAGCCAAGAAGGCTCATTCATTCCCTGCTTCTCTCCATTGCCTCCTCTGCTGACTGAGCACTTCCAGTGTACCAGACATTGTGCTGGATGCCAGGCATACAGAGATGGTAAAATACAGCCCCTCTTCCTGAGAGGTTCACAATCTAGTGAGGGAGCAATCTAGGACAAGAGAAAATCAGAAACTGAGCAAGAGAGAGAAGGCAGAGGATCCTAGAACATCAGAACCAGAAGGGTTCTTGGAAGACAACTACTTAAAACCTGGCTGCATCACCTGGAATCACCTGGAGAATTATCACAACTAAAAATGTCCACGCACCCAGTTCCCAATTCTACAGATCTAGAAGTGGGCCCAAGAATCCTTACATTTAACTATCCCAAGTGACTCAAAAGAACTGATTCATGGGACAGGTGACTAAAACCACTGATCTAGCCCACTCACTTTGTAGGTATGGGAGTAGAGGGACAGAAAGGAGAAGTGAATAACCTAAGGACACACAAGGAGTCAATGCTTCAGACTCAGGCATCCAGCTCACAGGCAAATGACTTGAAGTCATTTTTAAAAAACAGCATGGGCCATGTGCAGTACAGTACTTCACACCTGTAATCCCAGTACTTTGGGAGGCTGAGGCAGGAGGGTCATTTGAGCCCAGGAGTTCAAGACTAGCCTGAGCAACATGGCAAGATCCCATCTCTACAAAAAATTTTAAAAATTAGCTGGCATGGTAGCACGTGCTTGTAGTCCTGGCCACTCAGGAGGCTGAGGCAGGAGGATAGCTTGAGCCCAGGAATTTGAGGTTATAGTGAGCTATGATGATGCGATTGCACTCTAGCCCGGGCAACAGAGCGCAATCCTGTCTAAAATAAAACAGTAAAATAAAATAAAAAAATAAACTAAAATAAATAATAGAATGATTTTATTTTTACATATTATAAATAAATTTACAAGTGCACATGACATATTTTATGTACATGGATTAGGTATCTCTTTAAGGACAATGTTATATCTCTACTGGAAAAGTATTTTTAATTAAAATATTAATATTAAAAATAATAAAATATTTTTATTTCAAAGTAAAGCATGGAAAATAACAAATCAACTTAGGAGACTAAAATTATACATGGATACTCAGGATGGATACAGGTTTTCATAATCAAGACCAGTATTCTCACCCTCTCCTACCTCTGACTACCTCCTTCCTAGGTGATCACTATAAGGCAGAAAACCATAAATTAATCAAGGATACTACCTCAAGATGCTGGATCCCAGACTGTGATAGAGAGAAAGGAAGAACAACAGACAAATAGGCACTTCAATATTTGCTAAAGCCTTGCTATACCCACAGCCCCTTTCTCCATCCGGAGTGGAGATGTCTTGGTCACTGAAAAAGTGACGGGCCTCCTGCTGCCAGCTTCTCTGCAGTGAACTCAATCCCCTTGCCTCACAAGAACATCAGAAAGGTCCTCTGTCCTTCTAGCTTTCGATTCCTTTCATGGGGTACATGTAGGAGACAGGCATGGGCCAGAGGTACAGAGTGGCTCTGAGCCAATGAGGGGAGGCAGGCCCTTCTGCAGGTCCTCTGTGAGCTCACTGAACAGCTTCTCATCAGTCACCTTCACCAGGTCCCCTTCTTTGGCAGTTTTTTGTTGGTTTGAGAACTCTGTTGGCAAACTCTACATGCTCTGCTTTAACTTCTTCATGTCCATCTTTTTGGCAGTCTTGGCATAAGAAATTTCAATCTTATTTACCTTCTGCTGCCCAGCTATCAAAGCCTACTCTCCTTCCTCTTCTACTCTCAAGCCACAGACCCCAGGGGTGACAAGGGAGGCCAGAGCAGCGGTTACAGACGTAGACAGGGGAGACTCAGGAGAGCTCACTGTTAGAAAAGCCAAATGCAGAAAGGGTTCCAAGGAGGGGCTCCTCAGCAGTGCTGAGTCACAAAGCAGCCTCAGTAGGACTGGAGGTGAGACTCGGGCTCAGCTGACTTGGTTCCCCATCCTGGCTCTGTCACTGATATACTGGGCAAGTCACACCCTTCTTTTAACCTCATTTTTCCCATTTTTCAGTGAAGAAATTGATTTAGCTTGTGCTCATGGTTCCCATCCAGATCTTGAGATTTTCATTTTTTTTCTCTTTGGCACTGGATACAAAGGACTAAGATTGACACTAAGACTCAATAATAAATGTTTATAATCCAGAACCATAGACTCTGAAATCTTAGAGCTAGAAGCAATTGACCAATCTGATTCTCACTTTCCTACTCATTTAATGATTAGGAAACTAAGGTCCAGAGAGGGACTGTAAGTTCTATGAGGGCAGGAACTATCTGTCTTGCTTTCCATTGTATGCCTGGCACATTTTCAAAAATGTTTGTTGAATGAATGAATGAACAAATAATCTCCCTCCAAGGTCATACAGCCTGGGGCAGGGGAAATGTTCTCACTCCTTGCCTGGAGGTAGGGAGCAGGTAAGACAGAAGCCACAGACTGCTTCTGGCCCCTGAAGGGATGGTGCTCTCCAGCTGGAGAGCCAGAACAGAGCCAGGAACAAATTCTCAAGGCTGGTGGTGCCAGCAGCGCTTGGCCACAAAATGGGCTTCTACTAGTGTCCTCTGTGCTGTGCATAATGAATCACGATATGTCAATTACTGCATTCTGTTAACAAGCTTATGTCCACCTGTGCATTGCCAATGAGTGCCCTGCAATTTGCCACAGATCTGCAGTTAATATATGGCAGAACAAGTGGAACAGAGGATTTTGAAATACTCCAGGCTCAGGGAAATCAGGTGGTTGATTTGTTTTTGGCAACTACTGGCCTTGACAACTGGGCAGCAGTATGTAGGGATGTACTACTCTCTCCTCTCTGGGGAAAGAGTCTGTGTCCTTGGTATCCTTTCCTGTCCTGACTCAGATAAGTCCAGATGGAGAAAGCCATCTTTGTACTCTTTTCTTTGAAGTATTGAACAAAATGGAGCAGAGGCAGAGTGGTAATTAAAAATCACCTCCAGCATGGTTTGATGGACTGGTCATTTGGTCATAAGCACTGAAATCTCACACCGGACTCAAATTCTGGTTCCACCACACATGACCTGTGTGATCTTGAGTGAATCTCTTAATTTGTCTGCAACTTCATTTCCACATCAGCAAAACTGGGATAATAATACCCTACCTCGCAGAGATACTGCAAGATTAAAAGAGATAATGCATATCAAACCCAGAATAGTGGCTAGCATGTAGCAGGTGTACAGTACATGAGCCTCCTACCATGTTAGAGATGTTTTCTGAAGAGATTCTAATCTCTTGAGGAAGATTAGGGCCAAGACCCTCAGCAAGCCCAGACAATAGCCTCTGTATCATAGATGTATGTGTTTCCCCTGGCCTGATGGTTCCACAGTAATGATTACAACTGCAGTCATGTGAGGATGTCAGATCTGCCTTCCTCACCTCCACACTGGCTGCGGGAGAAGAATTGAGCAAGCCTCCCGGTGAGAGGGGAGGCTGTTCATTTCTCAGGCAGCACCGCTGCAGCCCCTGACCTACTTTCTTACTAAAAATAGCCCTTCTTAGGTCACTGCTGCAAATTGAATTCCACTGCTTCACTGCACCCTGTAAGCAGGTGGGTGGGCGCCAGAGCATATTTGGTGAGCTGGAGCCTTTGCTTTCGTGGTGCATTGCTTCCGAGGATGCTAATCCCACACGCCTGAGCAGAGGGCACAGCATATCTGCACACCACAGGGCTGTACGTGGCCCTGCTGGGATGCCTTTGTTTGGGAGGACAGTGAGGGAGACTGAAGTTCCAGTTTTGAAGTCTGACAGACTGAATTGAAATACGGGCTCCAATGCTTTTTTGTTATTTGATCTTGGGAAAGTCAAAACTTTTCTTTGCCTCAGTTTTCTTATCTGTAAAATGGAGATGATAAAACTCACCTTAAAGTATTATTGTACAGACAAAAAAAATGCTGTATATAAAGCAGTCCTTGGCATAGAAGAGGTGCTCAATAATAAAGCTAGTACGGTTATTCTCCATTGTCTGACCTGTTGCTCTACAATGGCCTCATGCTGAAGCCTCTCATAGCAGAAGTAGCAAGGGACAGGAGACCAATTCAACAACTAGAAAGATTTTAAGCTGAAAGGGCCTCAGAGGTACTTAGGTCAAAGGTTCTCAGACATGGCTGACCACCCCAATGACCATGGTAGCTTGTTAATAATACTGATTCCAGGTCCTTACCCCGGAGATGGAATTCAAGAAGTCTGTCTTAGGGCCAGGAAATCTGCATTTTAATAAGTTCTCCAGGTGATTCTGATGCACTGCCAGGTTTGAGAACCTCTAAGCTAGGCCAGTCACCTCATTAAAATAAATCAGTGACTGAATCACTGTTATTTTTCTTCCATTATAAGCATAATGCATAGTCATTATAAAATATGCAGAAAACATGGAAAAGCAAAAAATAAAAGTAAAAAGTGAAAATTCAATCAACATATATTGAGTGCCTATTAAATGCCAGGACCTTTACTAAGTAGTAGGGATTTATCGATAACACAGTTCTGACACTTAGGGAGTGCCCAGTCTACATGCAGAGACAGAAATAGATAAGATGACTATAATACAGTATATATGTGTTAGAGCCAAGTTACAAAATGTACAGGAACAGGGATGAAGGAGCAACTGATTCCATCTAGGAAGTCAGGAAATCTACAGAGCTGGACCGGAAGAAGAGCAGGTGTTCACATGCTGGACAAGGGAGGGAAGGACATTTCCAGAGGAATGAACAGGAAATACAAAAGCATACAGGGGTGAAAGGTGTTTGTTAGGAAATGTCCTAAGGTCACCATAGTGAGGTCACCATACACAGTAAATAGTGTGGCACAAAGACAGCTGTTGTGAACATCTAGGGCCACATCATTATGGTCTGAATAACATCAACAATGCTGCCTACATTGGGAAGTATTATTCTTCCCAGTACTTTTTTCATATATGGCTTTTTGTTTTCATTTTTACATGACCAATGCTGTTACTCTTAATAGTAAACAGTGCAAATTAGTGAAGCAGATGGGCCATAATTTATCTAGTCCCAACTGTTGGACATTCAGGTAGCTCCTAATTTTACTAAATTATGAAAACTCCATGATGAACATCTTCAACCATAAAGCTTTTTCCACATTTAAGATCTTTCCTTAGGAGAAAATTCCAGGATATGAATTAATAAACAAATGGACATCTTCAAGGCTCTTGATAATTGCTCCAAAGGGTTTTCCAAAACTGGCCCAACTGTTTCTATAGATGAGAGGTCAGGTCCAGAGGGGTTACCTGTGTTGTCTGAATCACACTGTTGAACAGGGGTGGTACCAAGAGCAACATCTGGGTCTCCTAACTCCCAGTCCAGTGCTCTATCTTCTGACCACATTGCCTTTTTCAGTTCAAGGATAGATGGAATAAGATCCATTCAGCCAATGCCTCTGATCACTTCTAAGAATTTCAGGTTAGCAATGTACGTGGGTAGGAAATGAGAGTAACGTGTGTGTTTACATGCACACATGAAGCTCTATATATGAGTCTGTTTTCCCAGCCATATCATGTATGCTCCTCTACCAATGACAATTTCTGTTCTAGCCAAGCTGAGCAAATCTTACAATGTCTTACCTCCACACCTTTGATCCTACATGAAATGTCTCTTCTTCTCCTATTCAAATTCTATGCCTATTTTTAAAAGACTGACCTACATGATCCAAAACATTTTCAGACTATGGGCATTTACTATCAATAACATCCACTGGATGTATTAGATACATCCATTGCTTTGCAGCACCTCTTGTATTGATGTAAAATTATTTAAGTTTTACCTACAGAATAAAAGCTGTC
Organism: Daubentonia madagascariensis; assembly: GCA_023783475.1. Lineage (NCBI taxonomy): Eukaryota > Metazoa > Chordata > Mammalia > Primates > Daubentoniidae > Daubentonia > Daubentonia madagascariensis. The sequence continues at coordinate 22,411,452 of JAKFHU010001990.1, read as the reverse complement.
TCAGGCTTCTGTTATTAGAAGGGGATAAAACAACCCCAACCCCCCACCCCCAAAGCTAATGAGAACATTTCTAGAGTTTGATGGGCTCAAGACAGGTCAGTCAAAACTCCTGAATCTTCTATATCTACCGCAGCAGGTAGATCTACTCTTGGTAGATTGGAAAGAGTGTTGGTGTAGGAGACAATAATAATAGCTTCCGTGTGCTGAGGACCTACTCTGACCAGGCTCGTTGCTTTATATACATTACTTAGAATCCTTAAAACAACCCCAGCAAGGGAAATATTATTAGCCTCATTTTACAGATGAGGAATCTCGGGACCTGAGAGACTGTGTAACTTGCTCAAGGTCAATATCATTAGTAAGTGGCAAAATCAGGATTTAAACCTAGGTATGTCTGACTTAAAAATCTATGTTTTTTCTGCTTTAGTACACTCTCTCTTGGCAAGTGTCATTTCAGTTCTAGCTCTGCTACTTTTAAGATATATGATCCTCTCTTAGTTCATTTTCTGTTCTTAGAATACCACAGACTGAGTAAATTATAAAGAAAAGATGTTTATTCAGCTCACAATTCTGGAGGCTGGGAAGTCCAAGAGCATGGTGCCAGCATCTAGCGAGGGTCATCCTATGGTGGATAGGCAGAAGGGCAAGAGAGCGCGTGCAAGAGACAGCTCACTTTTATAACAAAACCACTTCTGTGATAACTAATTCACTCCTGCGATAATAACATTAATCCATTCATGAGGGTGGAACCCCCATGACCCAATCACCTTCCAAAGGCCCCACCTCCCAACACTGTTACACTGGGGACCAAGTTTCTAACACATGAACTTTTGGGGGACAATCCAAACCATGGCCGATACTCAATAGGACATTCACGTTCTCTGAATCCTAGCCTCCTCACTTGTAAGATGGGAATAATCATCTGCCCATCCTGCCCCTTGCTCCCAACACACACACATGCACACACATAGGGCTACTGCCAGGACTATATGCTATAATGGGTATAAAAGACCCAGACAGATACACTGGTTGTTATCAGAGTCCTGAATGTCACAACTGATCATTCTGATGATGACTGGATACCCTGCCAAGATCCTCTGTCACTTAAGAAGGATTTAACTATGCTCACTAGACAGCCCCTTCTAGCATCAGAAAGTGAATGGGTGAAATGCATTTCATAAGGGGACTTTCAGTAAGACCTGAAACCAAGAGGTTAATACTCTGAGAAAATTCGTTAACCAAAATAAGGCATTCTTGGAGCACTCTGGGGAATCATGGTTCTACAGGATATTTTCTTGCTCTATTACTTATATGTATGCATTTGCATATACACTTGCACACATGCACAGATCTTTCACCAGCAGCATGCTTCAAGAAAAGCAGGATTCAGCAAAAGGAAGGCTAGGCTTGGATTCCAGGGAGGCTGTTATAAATGGGTTTGGGACATTTATTCCTGTTTTCCAGAGGCTTCTAGTGAAAGGTCCAGAGACATGGCTGAGGTGTAAGGAGACCTGGCTTGTAGTTCAGATTCTGCTGCTTACTAATTGTGTAACATTGGACAAGATTCTTAACCTCTCAGCCTCAGTTTCCTTTTATATAAAATAGGGATAATATCTATCTTAGACAAATTAGTTAAGCTCCCCGGGCCAGTATTTCCTCTGCTGTAAAACTGATGTCACAATTACTGTGTATATGTACTTACTGTGTGCCAGCCCTGTGCTGAGGGCTTTACATGCATTCCTTCACTCATCCTTACAGTCCTGTGAGATGGGTCCTATTATCTCCAGTTGATAGATGAGGAAACTTATGCTCAGAGAAGTTCAGTAATTTGTCCCAAGTCACGCAGCTGTTAAGTTACTGAGTTAGGATTCAAACCCTGGTCTCTCTGATTTGAAACCCTGTACCCTTAACCACTAAACCGTACTCCTACCTACCAGAGAGCTTCTGTAAGGAAGAAATGAAATAACATTTATTATCATGTACCTCCTGGGTGTCTAGTAGTCTGTATCTTTCTTCTCTAAGACACATGAAGGCAAGGAGGCTCTACAGAGGCCATGTACATGAGGTCACTCTATGGCTGTGGGGCTCTGTGTGAATATGTCTGCATCTTGAGAAGGGAGGGGAGAGACAGGACCTGATGGAAATATATTTACTGCTGTGCTTCCCCAAATTCATGAAGTGAGCCATACTGCAAACATGGGTGAGGGTTATTGATGACATTCCTTCAAAGATTTAAAAGTTGGAGAGTTGAAGACTGTTGCAGTGAGAGAACCTTGCTGAAGACTAGAGTAAAACATGTGAATTCACACATTATCACAGATTTCCTTGAGGGTGATGGTATCCAAGGTGACTGTGCTGGACACTAATGAAGAAAAACATGGGAAGACAGGAGTATTCACCTTCAGAGAAGATGGACAATGCCCCCCAAGCCCCACTGCTTACATAGAAAGGATGAAGGGACATGAGGCAGAAACCACGTTTTTCAACCTTAGGCTGGATTGAACTAAAAATAGAGCTGTGATTCAAATGTCTATTACTGAATTCTCTGCCTTTGCACTCTGGGAACCAGGTTGTTTCACTCTCCATCAATCTACCTCCCCAAGGTACGCATTCCCACAGCTTGGAGAGAGCAAAGTAAGAATTACTGAGTCTAATGAGAGCCTGGTACCATGATGGGTCCTTTGTACCCATGATCTCCTCTGAGCTGCACAACCACCTTGGGAGGCATTTTACAGATGAGGAAACTGAGGCGCAGTTAGGTGAGATGACTTGCCTAAGGTCATTCAGCTGGTAAGTGGCAATGGTGGGACTGAATGAACTCAGGCAAGTCTGACTCCAGAACTCATACTCTTTCAAATACATATGCTTGCAACATTTCAGAGTAAGAAGCTGAGCTTCATTTTAAGCTTCACAAATGATAAAAAGCAATACTGCTACCCAATTTACCTTCTGGCTCTGGGAAGGACCCAGCAAAGCAGCCATTTGAATGATTCATTTCCTGTGACTGACAAGGAGACTTCTCTTAGTTACAGCCTCAGCAGCTGCTAAATCTGCTACACACCATCCTAGCCCCTGCAGTTAGCTCAGGGAGGTGGAATTATTTATGTAAGAATTTCAGTGGCCTCCTGCCTTACATATGATTATTATAGATTTTTAAGTGATAAAAAATGTCACAAATCATAATAAAGGACAAAAGGAGTCAGGGTCAGGGAAGACAACAGGAGAGAGGATATTCAGAGAAGTAGGTACAGATACAAAGTTTACAAAAACACTTTCCTAGCAATTTGTTCATCTGATCATCGTAACATCCTGGGAGGTACCTACCTACCAGTTAGCATCTCCTGTTTATAAATGAAGAATGTGAGGGTCAGAAAGGTTAAGGTCTGAGGTCCAAGGTCAGACACAGGCTAGGATAGGAAGTGAAGTCACCTAATTCCCACCGAGTGTTTCCCCAAACCCACTCACTCCATAAAGTGAGGCCAGAAATCTAGGAGAATTATCAAAGAAAGAACTCTGTCATCTTGCTCCCCTGTATTTCAGGACCAGGAAGTAGAAAGTGGCTGTGACAGTATCAGAGAGAGGCACCATAGAGTCTGGAACTGTGGACTTGGGAATCAGAACATTTTTCAAATCCCACCTTAGATACAGACTAATTGTGAGACCCTGGGCAAGTCAATTAATCTCTCTGCCTTGATTTTACCACTTGTAAAATATGGCTCATAATAGTACCTACCTTACACAGTTGTTGTGATAGTTAAACAGAAAAAAAAAAAAAACCCAAAACACCATACATACACAGTACTGGGCACCAAGGTAAGCACCTGGTGTTAGCTGTCACTGTTTTTATCATCATCATTATGAAGGTGCCTGGCACACTGCTTGGCATATAGGAAGTGCTCAATGAATGTCATTCTCTTTCCTTCCCCTTGCTGTCATACCTCCCAGGGTACCAAGCCTCCTCCATTACCTGTAGATCTGTTGAGAGGAGGTGTAGGGTTGCAAATCAGGAGAGCAGAGAGTACTTCTTCCCAGGCAGCCTGACCGGGCTGGCCTTGTTTACTGGCGCAGTGAGTTGCTACATGAAGTCATTAATCATACTTTGCCCTATGTGCTTTCAGGTCACTCCCCAGAAATTAACAACTCCATCCTGGTTTCTCCTCAGGGAGACAGAACCTTCACATGTATGGGGCTCCTACTGAAGACCTAACCCTTGCAATAGGTTCTTGGCATTTAGGGAGAAAATCTACCAGGGCAGGTTGATCCCTGCAAAAGGCCACAAGAAAAGTAGTCTTTGCCCTGGGCCAAATTACTACAGCAGCAAGAATAATCACGGAATAGTCATATCAATGTAACATTATCAAAGCCATCACAACACTATACCCTATAGCAGAGCCACTTAGCAGAAACACTATCCATATATACGTGAAGAAAAAACTGTAATTAAGTACATCTGCTTCACTAACCTTTCTCTACAGAAACAACTCCCTGACCTCTCTACAGAGCTGAAAGTCTTCATTCCAATCTCCTACCAGGCAGTTCTATTTGGATGTTCCATAGGCATCTCACACTCAGTCATGTTCAAAAATAAGTTTGTCACCTTGCCCCAAACCTACTCTTTCCTCTCTTCATGTAGTGCCCTTCTCAGTCAATGATGACACATCTACCCAGTCTACCAAGCAGAAAACTAGGTACCACACACCTTTGATCTTTTCCATTCTTCCCTTCCCTTCTCAACCCTGTTCATACTAGGCCACTTAATCCCAACAGGCTGAGCTCTGTGTTTCAAATCTCCTCCCTACTTCCTATCTCTGCTGCCACCACCTTGATTCAGGTTCTCATCACCTCTCCCTTGCAGTATGCTTCCCTGCTCTGCTTCCAGAACTTCTCCCCTTCAACTCAGCCTCCATCCTGCTGCTCCCAGAATGGTTTTCTTAAAATACAGGTTGGACTATGTGATGGTCAGTTTTATATGTCAATTTGTACCTAGTTATGAAATCAAACATTAATCTAGATGAAACAGACTATTTTGCTGTGAAGGTATTTTGTAGATGTAATTAACATCCATAATCAGTTGACTTCATGTAGAGGAGATTATCCTGGATAATCTGGGTGGGCCTCATCCAATCACTAGAAGGGCCTTACAAAGAGAAGTGGGTTTTCCCTGAGGAAGAAGCTCTGCCTATTGACTGTAGCAGCTCTGCCTGCCCCACAGTTTCCAGATTGTCCTTCCTGCACTTGCCCTGTGGATTTCAGACTTGCCTAGTCAGTTTCCACAGTTGTGAAAGCCAATTCCTCATATTAAACATCTTAATGTATATCTCCTACTGAGTCTGTTTCTCTGGCTGAAACTGAGCTGATATACTCTATCTTTGAAACAAAATTCTTATTTTGATAGAATCATATTTTGATTCTGACCTATTAGACTGCAAAAATTATAGCTGGATCATGCCAACTTTTGGCAAGGATGTGGAGATATAGAAATCTTCATTTACTTCTGGTGTTAACTGTCAGGCATTAAGCCTGGTTCTTTACATATATTACCTCATTTAACTATCATAATAACTCTTTGATTGAGTATTCTCATTCTCTTTATCTATACAGGGAAACTGAGACTCAGGGAGGTTGTAATTCACTCAGAGTAACATGGCTAGAAAACAGCAGAGCTGAGTTTCTTTCATGGACTTAATGTCCTCCCCCCAAAATCATATCAACTTCATTTGAGAATTATAATAAAACAATATTTATTAAAACTATGATGTTCTTACTTTTTATACAAAATTATTACCTTTCTCTTCCAACCATACTTATGCTTTTTACAACATCAGGAAGTCTGTATAAAGCAAGGTAGGGGCAGAGGGAGGCCAGACTATCATCTTTATTTTTATACATGTGCAGTTAGAGCCCTTGAAGGGCAAGTAAATTACTTAAAGTCACAAAAAAATGGAAGATTAACAAAAACATCTGAACAATCTAAAGGGCCAGATTAAAAAGACATCTTCCCTAGGGGATGGGCAGTCCTGGATTTGGAAGGTGTCACAGTTTCAAATACAGTAGTCCCCCCTTAACTTTGGGGAGGATATATTTCAAGGCCCCCACTGGATGCCTGAAACTGTGGATAGTACTGAACCCTATTATATACTATGTTTTTTCCTATACAGTAACATGCAGATAGAGTGTATACAGCATGGATATGCTAGACAAAGGGATGATTCATTTTCCCAAAGGGACGGAGCGGGATGCATGAGATTTCATCACACTACTCAGAATGGCATGCAATTTTAAACTTATGAATTGTCAATTCCGGAATTTTCCATTTCATATTTTCAGACCGCAGTTGACTGCAGGTAACTGAAACTGTAAAAAGTGAAACTGCAGATAAGGGAGGACTACTGTACTCCCTCCTGAGACACATGGTTTGAAACAAAGTGTTCTGGGCTGAGCAGTAAGAGACCTGCGTTCTCAGTCTGCTTGGGCCTCTCCTCTGGCTAGCTCACAACTGGAACATATCACTGCCCCTTCCAAGACTTGGTTATTTCACTTACAGATGAAGAGTGGGAATAGCTGGCCTATGAGGTCCTTTCCAGCTCCAACCCACTTTAATTCTATAAATCCAACATTCCCAAGTACACTATAGCCACTTGCACTTTGCAGGTTCTCTCTGGAATGGACAAAGGTTATTCTGCAGTGTGGGCACACAGATGTGGTGCAGTAACCCAAGACAAAACCCACCCCTACCCACAAACTTCCTCTCTAGGCCCATTTTACTGAATGTCTTCAGACCACCCTTCTGCCTGTCCCACTGAGAGTTTAAAGGCAATATAACTAACAAGCTCATCCTCTCCCCTCTGCCAGCATCTCTGCTGCCATGGCTGGCTCCCCTGTGCTCAGGCCTCCACAGTGCAAGTTGACCAGGAATCACCCAGTCAACACCAATACTTATAATTGCAACCACTAGGCCCTCTCTTATGTTTATTCCCAATTAAACATTACTTTGTTGAATTCAGTTCACATTTCTACCCTCGTTTAGATCCTGATTTTGTCATCCTTTCTGTATATAAACCCTCTCAGTTTTCTGATGTCAGAAAAACAGGAATGTTCTCCTGTGTCTTCATGGGGATAGGCAGAGGCTGGAGCCTTTTGGCAGCCACAGGAGACCCCTTTGCAGCTCTTTTCAATCTATTGCTGAATAATTTGGGAAAATATCATTCACTAGTCATGTATCCACCTTTGTGGATACCCAATCCCTTACGATGTAGAGTACCCAGGAAAATGTTCTCCTCCTTGAGCAAGTTACTCACCCTCTCTATGCCTTAGTTTCCCCATCTGTACAACAGGTATAATAATAGTACCTACCTTACTGTTGACACTAAGAATCAATTAATAATGCATGTAAAATGTGTAAAACCACACATGGACCAATAATATCAACTATTACTGTTATGGTTCAGTAAATATTTGAGAGTTGATCATCTACTGTGTTGGCTTCCTGGGCCCTTCTTTCCCCTTAACCTTCCCCAAAAGCCAAGTTATTGAAGTCGTTAACTTTGTTTTTTAAAACCACAATTGGGTTCATATAGCAACCCCTGGGGGAATCCTCAAAAAATGAGGCAACAAACAAACAAAAAAACAGATCTAAATTTCTGCATAATACTGGGCTGCATGTACCAAAACCTATGAGATGATGCAGCACAGGGAAATGAAGAATATATCTCCTGTGTGGGTGAGTAGCACAAACTACTCAAACAAGCCAAGTCGAGGCCTCCTGATGCCATAAACTGCTAGATCAGAGTGACAACGGTGGGACCCTTTGGAACTCACTTCAAAAATTGCTGATGCTCTATTCGAGAGGGGTGTGATGTGCTGGCTGGAGTCAGGATTTGTGGGCTATAATCCTGGCTTTATCCTCTAACTTGCTGTGTGACTTTGGGTACATCATGTCCTCACTTAGGCCTTAATTTCCTCTTCTGCAAGGACTGGCCTGTTTCTGAAGTCCCCTCCACTGTTTTAAGTCTGTGGTTCTGTGACTCTAGGCCTCTTCTTACATTAGATCTGTTAAGATTCTGCTCTTCTCCCTTAGAAAGGCAGTCCCCTCCCACAGTAGAAGCCAATAAACCTTCTTTGGCCACCTCTTCATTTGGCAAAATTAAATTTTTGCAAAGTATCTGTCCAAGAGCTCTCTCTCTCTCTCTTTCTGTCCACATACACACATATATATATATATATTTCCCCCCCACCTTGCTATGTAATGCCATTTGACAAAAACTTCTGAAAGTTAGCTCCTAACGAACCATAGCAAATTCCCTTCATATGCAGAATTCATCTCAGAGGTGCTGCCTGAATAAAATGAACAGACTCACAAAACTCACCAATACAAAGGCCACAGTGCCAAGGCTTCGGCTCTGGTTGGTTTCCCTTATGTCATACTGTGCAGTAATGGAACTTCCAACCTGCAGTCTCTGGGTCACTTTGGGACCACATCCTGTATCCTCTTCAGCTGTGAGCTGAAAAGAGCCACTAGGAACTTCCCACTAATCAAGGCAGATTGAGCCCAGGCCTTTATCTCTACTGCCTTCCCAAAACCTGTTAAACCAACTGGAAAGGAATAAAGAAGGTATGAAGTCCACCAATAAAGGAAGAACAGAAAGGGAAACAGCAGCAGACAAAATAGCTCAACACATATCAAATAAATAACAAATGGAGAAGGTAAGTGACTTTGTAGAGTGGAGGAGGCTGCAGCCCAGTGCCTGCTGAAGGGAACAGTGAGAAGGGAACACATTTTTCTTGCAGAGCACTGGAAAGCCTCAGGACTGAGAGGCACCAAGCACCTCTGAAACTCAGGTAAGAATAGGGCTGAAATTAGAGGGGTTGGCTGAAAGTATATTTACGGGTTAGTTAGATGCCCAGATTCTCCCCAACACACACAACCAGGCAACACCTCTTGCTATCCCTAAGGGAACATTAGACATTTATTCTTTGGAGAAACCGACCCAAGGAGTCCCTGGTCTCTGAAAAAGCAGACTCACCAGAGGGTGGGAGTGAGGATCAGGATCAAACAAATGGGTTAAGTGACAGTCTATCTAAGGTATGATGGGACCACCCCCCAATCCCAGCCACCTTCCCTCATCCTGCTCCAAAAGTCAACAGCTACATATATACCCTCCTCCCAAGCAGGAGATTAAATATGGATCTCTGGAGGTCTGCCAATGCAAAAGCTTCCCCCACACCTTAGTCCAAACATTTTACAAGGAAGTCCACCAGCCAATGAGCTCTCTTCCATGCATACAGAGTCTCACTTTTCCATACAAACAGACAGCAAAAGATCACCAGACCTTTACAGAGGGAAAACCTCTGTATCAGTCAGGGTCTCAGCAGAAAACAGATAAACCTCAAACTGGGTAGCAGGGGAGAGTTTAATACAGGAACAACTTACAGAGGTATGGACAATGTTTAGTATCCCAGGGCTACTAGATAAAACTAGAGCTCTACCACCTCTAAGCCTGAAGAACAGAAGGGAGCAGTTATCAGAACTGGAGAGGGTGAAGTTATAGAGAGGGATGCTTGACTGGAGTCCCTGATAGAAGGATGTAGCTATGGCAACCAAGCAGGGAGGGAGCTAGGCAATACATACCCTGACCTCACTCTCTTTAGGTCCTCAGATCTCCCGCTGTACCTCTCATTAGCTGAACCCAACCAGAAGCCAGAGGGCAAGTGTGCCTGTTGATGCAGGCCATAGAGGGATCAGCTTCCCTAGGCAAGCACAGCAGGGTGGAAAAGGGTGGAGAGTGCATCTGGAGGGCAAACAAAAAACATCCAGCACAGTCTCCAACATGAAAGGCAAAACCCAAAACAAAGAAACAGAAAAGAAAAAATTGGAAGAAACACAGACAAGGCAGAGAACAAAAGAAAACATTTTTTAAAACTCTATAATTCATATCTATAGAAGAATGATAGATGATATGGCAATACAAAAAAGAACAGGAAACAATTTTTTAAAGGATTAAAGAATAAGAAAGAGCCCTTGGGAATTAAAAATTATAGCCAAATAAAAATTCCATTAGAAAAGTTGGAAGATCAAGTCAAAAAAATTTCTCAGAAAGTAATAAGAAAAGTAAAAACATGCCTAAGAGGAAAGAAAAGATAAGGAAATTAGAAGATAAGTCCAGGAGATTCAACATACATCTAACAGAAGTCCCAGAAAGAACAAAGAAAAATAAGGAAAACATATTTTAAAAATTTTTTTCAAGAAAAATTTCCCAGAACTGATGGGCATAAGCCTCTGGAGTAAGAGGGCTCAATACATACCAGAATAATGAATAAAAGAAGACACATAGCAAGGCACATAATCATAAAATTTCACAACATGGAAGATAAAGAGAAGTTCCCACAATTTTCAAATTTAAAAAAACTGGTCACACACAAACTGATTTAGAAAAAGCTACAGACTTCTCAACAGTAATACTAGAAGCTAGAGGACAATGGAAAAATGTCTATAACAATCAGACTGAAAAGGATTTCCAACCTAGAATCCTACATACAGCTAAACTGTCAATCAAGTGTGAAAACACAGTAAATATATTTTTCGAAATTCAAGGGATCAAAAATTTATCTCCAACTACTCTTTCTCAGGAAGGTACTAGAATATGTGCTCCACCAAAATGAGACTAATCTAAGAAGAAGGAAGATGGAGAACTGGGATTTAACACAGGAGAATGTAAACAGATGTCACAGGGTAATGGCTGTTACACAGGGAAGGCCTGGAGTAATCAGTTCAGACTGGAACAGAAGGGCAGAGCTCCAGAGTGGGTTGGGGTAAAGTGGTGGTGGGGAGACTGCTGAAAGAGTTGATATGTTTGACCGTGTTGAAAAGATTAGAAACAGGTGTTTTACAGATGTTTTGGGAGCATTTGGGAACAATTAGTGATTAGTACACAGAAAATCAGTCAAAGGAAGGGTGGAAAAACAGGCAATTTTAACTCCAGGAAAAGAAAAAGTATAGCATAGGAACTGTATCACGATAACATTACTTGGTGTACATTATTTACACTGCTCATAATAATGGACTAATGATTTAACTCTAGATAGGAAGATGGAGAGAGAAGAAATGGAGGTGGTGGTGTAAGATAATTAAATTTTTATTCATATTAAGAAATCAATAGGTAAAATTTATTTTATTTAAAATTGGTATCTTAAATAAGCATTTGGTTTAGAAATACAGAGGTAGATATCCAAAAATAATTCAAAATGGCTGGCTCTGGGAATGGGACAGGGAATGGGAAAATGTGAGGCAGAAACTGCCATCATTAAACCTTTAAGCCTTTTAGTATTTGTTTTTTACTTTTTAACTATGTACATATACCTGCAGTCCCCAACCCCCAGCCCGCAGACCAGTACCGGTCCTAATCCATGGCCTGTTAGGAACCGGGCTGCACAGCAGGAAGTGAGCAGCGGCAAGCGAGCAAAGCTTCATCTGTATTTACAGCCACTCCCCATCACTCACATCACCGCCTGAGCTCTGCCTCCTGTCAGATCAGCAGTGGCATTAGATTCTCACAGGAGGGCAAATGCTACTGTAAACTACACATGCGAGGGATCTAGGTTGCTGCTCCTTATGAGAATCTAATGCCTGATGATCTGAGGTGGAGCTCAGGCAGTGATGCTAGCACTGGGGAGCCCCTGCAAATATAGATTATCATTAGCAGAGAGGTTTGACTGCACAGAGATCATAATAAATCAATTGCTTGCAGACTCGTATCAAAACCCTGTCAGTGAGTGGCAAGTGATGATGTAATAATAATAGAAAAAAAGTGCACAATAAATGTAATGCACTTGAATCATCCCGAAACCATCTCCCACCCCATGCCACTCCCCCGCCCCCACCCCGGTCCATGGAAAAACTGTCTTCCATGAAACCGGTCCCTGATGCCAAAAAGGCTGGGGACCGCTGACATATACTATTCTATAATAAACAAAAAGTAATCTAATTTAAAAAGTGCATGTAACCTGGTTCAAATCCTGGTCCCATCAAATATTAGTTGTAAGGTCTTAAGATGTTTAATTTTTCTGAGTCTCATTTGTTTCATCTGTAAAACAGGGTTACATGTTACGTATATGTAAGTGTATATAATGTACATATGTACATAATGTATGTAAGAATGTGTGTAAGAGCTTAGCCTGGCACTTGAAATACAGTAAGCTCCCTGGGGAGGAAGAGGAGATCGTCAGGACCACACTTGATAGTCAGATCACCTTGGCTCTATTTCAAGAGTGAAGACTAGACCTTCCCCACCCCAACACACAATAATCAGGCAATAAGCAAAGTGAGGACAGGAGCCATTTTACTACGTCCTCTCACCCCATCCTCAAGGTCTAGCTTTGTACTGTGTGCACAGGAAGAATATTTCCATTAATATATGTCTGTGGCATTGACTTAAGAATAGAGAAGAGAGATGACAAAGAGGGCCATATGGGAAGCAAGGTGAAACACCAGAAAGAGCACTGAAGTGAGTCACAAGAAACAGAAACAGACATTCTGAGCACCTACTCTGTGCCAAGAGCTTTTCCATAAACTACACAACTTGCTCCAATGACAAGCACTTACAGAAGCATTATTATCTCAGTCTTCAGAGATGAGAAACCCACAGTTCAGAGAGGATGGCAGTCTTGCCCATGGTCACACAGATATTAAACAGCACAGCTAGAAATGGAACCCATGACTTCCTAACTGCAAGGCCTCATGCCCCTTACACTACATTATCCGTGGGGCAAATCATGCAACCCTTCTGAGATTCTGTTTCCTCATTTGTACAACAGGGATTATACTTTCCCGGAGAACTTCAGAGTTATTGTGAGAATAGATGGAGGTAATGAGTTGAAGTCTCTTATACACTGTGAAGCAGTGAGCACACATAAGGGGCTACCGATGTATGCATGTGTGCCACACTAGGGCTACGCCATGGAGCTTCCTGACCAAGTCAGCCGCTTGGCATGGCTGCCATGGGAAGAGGGAGGGACTGGCCTTGGGCTGGGCCTAGAGTTGCAACTAGGATGAGGCACAATCTGGGCCAAGGAGTCTGTTGGGAATCCTGGAACCACAATCAGACTGTAAATCATGACATCCAGTGTGCTGAGGGCCATAAGGTCAGCACCATCTTTCTTGTCTTAGCTGAAAAGCACAAACTTACCAAATTAATATCTTATAAAGCCACAAGATTTAACCCACTGCCATTCCTTCCAGATTCCTCTGTTGAACAGCCACTAGCTTCTAAAAATAGATCAAATCAAGTCATTCCTCTGCTTTAAAACCTTTCCTGCACTGTCCTCACAAGGATGAAGTTCCAGCTCCTTAGCCTGACATTAAAGGCCTCTATGATCTGGCCACAGACATCCCTGCAGCTTTGTCTCCCTTGCTCTTCTCCCCTCCCCATGCCTGATTTCCCCCAATTTGCCATGCCTTCTCCATGCTTTTGTTCATGTTGATCTTACTTCCTGGAATGCCTTCCTCTTCTTCCTCCTCATCCTCCAAGACCCACCCCAAACACCACCTCATCTGAGAAGCATTCTCTTAATCCATGTTAGGGTAAAGGTATGAATTTATGGATGAACAAAACACAGTCTCCGAAAGTGTGAGAGCTGGAAGAGGCCTCAAAGATTATCTTACACAATTCTCTTATTAATTCCATAAAGGAGGCCCAGAGAAGGAAAGTGGCCTGCCCAAGGTGACAGCAGTTTGTCTAGCACTCGGGTCTTTTGGTCCAGTGCTCTTTCTACTACATGGTTCAGCCTCTTAATGAATGAATGAATTCATGAATGTCCAAATGGGCAAAAAGAATGTTGCTAAAGCACTGCCCAGAGAGAGCACTGCTTTAGGTACACCCAGGAGGAACAGAGGATTCCACAGAGGCAAGAGCAGCAGGAACAGCAGTCACAGGACAGGTGGTACAGAGGAGCACCAGCGTAGGCTGAGGCCTGCGGGTGCTGAGGGGCAACACCGTGAGGCTAGGTTTCACAGGGATATACAATGGTGCCACCCTGGCTCGGGAAGCTTGCTTCTGTCTAAGGAAGGACAGAGCAGGCTCGCGGGCCTGACTGCTTGGCCATTGTCAAAGCTGCCCAATGCCACACATCGTTGTGCCCTAGGTGCTATGCTCTGAGGACAGACAAAGGAATAAGGGCTGGCCTCTGTCCCCCAGACAAGTACTATCAGTAATGCCATCTCTGCTGTTGTTTTTTCCTGTCTTCCAAAGTAATATGCATATTAAAAACTCAGTTTTTGCTGCTCAACATGCAAATTAACTGCAGGAAGCAGCACATGAGGGGAAGTGCAGACCTTAGAGTCAAGAGATGTTAGTTTGAATTCTGGGCTCCAACTATTTGAGTCTCCATTTTTCCATCTGGAAAATGGGGACAATTTTTATCTGTCTACTTTCTACCTTGCATGGTGATAACTAAATGAGATGATATATGCAAAGTGCTCAGAATGGTGCCAGCACTTAGTACTCAACTACTATCCCTTCACTTTTACTCTGTAAAAAGGCATTATCCTTTAAAGAAAAAAGCTGTATCTTCTGCTACAATTGTCAACTTCTGAAGTGTCTTCCTAAATAACTCATACTGGCTCCACATTGTCTATAATCGAGTCAATGCCCTTCAGCATGCTGTTGGAGACCTGGCCCTATCTGGCCCTAAGCTGTTTTACTGGTTGACCGCCTGTCCCTCAACCATGATCCACACTTTAGAGCCTTCCTTCCATTTGCTCATGCTGATCCCTCAGCACAGAACACTGCTCTTTACCTTTGCTCCACTCAGGAGCCACTTCCTCCATGCAAATTTCCAAAATTAATCATTCTTTCTTCACTCTTTCCTCTAATTCTTATCATTGTCTGCTTTGTATTCATTCATTCATTCATTCATTCAGTATTTAAGTGTATACTATATGTGCCAGATTTAATTCATAGCTCTCTTTCCCACTAAATGTGAGCTCCAGGGGATAACCATTCACCGTATTCCTCCAAAGCATCCAGAATGCTACATAGCACACTATCAGCCACTAGTAAGCCAAAGGGCGGGGATGAGGAAAATATTGTATGTAATATTCATTCAGTATTTAACAAACATGTGATGTACCTACTGCACGCAAAGCAAGTGTAGACAGTTTGAGTCTATTAAGATGTTCAACAGTTTGTGGACATGAGGACAGACTTTGAGAAGTGTAGAAAACTTTGGAAATTGTCTAGTTCAACTCCCACATTTCCCAGATGGGGATTCTAAGGCCCAGAGAGGGAAAGTAACTGCCTAGGATCACACAGAGAGTTAGTGGCAAACAGAGCTGGGACCAGGACTCAGCCCTTGCACTGCAGAAGACTGCCTCTAACTTACTCTAACTCTCTATTTTTCACCTTTAGTTCACCTTAGTTAGATTTACTTTTGAAAGGCCTCAAGCCTCTTGAGTATTTGTAAAAATGTGCAGTGGATCACAATATAGTTTCTGCTTCTGTAAGCAACCCTAGAAGGACCACAGCATCGTGCTAAAAAGTGGTCAATCTCGTGCCTAAAAAGACCAGTGTGAGAGAGTGAGTAATTTAGCAAGTACGAGAGCCTCCTCAACATCCTGGCACCCTCATCTTGTGGTGTCATATAGAATGATTTCTGTGGGGTGATATAAACATTGCTTCTTTAGGAATAATAGTGAAAAAGTCCACTTTTATTGGGAGATAAAAAGATACATCCTGGGATGTAAGGCTATGCCTTGAAAACATATGACTTCGCAGATATGTGACTTGAACGATAACCAAGATTCTATAAAAACATCTCTGTATTTACTGTGAAAATCTCTCAAATGCAAAAGGTTTTATCATGCTTCTGTCCTGGTGGAGAGAAAAATATCGCGCCCCAAGCGGCCAGGTGTGGTAGTGACGATGAACATATCAATTCCAGAGTTGAGCAAGGCAGGACCTGGGAGGGAGCACTGGGAACCAAGAGAACTAAAAGAGGCTGCTCTGCCTTTGCTGTCCCTCTCTGCCTGGCAAACAGTCCAGGCAACCACTTGAGAAAGCTCCCTGAGAACCAGGCACTGGCTCCTGTCTAAGCAGCAGGAGCTAGACCTGAGTTCTAGACCCAGCTTGGCCACTAACTAGCTGTGCAATTTTGGGTAAGTTGCTGCCCCTCTTTAAGCCTTAGGGCTGCTCTGGCAGCAATGGGACCCAGGAAGGCAGCCAAAGGATTCAATAAATAGTTTTGAGATAATCAAACAGCCATCTGGAAAAATAATGAAGTTTAATCCACACCTGATATTGTACACCAGGATAAATTCTAAATGGATCAAAGATTTAGATGTAAAAGATAAAACCACAGAAGTGCATTTGTGTGCCACATAACAATGTCTCAGTCAATGACAGCCCACATATATAATGGTGGTCTTATACGATTATAATGGAGCTGAAAAATTCCTATCACCTAGTAAAGTCGTAGCTGTAGTAATGTTGTAACACAACATATCACTCACTTGTCTGTGGTGATGCTGGTGAAAAAAAACCTACTGCACTGCCAGTCGTATAAAAGTCTAGCACATACAATTATTATAGTACATAACACTTGATAAATAAACAATAATGTTACTGGTTTCTGTATTTACTATACTATACTTTATATCTTGATTTTAGAGTGCACTTCTTCTACTTATTAAAAAAAAGTTAATTCTAAAATAGCCTCAGGCAGGTCCTTCAGGAGGTATTTCAGAAAAAGGCATTGTTATCACAGGAGAAGACAGTTCCATGCATGTTACTGCCCCTGAAGACCTTCCAGTGGGACAAGATGTGGAGGTGGAGACAGTGATATTGATGATCCTGACCCTGTGTAGGTTTAGGCCAATGTGTGTGTTTGTGCCTTAGTTTTTAACAAAAAAAGTTTAAAGTTAAAAAAAAAAATTTTAAAAATAGAAAAAAGCTTATAGGATAAAGACATTAAAAAATACAATATTTTATACAGCTGAATAACATGCTTGTGTTTTAAGCTAAGTGTTATTACAAAAGAGTCAATAAGTTAATAAAATTTTAAAGTTTAAAAGTTTATAAAGTAAAATGTTACAGTAAGCTAAGGTTAATTTATAATTGAAGAAAAATTTTTTATAAATTTAGTGTAGCCTAAGTGCATAGTCTTTATAAGTCTATAGTAGTATACAGAAATGTCCTAAGCCTTCACATTCACTCACCACTCACTCGTTGACTCACCCAGAGCAACTTCTAGTTCTGCAAGCTCCATTCATGGTTAGTGCCCTAGGTGTACCATTTATAAACTTTCATATCACATTTTTACTGCACAGATATGTTTAGATATATAAATATTTACCATTGTGTTACAATTGCCTACAGTATTCAGTGCAGTAACAAGTACAGGTTTACAGGCCTAGGTGTGTAGTAGGCAATACCATTTAGGTTTGTGAAAGTATGTTCTATGATGTTTGCACAATGACAAAATCACCTAACAACACATTTCTCAGAATGTATCCTCATCATTAAGCAATGCAAGACTATATTAGAATAAAATATGAGGAAAGTCCTTTATACCCTGGAGTGGAGAAGATTTCTCTGACTCAAAATCCAGAATCCAAAGAAAAGACTGATAAATTTAATTTACAGTAAAAGAAAAAGTTTCATAGCAAAAACAATAAGGATAAAATAAACAAAAACATCTAAAGTAAAAACAAAAGACAAAAAGCTGGGAAAATATATTTGTAATTCAAACCACAGAAAAATGTCTAATCTCCCTAACATGTACAGAGTGCCTAGAAATTTATTAGAAAAAGACCAACAAATCAATTGTTTAAAAGGGCTGTCTTAGTCCATTTGGGCTGCTATAACAAAATACCTTGCACTGGGAAATTTAGAAACATTAGAAATTTATAGCTCACAATTCTGCAGGCCGGGAAGTCCAAGATCAAGTTACCAGCAGATCTGGCATCTGAAGAGGGCCTGTTCCTCATAGATGGCACCCTCTACTACATGTCCTCACATGGCAAAAGGAGGGAACAACCTCCCTTGGGCCTCTTTTATAAGGACCCTAGAGCTCTCATGACCTAATCACCTCCTGAATGCCCCACCTCTTAATACTACCACATTGGGAATTAAACTTCAACATATGAACTTTAGGGCTACACAAATGTTCAGGCCACATAGCAAAGGCAAAGGATATTGTGGTGGGAAAAATAATGGCCTCCCAAAGATGTCCATGTCCTAATTCATGGAGCCTGTAAATGCTCCATGGCAAAGGTGAAATGAGTTAGCAGGTGAAATTAAGGTTGTTAATTGGGTGATATTAAGATAGGGAGTTTATGCTTGATTATCAGGCTGGGCCCAGTGTAAGCACAAGGGTCCTTAAATATTGAAGAGGGAGACAGAAGAGTCAGTTTCAGAGAGTAGAAGAAAGACTCACTGAGCCATTGCTGGCTTTCAAGATGGAAGGGGCCACAAGTTAAGGAATACAGGTGGCATCAGAAGCTGGAAAAGGCAAAAAAAAAAAAAAGGACTTTCCCTGGAGCATCCAGAAAGAAATGAAGCTTACCGACACCCTGATTTTAGCCCAGTGAGACCCAGTTCAGACTTCTGACCTCAAACTCTAAGATAATACATTTGTGTTGTTTCAAGACACTAATTTTATGGTAATTTGTTATAGCAGCAATAAAAAAAAACTAATGAAGGTATGAAAAACCCTTCATAAAGAAGAAAATAAATGGCTCTTGAACATATAAAAACATGCTCAACCTTCATTTATAATAACTAAAATTAGACAGAGATTAGAAAGGCCACAATAATCTTAAAGAAGAACAAAGTAGGGGGGCTTATAATATCAGATAACAAGAGTTATTATAAAGCTACAATAATCAAGATGATGTGGTACTAGCGTAACAAACAGAAAAACAAACTAATGAAAAAGAAGAGTCCAAAGGCACTCATACATATATGCAGTATGATTTATAACAAAGGTATCTCTACAATTCAATGGGGAAAGGATGAACTTTTCAATAAATGGTTCTGAAGCAATGTTTTTAAAAAAGCTAATTTGAAATGGATTTAGGTCTAAATGTAAAAGGCAAAAAAATAAAGTTGCACGAAGAAAACACAGGAGAATATTTTCATGACCTTGGAATAGGTAAAAAATGTCTTAAATAGGGCACAAATACCTCAAACCATTAAAGGAAAGATTGATAAACTGGACTGCATTAAAATTAAGAACTTCTATTCATCAAAAGACACCATTAAGACAGCAAAAGAGTGAGCTACTGACTGGGAGAAGATGTTTGCAATATACATATCCAACAAAGATCTGGAATCCATAAGATACAAAGAATGCCTACAAATCATTAAGAAAAACACAGACAAACCCCATTTTAAAACAATGGGCAAAGTCTTACAGTATTTGCACTTAAGTCTCTGGACTTGACAAAATAAGCAACCCAAGTGGCCAATAAACACACGAAAAGGTGCTCCACATCATTAGTTATGAGAGAAATGCAAATTAAAATCAGTGAGATTCCACACTGCACACTCATCAGAATGGCTTAAATCTGTAAGACTGAAAATACCTGGCAAGGATATGGTACAAATGGAACTCTCATATATGGGGTAGGCATGTCAATTGGTACAACTACATTGGAAAACTATTGCACAGTATCTACTAATGGTAAATATATGACCTAGAAATCCTACTTTTACTTGTTCACCCAAGAGAAATAAATGCATATATCCTCCAAAAAGCATGTAAGGATGTACATAGCAGCTTTACTCACAATCCCCAAACTGGAAACAACCTAAAATGCTCATCATCAGTTAAATGGATAAATAAGTTGTGGCATATTCATACAGTAGAATATTACTGAGCAATACAAAAAATTACTGCTATACACACACAGATGATTCTTACAGACACAATGTGTTGAACAAAAAAAGCCAGACAAGAGTTCATGCTATACAGCACCATTTATATGAAGTTCAAATACAAGCAAACCTCATCTTTAGAGACAGAAGTCAGAATAGTGGTTACCTCTGGGTGTGGACTATTGACTGAGATCGGGCATGAGGTAGCCTTCTAGGGTGCTGGAAATGTTCTGTATCTTGCTCTGGGTGGTGTTTTCTTAGGTATATACACATGTAAAAATTCATCAGTCTGAACCCTTAAGATTTATGCACTTTACTATACTATATATATTGTACTTCAACTTAAAAAATAAGACAAACTATTCTAGTTGTTCATCTATCAGATTGGCAAAAATCCAAATGTTACTTAACATATTCTATTAGGCTGCAAGAAATAGGCACCCTTACACACTGTTGGTGGGAGTAAAAAATAGCATAACACCTATGGAGGCCAATTTTGCAGTATCTTGCAAAATTACAAATACATTTACTCTTTGATACAGTAATTTCACTTCTAGGAATTTATCCTACAACTACACTCTCCCACACATGAAATAGCATATATACAAAGTTATTTGCTATGGCATTGCTTATAATCACAAAAGACTGGAAATGACCTAAATGTCTATGAACAGGGCACTAGTTAAATCATGGTACCTAGGAACACTGGAATATTATGCAGCTGTAGAAAAGCACTAGGATGGCTTTTATACTGATATGGAAAGCTCCCCCAGATAAATTTTTGAGAAAAAGAAATAAGACACTGAAAAGTACGCATAGTATGCAATCATTTATGTAAAAGCAGGGGTAAAAATGTATTTTAGCATTCACTTATATGCAAAAAGAAACTAGAAAGATACAGGAAAAACTAATAACAGGCATTAGCTGCATATATGGTAGAAAGTTTTGGGGAAACTGGACAGATGGGGGATAGCATGGGAGAGAGGTTTTACATTTTAAATATGCAAACAAACAGATGATACACTCTTATCTGGTGGCCTTAAAAGCAGGCCAGACTGTCACAGTATGCAGGAAGGCAGTATCGGGTAGCAGTCCCCAGCTCTAAAGTTAGAGGCCTGGGTAAAAGACCTGACATATGATCGAGGTGGGACCAACAGCTCACCCTCAGCTTCATCTTCCCTTCTCTAGAAAATGGGGTTAACACTAGTACCAGCTCATCAATTTGCTGTGAGGATTAAATGGGATAATAGAGGCAAAGTATTTACATTCTGCTTATCACATCCTGCATAGGAACATACAAGTTTGTACCTGCCTCTAAGCTTTCTACAAGGCCTTGGGGTTTGGAAGTATCGCCTCTCAGAGAACAGCCAGTGCCAAAAAAGAGTTATTTCTATTAAATTTTTCTTTCTATTTAATTCTTCCATGACACTGTTTGATGGGTTTCAGGCCAAGGTCAGATGTTCTGCTATACATATTACAAAGGTACAGAGGTTCAACAATTGGAAATCATAAGGGAAATGAAAAAAAATCCATGCATAGATTATAGCTCCAATTTAGTAAAAGAACTGGCTTTGCTTGGAGAAGGAGGCGGCACCACACTTTCCTGCCAATATCCAACCCTTTAACAATGCCTGTCTGGCAAGCCTGAGTGCTCTAGGAAAATGCCACCAATAAAATCCTTCCAAGGGTCTGTGTAGAGCAGGGAGAGAAGAAACGCAGTCAGCTCTTTTTTCTCCACAGGAAGGGAAGGCTGAACAACTGCACATTAGGAGAGAAGGCAAACAAATTGCCCATTCAAGCCAAAATAAGCTGCTCCTGGGGGAAGCAAAACAGCTGCAGCCAATTCAGCCAGGTGAGGGACCCAAACACAGAGCTGAATCTGGGGAACCTGCCTCTGGGAGGCAGGGATCTTCTGAGCAAGTGGTGACCACATGCCCTCAGCTCACCTCTGCTGGCCTCAGTCTATGCCCACAAATGGGAGCCAGCCAGCAAGCTTTAACAGATGTGGAGGGAAATCCTGGGTGGAAAGGAAGAAAGAAAGAAAGAAAGCAAAGGAGTGAACCAGCCAAGCGAGCGAGCACCTGCTGAGCACCTATCATGAGGCAGGCACTGAACAGGCACTTGACATAACTTGGCCATTCGGAAGAACAACTTCTGGGAGTGGTTATCATAAAGTCAACTTTGCAGATGAGAAAGTGGGCTCAGTGAGGCAGAGTGATCACACAAGACACACAGGTGGCCAAGCCAACCATGGCCAATGGCCTCAGCTCTCTCCTATGCCCAACTCCAGCCGTTCTTCCTTCATCTAAAGCAGAAACTCACACCACCTCCCCATCCTGCCTAGCCATGGGGGCACCTGGTGGCAAACACAAAACATGTCAAGAGAAACTGAATTGGGAAGCTAAGGAAGGACCTAACCAAACTGCAAAAGAAGGGAAAAAAAGAAACCTGGAAGCACATGAAGTAACAGAGTAGAATTTCCTTCCCCAGAAGAAAGTGAAATGTAGCTGCTGGGGGGCTTGCCTCTGGATGGAACTTATAGGGCCTGAGTCCCTTTCTGGGACAATGGATAGCAGAATCCTGACCTGGAACAACTCTGGCCTAGCACTGTTTCCAGGGCTGCTGGGATGTCCAGATCCCCCAGATTAGAACTCCAGGTTCCAGTTTACAAATCCATTCTGCAGCTGTGCTGAGATCTTGCCCCAGACCCTGACATTCGGGGTGGGGAAGACACTTCCCTCCCTAGGTCCTGAAATTCCCACCCTGAGCCTCAGGCCTTCTTGTAGTCATCTTACAATTACTTCCTTCCTTGAGGTCTTAATATATAATAATAATAGCAGCTAACACTTCTTGAGTCTTTACTTTTGTGCCAGGCACTATTCTTATAACAACCCACATAACAACCCTATGAGGTCAATAAAATGATATCCCAGATGAGGTAATCAAGACACAGAGAAGTTAAGCCACTTACACAGGTTACACAGCTCATAAGTGGAGGAGGCAAAATTTGGATCCAGGCAATCTGACCCCAGTGCCTGAGCTCATCTTAATCACACTACCCATAGTGCATCAGGGCACAGGATATGAGGGAGTGGAAAGAGCAGTTTTGGAAGTCAGGCAGACTGCTCTACCATTTCCTGCTTGGGCAACCTGTTTAATCCTTTTAACCTCTGAGTCCCAGTTTTCTTCTCTATAAAGCAGGTACAACAAATATACCTTGTGGAGTTGTGTCCATTACCTAAGACAGAGTGGGTTCTCAGTCATGTCCTTTCACCATGCTCTATTTCACCTCCCTTTCCAGTTTGATTTGTCTGTCACACATTAGTAGACATCAGGGCTGCTTCTACCCTTGAGCAAAGTTTGGCTTCTTTATAGCCTGTTCTAGTCTACTCTATAATTCTTTTGTGCCTATCACAGGTGGGACACAGCACCAGGCACCGAAGGGCTAAGAACTCAGGGAATGAGGCTACAGGCAGGGAAACCACCTAAAATGAGCAATGGCAGTAAAGTAGTGGGGAGAAGGTGGCTGTGAGAAACAGGGCTTTAAGCTGGTAGGAACTCTTCTCCTCCAGCTTGTCTCTCTCTTGCTGGCCTCCTGCCAGGGCTAACAGGCAGCTTCTTGTTACTTCCTGTTGCAAAGCTGGCACCCTACAGGGGACCCACTGAGGGCTTCATTCCTTCAGTGATGGGGAGCCTCTAGCTCCCAGCTGGTGAGCAGGTAGACATGCCTAGAGCCCTGTGACTGGGCCCACCTTTCCTGACTCTCTGGACTATTCATTCAGCAGACTTCCAGCCAGGCCCCAGGCACTAGGGACAAAATGAAAAATAACAGATCTGCCCTCAAGGGGTTCGCCAGCACGCCCTGTTCTCCCACAGCCTCTGAAGGCATCCTCACTTGGGCAACACTGGACACACCTTTCCAAAATGTCACCATTTCTCTCTCCCAGAAAAGAAATATTTCACTAGAACAGTTAAACTAACAAGAAATTCTCCCCTTCCCCTACCCAACCAAGAGAAAAGAGAAACAAAAGGAATGTCAGGAATTTCACATACATTATCTCACCTAATCAGCACAACAATCCTACAAGGTGGAATTATAATCCCCATTACACAGATGAGGGAAAAAATGGAAGCTCACACAGAGATGGTGCCAGTTTGAACCAAGGCTGTCTGTCTGGAGAGTCCCTGCTCTTTCTACAGCCCCAGGCTGCCTATGGCAGCTCAGCCTGCTGCTCTGCTAGCTCTGGCCCCCTCCTTTGCCTAGATTTAGTGCTTTCACAAATTTTGATTCCCTGAAATCTTCTTGTTTGCACTGGTCCCAGAAGAAGCCAATCTCTTCCAGTCCAGTGACAGCAGCAGTAGTAGCTACATCCTAGGCACTGCCTTTGACTCTTTGATTACCTTGTCTTAACTACACCCAGGCTGAAGCAGTGCCGGTATGAAGTATCTCGTACTGCTGCAAAGCACACAGGTTTGCTGCTCCATTTTCTAGCTCCTTCTCTGACTCCAGCCCCTTTTGTTCCCCAACCCCTCTGCTGGCTGGCAGCCTCCCTCCTCTGCTGTCCTTGGTTCTGCCTCTTTGCACAACGTGTTTGGACCTGCAAAGTAGTGCTTCAAACTACTGCCATACCAGGCAGCTGAGCCAGTCTAGCTCAATTCCAAAAAGAGTGTGTGAGTCTCTGCTGAGAGCCAGGCACTGCTCTGGGTGCTGTGAATAGGCAAGAAATAAGAGAGAAACACAGGGAGGGGCCTTGCCTCTCAGAAGTTCAGAGTCAGAGGCTAGGAGAGAGAAGTAGACAGGAAAAGAAATTGCTGACACATGGCAGGCAGAGGTGGTTGTAATAAGAGTTCTAAAATATCAGAGCTGGAAGGAAACTTAGTTTTCTAACTCCTCCATTTTACAGATGGGGAAACTAAAGCCTAGAGGAGGGCAATTACTTGAACTAATAGTATCAGGTAACAACTAACATTTCTAAAGCCCTTACTAGTAGCTAAGCACCATTCTATGTGCTTTACATATAACTCATTTAACCCTCCACCAACCCTATGAGGTAGGCCCTATTGTCTTCTCTATTTTAAAGATGAAGAAAATGAGGCAAAAAGGGATTAAATACCTTATCCAAGTTCACACTGCTAGTAAGTGGAAGTCTGAATTGAACTCAGGTAGTCTGGCCCTACACCATGGTCTCTTTAATATACTGTGAGATGGAGACTTAGTCTATCTGTGGAAGTAGTGAGAAGGCTTCTTGAATGAATGACTCATAGGTTTAATTATGAAAACACTGAACTTTGAATATCCAGAGCCAACTAAGAGGAAGCCTGTATTAACCAGAGGTTTGGGTCAAACTGGGAGTTCCTAAATGCCACTAAATACAAAGCAGTGAGGGCAGTGAGCAGAGCCCCATATTTCCGAAGAAAGAGCCAAACCAACAGGGAAGAATTTGGTATAAGGGATTCATTCAAAGAACCAGAAGCAGTCCAATCCACTCCCCCTTTTTATGTCTGGCTTTCTACACGTGATGCCCCAGCCCATGAGTTCTTTAATTTCCTCCAATGTCACTTCCCGAGGCAGGGAGGCCATCTCAGGTACCTTAAAAAGATGCTCAAGTATATGGATTGAAATTTTCAGAAA
Source organism: Daubentonia madagascariensis (assembly GCA_023783475.1). Lineage (NCBI taxonomy): Eukaryota > Metazoa > Chordata > Mammalia > Primates > Daubentoniidae > Daubentonia > Daubentonia madagascariensis. The sequence goes on along the minus strand of JAKFHU010001990.1, from coordinate 22,385,952 downwards.
AGGTGCTACTAGTAAACCCTTGGTCAACCAAAAACTTCCATTTCCCCAAATCTCTCCCAACACACACACACACACGCACCCTGGCTTTTGGCTAACCAAGAGTCTTCTCCAATTCTGCCACATGAATTACACAATAAACACAGTCATCAGTATAAAAATGACTTACCAATTACTGCCAAATTATGCTGTGAGCCACAAGAGACCTGTAAAAAGAAAGAAAATAAGTTATATTAGAGAAAGAAAATGCATAGATATTTCAGCCAGCATATTTTATGATCACACTTATTTTCTAATGACACTAACATCCATTTTCAGCAAATTTTAGGAAGGAAATAGAAAGAAGCACCACATACAAAGATTGAGACTAGAATTACGACACATTCACAGCTACATAAAAAGAGAAATTGGAAAAAAAAATTGAATGGAAATACACCAAGATATTAAAGAAGCTGCCTTTGGCCAGTGAGATCATGAGTAATTTTTTTATCCTTTCTTTTTTTCTACTTTTTGTATTTTTCAAACTTTCTGTAATGAGCATATGTTACTTTAAAAATGGAAAGATAAGGCAATAAAGATAACAGTTTTTGAAAACTAAACTAAAAAGACCATCACTCTCATCTGGACTGATAAAATGAGCAAAGAATTCAGTAGAAATAGACTGGTCCATGGAGAAATGCTTGACCTTTCCTCATCTGTACACTCTCCGAACTTTCACCTACCAGCCACACAAACTATCTGCAGTTCTTTGAACACATCATATTCTCTCACATTTCCAGGCCTTTGCACATGCTTGTTCCTCTACCCAGAATGCCTTCTCCTCTACTGCCTACCCAATACAATTCTACTTATCTTTTAAAATTTCAAAGCATCTACTGAGATGCCTTTGCTGTTGCTTCTAGGTAGACTCAGGCACTCCTGTCACTATGTCATAATGACTCTTGTCATTATGTCATATGTACCCCATTGTCGCAGCCATCCTGTTGCCTTTTAACATCTTCTCCTGTCTCTGACTTGACTGCATGCATCTTGAGAACAGGGCTGGAGTCTCATCCACCTCTGTATTGCACAGATGGATTGTGCAAGGCCTGGGACACAGTTAACATCTGCTAAGTGACAGAATGAATGAAAGATGCTCACGTTAGCTCCTGGCAAGAGGAAGGGTTCAGGTACTCTGGAATGTTAATGCTGGAAGGGCCCTGGAGATCACCTACATTAGGAGGAGATGACTGAGGCTTGCGAAGGGGAAATAACTTACCTCAGGTCCCAGAGCAAGCCTGTGCCAAAACTAAGACTAGAGCCACCATTCTGTTCTCTATTTCTATGAGATCAACTTTTTGGGTCCCTGTATGAGTGATTCCTCATTGAGTGAGATCATGTGGTGTTTGTCTTTCTGTGCCCAGCTTATTTCACTTAACATAATGTCCTCCGGGTTCATCCATATTGTCATCAATGAGTACAGTTAATAACAATATTTTGTATTCTTGAAAAATACTGTATAGATTTTGTTTTCTCACCACAAAAATGACAACTATGTGAAATAATATAGATGTTAATTAGCTTGATTTAGCCATTCCACAATGCATATATATTTCAAAACATCATGTTATATGTGATAAATATATACAATTTTATCTACCAATTAAAAAAAAAAAACTAAGATGAGAGCCACTCTGATTCTCCTAATTCTCACACAAGTTCCTTTATTGATGCTTCTCACTCTTTCCAATGAAAACCACTCGGAAGTAACATCCAAAGATTCTTAGCACAGGCCCCCGACAGGGTAACAGGCTCAAAAGGCATTTGAGCATTGGAAGCCAGTGTGCATATTGGCAGGTGAGAAGTGACAGCAAGCCTTCCTAGGCTTTTTTCTATGTAAAAGCTGTGCTTCCCAGATCCCTGCTTCCACAGGGAAGAGGGCTACCACACTTATGTTGACTCCCTGATTGTCTGGCAAAGAAGCTCCTGCGTATTTCAACCCTAGTAAATATTTCCAGGTTGTCTAGTCTTTGAGCTCCTGGGTCTGATTTATCTGAGGGTTCCCACTATACCTCACCCAGGGGGCTGCATGTACAGCACAAGTTCATTATGTGTTTCCTGGCTGTAATTAGGCTGGTTACCTAGGTATGTCACAGGAAGCTGCTTAGATTGAAGAACTGGGGAAAAAACCTAGATATCTAACAATAGGGGAATGTTTATGTAAATTATGATAGAGCTATCATCATAATCATCCATTGGATGGATTATTACACAGTCTTGGAAAATAATACTTACAATAATAGGAACATATTTCATAATATAAGAACTTAAAAATCACACAAAAACTATACATATAATATGATCTCAACTCCATAATAAAACATGAAAAAGAGTGACTGAAAAGAGGTACATCAAAATGTGAACAGTGATTACCTCTGGACTGGGGATGAGATTGACATTATGAGTATGGTTTTTTCTTTTTTCTATACTTTCTGAATTTTATACACAATTCTTACAATCAGGAAAAAATCTATTAAAAATAAGAAAAAATAAATATAATTTACAGTTCCTACCATAAGGAAAAAAACCCCACCTGAGTATAAAATATATACATTACAAAATCTGGTATGTTTAGAAGTAGTGGGGAGAAAAGGATTTGAAGGAAACTTAACTAAATTATAAGGGTAGCTGCATCATGATGGTAGGATTATAAGATTTTTTCTGTTGTTCTCTATTTTCCAAATATTCTTTAACTGTGGTGGTAGCAGTAGTGGTGGTAGTGGCAGTGGTAACAGCAGGAATTAAAGCTACCATATACTGAGGACTCACATGTGCCAGGCATCATGCCAAGGTACTTTATAAACATTATCACATTTTAATCATCACAATAATCTTTTCAGATAGATATGACTCTGCTCATTTTAGACATAAGGAGACTGACGCTCATACATATTAAATAACCTTCATAGCTAGTTAAGTGGCAGCAGGAGAACTAAAACCCAGGTCTGCCTGCTCTCCAAGCTAGTATTCTTTATTGCTATATCACGTTACCTTTGTTTTTTAAAAAATAAAGTTATTTCATTTTACAAAATGCATAGAGAGAAGGAGCCTGCCTCTGACCGCCAGAGTTCACCCTAAGGCTGTGGACTGCAGAGGTGATCAGCCTTAAGGACCAGGAGCTTCCAGAAACAAGCCACTGACAAACGCCAGTATCAGGCAGCAGATGATACTATGAATTAACGAGTGAAATGGTGATGAACGAATTTTGTCAAGCCAATGTAGAGCTTGAAGCTCAACCTCCCCACTGCTTCTTGCTGTCCGTGCATTGGCATAGAGGTCAGGAGACTGAACACCACAAAATCCCAGTGCTATACTCCTTCAATGAAATTGTATCAATGACCATTTGCTTCATAATGCTCCTGTCAGCATCCACCCACTGCCCAGCTGCAGGCGGCTTTCTAGAAGACTCTATCAACAATGGCAATATGCCCAGGAGAAAGAGATTCAGAGCCAGGAAACTAGGTGAGTCCTAGGTGCTCTGCTTTCCGGCTCTGAGACCTCTGGCAAGGTATTTAACCTCTCGGGCCTCAGTGTTCACAGGTGTAAAAAGTAGATAACAGTGTCCATCTTGCCTGCTTTACAGAATCGCTAGAGGACAATCCAAACCCTTTCAGCCGTGCGTCCCACCTTCCTTACATACAAATCTGACCATGCCATGCCCCTGTATAAAACCCTTCACAGGCTCCCAGCGTTTGTAGAGCAAAGCCTAAACTACATAGTATGGCTTACAAGGCCCTCACGAGTAGGTCCCTGTTTACCTCTCTGGCTTCATTTCCTCCCTCTGCTTCCTCCCTCCTGCTACTCATGAACCCTCAACACCCCAAAAAGCGTATTCCCTTTGTGCCACTCATATCACATTACATTGTCTCTAAGAACGTCATACAATTTCAGGCCTTTATGCATGCTCTTCTCCTTGATTGGAATTCCCCTTCTCCCACTGTCTACCAAGGTAAGTTCTTTAAGATCCACAGCACTATATATCATGGCCCTTAACACACATGTGATGTCTATTCACAGAGTGCGCATGTGTTAGGCTCCTTTGTCTCTCAAAAATCCAGAAGACTGCCTGCCCAGTAGTGTCTGCCACACAGCCTGAATGCAGGGCATGGGCGCTGGTGGGTGGAGCAGTACAAAGAGAAGGGACTCAGGGAAGGTATATGATCCCAAAACAAGTATGAGTAGCAGTGTGGCCATTCCAGTCCAATGGGAGACAGGCCCTGAGATGCACAGCGGGGGCAAGAAGGGGACAGCACTACAAGTGCGGAGTGTGGAGATGCTGGGAGCATCAAAAGCACAGTAAGGTTGTTCTAGGAACTCTAGCACAACAAATAGCACAGAAGACCACAATAGAGGGCAGTCCTAGGAAACAGCCCCACTATAGAGAAAGTAGGTTCCAGCTCACTGGTTGGGGCCTTCAAGAGAAGGGGGACACACCTCCCCAAGGGTAAAGGGTGGGAAGCAAAGGTGGCTGTGGAAAGCTGTCTTGTCGTAGTGCTGCCCACTGTTCTGAGAGAGGTCTGCTCAGTTCAAGGACTGCAGCCCGAGGAGTCAGAGCTGCAGATAACAATTTCCAAATCCCCACTGCCAGTGGGACAAAATCTCCCACCCACCGGACTAGACTCCATCAGTTCTTGTAAGGGGTAGTCAAAACTCCCCTGGGAGCTGGATTTTATGAAATACAGCTGGACCTAGGCAAGAAGTGACTGATAATAGACGCCCAGCAAATATATGCTGAATGCATTAATGGGTTAAACAAATGAATAATTGAATGAATAAGAAACAATAGATGAATGTGAAAATATTTGCCAACTGTTGCATGTGAGTACTTTAGTTCTCCACAGTACAGTTGTACCATTTGTAAAAACAGCTGACTGACCCTTATAGAGTGCTTATGGGCAGGCACCTCAATAACTGCTTTGCCTGTATTATCTCATTTAAACTTATACACAACCTAAGTGATTCTTTTGTTACAATCATTTTTACAAATGAAGGGACCGGGGTTCAGAGAGGTAAGGTAACTTGCCCAGTGTCTTACAGCTAGTGGAGGTGCAGGATTCTATGATCCTTCAGATTCAAGCTTTCTGTCCTCCCAACGGTTTTAGCCCTTCCATTTTGCATATAGGATGGAAATAAACCACCCACCCAGTTCCTTACATCTGGCAAATCCTTTGCTAATTGTAAGGGATCTTAAACTGGAAGAACCCTAGATTTACAGGGCTCAAACAACATCTTGTCTGGGGCTAGGAACGCCCACTTCTGGACTCATCAAGAAGCTGCTCCAGGGCTATTTCTTACGGGATTGGCTGCAAAATGGCAACAAAGTTTTGTCCCCTGCCCTCCTCACGGGAGCTATCACTTTGCAGGAGAACTCCACCAAACCGTTCAAATCTGAACATTCCGAGCAGGGGGAAATCAGAGCGCCGAAGAGTGGGGTGGGAAAAGAACACCGGGGAGCGACCAGGACTCAGAGGAAGAAGCGTGGGGACGCCAGTCCCACACGCCACCGGCCAGGGACCGCCCTCACCTTGCGTCCCAGCCGCAGCCCAGAGGCCATCCAGCACGCGTGGTGGCCGGTGGGGCCTGCTGATTGGTTCCTGCCCCCCGCCAATGGGCCTGGGCGCAGCAGATGCTATGGCAACGGGGCGCACGTGTGGAGACACGTGACGGCCGGGGTGGGTGGGGCATCGGCCGGCGGGCACGCGGCGATCCTTGGGCTCAGCGCCGTGCTGCGAGTCCTTGCGGGTACAGCCGCCCGGGTGGAGAAGCGTGTGGGAAGCAGCTCCAGGCGCACAGTCCGGGCTGGTTGGGCAGCCCGCCTTGCCCGGGTTAACAGGCCAAGGGAATGAGCGCCTCTGGGCCGCCGCTGCTAGAGCTCCGCCCAAACACAGCTGCCATCTGTGTAGAGGTCTAGGTTAACAACCAGATTTTCCAAACTGTTAGAAAAGCAGGCCTGGGGGGCTGGGCACTTGTACAGGCAAACAGCAAGCCTGTGAGCTAACAGAGTTCTACCCCTAGACTCAGAAATAGCCCCAAATGGAGGAGGGCATGGCAACACCAGAGGCGGCGCAGTTGCTTGTTTCTGGACGCACCTAGCCTTACAAAGATACCTTTAAATCCCTCTGTGAGGGCTTGAGTTTTTAACTGAAGCCTGGGTATCAAAGGCAGCAAAAACAATAAAAAAAACCCCAAAAACATAGGACCTGTAGACCGGGAAGCTCCATCTGTCCTCCAACTCAAAGTTCAGGGTCGAAGAACCCATTCTCTATGTAAAGCCAATTCCCTTTTTTAAAAGGACAATATACGCTTAAGAAAAATAAAGTTTGAACTAGGTTCTACTACCTCCTCAAACAGGTTGGGCTGGGGAGGGAGAGCTAAGGTTTGGTAAATACCAGCATGTGACATTACAGAATTTCACTTCACCTGCATGACCTGGCATCCTCACAGCTACTCTGCGAGGTGGGAATCTGTCTCCCTGCTCAACAGGTCAGCAAACCGGCTCCCAGGAGTTAATCACTGGTCCCTGGTCTGCCTTGGTCCTAATCCTATGAGCTTACCCACTACGCATACTGCCCTCTCCTCTTCTGACACCGGTACCAGAGTGCCCCAACCACAAAGGCTCAAACTCTCAAGTGACAGCTCTCTGACTCTTTTATCTCCCTCCCACCCTTATATTTAGTCTGTCCCCGGATCCTGTTAATTCTGCCTTCTCAATGATTCTCAAATATGTCGTGATTTCCAGCTGATACCATCTTAGTTTTAGTCCTTTTCATTCCACCTAGACTCTTAAGAGCCAATGACTTCAACCTTTCTTCTCACCATGATGTCATAATCTGATTTTTTAAATTTAAAGTTGTCATAGTTGTCAAAGTCTCCTAACTTTTTACCACACTTGATCTCTCAATCTTTTCCTACATAAATCCCTCTAAAACACAAGTCTCTTCTCTGTCTCTGGAAAATCCTGTGTGTTTCCCCACTTCTGTATCTTTATTTGCACCATTCTTCCTTCTCCATACCATTCTAAATCCAAGGAACCCTACAAGGCCTAGTTCCAAAACTTTTCACCTTGAGGAAGCCTCCCATGTCATCTCAGCCCCTAGGAGATCTGCCTCCTCTCAGTTCTCACCATCTGCCTTGGCTATAGTTTGCTTTTATCAGATCTCCTCTGTACTTTTAATAATTTGGGCAAGGGTGTAGGACATATCTCCCCAGTCAGTGTGGGGTAGTGGAAAGAGCTCTGGATATGGAACTGAAAACCTGGATTTACATCCTGGTCCTACCACTTCCTAGCCATGTGACCTTGGGCAAATGTCTTTGCCTCTCTGGTCCTCAGTTCCCTCATCTTTGAAATGGAGTACTAACAGCCAGGCATATCTCACACACATCCTAAATCCCTTTCAGATGCCTCCCCTACCATTCCCCACCCCCTGCTGTCTACAGAATAAAATTCACTTTGAGCTTGACCCTGTTCTACAGATACATTTTCAGGACTTATAAAATATATAATTTGGGAACATCTAAAAGGAGATTATAAACATTAGGAACTAGCATAGGTTCACTATGAATAGTTCTTCAGTATAAACAATTCATTTCCTTTTTCAACAGAGTTACTCTACTAGCAGATAAGGAGAGGGCTTGAGAAATATCTACTGAATTAGAATATAATATACACAATAATTAGAATACAATATATACTTAAACTAGACAGGCACTTAGAATGCTTGATTTTCCCATAGTGTCCTTCCAAGGGAATTTGTTCATCATAAATGGCCATGTTGGTACCATGTGATCCTGCTTCGTAGGGCCACACCTAATCGGACTATGGAAGGACACCTGTGCCAAAGTGGGTTAATACATACATTGAGTGCAGTCTGTGAAGTGGCTTAGTGTGAAAATTCTGCCTTAAAAGGGTTCTGGCGAATGAGTTGGTAGCTGGAAGAAATAGACAGAAGGAAGATTAATATACAGAAGAGCTATAGGCAGAGGAGTTAGAAGCAGCGAGCACAGTAAAGAGTAACTAAGTCACCAGACTGTGAGCTCTAAAGGAAGAAGCAATAGATCCTACTGCTGAGGGCTCAGGAAGGTCTAGGTTTTTGAACTGCCTTGTGTTCTAACTGACTTTCCAGTTGTTCTCTTATGAGGCATTTGTTTCACCTGTTTTCCTTACTTATGCTAAAGTGTGATACAGTCCTCATAACAATAGAGTAACCTGAGAATATCTCTGATCCTTGCAGACTGAAAAAAGCCTAATACAACAATATATCTGGATTTCAGTAAAGGCACACCCCTCTTACATATACCCTTGAGAAAAAAATGGCACTATGTGAGTTGAATGACCAAATTCAAAGACAGGTAATTAATAGATTCAGGCCAGGCAAACATCCCATAGCATGCTTCTCAAAAAAAAAATTAACCCTGCTCTAATAGCCATGATAGGTTGAAATTAAAAAGACTGCCATTATCAAGTGCTAGTGAGGATGTGGAATAACTGGAACTCTTACATTGCTGGTGGGAGTGTAAATTCAACAGCTATTTTGAGAAACTGGCAATATCTACTAAAGCTAAAGCTAAACGTGTGTGTGTGTGTGTGTGAGGAGAGCCAAGTACCCAAAATAAATTATTGCTTCCTTCCATCAAAAGGCATGTACGAAAATGTTCATAGCAGCTTTATTCTTAATAAAAACATGAAATAACACAAATATTCATCATCAATATTATGGATAAAGTGTAGTTCATTCAGAATACTTTATAGCAATGAGAAAAAAACTAATGATATTCACAACATGATAAATCTTTAAGAATAATATTGAACAAAAGCCAGATACAGAAGAGTAAATATTGTATGACTCTATTTATATGAAACTCAAAAATAGGCAAAGTTTATTTCAAGTAAGTAATATAACTGTTCTGAAGGGGGTAAAAAAAAAAAGAACCAATCATAGTAACTTTTGAACACAGTGCTTTGACTAACTTCTATTTAAAAATAAAAAGAACTGCCAAAAAAAAAATCTTAACTACTTAGTAGTTTCTTTTCTTTCATAGTATACAAGTATCAATTCTGAAAGTATTTTGTATGTATTGTATGAGGAAATATATTAATGTTGTTGGGAGCCAGAATTTTCACTGTAGATGAAGGACACACAAATATATTAACAGAATAAGAGAAGGCAAAGAGAAACCCTATGGACATTAGATTAGAATTAGAGATATCAATATGAACTCCAAGTTTTATACACACACATACAGGTTGCCTAGAAGCAATGTCACCCCAGAAGCAATGAGTTCACTTGGTGCACAGAACCTGGTTTCTAAATACCGTTTGACTAAGAGGAATTAGAGCTCCTCAGAGAAATGGCTAATTCCAGGGTAGGGATGAGGAAAGAATAATTTGAGCCTGGAACATCTATTTGTACCAGGAAGTAAGGAAGTGATCAAAGAATGACGGGAACATGTCAAAAGGACAGAGGATCCAGCTTTGAAGGGGCTCCTACTAGCTAAATGAGGGAGAATTGGAGCATCAAAATAAATAATGACAGTAGTAGATTATAACCCATTGAATAGAATAAAAATCCATGATTATATAATGATAATAGATAGGGGAGGAGGGAAAGCTCTTCCTTAGAGTAGGATTCCAAAACTAATAAATGTAAAAGGAATAATTGGGCTAGAAAATAATTTTGCAACCATTATAGTAACAGTTAATTCAGACAAGAATCATTAATACATGTTAAAACTACTGGACAAAAGTCTGAAGCGGAACAGGACATTTACATAGTCTCTAAGTATCTCTTCACAGATTACTTCTTAATTACAAAGAATAAATGGTAACTTTATTTTTTTTTATTTATTTTTTTAATTTCAGAATATCATGGGGGTACAACACTTTGGCCATACACATTGCCCCTGTTCTGCCCGTGTCAGAGCCACAATCGTGGTCATCTCCCAAACTGTGCTCCCCACATCCATTCAGTGAGAGTTTTTCCCATCCCTTCTACCCCGCTCCCGCCCGCCCGCCCTCAGATGAATGTTATTGCCCTGTGTGATGTAAGCGTTCATCAGTTAGTACCAATTTGATGGTGAGTACCAGTGGTGCTTGTTTTTCCAATCCTGTGACACTTCGCTTCGAAGAATGGGTTCTAGCTCCAACCAGGATAATACCAGATGTGTTAATTCACTGTTGTTCCTTATTGCTGAGTAATACTCCATGGTATACATATACCACATTTTATTGATCCACTCGTTATTGATGGGCACCTGGGTTGTTTCCACAACTTTGCAATTGTGAATTGTGCTGCTATGAACATTCGAGAGCAGATGTCTTTATTATAAAATGTCTTTTCTTCTTTTGGATAAATACCCAGTAGTGGGATTGCTGGGTCAAATGGTAATTCTACTTTTAATTCTTTGAGGTATCTCCATATTCTTTTCCATAGAGGTTGTACTAATTTGCAGTCCCACCAGCAGTGTATGAGTGTTCCTATCTGTCCACATCCCCGCCAACATTTGTTATTTGGGGATTTTTTGATATGAGCCAATCTCACCGGAGTTAAGTGATATCTCATTGTGGTTTTGATTTGCATTTCCCTGATGATTAGAGAAGTTGAGCACTTTTTTATATGTTTGCTGGCCATCATTCTGTCTTCTTTGGAAAAGTTTTTGTTCATGTCCTTTGCCTAAATGGTAACTTTATAGCAAAGAAAGGAGGCAGGCACCACCTTACCCAAGTGATGTAGGTTAGCATCACTAATAATGGGATAAACTGACATCAGATGCCTCCTGATATTATGCATTAAAGACAGACACAACATCACTTACTTAGTATTCCTGCCAAAAGTGCATAAGTGAAATATAATCATGAGGAAAAATGAGATAAAACCAATGAGGGACATTATACAAAACAACTTCAAAACAACTGTCCTACACTCTTAAAAAAACATCAATGTCTTAAAAGACAAAGAAAAGCTATTCCAGATTAAAAGAGGCAAAGAGACATGACAGCTAAATGTGATACATGATTCTGAATTGGAACCTAGATCAAAGTGAAAAATTGCCATAAAAGATATCATTGACACAACTGGAGAAATATGAAGAAGCTCTGTAGATTAGATAATAGTATTCTACCAATGTTAAATTTTCAGTAAAGAGAGAGAGAGAGGACACACACACACAAAAGTGGCAAAATGTTAATACATGCTGTGTCTGGGTGAAGGGATTGGAGAAGTTCTTTATATTATTCTTTATATATTCTTTACATTATATATTCATTATATTATATTATATTATATTATATATTCTTTATATTATTCTTGCAACTGTTCCATATGTTTTGAAATCATTTCCAAATAAAAAGTTTTTAAAAAATTAAACAAGCAAAATTAATCTATGGTGAAAGTTTAGAATAGTGGTTATTTTGGGGTGGGTATATCTGGGGGTTTGTTGGAGTGCCTAATTTGGGTGATTACATGGGTGTATACAAATATAAAATGTCATTGAGTTGAACACTTAAGATATGTACATTTTACCACATGTAAGTTACACTTCAACCAAAACAAACAAATAAAGGACAGCCTTCCTTCTTTCTTTCATCCCTGAATAATTCAGCCCAAAAGTCTGAGTGAGGAAGGTGGCCACACAACAGACCCACATGAGGAAAGTGGCTGAGAAGGGGCAGCAGAGGCCCAGTGGGGGCTCAGAGCCTAGCTGACAGCTGCGGCCTGGTGGAGAATTGGCCTGTGCAGGGAAGGTAGCCAGCAGGACTATAATGCAGTGGGTTGGTTTCATTCAGGGGAATGAGCAAATAAGTAAATGTATTAAAGATAATGGGAGCCAAGTTTCTCATTGTCAGAGAAGTGAAGTACAATGGAAAGAGGGAGATATAGAATGAACCCTGCAGTGTTGGATTATAATTAAAGACATTCATCTGAACTCATTTTTTCCAAGATGGATCGATCAATAGATAGATACAGAGAAATAGAAATAAATATATATACAAAAGTAGGGCCGTGTGTGTGCGCAAATATACATATTTTCCAGCTTTGTCCACTAAGAGGGACTGGGAGCATCAATCCTCAATGCAATAAGCATGCACACCCAGAGCTGAGATTTTTGTTTCTAAATACCATTCTCCACTAAAAAGTTACAGCGCTTCTTGAAGAAATGGCTGATTCTAGGACTGAGGCAAGGAAAGTACAAGATGAACCTGGAATATCTTGTGTCAGAGAGTAAAAAAGTGCTTAAAGGACCCAGAAGCCAATGGGAACTTGAAGGAGTTCCCATTGGCTAAATATGGGACAATTTAAGTATCAAAATAAATATGGTACTAATTGGAATATAAACCAGAGACTAAAGTAGGAATCCCCTGGAGGTTCTGATCAACTCCAGGGTTGGGCCTTTCTTCCTGTGTGAATCTGTGACCTAGAGGGAGGCATATGGTGGTATACCAAGGGATGTGGCTCTCAATCTGGCCCATCTAAACTTCTGATCAAGTTGGATGAACACAAAAGATTTGTTTATTAAACGCATAGAACTTACAATGCTGGGAGAAGCAGCCAGTACACTGGATGAGATGCTCTAGACTCAAATAGATGAACAAATGGAAACAAATAGGTTATAATTTAAAATGTAAATTCATACACTAGGTGCAAAAAATAAGTAATAGAGATGCAGGATTGGCAAGAAATGACTAAACAGCATTTCTTGTGAAAAAAGACCTATACTTGCACTTTGAGTCAGCAGTGTGACATAGCCTCTCAAAAAATAGGATCCTAAAATACATTATTAGAAATATATTGCCCACAAAAATGAACTGGTCCTATTGTCCTCTGTGCTGGTCACACCAGATTTGGAGCACTGTGTTCAATACTGGATTCCCCCTCACATTTTAAGATACTGATTTTAAGGGATAATCAGACTAAAGTAACCGGGAGATTAAACCATCTGTGATGAGCTGATGAAGGAACAATACATGTTTAGCCTGGAAAAAAAAGAATTGTAGGGAAGTGATAGGAGGAGGTGAATATGACTCTTCAAATAATCGAAGGACAGTCACATAGAAAACTTGTTCTGCAAAGTTTTTCCAGATGGCAAAACTGTGTTATCAACACAGAGTATGGTCCAATATACAGAAGAACCTTTTTAACATAGAGCTAATCTAAAATGGAATGGTCTTTCTTAAAAGGTGGTGAGTGCCTCATTATAGGAAGCATTTAAGTACAGGCTAGGTGACTGCCTCTCAGAGCTAATTATCGAAGTCCTTTCTATTTCTGAGTTTCTGTGTCTGATCTGCTACTGGCTCTAGACATTTCTTCTAAGCTACCATCTTCTTTGGTCTCCTTGTTTATTTTTTAGGATCTTTTTTCTAAAGTGGGCAAAAATTCTGAAAATAAATATTTGCATATAGGTAAATTCTAGAATAACACTATGCTCAGAATGAGAGTGAAAAGGGGGATGGGAAGCATACAACTTTTCCAGGATCCCTTCCAGAAAAACACTACAGAGTTAAAAAGAAAGCCAGGAGCATCTAGGGATAAAATGAAGCATGCCTAGAAGATAGCAAAACATAAAAACACTATTATAGACTGATTGGATTAATGTCCCCAACTCTAACTCTTCCTCATATCCACATCCTTTCCCATGAACTGCCCTCCTACTCTGGGAGTATTTACTACCCCATCCTTTGACTCTGGACTCAGCCATGTGACTTACTTTGGCAATAGGATGTTAGCAAATGTGACACAAGTAGAGATGTGAAAAAGCCCTTGTGTATTTCTGCTCATTTCTACCCTCTGTCCTCTGCCAGTGCCATGAGAACTTGCTGAAGCCAGCCTGTTGAATGATGAGATACGTGTGGAACAGAGCAGAGCCACCTCAGGGGTCCTAGTCAAAGATCGGCCAACACCCTGTCATGTGAGCAAGCCCTGCCAAGACCAGAACAACCACTTAGCCGAGCCACAGATACAGGAACTGTTTATTATTTTAAACCACGCAGTTAGGGGTTATTTGTTATGCAGCATTACCGTGGCAGTAGATAACTGATAAAAAACACCAATTAACATTTGCCTAGCACCGAACAATTTCCAAGTGTATCCATTGGCAATGCTCTCCAGCCCAAGACTACCAGGAATACATGTGTAGCTGAACAGGCTAGGTTTATTACTTGTTGCTGTGAAGGAGAACACTCACTATGGGGAACCATGGGGCATCTCAGTAAGAAGGTATTAGAAAGGACTTATAAAATTTGGGATTTGATTGGATGATTTTAGGGAGGGTCCTAGGAAGTGGAGGTTCACTCTGAATTAGGTTCTGTCAGAAAGCAGGGACAATTCCATGAATGGATATCCTAATAAATCTTACCCATTGGGAAGGCAGGCTAAAGCCAGGCTAGAGCTGTAACTGGTAAAGCAATATCTGTCACTCATATTAGACAGGAAAGGAAGATGTTTGGTGTTCCATGGCTTAGGCAATGTTCATGTTTTGTCAGTGTTTAGACATGATTACAGAGTGTCTTTTTTTGTCTTAGTCTGTCATGGTCACAGAGTGGCCTTGTCGGATGTTGATGTTCTGTGAAGTAGTTTATGTTCAACAGGAGAACGTCAAGACCTACCTATGAGGGCCAGGCCAGCTCACAGCAATACTAAGACCCAGCAGCTGATAGCACCAGGCCAGGTGCTGGATGTCAGGGAATGCTTTTCTCTTTTTCATCTATACAGCATCTTATTTGATCTACCAAACAGCCCTGGGAGTAGGTTTTATTATGATTTATTTTTTTATAGATGAGAAAATTGAGGCTCATGGACATTAAAAGTCTGGTTCACGGTATGACATTTGTAAGCCATCTGATCTTAGGCATGAGGCCTGCAATTTTTGAACATTTGCTTCTTCATTGTCAAATGGGCATAGTAATATCTGCCTCACATGATTGCGAATATCAAATGAGACTGAGTATGCCAAAGAACCCAACCCAGCTCCTGGTACTGAGAATAAGTGCAATTAGTATTACTGTTTCCATCTCCCTTGATATCCTCACTCTTTACATCATAGGGCCTCTGGAAAACATGTCTTCATATGTGATCGATATCAAGGTAATTTTCATTGTAGTGATTTTGAATACTGGGCCTCTCTTCAGAAATGCTCGCGTGCATGAGGCTATCTCATATTTCAGCAGGTTCCACAGCTGCCCAGCTCTGTGCAAGCCACCACTGTTCATGTGCAGAAAGGTCTTGTATAGATACTCAACTCCCACACAACGCAATGAGTGCAGCTAAATGGGCATGGAAGTATGGGTGGATCAGCCTTGAGGTCAGAAAGCTGACCATAATCTCAGAATATTAAAATTTATGGGCTACATGGAATAAACTGTCACTCAAACCCATGTTCCTCCAGCAAGAAACCCACAGGCACACAGAAAGAGCAGAACTAAATCAGCCTCCACCACACTGAGGGAGTCAGAGAAATGATCTGAGTCTTAATTCTGGCCTTAGCTCGTGCCTGGAATTCTGCAGGAGCCTCCTCAGTACCCCTCTCCCCCCAGTCTCTCCTTGCTCTGCCAAAATGCTCTTCCTAAAGTACACGTGAATTATTTTGCTCCCCATTGCCCCAGCCCAAATTCCCTTGGCTGGTATTTAAGATCCTCCATGGTCTGGACCCAGTGCAGTTCTCTAGCCTCTTTCCCAGAATTATCGACAAATACTTGCATTTCAGCCTCATCAGACCCCTATACACAGCATCCAGCCACCCCACTGCTCATCATGCCAACTCATGCTGTGCCCTCAGTTCAATGTAACCTTCACCACTCACCCTTGGAGAGGAGGGAGAGAGAAGAAGAGGAAGAGGAAGAGGAAAAGGAGGAGTGCTAACATTCATCGATTGTTAAACCTGGTTCTAGGTACTTTACACGGATTAACTCATTATATCCACATTTTATAGATTAACTAGAGGAATGGGGTGGTGAAATACCTTGACTAAATGCACACAGCTAGTACGTGGCTGGGCCACTTCAGAAGTAATTGCTCCCTCCTCCGGGCCCTGCTATATAAATAGCACTTATTCCACTTATTATTAAGTGGTTCTCACATTTGTCTCTTCCCAGATTATACAGATTATAAATCTGTTTTTTCCCAGACTATAACTTTCTTAAGCATGAGGACTGTGTCTCATTCATTCCTATCCTCAGTGCCTTGCACAGTGCCCTGAATGTAGCAGGTCCTAATCAGATGTTTGTTGAACTGAAATCACTCATCTGTGTACTCCTCACTGCTCCTGGCTCAGCGTTGACACAGTAGGTACTCAGGAGATGCTAAATGAATGACACTAAATCTCTCTCTGGACTTTCTCAGCTCTTTACCAGGGTCTTGTAAATGCTTTAAGTTCTGTAAATAATCATTGAATTCAGAGACTAGATGATCCTTCGGATGTGAAGAATTTGAGTCAGTGGCTAAACAGAATGGCCTCCCAAGACATCACAGGTAGATCCCACAAGGCCTGAGGAAAAGCCCCCCAGGGTGATGTTGCAGGGTGAGGAAATTAGCAAATGGGCCTGTAATGTGGAGCAGCGGTGGGGGGAAGGCAGCATAGCCCCATCCTATCTTGAGTCTATCACCAGCAAGAACAACAAAAACAAGATGACAGGCTGTCTGACTCTGAGTGATTTGTGCGCAAGGCCCCAAAATCTCTGCCTTTGCTGCAGCTACGCCGCAGAGCTTGGCTGGGCCATTGCCAGGTATGAAGCAGAAACACATGACCATGGCCCCTGACCAAGAGGCCCTCTGGGACCCCAGAGCCCCTCACACTAAGAATCACTTTTGCTCTTTTGATTAAAACAAAACAAAACTTATTGAGGCCAGATCCTAAAGCCCTATTCTTTCTGGGATTAAAAAGTCAATAATGAAGATAAGATGTGACAGAGAGATCAAAGCTTATCATAACAAGTGTGTGCAGTATAACAATGAACACAGAACAAAGAATGATAAAGGTATCTGTAGTAACTGACTGGTGCCATGTGACCAAACTTGACAAGCTCCCTTCCTAGGCATAGCCCCACAGGTCAGCAGGCTCAGAAGTGCTGCTGTCCTGCTCCCAGGGTTGGTTGCTGGAATCCCATTGCCTCCAGTCTGGTTCCTAGCTGAATGATCGTCACAATTACCCTTCTTGATCTACTAATGTGACTGTAACTTTTCTGGTCCAAAACAAAGTTGTAGATTATTAGGTTCTGTTTTGGGCTATATACACATACACACACAAAATAATTTTTAAATAAAGTTTATTCACTTTTTTCAGGTTATAAAAGTAATATATACTTATTGCAAAAAATATAATAAGGAAAATAAAAAACACCTGTAATCCCACTGCCCACTGTTAACACATGGTATATTTCCTTCGTATCCATCATTTGTTGATAACAATGTATATTTCCATACAGTACGGGTCCTATACTATTGTTACTAAAATATATTTTCATAAACAGTGGTTACTATTTCCCAGTCTATTTTATTGGAACATGTGATTTACCTGTTATTCCATCTTGATTTATTGATGTATTTTCCTACGTTAGGAACATGGTTGACTTATTTATCTATTTAGTGGTAAGTAGTTGTTACAGTTTTGAACAATAATAATTGTATGAACTTCTTGAATATATCTTATATTTCTGATAGAATTTTGGAAAATTAATGAGTAGAATTTTTATGAAAACAAATGGGCTTAATCTTTTAAGGTCATGTACAATAGGGCTTACCTTATAGAGATTGAACAAGGAAAGTAACAAAGAAAATAAACAATGGCAAAATGTAGTTAAAATATACAATGCTAAAATTTGGTATATTAATGTACATGCTTAAAGATTAATCAGAAATATTGCTTTTTAAGGAAATTTCATAGAAAGTTACTTCCAATAAGAAGTAAGGTATGAAAGTTAACTTCCAATTATCAATTCCAGGAAGTAATTAATCATTGCTATAACTTCCAAAAACAATAGGGAAATAATGTACTAAAAAAAGGGAAAATAGTGTTATCAAGGCCAAAGACAGGACAAAGGGACAGGAAAAGGAATCAGTGGATAGAATGGATAATAGGTAATGTAAGTGCAAAGTACACCTTAATATCAAAAAGGCCATTCTAAAAATAAAGACCTACCAAAAATGGAAGGGCTGCCTCCAGGTGGGCCTAATCTAATCACACATACCTTTTAAAAGCAGAGCGTTTTCCGGGGCTGATGGCAGAAGGAGAATTGAGAAAGATCAGAAGCACAAGAAGGATCTGAGGCACCACTGCTGGCTTTGAAGACGGAGGGGCCACGTGCAAGGACTGGAGAGCAACACCTATTGCTGAGAACAACCCGGGGCTGACAACCAGCAAGGATACAGGGACACCAGGCCTATAATCTCAAGAAACTGAAATCTGCCAACAATCCAAACAAGTGCAGATGCAGATTCTCCCTAGAGTCTCCAGATAAGGATCCAGCCAAGCTGACATCTTGATTTAAGCTCTGTGAAATCCTAAACAGAAAATCCAGCCCATTCCATCTAGACTTCTGACATACAGAACTATGAACTAATAATTATATGCTGTTTTAAGCCATTAAATTTGTGGTAATTTGTTACGCAGCAAGAGAAAACTAATACAATGGATAAGTGGATAAACAAACTGTATACAACCATATAATGAAATACTACTCATCAACAAAAAAGGAATAATTTACTGATACACATAACAGCATGGATAAATCTCAAAAACCATTGTGCTGAGTGAAAGAAGCCAGACACAAAAAAGTAAATACCGTATGATTTCATTAATATGAAACTCTAGGAAAGACAAATCTGATTTATAGTGACAGAAACCAGGTAGTAAAAACATATTTAATTTATAGTGATAGAAAGGCTGGGGTTCAGGTGGGTGGGTTGACTGTCCCATTCCCTTCCTTTCTGACCTTTCTGCCTCTACCTGCCCCCTCAGCCCAGCATGGAGGCTGGGGAGGTCCATTCAGAAAACACACCACCGCACTTTCAGTTCTTTCTCTGCCACTCCAACAAGACTGGGGGCCCCATTATCCCCTAATGTGGGTAAACAGTCTATCAAAAGCACAGATTTGAAACCTTAAAACACTCATTCCAAAAGGGAATAACCAAGTTTTCAAAAAGCTATGCTGCACAGATTTCTTTTGTCAAGTTCCTTTTAACAATATGTCCCATTTATATAGGCCATACTGGCAGGGTTGGGCATTCATGACAATTTAACATTATTTTTAAAAGTATTTTAAACAAGTAGTAGGCAGCAATGGTGACTGAGGAACTGAGATTCTTGAGTTCCTCTGGGAATCTGGCTTTGTCCTGCCTTCAAGCAATACAGAGGTCAAATATTTTCGAATGAATTACTCGTTCTAGCAGCTCTAATGTGAAGCTGTAAACATAAGCTGTCACCCTCTACCACATACAGCAGGAAGGCTGCCTGGCAGTGCGAAAAGAGCATGAGCTCTGCAATCACAGACTGTTGGGAAGCTACTGCAATAGTCCAAGCAAGAGCGGGTTTAACTTCTTCTTCCATTACCTATTAGTTCTGTGAACTTGGCCAAGTTCCTAAGACTTTTTGAGCTTCCATTTCCTCATCTGCATAACAGGAATTATAGTAGTAACCTCACAGGACAATCATAGGATTGAATTCAATTACTTATATTTAGTATCTTGGACAAAGTAGATGCTTATATGCTGGTTCACTTGCCTCTTTGTCTATTGGATATCTAATGGCCCAAAGAAACAAAAGGGTAGAAAAACATTTTTTCCTCCAGACCTCTTTTATCTTTCATTAAAACAAATCAGAAGGAAGAGAAAAACAACTCTTCCAAAACTTTCTGAATTTATTTCTCTCTAAATGTGTCAGCCACGATATTTTATGAATAAACAAAACATTTTTGTATCTATCAACTAACATAATAATTTTAGATCTCTAAAGGGCACTTTAAAAGCACGGTATATTTCCATTTTAATCAGAATATTGGTCCTACCTTAAAAACGGCTTTTCCCCCTTCTACAGTTTCAAAATTTCCGTCAGTAATAATATAATCCAACATTTATTGAGTTCTATGTGACAAGTACAATGCTAATAGTTTTCTAAGGATTACTTCATTTAATCCTTACTAAAGCCCTACACAGCAGGTTCTATCATTATTTCTATTTTATAGATAATAAAACTGAGGTTTAGAAAGGCTCAGTGATTTGTCCAAATCTACAACGAAGGTGGAGCTATATCACCACACTATATCTTTTCTGTGAAATACAACATCTCTAGCAGCAACCATAGGAATATACGCTAGAAGAATAAGATACTTCTTTGACCACCTTCACTTCATATCAGATTAGGAAAAGTGACTTAGAAAGATACTCCTTCATTCATCAAACATGTAATGAACATGTACTACGTGCCAGACACTGTGATGCCACCAGGGATACAGAGAGAATGAAGACAATGTCCTGCCTTCTAGGAGTAAAGAATACAATGGGCTACAGTTTGCTTTAAATAATATTTCAAGGCTGGTTGATACATCACCAAGGGGCAGTATACACAGTGGCTAATGGTGCAGGCTCTAGAAACAGAGAGCCTGAGTGTGAATACTGGCTCTGCCACATCTGAGCTATATGACATTGGACAAGTTCCTTAACTCTACATGTCTCAGTTTCCCCATCTAATAAACAGGAATAACAATAGTTGCTATTTTGCTAGATTATCATGAGATTTGAATTAATTACGATATATAAAGTGCTTAGAGCAGTTTGGTACAAAGTAAGTACCCAATACATGACAGCTATTCTTAATACCATAAAACATCCATCTCAGCATTGTTATCATCCTGAATGTATTTTTAAATTTGATCATCATCAACAGAGTCTACCTACTTACAGCAGCTAAAAATCATCCTAACTTTCCTATTTGATGTGTGCTAATGGCTTCAACTGCATTTATTATTAAACTAAAATCTACTGTTTAATTTCTAATATTCTTTTTAGCTTATTGAGTCAATGTCTCAGTGACCCTACCTAGGGGACTAGCTTGGAAGTGCAACACACTTCTGACCATTCTAACTGCTTTGTCAACTATTAATATAAACGTACATATAAACATGAACTACTGGTGGTGTTATGCCAGTTATAACCACCAGGAGCTCATCCCACATGTATAGGTACACATATATGTACAGAGGCACACGTTGGGGAGACTGGACTTAGGAAATATCAAGTGGCATGGATGGTACATCAGAAATCCAAAGACAAACAAGGCCCAATTAGGGTTTCACTCAGCTGCATAGTATAAGGAGCGAAAGTTTACTTAATAAAGAGGAAAGACAGAATGCGACCAAGAACGGTGGCAGTAGTGGTGAAGAGTACTAAGCACAGATGTGAAATAGGCAATTTACCTGCACCTAAAGTTCAACCTGCACAAATCAGAACACATCATCTACCACCACCTCACCCCTTTCCACTCCGAAATCTGTTCCCCTCTGACCCTTCTCTTTCTTTTTTTTAAAATTTGTAAATTTTTAATTATTATGGGTACATAATAGTTATATATCTTTACAGGGTACATGTGATATTTTGATACAGGCATACAATGTGAATTAATCAAATCAGTGTAATTGGGATATCCATCACCTCATACATTTGACATTTCTTTACATTAGGAATCTTCCAATTCCACTCTTTTAGTTAAAGTATACCTTATTGTTGATTACAGTCACTTTGTTGTGCTATCAAATATTGTTCATTCTATCTAACTATCTAACTCTATTTTTACACCCATTAACCATCCCTACTTTATCACCCACCCCACCCACCCCTCACCATCCTTACCAGCCTCTGGTAACCATCATTCTACTCTCTATCTCTAGGAGATCAATTGTTTTTAATATTTAGCTCCCACATTTGAGTGAGATTAGTCTTTCTGTGCTTGGCTTATTTCACTTAACATAATTCCAGTTCCACCCATTGTTGCATATGGCAGGATTTCATTCTTTTTGTGGCTATATAATATTCCATTGCGTATATGTACTACAATTTCTTTATCCATTCATCCACTGATGGACACTTAGGTTGATTCCACATCTTGGCTATTGTGAATAGTGCTCCAATAAACATGGGAGTACAGATATCTTTTCAATATACTGAATTCCCATCCTTTGGATATATACCCAGCAGTTGGATTGCTGGGTCATATGGTAGTTCTATTTTTAGTTTTTTGAGGACCCTCCATACCGTTCTCCATTATGGTTGCACTAATTTACATACCCACCAACAGTGTATGAGGGTTTCCCTTTCTCCACATCCTCACCAGCATTTGTTATTGCCTGACTTTTTGATAAAAGCCATTTCAACTGGGGTAAGATGGTATCTCATTGTAGTTTTGATTTGCATTTCTCTGATGACTAATGATGTTGAGCACTATTTCATATACTTGGCCATTTGTATGTCTTCTTATGAGAAATGTCTATTCAGATCCTTTGCTCATTTTTTAATTGGATTATTTGATTTTTTTCCTATTGAGTTCTTGGAATTCCTTATATATTCTGGTTACTAATCCCTTCTAACCCTCCTATTTCTGTTAGGTGCTACCATCACTACCCCTTGCAGTCACCTTGGAATCATCTCTGACTCCTCCTCCCACTCCCCAAGTCCTGTAATTCTGTCTCCCTGGTTCTATTCCCATATTGCCCCTCTTCTCCATCTCCACTGCCACTGTGCTAGTTCAGGCCTTCAGAACATCTGGACGGGACAATGCCATTAGCTTATTAAGTGTTTCTCCTATATGCTGTTTCTCCTTCTCCCCAATTCACTGAGTACCCAAAGTAACCTTTCTAAATCTCAGCTCATTCTAGCAACTCGCCTCCTGCTAATGGCTCCCCTGGGCCTATAGAACAAACCATGAATCCTTTAGCTAGACATTTAAGTGTTCATTGATGAACAGGCTACAGCTCATCTTTACAGCCTTGTATCCCACTACACCTTTCACCACAAGAACCCTGTGCTCCACCAGAGTGGACTGTACACTGACGATCACTGGTGACACCAAGGGCATTTCCTCTCTGTGCCTCTGCCTATGCTTGTCCCTCCCTTCCTAGCCCCACCTCTTAGCTCCTTCTGTCAAAATACTGCCTGTCCTTCATGCTCAGTAGAAATCTATCTTCTCCATGAAGTCTTACCTAATACCCCAGCTAGAAGAAATTTTATCATCTTCAGAATTTTTATAGCACCATAACTATAGTTCTTAGGACAATGGGCGTTTTCTTCCAGTACAGCTGTTTATATGTGTGCCTTATCCCTCCTGCCAGCCTAAAGATTTTTTAGTTCCCACCCACTACTCTGCCTCTACCACCAAGTCAGCAGCATAGCGGGAGAGCATGCTACTTTTTTTCAAGGCATCAGTTTCCAGACCTGTAATATGAACATAACTCAACCTAACTCATGGGGATATCTAGAAGATTAAATAAGATAATGTATACAAATCACCAGCACACAGTAAGTTGTTACTAAATCCAAAACCCCATTTTTCCCTTTCACATAGCAGAATACTTTGTTGAACAGATAAAATATCACATGCTTTATAGTTTGCAAAGAAATGTTACATATTTTTTCATTGAAAGAGGGAGAGAGGAACACAGGGAACAAATGGGTAAAGAATCACTAAATATGTAGGAGATACAAGTAGCCCACTTTGTATGACTAGCTTATACTGGGGATGGAGGGTTAGATTACAAAAGAGTTAGAATGTTTGGCCTGATAGCTTCACAGAGCTTTAGGCTCAAAAGTGGGACAGTGTTCAGAGTCTATCAGTCTGCACAATGGGTGGAAGGACAAAGGACCAGGAGATCACTAAGAGGCTCCAACAGTGGTCCAGGAAAGTGCACAAACACCTGGCTGTGGCTGCTGGCAGCTACAAGGGAGTAGACAGGAATGGTTAAATTTGCAAGGCATGTCCAAGGGATAAGATGGCAGAGTTGGTGAGTACAGACAGACTTAATGACTGGAGAACTCTTACCAAGCTGAGTCACAGAGGACTCCAAACTTCAGTAACCAGAGCAGAAGAGCAGCCAGGAGAATAGAGGGATTGTTGGAAGGTGGGTAGGGCATCAAGGGAGTAGCACATGTAGGAAGAACACAAATTTACTTTTTTAGTTTGAGATGGAAGGGAGAAATGAGGAATTAGTGCTTGGTGGTCCTCAGGGACTAAGAAGCCACTTTAGAGACAAACAAAAAAATCCTTTTGTACATGAGGGCCTACAAGGATTCACTAAACAAGAGGCATGTAGGACTAGAGTTTCCCACATGCTGACCCCATGAGCTCCCTGGGAGACAAGGAACAAGAGATGTCTGCCTAATCACCAGACATCACCTGCCTGGAGGAGGTGACTTCTTCTAAGCTACCTTTCCTTCCTTACACTGACAAGGCACAGTATTACAAAAGGGGATCCTAAATTGTTTTATCTGCAAAGAGAAATTCAAGGAGTTGATGCCTTCGCCAAATTAAGAGATGGTTTCAAGGACAGTGCAACATATGCAAATCAATAAATGTGATTCACCATATAAACAGAAGCCAAAAACAAAGACCATATGATCATCTCAATAGATGCAGAAAAAGCATTTGATAAAATCTGGAATGGTTTCATGATAAAAACTCTCAACAAACTAGGCACAGAAGGAACACACCTCAAAATTGTAAAAGCCATATATGACAAACCCACAGCCAACATCAAACTGAATGGGGAAAGGTTGAAAGCATTCCCCCTAAGAATTAGAACAAGACAAGGGTGCTCACTGTCACCACTTCTATTCAACATAGTACTGAAGTCCTGGTCAGAGCAATCAAGCAAGAAAAAGAAATAAAGGGCATCCAAATCAGGAAAGAGGAGGTCAAACTGTCCCTGTTTGCTGACAATATGATCATGTATCTAGAAAACCCTAAAGACTCCACCAAAAGGCTCCTAGAATTGATATATAAATTCAGCAAAGTCTCAGGTTACAAAATCAGTGTACACAAATCAGGAGCATTTCTATACACCAGTAACAGTCAAGCTGAGAGTCAAATCAAGGGTTCAATACCATTTACAATAGCTACAAAGAAAATAAAATACTTGGGAATATATTTAACCAAGGAGGTGAAAGATCTCTACAAGGAGCACTACAAAACACTGATGAAAGAAATCGTACATGACACAAACAAATGCAAAAACATCCCATGCTCATGGATTGGCAGAATCAACATCATTAAAATGTCTATACTGCCCAAAGTGATTTACAGATTAAATGCAATTCCCATCAAAATCCCAAAATCTTATTTCACAGATCTAGAAAAAATAATCCTAAGCTTCATCTAGAACCAAAACAGAGCCTGAACAGTCAAAGCAATCTTAAGCAAAAAGAACAAATCTGGAGGCATCACATTACCTGACTTCAAATTATACTACAAGGCTATAGTAACCAAAACAGCATGGTACTGGTATAAAAGTAGAGAAACAGACCAATGGAATGGAATAGAGAACCCAGAAATAAAACCATATAGCTACAACCAACTTATCTTCAACAAAGCAGACAAAAACATACACTGAGGAAAGGATACCCTATTCAATAAATGGTGCTGGGAAAACCGAATAGCCACATGCAGAAGAATGAAATAGGACCCCTACCCTCACCATATATAAAAATTAATTCAAGATGGATTAAAGACTTAAATGTAAGGCATGAAACCATAAAAATTCTAGAAGAAAATGTAGGAAAAACTCTTCTAGACATAGGCTCAGGCAAAGAATTTACGACTAACACCCAAAAGGCAAATACAGCAACAACAAAAATAAATAAATGGAACTTGATTAAATTAAACAGCTTCTGTGTAGCAAAGGAAATAATCAACAGAATAAACAGGCAACCTACAGAATGGAAGAAAACATTTGCAAACAATACATCCAACAAAGTACTAATACCCAGAATCTACAAAGAACTCAAACAAATCAGCAAGAAAAAATGAACAATCCCATCAAAAAGTGGGCAAAAGACATAAACAGAATTTTTTCAAAGGAAGACAGACAAATGACCAACAAACGTATGAAAAAATGCTCAACATCACTAATCATCAGAGAAAGGCAAATTAAAATCACAATGATATATACCACCTTACCCCTGTCAGAATGGCCATTATTAAAAAGTCAAAAAACAACAGATGTTGGTATGGATGAAGAGAAAAAGAACACCTATACACTGTTAGTGGGACCGCAAACTAATACAAGCCCTATGGAAAACAGTATGTATATTCCTCAAAGACCTAGAAGTAGACCTACCATTTGACTCAGCAATCACACTACTGAGTACCTACCCAAAGGAAAAGAAATAATTTTATCAAAAAGACACCTGCACTCGAATGTTGATTGCAGCACAATTCACAATTGCAAAGATATGGAATCAACCTAAGTGCCCATCAATTCATGACTGGATAAAGAAAATGTTATATATATATACACACACACACACACACACACACACACACACACACACAAATACCATGGAGTACTACTCAGCCACAAAAAGGAATGAAATAATGTCTTTCATAGCATCTTGGATGGAACTACAGACCATTATCCCAAGTGAAGTAAGTATCTCAGGAATGGAAAAACAAACACCACATGTTCTCACTAATAAGTGGGCACTAAATGCTGGGTGCACATGGGTACAAAGAGATGTAAAGGACTTTGGAAACTAAGAAGGGGGGATGGTGGGGAGGAGGGGAAAAAACTTACCTATCAAGTACAATGAATGCTGTCCTGGTGAAAGGCACACTGAAAGCCCTGACTTCAGCATTATACAGTAAATCCATGTAACAAAAACATTTGTACCCCCTTAATATTTTGAAATTAAAAGAAAAAAAAAAAGAAAAGTGTGTCAACTTAATAGCTGACACGAGAATGTCTCTTAAGGGGGAAAAAAAAAAGAGTTGGCTTGCCTAGAAAGGATGAAGTATATTTACAGACTAAAATCTAGTCTGGCATTAGGACCCAAAATTTATAAGCTGGGTGGCCTTGGTTTGTCACTTAAACTCTCTAGGCCTCAGTTGTTTTATTTGTTAAGTACGATAACAGTATTTCGTGTGCTAGAAAGCACCAGAAGATTTCAGGAGGTCTCTCAGCTCTAAAATCTATGATTCAATACTTAATCTAAATCCTGCAGGTCATACTCTGCTCTCTCTCTGAATCCCTGGACTGTGACTCACTGCAGAAGCCTACATGATATGAAGATGATGAGAAACCTGGGAAAAGCAGAGTTTAGCATGAGGGCAAAAATTCCAACTGTCAGGTCCCAGTCACAAGAAGATACAGTTAGAATATTAAAGTTGGCCTGGGGACAGTAGATAATTAATCTTCAAGGCAATAAAAGTATTTAATTCATTTATCTAAGAGAAATGACAAGAGAGAAGATAGATTGCTTTTTCCTTCCCTGTTCTGACAAGGTTGCTCTGGATAGCTCGTAGAACATCTAATGAACATTTAATATAAGAGCCTGAGATGCAAATAAGTAAATGATGAGAGGCCTGGGCAGCAAGTGGTGGAAGTTGACATTGTAGAGGCTGTAACCAGGACAGACATTTCCAGAGCAGAGCTTTGGGAAGAGAAGCTTGTTTGCAATTGTTCAGGTAGCAGCAAAAGTGAAAAGATGGGGATAGATATGAGAGAAATGGCAGGGGTGAAATCACAGGATTTGATCACTGAATGGGCAGATATGAGAGGAAGAAAGAGGTACACTGCAGCTGCCTGAGCTTCCTAACCAGCATCAGAACTGGGGATTCACACATGTAGGCAAGAGGATAACCATGAAGCAAGAGGAAAGAGGAGTCTCCAAGTCCTAGGTGGTCTTAAGGAACAAGATAACAGCCAGCAGCAGTGAACACTACAATCCCTCCTTCACCTCAGCCTCGTAGGCCCTGGAGGTATAACCACAAAGTGCCAGGTCAGTCAGCCCACACCTGCTCTGTGCCTAGAACACAGGAGTGGGTATCCAGGACCAGAGGAGTATATTCAAGGAAGTGTTCAGGGGTTGGGATAGTAGCAAAGCAGAGGGAACAGGACAAAATGTAAGTAGCCCACTACCTTAGACCCTGTGCAGATTTTGTATCTCATATGCTTTCTTCCTTAGAGGGCCAATGAGGGCTCCAAGAAAAAGAAAACCATTTCCAAGGCTGGAAGCAGGAGCACGGGCCACAGCCTCAACCAGTGGAACATAGGTGGTGTCCTCAAAGAGAAGAGGCTGGGTTCTCCAAGCTCCCCTTGGCAGCAGCTAAAAGTGAATGGCTGAGTGGTTGAGGACTAAGGACCACTCTTAATATAAGTGTCCATGACCAAAGAGGCTATGGCCAGGGGTTCTGGAGAAACTATGCGATGGCCTCCACCATGCTAGTCTGAACCCTACTGAGGCATTCCACTCTAACCACAGGCCCTTCCTTTCACTGCCTTTATCTAACCCCTCTAGGAAGAGAGGTGACTCTTGACAAACTTCAAATTACAATCTCTCTCCAGTTTTTCTCTATTCGAACCATTTCTATGAACTGTTCAGATGACTGTAGTGACAAGTCCTAGTTTAACCCCAAAATGAGAATATATGGAAATTTCTATGAATGTGTCAGCCTCTGAGTGGAAACCTGCCTAGGTATCAAGAAGCAATTCTTCTTTCCTTCCCTCCCTTCCTTTCTTTTAGCAAATACCATCTAGATGAAAGGCCTACCAGTTTACAATTGGATATAACCTTCCAAGACAAAGAAAATTATTTAGAGGCTTTTAAAACCACCTTCTCTGATCAAAAATACAATACTATACTATACTATACTATACAATGCAACACAATACAGGAACCTCTGCTTAAGGGGGACTGGATCTGTTCTGGCTGCCTGACTCCCAGGGTCATCAAAGCTTAATTTTCACAGCCAGAATGTTTCACAACTATTCTAATAGACTTGTTCATCTCTGTTCATTCCACTTAGCTCAAGCCAGAGACTACTTGACATTTGAAGTATCAACTGTCTTCCAAAACATGTTGGCCTTAAAGTTGGCTTTGAAAGATCCCAAACAGTTCATTTGATTAGCAAACTTTGGTATATCTATCAGAATATGGGTACACATTTCTGCATTTCAGTTGTAACATCAACACTTGGTCCAAAGACAGCATTCCTCATATTGAATTGAGACCATCCAGAAGTTCCTGGAAAAATAATTAGGGATAGTGTTTGTAACCCACTCTCTGATTTCTACTCAAAAGGGAAAAAGATGCTATACAGAATTAAATGTTTTAACAAATGTTGTCTTTAAAGCAAATTTCAGTAAATTTAAGTGTAATCTATTGAAAACAATTCTTAGTCAAAATGAGCCCAATTTTCTCACAGAATAGCATAAAAGCACAATGGCCTGGGTTCCTGCCACACTCAGCTTTTTTGACTGAGAATTTGAGCCCTTGCTCTGAGGCAAGGAGCATCCCTACCAGCATTTTTGGGGAGGCACCATCCCTGCTGAACAACCAGTACTGCCTGACTTGGCTTGGCCTGGGAAAGGAGAAGGATACAGTTGTCTGGCAGGAATCTGAGTGACCTTGGAATTCAAGGTCAACAGGACCCAGGCCTCCTTTCCTAATGTGTAATTTACAGGTGGAAACCATGGAGTATCTCAGAGTTCACATAACAGGAGCCAGAAAGAAGACAACAGATGTGAAACCCAGAAGGAGGAAATGGATGTTCTTAGAGCCCCATTAGAAATGAGGACAAATGTATGAATGGGCATAGTACCATTATAATAGCATTGGACTGGCCTAGCCCTTCCCTCTCTGTGCCTTAGTCTGCTAATTTATAAAATAAGGAGCTTGGATGAGCAGATCCTTAGGGTCCCAGTCAGCCTCGACATTCTGAAGTAGATTCTAGCCCCAGATTACCGGGAGGTCTCCAGCCTTCACAAGGCAGTCCTGAGACCAGCATGGGCAGGCCACCAGCGTCTTCCCCTCATTTCTTCCTGTCTTCATGGCTCAAAGCCTAGCTCGAATGCCACTGTTTCCAAGAAGCTTCCCCTGACCCTTCTGGCATAATCACTCATTCCTCCTTCTAGGATCTCCCAATTTGTCTCGGTGTTCAGCACTGAGACTTTCAGAGGTGGATGCCATATAATCAGGGGGGTAGAGGGAGAAGGCGGTGAGAAAAGAAGGGAAAACAAGACTGAGGCAAACTGAGGCATTACTGACCCTTTCTTCGTCACTGTGCAGAACTCTCAAACTCAGTTTCGGCCTCCTGACAAAACCAGCTCTGGAAAGCCAAAAGACTTACGCCATGGTTTGGAATACCAGTGGCTGCCAAAGATTCAGTCTAAGCCAGTCTTTCACTTTTTTATGGCGATAAAGCCATTCTTGAGCTGACAGATGTAAAAGCTTGGCGGTCTGCAGAGAAACAGAAGGCAAAATGGCCACAGGAACAATCACCTGCAAAGGGGGGGTGGGGGGCTGCAGCACAGAGCTAAGTGGGGGTGGGGTGCTCTGTGGCTCAGGCTCTAGGAGACAGTGCCATGCTGTGGCCACCTGCCGCCTCTGCGCTGCCTTCTGCAGCCTCTGCAGGTACAGGAGGCCTGTTTCCTGACCCAGTTTTCTCCCCAATCTCTATTTAGCTGTTCGCTAGTGATGCTCCTGGCATGCCAATCAGATACTGCAGCCGGCAGTGCAGTTTGTTACAACAAATTCACAGTTCCTAGTAAATTCAGTGGAAAAGTACTGTGTCAAGCAGCCTAATTAAACTGACGTAATTTCCACAGCCATACACTTCTATCAAATGGGAAAAAAGAAAGAAATCATGTCTTTTGGATCTTATTAAATTGACTGTGGTTGCAATGAATTTAAAGAATGATTCTGTTCAGTGTCCTTGGAGCCAAAGCTGTCCAAGTGTTGGGCCCTAGGTAAGACTTCAGACTGCTGGGAAGAGCACTAGGCTACAAGTCTGCAGGCCCCTCTACTCCTCGCCTACTCTGCGACCTTGGACAAACTATTTCCAGTCTCTTGGGGAAAAGGGGGAATATCAAGCTAGACTGTCATTAAAACATCCTGTGAGTCTCTTATCCTCCAGACTGTCAAACTGTCAAATTTATGACAAAAAATCATGTAATTTCATCAGGCTAGTGAAACAAGAACTGAACTATAGGGCCGCCCATTCTGGCCCCAGCCCTGCTACTAGCTAACTGTGACCTTGGGCAAACCACATGACACCTAGAGACTTCAAAATCCTCATCTGCAAAATGAGGATGATGAACTTGATGAACTCTTAGGTCCCTTCCAATGCTACAGCTCTATTCTATTCCATAAAAGATTAAATTGGTCAGCACTACCACGGAGATAACAATTCTGAATGTCACAAACCTAGAACATTTCAATCTGCCCACAATGGGCTTTCTCTTCTCTTAATAGGAATTAGTTACATGTTCTTTCCCACTGTGTTTAAAGATCTTCTATTCTAAAAATGCAAGATGGATACTAGCTTCTTCCTCCTTTTGAAATAACTCAGCAAATAAGGTCACTCTTTTCCCCACAGCTCCCCAGATGCCATTCTTGGAAGAGGATGGCACTATCCAGGTGGAGGTGGTATGAGGGTTACCTAAAGGGATACCAAGAGGTGTCACTCAGATTTCCAAATGCAAATTGAAAAAATGCCCTTTGGATGTAACTGGAGATGATTATGCTAAGTGAAGTGTCTCAGGAATGGAAAAAACAAACACCACATTCTTACTTACAACTGGGAACTAAACAATGGTTATACATGGTCATAAAGTGGTGTAATGGACATTGGAAACTAAGAAAGGAGGAGGATGGGAGTGGAGTGAGGGATAAAAAATTACCTGTCAGGTACAATGTGCACTATTCTGGTGATGGGTACGCTAAAAACCCTGACTTTGGATTATACAATTCATCCATGTAACAAAAAACACTTGTACCCCCTAAATCTATTGAAATAAAAAAGAAAAAGAAAAATGCCCTAGACATTGATCAGACAGATGATAAAGGTATAGTTAGCCAAAAGGAGAAAGATCTCAGAGAGAGAATGGGGTAGGGGAAGGCGAATAGACAAAGAGCCAACCAGGAAACGAAGATCAGGTTTCTCTTCTGACAACAAAAAGGGACTGCATGTACGAGATGGCAAGGCAGACAAACGTAAGGGTCAGATAAATAGCATGCGTCCTCTTAACTGCACAAACAACTAATCAGCTACCAGTCCTAGAAATCCCACCTCCAAATCCATTTCCTTCTCTCCTTTATCGCTGCCATAACCTTAGTTCAAGTTCTCCTCAACTCAGACCTCCACCACTGCCACAGTCTTCTGACTCGCCTCTCTCTCTTTCTCCAATCGGTCCTTCACCCTGCCACCACAGCGATATCTTTCTAAACACAATTCTGAACAAGCCACTCCTCCACTTCAGGTCTTTCCATGGCCCCTTATCACCTTCAGAACAAGATAAGATTCTTACACAGTCTGGTTCCAGATTGCCTCTGCTGCCTCATCCTCACTATCCCTACAGTCTCTGCTCCAGTCAGGCTGAAGTGCTTGCAGTTCCCTAAACACGCAGCTCTGGGTCTTCATTTAAGTAGATCTTTTTGCCTGGAACTCTGCCCTCCCCACAACTCCCCCAACCACCACCACCACCACCACTCACTCGAAGCCAACCTCAACTCATCCCATAGGACTCAGTTCAGACATGATCTCTTCCAAGAAGACTTCTCTGAGCCCAAATCTGCATTACATATCCCTCCTCCTATGTTCCCACAAACATCTCATATTCATGCCATCATGACCTTGACCATATTGAATTATAAAGGGCTCTTGATTCCTTGGTCTCCCCAACCATGTTTTAACATCTTGGAACTCCCAGTGCCTAAACACAGTGCTTGACATTGGCATTCAGAAAGTGGTTGATGAATGACTGAATGAGTAAATGAATGAATGTGGGAAACTGAGCCTACCTGATAGGCGGAGGAGCCTTAGTCTATCAAAGAAGCAAGACTGACAGGAAAGACGGTGAGAAATATGGGACAGATTAAGGAACAAAGCAGGGTCTAAGACTCAGAACAAGGACAAACTTGACAGTAGGAAAAGTAAAAGCAGAAGCCAGTAGAAGCTCTAGCTAAGGGAAAAGGATAGGGTCCCACAGTCAGCATGAGAAGCCACAGAAGAATCTCAGGGCCCGAGAGGAATAAACTTCTTCCTGCTAGGATCTATGCTATCCTCCCAAGACTAAGAAGGTATAGAAGCAGCAGAGAAAGTAATAAATAGTTTAACCTGAAATCACAGAAAAAACCTGGGGCTAAAGCCAGAATAAGCCTGGGCAGATCAAAGAGAAGATGCTGGTGGCAGGAGCCAGGAGGTACAACCGAAAGAGGACAGGGTTTGGAGCTAGGTGGCTCTACCACTTACTAGCAGTGTGACCTTGCCTGGGCAAGCCAAGCCTTTGTTTCTCTAGGAGTCTTAGATTCTTCGTTGGCAAAATGGGAACATAATACCTATCTCACCCAACTGTTTAAAGAAACATACAAAGACATACTATACTTCATAAATGAAAGGAACAATGTAATTGGCACCTACTATTATATGTGTTGATCCAAAGCTCTGTCTCTTCTGCCCCACCCCTTGGGGCAAGAGACTGAGTGTCCCAGACTGTATGAGCCAGACTGCTTCACCTTCTCCTCTTCTTTGCCCAGTTCCCTATCGCTCCCTCACTTGCCACTCAGGCAAGTCTTCAGAACAGTGCCAGCCTGCTTCAGCTGTGCTCAGGGAACCCATGGAAAGGTCAGAGTCCAAACTTGGGACAAGGAGTTAAAGGAGGCTGACAGCTCCCTCAAGACCCAAAAAGGAAAGGTGAGTTCAGAGGTACAGAATTGGGACCACTTGCCACCTACACATACACAAACACAAACACACACACACACACACACTCACACAGAGAAATCTTGTAGGTTCTGGGTTTGTTTTAATGATGAACTAACTGATGGGAATTTGTCTTATTGTCTGAAGTCTCCCTAATATTTTACAAATCATACACCATTCATTAATTCATTCCACTTTTACTGGAAACTTACCGTATACCCAGCATAGGCAAAGGGGACATAGGAAAAAAAAAACCAGAAATAACATGTGACCTCAGAAAATGTCCAATGTAGATGGAGAGGAAAGATATGTACACAGAAAGCCACTTAAAAAGAAGACAAAAAAGTCTGGCTGTGAATCACTGCCAAATGCACAAATACAAAACATCAGTGCTAGGGAGAGAGGAGGGTGGCCGGGAGAGCCTCATGGCTCAGGTGGACAGACAAGACTTCACAGAGCAGGGAGAACCTAAGCTGGACCTTAAAGGAGAAGCAATATTTGGATAAAAGTCAGAGAGGGAAAATAGTATTTCATGACGGTGGCAGCATGCATTCACGCATGCATTCATTCAATAGACACTTACTGAACACTTACTCTATGCCAGACATGGTGCACTTGAGATGAGTAAGAGAGAAAAACAACAACAAACATTTTGAAGAGC
Source organism: Daubentonia madagascariensis (assembly GCA_023783475.1). Lineage (NCBI taxonomy): Eukaryota > Metazoa > Chordata > Mammalia > Primates > Daubentoniidae > Daubentonia > Daubentonia madagascariensis. The sequence continues at coordinate 22,351,367 of JAKFHU010001990.1, read as the reverse complement.
TTAATATATGCCAGGTACTTTTTTAAGCACTTTACCCAAATTAACTCACTCAATCCCCCCCTCAGTCCTCTATGGTAAAGCACTGTTATGACCTTCATTTTACAAGTGAGGAAAATGAAGCAGAGGGAAGGTGAGTGACTTTCCTGAGTGGTGGAGCCAGGATTCAAGCCTAGGCAGTCTGGCTCTGGAAAGATTTTTTTTTAACAGTTTTATTAAGGTATAAATTTTACATATACATACATTTTTTAATGTGTACAATTTGGTAAGTGTGACATGTGTATACACCTAATAAAATCTTCACCACAATCAAGATAATGAGCACATCTATTACCAAAAAGTTCCCTCGTGCAGCCATGGGCAGTTTGAATGATGACTCGCTGACAGAAACAGGGAAGTAAGGGGAGAAGTAGTGGGGCACTAGTTTAGGGTTTAAAAAATGACAAGTTTAGACCAGGCATGGTGGCTCACAGCTGTAGTCCCAGCACTCTGGGAGGCTGAGGTGGGAGGATCGCTTGAGGCCAGGAGTTCGAGTCTAGCCTGAGCAATGACGCGAGACCCCATCTCTACAAAAATTTTAAAAATTTAGCTAGGTGTGGTGGTGTGCGCCTGTTAGCCCCAGCTCCTCGGGAGGCTGAGGCAGGTGGACTGCTTGAGCCCAGGAATTTAAGGCTGCAGTGAGCCATGATCCTGGCACTGCACTCCAGCCTGGGCAACAGAGTGAGACCCTGTCTCTTAAAAAAAAAAAAGACAAGTTTAGTTTTGGATATGATGAATTAGAGCTCATATTCAGCAAATAGCCAAAAACAGGGAACTGAAGAGGAGCTTGGCAACTGGAGGTGGGAATACCGATTTCCAAATCATCAGATACAGATGAAAATAAGACTCCACCTGAGGAAAAAAACACAGGGAGAAGAGCAGGGGCTAATAACGGAATCTGGAGACATACAGTATAGAAGACAAGAAGAGAAGACAGTGAAGGGGACAGTGAGAAGATAATGAGAAATATACAGTGTTAGAAAACCAAGGGAGAAGAAAGTCTCTAAAGTTAGATGCCACAGAAAAGTCAAGGACAATGAAGACACTATATATAGCATTTCAGAGCGAGGGAAAAAAACCTCAGAAATAATCTAGTCTAATTTTTTATTATATCTGAAAAAACAAAAGAAATCTGAATAAGGTTTGTAGTTTACTTAACAAGAGGTATTGCACCAATGTCCGTTTCCTGATTTTGATATTATACTAAAGTTATATAAGATTCTACCATTGGGGGATGCTGGGTGAAAGGTACATAGGATTCTCTGTATCTATTTTCCTGTGAATCTATAATTATCGCAAGATAAAAAGTTAAAAAAATAAAAAGGAACTAACTGAAAGCATTTGCACCCCCATAATATTCTGAAAAATTAAATAAAATAAAGTATACCATAAAAAAAGGAACTAACTGAACATCTAATATATGCTAAGTAGTATACTGGATACTTTCTTAATAAACAATCATTTTAATCTTCAAGTAATCCTATTAAGTAGATGCTATATTCCCATTTTATAGTTTACGAAAGTGAGAGGCATAATAAAGGATTTGCGCAAAGTCACCCACCTGGATTATGAGTGAGTGAAAACTGTGACATCTACTGCAATGTGCATACATTCTATCTAAAGCAGCCCTGATAAGTGGCCTCTTGGCTGCTGCTTGACCAAGTCCCAGCCTTCATGTTTTATAACTGCGTGATGTAGAATAAGCTACTTTACCCTATCCTAGTGCCAGTTTTCTCATCAGTAAAATGGAGCAATAACCCATCCTACTTAATTCACAGGATTGCTGTGAGACTCCAATGAGATAAAGCATGTGAAAGCTCCTTGCAAACTGTAAAGTCTGTGCATGTCTCAGGACTAACGTTCTGAAACAACTGACTGTGAATAAGGTCAACCCTGGCTAAACAGACAGACAGAAGGAAAAAATACCCGCACTAGCAACTCTTGCTTGCCTGTCCTTTTGGGTAGTATATGGCCCTGGGGATGTACTGGCTACCAGCAGCATCTGGCCAAGGGCAGGCAGTCCTCTCTTGCACAAGCCTGGATCAGCAACACTAGACATAATCACCATCCTCCCTCCCCCAGCCCCACACACATATGGTGTGCTTGCCTATGCAGATGCCCTGTGCCCCCAGAAACTTCAGCTGTTTGTAAATGAGCATTCTGCTATGAGGCTACTGGAAATATACCGCTTGGCCGTTGGCCCCTGGCCCTGGGTCTTAGCTCAAATCTGTCTTGTTGGAGGCAGGCCATCCTCAGTATACCCAGAGTCTAAGAAACTAAGCAGCTCCAGATACTGGTAGAACTGACCTCACTTATGTTGCTGGAATTAGCTAGAGAAGAAACAAAGACACACACTGCCATATTAAGACAACAGAAACCTATCTCAAAGGTAGCTTGGGAAGCTACTGAGTTCTGTTTGTAGAAACGCTTCTTTGGATAAAATGGCCTATCATTTCAAGAAGGAGGCCAAGCTGCACCATTGATCCACCAGTCATGCCTAGGAAAAAGCTGGGTGAGGGTTGCCAGTGCAGTCTGACTCCCCTGGCTTGACTAAAAGGCACTAATCACTGAAATGCCAGTGATTCTGCCAAGAGAAAAGAGACCTGTGGCTGGAGGGTAGGCAGGCCTCACTGCCTGGTTGTACAGGCTCTACCGCAGCCCTTCCCTCCAACAACAGTGATGCAGCTGTTGCATCACTGAGCCACCCTAACCTGAGCCACCCTATGCAGACCACAGCAACTGCCTCCTATGGTCTCACTGCCTTCTTCCAAGCCATCCTCCAAGGGCAGCCAGGGAAGGCTCTGATCACTTCACTTCTGTTTAATAACCATTCACAATTCTCACTGACTGCTTAACTGAGTGAAGCCCAAATCCCATGGCCTGGCATTCAAAGCCCTTCTCAAATTGGCCCCACTTGACCTTTACAACATTGCTTCAATTATTCCCCTTGTGTTCTTTAGGCTCCAGCCAAAATGAACTACTTGCTGATCCCTGAACTCAGCCTGTGATTCCTGCCTCTGTACTTCGTTCATGCTGTGCGCTCCATCTGGAATGCTTCCTTCTTATCCAAGTCCTACCTGATTTCCAAATCAGCTCAAATGCCACCTCCTCCATGAAGTTTTCCTGATTATTCTAGTTCGCATTATTTTAGCTGCATATTATCATTACCCAGCGAGCTCTCAGAAAATACTGATGTCCAAGCATCATTCTCAGAGATTCTAATTTAATCAGTTTAGGTTAGGGCCTAAGCAAAGGATATTTTTTAAAAGTTCCCAAGGTGTTTCTTTTTTTATTATTATTATTATTTATTATTTATGGAGAGACAGTGAGAAGAATCCAAGGTGTTTCTAATGTGCATCCAGAGTTAAAAACCACTGTCCTAGTTAGAAGAGATCTCTCCTATCGCTGAGCTCCCATAACACTTTATCTAAATATCTTTTATGACACATAATTTCTAGCTTCTTTTATAGACATTTTAGTTTTAAAATATTTTATTCAGTGTTTATTTTGTGTCAGGCACGATTCTAGGCACTGGAATATGTCAGTGATCAAGACAAAGTGCTTGCTCTCATGGAGCTTACATTCTTATGGGGAGACAGATACTAAACAAATAATACAACGTCTGGTTATAAGTGTTATTAAAAGCAGGGCAAAGGGATGGAGAATAAAAGGAGAGGTCCCCTTTTAGAGAGGGTAGTTAGAAACAGCTTTCCTTATTGCAATCTTAACTCCCTTTCAGACAGCACATTGCCTGACAACAAAACCTGTGTCTAACTCATGTGTATGTCTCACAGCTTTTTGCATAGTGCTTGGCACATAACAGGTGCTCAATAAATAGATGCTTGTATGAATGAACAAAAGAATGAGTGAGTGAATGGATCAATGTGTCTTATTAATAGCTGTATCCCCCATAATGCCCAGGGAGGTATTTGAAATACACCAGATGCTCAATAGATATTGGCTGAGTGGGTGAATTTGACTGAATTATGGAAGAAGTTTATTGTGATGGCACATTTCCTGGGACTATGCCATCACAAGAACACAGAATATCAAGCTGATCCTGAGATCAATGAGCCCAACCTCCTCATTTTAAAGGCAAAACTGATGTACAGAGAGATGATTACCTAACTGGCTCAAGATCACAGAATAAATCAAAGGGAAAGCTGATCTGAGTCCCTGCTTCTGACTCTTAGTCCAGTGCTCATTCCATCAAACTGAAACACTTTTCCCATTATCATCAGAAAACTATTCTGAGGGCCATTAACTTAATTGGCTCAAGAATTAGTAGCAGTAAAACTAAAGAAAACCTCAATTTTCTCTGCTGATAGCTCAAACATAGCACTTTTGACAGACCTGCTGCCCCCCTCCACCACTCCCAGCAAGGTAAGCAGACAAGACCTCCCAGAGCAGGCAAGGGGTTGGTGAATTTCCAGCTATAAATACAACTCCGAACCTTTCCCCTTTTGTATCCTTAGCCACAGATGGGATGAAATATGGAACAACCACCCCAGGCTGAACAGGAAGGGCAACGCAAAGAAGCCAGTGGCTGGCAAACCACAGAGGAGCTGAAGGCTCTGGCCAGGTGAGGGAGAGCAGCAGGTGCTAGGATTGTTGACACAGTGAGGGGGTGTGCTCCAAGCAAGTGGCTGGCCACATTGGCCCTGGTGTGGGCAAACTGTGGCCTGAAAACGAGCAAGTAAAACATTTTCTTTTCCTTTTTCTTAAAATTCTGTGGAATCACAGAATCCATCTGGATGTAATGAAGACTAATTTCCTAGAATAACGTTCCAAACAAACTGCTCAAAGAGAGCTGAATGTTAAACAGTCAGCATGGGCTTCCTTGGCTATCTACTAAATACAATGCTCTATCACCTGGCCTTTCTGTACCTCTGCAGTCCAGGGATGTTCAAAATGAGGACCCTAAGGCATTTGGAGATCCTAAAGGGCTTTCTGAATCATCAAAGAAAAATTTGTCTGACTGCAACTTTTAGTGTCAAATATATTATGTTATATTGCTATGTTATGTCTGAAATTGGCACTTTGTTTTGAGCATAGATGAAAGAGAAGAGTAGCTGATTAACTACAGCAGAGATTTCTAGCTTTACCTGAAAATATGAATCACCTGCAGGCACTGGACCCCACCAAATTATAATTAAGGTAGAGACCTAGATATGTGTATTTTTAGCAAGCACACCAGATGATTCTTGCAAATTGGTTAACATGGGAAACACCAAGCTAGAACACCACAGTATATACTTCACAGGATTATTGTCGTAATTAAGTGGAAATATATAAAGTTCTTGGCTCAGTGCCTGGCACATAATAAGTGCTCAGTTTAAGTGTTGGTTGTTGTTATTTAATTATTAATAAGACATTACAGAACCTGGTCAGATAATAGTTACTGTATGGATGTATAATTTAAAAAAGCAGGGAGTATAAATATCCTGGAGTAGAACAACTACCATCATTTACCTCTTTTTTCTTATTAGCTTCATCCCTGTTATTCCCCTAGCACAATGGTTCTCAAAGTGTAGTCCCTGAATCAGCAGTGTCATCATCACTTGAGAAATTATTATTAATAGAAATGCAAATTCTCAGGCCCCACCCCAGGCCTACTACATGAGTACATCATCAGAGGTAGGGCCCAGAAACCCATTTTAACAAGCTTTCCAGGTGATTCAGAAGCAGGCTACAGTTTGAGAACCATCATCCCAGCATGTTGCTACTAAAAGCATGGTCCCTGGATCAAAAACATGGGAATGTTAGAAATGCAGACTCTCAGGCCCCATCCCAGACCTACTAAATCAGATTCTGCATTTTAATGAAATCCCCAGGTGATTCATATGCACAATACCATTTCCAAAGCACTGTCCTAGTGCACAGGAACTTCAGAGATGCAAAAGGAACTAAATTTACTATTGTTTTGATTATTAAGTGGCATTTATAAGTATTTACCAGGCACTGTCCTTTACACAGGTTACCTTGTTCACCCTCATTAAGTCTAGTTGTAGGTATTTTTATTCCTGTTTTACAGATTAGAATATTGAGGCTCAAATCAGTAAAGTAACTTGCTGAAGGTCAGACAACTAAAAAGTAGTAGAGCTCGTCCTCTCTATGTGACCCAAAGTCTGTGTTCCTTCTCCACCCCATGGTGCCTGTGGGTAGCATGGCTAAGCTGATACCACCTGCCTGCTGGTACAAATGGAGCACTTTAAAAAAGAGGTAGTCTCAACTTATAAATGAGCAACACAAGTGTGTTTCTGAGTCAGATGTTTGGAACTAGTGAGGGAACTACTTGTAGAAACTATTTACATCATGGCTTCTACAAGAAAATGCATTGGGGTTACAACACCAGATGGTAGCAGCTCCCTACAGGGTCAGTACATCTGGGCTCCAGGAACTTGTTAGTACTTTATTCATATCAGCATAAAAGAAAGCACCTCCGAGGCAAACCCGTCCTCAGATGTTATGGCTTGGGAAACATCCATTCAAACTCTCACTCAAAGATTTACTGAGTGCCTCCTATGGAAAAGGTGCTGTGCCAGGTGCCATAGGTGAAAATGATCCATGCTTCAAGGAATTCATAATCCAGTAAGGGATATAAAGCAGGAACATACACACCCACATTACCTAAAATCCAAAGTGGAAAGTGGTGACTGACAAAAGAGAAAGCTTGGATGTTCAGAGAAGGAAGAGCTCACTTAGGACTTGGGGATAAGGGAAGACTTCCCAAGGAGGTGCCATCTAAAGCTGAGTCTGCAAGGAGAAGCAGAACATGGACTAGCAAAACTAGCACTCTTGGCAAAAGGAAGAGTGTGAGCAAAGGCATGAAGGTGTAAAAGAGAAGTCATGTTATAGAACTCCAAGTTATCCCCTTGGTTGAAGCAAAAGGCTCACTTAACTTGGATTGCAAAAGACGAAACTAGAAAGGAATGCCAGGTTGAGGGAGCAGAACTTTGTACATATAGAGAGAGCTGCTTCATATTACTCATCATATTACATAATAAACCATTGAACCCCAAATCCTTTTTGAAACAAGCTAGGGTAAAAACAAACATTTCTGAATTGTTATTATAATTATTTTCAAGTCTGCTTCCTCTATTAGACTGAATTCAAATGACTTTGAGTATTAGCAGATGCTCAAAAGAGTCTGAATGTATAAACAAAGGAATGAATAAATGAGTACACTAATGAGCAGCTGAGGGGTCATGAGCAGAAGAGAGATGGCTCAAGATCGCAACATGGCCTGAAAAGGAAGGGGATAAAGGGAGGGATGGTAATGGCAGGATCGGAGGCAGCAGGTCTAATGGTTAGGAAGCCACTGTGACTGGTCAGTTGAGAGGCTACCAACTAGATTAAGGGCAATGGGAATGAGGAAAAAGAGACAGAAGAGAGAAGAGAGAGACACGGCTACAGGACACAGCAAGTGACTGGCAATGGAGGCAAAGAGAAGGGAGACATCAAAGTCTCACTGAAGTTTGGGTCTGGGTGATGGGAAGGGTGACAGTGCCACTGGAAAAATGGGAAGTCAAACGGAAGAGTAAGGTGCTTTGTAGATATAACTTCATTAAATCCTCACAACCCTGGGGATATTATTGCCGTTACCTCTCTGACCTCATCTTCTCCCCGACGCTCACTCCACATGAGTCATGCTAGCTTCCTAGCTGTTTCCTGAACATGTCAGTCCTGCTCCCACTTTAGAGCTTTGCTCTGCGACACTCTTTCCCAGATATCTGCATGGCTAAGTCCCTCACCAACTCCATGTCTTTGTCACTATCTCAATGAGGCCTATTAAAAACTGCAACCCACACTTCCCTCAGCTACCACCCCCCCCATAATTCCCAACATCCCTTACCCTGCTCACTCTCTTTCTTCTTCTTTTTATTGTACCTATTACTTTCTAACATACCATATAATTTTCTTAATATGTCTAGGTTTAAGGTCTGTCTTCCCTCACTAAAATGCAAATTCCACAAAGACCAAGGATTTCTATTTCCCAAATGCCTTGAACATTTGGGCTGGCATATAATGGGCACTGAATAAATTCAATGAATTATCCCCATTTTATAGATGAGAAAACTGAGGCTCAAAGAGGGAATGCAACTTTCCCTGAGTAATATAATACAATTTTCTGTCAGTGGTGGGAACCTAAATTAAAACACAGATCTATCCAATTTCAACTTCCACTCTACCAGCCTAAGTCTCCCTTTAGACGGGCCAAGTTTGAGGGGACAGTGGCCTATCTGGGAGGCAATGATGTGAGATTAGAGCCAATAGCAACCATTCCCACAGACAGGGGACTTGACCTGGCTGGGGGCAAGTCCATGTGTGCAGAGCCTGAACTGCCTGCAGACAGAGAAACAAGCACTCTGACCAGAGAATCACCAAGAGAACCAATGGTTTTATTTTCCAAGTGCAAGTTTGAAGAATCAGGCCAGTTTCTCCAGTTAAGCAGCTCCTAATTTTTCCAGCTGCCTAGATTATCAAATTACAAACTTATCTTCAGGGGAATGTATTTAACAAAGGGACGTGTTCTATTTCCCTTTTTACCACCCATCCAATGGCTCTGCGCTTGGTTTAATTGCCACTCTGATTCCCCCGCATAATCCATACATCACAAGGCTCACATTTACAGTGCAGTACATTAACAAGCTGGAGGTGCTCAAAATAAACGGGTTGGGCAAAGTGTAATTATTTCCAGCAAAAGAGTTGGTTCTGCATTTTGACAGTCATCTGATACATTATTGAACTCAATGCTAAACTATAAAATTGCAAAGTTAAAAGAAAGCATTTTTTTAAGTTTTAAAAGTACTCATTATTAAATTATAAAGCAGGTCATTTATGATGAGTCAGTCCAAAAACAGGATAATAATGAAAAGTTTGCAGGAAGCTTGACTTCTTCATATAACCTCTAACATCCACAATCCAAGGCCATTGTGAAAATTAAATGAGATAGCACATGTAAAACACCTAGTCCAGGTGCCTGAGATATAATAGGCCCTCAGTAAATGGTAATTTCCTTCCTTAATTATTACTGTCATTTTCCTAACAGCAGAATTCACAAACTACCTCAGTGTATTCATTTGTTCATGCATTCCATGATTCCCTCATTCCCAAAGAGCTCTCAGTCTACTGGGCAAGGGCAAGTGAACAGGTAACTCCCATAGGGAGGGATGAGTGCTAAGAGAGAGGTAGACTCAAGGGTGTGGGGGTGCAGAGAAAGAGCCCTTACCCCAGAGAGAGCAAGACCTGCACTGAACTGACAGGGAAAGTAGAGGTCAGCAGATTGTGGGGGAAGGTGAGAAAGAGACAAAGACGGAAGGAACAACACATGCAAAGGCTTGGAAGAAAGAGCACACAACTTGGGGAAACTGCAATTAGAACCAGCCTAGAACAACTAATGCAAAGTAAACAGATGGTATTGAGACCTGCAGTGGCCCTTCTTTTTTGTGTTAAAGTGACAAAATGCACTGACTCCTCAGTACAGTGGGACATGACTAAGCATGTCCTTGTAGCCCACCCTCCCTTGTCCAAATTCCCAGTAAGGTGATCTCTAGCCCTAGCCACCGAGCCTTATGTATGTGGTCTCAAAGAATGCACAGGAAAGATCTCTCCTGAAAAGAAGACTCAACGAAATCCAAGCAACCCAGTGGCAACGTCTGAATATGCTGAATCAGCTGAACTTCAGGAAACAGAGCGTCCTTGGGAGACAGGGCATATCACTTTACACACAGAAAACTGCTCCTGTCCACGAAGGACAAACTGTGAAACGTTTAACATTGGCCTTCAATTATTAAACGAGCCCAGATGAGCTCTGGCAGTAAGACAAATCACACACACTCACAGAGAGGGCTCTGGCAGGCCAGCCTAAATTGTCTTGGGGTTATTCATCAAGGCCCAACAGACAGGGAAAGGTGGAGGGGGTCTTTCAGAGATCTGAGGGTCATAGGGTTACCCAGAGCTTCTGGAGAACCCTAGGAAGAGACAGTCATGCTCAGACCAGGAAAGAAAAAGTAAAAAGAACCTCTTTGCAGAAAACATTGGGTTTTTTTGTAAGTATAACACAGCCCATGCTGGTGAAGATCTCATTAACAACCTTTTGCTCCTTGGTTGGCATTTTCATACTGGTCAGTTTTTGGCTTCCTGTGTGGTACTTAGGAGTTTACTCAATTGTCTCTGCTGGGGGTATTTTTCAGTCCCCTGGGAACAAGCAGCATGCTAAGGTGGAGCTCTGAAATCATACCTGACTTCAAATACTGCCCTCCTGTTTACCAGCTGTATGACTTGCAGTCTCAGTTTCCCCACCTATAAATGTAGATTCATGGGGTTGTTGTGAAAATTAAATAACATACCACACACCTGGCACAATACACACAAGAGAGACTGATTACATTTTGCTGCCTACTCCCTTTACTCCTTTTTCTTTGTGTTCCTGAAAAATCAGAATGGTTTCCCATTTGGGCACTGGGGTCATCTCTTTTGATTTCAGATTAAAAGTGTTATCCTTTGGAGTCTCTACCTGGTTTGATGCTAACTTCCACCTAGGGGTTACCCTAACAGGAAGAGATTCAGGTAACAATCCCAGAGACAACCCTTCCACATCTCTCCTTATGCTGACCTCTGGCAGTCCCACCCCACCTGGCTACATCTCAGCTTGTGGTCCTCTCCACATGACCCATCTATGAGGTCTGCCTGTTTCCCTGTCCCTGCAACCTTCTTCTCCTCTCATCAGCTGCTTCCCATCTATTGGTGTAGCCCTACTGAAAGCCCAGGGGTCACCCTCCAGGACTAACCAGGCTTCTGCCCCTCAACTGATTTGGGCTACTGGATCCTGAGCCCCTGGAGAGCAGGGGCCACACCTCAGTGCTCTTGGCTCTTCAAGCAGCACAGGATCCAGCACACAGCAGAGGCTAGCCAGAACTGGTAGGGAGAGAGGGACACAGTGCCAGAGGGCCCAATCCTGGGGCATGTTCTTAGAAGTTCTGTCTTGAAGCCAAGAAAAATTTCCTAGGATGGAAACACTCCAGGAAGCCTAGGCAGTGACAAATGAGCTGAGCACAAGCAATCTCCAGAGACTCCTGGTACTCCAGAAACCTTCACACTTTCGTGCACATTCCTCACACACTTGGAGCAGTTTATGTGAACAAGGCCTGGACCAGAGTAGAGACAGTACAGACTCCAGACTTGCTGGAAAGGAAGGTACTGTGGATGGACTAATGAGAACATAGAAAGTGAAGCAAAAGATGACTGAGATTCTAAGTCTTGGTCACCGGAGAAAACAAATTTAACACAGTGAGCTAGGCATGGTAGCTCACACCTGTAATCCCAGCACTTTGGGAGGCTGAGGTGGGAGGATCACCTGAGGCCAGGAATTCAAGACCGGCCTGGGCAGCATAGCGAGAACCCATCTGCACAACATTTTTTTTTTAAATTAGCTGGACATGCTGGCACACACCTGTAGTTTTAGCTACTTGGGAGACTAAGGCGGGAGGATCAATTGAGCCTAGGAGTTCCAGGTTGCAGTGAGCTATGATCACGCCACTGCACTCCAGCCTGGATGACAGAGCGAGATCCTATCTCTTTAAACAAAAAACAAACAGGGGAAAAAAAAAACAAACCACAGTGCTAAGTGCTGGGGATGCAGAGGTGGGTGTATGCACAGCCTCAGCACCCCCCAAGATGAGTTAGCCCCCCACCCCTTTGTTCCCATAGCACCATGAACACCCTCATCACTGCACTGACACTCTGATTTACTTGTCTGACCTACTAGAACGCAAGCTGTTTCAGGAAAGAGACTATGTCATATTGGACTTTGTATCTACAGCATCTAGCATAGTGTCTGGCACAGTTCCCAGGTCTACCAAGTACTAGCTTTGCCAAGTCACTTAAACTCTCTAAGCCTCAGTTTCCTAATCTGTATAATGGAGCTAATAATAATCTCTACACCCAAGGAGGAAGAAATGATCAAATGTATGTAAAGCCCTTACTTAGCCCAACACCTGATTGAGAGCCAGTACTCAATAATGGTTAGCTAGTAAATGAATTTGGGGTAAGAAAGAGGGATAAACATTCAAATAAATGATTACAGAATTATGTAAAAAAATAATATAGTAGGAATACATCTGAATTACTATGAGAGAAGAAAGGAAAGCACTAAATTTTGCCTTGGCATTTATAGAAAACTTCACAGAGGAGCTAACACTTGAACTAAAATCTAAAGAACTAAAACCAGGCCAAAGGAAGAGCATGTGCAAAAGCACAGTGGCAGAAAAGGTAACCTCGATGTTCAAGAACTGCAAGTCTGGCTATGGGCGGAGTCTGTGCAAGGACAGTGATGACACACAAGGGAGAAGAGATGAGTAAAAGCACGCTCTGTCATGGAGAGCAGCTTTCTCTGGGAGATACTGAAGAGCCACTGCAGGGTTTGGAGCAAGAGAATGAATGGCAGAGGCACTCTGGTGGCTGTATGGAGGGGAGGAAAAGGGGGCAGGACTGGGACAAACACAGGACATTGAGGGGGACTGATGTGGGTTGAGGAGAAGGAAACTGTGATAGGGGTGAAGAGATGGGGGGAATGAAGCTGGCCAGCTCCAGGAACTAGGTAGAAACTGAGCCTCAGAAAAACTGCAACTGGCCCTTGGCACTCTCCAAGGCTCCTTTATATAAAGTATGGGTCTATGAGTTATAATAAATCACCTTCTCTCCACGTTTGCTGCCTTACAATTTATGCAACAGAGGAGCATGAATATGGAAAATTCCAGCTGAACATTTTGACCGGAGTAAGCAGGTCCAGAGGTCAGTCACCACCGACGATTGGACAAAACCACCTACAACAGGCCTGGGATCCGGGCCAGCACTTTTCCACTCACATGCAAACTTGGGGCCCAAGTTCCAATGACAAAACCTTTCAGGTGTACTTTTTTTTTTAAAAAACCATTTACAGGAACCCAAGGTCCTCCAAGTACTTCAGAGAAATGCCTTGTATTTGATTTGTTCTTTAAAAAAACCCAAAAGTCTCTTTGCCCTACACAAGAGGGCAGGGAGCCACAAAAAAGATACAGTAACCCACCAAGTCTCTAAGACCCCAGAAGTCCACCCATCCATCTGTCTGTCTGTCACACACACACTCATGGCAAAAGAAATACACTACTATCTTGTAACAGGAGCTGCATTCTAATGGCCTTCTGTAGGGCAAAGAAAAGGAAGGAAGGAAAGAAGGAAGAGAGGGAGAGAAGGTAGGTGGGTAGGTTGGTTCAAGACCACACATGACCACTCCTGCTAAATACAAAATGGTTGCTTTTGCTGCTTCCTTCCTTGGTTTCAATCTAATTAGACAGAAAGAGATAATGAGTAGGCATCAATGGTGCTTGGTTCAGCTGTTCCAGACCCCAGTGTTTTTTCCTTATTAAAAATAAAGAGACCCAAGGGCTCAATTTGGTAAAAATGCACACAGAGAGGCACATATCCTTTTTAAAAAACTGTTTTGCATTAAAAACGATATGTGCTTAATAAGTACCAAAAATCAAATGTATAACAGCAAGATCCCTGGCAGCACCTGTCTGCATTTTCAGAAGGTGTCTTCAAAGACAGAACATTAGAATGAGACCCAAAAGACCTGAGTCTCAGTGTCAGCTCTACCATTTACCAGCTGTATGATCTTGGGCAAAGCAACATCTTGAACCTCAACTGCCTCATTATCAAACGGGTATAATGCTCTGTCTATCTCACAGAGTCTGGGGAAGAGAATATACTTGGAAGTGTTTTATAAACTCTAAAGCACTTTGCCAACACCTATTCAGTCAACAAATATTTACTGAGAGCCTACTAGGTGCCAAGCATTGTTCCCCTTCAACTGTTAATGTTATCACCAACACTGCACCTCTTCCAGCTCAGTCATTGGATGTCAATTTCAAATGCAGGCTGATCTATGGTCTCAAGCCAACCTCTCATTCACCCAGTTTTTTCCCAATTGGGGCATTAATCACTTGCCTCCATCAGGAGACACCTAATGACATCTCAGCCCTAGGAGGCCCTGGGACATGTTAGTACAAACGATAATGGGGACAGGAGCCTCTTGTCACCTCTGCTGCCCCAGAGGGCTTGATCCTGAGAAGCTTTCAGAACCTCACTCTCCATAACCAAAGAACAAGATATTTCTCACAAGCAGGGCCAAAGGTGGGGAGCGTAGGCAGGTAAACAGATAGTAAGCCTGCATGCCTATGTCCTTCCACTACTACAGTGCCTGGCTCCACGTCCGCACCAGGTGACCTTTACCTGCAGGCTCAGCCCCAGCCCAGCCCTGTCCTCAGACAAGAAAGGTTTAGCAACTCAGAAACAAGCTCAGTGTGCTGTCATTCCTGCCCTGACCTTACTCCTTGGTTTTCATCACTGGGCATTTGCCTTATCCAGAAACCATGGCCTGCTTTGTGCAAGAGGTCCAGCAAGTATGACCCTAAATTGTCTCCTCCATCTGAATCCCCACCTAACAAACCATTCCACAAAGACCAGAGTCCTACCTTGCTATTACTCCAAGAGATTGTCTTGATGCAGAATCTACCTGGGAGCCCCCTGAAACAAGAGCTCTAGGAATTCATCTCCACATTCCCCCAGTGCACAGCTCAGCATCTGGCACATAGTAGGTATGCAACAAATATTTATACAATGCAAAGTTTGCCCACTTGTCTAGATCATTGTAAACTGTCTACTCCTATGCCCCTCTTCAACTCACAGGACCTTCGTGATGGATAAGCCATTGCCTATTGTCATGTTCTCTGGCTGCTTTGCCATTCCAACTTCAGGCCCCTGACAGAGTTTCTGGGTTGAACCTACCTACCCCATTCCCAATATGTCCCCTTTGCCACTGAGCACATTCTAAAAGCCAACATGCTAAGCAAGTTCTTAAATCTGATGGCTGGTTTAGTGTCCCAGACCAACCTTTTGCTTCTGGAATCTGAGAGTTAGTCCAGTTTAAAGACTCAGTTAGGGCCATCTGGCACCTTTTGACACCATCCACTTCCCTTGTCTAGTATGGAAGGGACTCAAGTCCTGCTTAACAAGCTCTACTGAACCCCAAGCCTGGTGTCAGGAAGGCTCTGCTTAAGATCCTGAGGTTGACACAGAAAATGTATCACTGAAACCTAAGAAAGAAGGGCTCCAGACAGGTCTAGCCTATAATGCATCAGATTTTGGTTCTGTGAGGCTGCTCTAAACCTGACAATGCAAATAAGAAACCTTATTTCTACTTCTTTATGTTTCCTTATCAGCACAGGAAAAGTACACCCACAACGCAAAAGGAAAGTGATGACCCAGAGTTTAGTCCTGGTCTCTGCCACTAATTTGCTGTGTGACCTCAGGCAAGTTCTTCTTCTTCTCTAAATCTCTATATCCTCCTCTATAAAGTCACAGGCTTAAATTTGGTGATCCATTTCTGAAGCCCCTTCTATGCCTGACATTTGGCAATTCCCTTGCCACTCAAAGGGTGGTTCTCAGACCATAGAATCAGTATCACCTGGGAGCTTGTTAGAAATGCAGAGTAGCCCTACTGACTCAGCCCTACAGAACCAGAATCTGCATTTTAACAAGATCCCCAAGTGATCTGCATGCACATTAAAGTCTGAGAAACACTGTTCTACAGCTTCTCAGAATGACCCAGGCCGACCTGGAGCATGACATCTTCTGCAAGAAGCCGGAAGAAGAATGAGTCTGTCACAGGACTTTACTGAATGTGATTAGAAGCAGCTGGCCAGTAGTAAGGGCTGGGGAGAAATGCTGCAAGATCCTTTTAAACTCAGCTGTGATCCATAAAATGTCTCTCAAGTACTTAGAATCTCTAAATTTGAAGTCTTTAGATAAAATGACTTTAAAAATACTAATTATGCACGGAAGTCTAACCATGAACCAACCATTAGTGAATCCAGAGCTCCTTCTGTACTGGCATGCTGCCAGCAGGCATGAACAGAGCTCTAAAATCAGCAAAGAGGTCACCTCTGAAACCACAGCATTTCTCCCAGCCTCACCTGTCTCCCAACTGGTCCTCACCTGGCAAAATGCCAGTCTCAGTTGAAATCCCACAGACAAGAGCACACTCCAGGGAACCTTGCCTGGGTCTAGACAGCAGGGCAGAAAGGGCCACAACCTCTGGGGTCACTGACCCACACAGGGTCAGCCCCATGGAGCAGAAAGGGAAGAAGGGGAGAATCAGAGTGGAAGCAGCACAGACTAAGCAAACCTAGTAGCGGAGACCCCTGCTTCCAAATCCAGGGATAAGCCACTCTCTGACTTGGTGACCATCCAGCTGAGAAAGTCTAATTCAGCTAATGAGGCTTTGAGACAAGCAGTGAAACATCCCAAGTCCTACGTTGTAGTCCTGGCTCTAAACTAATGGGCAAGCAGCCTCCCTGACCCTCCCCCACCCCTCCAGATGAGAGGTCATCACTTGCTCCTCTGTTACCACTAATCCTGACATGAGAGTCTACTGCACACTGTCATACAATTAGTCATCCTTGTTCACATGGCCACTTCACTCACCATGCAAGGGCTATATCTTCAATTGCCTATTTCCCCAGCAACAGAGCGGACAGGAGGAGTGAGAGAGGAAGAAGAGAGCGGAGGGGGTGCTTGGACTTGATGACTATGCAGGTTATCAGCAAGTTGGACCTCTTTCTTGAGGAGCTCTCGATTTCACAGTGCCCCTTTTTCATCCTCAGCACACTGTGAAAAAATAACTTATAACCTTCAGAGCCCAGCTCTGAAACTCCATATTGTACCTGCTAAAGGATCCTCTTCCACCTTACAGTTTCAGAATCATACAATAACTATACCGTCAGGGAGTATTTCTGATTACCTGATTTCCCCAACCAACTCTGATAGAAATCTCAAGTGGAGATCTGACTAGAAAATTACCTATAAGCCATTAGTTACAGCTATACTCAGCCTCCAAAAATCAATCTTCAAGATCTCCAAACCCTACAAAGAACTTAAAGGAGTAAGATGACAGGACTCCTGATTATTTTTGCCATCTTTCTTAAATAATTAAGCTTGCTTTTATTGTGCTGGGGGATATGGGCAAGATTGCGCTGAGCACCTACAGAACGGGCTACTATGCTAAGCCCCATTCCTTGCTTAGGGAGGGCTGAGGGCTCACCTTTGTGAGTCATAACTGAGAGCTGGCCCCTGGAGGATCTCTAAGACTCACCTCTAGAAAGCTTTCTCTGACCTCCAGAGTTGCATTAAGTGCCCACACCAACACACACACCCCCACCTCATTTTGTATTACATACTCTTATCTGTCTCACTCATGGACTGCAAGCTTTGTGAGGACAGGACTGTAAAACTTGCCTCTATATCTATGGCAGCCTGCACATAAGAGTCATTTGACAAATGCTTTATCAGTGAATGAATAAACAAAAGAATAAAAAACAATAAACAAACAAGAATCAAAGATCATTCACTCAGTTTTATCAGTGTCAGTCAAGACTGCCCTTCAAACTCATTGTGAGCTAGGCTTACTCCTCAGTCTGAAAGCCAGAACAGAAAGGGAAGACCCCAGGTGGTCTGGGAGATTCAAATCTGGAAAAACTGGGATTTAAACTGGCTTGAAATTTTTTCTAGACCAAGGTATACTAACAAGTAGGCTATTCTGACCTATTTCAGGTTCTGCAATGTTTTGTGCTACTCTTACCAGAACTTTCAGGTCAGAAACTTATTCTTTAGAAACTGGATGTTGTCTTTATTTTAATTATTAAATGCAAGTATTTAGCACACAGTCACTGTCTATAAGTACTAACATTTGTTGAACCTCAATCTATAGAATTCTATTTCTCTATGTCATGAACTAGGAATTTTGCAAATAGTGGAATTACAGAACCACTCTGGGCCACCCACTTTTGTGAATATAAAACCACTTAAGTAAGACAAGCTGACTTTGGTGGAATAGCCTCTATTTTTCATCCACTTACATAACTCCACATTGTCAAAGTGCACCAATAACTGGTGCTGTCATCTCTCCTGCCCCCAAGAAAAAACTCCTCTGGGGCTCTTTCTACATTTATTTTCAATTGCCAGATCCCCAGAGGAAAAAATCAAATCACTGACGCTATTTCAAACTACATGCTCAAGGCAGCCACTAAGAGGATAATAGGGCAGCTCAGCTTTTGCTCTCTTTGAGGCAGGAAGACACCCCATGGCTGTGAAGGAAAGGCAGGACACGTGTGTGGACATTCAAAATATAGCAAGGAAACCCAAAACAACAGAAAGACAAGAGGAGCTGGAGGATAAAGCAGTTTGGAACTATGAATCATTCCAAGGTAACTTATTATGTTTTTATATGAGAAGCAAAATGAGCTTTCAGAATTGCCATTCATTCCTTGTTTCAGCCATTCAGCCATTCATGCGTTCATTCAGCAAACATTCATTGGGTACCCGTTATATGCCAGGCACTGTGCTAGGTAGATAGCATAAAAAGGATGTCAAGTAGCAGACCATGAGCCTACAACTTCTCACTATGTTCCTGCCACACTAGCCTTCCCTACAGGTCTTTTGCAAGGTTCTTTCATGCTTTGGCACATGTCCCAGCTTAAATGTTTTTTCTTCCAGGAAGTCTTGCCTGATTTGTACCCCCACCACACCCTGGACTAGATTAGGCTTGCCTGATGTATACTCCCACAGCATCTACTTTTTGATACTCTACACATTCATAATTACTTTGTCTTCTCCAATAGATGGTAAGCTCCATGTGGGCAGGAACTGCCTCTTCAGTGACTAGCACAAGTGGCTAGAATATAGTAGGATTCAATAAATATTCCCTGAACAAATGAATAAATTGGGGTTTATAGGCAAACTATAGGCCTTGAGAGGTATAGGGGAATAAGTGTGGGATTTGGAGCTCACAGACTCAAATCTGAACCCCAGCTCCACCACTCATTAGCTATGTTGCCTTAAGCAAGTCCCATGATCTCTCTGAGCCTCAGTTTCCTCATCTGTAAAATAGACATAATACTTCATAGAAATGTGATGAAGATTACATAATATGATGTGGGTAAAGTAAGTGGCACAAAACAGATGCTCAACAAATGTTATCTTCCCACCCTCTTCCCAACTCTTCTGTAGCTAAGAAAGAGTTGATAACAGCAAGGCAGGGCCCCAACCCTATAGGAACTTATCAAGACAGGATTCAGGCACAGTAAACAAGCAAGGAACTGAGGCAGGTAAGGACAGGGATAGCAGCCCAGATGAAATCTTACTGACAGCCCCCCCACCCCATTCCAGGGCTCCTTCAATCTGAACTTGAGCTTCTTTGATCTGCCTGACCAACACAAGGCCCAGGACTAAGCCTGCAGATGAAGATCAAATGGCTGCAGCCATGGGGAGAGATGGCAGAGACTGAGCCCATTCCTCATGCTAGAAAATGGCCTTTGAAGCATTCAGACAAAAGCATACAAAACTCTCTTCCCCAGTTATGCTGTCCATGGTAACTTAACAGAATCCAAATTACTACAAGTGGGCTGAGTAAGACCAGCGAGGGGCAAGGCAGCACAGTACAATGGGAGGGGCACTAGGAGTAGAATCAGAAGACAGGCTCAAGTTCAAACTCTGCCACCTACTAGACATGTGATTTGGGACAAGTCTTTCCTTTATCTAGGTCTCATTTCACCATCTGTAAATTGAAGGGATTAGACTAGGATGGTGTCTAAGGACCCGTACAGTGCTAAAGATCTGAGATTCTACATGCATGTCAATCAGCTGTAATCAGCAGATGAAGGTAGAACTCTTTAATCACATCCACCACTGAGCTGACGTATGCTGTACTGCTCTCAATTACACAGTGGAGAAAGTGGTCACAAGGAAGAGCTAATATGGTATTATATTTTCTGAGCCTATTTAGTCTCTCGATTCAGCACTGCACCTGTTCCTTCTGCATTTGCAATTTACTAGATAGATAACATCATCACAGGCACTCCCTAAAACAGCTACCATTTGTCACTTGTTTGGGTATTTCATGTATTCTTTCTCTTCATTTGTTAAGACTAGCTACAGTATTATAAAGACCAATCAATAAAACTGCCAAATAAAATTTACCCAGAAAACAATTTTCTCCTTTCTTTGTTTCCATTGTAATAATAGCAATATCTTTAATGAACTGCTGACCTGCACTAAAAATCAGACTACTACCAGAAGGGACATGGGGGCAAAAATATAATGTCTACTTCACAAACAAGTAATGCCACAGAGAGTAAGTTAACCCATTCATAACCCAGAGTCTTTTTCTTATGGAAATACTACAAATGATACTTAATATCTCAGGCCTGCTGCCTCACAATACTACCCACCCCCACCTCAAATACATACCCGACATTCACTAAGTACTAGTGAATATATCCTTGCCACTCTTCTTAGAGCTGGAGAAACAGAGTAATAAAACACAATTACTATCCTTAAACAAAGTCTCAGCCTAAAGGTCAATTGTCCCAGCTGTGAAAGAAAAAGTGGCAAACTGGAACCAGGCCATATGCCAGAAAATGGCTTCCATGAGACTCAGGGCCAAAGAATGGCCCAATATCTATACTAGAGAAGGCCACATATAACACTGGGGCTATGGTTCTCAAAGTGTGGTCCCAGACCATCAGCATCAGCACCAACTGAGAACTTGCTACAAATCAAATTCTCAAGCGCCATCCCAGACCTACTGAATCAGAAACTCTGGGAGTGGAGCCCAGCAATCCATATTTTAACAAGTCCTCTAAGTCTGCGGTCCCTAATGCCTGGGCCACGGATGGATACTGGTCTGTGGCCTGTTAGGAAATGAGCTGCACAGCAGGAGGTGAGAGGCAGGCGATTAAGCAAAGTTTCATCTGTATCTACAGCCGCTCCTGATCACTCGCATCACCAAATGAGCTTCACCTACTCCCCCCTCAACCCCCCAAGTCTGTGGAAAAATTGTCTTCCATGAAACCAGTCCCTGGTGCCAAAAAAGGTTGTGGACCACTGCTCTAAGTGATTCTGATGCAACTTAAGTTTGAGAATCACTGCCCCAGGGCATCCAAACTACAGCATGTTTGCAGTAAAAATAGTAGAAAACTAAGTTGTCAATTAAACCTAAGAGAAAAACAATAAAATTGGGTAAAAAATAGATTTTTCAATGTACCTTAAATGTTGGTATTTTGGAAAAAGCAGGTTTGTTAGAGAAAGAAGGAAGAGACAGAAATGCTGTTCTGATGCAGCAGAGAAGGTCTGTCCATGTTCAGAAGCCTCTGAGGCATAAGGCCCCAGGCCTTTTCCTGTTTGGTACTTCATTTCCAAATATAGGCCTTTTCTGTTCCTTCACCTGAGAGCCCATCACCTCAGAGGGTGTTCCCACACATTCACTAGCAGGGCTCTCAGACTTAGCAACCACAATTAAGTTTACTTTTTTTTTAAAAAAACTCATAAATAGAAGGAAGATGGAAAATAAAAAGGAAAAAAGCAATATGTTCCTGAGGTCACTAAATTTAAAAATGAAGGGAGAATTGAAAGTAAGATGAAAAAACAACTGTGTGGGGTTTGCTGAGCTCTCAGTAACAAAAGAAAGGGGAGGATCAGCCCTAGAAGGAAAAAGAAGGTAGTGAAGTAATAATTGAAACATTTCCTAGCCTCTGCCACCAGATGGCAGAATCAACCATGCACAGCTTAGTTGCAGCTCAGCTATTGGTTTTGATTTGTCTTTTCTTGTTTTGTTACTGCTTTGGGGTGGGAAAGGAGATGCAGAAAAATTAGAATGTTTTTATGCATATTAATTCAGTCAGTGGCTGTAATTAAGAAGCATCATTATATTTTAAAATGCATGAGCAACCATGTAATAAAAAGTGTTCATGTTGATAAAGGCTATATTGAGTTATACATTAACATTTTACAACTAAGTTATAAAATAAAACATTTGATTTAAAAATATCTATTTTCCTAGAATGAAACTCAATGTCAAGTTAGGTCTAATTTTATGACCCAAATGCAATTTTCCTCCAGCACACCACAAAATGTTAACTACCAAGGAAGACAATAATAATGAAAAGTCAGCTGTACTCTAACAGCAAATTTCCTGTAGAAATGATTTGAGGTTGTACAGGTCACAAAGGAAAAGACACACATGGTTAATCATAAATCCATCTAAAGATAGTTCATTTCTATCATCCTTCATTTTAAATGGAGGCTTAAACAACTCTCTGGGCTTAGAAGGTTGCAAATTTAATAATGTTCCAATTCATTGATTTTCTCTCATTTTAATCTGTATTGATTGATTAATGTCATCTTGTGACATCCAAATGGCAAATTGAGGAAGAAAAATGACATATGTTGAGTTGGACCTCTACTGGAAAGAGCACTAAACTGGGAATTGAGAGACCTGGGTTCTACTTGCTGAGTCACTACTGGTTATTGTACCTGGGAAAGTCACTTCATCTCTCTGGGCTTCAGCTTTCTCATATACAAAATGAAACATTAATCTTTGCCATATTTTACCAAATTGTTGTGATGAACAGATGAGAATACAAGGAGTGGTTACTATGAGACAGTACCTAAATACCCCTAAGTTCAAAACAAAAAGACAAACAAGCAAACAAATCCTCCACTGAAGAACAAACTACTTTTAAAAGCTTTTAAATTTAGGCAAAGAAAATTATGCTGTTTCAAGGATCATAAATATCAAGGTGGGCAAGTAGGAAAACCGGAAAATAGTTCTCAATGTTGCTGGATCCTTAAATTTTGGATCATCAAAATGAGTGTCTCTTGGAAAAACTGAGTTTGAATAATTCCACATATTGCTACAATCACCATAGCAACAGACAGAACCCGTCAATTGGGGCAATCAATAATAGCCATCAACAAGTGGCTCTGCTTATCCTATGGACAACAGCCACAAGAAAATTTCTTCTAAAGGTGGTACCTCTATGCTATACTTCTCTGAAACACACAATGTCAAAATGCTTATGGAATTCACAAGACTCAAGTGGTTTCCAGAATAAATTGAATAATAAAAAAACCTAGGATTTTTTTTTTTAAGTATTGAGATCCTTAAATGAAAGGTATTGTCTGGGTATATATACCACTGCTATTATCCAGGAAGGGGTACCAATCAAATGAGTCTATGGACAATTTACTCTGAATGTTTCTTTAGCTGCTATATTAATAAAAGGTAATATAATACATGGTAAATATGTACTCAACAAAACAAGAGCTTTCAATTTCTTGATTATTAGTGGATACTCAAATTCAAACAAGCCAAACCATCCCTCAAACAATTCAGATCACAGAGCTAGGTAAATATTAGCTTAGCTTGTTCCCAGCTGGTAACCCAGACAGAGTTCAATCCGGTTACACACTCAGAAGAAAAGCAGCTGCCTATGTCATTTATCTTTAATTCTCTGTTGTGTTGAACCATATATCTGACAATTCTCCTCCAGGTAAGACCCACTACTTATACATTAGCTCTACTATTAACTTCAACAATGGTCCACTTACATGCAATGGGACCATGACTGGGGGAACCTTAATGTAAAAACTTCATAAACACCCCTTAATCCTCTGGCAATTCCAAAACAAACAGATCTCCAGGCCTCAGGATACATGACATTTGTACCCATGGAAGAAGAAGGAACTATAGACCAAAGTGTATTGAGTAACCTCAACCAAATGAGTTTCTAATAAAATTACATAAACAAAAACTTTTACCCTGATTTTATTTTGCATAACAATAAATGAAATTATTTGAAGAATGAAAATTTTATCTACAATTCCACCACCTAATACCACATCACATCTTTTATTCAACATTCCCTTCAAATCCGTATGTGAGCATAAACAGAACTGTACTCAGAGACACGACCCAGATTGATTTCTCACTTAATTTAAAAGGTTTTTCAAACTAAGTCCTATAGAGCCCTCATGTTCCTTGGATGTGCCACAGGAGCTACCACAGAGGGGACACACCCATAGGCAGCCAAGTGATAAGGCTTTATTCTGCCAACCCCCAGTTTCCTATCCCTATTCCCAATTCAGTCAGAACACTTACATTTTCACCTGTTTTAGATTTTAAGGCTCTGCATACAATTTATTTGAAAATAAAACAAAAAATGGTTTTACTACTATAAGCATTTAAAAATTAAGAACGTAGAGAATCACAGAATTTCAGAGCTAGAAAGAAGCTTAGAGAACCAATGCTTTTATCTTGCAAATGCTAAAAGGAGACAAAAAGAAGAAAGACTTGCCCAAGCTTACACAGGCAATTAGGAACTAGAATTAGATTCCAGGTCTCCACCCCAACACAAAGGCCCTATTTCTAATTCAGGAATTCAATAAATACTTATCAAATACTACTATGTGCCAGGCACTAATTTAAGCACTTAGAAGTCAAGAGACAAAAAAAAAAAAGAGAAACACTGCCCTCATGGTGCTTATAATTTAGTAGAAGAAGATAAATAATAAACACAACAAATGAGTGAAGTAAAGTATATTAGAAGGTAATAAAGCAAAGAGAGGGGATGGCGACACCTGAGTGGGGAAGTTAGAGCTTGCAATTAATGAATTTCCTCAAAGGCCACTGCCATTAGGTCTTTATGTACCTATAAGAATATGTGCATATGTGTTCATATTCAGGCTCACTTATTCAGAAGAAGAAATAATCTAATGTTAAGCCTGCCTGAAATTTCCCAGGACCCCATCTATTTTTTTAAATGGCATGCAAAGCAAATCAGGATAACAAGCAAGATGTTAAAACTATTTTTTAAAAAATGTTAAACAGTACCCTAGAAACACATACAAACATGCTATTAATTACTGCACTTGGCTCTAGAATAAGTCCAGAATGTGGCAAAATAGAGTTGGAAGTGAGGACCTGGCTGCCAGGCTTATTCTCCTGGGTGAAATTATCTAAGATGATTAAGTTCTCTGAGCCTCAGTTTCCCTATCTGTAAAATAAAGAAGCCAAAGTAGATACTCTCTAAGTTTCATTCAAATATCAAAGCCCTCTAATGTGTCAGAAACATTATGTAATATCTTAGTAGTCATATCAGCATTATTATTTGAATCCAAAGTAATCCTAACAATAACACATTACATTTATAGAGTTCTTCACAGTTTTCAGTGTGTCTTCACATGCATTACTCTCTTCTGACAAGTAACAAAACAACATTTTTTTCATGTTCTAATAAAAAAGTCTGGCCCCTCAGTCAATCCAAGAGAACATGAAGCTTTCTGCTCTCCAGGGCCTACACTCTGGCCTGGGTGTGGCTCTGGCCAAGGAAACCAGCAAGCTCCTCATAGAGACTTGCAGAGTTAGGGGTGCCATTCCTTAGGGCTGAGGATAGCAACAGCACATGGGATACCTTTAAAACCCATTCCCCATTTGGCAGATACAGGGAATTTTCCAATGAGGTGCTTCAGACACTCAGGCATCTGCCACTATACAGTGATGAGCATAGAGATCAAGGACCAGAATGCAAACTTTAATAACACTTGCCATATTAAATATATATATTTAAAGAACCTTTAAAAATCCCTTTCAACCAGGAATCGTATTTCTAGAAATTTTTCCCAAGAAAATAATCAGAGATCTGACTAAAGATTTTAAGTACAAAGATACTGATCATAGCATCACTTTTAGTAGCAAAAACATGGAAACAACCTAAATTTCCAAAAATAATCACATATACTGTGGCATATCCATATAATGGAATATTACTTTTAAATGTTAAATGACTATTTCAAAGAATATTTAAATAATATGGGGGAAATGTTCCCAATATAATTGTAGGTGGAAAATATGGATATAAGGCAAAGACGTTATATATAACATCTCATATTTTAAAAAAAAAGTGTAGAAAAAAAGATGGAAAAATACATTAGAATGTTACAAGTAGTTTTCTCTAGGTTGTAAAATTATGGATGATTTTGGTGCTTTTCTATAATTAATTCTACAATGAGCATGTACTATTTTTACAACCACAAATTTAAACTTGTTTTTAAAAAAAATCCCTATCTTACCTACCTCACACAGTGGTGATAAAAACCAACACAAGGATGAGCTTTCTAACAATAAGAACTATACTAAAATGTAATCCCCAGGAAGAGGGTTCAAGCCAGCACTATGTGAACCCATGGCCCCTGATTATGTCATATTAATACTTTAGGAACCTGGGATTCTAGAGCCGTCTGAGAAACCTCTCTACCCACAGGATGTGTCCCACATGGTTGGCAAGGCAGGACTGGGTCGGCCCCATATTTCCTGCACAGTGCCTTGATGCTCAGTGGCATGCACTATTAGGGATAAAACAAGCAGTCAGTAACCAGGAAATAGAGATCCTCTGGGGGACCAACCCCAGCAGCCAATGGCCACTACGCCCTTACCAGCTTCTACCACCCCAAGTGGCAAAGGCCCCTCTGCCCCGCAAACACGTTGGTAGGACCTCTGCTACTGGTTCTAGGGTACTGTGCTCATGGTAACTTCCCTAAGGACCCAAACTGGCCCTAAGACTTCCCTCTGCGGCTGCGGTCTCAGGCATGCCATGGAGAGAAAAGGAGGAGTGGGACTGTTGAACACAACGCTCAGACATTTGCTGCTTTGCCCACCATTGGTTTGGCCCATCAAGTGTTTTAAAAGACAATATATCTGGGTAGGGGTTTGGCTTGGTCACAATATTTTACAAGCAACTCAACTTATACCTATATCCCTTCAGGCACCTAAGCTTGAGATAGGAAAACTGAGACCCAAAGAAGCAAAGTGACTTGTTGAAGGCCATGCAGTGAGTTATTGGCAAATTGGCTCTAGAACTCAAGTGTCCTGACTTCCAGTTCCATGTGTTACATTACAGAATCCCTGGCTCTTCAGGGACTCTAGACCTCTGACATTAGGAGGGACCCTAGACTCTTTGGCCTTCTATGGGTCTCCTTGCCCAAGATTACAGGATACTTTAGTTATTAAGTTGTCAATGACAGAGACATGGGGAAATATGAAGTTCATGCTTGGAGTCAGGAGTAACTGACAGTGGGTAAACAGAGAAACAGGACATCTTAGGAATATATGGCTACACTGGGTGATACAGAACTAAAGTTCTATAAAGAAAGTGAAATCGCATCTAATGCTAAATAGATGCATGAATAAAGCTGCAAACATCCATACTGCTCACCAGAGGAGACAGGCAGGGATACTTCGTGGGTATCAGGAGAGGCTGATGTGCAGACAAATGGGTGTTAGGGAAAGATAAGAAATTTCTGCCTTGGTTTCTTGGTCCTCCTTAGCATGGCAATAGATTTGCTGTCATCAGACAGTGAACTGTTATAGGACAGAGCATAACAAATGTGATAAATTCTGAATGAGTGAATGTTACATCCTGGATTCCCTCTTTAAGTTGGTGACTATTACTGTGGGGAGGAGAGCAGGAGTCTGGCGTGCTATATTTTTCCTACCATTCCATATCTTCATATTCTCAGAAAACAAATGATAAAAGAGTAGAAGGTAAAGCAAGGACAGGAGGAAGAAAGAGTGGCAGAACAAGGAGAAAGAGAAAGGAAGATTATAGCAGAGGAAAGAAGTAAGAATAGAAAAGCATATTGTAACAGTAAGCAAGTTAGATGACAAGCCCGGAAATACAGGTTTTTTTCTTTCTAATTTAAAAAGGAAAATGGACTTCATTATTTTGACTTCTATTCACCCACCAACCTATCTCCACCTCCCTCCCAAGCCTGTTGGTTTCCAAGATAATGAAGTATCAAGGTAAATCAGACAAGAGCATTTGAGTATGGACAGAAAAATCCACCTCTCCTCAGCCCCACTGCTTGCACTGGAATACTCTGAACTGCCATGAGTCTTCTCAGGTGGGAAGACTGCTAACAACGGTGAATTAATTTGGGTGTTTCAATGCAGAGAAGCTGAGGTGCCACCTCACTGCATGAATACAGTGTGCTGCTGGCTTCCTCTGGATCACCCAGGTGTGCCCAGGCACCACAGGCAGCATGACTCCTGAAGGATGGGGCAGCCTTTGGCAGGGAGGGAGAGTCAATGAGCCAGAAGGGAGCAATGACACAAGGGATATCCTAAAAGTGCAAACATAAAGAAAAGGACAGCCTATGGGTCAAATCCATAATTCAGTGGAACCCTGTCCACCTGGCAGGAGATGGCTGTTCTAGACTTGGCCATTCCCTTGAGAAAACCTCTTTGGTAATTGTGTTGTCAGTCCCTTTCTCAGTCTAATGCTCAGACATCACCAGGACATGCAACCAGGAATGTCACAAAGATTTTCGGCAATATTTGAAAAGCAGAAGGAACTATTATTTACTTGTTTTATTTTGAATTAAAGGTGTTAATTACAGAAGAAAGAGCCCCAGAAAAACTTTCTAATAAAACAGGTAGTGCACTCCCCCGCCTGGTTCCTCCTTCCTACTTCCAGTCTAACAAAGAAAAGGAAAGCTGAATGATAAGGGGACTAGCAGTCCATTCTAGTAGGTTCAATGGGGAAGTTGGAAGAGCACATTTCAGAGCAAAAAGAGGAGTCAAAGGAAACCCAAGCCACTTTGCACCCTCAACATTTCTGTCCTCGTGGGCAAGATATCAATATCCCAGGATGTTAACAAGGCCACCTGGGATAGCAGAAAGGACAGCGCACTACAAGTCAATATATCTGGGTGGCAGGCCCAGCTCTGCCACTGATCTGCTGTGCAGCCTTTGGGCCAGGTGCTTAGCCTCTTTGAGTTCTAGTGTCCCAATCTGTAAAACAGAGATAATAATGTGTACCTAACAATATTATTGGCAGAAATAAATGAGACAGTGTACACACAGAATGTCAGGTAAGGAAGCCCTCAAACAATGTCAGTTTCCCACCCTCTGCCCAATCCCACACACACTTGTTTCTTTTTAAAATGGTGATCAGTCTTGAGGGGGCCTTTCTAGTTTTCCGTCAACCTTACACTGGAGAAAGTTAAGTGCAAACTACTGCCCAATGTCAGATCACCCACAGCTAAAGGCAGGCTCAAAGTCACTGTACTTCTGCTGAATTGTGGCCAAAATCATCAGAAATAGGAGGTTCTCTTTTTTCTAATAATTTGTTTCTCCGCTAACATTTTATTATAAAAATTTTCAAACATACAAAAAGGCTTAAGTAATTGTACAATTAGCACTCATATTCCTACTACCTGGATTCTACAGTTAACATTTTGCTGCATTTGCTTTATCACATATCAGGCCATCCCTCTTTCCATTCATCAATCCATCTTTTTTAAAGCATTTCAAAATAAGTTGCAAATAGAACTGTCCTTCACATATGTTTTGACGAGATTTTCCCCTCAATTTTTTGATTGTGGCAAAATACACATAACATAAAAGTTACCATCTTAACCATTTTTAAGCACACAGTTCAGTGGTATTGAGTACCTTCACATTGTTGTGCAACCATCACCACCATCCATCTCCAGAACTATTTTCATCTTACAAAACTATTATAAAATTCTGTACCCATTAAACAATAACTCTGCATGTCCTCCTTCCCCCAGCCTTTGACAACGACCATTCTACTTTCTGTCTCTATGAATTTGACTACTCTAGGTACCTCATGAGTGGGAGTCATATAGTATTTGCCTTTTTGTCACTGGCTTATTTCATTTAGCATAATTGTCCTCAAGGTTCATCCACGTTGTAACATGTGTCATGATTTCCTTCCTTTTGAAGGCTGAATGATATTCCATCATATGTATACACCACATTTTGTTTATCTATCCATCCCTCCATGGGCACCTGGGTTGCTCCCACATTCTGGCTATTGTGCATAGTAGTGCTATGAACATGGGTATGCAAATATCTCCTCCAGAGCCTGCTTTCAGTTCTTTTGGATACACACCCAGAAGTGGAATTGCTGGATCATGAGGTCATTCTATTTTTAATGTTCTGAGGAACTGCCATATTGTTGTCCACAGCAGCTGCACCATTTTAAGTTCCCACCAACAATGCACAAGGCTTCCAATTTCTCCACATCCTGACCAACACGTTATTTTCTTTTTTTTTTCCCCAACAGTAGCCATCCTAATAGGTATTAGGTGGTTATCTCATTGTGGTTTTCATTTGCATTTCCCTAATGATCAGTGATGTTGAGCATCTTTTCACACACTTGTTTGCCATTTTTATATCATCTTCGGAGAAATGTTTGTTCAAGACCTTTGCCTTTTTTTTAATTGGGTTATTTGTTTTTTGCTGTTGGTAAGTTTGTAGTTTGGTAGTAAATCTTAAAGTCAGGTAATGTGAATCCTGTCAACTTTATTCTTCTTTTTCAAGCTTGCTTTGGATAGTCACAGTCCTTTATATTTCCATGTAAATGTTAGAATCAACTTATGAATATTTACCCCCCAAAAAAGCCTCTTGGGATTCTGATTGGGATTGCTTTAAATCTATAAATCAACTTGGAGAGACCTGACAAGTTAACAACATTGAGTCTTCCAATGCATGGATGTGATAAATCTCTCCATTTATTTGGTCGTCTTCAACTTCTCCCAGCAGTGTTTTGAAGTTTTTATGTACAAGTCTTAACACACTTTTGTTAAGTGTAAAACTAAATATTTTATGCTTTTTGATATAATTATAAAAGAAATTGCTTTCTAAAACTTTTCCAATCCTTTGCTGCTGCTTCTATATAAAAAATATAATTGATTTTTGTGTGTTGACTTTGTACCCTGCTAAATTGCCTTCTTGGTTCTAATAGTTACTTTACAGATTCCTTAAGATTTTCTATCTCAACAATCATGTCATCTGTGAATAGAAAAAGACTTACTTCTTCCTTTCTGATTTTTAAGCCTTTTATTGCTTTTTCTTGTTTTATGGCATTGGCTAGATGGCCTTCATCCAGTATATTAAATAAAAATGATGAGAGAGGACACACATGCCTTATTCTGACCTAAGGGGGAACACATTAAATTTTTCACCATCAATTATGATTTTAGCATTTTATAAATGCCCTTTATTAGGCTGCAGAAATTCTCTTCTATTTCTAATTTGCTAAAAGGTTTTTTTTTTTAATCACAAATGGGTGTTAAATATAGTAATGATTTTTCTTTATCTGTTAAAATTATTATTCTGGTTTTTCTCCTTTATTTTGTTAATATGGTGAGTTACATTGATTGCTTTACAAATAAAAAAGCAAGCTTTCATTCCCAGGATAACATAGTTTGGTCATGATATATTATCTTTTAAAAATATTAATGGATTTAATTTGCTAATATTTTGTTAAAGATTTTTGTGTCTTTTTCTGTAATGTCTTTGTTGGGTTTTGGTATCAGAACTTA
The DNA here is from genome assembly GCA_023783475.1 of Daubentonia madagascariensis. Lineage (NCBI taxonomy): Eukaryota > Metazoa > Chordata > Mammalia > Primates > Daubentoniidae > Daubentonia > Daubentonia madagascariensis. The sequence goes on along the minus strand of JAKFHU010001990.1, from coordinate 22,320,044 downwards.
TGCTGACTTTGCAAAATAAGTTGAGACGTGCCCCCTCTTCTTCTATTTTCTGAAAGGGTTTGTGTAAAAATGGTGCTATTTTTTTCCTTAAATATTTCATAAAATTTATTGGAGAAACCACTTATGCCTAGAGAGTTCTTTGTGAGAAAGTTTTTAACAATGAAATGATTTCTTTACTAGATATAGGGATATTCAGATTTTTCATTTTTATGAAATTCTATTTCATAAAATTTCAATATGAAATTCTACTTCATCTTGTGTTTTGGTATATTATATTTTTTCAAATAATTAATAATTATCTAAGTTGCCAAATTTATTGGCATAAAGTTGCTCACAATATTTCCTGAGTCTCCTTTAATGTCTGTAGAAGCTGTAATGATATATAACTACTTTTATTCCTAATATTGGTATTTTGTGATCTCTTTCATTTTTCTCGGTCAGTCCAGTTAGGGTTTTATCAATTTTGTTGATATTTTCAAATAATTGCTTTTGGGTTTTTATTTTTCTCTATTTTTCTCTGTTTTCTATTTCATTAATTTCTGTTCTTGTCTTTATTGTTTCCTTCTTTCTACTTATTTTGGGTTTATTTTTCTCATCTTTTTCCAAATTCTAAAGATGGAACCTTAAGTGACTGGATTTAGTCCTTTCTCTTTTCTAATAGATGCATTTAAAGATATAAATCTCCCTCAAAGCACTGCTTTAGCTACATCCCACAATGTTGATGTGTTCTATCTTCATTATTGTTCAGTTTCAAGTTTTAAAAATATTTTTATTTTGAAATAAATTCAAACCTAGAGAAAAGTTGCAAGAACTATACAAAGAACTCCTGTTCACTCTTCACTCACATTCCCCAAATCTTAACATTTTAACATCTTTGCTCTATATTCCCTTCTCTGTCTCTATTTTTTGTCTGAACTACCTCTGAGCAAGTTGCTAAACTGATGCCCCATCACTGTAACATATGTTATGGCATGTTTATCACCAAATTGACAACACACTCTATTTAACAATTCAACTATCAAAACTAAAAAACTTACACTGATATGTAACTTCCAATAAAGCTTCAGACTCCATCTAGGTTCCACCAGTTGTCCCAGTAATGTCCTTTACAACAAAAGGACCCAGTTCACAACTGCACATTTCATTTAGTTCCATGTCTTTTTAGAATCCCTCAATCTGGAGCAGTTCCTCAGTCTTAACTTCTAGGACCTTCACACTTGCTAAGAATGTGCCTACTGTTGGTCACTTTCCAGGTCCTTCAAATAGTGTTTTTTTACATTTTGTCTGAGTTTACAGTTGTTTTCTGTGGAAGGACTGGTCTGAAAGAAACTATTCCATCAATACCAGAATTGGAATGGAAATGGGATTTAATCCTCTTCTGACCACAGATCTCACATGAAAAACCTGCCTCTCTCTCACTAGCACGACAGTTCTCACATCTACAAAACAAGAACAGCTCTATTATACTGCCTCATAACATTTCATAAAACTTTTCCAAATATCTTCTTTATTATTATAATTAAAAGAATGCCTATATAAAGTTAAAAGATCAAATAGTACAGAAAGGTATAAAATGAAAAGAAAAAGCTCCCTAATATTAAAGAACTATCTAATGAGCAGAGTCTCTCTATTCTATGCTTGACACATCAGTGATAGAAAAACTAGAGGAAACATAGGCTGGGGAACAGAAGACATAGTTTTCAGTCCTGGTTCTACTGCTCCAAAAATGGCTTTAAATAAGTCACTTATTCATGCAATAAGTATTTTTTCAGCTACTACTACTACATTAAACTTCTCTGTGCCTCAGTTTCCTTATCTGAGAAATGCACATGGCACTATCCATATTTTCCATATGCCTCATAGGCAGGAAAACAAATGATGTAATAATGTATGGTTGAGCATGCTGAAAGCTGAAAGCACAATACAAATGTAATAATATATCAGGCATTGCACCTCTAGAAAAATCAACATGGAAATCAGAAACCTTGGTTGGAACACAGAAAAGATGAGATGGGAATGGATGAATATATTCTATACTCCATTTAGTTTTATATTCTTATACTATTTATACTTGCCTTGTCCAGTATGGTAGCTGCTAGCCACATGTAGCTATTGAAATTTGAATCAATTAAAATGAAATAAAATTAAGAATTCAGTTTCTCAGTCACACTAGCCATATTTCAAGTGCTCAGTAGCCACCTGGGTTATCAGCTATTGTACTGGACTGATACAGACCACTTCCATCATTATAGAAAGTTCTACTGGACAGCACTGATTTGTACTATTTTATACTAGGTATTCTCTTAATTTCCTGATATTAATGTTCTTGCTGTGGAATTAATACATAGCAGCTAGCCTGCCACAATAAAATGAAACAAAAATATCTCAAAGGTAAAAAGAAATCAATCTCCAGATGGGTTAGAGATCTAACCAAAACAGAATGGTATTAGCCTTAGAACTTTGGAAGAACCCTTGGGACTGCTTCTCACTATACAGATTAGGATATAGCCCCAGAGAAAGCAAAAAGTCTCTGGTCCCAGGTCCCAAAGAGAGTTAACGTCAGAATTCAAAATGGAATCCTGGTATTTAATAATAGTACAGGCTCTGCAGTAGGATCTGGGTTTTAATGGCAACTCTGTCACTTACTAGCCACATGACCTTGGACCAGTAACAACCCCCAAGTCTCACTCTTCTCATCTGCAAACTGAGGAATAATAATCCCAACTCATGAGGATTAAAGAGATGGTGTCTAGAAAGTGCTTACTAGAGAAGCTGGCACCCACGCAGACTTGGTGAACGCTACCTGCTGTCATTATTAGTTAATACATTGCTCATTCCACTGCACCACAGACCCTGATCAGGGAGGCTGTGGCCACCAGATGCATCATCATCATGGAGCTGGTGAGTGTAGGAAGGAATGGGGAAATTACGCAGCTTGGCAAAATGTGCCAGGGGAGCAGAATGATAAATGCATTATACAGCAGTAACTGCGGAATTGCTCCCACAAGTCCCCATGCAACAGCAGAAATTTCACCTTCAGGGGTGCAAAGGGAAATGTACCATTTGCGCGCCTCTGTGCTCTTACCCTTAAATAGGTGTCTGAGGAATGGAGCAATGCAGATTGAAAAAGATGCTTATACTTCTATGACCCTCATGCTGAGACTACTGGAGGAGTCAGCATTCTGTTTTTGTCCCTTTCCCTCCAGAAATAATATATCACAACTCTGTTAGCAACCAACCCAGCTATCCCATGACAGACTTCTCTAAGCCTGCTTCAGAGTGGGTGGAGCTGAAGTCCCCAGTGCTTCTCAGAGCACCTGCTGTGTGACCCAGCCCCTCACCCCCTGCCTAATAGGGTATGATATTCAAAAAATCATAAGATACAGTGCCCACTCTGTAGCACCTCTGAAGTCCACCACACATGAAATAATCAGATGTTACAATACAATCGAATACTAATAGGTGATTCAAACTCTAAGTGCAGAGAGGTTTCCATTCAATTCAATAACAAATCCCAACCACTTGCTTTCTGACGGGCACAGTGCCAAGCACCGAAGGTACAGCTATAATCAAGATGTGCTACCTATCCTCAAGTAGCTTATACTTGAAATGGCAACTGAAGTTGTCCAGAAAAGATTCAACTGGGTAAGCACTAACCTGAGCCTTGTAAAGTGATACAATTTGGATTTGCAGGTAAAGGGGCTGGAATTGAAATATTCCAAAATTCACACTTGCTGCCACTGTGAATAGAAACAGAATAGAAGCCCAAGAAAGAACCATGAGGAATTAAAATATCTTTTCTCAAGTCTTTTCAAGGGCATTCTTTAGTGTCTCAGCTTTAAAACGTAGTTTCTAGAGAAGGAAATCCTTAGGTGGCTCTGCTCACCTCCCCTACTCTGTGCCCAGGCACCAAGGAGGGAAGAATGAGTTGTCACAGGCTCTGCCTCTCTTGCACCATCTGGACTTCTAGAGGGTGGAGTAGGGTGAGCACCATTTCAAAGTCACCTCTTTTCCCTCCAAACCTGGAAAACCACCATCCGGTCACCTGTATGTCCTCTAATCTACAATGCTGCCACTGGATGAGCTCTGCTATTTCCTAGCTTTGTCCTCAGACAAGTTACTTCCCCAAGTCTCGGTTCCCTTATCTACCAAATAGTGATTAAAGTAGCATACTGCTTCACAGGAGTGTGTTAAGAAATAAAAGTGATGTTAATAAAGTGCTTAACACAATAGATGGTATATAGTCAATGTTCAACAAATAGGAACTATCATTATTATTCTTTCCTAAAAAATTATATTGTTTCCAATCAAGTCCTTCTTAACTGCCAAATTTAGAGCTCAAACCCAAGCCTGCCAACAGTAACCTCAGTTTATCACCTTAGAGGGAACCAATGCCTTCCCCTAGACCCTTCAGGCCTCTAAAGAGGCTCAATCTGCTCACCTATGAAACTCAGTCTGACCCAGACTTCAGATTTCATCTCCTCTAAGAAGCTCTCTCAAAGACTCAAGAGACTTGGCCAACAACTCTTTTACCTGATACTGCCTCTACAGCTCTCTGTTCACAAGTCCTCAGCTCTAACCTGTAGGGAATCTATACTACCAGTCATACCCCATTTAGAAAGCTTTAGGACTCTGTGTCCTCCCTGTTGTCACATTCCAAGTCCAAGTTCCATAAATAATAAATGTACCCTGGGTATTTGACAAGTACCAATGGATAAAGAGGAACATAAGAATCATGGAAATGATTCATATCAAACTCCAGATCTATGATAACTGATAATGATTTCCAAAGAGCTGCAAGAAATTAAAGTTTCCTGAAAACCTACATAAGAAATCTATTAACAAAATGTACATTTGTTTATTGCTTTATAGTTTATAAAACGCTTTCACATTCATGACATCATTTTGACAACTTGGAGAGGTAAACCTAATAAGTATTATTATATCTATTTGACAGATGCATGCAAAATCTGAGGTTCAGAAAAGTAAAGCAGCTTGTCCAAGGATCAAGCCACAGTGTAAAGTCTCTTGATTCTTCTAAGTCCTCCCCCTATTTGTTGTCCCCCTCATACAGACCTTATCTTCAAATGATGCACATGCTCCATGCTATTAGTAACAAATCTTACCCAGCAGGGACCACAAGGAAATAAAACCAGAGAGAAGATACTCAAGAATGACTACTTTTTTGAAGTGAGACACTTTCCTCACCCAATCTTGGGAGTGCTGGCTATAATGACACATATATTTTCTTCAGAAGCAAACTTCCCTAGCCAGCAGAGTCTCCTGAAGTGACACGTGGGAAGGTCCCCATGGGAGCCACAGTGGCCTCCCAACACCTGTGAGTGGGCCCCCATTCTGCCTCTTGCTTTGCTTTCTCCTTATACTTCTGCCCCCTCTGAAAAACCAGAGGCTCCCTAATCAATTATTGTAAAAGCTGCTTCTTTTGCAAAGATATCTCTGATCCCTTCCATGTCTGCTACCCATAGCCAGCATCCCCCAATCTTGGATGATACAGACATCCAGTAAAAAGAGATCTCGTCCAGGCCGGGTGCAGTGGCTCACACCTGCAATCCTAGCACTCTGGGAGGCCGAGGCGGGAGGATCACTTGAGCTCAGGAGTTTGAGACCAGCCTGAGTAAGAGCAAGACCCCAAAACAGAAAAAAATTAGCCAGGCATGGTGGTGTGCACTTGTAGTCCCAGCTACTCAGGAGGCTGAGGCAGGTGGATCACTTGAGCCCAGGAGTTTGAGGCTGCAGTGAGCTATGATGATGCCACTGCACTCTAGCCCAGGCAACAGAGTGAGACTCTGTCTCAAAAAAAAAAAAAAAACAAAAAAACAAAAACAGAGCTGTCTTCCAAACAGCAATCTGCAGATGCAGGAGGTGGCTACCACCACCAACAGTGTCCCCACAGAGAGAACCACTACATCACACAAGGGAATTATGTAACCAAACAAAGACTAACCTCTCCCTTCTAGTCACAATTCAGCAGTCCCTCTACCAACTGGCCTGGGGTCTTGGGGTTCTGAAGGCTGTATCCCAAGGGAATGGCCTAGTTTTGCTTCCCTGGAAGTGACAAGAAAAACGTTTTCTCTTTACCTACCTCAGGGGTGCCTACCAGGCAAGGCCTCAGTGCTCAGGACATTGCAGGCAAAGAAGAGGTTGGACCCAGATGGGAATAATCTTTGGGGAAGAGGCGTGACTACAAGGCTGGCTCCTAAGGCAGCCATCCAATACAAAGTACCCAATGGAGCCTGGCAAAGAGAGGCTTACTTCAGGTAAGTGCCAACAACAAAGAGGTCCCACTGATCAGACAGCCTCCAAGTAAGAAGCTCCAAGCAGGAGCAACCCTCGGAATCAAGCAGATGCCATTACATAGGGAATCAGCTACTCAGAACAAGGTCCCAAACAGTGGCCAAGGGTCCAGGACACAGAGTCCAATTCCTGGGCAATGGGACTGGAAAAATCCAGACCCTGCTCAGGGTAGGGTTTTCGTACAAGTAGAACTGGCAGAGAGGTCCAGCTGTCTGGTTGGGGCTAATGTGGGAGAGGGAAAGTATTTAGGCAAGGCAAAAGGGAGGTCAGGGTTCATCACAGCCTACAGCCAGGCCGCCTGCAGCCCAACAAATTTCAGACCTAAACTCTTGAGAGGGATCAAGGACAGGGGAGGCAAAGGGGGGCTGGAAAAGGGCTTCAGGATGGAAAAGCAGCTCAACAGAGCCAAGGAAAGTGGGTAATGACACCAAGCAAAGAAAAACTCAATAGAGAAAGAAAGAAAGAGGGATGTTTGTAAGGCAGGGTGGGGGGAACACCAAGATGAACACAAAACATCATCCTTGTTAGCTATTGGGGAATGGGTAGTAGTTGTCCAAGCAGCCAAAGGCAAAGGGAAGCAGAACCAGCATGTGCAAAGACCCAGAAGTATGAAACAACATGATTGTTTCATTGGTTAGGCACAGATGAATTGCAGAATACAGGGAGAGAACAGGAGAAGGTGAGGCTTCACCTTTTTGACAGAGGCTGGATCAAGAAGAGTTTCTTATGAAAATCCAGAGATTTGGGACTTCATCTAGGATGGGAAGCCATCAAAAAGTAAGGCCATACATTCATCCCTATAACAATTATTTTCTGATCACCTACTGTGTGCTCGGTGCTAATCAAGGTGATGGGGAGACAGTGGTGAACAAGGTCAACAACAATCCTGGAGTCTATACTCTAATAACTCTGCTTTTTGCACACCAGCTGTGCAGATTATGGGTGTGTGTTTCCCCCACCCTTTGAGAGCAAAGACTGGGTCTTATTCTCCACCATATTCTAAATGCTTGGCTAAGGAAGTATCTGTCTTAATTTGTTTTGCATTACTATAAAGGCATACCTGAGGCTGGGTAATTTACAAAGAAAAGAGGTTTATTTGGCTCATGGTTCTTCAGGGTGTTCAAGAAGCATGCCACCAGCATCTGCAGCTGGTGATGGTTTCAGGGAGCTTCCACTCAAGGCAGAAAGTGAAGTGGGAGCAGGCATGTCACATGGCAAAAGAGAGAGGTGGGGGTGCCCACACTCTTTTAAACAACCAGCTTTCAGGTGAACTACAGAGTGAGAACTCGTTCATTACCGTAGGGAAGGCATCAAGCCATTCATGAGGGATCTGCACTAATGACCCAAACACCTTCCACTCAGCTCCACCACCAACATTGGAGATCAAATTTCAGCATGAGATTTGGAAGGGACAAAGATCCAAACTGTATCAGTATCCAGTAAGTATCTATTGTGGGAATAAATGTTTTCTGTATTTTCTAAGAATCTTTAACACATTGACTGCCACACTAGAAAAAAAATTTTTTCCTTGGGGCCACGGTGTTTTATTACAAAAATAGAATAAAAACTTCAAAAACAAAACGATCCTTTCTAATTTAATGAAAAATTCATTATTTTTTATTGTTTTCTGTGCGTGAGTTATATGCAACTTGAAAAATAGTTCACAAGGCTCCCAAGGTGAAGAGACGTGTAAGTTACATATGCTTAACAAAGCCCCAGGCTCAAACTAGCGTGAGTTAAATACAACTCACATAGCAGTTAATGTGTTAAAAAAAAAAAAAAGTAAGAGTATAGTACAGTCAGATTTATATTTTAGTACATCACTTTGGCAACTGGTTGGGAGTGACTGGGGTGAAAGCAAACTAGAGACAAGGGGTTACCCACTAAGGGGCTGTCACTGTAACTAGGCACTAGACAATGAGGGTCCAAGCTAGAAGTGCAGTGGTAGAGACGGAGGCAGTTTTAGAGTCCCCTGCACAACCAATTCATGCAAAGCGCACTCAGCCTTCACAGAACTAGCACTGCTCTCATCAGCCTCCTTTAAACCCTCATTGCCTTCTGTTTTTACTCTAAACCTCTGCATGATTTACTTTTCGCCCTGAGACAGCCCAGTTTTCAAGGTCAAACACAACAAAAGACAGCTGGTCAGCTCCAGGGTGACCCTGGGCAAAGCCTGGGGCAGTCGTACTTCTGCAGAGTGTGCTGGTGACATATGAGGTCACTGGGACTTTAAATCAGTGCTGATGAATTTCCTCTGCTGCTGAGAAAAAGCAAGCCAGAAACATCCTTGTTGTTGAAGCTGATGGCTACCTCACCAGGAATTCACACTCTCCAGTGCCTGGAGATTGGCTATGGATTACCAAGCATCTGGGGTCCACTATTTTCACTGACTCTGATTGTAAGAAGTATTTACCACACGATCTGGGATGGGTTTATTTGGTTCCTAAGATCTCAAGTGATTAAGACAAAAGAGCAGCCCTGACTCATACTTATTACAAAACCTGTATCTGAAGCATAGAGTGGCTCAAATGTCATGAACTACCCCCCCCAGAAAAAACCCTTTTGTATAGCACTTTACAGTTTACAAAGCCCTTATATATCTTATTTGCATTTTTCCATAAGTCCGTGGGCAAGGTAAAGTAGATATTGTTACATCCACTTTGTAGATGAGAAAGCTAAGGCTTGGAAAGGTTTTGAACGACCCAAAGTCATACAGATTGTAGGTACAGAGCAGAAATTCCAACCCAGGTCTTGCTCCACCTTCAAGACTCTGTCCGTCAGACCTCAACTCCAGTCAGAACTATGGTTTACCATAATCATGAATTAACTCACTGTCCCAATACTTACTAAAGCTATTCCTTTCCTGGATGCTTTTCCTCATAAGACAATGATGAAGAGCCTGAAAAGGGTCACAGGTCTCTCTTAGACCCAAATACCACCCAGTGATAGCCAAAGCCAGAGCCCAGGGTCACATCCTGATCAGAACTGTCTAGAGAAGAAGTTTTTGGTGTACAGGGCGAGCAATGAGAAGAATGAGGGGTCTGAGAGGTCTGAGGTTCAAGTCCCTGTTCTACCATGTACTGTGTGACTTTGAGCAAGTGAGAGATTTCTCATTGAACTTCAGTTTCCTCACCCCTAGAATGAGGAGAGCAACATCTGCCCTACCCACCACTCAGGGGTCAGGGCCAAAAATGGTGGCTCTCACGCTTTTTTTACCACACTTCTACAGATTACTTACTTTGTACTAAGCCTGGCCCTAATTATACAAAGATAAATAAGACAGTCCCTGCCCTCAAAGAACTCAAAGTTTGATTTAGAGATGGACATATAAATAATTACTGAATACTAGTAAATACTACATTGTAGTATTGGACAGCAATTTTGCCTTTTATTTGTGAATTCCTGGTGCCTATGCATGGCCCACAGTAGGACACAGTAACCATTTGTTGAATAAATAAGTAAAACTAATATATAACCTGATGACAAAAGACACACACAGTTCAATGAAAACATTCTCTTCTCCACCTCAAAACTTCTATCTTCACAGATTCCTTTTTCTTTCTACCAGATGAAAGAAAGAAAAAGTTTCCTTCCTTCTTGTCAGAACTAACCCTTCACAGTGACCTCAGTCCTAGCTCTCATGTCCTTGGGGGCCTTGCTCCAACTAGTCCTCCTCCCTCTTGCAGCTTTACTTATAAGTTTTCTCTCTCTCTCTTTCTCTCTAAGCCTTTCTTTCAGCCTTCTCATGCACTCTTGTTTCTCCATGCTTACAAAACAAACTTGAACCAAGCTCTCCCATCAAGGCACTGAGTTTGTTCTCATCCTCTGCAACTATGAATCTCCGGAGAGCGCCGCTCACACCCGCATCCTGTATTTCTCATCACCCCTTCCTTCCCTGTGCTCCTGCTTTAGCTTCCACCTTCCCACCGAATCTGCTCTCAAAAGCGTCACCACAGCCTCCCAATCACCAAAGCCCGTGGTCTTTTCTCTGTCCCAAACCTCCCTGACCTTCTTGTTGAAATTTCCTCAGTTTCTGTGACACTGCAGTTCCTGGCTTCCTTTCTCTCTCTCTCTTGTCAATACTCAGTCTCTATCTGGCTGCTCTTTCTCTGCTTTCCTCTTCAATGCAAGTTCTTGCCAAGATTCCCCTGTTACTTTACATTAGCTCCCTTGAGCACTAATTTAACGTCAAGGCTTCCAATTCAGGAAGCCTTTCCAGGCACCACCTCCTACCACCCCCCCACCCCCACCCCCACCCTGCAGAATCCAGCAAAACCACAGAGACTGAAAATGCAAGAAAGAAAAGGTCACCAAGGACATGGGAAGGGACAGGATCAACATATTTTCATCACTGGACTCTCTCAGAGCCTTTGTCACATTCTGCTCATCCTGCAATGAACTGCTAATAACTCACAAGCTGCTAAGACAGAAACTGCTTCACTCATCTCTGCTTCCCCTACCCTGATCTTGTGCTTGGACAGACAGCATAGCTGAGCATTTGTTGGATTAAAGAAGAAAAACCAAAGGTGAATATGCATGCAAGTGCTTGCTAACCTGCAAGTGCTAAAGCACTTACATCATCAATAGCCTTTGTAAGAAACTCCAGGGCTGTTCTGTTCACAGTATAGGGTCAGAGCCTATCTGTGCTGGCTCTGCAGGGCATTTGATGACCAAATGCCTGAAAACATGGAAATGCCTGTTCCCAAGCTGGCCTGGCATTGAGAAGTACAGGCTGCAGGGAGGGAGAGAAGAGGAGGTGAAGAGGGGCACATACCTCCAAAACCATTTCTTTCATTCATTTTTTATTTATTCAGTCCATAAACATCCACTAAGCACCTATGAGGTTCCAGGGACTATTCTAGACACTGGGAACACAGCTTTGAAAACGACAGACAAGGCCCTTGCTCTCCCAGATCTTACATTTTAGTGAAAAGAGAGAGATGATAAATATAAATAAGAAAACAGCAGGTAGTAGTAAGTGTTTACTGTATCATACCTTTTATCATCTCTCTCAAACATGACAGCCCTGTCTGGTGGCTCTTTCCTTCTTCTGAGTATTCACATGGACAAATCCAGTCCACTGCTTTGAGGTTTGTTTTATGTTATTTCTTCCCCTGCTATGTCAGCAGCTACAGCACAGATGTGCTAGATTTTCCAATCTCAAAAAAACAGTCTTTGGGTGAACATCACTACCCATTTTAAGCACTGCTATCCCATTTGGGGAGGACTCTAAAACACTGGCCCCCACTACAACTGAAAGGTTTGGGCTGCCTGGGCCCGTGGTCGCAGACACCTCATGCTCCTTTAGGAACAGCAATGATGCTGTGGGTTACTTACCAGAGAGCCACTTGGGAATGCTTTTTCAGGTTGTGTTCAATTCTGTCAGAGCCCTCCGGACTCAGCTGATTGCTGGTGGTAGATTTCTGTGTTATTTAGGGCACTGAAGTCCCACAATCTTGACACAAACTTAAAATTAGAAATGCATTAAATATAGGAAAGAAGGAAGGTCATTCAGGAAAGGCAGCCTTCCGAGGGAGCTGCAGGACAAAGACGCCCTGGAAACTTCCAGGTTCATTAATGGGTTTTACACAAGCATTCAAGTGGTATTTCTCCTTCAGAAATAACACTGTGGAAAGCGTAGGGGACTGGCTCAAACCTCAGCTAACACAGCCGAGTGAGTGACTCTGCAAACTAAAAATAGCTTCTTTCCCACTCATTCTGACAGATTGCACTTAGACCCTGTGCACAGGTTGATCCTCTAACAGTTTTAGTCCTGCAGCAAAATGAGGGCTGATGATATCTGGGCTTGACAATTACCCAATCTCTGCTCAACTCTTGTTTATTTCCATGTTTCCTGCTCCTGCTCCAATGGCTCTATGTGTGCACACACGTGCACGTGTATACTGAGCTCCCTGGCTGGGATTTGATGCTCCTGAATCAAACGTGGGCAGAATTTAAACCAGGAACATGACTCAGGACTGTGGCTACAGACTGAGCCCTTAGAAACACTGTGAATCAGGCTGTTTGCCTTGACTCTCTTCTCCTAATTCCTAGCTAGCCTCTCTAGGCCTCAGTTTTCTCAACTATAAAATGGGAATCACCATTCCTATTCTGACCTATTTCACAGCATCACTCTAGGACCAAATGAGATAATGTATGTGAAAGTTATTTTCCTTCAGACAGTGACCGGACAGGCTAGACAGGCAGCCAGATAGCAAACTTAGGCTCAGCCACTGGAATGAGTAGGCATCCTGATTGCATCGGGAGTTAAAAGCCGATCTAGACTCATGGTTTGAGTTCATGTTGTCCCCTCCACCTGGAATGTCCTTCTACCTTTGCTAAACTCCTACACATTTTTAAGAACCCAGTTCAAACAACACTTATTTTTTGTTAGTATCTTTGGAATTAATCATTCCATCTTTACTGCTCCCTTGGCCTTTTGTATATACCTCTAATAGCACTTTTTACTCTGCACAGTAGGGATTTAGTTAAGTACCTGGACATTCTTTGAGGGCAAAGGACCATGTATTTTTTATCTTTGTATCCACCTCCCCACCTACCACCACTGTGTGGCCAATACCGGCACATGGAAGGTGTCAACCAACGTTTACACAGTTGACTATGGAATGGGCAAGAGCTCAAAGTGTCAAGGAGGTAAATATCGGAAAGACCCAAGAAAGTAGAGAAGGTGGGACAGCACACACAAAGAGCCAGTGTCAGAGGTGGCAGGCAAGGAATCCAAGAAGGCAGTGTCACCAATGTCTGTCCCAGGCAATAAGGGGACAGCCACAGGGACAAGAGTCAAAGGTGAACTGTAAGTTCTGGGAAGACCAGATAGGTGGCTGGTCCTGGAAACACTAGGGAGTGAACAGGGAGCAGGGGCACCCTATTGAGGTCCAGGGACTAAGGAGGTATCATACTAAGCCCACCACCTAAGCTGGAACAGGAGGGCTTAGGGACAAGGAACAAGGGCAAAGAATAGAGGCAGGGAAAAGAATCAGAGCAAGGCTGAAATGGTACTGAAGAAGCCTGGAACTTCTAGATTAGCTCTGCAAAAGTTGAGTTAGCAGCTAGGCATTAGTGACCTTGGCTATGAAACTGAGGGACTCTAGAGGCAAGAGTCATTACAAGTAGTGATCATTTCCATGAAATAAGAATTAGAGATGAAAGGGACTCTTAGATCTATAAGAAATATTAGGAATTATCTAGTCTAACATCCCCAACCTACATACGGGGAAACAAAGAACCCAAGAGGGAAAGGGGCTTGTCCAAGCTCTCTCAGGGCAGAACCAAAGCCAGAACCCAGTTTCTTCTAACTCTCAGTCTAGTCCTTGTCCCCTCAAAGGCCATTGACCTTCAGTCAAGGAAGTCTCCTGATGGTTCCACTAACACATCAGGTGCCCAACTCCAGCTGCTTCAGAATCTTGGGGAGCCCCCAATGTACCCACTAAGTGAGCACAAGCACTTCTGCCCATCTGTGAAATGCAGGTTTCCACCTGTGGGTGGAGTTTAGAGCCAATGTTCCACAGGAAACGTGCAGGTAGCAGCCCCACCTGGGGTTTGGACAGCAAAGAGCTATTGGGGTATATGTTTACTGTCAAGGAGCAAACAAACCCATTCACACACATCCTGCCCTGACATGTGCATAGGGGGATTAATCTCAATCACTGTGCTACACGTGGAATTTTCCAGGAATGGCTAGAGAGGCCCAGTATCGAAGGTAAAGCTAATAACGAATGAAACACAGAGTTTTCACCACGTTAAGAACATTAAAGGAAGGCCAGCCAGGTCTAAAATCTCAAATTAAGTCTTTCTTAGGCTAGAAATGAGACACAACTCAGAAAAAAAGAACTGAGACTCTCAGGGAAGTAGAGACCCTGACTCCCAGACCTCAAGACCTTTCCTCCGGGAAAGAGTACATACAAAAGAGGGTATGAGAGAATAACCCTCAATTTTACTTCATCTATACAGAAAGTATGTGAGTTTTTTCAAGTACTTCATGTCCCAGGTTCACTGTTTACCTACTGTATGCTCGGGGGCCAGGGGAGTTACCTATTCTGAGCCTTAGTCTCCTTATTCATAAAGCAGTGATTGTAATACCTGCGAGCAGGTTTATCATGAAGATGAAATATTAATAATATCTGTAAAGCATTTAGCATATTGTCTGGCCCATAGTAAGGACTAAGTAACTTTGTCCTTCTTTGCTTTCTTTTGTTCACAGGAAAAGATGGTCATACCACAGTCCAGCTCTGTCTACCCACACTTTCCCCTCCTACTTGACTGTCCTTCTGGACCCTTTTGTGCAGATATCCTATCTAAGGCCCCAGCCCAGAAAGCTCATTCCTACCCCTGCTTATCCCTTGGACATTAAAGACAACTAATAGAAATTAAAGGCAATTGGTCAGCAATGTGCCAAACTCAGGTCCTTGAAGATCAGGAATCATCAGCTTAGTCCAAAGCTGTTCCTGCCTCCCCAGATGTCCCTGCACCTCCCTGGACAAGTCCGTGACCAGGGTAGCACCTAGTTTAGAATGGCTCTTGTCTTTTCCAAGGTGAATCCACTCCTAGAAGCTTACAGCTGCCCCCGGCCTGGCTCTCTCTGAGCCTCAGGCAACTATATGCCTGGCAGGCCAGACCTGGACATCAACAGCTGGAGATAATTTCCAGACCCATTTTACCAATGGGTAACAGCCTAGAGTCTGAAACTGCAGTAAAACCAGAGAGTATACACTCCAGCACCCCAGAGAATGGAGCAGAGAGGGAGGGGAGCGCTAAAATGAAGCTGCCAAGGGGCTCAGGGCTCAAAACCACTCCTCATATTGCCCTGGAACAAGCTACATAAAATTCACATCAATGTCAGGCTCTTAGGCTATATGTTTTCACTGGCCATGTGTGGCACAGTGCTACACACTGTGGCTACCGCAGGGCATTAAAAGACTTCAAAGTGGAAGAAGAGAAAGGAATCAACAGTTTTCTGAGGCCTTATTGCATGCCAAGAGCTTTCCATGCTACCCTCACCAATACCTTATGTATTATATAATAATATATAATACAATATATATAATTATTATGTAATAATACAATACCTTAGGAATTATTGTCCTCATCTTGCCAACAGAACCAGAGACTCAGAAACACACATGAAGCCTCTGTGCCTCTAGTACTATGCTACCTGACCACAAACTCTTAAATGATCAGGGAAAGACAAAGAAAAGCTGAAGAGTCGAAAGCACTATGGACCGGGCTCTCAGCACCTTAACTCACCAAGCAGATGATACTAGTTTAAATACTGCACTCCCTCATTCACTGCTGGCAGAGTCAACTTCTGCCAAACTGAAGCTAGAGAAATATAGCAAAAGTCATAAAAATGCTCATGAACTTTGCCTCTATAATTTCATCCCCAAGATCATATCTTAAGGAAACAGTTCAACAGGGATTCACTGCAGAGTTCACCCAAAAAAAAAAAAAGCAAATGATCTACATGTCTGACATCCAAAGAATGGTTTGAAAAATTCCAGAACCTTCTAATCATGTGATATTATACTGTACAGCCATTTTAAATGAGCATTTTAAAGATCAAGAGGAAACAAAGCAAACCATTTGTGATACAATAGAGACTGAAAACAAAACATCATAAATGCTGTCAATACGACTTTGCAGAAGTATGTACATGCATAAATGCAAAGGGGAATGTAGTTATGTTAAGGTGGTAAGATTATGGATGGTTTTATTATTACCACCATGTGTAAACTGTCTTTGTAGTGTTGGGTAATACCTTTTCAGTCAAAGAGAAAGAGAGAGAAAAAACGACAGAGAGACTTAACCCAGCACTAAGGAAGGGCCCAGGAGGACCAGGGCTGGGATGTGAACCAGAAATTGAGAACCGTCCTACATACCCGGAAGGAGGAGGCCAGGAAGGCCTCTGGGGAAGGGAAGCCCTCTAGGTATGGAGAGCGTTGTAATTAGTCTGAAGCTAATTACAGAAGTCTCACTAGATTATTAATTTTTTGACAGACTCTGAATGAAGACCGAATTCCTTCATAAAGCCAACTTGAGTTCAGAGGCACATTTCCTGCATGGCCATCCTCATTCTTCTCAAAAACCTAGCCTTTTCTTTTTTTTTCAGGACAGCAGTAAAGTAAAATTTAGTAACAGAAACACACACTGTGGAGAAATTAAGACTCCTGCCTTAAATGCAGAAACTCAAGCCATTTCAGAAAACCAAAGGGGCTTAAATAAGCAACTGAACTACAATGTTTTCTACACTGGGAAATATAAACGGAAGTGTAAAATATTTAGTTCAGTATTAAAGGTCCCCTTGCTCAGGTTCCAACCCATCTTTCTGATATTACCCCATAACTGCCCCTGCAGACATCCCATGCTCCAGCCAAACTGAACCACCAACAGTCCCCAAAAGAGTTTCTTGACTTTCTTACCCCCATGATAAACTATTGCACTCACCTAAAAATTCTCTTCTCTTTTACAACTTCTTGTTCAAGTCTGACACATGCTCCAAGGCACAGCTCAAAGCCATGTCATTCTCGAAATCTGAGCCAATCCCTGTACCCTGAATTTCATTTCTCACTCTTCACAGTAGACCCAGGGTACTTTAAACCTGTCTAAAGGAGTTATACACAGTCTTCCTTACTATATAGTTACCTGGGTAACTGACTTTTCTACCATATTAAACCCTGAGCTCCTTAGGGCAAAGACCCCTTCAGGTTCCTACACAGAACCTGCCATAATGCCTGGCACACAGTAGGCCCTCAGTAAATGCTTCACTGAAAGACAAAAAGAAGAGACACATCGCATTTATGAGAAGGCACTTCCTACCTCCGTTGCTCCCGTTAAGCAATGCAGAGATGAAGGCATGCTGTTCTGTGGTCTTGAGCAGGGGAGGCATGAATCCTGCTTTTCTAGTTTCCAGCCTTCATGAGACTCCAACTTCCTCCCTAGTTGACCATAATCTGCTCGGCCCCAGGTAAACATCTTGCCAGTTTCTAAAAACAAACATTATTTGAATTAAGGCTACATTCCACAGCTGTGCTCTCATGGGTAGGCAATGAATTACAAGAGAAAGTATGAACATTTATTTTAGCACAAACTACTATGTACCAGGAGTCTTCCTATCTTCTTGTAAAGAAAGCACGTGAATTCACATTTTTACAACGTGGGAACTGAAGCTCAGAGAGGTTAAATGACTTGCCCAAGATCAAACAAGTTGTGAGTACCAGAGCTGGGTTCAAACAGAGGTTGATTCTAAAGCCTATGCTCTTGCATTTTAAATAGATATAGATATGGATATGACTACAGATAAAACTTCAACCATGTTTTATGGCTCACCTACTCCCTTCTCGTCCCACACCACCCTCCTTGTGCTTTGCCCAGATGCCGGTTTTCAGAATCTCCTCTCCCTCACCCAATCTAGGGCCCCATTTAGCCACCTTGAAGTTCTCCATGCCACAATCTCTTAGGGCCTTACTCTTAGCCCAATTAACGGCCAGTTTCATGTGCTTTCCCCTCTATGTAACATAAGGGGACCTTTCAGAATCTATGCTCTTACCCAAAGCAGCAATTCTAACAGTCCCAAGGCAAGTGTCAATGTGTGCTAGAGGGAAGGGAGTGAGAGAAGGAAAAAAAGACAAAACCATTTGGAATCAGAAAAGCACTCAGTCCCCCAGAGGTACCACATGGGAAGCTGGCCAGTGCTAAAGATGATAGAAGAACATAAAGTTTGGAAAAGGAGAAACAGCCTTTCTTCTCCTGGATAAGAGAAAATTCACCAAACTCATTCAGTTGTACCAAGTGCCACATTTGTTATTTCAACAGAAATGCAAAATCTGATGAGGCATAGATTATTAACAGATTCTCTGCAATAAATATGCATAACCATGTGCGCTGTATAAATTCTTTATACATGTTTATTTTAACAAAGAAAAACTTTGCTTAAGAGACAAAACACCAAGTAATGCATAATAAATTCTAGACAAATCTACTACATACTCTGTGTTTGGTATCAAAGCTTCATCTGGCCCCATATTTAACATATGGTTTATAGTGTCAGCTAAAAAATAACCATAGATTCATGGGGGAAATGTCAGAATATCACAGGGATACAAGGCTCTGCAGGGATACAGTTCTCAGGGTCAACCTGCTAGCAGGCACTAAGAAGTAGATACCAAGGAGTTCACAGGAATCTCACTTCTGGGCTTCCTCAAAAAGGGAACAAAGTCTGTGCAGCCCACAGGGTACCTGGTATATTATGAGAGCTTGGAGTGGGTCCATTCAGATGTACTATTTCATGGATGTGCATGTGGTGTTCCATTTGCTATCGATGCCCTTTCCTTACCTAGTAAACTATGGCTCAACTTTTAGAGTCCAGCTCATATAATACTAGTTCTACAAAAACTTTCTTGACTCCCTAACTCTCTCCAGAAAGGGAAAACTCACCCTCCTGTGAGCCACCTTTATTATTAATATTATACACATCAACTACTCTGTTGCCATTTAACAGGTAAGAAAATTAAGGTTCAGAGAAGTAACCTGCCCGGGGTCACACAGCTCAATCACATCTCTTTCTATTAGCCCATGGTAACACTCTGCATTTGTTATTCACACTGGTCACTGCATAATCACTCAACACTCTTCCTTCACTTCTGTAGGATTAGACTCTAAAAAGCCCATGTTCCCAGGACCCATGAAATCCATGAAGCATCCAAAACTGGCAAACTGTCCTACCTGAACTGGCTAGGATTTATAACCAGACTGCCTGAGCAGGAGATTCCCCAGAAACGAGAGGATAAGACTATTGCTGCTTAAATGACCCTCACATTCCTCTGCTGGGAAATACTAGGAAGTTGTTATCTGAGCGACTACAGAAAGAATTGTGTTATCACAAATCACAAAATGAATCCCTTCTTCATATCAAGTAAAATGTCTTAGAACTTTCTCTGTTATTGATTATTGATGTCCAAGACAGGCAAGACTGCCAGAATATGGTGCCACCATTATTACATCTCTGATAGCAATTCAACCATTCCACTTACATAGCACTTTTCACCTTCAAAGCACTTTACAAAGATTAACTAATTAATCCTCATACTCCCTGGGGAAGCCATAGACATTCCAGTAGAGACAAGCCCAGAAACCAGGCCAAGTAGACTTTCAGCCTTCAGCCTCAAGCCTAAGTTTGGTGCACTCTCTGGACTTGCTTCTCCTCAAAATAAACTGCATCTGAAGGCTCACAGAGGGCAGAAGAGACCATTTTATTTTTGTTTTTCTTTTAAACAGACATTTATTGACCACCTGATAACTGGCACATTCATAGACACCATCTCATATTAATCCTTACAATAATGCTGTGACATATAGATTATTAGGCTTATTTTACAGATGAGGTTAAACGACTTGAGAGGTGAAATGACTTGGTTGAGTTCAAATAACCGGGAAGTGGTGGAATCAAGATTTAAACCTGTGTCTTCTGATTCCAAGTCCTATGGTGTCTCCAACGATTGCACAGCTGCTATCACAAACTGATGAAACTTAGTTGATAAAGCAGCCATTTTACAATGTTTGAGGAGGGGGAAAGCCCAGATTGAATGGATATGCTCTGTGTACCATGCAGCTTTCCTCAGTAGAATGACCTCCCTCCCAGGAGGCCATGCAGAACTCAGGACTAGAAATGCTGAAATAAAGGCATTAAACACATGGATTATGATTTTATGTCACCTGGAGTAAAATAATGAATCCACATACAAAAAGTGTTCATTAATGCACTGTAGATAAATGTCTGCTTCAAGCTGATACATGCTGTCAAATCCAAGGAGATTCAGATCACAAATTTAACAAATGAATCTTTTCCTTAGAGTAAAGGATTATATATTACTGTGATAAAAAATAGATATATTAATGTCATCCAAAAAGTATAGGTATGCGTCTCCAGGTAAATGATAAATGAGAGAAATGACAAAACAGCTCAAAATAAAGTCAGCAAGTGAAATATAATTTAAAGGTACGTCCATGTAAAAATTGACACAGAATAACTACAGAGCAAGAAATGTACACTGCAAAAGGTCTTGACGCAACACAGAAAACAACAGGGGCCAAACGAGAAGTATTGAGAAAGATCATTTAAGGGGCTTGGAACTAAAATTGTCCTGGCAGGCTTACGGAACAAGTGGCATTTAAGGTGAACTTCTGGATAAGAAAAGAAAATGGGAAAATGAGGGAGGATATTGTAGGAGCAGAGAGAGGGGATGAGCAATGACATGGAAATCGAAAGGCAGGAGAGTGAATGAGGTTCACATGGGAGGGAGCCTGGGAAGGGAATCAGGACTGCCAGGCTGGGGCCAGACACACAGAAATGCCAGGCTTGGGGTCCCCAAACTTGGTTGCTTGCACTCCTCTATCAGTAAAATATTTTTTAACATACCATCAATATATGTACATTCATGTATTTACTAAAGTATATACTTGTATTTTATACATTCATAAATTATAAATACGTACCCTCACTCAAAAATATACAATATATTAATAAAACTACTCAAGAAATAGAAAATATACAAGAATGGGATAAAAACATATAAAAGCAGTCATAAGATTCTCTTCTACACCCTGGCAATTCATCTTGCATGCTCACTTTACAAACTACTGCTAACTGGACCACAGGGAGACTGCAGACTTTTGAGCAGGGGCGGAGCCTGATGAAAGGAATATCTGGGGATGGTACATCTGGCAAAGGATTGTAAGAGACCGAAAATAATAGTATTCATAGCTAACATTTCTATAGCACCTACTATGTGCCAAGCACTATTCTAAGCACTCTCTATACAGTATCCCATTTATCCCAACAACTTTATGAGATTGGTATTCTTACCATCCCCATTTTACCAACAGGGAACAAGGTACTTACCCAAGTCACAGAGGTAGTAAATGAATAGGGAAGAAAATAAGGAAACCACTATAATAATACAAGTCTAAGATGCATAAGGGCCTAAACTGGTACTGGAGTCATAGGAAAACAAAAAAGAATGAACAAATTTTCAGGACTTAGCACCACATCAGATGTGAGAAAAAGGGAAGGGGAGAAAATAAACATCACTCTAAGATTTCAGGATTCCAAGGTTAGTCGGGAGGTGGTGGTGTCATTAAAAGAAACAGAGGAAGAGGTAGAGATACTAGATCAGGGATCCCACCGACGGGAATCATGAAATGTTATTTCATTACCAAATTATTTAACTCTCCTGGGGCCTTTTGCAAGCATGTTATCAAATAGTCAAATATAAATAAAAGAGGAGGAAGTAAGGAGAAAGACTACTAGGTACAAAGCCAGGGAGTGGGATACTCTGAAGGTCAAGAGGGTGGACAGCGAATATTCAAGAGGCCAACTTCCTTTACCATCCATCAGGGGCTGCAGATGCTACAGCCACAGCTATGTGCACAATGAGAAGCAGCTCCAGCAAAATCTGAGCTCTTCAGGGAAGAGAAATTTCTACCCTGTTCTAGGAAGTCCTGTAGGTTATAGGAAAGTAGAATAGAATCTGCCCAAAAAGGGACCAGAATGTCATGAAGATAGCAAAATGGAGTCACCAAACAGAGGATGTTATAAAAAGAAAACCAATGGATCAGACAAAGAAAAAGCCACACGACCTCTTCAGTCCCTCCCAAAATATTCTAGGATGCCACAGGCCTTCCAGAATATATGCAAATGAGGAGAGGAGACTGCTCTACCTATGAGTTTGTTACATTTATAATTCACCTGTTTACAAACACCAGTTACTCTCTGGGTTATTCACTGCAAGTCCTTAGAAGGTAAGAACCTGACTTCTATAACTCATCCTTCATTCTGCCATGTGGACACACACTTTATAAAAAGGTATTTGATGATGATAATCAAGGACTGGTCAAACACAGAACGAATTGCCCAAGAGTCACCCAGTGTCATCTTCCTGTGCAAGATGCAGGAAAGAGGGAAGGAGAGAGCTCAGAGCACAGGTGCCGGAAGCAGTCATACCAGGCTGTTTTCTGTACAGCATGCTCCACGCTACTCTTCTACAAGGCCTCTACACTGGTTCCTCTGTCTCCATTTACCTAGGCAACTCCTGCTCATTCTTCTACTCTGTTGACTCCACAACCCAGATCAGACTCCTCTGTGCAACAATCTCAGAGAACCACATTCCTCATCTTGGCAATGCTTACCTCAGTTTATAAATGTATACTTATTTGGAGAACTGTTTGATTAATGTCTGTCTCGTCCTCCAGAGAGCCAGCTCTATGGTAGCAGAGACTGACTGTTTTTGCTCATCCCTGTATCTTAGAATAATGCCCAGCACAAAGCAGATACTCAATAAATATTTTCTGCCTGAATGAACAAACGAATCTAACCATCTCTCTACCTACCAACCCACCTACTACCTCTCACTCACCACTACTGAACGTTATTTGCTGGCTCTACAATCTTGAGCAAATTACTCAATCTCTCTAAGTCTCATCTGCAGTGTTGTTGCAAGGATACTTCTGCATAAAGTGCACAGCACATACTAGTGAATGTTAGCCCCTATTACTATTATTCTCCCAAACTGAACAACACAGCCTTCTCAAGGATTTCCACAGTTCCACCCAGAGTTTCTACTGATTTGTCAAATCTTCTCAGCCAATTCCCACCTACCAACATCTTAGGGTCAATGCCTCCAATGATAATCAAAGAAGAGAAAGAGCATTGAAGGCTACATCATGGAATTTTGGATTTTTTTTTTTAAGGTTCAAGCATAGTGTCTGGCACATCAGAGGCCCCTGATGAAACAAATTAATTAAAACTAAGAAAAAAGTCTACAATGCACACTATCTTAGTGATGGGCACACTTATAACTTTGACTCAAATGGCACAAAAGCAATTCATGTAACCAAAATGTTTGTATCCCCATAATACTCTGAAATAAAAAAAAAAAAAACCTAAGACAAAAGAAGAAAGTAGAAGGAGCAATGGAGAAGACAGATGAAGGAAGGTAAGCTGGAGAAGAGAGGACGTTTTAGCCCAAGACTCATAAGACCTGGGTCCTAATCCTGGTTTGTCTTCTAGTTACCTGGCATACAATTTTATTGGCATTTTTGGAATATTTAGTCTGACCAATATTCTAAAATAAAACATCCACTCTAATGTCAAAGACGATTCATATAGTTAATAAGCTAAATAAAAATTGAGACCTAACTGTACATCTTGTTATTTTTTAGTAAAATTTCCAAAGTTTCCTAAATTGTATCATTAATAACATCACATAAAAAAAAGGTTTGGAATTTTTTAAAAGTTAATATAGGAATAAAATTTCCAAACATGGACTGACCAACTAAAAAGGGGAGAAAAAGCCAGCAAAGAGAGTGAACAAAAGTTGAGTGACTGGGGAGAATTTGTTTACTGAGAGCTAACTCTGTAAAACTCTATTTTAGGCACTGTCATTAAGTTATATAATTTAATCAACCCTGAATGATAGGTGTGAATCCCATTTTATAGATTAAGAAACAGATCACAGAGGTTAAACGACATGCCCAAGACCATACAGCTGGGAAGTGGTAAAGCTGCAAAGACAATAATAATAACAGCTAATATTTTGAGGGCACTTATTTCATGCTAAACTCTTTACAAAGATTATCCCATTTAATCCACAGAAACGTCCTATGAGTAGGCATTATAATCCTCAAGTTATAGATGAGAATATTAACACTTAGAGGGAGGTTAAGTCTCGGGCTCAGAGCCAGCAGCTCTCAGTGGCAGAGTTAGGATGGGACCCAGCAGCCTGGCACCCAAGTCAGTGCCCTCCGTCATTGTCCTGCAGAGGATGCACAGGTCTGTCTGACCTGAGCTCCACTTTTCACTTAGTCACACTGCCTCTTCAAACGTGGACACTCCCAAGGACTTCTGGAGGTTGTTCAGAGTCACGGAGACACATGCGTGGGCTAGAGGCACAAAGAGAGCCCTCATAAGTGACTGAGCGAGCCTCATCCTTGGCCTATATGGCAAAGATCAGAGTCCCAAAACATACAGTCACCCCCCTTGGCTGCTCCATTCTCACCACGGACTACTAGCTACCAAATCGGGGGCACCAGTGATAGAAGTCAAGATAGACTGCACCCTGAGGAGCACCAGACTGGCTGCAGGACTATGCAACACACAGGTCGGGGCTTCCCGGACAAAAGCAAGGAGGAATCAGGCTAGTTTCTTCTCCCAAACTGGGTGAGGGCATCTCAGGAAGCCCCAGTCCTGGTTTGTTTAGCAGCTCCTTCACCTCCCCCAAAGCCTCTATGTTCTCTCAATGCAGGATGACTGTTGCCCCTTTGTCAAGAGCATATTCCACTTCCTCCCTCCTGGGCCTCAGCCCGCAATGCTGGCCAGCCTGCTTGTCCTACCTATGGAATCCTACTCACCCTCCAGGGCCTAGTTCAAATGCCGTGGCCTCCCTAAAGCACCTTCTTATCCCCTAGTCAGAAAAAGCCATTTCTTGCTTTAGGAGCCACGGGCATGGTGCTTGTGTCTCAACAACTATTCTATTCTATCCCTACAAATATACTATTCTTTGACTACATGTCTTACATTGCCCACTAAAGGGTAAAGAACAAGTGATCCTTTCTTATTTTCTCTATATTCTCCACAGCACCTACCATAGGGCCTGACCCAGAGCAGGTGCTCAGTATTTGTCGAAAGGAAAAAAAGGAACAGGCATCACTCTTACCACGGACTTTTATATGCCACCAATGACATCAGAGACCATCCAATCCAACTCCCGAAAGAGAAAACAAAACTGAGGAAAATAAATAACTTTTCCAAGTCACATAGCCTGCTTAGAAACAGAGCTAGGCATTCACAATAGTCAACAAATAGTTATTGAGCATTTACTATCTGCCAGGTGCTGTCCTGGGCACTGGGAACTACTGCACTGAACAAAAAAGACAAAACTCCCTTCCCTCATGCAGCTTACATTCTAATGGGGGGAAAGACAGGCAATTAACAAATAAACACATAAAACATATCCCATGGCAAATGACTTTAATTGCTATAGGGAAATATAAAGTAGGGAAAGGGGACAGGCAGAGCTGGAGGGAGGTGGAGGTCTAGAACCGGTGCCCAACTCCCGACTTCCTTTCTGGGCTTCTCTTCTATGGCACATCACCTTTCTCAAAGGGAGAACCTGAAACTTAAAAGTCCCCACCAACTCATGTAGAGGTAATGAAATTTGCTCTAAATACCTCTCAGAACTATGATGAAAAGGCAGAGAATAAACATGAAAGCACTTTGTAAATACTAAATGCAGGTGTCAGTAACAGTATGACTATCACTCTCTAAAGCCAGTTTGCAAAGAACCATGATGAGAGGCTGGGCCATCCACCCTGCTCTGACGTGGCTGCTCTGGCTGAGTGCTTGGGTTTCCTGTTCCTCCAGGGATCCAGCAGCACATCAGGCTGCTAGTCACACCTAGAAGCCAGTTTACACCCCGAGAAAAGTCCCTGATTGAGACCGGTGCCTCTACAGATGTTTCCCAACTCATTCCACATTCAAACTCCAAAGCCTCTTGGCACACTTTTAGATTCTTATTAATAACATTTTAAAATGTAGATTGCAGCCTAATCTTAGCTGCGTAATTAAAAAAATAATCTTGCTTCTCTCCCTCCCAGCAAAGGAAACTATATCCCAGGGCTTCTACAGCTAAGAATCACACCCTGCAGAAAAGCTAGTAGGAGGCTCAAGATGGGGGGTGGGGAATGTGGGGGAGGGTAGGTGAAGCCAAGAAGCAAATCTAATCCCTTAATTTTAGAGAAAACGAAAATGAGGCTGAAGGAAGGGAAAGATCTGCCCAAGGACACAATATGCTTTGGCAGAGCCAGAACTAGGATCCCAGTTTTCTGCTTCCCAGTAGACTCTTTCCACTGCCCACTGGGGAAAGGAAAGGAAAGGAAGATGACAGACTGTATGTAAGTCCTTGGGGGGTAGGAATCATCTCTGTCTCCTTACACAGTAAGCACAGCAATGCTCATCTGGAGAAAGAGCTATATGTTTTGGATTCTCAAGAGGATTACCAGAACAAGGTTCAAGTTCTTTACATTCAATTCAGCCTCACAAACTGTCAGAGCAAGAAGGGACCTCAGAGCACTTCTTACTCAATCATTTTCTTCTAGCTGGGAAAAGTGAGGCCCAGAAAGGAAAGTAACTTATTTACTTAAGGTCAAATAGTGAGTTAGAAGCTAAGCTAAGACTAGAACCCTGGCCACCCTGACTTCTAGTACATCCTGTCCACAGCTTATTAGAAAAGTACAGCCATACCTCTTTATGCTCTTTATTGTGCTTTGGAGATACTGTATCTTTTACAAATTGAAGATCTATGGAAACCCTGTGTTGAGCAAATCTATCAGCACCTTTTTTCCAATAGCATATACTCACTTCATGTCTCTGTGTCACATTTTGGTAATTCTTATAACATTTTAAACTTTTGCATTATTATTATATCTGGCACAGCGATCTGTGATGAGTAATTTTTTTTTTTTAAGAGATAGAGTCTTACTCTGTCTCCCCAGCTGGAGTGCAGTGGCATCATCATAGCTCACTGCAACCTCAAACTCCTGGGCTCAGGCGATCCTCCTGTCTCAGCTTCCCGAGTAGCTGGGACTATAGGCGTGTGCCACCATGCCCGGCTAACTTTTCTATTTTTTGTAGAGACGGGGTCTCACTCTTGCTCAGGCTGGTCTCAAACTCATGAGCTCAAGGATCCTCCCGCCTTGGCCTCCCAAAGTGCTAGGTTTACAGGCGTGAGCCACCGTGCCCAGCCTGATCAGTGACCTTTGATGTCACTACTGTAATTGTTTGGGGGCACCATGAACCACACCCATATAGACAGCGAACTTAACTGGTAAATGTGTGTGTTCTGACTGTTCCACCGACCAGCCATTCTCCCACCTCTCTCCCTCTCCTCAGGCCTCCCTATTTCCTGAGACACAACAATATTGAAATGAGGCCAATCAATAACCCTACAATGGCTTCTAAGTGTTCAAGTGAAAGGAAGGGTCACATATCTCTCACTTTAAATCAAAAGCTGGAGATTATTAAGCTTAGTGAGGAAGACATATAGAAAGCCGAGATAGGCCAAAACTAGACCTCTTGTGCCAAACAGTTAGCCAAGCTATGAATGCAAAGGAAAAATTCTTGAAAGACATTAAAAGTGCTACTCCAGTGAACACACAAATAAGAAAACAAAACAGTCTTACTACTGACAGGGAGAAAGTTTTAGTGGTCTGGATAAAAGATCAAACCAGCCACAATGTTCCCTTAAGCCAAAGCCTAATCCAGAGCAAAAACCCAACTCTCTTAAATTCTATGAAGGCTGAGAGAGGTGAGGAAGTTGCATAAGAAAAGTCTGAAGCTAGGAGAGGTTGGTTCACGAGGTTTAAGAAAATAAGCTGTCTCCATAACATAAAAGTACAAGGCAAAGTAGAAAGTGCTGATGGAGAAGCTACAGCAAGTTATCCAGAAGATCTAGCTAAGATCACTGAAGAAGGTGTCTACACTAAACAACAGATCTTCAAGGTAGACCAAACAGCCTTCTATTGGAATAAGATACCATCTAGGACTTTCACAGCAAGAGAAAAGAAATCAATGCCTGGATAAAGCTTCAAAGGACAGGTTGACTCTCTTGTGAGGGGCTAATGAAACTGGTGACTTGAAGTTGAAGCCAATGTTCATTTACCATTCTGAAAATGTTAGGGCCCTTAAGAATTATGCTAAATCTACTCTGCCTGTGCTTTAGAAATGGAACAACGAAGCCTTGATGGCAAGACATCTGTTTATGGCATGGTTTACTGAATATTTTAAGCCCACTGTTGAGACCTACTGCTCAGAAAAAAAGATTCCTTTCAAATGATTACTGCTCATTGACAATGCACCTAGCCACCCAAGAGCTCTGATGGAGATGTACAAGATTAATGTTGTTTTCAGCCTGCTAACATAACATCCATTCTGCAGCCATGGATCAAGGAGTTATTTTGACTTCCAAGCCTTATTATTTAAGAAATACATTTCATAAGGCTGTAGCTGCCAAAGATAGTAATCCCTGTGATAGATTTGGGAAAAGTAAATTGAAAACCTTCTGGAAAGGATTCACCATTCTAGATGCCATCAAGGACACCTGTGATTCATGGGAGGCAGTCAAAATACCAACATTAACAGGAGTTTGGAAAGGAGTTGATCCGAACCCTCAGGGATGACTTTAAGGAATTTAAGACTTCAGTGGAGGAAGTCACTGCAGATGTGGTGGAAATGGCAACCGAACTAGAATTAGAAGTGGAGCCTGAAGATGTGACTGAATTGCTGTTATCTCATAATAAAACTTGAGGGGATAAGGAATTATTTCTTATGCATGAGCATATAAAATGGTTTCTTGACACAGAATCTGCTCCTGGTGAAGATGCTGTGAACATTGTTGAAAAGGCAACAAAGGATATAGAATGTTACATAAACTTAGTTGATAAAGCAGTGGCAGGATCTAAGAGGACTGACTCCAATTTTGAAAGAAGTTCTACCATGGGTAAAATGCTATCAAATAGCATCTCACGCTACAGAGGAATCTTTCATAAAAGGAAGAGTCAGTTGATGCAGCAAATTTCATTGTGTCTTATTTTAAGAAATTGCCACAGCCACCCCAACCTTCAGCAACTGCCATCCTGATCAGTCAGCAGCTATCAACATCGAGGCAAGACCCTCATATGTTGATAGCAAAAAGACTATAACTCACTGAAAGCTCAGATGATTTTGGGCATTTTTTAGCAATAAAGTATTTTTTAATTAAAGTATATACACTCTTTTTTAGGCATAATGCTATTGCACACTTAATAAACTACAGTATAGCGTAAACACAACTTTAATATGCACTGGGAAACCAAAAAACTCATGTGACTCACTTTTTTGCGTTATTTACTTTATTGCTGTGGTCTGGAACCAAAGCTGCAATATCTCGAAAGTATGCCTGTACCAGTCAATTTCTCCAAACTTCCGTTGCTACCTGCCTCACCTAATTGCCAAAGGCTTCCTGGGCTCCTTGGTAGGGAAAAGCAGACAGGTGAGAGCCACAAGATCCCTCACTGCCTCCACCCCGGGGATAGCTTTTCGCGAGGCCCAGGGGCTGGGTAATGGAAGGACACACATCCCTATCTCCATCTCCTCCAGATCCTCCTCTCTGTACCCGGAACTGCCATCCCTAGCCCTGGACATCATTTTCAGTTTTTGCTCATTGCAAAAGATCATCAGCAGTTTCCATTTCTGTGAAGTTACCAAAAAAAAAAACGAAGGAAAGAAAAAAGGCCAAGCATTGCACCCAGCTGTTGGTGAGGCCGCATTTTCCACTGATGACGATGACTCATAGTGCCCAAGCTGAAGGCTGGAGCTGGGAATGCGACTTTGGAGAGTCAGCAGAGGCAAGGGAAAGCCGCAGTTCCCAAGCACGCCTAAACCTGCAGAGAAAAGCTTGAGTTCCCTTGATAAAAATGACAGCACCCCGCCATGGGAACAGAGCTCCCCCTGCAGACCACCCTAAAACCCCACAGGAGCAGGACCAGGGACACACCATACACTGGAGCCAGTGAATTCTGCAAAGCCCACCTGCCACCATGTAGCAAGGTGGTTATATCAGGAAGCCAGGGTCCCACCTCTGAAACCCCAAGAAATCCCACAACCCCCCAGAAATACTATTTGCATCCTTGGCTTCCAAAGAGAAACCAGCTTTTGGTAAATGAGAGGCCCAGATTAAGATTTTCAAATAGGGGAGACAAAAGTTGCTCCCTATCTTTGGGTAGGCAAAAAATTCACCCAGAAGCAGGAGCAAGGAGGGGAGGGAACCTATCCTGGGATGCCAGTTTGTGGTCAACCAATAAGAACGTCTTGGGACATGACTTTGGATGGTGCCTCTCGAATTTACTCTAACCCACCCCCTGGGAAACAGTCCCAGGTTCCTCAAGAACATTGAGTATAAAAGACCTATTGGGGTCCTAATAGGGCTGTACTCATGGATAGGGGAGCACTCTTCTACCCCCACGGTTGAGGACCGTGCAAGGGTGAGAATGAGCAGCAGGACACAGTCAGGAAAATTCAGGAGGTAATGCCCACTCCACCATCAGTGGTTTGGGGATTTACCACTTGCATCAAGCACTGGCAGTAATGAGCATCACCAAAGGAGGCCACTAAGGAGAACACATTATGTTCAAGAACCCACCAGGAAAGGGAAGATAATCAAGAGACTTAGAGTCCCAGTAATTTCAAAATAGGGGGTTGGGAGAGGTTTTGGATTGAAGTCCACTGTCAAGGCTGGTGGGTGGTGTGATAAGCACTGCAGTTATGTTCACATGGCTCATCTGGAGGTCCGTGGCCTCATGGTAGGCAAAAGGAAGGGTCACTAAGACAGGTCCATGGTAGGGTGGCCTGCTTCCCCTTCCACATCTGCTAATCTCCCTCCTTCTCTGTTCCCTGCTCCTATATGTCCCTCAGGCCCCAAAATCAACACCCTCTACAAGTAGCCCACCTGTCAAGAACCTCCAAGTCACCAATGTGCCCTTTCGTAAAAACCTGACACAGTTTAAGACTACCTCCCACAGTGTTCACATTTAGTCCCACCAGAGACAGTGACCACCAAAGCTACAGTACTTTTCTTGGAGAGGCTGACTTTTCCATGGCCAGGGCCTCGGAGAGGCATCTGCTACTCAGGATTTTTCATTTCATAGGCTCAGGTCCAACCAAATCAGCAAAGCACTGTTACTATGGACCATCTGCCAGGACCCGGAAACAGCCCTGTTACATAAAGGGGCTGGTATAATGAAATTTATTAAACTGGATTCTTCCTCCGTAAAAAAGACAAAGCACTTTAAATCTCTCTTAAAAGAGGTGATGTAGGGCAGTGGAGGGGCCCTGCAAAAGGGGCCCACTTGGTTCTAATCCTGGCTTTGCTATCTGTTAGCTGTGCAACCATGGGGACAAATCATCTTCTCTCCCTGGGCTTCTGTTTTCTCAAATTTCAAATAAGGATGAGATGGTCCCTTCCAGGATTAAAATCCCATAACTTATTACTGTTTTCACCAAAATGGAAAAAAAAAAAGTAAACTTACTTTGATGTTAATTTTGTACTGTAGGGTCAATTTTCTAAAAAAGAATAGTACCTTCCTATCTGTGGACTGAAAGGAGAGAAATGGTGAGTTGAGCCCCTGACTCTGGGGTTGGCTGGAGGAGAACATACACAGAGGAGAAACTGAAGGTTAGGACCTTCTATCAGGCCAGGCAGGAGAGGCCTAAGCAAAACTCAGAGTAAGAATCTGCCTGGGGAGCAGTACCATTAATGACCCCTGCCTGTGCACATGGTACTTTCCAGTTTAGAAAGTGCTTTCACATCCATGATCTTATTTGACCCTTACAACACAAAGTTGACAGGGTGATGTTGACCTGCATCTTACACTGAGCAAAGAGAGGCTTAGTAACTAGGTAGAGTGAGCCCCTGTCTCTTAATCTCTCTTCAGTTTCTTCATTGTAAAATGGGAGCGAGTCTTACTTGGCAAAATTTTTGTATGCATTAAATAGATGATGTTTGTAAAGCCCTGGCAAAATGCCCAGCACACAGTGTGCCCTTGATAAATGTTGAGTAACCCCTTCCTCACACACTCCATCTCCTCAGGAAGGCGCAGGGAGAAGACCCAAAGCTGCTCATTTTTAGGCCCTTTAGAAATGCTTCAGGATGAAAGGTAGCATGATGGCTTCCTAAGTGGCCCTCCACGTGGCCTGCGACAGCTTCCCAGAAGAAAGACCAATGAGCTGGACGGCTCCAGTTCCCACCCTTCCATGGATTCTCACAGTAGCCCCAGCCCCTGGACGAAGGGGCTCCCCTAAGAATCCAGAGTACCTTGACCTCAGCCACAGAGAAGGGACCTGAAGCAGGAGGCAAGCATGAGGCCTCAACAGAGGAGTGTGCAAGAGCCACCCGAGCCAGGGTCTTTCCTCTCACTGTTCATGTTTCTCACATGCCCACTCCCCGCACAACCTTCAGCAGTTCCTCCCCTGTTCACAGAGGAAGGCCTAACAAGGACCCACTCTCATTACACCCAAAAGTTTCCAGTCTCTTCTCATCTTATCTGGCCCATGTCAAGCAAACTATGCCAGGGTGCACTTCCCACTTCTGTAGTTGTGCTCATGGTATTCCTTCTGCCTGGAATGCCCTCCCCTCCCTTCTGCCTATGCAACAAATATTTGTTGAACAAATGAGTGAAGGAATGAAGGAAGGAATTGTGAATGAGCATATGATATAATACACCCCTGTGGGGTTGACAAATTAGGGATTATGGTTCTTATTTTCCAGATGAGGAAATTCAGGCCCAGAGAAGTTAAATGACTTGTCCAAGATCACACAGCCAAGAGATGGCCAAATCAGAACTTGAACACAGCCCTTCAGGGCTCTTTTGGCACACCAGTCTCCCTCCTAAGGTAAAAAGTCACTCTCAGATTAGGAAAGAGCTGATTCTTCATAATGGGCCACTTTCATCTTGGCACACACTGAGAGCACTTTAAAGCACTGGCTGTCACTATGATTACTGAGTGCTCCCATGGGACAGGAAAGGTCCCCTGAGAAAGGGCAAGCACAGTGCCATCTGTCAAGAACCTAAAAATGATGGCAAAATTACAGGCCAGTAACTTAATGCTCATTTTTAGAGAGCTCCTGGAACAAATCAATCTCCACCAGGAAACAGGAGGATTCCTTGAATGGAAACTGAGCCCTCTGCCAGGGACCTCCGAGCCCTTCCCAGAACCATCTGGTGAGCTTGCAGCATGGCTAGTGGCCCCAGCCACTGTGGACAGATGGGGCAGCCAAAGACCCAAGGCAAGGCCTTACAGACACAAGGGCAAAGCTGATGTTAAGACCCTGGGGCACCAGGCATCGCTGTCAGCCTCAGGGAGCTGAGACTCTCTGTCCTGGGCTTCTCCGAGACGGCGGGAAGATGGCAAGCCATAGGATGCACCTCCTGAGCACAGCCATTGGAAATGGCACAGGTTCCACATCCAAAAACTCTGGCCATTCCATACCATCATCACTCACTGAGCCTCTCCTCTCCATCAGGAGACATCCAGGGGTGAATAAAACAGACCAAGTACCTAACCTTGTGGGGCTCACATTCAGTTGGGAGAGAGTGACAGCAGGTAAGTAAACAGATAATGACACTACAATTTCAGGTAGTGAAAACTGCTATAATGAAAAATAACCCAGGGCAGGGAGTAGAGTGTGAGAGGCGGCATTTGGACAGGAACCAATGGAAGTGAGGCAGTAGCTATGTGGGAATCAGAGAGAAGAGCACTGCTGGCAGAAGAAACTGCTAGAATACAGGCACAGAGAGGAAAGGTGCTGAACCATTTCTCAGAGGGCTTGATGCTACCAGCCACCACTCCCTAACCTGCTCCATAAACACCTGCCCTTTCCTGCCTCAATGCCTCCTGCCTCCAGCAGCCCCCACCACAACTCCCCCACAAGCTTTCTCCAGGGAAGAGAGACAAAATACTTGTTCCTTCCCACTCTAAAGCCTAGGAGGTGGCTATGGACTGAACATTTGTGTCCCCACCCAATTCATATGCTGAAATCCTAAACCCCAATGTGAGGGAGGTGAGGCCTTTGGGAGATGATTCGGTCAGGAGAGTGGCACCCTCATGGATGGGATTAGGACCCTTATAAAAGAGACCCCAGAAAGCTCCCTCACCCCTTCTGCCATGTGAGGGACACAGTGAGAAGATGATCATCTATGGACCAGGAAGTGGACCATCACCAGACACCAAATCTGCTAGCACTTTGATTAGGACTTCCCAGCCTCCAGAACTGTGAGAAATCAGTTTCTGTTGTTTATTAGCCACCCAATCCATAGTGCTTTGTTAGGGCAGTCTGAACCAAGACAGTCGCTGTATTTCCAGTGAAGTCACTTTGAGGGGAGGTAGTATGACGAAATAAGTATGAGCGTTAACATCAAACAGAGCAGGGTTCTGCTTTGCTTTGCTTCTTAACTAGCTGTGTTACTTTAGACAGGCCACTCAGCCTCTCTGAGCCTAAATCCCCACTTGGAACACAAAGAAATGACCCCTACCTATAAGGAGGCTATAAGGAGTATGTAAGTGGCAGCACCTGGCAGAGCACCTAGTACCATACTAAGTGCTTGGCAAACACTGGTCCCTTGCCCTACCCTGACCTCCTTGGGGATTTAAAAAAATAATTTTTTGTTGTTGTTCAACCAATTATGCTAACTCATGTCTGCAGCATGCCTCTGGCAAGGCCCTAGGCCTGCCTATCTGTTGGGTGTGGGGATTAAGGGACGACCCCTAATCCCATCCATGGCACAGCGTGATGGGAGGCCTTGGCCCAGAGAACTAGAGAGGAGAACTGGGCAGGGCAGAGGGAGCAGAAAAGACAATGGACACTGCCCTTGCTGTGGGTAGGAGGGTGGGGTGAAAATCATTAGGAACAGACACTCAAAGAAAGCAGGAAGAAGGCAGACAGTTGCTGTTGTCCCTGTCCTTTCCCACATCTGGCTCATGGGCCCTTGCCTCCTGGCTTTCCCATGGGGCAGCCAGCTAGAGGCCAAACCAATCTCCCTTCCTCTCAAGAGCAAGGTCTATCAGGTATTAACTCATGGTGAGGCCTTAAGCAGGCCCCCTTCCCTTTCTGGGCCTGAGTTCTCCCACCCATACAAAAAAAGGGGGAGGGCCTGGGTGACCTCTAGAGGTCCTCTCAGCTCTGACCTTGCTAATCCTGACTCTGGATACTGCCTATCAGCTTCATTCCCCAGGCTGTCTGCCTGCCCACTGCTGCCATCTGGTGGCTCTCCAGGCCCAGCTGTGCTTGGCTTTGACCAGGACCTGGGCAAATGCCCTGTGGAAGGCATCCACTTCAAAAGGGTGAATATTGCTTATGGTTCAGGTGGACACGCATTGCACTTCTCGAGACCACAGATCAGTGGGTATTCATTGCCAAACACAAAAACCAAATATAACACTAGAACTTCATCTCTCTGGTTGAGATGACACAACTGCAGCTGAGAGCCTGACCTCCCTTCCCAAAGACAGGAAGTAACCTGCACAAGGTCACACAGCTGCCTGGCTCCCAGGCCACTGCACAGTTCCATTTTAGGAACTGGCAGGCATCTACAAACCAAAAATAAAGTCAGCCTAGGGCCAAGGAACAAAGCCATTGGAAGGTAGGAAAAAAACTGTCAGGATTCCTCAAAAAATGATAGAGTATGGCATGTGAACAAGCTATGTACTGCTGCAGAAATTCACTGGAAATACAAACTTGGGGTGCTCAGGGTGTCTACCTAACCTTGGAGGTCATCATTCATAAGAACACCTGCAGAGTCTTCCATTAACCAGCCTCCAAGCCATCACCACAGCCTGGATCCTAGACTAGACAGACCACCAAACCATGGGGAAGACACAATGAGGTAGCCTCCTGTGCTTCCCTTGCGAGACGTGAGCTCCTCAGGGCAGGATTATAGCTTCTCTTCTCTATCTCCAGGCCTCTTAACATCTGGCCAGAAAAAGCTCAGTAAAGGTGTATACAGGTAGATCCATTAGGTTCCTGCTTAATCATGGGACCTCTCCACTCTTTGTGGACTCAACTGATCTCACCTTTGGCTACATCTGCAGCCTTTTTCTGAACTCTATAGCATAAACCCTGAAAAAGTAGGTCACTTGCCTGTTCAGGCCTTTATCATCTCACATCTGAAACATAATGAGGTTTTGCTGCATGATCTTCAAAGTCCTTTTAATTCTAATATGTTAGAATTTGAAACACCCCAGGCAAATCAAAGCTACTCATCAACCACAGACAGACAGGACCTAACAATGGGAAAGGGGAAAGTAAACAATGCTTCCCTCTAGTGGTTCAGTGCTGTCACTACACCCTCCCAGCTCAGAGCACCTATAGCTCAACTCCTACTCAATTTCACCCTAAACTCTGAATAACAGAAATCAGTCTGCAGCCAGTGGAGCCCAAGTGCAAAGGAGCCAGACAGAAAACAAGGAGGCCAGGCTCAAGGAACCAATGAGGCCTCTTAGCGGGTTCCACAACCGTGGAGAAACTCCCCATCTTTTGAAACAAACATATTTTGGAGCTCAAAGGACCTTTTGTGACCTCCAACTCCACTCCTCAGATGAGGAAACTGAGGCTCAGGGATGTGCAGAAGGGACTTGCCCAAAGTCACAAAGCTGACTCATGACTGAGTCAAAAATAGATGCCCACTTTCCTGCCTCCTGCTACAGCATCTTGCCTCTTTTCCATGCAACCTCCCAATTGAGGCCTGTGGAAGTGATGAGTCAAGGACATACTCGTATACACAGGAACGGATGGCAAAGGGGCCAGTCTCCTGCACTGAGGGGTGAGGGATTTTGTTCATTAACTTTAAAACAGCATTTATGAGGGATATAATCAGATTGCAAATTACATATTCAGCATAAAAAATAAAAAAGGAAGTAAAATTCACTCATAATCCCACCAAAGATAATATTGCAGCATATTTCCTTCTACTCTTTTCTACATAGACATCTTTTTTTAACAAATTAGGAGTTACAGTAAAGTAACATAGTGTAATCTATTCTTTTCATTTATTACGCCATGAGCATATTCCTGTCATTAAATATCCTTCTAAAACATTCTATTTAATGACTATATAATATTCCAACATATGGCTCTGCCATAATTTATTTAACCTATCTCCCTTCAACTTCATTTGTTTCCATGCATTTGTTTTTGTCTTAATATACTGGGCTTCAGTGAATGGCATTATACTTAATCTTTGATCACATCCATGACTATTTCCTTAGGCCAGTTTTATTTTTTATAAGATAGAATTTCAGAGCTGGAATGGCCCCTAAAGATCATTATATCCACAACCTCCTATTGGCCAGGTGGGAGAAAAGGGGCCAGAGAGGTTAATACCTTGCCAGAGGACAAAGAGAAAGCAAGAAAACCAACTCTCAAACTCTCCACTTATTAAAATGTGACCTTCCCAAAGTCCAACCACAATTTCATGCCCTTTCCTGACCATCCTCCCCGACACTGACCTCTCCTTCCCCTGAAATCCTAGAGCCCACAGTGTCTGGGCCACTCCTTTGGCCCTTAGCCATACTCTTTTTATTCTTCTACTAAATATTTAATTTGTTCATCCAACCACAAGCTTCCTAAAGGTAGTTCGGGATATTATACTTCCCTGTATTCTGTAGCATAGTGCTATATACATCTAGGTAAGCATTCCACAAATACCTGCTGAAGGACCAAGATAATCAAGAATTTCCTTCCTCATTGCTTGGGAAAATGCAGTATCACTGGCAAAAGTTGGGGAGTGATGCTTCTTTGAAGAGTAAAAGAAGTTTAGTTAGAGCATTCTGAGATATATTCAACTTGAAATTAGAATAGCAGGCTTGGGAACAAAAGACTGGATTCAAGTTTTGGCTCTGCCCATCTACGTGAGCCAAGGCAATGCAGTTAGCCAATTAGGAACTCATCTGTGAAGTAAGGATAATGCCACTCATCTTGCCAACTTCATATGAGAAAATGGATGTCAAAGCACTTTATAGTGATAAAGGTAGTCCATAAGAGTTAGGATTGCTGTTGTATTATCATAAATGGAAATACAGCTGCTTCCGTGAATCCCAGAATGGCCTCCTGACCTTCACTCCTGGGGCACCATCTCCCAGTTTCTACTCCACAAACATATCCTTAAGGGAACCTATGGCCTCACTCTTCAGGTAAGAATCAGTGTTTTCTTGAAGAAGAACTTCTTACACAGAAGGAACCATCATTCCTGGTTCAGGGTCCCTGGGTTTGACTAGTTAAGTCATCCACACTTCATCATCTCTGGAGAGACTGTAACAACACAGAAAGAGTACTGGACCAAGAGCCATGAGACTTCAGTTCTGGTCCTAGCTCCTTCACTTACTCCCCTCTTTAGTCCTCAGTTTCCCCATCTCTAAAGTGAGGAAGCCAGGCCAGATGATCTCTAAGTTCCTACCCACTACTGACATTCTAAGGATTCTAAGATAAAAACTAATGACTAGCTTTTATTACTTAATTTAACTGATTATTTAATAATAAGCAGAAACTATCTATTTCAAAATAGTCCTTTGGTCTCAGTTTGACTTTCATTCATTGGGTTTTCAAAGTTCTAAAGCACACCCATTATGAATTCCCAAGCACCTGCTTTAAATAGAGCCCACGAGGTCAGACTCTCCCTGAGCTTGATTGAGGTTTCATGATATACGGTCCCAAAGAAGATGGAGTAATGTATACTGTCACCCTATTCTGAAAAGGATCTTGGCCCCAAAACAGAAAAATCAGCATTAGGTATATTTATAAATTCAGTTTAGTGTGAATCAATGGCTGGGCTTAGATTTCGCTAATGCTTAGACATCAAATGCAATAAAATATTTCTTGGTCTGTGACACTTGAAGAAAGGAGAGTGGAAAAGAGGTGGTCCCTCCCACACGTATCATGCAATTCCCCTCTTTAGGGAAACAAAAGAATAAAAAATATCTCAATCAAAAGGATATAACCAAGAATCAAGAGGACAGTGATAGAAGGGAAAAAATATTTACCAGAAGGTAGAATTGGATTTCTAGCTTAAATGCTGCCATAAAGTCACTTTCTCTCCTCTTGGTTTCAGTTTTCTCATTTGCAAAGTGAGGAAGTTGCTTATTCCATCTCTGATTCTCTAAAACTTCCAAGACTCTAGGGCTTTTGTAGGTGACACTAAAGAAAGTAAAGAACATCAAAGAACTCTGTGTATTTGGTCTCACTTTTTCAATCTATATGCCTTGCGAGACCACAAGGCTACTTGGGGATACTGCATGGTTCAGGGAAAACTTCCAGCATCCCA
Source organism: Daubentonia madagascariensis (assembly GCA_023783475.1). Lineage (NCBI taxonomy): Eukaryota > Metazoa > Chordata > Mammalia > Primates > Daubentoniidae > Daubentonia > Daubentonia madagascariensis. The sequence goes on along the minus strand of JAKFHU010001990.1, from coordinate 22,280,813 downwards.
AAAGCAACTGAATTATAGACACTCTGATCAAGTCTGGATCTTGCGTAAATCATCCCCCTTGAAATTCTAATAAATCACCAGCAACCAGCACGTAGCATTTGTAAGCACTGCTATTTCTTCACTCTTCAGAAGAGTCCTGAATCAACCCGTTACCTAGGCAGAGACATTCATATCCAGCCCCGCAGAGACCTCTGCTGGAAAGAGGAGAAATGGAGCATCTGACCTCCAGAGAGCTCAGGAGTTTCCAAAAGGGCAGAGGAGTCTAATATGTGTTGAAAAGACACATGAGCCTAGTTCTACGCTGGATGCTTTAATACGTCATCTCATTTAATCCGCATACCAGGTCAGCAATTATTTCCCCATTTTCCTAATGAGGAAATAAGCTCAAAGAAGTTGGGTTTATTCATTTGTCCAACATGTACTGAGTGAGCAAAACCGTACGTGGCCCCTGCCCTCATGGAGCTTACAGTCTAGTGGGAGGGGGAATTAATCAAAGAATCCTACAAAAAAATAGCATAAAGGAGAGGTTTAGATGTGATGAGACAGATAAAAGGGAAAAGTGACTAGTCCACAATGTCAAGAGAAGGTCTCCCTGAGGGGGAGATGACTAAGTTGAGGTACAGGGGAAAAAAAAGGCTTTAACTAGGTCAAAATGAAGAAGGGGTGCAGTGACAAATGAGCCAAATAGAGGGAACATGAGGTGCAAAGGCACTATAGTAGAGATACATGACGCATTCAAGGAACCAAGCAAAGGCCAGAGTGCAGATCAGATATAGGGATCAAGAGCTAGCATGGTGAGAACTGGGGCTGGAAAGGTAGGCAGAGGGAAGACCACAAAGGACCTGTAGGGCCACTGGGGATTACATTTTTATCATAAGAGCAACGGGAAGCCGTTTGAATGTGACACAGGGCTTTGAAAAGACCTTCCAGCTGAGGTATGGAGAACAGATTGGCAGGGAGGAGTGAATGTGGGAAGACCAGGACACCAGTTAGAGGCCACTGCAGAATTCAGGGAAGAGGTGACAGGCAGCTGAACTATGGTGGTGACAATGGAGACGGAGAAGGGTGGAGCTGCCCACATCCACACCATCAGTAGGCTGACAGAGCCAAGATTCGCACCTTGGTTTGTCTGACTTCAAAGCCTGTGTTTCTCTCTACCTTGCCATTTATTTATTCATTCAGCAATTAGTTACTGATCATCTGCTATGTGCCAGGCCTGTGCCAGTGCTGGGGATGTAGCCATGAACAAAACAGACACTCCTCTCATGTAGATCACACTCTAGACTTTAAACGAGTAAGAATACTAACAGATGTATACAATTACAAATTGGGATGAGTACAATGAAGGATCAATTGTAACAGGTAAAATTATCTATAAGGCCACAAAGATCTTCCAAACTGTTGATAATACGAAAGAGCCACTTGCCTACTGCATGAGAGTGAAAGACTTTAGGAAACTTTGCCTGTCATAGTTTGATATTGAGCATCACATCCCCAGCCAGCTCATGAGCCCTCAGGGCAGAATCTAGTACATCTCAAACTCGGCACTGACCCTGTTGAAACAGACGTCTTTCTAAAAGCAACTACTAACTCCTTAATTTACTTACATATCCCAACCCAGGAGTGAATGTGGGAAGACCAGGACACCAGTTAGAGGCCACTGCATGATTCAGGGAAGAGGTGACAGGCAACATTACTTATGTATGCACTTCACAATAGTTGGGATCTTTCACACAGATTCATTCATTTGAATGTAAGGGCAGCCTTATGTAGAATGCAGGTAGGTTTTAATAGCCCACTTGAGAGATGAGGAAACTGAGGCCTAGACAGGTGAAGTGACTTAATCAACATCACCAAACTAGGAAGGCACCCAGATCTGCCATCCAATTCTCACAAGAACCTCTGGCCAGGAAATCATGAATCTCAGGTGAGACAGCTGCAAGTCACTGAGCCTGGATGAAGTCACCCAGGAGTCCCATGAAGTTCCTAAGAACAATGATCAGGGACATTAAGCAGCTTGGGAAAGGTTTCTAGAATGCAGTGCCACCAGCCTGAGACACAGGTACCCTTGCCAACTCTCCCAGATTAGAACAAGTTCTCTTGGACTCTTTCCAAGTACCTCTGACTAACAGAGAAAAGTATTTTTCCATCGCAAACACTGCAGAAAGACGCCAGACTCCTGAGAGGGTAGGGCAGAGAACACAACCCAAATTCCCATACAGACAATCTATAAAGTTATTCTGAGCCCATGTGAACTGCCCTAGCTAAGCACCTACCACTGGGGATGTCAGTCTTGGGCAGTGTTTCTCAATCTTGACACTACTAACATTAGGGGCTGGATAATTCTTTGTTTTGTTGGGCTGCCCTTGCACTGCAGGATGTTTAGCAGAATCCCTGGCCTCTACCCACTAGATGCCAGTAGCATCTGCACATGAACTCTTTAAATCTATATCACACAACTAATGCCTCCCAGAATAAGACTGAGAGCAGCCTCTGTGGTAATGTGGCCTGCAAGTACATCCCAGGAACAATTCACCAGTAGAGCTTGTGAAAACAACTACAGTCAAATAACTCCTTGTTCCACTAATGAGCTGCTTCTGACCCTGTGAGGAAATCTTGTTCCCATTAACATGAGCAGCTGAGTCTGATTAAACAGAAGCCCTGGGTGTTTCTTCTCAATGACACCGGGCCATTCCTTCTAGCAGCAAAGGGCTTCCATTGCTGCTAGAAGGAATACAAAATTGGTGAATCAAATAATAGGGGACTCCCATTTACCCAAAATTCAGTACAACAATCAGGACACTCAAATATCCCAGCTTTTAACCATTCTGGACTTAGGAGAAAGGGGAACGTGACAATGTACATAAACAAGCGATCTGAATTAACAAGTTAATTAAATAGCTGAGATGTTACCAAAAATCATGCTCTCGAGTGGAGGTGGAGACCTGAAGTTGAGCTCCAGAGCAGCTGGGGTGACTCAGACAGTGCCAAGGATGTGGGTTCCAAACTCCCACCCCGAGGAATGGGCTGCTGGCCCAGACATGGGAGTCAGCATCAGTTATAATACTTCAAAGCTAAAGTCAAAGAAGCAACATCTTTATGTCTTTCACTCATCAACTACCTAGCTAGTTAAAGGCTTTACTGACAGATTCAATCAAACTCACTACCATTTGGTAGTAAGTGTATTTTACTACACTGCAAGTCTTTGAAGATGACTAGCCACAAAACGCCTACCGGTTAACACCCAATTACTCAGACTACTGCTAGTTTCCATGCTACTTTTGCACTTTTTACTTAGCTCTGTTGTTGAACATCTCATACTGGAATGTACTAAAATTTGATTACAGGTCTGTCTCCCCTAATGGACAATGGGAAATATTTACATCTAGTACAAGACATGGTACATGAACAGACCCTACCACTTGTAAGACTGTTGGATGGACAGATGAATGAATGGAAAGATGGGTAAAGTTCTCCACCTCTATATTTTTAGACTTAAGCCTACCTACACATTCTAGTGGGAAGGTATGGCCCATGTCTTTTCTCTTCTGTTTCTCCAAGGCTTAGCACATTGCTCAATAGGTACCCAATGAACATTAACTGATTTGATTGGACTCCTGATTCCAAAAAGACAAACTGAAGTCTTCTGTTCGTGAACCAGTGAGTCCCCGCAAAGAGGTCAAAAATCCTAGCTATCTACCCTGCTTCATATGCAGCTCAGTATGCTTAGTCTCTTTAAACTAGAAAGTTTGACGTAGGAAATGAGCACATTCTCTGACAGGCAGTGGAGATACAGAAGTGAGCAAGACTAATATGTGGCTTCCCTCACAAAGTTTACTGTATGAAGGAAAAGACCAGATATCAACAATTCCACAAATAAACAACTACAATGCTCAGTGGGTTTAAGAAAAGTTTCTGTAGATGGGCCCAATCTTTAAGCAGTCTGAACCTCTCTGAGGAAAGTCATGATTTTCCTCCAAATGAATGACACATTTTCCTTAGAGCATCCTCTGAAGTAGTAGTATGGAAAGTTTATTATATACGTTTATTATACAGGCCTCTATTCTAAAATGTTCACAAAGTTTTTTTAAATAGCAATTTTAAAGCATCATAGATATGAATGCTCATAAGTCTATGTCTGTATGTATAAATATATAGTATATGTGACTTACCAAGGATAACTGAAGCTGACCTGAAAACCTGCAAAAGCCAGAAACTTCTGAAATAACAGTCACCAGGTATTTGGAAGTCTAGAGATGTGTACAGCTAGAAATCAGACAAGAGCAGGAAAGGGGACTCCTGAGCACCCCTGAAGTTCAGAGGGCCTTGGCATGATAATAGATCTTAAGAACTTCAACTGTCTGTCTAGAAAACTCTGGAAATCAGCAGGAACTCTAGGAAGGCAGGGATGAAGAGAGACCATGAAAAACAAAATCCAACAACAAAGCCAGGAATATGGAGGCCAGGAAAGGAGAACCGTCCTAAGGGAAAGATGAGAAACAGATGAAGACTCAAGAAAAGATGAAGATGCCAATAGCTGTACAGCATGATATGGTAACATCTGAGGGAATTTATGAGAGGTCTGAATCAATGTACATAGTTTATTACAAACAATAAAATTTAAATCAGAATACCATGCCAACTAGGATTCGAAATAATGCTCCTTCCTCAATCTCGAGATATTTAACTTAACATTTTCTGATGCTTTTAATTTAGACTTGAGTGGAAATGCAAATAGAGCCATCTCTTCAGCTACAACAAGGCAAGGGTTCCCCAACAACCTGGACAAATTTCTGGCTGATGCTTGTTGCAATGGATTTCTTCTCAAAACCTCATGGACTCTTAGGACCAGAAAGAGTTAACCTAACCCAGGTTTACCTTTTTGGGTGCAAACAGGATCCTGTGTGATCCAGACAGGAAAAGCCACGTATCCAGCTGATGACAGAACTATACCCCAGGTCTTCCCCTTTCTGGTCCTTAAAGCTTCTCATCAATAAAAATCCTTAACCCCAAGCATTCATGGCTGTTTAGACAGCTGTCCCCAGCTGCTCATACCAACCATAAATTCTCTGCTACTCTCTCACCTGTCTGAGCAACCAGGTGTGTCCACCCACTCCAGACAGCAGTGACCTTTTCATTCTGAAAACAACGTGCTTCTATTTTCTGGGGCATAGGAAGGAAAGCGGCCTGGGTAGCCAGTTGCCCGTGCTTGTTGCTTCCCCAAGCATACACCTCTCCTGCATCTTAAACAAACAGAAGGGGAACAAAAGAGGTGAAGGAACATTAGTCCAAATGATGGAAGATAACACAAGTCTGAAAAAGAAGTAGTTAAAAGAAGTTGTTTTATACTTATGCTACAATGTTGAGTAAAGCCAAGCCAGATACAAAATTCATGCATAGCATAATAACATACTATTAGATTTTTTAAAAATTCTATACATAAGAAACAAGGCCAAATGTTCTTAGCAGCTTATGGATAAGAATATGGGGGGATTTTCCTTCATTTATTCATTCAACAAATATCTACGATGTGTGTGACATGTTTCTGTCTTTTCTACATTTTTAAAATATATGCTTACATTACCTTTAGTTAGAAAAAAATGTTTTAACTTTAAAATAACAGGTAAAAGGATATATTATTTTATATTATAATTTATATTATTAGTTTAAAAGATAAACTTTTTAAACATAAGATTACTTCACTGTATACCCTGTCCAGCAGAAAATATAATGCTACAAAATCACATTTGTGTAGCACTTCAGCTTGTTTCAACCTCACAATAATCCTGTGATATAAGCAGGAATGTGACTGACACTGTGATTTAATAAAAAAAAGAGAGCAAATTCAGAGTCAAGTGTCTCTGGCTTCTATTCCTGGATCTGCTAACTAGCTATTGACCTTGGACAAATCACTTCCTCTCTAAGACTTAGTTTCATCAGCTAAAAATTGGAAGGGAAGGCAGTTGGTCTAGAAGGGCAGACAATACGAGTGATGACACTGGTAACAAGAGTGACTGGGCAACTGTGGCAAACCATAAAGCACTCACATTCAAAATGCTTTTTAAATGAAAGCCAAACAAAATGAGGCCATGGACTATAATTTAGCCTATGGCTAAACTGTGACTCCTCAGAGGAGTGCTAAAAGAATCCTAACATTCTAACGATCCTAACATTCTAAGGATCTACAACTGTACTGTCCAATACAATAGTCACTAGCCACATGTGGCTACTGAACACTTGAAATGTGGCTAGTCCAAACTGATATATAAGTGAAAAACACAAAATGGATTGCAAAGACAGTGCAAAAAAAAGAGTATAGCTCATTAATAATTTTCATATTGATTAAATGTTGAAATGATATTTTGGATATACTGGATTAAGTAAAATAGATTATTAAAATTAATTTCACCTGTTTCTTTTTACTTTTTGAAATGTGACTCATGTATATTTCTATTAGACAGCAGTGTTCTAGAAGATAAATTAATCAAGGCTAGAAGATGTTAAATGACTTTTCAAGATTACATGGCTAACAAGGAGTCAAGTGGGAACCAGAAGCCAGGTCTTCTGCTTCCACTGTATTTCGTAACTTCCCAATAGAGCTTTATAGTACTGCTTGCCCTAGGACAGTCTAGTACATTCCCAAAACTGATCAAAAGCCAAAGAGTATCATTAAAGGGCATTAGAACAAGGTTCAGAAGTCTCCAGTTCAAGTCCCATCTCCTACTTGACCACTGTTTGCCATTGGGCACTTCATTTCACATTCTGGGCCTTTGTTTCCTCAACTCTAAAATGAGGGAGTGTAAATAAGTGAAGCCTTTTTGTCACCCAGGTGGCACTGCAGCACTGACATTCTGCAATTCTATGAAGTGAATCTGGTGTATCTCACACCCAGAGAGAGGACAACCTCCCTAGACTTTCTCAGGGTGTGCAAAGTATAAGGATCCCTAACAAGATGGCAAAAAGTCCCCTCAGCAAAGTATCAATCTATTAAGTCGCCGCTGAAGATGAAGCGTGTGTCTGTAATAAGCCTTTGTTTATCTAAGTACATCTAAACCATCTTTTTGAAAGACAAACTGTCTTCTACATGAAGATCATTACACTGTTGCATCAGCAGGTAAAATTAAATTCTGCTGCAATGCCAAACAGTTACATAATCTACAATGACTCCAGAGAAAGGTCTAAAGAGCACTGAGCAAAATCCAATGTGTAATAGCTTGAACTAGATGAAAAAAGAGGGCTATTAATCTTGACAATTTTCAACTCATCTTCAAAATATCAAAAACCAATTCACTTTATTAATATACTAAAAATCACTAAATTGTACACTTTAAAATGGTGAATTTCACAGGTAAGTTACATCTCAATAAAAAAATTGAACATCTATGTATAAAAAAAACACTATAATAAAAGTGTCCCACATATGAAATAATAAATTTACTAATGACAAGATTTTTTAAGAAATTAATGTTAGTGAGCAATTAGACAATCTCTAGGTTTACATAGTATCAGCCACTTCAAATTAATTAGAACAAAGGAGAAACACCTTTTAGTCTACTTTTATTCTCAGAAAAGAATGCCTTTCCCATCCCTCATTGACTGTGGGGCATGAACAAGTCACTTCTCACCCTGTGGTCTCCAGTCCTTCCTCTGTAAAAAGAAAAGTAGGACCAGATGCCCAGTGGAGTACCATACAGTTGGCATTTTTATTTTTTTGAGACAGAGCCTCTCTCTGTTGCCTGGGATAGAGTGCAGTGGCGTCATCATAGCTCACTGCAACCTCAAACTCCTGGGCTCAAGCGATCCTACTGCCTCAGCCTCCCAAGCAGCTAGGGCTATAGGCACATGCCACCACACCCGCCGGGCTAATTTTTCTATTTTTTGTAGAGATGGGGTCTTGCTATATTGCTCAGGCTGGTCTCAAACTCCTGGCCTCAAGCAATCCTCCAGCCTCGGCCTCCCAGAGTGCTAGGATTACAGGCGTGAGCCACTGTACCCAGCCCCAACACTTTCAACAAATATAAAAATATACCTAATGTGAGACACAGGTTAAAAGCAGATGCTTCTTTTATTAGCTGTTTGTTTTAAATTCATTAAATAACAAATTATCTGTAGCTCAGAATTTGTAAAGTATTTAAACTCTCACATTACGGCTCCTGTGTTCTGGAAATAACAACAGCTTCTCAGTTGGACTGCGTTGCAAATTTGATGTCAAAGAATGCATGCCACCATTAAATTACTTATATTAGGTACACATCTGAACTTCCACACTAAGTATGAAAGTTCTCCTCTTTGCTTAAAAAAGGTAATGCATTCAACTCTGTGAGAGGTCTTAACAAACAAAATAAATCTCTCAGAGGTAAAGTCACCAGTCTACCAGCAGGGGTCAGGGCAATCTGGTTCAAAGGGAAGGGATAACTCACTTTCAGGAAAATACTGAGGAAAATCCTAAAGAAAAGTCACTATAAAGTTTACAGTGTATTGGCTGGGTGTGTCTAATGGATGGATGGATGGATAGCCAAACAGAGAGATACAGTGTGAAAGAAAAAAACAAATAAGATAGAAAAATGGGCCAGGTGTGGCAGTTCATGCCTGTAATCCTAGCACTCTGGAAGGCCAAGGTGGGAGAATCACTTGAGCTCAGGAGTTTGAGACCAGCCTGAGCAAGAGCAAGACCCCGTCTCTACCAAAAATGGAAAAAATTAGCCGGGCATGGTGGCATGCACCTGTAGTCCCAGCTACTTGGGAGGCTGAGGCAGGAGGATCACTTGAGCCCAGGAGTTGGAGGTTGCAGTGAGCTATGATGACATCACTGCACTCTACCCAGGGTGACAGAGAGAGACCCTGTCTCAAAAAAAAAAAAGAAAGAAAGAAAAATGGATAATTCAAAGAAATGAAATAGATAAATTAGAGAAATATATAACAATATAAAACAGAGAAATATATATATAAACAGAAATATATATAATTAGATAGAGACAAAAATGAAAGATAAATAAAATAGAGAGATGTATAGGTATATAGAGTAGATAAATAGAGAGAAAGCAAACAGGTAGATAGATAACAGATTAGAAAGATATAGATAAAATAGGTTACTTTGAGATTACACAGCTAGGGATTATAGACAGGTAAAGAGTTCAGACAGTTATATTAGACATGAAAGCAGATTAGATGGATAAGATAGCAATATGTTATATATAAATTTACTGTTGATTACATGATTTGACAATTGTAATTACCCAAAGAGGAAGACATTCTTATCCTCATTGTATAGTTGAGAAAACAAACTCAGAGGGAAAAGAAGTGAGCCTACATTTGCTATGAGTGCTTTACATGTATTATCATATTTAATTCTCATAACTACCCACAAAGTATTTTACAGATAAGGAGAGGGTCTCAGAAAGGTACAATAATTTGCCTAAGATCATACCAGTGGTGGCATCAGAATTCTCACTCTGAAGTCTATGATCTTCCCTCTGTATTTCAGTATCACCACCCTAGGCAGTCACATACAGAATTCTGAATGGCATCTTAAACTGTGAAAGAGCTGGTACCTACCTGTTAATGAAGCTGAGTGGTCTGAGCCAGCAAGAACACATATTGCTTTAGAACTCTCTAGACCTACAAAAAAAAAATTTTTTTTAATTACATTTATAACAAAACACACTGGGCAAAGAGGGGACTGTCATTTAGCACCACCTGAGCATGGGAGAAACTCTCAGCCAGTACACGCAGGTCTGAGTCAACAGCACTGGCCAAGATGATGGCTGGCATCGTAGGGAAACTTGTAACATACCAGGAGATTGAACAAATACATTGAGGATAAAGGAGCCAGATGCCTGACTATTAGAGAGAAGAGGAAAGTTACAGATATGAAAAGGGGGAAGGCTAGCATCAACCATGTAATATTGTATAGTAACTGAAGAGATGAGTGTAAATTCATGGTTTCTAGTAGATAGACAAACATAGGTGTGTGTGTAAAAACGTGTGTGTGTGTGTGTGTGTGTGTGTGTATTTCCTAACTCTGTCTAATGAATGGGTCTAGAAGCAATGATGTTGCATACATTCAGGTGCTATCATGTGTAGGCACTTAAATACAAACTCAGGCCTCCTAATAAGACAAAGGCAAAACTAGATTTTGAACTGCCCTACTATCTCCAAATCCAGCACTTTTCCTCCCTTAATTATACTGCTAAAAGAAATGTGATAAATATACACCATGGATTACTATTCAGCCATAAAAAAGAAGTCCTGTCATTTGCAGCAACATGGATGGAACTGGAGGACATTATGTTAAGTATAATAAGCCAGGAACAGAAAGTAAAACACTGCATGTTCTCACTCATATGTGGAAGCTATAAAAAGTTGATTACATAGAAGTAAAAAGTAGAACATAGGATACTAGAGGCTGGGAAGGATGGGGAAAGGGAGGGATAGGGAGAGATTTGTTAAAGGATACAAAATTACAGCTGGATAGGAGGAATAAGTTCTAGTGCTCTACACCACTTTAGGATAACTATAGTCAACAATAATACATTATATAGTTTCAAATAGCTAGAAGGAGGATACTGAATGTTCCAACATAAAGAAATGATAAATATTTGAGATGATGGATATAGTTATTAATCTAATCTGATCACCATACATTATATGCATCAAAACATCACCATGTATTCCATGAATACATACAATTATTTGTCAATTTAAAAAAATAATTTTTCTAAAAGTTAGGGTAACCTATGGTAACATGTAGTCTAACATGCAGATATATGCAGACATTCTATATCTCTTTTTTACTCTTTTTTCTGACACTGCTGTTTAACTAATAACTGTCTTTATAAAATGGCCCTCATACCTCAAGTATCCTTGGAATGATAATAGGACAAAGCAGATGCTTCCAGCCACATTCATCAGAGAGGAAGGACTCAGCCTCTAGTGGCCAGGGGAGGAGGGGACAGTGAGGGTTCCAGTTCCAGAACTTTGGCAATGAGGTAAAGACAGAAGGATGGAAAGTGAAAGACTGAGGACAGGAAGTTGATGATCCATTCTAATGCCTCATCAGAAAACTCCCCCACACCAACTTTGAATCTAAGCCGTGCCCCTAACAGATCCTAAACAGGTTGCTTAAATAAAATAAAATTTTTTAAAAAAAACCTTTTTTTCCTTCTAGTTACAGGTCCTGTGCTAAAATATAGAGTGACACACAGTTTCTGCCCTTTAAAAGCTTATAATCTTTACCATATGACAAAACATATAAACCATTCATAATACAACACATTGTGCTATCCATGCACGTGGAGCAAATGCAATGGCTGTTAGAAGAGGAGAGTCTTTACTGAGAAAGCTGTATCTGCTAGGCCTTGAAAAATTCTTAGGATTTTCCCAGAGGAAACAGGAAGGAAAAGGCATTTCAGGCAGAGGTAACAGTATGCACGTAAGTACAGCGGAATGAGAAAGTAGGATATGCCTGAGGAGCAGTGAATATCTTGATGAAGAGGACAAAAATGTTTGGGAAGTATGAGTTTATATTAATATTATAAATGTTCGATGTCACATGGACCACCTGTGCAGCATCCTATGCTGCCTTCTTCTCCTTTTCTAAGAGTACCCTCCCCAGTTCAACCCATGGGCTTCAGGGAAGCTAACCCCACCCCCAGCTGAAGGAGAGAGCCTCCAAGACTTAGAAAAATCAGAATCAGCCCAACACCCATGTACCTCACTCCCACTGCAACCCACCCTTCCCTTTTCTTTCCCCACCCCTTCCCACCACCCTCAAAAATCCCTGCTTTATTCTGAGCTAAAGAGTACTTAGAGGTCTCCTAAACAGGTTTTTCCTACAGCCAAGCCTCAGTAAAATGGGCCACAAAGTAAGAGAAAGAAAAGAAGAAGAGGAGATGGAGACATGGTGCTATATACAGAGAGAGAAAGGGCCACAAAGAGTGGAGAACAGAGAGAGAGAGAGAAAGAAGGATGGGAGAAAGGAGGAAGGGGGAGGGGGAGAAGGAGGAAGGGGAGGAGAGCAAAGCCTTACAGACCAACTGACCAACAGATCCATGGGCAGAACATGTCTTCCTTACTGCTCATATTTTCACGTAGAGAGATTTCCCTTTGGGAGCACTTCCAGCCCCTCTCTCTACATCCTCACGCACTCCTGCTTCCCTTTTAGAAGGAACTGGGCATGTGAGGCACAGTCCTGCTGGGATCCCTCTTTGAGGTGTACCTGTCTACAGAGAAGGTGTACCTTCACGTCCTCTTGGCCATGCAGTAAGCTTAGCAGGGCCAACTCTATGCAGTTGCTCCAATGCCTGGTGGTTAAATTTAATTTGAACTTCAGAATTTAGAGGCTCACTATTACTACACATTGTTTCCAAACACCTAAATCATCCTTCCAACCTAGCTTTTAACACTTCTAGAGCTACCATTTTGATCTCCACCTACCTGACTTTCATCTTTCTCTCAATGGGTTCCAAACTCTGGCATCAAAGAGGGTTGCTTTTACTGGGACCACAAAAACCCCAGCAAGCCAGGTGCAGTGGCTCGCACCTATAATCCCAGCTACTTGGGAGGCTGAGGCAGGAGGACCACTTGAGGCCAGGAGGTCAAGACCAGCCTGGGCAACTTAGTGAGACCCTGTCTCTTTAAAAAAAAAGCAAACCAGCAAGATGGACAGAGTTAGGCAGAGAGACCAAGAAACAGCAAAAGTAAAAATCCATTTACTCATTTTCTGCATGTCTGTGTCTCTACTTCCTGACAAAGAATAAATATGGGACTAAGAAGAAATTAGGGTCTCACCTGTCACTCTTCTTGGTTCCTTTGCTGTCAAAAACAATGGGAGAGTCTGCCCAGGGCACAACCGTCGTCCAGATGATGCCAAACCAGTCCCCCACTGGAACACAATGCCACTCACTTCTCAAGAGAGAAGAGAAAACAGAGAAAATGTACATCAGGATAAGACCAGATTGCTCTTTGAACCTCACTGCTATGAGAAATTCCCAACTCATTCTCAGTGATCATAAGTGTTACAGAGAAGCTTAATTGCTTCAAGGGGCCTTATGACTGGTCATAGGGATTACCACCAAGCCATTCACAAACTCAGTCTTCAGGGCAATCTAAGACCACCAAAGAAAATTCCAATACAGTAAAACTTCCTCCAAAAAGTTCCAGTGATTTGACTACTCCAAAGTCAAATCACTGGAATGACACCTTGTTCATGATTAACCTGAAGGGACAACTCAGACTCCAGATCAAGTGGAAAATAACCTTAAAGACCATCAAGTCCATTCCTCACACTTACTAGATGAGAAAACTGAGGCCCTGAAGAAAGGAAGTGATTTGTCCAAGGTCATACAGGGAGGTAGTAACACAGAAAATGATAGGACTCAGCTCTCCTAACACCTAAGATTTCTCATTGCCAAATAAATACATATTTGTGACTGCAAGATAGCTTCTTAACAGTCATGATTTCAATGGAATGGCCTTTTATTTTCATGTCCACTGAATATAATTCCTGTACCTATGTCCTGAGCCTCATATAAATACATAGATGAAATTCGATGTATTTGGTCCAGTTGGATGCATGCAACTAGGATCTGTCACCCAACAGCAACGTTAAGGTTCTGCTCCTTTGGAAGTATCCTATAACCTATGGTCCTTTAGGCTACAAACAAACAAGTCTGCTTTGTGAAAAAAAAAAAATCTATGACCATTGAGCACAATGTGAACAAAGCACAGTGCTGAAATGTTTTAAAACAAAACTCACAATCTCTTCAACAAATAAATTGCAAGGGGAAAAAATTATAGATTAAAAGGGACTTCAGATATCTGATAAGGGATTAATATTCAGAACATATAGAGAAGTCCTAAAACTCAATAACCAAAAAAAAAAACCCCACTTAAAAAATAGGCAAAGGACTTGAATAGACATTTCTCCAAGAAATATACAAATGACCAATAAACACATAAAAAGATTCTCATCACTAATCATTAGGGAAATGAAAATCAAAACCACAATGAGATACCACTTCATACCCATTTGGATGCTACTATGAAAAAAAAACAGAAAATAACAAGTGTTGGTAAATTTGTGGAGAAATTGGAACCCTTGTGTGTTATTGCTGGGAATATAAAATAGTGCAGCAGTTATGGAAAATGGTATGGTAGTTCCTCAAAAAATTAAAAATAGAATTACTATATGATCCAACAATTCTACTTCTGGGTATATATCCGAAAGAATTGAAAGCAAGATCTCAAGGAGATGTTTGTACACCCATGTTCATACCAGCATTTTTCACAATAGCTAACACATGGAAGCAACCCAAATGTTCATCGACAGATGAATGGATAAGCAAAATGTGATATATACATACAATGGAATATTATCCACCTTAAAAAGTATGGAAATGCTGGCTGGGTGTGGTGATTCACGCCTGTAGTCCTAGCACTTTGGGAGTCCGAGGCAGGAGGACTACTTGAGATCAAGAGTTTGAGACCAGCCAGAGCAGGAGCAAGACCCCATCTCTAAAAAAAATAGAAAAATTAGCTGGATGTGGTGGCATGCACCGGTAGTCTCAGCTGCTCAGGAGGCTGAGGCAAGAGGATTGCTTAATCCAGGAGTTTGAGGCTGCAGTGAGCTATGATGACACCACTGCACTCTACCCTTGGTGACAGAGCGAGACCCTCCCTAAAAAGAAAAAAATGGAAACGCTGACATATGTTACTCCATGGATGAACCTTGAGCATATCATGCTACTTGAAATAAGCCAGTCACACACACACACAAAAAAAATACTGCATGATTCCACTTACATGAGGTACTCAGTGTGGTCAAAACCATAGAGACAAAAAGTAAATGGTGGTCACCAGGGGCTGGGGGGAGGGGAGAATGGGGAGTTATTGTTTAATGGGTACAGAGTTTCAGTTTTGTAATATAAAAAAAGTTCTAGAGATGGATGGTGGTAATGATTGCATGACAATATGAATGTACTTAATGCCACTGAACTGTACACTTAAAAATGGTTAAGATGATAAATTGTATGTTATATATATTTTACCACAGTAAAAAACACTTTAAAGAAAAATAAATTTTTTTTAAAAAGAGATAGACTTGAGATACATATCAACCAATTGTAAAATATAGACCTAATTCAGATCCTGATTCAAGTAAACTATAAAAAATATTTTTGAGACAATCAGGGAAATTTAAACACTGACTGGATAGTTGATGATATTACAAAATTGTTAATTTTTTTAGGTTTGATGATGGTATTATAGTAATGTTTTCAAATAGAGTACTTACCTTTTAGAGGTGCATGCAGAAATATTTACACATTAAATGGGAGAGAGGAGGACTTATAATTAAGTTAATCAAACACATTAATGGAAACTGTGCTACTTTGTAACTGGACAGAGATGAACATGTAAGACTAGCAATTACATTCATCGATGTTTGGCAAACTATGTATCTGACAAGGAGTTAATTTCTAAAATATAGAAGGCATTCCTATAACTCAATAGCAAAAACTTTAAAAATTTTAAAATGGACAAAGGACCTGAACAGACATTTCTCCAAAGAAGACATACAAGCCAGGCACAGTGGCTCATGCCTGTAATCCCAGAACTTCGGGAAGCCGAGGCGGGAGGATCATTTGAGGCCAGGAGTTCGAGACCAACCTGGGAAACACAGCAAGGCCCTATCTCCAAAAAAAAAATTTTTTTAATTAGCCAGGCATGGTGGTGTGTGCTGGTAGTCCCACCTTCTCAGGAGGCTGAGGCAGGAGGATCACTTGAGCTCAGGAATTCAAGGTTACGGTGAGCTATGAATGCACCACTGCACTCCAGTATGGGTCACAAAGCAAGACTCTGTCTCTTAAAAAAAAAATTTAAAAATAAAGGCATACATGACAGGTATATGAAAAGATGCTGGACATCATTAATTATCAGAAAAATGCAAATCAAAACTACAATGAGATATCACCTCACATCTGTTAGGATGGCTATGATTTAAAAAAAAAAAGAATCAGACCACGCCCCCACAGCACCATGCAACACCACTCCTGTGGTCCAGCTCTCCACCACAGACCCATTAGCCACAAACCACCCACCACCACATACCACCATTACACCTAATGTTCACTCCTAGGTGGAGCGAATGCCTGCAGCCCTGACACCTGTGGCCACCATCTAAGTAGCCTTTCTAAGCAACCACTGCCACTGCTGCAGGGAGACCCAGGCAGAGCAATCTCCTGCAAGGCCCGCCTCCATGGAGAGGGACTCACCCAGCCCCCTGCCCAAGCTTCCAACAGTGGCCTAGGGACCAACCCACCACTCCACACAAAGATCCTCCACCACTGGCTTGGACTATGACAACAACAAGGGAACAGGACAATATAGAACAAGTACGTTGCAAGATCATAGTGCATCCGCCCCTCTTCTACTTGGCAGTCTTCTGAAATAGAACACAAAAGCACCATTTGGAGACCTCTCCTTCTCACTAAATAGGAGAGTTCCCAGCAAAGGAAAACAACAGGAGCACTTCAAACCTATCTGCCCTAAACTGGTAGAAGAGGTTTCAGATGAGAAGAAACCAGAAAAACAAGTCTGGCAACATGAAAAAACAAGCTAGTTTGACACCCCCAAAGGATCATAATAGACCTATGGCAACAAACCCCAACCAAAAGGAAATTCAAAGTGTCAGAAATGGAATACAGAATACGGATGGCAAATAACATGAATGGGATTGAAGAGAAAGTTGAAAACCAACACAAAGGAGCCAAAAAAGTATTTCAGGACATCAATGAAAAAAATGAAAAAGTCACTAAAGAGATAAACAACATAAGAAAGGATATAACAAAACTTAAAGAAATGAAAGAGTCACTTAGGGAACTTCAAAATATAGCAGAAAGCTTCAACAACAGGCTACACCAAGCAGAAGAAAGAATTTCAGAGCTTGAAGACAAGGCTTTCAAACTAACCCAGCCAGTAAAAGATGCAGAAAAAAGAATAAAGAATTACAAACAATCACTCAGAGAA
The DNA here is from genome assembly GCA_023783475.1 of Daubentonia madagascariensis. Lineage (NCBI taxonomy): Eukaryota > Metazoa > Chordata > Mammalia > Primates > Daubentoniidae > Daubentonia > Daubentonia madagascariensis. The sequence goes on along the minus strand of JAKFHU010001990.1, from coordinate 22,263,788 downwards.
ATACAGAACTATGTAAAGTGAGCCAGTATACAAATTATAGGTATCCCTGAGGGAGAAGAAAAAGCAAAAAGCACAGAAAATCTATTTGAGGGAATTATTGAGGAAAACTTCCCTGGTATCACCACAGATTCAGATATCCAGACACAAGATGGTCATCGAACATCAGGAAGATTCATAGCAAATAGGACATTGCCAAGACACATATTCATGAACCTGGCCAAAGTCAAAAAAAGGAGAAAATTCTATAAGCTGCAAGACGAAAGCAACAATTAACTTACAAAAGAAAGTCCATCAGGCTGCCAGCAGACTTCTCAGAGGAGACCTTATGAGCCAGAAGGGATTGGGGTCCTGTTTTTAATCTTCTTAAACAGAACAACTGCCAGCCAACAATTTTGTATCCTGTAAAACTAAGTTTTATATAAAGACTTTTCCAGACAAGCAAACACCTAGGGAATTTGTCACTACTAGACCTGCCCTACAGGAAATGGTCAATAGTGCGCTATGCATGAAACAGTACAATAGATACCCACCAATGTAAAAACACCTGAAAATTAAAGCTCACAGCTCTTATAAAGCAAGAGCACAAGAGGAAAAAGAAAACAACCAGGTATCATTCAACAGGATGAATAGAACAGTACCCCACATATCAACAGTAACACTGAACATGAACAGTCTTAATGTTCCAATTAAAAGACATAGACTGGCTGAATGGATGTAAAAATCACTACCCAATTATATGTTGTCTTCAAGAAACCCATCTAACTCGCAAATATGTGCAGACCCGAGGTAAAGAGATGGGAAAAAATATTCCAAGCAAATGGAAACCAAAAGTGAGCTGGTGTAGCCATTCTCATAACAGATAAAATTGACTTTAAATCAACGATGGTTTAAAAAAAAGAAACAAAGATGGTCATTATATAATGATAAAGGGGGCAATTCAGCAAGAAGACATAACAATCCTAAATATCTATGCACCTAACACAGGAGCTCCCAGATTCATAAAGCAAATTCTACTAGATCTAAGCAAAGAAATAACAGTAGCATCATAATCACTGGAGACTTCAACACCCCACTGACAATACTGGACAGATCACAGAAGCAGAAAATCAACAAAGAAATACTGAACTTATATGGAACTCTAGAACACATGGACCTAACAGACATTTATAGAATGTTCTACCCAACAACTATAGAATGTACATTCTTCTCATTAGCACATGGGACATTTTCTAAGATTGATCATATCTTAGGCCACAAAACAAGTCTCAGCAAATTCAGAAAAATCAAAATTATACCATGTATTCTTCTCAAACCATAGTGGAGTAAAACTAGAAATCAATTCCAAGAGAAACTCCCAAATCCACACAAAGCCATAGAAATTAAACAACCTGCTGCTGAACAATCCTTGCGTCAATGATGAAATTAAGATGGAAATCAAAAGATTCTTCAAACTGAATGGCAAAGGGGACACAAGCTTTCAAAATCGATGGGATACAGTAAAGGCAGTGCTAAGGGGAAAATTCATAGCCTTAAATGCTTACATCAAAAAGACAGAAAGATCACAAATTACCAATCTGATGTTACATCTCAAGGAACTCAAAAAGAAAAACAAACCAAACCCAAAGCCAGCAGAAGAAAAGAAATAACAAAGCTCAAAGCAGAACTAAATGAAATGGAAACCAAAAAAAAAAAAATGATACAAGGGATCAATGAAACAAAAAGTTGGTTCTTTGAAAAGATAAACACAATCAATAGAGCACTAGCCAGATTAACCAGAAATAGAAAAGAAAGAACTCAAATAACCTCAATCAGAAATGAAAAAGGAGACATTACAATTGATACCACAGAAATACAAAATATCACCCATGAATACTACAAAAATCTCTACACACACAAACTAGAAAACCTACAGGAAATGGATAAATTCCTGGAAACACACAACCTCCCAAGCCTGAACCAGGAAGAAACAGAAATCCTGAACAGACCAATAACTAGCAGCAAGATTGAGGCAGTAATAAAAAATCTCCCAATGAAAAAAAGCCCCAGACCAGATGGATTCACAGCCAAATTCTACCAGACCTACAAAGAAGAACTGGCACCTATGTTACAGAAATTATTCCATAACATCGAGAAGGAGGGAATCCTCCCCAACTCATTCTACGAAGCTGGTGTCACCTTGATACCAAAGTGAATATACATTCTTCTCATCAGTACACAGGACATTTTCTAAGATTGATGATATCTTAGGCCACAAAACAAGTCTCAGCAAATTCTGAAAAATCAAAATCATACCATGTATCTTCTCAGACCATTGAGGAAAAGGCACAACAAAAAAAGAAAACTACAGACCAATATCCCTTATGAACACTGACACAAAAATCATCAACAAGATACTATCAAACCGAATTCAGAAGCACATCAAAAAGCTAATTCACCATGATCAAGTGGGTTTCATCCCAGGGATGGTTCAACATATGCAAATCAATAAATGTGATTCATCACACAACCAGAAGCAAAAACAAACACCATATGATCATCTCAATAGATGCAGAACAAGCATTCGAAAAAATCCAGCACCCTTTCATGTTGAAAACCCTCAACAAACTAGGTATAGAAGGAACATACCTTAAAATTATAGAAGCCATATAGACAAACCCACAGCCAACATTATAGTGAAAGGGGAAAAGTTGAAAGCATTCCCTGCTAAGAACTGGAACAAGACAAAGGTGCTTACTATCACCACTTCTATTCAACATAATACTGAAGTCCTAGCCAGAGCAATCAGGCAAGAGAAAGAAATAAAGGGCATCCTACTTGGGAAAGATGAGGTCAAACGATCCCTGTTTGCCAACTATATGATCTTCTATCTAGAAAACTCTACAGACCCCACCAAAAGACTTCTAGTGATAAATAAATTCAGCAAAGTCTCAGGTTATAAAATCAATGTACACAAATCAGTCAACCTGAGAGTCAAATCAAGGACTCAGTAACACTTACAATAGCTACAAAGAAAATAAAATACTTAGGAATATATTTAACAAGGGAGGTGAAAGATCTCTACAAGAACTACAAAACACTGATGAAAGAAATTGTAGATGACACAAACAGAAAAACATCCCATGCTCATGGATTTGTAGAATCAACATTGTTAAAATGTCCATTCTGCCCAAAGCAATTTACAGATTCAATGCAATTCCCATCAAAATTCCAATGTCTTACTTCACAGATCTAGAAAAAATAATCCTAAGCTTCATTTGGAACCAAAAAAGAGCCCAAAAAGCCAAAGCAATCTTAAGCAAAAAGAACAAATCTGGAGGCATCACGTTACCTGACTTCAAATTATACTATGAGACTATAGTAAGCTATAGTATACAGCATGGTACCGGTATAAAAGTAGAGACATAGACCAATAGAACAGAATAGAGAACCCAAAATAAAACCACATAGCTACAACCAACTTATCTTCAACAAAGCAGACAAAAACATACAGTGAGGAAAGGATGCCCTATTCAATAAATGGCACTGGGAAAATTGGATAGCCACGTGCAGAAGAATGAAATAGGGCCCCTATCTCTCACCATGTACAAAAATTAATTCAAGATGGATTAAAGACTTAAATGTAAGGCATGAAACCACAAAAATTCTATAAGAAAATGTAGGAGAAACTCTCTGCCAAGGCCTAGGCAAAGAATTTATGACCAAGACCCAAAAGGCAAATACAACAACAATAAATAAATGGGACTTAAGTAAATTAAAAATCTTCTCCATAGCAAAGGAGATAATTAACAGAGTAAATAGGCAACCTCCAGAATGGGAGAAAATATTTGCAAACTATACATCCAACAAAGGACTAACACCCAGAATCTACAAAGAACTCAAACAAATCAGCAAGAAAAAAAACAAACCCCCCATCAAAAAGTGGGAAAAAGACATGAACAGAATTTCTTCAAAAAAAGATAGACAAATGGCCAACAGACATATGAAAACATGTTCAATATCACTAATCATCAAAGAAATGCAAATTAAAACCACAATGAGATACCACCTTATCCCTGTCAGAATGGCCATTATTAAAAAGTCAAAAAATAACAGATGCTGGCATGGATGCAGAGAAAAAGGTATGCTTACACACTGTTTGTGGGACTGCAATTTAGTCAACCTCTATGGAAAACAGTATGGAGATTCCTCAAAGAGCTAAAAGTAGACCTACCATTAGATCCAGCAATCCCACTACTGGGTATCTACTCAAAGGAAAAGGAATCATTCTATCAAAAAGACACCTGAACTTGAATGTTTATCACAGCACAATTCACAATTGCAAAGATACGGAATCAGCCTAAGTGCCCATCAATACATGATTGGATAAATAAAAGGTAGTGTATATATATATACCATGGAGTACTACTCAGCCATAAAAAGGAATGAAATAATGTCTTTTGCAGCAACTTGGATGCAACTGGAGACCATGTTCCTAACTGAAGTATCTCAAGAATGGAAAAACAAACACCACACGTACTCCCTGATAAGTGGGAGCTAAACGATGGGTCCACATGGGCACAAAAAGACGTAAAGGACATTAGAAACTAAGAAAGGGGGAGGTTGGGAAGGGGGTGAGGAATAAAAACTTACCTATTGAGTACAACAAACACTGTCCTAATGGCAGGCACACTGAAGCCATGATGTCAGCCTTATGGAGTGTATTCATGTAACAAAAACTTTTGTACCCCCTTAACATTTTGAAATTTAAAAAATAAAATAAATAAATAAAAAGATAATTGTTGGCAAGGATGTGAAGGAATTGGAACCCCTGTATACTGTTGATGAGACTGCAAAATGGTATAGCTACTGTGGAAAACAGTATGGAATTTCCTCAAAAAATTAAAAATAGAACTACCATATGATCCTACTTCTGGATATATATCCAAAGGAGTTGAAATCAGGATCTCAGAGAAACATCTGCACTCCCATGATCATTGCAGCATTATTCACAAAAGCAAAGACATGGAAACAACCCAAGTATCCATCAACAGATGAACAGGTAAAGAAAATGTGGTAGATAGACACAATGGAATATTATTTAGCCATTAAAAAGAAGGAAATCCTGCCATTTAGGACAACATGGATGAATCTGGATAACATCATTATAAGTGAAATAAGCCAGAAACAGAACAAATACTGCCTGATAGTACTTATATGAGGTATCTATAATAGTCAAACTCACAGAAGCAGAGAATACAACAGTGGTTGCCAGGGCCTGGGGGGTAGGAAAAATGGAGAGTTACTGTTCAATGGATATAAAGTTTCAGCTATGCCATATGAATAAGTTCTAGAGATCTGCTATAGAATAGTGCCTACAGTTAACAACACAGTATCATGCACTTCAATATTTGTTAAGAGGGTAGATCTCATGTTAAGTGTTCTTACAACAAACACACACACAAAAAACAAAGGGACACAAGGAAATTTGTGGAGATATTGGATATGTCTATTACTTTGATTGTGATGACGATATCAGAGGTACTTGCATATGCCCAAACTCATCAAATTGTGCATATTAAATATGTACAGTTCTTTGTATAGCAATTATACCTCAATAAAGCTGTTTAAAACAAAAAACTAGCAATTACAGAAAGTTGGTAGGAAAGGGGGAAGTAAACCAATGATAGGCACTTCTCCTGCCCTGCTGATTTCTAAGAGAAGAACCTGCTTATAAAAGTGTAATCACTGCCACACAACTCAGCAACCACACTCCTGGGCATTTATCCCAGAGAAATGAAAATTTATGTTCATATTAAAACCTATCCACAAATGTTTATAGTAGCTATATTCTTAATAGCCAAAACCTGGAAACAACCCAAATGTCCTTCAATGGGTGACTATTTAAACAAACTGTGATTGGCATAGACTGAACTGTGTCCCCTCAAAATTCCTATGTTGAAGTCCTAATCCCCAATGTGACTAGATTTGGAGACATGAGCCACAAGGAGGTAATAAAGGTTAAAGGGGGATATATGCATTGGGCCTTAACCTAATAGGACTGGTATCCTTATAAGAAAAGGAAGAGACACCAGAGTTCTCTCTCTCTCCCCACAGGGGCACAGAGAAAAGGCCATGTGCGAACACAGCAAGGAAGTGGTCATCTACAAGCCAGGAAGAAAGGCCTCCCAGAAACCAATTCTGATGGCACATTGATCTTAGTCTTTTAGCCTTCAGAATGGTGAGAAAGTAAATTTCTGTTGTTTAAGCCTCCTGGTCTGTGGTACTTTGTTATGGCAGCCCTGGCTAACTAATACAGCGGTACACCCAAACCGGGGAATACTACCTAGTAATAAAAAGAAACACATTACTGATACACAAAACTTGGTTGAATCTCTAGAGAATTAGGCTGAGTGAAAAAAAACCAACCCCAAAAGGTTATATACTCTATGATACTGTTTATATAACATTTTTGAAAAGACAACATCATAGAGATGGAAAACAGAAGAGTGGTTAGCCAAGAGCTAAGCAGGGGGTAGAGGCAGGTAGGAAGTGGGTGTGGCTGTAAAAGGGCAACATGAGGGGTCCCGTGGTAATGGAACTGTTCCAGATCTTAACTGTAACAATGCTGATACCCTGATTATGCTATTATACTACAGTTTTGCAAGATACCATTGGAGGAAACTAGGAACACATGGGGTCTATTTTTTTTATAACTGCATGTGAATCTATAATTATCTCAAAATAATAAGGTTAATTTTTTAAAGAAAGTATAATCAATGCTAAGCCCCAGGATGCACAGTGCTGCACTGAACTTTTCCTCACCTCCTCTCTCCTTTCTCCACTCCACAACTGGCCTCACCAAGCACTTAAGCCTCAGCTGCCACAGTCAATTAGTGTTGTCCTTCAGACCAAAAGGAGTGTGAGCAAAAAAATGAAAAAAGGAGATAAAAGTGTCATTGCCCTCCCATATGCCACCTCCCCGCTTCCCCTCACATACATATTGTCTGTCCCATCACCCACTCATGGTGCAGGAGACAAGCTCACTTGAAGCTTTTAAATTAACACACATTGATATTCACTAGGAATGCAGTACAGTTCACTACAAAGAACGTGGGTCTTGAATCCAAACCATCCCAGACTCTGACCCAAGCTTTACACTTTACTACCTTACTCCCTGTGTAACCTCACATGAGTGCTTTAACCTCCCTGGGCCTCAGTTTCTTCATATGTAAAAATTTAACCCACATCACTTCCTTGTTGTGAGGATTAAATGAGGTAATCAAATCAAGAGAACCTAGCACCATGCCTAGAACATAAAGAGCTAGAAAACTTTATTTCCTTCCTCCCTATCTTCTAAAGCAGCGGTTCCCAACCTTTTTGGCACCAGGGACCAGTTTCATGGAAGAGAATTTTTCCATGGCTGGGGGAGCGGAGCTCAGGCGGTGATGCAAGTGATGGGGAGCAGCTATAAATACAGATGAAGCTTTGCTCACTTGCCTGCTGCTCACCTCCTGCTGTGCGGCCCCCCACCCCCACTTCCTAAGTTTCATGGAAGACAATTTTTCCATGGGATGCCGGGGGTGGGGGGAGGCGGGGAATGGTGGCAGAACTCTGCAGCCCAGTCCCTAATAGGCCACGGACCGGTACCAGTCCACAGTCCAGGGATGGGGGACCACAGTGCTAAAGGCTTTCCCACATGACTTCTGCCTTATGTTTCCTCTTTTTAATCAGAACTACAACACAGCAGGACCCTTTGAAATACCCCCTTAAAGGGTTTTTCTCCTAAAGCTCGGTTCTTCCTTATTACATGCCTATTTAAAAAATAAAGGTAAAGTGATCACCTGTGGCAGCTAATGCATGCCTCAGTCCAGCAGCAATACAAATAACCTTCTCTCTCAGGAGCTGTCAAAATAAAGAAAGGGATTTAGATCTCAGAATCATCCATCTACAAAATTTTATGTAATTTATGCCCACATACAATGCAGCATAATCCTCATTATGTGTCTGACTGGTTCAAAACACACCCCCAACATCTCTACCCATAAATACCTCTATATATATCCCAAAAAGAAAACAAAATTTTTAAATACCATACCACAGCCAGGTGTGGTGGCTCACACCTGTAATCCCAGCACTTTGGGAGGCTGAGGCAGGAAAATTGATTGAAACCAGGAATTTGAGACCAGCCCGGGCAACAAGCAAGACTCCCGTCTCTTCAAAAAAAAAAAAAAAAAGAAATTAGCCAGCCATGGTGATGCACCACCTGCAGTCCCAGCTACTCAGGAGGCTGACATGGGAGGATCACTTGAGTCCAGCCTGGGCAACAGAGGGAGACCCTATCTCTAAAATAAATAAATAAAATAAAATAAAAATGCCACATATCACAATACCATATCACAATGCCTCTCAAAGCTGGAAGGGACCTTCAAGATCATCTAGTCCAAGGGTTAGTAAATGTTTTCTATAAAGAGCCAGATATTAAATACTTTAGACTTTACAGGCCATACAGTTTCTGTCACACTCCTCAGCTCTGTCATTGTAACATAAAAGCAGCTCTGGACTATACATAAATGAATGAGCATGGATGTGTGCCAATAAGACTTTATTTACTAAAGGCTCTAATTCTCCCACCCTAATCCAGTCCGATCCCTACCCAACACTAGAAACCCCTCCACAACATCCCACCAAGTGGTCATCCAACCCCTGCCAAACACCTACCTCTAGTGACACAGGCTCACCACCTCCCCAGTGCCTGCCCGTTCCATCTTTGCACAGTTCCATTTATCTCTTTAGGTGGAGGCAAACCTATCTGCCTGTAGCTGCCGACAATGCTTTCCAAATATTTGAAGACAGTTGTCACGTCCTTTCTAAGACATTTCGTGGTGGTTATAAAAATAGGCCCTCAAATTCTTTGATATGCTTCCCTTCAAGATGTGGAGTTTAATTCCCCTCCCCTTGTGTGGGCTGGACTTAGTGACATGCTTCTAATGAAAAGAATAAGGAAGCAATGAGTGACTCAGAGACTAGGTGATAAAAGGCACTGAGGCTTCCTGCTTGGCATCTCTCACTCTCTCGAATCACTCTTGAGGGGAGCCAGATGCCATGTCTGAACAGTCCTATGGAGAGGCCCACACGGCAAGGAACTGAAGCCTCCTGCCAATATCCACATGAGAGAGCTGGGAAATGCATCCACCAGCCCAGCACAGTCTTCAGAGACTGCATGCAGACCCAGCTGAAATCTTGACTGCAACCTCACAAGAGACCACCTAAGCTGTTCCTAGATTCCTGACCATCAGAAACTGTGAGATAATAAATGTTTGCTGTTTTAAGCTGCTATGTTTTGGGGTGATTTGTTACACAGCAATAGGTAACTAATGCAGATCTCTTCTTTAGGCCAAACATCCCCAGTTCCATCGGCTATCACAGGGCTTTAAATCCTCTCCCTCTCCTGATTTCTCTCCTCTATATACGCTCTGGTGGTTCCATCTCTCTCTCTTAAAGGGACTGTATATGCATCAATCACAGCCCCTATGGGGCTTTACCACATTTGTTTATTTACAGGTCCACAGTGTCTTTCTAAACTTTAGGACGCTCAAGGGCAAGGCCCGAGTCTATATACCTTTATGCCCAGGGCCTAAGCACCAAATCCACAACAGAATGCAACACCCAGATGCAGTCTGACCAGTGCAAAGCACAGAGCTCTGGCCTTCCTTCTGGAGACTATACTTCTGTCAATGGAGTCCATAATCACATTAGCTATTGGGAAGATCAAATCTTATTGCTAATATAATTTGAACACACTGTCCTTTAAATTTTTTTCTTTCTTCTTTTTCCCCAACATTTACTAAAGGGCTTTACATGTGGCTTCAATCTCTTCAACACCACTCATCTCTATGCCTTCCTCTGCACCCCTACTGCCACTGCTTTAGTTTGGGCCATGATCATCTCTTACCTGGATTTTTAGCAAGAGTTTCCTAAGTAATCTTCCTTCAATCCATCCCTCACGCTATCCTATCTGGCCCCATCCCACCATGCTGTTCTTATCCTTTGTCATATACCACCACCCTGACTGCCCCCTCCCCACCCACTCCACCCGAGCACTCCCACCGCTTCCTTATATGCCAACATACTAAACTGCTTACAGCAGCCCAAAGCCCCAAGTTTTATGCTTCTGTACCTTTGCTTAAACAGTTCCTTCTGCCTAGAATGCTCTTTTTTTTGCACCTACCCTGCATCCTCCTGTCCCAAGCCAGGTAAACTTCTACTTAAGATTTAGCTTAAGCCTGTTCTCATTCTACCTTCCTCTAGATAAGAGTTCAATACTCCCTCCTTTGGGGATATACATGTAACTGTCATGGTTCTAACATGGTATTGCATTTAGGTATTTATGTCTCTATCATGTACTACTAAACTATAAGACTCTCAAATGCTAGGACAGGTCTCATTTACCTTTGTTCTCACTGCCTAAACACAATGCCTAAGCACCAAATCCACAGCAGAACACACAATGGTTGCCATTAAATAAATGAATGGGTTTTTGTTATATTTCATTTTGGCACATTCCTCCTGTTGTTCCATGGAATATAGCCTGTCAAAATGTTTTTACTTTCTGATTCTGTCATCCAACATATTTTAACTGTTGTTCTTGTCTTCTTTAATTATATGAATTATAATTAAGCTAAATTAATTATAACTTATATGTAGGTTCTTATAAGGCCATCTATTTACAACTGGGATCTATAACATTTCCTACAGGGACTACAGAGCCTAGACTTGTGTGCATACCATAGGAACCACTACCCTAAATAACACCTCACAGACCAGCAACCAAGTTCTGCAAAACAACAGGAGCAGATCCAAGCTCTCTCCAATAAAAACAGATCTCCCACTCCTAATTAGAGTTTAAGGAAATTAGAAAGGAGTGTGGCAACTTGGGTGGTGAAACTCATTTTAGATTCCAGCATGTTTCTTTTAAAATTCCCTATTTCTATTATGATCACTTAAAATATAAACTTCATAAAAATGTGTACATTCTAAGTATGATGCAGTGAGAAGAACTCTGAATAGGGCAAACAGTCCTGTTTAACACTTATTCTGTCCAATACGGTAACCACTAGCTACACGTGGCCCCTGAACACTTGAAATGTGATTAGACTAAATTAAGATATATTGTAAATAAAAAATGCATGCCAGAGTTCAAAGACTTATTACAAAATAAAGAATATAAAATTCTCATTAAAAAATTTTATATGGATGGCATGTTGAAATGATAATAGTTTGGATATACTAGTTTAATTAAAAAGTTATTAAAATTAATTTTACCCACATGGTACAAAATAGATAAACTTGAAAGCATCAAGTGAAGTGAAAAAAGCCAGGTCACATATTATATGATTCCATTTGTAAGAAATGGCCAGAACAGGCAAATCCACAGAGACAGAAAGCAGATCAGTAGTCACCAGGGGCTGGGGGGAGGGGAAAATAACAAGTGAGTGCTATTGGATACACAGTTTCTTTTGGAGGTGACGAAAATGTTCTAAAATTACATAGTGGTGACAGCTGCTCATCTCTGTGAATATACTAAAAACCACTGAACTATACATTTTAAAAGGGTGAATTTTATAGTATATGAATTATATCTCTATAAAGTCATTATTTTTAAAATTTCACCTATCCTTTTTTAAATGGGGCTACTAGAAAATTTTAAATTACACGTGGCTCACATTATACTTCTTTTAGACAGCACTAGCCTAGCTAAGTATCTTTTGGCAAAATATTTGCCTAGCTAAGTATCTTTCAGCAAGTCACTTCTATCTGGACTGTTTCTAACATAGTTCCCACTATTAGTAATTGTGGAACTGTAAAATGTCATTAATGTCCTTATAAGATGTGTTATCTTTATTAGTGTATTTCACAAAACTTTATAATGTGTATAAAGACTAACAGAGGTTTTCACTCCCAATATCCATGCCCCCCAACCTAATTTTTCCCAGAAGGACCTATTTTTCAACTCAAATTCTTCTACCCCATGAGTTTTCAGAGACTCAGCTAGCCTTTTATTCTGGGGAAGGATAACTGTAATACTCTGGGAACATTTTAACAGAACATGGGTAAGCTAAATATTAGCTGTCCTCACCTCAATGGCCTGGGGAACCACACATCTTCGAGGTCCATGAGGAACTCCTAACTGGCCAAAGGAGTTGGATCCACATGATAAAACTTGACCATTTTCTGCAAAAACAAGTAATTAAATTGCAAATCTATGAAGTAGATATCTGTGACCAACGGGCAAATGCTGAAAGGCAAGAGGTGCAAAGGGAATGAGAGGAGGTAGTAGAGATCCTATGCTTCAGCGCATTCAAACCATATTCCCTGCTTTTATTCCTCCAGAAATGAAAACAGGACACCAGGCTAAGTGCTCTACACAGATTATCTATTCTATTATCTCATTAAAGACAGATTATCTGTGTAGAACAATTAGCCCAGTACCTAGTTTTGGGATGGAGGACACTTATTCCCTACTTTTCATGTTTCCATGTGACAGAATTGCCATTATTGTAACATTCCTGCCTTTCTCTCTGCCCTTCCCCATACTCACTGCTTTCTAGGGGACAAGAGGTCACCTAACCAGCTAATGAGTTTTGGAGAGGGGACAAGACATACATGGCTTGGCACCTTCCTTTCAGGCATTCTGGGCTGACACATAGTAAGGGTTTCCTCTGTCAGGGAAGGCCTAGAGTTTTGGGGGTAAGTTTGGACCAGAACCACTTGGCCTCATAATTAACCCTGTCCTCCAACTTAGCCTTTATCAGTAAAAAGCTGATTGTTTGATCTCCAACTCTGACTGCTCTATGCCTTTCTCATAATTGGTTCCAAATGTGAGCAGGAAATAGTATTATCTACTGACCCCCTACAACCCCAACACAGGCCCACAGTAAGCACTTCATAAATGATGGCTATTATTGGATTCTAATAATTATTATCAAATTCCACCTATATCATAGAACTCCTCCACAGTAGAGAATGGTACACTTGAGCAGGGTTTTAAAGATGGGATAAGAGTCCATCAGATAGGCCGGGCATGGTGGCTCATGCCTGTTATCCTAGCACTCTGGGAGGCCAAGGTAGGAGGATTGCTTGAGGTCAGGAGTTCAAGACCAGACTAAGCAAGAGTGAGACCCTGTCTCTACAAAAAATAGAAAAATTGGCCAGGTGTGGTGATGCATGGCTGTAGTCCCAGCTACTCGGGAGGCTGAGGCAGGAGGATCGCTTGAGCCCAAGAGTTTGAAGTTGCAGTGAGCTATGATGACACCACTGCACTCCAGCCTGGGCAATAGAGGGAGACCCTGTCTCAAAAAAAAAAAAAAAAAGTTCATCAGATAGACAAGAGGGGCTGGTCCAGACAGGGAGAAGAGTATGTATTGCTTGGTATTACTAGAAAGAAAAGTAGGAGGAGTGTGGAGAATAAGAGACAGGCAACAGAGATAAACAGTTATAAAAGGCCATGTGCCAAAAATCTAGGAATCTGAGCTATGCACATGAGAATCCACAAGAGTTTGAGGCAAGAGAGTGACATGGTCAGAAGATGCTCTTCCCAGAGGACTGTGACAAAGAGAGAGCCTGGTCAGAAACCACAGATGGTCCTTTAAATCCAGAATGACCAGCTAGACAGGGCAAAGTAGGACAGAGAGGTCAAATATGCTTCAGGGAAACAGAAGCCAGCTGCCCAAGTAACTACTGCCAGCTGCTCCCAAGAGTATTGTTCTATTAACCCTTTAACCATATGCTTCTACATCCTATTCTGCTACCTGGCTTCACAGAGACCAAACAATTCTGCCCAACCCTATTTATTTAAAAAAAAAAAAATCCCTCAGTGGGAAAAAGCTGCCTTCACTGCTGTGCTATTTCCTCATACTTCCCCACCACATTCCCTGTGAGTAACCATTACCTGCCACAGCTGGCCAGCTAGCCCAGGTACACAGCTGTCATGAACTTTTGGGACAGAAAGTGGCCACCAAAGATGATCTAGTCCATTCCGCGGTCTCTAGCAAAAGTTTTCCAGCTCAATCCCAATCTCCTTTACTGTTAAAACTCTCCTTGTAGATGAGAAATTACTTAACAGGTACAATGTACACTATTCGGGTGATGGCTACACTAAAAGCCCAGACTTCACCATGAGGCAATATATCCTAGTCACAAAACTGCACTTGTACCCCCTAAATCTATAAAATTTTTTTAAAAGAAGAAAAAAAACTCTCCTTGTAAAAGGCACCCCACAACTTTCCTTAACAACCAGAGAGAACATTTGTGTTTTTTAAACACTAAGAGGCTTTCATTTAATCAGCAGTCACCACCACCATGCTGTTCTCACCCAAAGCCTTTGTGGTGGCAAAGATTTACCTAGGAGTAAACTTACCTGTGAGTATAACGGTAAAATCCCAGCCACAGGCTACCTGTTGGATGGGACAGCCAAGGAGGGATTTGCAGGGGGTAAAATACAGGACATCTTCTGTGTGACCAAGCCCCAATTGCCCATCTTTGTTCAGGCCACAAACAAAAAGGCCTCCTCCATCTGTAAAATATAAAGGCTTCGGTGATAGTATACACAGGGGAAAACACAACTGCCAAAGTGAACAAAAAGATTTCACTGTTGGAGTCGCAGACCAATAACTTTTTTCCCCACCCAAGTTAATTAGCCACATATGCTAACGTGTTCTGGAGCCAAATGACATAGGGCCAAGGGCCTCAAATCTAATACCTAATTGGAAACTCCAAGTCCTGGAGCAGTGGCTAATCAATCACCAAGTTGAGCGTTTACTGTAACAAGAAAAGCCAACATTTATTCTACATTTAGAAGGTGCCAGGTACTATTCTAAGAGCTTTACATGTGGGGGTGACTTATCCTTTAGGCACAGTGTCTAGGCCCACAATACTTTTAAAGGCCCACAAGAATGGCTTAATTTTAAATTCTCTTAAAATGAGAAAAAATAATGTAGTAACAATGCATGTACAATACTAAATCCAGCCTGGATTGTATTCATCTTTACACCAATACAGTTGTAAAATATAATTTTTAATATTTCTTTATGGAGAATGGAGTCCATAAAGGCAAAAGCACCAAGGTCCCATAAAAGTCATAATGCACCCCTGTTAACTCACTGGGTCTCCTCATCCACCATAATATCCCCATGTATCAGGTCAGGAAGTCATGGCACAGAGAGATTATTTACCCAAGGCCACATGGCTAATAAGTCACAGAACCAGGATTTGAACCCAAGCATTTTGATTCCAGAGCTCATGTGCTTAACCAGACGCAATATGCCCTCCTTTGCAATATTATAGCACTTGTAGTACTTGTTAAATACTATCCTAGGTACTGTGAGGGAAGGTTAGGAAAATACAAGGTTCTTGCTCTCAAGGAATATTCAATCTAATTGCAAGGACTTCTAACTCACATGTGAAAGTTGGATAGCAATATATGGTATAAAATATGATATATGTTGTAACTCTGCCACTAATTGCCTTGTGACCTTAAGCAATCAGTGTTCCTTTCTGAGCCTCATTTGTATAACGGGGGGCGGGGGGGACAGTCCTAGAAGATCTCTGAAGTCCTAGCTCTGACAATCTAGGATTCTCTGATGGTAATTTGGCTCTTTCAAAAAGATGTTTTCCACCACAAAATACAAAAGGCTAAAAGATGGCAATATAACATCCGGGGGTGGGGTGGGTGGGCAGGAAATGTCTAAATAAGAAAATGAGTGGCTATTTACTTTTTAAAGAAGTTACCTGTCACAATTGCAGAGTGGCCCCCTCCTCCCGTGATCCTCCTGACACACCTAGGTTTACAGAAGTCATTCAGTTGCTGGGGCAAAAGCACATCTTCCTTATGGCCGAGGCCAAGTTGCCCATAGCTATTTGCACCCTAGGGATAAAACAAGCCAAGGATGAAAAAGTGTGGGAACCACAGCTGTCAATATCTAGTTACCTGTCCCTATCTTCCTCACCCTGACATACCTCTCAGAGCCTGTAACAGATGAGATATCGTAGGCTCATTCTTAAGAGGTTGTTATATGCAACCTCTGTTTAGACAATGGCGCCATCTTCAGAACACCATGATTTCCATGTGAGAGGAGCCCTTAGCATCCACAACTTATCCAAGGATATTCCTCATCTTTCCCTTCTAATGTTCCAGTCCCCCCGTATTGTCTTTGGGAGACAGCACTGAGATTCCTTCTGATAAAAACTAATTATCTAGGAAGGCTACGGAAAGAAAAAAATGAGGGAGAAATGTTAACAAAGTGGGTAGGAAACACCCTGGAATAGTTCTTGTCCCTTTTCCCCACACCCTCGCTGGGAAAACTGGCAACGACTTTCTATAATCAAAGTTAGCTAAGGGTTTTGTGCCCTTAAGCATCATTATTTCATTTGTACAGTGAAGGAGGTTGGCAATGATCTGTAAGGGCCTTTCCAAGTACAATGTTTCATGACTACAAGATTCACATGGTGAGATTCCTGTAAGGGAACAGATTTCCCCTTTATAGGCAATATGTCTATTATTGTTATTATACAATAAAGGTCCATAATCTCTAATCTGAAACTCTTGCAGCCAGATGTACTTCAGGTTCAGAATTGGATAGATTTGAGAAAAGTAACACAGTATATATATCACATATACTGATGCAAAACAGTAATATTTCTGCAGTAAAAAGTACAAATACAAGAAGTGGGCAAAGACCATAAATACCCTTATGTGCAGCAAGTTTTGGGTTTTCAGAGCTTTTTGTATTCAGAATTGAAGATAAGGGATTGTGGATCTGCATAGAGAATCTTATTAAGATTTCAGAAAACCTTATAATTTCTTCAAGTATCTATTTCTAGCTGGTTCTTCCTGGAGATGGTAAGTAAAACATTTCAAATATGTTTGTTTTTGAAGACATGTGAGTAAGGAAAAGTGATGTAAAATAACTACAAAAAATACATACATACATACAAAATCCTTGCCTTTATAGTCTATTTCACAGCCATCCTGACTCAAAGATAGAAGAGCAAGCTATGGCAGGGCGCACGTCCCAGAGGCCCTCAAGGGCAATATTAGCTACCAATTACTGAGTGCTTTTCTCTATACTGGGCATTCACCTTTAGTCCTCACAACCACCATGGAGAAGGGCATTATCACTCCCATTTTACAGATGAAGAAACTAAGGCTCAGAGAGGTTAGGTAACTTTCCATAGTTACAAAGCTGGGTAGGCAAGAAGTTGGATGCCCCACTCTTGTACCATACCTTACTGTATCGGTAAGGGGAAAAAAGAAATGAATACATTGTTAACCAGTCCAGAGTGTACCTGGCAGGAGGCTTACTGTACAACCCTATCTAAAATAACACCCCCATCACTTTATCTCCTTTTTCTGCTTTATTTTTCTTCATATCACTCCTTGACATTATATTATATATTTGTTTACTTATTTACTGTCTACCTCCCCTACTAAAAAGTAAACTCCACGAGGGCAGGAACTTTGTTCTGTTCATTGCTAGTTCCCCTGCATCTGAAACAGTGCTGGCCCAGAGAATGTGCGCATATATATTCATACGGCAAATGAATGTAAGACCCTGTGAGTCCCTATGAAAGACTGTTGCAGTATGAAATGGAGTGTACATGCATAGGATTTCTTTGTCATCCCTGAGATCTCTGTGGCTGCCCCATTACCAGGGTTGCAGGCTACTGGACATCTGAGGGAAAAGTAATTGAGATACAGGCACTCTGGGGTTCAAATTATGGTACAAATTTCTGTAATGCAGCAAGAGGTTCTAAATTCAGGATTAAGCAAGAGGAAGGAAAAGGTAATACAATCTATTACAACTCTATCTGCCTCCCTTCCTTACAAACACTGCCGGCATATCACACACACACAAACACACACACACACACAACCCTAACAAGGTAAATCCCCTTGCTATAGACTGAAATGTATTCTCTCAAAATTCATATGTTGAAGCCCTAATCTCCAGTACCTCGGAGTATTACTGTATTTGGAGATAGGACCCTTCAAGAGGTAATTAAGGTTAAATGAGGTAATAAGGATGAGGCCCTAATTCAATATGACTGGTTTCCTTATAAGAAGAGACACCAGGGATGCTCACGTACAAAGAACAAGCCATGTGAGGACACAGTGAGAGGGCGGCCATCTGCAAGCCAAAAAGAAAGCCCTCGGGAGAAACTAAACCTGCTCACACCTTGGACTTCCAGCCTCCAGAATTGTGAGAAAATAAATCTCAGTTGTTTAAGCCTCCTAGTCTATGGTATTTTGTTATGGTAGCCCTAGCAGACTAACACACCCACACCCACAGATTATGCAGCAGGAAAAACACACCATCAGGCCTCCAAGCACAGCAGTAGGGTGAGGTTTAACAATATTTCTGTTTCAGTACAGACAAAGCCGTATCTGAAAGATTTTGTCTGTCCCGTGTTTCCTCTGTCCACACAGATGCCAGTCTCCGGCCTGGAAAAAGCCAGAGACAGCATATATTCACTCCCCAACTCCACCCCCAGCTCAAGTGCCACCTCACAGATGCTCAGACAGCCAGACTACCTCAGGCCACACCATGCTCTCATTCTCCAATTGCAGCCCTACATTCAAAAAGTGCTGCCTTGTACCGATAACTACTTTTCCTAAAAATTGGTCAAATACTGATTTTAACAGCAATAGAGGTTATAATTTTACCCTCCTCCAAAACAAGAGCTGGAAGACTTTCACTCTTGTGTATTTCCCAAACACAAGCACATGGCTGAGCACACAGGTACTCATTCATTCATTCCTTAGTCAACAAATATTTACTGGGAACCTACAGTGTGCCAGGCACCAAAGGAGGCACTGTAAACATGATAAGGCACAGTACCAACCCTTAAGACGCTTACATTCTAGCTAAGGAGACGAATACTAACCAACGACACATGTTATTACAATTGTGATACGCGCTATGAATAACCACCACACATCTGCTTATTCCCGCCCCCCCAACCCCCCACCCCCCGCATGCTGGTCGGCTGCCTGTCACACTCCTGTGCACAAACCCTCCTCTCTCCCAGCCACACATAAAGATGACCCTGTGTCTCTCAGTGCTCCCGTCAAACCAACACCAGTCCAGACTCCCACACCCCCAATAACAGGCAAGATCCAGTCACAGCAGAGTATCAGAAAATATGCAGGGTCTGCGCCTAGGGCAAGCCAAACGCCTCAGGCCTCACATCCAAAGGATGCTCCCGCCAGGCTGGGGTGAGGCTGGGAAAGGGCCTCCATCCTCCAGGCATCAGGAGGGTAGGGGCACAGGTGGCCCCCACAGGGCTCTGGGACCTAGCGATCCCCTCTCTACCGAGCCCTCCACGCTGTCTTCCCAGGTGCTGTCCGGGCCGGAAGGCTCTCGCGGAACCAAACACTCTGCCCTGGAAGCGGGTTCTCCCGTCCCGACCCCACCAGCCAGCAGGCCCCTGAGTCACCTCGTGAAGACCCTTCCCTCCCGCCCTCTCCTCTCAGCTCCCAGCCCAGGATCCTCCAACCCAGAGCCCGGCTGGGACCTCGGCCGCAAGGTCCCTGCACCACCCACGCCCAGGCCGGGCACTCCCGCGCCGCGGAGCCCCTCAGTCCCAGCCCCGGCCCGGGGGCGGAGTCACGCACCCAGGCGAAGAGCGCGGCCGCCTCGGGGGCGGCCTCCGAGGCGCTGGGCTCGCGCTCCATGCGCGCACACGCCGCCGGCGCTTCCGGGAGGCACAGCGCGGGGACGAAGCCGGCGCGGGGAGGGTCTGTGGCTGCCAGGGGCCCGTGCGGGCGGGGCTGGCGGGGGCGGGGTCTGCCGCGGGAAGGCTCTGTGGGGGGCGGGGCCGGCGTGGGCAGGGTCTGTGGCTGCCAGGGGCCGCCGGAGGCGGCGGCGGCGGGAGGTGGAGTCATCGGGCCTCCGGGATCCAGTAGCGGGCGGGGCCAGACGACCGCCCGGGAGCCGCCTCGCGGTCGCCCTCCCCGGCGCGCCGTAGCGTCTCCGCCCCCGGCCTCCTGTTGCGCTGGGCCGCTCGGCCTCTCTCTCCCTCCCCTCGTACTCTCTATTTTTAGAAATAATTCCATAGAGGTGCACTACGCTCCACGGTCCACAAAGCTCCTCCTCGTTTCTGTCGCCGTGGAGTCCCACAGCAGCCCAGAAGGGCTGACAGGGCAGGGATTGTACCACCATTTGACGGGGGTGGAAGCCGAGCCTGAGGGCTGGAAAGGGCCCTGTCCGGTGTCTTAGGCGGAACTGTCCTGCGCCTGCTTTGGTGTGCGTTTGCAGAATCTGGGGGAGCGTCCTGGGAGGCGAGTGTAGTGTCTTAGGTCGCTGGTGTCGCCCTCAGCGCCTGGCACGGAGCTGGCGCTCGCACCTCGCGACACTGAACAGGGGAGTCTGGTCCGCGCGTTCCTGCCTGGGCGGCCTTCTCACCCACGGCCCTGCCCTAATCTGATACTGATAATTTTTAGTAAAATACATCAATATTGCTTTTATCAGATAGTGTCATACTGCTGGTGGGGGTTAAATAAGTACAATTTTCCTGAAGGAAAATGTGGCAATGCCTACTGGGAATAGAGAACAAATGGGGTCGCGTTAAAGATGGTAATCCACGTTCAGTTGCTCTTGGCCCCTGGATCAGCAGGTGACATCCTCTGTGTGAGCAGATGACACAGGCTCCAGCACTCATCACCCTTTGTGCGTGGGAGTCCCTGGGAAGCGTCTCGGGCGAGCACAGTCCTTCTCAGTTCTTTCCCTGTATCCCTCCTTGGTGTTTCTGCCTGTAAGACCGCTTAAGGGCGGCCCCTCAGCTTTACCTCTCCAGCCTGTGGCATCTTGAGAACATTATGCCCACACTAGGAAAAATGCATACTTTAGAGAAGTAAAGCAGCTCTTCATTCTTTAGAGACCTCAATGTGCAAAATCTATACCGTGTGTGCTGTTTTGTAACAGTGTGCTTTTTTTGTTCTGAGGATTCCTTTTAAGCATGTGTAATAGGATGTAAAAATGGGTCCCTTCCCATCTCAGTTTTGGCTGGGACCCCAAGGCAGTAAGTGCCAATTACTCCCACATTATAAAGAAAGGTGCAACACCACCAAAGCCGAACTTGCAAAGCAGATTTCTAGAAACCAGTGTGTGACTTCCAATCTATGAAAAAGACTGGAGAGGCCAGAGAGAGTTCTAACAGAATATGTGGCCACTGTTGTCAATGTTGTGTGGGTCACGTTCACCTCATGTCTAAGGAAAAGTACTTCAGCAGAGCCACTAAGAGAGCTTGGGAGTCAGGAAGGCTACTGTCCAATTCATGCTGAGAAATCCAAGGGCTTGTGACTGAACAATAGTTGAGCAAAGAGAGATTGATGCTTTGGCGAGGTCTTTCATGCATGCCCAGAGTTTTTCAAGATAAAGACTATCTCCCATGTGAATGTTTCCCATGCATAAGCAAATTGGCTGGGGAATGGTGTTAAACCCTGTCCAAGGGAATTTCTGGAGGGGTGAAGTGACACCTACAGCAGAGTTGACCACCAGATTCCTTGAGGCTGAGAGAGATTAATTAAACAGCCCAGTCAGAAAGATACATATACCCACATCAAGAGATCCGGAGAAATAAGGAAGTGGGAAGGTCTTCCAAAACACACACAAGAATGAGCCAGTGCTAAATAGTTACCCAGTACAGATGGCACTGATGCCAACTCACAACAGTATCAGACCAAAAAGAACTTTGCTACTCCTTACCTCTCCTCCCCACCACCAGTCCCCAACCCAGGGAGAGTCCCAGGCATCCTAGTGAGTGCAGAAGGAGGACCAAGGACATGAAGAAGCTAAGCACACCTCTCCTTTCTCAGTTCCAGAGGAGGAGAAAAGCTTTAACCTTAAAGTTTTATTTTTTAAAATTTTTACTGAGGCCTGGACTTTTCAAATACTGAAATGGGAAATTGTGTGAGAGAAAGATTAGAAAAAGCTAAGGACTTTTTATTATCTGTGAGTGAGCAGAAAAAACAAGACAGTGATCTGAGATTTCATCCAAAGGGGCAAGGAAGAACTACCTACAAAGCCAGTTTTAATAGAGAGCGCGTCTGGGAGAATGCAGTTGTTTTTGGATTTCACCCTTTGAATGTACATGGATCAATACTTTAACCTACAGGTATCTTATTACGTTATATCCCTTAATACAATTTCTTGGAAGTGTTGAGATGTTGCATGTATTTCAACTTGTACATGCCACTGCCTAGTTCTTCCCATGAGTAGCCTGGTTGAATTGCAGTTCTTGAATGGGGCTAGATTTGAACTATTTTATGGTTTCACTTTCAGATGCCTTGTCTCCTCATAAGAGGAAAGTATAAAGTATTTGGGCCATACAGACTACATTTCTGTACCACACAGTTTAGGAAATTTTTTCCATTTGATTATTTTATTTGATCCTCCCAGTAATACTAGCATAATAAATGTTGCTAGGATCATTATTTTATAGATGAGAAAACTGAGGCTCAGAGAAGTTAAATGATTTACTCCAAGGTCAGTTTTCTGCTTTTGATAAAGGACGATTAGCTAACTGCAAATCAAGTTTCTCACCAAAAACAACTAGAAAAGCTGGCAGAAAATATTTTTTAAATCTGTTTCAAGTCATTGGAAAGCTATCAAAACAGCAAGAACCTGAAAGGCCAAGATCTGGAAACTGAGAGATTGTATTTGGCACTACTTTTCTTTTTGAAGCACTTGTTAATTAGCAAGCAATGTCTTGGAGGCTAAGAAACAGACCCAAAGCAGCAGCTGAGAAACTGAGATTGCTAATAGAGCAGTACTTTTAGCAATCTTGCAGGGTTGCAGGGCGTGGCGGAGCGGGGGAGACAGCCGGGAGACAGTGAGTGAAGGAAAAGACAAAAGTAGGCGTCCAGGGCCCCCAACAAGAAGCCCTGGTACATACTAATAGCTTCCAGTTGGGATCCCTAAAGGGCTACACCAGAAGAGTAGAGGTGACATGGAAATACACCAGCCCTCACAAAAAAGACTGAAGCTCAGCTTCTCACTGGCTCAATTCCTAATAGGACTAAGAAGATTTTGGCATGCCATTATATACTGCCTGCTAGAAGCAAAAATTAATCCCCTCTTGAGGAAGATAGCTAAGGGAGAATCTCTGATTAAGAGAGTGATTTTATTAATGATTCTTTACATGTAGAAAATAAGGGTGTTTTTTTTTTTTACAAAGTCCTCTCACAACATAATTTCTCCAATAACCCAGTGTAGTAGACTTAGCTGATTTTACAGATAAGGAACATGAAATTGAGAGACTTTACCAAGAAGTCTGAAAACTTGTTACTAGACTTCAGGTGTATTTGGCTCTATCTGATATCCATAGGCTTTTTAAGAAGTATAATGGAGTTCTTAAACCAATAAAATTGCTAACATAAATTTAAATCCATTTTTAATGTATGTTTGACAAAAAATAAATATGTATTGAAGACATAAATTTTTTGTTCAATTATTATCCAGTTGAATAACAAATTTGCAAATCATAAATGTATATTACATAGTAAAACAAAGATTAGACTAAAATACACCACAATATACTATTCCTAGAAATCAACATATGAACTCTATTATATGTTCCTTTAGCGAATTCCAGGATTTTTTCTTTTTTAAATTTGGAAGCCAACTTAAAAACTAACAATAATTCTGTACATTTTGGTGTGTCATTACTACTTGTATAACTCCAAGTGACAAAATATTCAGATTAAGAAATGTAGGCATTCTGATGATCAGCTTTTGAGCTTCCTTCAAAACATCAGGAGGACAATGTACACTATTTAGGTGATGGGTACACTAAAATCCCAGACTGCACCACCATACATTTCATCCATGTAACCAAAAACCACTTGTACCCCTAAATCTATTGAAATTTTTAAAAAAGTTAGTATCAGGAGAATACTAACTATGCCTCTGAGTAATGATTTACTGATTAAGAATTATGAACCGAGATTTTAGTTCAATTCTGTTCTCATATTTGAATAACTATTAATGTATTCCTATAAGCTTTGAGGACATATATTTAAAATGCATGAAAATTCTAAGACTCTCAGGACTCCTTATTTACCAATCTTATTTACAAATCCAGAGGTTAGAAGAAAGAACTGAAATCCATCATTAAATATTTCCATTGCTCTGAAGTTGTGAATTATAGGGTTGTGCCTTTAACATTTATTTTAGCATGCTTTAGTCATAGAGTGATTTTAAACACCATCATTTTAAAATTCAATAACTATGATTCTTCACCATGATCAAAGTTGTATGAAAATAACCAGATACAGTATGCATAAGTTGCTGTTATCTGCTATCTATTATAATTTGCTTATAATAGATTTCCTTGCAACCAAATAAACCAACTATAAACCAGCTAATCAATATTTCAAATGATTTCAGATTTGCTAACAGATCTATTTACAATCAAATATATACTTAAGAGTTGATTAACTATTAAAATGTATATGTAATATAAAAATCTGAAATAGCATAAATTACTCTTCCAAATTCTATTTTCTTGTATAATATGAAATGAAACACATTTTTAAAAGTTTTTTATAATTTCTTTTGAGTTCTAAAAAGTATTAAAACTTCTAGTAGTCTGTTGAAATAAAACATGTTAAATGGCATACAATTTGACCATTAATGTGAAAAAATAAGAGCACAGTTTTTTAAGTAGCTGATTAAGCCTGGAAAACTGATTGAAAATACCACATTTAATATACCATTAACAGAAATTAGATCACTGGGAGAGGAAACTGATGGGGTGGAATATTCAGGTGATTTTGAGTTCCTTTTTGGACCTGTTGAATTTAAGATACTTGGCAGGGCTGCCACATGGCACAACCCCATTTCAAATTCTTAGCCTAGTCTTAAGTATTATGCCCCAATCAACCTTTCCAGACTTAGCTACTCCTATTTCCCTACAAGACACTACACTTGAAACTAAACTATTTGCTCTTTACTAGTTATGCTGCATGTGCAAAGGCTCGTGCTAGGAACAAAGATAGCTGGTCTCCTATTAAGTTTAAGTGTGTGAATGTAATTGAGCTCAGCACAAATTCAGCAATGAGTAACAGATACTTTAAAAATAAGGAGATTTCAGGTAAGAATATGGGTCAGCTTCATAATACTCATCAAGGTATTCTAAGTGATCATAAAGGTCATTTTACTCAAGAAGGAATGGGGAAAATAGAGTTAGGCTGAGACTAGATCTATCCATTGGGTCAAACAACTTCTATATTAAAAATAGGTGGTAAGTTAATTGTATGGTATGTAAATTATTTCACTTACGCTGTTACCAAAAAACTAAAGAAAATAAAACAAAAAGATGGGTGATAGAATATCCATGTACAAATTTTCAAAGACTAGTGATTCATTAAAGAGTGGATTAGGGAAAATTGATTGTCCATAGCTGCTGTCTCTCCACAATCAGGTTTTCAAGAAAAGCAAGAGTTGGCCCAGAGGCCTCTAAATCGATGCTCAAATGTGTTCTGGATTAGAACTGGCGACTGTCAGATACTCGGCTGCCTGCTGATCTTAGCAAGGGCATCACTGATGGCATCGAGATCATGCCGCAGCTCGTCCATGGCGCTGGTTATGCTCTTGGTGTCCTTCAGAATCTGAACACTCCGTGTATATGGATTATACTTCACTCCAAATGGACGCTTAATTGTTTTGGTAAATTCTCTATTTAAGAAAACAAATAAGAGACAATCAATTTCTAGGGGGTAAATGATGAAAACTAAATAAGTAACTGAAGACCTATTTCACACACTAGGCAAAAGACAAATCTTTGTTAGATACATGTGCAACAAATCTGATCTACTTCTCTATACCACATGGGCAGAGGCCCCCTGGAATCCTACACAACTGGAAAACCTAAAGCAGTCATAGATACATCTACCCTGGCATTACCAGGGAAAGGTCCTGTAGATATATTCATTAATAATTTATTACTTTATACATTTCTTAACTATAGTAAGGAGACCAGCCACAGTAGCTTCATCATTAGACATAAAATTGTGTCATTACAAAATTGTGTCATTACTTGACCACATAGTAGTAACAGACCCCTCAGTCATGCCTTATATAACTATACCTACACACATGTAATCTGTACGTGTAACATATAACACACAAACACATATATACCTCAAAGCAGGCCAGATACGGTCCTGACTCCTGCACATGTACATTCTTTCTGCTTAGAATGTTTTCTTCTCAAATGACCTAAATTATACCCTTTCTTTAAGCACTAAAGTTCTTTCTCTTTTATCAAACCACCATGTGAACCTCTCATTTCGCACCCCCAAGAACAATTATGTTCAGGACCCGTAGGTATAATTGTGCAGCTGAGGACAATTGTACATGAGTAGGAGCTGAAATCCAGTTTGAAGTCCCCCTGGTCTACCCACAAGGAATCTCTTCTTCTGATTTGCACAAAGGCACCATCTGTGCTAGAGGAAGCCCTGCTGGTATTATTATTTGGTTCTATGCATGGCTTAACTCCCAACTAATGGTAAATCTCTGGAAGACAAGGACTATGTCTTCAACCCCACCTGTCCCCATCATCACAATGTGACCTCAGGAACTCTTCCACCAAATGTTGTTTCATTGATTCTGCTTCTAAAGTCCTTCCCTTTCCTACTATTTCTTTCTTAGTTAAGCCTTTTGTTTTTACCTGAAGTATTGCAAGAATCTCCTAAAAAGTTTCTCTGCTTCCAATATCCTCCTTTCTTAACCACACACTTAGCTGATTAATAAAGAATAGCTTTGATTGCTTTGTACATATCTCCTATATTTTTCAATATCCTTACTTTTCTTCATGCTATCTCTAAGCCTAAAACTTAATATATATAAATACTATCTATCCTTCAAGTCCTTTCTCAAATGCCATTAAGCTTTCCCTATTCCCCCAGCTGGAATGAATTGCTCTTGAATAAAATGCAGAACAATATTTCATCTGTATCTCTCTAAGGCTCTCATCACTTTCCATGTTGTTATATAGTAATTTGTGTATACTTTATTTTTCCTATTAGACTATAAACTCTGATTGGAAGGAATGAAAAAAAACAATTACTCAGTGTATCTACAAAATCATTATATGCAACATACTCTAAATATTTGTTGTGAAAGGGAGATATTTTACAGGTGGAAGGCTCATGGTGGGCTCCAAATTATCTAGCTGTTTACTACTGCAACTTGTTACCATCATTGGGCCTATCTTTTGCTGAAGAAAATGAAGGCATGAGGAAGATATTCTTTACCTCATTTTTTCCTTTGCATCTTCAAAACTTTCAGATACAAAGTAGACATCCTGAAAAGTTGTGATGAGACATTCCTGTTTGCAGGTAATCTTGGGATCAAAGGGCTTTACTTTGACATGTCCAGAAAGTGCATGCTAGAGGACAAAGAGTCAGTGGATCAAAAAATAATATCTATTTTCATACATCACACAACTATCTTAATTTGCATATCTCTGAACATATTACTAATGCAATGGCCCCAACCTACAATTCCAAACTTATTTCACAGTTCTATTCAGCCTACAAAACAAATCTGGCCCCTTTCTAAACCAGCACTTCTCAACTTCCAGCAAAGCAAATGCCTTGCTGTTCCCCATAAAGGCCCCAAGATCATCTCAATGGCTTTGTTCTAACTCTCTTCTTCATATAAGAGGCACCCAAGGATCTTTATTTATTCTTGCATTATGGCACCTACTTTCCATCCACCATTAGTTATTCCTTTACATAACTTATACCCACCACCACGTGCTCCTTGAGAGCAAGACAGTACCTTGGACAGTGTTTTGTACATATCCATCATTCAACAAACATAAGTTCATTTACTCATTGGATAAATAATATCCAATTAATATCAAAGAATTCCCTAGAAATTATAGAAGTTATTGCTAGCATATCAGAAATGATAAGGAAACAACAAGACTTTGTAAGCAAAGACTTTAAAACACTTTTTGTTTAAAAGATTATATATATATACACACACACACACACACACACACATATCAGAAAACTTGGGAAAGAGAGAAAAATGGCTTCAAGTAATGATTACTGCCACCCCAAGTATTTTCCATAGTAAGCTTTTGTTCAAATACAAAAACTATTTCTGGTTGTATCAATTATATTAGGTGAATATAGTTATATACAAAGATTTACAACGCTTACTTTGAGTTCACTGATAGAAGAAAGTAAGCCAGCGCCAAAGACTCTTAGCTGCCCATCTTGTTTACAGAGCCCAAACTCCACAGTGAAAAAGTAGCACTGCAAAAGGATATCAATATTACTTTCACATCCTGAATAACTTTAACTAAAA
This sequence comes from Daubentonia madagascariensis, assembly GCA_023783475.1. Taxonomy (NCBI): domain Eukaryota; kingdom Metazoa; phylum Chordata; class Mammalia; order Primates; family Daubentoniidae; genus Daubentonia; species Daubentonia madagascariensis. The sequence continues at coordinate 22,235,427 of JAKFHU010001990.1, read as the reverse complement.
ACAAATTACAACTCTTAGGCACTGACCCAAAGTACCCCAGAATAAAGTCCAAGACCCCAGCCTAGTTCACGACTCTTTCCACAATCTGGCCTCATTCTAAACCAGCACTTCTCAAACTTTTGTTCTGAGGACTCTTATACACTGTTAAAAATTACTGAGGACCCCAAAGATATTTTCTTTTTTTTTTGGTGTAGGTTGTCACTAGCTATATTAGCCATATTAAAAATTAAAACAGACTAGTGAAAAAAATTAAAACAGAAAAATTTTTTAATGTTTACTAATTAATTTTAAAATATAATAAACCCACTTTATAATAACATAAACATTTTAATAAAAAATAACTATAGAAAATAAAAAAGTGAGAAAAGTAGCATTGTTTTACATTGTTATAAATCTTTTTAACGTATGGCTAGACATTATTTATTGTCTGACTAGAAGACAGGTGGATTCTCCTATCTGCTTCTGTATTTAAGCTGTTGCAATACGTTGTTTGGGTATACGAAAAAAATTCAGCTTCACGCAGTTAAGTAGTTGGAAAAGGGTTGAGTAACTTAATAGCCATTTCAGATCATCGGTAATATTCTTCTTTGACACTGCATCAAAACTCAACAAATGGTAGGGTTTCTTAAAGTTCAGCTGCAATGTGAAATGTGAATTCTGTCAATGAACTGGCTGTTATATTAAAATCCACTTCGCACTCTGAATGGATCTTTTATCTATGTGTGATTTTGACCTCAAGGACCACACGAAAGGGTGTCAGAGACCCCAGGAGTCCACAAACGACAATTTGAGAAGCACTGTTCTAAAATCTAGCCTATTTCATACTGCCCCCGCACACACACACACACACTCTGCTCCAGCTTCTTGTCGTCTCCCCAGATACACCAAGCACCTCCTGTCTTTCCTGGTGTCCTCATCCTGAGATGCTCTTCCTTCCTTGCTTGGCACATTACTCATTTTTCATCAGCTAGTCTAGATGTTCCTCTTCCATGAAACTGTCACCAAATAGTTCTCTGTGCTCCCAGAGCAATTTGTCTGAACTTCTATACAGACTTTATCTCATTTGAATATAACTGTCTCTTCACATAGTATATAAGCTCCTTGAAGGCAGGAATCAGGCCTTACTCATCTTTATATTTCCAGCACAGTATCTTATACCCAGTGCTCAAAAACATTTTTAGCATAATTTTTATGGAACCTATCGTTTTTATTGGAAAATAGGATATACACAAACTATTAACATTATTGTAATCTTGTGTTTCTCTAACTTTTTTAAAGTTCATATCTCCTTTTGATAAATCTTAAAATTTTATATCCTTCTTTAATGTTATTTAAATTATTTAAATTAAATTAGATATTATGAGCAAAGAAAAATTTTCTAATGGTCATTTTGGATATGCACTTTTAAATTGCACAGATACTCATTCACCCCACACCTGCTGATCTATACAGCTATTTCCAGATTTATACCGTTGCCAGTTTTTGAACAGCCTCCTCTGAAGCTCCAAGGGAAGCCAGGCCAATTTCTTGGGAGAACTGGGCAAAACTAGGTTCAGCCAAAAGGGGGACGTGACCTAAGAGTTCATGGCAGGTATCTCTGAAATAGAAGTACAAGTTTGTCACACTGTGATAATGCTTAACATATATGCATAATCAACCATTCAATCCAATCAAAATCCAATCTTTTCTTCTAACTGATCAGGGGGTGTTACTTTGGTAATGGATCACAAAGGACACTAATCAAATAAACAAACAATTTTGGTTCAAAACCTTGACCACTCACAGACACACACATATAAGTGCACATCAGACACTCATAGACATCCACATCCCCTCAACCCACCCACACACACCTACATCAGGTCTCTACTCAAATGTCACCTTCTCAGCAAGGCCTTCCCTGATCACTCGTTTCAAAACAGCAACACACACACCTCCACCCACCCATACACTCATCCATCTCCTTTCCTCTCTTTAGTTTTCTCCATGGCACTCATCACCACCTGACATAGCATACATACATTTATTTGTTCGTTTATTATCTGTATCCCCAAGTTCTATGAAGGCAGAATTTTTTGTCTTATTTTTTTCAGTGTTACATCTCTATGCTTTGAATAGCACCTGTCACCTAACAGGTTGTCAATTAATAGTAATTATTATTATTATGGCTAACATACGTAGAGCATGGGACATGTATAATGTGCCAGGCACCATTCTAAATGCTTTACATGTGCTAGTTTAACCCTCACAAAAACCCATGAGGTAGGTGCCATTGTGATAAATAAACATTTGATGAATGAATGGCTGAAGCAGAAGTACTTACGGCTCTGGGGTATAGAGGGGGTCTGAACTGTGTCTCACATATTGAGTACAGTGAAAGACTCGGAAGGCTAAACCTGATAAAAAATCTCTTGGTGATAAGTAACCAGCCACGGGACGGATGGAAAAACCTGTACGCTCTGCAAAGCAAAAAGAAAGCCGAGAAAATCTTCACCAGAACAGAACATTGACTGCACCATTTTAATTCTGCCAGAGATACCGAGTAACACTTTGAGAGAGAACATGGAAACTAAAATTTATTATATGCGTACTAAGGGGAACTAATAATTACTAAGCACTTGCCATGGCCGAGCAAAAAATCAAGGATTTTTCTTCTTCTTGTGACAACTATAAAACAGAGAGGCTCAGAGACTCAATAATGCACCCAAGGCCACCAGTAGTTGATAAACGTAGAATGAGAATCCAAGTCTCCTTATGCTGTACTACCCCTTGCTGTTTCTCTGAACAGACTACAATATCTCCTAAATAATCTTACTTTCTTCTTGTAAAAACTCACTAACAAGATCTATTAATTTAGATCAGAACCATTTTTGAATCCATGCCATTTTTAGCCAGTACTATCTCTTATAAAGTATTTCCTTTATTTTATCTAAACTGGATGGTGCTCTTCCATCCCCCAACAGCTAAGACTGCACACATACTGTAAAAGGGGCCTGCCACTAGGCTTCAGCGGCTCAAGAGACCTCTGTAAGCTCTGATTTTACCCTTCATTCCAAACCCTCACAACTCTGGTACTTGGACACTCCTACTCTGATGGCCAGACTGCACTGTCCAATAGAACTTTCCAAAATGATAGAAATGTTCCATATCTATGCTATCCAATAAAGCAACCACTAGCCACATGTAGCTATTGAGCATTTGAAATGTGGTTAGTGTGACTGAGGAACTAACATTTTGATTTAAATTTATTTTAAATATTTAAAATTTAAACAACCGTATGTGTCTAGTGGCTACCGTATTTGATAGTGCAAGTAGCCCCTTCCAGCTATTTTGTTTGAATTGTCTTTTAATTTTGGTTTCTCTCTTTGACACTTGCCCTTGAAACACCTTCAACAAAGCATTCTGCAGCCAGCCCAGGCTCCAGACCCAAGTGAACAACTTTCAGTTTTGTATCTATACCAAAATATTTCCTCCAAATCTCATGCGAATTTGATTTTACAACAACTTCTGTAGTATATACTTGGATCTTTATAAGTCCAGAGAGGTCATGTGCATTGATTCTCTATCTATGAATTGCTATTTCTTAAAAGTTTAGTTTTTGTAGGAACCACTTACATGATTTCTGCCCTTGTTGAAACTATATTGCCCTTTCCTGTTTAGTTCTTCTTAGTTTTGTGCATAGTTGTTCAATACTGAGAATTAATACAAAAATAGTAATTTTAGGCCATTATGGAAATAAGCTAAACTCTCTGAGTCAAAAACATACCTTCTTCCCTCCCCACACACCCCACTAAGGCAATCTGTTGAGATGATCTGCTGAGATAAAAGGAAATATTTATTTTTCTTAAATATTATAGATACCCTGGAGATCACTGATCAATAATTTACTTTCTATACTAGCTAGAAATAATAAAGAGGCCTAGATCAAAAAATATGAAGAACTAAAAGGAACAAAATTGTCCTTACCCTTTGTTTATGCCTCTACTAGCACAACATCTTTCTTACAAAAATGACAGAATCCTTGTGTGGAAAGGGGCATCAACCTTCCTCAAGATACTTGTATCTCCTCTACCACATCCCTGATGAGTAGGTGTGGAGCTTTTGTATGAACACCTCCATGGATGGGGAACTAACCATCTCATGAGCCTGTTCTATTTTCAAATGACTCTTTTAACAAGATAGTCTCCATTTTAAGTCAAAAGCTTACAGTTTCTATCCAACTGTCCTTTACTTTAGGGTCACATAGCAATCCCTCTATTATACAAGACAGCTTTCAAATATTTAAATAAAGGTATAACAGTTCCTAAATCACCAAGTTAAACATCCTATGTCCTTCAAATTTTACTTATGTGATACATCTTCAAATCTCTTTATAATTCTGTTCACTTTCCTCTACTCTTGCTCTGGGAAGAGAGATGATTATCTCTCTTCAAATGTGGTGCCCAATCCTAGATCCAATCCTCCAGGACAGAGTACAGGGAACTTCTCACCTCCCATAAAACTAGACTTTATTTCTCTATTTAAAATGCTGTCATGATCAAAACAGAGTTTGACATTTCCTTTACAGAAATTAATTAGCTTATTACCTCTTAAAAAGTTTGAGACATCTTCCAGTTGTGGGATATTATCTTCCCGATATCCACAATATTTAGAAAGCAAAGGTAAGTTTTTGAGATACTCTCTGCAAGCATGGGTTGGGTAGAGTTTGTTGAGCTCTCGGAACACAGTTCCCCAGGTCTTAATCTCCTCTTCGGTGAATTCAACCTTAGGGATGGGCTCTCCACTAATGAGATAAGGAGTAGGAGTTGTTTTGAATTAGCAATTAATAAACAGTAACACTTATTTCACTTTCTATTTACTAAATGAACACAATTTATTCTATTCACTTATTTTATGATCTCAAAGTTGGGTCTGTTATTTTTATAATATACTTACTGTTTATAGTTCATAGCCAAGTCTGCAAAATACTTTCGTCTTTTACGGTAGACATTGTCTTTGAAACCCTGATAATTAAAGATATGTTTTTAAATATCCATATTAAAACATACTTGACATATGATATTTAAGAAACATTTCATTATTACTAGAGCTATCATATTAAAGGGCTACATAATTGTTACAATAAGCAAGCATTGTTTACGGATTTATGATCACTTTTATTTTAAAGTCAATGTTACATGACAGTTTTATACTCTGGTGGCTACAAAGATAAAAAAAGATACGATAGATACAAAGATAATATAGTGGCTACAAAGATAAAATAAGGAAAGCACCACCCTAGTTAAATACATGGCTCTTTTCCAAGGCTGAGGTTTTTTTCTTAATCATTTGACTACATCTTCAATTATACTTACCTGTAATAGTAATTAATAATGAGTAACTAACAATATTTGAAATAGTTACAACTGAATCAAGCCTTATATTTTATCACAAAATGCAAACATTTATCATTTGTGGATGCAAACAGTGATAATAATTTAAAACAGACAAAATAGTAACATTAGAATTTATACTTATGAAAAATACTTAAGAAAATGTAGACAAAATAAGAAATCAAACATCAAAGCTCCAGAGAAAATAGCCAAAAAACGTAAATAATAGGAAAGAAGGGGACACCTGAAAAGAGAGAGTGAGACTCATCTCTTTAACACAGATTCATGAACCCCTACTATACACCTGGCCCTGTGCTAAAATCTGGAAAAACAAATATGAATAAAGCACAATCTGTAGCTTCAAGGAGTTTACATGAACCAATTATTATGAAACAATATGATCAGTGCCTTATCATATTGCAGATATGCACAGAATGCCAAGAAAACCCAAAAAAGAAACTCATAAGCCCGTGTGTAAAGAGGATAGCCTGGCTCAGGAAAGGCTTCGCAAGGATGACTCCTAAGCTACGACTCCTGAGCTAAGACACAAAAAAGGAGTAGAGATAGCACCACGATGGAAAAACAGCATGTGCCTAAGAAAATACAAGCAATCCAATGTTGCTGGAGCATGGAGAGTGAGGTGGAGCATGTTGAAGAACAGGTAGGGGCCTGCAAGTTAAAGGTCTCCTAAGGAGCTTAGATTTTAGCCTTGGATAATGGGAATCCATTAGTGGTTTGTTTGTTTGCTTTTTTAATAACAACTTTATTGAGATATCATTCATATACCATAAAAATAACCATTCAGTGGTTTTTATTATATTCACAGAGTTGAACAACCATATCCATCATCTAATTTTAGAAAAATTTTATCACCCTAAAAAGAAACACCATAATCATTAGCAATCATTCCCCATTCCCCCATCCCCACTCCCAGCCCCTGGCAACCAGTAATCTACTTTCTCTTTCTATGAATTTTCCTATTCTGGACATTTCATATAAATGTAATCATAAACTATGGGGACTTTTGTGACTAGTTTCTTTCACTTATCTTAATGTTTTTAAGGTTCATCCATGTTGTAGCATGTATCAGTATTCCATGCCTTTTTATGGCCAAAAATATTTCATTGTATGAATATACCTTATTTTATCCATTCATCAGTTGATGAACATTCGGATTGTTTCTACTTTTTTGCTACTATGAATAATGCTGCTATGAACACTTGTATATAAGTTTTTGTATAGACATACAGTTTCAATTCTGTTAAGCATATACCCAGGAACCAACGGTGATTTTGGGGACAGAAGGTCAATAGTTATATTGAGGTTTTAGATCATTTTAATGACTATGAGAAGGATGGGTTTGAAGGTGGCAAGGCTGGAGGCAGGGAGACCAGTTAAGGGATGTGGTGGTAGGAATGAACAAGGAACAAATTTAAGAAATATTGAGGAGGTGAAAATCAGCAGGAGTTGGTAGTAGATCAGTAAAACTGGTATACTCACCTTTCCATAAGAGGTGCCCAGATTTTCTTGCCTCCAAACCTGTGCTCATATTGTTCCCTCCTGAATTGTTCTTCCTCTCCATCTCTTACCTGCTGGGATCTTTTCAGGCCCACTTGAAATGTTGCCTTTCCCTGATCTCTTCAGCTAGAAGTGTTCACTCTTCTATGTATATTTTGGAGCAATTTGTGCATGTCACTTAACACACTTTTTACATTTTATCTTACATGTGTTTATTGATATATGTGTGCTTCAGCTTTTCAACTAGACTGCTAGCTCCTTTTGAACAAGTACTACAATTAACTGCAAAAGTTACTCAATAAGACTATAGAATAAATGAATGGATCAGCTGGTGGCTGTCTAAGGTTGTAGTACAGGTCACACTCACACAGCTAATAAGTGGGAGAAGCTAGATTAGAGCCCTGGTCTGTGTAACTCCACAATTGCATCCTCTTCTCTCCTCCCCTCCCAGGAATCTAGAGCTTTGTAAGTAAGCCTAACGCTCTGGGTTTACTAATTCTCCAACTCTTGCCTGTACTGTGCAATTTCCCAAGTAAACACCTTCCTATTTCTTCAACTGCCTAATAAACCAGTCACACTGGGCAGTGTGGGTGGTAAGTCTTTCTCAGGCCCACCTTTATTTATCCTTCTTTCCAGTAACCCATGCCCATTTTAACAAAAACTGACTGCAAACACTGTCTTCATTTTAGTATAACCCTTGGAATAACTCTCAGTAATAGGAATGCCAGGCATGGGACAGATGTTTTGGAGCCCATGAAGTCAGATGCTTTTCAGGAAGTTAAGTCTCAATTCCACCAACATGGAGGTCTACTAATGCTTCATGAAATCTGGACTAAAACAAGATCCTATTTAGTCTATTAAAAAACACTTTCTCCAAAAAAAAAAAGTTGCCCTTAATTTTTAGTTTGCTTTAAATTATTTTCATGAAAATATTTATTAAAAATATTTACAGGATGGTCTGCATCTAGTTCAGATCCATACATCAGAACTCTGTTGGCACAATGATCCAAGTCAGAAATCTTCTTTGGGAACCAAGGAACGGTTTCCATACCTGAAAAATGTAAAAATCACTAAAAGTTCAAGAGACAATCTTAACTAAGGCAATAAGGAAGAAGAAATTAAGAAATAAATGCATTTGGATAAGATTTTTAATTTTAGCTTGTTCATCAAGGCCAAGTTTGTGCAAGTTAAGTAAACTAACTGCTCTATTTCTAAGAAGTAAATTTTAGTCAAAAATTTTGGGCTTTAAAAATTTTTTTGAGTCTTCAAGTTGATTTCCTAAGTGTTGGAGAAATACTATACTTTAGTAACAGACCAAAAGTTTAAAAACATTTTGATCTACATATTTAGTTATCCTACCAAAGCAGAGTAAGAATGTACAACTTATTTACAGACCAAGGTGCGAATTTAATAAGAACTTGGAATGTTTATTTCTGTTGATGAAAAGGATCTTAGAGATCATTTATGTCTTTGCCACCTTGACCTTCTCACCATTCTGCACACATACCAGCCCTCATACGACTCTCAATTTTTGTATATGCTGCTCTTCTGCCTGGACTAGCTACCCCACTCCCACGTGCCGCCCCCACCCTTCTGTTTTCCTGAGAATACTCTCATCTTTCAAGACCCAAATCTAACGAGACCTCTTCATTCTGCCAAGCTTTACATGACCCTGTAGGTAGAGCTAATTCTCTGTCCTCTGGGTTCCCGTGACACTGTGTTTATAACTCTCTAAAGGCTTTTACTATGTTTTATTACAATGTATCTGTTTATACGTCTGTCTTATGCGAAAGACTGGGAACTACTGTACAGTAGGGACTATATTTTTGTATATCTTAGTAGAAATATCTAACACAAATTGGTGTACCTTAAATATCAACTGAACTATTTAGCCACCTATAACACTCTTCATTTTATAGGTAACCAAACTCCAGAGAGGTTAACCATGGTAACTCACTTACTTTTTTTTTTTTCTTGAGACAAGGTCTCACGCTCTTGCCTGGGCTAGAGTGCAGTGGCATCATCATAGCTTACTGCAACCTCGAAGTACCAGGCTGAAGTGATCCTCCTGCCTCAGCCTCCCGAGCAGCTAGGACTATAGGCACATGCCACCATACCCACCTGACTAATTTTTCTATTTTTTGTAGAGACCGGGTCTTCCTATATTGCTCAGGCTGGTCTCAAACTCCTGGCCTCAAGTGATCCTCCTGTCTTGGCCTCCCAGGGTGCCAGGATTATAGGCATGAGCCACCACACCCAGCCCCAAGGTAATTCACTTCTAATGGAAGACAGAGAACTAGAACTCAATCCTTCTTGCTCCAGTGTATTGTTCTTTATAACATACCCAGGAGTGACATTCAAGAGATTTAACAATAAATACAACAGGGGCACTAAGCATTCAAAATACACACCAGCAGAGTCCTAGGCGCCTGCCCTGCCAGGTGTTAGCCCTTCAGTTGTTAATGATGGGCATGGGACTCCTAGGGCAGGATCTGAAACAACAGAGACTTCAGGCATGGTGGGGAGCCTCAGGGAAGCAGCTCTCTGCCAGCCAGAAGTGAAAGTCTAGCAATATTTTAATAATTATGCATCTATATGAATACATAACAGATGAATATCAGCCCTGATTACACCCTAAATATTGTGACATAATCTGAAGAGATTATTTTAGATTGAGTGCCACATATAAAATGTGGCTAAATTATCCATTTATCTTTTGCCTCAAGTAAACTACAAGGATTTTTTTCACAAATAGAGATCTTAGCCTGTATCTTTGCTAACTGAGTATCTGAAACTTTAGAAGTCTTTATTGCTTTCACATTTGCTTTTGGTGGGAGTAGGGACAGGAAGGAATGCTGTACATAGTACATTTCACAACACAGTGGTCAACATTCTCAACATATTCAAATTTTCATTTATTATCTGCTAGATGCTAAGCCTGTTAGAGTTACTAAGTACTCAGGGATTGTGAACTGGAGGTTTGTGAAATCAAGAAATGCTTGAGGATTTGGAAATTAAGAGATAACTTAATAGATTTCTGACTATTCTGAATTCTTTCTTATACTCAAAGTTTCCTTTTCACATTGCTCACACTAGATCAAATGTTGCTTTAAAATTTTTCTTTAGTATTTTGAGCAATTATATTTTGTGTTCCCTTCACTACTATACTGTAGGCAATTTGGAAAGACAGTGTTTTATTTTTACTCTCATATCTTCACAATAAATACCAGCTTGGACACACATTAGGTACTCAATCTTCTAAGTAGTATTTTCACTTTCCAAACTTACCATCTTCCTTCACAGTAAAATTATCTGGTGGATTCACAGAAAGAACGTTAGTATGAGACTTCAAGAGATGAAAAATATCATTCAATTGTTCTCTGTTGATGTCACAGTCAATAAAAATCTCAAATTCTGAGTTTCTTCTCTTTGATTTTCGGGACTCAATATGTAACAGGTTCACATGCTTCTCCTGTGTAAAGCAGAGGGTAAATATTACACGTAACTGCCTCAAACATTAATAGTCTTTGAGCAGATTACTTTCATTACCACTAAAAATCTATTTCATACTTGTCATAATAGCCAAAGGGAAAAAAGGCTGTTTTTAGTGCTGCCAACAACAAAATAATTCCTCCTTAAATGTTATGTACTATTTAAAAAGTTTGCAAAATTCATCCCATCCTCCAGAAACCAATAAAATAACACCCACTAGAGGTCCTGCAGATTGTCAGAATTAATTGGAATTCAAATCAAAATACTAAGTCTCCTGATAAAAAGAATCTTTTGAGAACCCTCACAAATAAAAGGTAGCTTTCAAAAAGTAAGACTAATGTTAGTCCTTGAGAAATGAAAGTTTCCCTTGCAAAAAATGCATTTAATAAAATTAGGTGAACAGCTTGAACACAGAGTATTTAATACCTCAAATCTCTTAAGCTATAATCTTAGTAACCAGCTGAACCAGATTGCTTCTTCTGATCTCTTCCCATGTCAGCCTGAGCTGGAGGTACCATGTGCCTAAACCTGTGGGAGGAAGGTATGTTCTCTTACCAATTTGGGTAGCTGAGGAAAAGCACTGGGAACATAACAATGAAACACGAGAACCAATCACCAACCTGGTTTTTTAATCTAAAAAATGAGAGGGTTAGAGCAGATGATCTCCAATACTAGCCAGTTTACCCTAAGATAACTTAGTGAACACCTGTGTAGCCAGGTAAGGGCTGTGAAGAATACAAAGAAGGGTAAGACATACAAGGAATTTACAGTCTAGTTGGCTAACACATGAAAGATTAAGAGGAAACACAAGTAGTGAGTGTTCAGGTGCAGAAGATGTTCAGCAAAGGGAAAAAGTGTCATGGGTTAGAGAGAGCAGAAGGTTTCATGTAGCAGATGGGAATTGAACTGAATCTTAAAGAGTAGATAGAATAGGAAGGCAGAGGGGAAGAAGGAGGGATTCCAAACTGAAGGAAATATGCAAGCAAAGGCAGGTATGAGATAAGAATTATCAGAGACCATGAGCCAACAAAAAAAAAAAGGAGGCAGTGTTAGGGGATGTTAGGAAATTCGAATAGGCAAGGCTTATCCTGGAACACAGAATTTATCACATCATCAATAGAAGAAATATACTGAGTTACAAAATATACAGAATATACTGAGATTGGGCAAGTGTAAAGAAGAATTTCATTTCATCTATTTCATATAAATTTTTACAATAATAATGCATTTGTAAATATTTTCTAAATGACCTTAAATATAAAGCTAAACTATGTTTTTAAAGAAAAAGATGTAAAATGTCAATTCTTCCTAAATTAATCTAAAAATTGAACACTACCAAAATAAAAATCTCAATGGAATTTGGTGAGGAAATGTAACTAAATAATTTCAAAGTTCATCTGGAAGAAAAATACAGTCAGAAAAATTCAGATAAAGTAGGAGCAATAAGTGAGACATTCCCCATCAGATATGACAATGACAGAAACAGAGCCACAGAGAGGTTAAACAGTTTGCTCAGAGGCACACAGCTAATGTTCAGAGCTGGAATTCAAACCCACGCTGTCCAGCACCATAGTCTATGATCCCAAACACCACGCTTTGTACAAGTATAATCCTGTCATATGAGAAAGGAAGAGTCACAATTGTAATTAATATGGCTCTTTTTTGAACAGTATTTACAGAATCTTAATAATAAAAACAATAAAGATTGGCATAGCCAAAAATTGGGACATAACTACATTGGGAGATGGGGGGAAGGGAAATTGAAGGGGCCACTGGACAGGGGGGTTTGTATCAAGAAACCTAAATCTTTACTTCCATGTTGGAAATCAACAGATATTATCTACAATTTTAAAAATCAAGAAATAGAAGCAGAGTAAGCATATTATTTATAGTGTGGAAGTAAATATTAGAAAAATAGTTAAAAGAGTTGAAAATGGTTGCCTCCTCTAGGCAGAGGATAAGTAAAATGGGGTGAACACACATCCAAAACACCATGCAGCCGCTAGAAGGATGAATAAGATGTACACACAACAGCACGGGGAGGTCTTAAAAACAGCGTCAAGTGGGGAATAAAAGTTTATAGCACAATGCCGTTTATATAAACTAATAATATCTGCACACACACAAAACTCGACATACTCTACACATAAAAACAGTTCAATGTACATATCAAACGTATTAGAGCAGAGTCTATCAGAAGAGAGAAATGGAGATAGAATGGAAGAATGAAATAAAACAGGAGGAGGTTGCAAATCATGACAGTGCACACGTGATTTAATGAGTGTGATTGACTCAACCCTCTGCACCTAAGGTTAGCCAAAAAATTAATGGAACTTAGGAATGAAGAGAGATGGATCAAAACACGGCTTTTTTTCTTTATAAGTTTTACAGTATACTTATGTATGTAAGTTATATAGTATATACAGTTGTTTTTAAACCATGCACAATTATTCTTTGATTAAAAATTTGTAAAAAGTGATGCAAGAAGAAATACAGGTGTCTTATTTAAGGACCCAAAGGTAATCAATGGAATAGCTAAAAGTAATAATATAATTATCAAATTTTGAGAGGAGTGGGAGGGGAAAGAGAGGGAGGTGGTATCAGTATCACTGTTCATAATAGAAAGTAAACAAACATCGTGTAAAGTTGATAACTAAAAAAGAGATATAAAAGCAACATTGAGATTTTATAAACTCACCACCAAAAGAACTAAAGAACAGAAATAGTTAAAAGAGGTTGTCTCTAAGGAGTGGGACTAAGGCTATTGTATGTATTGGGTAGGAAATAGGATGCTTTCCATCACTAACTCTTCTAGACTATTTGCCTATATCTAAATTTTTAATTCTTTGAAATATTATTTTCAAATGGCTATATAATACGTCACATGGTTATAAATTTGATTTTTAAAATAGCTAACATCTATTGATCATTTACTTTGTCTTGTACTATCCTAAGCACTTTACAGATATTAACTCTAGCAGTTCTTACAGTGACCCTATGATGTAGGTAGGTTTCTCATTTTATAGACATAAAGATTGAAGTGCTGAGAGATTAATTAATTTGCCCACGATCACCCAGCTAACACATGGCAGAGCAAGGATCTGAACTCAGGTGGTCTGTCTCCAGAACCCAGAAGCTCAACCACAATGCTGTTCTAGTAGCATAATTTAATGTATTGCCTACCTTAGGACAAGCAGTTTGTTTATAATTTTTAGTTCCTATAAATAATAAATTTTTGTATCCCTGAGCCCTTTAACTTGTTTAGGTCTGTCATTTCAATGCTGTAACAGTAGCTGATACTTCTCTTTCATGTCACTTTACACATATGTAATTATTTACTTACTATAGTTTTTTTGTTTAATGTCTGCCTTCCCCACTAGGTTATACACTCTGCAGGCACCATGTTTACTTTGTTCAGCACCACATCCTTAGTATCTAGTGTGGCACCTGGCACATAGTAAGTACCTAGTAAATATTCATGTTCTGCCTCACTGATCCACATTTTCTGAAGATAGATTTATGGGAGTGGAATTACTAGGTCAAAAATTATAAACATTTTAAGGTTCATAATACATATTACCAGATAATTTCCTTACATGTTACACAAATTTACTCTCACACCACAGGTGTATTCAAGTGCCAAATGCATTGAAGCTCTGACAGTATGGGACAGGGAATTGTAGAATCTTTGCTATATGAAAATATATCATTAAATACATTATTAATATACCATTAAATATATTCTTAATGTCATTAAATATCATCAAATACATCATTAATAATATATGATTAAATATATCATTAAATATTAGTAAATGTTTTAATATTTTATTAAAATAAAATTAAAATTTGCTTCTCTGAAATCTATGAAGTGAATCTTTTTTCCTCCATTTCCTTATTAGCTATTTGTATCTCCTCTTCTTAAATTGGTTGTATCCTTTGCCCCTTTATTAGAATTCAGCAATATTTTAGAAACTTAAGTTCTTAAGAAATTTCTGCAGCCCATCTCTGAAGAATTTACAATAATTTATATTTTAAATATAGTTTTAAAGACTCATTTCTAGAAGAGTTTTATGCAGAAATCCAGAGAGTGCTTACCTGGAAAATTTTCAGTGCTTTTATAAGTCCTCCAACTTCATTCTTTAAGGAAAAAATGAGAGTTGCTCTTCCCCTTTCTAGGGAATGGTCTTTGTTCTCCTTATTGTCTTCAATCATGATGAACTTGGAGTAATTCTCTAAAACTAAAGTATAGCCCGGTGTGGTGGCATACGGCTATAGTCCCAGCTACTCAGGAGGCTGAGGCAGAAGGATCACTTGAGCCCAGGAATCTGAGGTTGCAGCGAGCTATGATGACACCACTGTACTCTAGCCCCAGCAACAGAGTGAGACCCTGTCTCAAAAAATAATAAAATAAAATAAAATAAAACTAAAGCATGAAAATATAGATAAAGGGCTAAAAAAAAAAGTTGTGCAACACAGACAATATTTGGTAACTAGGAGTACATTGACCTTTCTAAGCTTCCGTGTCCTCACCTTTTATAAAACTGGATACGAAGATATGCTTTGAAAAACTCTAATGAGACCAAAATAAGACAAAACATTGCCTAAAATAGTGCCTAGAATGTAACAGGCATACAATACATGTTAGTAGTTTCCTTTTTTTCCTAAACCAACCCTTCTTTTAGGGCATGACTCAAGCCCACTGGCTTCTTGCAGTCTTCCCAACTAAACTGGGTGCTCTTCCTCTATGATGGCCTACCTCCCCACCCCCCACAATTTTATCACTCATTATACTGGGTCTTGAATGGCTTCCCCAAATGTTTTATTCACATATTTCTTGTCTTCTAACAAGGCAGCAGGCTCCGTAGAGGACAAGGCCTTCTATTTCTTTTATAAACTCAAGGTCTGGCCAGCTCTGGACACAGTGGACTAGATGGATAACTGCTAGCCAGGAGAATTCTGGTTCCACTGTAAGTGTCTTCTTTCCTCTCTGCCCATGGAATCCTAAGGCACGAGCACTGACACATTTTCAATACTGGCCTACTAGTGCTTCATGATTATAAATCCAACTGTGTCTGTGTCTGTGTATGTGTGTGTGTGTGTGTGTGTGTGGTGTGTGTGCTGGCGAAGTGAAGATATCGTGGGAGATAGAAGTAGGGTACAATAACTTTATATTGGTGACTTTCAGTGGAGAGATTCACACTTCAGAAATAATATCTGGATTAATAAATGGAAACTGCATACTGAGGATTTATGCTTCTTAGTTTTCCTTTATTCAGTCTTCATAACTGCCTGGTTTCACATTGTAATTCTAATGGAATTAACTTTTAACAACTTAAAATGCTATCCCTGATTCCACTGTCTTTCATCTGCCCTCACGTGGATCCAAGCCTTGGCAGGACCACTCGGAGGAGATAGAGTGATGACAGGATGGGCTTGAAGCCAGATAGACTGTGCTCCAGTCCCCTACAGCTTAATCTTCACTCTCTGTTGGAAGCCTTCCCTGACCTCCCCAAGTCAACTCTTCTTAGTGTGGGTGACCATGGCACCACATGCCTCCCACTCATCTGTCACAGCTGCATTGTAGTTTTATTCCCGTGAGTATTTGTTTACATTTGTCTCTCCAACTAGACTACGAGCCCCACGGCAGCAGGGACCATGTTGCTTTTACTCACCGTTTGTATCCCCAGCACCTAGCACAGTCCCTGCATATAACGGGCACTGGATAGATGTCATTGAGCAAATAAATGAATAATTAAAGACACGATCCCTACACTCAGGGAACCAAAAATCTGATAGGGAGAGAATGATGATGAGAAGGATAAGAACTGTAAGAGGAAGCACAGATGGCATAGTCATGGCAGTGACTAGATTAATCGTTCTGGCACGCATTCAGAGAGGCTTCCTTGAAGATGTGTTTGAACAGGATCTTAAAGAAAAGCGAGTGAAAGACAAAAAATGAGGAGACGGCCAACCATTACAGAGCAGTCAGAGATCACGTAGGCAAGGCAGGGGGAGCAGATCTTTCAAAAGGCTCTGTGCAGGTAATTCAGGGAAGTTTGCAACTGATCTTCCACGCCTATCCCAATGCCCGCTAAGGCCTCTCTCCGTCCCCGTGTCCACACATCTGCAATGGATGGTCCTGTGGAACTGCTTCATTTCCTGATCAGGAGTCATAAGCAGACATACAGCACCAAGCCCAATAACCTGAAGGCCTGAAACTCTGTCCCCTATACTGGCTGATTCACCGCAAGACTGTGAGCATGCCGGCAGCCGATGGCAAAGGTGTCTTAGTGGTACTTAAGTGGCCATATGGCCAGCTAAAGCCAGCCTCCTCCCACGTGCCGACTACCACCAACAAGAACGACCCGTTCACCCCCACCAGCATCAGGCATGCGATCCGCAAAAACAAGTACTGCCCGGACCCGATCTGCACATGGCTGCCACCTGCAGGGCTCGGGCTACTCTGCACAGCCAGAAGCCTGTGATGGTGAAAAAGAAGCAGACCTGCTAAGAATTCCTGAGCCCCTGTCCCCCAAAAAGCAATAAACTGTCAACTGACTTTAAAAAAAAAAATCCCCACCAGTGCACAAATGCCCATCTAAGCGCCATGACCAGTCTGACCCAAGGCTAAACGAGAAAACTAAGGACAAGGTAGTTTTCCATTAAGTTAAAGTCTTGGCTTTGAAATGCTTTTGTATGGGACAATGCAAGATGAAGAACCTCATGCATTTCTGTCTTTCTGAGCAGAAAGTTCTTGTGAGCTTTCCCTTTCTTCCATAAAGCCTTTTTCTTAACTCATGCCGTGTAGCATTTTTGGGGCCCCTCACAAGACAGGTAGTAGCCCGTAAGGGACTCACCTAACTTGAGAGAGGGTGCAAAGTACCAAATATGGCTCAATTATTATCAACTGTATGGTCATAAACAATAGTCTGCTACTAACTGTGCCAGAAGCTCCCATTTGAGAACATGTAGTATTTGTCTTTCTGTGTCTGAGTTGTAAGTATTATTTTGTATCAAGGTGATTTTCAATTTCATTAGTTTATTTATTATAAAACTCCTAATATGTATTAAATTCCAAATCTCAAGTGAATAATTAAGCAAGTCTTTTGCAAACAAATAGACCCCAAAGTACAATTTACTGAGTTAGCCTATATTTATTGAGCCCACATTTTCTCTGATATTGTCACTATAACAAGCTAAAGAAAGAGGATTCTGTAAATATAAGCTATTTCTTGCCCAACCGCTATTTTCACAATGTAAACAAACTTTAAGAACTGGGAGCAAGGATCAGAGAACAGTAAAAAAAAAAAAAAAAAAAAAGAAAAAAAAAGAAAAGAAAAAAAGTGACTTTTGTGAGTTAGTGGTAACACTGATAAAATTCTAGATCTCCTGTCAGTTTGTCTTTCCACAATCTCTTAAAGCTTGAATAAAGCTCTTCATATAAAACTACATGAGGATTTCCTTCAAGTTTCAAAACTGGCTCTTAAGCTCCCCTGGAAGATGCCATTGTAAGGAGATACTAATAGTCATGGCTGGTCTAACTCTACCCTTTGGGGTTCATAATTTTCTTTTCTTTCCTTAATTCCAGAATGGATGTAGTTTTGCCACCAATGTCTCCTTAGTGGGTAGGGGCAAAGGAGGGTGACGGGTACGTTAATTGGATATTTTTGATATGCAAGGCATTTTATATTATTTTGATTTATTTAGAGATATAATTAATTATCATATTAAGATTTGGAAACATTCCTATTCTCCTCATTTAAGGCAAGATAAGAATAAAGGTTCTGAAAGGAACTTTTGCTAAGAAACTAGAAAAAAAATTCTCCCAAATTCTTCCCCACCACAAAATAAGCTTACAGAACAGATCTTTACTAAAATTTTGCCATAACTTTGCCTGGTTGACAGAGCTTTTGAGGAATCGGTTCTTTTTTCCTTCATTCAATTACCCCCAAACCTCTTTCAGAACCTCAATATTT
The DNA here is from genome assembly GCA_023783475.1 of Daubentonia madagascariensis. Classification (NCBI taxonomy): domain Eukaryota; kingdom Metazoa; phylum Chordata; class Mammalia; order Primates; family Daubentoniidae; genus Daubentonia; species Daubentonia madagascariensis. The sequence goes on along the minus strand of JAKFHU010001990.1, from coordinate 22,217,066 downwards.
TCCCTTGTTACTTTTTCCATTCTCCCTTCAACCTACTTACTCTCTCCTACTCCTTCAGGGAAAAACCCCATAATATTAGCCTGGTAAGATAAAAGGCTAGAAAGTGACCAATGGGTCACACTTGTTTGAATCCGTGTCTCATCAACAAGTATATATTTTATTTTTAAAGCAATGCTCTGATCAGCCAATGCCAACTGGTACCCTTTTCTCATGAAAGGCAGGGCGTCACTCTCCTAGCGCATCTCCTGGCCTGAGTAAAGATGCTGGTGCAAGGACATGCCACACGTAGGACTGGAAATAAGGAAGGAAGACATATCATGAAGGAGGGCAGAATATCAACAGCCCCTTGGTAGAGTAGAAGGCAAGGTGTATACACTGACCAACTCTCTTTTCTCCTTAGTTTAATCAGCATCAAGTATAATTTAAATTTATCTGATCTAGAAAACACAAAGCACTATCGAATTAAAGTCTTTTGAAAGCATGGATGTTGTTTGAAAACAGAACTAAAAGCTGCAAGGAAGACTGGTTCACAGAGAGAGAATCCTTGAGAACCTTGATTTTCTTTTCTAAATAGGGGTTGAGAATAAGGATGAAAGTGGAGATGAAATACAAAAGAAAACACTGCCCATGAAAAACATTATTCTAGGAAATAAAGGTACCAGCAAAGAACGTGGAAATAGAAGACACATCCCCACGTGAAGATAATATAAGATGATAATACATGATAAACATGTACAAATGCACTCCAGTGATAAAACACGCAAACCATAGATTATAACCTTACAGAAATATTTACAGTTAGAATTCCACCCTTCTTTGAAAATTGACAGGCACAAACTTTTACTGAGGTAGCAAGTTCAACTCTAGTCTCTCTTTTCCCAAGCCAACTAGAGTAGAACATCAATGGGGAGTTCATTATAAACCTCTAAAAATCAAAGGGTCAGAGGCACGGTTAAGCTTACCTGGACTATTAACTAGATCTGGACTACAAGGACCTATGTCTGTATATTGATTGCGACCTTGTAACAAGACCTCAGTTCTCTGTGGGATGGAGGTGATGAGGGTAGGTGTCATGCTGAGAAGCTTTGCATCTGAAACTCCCTTTTCTTTAGGGTGTCTAAGGGAGGGTTCTCCTTATGGGAGGAGAAGGAAAAAAGAGACATTGCCCTTTGATGGAGAGGAAGGGAAGGAAGAAGAATGTGTTTCTGCTAACACAGAGTCGTCGCACAGACTTGGGGTCGACTCTCCAGTTTCCTCATCTGCAAAAGGTGAGAAGTATCTACCAGGGTTTGTTGTGAAGGTGAAATCAGATGACGTGTAAATGGCCTGTTTCTGGCATACAAGAGGCCCTCAGAAAGTGTCTTTTCTCCCCAAAGAGGATAGGAGGAAATAAGAGTGAGCGCCCACGAGGGTACAACTCCGACCTCCCGGCTCCGGCTCCCCACGGGCATTTACCTCCCGGTAGAGGACTCTGCTCCTGCCTCGCGCCGGCCGAGCGCCGCCAGTTCCCCGACGGCGGCGCCGGGGCCCCGCGGACAGAACCCACCTCACTTACCGCCGCGCCCCAGGCTGTGAGCTTGCTCAGCCCGCCGCCCCGCGCGGCCAGCTCTTATAGAAGCGGGCGTCGGCGCGGGCCAATGGGCGCCGGACGCGGCCTGGCAGCGGCCAATGAGAAGGGAGGACCGACGACGCGGGGTTGGGCGTTCTCCCGGCGCGCGGGGAGCGTCCGCGGGGAGGTGACCTCCGCTGGCTGCCTACCGTCCCCGCCAGGCTGCGCCCTGAGGCTCGCACGCCTTAGCCTTCGGGTGTATCTGATTGGTGTTTTAATTAAAGCTAACGTTAGGTCATCCTTAACCACAGAAGTCTTATATTAAACAATCCAGAGTCGGAAATTCCTTCCAAATCAAAATAGCATCTATTACCTACATAATGACCTCCTATAGGCTTCTCTGTAGTGCTTCTCCCCGTTGGCGACCAAAGCAGAAGTCTCCCCACGTCCCACACATCTGTGTGCTTCTGGATTATTTGATAGCCCAGTCCCGCCTGATCCTTCCCTTGGTGCTTTCCCTTGTTTCTTGAGGCAAAGCAATTGTTGAACTTTGTAGAAGGTTAAGTGCTCAGTGCCTTTCTAATTTAAAATTTTTTTAAGCTGCAAGCAGATGAACACTCTACGTTAGCATAAAATCATGTTACATGCTACATGAACAACATGACACGGGAGCAAAAAATTTGGAATAGGTATTTATTGATGGAGTGCTCAGTTGATTAGATCCTATCCCAAAGGACTATATAGGTGACACGTTATATTGTAGGACATTCTTTTCTCCGATTTTTGAAAAGTCAGGTTTATTGATGTATAACTTACACACAGTAATATTCATGCTTTTGAGGTACACAATTCTATGAGTTTTGACAAACATATACAGTTGTGTAACCACCAAACAACCAAAATACAGAACATTTCCATCACCCCAAGAAAGTTCCCTTGTCTCAATCCTCTCCCCTAAAACCCAGCTCCTGGCAACTACTGATCTGATAGTTTTGCCTTTTCTGGAATGTCATAGAAATGGAATCATACAACATGTATAGGTTTTTGGCTCCTGGCACTTAACTTTTGAGCTTCATGCTGCATATATCAGTAATTTGTTCCTCTTCTTTCTTTTTCTGTTTTCTTTTTTGCTGAGTATGGATGAACTTTAAAGTGTAGGATATTTACAACTTTCACACCATTTTTCTCATATCTGTATAATGATTTTATGAGGTAAATATTATTTTTCTTTGACAGATGAGGAAACTGAAACACGGGGAAGCTCTATCATCCTCTTCTGGCACAGGCTAGTGAGTACAGTCAAGAAGCAAGCAAAAGCATTCTGATTTTAAATCCAGTATTCTTACTGCAAAACACTAGTCAAAGAGAGAGCTTTCAGAACCAAGCTGAGGTCAATGATGGCTTTCTTGAAGCTGAGTCCGAGTTTGAACTGCTTCTGTTAAAGAAGAGAGATGGGGCCAATTCATTCAGTGGGCGCATCCCCAAGGAGGTCAGGAGAATGGGTTGGGTGCAGGCCCTGAGGTGGGAATGTCTGAGTAGTTGATACCACTGAAGCCTGTCTAAGGTCACCTTGGAGGACTGAGCAAGGCAAGAACCTCCTCTGAGCCTCTTTGAACATGCCTATACCCCATCACCCTAGAGGACTCCAGGCATCTGGGCTTTCCCCCTTCTCCGACAGGATTCTAAGACAACTCTGACCCTTTCAAAACATCTCCAGCATTGTTCCTGGAATTCCACCAATTAAGAATTTTCATTGGGCTCAATGGTACAATTTAAAAATTTACATACTCTGAGAAGGCTCATGGAAAGGACTATTAGTTGGAGAAATCTCTGTATAGATTTGCCTGATTAGAAGTGTCTAGTTGGCTTCTAAAACCAAAAGAGTGAAAAAATGACATTTCCATGGTAGATGAATCAGGACACATGAAGAAAAAAGGGCAGTCCTTGGGAAACGTGTTAGTTTCCTATTGCTGCTGTCACAAATTACCACAAACTTAGTGGTTTAAAAAACACAAATATATTATCTTATCATTCTGTAGGTCAGAAGTCAGAAATAGGTTTCACTGATCTATAAATCAAGATACCATCAGGGCTGTGTTCCCTGTGGAGGTGCCAAGGGGAGAATCTGTTCCTTTGCCTTTTCCAGTTTCTAGAGGCCACCTGCATTCCTTGGCTTATGGCCCCTTGGTCCATCTTCAAAGCCAGCAATGTGGTATCTTTAAGTCTGTATCTGACTCTCCTGTCTCCTTTCACTTATAAGGATGCTGTGATTACATTCTGCCTACCCAGATAATCCAGGATAATCCCCCATCGCAAAATCCTTAATTTAATCACATCTGCAAAATCCCTTTTGCCATGTAAGATAACATATTCACAGGTTCCTGAGATTAGGACATGGACATTTTGGGGGATGCCATTATTCTGCCTAACATAGAGAGGTACCAAAATTAGAAGTTTTGGGCAGTATCCAGATGGGAAATGGTCTTTCTTCTTTGTTTGTGCTATCATTTTGATCTATGGAATTTATGGCAAAAGAGTTGCCTGACCTTGAGATGGGGCTTTTGAGAAATTGAAAGTACTCACTCCATGGATGGCAAAGAACACCTCACTGCTTTATTGCACTCCCCAGATCTTCAGCAGAACATATTTGAGAGGGGACACATGCCAATCCCTCAGTTTCTCATTTGCTAAACTGGCTTGGTGATACCTTTGGATTGGTCCCCCTTGATCTTCTTTTGCCAGCTCCCCGTTTTCTTTCCTCTAGATATTCAGGTTCCTCTGGGCAAGGATCTAGGGCCCTCCTAGTCTCTACCCCCTTCCTCGTCAATCTCATCCCTCTCGTGGCTTTAAGTACCTTGTTGTGCCAACATCTCCAAAATGATTTCAAACCCGGACCTCCCTTCTGAACTCCAGACCTTTATATCCAATAAGTTGTATCTCTTCTTCCATGACACACTGACATCTTAACATGTTCAACAGTGAACTTGGGAAAACAAGTGTTGGTATGGATTGGGGGAAATTGGATTCCTCATACATTGCTAGCAGCAATGTAAAATAATTCAGCCACTATGGAAAACAGTTCGGGGTTCCTCAAAAGGTTAAACACAGAATTAACATATGACCCTACAATTCCTCTCCTGGGTAAATACCCAAAAGAATTGAAAACAGGAACTCACATAAATCGTTGTACAAGAATGTTCATAGCAGCACTATTCACGATAGCCAAAAAGTGGAAATAATGCAAATGTTCATCAGTGGATAAATGGATAAGCAATCTGTGGCATATACATATGATGGAATACTATTCGGCCTTAAAGAATGAAGTGTTGGTACATGCTACAACAGGAATGGACCCGGAAAACATTGCACTATGTGAAAGAAGCCAGAAACAAAAGGTCGCATCTTGTGTGAGTCCATTTATGTGAAATATCTAGAATAGGTAAATCTGTAGAAAGAGAATGCAGTGCAGTGCTTGCCAAGGGCAGCGTGTGGGGGAGTGGGAAAATGAGTAATTGCTTTACTGGGTAAGGGGCTTTACTCTGGGGTGATGGAAATGTTTTGGAACTAGATAGAGGTATTGGTTGCACAACATTGTGAATGTACTAAATGTTCACTTTAAAATGATCAATTTTAGGTTATGTGAATTTCACCTGAACAAACAAAAGTAAAATTAAGCTGCTGGCCCTCCAAGTCCTCCTTCCTTCCCGCATATGCCTCTGTCTCATCTCCTTCATCCCATCAATTAGCAAATTTGGTCTCTTCTACCTCCAATATATACTTGAATTCATCCACTCCTCTCCTTCTCCTCTGCCATTGTGCTAGTCCAATCCACCATCCTCTCTTCTCTGAAACACTGCACTTATCTCCTCACCGGTTTCCCTTTTTCTACTCCAGCCCCTCCTCCTATCCATTCTCGTTTAAAAAATATGCCAAAAACTGGCTGGGTGTGGTGGTTTGTACCTCTGTAGTCCAGCTACTTGGGAGGCTGAGGCAGGAGGATTGCTTGAGCTCAGGAGTTTGAGGCTGCAGTGAGCCATGATCCTGGCACTGCACTCCAGCCTGAGTGACAGAGCAAGACTCTGTCACTAAAAATACTAAAAATAAAAAAATAATGAAAATATGCCTATGCCAAAAACTTTTGCGCAGCATCTACACAACAATTTCTGCCATACTTTAAAAATACAAACATGATCATGAACCTACTCTGATTAAAACCATGCACTGAAACTTGGTGATGGGCACACTTTTAACTTTGACTCAAACTGCACAAAAGCAAAACATGTAATCAAAACGTTTGTACCCCTGTAATATTCTGAAATTTTTAAAAAAGTGTGCTGACTTCCCATTATTCATAGGATGAAGTTTAAAACCCTTTCTATGATCTACAAAGGCCCCAAATCTGGCCTGTATGCAGCTCTCTGGCCTTATCCCATCACCCTCCCATTCTTCACTGCATTGCCTTGTGCTGCTCCGTGTTCTAGTCCCCTAATCCACACCTCTTCCCACCCCAGGGCCTTCCCACATGCCCCAAGATCCCCACCCACACACCCAGCCCTCTCTCTGCCCCTGGTTAACTTCTTTCTCATCCTACAGATTTTCACTTAGGGTCAATTTCTTCCCTGAAGTCAGACTACCTCCCAGTCTAAATTAAGTTCCCTTTTTCCCCCATTTCCACACCCTGCTCCTGTACTTCAGAGCACTTGTAACAACTGTTGTTATACAGTCATTCATGTGACTATTTGTTCACTCATGTCCCCCATAGGGAGAGAATTGTGAGTTTTTTCCTTTTATTTAAAAAAAAATCTCCATTGGCTAGCCCAGTGCCTGACACATAGGCACATAATAATTTCTCAATAAATATTTGTTGAATTAATGACTGATGAATGATAGAACCTATGTTCATATATGTGTGTGTATACGCATTCATTCTAGCATTTCTGTAGAACTGATCCCCAGATGTGGAATACTACCAGATTGCCTTCCAAAAAAGATTATACCAATTTATATTCCCATCAAAAGAATATAAAACAACATCCTCATCCTAGTCAACAGTGGTGGATGTTATTAATCTCCTTAATTTTTCATAATCCCAATGGCAAAAATAAGTATCTAATTTTTTAATTAGCACTTTTCTAATTATTAGCAGAGGCGAGCATCTCCTCAGACATTTGTTCACATGTGAATTTCTTATGTCACTGGTCATTTTTCGATCAGGTTATTTTTTTCTTTTTGATAAGTAGGAGCTCTCTAGATATCATGGATATTAGCTCTGCCTGCACATATACGCCTTGCTGCCATCCAAGCCTTTCAGTTGTTTTTAACCTCATTTAAGGTGTCTTGTATCTCAAAACTTTTTGTTTGTTTTTATAAAGTCAAATCAATCTTTTAGTCTGGAGTTTAAGGGGGCTCCAAAATCACACCCTGCTCTCTCCTCCCAGTTCTAGGACAGACAGATGGAGGTCAGTTGTGGGGCAAAGAGCAAGAGTGGAAGCAGGGAGAGGGGTTGAAAGGCTGGCTGTTGGAGGAGTCCAGCTGGGATATGCAGGGTGGAGTGGAGATACAAGGGAGGACCAACCAAGCACATGCTTTGGAGACGGAGCCAATAGGATCGACTGATGGCAGGGTGGGGGGCGGTAAGGAAAACGGGGTGAAAGATGAGTCCCAGCCTTTTTACCTGGCAATTGGGTAGGATGCAGTTCCATTTACTAAGATGAGGACGGGGACGAGGGAGAGCAGGCTTAGCAGGGAGGAGAAAATTCCGTTTGTTTTGGACTTGTTAGATTTGAGATGCCTCCTAGCTATCCAGATGAAAATGTCATGTAGGCATTAAGAAATGGAAGGCCAAAATTCAGAAAGAGATCACAGCCAGAGATATAAAATTAGAAGTCACTGGCATAATGATCATATATGAAGATAGTATATAAAGTCACAGGACCGGACGAAATTTCCTAGGGAGAGGATGTACCGAGAGACAAGAAAGAGGCCAGTACTGGACCCTGGGGCACACCAAGGTTCAGAGGTTTAAAAAAGGAGGAGGAGGGGGAGAAGCCAGAAGAGAAGATGTGAAGTGGACACCAAAGAGGGAGAAAACTCAGGTGAATGTGGTGCTGCAGAAGCCAAGAGGAGAAAGTGTTTTAAGATGGAAGGAACCATCAATTGCCTTTATACTACTTCAAGTTGAGGACAGAAGTGTAGCCACTAGATTCAGCACCAGAAAAGTCATTGGGATCCTTTTATTATTATTATTATTATTTTACTATATTTAGGGGATACAAGTGCAGTCTTGTTACTGGGATATATTGTATAGTGGTGAGGACAGGGTCATTGGGATCCTTGATGAGCAATTTCAATGGTGTGGGGCAGAGGGAATCCAGTTTACAGGAGCAGAGGTGAGATTAGGCCACAGATTACACCAGCTCTTTCAGAAGTTTCGTTATAAAGGGGAGGGTAGCAGCTGCAGGGGAATGTGGTATAAAGGTTTTTTTTTTTTTTTTTTGCTTTTGTTTTTGGTTTTTTAGGATGAGATATACTAGAAAGAGAATGATCTTGTAGGGCAGAAGAAATGGATGATTTAGGAAAGAGAGTAACTGTAGGAGCAAAGTCCATCCTATTGAATCCATTGGTCCTAATAGGCCAGTCAGGTAAGTCTCTTGACTTCCTAGGCATATAATCATATCATCTGAAAATGCACCTGAAAAAAATAATGGCACTTTCCAAATAAGTGATTATCATAAAAGTCAGGATAGTGGTTTGTTTGGGGGGAAGGCAGGAGTTGTGATTGAGAGAGGGCATATAGAGTGGCTTCTGGATGACCGGCAAAGTTCTTTCTTGAGCTGGGTGATGGAAACAGAAGTATATGCTTTTCAATTAATTCAATACAATGTACATTTGTTTAATGTAGTTTTCTGTTTTACTTTATAAGAAAAAGATTAATGAAAAACAAAATAAGGAAAAAATACTAGCACTTTTTATCCTTTCTTTTAAATATTTATACCTTATACCTATTTGTTTTTCATCCTACTGTGTTAGCTAGGGCTGTCAGAACAATGTTCAATAATAAGATTCTTGTTTTGTTTCAGACTTTAATGGAAATGTTTTGAATGTGTCAATTAAGAACCATGTCTGCTATAATACCATGTTAATGAAGTTTTCTTCTATTTCAGACCATAAAGGACTTTTTCTCAGAAATAGGTATTAAATTTTATCGAATGAGTTGTTGACATTTACTGAAATGATCACATAGCTCTTTTTTAAATCTATTAATGTAGTGAATTACATTAAAGATTTCCTAATGTTAAACCATCCTTCCATTCCTGGGGTAGACTCATCTTGGTCATGATGGTTTTTTAATGTATATTTTTATACATCTTTTTAAATGGTGAATTTCACTTGCTGGTATTTTGTCTAGAATTTTTGCATTCACATTAACAGATGAGATTGGTCTACAGTTTTCCTTTTTTTGTGTGTGACTACTCTTATCTAGTTTTGTTAACAGGGTTTTATTATCTCTGTAGAATTCAGAATCTTCCCACTATTTTCTGTTGCCTTGAGGTAGAAATGGAGGTAGTTCTTTTACTACCATTTTAACGTGAATACTAGTCTTTTAAGGTTTTCTGCGTCTTCCTGGGTTTAGTATTTCATATTGTCCTAGAAAATTATCCACTATTTTAAATTTTGTTTGTTTTTGTTTTGTTTTGTGTTTTGTTTTGTTTTGTTTTTTTCTTTTTGAGACATGGTCTCACTCTGTCACCCAGGCTGGGGTGTAGTGGCACAATCATAGCTCACTGAAGCCTCAAACTCCTGGGCTCAAGTGATCCTCCTGCCTCAGCCTCCCAAGTAGCTAGTACTACAGGCATGTGCCACCACACCTGGCTAATTTTCTTATTTTTGTAGAGACAGGGTCTCGTTATTTTGCCCAGGCTGGTCTCAAACTTCTGGCCTCAAGCAATACACCCACCTCAACCTCCCAAAGTTATTTTAAATTTTTCATAATGTTATGTTCTTTTGGTTTTCCCTTTAAATTTTTTTTTTTGCTTTGCACAAGAGTCAGAGAATGTGCCTGTACGATTTCTACTTAGGGGAATTTATTAGGATGTTCTTTGTAACTCATCACATCATCTAAATTTACAGATGTTCCATTAATTTGAAAAGAATGTAAATTTTCCATGTTGGGGTATGTAATAATCAGGACAGAGCAAGCAATCCTGCAGTGATGAATTATCCCTTGATTATGTTAACACAATAAAGGTTTATTTCTCTTTCACTCTAAGTCCAGCATGCATTGGGTGACTCTCCAGGGCAGCTCTTCTCCATGTGGTTCTCTGTGTGGTTATTCAGGGATTCAAGCAACTTCCATCTTGTGGCTCTACTATCTCAACCCATGGCTATCACCAAAAGAGAAGAGAGTTTTGAGGTGGAATACCAGCTCTTCAATGCTTTGGCATTTAACTCATTGGCTATAATTAATCTCATTTCATTGGATATAACTAACTAATCACCCTTCTTACTGCAAGAGAGCTGTTAAATATAGTCTTCCCATAAGCCCAGGAAGAAGATAAAAACCAAATATGGAGAGCCCAAATAGTCTTTACTCTAGGGTACAAAGGTCTATATACATGTGTGCACTTAGACTACAGGAATTAAGAGCACAAACTGTGGAGTCAAATGCAGTCCTGCCATTTTCTTAGCTGTATGACTTCAGGAAAGTTATTTAACTTTTCCATGCCTTGGTTTCTCTATCTATAAAATGCCTGTCCCATAGGATCATTATGAGGATTAAATGAGTTCGTATTTATAAAACATTTAGAATAATGCTTGGCACATAGTAAGTACTAGATTTGGTAAATAAATAAAACAAATATATAAAATCAATGTCACAAAATATTGTTATTCACATCCTCTATGTCCACTAATTTTTTCTTTTTACTTAGCTTGTCCTTTTCTGAGAGATGAGTTTAAGTTTCCTATAATTTTTTAAAAATTCTCCTGATATTTCTAACAAAATGTGCTTAATGTTTAGTTGCTCTATTCTTTGTTATTTAAAGCTTATAATGGTCACATCTTATTGATTGTATCACTTACAGTTATAAAATAACCCAAATGGTCCTTAATGTTTTTTTCCCCTTGAATTCTATCCTGTTTTGCGATTCCTGCTTTCTATTTTGTTATCACTTACCTAATTTTTCTTTACCAATGCCTTTATTGTGTGTTGTTTTAGGTTTGTCTCTTGTAAAAACATAAAACTTGATTTTTGTCTCTTAACAGAATATTTATCTTTTAATACGGGATTTAACCCATTCATATCATGAACTTATTGAGTCTTAAAATATATTTTGATTTCTTTCTTCTTCTTTCCCAACCTGACCCTTGCTGACTTGATCAAATTTTCTCTGGTCCTTTTTTTTTTAATCTAGTGGTTTAGAAATTCTACATTTTTTTCTTATTTCAATAGTGATTATCTTTGAATGATTATCAAACATATTTAAATGTACATATTCCTATAAACACCAAGGTTAGTCAGTATCTATAACCTCTCTCTTCAACAAGACAAGTCATTTGGAATGTTCTTATTTCTCTTTTCCTTTGCCCCACTCCACCATAAACCTCCCAATGTCTCATTCACTCATTCAGCAAATATTTACTGAGCCTCAACTATGTGTTAAAACCACCTAGAATTTTATTTACACATTGATGGTATTATATATTAATATTTAACAGTTCCATCAAATGTCACATTAACATTATCAGTGATTATTTGATCTTAACTAACAATTTTCCTGATTTATTGGTTCACTGTTTGTAGAGGACATTACTATTTTTGTTTGTTTTTGAGACAGGGTCTCACTCTTTTGCTCAAGCTGGAATGCAATGGCATGATCACAGCTCACTGCAACCTTCAATTCCTGGGCTCAAGTGATCCTCCTGCTGCAGCCTCCAGAGTAGCTAGGACCATAGGCACACACCACCATGCCTGGCTTATTTTTTCATTTTTTTGGTAGAGATGGGGTCTTGCTATGTTGCCCAGGCTGGTCTGAAACTCCTGGACTCAAGTGATCCTCCCACTTCAGCCTCCCAAAGTGCTAGGTTACACATGTGAGCCACTGCACCCAGCCTACTATTTTTGATGCTCTGCATCTATGCCCTTTTCCTCTGTTGACAGACTCTGGTTTTCCTCTGGGGACTCACTCCTCTCTGTCTCAGTCCATTTGCTTTGGTTGGACCTGATTCTACTCTGCATCTACTGCTCCAGTTCTAGAGTAGTCACAGAACTCTGGACTGGCCCATCGGAGGATTGCAAGTCTTTGGTCAGATTAACTGGTTCAATGATGGACACATGACCCAGTTTGGGCTAATGAGAATCAGGCCCAAGACTTCTGTTTGCAATTCAGAAGAAGAGAGTTTCTCCCTAACTTTTTAGGATAAAAGCCTGGAGCTCATGGAAGTCATCCAGTGGAAGAAGGCTTATTGAAGGTGATGCCAATGTGCCATCTACTAAAAGATGAAGAGAAACTAGGACCTAATGGCATTGTTTAGACATCTGGAACCAGTCATACCTGAAGCTTGACCCCTTCTTTATTAAACCACAAGTTTCTGACCCAGAAGTTACTGTTCTTTTCTATCCCATGAATTCATTTTTATTTTCTTGAAGTAAATCCTTGAATAATTTTTTTTCAGAAATATTTCATGGGTACTATACTTCAGAATACTCATATGGCTGAAAGTGTTCCAATTCTGTAGCCTTGCTGTTTCTGTCATTTCATATGTCTCCTTGGGAAAATAACAAAACTGGTACAGCATTTTATATGATGTTCAATGTTTATGTATTACTGATGTAGGAAAGGAAGCATTTTTAGGTTAAAAAAATGGGTTTGTAGTCAAACAAATACGAATTCAAATTCCAACTCTTCCATTTACTATCTGTGTGAGCATCGACAAATTTCTTAACCTCTCTGAACCTTTCTTCATCCAGAAAGTAGAGATGATATCGCCGTTGTGAGACTTGTATCAATAAGGTAATATATGTAAATTCCCTAGATGGGGTCCCAGCACACAATAAGCTCTCAGTAATTTCAAATTTCCTTTCTATTCCCTTTCCTTATGATGCTTCAATAAATTTCAATAAAATATAATATTGCCACAGAGATGAACATTTATTTTAATACATGTTTTAACCTCAAATCCTTATACAAATATCTTACTAAGGTTTGAAAAGTAACACTAGCATTCATGATCTATGCAATTATTTTTTAAAAGTTATAGTCCCAAGATGTTATACTTCTAAGATAGCAAAAGTCATGTTGAAATTTTAGTGTTGAGTCATTTTAAAAATACATCAAATGTGGGTATATAGTGTATGGAAAGATTTTCCTCTGGGAACCATCTCTTCTTTTGTGCAGTAAGGCACAAAAAGCAAAGTGTAGTCTTGCCACACAGTATGCATACCTCAGGAAGAATCATTCTCCACAAAATTATACTCAGGTTGATCTACAGAGCATTTAATACCATGTCACACACAAATTTGAAGAGTTGAAAATACATGCTAATTGTATTATAACTGGAGATTTGGGTAAAAGGAATAATTGTTTTGGACATCACAATGGGCTTTATGTCTATGGCTAAGAAAAAAAAATCCTTTCGGGTGGAAAAAACATCTTTTCAGGAAAAAAAATGAGGCCCAAAGTAAAAGTTGTGCTTATTATTCTTCAGCTATATAATGTGTACATGCAGCAAACTGAGGGGTTTTTTCCCAGATAACGATCTCTTAAGTTTACACAGTGCTTTACATTTTACAAAGTACCTTTATTTATATTATTTACTTTGGTCCTTAAAGTAACTGTGACTCAGATGGTTCAGTGACTTGTCTAAAGTTACATGGCTTGTAAATGGCATAACATGAACTAGAAACCAGCTGTTGTGTCTCTCAGTCCTGTGCTGCTTTACTCATTATGCTACCTTTTCTAAGGGGAGACCTGATTTGAACTCCAACGAGTGAATACATGCTTAGCTTAGATTTTATCATTCAATTGAAGGAGATCCCTGTAGCAAGCTACAACCATCCTCCGGAAACCATACGCACAGTGGGAATGCTCCCTAAGTTTTCTTCTATCTATGGCATTGTAATTATTTGTTCCTTTGTTTCTCTCCTTGGCCATAAACTCCTTCAGGGCAAGAACTGTGCCTTTTATCTCTGTGGCCCAGGATCCAGCATAGTGCCTGGTACAAAGAAGGTGCTCTATAAATAATTATGCAATACATGTTTGTTGAGAAGGAATAAATGAATACAAAAATTAGCAAGTCTATGTGACAGAAATGAAAGATGTGAGAATAAAAACAAAATGCTCCCTGTCCTCCTTAATTAGAAAGGTCAAAGCTCCATTTATGTATCTATGAGTAGGAAACACAGGTTGCTGCTTCAAGACCTCAGATGTGAGCAGCCATATGGGAGTCTCTCCATGTTCAAATTGAAATTAATTTGATGAGGCAAAGGTGTGGAGGAGGACATAATCTCTTGAGTCCTCAAGATCCAAATCTACTAAACCTCCAAAAAGCATATAGTAATCTTCACAACATGACGTCTTCAGTGAGCTCTCATAGCAGGTAACACCCGAATGGCTTTACGGGAAGAGTGGTATACAAGTCTGTTTACACAGAGCATTAAGCAAGTTTCATTCCAAATTTGCTTCAGTTCTCAATTGCACTTTTAAAAACCACAATTGGAAACCCTATTTATCATTTGAACATCTTTGCTTCAACACATTACCCATGAAATGTTGGCTTCTGGTCATTTCACACACATTGAGCAAAACAGCCCAATTAGTATCAGTCATGACAAAGCTTTCCATTTGCTATGCATTATAGCTTGCCTAAAGTCACACAGTAAGTGACAGAGGGGGACTAGAATCCAAGGCCTCACTTATCCCAGGAAACTTTTTAGCTCAATGTATCACAAAATTTCAAAAAACGGACTAAGGATTCCAAATGACATATTTTTTAGTTTCTTTGGGTTTTTAGACTTCATTAACTTTGGGTTCTGAATCATATGGAAACTTCCCCAATCCAATATTGAGATAATTATGAAAGCACCCAATACCATCCATAAGAGCCAAGACATTCCAAGTCTAGGATGCATGATTTATGTAAAAGACAGCATGAATGGTGCCCCCTGGAGTTGTACAAAGCAGCATTCCTGCTCAAGTTAGTAAAGCAAACAGTGTGAGAAAAGACCAAGTACTATGGAAATACAGAGTGTTCTGAATCCTTAGGAAGTTCTGGCTATTCAGATTTTTAGGATGAGGGACACTATTTTATAGCATGAGAACCAACTTTGCTTGGGGAAATAGGCCTCATTGCTTAGGCACACTTGGTTTCCCCCAGTGTCTGTTGTCTTAATGTTTGCTGTGTGCTGTTTAAAGAGGCATTATCACCCCTCTCATTCAGTGCAACTAGTCATTTCTCCTACAAGTCAAACAGCGTTTGTTGGGGCTGCAGAAAGCAAAGCTAGTACCATTTGTCTAATTAATGACCTCTGAAGCTTTTATGAAAGGCTATCGCTGAGTCTACATCAGGGGACAATGAACAAACCTGATGATTAACCTCCCTTCTTTGTTTCTCCAACTGAGCTCAAGGTAGTATGACCAAGCTTTCATGGTAATCAGGAAGATTCTGAGAGAATCCAAATGTGACCATCTGGAAGAGAAGAAAATACATCATGTGGAGAGACAAGGACCACCACTCCTGGAGTTCCAAATAGACAGAAAGGAGAGCTCTTCCTCTCATCTTTGAGGAAATCTTATCTAGATAGCATTAATACCCCGTACCCACCCTGGAAGAGGTTAATTGGAGGCACCTGCTCATGGGTGCCAAATATTAGAAGACTTTACAGGCTTCATGGTGGCAGAAACTAATCAATAAAGCCCCAGTCTGTCCCTACAGAGAGTAGCAGCCGTGCCCTTAATCTACCTTAATTCATCACCGGGAGTGGGGGCGGGTGTCTGGCTTATGTATTACATAACATTTTCCTCAGCGGGCAATAAAGCCACTGTAATCAGATGTGTACATAACCTGGTTGTGACCTGCTAAGTGATACACAGAAGGGGCCAAGAAGACCCACAACAAAGCATGGCCAGGAAAAGGGAGTCTCAGGGAACCCTGGAGCAGCCTTTGTGCTTTGTAGATGATGTGGGTAAATACAGCTCACTTAACAAGTCCAGGGTAACTTCAAAACACTGCTAAGAGTCCCTCGTCGCTCCTACACGGTGTGCACTGTTCTTTCCTCCTCAGGCTGTGTTCGTGCTCACCACACTGAGAGTCACAGACAAGCTCCCAGGTGTGCACCTGGCCAAAGGCACAGAAGAGGAAGTTCCACACGTGGCCATCCTGTCTGCCAACCAGCCCACATGTGCAGCGGAAATGGTTATTGTTTGCCTCTGTAATAAAATCATTGAATAAATTTTGTAGAGCTCTGAATCAGCCTCATAAGTGTCACCAGGCAACTCCTCCAGGAAAGGTAGGGGGATAGTGAGGTACAGAACTCCAGGGACAGAGAAGAGGACCATGGTGTGTCTCTTGCAAAGGCCTTGCACTGGAAATGCTATGAAGTCAAAAACTTTGTGCTGACCATGAAATCCAATCAATATAATGCAAAACTCAATAAAACTACAGAACCCTGCCACTTGTAGCAACCGACTCTTCCACTACACTATGGAGTTCCCTTTGAAGACATTGCAAAAGTCACTGCCAAAGTCATGGGCCAGAAAAGAAGGGAGACAAAACCACAAAAAGTAACATCTGTTGCTTGTAATGGTTTAGCTGTCATGTGGTGGTAGCCATAAGAGGACTGTTAATCTGCATCTTTCAGCCAAATTACACTTCTGAAAAGCTCATGCTAGCTAAGCAACCAGCTGACTAGACTAAGACCGCCTCAAGGATAGGGAAGGTCAGATTCAGGTTTTGTGGCACCTGAAGCTTATTCAATTTGGGGGCCTTGCTCAAGGAAAAGAATACAAAATTTCACATTCAAAATTGCTAGGAACCTCCCAAGGTCTTGTAAGGGACCTGAACAAGTGAGGGGCCCTTAAACCCATGTCCCTAAACTTTGCTGAATATTAGAACCACTTGGGAAGCTTTAAAAAGTCCCGATGCCAAGTTTGCACCCCATACTAATTAAATCAGAATGTCTGGGAACCAGGCATCAGTATTCTTAAAGACCCCTGGGTGATTCTAAACGTGCCTCAAAGTTTTGGGACCACTGCCTTAAGTTTAAGCTTTATTAGCTTCAGGTAAGTCCGCCTCTGGAGTGGGAGCTTAGTTTTCATTCACTTATTTAACTAATATTTGTGGAGCAATTGTCATATGCCAAGCACTGTATCCCCAGTATTTAGTGGTGTGCCTGACAAGTAGCTGGCAACCAGCAAATGTTTGCGAAATGTATAAATGAACACCAGTTAGGCAATGTCTCCTGTTTTACCTTGGAGACTGGTTGTGGAACGGACTTGGAATTCTCCAGTTTATTTTTCCCTTTGGATGTGTCAGCATTTTAAAGGAATACTAGGGGTTTACCCCAAGATACAGATGCTTTATGGCTCCACCACACATATTAGGTGCTGTCTGTGAATTCTGGATAGAAAAGAAATCAGTCAGCAAGCCTCTCAAAATGTAGCAAAATCTCTTTCCTCCTCTTTGTTTTCTTGGCAGTGGATCTGTGTGTGCGGAGGAATACTGAGTCTATCTGACTGCAGAGATTACAAAAGAAGCCTGTGAGGGCTTATCTACCATAACTTCGGCAACTTCTCTCCTCTTACTCTTTCCCCATGTTGCAGGGTCTCAAAATTCAACTCATACTGTTACTCAGCTGTGGAGGGAAAGGTAAGTTTCATTTTGCCCATAACAGTCTGGTATTTCTCTGGAACCCCTATCCGTTAGTAACAGGAAAATTAATAGACCAAAGATCCAATTCCAGTTTAAGTTTACTCTGGTTCAATAATTTAAGTAGACCCTTTAAGAACTGCCCAGTCTTTAATTTTAAAAAAAGATTTAGTGTCTTAAATAGCTTCCTCCTAAGATGATGTCCAAATATATGAAGGAGAAGTGTAGCTATGAGACCTCATAAGTGTAAAGAGGATTATGTTCTTTCCAACCCTGGCCTGTCAACTTCCAGGGTGCTGGCTGCTTCCCTGTTGTTTGAGATTGTGTCCTGCAGCTAATGTAAATTCAGGATTTTGCCGTTTTTGGCTTCAGTGAGGCTCCACAATGCTCCCTGAGTGACGAGGCCTCATTGCAGTTCCCACTGGCAACAAACTCTTGAGTCTCTCACATACGCCTTATTCCTCCAGCCTGCTGAACCAGTTCTTCCCCTCCCCTCCAGCCTCTTTTGTGACATCATCGTGCCCTGCTATGGCAGGCTTGTTGGCACATCCACTAGCTCTCAATTCAGAATTGATATTGCATGGGAACTTCAAGAAGTGCAGGAAAGTTAAAACTCAGAGCCTCCCTCTGCAGGTGGGATATGACCAAGCCCTAGGTTGGAATAGGAGCAGCCTGAGAGATGATTTGCTTGTGAAGTCCCACAGAAGGAACAGGGGCAAGCATTTATCTGGTGTCCTTAATTGTCATGGAGGGTGGGCAATGGTGGAAGAGTGCTGTTGGGCCTGCATAGAAACTACAGGGAGATATCCACCCACAAAAGGACCTATATATCTTACAGCTGCGTAAGCCTCAAGAGAGCCCCAAATCTCCAACTAGCATGTAAGCTGGAGGAGTGAAAGTATATCACTTCAGGGGATGTGACATGGACCTTGAATTTACAGAAACTGATGGAATGAACAGCTATTAACTAGCTCCCTTGTTTTCCTCCTATCTTGAATTATTACCTCCTTAGTCCCACTGAGCATAATGCTTAACACGTGATACGTTCAAATATAAACATATTGTGGAATGAATGAATGAATGAGAAGTGTTCATCTACAATTCAGTCTCTCTCTTACTGGTTCAATAAACGTCAACAAAGCACTTAGTGATCACATATTGGAAGTTTATCTCTGACCGAAGATGACACCCAACAGAACCTGTGTTCTATTAACATCCCAATTCTCGCACAGAAGACCAAACCCTCTGCCCACTGAAACTCCCCCAGGGTCCAACAGCAATCTTACAGAAATCAGCACCAGAGTGTAGTTTGAGAGTGATAATAGGAGCTTAAAAAAGAAAAAATTGAGCTCAAATTTCAGAGCCAGAAAAGAAATAGATTTTAACCAAAGATAAGTATTTCCCAAACTCCGGGATGTGGCAAATAAATTCACAGTGGCTCCTCTCTGTAGTAGAAACAGACATGAATAAAAATCACTAGACCAATCTAATTCTTCTGATGACAATCACATCAACTACAAAATCCCTCTTCTGCTTATTTCCAGGACCAGATGTCCACGACAGGACAACCCTCCACGTGGACACTGGGTCCACTGCCCAATGTTTCCGTTCTGTTTGGAATTATTTAGGCACATCTATACCCTTCTTCCAGTGCCTACCTCCTCCCCACCATTAAACTGCTTTATTTTGGTTCTTTTCATCTAGAATTGTGAAAGAAAATAAACGTTTTGGCTCCCATTGGTAACAAACCTTTGACTCTCTTTCTCATCATGTCTCTAAGTGAGAGGCTTGGAGGAGAAATGAGAGAGGAAGAATTTCTTTTTTCCTTTTTCAATTAATTTCCATTTCTTTCAAGTCTGAGTAAACTCTGGGCCCAGAGCAACCAGGATGATATGATTATGGAAACTATTAATCTCTCCATCAAAGGAGAGCCAGCTCTTGGTTACGGAGCAATTGGCACGTTCCTCCAAAGGGCTTCTGCAGCATGATCCTCCTGGGTTCTCTTGGGGTCACAAGTGCTCAGGGTACACTTTTTAAGAAGTAGGCAACTGCCTAAAAAGCAAAATGATCCTTGAGTACTTCGTGAGTTGTTCTGGGAAATTGTGTGTTTTCCCTCAATTGCTCTAAAGAAATAGCCAACACACATTAAAGCATGTTCAAATAGAATGAAAAACCTACTAACATTTTCAATCACTCAAGGCTCATCCGAAATTATAAAATTTGGATCTTTAAAGACTAGTCAGATATCACTTGATATCTGATACGGGCAACAAACAAAGGGGTGCATGTGGAGCAAGAAGTCTCCGAATTGCTTTGAATATTGAACACAGTAATCATAGAAATTAAAATAATTTCTAGAGGTCATTTAGGACAAACAGAACAGCTCTCTGGTTTGTCCAAACCTAAAACAAACAATAAAAAAAAATTAGAGATTTTTTTCCCAGGGTCCATAACATCAACAGACTTTTTTCTTCCAGCGATGACAGAGTACAGACGTCTCTGTAATAGGGGTGGGGGGCGGTTAAAGGATTTAGGAGTTTCCTCCAGAAGTGCTTGCTGATTGGCCAAGTGAATGCCTGCTCCTAGGTACAGCTAGGACAAGTCCAAAACCAGTTGTATTTCAAAGAAAGCACACTCATGAATTTATAAACGCCACCAGCCTTCCCAAATACAGACCCAAAGGAAGAGTGAATTTCCAGAGATGCCGAATTCCTCAAATGCTTTGGAGTCAACAGGCACCACTCAAAACAAAACTACACGATCCTACGTTGAGTGACATAGTAAAGCCATAGTATATGCATTCACTTGATTTATGGACTATGATCACATATACAATCCCCACCTACCCACTGCGCTTTCAACATACACTTCTTCCTGGAAGCAAGCCCACACTTCAGGAAGTCAAGCTCCTTCAGGAGACTACAGAAAGCCTCTTTGTTCTTTCTTCCCACTATCCCATTGTTGGAGTCTGCATGCACATTGGGCCTGAGCAGGAAGGTGTCACTTCTGTGAAGTGACTGTTCCCAAAACTTCAATTTCTCATGTAATCACATGAACTCTGGAAGGTAAGGGGGAAAACCCATATCGTTATAAACAGATCCCATGATGTCAAAGGAAAAACAGCTGGAGAAAGGAAGTTTAATAAGCAGCCTTCTTTTATTATAATAGGGTTGACGTCATTGATTATTTATTATTTCCAACACTAAAACACAAAGCCATGTGCTACATTATAGACCAGGATGAAAAGGATATGTGGACTTTTCCTGAGTATTTTAATATCCTCTTATTGACAGTAGATAGAAGATCTGAACAAGGACTGGGAACAGGAAATGATTTTAGTGATTTCATTACAGTAATAGAGAAAAGCATTTCCAATGGCAGCATCGGGCAGATGGTCTGGTAAGGCTTCACCTCTAAACAGTCTGCAGGTCAACAAGCTCAATATTGATACAAGCTCAGTTTGTAATTAATGAGGTGTCCTAGCAAGCAGAAAAGTTTTTATAAATATGGGCCGTAGCCTTAGCAGTAGAACACAGGAAGCTGGTATTTAAAAGTTAATTTAAAACCATTTCACAAGGGAAGGTATTTAGAGGCAGCAAGAAGTATACAGTAAGACCACAGCTAAAGAGTTCTTGATGTTCTAGTACAAATCAGATTTGCAATGAAATATCAAGCATGGTACATTTTCACTTAGTTTAGCTCTAGGGAAAAATAAACAAGGTTGTAGAATTTTCAGATTTTTGAGACTTCAAAACTCTTTCAAAAAATCCTAAGAAGTTATCAGCCAATTCATTTTTAACAAACATCAAACATCATCTTGGTGAGGTAACAGATTTCCCTGAAACAAAATATTAGTGTTTGGAAGCTCCTTAATATGTGAGATTTATACAGACCTTTACAATTTTCAAAGTGCTTTCAGTGATCTCATTTAACACTTAAAATAATCCTGTAAGGTAGGCAGTTTAACATCATCAACTCTATTTTCTGCTGAGGATGCTCAGAAAGGCTAAGTGATTTGGTCAAGGTCACATTGACCCTTAATCAATGGTTTTTCTTTTCCTTTTCATCATTAATATGTCATCTATTTCTGTTCAATATGATCTATTTCTGTTCAATATTCTACACATTTTAACATAATCAAAATCATATTTCATATACAATGTGTCTTTTTTTGTAAATATGCTTTACACTATGCCATACCTGCTTAGTCAAACATGGGTGTGAAAACTAAGATCCTTATAGGAAACCTTTCTGTAGAAGGTTATGATTTTGAGTGTCCAATATCGATCCATCACACAGAGCTATTTCTCCTGAGCCCCAGGTGGCAGTCACTTTGAAAGTGCAAATGGTGGATTTGGAGTGCAATTTCTCAATATACTGTTTCCTTGTGAACCCAGTCACTTATAAGCTGTAAACCTCTCCCAATTTAGTCCATTGTCTCCCTGTACAACCCCTATTTCTCTTGTTGACTTCATTAGTCCTTTAAATGTTTGTGCTCCTTGGGGTTTGTCCTAAGTCCTAAATCTGTATCTCTAGCCCCACTCTCTCATCAGAGTCCCAGGTCCATATGGAAACTGGACATCTCCGTTTGGATGTCCAACAGGTACTTATAGCTCAACATATTAAAAATTGAACACATCTTCTACCTGTCTCCCATACCTGCAACTTCTCTTAGATTACATACCTATCACAGTGAATGATGCTATCATCCATTCAGTCGCCCAAGTCAGAAGTCTGGAATTGACACCTCACTCTCCCTTGCCTCAAATCAATGAACAAATCCTGTTGATTCCACCGCTAAACCTCTCTACATCAATCTCCTCCTTCAGAAGGCTTTCAGTACGATCATGACACTTTAAGAGCTTCTCACTGCCTTGAAGGCACACTCAGCAGGGTGATATGCCACTGAGAACTGGAGAGTTTTTCTTTGCCACTGTACTTTACACAAAACCATCCTCCTTAGCCCTGTGAGGCATGTGGTTTAGATCTCAAGGGCACATAAGCAATAAATCATATGGCTCTTCAGAACCTTGTACCATTCCAGAATTGGGGAACTTTCACTACCGTGGCTCCTACCCTGCTGTAACCCCATAGACACTTACATATTTTCTTGGTCACTTGTGATTCCATTCCTGATACCATTTTCTATCTTAATTGAGAATGGGAGTGCAAATGACTCTATCTCAAGTAGAATTTATTATATTAATAAATTAAATTTATTATAGGGATTCAGTGATATCTCACAGACATCTAAGGCAGGAATTATTGCTGGGACCCATAAGAGACTATGATATGAAGTTGGAAAGCAGCTGAGCATTAAGGCAGCTTCTTTCTCATGCTGTTTCAGTAAGTTATTACTTCAATGATGCTGTGTAACAAACCCCCCCAAAATTCAGTGACTCAAAACAATAAGCATTTAGTTATTGCTCACAGGTCTGTAGGTTGGCTGCAACTCAGCTAGGTTAGGCTGGACTCCAGGCTGCAGATTGGGTTTAGGTTTTTTCCGTGTGTTTCTCATCCTCCATGGACCAATGACTTCCAGGGCATGCTTTTCTCATGGTGAATGACAGCAGCACAGGCACACTGACGTACTCTGCTTACATCACTCCATTAACATTCTATTGGCCAAAGTGAGTGACTTGGCCAAGCTCAAAGCCAAGGGACAGGGAAGTATACTCCATCCACCCAGAAGCCATGGCAAAGGCACAGATATAAAGAGGTGAAGAATTGGAACAATGATCCAATCTGCTATAGGTTGCATGACCTCTTCTGTCTATTCCTCTATGCAGACCAGCTTTTTCCTCTGTTCCTCTTAAACATGACTCTCTAGAATGTGAGCCCCACAAGGGCAAGATTTTTGTCTGTTTTGTTCACTGCTGTCTTCCTAGTGCTTAGAACAATGGGCTGATATATAGTGGAAAATAAATATAACTGGGTAACCTCAAACAATGACCTCAGCCTTGCAAGTTACATGATCTAGAGTCCAGTGCTCTTGAGCCAACCTGATCTGCCCAGCTTGAATCAGGAATCAATCCCTTGTTCACTGGTAATGCTGTAACCAGTGGAAGAATAGGGGTAGTTCAGGGACAATTCTTGGAGAAGAGGACATGAATAAGCAAATATCTCAGGTATCTATTCCACATGACATATAAGACCCCTTCATGATTTGGTCCATGTCTCCATACAGGATGCAAGTATAGTATAGCTGTTAAAAGAACATGCTTTAGGGCCAGGGAGGTCTGGATTCAAACCTTTGGGCAAGTTACTTATCCACTATGAGTCTTCATTACCCCAGCTGTAAAATGGTAACAGTTACCTTACAGGATTATTAAAGAATTAAATAAGATAATATATGTAAAGAGTGTCTGACATATAGTAATCCCCCAATAAATGGCAGCCATTTCTACCGGGAAATGTAAGTCTGGTGTCTACCACAACCTTCTGTGCTCTTGGGCAAATTTTGTATCACATTTATTTTAATTTCAATTTTAGTCGACTGCGTTAGGGGTACACACAGCCCAAAGTAGCCAAGCCACTGATGATCAGTGACCCATAACTGTCTGATGTAAAAAGACTAACTAGTAACCAGGCAAGAATTCCTCTCTCACAAATTTAAAGTAAGAAATAGCAAGAGAATGAAGTGATTAGCTGGGAGAACACAGTCTCAAAAGACAGAGATAGGAGAGGCTGCTGTGGTCTTGAGGGGTCCACATATAAGGTGAAATCCTAACAAAGAAGAAATTCTGACTGAAATAAGGAAGCCAGGTGATAAGGGGACTCAAAGCAGACCCTGTAACTCCTGATGCCATCTCCTTAGGTACAGACCCTCTTTCTCCAGGTCTGATTTCAGTGTGGCATAGCCCTTTTCCAAAATTGTGGTCCTTGCCAGGGCCCCAAGGTCATGGACAATTAAAATAAAATGAGAATGGCCTACTCCATGATGCCACTAAATTATAGAATCTTGCAAACATGGACTTCCATGGAAAATACAGCCATTAAGAAAAGGCAGGCCAGCTCATGCTTGTAATCCTAGCATTTTGGGAGGCCGAGGCAGGAGGATAGCTTGAGACCAGGAGTTTGAGACCAGCCTGAGTAACACAGCGAGACACTCTCTACAAAAAATTTTTTAAAAATTAGCTGGGCGTGGTGGCCCACTCCTGTGTTAGGAGGTAGAGGCAAGAGGATCACTTGAGCCCAGGAGTTTCAGGTTGCAGTGAGCTATGATGATGCCACTGCACTCTAGATCCTATCTCAAAAAAAAAAAAGGAAAAACAAAGAAAAAAGGAAAGGGCAGTCACATGGGCACAATAATCATGGTATGAGGAGTAGCCAAATATTCCAAAGTCTTTGGCTTTGAAAACTCACTAGAAACTCATGGAGGCTCTTTAGATTTTATATTACAGATGTTCCCTGGGTTGTACAAAATTGGACTTAAGCAAATTTGACTTTATGCAAATTATCTAAGATGCATCATAAAATTTTAGCAATGCAGAAGACTTTGCATTCTATATAAAAATACAAAGCAGTCAAGTTGATGAACAAATACCACGAGGGAAGAGTGGAAGGCTAGCAGCATCCACCACAAGGTGACCTTCTGTTTCTACTCTCACCTGGTTTCATTTGGTTGCTGCTTTAGGTTTGGACTGGCCTTCAAGATATTGGCTCAGGTAGTAGGTTTGACTAGCCTAATGACATAAAAGGAACAGCATCATTCACAATTAAATTCAGGTTTAAATTGTGTATGATTTACTTGCTTTTAAAAAGCTTTAATAGAGAACCCCAGATATATACAAAAATTGAGGAAACAGTATCAGGATTCCCACATAATCATCATTCAGCTTCAGCAACTCCAATTCATAGCCAATCTTGTTTCATCTACTCCCATAACCCACTTCTTTCCCCTTGCCCCAGACTATGTTGAAATAAATCCAAGACATCATACTATTATTACATTATAAATACATGACTTTCAATAATGGTTCTTGGATTAGATCTCAAACTAGCAACAAAAAAGAAAAATACTGGTATGGTTAATTTAAGAGGGATGTTCATCTATTTTCCTTTTTAAAACTCCTGCCAGGATCACAGGGAAAACTCAAGTTGCAAAGCGGTAAAAGAGAACATATGCTCAAGTAGAATACATAATTCAGTCTTAAATTAATATGGACCTATTTCTTTAAAAAATAGGCTATTGATTACTTTGCAAAGAATATTAGTTAAAACAGGCAAGATAATCTATAACTCCAGTACTTACTTTCTTCAACTTATTAAAATTCACAGCTAGCTGTTAGACACGGCATCACTACTGCCCAGTCCTGCAGAACAGAAAATGGTGTTCGGTATTTCATGCACTTAAGATTTTCTGAGCCCCAGAGGTTATTTCTTAATGCCTATGGTTGGTTTCTGCTTGTGCTTCATCAAAAAAAGTATATAGCTGAGAGGTAGCTTTTAAACTTTTTCCCATTAATGCACCAAAGTTATTGAGTAACTAATTCAAAGCCAAGGCAATGGGAAGTGTTAAAGATAAAGTGGAAAGTCTTCTGATCTAGAAAGATGGATATACCAAGAAAACAACAGTTTAGCTATATCCCATTAGCTATAGAAGATAAAATATCTTTGTTAGGGACATTCCAATTCCACTTTTTTAGTTAAAGTATACCCTAACTTATTGTTGATTATAGTCACTTTGTTGTACTGTCAAATATTGTTATTCTATCTAACTATATAACTATATCCCCACTTTATCCCCTCCTCCTTGCTACCCTTCCCAGCCCCTGGTAACCATCATTCTACTCTGTCTCCAGGAGGGCAATTGTTTTTAATATTTAGCTCCTACATGAGAACACACGAGATTTGTCTTTCCACAACTTGGCTCATTTCACTCAACATAGTATTCTCCAGTTCCATCCACATTGTTGCAAATGGCAGAATTTCATTCTGTCTTATGGCTATATACTATTCCATCATGTATATGTACAACTTCTTTATCCATTCATCTGTTGATGGACACTTAAGTTGATTCCATGTCTTGGCTATTGTGAATAGTACTGCAGTAAACATCAGAGTGCAGATATCTTTTCAACGTATTGAATTCCTTCTTTTGGATATACAAGGGCTATCCGGAAAGTATCCAGCCATGTAATATGAAATATTATATTAGCAATGGCTGGATACTTTCCAGACAGCCTTCGTATACCTAGCAGTGGGATTGCAGGGTCGTATGGTAGTTCTATTTTTAGTTATTTGAGGAACCTCCATACCGTTCTCCATAGTGGTTGCACTAATTTATATTCCCACCAACAGTGTACCAGGATTCCCCCTTCTTCACATCCTCACTAGCATTTGTTATTGCCTTTTTGATAAAAGCCATTTTAACTGGGGTGAGATGGTATCTCACTGCAGTTTTGATTTGTATTTCTCTAATGGCTAATGATGTTGAGCATTTTTTCATATACCTGTTGGCCATCTGTATGTCTTCTTTTGAGAAATGTCTATTCGGATCCTTTGCCCATTTTTTAATTTGATCATTTGATTTTTTCCTATTGAGTTGTTGGAGCTCCTTATATATTCTAGTTATTAATCCCTTGTCAGATGGGTAGTTGCAAATATTTTCTCCCATTCTGTGGGTTGTCTCTTCACTTCATTGTTTCCTTTGCTGTGCATGTGAGTAAATTCTTCAGATCTCATAGCATTAAAAAAGTTTTAACACTTGTCTCTTTGTTTTTTCAAAAACTCTTTAATATAATTTATAGATTCAGGAAGTTTTCAAACATATCAAAATATTATGAAAACATGTACCACCTCATAATGTTAACAGTAGCAAGAGGTAACAAAGTAAACAGTGCAGGTCCAAGGTAGTAGAAATGTGAAGCAGAAAATTACTTGGATGCCCCTAGCTTTCCCACGATGTGTGCTTTTTCTCCTTCTGTAACATACGCTCTTTAGGCCCCACTCCTTCAGATACCCAAGGTCCTTGTGCTTCCCCTTCTAAATCACGCTCTCAGAAAAAAAAAAAGTGAAATTCATATGCACTGAGGTAAGCATAATTAATAACTTGAAGTATTATTTTTATAGGGTATTTGCATTTTAACTTTAAACTTAAAAAAATAACAAGCATGAAATTTTAGCATCAGCTAGCAGGTAAGAGTGATTTCATAAGTGCCTTTGAAATCTCATGTTAAATACAGTCATAGTCAGCCTACCATTAAGGTCAGCAATGAGGACATGCAAATATACATACAATAAACCTACCAATTAGAATTTCACCCATAAGATTTTACTTTTACAGTCCAATTCTTTTCAATAATGACGCTTTCAACAATAAAACTAGCTCCGAACTGGAAACTGTATTTTCCCTTACCAATAATAGTGTCCCCTGTGTTTTATCAGCAAAAATCCCTCAAGGAAAGAAAACAAAGCATAAAGCAAGATCAATGCTTTAAATCCAAAAAGATTCTGAAATAAATTGGGAAGGGGCTGTACCAAAAACAGAGGCTTAAAAAGCTGGCTTTGTCATTCACAACTGGTATTTTCTTAAAATCAATAAAAAATTCCACTTTTAGTATCTGAAATAATACAAACTGAATACTTCTGTAAGTGTACCTGGTTGGTTATCTGAATATATTTCATTAGAAAGTACTAAAGGAATGATAAAGAATAAGGGATTAAATCATACATAGTGCAGCTTGCAAAAATTCAGAAGTCATTAAACTCCCTCAATCTTAATTTAAAAAATCTGAATTCACTCAAGCAAATCATTTCCTGAAATTCAACCACTGAAATAATGCTGAAAATTTAGAATTTTGTTAATGTACTTTTATCAAAATGTTAGCATTTCTACCTTCATATGTACAACATAGAAAAAAAACTGAAATGTAACAAAGCTAAACTAGTAGCAATAACCGCTTGTGAGTCGTTACTAACAATCTGGCAAGGAATCAACACAAATTACACTCACAAAATAGCTAAAATGTATTTTCACATTGTGGCAAACACCAAAGATTGGCTATCCAAAAGCCATTCACATCTCCCTTCTCTCTTCCTTACCCTCTTATAGAGGCTAGAAAGAAAAACAAAGTACTAGATTTCACATATTTGCAGCTAGGGATGGTCAAGCAACAGGTTCTGGCCAGGAAGGGCTGCCCTTTCCAAATAAAAGGTAAAGACTTGCAAGGAAAAAGCCCCTTGCTTCTTCCTCTTTTCCTCCTCCCTGAATGTGAATGAAAGGGCCAGAGATGGCACAGCCTCCTTAAGCACAAGACAGTAAGCATGAACACAAAGTCTATATGACAGATCATGTGGGAAGTTGAAAGGAGTCACATTTTCAGGTCTGGACTGTCCCCCTCTTGACTTCTTATTGCATAAGATACAGAAAAGCTGTCAGATTAAGCCACTATAGGAGGGTTTTCTATTACTGGAGCTGAATGCACTTATAGTGGATACAAAGACAAAATCCTCACATAAAATTCAAACTAAGAGTTATAAAGAAAACCCTCACCAACCCCTCAAATATCCTAAAAAGAACCTCAACGATAAGCTTTTATTTTTGCTTTCTTCAACTTAAAATGATTAATACCACATAACCAATATAATATAAAGGGGCGGGGAGATGACAGTGGTGAACTCCAGATTCCAATGCCAAATAGAAGTGAGATAAGGGCACGAGTATAATACAAGACACTTATGGTCTAATATGAACTTTATCTACTATTTCCTATATGTCAATTTCAACAGTTGGTGAGGAAAATAAAGTTTATTTCTGGTATAGAAGGAATTCCAATTCATTTTTTAGTATGAACCTTCAAACTTGGGAAGCTTTCCTCCAGGTCATCGGCAAGGGCCTTATCAACTTCATGTAGGATTTTAATAAAGTCTTCCACCTGTGAGTCAAACAAAAGAATGAAATAAATGTAGTGGAGGAAAAGGTGGTTTAAGATATTAATTGTTGACTATAAAAATGCTCTACCTGTGGTTTCCAAATAGTGCAACGGAAAACAAATGCTGATAGAGTCCCAAATGACAATAATAGTACTCTCTCAATAGTTTCTTATTTATCAGAGGAAATGACTGTTATCAAAGAAACGACTATCCTTTACCATTCTGTTTTATTCTTGAGCTGGTACTTATCCTCCTGCTGCTTCCCTTTTAGGGTCCATTACTGGAGTTTTATTAGCATTCTCCTTGATGACACATCCCTTCACTCTCACATTCCATACTTCATTTTCCTAAAAAAGTTCCCATTTTCTTTTTTTTGAGACAGTGTCTAGCTCTGTAGCCCAGGCTGGAGTGCAGTGGGTGTGATCAGTGAGTGGGCATGATCATAGCTCACTGGAGCCTTGAATTCCTGGGCTCATGCGATCCTCACACCTCAGCCTCCCAAGCAGCTAGGACTACAGGTATGCACTAGCACGCCCGGCTAATTTTTTTTTTTCAAATTTTTTTTTAGAGATGGGGTCTTCCTATGTTGCCCAGGCTGGTCTTGAACTCCTGGCCTCAAACGATCCTCCCACCTCAGCCTCCTGAGTTGCTGGGATTACAGGAGTGAGCCACCATGCCCAGCAAAAAGTTCCTATTTTGAAATTGCCTCCAATGGTAGCAAATGTGATGTCATTTGAAGAACCATACAAATCTACTGACTATTTCTAAGAATCTTACTTTTACTTAATATATATGCTATCTACTTCATAATAGAAAGGGGTAGTATAAATTCAGAATTGACTCTTTTCTCTTAGAATTGTTACTCAGGCAAGTACTATGAATTATCCAGCAGTCATCTTTCTGAAAAAGGCATTAAGTTCTGTAAATTGCATGCACTCCCTTTTTTGACAATGGCCTTGAAATCAAGTGCTTAATTGAAAACATTTTATTTAGTAATCCTATGAAACTGAGCCACCTATATACATTGACCCATACTCACCACAAGGCTATAGAAAGGAAGAAGGTTTTGAAATGCAGAGGAACACTTCTCTTTGCTCAACTGGCCCTCCTTTAGTCCCTGAGCCACAGTCTCCTAAAACAAAAAGATGTAATGTAAAAACAGGAAAATTTCTAAAGCTATAATTGGTGAATAAATACAAGTCAGTATATACAATTCCCTACTGATTCTATACGCATTTCCAACGTCCCAAACTGAACCCACCAATCAAGGAGGCTTATGTAACACAAACATGTTCTCCACTGTAGTCCTTATTTTAGTGAAGGGCACAACCACCCACCCTGCTGCACAAACTAAAAACTTGGAACACAAGACTTTTCCTTCTTCCCTGCTGCTGACTAACCCCCTCTCCCCCCTGCCAAGTGTTCAGTCCTACTCTAATAACTCTCTTATTCCACCCCTCCTCTTCATTCACACTTCCATCCGTAGGCTCTCATTATTTTTCAGACTATTCTTGAAGATTACCAACTACAAGAGCCTGCTGGTTGGTCTCCTGGCCTCTAGCCTCAACTCTCTCTAATTCTTCCTCTCTATTGTTTTTGGAGTAATTGTTCTAAACTGATCTTATCACTTGATGTTTAAAAGAAAAAAATCTTTAGTAGCTCCTCAGTTTCCTCAAGATTAAGTCCAAATTCCCTAAATATGGCATATGAGAATTTTCATGACATACCCCTGGTATACTCTCAGCCCTCCTTCCTTCTATGTTCCTGCCACTTAAAAATTAAGAAATATCTATGTCCCTCTCTCCGAAAAACAAAAGTAACAGCAAAAAATGGGGAAAAAACACTTGCAATGAATATATAAAAGATACATTACCCCAAGAGTTCACATAAATAATCAAAATGGATAAATTTACAAAGCAGGAAACATAAATAATATACAAATACATAGAAAGATGTTCAACATCATTAATACGAAAGTGCAAATCAAAATAAAGCACAATTTATCATCTGTTGAACTTTATGTGATATAAAAATAATGCCCAATAATAAGAGTCACATAAAACCAACATTTTCACATGTCAATAGTACTTTGACAATATGTAGCCATTATGTCTCAGCCATCTTCACGTGTATAATGTCAAACCCAGTAATCTAACTTCTAAAAACCTATGCTAAGGTAGTAACCCCAAATCTGGAAAATACAAAAATGGTGAAGGGAAGAAGGACACCTTGCCAAAAAAAAAACAGAAACAAAATCCAACTCACCAGCATAAGAGAAGCTTTTTTTAAAGGAATATTCTTGAAAAAATTCAGTGAATATGAATGAATATATTCTTCATAGTTATATTCATAAATACATATGGATAGAAAGAATATGGTCAAAGGAAGAATATGCAAATAATCGCTGAACATAATCAGAAAGAGTATTCCTTAAAACAAGTTTGCAGTAAATTCTGAAAACTGGTTATTTGGCAAATTGTGTATTAAACAAATCAGCTCTTGGAAAAGTCTTTCAGTGAATTCATCTAGAGTCAAGAAAAATGCCTATAATGCTTTTAATGCTTTTATAAGCATGTTTAGTGAAAAGAACAGTGTATAAAAATTGTACATACTGGGTCAAAGTATGTGAAAAATGCATCTATAAAATATATGCACATCTCCAGGAACTGCACTCTGGTTAAAAAAAAAAAAAAGTGTATGTGTGTGTGTATATATATATATATATATATACACACATACACACACATAAAATGCACATAAACACATGCACATATTTGGCATATATAAATATACCAAACCACATCAGTTGGTGGTTTAATATTATAAACTTATGGTGATACAAGATTTTCCTTTATTTTCCCAAATTATATAATATAGTTATACAATTTTCACACTAAAAAAACAATAGCAGTAATAATAAAGTTTGGAGCATTATGCAATCCATACTTTCTTTTGCTGAAGAAACTATCAATACTTCTTTCCTACCTTTGTTAATGCCTGAAAAATATTAGAAAGAAATTCACATGAAATATCCTTTAAGATTTTCAAGTGGAAGTCATCTTGGCTTAAATCAGACTTTTTAGTTTCTTCTGTGTTAGACTCTGCTGAGTTCTCTGGTTTCTTCTGACAATGTTCCATATTTTGTAACACCCGAATTAGGCTGTCAATTAGAGGAAGATCTACTGCACAAACAAATCAAAAGGCATGGAATCAGCCAGTTAAGTTTGGTTTTTCATTCATTCATTCATTCATTCATATATACTGAACAAGTGCTAGACATCATATTTTAGGTTCTATAGATACAGTGATAAACAAGATCATCAAGGCATCAGCACTCAGAGGCTTGCAATTTTATACTTTCAAATAAATAAGTAAATTAAATACACCATTTCAGATTTTGGTAAGTTCTATGAAGGAAATAAAAGAGGACTATAATAAAGTAGCCCAGTAGGGCAGGCTTTCTAGAAAGGTGATGCTCAGTTGACAACTAAAGCATAAGAAGCATCAGCAACACAAAGAGCCCAGGAAAACGTTTCAGGTAGAGAGAACAAGAACAGAGCTCCATCCACAAAGAAAAAATCATGGAAGGTCTGAAGGACAGAAATGAGGCTACTGTGGCTCCAGCCTAGTGAGCCAGCAGAGAAGCCGCACAAGACGGGTTTAGAGAGTTAGGTAAGAGCCCTATCACACAGGGCCTTGGACAGAGTGAGAAAAGAATCTTAATTTTAAACTTTACCATAAAAATCTTAAGCAAAGCTTTTAAATGTTATGTTTTACTAAGTTTAACAAAAAACATTCAGTATGATTTCTTAAAAAAATAAACAATCATTTTAATTAACCTATAATAAAAACTGAACATAAAAATAAAGCTCAGACTCAAAATATACGTTATAGCATCAACATGCTTAAAGATATCTCATTCTGATTCAATCACTGATTTTGACTTTACCATTTCTGCTTAATAATTACAAACCCAGAGAGTTTTCTGTAGCATTGAATCAAATATATTGATTTTAAAAAAACCTAACTCCACAGCCAAACTTAAGTCATTGATAGTACATGAAAATGACAGTTTTAAAAAATTAGCAACCAGAGAAATCTTTTTATCTTTTATTTCTCAACTCTTCAGAGCACCTACCCTGCCTGGCTGCTTTATTATATTCCTCTTGGATTTACCCCCTCCCCTTGTATTATTACCAACTCTTGACCCTAAAGCCAAACTCTTCACTCTAGGATTTTCCTGAAGGTTACATCAATCTATACCAGCCTCTCTTATCTCTCTTTCTCACCCCCAGCCCTAACTCTACAATGCCCCTATTCAAGACTGAGGGCACGGCAAAGGGGAGAGGGTTAATCATTGGATTGGAGTTAAAGGAGCATCTTTACACTGTCTGCCCCAGTCATAAATATCATACATAAAGTTTTGGGATGGGAAGGGGTGTGGAGAGGGAAGAGGATAAGGAACACCTATTCCTATAACATCAAGATGTGCTCCCAGTATTACAAATAAAAACTCTACATATGGGTTTTCAACAGAAAGATTATATATACATAATGAGGTTAGAAAGAATATTGGGGTTCACAGTCAGCATATCTCCCCATTTCCTTTCAGAAATCACCTCGAAGAAACAAAGAGAACGGGCAACAGAAACAAACTCCAGCTTGGATAAAACTAGGACACAGCTGAAACCTCAAACACAAGGTAGGTATAAAAAGTGGCAAAAGCAGTGAAAATCAAACAGGAAATAAAGGAAGAAGAGGCAAGAGGATGCTTGGGGCTGCAGATCTCAGAAAGGGTCAGAAAAGTCCACTTCTGTATAGTAAAGCACATACTCTGAGGTGCAAATCTATTATCCCTTGTTTGCAACGTTAGGAATAGAGCATGCAAGACGGCAGCTGGTGCTTCCATGGGGGTTCTAAGAAGCAGATGAAGAGAGGTTGAATGAGTAATCTCATAGACAAGCCAAATCTGCAGGAAGCAAATGGCAAGGCAAAAGATAAGATTTTACCACAGCTACCTCTCAAATGCGAAAAAGAGCTAGAAGACACATAGAGCTAACAATTCGCCTAGAACATAGCCTTAGCCCCTCTCCTGAATGAACTTCCTGCAAACAGCTGGCCCAAGAAAATCTCAATTCATACAACAATGAGGAAGCAAAAAGAAAGCAGCATATGAACATGAAAACATTACAAGAAAAAATAAAGGCACACAAAAAACAAATGGCAGATAAAGAACACTCAAAAAAAATTGACACAAAGCTTTCGAATATTGAGATAATATTTAGCCATGAGTTTTAAAACAACATGTCACCAAGCACAAAGCAGAGATACAAGAGCTCAGACTGTGAAAGACAACAAGAGAGGAAACCTGAGCTGGTAGTGCTCAAGGAAGAAGTTAAAAGAAGAAATAAAAGGCACTGCAGAAATGAAAACAAAACTGCCAGCAGAACAAGGGAGAATACACATTGCTGAAAACACAGCAAGGGACATGGAGGTCAGGAAGAAAAAAGCAAAATGAATGGAAGGAAAACAAAGAGGTTTTTGGTTTTTTTCTGTTAAATGGAGAAAGTAAGTTATGGAAGACAGGAAAGGAGATCACATGTAAACATAATATACCCTCAAAGAAGAAACCAAAACAATAGAACAGAACAAATATTTTAAGATATAATTCAGAAATGCCATCCCCCCAAGACTTAATTTGTAGTTTGAAAGTACCTGGAAAAATTGATAAGGAATAGGCAACACTGAGGCATAACTTTCTCAAGTTATTAAATTTTAAGAATTTTTTAAAAAAAGAATTTTTGGGGTGGTTATAATTGTAAAGGTAACCACTAGATCAAAATACAAATCTTCTTCAATGTTAGAACTATACACAAAAACAAAGCAAATAAACCATATAGTGAAATATTTAAATGTAAACATACATAATGGAAAATATATTACAGCATTCAGATCAAACACAACTATTACATCAATACAGGTTGAATATCCCTTACCCAAAACGCTTAGGACCAGAAGTATCTCAGATTTCAGATTTTTCAGATTTTGGAATATTTGCATGATACCAATTGAGTACCCCAAATCTGAAAATCCTTCTTTTGAGAATCATGTCAGTGCTAAAAAAGTTTCAGATTTTGGCGCATTTTGGATTTTGGATTAGGAATGCTCAACCTATACATGTCAATGAGTTTACCTCACCTATTAAAAAGAAACCAACTCATCAAAACAAAGTCTTTAGAAAGGCTGAAAAGAAAGGGATAGACAAAAGTTTCAGTGGTGAATGAAAACAAAAAGAAAACAGGGGTTGTGATCTTTATATCTTATCAGACAAGATTTAAGCCAAAAAAGCATTACAAGAGACAGATGGGCAATTTACAATGAATGTCTATATACCAAATAACATGACATAAACACACACTAAGCAAACTACAAATAATAAAGAGAAAAAGACAAACATATTTGTGGTAAGAGATGTAAATTTTCCTCTCATTTCACATCAAATCAGGTCAAAAGAAATAACCAAGGTTATAGAAGACCTAAACAGCATGCATAACAACTGACAATTCTAACATTTGTACTTCTAGCTCAGGCCTCTCCCCTCAGCTCTGGACCCAACCTGCTCACTCAGTACTTCCACGTGGACATCTAGTACACACCTCAAACTTAAAATGTTTAAAACCAATCTTCCCTATCTCAGTAAATGGCAAATTTTGGAGACAAAAGTGCCAGATTAAAAAAAAAAAAAAAAGTGCCAGACAGATCCTTTACTTTTCTCAGCCTCCCCATCTTAACTGTCAGCAAAATCTATTGGCACCTCAAAATGATCAGAATCAATTTTTTCCATCACCTCCACTGTTACCACTTTGGGCCAAGTTATAACATCTCTTGCTATAACTCAAGCATCAAGAGCCTCCAAAAACGTCTAACAAGTTTCCCTTTTGTGCCCATGTCCCTCCTGAATTTCTTATCAACAAAGCAGCCTATTAAAGTCACTTCATATCTATCTAACCTCTGCTTATAACTCTCCATGGCTCCCTATCTCATTCAGAGTCAAAGGCAAAATCAGGCCCCTCCAGTCTACCTCTCTGGCCCCATGTGCTACTTCTCTTCCCTTTGCTAAACCCACCCCAGCCACACGGGTCCTCACTGCTCTTCCTCAAACATACCAGGCACACTTCTCGTTCAGGGCTTTCATACTTGCTAATTCCTATGTGTGGAATGCTTTTCTCCCCAAGTACTCACATGACTCCCTCTATTATCTCCCTCAGGTCTGTACTCAATCCCACCTCCTCAATGAGGGAACCTATCCATAAATGCAGAAAAGACTTTTGAAAATATTCAACAATCATTTTTGATTAAAAACTCTTAATAAAATAGGAACAGAGTAATACTTCCTTAAATGATAAAATAAATATCTTATACCCTATAATGCTTAATAGCAAAATTCTAGAATCATTCCCAATAGAGTCAGGAACAAGATAAGGATGTTTTCTACCACCACTATTATTTAACAGAGGTACCAGACAGCCCAATTAGATAAGAAAAAGAAATCAGAGCTAGAAAAATGATAAAACATATCTAACTTAAAGCCAAAGCAGTACCAGATAAAGCCTAAGATTATCACTGGAACAACTATTAAAAACAGGAATAGAATTCAGTAAGGTTACAGGATGCAAAATTAATATACAGAAATCAATAACCATCACATATTCCAAGGATAATAATCAATGGAAGAAAATGTCATAAACAGCACCCCAAAATATAAAATATCTAAGCATAAACCTAATAAGAAATATGCAACATCTATATGAAGAAAACCATAAAATCATTA
This sequence comes from Daubentonia madagascariensis, assembly GCA_023783475.1. Lineage (NCBI taxonomy): Eukaryota > Metazoa > Chordata > Mammalia > Primates > Daubentoniidae > Daubentonia > Daubentonia madagascariensis. Next base: position 22,179,945 of record JAKFHU010001990.1, on the reverse strand, counting down.
CTGAGGGACATAAAATAAGACTTGAACAAATGTAAAAGCATAATATGTTCTTGGATACCCTATAAATTTAACATATTCTCAATAAAAATATTAGAAAGATTTTTTTGTTTTTGGAACTTGTAATCTAATTCAGTGATAAATAAAAATAGTCAAAAACATTCTGAAAAATTAGAATGAAGGGGGATTAGCCCTACTAGGTATTAGAACATAAAACCTTAATACTTAAAATACTATAGCTACTGATATATGAACAGAGCAATGGAATGGAATAAAACATATAAGGGAATTTTAAAAATAGTAACGATGAAATTTCAAATCAGTGTGGTAAGCTGTATTATTCACTAAATGATGTTGAGACAACTGGTCCTCTGGAAAAAAACACTGAGTCATAGTACCAGTTATTATAAGAAAAAAAAATTGAAGTCATACCTCATATATAATACCAGAATAAATTCTAGATGAATCATGGATTTATTTGTAGTCATAAAAATTATTCTGTGAAAGAATACATGTTTACATAGGAAACTATTCATTTTATATTTCTAAATGAAAGAAAGTGGCTAAAAAGGACTTCAAAAAATATATATGTATGTGTACAATAATTATCTCTGGAAGGTGAGATTACAAGCACTATGTTTCCTTGATGTCCTTTATAAATTTTACAAATTTTTTTGTATTTAGCATGTAATGTTTTTGTAATTAGGGGAATAAAAACATTTTTTAGAGATGGAAGAATTAAATCAAATGAAGAACAAACATGAGCCTAGGCTTTAAAATCTGATAGACTAGAATTTAATTTAGTGAGCCAAAATGATACTTGCCTTTTTCTATCTTTAGATGCTCTTGTTCAGCCTGAGAAGCATAGATGGCAGACAACACTGAAAAAACAGAAGCTAGCACTGTTTTCTGTTCTTGAAGTATGATGGGTGGGTCATCAGACTGGCAGAATTCATGACAGACCAGGTCAAAAAGTAAATTCCAAGTGTCTTCCCCAGTGTCAGGACACTGTACTTAATAAAGATGATAAAGAAAGTAGTAATTTTAAAATAGCAAGTAATTAAATGAGTAACTATAGTGCATCTCAATAAACCACCTTACCAATTGCTTGAATTCCATCATCCACTGTGGTAAGCAGCTGTAAGATATGCATATAAACATCAAGCCCTTCTGGATTTTCAGAACTAAAAAAAACAGAAGCATTGAATCAACAACTATACTATACAGGGGTTTGCATTCATTCAACAAATATCTATTACTCTGTGCTAGCCTGCACTAGGCACTGAGAATAAAACAGGCAACAGAATAAAGTCTCTGTGCTCACTAGAGCTTAAATTCCAATAGGGGAAACAGCAAAAAGAAACAAACAAATATCATGTAATATAATCAATGCAGGACAAGAGGTAAAAATTCTTTCTGGCTTTATCCCACAAAAGCAACAATGCAGAGACCGGCTAGTTGATACTTCTTCTGGTTTACTTGAATAATCAGAACAAAAAATGACTGAGCCTTTTATATCAATGTAAGGCCCACTGCACCCAGAATTGACAATAATGACGTTCTTAAAACTTCTCAGGATTATCCTAGCTCACTAGCTGAGAACACTAAAACTATATCATTCTTATGATCAACAGTTTGGATTCTCAGAAATTCAAAATCTTAGTTCTTCAACCAAACAATTAAGTGAAAAGACAGTGAACAATTAAAATGATGTTTCAGCAAATATTTCTTTAAGTACCTATTTCTTTCAGGTACTATGTTAGGGGCTGGGAAAACAGATGTATAGGACATTATCCCTATCTTCATAAAGTTTGTAGTCTAAAAGGAAAGAAGATAATTAAAGGGGTAATTATAATAAAGTGATATGAATACAGCACTAGAGGAAGTTCCAGGGGCTACAAGACCACAAAGCAAGCAGACTTAATTTTGTTTGGAGGGTCAGGGAGGTAAATGAAAAATGATGTTTATACAGAAAGCTGAAGGGGCAGAGTGTTTGAGGTAGAGGAGACATACTGTACAAAGGCTTAGAGGCAAGACAGATTGGTTCAGTTGAAGAACTGAAGAAAATTTCACATGGCTGAAACACAGAGTACAAGGAATAAGGGTGAAGAGGCACTGTGCAAGGCCTTATAAGCTGCATTTTTTTAAAAATCTGGACCTTATCCTAAGGAAGGCCACCTGGAAAATTTGAAGTATGAAAATGAGATGGTGAGTGAGTATGCACGCTTTGCAAAGACGGCTCTAAAGTATAGGCTTGGAAGGAGCAAGCCTAGAGGCAGGGGACTCAGGTAAGAGAATGTGGCAGTTAGTTCTCCAGGTGAGAGACAATAGTGGCCAGGTTGGCAAATGGGTCCCAGAAAAAGTCAGGAACAAGGCTTGGTAGTTGACTGGCCATGGGATAAGACTAGGGTGGGAAAGACTCAGTAATGGCTTCTCCATTTCTTCTTCCACATTATCCAAATGGGACAATGACTGCATCATCTGTTGAGATTAAGAAGACTGACAAAGCAGGTTTGGAGGAAGAATGATGAGTTTAATCCTCACTTGGATAAAGGATATAAAATTCATAGGTTTTAATGTGGCTTATTAAGCATGAAGAAGGCACTATTTACCACTAACCAGATCAATTCAAAAATTAATTTTCTAGTGACTAGCAATAAATAGTTTCAATGACCTATGACCTGATAATCTCTCTTGGCAAGACATTAAAGTTCAAAAATCAGTCACTTATTGAAGATTGGCATATATACAGAAGGAGCAAAAAAATAAATGTCCAACATTAACTGAAGAAGTTGTTAAGTGTTCAATGTAAAATAAATCACAAGAAAATCTTTTCTCTTTGTTTTAAATTACATAAAATTGCTGATGAGAAAGACAGAAACCACAATTAATGCTGAATAAGAGCCTATAGCTAAACAATATTAGAATAGGAACTTTGTAACTATTATCATTCTTGTAAAGAGCAAATACATTGTTGCTATAGTTTGGATATTTGTCCGCTGAAGTCCCTAACGTTGAAGGTGGGGCCTAATTGGAGATGTTTGGGTCATGGGAGTGAATCCCTGGAACAGTATGGTACCATCCTCATCCTTGGCCTTGCAGTAACGAATGAGTTCTCACTCTATTTAGTTCCCTAGAGAGCTGGTTGTTAAAAGGAGGCTGGTATCTCCCCCCGCCTTGCTTCCTCTCGCCCTGTGATCTCTGCATGTGCTGGCTGTCCCTACGAGTAGAAGCAATCCTCAGTCCTTCACTAGAAGCAGATGCTGGTGCCATGCTTCTTGTACAGCCTGCAGAAGTGTGAGCCAAATAAACCTCTTTTCTTTATAAATTGCCCAGCCTCTGGTATTCTTTTTATAGTAATACAAATGGACTAAGACAACTGTCATCACAAATACTCGTAGTGAATCAAACCTAACAAAGATTGGCTGTTTGAAAGGAATCTAAGAAGACTTTAATATCTAAGAATACTTCTAGCAATTGGATTTTCCCAGAACATTTCGCAAAAAAGAGCTCACCTACCGTATTTGTTTGGCAGCTTCAAGTATACAGGGCACAATCCTAAACACTGGCTGCTCTTCAGAATCTTCCTGGGGTGGGTCCAGAGCCTGGGCAGCCCCACTTCTAATCCATTCCAACATCAGTTTCTCATCCAAATCAAAGAGCTTGTCCACAACCTCCCCCACCTTTACCAGCAAGTCAACTGCGGAGAATAAAACAGATACTGAAGTAAGAAACAAAATGTTAAAAATAATGACATTAAGCAAAATTCCTAAAGCTATTCTAAGAAAGCTAAATCTTGCCAAAGCAGTACTTACTCCAAGGGTAATTTGTTTACCTTCTATGTTTAAATTTGCTTATTTTCGTTCTTTCTTTTTGAGACAGGGTCTCACTTTGTTGCCCAAGCTGGAGTGCAGTGGTGTGATTATAGCTCACTGCAGCCCCGAACTCCTGGGCTCAAGTGATCCTCCTGCCTCAGCCTCCAAGTAGCTGGGACTATAGGTGTGTGCCACCTTGCCCACCTAATTTTTTTTTTTTTTTTTTTTGGCGAGACAAGGTCTTGCTATGTTGCCCAGGCTGGTCTTGAACTCTTGGGCTCAAGTGATGCTCCTGCCTCAGCCTCTTAAAGTGCTGGGATTACAGGCATGAGCCACCGTGCCCAGCCTTCCTTCACTTTTAAGTGAGGAATTTATCAGTGTTCTGGGAGTTTAAGAGGAAATTTTGTATCTTGAATCAAAAAACTTTCCCACCTTGCACTTAGCCTTTTTAAAAAAGTGACTTCCAAAAATACTTACATGGTTTCCTAACAATGAAATAAAATCTAAAACATTTTTTCTAGATTACATGGTGACTTACCATTTGTTGAACTTGACATGATGAAGCAAATGCTATCATAAATAGCTGGATGTTCCCGGATCCTTTCAACCCAGACACTGGCCACTTCTGTCTGGGAAAGGCAAGTAAGCAACAACCTACGTGATAAATGTGACCTTAATGTTTAACTTTCAAAAACAGTAAAGGAAAGTCAAGAATGAAGAATTAACTCTATTTGCCTAGATTCCCTTGTGGGTTACTTTATAGAATCCATAAAGAGAAAAGCATACCTGCTTGTTTCCAGCAGAGTAGGTGGGTCTGAATCATACAAACAGTGCAATAACACCTGCCTACAGAAACAAAATAGTTAAAATTATATGCTTAACTCCTCTCATTTCAAATATCAGAGTTTTCATTTAATTTTGTGAACATTTTTATTGTGAAATATAGCATATATATAAAAGCCTATAAGATACAGTTAGTGTAGTTAGTGAAAAATTATAAAGCAAACACTCATGTTTCTAAGAAACAGAACAGTGCTGCATCTCTGCAGCCCCCATGCATCTATTCCAAATCACAATTCTCTTTCCTATCTAGAAATGATTACCATCCTGAGTTTTCCAGCAATCATTTCCTTACTTTGCTCTATAGTTTTATTACTTCATATATTTTTGGTTTTGCTTTTGAACTTTATATGAAAGAAACTGTATTGTACTTATTCTTTTGTGTCTTAGTTTTTTTGCTCAAAACCATGTATGTGGCGCACAGTTTGGGGGATGTCCACAATTGTAGCTCTGACTTGGGCAGTGCATAGGCAATATATATAACCAAAGCGTTGTACCCCCATAATATTCTGGGGAAAAAAAAAAAAACCATGTATATAAGATCCTCTCATGATGTTCCTATAGCTATTGTTCTTTGATTCATTGCTACAGAGTATTCCATTGTATGAATATAACACAATTTATTTTTCCAGACTACTTTTGATGGACATTTCGGTTGATTCCAATTTTAAGCTATTTCAAGCAATCCTCCTATAATATTTGTATGAGTATCCTGATGCACATGTGCACATTTTCTATTATATACCTATCAGTGGGTCACAGCATATGCATATCTTCCAACTTGTCTAGATAATGCCTGACTGTTCTAAAGTGGTTCAACAAATTTATATGCCATTAGCAATGTAAATTGTTCCACATTAATATTAAAATAAGCATTTAATTAAACTTTAAAAACTTGTTAACATTTTTCATTATCAGATTTTTGATAGAAACCACTAGAGACCAAACATAATCCTGAGTCATTTACTCCATGAATGACTGTAAATAACTGAGGAATAAATACCTTGAACCAGAATCTTAAAGTCCTTCCACAATGTAATCACCTTTTTTTTTTTAAAGAGACCCAGGTATTTGAATTCTGTGATAAACCCTCACGTCCCCAGTTCTGACAAGAACTGCCTATAACAGTTTTCGTAACCTATTTTGGGCACAAATTTCCTTGATATTCTGATTAACAGCCATGAACCCTCTGCCTAGAAAATGAATATGCCCACAAAATTTAACATATAATTTTAGGGTGTTCTGAGACCTCCTAAAGTAATCACCAGGGTTTCCACCATTAAAAACCCCCTCCCCAGAATTTTCCCAAATGTGGAAAAGAACTAGCCTCCAAGCAGAAGTATGAAAGTCTTCTAATCACAGAGGCAACCCTTTATCTTCTAGTCTGTTGGCAAGTCCTACCCTCTAATCTAAGTCAAAGCTTTCAGGATGACACCGTTCAACAAATCTAGTTTCTCCAGACTCTAGCTCTCTGAATCCTTGGGTTCCCTGTGCCCAAATTGTTTTAGATTCTAGTCAGCTGCTTCCATCTACAAGTTTTGCCCCAATGGTTCTTCTCCTATCTAGCTCACCATCTGTTGACCACTCAGGTCCCTTTGCTACTAATGAAGAAAATAGGCTTAAATCCTGAAACTTGTCCAAACACAGTGTGCAAGCCCTTGGTATCATCATTATACAATTAAGTTCCTGGAGAGTGTTCATCAAGACAAAGGAAGGACTACATTTCATATTTTCCTATCTCCCCTATGTATTAGAATTTCCTTAGGAATATGAAATATGAATCTATTAAAAAAATAACTATTATGTAAGACTTACCCAAGATTTTTATCACTGCTGATGGATACACATATCTCCTGGAAACAGGCCATATTACCTAAAATTCCCACACAGATTTCCTGCCAAATCAAATTTTACAGGTCACAATGGCTTTGAAGTGAAAAGACAAATATATAAAAATAACAACTTGAACAAAAACTTTCACTGAGCCCAGTTTTGGGGGGAGGAGGATGGGAGGCAGGATATAGAATCACATATACTGCCTGTACCCTAACCATGACAAGCTTACAGTATTTGAGAGGGGATGAAAGACACAAGAAAAAGGAAGACCAAAAGCAGGAACTATGGAAGAAGAACTCTTATGGATGAAATGAGTCATAAATCATTGGTAGGATTCAGATATGTAAAGAAGAAGAAAGATGTGCAAACAAGGGGAAAGTATTAGTAAAGGCTGGAAGGGAATAATGTACGTGGCCAATACAGTAGACAGTAAAGAAAATACTCTGGCTGTAGCACAAAGTGGGTGAATAGCATGAGATAAATATGGCAGGTATAAATAATCAAGATTAATGGCTCTGAACGCCACCTGAAGAGTAAGACTTAATCTGGGAGGTTATTTGGAGTCAGGAAGGTACTCAAGAAGGGGAGACAACATACTGAAACAATATCTTAGGCAGATTATTCTGGCAGCAAAATGCATAATACATTACACTAATACAGTAGTCCCCCCTTATCTCCCTGGTTTCAGTTACCTGCAGTCAACCTTGGTCCGAAAATATTAAATGGAAAATTTCAGAAATAAACAATTCATACGTTTTAAATTGCACATCTTTCTGAATTGCACAATGAAATCTCACACAGTCCCACCCAGGATGTGAATTCTCCCTTTGCCCTGCCTATCCACACTGTGTACACTATCTGCATTAGTCACTTAGTAGCCATCTTGGTTATCAGATCTACTGGCATGGTATCAAACTTGAACATAAGCAACCCTTATTTTACTTAATAATAGCCCCAAAATGCAAGAGTAGTGATGCTAGCAATTCAGATATGTCAAAGAGTAGACATAAAGTGCGTTCCTCAAGTGAAAAGGTAAAAGTTCTCGACAATAAAGAAAGACAAAAATTGTATGCTGAGGTTGCCAAGATCTATGGTAAGAACAAGTCTTCTATCTGAAAAACTCTGAGGAAGGAAAAAGAACATGCATAGTATATATAGAGTTTGGTACTACCCGTGGTTTCAGGCATTCACTGAGGGTCTTAGAACGTATCCCCCAAGGATAAGGGGGGACTACTGTATAGTGAAAAGAAGTCTAAAAGAAGTTAAGAATCTACTTCAGTAATAACAGTTAATGTTTATTAGTACTTATTATGGCCAAGCACAACTCTAAGCATTTTCCATGGATCATTTCATAAAATAACTTATGAGGTAGGTATTATTATCCCCATTTTTCAAATGAGGAACTAAAGCACAGAGAAGTTAAGCAATTTGCTTAACATCTTCCACTAGGAAGTAGCAGAGCTGCAGAGCCTGAGCATTTAACCACCATTCCATACTGTACCTCAGTATTCAAGAGGCAAGAGAATGCGGGCTGTGATTGATGAGGGTGGTGATGGCAGGCATGGAAAGGGATGAAGATGAGGAAGACTCATAGGGTGAACGCAAAATAATCTGATGAGGGGCGAAGGGAGGAAGCAATTGAACATGACTCTTAGGTTTCAAGTTGCCTCATTTCCCCAGTCGGAAATATTGGTTCCCCATTGACAGGAAAATTGGAAGAGAAAGTGTATGAAAGGACACAATGAGTTCAGACAGCACAGTGTTTCCAAACTTACTGGAGCATAAAAATCACTCTGGGAGCTTGTTAAAAATATGGATTTCCAATTCCCATCTCAGATCTACTGAATCAGAATCTCCATAGTAGAGCCTAGAAAACTACTGTTTACCAAGCACACCAGGTGATTTTTATGACCAGATAAGTATGATAATCACTGAGTTAGGACATAAGGAATTTGGGATTAGAAAATACAACTGACCCTTGAACAATACCGTTTTGAACTGTGCAGGTCCACTTATGTGCAGATTTTTTTCACCCAAACATGGATTGAAGACACAGCATTCTCAGGATGCAAAACCTGCATATAAATAGGGCCAACCTTTTCTATACACAGGTTTCACAGGGCTGACGGCAGGACTAGAGTATGCACAGATTTTGATATACGCAGAGGAGGGGGTCTCCTGGAACCATCCCCCACATGTACCGAGGGACAACTGTACAGGATGCAAGAAGAGAAAGCCTGAAGAAAGTTGGAGATATGACACCAGTGATCAAAACAGAAGTGAGGGCTTTGATCCTACAGGCAAAGCTGCAACTTAAACATGTAAAGAGCACAGGAAGAAAGAAAATGAATGTACTAAGAAAATGAATATAAGGAGAACAAGGGAACAGGGTCTACACCGTAGAAAGAGTCCATACTCAGGGAAAGATGAAAAAGGAAGAAAGAAAAAAGCCAATGAAAGTGAGAGAGGAGTGACTAAGGAGGTCAGAGACCAGAAAGTGAGGTGGCACAGAAGCTATAGGAATGGAGTTTCAATAAAATGTGAGTGGTCAAATGTTGGGAAAAGATTAAAAGAGAGTAGGGGAAGAAAAGAAACACACACATTTCCCTTATAAACTAAAGAAGGAATAATAGAATTTCCAATCAAAGACCAAGTTTCTCAGTTTTGACTATTCGTTGGAATCACCTGGGGAACTTTAAAAGCTGCCTGGAGCCCCACACTTGGAGATTGTTTTAATTGATCTGGGGTATGGCCTGACTCAGGATTTTTGAAAGTTCCCTAGGGCAAATCTTCTCCAAGTGTGGTAACAGTCCAGAGCACGACCATCACCTGGGAACATATTAGAACTCCTGGACCCTACCCCCGACCTACCGGCTCAGAAACTCTGGAGATAGGCTCAGCAATCAGTGATGCTGGGACATGGTGAAGTTTGAGAGCCCACATCCTAGGTGATTACAATGTGCGGCAAGGCTGAGAATCACTGCTGTAGTAAAGTGTGGCTAGCAGACATATACAACAATATGACTAATTCCTAAAAGGTACCATTCCTGACATAAGCTTATCTCTTTAAGTACTAGTCGTGAGTCAATATATTTAAGATAGAAAAATCGAGGAGAAAAATCACATAATTGTCAAATCTTTATATGAACATAAGGACCCAAGGAAAAAGTGGCTAATCAGGCCCTAATTCAGGTGGAACATTCTGCTAAATAAAAATTTTAATTCAACATTCAATTTGTGAAAATATACTACGGAATTCTCCATTTTATAATCTCCAAGAAAGAGAGGCAATACAATACAGTGGTTATATCGGAGTCAGGCCGAGGCTCAAATCCCAGCTCAATTCTTTCCCAGTTGTGTGACCCTGGACACATATCTCTTCACCTAAGACTTAGTTCTTTGAAAGTGTACCTCCTAGGAGTAGTAAAACCAAATACTCAGTAAATAGCAGTTATTCATGATTCTAATTATTCAACAGATATTTGCTAATCATCCATGATATGCACAGCACATGGCAACTCAAATGGCAACAAAGGACAGTACACTGCACAGTACATAAAGACCTCTCATTTAGTCTTTACCTGTTGTTCTTTGGAGTTTACTATTAGCAATGACTACTGACAGCTTACTTATTTGAGAAGGCATAGGAGAAATATGCCACCATGAATAGATGCAAATACTGAGAGGGGACAGAAAGCACACAAAGGGAGGCATGGAGATGGTGACCACAATAAGCTGGTGAGACGGGGAGTAAACAGACCTGGCTAAACCAGAAGGACCATCTGGAAGGTAGACTTTATGCTGGAAAGATGAGTTAGGTACAGATTGTGGAAGTCTTGATCAACAGGCTGAGTTTAGACTACTTTATAAGCAATAGAGGATTTATGAGTAAAAAAGAGCAACGAACTGAGAAACGGGAGGCCCGGCACTATTCCTTGTTCTGCTACATATTAGCAGCATAACAGTGGTTATGCCTAATTGATTTCCACAGCTGTTAAATGAAAGTATTGATCTCCCTGGTCCAACCCAAATCTAAAATTCTATGACTTTAATAATTTAAAATAGCACATTACCTAGTACCTGGCAATGTTCAACAAACTTTTACAATAAACACTTGTTGATTTATGGCCAGTAGGAAAATCAAAATGAGGAAAAATGAAGGACTATTCAGCATTATCTGCTATTATTACTCCAAAGAGGAAGGCTTTAGAAATGTACATACTTACTCTCAATCGAGGACACTTGGATTTGGCCAGTACTCCCATAAATATATCAGGAGCATTAAATTCTTGAAGAAATAAAGCCACATCCTGAAAACAAAAATGATTATTAACTCAGATGTTGAATATTCCTCTTTAAACCCTTTATTCCTCTTTTGTAGCTTAGGTAGCCACGAAAAAAAATTTAATTCCATATAAGCTCCTTTCAGACACAAGGAAAAAAAAAAACCATAAAGTTAAGAACTGTGTCAACAAAAGTAGTATTAGAGAGTCTTTGTGGTATGTGGTCCCAGACAATGGAATAATTCCATGAACAAATCTAAACTAACTGTGATACTCCAAAGGATGATCCTTTTTTCCGCCCTGAATCTATTTACCTTAACGATTTCTCTACCCACCAGGAATTCTCATTAACCTATGCAAACACATTTGCTGATTATGTACCAAGTATTATGCTAGAAGCTGGAGATAAGGGAAAACAGTAAAACTTATGACTCCTGTCCTCCAAGAGCTTAAAGCACGACAGGGGAAACAAGTGAGAACTGCTATTGGGTCATGTCCTAAATCAGACTTGTGTTTTCAAAATCCTCAATAGAAAAAAAATTCTGATCACAATTTAACCGCGACAGCCTCGTATCTTCTTCCTAGAGAATTTGCCCAGTCCACAGCTCCTAAAAAGGCATACCATGCAGGTGAATGAGCCTGGAGTGGACATGTGACCCCAAATGGGCCAAATCTCACCTAAGAATGGGGGACACAAAAACTAAATCAGTAGCTGTGGGGACTCACATTATAAAATATATAAATAAAAGTAAGTTTCTGGCTGCCCATTGCCTCCGATTTCCACCAAATTTGAGGTGTGTATTTGGGAAGGTTTAACTTAAAACATAGACTGCACGGCTTATATGAAAATTCACATGGAAGGACTCTGGGGCAACTGAAAGAAAGAGGCAGTTATCCTCCAAAGCAGCTGAAACTGAGGTAATCCGCATGACTTCTGATCGGAAGAGACATACTCTACTTATTAAAGACCATGGTCAGAGAAAACCGCATTTTCAAAGATACACTCCAAACTGAAAGTCATAACAGCAGATGCTCACCACTATAAGCAATCCAGCTGTTTGTCGTGTGGGTAATTCTTTGTAGCATGGAGGAATTTTTAAATTTAATGACAGTTAATAATTCCCAGAGTAGTACAAGGGTGGCCTAACAATATCAATACCAACAATAACAGTAATGGCAATTAATAGTCATTGAGCAAGTATTAAATGCCAGACACAGTGAAGTAGTTTTCATACTATTTCATTTGTTTGTTTTTTTTTAATTGTACTTTTATTGCATACTATCTCATTTAATTCTCAAAATAACTGTATGAAATAGTTGTTATTATTAGCCCCATTACACTAATAAGCAAACTGAAGTTTAAAAGGTTAAGCAACCTGCCTAAGATTATACAGTCTCAATAGGAGAACAGAGCCAGGATTCAAACCCAGATGAATTTGACTCAAGGTTATATTCTTTTTTTTTTTTTTAAGAGATGTGGTCTCACTACATTGCCCAGGCTAGAGTGCAGTGGCTATTCACAGACATGATCACAGCTTACTACAGCCTCAAACAATACTCCTGCCTCAGCGAGTAGCTGGGATTATAGGAGCATTGCACTGCACCCAGCAAGGCTATGTTTTTAACCCCTATACCACACTACCTCTCAAGTATTCATCCATTCATTCATTATTCATAAAATATTTACTGAAAAACATAACAGGTGTTGTTTTAGGCTCTGAGGACACATCAGCAAACAAGCTAAATAAGGGCTCAGTCCCATAGAATTTTCATTCTAGAGGACTGAGCAAACAATAAACATATAAACAACTAAACTATATAATTTTTAAGTGCTAGAAAGAAAATTAAAAAGATGGTATGTGCTAGAAACCAAGACAAGGGGGGCTGCTTTAGATCTATCAGAGAAGATTATCCGAAGAGGTAACATTATGCTTTGATAAAAAGGAACTTAAATCTATCAGGAGACACAGAGGCTCAAAGGAACCAGTGAATAGCAAGGTAAGTTATACAACAGAGTGAACAGATTCCATGGGAGCACAGAAATAAGAGAGGTTAATTCCTCCTAAAGTGTCTGGGGCTACATCACAGAGGAGGTGACATTTAAGTGGGGCCATAAACAATGAGAAGGATTTTACCAGCTGCAGGCCACTCCAAGTAGAGTGGCATGAACAGTGCATGGACACATGAAAGTACAGGAAGTATCTGGAGGTCTCTGGTCCTCACATGCTGAATTCATGGTCTCAGAGCGATAGGAGACAAGGCTGAGATGTGATCTCACTTGAAGGACTTTATGCCAGAGACCTCAATGATCAGTGGAGAGCTCAGTTCTACAGAGGTGCCTCAAGAGCTACTGTAAGAGGGCAAAGAGGAGGTAAAAGAACATGATGCTCCCCTCCACCAATCACCTCATTTAAAAAGCAGCTCTGTTTCCTCTGTTTTAAATTTGAGATTTTCATACCAATATTTCATTTAAAAAACAGGTTCTATTTCTTTAAAAAAAATTTGTTCAACAGGATTGACAGATTGACAGCTAAAAAATATTTTTAAAAAATTTTTAAACCATAGTTTCACAGTAACTGTAAGATAGAAAGTAGACTTGAACAATACTCTCAACCAACTTTCTCTAATTGACATTTATAAGATACTCCACCAAGCAACAGCAGAATACACATTCTTTTTAAGTGAACATAGAACATTTACCAAGACAGACCATATTCTGGGTCACAAAACAAGTTTTAATACATTTAAAAGGATTCAGAGTGTCCACTGACCACAGTAAAAGAAAGATATTTGAAAAATTCCCAAATATTTGAAACCTAAATAACATATGGCTAAATAACCAATGAACCAAAGAAAACGTAAGGAAAACTAGACAGTTTTTAGAACTAAATGAAATGAAACACAACGTATCAGAATTTGTGGGATAATGGTAAAGCAGTATTTAGGGACAGATTTACAGTGCTAACTGCCTGTACTAAAAAAGAATCATCTCAAATCAGTGACCTCAGCTTCTATCTTAAGAAATTAGAAAAAGAAGAGCAAAGTAAACCAAAGTAAGCAGAAGAAAGGAAAGAATAAAGAACAAAGTGGAAATCAATGAAACAGAAAACAATAAAGCAATAGGCAATCAACAACAACAACAAAAAAAAATCAATGAAACCAAAGGCTGACTCTTTGCAAAGCTCAATAAAATTATTAAACTTCTAGCCAGACTGATAAGGAAAAAAGGGCAAAAAACACAAATTACCAAGATCAGGAATGAGAGAGGTAATATCACTACAGATTCTACAGATATTGAAAGGATAATAACATAATACTATGAACTACTTTATGACAATAAATTCAACAACTTAGATGAAATGGATAAATTCCTTGAAGGACACAAAGTAACCTGAATAGCTCTATATCTATTAACGTAATTTAATTTATAGTTTTTCCTACACTATACTAAAAACCAATGAATGGTGAATTTTATTGTAGTGAATTACACCTCAATAAAACTGTTTTTTCAAAAAGTAATAAATACACAAAACTAAAAAGCCAACATACAAAATGAAAAGCCCTCCCACAAAGAAAACTCCAAGCCCAGATGGCTATACCGGTAAATTCCACCAAATATATAAAGATCAATTCTACACAAATTTGTCTCAAAAATTGAAAAGGGAAAACTTCCCAATTCATTCTGTGAGAACAGCATTACCTTGATAACAAAACCAGACAAAGAGAAGAAAATGAACAAAAATGAATATCTCTCATAAACACAGATAAAAAATTCCTAAGCAAGGTATTAGCAACTTAAAAAATCCATCAACATAGCTTACCATATTAACAAACTAAAAAGAAAAACCACATGATCATCTCAACAGACTCGGGAAAAGCATGACAAAATCCTAAATCCATTCCTGATAAATACTCTCAACAAACTAGGAACAGAAGAGAACCTCCTCAGCCTGATGAAGGACACCTGTGAAAAACCCACAGCTAACATCATACTTAATGGTGAAAGACTGAAAGCTTTCCCTCTCCAGTAGGACTAAGAGACAAGGACATCCATTCTTATCACTTCCAGTCAACATCATAATGGAGGTTCAGGCCAGAGCAAATGCACAATAAAAAGAAATAAAAGAAACTCAATTTGGAAAAGAAGTAAAACTGTCTTTATTCATTAATGGCATATGTATGTAGAATATCTAATGAAATCTACAAAAAAAAGGTAATAGAATTTAAGGGAATTTTGCATGGCTATAGGATATGACATACAAATCAACTGTATTTCTGTTTACTAACAATGAACAGATATTGAAATTTTTAAAAAATACCATTTACAATAGCATCCAAAAATATTAAGTACTCAGGAATAAATCTAACAAAATATGTGAAAGACCAATACACTAAAAACTATAAAACTTTGCTGAGAGAAATGAAAGAAGACCTGATTAAATGGAGAGATGCAAACAAATCTGTAGTGACAGAGAGCAGATCAGTGGTTGCCTGGAGAAGATGGAGGCAGGGAGTGATCACAAAGGGCACAGAAACTTTTGGGGCTGATAGATATGTTTTGTATCTTGATTATAGTGATAGTGTCATGTGCATATACATATATCAAAACTTATCAAATTGTACATTTTAAGTATGTGAAGTTTTTCTATGTCAATTATTCTTCAAAATATACGCAGTTTTTTGTGTCAGTTATACCTCTATAAAGTTGTTTTTTTAAAATGGCTGAAACAATGAATAGCCATTGACAATTTTTAAGAAAAAAGAGTACAAGTAAATCTGTATTTTAGGAAAAGAGATAACATGGGTAGCAATGTGGAGGACAGAAGGGAAGTCAGACTAAAACAAGGATTTTAATCTATTGCAAAAGTCTAGGTAATAAAATGAGAGATTATGTAAGTCACTTAATCTCTTTTTGCCTTTATTTTCTTACCTGCAAAATAAAGGTACTACCTATATCATAGGGTTATTATGAAGATCAAATAGAACAATAAACATGAAAATGCTTTCAAGCTATAGAAAAAATACAATACAGATATTAAAACATGATTATTAATATTACCATATATACATATAATTATTTCTTGTCCCTTCCTTCTAATATTATCATGGTACATCAGTGGTCTTCTAACTCCTAAATTGCTCTCAAATATAAGGCCATTAGGTAGATAAGTATCAGAATTTTGCTGCCCTGTATGTTCTAGTATTCATAATGACTATATATTTAGCCCAAATCTAATGAGAGCTCTGAACCTCCAGCCTCAAAGACAAAAGTTTAGCATTTATAGCTCCTGGGACTTCACTCCCTGTAGCATATATGGGAGTGATTACAAACACTAAATAAAGCCTTTCCCCAGAGAGTGAAGGACTAGAACTTTTTAAAAAACCCATTCACCACCTCCCCACCCAACAGTCTTTTCAGAGTTTCACTTCCAGCCTCATACCTCATCCATTGACATATCCCATACTCTGCAAATTTCATTCTCCATTTCTTCATCAAGCTCCATCTGCTGCTCCTCATCATCTGAGCTGGATTTGGTATTTTCAGGGCTAACAATCTTCAGACACACAAAGGACAAAAAGAGATGAATAAAAGTTGTCCACAGCACTCCCCAAGCATAGCAGGTCCTCAAATAATGTTCTGTTATAAAATCGATGAAAAAACAAATCGATTCCCAGCTGGAGCCACTGTCTGTGTGGAGTCTGCACATTCTCCCCATGTCTGCATGGGTCTGCTCCAGGTACTTCAGTTTCCTCCCACAGCCCAAAGATGTGCATGTTAGGTTATTTGGTGTGCCTAAATGGTCCCAGTTTGAGTGTGTGTGTGTGTGTGTGTGTGTAAGTGCACCTGCAACGGCATGGTGTCCTGTCCAGGGTTGGTTCCTGCCTTGTGCCCTGAGCTGCCAGAATGGGCTCCAGCCACCTTTCACCCTCAACTAGAATAAGCAGGTTGGAAAATGAATACAAATTATTATAAAATAAAAATTTTACTATTGTCTACTTTGCTGATTTCATACAGACACACAACAATAAATGTTATGGTATGAAAGCACTTAGCGAGCCTGCCATATTTATTATTGTTCTTGAACTATGTGGATCCTTACAATTTTCACTTAGTAGACATTTATTCCTTGATTTAACCCGCCACCACTACGACTGCCTTACTCACAGATTCACCAAAAATTGGGTAAATAATTATCTCACTTGTTTTTATTTATCTTTCTTAAAGGTACATATAGCTCACATTTATCTCAATGTTTAATATTAAAAGTGTTTTGGGTCTTCATTTAGAAACTGGTTGACATTTTTGTATCCAGAAATATGCCTTAGGAAATTAACTCTTGTTTATATCAATTAGCCTACGATAAAATTGGTTTTGTTATCAGCTGTTTCACTTAAAGTCACAGTTTTCAAGAATTTATTGACAATGTTAAGTGAGGACTTATCATAATATTAACCCATAATCATTTAGAGAGACTATCATCAAAGTATCTTTTTTTTGCAAAAATCTTGTTTTAAAAAATTAGTGCCTTGGGTAGATCTATTCATTCAACATTCATGAAGTAAATACTGTTGCTAGGCACTGGGGCAGAAATACAACAATGAGTAAGATATAATCCCTTGCATTTAAGCAGTTAAGGAGCTAGTGGGGAAAAACATGTAAACTGATAGTCACAACAGAAAAGGCTAAGTGACTTAATAGAATTGTGGACAAAGAGTTATGGTACCAAAAATGATGGACCATAGCCTTTCTGTTTTTGTTTGAGAAAAAAAAAATGATGGGCCAATGACCTATTCCTGGGAGAAGCTGGGCAACACTTCTCATAGGAGGTGATACTGAAGCTAAATCTTGGAGGGAGAATAGTAGTTTGTCATGTGAAGAAGGGGAAAAGAACATTCAGAGGGAAGTACAAGAGTTCAAGGTTAAGAAAGGGCCTACCTGCATGTTTGGGAACTAGTGTTGATGGAACACAGGGTATCATGGGCAGATGAGGCTGGAAAAGTTGTAAAGAGCCCTGGATTCCAAGCTAAGAGATACGCATTTTTCTCCTACAGGCAATGGGAACTAAGAAGAGTATCATAAACAGCCGTTTTTAAGGAACATTATTCTGGAAGCTGTGTAGAAAATGGACTGGAGCGGATAGAGATCGAAAGCAGGGAAACTAATTAGGAAAAGGTGGGGAGAAGAAAACACATTTACTGAGAGCCTCCTATAAGCCGAACACAACGCTAAGCACTCTATGGCCATTATAATCTCATTTAACCTACACCATAACCCTATATACAATAATGTAAATATTATAACCCCATTTTATAGAAATTAAGAGAGAGAGACTCTGAGCGGTTAGGTGACTTGCTCAAACCGCTAGCTAGAAGGTGACGAAGCCACGTTTTTGATTATCAGAGCTGTCCATCAAATATATAAATTAGGACCTGGGCTTCAGAAATGATAGTGGGAATGGGGAGCAAACCCCGAGCAATGTATTTACATGGTAATATATTTTTGGAGGATTTGCAAAAGTAAAATATGATAACCACAAGCATTCCAGCATCCCTACCACTAGACTTTCCTTTGCGTCGTGAGGTACGGGAGCTGCCCCGGGCACTTTTGGGGTACGCCGAGGCGGCCGGAACGCAAGGCGTGAGGCCCGGCCGCGCGCGCCTGGGGAGGGGTGGCCGCGGGGATGCCGGCTCCGGGGCAGGAGGGGCTGCCAGAGGCGGGGCCCGGGTGCCTGGAAGAGGTAAGGAAAGCCCACTCGGGGCGCGAGTCTCCACACCTGGATGAGCCCGCTGAGGACGCCGAAGAGCCAGTGCTTGCTGTAGACCGTGCTTCCTATGCAGTCTCCCCCGCCCACCTCCACCTTCTCCTCCTCGTCCTGACTCGGCGGTGGCGGCGAAGGGTTTCGGTCCATGACTAGGTCGCGTCCGGCGCCGGGCCGGAAGCCGCGGAGGAGGCGACAGGCTTCCTTGAGCCAGAGGGCCCGGCGCGCCCAGCGCGGCGCCTGCCACAGCGCCCCCTGCTGTCGGGAGCCCCGCCAGCCTGAGAGCCGGCCCACAGGGCTTGGTCTCCACAGCCCCATCCTACTCAGGACCCGAGCACGATCATGCTCGTAGTTATTTGTCACCCTCACTGAACCAGATGTTCCATTTCTCCAGGAGCTTTTACCGATCGGAGAAGGAAAAGGGAGGGCGGGGAGGAAGCAGAGAAAAAGACAGTGTCTCTGGGACAGATGTGAATCTCAAGGCTATCACACCTATTCCATTTGCTTTCTGGATCCAGAGTCCTGTGATCTCTGGCCACCATTGCCACGCTTTAAAACATCCGTAGATATTCGTTCTTCTCTCTGATGTTGTTGGAGTCCTGGGAAAGACAAAAGTCACCAGTAGGAATGCCAATTTCCAACTCGCTTGTGCATGTGAGAGTTCCCATGAGCATAGAAGTGCTTGTCTGGGCGGGGCGCGGTGGCTCACGCCTGCAATCCCAACACTCTGGGAGGCCGAGGCGGGAGGATCACTTGAGGTCAGGAGTTCGAGACCAGCCCCAGCAAGAGCGAGACCTTCTCTACTAAAAATTTTAAAAATTAGCCGCCCGTGGTGTGCCTGTGGTCCCAGCTGCTCGGGAGGCGGAGGGAGGAGGATCACTTGAGCCCAGGAGTTTGAGGTTGCAGTAAAAAAAAAAAAAAAGTGCTTGTCCGAAAGCCTGGATTGGCTTTATGCATGTACGCCAGAGTAGGACATGTCCCTGCTCCCTGGAATGGAAAAGAAAATGTCAGAGAACACATGAAGTGGTCACAGGATGCTGACATCACGTTGAGGAAGTTTAATGAAAAAATCCTCTATGGAATTAAAGATTTTACTTCTTTGCTAAGGACATTGCATTTCTTACACAGCTGGCCTTCCCAAAGGCATGTAAGTTGTAATCATTTTCTCTGAATTGAGATCCCTCTCCACCCCCAACTGCTAAACTCTAATATGAAAATAGTTTAGCCAAGCATGGCGGTGAGAGCCTGTAGTCCCAGCTACTCAGGAGGCTAAGACAGGAGGATCACTTGAGCCCAGGAGTTCAAGTCCATCCTGGGCAACATAGTGAGACCGAGACCTCATCCATCTCCTAAAAAAAAAAAAAAGAAAAGAAAAGAAAATATTTTCGTGGATTTGTAGCCATCTCTCTTACCCTGGACTGAGCGTTTTTGGATAAAGAAAAGGTATGATAGGTCTTGCAGTTGAGAATGAGCCTTGATGGGGTGAGATTCAAAATGCAGATGGCTGAAGGTGGCTGCAGAGAAATAGAGCAGTTCTGAGCAGGCCTGTGGGGAAAATGTCTGCATGATGATGATGAATGTACTGATTTTTATTGAAAGAAATAATGATTTACTAAGTCAGGAAAATTAAGGACTATTAATCCTTAGGGCTACTAAGGGCCCTATGTTAATGGGCTACTTAACATTTTGATGGCAGCCATTTAGTTACTAGATATATATTAATTCACTCAGAAAATCTTTATTTAGTGCCATTGTATCATTGGAGACACATTGGTGAAGAAGATAGACAAGGACCCTGCTCTCAAAAAATTCACACTCATGTTGCAGGGGAGAGAGGCAATGAAGAAATCAATGGACAAGATCATTTCAGTGACATATGTACTTTGAAGAACATAACACAGGGTAATGTGCTGGAGAGTGTCTGGAGGGGCCAGGAAACTCTTTGGATAGGATAGTCAGGATGACCTCTCTGACAAGATGATACTTGAATTAACTTATGTTTTGATGTTTTCTGAAAAAAAATTCATAAAATTTTTACCTTTTAAAAAAATGACCAAGCAATGGACAAAACAGACAACCTGACCCTCACCTGCTGCCCCCATCACTGAGCCTCACCTCAAGCAAACAGTCAGGAAGGTAGCATCAAATCATCCAGTGTGAAGGAGACCTTCTGGCTAGGGCAGGTGAGACAAAGACCAAAGGTCCTATGTTTCCACTGGGTGAGCACAGCCTGAGCAACAGGTGAAAACCTCTCCAGCCTACATTCACAAATTTATGTGATACTACATAAAATGAGATTAAAGTGTTAGGAGGCATAACTAGCACCCAAAAGCCATGCTGCAGGGAGCTGCCCACAACATAATGCCTCCCTCACAGAGTTGCGGTAAGGATCCAAGGAGATAATATAAGGCCTCGGAAAATGTAGCTATTAGGATTGTGTTAGGTGTGTCCACTCTCCTCTCACCCCACTTGGAACATGCACCAAATAAACCATAGACCGGCCCCTCATCTCCCAACTTCTGCCATTATTGCTACCTGGCTCAGGGCCTACCTGTTTCCCAGCTCAGATACCTGAAAGCCAATATCTAGCCTACCTCAGAGGGTTGTGAGGATTAAATAAGATCATATATGTAAAGTGCAACTAGCTCATGAGGAAATAAATTGCCTTTTGTAGTGAATGATGAGTATCCCGTGTCTAATTTTATCCTTCCTCTGAGTGACCCATTGACATGAAGCCTGAAGCAAATGGACTGCTTGCTCACAGTTACCTCTGGTGGCAGTAAAAACAAAGGGATTAAGGGCATAATCTTAGCAGGATCTACAAAAGTAGAGATGGAAATTGCCACTGAGCTTTGCAAATAACAAACATTACATGGAGGGTATCAGTAATTGGTAACACAAGACTGTTACAACGATAAATTCAGAGCCTCCTAAGGGAGGCACGGAGTTGTGCTGCCCAGACCCCCGTCCAAGAAACACTTGCTGCCCAGCTTCAGGGAATGTGGCCAGCAGGTGGCTCCCACCTGTCAGCTCCTTAAGGTTGGCCTCATCTGGTGGCTGAGCAAGGGGGTTGAGGGAGATGGGGGGTATGGTACAAAGGCCTAGTCAGTTCCATCCAGGGCCCCTGCCATGTTGCCATGGTCTTGACAAGCCTGCCTGGCTCTTCTACTTCTCTCTCCAGTCATCTTCCTCCACTTTCCTTGTACGGGTATTGATCCTTAAACATCTTGGATCCCACGCTCTGTGCAGCATCTGTTTCGAGAGAACCCAGCTAAGGCCATTGCCAACAAGAGTTACCCCTGATGTATTTGAATCGCCAACGTGGCTGTGGTTCTTTTTCAAGAGTATTAACTGACCTAGAAATTATGACTAGACTATCCAGAAGACATTGGATCCATGGACATGTGCAGAAAAATAATCCCTAATTAAAATTTTGGGCTGTGTAGTTAATAGGTGGCCAATATTTGTTTGAGTCTACCCAGCTCTGTGAAAGGACAATCTTTCCTTTCAAACTTCTGAAATCAAAGCTGAGCTCTATCCTCAGTGGTAAGCCTTGGGGTAAGACTGAGATGTGCCCTAAATGAATGTGCCTCACGTATAGAAGACGAAAAACCAAGAATACTTAGATAATTGGGAAAAGAACAAATATTGAGTACCCGTTATACACCAAGCACTGTTCTAGGCACTGGAGTCGTGGCAGTGAAGAAAAGAGAAAAATTCCAGCCTAGGTGGTACTTATATTCAGTTTGGGGAAGACAACCAAACAATTTAGTAAAATATATGCTATAGGAGGTAGATTAGTACACTGACAGCCCCTAATGAATCATGCCTCCTGGTCCCCCTACCCTTGGGTAGGCTTGGCCAAGTGACTTCTTCTGGCCAATGGTACAGCAGCAAATGTGATACAAGCACATGCTTGCTAAGTGCTTATGTGTACTGGAGCTCACCCTCTTGGGGGCATCACTGTGTGAGAAAGCCCAGTCACATTTCCTTAGTGATGAAAGATCACATGGAGATAGCAGCCCAGCAACCTCAGCCCTCCCAGATGGACCCAGCCCCAGCGCCTGCCAACCCTCCAGCTGAATGGAAGTGCATAAATGAGTCCAGGTGAGACCAGCAAAAGAATCTCCCAGCCAACTCATACAGTCATGAAAAATAACACATCATTGCTGTATTTAGGCACTAGGTTTGGGGCTGTCTTGTTAACTATAGCAATAGATAATTAGCACACACGTAAGAAGGTAATCAATGCTATGGAAAAAAATAAAGTGAGGAAGGCAGGAGTGGTGTTGTCTATCAATTCTTACAATGGAGTGTGGTCTTGGTACAGGGATAGGCATGTAAATGAGTGGAGATCCTTGCATACAGGGAGACTTGATATACAATAGAAGTGGAATTGCAAAAAATTGCTATGATGATTAGTACTAGTAAACTATTTATCCATGTAAAAAAATAAAAATTAAATTGAATCTTTAACCAAAGTCAAATTTGGGTGGATTGAAGAACTATGTAAAAAGCAACAGTTTAAAGCTTTTAGAAGAAACTGTAGGGTACTCTTTTTATGACTTCAGAGATAGAAAGGATTTGCTTACAATACACAAAGCAAAAGCCTTAATGTAAAAGATTGCTACATTTTGTACTATTGCTCAATGTCAGGCAAGATAAACAGTTTTTGAAAAGCTTCCAGTTAGAAGATATTTGCCATGTGTAACTGACATAGGCTTAGTATTCAAAATAATAAAAAGTCCTAAAGTCAGTAAGAAAGAGACAAACAACTCATTTAAAAAATGGGCAAAAGATAGGAAGAGGCAATTCACAAAACAGGAAATAAAACTGAAGGAAATATATGCAAAAATATTCAATTCTGATTTATTAAAAATCAGAGAAGTATAAATTAAAATCAATATGAATTAGTACTTCACATCTACGAGGTTGGAAAAAATATTTTAAATCTGACAATTCCAATCATAGATGGGATTGTAGAGAAATGGGAACTTTTATACACTAAAGGGGGACTTTGCATTAGCACAATTACTTTGTAAAACAATTTGATAAGTCCTAGTATTTTTCAACTGTAGCAACCCATTATTGAGTTTTGAAATCAACTTACTGGGCCATTTCCAACATTTTTAAAAGATAAAGAATAGACTAGACCAGAAGAAAAAACATCAGAAGCCATCACGTGTACCAAAAGTTAGCATTGTTTCACAAACTTCTTAGTGACACATAAACACAAAGTGTATTGTGTCGTAAAACTTTTCTTTCATTATATACATACTCGTATGTTGTATTTACCAACCACCATATTGATGTATGTCAGCAATTCAATAGTTGCTGGTTCATGCTATATAAATATCTTAAATTTCAACATCTACTCATGGTATCTTACTCTTTTTATTCTTAATAAAATAAAAATGAGTTTTACAAAGAAGAGGCCAGTCTACAATTTATTGTAAGGTGTGGGATTGCTGTGATAAGCTCCTTATGTCTTCCCATCTTTCATTTAAGTCTGATACTCACATACATGTTTGCAGGTTTTCTTTTCTTTTCTCTTTGGATCTCGAGTACACAGAATTAGATTCATCATAATCCTTGGTTATTACACATTCTCATATGTCATCATTATGCTAATCCAACAGAACTACATTTTGTCACCAGAAAGAAGCTTTGTTTTTTCTGTTTTTGTTCCCAATGTTGCTTTCACTTTGGTCCTGAATAAAAACACAGGTCAATTCATGCCTTCTCTAGTTACTCAAAGGTAATTAAAAATGCTATACAGATAGTAATTTTAAGCGTAGGCTTAATGGCTTTCAGTTTATCTCAAAATGGTAACTAGAAAGTCCAGGTCCATGTAATGGTTGAGGCTTCCAATTCACTTAAAATGAAGATTTCTCCCCCTTTTCCCAGTTCAGCCCATTGTAGATGGGCTACTTCCATTTGGAGGGATGTGGTGACTTTGTTTTCCTTTCCCTCTTCCTCCTGCCTCTGATCGCCAGCTGCTCTTTCCCACCCCTCCTAAACTGGGGGCAGGGGGTAGAAGTTTGAGGAGATGGAAAGGAAAATTCTTATTTGACTGGTATTTTCATAAGATGGTTTCATGTTCTCTGGGCCCAGCAGGTGTCTAAAGCTGACTTTGTGTATGTGTTGTGGATTCTTCATACACACCCCCTTCATCCCTGGAGATGTCTTTCTGTGGTTCCCTTGACATAGTAATCCAATCTCCTCCACCTTGTAGCTGGCTTCTTCCTCGGCTCCTTATTGGTCCTCTCTCCCCGCACCATATAGGTTTGTATGAGATTACAGATTTGTAGTGAGGATCAACTGCAGTAGTACATGAAATACATTCATTGATGGAATAATTAAGTGAACTAATATGTGCAAAAGTGTTTTATAAGCTCAAAACTTCCATGCAATTGCTAGTTATAGCAAATGGTTGAGAATGTTGGCTCTAGCATCAAACTAGCAATGTGACTTTGGATACGTTATTTAAACTGTGCCTCAAGTTTTCTCAGCTCTAAAATAAGAATAATAAAAGTGTGCAGATTCAATGGGATAACACAAGAAAGCACTTAGACCAGTGGCTGGCCCATGGTCACCATGTCATGAATGGTAGCTGTCATTGTCACTGTCATTCTACCATTAACTAATGTCTGAGGAGCTTAAAAACCAACCAGCCGGAGGACTGACATCTTAACCACTGGCTCTGACAAGGGATTCTCAA
This sequence comes from Daubentonia madagascariensis, assembly GCA_023783475.1. NCBI lineage: Eukaryota > Metazoa > Chordata > Mammalia > Primates > Daubentoniidae > Daubentonia > Daubentonia madagascariensis. The sequence continues at coordinate 22,154,693 of JAKFHU010001990.1, read as the reverse complement.
GAAGGCATGAACAAAGTACTATGGAAGCATTCACTGTCACCCCAGGAAAAGAATTTAGGAGCAGACAGATCTGATGCACTGAGAAGATGACATTCTACTTTGGCTTAAACCAAGGAGTGGGCAAAGAGAGAAGGGAAATGACTTTGAAAGGTATTTCTCAGCACCACTGACAGGGACCAGTTAACACCTCATTTGGGAAGGAGAGGATGAGAGGGGGAAAGACCCCTGGGACAAGGCCTCCATATCAGGGAGCGAGACCATGGAGGAACCCAGATTCCTGGGAGGCAAAAAAGAGGAAAGGACACAGATAACTGGACAGAGAGGAGGCCTGGACACAGAAGGGCCTAAAACAGTCCACTGTAACCAGAGATACCTGAGCCAGCAAGACCCAGTGAAGAAGGTCTGACTTGGGAAAGAAATTGTGTGGGGTGTCTGAGAACACCCCTCTCCAAGATTCCAGGATCTTCTGGGATGATGTAAGAGGCATAACCTCAGGCTATACTTTGAACCTGAAGATGGTCACTGCTGGGCCAATCCATGGTAACTAAGGGTAATTTTGCATTTTTGCATTTTCCTTCAGTTTTTTTTTTTGGTGTCATAGTTCCCCTACCCTTGTGGAAAGGGTTGGGGAGTATTTTTATTTCTGCTTTCTGGAATTGTTTCTGTAAAACTGGAATTATTTGCCTTTAGGAGTAAACGTGCCTAAAGAACCATCTGGGCCTGCTGTTTTCTTTGTGGGAAAGTTCAATCTCTTAAAATAATTATAGGATAATCCAGATTTTCATTTCTTCTTTAGTCAGTTTTTATAAGTTGTATTTTTCTAAGATTTGTTGATTTTTTAATCTAGTTTTAAAATTTATTACTGAAGTTGCTCATAGGATTCTCTTACTATCTTTTCCATTTTGTGGAACATATAATTATAGGCTTACAGTTTGTCCATTTATGTCCATATAGTATGGTCCATGTTTAGACATAGTTTTATCCTCAATTCCTACTAGTGTTTATTAGTGCCTTATCTTTTTTTAAAATAAAAACAATGATGTTTATTGATCATCCCAGTGGTACTAAAAAGGCCCGTGTTCTCAGGAAGACTGTCATATTCTGTTGCCAGATTCCAATACAATAACAAATTGGATTTCACAAGCATTTATTAGTCATTTTTATGTGTACTTTTCTGTATGAAGTGCTAGGGATATAGAATTCAGTAACTCTAGTTAAAAAAAGTCCCTGCCCTCAAGGGCTCACAGCCTGGTCCCTGAGAGCAGAGTGAAGAGGAAGCTCAATACTTGCTAGGCAGGCCTTCAGGTCTGAAGTGATTGGGGTCTTTGCCACTCCGGCCCCATTTGTTGGCATCCTGGTCGGCCCTCGAGTCCTCTGCTCCATGGCCTGTGAGTCTCTGGATACCCTCTCTGGCATCGCTGTAATGGAGGCAGGCAAGAAGGAGATGAATCACCAAGCTGATGACCAACAGTCCACCCTCCCTTTCTCCCTTTCCCAAGGGTGGGCTCTGAGAAAAGAGCCCAGGAAGGCCAAGGAAGGGGGAGCTCAGCCTTCCTCAGTCCAGGCTGGGCACCTGTAGTCTGGATGAACAGCACCCTGAGAGGGAGGGCTGGGAATCACTCATTCTTACCAACCACTCAGACCCTCACACAAAGCACAGAGACAGAGAGAGGGCAAGAGGAGGAGGGAACACAGCCTCTACAGGAAACTTCCCTACAAGGAAGCTTGCCCCCTCCTGACTGTCCACGGCAGTCAAGCTCTGCTCAACCATCCCTGGCAACACCAGGAATTTGCATTACCTGATGACTTTAGCTGCCCAGGCACCCCCAGGCCCCCTTTGGGCAGCATCATGGTTCCCCCGAGCATGGAAGTATTTGTCTGAATTTTTGTAATTGGCTTCTCTCATGTCAGAGTAGGCTCTCCACATGTCTTTAGTCCCTGGAAAGAAAAGAAATGATCGAGACAATCATGTCTTGGAAAAAGAGAGGCATAAAAAATTTTCTTCCCACTGATTCCAAGATTTCAGCCTTTGACATAGCCCTTGGAAATCACACTGGCTTGAAATGAGTGTTCCTTTACTTTTCACTTCCCTGGGTTAATGTAATGAGAAACGCACTTTTTGCATGTTTTATTCTGTTTGGTTCCATTCTAAGTTTTTTTGCTACTTTGTTTTTGCTTTTTTGTTTTGTTTTGTTTTTGTTTTTTATAGAGACAGAGTCTCGCTCTGTCACCCAGGCTGGAGTGCAGTGGCATAATCATAGCTCACTGCAGCCTCCAACTCCTGGCCTTAAGTGATCCTCCCATCTCAGCCTCCCAAAGTGAGGGGATTGCAGGCATGAGCCGTCATGTCCAGCTGCTACTTTGACTTTGTGTGTGTGATGCATGTAAAGAAGAAGTGGGAGATGTTTTTAAGGGATGTTTCATTGTATAATGAACCTCTACGTGAAAAGACCCAAGGAACCTTCTGAGCAAGGCATGAGAACACAGGGGATTCTGAGGGAGCCTGCAGACATGTGGTGCTCCTAACCTAGTCAATGGGAGAAATTCATCCCTGTGGGCAGAGGGAGGATGACTTGGACCTGAGTACATCTAAATGTCCAGGATATACCTAGAATCTTGGCACCCGTCAGAATTCAACCAGTAGTAATAAAGGTGAGTTCTCTAAGAGACCTTTAAATAAACTGGGTAATCAGATGCCAAAAAAGGGCAACTTACCCACTAGTTCAAAACTTCAGTGTCCTCCCCAATAAAATGGAGGAGTATTGTCTACCTCAGAGGTAGGCAGAAAAACTGAGAAAATACCTGTGTGATATGTAGAACATTATAGGTGTTCAACAGTCCTTAGGAAGAGTGGGATAAAAAAATAAATAAAAAGGACTAAACTAAGATGAAGAGCAGGGGGTTATGGACTGAAGGAATCTGATCAAACTAGAGTTAAATGAAAAAGTTTTCTTTAATTACCTGATTAGGAAAGGGAGAATCTAATGGTTTATATAATTTGTCTATGAGATAACATCTTCATTTTCTATATTTATTATTTCTGGTGTTCAGATTGATCACTTTCATTGAGAATTATGACATTTTTACTCTACTTATTCCCTCTGAAGTACTGATTTAAATGGCTCCTTAGAGTCCAGACTTCCTTAATAAGTATTTCCAAAATGCCTGGCATAGTTTATCACTGTGGCAGCAAAACCAGAGGTAGAAGTTCTCAACTTTTACTCTGCATATGAATCAACTGGGGTGCTTGGTAAAGGGAATATTTCCAGGCTCCAGACCCAGAGATTGTGATTCAGGGCAGAGGGAGACCCAGGAATCTTCATTTCACAAAGCACTGCAGACCCCAGGTGATTCTCATGCAAGTGATCCTAGAACAACCCTTTGAAAACCATTGACCTAAGAATAAAAGATATTTTTAGCTGAGTGTGTGAGAATTTAGATAGGATTAAGAGCACACCCTTAAAACTGCTATTCAGAGACTACCACAGAAAAATAATAACACCCTAAATTTAAAACTCTGAAAACAAAAATTTGCCACTTATCTATGGCTAGTGGGGTATATTTCTCTTGCTATTGGTTTCCTAGCTGTGTCTCAGTCCCAGCAGAACTATCATCAAAGTAATTCACTGTGTCTTTTATTGTGGCAAGAGGAGCTAGAGTTGCCTTCCAAAGGCACCACATCCCGACTATTTGCTATTTCTCAGATAAAGAACGGGATATGTGTTCACAAATCCCTCAGTCTTGTTTTGGAAGCAGTAGAGTACTGTGTTTAACAGAAAGTTCAGAGGAACAAGACTACCTGTGTTAAATCTTGCTCTGCTTTGGAACTTTGTTAAATCTCTTTGTGTGTCAGTCTCTATTGAGGGATAATAATAGTGCCTACATCACAGGATTAAAGGATGAAAACATTCATTTGTACATATACAGCTCTTATAACAGTGCCCAGCACATACTAAAACCTCAGTTAATCTTGGTTGCTATTAGTATATGGATGGGAACTGTGTTGGCTCTGCTCCGCCTGCCTAAGAACACCTGCTACTCGTTTGATACATCCACTTCATGGCTACCCAAGAAACGTAGAAATGAGCTGTCCCAGATTTCCCACTAGGGGGCAGTAGAGCCCCACTTGTATGAAGGGAACATGCACCACCCCCACCCCCAAATTTCACCTCCCTCCTATACTCGTGCTGAAAAGGTGCAGCCCAAACCTTATGTGGCCTCAGGCCTGGGTGTCCTCGTAGGAGTGTCAAAGTTGGCCAGAAAAGCATGGGGAACTACTATTAAGAAAAACCATGCTCCTCTATCCATCTGTGGCTTCACTAACACCTTTGCCCAATGAGGATGTGGCCTCTGCTCAAGAGAATCGTGGGGGGAGCCAGGTGCAACCTCCTGTCCCCATCCTTTGGTCCTTACCTTGTCCAGCTTCCTTGAGGAATGTTAACCACCTTTGGCTGCTGACACCCAGGACCAGGCAGCAGAAAACGATGCCAATGGAAAGCTTCATCCTGCTGCACAGTCAAGGAAACACAACCAAGGATAATACACGTTTTGCTTTGGGTTTTTGTTTTTTGTAATGTTGGCCCATCCTTCCCTTCCAAGAGTAAACCTCACTCAATTTTACACACACACACGTATAGTTAGATGATAGATGATAGATAGATAAATAGATAGAATTTCAGAAGATCTAGTTCTCCTTTTCCACTTGTCTCATTGGAATCCCAGTGTCTGAGAGACTGCAATCATCCCCTATCAGCCTTAAAACCCAAATGTACAGGAAGTTTCCAAAGAGGCCTTTGGAAATTTTGTGACCAACATACCTCTCTGTAATATGAAAATCAGACAATCAATAAATATTTGTAGAATGCCTGCTCTACCCAATCACTGACTTCACACAGAACACGTGACAAAATCCTTACCCTAAAAAGTATTCACATCGGGCAAATTCTAATTATCAGAATAGTAGATTGAGGAAGGATGCAGAAAAAGCTGAGATGCAGCACAGGAATGCTAGTGCAGAAAGAATCTCCAATGAGTAAAACTGTTGGAAGGTTCGAGCACCTCACCTTTGGCTGTTTGTTCCTGCTGATGCCTCCGGTGAAGCTGAGCTACCGGTGCTGCCTGCTGGAGAGATGTGGCTGGTGCTATATATACTGACACGTTGCTAATGGACCAGAGCTGTCTTCCCTCTTGCACAATCCCTCTTGGCCAGGACACAGCACGCAGAGCATCAGAATTTTTCCTCATACAGGACTAATTTTTTTCCCAGATTGTGTAATCTGGCAATTTGCAGAAATGTAGCAAATTAGGGTTTTCTGCCTCTTTCCAGCCTCACTCCTGGTGGGAAAAAGTTTTCCCCCCATGCAATAATGTCCTGACAATTTCCCATGAAGGGGCAATCAATATCAGAAAAAGAGATCTGATTGTCTAAAGAATGTGAGAATACAAGGTAAATGAAACAGCTCACCTGGTTCCACTGCTCAGAATGAAGCTGGGACCCTAGGCTGTAGGAGTAAGAAAGAAAGGAAATAGTCAACACAGGAAAATAAAACTTTCAGCACCAGAAAAGGGAGTCCTCCAGACTCAAATATATTCATGATCATTTGCTATTGAAGGCCATATGGCAGGTTATATTTGGAGGATGCTATAATCCAGGAATGTTGAACTGTAGTGTAGAAATTTGCTGCATAGTCATGTAGAAATGACACGTGATAAAGCAAATGGCCCACTGGCTGCTAAATTATCAGAATAGTAGATTCAGGGAGAAGGCAGCGAGAGCTGGGATGCAGCACAAGAACACTGGGAAGTATGATGTTAGAGAACATCTGTTTTAACCAGAAAAGCAATACTGTGCTTTACTATGTGAGTTTAGTAAAATTATCTTGGGAAGAAATTTCACGCAGGTACTATCAGGGGGATGGAGTCCATGGTCCACTCAACTGCCCCATCCCTTCCCCTTCATCCAAAATGAAAAATTTAAAGACCATTGGATTTCCCTAGAGAAGAAAGAATGATGCATGTGTAACGTGGCAGACATGATGAGGGAATCCAGAGGATATCAGATCTGGTCCTGCTCACAATGGGACCCTGGGCTAGAAGCCTGAGGAATGCAATAGGGCATGTAAGGCCCAGCCCTGGGAATAATACCTCAGGATTTTTGCCTGGAGTTTTGCTGGAAGAAGAGGATAGGGGGCGGTGCATTGAAGATACTATGGAAATAATCTCCAAGACTGCTGCAAGCAAATGAGGGAGACTTGATAGCAGAGATGTTAGGAGTTGGTATGTAACAGCCAGGAAGGAGGTGAGACTTGTGTTCAAATGGTAACCCAGAGAAAAACAAGGATAAAGGACTTCTAACTTTTGTCACAAGACTAGAGGAATTATGAGTAGGATATTAGGAAGAGAAGCAGTGACCCAGTATGAAGCAAATCAGGCCAGGGTTACACCGTGTTTGGGAATCACTATCACAGATGAGAGCCTGCCAGAATTAGGAATTATGGCTCTTTCTAGGTCTGGGCCTTATTTTAATTCCTTTAGGCACAATGAGGTAAAAGTTTTAGGGCAAATAACTGTCAAAGGATTTCTCTGTCCCTTTGGTTCTTATCCAAGGCAATGCTAAGCAACATGCAGATATTCCCTACACAACTTCCATTCCTTGGAAGAGGTGGGATTCCCTGTGGTCAGAGTTAACTCTGAGCTGGCTTGGCTCTCTTGGTCCTAGGAATAGACAGGAAGGTGGGAAGGGAGAGGAGGGACGTTGTCAACCATCCACAGCCACTGGTCATGGCGTGCGTGGGGGCACTACTTCATAAGGGAGGGCATGTGATGCCCAGACCCCTTTTTTCCTACTTTCTTTGGCGCAGAAATTGTGGGTTGGTGATCACTTCCTGTCACGATTATTTTACTCCCTTTGGAACCATTCAATGCTGAAAATCCACTCTCCATTTTCGTACCTCATTGAAGTCATTCTCTTCTTTGATAGAAGGGTTAAAAAGCAAGCACAAATTCTAGACACTGTGAAGAACTCCTCACAAGGCCTTCTACAAGCCTTGCATGTTCTCTTCCTTTGTTACTTAATGTATTCTGCCTTCTGGGAAGGCACAGTTCCTTCTAGTGCTATGCTTAGAACAATAACAATAGTGCCAGCCAACTATTTTCAATTGTTTCTCCTGAAAAAGAAAGATTTCCTGGCATGGTGATGTCAGAATCTCCAGGCCTTGAAGGGATTTCCCAACAGTCTCCTATAAGTGACTGTGTCCTCGTTTTTACTAGATAGTGTCAGTGCCTATTGTCCAAACTTAATTATTAGCAGTGGCTCCTCCTTTCACTCTCAAAAATGACCGGGATTGAAGAATAAATTAGATGGTGACCCTATTCTAATAGTGACATGTGACCAGGCTGCTTGAGAGGCCCAAAGGACCTCCACTTTTTTCTGTTAATAGTTAATTTAAGTAGAAGAGGAGAATAACAAGACTTAGTTCTATTAAGAACTGGAAAAACAAAAATAAAAAAGTCCAAAGATCCGCATATATCATGACTAAGAATAGCATCTGAGACCTAAGCCTCAGTCTCAGAGAGCCAGCAAGAAAACTTTTATATTCCCTAAATATGAAATGAGGAAAATAATGGTACCTACCTTGTAGGATTGTTGTGAGGATTAAATAGTTAATGCTGATGGAGGCTCGGATTAGTTCTGGGCACGTGTAAAATACTTAATGAATTTTAGCTCTTCCAGCTTAACCAAGAAAGTGCATAATAATTTATACTTTCCAGAAGACAGAAAGATTAATTAAAATATTATTACTAAGGCAACACATTAATAAGTAAGATTACCAATTAGAACTACAGTTTTAAATATCAAGATTTAATTTTATAAAACATAACAACCATCTCTGAAGTTTGGGTGTCTTTCAAGATTCCTTTGTTAGAAATAACCTTTGCAAGGATATGTTTATGATGCAGAAAATCAGCTGCATTTCTTGCAGCCTCAAGAGAAGAGAGACCATTCCTTCTAATTTGCTGAGACTTCTTTCACCAGCAGTTATGAGGCCTGTGGTTTTTTAACGCTAAGCCCTGGAATTCCAATAGGTAGTGCCGAGAAAGAGAGATGGGCTTGAGAAGCTCCAAACTTACCACAAAGAAAAAAAAAAGGCCAAAGTAGAATTGTTAACAGATGGAATGTTGAGTATATAATCTTTTGCATCTAAAGTCACCACTTTGTTATAGTGAAACAACACCTATTCAGAATTTTCATCTGCATGAGTTCCTTTTTCTCTTACTCTTCAGATTTCTCTTTCTCATATTAACAACTCATTTAATATCTAGGTGAGAACTATGTGGGCATCCTTTAAGTGTACAATTCATGTACTATTTAAAATATCACTGGTTTTAAAATAATTATTATACTCAGTATCATTAAAATAACTTTTTAAAAATTTAAATCAAGAAAACAGCTAAAAGAGTATGTTAGTGTGGTAGACAAAACAATACCTCCCCTCCCCCCCAAAAAAAGATGTGTACTTCCTAATCCTTGCAACCTGTGACCATGTTACCTTATGTGGTAGAAAAAGAATTCAGCACCATGGGCCATTTTTTTCTCTACCTATTGAAACTATACATCAGCCAACAACTGTCAATTTGATGGCAAAGTCATTGGGGGAGTACATATGCTTCTCCATGCCAAATCAAGGCAGAGGACAGGGCATCACTTAAAAAGTGACATTTGTGTCAAGCAACACGCACACCAACTAAGAAATCAACAAATAATTTGGAAATTACTAGAATGATTTCAGGAACTATTTGTGCTACAATCATATCTTTTGGTAAGCAGTTTTATATTTATGTACTTTTGTTTATATGGAGAATCAGTAGGACAATTTTTAAATTTAACATATTAACATTTTATATATTAATTTATATTATTTTACTAGTTAAATTTTTTGGATTATTACCCCACTGTGAGCTCCCCAAGCAATCCAAGAAATATAACATTACTCATACCTCAGGAACTCCTTGTGTTCCTCTCTCCGGCTGCCCACTCCTCTCTGCTCTTTCTCCAAGGTAACCCTCAACCTAAACTTTGTCCTTATTGCTCCCTTGCTTTTTTAAAATTATTTTTGTCCCATGTGTGTATCTAGAAACAACATACTATTTAGGCATTTGTCTGGTTCTGAGCTTTCTGTAAACAGAATTATGTTGTATGATTCTCTGGCCACTGGCTTATTTTAATCAAAAATATATTCTTTAGATATAGGCATGTTGATGTCTGCTATAGTAGTACTTTCATTTTCAATGCTGAATAGTATCACAAAGTATGAAAAGATCATAACTTACTCCAACATTGGGATTGATTCTTTTTTGGTATTACAAACGGTGTTTTAAACAATCTTGTACATGTCTCCTGGTATAGGAGTTTCTATGGGTAAAGACCCACGAGTGGAAAAGGAAATGATTATGTTGAACTTTACTTGATGATGCCAAATTGTTTTTCCAAAATAACTGTACTAATTTATATCCTCACCAGCAGTGGGTGAGTGGCCTCCTTGCTCCACGTTCTAGGCCATACTTATTTTTTATGTCAAATTGGTGAGTGATAAGTAGTATCACATTGTAGTTTAAATTTACATCTTCTTGATTATTGATGAACTTGACAATTTTCACACACTTATGAGCCATTTGTGCTTTCTCTTCTGTGAAATTTCTGTTCATTTATTTTTTTCCCTTTTTTATTGATGTGTAGGAGTTCTTTATATACTTGATACAAAGCCTTTTGATTATGTATGTTGCAAATATGTTGCACCAGTTTGTGGCTTTTATTTTCACTCTATTGTCAGTTAATTTTTATGGAAGTAAATGTATTTGATTTCATATTTAGCAAACTCATAATTCAACAAAATTATAGTTTACAGCCATGTACTAATTGTTTTTTAGTGCTTTATTCTTTCCCTTTATTTATTTTCTTCACACAGATCTAATTTTTTCCCAGATTATGAAAACTGGCAACTTTCAGAAATGTAGCAAGTTAGGATTTTCTGCCTGTTTCCCATCTCACTCTTGGTGGGGAAAGTAAAATATTATTTTATTCAGTTCTCTGATGACTAATTTCTATAACCTAAATGTAAACATTGTGGTAGTTATGCTTTCATTTTCTCTCAAATTGGAGAGTTTTCTTTAAAAGCTAGCACTTTTTAAAGGATTAGAAGTTTTGTTCTGCTTCTTTTTTTTTTCTCCTGGGGATTCATTGAAACTATCAACTTAGATTCAAACATATAGCTAGTAGTCTCTACCATTTGGAAGCAGACTGCCTGGTGGTGTGCTAGAGCTGGCTCCTACCAGCTTAGGAGAGCTGATTATTAAGTTTTCAGGGATTTTGCAAGGCAATTATTAAGTCATTAGTAGTTTGGAATAAACTATGGTGGGAGAATTTAAACCATGGGAATTGGCAAATACTATAAATCAGGGCTTTATTTTTTTCTGGAGAGCCAGTTATTAAATATTTCCCAGTACATGCTTGGGACTACCCCCTTCTAATTCAAAGTTTCACATATTCTTCCTTTGTCCCTCTAGGTATAGCCATACTAATCCTTGGGGAATGTGTCAAAGAACAAAATTTTAACAAATTGAGTTTTAAAGATCTAATTGGCTTTTATTAGCAATTCATGAACTGGGCAGCATCCAGTCTACAAAATAGAAAGTGTTAGTGAGCAATAGCTCACTTCCAGATGTGCACAGAAGCCAATACTATGGCATTGGCTTTAGAGAAAAGAAAGGCTTTGTTGTGAGGCCAACCAGCAAGAGACAGGAGGTACAGCTCAATCTGTCTCCTTGATTGAGGGTCCGGGGCAAGTTTTAAGGGGTCGCAGGGCAAAGGAAAGTGTTAGGAGTGTTGGCTTGGCAGAGTCAGATTGGAGGGCTTCAAATTTGGCCATTTACGATAAGGTATGTTGAGGCAGATTTTAGCAAGGGATTTTCTGGGCCAATGGACCCCTTGTCTCTTAAAGAGTTCTGGTGTTCAGGTTCCAGTCATGTCCTGGCCTTCTTGGTTTTGCGGGGAGAAAATGTTGGTTCCAGGTGTTGTTAGAGGTCAAAGTTTTTTTCTATTGTGCATGCCCAGGCTACATGACTTGCAGTTTTGGCTCTGTTATACCTACAAGATAATTCAACGTTCTGTTAGCAACACAGGAGGGCCAATTTTAGCTGGTCCTGCAGTTACAAATCCCCCCTTTTGTAGTTCATTCCTCAATCTTGAGGGAATTGGGTGACAACTGCTCTAGCTACTTCCTGTAGACAAAAAACATAGGTTTAGGTCTGCAAAATAAAATTGTTTTACATTTAATTGTAAATATTCACAGGTCCCAAGTTGTAGCCAGACAGGTGGAGGTGGGCCAGGGAACTGTTTTGCATATTGGATAATTATTTCATGAGCAGAGGGTATTGATTTAAAAATACCAGATAAACAGCAGGTACAGACCTTGACCAGAAGGAAGAGAAATCTCAACACACATATAATTATAATTCCCAGTTTAAGTAGACCCTCAAAAATAGATCTGATTCCCAATGGAATTCATGAAAACAGGTTTTCTAACATATAATATCCAAGTTCTTTAGGGGACACTTTGTTGGAGCCAGATGGCTTCTTGTCTAATTTGATCTAGATGGGTCTCAACTTCTGCAGAAGTATTAATATAAACATAGCATGATATATTAGCCATAGCACAAACATCTCATTGCTCAGCCAATGTATAATCTAAAGCAATTCTATTATCTAGTTCTACTTTAGCCAAACAATCTAGCCCTCTTTGTTGAGCCACCAAGGCCAATGTGGTCTCATTGGCAAGCCTTGAAAGGTTTCTAATCATATGTTCATGAGCAGCAACTGCCCACCAGGGTAACAGAGTTCACCCAAAGAAATATCCTATACCATCTGGTAGGCTGCCTGGAAAATATTTATCTGGGAGCAAATATAATACAGATCTTTTTGTTCTAGCAAAAAGTTTTAAGGACTGGCCCAATGCAAAGCATCGCTAGAATTATAGACACAGAAAAGACTAACTAAATATCCTAGCAAACAAATACCTCCTATGTGCCAGCTGTCAAGACATCTATAGGCCCAGGGTTGCCCATTTGTTCCACAGACAAAGCTGTATTCTGAGGGGGCACAGAGAATACCAGACATTGATATATTAATATTAGTAGAGGGGTCCCCGCAATTAGGGAATGAGTCATTAAGAACTCTACCCAAGAAATGAACCAAATTTCCTGAATAATTTTTTTCTGAGGTTAAATCAAGGAGGTAGGGATGAATAGTTACAGAGCATAGAATTGTGTGTATGACAACAAGGTAAAGCTTGGGTTGCTTTAACATAGGCCTGATCTGGTATCTTGGGCAAGCTATCTCCTTTGGTTGCCATCTGCTTCTGGCCTCTGAGTTTGATCAGGCAGAGGCTGGTTTTTAGAGACAGGAACAGCTTTTCATTTATCTGGAGATCCAGAAGCCCCTTTGATCTTATTGTTTTTTCTGAGAAGTAACTTAAGATCAGTTAGGGGCTCTCAGGTGTATTCCTGGGTAGAAAATTCAGTTGTGGGCCTCCACAGCCATGTGGTATCTGATCAATCTGGTCCTTCTGGTTCTTCTTGCCCGTGAAGGGCATGACCTATTTGGGAATTACAAAGAGGTCAAGAAAAATCCTGACTGTAAATGGGTGTAACTTTTACCTGTGAATGAATCCAGGGCCTCACCCGTTTTAACTATACTGATGAATGGGTCACCAAAGTAACTTCACAGGGCCCATTCCATTTGGGTTGTAGTTGGTTTTCAGGGTGGTAATTTTTCCAGGTTTTAAGGAGTATCCAGTCTCCTGGGCTTAGACAATGTAAAGGAACATCTGTAGGAAACATTAAACAGTTAGAAACATACTTATGTATAGCAGACAAAGTTGCATCCAGAGGTTATACACATCATATATTACCTATGTTACAACGTGATCATTTTTAAGATTACAATAATTTTAGTCTTAAGGAAGGGTCTCCCATATAGCATTTTGTAGGGGCTCAATTGGAGCTTGCTTTTAGGGGCCACTCTTAGTTGCCCTCAAAGCAGGGCAACTGGCAAGAACTTATCCCATGTTAAGTTGGTTTCTTGACATATTTTGGCAATTATCTTTTTTTTTTTTAAGACAGAGTCTCACTCTGTCGCCCCAAGTAGAATGCAGTGGTGTCAGCCTAGCTCACTGCGACTTCAAACTCCTGGGCTCAAGCGATCCTCCTGCCTCGGCCTGCTCAGTAGCTGGGACCACGGCATGTACCACCACACCTTAGAATATATACTGGTACTCTTAAGTCTCGAATATCAGTATGAAATCCCCATTCACTTGCTCTTTCTCGATCTATTTTTGAGTACCAGGGTTCAAATAGATCCATACTTGGAATAAGTGCCAGAGCCCTTGCTTCAGGTTCTTTGGTCCTGGCCACCTGCTTTGCTGCCTAATCAGCTAGATTATTGCCTTTAGCTATATAGCTACCAGTGTTTTGGTGGCCTGGGCAGTGTACTATGGCCACTTCTTTTGGCAATGTAACGGAATCTAACAAGTACAATATTTCTCTTGCATGTTTAATCTCCTTTTTCCCTGAGTTTAGCAAGCCTCTTTCCTTCCATATGGCCCCATGTTCATGAACACCAAAAAAGCGTACTTAGAGTCAGTATAAATGGTTACTTTTTTCTTTGCCCCTAGGTGCAAGGCCCATGTGAGGATAATAAGTTCTGCCTTTTGGGCAGAGGTATCTGGTGGAAGAGCCTCAGCTTCCAAGATTTTCTTATGAGTCACTACTGCATTCATGGCTTTTCCCCGGTCCATGAAGCTGCTCCTGTGAGTAAACATCACCAGGTCTGGATCTTCCAAAGGCTGATCAGTCAAGTCATGCCTGCTAGAATAAACTTCCTCAATTATTTGTGTACAATCATGAATAGGTTCTTCTGTAGTGCTTGGGAGCAAGCTGGCTTGGTTTAAAGTGGACACCACCTTTAGCTTCACATTTGGGTTGTCTAATAGAATAGCCTGGTATTTACCTAATTTCCCAGAAGTAAGCCAATACCTCCTCTTTGTTGAAGAAACAGTAGCAAACAGTGTGGAGTGTCTACTGTGGGAAGCTGGCCTAAAGTGAATTTTTCAGCCTCTTGTAAGAGGTCACACGTAGTGGCCACTGCCCAGATGCAGATTGGCCATCCTCAAGCCACTGTATCTAATTACTTAGAGATGTATGCAACAGGCCCCCTGGTATTGCCTAAATTTTGTGTCAGCACCCCAAAGCTTATGCCCTGTCACTCATCTACAAAGAGTTCAAAGGACTTTCTTATGTCTGGGAGGCCAAGAGCTGGTGCTGTTAGAAGTTTCTCTTTTATAGTTTGCAATGCCTTGTGACATTCTGCAGACCAATTTCATGATTCATTGTCATTTCCTTTGAGGGTCTCGTACAAGGGCTTGCATATGAGTCCAAAGTTAAGAATCCAGATGGGACAAAATCCAACCATACCCCAAAATCCTCTCAACTGTCTTCTGGTGGTAGCTATCACCACTCTGGCCAGAGCCTCCCTTCTGTTCGGCAGTAGGTTTCTTTGACCTCTACATAGCTCAAAATCTAGGTATTTTACAGTTGGTTGAGAGATTTGTACCTTTTTCTTTGAAACTATATCCTTGGGCTGCCAAGAAATTTAAGGTCAGGATTATGTTTTTTCCTAAGTTTCCTTAGTTTTGCTAGCAATCAGGATATGATCTACATATTAGAGCAAAATCCCCTCATCCAGTTGTAATTCCCTTAAATCTCTAGCCAGAGCTTCCCCAAAGATAGTGGTGCATTTTTCAACCCTTGGGGGAATACTGTCCAGCAATATTGTTGTTTTACATTAGTCTCTGGATCATCCCATTCAAAAGCAAACAGCAGCTGGGACTTTGGGCTTAGGGCTATGCAGTAGGAAGCATCTTTTAAATCCAAGACAGTGAACCAGCAAAAGTCTCCAGACAAGGTGGTGAGTATAGGGATTTGGTACCACAGGATGTATGTCTTCTTTCTACAATTTGACTAATGGCCCTTAAGTACTGCACAAAATGATATTCTTTAGTCCCTGGCTTCTGCTCTGATAAGATGGAAGTATTATAGGGACATTGGCAAGGCCAGATAAACTGGTATTCAAGGAATGTGTCTATTAGAGGTCTCATGCCTTCCCTTACATGTCTCTTTAGGGAATACTGTTTTAAATTGGGTGCTCTTACATCAGGGCAAAGTTTTACCCACACTGGATTTGCAGTGTTGGCTCTTCCCGGCCTCCCATTAGCCCACACTTCTGGTCTTACCTCTCAAAGGACCTCTTCAGAGAGTCTTGGCAAAGGTTTTTCCTCTAATTGTGGTAAGGCAGCTTGGAGAGCACAGGCTTTTTCAGGAGGCACCTGAATGTTTACTTTCTCTGATGAAAAGGTTATTTGTGCATTTAATTTTGTTAGCAAGTCCTATCCCAACAGAGGCATGGGACATTCAGGCACTTATAGGAAGCTATGTTTCAATAGGTTTTTCCTATAGGCACTCAAGTGGCTGAAGGATGTGCTTGTGGGAGGTCTTCCCAGATACACCAGTAATAGCTGTGGTCTTTGGGGAGGGGGAGCCTTGTCTGGTGTTTAGGACAATATATAGCTCCAGTGTCAATTATAAAGTCCATGAGCCTCTTTCCCACAGCAGTTGTCACCTAGGGCTCCCTGTAAGAAAAGTTGATAGAGCTAATAGAGCTGGGGTTCCTGTCATTCCTGGTCACAATCAGTAAGCTGTGATATCTCATGGGTTGATTTTGGGGATTTTCTTCCTCCACCCACTAAGGAAGGTTAGGTTTCCAGTGGCTTTCTTGCTTGCAATATGCACACTGTTGTGGCCCCAAGGGCAGATGACTCTTTTGGCCAGGCGGTGGGGGCCCCGAGAGGGTCTTACCCATGGCTGTTGGTTTCCTCCAGCAAACACCTTCTTGTGTCCTGGCTGATCCCGGCCAAGAGCAGTGGCAAGCAGCATAGCTTGTTGCCTCATGTTGTGTTGTTTTTGCTTTTCCTAGGCTTGGTCACAGCTATTAAACACTTCAAAGGCAATCTCAACCAGTTGAGACATTGGCAACCCCAATCCCCCTTCTATTCTTTGTAGCTTTTTTTTTATATCAGGGGCACCCTGACTGATGAAAGTCATATTAATCAGTCTCATGTTATCTGGTTCTCATGTTCTTGGTTGTTATCAGTGTATTACCTGTAGGCTTCAAAGATTCTCTTGGGAAAGGCAGAGAGGTTTTCTTTTAGCCCCTGTTGTACTTCCTGAATCTTATTTAGACTTTTTAGCTTTGAGACCCTCTCCTGAAATCCACTTACTAAACATTCTTTATAATGGTTTAACTTTGCCCAGTCTCTGGGGTCATTGGGGTCCTAGTCTGGCTCAGTCTCGGTTTTGACCTGTGCTGCTGGAGCCCTGACTGGATTATTAGGTTGTGACTCATGTAGCCTCTTGGCTTCCTGATGAGCCTTTTCTGGTACCATCCTACATTCCTGCAGAGTAAGGAGGGTGTTTCTGAGAGCCTGAATGTCAGCCCAGTTGGGGTTATGAGTAGCAAAGATGTATGTAAATAAACTTTCCATCTTTTTGGAATCATCCCCATAGGTAGGCATGTTATTTTTCCAATAGTATAAATCTGAAGCTGAAAAGGGGGAATGTGCATATGAGAATCCTCTGGGCTGACCTTGGTCATTGAGATCTGCAGGGACTTGTCTCAGTGGGAATTGCCCAGCCTGGGGGAGCATTCTCCAGGCTGAATTGGGTACCCTAACAGGTATGCAGAGGGGAGACCATTCCTTCCTGACTGGTAGGTAAAGGTGGTTACAAAGCCGAGCCAGTGGCTTTGGGGGAATCATTAAGCCCTTCCTGATCACTTTCCATGTTGCCACAGCATATGGTGGAGACACTGTAGGAGACAGCAAATGAGGAAGGATAAGACCATCATCTGATTTGGATTCTGGAAGGACAGGTTTTCTCTGTGGATCCTCCCTTTGAACCATGGTCTTATATCTCTTTTGTAAATTCTTATTTTGCATATAGGATCTCATCCCATTTTTCCTCTCTTTTATAGAACAGTTCTAATTGCAAAATAGTACTATAGTTTAGAAACCCATTCTTGGACCATCTTTCCTCTGATCCCAATGAATATTGAGGCCAAGCAGTGTTATAAAAGAAAATCATTTTCTTCTTTTTCATTGATTTCATTGATTTTCATAACTAAACTTTGCCCAATTTTGAAGAATACAATTTTGAAGAATTTGAAGAATACAATACAATAAAATAACCTCCATCCTAAAGAACTGAAGTCATGTATGCTATTAAAATTCCCCATTTTGTATGGGGGTTTAATCTGAGCAAGACCCTGAACTGGGGAGGTGTTTTGGGTCTGTGGTGTGGTGCTCATCAGGAACCCCAATATCCCCTCTTGCATGTCTCTGAGGGTCCCAAACACCAGGCAGTGTTGGGTAGCTCGAAACGCAGGGGTGACTGGGTCTCTCATATGTACCTGCTGGATGAGCTGTTGAAACTCCTCTAACCCAGAAAAGGGTTATGTTCTTCTGGTAGAATTTCCTGTGAGACCACTTCACAACCTTGATACCACTGGTGGGCTCCTGGTCACCTAGGAACACCCTAAAAGGGCTGGAGGGATCAACATCTCTTATTTCAGAGTCTCTCATTTAAATAAACATCTGTGAATGTGGTGGTGCATGCCTAAAATCCCAACTACTCAGGAGGCTGAGGCAGGAGGATTGCTTGAGTTCAGGAGTTTGAGGCCAGCCTGGGCAACACAGCAAGACTTCATCTCTAAATAAACAAACAGACAAACAAACATTGAATAAGGCTGTTGCCACGACATAAAAGTTCTTAACCTCCATTAGGCCATACAGACCAAAAACACAGACATACAGACAAATGAAAACCAAAACTAAATCAAACGGAGTACTTCAGTGGTTATACCTTTTTAGTATTTCCTTTATTCTTTGGGACTCTAACCCAAAGCCAGGACTCTAACCCAACCAAGATCTCTCCAGGGTGGGACTCTAACCCTTAATCCTAGACCAAAGATAATTTAAGGTATAAGCACATATTAATGAGGTACTCACCTAAAAGACATCTGATCCAGAAGCAGTTTCTATCCTCAAAAGAGAAGGTAGCACTCAAGAAGCATGGAAGGCAGAGGTAGAGAAGCAGGGACCCTATAGCTGAGCCTCTAGACAAACTGGGTTGGTAAAGGGGCTCAGCACCTTGCCGAGGGGCACAGTGCCTCAGGCAGGCTTTTGTCCCACCTGGGGTGCCAGAATTGTTGCTGAGAAATGGGCTTGCTGCCTGAAGTGCATAGAAGCCAATAGTATGGCACCAACTTTTGAGAAAAGAAAGGCTTTATTGCAAGGTAGACCAGCAAGGAAACAGGAGCCATGGCTCAAATCTTTCCTTTTGATTTGGGGTCTGGGGCACTTTTAAGGGGTTAGAGGGCAAGGAAAAGTATTAGGAATGTTGACTTGGTAGGGTCTAATTGGAGGGCCTCAAATTTTACTATTATAATAAAGTATGTTAGGGCATATTTTAGCACCAGATTTCTGGGCCAACAGACCAGACTTTCTCATTTCTGAAAGGGTCCTGGTGTTAAGGTTTCAGTCATGTCCTGGCCTTCTTGGTTTCACAGGGAGGAGATGTTGGTTCCAAGTTTTATTAGAGGTCAAAGTTTTTTCTATTGTTCTATGTGCATGCCTGGGCTACATGGCTTGTAGGTTTGGCTCTGTTATACCTGCAAAATAACTTGACATTCTGTTATCAACAAAGTAGGGCCAGTTTGGGCTCGTCCTGCGCTTACCAAAAGAGCCCTGCCAGGTGTAGCAGAACAACTGGCTTTTAAAAAGCAGCTTCAACCAATCGCTTCTCAGCCTTTTGACTAAGATCAAGTGTAAGTATCTGTTCTTATCAGTTTAAAGCAGCTTCAGCAGGAACAAGGAAACTGTTGGGTCTGCCCCAGAATGCATGCGGTAGATAAGTCAGATAAGAACAACCCCCTCCCCCGCCCCCACCACCCCACCACCCCCACCCCTGCAGGCTGCAGGCTCCAGAGACTCCGGAGCTTGTAAAGATAGCTCTGAATTACAAAGGCTGGGATGCAGCCGACAGAAACTGGCAGAACTCCCAAACTTTCTATAAAACTCACCACTTTTCCCCTTCTCTGAGTGGACGCCTTTTTTGGCTTCCACCCACCTGCACCCAGGTGGTCAAAATAAAGGGCATTTTACCATGCCCCCAGGCTTGCGTGTCTTCCTCACCTAACAGAAACAATATAGTGTAAAAAGTGGATTGGTTGTCATCAGGTTGCTTTCCTTATTTGGGTTAAAGTAGAGGGGTCTTCCTTATCATGCCAGCTCAGGTTGACTGGACCCCTTTTGATTGATTGCTATGAATCTCCTTGTGTGTGTGTATTTTAACTGATTTGTTTTTAAGTTTTTGATTATTTGGCATCTAGCATGGGTGACTCCACTCTAGTTTGGTCTGATCTGTTGGGACCTAGCACAGTCCAAAACAACAAATTCCCCTAAGTCTTATTTAACAAACGAATGAGCAGCCACTGCAAATGCATAGCTATGCATTTCTGGTACCCTACCAAGGTACCAGAAAGGCTGGATGTTCACTCCCATCCTTCATCTCACAGAGGGAGATTAAAAGAAAATATCACATTCAAAGAAATTACTAGAATTAGAAATTATTAAATTCTCAGGTAAACTGTTGATTATATGCTACATTTTCTTCCCAATAAAACAAACATGAGGAAAAAATGTATATATCAGAAAATACATTTTAATTAAAATTTTTATTTTTAACTAACATAATAATTATATATATTTATGTGATACCATGTGATGTTTTGATATGTATATAGTAGAATGATTATAAAAAGCTAATTAACATATCCATCATCTCTCATACCTATCTTTTTTTTTAAAAGTGAGACCATTTAAAATTTATTCTTTTAGCAATTTTGAAATATACAATACAGCTTTAAAAAGGAAAGAAAAGCCAGGTGCAGTGGCTCACTCCTGTAATCCTAGCACTCTGGGAGGCTGAGGCGGGAGGAGCACTTGAGGTCAGGAGTTCGAGACCAGCCTGAGCAAGAGCAAGACCCCATCTCTACTAAAGATAAAAAAAATTAGCTAGTCTTCATGGCACGCGCCTGTAGTCCCAGCTACTCGGGAGGCTGAGGCAGGAGGATCACTCGAGCCCAGGAGTTTGAGGTTGCTGTGAGCTAGGCTGATGCCATGGCACTCTAGCCCAGGAAACAGAGTAAGACTCTGTCTCAAAAAAATAAAAAAAATAAAAAAGGAATTTTCAACAGTATGGATGTACCTGAGGATGTTTTGCTAAGTGAAATAAGCCAGGCATAGAAAAACAAATACTGCATGATCTCACTTACATGTGGAATCTTCAAAAGTCAAACTTACAGAAGTAGAGTAGAATAGTGGTTACCAGAGGCTAGAAGGAAGAGGCGGAATTCACAAATGTTGACCAAAGGATATAAAATTTCAGTTACAGGGGACTAATAAGTTTTCAAGATCTATTGCACAGCATGGGGACCACAGTTAATAATAATGTGTTGCATATTTCAAAGAAAACACATTTACACAGCTGTTCTGAGCTTCCTGAGAGCAGGGCCTTTGCCTATACCTACCCTGTGGTCCCCAACCCCTGGGCCATGGCCTGGTACTGGTCCGTGGCCTGTTAGGAAACAGTCCGCTCATCACCACCTGAGCTCCACACTGCTCTCCCTGCACCCATGACACCCCACCCCACCCCGGTCCGTGGAAAAATTGTCTTCCATGAAACTGGTCCCTGGTGCCAAAAAGGTTGGGGACTACTGCAGAGGGCAGCAGTTTCCTAATATTAATATTAATACTTAGGCAAGGCAACCTGCTAAGCCAGTGGGTAGTTTCTGCTGTTGTTAGCACCTCAGGCTGCCTCTGGTCCAGGAATATGGGGAAATACTCTCCACTGGACTGCAAGTGTCTATGGAAAGAAGATCGACTTTCCTAGAATCACACACAATTCTAACCCAACTAACTATCAATCTTAAAAACAATCATTTAACAGAATAGATCTGTAATGTTTCTCCTCTGAGCCAACTGCTGGTGGCTCACGGGTAAGACCACACCCGCATTTCATGGATATACACCCAATGACTTCTGGCAAAAGCCACAAGCCAGCAATCAACAACAATAACTACCACAGAACACAAAACAAAACCAAAACCCTGTAACAATTCTAACTGTCAATGACTATAGCATTTCTCAGCATAAAAACTCTTCAGCGGCATGATTCTGAGCTGGTTAGAAACAGTTCACAGAGGCAGACGGACTCCCCATAAAGACCCACACAGAGCTTAATCCGAGTTCCCCTTTCCTGGTTCAAATTTGGGCTCAGTGTCGAGTCACTGTTCTCAGATCTCAATTTAATGAGGTCATAATGACACACCATTTGTTAATGTAGATAAAATAAAACCCTCAAAGCTATTTGTTTAAGTAAGCATCTTTTTGATGCAAGGAGACACAGACATGTTTAGGAAGCCAAATAAGCATTAGAGAAATTGAAGTGTGCTTGTCAATATCCACAATATCCCAATACCCCCTGCTGATGCCAAATGGCTTTTCCAGAGAGTTCTACTAAAACCTCAGGGGACAGTTGATTCTATGTTATACAAGTTGTTGCAGAAAACAGACAAAGAATGAAACAATACAGGTCACTTTAAAGAAGTTAGGGTAATGTTGATTCCAAAGCCAGAGATGGACAATACAAAAAAAGAAAATAATAGTCTTATTTTACTTTCAAAGATGTAAAATTTCAAAATAAAATACAGTATTAACTAACCAAATACGAGTATTAAAAATACCTCACAATTGAGTGCAATTTAGTCTTGGAATACAAAAATAGGTCAACACTACAAATTCTATCAAACTACTCACATTAACAGCCTAAAGGAGAAAAATATTGCTATCTCAATTGATAAAAGAGAGCATTTGATAAAGCTCAAGACACAAGTATGTTTTTAAAAATCTTTTGGAGAAGTACACATCAAAATGGTCTTTCCTGATTTTATAACATTATATGCCAAAAAGCTACAGCAAACATTTTATTTAATGGAAAAACTTTTAACTCATTGCCTTTGGGATTTAGAATGAGAAAAGGGTGCCCACTATCACCACTGTTGTCTAATATAGTCTGGAAGCCCTGGCCAACATCATAGCAAATAAAGAAAAATAAGAGATAGAAGGATTGGAAAGAAAGAAAGAAAACTGTCCCTGCTTGCAGAAAGCATAATCATCAACCTAGAAAAACC
This sequence comes from Daubentonia madagascariensis, assembly GCA_023783475.1. NCBI lineage: Eukaryota > Metazoa > Chordata > Mammalia > Primates > Daubentoniidae > Daubentonia > Daubentonia madagascariensis. The sequence goes on along the minus strand of JAKFHU010001990.1, from coordinate 22,132,276 downwards.
ACAAAATCAACAAAATATTAGAATTAATAAGGGAATTTTAATAAGGTTGCCTGACACTTGCTCCAAAAACCAACAGTATATCTCCATACCAGAAACAACCAAATAGAAAATATCATTTGAAATAATACAACATTCACAGCAACAACAAAACTATAAAGTATCTAGAGATTAATTTAGCCAGGAATACACAACACCACTATGAAGAAGATTTCAAACCTCTAATAAACACCTTAAAAGATGATTTGAATAAATGGAAAGAAGTTCCAAGTTCCTAGATGGGACAACAATATTGCAAAGATGTTGATTCTCCCCTAAATTAATCCACAAATTTAATGCAATCCTAATTAAAATTCCACTTGAGTTTTTGAGGAACTGAACAAACTTACTCTAAAATTCATATAGAGAAATAAGGGCCGCATGCATAGAAAAGTCAACCTTAAATAGAAAAGTATTAAGAAGAGGCACTTGCCTTACCAAGCTTTAAGACCTAAAACGAAGCACAGCAATAAAAGCAATGGTATCAGCCAAAAAAAAGACACATTGACCAACGGAACAGAATAGAGAGTGCAGAACCAGAGCCTTATATATCTGACCTTAATATATGATCAAGAACACATCACGAATCATTGGGGAAATGATGGGTTATTCAATAGATAGGTTGTGGGGGGAAATGGTCATACAGAGAACAATTAAACTGGATCCTTACCTAACACACGTACAAACGTCAACTCTGAAGGTACTAAATACCTAAATGTGAAAAGTAAAACTATGAAGTTCATAGAAAGGAATATCAAAGAATATATTTGTGATCTAAAGATAAGGAAGAAATTCTTACACAAAATTTCAAAAGCACAAACCTTCAGGCGGAAAATGGTGACTTTCATTCCAGCAATAAAAACTTATTTTTAGATGCAGAAGAGAAAAGACAATGTCTAAAAACCACACAAAGAGATGCACAAATCATTAGTAATCAGAAAAATGAAAATAAAACACCAAGCAGTCATGTTACATATATTAGACTGGGAAATATCTGTATAATTCCATATATATCAAAAAAGTGATATTGCTGGTCCGCATATCCTTGTTTTTCTCCCAAGTGTCACACTACTCTCCAGGATGACAGCCCATCTACGTGCTCACCAGCAGCACGTGAGGATTGCTATAGATCCACATGCTTGCCAAAACTTGACATGATCCAACTATCAATTTTTCCCAGTCTAATAGCTTCCATCAAAATAATAATTTTGTTTCAAAGACAAAGATTAATGTCTACATATTAAATAAAATATTACATAAAAGAGTTACTTTCACAGGACATAGTAACAATCTCTGAAGTCTGTTTTGTTGTTGTTGTTGCTGTTATTGTTATACAAAATACCTGTGCTAGAAATAACTTTTGTAAGTGCAGCTTTTATTATCCTATCTGCTAGTCTTCCAGCTGCAGGAGAAGAAGAAACGTTTCCGCTATCCTATCTTGAAGAAACTTCTTTTGCCAGAAATTACTAGGGCCTCTAGATTTCAAGGCCAACTGCTGAAATTCCATCGGTTAACCCTGGAAGAAATGTAGGCCTGAGAGGATATGGAATCGCAGGGGAAAGAAAAGATCAGAGTAGGATTATTAACAGATGGAATATGGATCATATTTTATTGTAATTGTTATTAATTTGGATGTGTTATTATGTGTACCTATGTGTTTTCACATTTATTGTTGTGCTGTATTTGTGTGTGTATGTGTGTTTACAGAGAGAGAAAGAGAGAGCACCATATACATGTAAATGATATTATCAATAAATATTTGTTATTTTTCCTTATGTCAACATTGGAATCCAAATCAGGACAAGAACTGGGTTGTAAGGTTTCTCCCATGGATATTCAGTGCCTAGGAAAGTGCCTGGAACATAGTTAGGCTTAATGAGTTTTAGTTGAATGAACATGTTCACTGATGAAAACTTGAAAAATACAGAATAAGTATAAAGACAAAAAGAAAAAGCAATACTAATTTCATCAGCCAAGATTGGGAGATGGGTTGGGGAGAACCACTCTATGCTGTACCAACATGAGTAGTCCCTTGTTAAACTCACACCACCCTGTTTGAATGTGTCATCTCTTTCCTGCCAGGATCCTGACTGACATAGCAGCTTTATGTATTAATAGTTCTATAGAGTCTGGAGCTTCCTACCTTATAAAAGATGGACAAGCTTTATACCGACATGAATCATTGAGCTAAGGCTTATTATACGAAGTGAAAAAATTCCATGTCCTACAACAAACATTTTCTCTGTTGTAGTTTTTTAGAAGTCACTCCAGACTTTTCAATAAGAAATTCGGTGAACATTTCAATGATCATGTATATAATTCTAGCTATTTGTCAATTAGTGGATTTTTTTTGATCTGTACCCTTTGGTATGTTATGAAATCATAATTAGGAGTAAACCACAGGCAACTTTTCTGTTTAATGAGTGCCTATAATGTGTTAGGCACATTGTGCTTTCCATATGCTGTTTTATCTATTTATTTATTTTTAACTCCTCTTACTATCATTCCCAATCCATATGCTGTTTTAAATGAGATAACAAACTCTCAGGATAGTTACTGTTATTCCCACTTTCCAGAAAGGACAATGAATTGGCCCAGAGTCACACAACTAGTAAATGCCAGAGCTGTTATTCAGACCCAGGCCTATCTCCGCAGCTTGTGCTCAGGTTCTTTTACTGTGTCATCTTGCCTTTTACACAGTCAAAAGTTACAGCTCATAGCCAGGTGGAGTGGCACGTGCCTATAGTCCCAGATATGTGGGAGTTTGAGGCGGAGGATTGCTTGAGTCCAGGAGTTCAAGTCCAGCCTAGGCAACATAGACCTCACTTTAAAAAAAAAAAAAAAATTTACAGCTAATTAACATGAACTTAAAGTGGAATAACAATCAGACTCCCTAAGCCATCACAGGTATTTTAATACTAAAAAAAATTTTTTTTTAATCAATCCAACACAAATAAAATTATCATAAGGTCAGAACTTCAACACGGTGGTATCTGAAGTCTGAGAGGCCACCCTGCACTCAGAGAGGTGTCTTAGTGTGTGTTGCAGAGCTGCTGTATTCATCTCAGCACAGAGGTGCCAACACATGATATCAGGATCCTTCACCCAGCGGCAGAAGGACCCAGGATCCTTCACTACAGCCTTTTTACAGCCCTATGGATGTGGGAGAGGGAAAGTCAGAGCAGAACAAAGCAGCCAGTTGACTGGCTAGAGTTGGCTTTGATGTCACAGCTATGACTATAATTACTGAGATCATCTTTGTTTAAGAAATGAAACAACAGGGCCATGTAGTTTCGTAGGGCTAGAACTATAGATGTACATAATACTTCTAAAAAATAACCAGAAAAGATATAAATGGTTTATGTTTTTAAAGTTGTAACATGTATGTTTGTTATAGGAAAAAATTCAAAATTCAGGAAGCATAAAGAAAATAATTATCACCTAAAATCCTCCCTACCCAGATAAAACTACTCCTAATATTTTGTTACTATAATAATAATGGTAATGATAAGAGTTACTCTTACTGTTGGTGCGTTAAATAGGGGTCTTTTCTTGACACTTGTCGTACTTCATGATGCATATCAATAACTGTCCAAGCCATGTTGATTTTACAGCCAAATATACATCTTGTATCTGTCTACTTTCATTTGCTCCCCCACCGTCACCCTGATCCTAGCTACTTGCCTTGGCTACTGCAACAACCTTGTAACTGGTCATCTGGCTTCCATTCTTGCCCACCTTTAATCCATTTTCCTCACAGGAGCCAGAATGATTCTTTTAAACAAAAATTGGATTATGTGACTTCCCTCCTGGAAACCCCTTGCATCAAACTCACAATAAAATCCCGATTCTTAAGCTAGTGTACAAGGCCTGGCCTCCGTTGTGCACTATAGGTATTCAAAAAATTCCCTGGACTTATCAAGTTCTTTCCTGTGTCCTCTGTCTTCCATGTTTCCTTTGTCAGAAGTGCAGGCCCTTCGCCCTCCATTCCTGATACCCCCTGCTCCAAGTTTGCACAACGTAGGCCACATGCACGTGCCCCCTAAGCTTGTCTCATCGTTCAGCTTTCTGTTTAAATCTCACTTTCTCATAGAGCCTTTCTCAGATCCTCCAAACAAAATCAGCCATTCTCTCTGATGGTTCCTTGTTCTTTTCCTTCATAGTGCTTAGCACAGTTTATAAGTATGTATTTATTCATGCGTTTCAGTTCTGTCGCTTTTACTAGACTGTAAGCTCCACGGGAGGCAGGATTTGTGTCTGTTTTGTTCATCATTACATGTCCAGTACCTAGCATAGAGTATGCCATGGGTAATTACTTAATGAGTGATTGAAAGAATTTTGAAGCTAACTTTGTGGCTTCTCTTTATCATGAACTATTTCTGCAACACATTTTCAGAAAACAACTTTGTGTTAGGGTGAGGAGATTATATTCTTGAATATTTTTATTTTTGGTATGAAACATTTTCACAACTGGTTTTGACCATCTCCTGTATGCAGGCAGTGTGCTAAGAGTGGTCAGAACCAACGTCGTTTCTCTGTGTGCATGTAGGTTGGGTCCCACAGGCTGCGGAGGAATGGAAGCTTCTCCTACATCTCATACAGAACGAGAGCACAAGGCCCCCAGGTGTCACTAAACGGAAACCTCAGTGATGGACCTTCCCCCATCAATGTGGAGAATGTGGCACTCCTGTTAGCTAAGGCCATGGGCCCAGATCGGGCCTGGTCACTACTACAGGAATGTGGTCTGGCCCTTGAGTTGTCAGAGAAGTTTACCAGAACCTGTGATATCCTGAGGATTGCCGAGAAAAGGCAGAGGTAATACCAGCTTGTCAGGCCCTCTCAAAGGTGCTTGGAAAAGGTGGACCCCACAGACTTTGAGAGGTAGATGCAGAGACCATGCAGTCCTGACCCCTCACTCGCATGAGGAGGCTGAGACTGATCTGGTGATGAAGGGAAGTGGCTCAGGTAATATTTCATTCACAGTCATGACCAAGACACTGTTTGGATTAACGTGAATACCCAAATCTGATGTCTTCTTGATTCTTGGAAAATATTATTGCTACCAGAAACCTAATTGTCTCAGTCAAGTTGTTTTTTTTTCAATTGTGGTAAAATACGCATAACGTAAAATTTCTCATCTTAACCGTTTTTAAGTGATAAGTTTAGTGGTACGAAGTACATTCACATTGTTGTGCATCCAGTCTCCAGAACTTTTTCATCTTGCAAATGAAACTCCATACCATTAGACAGCAACTCTCCTTCCCCCACTCCACAGCCCCCTGACAACCACCATTCTACTGTTCCTATGAATTTGCTACTTAAATACCTATCTCAGTGGATCATACCAATATTTGCCTTCCTGTGGGAGGCTATTTCACCTAGAATGTCCTTAAGGTTAACCATCTTGTAGCAGTGTCAAGATTTCTTTTTTAAGTCTGAACAACCACTCCATTGTATGTATATACCACATTTTGTTTATGCATTCATCTGTTGATGGGACACGGGTGCTCCACTTCTTGGATGGTTACGAATAATGCTGCTAGAACATGAGTGTACAAATATTTTTGAGATGTTGCTTTCAATATTTTGTGTATATACCCAGAAGTGGGAATTGCTGAATCACATGGGAATTCTATTTTTTAATCTTTTGAGGAAACCACATACTGTTTCCAGAGACTGTACCATTTTAAATTCCTACATTCCAATTTGCACAGGGGTTTCAAATTTCTCACAATCCTAGCCAAAAACTTGTTATTTTCTGCTTTTTTTGCTGTTGTTTTTTGTTTTTTATTAGCTATCCTATTTGGGTGTGAGGTAATATCTCATTGTGGTTTTGGTTTGCATTTTCTTAACGAGAAGTGATGCTGAGCATCTTGTCATGCGCTTACTGGCCATTTGTATATCCTCTTTGGAGAAACATCTATTCAAATCCTTTACCTGTTTTTAAATTAGGCTGTTTGATTTTTTGTTGCTGAGGAAATTCTCTCATATTCTGGATATTAACCCCTTATCAGCTATATGATTTGCAAATATTTTCTTCCATTCCATAGGTTGCCTTTTCATTCTGTTGGTTGTGTCTTTTGATGCACAGATTCAGTCAACTTTTTGAATCCTCTAAGTCTCTGTAGGTTTTAAAATTTTCTGTGAATAACGAACAATGACAACTAAATTCGCTTGTTTCTTTTCTTTGGGATTTCAGAGCCTTCACACAAAGCATGCTTGAAAAATGTGATCGGTTTCTCTGGTCTCAGCAGGTGTAGTGGAAGAAGATTCAGCAGGATGTCATGACATTTTGAGAAAAACTGAATCATGCTCCTGAACCTTTGAAGCATTTGTATTGAAGGAAAGGCACCACCCCAAAATGCTGCCACCTATTGGGGTACTTTGTCAGTGTTCTGTACCTTGGCATCGTGGCTCTATGTGACCTCAGCATTCTCACCAAAGTTGGATTTTGAAAAAAGCAGTCCTTGTTTGCTGGAATCAGAAATGTGAATGTTCACAGCTGTAGTCTTATTGTGAACTTCAGTATATTGGCTTGTATAGGGATTGGGGGAAAATTCTTTTCCACTGTAGTTCCTGTGTTGGGAGCAGTAGCCTCTTATCCTGGGTCACAGAATACATGTTATGATGGAGTGAATTTTTTTATATCTGTTGAGGCAGTCTAGAAATTACTGAAATAATGCCCGTGTATAATGAATTAACCCAGAAGTAAATATGTAAACACTGAAGATTCAAATTAGATGTTTAAATACATTTGCCACATGTCTGCATTAAGGTAATTTAAAATATTTTTTCCACTACTTATTTGGTATTTTCTAATCTGAACCTATGGACAACTGATTAATTAATTACTAGAAATGTGTTATTGCTAACCTTTCCTAAACAGAGAAGTCCAAAAGAATTATGCACTTTAAAAAATTATTTTTAAAAAGTATAATAAAAGAAAGCTGACTAGTAATAAAGACTGCAGAAGTAATTGTTTTATTTAAGCATATAAGAGATTGTCCTTTATCAGCTCCTACACATTCACATAGCATGTTATATTAATAATAAATGTGAAGTATAATATGACTAAAGTTTCATTGAGCGAATTTAGTCAGGAGGGTTATTGTGATCAATTTGTAGGAAGTTGTGGGGTAAACTCTGTGTAGAATAAGTAAAGTGTTGGATGCCTTGAACAGTTCAACTCTTTTTTTCATTTATAACACAACCTAAGAACACAGGCCCAAATTGCTATCATACGTATGCATGACACCAAGCTGTGATGGGACCAGATGGGTTGAAGAGACTGTCAGGCGAAGGAGGCTTCACAAAGCTGCCTGGAATTTTGGGAGGTGGCATGGGCTGGATGGATTTGGGCTCTACTGGATTGTGTTGAATGTGAGTCTTACTGAGGTAAAGGGTGAGGAGCCCTCCCTTCACTGTCAGTTTTCCCCCAGTCACTACACGTGAACTAAAAGAGGGCCAGAGGAAATCCCATGGCAAGCAGGCAGAGAACTGGCATGATTGTGTAGTCATTTCTGACGGGACCTTCCCGGGGCACATTCAGCAATTTCATGTGCCAAAGGGGCACACACAGAAGGGCTAGCAAAAAAAAAAAGAAAACAAGCACTCATTGAATTATTATCCAAGGGAAAACCCAACAAAAAATCCCCTTCAGTTAAACATTTAAATTTGGAAGTCCATTTGGAGGTTAAAAAGTGTTTTCAAAATAATTAAATTGTATCTTTCATGCCCCAAAGTTTTAGCCCGCTGATTAGGTTGCCTCACTTTTACTTGGTTCAGGATTTAATCGTTTAACGGGCTACGGGGCGAATATGGCTGAGGCTTGTGTTTTAGGCAGACTGCGGGTTTGAATATCTATCTTTTATAAAGACTGGGAAGTTACTTGTTCTTAAGTTTTAGGGGGGGTTGGTTTTTTTTGTTTTTTGGTTTTTTTTTTTAGAGACTGGGTCTTGGGGTCTCCCTCTGTTGCCCAGGCAGGTCTCCAACTCCTGGGTTCAAGCTCCTCCGCCTCGGGCCTCCCAAAGCCCTGGATACGGGGCAGGGCCACCAGCCGGGCCAAATTTTTTAGTTTTTCACTGTAAAAAGGGATAATAATTTCACTCATTCAGGGAGTTCGGGGAAGGGGGCAATAGAAAGAGTGAGGTTGAGCTACCCATTAGTGGAATAAACGAGTCAAAATTTGTGAACCTAGTGCCTGGGACATAGGAATACGGAATAATGTTAGTTTTGTTTGAAAGGTTTGGACTATCATCATTGTTTCAGTGGTAGGGAGACCCATAGAAATTGCATTAAGGGAGCCGAGAGAGTGGGAAGACCAAAATTAAAATTAGTAATTCCCTGATGCATAAAATTTGTCACGCCCGGGGCAAGGCTCAAAACCTTTAGTCATACTTGCCTTTCCCTGTCCTTACCCCACTTCAATTACGGTCATCCTTCAATCTATTGATGGTGTTTTCCATTAGTCAAGTTTCCCCATTCCCTATCGCCACTGGCCCACATGCCCATTCCTTCCTGCCTAGCCCATAGTAGGTGTCTTGGATTTTTTGTTTTGTTTTGCTTTTGTTTTTTTTTTTTTTGTTTGTTTATTTGTTCTGAGACAGGGCCTCTCTCTGTAGCCTGGGTTAGAGGGCAGTGGCATCATCATTGCTCACTGGAACCTCCAACTCCTGGGCTTAAGCAATCCTCCTGCCCGGCCCGAAGTAGCTAGGATACAGGTGCGTCCACCACACCCGGCTAATTTTTTCTTTTTTAGTAGAGATAGGGTCTTGCTCTTGCCAGGCTGGTCTCCGAACTCCTGACTCAAGCGACTGACATCGGTCCCAGAGTGCTAGGATACAGGCAGAGCCACCCTGCCCAGCCTGTCTTCATTCTAAATGCTGGACATCCCGCAGCCACAACTGCCTCAGTGAAATTAAAAGGAAGCAACCTGGTACTCCCATAGGGATTCACAAAATGGCACACATCCCAACTGCCACAGAAGTTTAAAATACAAAACCAGAGATCCTGCCCAGACCTGGGATCTGTAGCCTACGACAAATAAACCTCCCTCAACTTGCAACCACCCCACGTTGTTCCTAGATGTAAATTCAGTCATCCTAGTTGATGGTAAGTTAAGGTCTGAGAGTGTGTCTTGGTCTTGTGGGTAGTTAAATGCAGGTCCACTCCACAATCCTTGTCCTTTTGTCACAGCCTCAGTCACGCTATCTGCCCAATCATAAAATTCTGGCTGCTGCCCTCTTCTTTCAGATTAAATCCCAAAACCCTTGGGCCTCGTGACTCATTTACCAGATTGTTTTCTCAGTTTCAGAGGCCCAGGTTTTCCCTCGTCCTGGTCCTCTGTTTCGGCCGCTCTGCCACTTTGCCCCGGGTTATGTTCCTTGCTAACCCGACATGCCATCTCGCCAGTGCCCAACCTGCTGAGGTTCCACTGGGCTTTTGTTCTCTTCAGTTCCACATGGCATGTGCAGAACATGGGGCTGAAATTCCCCGTGTCAGGAACAGTAACTTCAGATCGATGTCACAGCTAAAACCAGCCTTTCCCAACCCTTCATTTAGTAGTAATCTTATACCATTAAACTTCCTGAATAACTGACAGAACACGACACGGCTCTGCTGTGCCTGGATGAGGAGCCTGGGCTTCCAGTCAACCCTGGTGCAGTGGAACAAATAGGAACAGCAAGAGAGGCCTGGAGAAATTCCCACTTGTCCCCACCTGTTTCTTCCCAGAGGGGTCAGCGCCACCATATCCATAATACAGAGAATGTGACCCAGATTGCCATATTCCCAGCTTGCCGGGGTAATACATTCTTCCAGGTGGGTGATCCCCACTTACTATCAGTCTGGACATCAAGTTAATACATCTGTAGTGATGTAGGAATATTTATATTGATATTAGTAGACAAAGCCTGATTTTTAGTGAATAGTATCAGTGTTTTAATCCTCGGCTGTGTAACTTTTCCTAGTTACTGTCCAGCTGCATGGATGTGAGGCCTGTGCACTTGCACAGAACCCCTGAGCTTCAAAGGGCCCTATGCTTGGTTTAATGCTTGCTTTCACAGTCTGGAATTCTTAGTAATTTCTGGACAAGAGTTCAACCACATTTTTATTTTGCACTAGGTACCTACAAATTAGGTATATTGTCTGACTGCCACAGTCGATCTAGGGTGGAGCCTGAGATTTTGCATTCTGACAAGATCCCAGGTGTTGCTGATGTTTTTGGTCCTTGGCTCACACTTGAGTAGCAGGATCAGTCACAGGCATGTAAGAGCAAACAACTGGAAGGAACCTGAAAGACTATAGCTGGAATATCACCACAATTGTTAAGTGAGGGCCAAAATTTGTATATTCCTAAGCTTCCGCATTTGGAGTATCTTTGTTATAGCAAGTTAACCTTGCCCTAACAAAAGAAGTGAAATAGAGCAGATCTGAACACCATGTTGTTCTCAGTTTATTTAGCCTTAAATAATTTTGGAAAGGCTCTGAGAGGTGTGCAAATGGGAAACTTGGTCGAGTGGGTCAAAATGCGAGCCAGGCGTATTGGGTTCCCTCCTCCAATGCTAGTGGGTGCTGACGCAAATGGTCTTTCTGATCTGGGGGGTTGGAGATCAAGTTTGGAATTAGATGGGAAGAAGACCTCTTATCTCTAGCCCAGACCATGCAGTTCATCCTGGCTTACTGGAGTTCTGCTTTGAAGTTTGGGCCAAGCCTCAGCTAACAATAAAGCTGCTGGTCATTGCCCTTGGAACTTGTCTCCATTGAGGACCTTGAGGGTTTAGACATAAGATTCATATATCCCTTAGATCCCCTAACCATAATGGCCATCATATTACCCTAATTTTATCCCAGCTTCTGACAAAGAACATTTGTTGTAAGAAAACAAAAACAAGTTATTTTAAGCAAAATATTATGTGGTATGTAATAGATCTAATATTGTTGCTAAGAATGCCATCCTGTCCCTAATCCTATTAAAGCATGGCAGCAGCACTTAATTTCTTCTCCATCCTATGAAGCACTGTGCCTCAGATCATGTTCCCACTGGGGGTGGCATCTGCCTGTGTGGGACTATAAGGCTGATGGCCAGTTCATTTCATCAGCCTGGGGTTATGTTACTCTTCTTTCCCAATTGCCGCCTTTTCCCCCTCTTTGCTACCTGGTGGTTTCCTCCTACTCTTACCCAGTCTAAGATCCAACCCGTCCCTTGTTCTGAGTGAACTTGCTGCGTCCAGCCTTGGCGGGCCTGCATTGCCAACTCACGTTAGAAAAGCACAGCATAGCATGTGTACCAGAAGCGGCAAATGGAAACTTGGGACCCTCAGGCCCCTCCTCTTTCACCAGGCACTGGCCACGGCGGTGAGTTCCACATGGGCTTGACCTTTCATGCAGGTGCAACCTGGCAGCACCTTGCTTTGGTCAGCTCCCTGGACCTTCACTTCCTCCCCAGGGGAAACCCTTGGGACTCACAGTGCACAACAAGAAGTGCAGGAAAGTTACCCTCGGGGAGCCACCCTTGACCAGGGAGGGGGAAGCCAGTGGGTAGGTGCTTTCTTTGACTCCTGTGGAAAGTGCGGAGACACTTTTACTACATTCCTCGAAGGCCCAGTGGGATTGAGCCCCGGTTATGCGGCTTTTGTGGCCAGCCTTGTAACATGTCCTTGTGTTAGGCCTTGCCCCTTTCTGTTTTTCCCCCTGTCTCTCACTTGGAACCCCCGGGGGTTTATTCCCAGTAAAATACCTGATGGAACTTTGGTTCAGCCCCTTTTCCAGAGAAGCCAGGCTAGGAATCGTGGGAAGGCGGTGGGTATGGAGAGAAGGTGCACTGGGGGAGATTCTTCTATTGTTTGATTCTTCTATTGTCTGGCCTGTTATCCAGGTTAAGTGTAATCTCCATTAGATGTAAGAAACAGTAGGCACCCGGCCATCATTGAAAGATGGGTCTTCTCTCTCCCCCAACAGCCTGCTTCCTTACACTTCTCCCACTTTGAAGTCCCCCAGATCTCCACAGCTGAGCTCCCTGACCTCCCTACCGGCAGCCCAGCTCATGGCCTGGTACATGAAGTACTAAAGGGGCCTCAATCTCTAGTCTCTAAGCAACCCTCCAACTACAAACTAGGGTTCTGGGGAGAATGGCACGTCCACTCTTCTGCGATAGTGAGAGACCCAAAAGCATTGCTTCTGATCAAGGAACTAATTTTACAGGAAATGAAGTATGATAGGGGGCCATGCTCATAGAATTCACTGGTCTTACCATGTTCCCTATCATGCTGGAGTAGAGAGGAGGTCTCCACTGCTGACCCTCTTGGCCCTCTTGGGCCTCTTGACCCTCTTGGTTAGTGTATCACAGGTTCTGGAGTCAGACAAACGAGCCTGCAATCCTGGCTTTTCATTGTTAACTGTGTGACCCTGGAGAAGGTCCTAAACATGTACCTCTAAACCTTAGTGTCTTCAACTGAGAACTTCAAAGATTCTCTGTGACTTAGATCAAATAAATCACTTTAATATGGAGCATAGTCTTGCATTTCCAATAAAAAAAATCGGCAGCTATTTTATTACTATTCACTGGCCTACCATGTCCTAGTAGAGTTTGGAATGCCAGCAGTGTGTGCTTCTGTTTAGGCTCCTGTTAAATTGTGTTGTGTCTGTCTTCATATTTCACTTCCCCTTTGGATCAATAAACATTGCCGAATGAATGAAAAGTTACAGAGGAAAATAGAAATGAAAGCGTTTTTATGAACTGTAAACTACTGTTCAAATGTTGGTTATGTTCCAGGCATTTGCAGTCCAGCAGGGGAACTGACACATATAAAACCAGCTCTGAGGGGAGGAGTAAAGATGACCCAGCAGATGTGAACCAAGTGCTTGGCAACCACAGACTCTCTCCCAGAATGTGGTGTGTGGCTGCTGGGAAGGCTCTTCCAGGAAGTAGAATTTTGGCCTGGATCTGAATTCAGAGTAAGTGGCAATAAAGAGAGGGAAACTCATGTGAGAGCCATTCTTTAGGTAGAATAAAAAGAGACTTTAAAAATTGGTTCAGGAGGAGGGGCTACATGGTGACACCAGTGTATCAGTTGGCAGGTCTCTTGGGATCAGGCTTCCCAAAGCCTAATGGAAACAGGGCACCGAGGGACAAGGCCTGGAGGCAGAGCAGGGGACAGACAGGACTGATGGGCAAAGAGATCCAGACACAAGGAGGCTGGGAACTGCAGCCAGACAACTGGAAAGGCCCCAGCGTGACCAGGGGAAGAAGCAGGCAGTGAGAGTAGTGAGACATTTGGTCTGTGTTGCCACAGATAGAAGAGGGTTTAACATGAAGAATTGTTAACATGAAGAATTATTAACTAGTAACAGGAGGTTAGTGACTAAGGGATAAAGAAGACAGGAAGAAATAAATTTGGGAAAGGGTCTGTCACAAGGCTGAGATTTAGATCTGGTTGGAGGGTGTGTGGCAGTAGACCACTGGGTGGCAGAACAATGTTGCTGGGTGCCACAAGCCAAAGCTGACAAGCGAGAAACCCCCCATTGAGGTGCCGACAGAACAGGCCAAGGGTGCAGTTGAAGTCACTGGGACTGCAGCTGGGGTGCCTGCGAACTCACTGGGAAGTTGCCCAAGGCAGGAAGGGGTAGGATGCTGCCAAACTCCCTGGGATGCCTTGGGGGCCCACTAAACTCATCATGAAGTTGTCCCAGGCTTGGGACACCCTGTGTGACCACAGCCCTTGTCTCCCCACATCCAACACACAGGCCCAGCCTCCACCTCCATCTTGGTGTTCATTGAGCACCCCTCATACCAAATAGACACTTCTTACCACAAAGGATGACACACAGTTTCAACAAATTCAATCTCTTAGGCATTTATTAGACATCTATTGTGTGCCCCCTACCAGCTTCTGCGCGCAGAATTCACTAACTCTGTGTCCCTCCCCACAGGGGCTCACAGCCCAGTCTCTGAGAGCAGAGTGAAGAGGAAGCTCAGTACTTGTCAGGCAGGCCTTCAGGTCTGAAGTGATTGGGGTCTTTGCCACTCCGGCCCCATTCGTTGGCAGCCTGGTCGGCCAGCGAGTCCTCTGCTCCATGGCCTGTGAGTGTCTGGATTTTCTCTCTGGCATTGCTGTCATGGAGGCAGGCAAGGAGATTAATCACCAGGCTAATGAGCAACAATCCATCCTCCCATTCTCCCCTTTCCAAGGACTCCGAGAGGAGCCCGGGAAGGCCAAGGAAGAGGGGGCTCAGCTCTCCTCAGCCCAGGCTGAGTACCCTTATGCTGAAGGAGCAGCAGCCAGAGGGAGAGGGCTGGGAATTATTCCATGGCCCTTCCTTTCGCTTTCTGGGGGCAGTTCACACATCTTCACCAGCCATGCTCTGGCTCTGCTGGCAGCCCAGGCCCTGGGCATGGATGGGGCAGACAGGTTGGGCATGAGGAGGGGGCCAGGCCCTACAGGAACTTGCTCAGGACCCATCCCTGCTGATCCCCCAGGTAGGCAATCCCTGGCACCCATGCCAGCATCCCCAGGAGCTTGAGTTACCTGATCACCTCTGCAGCCCAGGCACCCCCTGGGCCCCTCTGGGCAGCATCATAGTTTCCCCGAGCATGGAAGTATTTGTCTGATTCTTTGTAATTGGCTTCTCTCATGTCAGAGTAGGCTTTCCACATGTCCCAAGCCCCTGGAAAGGAAAGGAAAAGGCAGAAGGGACACCAGGTGAACCCAAAGACTCTGACAACACCTTACAAAGGAATTGAAGAATGCAAAATCTTCCACTGACTTTAAGATTTGATCCTGTGATCCTAGGATCCTTAGATACCATGAGTTGGGAAGAACATTCCTTCATCCTGGTTGGCTTCTGCAAGTAACTCAAGTGAAAGCTATGTAGGTGGGCACATGTGTGTTCTATGGTTGTATTTTACTGACTGACCACTGTGGTGCTATGTGCTACATCTTACTGAGGGCTCCAGGTGATGCGTTTAAAGCAGAGAATTCTCAGAGGGATGATAGTAGAACAGGATTCCTTAATGTCCACACTAGGGAAATACAAGGTGAGGTAATTCTTTGTTTTCAGGGCTGTCCTGGGCATTGTAGGATGTTTACCAGCATCCATGTCCCCTACCCACTAGATGCTGGCAGCACATTCCCCAGTGAAACAACCACAAATATCTCCCAATATTACCAAATGTGCCCTGGGCCACCCCACTACCCCTGGTCAAGAACCACTGTTATAGAATGAAGCTACCTGTGGTAAGATCCAGGAATGCACATGAGTGAGGTGGTGACATGGAAGACAGAGTCTGAGAAAGGTTGCAGACATAGTGTACTTCTGCCCTGACACCTAAAAATATATATCCTTACACTGAATGCACATAATTGTGAGTTGAGTCGCTCTGACTGTTAAACGAGCATAAATGTCCCTTACAAGTGTCTACATAAACTGTACTGATGCTGCAGGTTGCTTGAGGAAGCCCTAGAGCAGTGATTCTGAGTCCTGGCCGTGCTTTCTTCTTCTTCTTTTTTTCTTTATCAGAGGCTTGTTCTATGAATGGCTGCACTTTCTAATCACCTGGAGACATATAGAAAGTCCTAATACCCAGGCCACACCCGAGGAAGGGGCTGGGGGGGTCACAGGCAGGGGTAGTCTTTAGTGCTCAGCAGGCGACTCCAATGTGTGGCTGAGATGGATAACCACTGAATTCTAGGACGTGGTAGGCAGACACATCTACCTGGCAATAGCTTTGGCCTCCTGCACAGCTGGCCTCAAACCTGTGCTCTGCTGCCTGCTGACTGACATGAGTCCCCGGTCAAAGGACTCAGCTGTTCTAAGCCTCAGCTTTCTAACCTCCAAAGCAGGGGAAGTTATTCACCTCACAGAGTTATTCTAAATTAAATGAGAAAACACTCAGTTCCCTGTGGGAACTTGATGTATGTCAGTTTCCATTTCCTATCAAGTAGGCTGGAAAAGGGGAGCAAACAGATCTAGCCACGAAGGGAGACACTGACAGAGCTATGCTAAAGGCCTCTTTAAATAATCCAACCAGGAGAATGAAGGAAGGAAGGAGGGAAGGAAGGAAGGAAGGAAGAAGGAGAAAGAAGAATAGAAACGTGTTAACAGATAGCTTCAATTATACTTTTATGTGATTTGTTCTAAGGGACATTATAGGCCAATTCTTGGCCTCATTTTGTGTCTTCTAACAAAACAAATACCTTCGCTTCACCTGGGAATGACGATTGTTCATTCTCTGAGTAACTGAATAACACAAATTCTAAACTTTCTGATCTGTTCAGCAGCTTCTAAAATGCCTGGCACATTCTGGAACAGTGCGCAGCATGATCTAAAACAGTCCATCAAACCTTAACGTGTTCACAAAATACTCTCTTGTTTGTTGTTCCTGGATTACCCCCACCACACTTATGGCTCAGGAGTGTGCGTTTATTGATAAACATTGCAGAAGTTTCTGGAACATGAGATAGATCCATGAACACACCCCGAGAAACGCTGAACTAAGGGAAAGGAGATATTCTAGCAAACCTAAAGGACCTGAGATGGGCCACCCAGCAAACCCTTAGTTCATCACAGTCCTGTACCAACACAGAAACTAATAAGTCTAGAAGCTTAAAAACAGCCTTCTGAAAGCATCATTGTGCCATTTGATGAGGTCCAGGGTGGTGTTTCTCTTCAGAAATCCCGTGCGCCTTCTGCCTTCCAGACACACCATGCAGACTCCCAGCGGCCTTGCCTCCCGCGGATCCAGGGCACGAGCTGTGCCTTTGCAATGCACCGCCAGGGGGCAGCACAGCAACACGGGGTGACCCAGAAGCCGCCCTGACCTGAGGACAGTATCCACTACTGACCTGGGGTGGGGACCCCACCGGCAGGTGCCAGGGCCTCCCAGCCAGCTGGAGAATGACTGACGGGAAAGCCTCGCTCCTGCTCTGCCTCTCTGTGCCTCCTCTAGCCATCGCCCACGTCTACTAGGCACGGGGACCCTACTCAGGGGGGAATCCCAGGGGCCCGTGGATGCAGCCTCCTCCAGCAGCCTTACCTCCAGCAGCCTCACCAAGGAATGACAGCCAGCCTCTGACTCCCACGACCAAGGAAAAGAAAATGAGGCCCGTGAGAAGCTTCATGGTGCTGAAATGAGAGGAGAGGGTCAGGCAGTCACGGTCCAGACTGGCACATCCCCTTTGGGATTTGTATTCCGAAGGGAGCCTGGTTGTTGAAGTCCATCGGTTCACTAGAATCTTAGTGGCTCGCCTAGGAAGCCTTGCAGGAGAACCTCCCTCAGAGCCACAAGGCCTCAGGTGTGAACCCACCAGCCCTGAGCCCTGACTGTGTCAGAGGAATCCCAGGTGGCACGGGAGGAGGAAGAGGGGAGTTAGGACAGGACTGCCCCTCCCCAAAGGAGCCTGTTGTTCACCAAGGAGAATGATCGTATGTTGCCTCTGCCCAGCACAGAACTCACACGCGATACATACAAAACATGATAAGCATTTTTAAAAGGAAATTATAAGCTTGTTAGGAAAGAGAAAGCAGAGTAAGGTTTTTAGAAATCAGTCTTGGAGTCTTTGGTCACCTGATTTCTGGTGGAGCAGAGCTGCTGGTCCCTGCCTGCCAGGGAGCCGGGGCTACTATTTATACTGAGCCTTCCCTACTGGGGTCATGCGAGGGAAGAAAAAGCAGACTCGGTGCCTGGCGACAGTCCTTGCAGGTCATTTCCCCACAGAACTCTGCAAGGACACTTCCTGGACACCAGTGTTTCTTCATCCACAGGTCATTTTCCCCAGTTGTGCAACCTGAGGAAATAGGATGGGTTTCCTTGGCCCTGGCAGCCCTGGGGTGGTGGGACAGGTCTGCTCCTCAGAGTTGGTGGAGCTGAGGCTGCTGGGAAGAGGGTAGGGACCCCGTGATGGTGGCACCAGGGCTGCTGGAAGGTGTGGAGTTGAGGGGGGCTCTTCTACCCAGCACCTTGTTTGCTGGTCATTTCCTCAGGATGGGCCCTGCTGGGCCAGAGGGTAGATGCCTCAGAAATTATGTCCCTATGAATTCACGTCTAAAGCCTTTGAACTTCACAACTGACAGGCTACCCTGCCACCTCTCGTGTGTATCCTGGAAGATGCCTCCCCCAGTCTGTCTGGACATGCTAAACTCCCAGCTCTAAGGCACAGGAAAGCCCTGCTCAGCTGCCTTAGCCAATTAGGCAATGTCTTTTCTAAGCTGGCTCCTGGGTTGGGGGCAATGCTGAGGAGGGGGCTTCCTTCCTCCCCCACCTAATGCTGGAGACCCACATTGGGACAGTGAGGGTGCTGTGGGACAATTGGCAACCCAGCTGGGGAAGTGCCAGGCTGCCATCTGGGGAAGATGGGGAGAGCTCTTTTTCTCTTTCTCTGACCTTGGGGAGGGGTCACTGTCTGCCAGAAACTCAGTGGGCAGACTAGTCGCAGGGCTGCGTGCAGGAGCACAGGTGAGAGAGGGTCAGGCAGAGCCAGGCCAGCGGCTGCGGCAGGATATGCACACAGGCTAGTGCACATAGCAGCTCCCTGCTTCTTCCTCCCAGTCCGTCTTCACTTGGGTCATCTCACTGCTTCTATTTTCCAGGCAAATAGGAAGCAAAGTCTAAGAACAATAATGAAGGAGGAGGTGTTGGAAGTGTCCTGGAGAAGTAAAAAATATTCATTAGGAGGTGGGAAAGTGAATGAAGTTGAGAAAGGTAGAGGAATCAAACCTTAAGGTTAAGGTCATGAATTGAAATAAGGCTGTCACTGCAGTTGCGCATATTTTCTCTGACCAAGTCAGCTGTCAAGGTACAGACTTATACTAAGGAGATTGACTGTCACTGTTCAATAAATACCTGTTGAATATGAATGAATGAATACGTGCAAAGGTCAAAGAGATTCATTTAAGATGAAAGAAGTGGGAGGATCACTTGTGCCCAGGAGTTCAGGTTACAGTGGCTATGGCACCCCACTGTACTCCAGCTTGGGTGCAGAGCGAATTCCATCTCTAACAAAAAACAAAAACCACCACCACCACCAACAAAAAACAAAAACAAAGATGAAGGAGGGTCGTAGGGTAGAGGGAGATAGTTAAGCAAGACGGAGTGACTGAGGTCAAAGATAGGGCATAACATATACTTCAGCGGCCAGGACCCCACGGGACCACTGGTGATGGGGCTGTCCAGAGTGTAGCAGGAGCAGGCCTTTCTCTGAGAAAGGAAGGAAAGGAGAGAGAACATGGAGGATGCATGTTGAGATGAAGGATTTAGAACCCGAGGGAAAGCAGAAGCACCTGTCCTTTACTGTCACAGGACTCGTCACTCTCTACCTGTTTGCATTTCTGAGTTTGACCCCAGAGTGCACAAAACCCATGGGTAGGAACCTTGTCTGGATGATTAACAGATAATCTGCTGTGTCTTTAACCCTAACTCAGCCCCCACTTATGAAAGCTTCTCAGTAATTTTTACTGATTGAGTGAATCAACGCATGAGTGAAGTAGGACCAGAGTATTCTGCATAGATTGATAGGTTGGGGGTTAAGAAGACTGGACAAGCTGTGAAACAGTGATGTGTACTAGTAGTCATTTAGACATGAACATGCACATTGTTAATATGCAATAAAATCCTGGCCTACTTGGAATGGTTGAATTTATTGTCAAAAAATGTATCCAGAAAGCAAACACTTATCACCTCTCTACTGCTTCCATCCTGTTAATAATGCATCATCATCCAGAGTGTTAAGATGTCCTAACCGGCTTCCACGTCTCCACCTTTGCCCCCAACTAGTCTTTTCTCAACCAGACCGTTAAAACACAAGACAGCTGCTGTCAATATCTGCTCAAAACCCTTCAGAGGATCCCAGGTTCACTCTTAGTCCACCTCAAAACCTTTATCATGGTTTCCAAACTCTCCCCAAACTGTCCCACCCCATCCACTCACACCTCCTTTCCTGCCTCTCTCCTCTTGCTCCTTTTTCTCCAGCCACACTGGTCTCCCGTGTTCTTCAAACCCCCTGGGGCACATCTCATCCTAGGAGCCTTGGATTAGCTATTCCTTTCCTCTGGAACATTTTTTTGCCAGTCATTTGCATATCGGGGCTTTGAGGTGGGCATGAACTGGGATCCCAGGATGATGGAAGGTTCAACAATGTAGTTATTGTCACTCAGAGTATTGGCAGTGAATATGTCAGAATGAGGGCTGTGAATGAGTTGTGGAAGTTTTCCAGGAGGGTGAGAGAGGATTGGAAAGTTTTGTCAACAAATACAATAGAGAGATGCTTTGTGCCCAAACATTACTAACCAGATTGTCTACATCAGCAGCACCTGGTGGGTGGTTTAACAATGCAGATTCTTGGGCCAGAATTTTAGAGGTCCTTGTTCAGCAAGCTTGGAGTGATCTTCAGGAATGTGTTCTTGAAAATCTCTCTCTTTTAGAAATCACCTGTGCAGACAACATTGCTAAAACTAGAGAGAGAGTGGTAAAGTATTTGGCAGTGTTTTCAGAGAGGATAAGTCACAAAGAATTAGAGGTGCAGAATGTGGACATGGCAGTGGGCAGCAAAGTGGGTGTAGACCCCTCTTTCCCATTCGGCTGTTCATGAGGCATGGCAGGAGACATACCCGGTGGGTGAAGATAGCAATAATGTGGAATCAACATGGCAAGGGCAGGCTTCAGGTTTTTGTAACAGAGGAAGCAAATAGGCTAAGATAAAGGGGGATCCTCCACACAGAACATTCTCGCCCAGGGCTCATTGGAAGGCAGTAGACAGGGGCAGGCAGCGTGTAGGGAGGATTGAGCCTGACTCACAGGGAAATGAGTTTATGTGCAGTGAAAGCAGGGACATGACAGGGGTAAGGAGACCGTGGTGAGCACCCTGGATAGGGCCAGCAGGCTGGGATTGTTTCTTGCTTTGGGGCTGAGTGTGGGGTGCTGAGCTGTGCAGGGTTGACACTGATGGGTCAATAGAACTGACCCCCAAAGTCCAAGGGAACTGTCAAATGAAACAGTGGGGATGCCTTTCTGATCTTCTCCCAATGGTGCTGGGGTCTGCTATTCCCACAAGTTCTCTAGAGGACGAAGGGGCCAGGGAGGAGAAAAGGAGAGACTGGTCAGTGAATGCTGGTGAGGCACACTCCCAACACACGCTTAATATGAAACATTTATAAAGAAGCAGCTAGTTTTTGGTTTTTTTTTTTTTTTGGAGACAGAGCGTTGCTCTGTTGCCCCGGGTAGAATGCAGTGGCACCATCGTAGCTCACTGCAGCCTTGAACTCCCAGGCTCAAGGGATCCTCCTGCCTCAGCCTCCTGAGTAACTGGGACTACAGGCGCACACCACAGTAACTGGCTAATTTTTCTATTTTTAGTGGAGAGGAGGTCTCGCTCTTGCTCAGACTGTTCTCGAACTCCTGAGCTCAAGCGATCCTCTTGTGTTGGCCTCTCAGAGCTCTAGGATTACGAGCGTGAGCCACGGTGCCTGGCCAGAAGCTAGTTTTTAAAGCTGACACACAGCATTCAAACTTGCAGGTAACGGGCCTAATGGGCAAGGTCTTCTGCTTTGTGAGATTTCTAATTGCTGGAAAGAGGATCCAAGTTTTCTCCCTAGCAAAGGGGAGATTTGTTTATCTATGGATTCATCTTTTATAGAGTCACAGCCCGTTTATTTTTTCTGACATGTGCACCATGTCTCCTAGGCGTGATTCTCTTTTGCTCATTAAGAAGAAATCCGCCTCCAAATCCCTTGCTGATGGACAAGCTGTGGAGACTGTAAATGGCTCATTCAAGGACCAGACCCCAGGATACTCACGACGCCTTGGCCAGCGCTCTTTCTACTCCAGCTGCTTGCCGCCATTGTGTAATACATGTTCTTTTCTGGGAACTCACACACCCCTTGAAGAGATGAGGGTGGTTTATGGTAATTCCGGGTTGGAAGGTTTGGTTTGGGAGAATGCCATCAGTCACAGCAGTCTCAGGTCCTGGGAGCAGAAAGCAGGACTTTGTCCCCATTCCATTTTGCCATGCTTATCTCTAACAGAAAGCCCCATTACAAAACACCCGAACACCTTCCCAGTAGAGGTGGTGACATGGAGTTCCCACAACAGATCCCAAAACCCAGCCACCTGGACTTGGAGGCAGCACAGCACAGAAGTTAAGAGCCAAGCTCTGTGTTCAGACAGAGCTAGTATGACTTCGACTCTGTCGTGTACTGATGTTGTGGAAGAGCATTTAATGACCTGGAGGAGTGTAGGTAATGTCTTAAGGGAAAGAGCGAAAGAGAATGTGATTCCATTTTTGTTCAAATACATGTTCCCCTAGTGAAACACATCCTAGGATGTTGTCCACCAAATGGTACCCGTGTTTCCAGGTAGTGGGAACTATTCATATTTATTCTGGGTTTTCAGAATTTCCTACAATGATATGTTCATTCATTTATTTGTTCATCAACTATTCACGGAGTGCCTTCTACGCAGCAGTCACTACACAAGATATTGGGCACATAATGAGAGGACACAGGGGATAACTGGTCCAATATATGCCTTCCTGAAAACGAGACTTGTAATTGAAGGAGAAAATGATTATACACGTATAGGGAGAAAACGCATGCTTATATGGTGATAAAGCAGTAAGATTCCGATAAGTAAAGAGGAAAGATTATGTGTACAACACGTATAATGAAAGAAAAGGGAAAGCAAGGGGTCACTAGCCATCCGGATCCTTGTCTCCCCCAGAGAACAACAATCACCAGGTACTAACCTCATTGCTCAGTCCCTTCCTGTCTCATTAGAATAAATAAAACCAGAAATGGCTCAGCTGTCAAAGGTCTCCTGCCACTTTGCTTCCAGCCCTCCAGGCAGCAGGCTAGCAATTACTGCCATTGGGAGGACAGGAGAAAAGACTCCCTCCTGTTTCTTCTACTTAGCAAGCAAATCATTAGGAAGGCAAGAGGGCCAACTGTTTAATTAAGGAAGGGACTCCTAATTCCGTTTGGTGTGTGTCCCTTTTTACAAAGCCCATATCCTCTTATGAAGACAGAACCTCTTCCTCCTAGATTGGAGCTTCCACTTTATGTCCTCTAGGCACCAGGAAACCCTGAATTCAAACCTGTCTGTACTTTCTTCTGCTCACTGCCTCTCTGAAGCCTGCTGGCCTCTACCTGATGGAATGAGTCAGGGTGAGGGACACCCAGGGGGATTCAGTCACCAGCCCACTGTCAGCAACTGCAGGCGCCACCTTCAGAGTTTGGAACAGGTGCTGCCGAAGGATAAAAATCCTCTGCATTCTGTCTCAAAATAGCTCACTTATTTCTTTTCAAACATTTGCAAGAGAGAGTGATGAATTATAGACATCTCAAAACCCAAAATCTCTTATGGAATTGTAAAGTATTGCTGAAGCTAAGAACTCACTTGGGGAGGGGAAATTTTTTAAGTCCCCGTTATTATTCTTAAGTTTCGTTTAAATTTCAAGTGATTAATAAGGACATCTTATGAATTATCATTAAGCCTTCTGCACCAGTTAGGCTATTTGAATATCTAAATCTGTAAACATGTTTAGCAATCGTTAAAAACAGAAAAGATTTTCAGTTTAGATGGACAATAAAATGTTATGTCAAGAAGAGATTCCTTTTCCTTCTACATCCATTGGCAGGAAAATCCAACATAGGAAATTTACCGCTTATGATTGAACAAAGTCAGATTTGTAGATTTACTGGAGAGTCTGTCCCAATCTGATTAGTTAGCAAGATGAGGAGTCCGTGTTTATCTCTCTGTGTCCTAAACACTCTGCAACTCCCCAGTTTCTCTTACCTCCAGAGACACATAATTTACAACATAGTGTTTCAATAAACAAAAAGTACTTTCAGATCCAAGTGATTTGCTTTCCAATTTTCCTTTAATTAAAGACACTCTCTGCCTAAATGGACACTCAAATCTCTCTTGACCCATCATCTCTTTCCATAGCCCCATAGTGTATCTTCCCTGATCAGCCCTGCGGGGTGGTCACACTCCCCAGAGACAGGAACCCCCACCTCCCTGGAGCCCCCAACCTTATTCAGGAGACCCAGGCTCACCCCATTCATTCCCAGGTGTGGGGAACTCCCAGCAAGGACATCCAACTCCAGCACATCTTATAAAGGGAGCTGGGGTAGGTTCCACTCATAGGAAGGTTAAGGATAATGACGACTTGAGCCCCTGATGGGCATACGTTTCCTTCTGGCATACAGACGGGTTCACCTCCAGGCCTGGCCCACGTGAGAAAGGCCTGGAATTACTGGCATTAGGAGCAGTGAAAAGTTTTCAGAGTCAAGGAAGAATTGAGCCTATGGCTTCTTGTGGCTACAACATGTCCCAAATCTCTTTCCTAATTTCCACCAGGACGGCCCATGTCCTAAACTCCGGTGTGGGATTCCTCAGACAGGTGGCGGTCATCAGGGAAGGAAATACCTTGTGTTTGCTCAGACATTCACCCCACCCCATCCCACCTCCAGTGAGAGATTTATAAGCTCCAAATCCTGACTTCCTTTCACGCCTCAGGGCCAGCACTTCACCTGTTCCCCACTAGTACTCCTGCTTTGCTGATTGAAGATGCTTCCCTCCTGCTGAGGTTGTTTGTGGGAGTTTGTGTTGTTTTTTTCTTTTCTGGGGATGTTCAACAGTTTGGTTTTCTCTTCTGCTTGAAATACTCTTAATGAGAAGATTTCTGTTTTAAATATAGGTTTCATTATTATTCAGACGTGGCAAGGCCAACAGATCAGGAGATGACTGTCATTGCATAGATGGTCTGTTACTTACAGTTCCTGAGAGAAGGGGGCACATACTATGTCACAGGGAGCCACACAGGGAAACAGGTGGTAAGTCAGGAGGCAGAGGGAATGGGGGAAGCACGCACAAGAGTCTTAATTGTGTTTCTGCAGGAAGGAATGTTGTGACAGTGCAAACAGGCTTAGGATTGGTCAGTGAATAATTTCAGCATGCTCTGGGGCATAGGGGCTGTCCCTAGTTGTCTGGGACCTGGCCCTGGAGTGATCAGGCGGGGGGATGATGCCCCAGAGTATGAGAGCCCAATAAAGGGGATGGTTGGGGGTGTGGACTGTGGAGTGGTGGTTTGCACATGAAGTGCATGCTCCCAGGTGAGTCATTTCCTATCTCTAGGAATTGGCTAGGTCTGAGAGCAACAGTCCCTCCAAGGTCAGCAAGGCCACAAGATGTCAAGCATCAAAAACATAGAATAAAAAGACATGATTAATACAACTGGGCCGGGCATGGTGGTTTATGCCTGTAATCTCAGCACTTTGGGAGGCCCAAGGGTCACTCGAGGCCAGGAGTTCAAGAGCAGGCTGGGCAATGTAGCAAGACCTCGTCTCTACAAAAGATAAAAAAATTAGCTGGGCGTGTTGGTGTGCACCTGTAGTCCCAGCTACTCAGGAGGCTTAACTCAGGAGTTAAGATCACTTGAGCCCAGGTTTTTGAGGCCACAGTGAGCTATGCTTGCACCACTGTACTCCAGCTTGGGGGACAGAGTGATACCCTGATTATAAAAACAAACAAACAAACAAAAAAGAAAACTTGTGAGGCACACTTGGAATGACTCAAGCATCCTGCTTAGATGAAGCGGGCCGTCTGAGACTCTTGCCAGTGGGTGTTTCATCCCTGCCTGCTTGCTTTCTCTTGTATACCCCTGCAACCTCTACTCTCCTACCTAAAGCATTTCTAGTCTCAATCCACAGCCTCCCTCTGCAGAGTGGTCAAGAACCTAGTGATCCACTCCACAACAGGTTCCACTATATTCTAAAGCTGTTGGTCAGTCAAGTGCAAGTGCCTCCTCTTTTCTTGGCTTTTACACATTTTTGCCCCAACCTACTACTCCGCAATTATTGATACCACTTGGAGAGTAGTACTAAGTAAGTCTTCCATAACCTGCCTGCATCCATCCTGGGACATCTCATTCATACGATTATCCCCAGTGTGTTCCATCCACTGTTTGCGTTCCTCTTTCCCTGATGCCTGCCTCAGACCTCATGCAACAGTCCTGTCACCCTGGTGCCACAGAGCACATGCTACACTGCTACTCCTGGCGCAGGTAGGGTGAGATCTGACGTCCATCAAGGCTTCACCATCTCTGCCACATCTCTCATGAACTGCCTGTCATTCCTTCCCCAGATGCAGTCCAATGTCACTTTGACATTGTATGTGGGAAAGTGGATGGGGTACGCACACTTCTGTGTAGTTCCCCAATGCCAAACATTGTGCTTCGAGCATTACATGAAGTTGTTACATTTAGGCCTAGAGTAAGGAGGATTTCAAAGCTGTGTAGCCCTACTTCTCTGGTACCTATGTTGGACATAACTACTGCTGCAAACAACTCTCAGTTCTTCTTCTCCATAGACTGACACAGGAGTCACTTAGTCTCCCCACTTGTGGCAGATCCCATGCTGACACATCTCAGAGACCAGCACATGTCCCCTCTTTGCTCTGGTTTTTTAAAATTGACTTAACTATTCATAGTTAACTTTATTCTTCCACAAAGAATGTTGCATTCTTGATAAAAATTGCAGTAGGAATTTTTGATTCATGTCGCATTGAATTTATAAGTTGATTTGGGAAGAATTGCTATCTTAGCTAGGCTAGAACATAATCTCCATGAGCATGACATATATCACCATTTTTTTATCCCTTAACAGAATTTAAAATTTTCTCTGTAAAACTTTGTGTATTGTTAAAGGTTATTTCCTAGATAGTTAATGTATTTGGTACTATCTTATGCTGTATTTTATAACTGTTAAGAATTATTGCAAAGAAATGCTATCAATTTTTAAAATTTTACCTTCAGTACGGCCGTCACGCTGCAATCTCTTAATAGTTCCATTAAATAATACTTTGCCATTGGAGTCTGATGGGTTTTCTGTGTAAAAGGTTGTGTCATCTAGAAATGGTGATAGTTTCATTTTTTCTCTTCTACTTCTTCTCCTCCTTGTGTTTCTTGTATTTAGCATTAACCAGATCCCCCAGGAGTATGTGGAACAGTAGCAATAAGAACAGGACACCCTGGTCTCTTTCTTGGCCTTCTGGAGAATGCACCTGAAATTTATTCATTGCACATGATGTTTACTATAGAGGACTGATTCTCAAACTTTTTGGTTTCAGGATCCCACCACACTCAAAAATGATTGAAGACTGCAAACAACTGTTATTTATGAAGACTCTGTATATCAATATTTACCATATTAGAAGGAAAAAATTTAAAACATTTAGCAATTATTTTTTTAAAATAATAAATCCATTATGTGTTAACATAAATAATATATTTTTATGAAAAAGAAGTATTTTCAAAATCAAAAAGTTGGTAAGAACAATAGTATGGTTTAGAATTTTTGAAAATTTTTTCATGACTGAATTACTAGAAGATAGCTGGATTCTCACCTCAGTCTGTTGCAGTACATTTTTTAGGTTGAAGTATTTGAAGAAAATTCAGTCTCATATACAGATATATGCATATAGTTGGAAAAGGGGATAGTATTTTAATAGTATATTTAGATAATTGTGGCTATTATATGATACTACACCAAAAATTGACAAGTGGTAGTTTCTTAAAAGTCAGGTGCAATGTGAAAATCCAAACCCTTATCAATGAATTTTTTATACCATCTATACTCATGAGTAAATTAGAATGAAAAAAGAATATCTGTCTTCGTATTATAATAAAAATAATTTTGACCTCAAAGCCTTCCTAAAACAGCCTGGGGGATCCTTAGGGTTCTCTGGAACACAGTTTGAGAACTGTTGCTACAGATTATTGGTATTTAGCCTTAATCAAGTCAGAAACGGACGCTGATTTTGTTATACATTTTACTTTTTCATCAATAGACATTGCCCACTGTGGAATGGATTTTCTACATCTTTTAAAATAAATATGTAATTGTTTCCTTTACCAATACAAAGAATTATAAAGATAGATGTGTCTGATATTAAACTATTCTCAAATCCCTGGCACAAACCTTAGTTGAGCATGATGTGTTGCTATTTTTTACACACAGCTGAAATCATTTAGCTTTTTCCTGTGAGCTCTTTCTCCCTGGGGATGTCACCACCCTGCCTAGCATGTGTGTGAGTGTGTGTCTTGACCAGTCCCAGTGGGTACCACTTCCAGTGAGTTTAAGGTAGTGGGATGTATGGGGGGGTGTTGGAGTGTGCGCTCCAGAACAGAATCTACAACACCGATGTCCAGACTGAAGCCCCATTGGCTGCTTCCAGAACACTTGGCCCCTCTTTACCTCCTCCCTGGCCGTACCCCTTTCCAAAAGTTTCTGTTGGGTTTTTACAAATGTCTAGTCCTCAGGATGTGAAGATAGACTGTGGAGGAAGAAAGCAGGGGAGCTGCTATGTGCACTAGCCTGTGTGCATATCCTGGCCGCAGCCCTGCTGAGCTCTGGTACTGACCCTCTCTCAGCCCTGTGCTCCTGCACCAGCCCCTGCAGAGCTAGTCTGACCCTCCTGATGTTTCTGGCAGACAGTGACCCCTCCCCAGGGTAATACAGCAGACAAAGAGCTCTGCCCACCTTCCCCTGCTGGCAGCCTGGCACTTCCCCAGCTGGGCTGCCAATTTTTCCCACAGCACCCTCACTGTCCCAATGTGGGTCTCCAGGATTAGGTGGGGGAGGAAGGAAGCCCCCTCCTCAGCATTGCCCCCAACCCAGGAGCCAGCTTAGAAAAGACATTGCCTAATTGGCTAAGGCAGCTGAGCAGGGCTTTCCTGTGCCTTGGAGCTCAGAGTTTAGCATGTCCAGACAGACTGGTGGAGGCACCTTCCAGGATACACACAAGAGGTGGCAGGGTAGCCTGTCAGTTGTGAAGTTCAAAGGCTTTAGACATGAACTCAAAGGGACTTAATTCCTGAGGCATCCACCCTCTGGCCCAGTGGGGCCCATACTGAGGAAATGACCATTAAAGCAAGTGCTGGGTCGAAGAGCAACCCTCAACTCCACACCTTCCAGCAGCCCTGGGGCCACCATCACGGGGTCCCTACACCCTCCTCCCTGCAGCATCGGTTCTTCCAACTCTGAGGAGCAGACCCCTCCCGCCACCCCAGGGCTGCCAGGGCACAGTAAACCCATCCCATTTCCTCAGGTTGCACAATTGGGGAAAATGACCTGTGGATGAAGAAACACTGGTGTCCAGAAAGTGTCCTTGCAGAGTTTGGTGGGGAAATGACCTTCAGGGACTGTCGCCAGGCACCAAGTCTGGCTTTTCTTGCCTTGCATGACCCCAGTAAGGAAGGCTCAGTATAAATAGTAGCCCCGGCTCCCTGGCAAGCAGGGACCAGCAGCTCTGCTCCACCAGAAATCAGGTGACCAAAGACTCCAAGACTGATTTCTAAAAACCTTACTCTGTTTTCTCTTTCCTAACAAGCTTATAATTTCCTTTTAAAAATGCTTATCATGTTTTGTATGTATCCCGTGTGAGTTCTGTGCTGGGCAGAGGCAACATATGATCATTCTCCTTGGTGAACACAGGCTCCTTGGGGAGGGGCAGTCCTGTCCTAACTCCCCTCTTCCTCCTCCCGTGCCACCTGGGATTCCTCTGACACAGTCAGGGCTCAGGGCTGGTGGGTTCACACCTGAGGCCTTGTGGCTCTGAGGGAGGTTCTCCTGCAAGGCTTCCTAGGCGAGCCACTAAAATTCTAGTGAACCGATGGACTTCAACAACCAGGCTCCCTTCGGAATACAAATCCCAAAGGGGATGTGCCAGTCTGGACCGTGACTGCCTGACCCTCTCCTCTCATTTCAGCACCATGAAGCTTCTCACGGGCCTCATTTTCTTTTCCTTGGTCGTGGGAGTCAGAGGCTGGCTGTCATTCCTTGGTGAGGCTGCTGGAGGTAAGGCTGCTGGAGGAGGCTGCATCCACGGGCCCCTGGGATTCCCCCCTGAGTAGGGTCCCCGTGCCTAGTAGACGTGGGCGATGGCTAGAGGAGGCACAGAGAGGCAGAGCAGGAGCGAGGCTTTCCCGTCAGTCATTCTCCAGCTGGCCGGGAGGCCCTGGCACCTGCCGGTGGGGTCCCCACCCCAGGTCAGTAGTGGATACTGTCCTCAGGTCAGGGCGGCTTCTGGGTCACCCTGTGTTGCTGTGCTGCCCCCTGGCGGTGCATTGCAAAGGCACAGCTCGTGCCCTGGATCCGCGGGAGGCAAGGCCGCTGGGAGTCTGCATGGTGTGTCTGGAAGGCAGAAGGCGCACGGGATTTCTGAAGAGAAACACCACCCTGGACCTCATCAAATGGCACAATGATGCTTTCAGAAGGCTGTTTTTAAGCTTCTAGACTTATTAGTTTCTGTGTTGGTACAGGACTGTGATGAACTAAGGGTTTGCTGGGTGGCCCATCTCAGGTCCTTTAGGTTTGCTAGAATATCTCCTTTCCCTTAGTTCAGTGTTTCTCGGGGTGTGTTCATGGATCTATCTCATGTTCCAGAGACTTCTGCAATGTTTATCAATAAATGCACACTCCTGAGCCATAAGTGTGGTGGGGGGTGATCCAGGAACAGCAAACAATACAGTATTTTTGTGTACTCTCTAAGGTTTGAGCTATCGTCTTCGGTTGTGTTGCCCAGTGTTCCAGAATGTGCCAGGTGTTTTAGGAGCTGCTGAACAGATTAGAACGTTTGGAATTTTTGTTATTAACTTACTTAGAGAAAGAACAATCCTGATCCTCACGTGGAGCTAAGCTATTTGTTTTGGATAACACTAAAATTAAGCCTGAAATTGGTATAAAATATCCTACAACAAAAATTACATAAAAGTATGATTAAAACGATCTGTTAACATTTTTCTCTTCTTTTTCCTTTCTACTTCCTTCATTCCTTCCTTTTTTCCTTCCTTCCTTGCTCCTTCCTCTCTCCCTTCCTTCCTTTTTTCCCCATTGGATAATCTAAAGAGGGCTTCAGCCTAGGTCCATCAGTGTCTCCCTTCCTGCCTAGATCTGTTTGCTCCCCTTTTCCAGCCTGCTTGACAGGAAATGGGAACTGACATACATCAAGTTCCCACAGGGAACTGAGTGTTTTCTCATTTAATTTAGAATAACTCTGTTTGGCAGGCATCTTCCCCTACTTTGGAGGTGAGAAAACTGAGGCTTAGAGCAGCTGAGTCCTTTGCCCAGGGACTAGTGCCAGTCAGCAGGCAGCAGAGCACAGGTTTGAGGCCAGCTGTGCAGGAGGCCAAACCTATGGCCAGGTAGATGTGTCTGCCAACCACCTCCTAGAATTCAGTGGTTATCCATCTCAGCCACACATTGGAGTCACCTGCTGAGCAT
This sequence comes from Daubentonia madagascariensis, assembly GCA_023783475.1. Lineage (NCBI taxonomy): Eukaryota > Metazoa > Chordata > Mammalia > Primates > Daubentoniidae > Daubentonia > Daubentonia madagascariensis. The sequence goes on along the minus strand of JAKFHU010001990.1, from coordinate 22,100,968 downwards.
TAAAGACTACCCATGTCTGTGACCACCCCCCGCCCCAAGGATTCCGCAGAAATTAGCCTGGGGTGTGGCCTGGGTATTGGGACTTTCTATATTTCTCCAGGTGATTAGAAAGTGCCACCATTCATAGAACAAGCCTGTGATAAAGAAAAAAAAAAAAAGAAGAAGAAAGCACGGCCAAGACTCAGAATCACTGCTCTAGGGCTTCCTCAAGCAACCTGCAGCATCAGTACAGTTTATGTAGACACTTGTAAGGGACATTTATGCTCGTTTAACAGTCAGAGCGACTCAACTCACAATTATGTGCATTCAGTGTAAGGATATATATTTTTAGGTGTCAGGGCAGAAGTACACTATGTCTGCAACCTTTCTCAGACTCTGTCTTCCATGTCACCACCTCACTCGTGTGCATTCCTGGATCTTACCACAGGTAGCTTCATTCTATAACAGTGGTTCTTGACCAGGGGTAATGGGGTGGCCCAGGGCACATTTGGTAATATTGGGAGATATTTGTGGTTGTTTCACTGGGGAATATGCTGCCAGCATCTAGTGGGTAGGGGACATGGATGCTGGTAAACATCCTACAATGCCCAGGACAGCCCTGAAAACAAAGAATTACCTCACCTTGTATTTCCCTAGTGTGGACATTAAGGAATCCTGTTCTACTATCATCCCTCTGAGAATTCTCTGCTTTAAACGCATCACCTGGAGCCCTCAGTAAGATGTAGCACATAGCACCACAGTGGTCAGTCAGTAAAACACAACCATAGAACACACATGTGCCCACCTACATAGCTCTCACTCCAGTTACCTGGAGAAGCCAACTAGGACTAAGGAATGTTCTTCCCAACTCATGGTATCCAAGGGTGCTAGGATCACAGGCTCAATCTTAAAGACAGTGGAAGATTTGTGTTCTTCAATTCCTTTATAAGGTGTTGTCAGAGTCTTTGGGTTCACCTGGTGTCCCTTCTGCCTTTTCTTTTCCTTTCCAGGGGCTTGGGACATGTGGAGAGCCTACTCTGACATGAGAGAAGCCAATTACAAAGAATCAGATAAATACTTCCATGCTCGAGGAAACTATGATGCTGCCCAGAGGGGCCCAGGGGGTGCCTGGGCTGCAGAGGTGATCAGGTAACTCAAGCCCCTGGGGATGCTTGCATGGGTGCCAGGGGTTGCCTACCTGGGGGATCAGCAAAGATGGGTCCTGAGCAGGTTCCTACAGGGCCTGGACCCATGAATGCCTACCCTGCCACCCCCATCCATGCCCAGTGCAGGGCCTGGGCTGCTGGCAGAGCCAGAACATGGCTGGTTAAGACGTGTGAACTGCCCCCAGAAAGCGAAAGGAAGGGCCGTGGAGTGATTCCCAGCCCTTTCCCTCTGGCTGCTGCTCCTTCAGCATAAGGGTGCCCAGCCTGGGCTGAGGAGAGCTGAGCCCCCTCTTCCTTGGCCTTCCCAGGCTCCTCTCAGAGCCTTTGGAAAGGGAGCATGGGATGGTGGACTCTTCCTCATTAGCCTGGTGATTTATCTCCTTGCCTGCCTCCATGACAGCAATGCCAGAGAGAAAATCCAGACACTCACAGGCCATGGAGCAGAGGACTCGCTGGCCGACCAGGCTGCCAACGAATGGGGCCGGAGTGGCAAAGACCCCAATCACTTCAGACCTGAAGGCCTGCCTGACAAGTACTGAGCTTCCTCTTCACTCTGCTCTCAGGGACTGGGCTGTGAGCCCCTGAGGGCAGGGACACAGGGTGCTTGAATTCTGTGTGCACAGAAGCTGGTAGGGGACATGCAATAGGTGTCTAATAAATGCCTAAGAGATTGAATTTGTTGAAACTGTGTGTTATTCCTTGCAGTAACTACTGCCTGTTTGATATGAAGGGGGATCCATGAACACCCATTCTTAGGTGTTGCTGGTGCCCGTGTGTTTAGGTGTAGGGAAGACAATATCAGCAGTCACACAGCGCGTACACCTGTATCAACCCCACTCTGAATTAGATGCGCTTCCCTGTCCAGGTCCCTGAGATTATATTGTTGCTATTTCCAGACCCTTCCAGGTGCAGGCCCCTCATTCCCTGTCAACCACGTCCTATTACCTTCTCTGCCGCCAGGTCTCAGTTCGTCAGGGGTCTCTGGGTCTTGGGCACGGCACACAGACATGGGAGGATTGGACCGTGACATCCTGTCCCTGCAACTGTCACCTTGATCTCCTCATTTCTCACCAACACCTGCACATCCGATTATTAACCAATTTCTGTCCATCCATCTGCAAAATGCATTTGGTGCAGTTTCTCTCCACTCTATTTTCATTGCCTATTGCAAGCCTAAATGAAGATGTGATGCCACCCTTTTTATGAGTGTTTCCTGACAGTTTCTGTACCTTTACTAGATCAAAATTGTGGAAGTGGTGGCAGTGAAGAGAGAGCTGGAGAGAGAGGACCCCTTTTACCAGTCAGGCCTGGTCAAGAGACAGAAAGCAAGCAATAATGTGCAAAGGGAAGTTTCAATACAAGGAATTGTTAACTGGTAACAGGATTAACTACTAAGGGAAAAGAATACATAAGGTAGGAAGTTGAGATTGGACCCCCTACAAGGCTGAGATTTAGATCCTGTTGGAAAGTCCATTTCCCATTTTGTTGGCAGAGAGTTTGCTGGGTGCCACAAGCCAAAACTGACAAAGAAGAACTGCATTGAGGTGCTAATGAATCTTGGCAAGGACCTGCCCAGGGTGTAGTACGACCCTGGGAGTGCAGCTGGGTTCCTCAACTCACTGGGAAACTGCCCACATGGAGGCAGGAGGTAGGATGCTGCTGAGCTTCCTTGGGAGCCAGCTGTGGAAGGGGCAGAGCTCTGAGCAGCATTGTGTCTTCTCAAAATTCATATATTGAAGCTCCAACTCCCAGTGTGCTGTCTTATTTTGTTACAGTAGTCTCAGCTGACTAAGTCAAGTGAGGTGCTGCTGAACACCCTGGAAATCCTACTGAGATGCCACAGAGATTGTCAGGATATTGCCCTGGCCTTGGTTTGCCACTGAAACTCTCTGGGGTGAGAGCCACTGGGTGTCCTGCACAGGAGAAGAGCACCATAGGAGCTGGAAGGAAGCAAAGCACACAGGACCAGAAAAAGATGTCTTCATTTCTCGCTTGTACCTCCCATGCCCTCTGTCGGCAAAGAATAACATCATGCCCAGCTAGCAAAGGAGAAATGTTTACAGGGTCCAGCTCCAGTATCACAAACAGGGCAAAGAAGGGGGGGTGTGGAGCTCAAAGTAAAGAATTGATAATTGGCTTACCCCTCTTTTCTGAAAAAGGAATTGAGGAGGATTCCTAAGAGAAGAAGATTACTTATAAAATTATCTTTATTGGCAGAGTGAGTGACATCCTCAGGGAGAAAGAGCTCACAGGGAAAAGCTAAGTGATTTCAGCTGGGTGTAAAAAATAACAACAAATCATGATCAATTAAGGTTTGTGCCAGGGATTCAAGAATAGTTTAACATCAGAAACATCTATCTTTGTAATTCTTTGCATTGGTAATTAAAGGAAACAATTACATATTTATTTTAATAGATGCAGAAAATCCGTTTCATAATGGACAAAGTCTATTTATGAAAAAGAAAAATGTATAACAAAATTAGAGCCCCATTCTGAATTGATAAAGGCTAAATACCAATAATCTGTAGCAACAGTTCTCAAACTGTGTTCCAGAGAACCCTAAGGATCCCCCAGGCTGTTTTAGGGAGGCTTTGAGGTCAAAATTATTTTTATCATAATACTAAGACAGATATTCCTTTTTCATTCTAATTTACTCATGAGTACAGATGGCATGAAAAGTTCATTGATAAGGGTTGGATTTCCACATTGCAACTGACCTTTAAGAAACTACCACTTGTCGGCCCATGCCTATAATCCTAGCACTCTGGGAGGCCGAGGCAGGAGGATCACTTGAGGTTAGGAGTTCGGGACCAGCCTGAGCAAGAGCGAGACCCCGTCTCTAATAAAAATAGAAAAAGTTAGTCAGGTGACTAAAAATAGAAAAAATTAGCTGGGCGTGGTGGCACAGGCCTGTAGTCCCAGCTACTCGGGAGGCTAAGGCAGGAGGATCACTTGAGCCCAGGAGTTTGAGGTTGCTGTGAACTAGGCTGATGCCACGGCACTCTAGCATAGGTGACAGAGTGAGACTCTGTCTCAAAAAAAAAAAGAAAGAAACTACCACTTGTCAATTTTCAGTGTAGTATCATATAATAGCCACAATTATCTAAATATACTATTAAAATATTATCCCCTTTTCCAACTATATGCATATATCTGTATATGAGGCTGAATTTTCTTCAAATACTTCAACCTAAATAATGTACTGCAACAGACTGAGATATGAGAATACAGCTATCTTCCATAATAGTAATTCAGACATGAAAAAATTTTCAAAAATTCTAAACCATACTATTGTTCTTACCAACTTTTTGATTTTGAAAATACTTCTTTTTCATAAAAATATATTATTTATGTTAACACATAATGGATTTATTGTTTAAAAAATAATTGCTAAATGTTTTAAATTTTTTCCTTCTAATATGGTAAATATTGATATACAGAGTCTTCATAAATAACAGTTGTTTGCAGTCTTCAATCATTTTTAAGTGTGGTGGGATCCGGAAACCAAAAAGTTTGAGAATCAGTCCTCTATAGTAAACATCATGTGCAATGAATAAATTTCAGGTGCATTCTCCAGAAGGCCAAGAAAGAGACCAGGGTGTCCTGTTCTTATTGCTACTGTTCCACATACTCCTGGGGGACCTGGTTAATGCTAAATACAAGAAACACAAGGAGGAGAAGAAGTAGAAGAGAAAAAATGAAACTATCACCATTTCTAGATGACACAACCTTTTACATAGAAAACCCATCAGACTCCAATGGCAAAGTATTATTTAATGGAACTATTAAGAGATGGCAGCGTGACGGCCGTACTGAAGGTAAAATTTTAAAAATTGATAGCATTTCTTTGCAATAATTCTTAACAGTTATAAAATACAGCATAAATAGTACCAAATATATTAACTATCTAGGAAATAACCTTTAACAATACACAAAGTTTTACAGAGAAAATTTTAAATTCTGTTAAGGGATAAAAAAATGGTGATATATGTCATGCTCATGGAGATTATGTCTTAGCTTAGCTAAGATAGCAATTCTTCCCAAATCAACTTATAAATTCAATGCAAAGTTTATCCAAAATTCCCATTGCAATTTTTATCAGGAATGCAACAAATTCATTCTTTGTGGAAGAGTAAAGTTAACCATGAATAGTTAAGTCAATTTTTAAAAACATGAGTAAAGAGGGGACATGTACTGGTCCCTCAGATGTGTCAGCATGGGATCTGCCACAAGCGGGAGACTACTGTGACTCCTGTCTCAGTCTATGGGGAAGAACTCAGAGTCGTTTGCAGCAATAGTTATGTCCAAAATATTAGGTTATTAAGTATGGAATGTCTGATTTCCTTAAGTACTAAGTTGGACAGTTGATATCTCTGACATTTCACTTTGACACTTCTTGTTTTTTTTTTTTTGAAGGTTCATCCTCGTTCTTTCAAACACACATTTTGGCTTGTGATTATCTTTCAAATTTTTTTTAAGAGCAATTTTTGTGGAACCATGGATAAGTCAAAAATTCGTGTTATTTTTGAATATGAGTTCTGTCATGGAACCAATGCAGCTCAGACAGCTTGAAATATCAACAAAGTGTTTGGGAAAGATGTGGATAATGAATGCACAGTACATTGATGGTTTAAGAAGTTCCATTCTGGTGATTTTAATCTTGAAAATGAACCATATGGGCTACCTGAGACCAAGGTGGATAATGATGAGCTGAAAGCTGTAGTGAAAGTGAATCCAACTCAACCTACATGTGAATTAGCAGCAAGGTTTGAAGTTACTATTCCAACAATATTGGACCATTTGAAACAAATGGGCAAGGTAAAGAAGCTGGATGTGATGGATACCGCATGAATTAAACAAACGTCAGAAGAGAAATCATCTCGAACTTTGCCTTTCATTGCTGTCACGACATAAAGACAAACCATTTCTACACCATATTGTTACATGTGATGAAAAATGGATTCTTTTTGACAATTGCAAGTGATAGGCACAACGGTTGGATAAAGATGAGGTGCTGAAACACAGTCCCAAATCAAATATTCCTCCAAAAAAGCTAATGGTGTCTGTTTGGTGGTCCAGCACTGGTATTATCCACTACACCTTCATGAAACCTGGTCAATTGATTACAGCAGATGTCTACTGCAACCAATTGGATGAAATGATGAGGATGCTTGTGATTAAGCTGCCAAAATTGTTCAACAGGGACAGGCCAATCCTCTTGCAAGACCACATGTCACAAAAAACAACGCTGCTCAAACTACAGAAGCTGGACTTGTAAACTCTCTGCCATCCCCCGGATTCACCAGACCTTGCACCAACGGACTACCACTTCTTCCAGGATTTGGACCACTTCTTGCAAGGAAAAATATTCAATTCTCAACAAGCTGGGGAAAATGCCTTTCTCCAGGCTTCTTCACTGCTGGCATAAGCAAGCTACCGTTAAGATGGCAAAACTGTGTCAATAGTAATAGGTACCAGAGAAGTAGGGCTACACAGCTTTGAAATCCTCCTTACTCTAGGCCTAAATGTAACAACTTCATGTAAAGCTCTAAGCGCAATGTTTGGCATTGGGGACCCACACAGAAGTGCACATACCCCACCCAACATCCCACGTGGACTGTTAAAGTGACATTGGACTGCATCTGGGGAAGGAATGACAGGCAGTTCATGAGAGATGTGGCAGAGATGGTGAAGCCCTGATGGACGTCAGATCTCACCCTACCTGCGCCAGGAGTAGCAGTGTAGCATGTGCTCTGTGGCACCAGGGTGACAGGACTGTTGCATGAGGTCTGAGGCAGGCATCAGGGAAAGAGGAATGCAAACAGTGGATGGAACACACTGGGGACAATCGTATGAATGAGATGTCCCAGGATGGATGCAGGCAGGTTATGGAAGACTTACTTAGTACTACTCTCCAAGTGGTATCAATAATTGCGGAGTAGTAGGTTGGGGCAAAAATGTGTAAAAGCCAAGAAAAGAGGAGGCACTTGCACTTGACTGACCAACAGCTTTAGAATATAGTGGAACCTGTTGTGGAGTGGATCACTAGGTTCTTGACCACTCTGCAGAGGGAGGCTGTGGATTGAGACTAGAAATGCTTTAGGTAGGAGAGTAGAGGTTGCAGGGGTATACAAGAGAAAGCAAGCAGGCAGGGATGAAACACCCACTGGCAAGAGTCTCAGACGGCCCGCTTCATCTAAGCAGGATGCTTGAGTCATTCCAAGTGTGCCTCACAAGTTTTCTTTTTTGTTTGTTTGTTTGTTTTTATAATCAGGTATCACTCTGTCCCCCAAGCTGGAGTACAGTGGTGCAAGCATAGCTCACTGTGGCCTCAAAAACCTGGGCTCAAGTGATCTTAACTCCTGAGTTAAGCCTCCTGAGTAGCTGGGACTACAGGTGCACACCAACACGCCCAGCTAATTTTTTATCTTTTGTAGAGACGAGGTCTTGCTACATTGCCCAGCCTGCTCTTGAACTCCTGGCCTCGAGTGACCCTTGGGCCTCCCAAAGTGCTGAGATTACAGGCATAAACCACCATGCCCGGCCCAGTTGTATTAATCATGTCTTTTTATTCTATGTTTTTGATGCTTGACATCTTGTGGCCTTGCTGACCTTGGAGGGACTGTTGCTCTCAGACCTAGCCAATTCCTAGAGATAGGAAATGACTCACCTGGGAGCATGCACTTCATGTGCAAACCACCACTCCACAGTCCACACCCCCAACCATCCCCTTTATTGGGCTCTCATACTCTGGGGCATCATCCCCCCGCCTGATCACTCCAGGGCCAGGTCCCAGACAACTAGGGACAGCCCCTATGCCCCAGAGCATGCTGAAATTATTCACTGACCAATCCTAAGCCTGTTTGCACTGTCACAACATTCCTTCCTGCAGAAACACAATTAAGACTCTTGTGCGTGCTTCCCCCATTCCCTCTGCCTCCTGACTTACCACCTGTTTCCCTGTGTGGCTCCCTGTGACATAGTATGTGCCCCCTTCTCTCAGGAACTGTAAGTAACAGACCATCTTTGCAATGACAGTCATCTCCTGATCTGTTGGCCTTGCCACGTCTGAATAATAATGAAACCTATATTTAAAACAGAAATCTTCTCATTAAGAGTATTTCAAGCAGAAGAGAAAACCAAACTGTTGAACATCCCCAGAAAAGAAAAAAACAACACAAACTCCCACAAACAACCTCAGCAGGAGGGAAGCATCTTCAATCAGCAAAGCAGGAGTACTAGTGGGGAACAGGTGAAGTGCTGGCCCTGAGGCGTGAAAGGAAGTCAGGATGTGGAGCTTATAAGTCTCTCACTGGAGGTGGGATGGGGTGGGGTGAATGTCTGAGCAAACACAAGGTATTTCCTTCCCTGATGACCGCCACCTGTCTGAGGAATCCCACACTGGAGTTTAGGACATGGGCAGTCCTGGTTGAAGTTAGGAAAGAGATTTGGGACATGTTGTAGCCACAAGAAGCCATAGGCTCAATTCTTCCTTGACTCTGAAACCTATTCACTGCTCCTAATGCCAGTAATTCCAGGCCTTTCCCACGTGGGCCAGGCCTGGAGGTGAACTCGTCTGTATGCCAGAAGGAAAGGTATGCCCATCGGGAGCTCAAGTCGTCATTATCCTTAACCTTCCTATGAGTGGAACCTACCCCAGCTCCCTTTATAAGATGTGCTGGAGTTGGATGTCCTTGCTGGGAGTTCCCCACACCTGGGAATGAATGGGGTGAGCCTGGGTCTCCTGAATAAGGTTGGGGGCTCCAGGGAGGTGGGGGTTCCTGTCTCTGGGGAGTGTGACCACCCCGCAGGGCTGATCAGGGAAGATACACTATGGGGCTATGGAAAGAGATGATGAGTCAAGAGAGATTTGAGTGTCCATTTAGGCAGAGAGTGTCTTTAATTAAAGGAAAATTGGAAAGCAAATCACTTGGATCTGAAAGTACTTTTTGTTTATTGAAACACTATGTTGTAAATTATGTGTCTCTGGAGATAAGAGAACCTGGGGAGTTGCAGAGTGTTTAGGACACAGAGAGATAAACACGGACTCCTCATCTTGCTAACTAATCAGATTGGGACAGACTCTCCAGTAAATCTACAAATCTGACTTTGTTCAATCATAAGCGGTAAATTTCCTATGTTGGATTTTCCTGCCAATGGATGTAGAAGGAAAAGGAATCTCTTCTTGACATAACATTTTATTGTCCATCTAAACTGAAAATCTTTTCTGTTTTTAACGATTGCTAAACATGTTTACAGATTTAGATATTCAAATAGCCTAACTGGTGCAGAAGGCTTAATGATAATTCATAAGATGTCCTTATTAATCACTTGAAATTTAAACGAAACTTAAGAATAATAATGGGGACTTAAAAAATTTCCCCTCCCCAAGTGAGTTCTTAGCTTCAGCAATACTTTACAATTCCATAAGAGATTTTGGGTTTTGAGATGTCTATAATTCATCACTCTCTCTTGCAAATGTTTGAAAAGAAATAAGTGAGCTATTTTGAGACAGAATGCAGAGGATTTTTATCCTTCGGCAGCACCTGTTCCAAACTCTGAAGGTGGCGCCTGCAGTTGCTGACAGTGGGCTGGTGACTGAATCCCCCTGGGTGTCCCTCATCCTGACTCATTCCATCAGGTAGAGGCCAGCAGGCTTCAGAGAGGCAATGAGCAGAAGAAAGTACAGACAGGTTTGAATTCAGGGTTTCCTGGTGCCTAGAGGACATAAAGTGGAAGCTCCAATCTAGGAGGAAGGGGTTCTTTCTTCGTAAGAGGATATGGGCTTTGTAAAAAGGGACACACACCAAACGGAATTAGGAGTCCCTTCCTTAATTAAACAGTTGGCCCTCTTGCCTTCCTAATGATTTGCTTGCTAAGTAGAAGAAACAGGAGGGAGTCTTTTCTCCTGTCCTCCCAATGGCAGTAATTGCTAGCCTGCTGCCTGGAGGGCAGGAAGCAAAGTGGCAGGAGACCTTTGACAGCTGAGCCATTTCTGGTTTTATTTATTCTAATGAGACAGGAAGGGACTGAGCAATGAGGTTAGTACCTGGTGATTGTTGTTCTCTGGGGCATACAAGGATCGGGATGGCTAGTGACCCCTTGCTTTCCCTTTTCTTTCATTATACGTGTTGTAACATATAATCTTTCCTCTTTACTTATCGGAATCTTACTGCTTTATCACCATATAAGCATGCGTTTTCTCCCTATACGTGTATAATCATTTTCTCCTTCAATTACAAGTCTCATTTTCAGGAAGGCATATATTGGACCAGTTATCCCCTGTGTCCTCTCATTATGTGCCCAATATCTTGTGTAGTGACTGCTGCGTAGAAGGCACTCCGTGAATAGTTGATGAACAAATAAATGAATGAACATATCATTGTAGGAAATTCTGAAAACCCAGAATAAATATGAATAGTTCCCACTACCTGGAAACACGGGTACCATTTGGTGGACAACATCCTAGGATGTGTTTCACTAGGGGAACATGTATTTGAACAAAAATGGAATCACATTCTCTTTCGCTCTTTCCCTTAAGACATTACCTACACTCCTCCAGGTCATTAAATGCTCTGTTGTCCAACCCCTCCCCTACTTAACCCCCATTGGGGCTTTTCAATATCGGGGTTTTTTCCTCTTTCTTTTAAACCCTCCTTAAAAATAATGGGGCAAATGCCGTTTCCTGCCCCCTCCCTTATTTTCCATCCCCCCTGGGTTTAGGGTTTTTCGCGGGTCACTCGTGGGGGTTTGGGCCTTAGGGCTCCCCTTATCTGGAAACCGGTAATTTTTCCCAAACCCCCACGGAACCCCCTTAAAAAGGGACCCACCTTTTTTCCGGGGGGTTGTATGAGGAATAAAAACTTTGTTCTGGGCAAACGCCACAAAGGTTCTAAAACCTTCCCTGCCCCGGCCCATCACCGCTCCGTCCACATTTTCCTTTTCTTGGTTGTGGGGCCACCCATGTTTTAAACTTGGACCAGTCCTTTCGGGAAGGTGTTTCCCCTTGTTTAAGGTCCGTGAGAAGCAGGCATTGGAGGCCCAAAGCCGGGGTCTCTTCAGCTAAAATCGAACGTTGGGCTCTCAACCACCTCACCCAATTACCAACCCATCCTAGGTTTTTCCAAGGGCCTGAAAACTTGCAACCATTGGGTAAAGGGCCCCCCGTTTTTCCCCACACTTGGAAATCTGCCCGGTCCCGGGGGCCCTCGGGTTCACCCCCTGCCCCAGTGGGCGCCTTCTTGGCAAGGGGTCAACGCCCGGGCTGGTCCTTTTTAAAATAACGGGGGGGGCCTTCTTAGGGGGTTCCGGGTTCCAACCCCTGTGTGGCCCCCTTCCTCCTTAGACCTCAGGAGAGCTTTGCCCAGGCTCCCCTGCATATGCTGGTTCGGGCTTTAAACGCCTTCGGCAAGCCGGGGCTCCGGCCCTCCTGGGCCCTAAACCCAACGAAAGAGAGCCAATGATCCGGCGCTGCAGGCGCCTCCTCCTAGGATACCCCATTGTGCCGGTGGGTCCCGTCCGGTTTGCGGAGACCTGTGGCTGGTCCGCTGGGGTTTTTTGGGATCGTACCTCCTGGGAGTGTGTCGGGTTTACCCTAGCTTTTTCGGAGGGGTCGCCTTTCCCCCCTTAGAGCCGGGGGGGAAACCCCCGGGAGCGGACTCAGTTCGGCGTCCTAAAAAAAAAAAAATCCCTCCTTTTTGAAAATTGCGTTTTTTTTGGCCTGTGTCATTTTGGCCTACCGGGAACTTGCCCCTGGACCCCACCCTTTCTCCTTTTTCCCCTCCTCCCGGGCCCCCCAGGTCGTTTTCAAACAACAAAGGGCCTTATAAGCCCCCCATATACGTGGGAAAGAGGTGCCCCAGATCATCCCCAGGTTTTTCTGTTCCTTTCTCCCTTTGGCCTCGGGGCCCAGTTTTTTGTGGAACGGGCCCCAGCCCTGGATCACCCTCCCAGGTTCCCCTCCATCCTTCCCCCCCGAAAGCATTCCAACCGTGCCCCGCCGGAGGCTCACCACCCCCTTTACCCCAGGCCATCACTCTCCTTCCCGGGGGTCACCGTCCTCCTACCCTGCCACCCCCCCTGTTATGCCTTACTATTCCTGGGAGTGTTTTTCCCTTTGGGGGGCCCCTTTCCCCTGTTCCTCATTAGCCTTGGTTTTGTTCCGTTTTTGATCCTTCTCAATTGGGCTCCTTGACATTTTTTCCCCCCCCCCATTGGGGGCCACTTTCTTTCCCCCGGTCCCCCTCCATGTTTCATGAACCCAAAATTTGGGGAAAGAGGGTCCTACACCCCTTTGCTGCCCCTCCATCCCATTTTCCACTTTCCCCTGAAACTCTAACTCTTTCTACTTTTTTTAGCAATGTTTCTGCACAGTGATTCCTAAAGAGAGAGATTTTCAAGAACAAAATTCCGGAAAAATCACTCCAAGCTGCTGACAAGGCTCTAAAATTCGGGGCCCAGAATCGCATTGTAACCACCCCCAGTGCCTGCTGAGTAGAATCTGTTATAGGTTTGGGCCCAAGCATCTCTCTATTGTATTTTTTTAAAAAACTTTCCAACCCCTCTCTCCCCCTCTGGAAACTTCCACAACTCATTCACAGCCCTCATTCTGACATATTCACTGCCAATACTCTGAGTGACAATAACTACATTGTTGAACCTTCCATCATCCTGGGATCCCAGTTCATGCCCACCTCAAAGCCCCGATATGCAAATGACTGGCAAAAAAATGTTCCAGAGGAAAGGAATAGCTAATCCAAGGCTCCTAGGATGAGATGTGCCCCAGGGGGTTTGAAGAACACGGAGACCAGTGTGGCTGGAGAAAAAGGAGCAAGAGGAGAGAGGCAGGAAAGGAGGTGTGAGTGGATGGGGTGGGACAGTTTGGGGAGAGTTTGGAAACCATGATAAAGGTTTTGAGGTGGACTAAGAGTGAACCTGGGATCCTCTGAAGGGTTTTGAGCAGATATTGACAGCAGCTGTCTTGTGTTTTAACGGTCTGGTTGAGAAAAGACTAGTTGGGGCAAAGGTGGAGACGTGGAAGCCGGTTAGGACATCTTAACACTCTGGATGATGATGCATTATTAACAGGATGGAAGCAGTAGAGAGGTGATAAGTGTTTGCTTTCTGGATACTTTTTTGTACAATAAATTCAACCATTCCAAGTAGGCCAGGATTTTATTGCATATTAACAATGTGCATGTTCATGTCTAAATGACTACTAGTACACATCACTGTTTCACAGCTTGTCCAGTCTTCTTAACCCCCAACCTATCAATCTATGCAGAATACTCTGGTCCTACTTCACTCATGCGTTGATTCACTCAATCAGTAAAAATTACTGAGAAGCTTTCATAAGTGGGGGCTGAGTTAGGGTTAAAGACACAGCAGATTATCTGTTAATCATCCAGACAAGGTTCCTACCCATGGGTTTTGTGCACTCTGGGGTCAAACTCAGAAATGCAAACAGGTAGAGAGTGACGAGTCCTGTGACAGTAAAGGACAGGTGCTTCTGCTTTCCCTCGGGTTCTAAATCCTTCATCTCAACATGCATCCTCCATGTTCTCTCTCCTTTCCTTCCTTTCTCAGAGAAAGGCCTGCTCCTGCTACACTCTGGACAGCCCCATCACCAGTGGTCCCGTGGGGTCCTGGCCGCTGAAGTATATGTTATGCCCTATCTTTGACCTCAGTCACTCCGTCTTGCTTAACTATCTCCCTCTACCCTACGACCCTCCTTCATCTTTGTTTTTGTTTTTTGTTGGTGGTGGTGGTGGTTTTTGTTTCTTTGTTTAGAGATGAGAATTCGCTCTGTCACCCAAGCTGGAGTACAGTGGGGTGACCATAGCTCACTGTAACCTGAACTCCTGGGCACAAGTGATCCTCCCACTTCTTTCATCTTAAATGAATGCTCCTTTTGACCTTTGCACGTACTCATTCATTCAATAATTCAACAGGTATTTATTGAACAGTGACAGTCAATTCCTCCGTTAGTATAAGTCTGTACCTTGACAGCTGACTGTGGTCAGAGAAAATATGCGCAACTGCAGTGACTAGCCTTACTTTCAATTCATGACCATTAACCTTAAGGTGCTTGCATTCCTGCTACCTTTCTCAACTTCATTCACTTTCCCACTCTCCTAGATGAATATTTTTTACTTCTCGCAGGACACTTCCAACACCTCCTCCTTCATTATTGTCTCAGTTGAAGACTTTGCTTCCTATTTGCCTGGAAAATAGAAGCAGTGGAGATGAGCTTCCAAGTGAAGACGGACTGTGGAGGAAGAAAGCAGGGGAGCTGCTATGTGCACTAGCCTGTGTGCATATCCTGGCCGCAGCCCTGCTGAGCTCTGGCACTGACCCTCTCTCAGCCCTGTGCTCCTGCACCAGCCCCTGCAGAGCTAGTCTGACCCCACTGATGTTTCTGGCAGACAGTGTCCCCTCCCCAGGGTAATACAGCAGACAAAGAGGTCTGCCCACCTTCCCTTGCTGGCAGCCTGTATGGCACCTCCCCAGCTGGGCTGCCAATTTATCCCACAGCACCCTCACTATCCCAATGTGGGTCTTGAAGGAGCTCAGGAAATTTCACCCCAAAATATGACTCGTTGGTATAAAGAGCATTTTGAATTGCAGGCCCCTGGAGATCGACAAAGCACTGGAGGAAGCTTTCCCTCTACCTGCATAAACTGGACTGACGAATTAAAAGATCAAAAAAAGGGGACAATGGACTTCCCTTTCTCTCCCTGTTATCTCAATTTATAGCAGGAAAGACGATCAAGTACACAACCAGACCTGGCCTGTCACAGTTCAGTCCACGGCTGGACTTTGAAGTGTTGCCCCAGTTCTTGGGCTCCTGGCTTGGAAGAATCGCAAGCCGGGCCAGCAGGACAGAAAAGACAGACACTCAGCGAGTATGCATGGAGAATTTATTGGAAGTAGTGAAGTTATAAGATAGTGTAGGAGAGGAAAGCAAAGACGTTTCCTAAGGGGAAATGGATCTGTCTCCATGAGTGGAGAAGACCCCGTTTGGTTCCATATTTTCCTTTTTATATACTTTATGTTTAGGTAAAGGTTATTTATAATTAGGACTGAATTCCTTTCTATGTTTGGATGTGACTTAAAGGTTATAAGCACTTTGGGGAAAGTTCTGTTTCCATTCTCTGACTGGTGGTCAGTGCTCTATGACCTAATTACTCTATTCTTTAAGACTGAAATAACTGTTTCCCCTGGTTATTTTTCTGTAACCATTTCCTCCTTACTGTTTTTCTATAACTGTTTTCTCCTTTCTGTTTTTCTGATTTCCATTACCTCCCACTTGTTTTTCTGTCCCTAACACGCCCAAACTATTTTAAACACAATACCTGTCTCTCAGGTTAATTTACAAGTCAATCTGTTTCCCCCAGCCATGTGTCCTCCCTGACAGGACTTGTCACCCCTAAACAGAATTACCTGCCTTCATCTCCCCCTCCCCTCCAAAAAGACAGGTATAAAAATATCTGAACTTCATTGGGATATTAAGTCATCACTCTGTGATTCTCCCCATGCACATGGTAAATAAACCTTTCTCTTATTAGTCTCCCTTAATTGGGAGTTGAGCTTTCAGGAACTTTCCGGGGAAAGGCAAGTTTCTCCTTCCCTCTACAGTTTGGTGTAGCCGTCAGGATCTCCAAGCCGCTCTGCTCTCCTGAAAGCCACAGCAAGGAAAATCGAACTCTGACCAGCAGGCCCCATGGTGAGATACCTTCCTTACCAGTCAGACTCCCAGTTGTCCTCTCTCTGTGGGCTCTGGATGAGCAGACTGTAAAAGATCATTGCCCTTTCCAAATTTAAGATTAAGGAGAGAAAAGTTTTTATGAGTGACTAGTCTTGTGAACGACTCTGGTGTTGGTATATTTTTTGGTACTTTGTGGTATGAATATTCATATTGTTTGATTCTATCTCCTCTCAAAAATAGCTTTTATTGTTGCTGTTGTTATTGTTTTTTGTTGTTCTTTCTTTTGTCAATCATCTTTCTGTGTCCTTTTTGTCATAAAGAGGGTTACCGTAGGCTAGAACTCGGGCCTAGCAGCTGTGTAAGCCTGATGTTGGAGCCGGCCCTGCCGACTAGCCAGTTACATGGTTCTGACTAGATCAGCGTCTATTAAGACAAACTTTGCTGCAGGTCCCCGAAAACAAAAACCATGTGAAATTTCCCTCTTGTCCTGTTTTATGTCCCTCAGTCTGTCTTGTGACTGAGTAGGAGTTTCCTCCTCAGTCTCTGCCATGGCGAGGATGGTTTTGGGAACACGACTGCAGGTCCAAGACACGTAAGATTCTAAGTAACACACTTGTGTCAAGCTCTAGGGAAAGTCTTTGTCTTAAAATGTCCTACCCTCTTTGTTATCTTATCTATTTCTGAGAGTGAGTTTTTGGGAATCTTGGAAACTACCTTCTTCTCTCTGCCCTCCCTGGGCTAAACCTGGAAAATGACCACCTGGGTTTTTCTATGAAGAGGCATTGGATTGAGTTGCTTTTAGAATAAATATCCATTGAGATTAATGGCCAAAAGATGGATCCTTTAAATTAAATGACTTCTAAATTTTTCAAAATAAGTTTTAGAGATCTCTTATTCAAAAAAATTACCTTATTTGTATTAATAGAAGAAATTAGATTAAAAGAAAGACATAATGTTGTGGCTAGCCTTAAAAATCCTCTTGACAAAATTGGAGAGCAAATATCTGTTCTAAAACAGAGATAAAAATCCTTTGAACCCTTTCCCTGTGGGAATAATGGCAGAGGCCAGTTCACCTTGTAGCCTAGTGATTAAAGTTCTGTGCTTTCACCTCAGCAGCCTCGGCTTGATTCCTGGGCAGGGAATGAGTCTTTTCTAGTTTGATATTTGTATAATTTTTGCCATTCACTGATTCTCTTCCCTTCCGTGCACAGCTTTTGCTTTCCTGTATTCTGTGGCAGCGTATGGGGCTTTTAGATATTTATATATGAACGGTCAGCTGAAAAGCTGGAACCCGAGAAAATGTGACTGGACAGAATTGTGGGTTACATTTCATTTATGACTATTTGAGGCTTTTCTTTCTTTGACCTGTTTTTTGTGGCTTTTCTAGATCTTGTAAAACCTGTTCTCCACCTCTTTAAAGACACCTCTTGCTTACCTGATTAAGTTATAACCTTGGTTAAGGCTTATTGGTTTTACTTACAAGGATATTTTAGTTTACAAGTTCAAAAGCAAAAGTGTCAGCTGTTTGTCCTGGCTAAAGTTTGCTCCATTCATCTTCACTCCTTTCTACTCCTTCCTCTTTGCTGATCATGGAGTTTTGGCCAATCAAAGATGGCCAACTGTTCAAACTGTATTTAAGTAAGACAATCGCTGAGCTGTAACCAGTCCAGCTGTTTCTATTTTCTGTATGTCACTTTCTCTTTTCTGTCTATGAATCTTCTCAATATTAGAGTCTCTCCGAACCTGTTCTAGTTCAGGTGCCCAGTTTGTGAATTGCTCTTTGTTCAATTAAACTCTGTTAAATTTAATTTTTATTAAAAGTGGGTTCTGAGATAGATCTCCCAGAGACCCCCAGGAGCACCGAGAGTCCGAGTGGGGTACCCGCTGGACCTGCTGTCCATTGCTTTCTCATTGCAACTGAGGTTGCAGGTAAGTTCTCTCTCAGATTCCAAAGTGTCATAGATTTGTGTTTTGAGCTATCTAAGTTTGTTTGAGCAAATTTTTGATCCTAACTGGGTTCAGAAGTTGCGACAGAAACTAAACTAGGTTTGGGATCAGATTGGATCTGATAATTAAGTAGCTTAGATCCAGTTAGAGGCCTCAAATGTCTGACTGGGTCAGGCAGAAACTAACAACAAATGGCAATACTACTGGGGGTACAAACTCCAGCTTTCAAGGATTCACAGAGATTTCTGTGATCTCTCCCTTTGTTCCTTCTTCCATGTGCTTGGGAAAGGAAAAATCATTGCCTAAGTTGATCACGGAGATCTGAGCATCAAAGCCAAGATTCAAGGTGAAAATAGGATACTTAATTTCTGAAGAATTGAGTACTCTACTTTCTGACAACACCTAACTATACATGTATAAGTATTAAGCCCTAAAAATGGCAAACACTTATAGAAATGGCAAAATCTTACTAAAGGCAAAATTGTTGCCTAGCTAGCAATTGCTTAAAATAACAAAATAGGTAATTAAAAGATTGATAGTCTGAATTTAAAAAATAGTAATATTTAAGAGCTGGCAAATAAAAATTCTTTATAAGAGCTATTAGAGCTGCTTCTGTCTATATGTCCACGTGTCTATATATGTCATTTGTATGTGATATTTTAGTACCAGAATATATAAAAGAGCTCTAATTAATTAGCTTAAAATAATAAGCGCTTAAATCAAATATTTTATCAAGAAGACAAAAACTAACTCAAATGCTTTTTAGTTCATGTGACTTTAAGAATATAGTAATTGACCTCTGCTCATCTTTCTTTTTGATTCTGCTACACTCTGATTCACAATTTCTCTTTACATTCACCTTCAGAGAGAGATAGTTAACGTGGACCTGAATACCTCAGGGATACTGTAGTCTCCTTCAATATTCTTTCAAATTCTCTAAGCTGATTTAGACTCTATAACCTTTACCCAGAGATCCACTCTTGTTCAGTACTTGTTTAATATGTCGATGATCTGCAAACAGGGCACTCTCTTAGACTCATTCTTTTAAAGACTCTAGCTGAATGAGGCCATAAAACCTCTAGGTCTAGACTCCAGTGGGTATGGACAACTGTTACTTAGGACAAAACATCTCAGGGCACTCAAAAGCTTACCCCAAAATGCCTTGAGTTAATTTTGTTATAGCCCTACTAGAGCTTGCACATTGGCAAAAGGAAAAGCTGACACTATTTACACAGGCTCCAAATATGCCTATGTGCAGTTGGCACAATTTGGAAATCTCATTTCTTAATTTCTGCTGACACTCCTATTGCCAATGGACCTATAATACCAGATAGATTGTAGATTGGGCCAAACAGGGTCCCTGTGGCTCCTTTTCTTTTAACTTTTTGACTTGCCATTATCTTCTATCACATGGGACATATATGCAAGCAGGGGATAAATAAGAAAAAAAATATATATATATAGTTGATACTGCCCTGGGATATACAATATCTCTGACCAAATTATTTCCCAGTGCACTATTTGTAAATCTCACCAAATTTCTGAAGGAAACCACACTCTCCAGGAAGCCCCTAAAGGCCCAGACTACCTCTTATGACACTCCAAATTGATTTTATAAATTTACCTCCAGCTTTAGGCTTTTCTCACTGTTTGGTTACTGCTTTCATGATTAGTGGATAGAGTGAATGCTATCCGAGCAGACGTACTGATGCTACAACAGTGGTAAAGAAATTAGTACTGAGATTATTCCTTGTTTTAGTATTCCTTTATGGATTGAGTCAGATCAAGGGACTCATTTTACAGCAGAAATATATCACTTGCTTGTGAAGGCTGTGGGATACTTATTAAAATTTCATACCCCATATTATCCGCAATCCTCAGGTCAAGTGCAATGTGAAAGTCTAGAAATAAAAAGGACCTTGAGAAAAGTCTGTCAAGACACTGGACTTAAACGGCCAGATGCATTACCTTTGGCCCTTATAAAAATCCAGAATGCTCCAATTAGGAGACATGGTTTAACCCCTTATGAAATGGTGTTCAGTCATCCCATGCCTACTGACACCTATAAACCTTCTATTTCTGGACTGACTGAACACTATGGGGATTTAAGTGAACAATTCTATACCATGACTAACTACATACAGATGCTAACTAATATGCTTGCAGCATGTCATCAACAGGTGAAAGGAACATGGCCTCCGCCAACTGACAGGCCTTATCATCCTGTTTGACCAAGAGATCATGTGTACATCAAAGTTTTTAGAGGAAGATACACACTGTCACCACACTGGGAAGGTCCTTACAAGGTACTGTTAACTATCTACAATGCCATAAAATAAAAGAAAAATCCTCCTGGATTCACATGATTCATGCCAAACTACATTGAGACAATTGGAGGATGACCCCTACAGGTGACCTGAAACTGAGGGTTTCCAGGGCCAGTTCCCAGGCCCCTGAAGCAGACATCTTCATGAAGATGGCTTTTTCCCAAAATCACGAATCAAGAAACTCCATTTTTCATCTGAAAACTCCTTTTTTCTTTTTACCTCCCACCCCCCAAAATGGTCCTTTTGAAACACCTCTTCTTTTAAGCCTCCCCCTTCAAGGACTGCACATTGGGAGCTGAGTGGAGATCGCCTCAACCCATCCCGTTCTCCCTTTTATCTTCCACTGTGACTCTTCTTTCAAATTATACCCTGCTCTTACTAACCCTTACTGTTTTTCCAGCAGGTCAGGCACAGACCTGGCATCCCTTTGCACCAGTCTTTCAAACCCTGGCCGCACTAGCTAGTCAATCTAGTTGCTGGTTATGCCAGCACCTACATCATGCAAAGGAACATGAACTCATTTTGTTTCTGCCAATGTGAGTGCCTGGTGGGACCAGTCCAGAAGAGGGATGTATGACAAGATGTGGCATCCACAACCAGAGGAAAAACATCATGCTGTTTCTCCTGTTGGTGAGTCAACTGGACACAGAAAAACCTCTGTGGAAGCTTACAAAAAACATCTTTTGCTCAGGTAAAGTCACTAGAAAGAAATTTTTCCCCCTGCATTGAAAACACTGATGATGTTGGATCTTTTCTGGGTGACACACTAGGGCAATATTGCAATCAAATCCTATGGTTTGATTCCACAGATGGTATTCTTGCACTCTTAGATGGTGCTGACACTAACCCACATGATGTCAATGCTTCTCAAATCACCAGATGTTATGGATGTCTCACAAGCCAGGCCTGTGCAACTTGAGGTAGTTCATTTGCTCTACTTGTTAAATTGCCAGACACTAAAGATTATATATGGAAAGACCAAAAGTCTGGACTGACCTGGTTAAATGACAAAACCAAGCCCTATAACTGCCAGAACTGGACCAAAGGCCTTTTATATTAAATCTTGTATTTAATACTAATATTAATTTAATATATATGATATTAAATTAAATTTTGCAATCTGTTCTGTTCCCACAGACTGGCAGGGATGCATGGAAACTGGAGGTATGGAAGTACCAATAAGGAAGAAGAGAGACAGCAAACTCCAGACTGGGGGGTTACAGGTTCCAACCTGACCCTATCTGTAAATTACACTGGTCTTTTTATCATGTGCGGCAATAAAATATACAAATGGTTTCCACCTAGATGATCAGGACACTATGGACTTGGCTATCTGACACCCTTTGTTACCAGGTACTCCACTTTAAATGTCAGCCAAATTACAAACTTGGGCTCTTTTCTTCATAAAGTGGTACCAAGCGAACTTACTGGACACGATATTATTAAAAAAACCCACTTATATATCACAATTCTAAGTTCTTTTTAGTGCTCAGGAATCTTTGCCTGGCATTTGGAACTCATAAGATTGAAAAGGCAGTTTTGAATCTCTCCATGGTAGTAGAACAAGAGTTCAACACCACTATGCAAGCATTGGAGCACTTCAGCTAGAAGTCAACAGCCTAGCCTCTGCTGTATTTGAAAACGGAGGGGGTCCTGGATGCCCTGATAGCCCAAGAAGGAGGAGCTTGCATGATTATTTGTGAAAGTGCTTGCCACTCAGGGTGAGTAGAGACCACGATCTACACTCTTAAAAGATAAGATAAATATTCTCCATCAGATTGATGAAGACCTATTGCTAGGAATGGCAGACTGGTTTCATGGAGTGTGGGGAACGGTGCTTTGATCTGTTCTTTTCTTATTCATTCTCATTGCAGTGTATGTTCTTGTCTGTTCCTGTCTCCCTTTTCAGATCTCTTGTTACTTTACTAACTCAATCTCTCTCTTCACAGCTACCAACTCAGCTTTTAACGTGTCAAACTTCTAGGGAAGTTCCAGACAGGAAGAATGAAGGAGCTCAGGAAATTTCACCCCAAAATATGACTCTTTGGTATAAAGATGATTTTTAATTAAAGGCTGTTAGAGAATAACAGGCCCTTGGAAGAGGCTTTCCCTCTATCTACACAAACCAGACTGACCTGATCAAAAGATCAAAGGGGCAATGACTTCCCTTCCTCTCCCTGTTATCTCAACACATTGCAGGAAAGAAGATCAACTCGCAACCAGACCTGGCCCAAATCATTTTAAACACAATACCTGTCTCTCAGGTTAATTGACAACTCAATCTGTTTCCTCCACCCACGTGTTCTCCCTAACACCACTTGTCACCCCTAAACAGAATTACCTGAACTCCTCATTTCCCCGCCCCTCCAAAAAGACAGGTATAAAAATATCTGAACTTCATTGGGATATTGAGTCATCACTCTGTGATTCTCCCCATCCACATGGTAAATAAACCTTTCTCTTATTGATCTCCCTTAATTGGGAGTTGATGTTTCAGCACACTTTCCCGGAAAAGGGCAAGTTCCCCCTCACCCATACATTCTCCACGATTGGGTGGGCGATACAGGAAGCCCCCTCTTCGATGTGGCCCCCAACCAGGAGCCAGCTTAGAAAAGACATTGCCTAATTGGCTAAGCCAGCTGAGCAGGGCTTTCCTGTGCTTTAGAGCTGAGAGTTTAGGATATCCAGACCCACTGGTGGAAGGAAACTTCCAGGACACACACAGAGGGGGCAGGGCTGACCTGTCAGTTGTGAAGCTCAAAGGCCTTAGACTTGAACTCAAAGGGACTTAACTTCTGAGACATCTGTTGTCTGGCCCAGCAGGGCCCATCCTGAGGAAATGACCTGTAAAGCAGGTGCTGGGAGGAAGAGCCGCCCTGTACTCCACACCTTCCAGCAGCCCTGGTGCTGCCAGCACAGGGTCCCTACGTGCTCCCTGCAGCCTCGTCTCCTCCAACTCTGAGGAGCAGACCTGTCCCCCCAGCCCACGGCTAACAGGGCAGAGCAAACCCATCCTGTTTGCTCAGGTTTCACAACTGGGGAAAATGACCTGTGGATGAAGAAACACTGGTGTCCAGAAAGTGTCCTTTTGGAGTTCTGTGGGGGAAATGACCTGCAGGGACTGTCCCCAGACACCAAGTCTGCCTTTTCTTTTCTCACATGACCCCAGTAGGGAAGGCTCAGTATAAATAGTAGCCCCGGTTCCCTGGCAGGCAGGGACCAGCAGCTCTGCTCCACCAGAAATCAGGTGACCAAAGACTCCAAGACTGATTTCTAAAAACCTTACTCTGTTTTCTCTTTCCTAACAAGCTTATAATTTCCTTTTAAAAATGCTTATCATGTTTTGTATGTATCCCGTGTGAGTTCTGTGCTGGGCAGAGGCAACATATGATCATTCTCCTTGGTGAACGACAGGCTCCTTTGGGGAGGGGCAGTTCTGTCCTAACTCCTCTCTTCCTCCTCCCGTGCCACCTGGGATTCCTCTGACACAGTCAGGGCTCAGGGCTGGTGGGTTCACACCTGAGGCCTTGTGGCTCTGAGGGAGGTTCTCCTGCAAGGCTTCCTAGGCGAGCCACTAAGATTCTAGTGAACCGATGGACTTCAACAACCAGGCTCCCTTCGGAATACAAATCCCAAAGGGGATGTGCCAGTCTGGACCGTGACTGCCTGACCCTCTCCTCTCATTTCAGCACCATGAAGCTTCTCACAGGCCTCATTTTCTTTTCCTTGGTCGTGGGAGTCAGAGGCTGGCTGTCATTCCTTGGTGAGGCTGCTGGAGGTAAGGCTGCTGGAGGAGGCTGCATCCACGGGCCCCTGGGATTCCCCCCTGAGTAGGGTCCCCGTGCCTAGTGGACGTGGGCGATGGCTAGAGGAGGCACAGAGAGGCAGAGCAGGAGCGAGGCTTTTCCCGTCAGTCATTCTCCAGCTGGCTGGGAGGCCCTGGCACCTGCCGGTGGGGTCCCCACCCCAGGTCAGTAGTGGATACTGTCCTCAGGTCAGGGCGGCTTCTGGGTCACCCTGTGTTGCTGTGCTGCCCCCTGGCGGTGCATTGCAAAGGCACAGATCGTGCCCTGGATCCGTGGGAGGCAAGGCCGCTGGGAGTCTGCATGGTGTGTCTGGAAGGCAGAAGGCGCACGGGATTTCTGAAGAGAAACACCACCCTGGACCTCATCAAATGGCACAATGATGTTTTCAGAAGGCTGTTTTTAAGCTTCTAGACTTATTAGTTTCTGTGTTGGTACAGGACTGTGATGAACTAAGGGTTTGCTGGGTGGCCCATCTCAGGTCCTTTAGGTTTGCTAGAATATCTCCTTTCCCTTAGTTCAGTGTTTCTCGGGGTGTGTTCATGGATCTAGCTCATGTTCCAGAAACTGCCGCGATGTTTATCAATAAACGCACACTCCTGAGCCACAGGTGTGAGGTGATGTAGGAACAACAAACAACAGAGTATTTTGTGAACACATTAAGGTTTTGGACTGTTTTAGATCTGCTGCCGCATGTTCCAGAATGTCCAGGCTTTTAGGAGGCTGCTAAACAGATTAGAAAGTTTAGAATTTGTGTCATTCAGTTACTCAGAGAACAAACAATCATCATTCGCAGGTGAAACAAAGCTATTTGTTTTGTTTAGAAAACACAAAATAAGGCCACAAATTGGCCTATAATGTCCCTCAGAACAAATCACATAAAAGTATAATTGAAGTATAATAAAAGTATAATTGAAACGTGTTAACGCGTTTCTAGTCTTCTTTCTCCTTCCTTCCTTCCCTCCTTCCTTCCTTCTTTCCTTCTCCTGGTTGGATTATTTAAAGAGGCCTTTAGCATAGCTCTGTCCGTGTCTCCCTTTGTGGCTAGATCTGTTTGCTCCCCTTTTCCAGCCTACTTGATAGGAAATGGAAACTGACATACATCAAGTTCCCACAGGGAACTGAGTGTTTTCTCATTTAATTTAGAATAACTCTGTGAGGTGAATAACTTCCCCTGCTTTGGAGGTTAGAAAGCTGAGGCTTAGAACAGCTGAGTCCTTTGCCCAGGGACTCATGTCAGTCAGCAGGCAGCAGAGCAGAATTTGAGGCCAGCTGTGCAGGAGCTCTTGCCCAGTTGATGTGTCTGCCTGCCACCTCCTAGAATTCAGTGGTTATCCATCTCAGCCACACATTGGAGTCACCTGCTGAGCACTAAAGACTACCCCTGCCTGTGACCCCCCAGCCGCAAGGATTCTGCAGAAATTCCTCGGGTGTGGCCTGGGTATTGGGACTTTCTATATCTCTCCAGGTGATTAGAAAGTGCAGCCATTCATAGAACAAGCCTTGATAAAGAAAAAAAAAGAAGAAGAAGAAAGCACGGCCAGACTGAGAATCACTGCTCTTAGGGCTTCCTCAAGCAACCTGCAGCATCAGTACAGTTTATTAGACACTTGTAAGGGACATCTATGCCTCTAACTGTCAGAGGGACTCAACTCACAATTATGTGCATTCAGTGTAAGGATATATATTTTTAGGTGTCAGGGCAGAAGTACACTATGTCTGCAACCTTTCTCAGACTCTGTCTTCCATGTCACCATCTCACTCATGTGCATTTCTGGATCTTACCACAGGTAGCTTCATTCTATAACAGTGGTTCTTGACCAGGGGCAATGGGGTGGCCCAAGGCACATTTGGTAATATTGGGAGATATTTGTGGTTGCTTCACTGGGGAATGTGCTGCCAGCATCTAGTGGGTAGAGGACATGGATGCTGGTAAACATCCTACAATGCCCAGGACAGCCCTGAAAACAAAAAATTACCTCACCTTGTGTTTCCCTAGTGTGGACATTGAGGAATCCTGTTCTACTATCATCCCTCTGAGAGTTCCCTCTTTTAAACACATCACCTGGAGCCCTTAGTGAGATGTAGCACACAGCACCACAGTGGTCAGTCAGCAAAATACAACCATAGAACACACATGTGCCCACCTACATAGCTCTCACTCCAGTTACCCGGAGAGGCCAACTAGGATTAAGGAATGTTCTTCCCAACTCATGGTACCCAAGGGTGCTAGGATCACAGGATCAAATGATGAAGTCAGTGGAAGATTTTTCGCCCTTTGATTCCTCTCTAAGGTGTTATCAGAGTCTTTTAGATTTACCTGATGTCCCTTCTGCCTTTTCCTTTCCTTTCCAGGGGCTTGGGACATAATGAGAGCCTACTTTGACATGACACAAGCCAGTTACAAAGATTCAGGCAAATACTTCCATGCTCGGGGGAACTATGATGCTGCCCAGAGGGGGCCTGGAGGTGTCTGGGCTGCAAAATTGATCAGGTAACTCAAGCTCCTGGGGATGCCAGTATGGGTTCCAGGGGTTGCCTGCCTGGGGGATCAGCAGGAATGGGCCCTGCCTGGCTCCCTCCTCATGCCCACCCTGTCCCCCTATCCATGCCCAGTGCAGGGCCTGGGCTGCCAGCAGAGCCAGAGCATGGCTGGTGAAGATGTGTGAACTGCCCCCAGAAAGTGAAAGGAAGGGCCATGGAGTGATTCCCAGCCCTCTCCCTCTGGGTGCTGCTCCTTTGGCATAAGGGTGCCCAGCCTGGGCTGAGGAGAGCTGAGCCCCCTCTTCCTTGGCCTTCCCGGGCTCCTCTCAGAGCCCACCCTTGGAAAGAGGAACATGGGAGGGTGGGCTCTTGCTTATTGGCCTGGTGATTAATCTCCTTCTTCCCTGCCTTTATTACAGCAATGTCAGAGAGAGTGTCCAGACACTGACATGTCAGGAAGAAGAGGACATAATGACCCAAAAGGCTGCCAACGAATGGGGCCGGAGTGGCAAAGACCCCAATCACTTCAGACCTGAAGGCCTGCCTGACAAGTACTGAGCTTCCTCTTCACTCTGCTCTCAGAGACTGGGCTGTGAGCCCCTGTGGGGAGGGACACAGAGTTAGTGAATTCTGCGCACAGAAGCTGGTAGGGGGCACACAATAGATGTCTAACAAATGCTTAAGAGATTGAATTTGTTGAAACTGTGTGTCATCCTTTGTGGTAAGAAGTGTCTATTTGGTGTGAGGGGTGCGCAATGAACACTAAGATGGAGGTGGAGGCTGGGCCTGTGTGTTGGATGTGGGGAGACAAGGGCTGTGGTCACACAGGGTGTCCCAAGCCTGGGGCAACTTCATGATGAGTTTAGTGGGCCCCCAAGGCAATCCCAGGGAGTTTGGCAGCATCCTACCCCTTCCTGCCTTGGGCAACTTCCCAGTGAGTTCGCAGGCACCCCAGCTGCAGTCCCAGTGACTTCAACTGCACCCTTGGCCTGTTCTGTCGGCACCTCAATGGGGGGTTTCTCGCTTGTCAGCTTTGGCTTGTGGCACCCAGCAACATTGTTCTGCCACCCAGTGGTCTACTGCCACACATCCTCCAACCAGATCTAAATCTCAGCCTTGTGACAGACCCTTTCCCAAATTTATTTCTTCCGGTCTGTCTTCTTTATCCCTTAGTCACTAACCTCCTGTTACTAGTTAATAATTCTTCATGTTAACAATTCTTCATGTTAAACCCTCTTCTATCTGTGGCAACACAGACCAAATGTCTCACTACTCTCACTGCCTGCTTCTTCCCCTGGTCACGCTGGGGCCTTTCCAGTTGTCTGGCTGCTATTCCCAGCCTCCTTGTGTCCATCCGGATCTCTTCTCTGCGCATCAGTGCTGTCTGTCCCCTGCTCTGCCTCTAAGCCTTGTCCTTCAGTGACCTGTTTCCATTAGGCTTTGGGAAGCCTGATCCCAAGAGACCTGCCAACTGATACACTGGTGTCACCATGTAGCCCCTCCTCCTGAACCAATTTTTAAAGTCTCTTTTTATTCTACCTAAAGAATGGCTCTCACATGAGTTTCCCTTTCTTTATTGCCACTTACTCTGAATTCAGATCCAGGCCAAAATTCTACTTCCTGGAAGAGCCTTCCCAGCAGCCACACACCACATTCTGGGAGAGAGTCTGTGGTTGCCAAGCACTTGGTTCACATCTGCTGGGTCATCTTTACTCCTCCCCTCAGAGCTGGTTTTATATGTGTCAGTTCCCCTGCTGGACTGTAAGTACCTCTAACATAACCAACATTTGAACAGTAGTTTACAGTTCATAAAAACGCTTTCATTTCTATTTTCCTCTGTAACTTTTCGTTCATTCGGCAATGTTTATTGATCCAAAGGGGAAGTGAAATATGAAGACAGACACAACACAATTTAACAGGAGCCTAAACAGAAGCACACGCTGCTGGCATTCCAAACTCTACTAGGACATGGTAGGCCAGTGAATAGTAATATAATAGCTGCTGATTTTTTTTATTGGAAATGCAAGTCTATGCTCTATATTTGCATGCTTTATTTGATCTAAGTCACAGGGAATCTTTGAAATTCTTCGTTAAAGACACTGAGGTTTAGATGTACATATTTAGGACCTTCTCCAAGGTCACACAGGTAACAGATGAAGAGCCAGGATTGCAGGCTGGTTTGTGTGACTATAGAACCTATGATATACTACATAAGCCAAGAGGATCAGCAGTGGAGACCCGCTCTCTACTCCAGCATGATAGGGAACATGGTAAGACCAGTGAATTCTATGAGCATGGGCCCCCTATCATACTTCATTTCCTGTAAAATTAGTTCCTTGATCAGAAGCAATGCCTTTTGGGTCTCTCACTATTGGAGAA
Source organism: Daubentonia madagascariensis (assembly GCA_023783475.1). Classification (NCBI taxonomy): domain Eukaryota; kingdom Metazoa; phylum Chordata; class Mammalia; order Primates; family Daubentoniidae; genus Daubentonia; species Daubentonia madagascariensis. The sequence goes on along the minus strand of JAKFHU010001990.1, from coordinate 22,072,176 downwards.
CAGTGAACGTGCCATTCTCCCTATTGCCCCAGATTGTATTTGGAGGGTTACTTAGAGACTAGAGATGAAGGACCCTTCAGTACTTCATATACCAAGCCACAATCTGGGCTGCATCTGCAGATAGGGAGGTCAGGGAGCTCAGCTGTGGAGATCTGGGGGACATCAGAATGACAGAATGGTAAGGAAGTGGGTTGTGGGAGGAAAGAGGTGACCCAGCCTGCAATGATAGCTGGGTACCTAACGTTTCATACCTCTAATGGACCCTTAACTTGGATAACAGACAGGCTAGGTGATAAAGCCCCAAACAATAGAAGAATCTCCCCCAGTGCACCTTCTCTCCATACCCACCGCCTTCCCACGATTCCTAGCCTGGCTTCTCTGGAAAACGGAGCCGAACCAAAGTCTGCCATGCAGGTATTTTACTTGGGAATGACCCCGGGTTCAGGAGTGAGAGACAGGGGAGAAAAACAGAAAGGGGCAAGGCTAACACAAGGACATGTTACAGGACTGGCCACAAATGAAGGCCGCATAACTGGTGCTCAATCCCACTGGGACCTTCTGAGGAATGTAGTAAAAAGTGTCTCAGCACTCTCCACGAGGAGTCAAAAAGAAAAGCACCTACCCACTGGCTTCCACCTCCCATGGTCAAGGGTGGCTCCCCGCAGTGTTAACTTTCCTGCACTTCTTGGTTGTACACATGTGAGTGCCCAGCAGGTTTCCCTGGAGGAGGAAGTGGAAGGTCCATGGAGCCGATCAAAACAAGGTGCTGCCAGGTTGCACCTGCATGAAATGGATCAAAGCCCATGTGGAACTCACTGCCGTGGCAGTGCCTGGGGAAAGAGGAGGGGGCTAGAGGGTCTCAAGTTGTCATTTGCCGCTTCTGGTACACAGTGCGATGCTGTGCTTTTCTAACGTGAGTGGCAAAAGTGCAGGCCTCGCCAAGGCATGGACGCAGCAAGTTCACTCAGGAACAAAGGGACTGATTGGATCTTAGACTGAGGATAAGAGTGAGGAGGAAACACACCAGGTAGCAAAGAGGGGGAGAAAGGCAGGGCAATTGGGAAAGACAGAGTAATGTAAACTACCAGAGACTGATGAACTGAACTGGCCATTAGCCTTGTGGTTCCACATAGGCAGATGCCACCCCCAGTGGGAACATGAACTGAGGCACAGTGCTTCATAGGAACACTGAAGAAATTTAGGGCTGTTACTGTGCTTTAAGAGGATTAGGGACGGGGTGGCATTCCTAGCAACAATATTAGATCTATTACACACCACATAATATTTTCCTTAAAATAACTTGTTTTTGTTTTCTTACAACAAAAGTTTTACCAGACACTGGGGTAAAATTAGGGTAATATGGTGGCCATTATGATTAGGGGATACAGGGGATATATGATCCTTATGCTCAAACCAAACCCACAAGGTCCTCAATGGAGACAAGTTCCAAGGGTGATGACCAGCAGCTTTACTGATAGCTGAGGCTTGGCCCCAAACTTCAAAGCAGAACTCCAGTAAGCCAGGATGAACTGCATGGTCTGGGCTAGAGATAAGAGGTCTTCTTCCCATCTAATTCCAAACTTGATCTCCAACCCCCCAGATCAGAAAGACCATTGCAGTCAGCACCCACTAGCATTGGAGGAGGGGAACCAATACAGCCTGGGCTCATGTTTGACCCACTCGGAGCCAAGTTCCCATTGCACACCTCTCAGAGGCCTTTCCAAAATTATTTAAGGCTAAATAAACTGAGAACAGAACATGGTGTCAGATCTGCTCTATTTCACTTCTTTTAGTTAGGGCAAGGTTAACTTGCTATAACAAAGATACTCCAAAATGCGGAAGCTTAAGGAATATACAAATTTATGCCTCACTTAACATATTGTGGTGAGTATTCCAGCTATAGTCTTTCAGGTTCCTTCCAAGTTGTTGCTCTTACATGCCTGTGACTGATCCTGCTACTCAAGTGTGAGCCAAGGACCAAAAACATCAGCAACACCTGGGATCTTGTCAGAAATGCAAAATCTCAGGCTCCACCCTAGATCGACTGTGGCAGTCAGGACAATATACCTAATTTGTAGGTACTAGTGCAAAATAAAAATGTGGTGACTCTTGTCCAGAAATTACTAAGAATTCCAAGACTGTGAAAGCAGAGCATTAAACCAAGCATAGGGCCCTTTGAAGCTCAGGGTTCTGTGCAAGTGCACAGGCCTCACATCCATGCAGCTGGACAGTATACTAGGAAAAGTTACACAGCCGGAGGATTAAAAACACTGATACTATGTCACTAAACTCAGGCTTTGTCTACTAATATCAGATATAAATAATGCCTACATCACTACAGGAATGTATTAACTTGAATGTCCAGACTGATAGTAAGTGGGGAGTCACCCACCTGGAAGAATGTATTACCCCGGCAAGCTGGGAATATGGCAATCTGGGTCAACATTCTCTGTATTATGGATATGGTGGCGCTGACCCCTCTGGGAAGAACAGGTGGGGAACAAGTGGGAATTCTCCAGGCCTCTCTTGCTGTTCCTATTTGTTCCACTGCACCAGGGTTGACTGGAAGCCACAGGCTCCTCATCCAGGCACAGCAGAGCCGTGTCGTGTTCTGCAGTTATTCAGGAAGTTTACTGGTATCAGATTCCTACTAAATGAAGGGGTGGGAAAGGCTGGTTTTAGCTGTGACCTCTATCTGAAGTTACTGTTCCTGACACGGGGAGATTTCAGCCCCATGTTCTGCACATGCCATGTGGAACTGAAGAGACAAAAGCCCAGTGGAACCTCAGCAGGTGGGCACTGGGCGAGATGGCATGTCAGGGTTGAGCAGGAACATAACCCGTGAGGGCAAAGTGCAGAGCGTATCCAAGAAACAGAGGACCAGGACGAGGGAGAAACCTGGGCTCTGAAACTGAGAAAAACAATCTGGTAATGAGTCACAGAGGGCCCAAGGGTTTGGGATTTACTCTGAAAGAAGAGGGCAGCAGCCAGAAGTTTCTGATTGGGCAGTAGCGTGACTGAGGCTGTGCCACAAGGACAAGGATTGTGGCAGTGGACCTGCATTTAACTACCCACAAGACCAAGACAATCACTCTCAGGACCTTAGTTTATTATCAACTAGGATGATTGAATATTTACATCTAGGAACAACGTGGGCGTGGGGTGGCAAGTTGAGGGAGGTTTAAATTAGTCCCTAGAGCTACAGATTCTAGGTCTGGGCAGGATCTCTGGTATTTGTATTTTTAACAAGCTTCTGTGGCAGTTGTGATGTGTAGCCAGGTTTGTGAATCACCTGATGGGAGATACCTAAGGTTGCTTCCATTTTAATGCACTGAGGCAGATTGGTGGCTGCGGGGATGTCAGCATTTAGAAGTGAAGACAGGCTGGGCAGGGTGGCTCATGCCTGTAATCCTAGCACTCTGGGAGACCGAGGTCAGAGGATCGCTTGAGGTCAGGAGTTCGAGACCAGCCTGAGCAAGAGCAAGACCCTATCTCTACTAAAAAAAGAAAAAATTAGCCGGGTGTGGTGGCACGAACCTGTAGTCTCAGCTACTGGGGAGGCTGGGGCAGGAGGATCACTGGAGCCCAGGAGTTGGAGGTTGCAGTGAGCTATGATGGCGCCACTGCACTCTAGCCTGGCTACAGAGCAAGGCCGGGTCTCAAAAAAAAAAAAAAGGTGAAGAGAGAGGTCACTTTAGACTCCTGCTACGGGCTAGGCAGGAAGGAATGGGCATGTGGGCCAGTGGCGATAGGGAATGGGGAAACCTGACTAATGGAAAACACCATCAACGTAGAATTGAGAGGATGTACCTAGTAATTAGAAGTGAGGGTAGAGGACAGGGAAGAGGCAAGTATGACTACAAGGTTTTGAGCCTTGACCAGGGCAGTGACAAATTCAACACATGCAAGGAAACTATTAATTTTAATTTTGGTCTTCCCACTCTCTCTGGCTCACATTAATGCAATTTCTATGGGTCTGACCACTACCAGCTGAAACAATGATGATAGTCCAAACCTTTCAAACATTATTCCGTATTCACTATGTCACAGGCACTATGCTTCACAATTTAGACTCGTTTAATTGTCACTAATGGGTAGCTCTAACCTCACTCTTTCTACGTGCCATCCATTATCTCATGTAATCTTCAAATTACCCTGAATGAGTGAAATTATTATCCCCTTTTTACAGATGAAAAAACTAAAACTTTGGCCAGGTATGGTGGCTCATGCCTGTAATCCCAAGACGTTGGGAGGCTGAGGCAGGAGGATTGCTTGAACCCAGGAGTTTAAGACCAACCTGGGCAACACAGCAAGACTGCGAGACCCAGTCCCTACAAAAATCAAAAAACAAACAAAAAAGGGCCCTAAAACTTAGGGAAACAAAGTAACTCCCCCAGGTCATTCAGTAAAAGAGTAGATATTCAAACCCAGCAGTCTGCCTTAAAACACAGGTTCTCAGCCACTATGCTGCCCTGTAGCCCTGTTAAATACTAGTCAGATCCTGAACCAAATGTAAAAGTGAAGCAACCATGAATCAGTCTGTCTATAACTTTGAGGCAAGTGAAAGATATTATATATTTGAAAACACTGCCTAATATCCAAATGGACTATCCAAATTTAAATGTTTAACTGAAGGGGATTTTTTGTTTGTTTGCCTTGGATAATAAATTCAGGTGAGTGACTTGTTTTCTTTTTGTTTGTTATGCTAGACGTTTCTGTGTGTGCCCTTTTGGCACATGAGAATTGCTGGAATGTGCCCTGGGAAGGCCTGGCAGGAAATGACTACACAATCATGCCAGTTCATGCTGCCTGCTTGCCATGGGATTTCCTCTGGGCCCTCTTTTAGTCACTGTGTAGTGACTGAAGCTGACAGTGAAGGGAGGGCTCTCACCCTTTACCTCAGTATAGACTCACATTCAACACAATCCAGTAGAGCCCAAATTCATTCAGCCGATGCCAGTGGGAAGGTTTTCCACACCTCCCAAAATTCCAGGCAGCTTTGTGAAGCCTCCTTCCCCTGACAGTCTCTTCAACCCATCTGGTCCCATCATAGCTTGGTGTCATGCATACATATGACAGCAATTTGGGCCTGTGTTCTTAGGTTGTGTTATAAATGAAAAAAAGAGTTGAACTGTTCAAGGCATCCAACACTTTACTTATTCCACACAGAGTTTACCCCACAACTTCCTACAAATTGATCACAATAACCCTCCTGACTATATTCTGCTCAGATGAAAACTTTAGTCATATTATACTTCACATTTATTATTAATATAACATGCTATGTGAATGTGCAGGAGGCTGATAAAGGACAATCTACTTATATAGCTTAAATAAAACAATTACTTCTGCAGTCTTTATTACTAGTCAGCTTTCTTTTATTATGGCTTTTTAAAAATAATTTTTTAAAAGTGCATAATTCTTTTGGACTTCTCTGTTTAGGAAAGGTTAGCAATAATACATTTCTAGTAATTACTCAGTTGTGCAAAGGTTCAGATTAGAAAATATCAAATAAATAGTGGAAAAAAATATTTTAAATTACCTTAATGCAGACATGGGGCCAATGTATTTAAACATCTAATTTGAATCTTCAGTGTTTTACATATTTACTTCTGGGTTAATTCCATTATACAGGTGCATTATTTCAGTAATTTCTAGACTGCCTCAGACAAGATATAAAACAATTCAACTCCAGTCAATAACATTGTATTCATGTGACCAGGATAAGAGGCTACTGCTCCCAACACAGGAACTACAGTAGGAAAAGAATTTTCCCCCTATCCAATAGTGACAAGCAAATAATACTGAAGTTCAGAATAAGACTACACAGCTGTGAACATTCACATTCTGATTCCAGCAAACAAGGACTGACTCTTTTCAAAATTCAACTTTGGTTGAGAAATGCTGAGGTCACACACAGCCACAGATGCCAAGGTTACAGACACTGACAAAAGTAGCCCCAATAAGGTGGCAGCATTTTGGGGTGGTGCCTTTCCTTCAATACAAATGCATTCAGAAGGTTCAGGAGCATGATTCAGTTTTTCTCAAAATGTCATGACATCCTGCTGAATCTTCTTCCACTAGGCCTGCTGAGACCAGAGAAACCGGTCACATTTTTCAAGCATGCTTTGTATCAAGGCTCTGAAATCCCAAAGAAAAGAAACAAGCGAATTTAGTTGTCATTGTTCATTATTCACAGAAAAATTTAAAACCTACAGAGACTTAGAGGATTCAAAAAGTTGACCGATTCTGTGCATCAAAAGACACAACCAACAGAATGAAAAGGCAACCTATGCAATGGAAGAAAATATTTCGGAATCATATAGCTGATAAAGGGTTAATAACCAGAATATGAGAGAATTTCCTTAGCAACAAAAAATCAAACAGCCTGATTTAAAAATAGGCAAAAGATTTGAATAGGTATTTCTCCAAAGAGGATATACAAATGGCCAGTAAGCGCATGACAAGATGCTCAGCATCACTTCTCGTTAAGAAAATGCAAACCAAAACCACAATGAGATATGACCTCACACCCATGAGGATGGCTACTATAAAAAACAAAAAACAGGGGCCGGGCGCGGTGGCTCACGCCTGTAATCCTAGCACTCTGGGAGGCCGAGGCGGGAGGATCGCTTAAGCTCAAGAGTTCAAGACCAGCCTGAGCAAGAGCGAGACCCCGTCTCAAAAAAAAAAAACAACAGCAAAAAAAGCAGAAAATAACAGGTGTTGGCTAGGACTTGGAGAAATTGGAACCCCTGTGCACTGTTGGTAGGAATGTAAAATGGTACAGTGTCTCTGGAAAACAGTATGGTGGTTCCTCAAAAGATTAAAAATAGAATTCCCATGTGATTCAGCAATTCCACTTCTGGGTATATACACAAAATAATTGAAAGCAACATCTCAAAGAGATATTTGTACACTCATGTTCATAGCAGCATTATTCGTACCATCCAAGAAGTGGAAGCAACCCAGTGTCCATCAACAGATGAATGCATAAACAAAATGTGGTATATACATACAATGGAGTGTTGTTCAGACTTAAAAAAGAAATCTTGACACATGCTACAAGATGGATTAACCTTAAGGACATTATGCTAATTGAAATAAGCCAGTCACAGGAAGACAAATACTTGTATGATCCACTGAGATGAGGTATTTAGAGTAGCAAATTCATAGGACAGTAGAATGGTGGTTGTCAGGGGCTGTGAGTGGGGGAAGGAGGAGTTGCTGTCTAATGGGTATGGAGTTTCAGTTTTGCAAGATGAAAAAGTTCTGGAGACTGGATGCACAACAATGTGAATGTACTTCGTACCACTAAACTTATCACTTAAAAACGGTTAAGATGAGAAATTTTACGTTATGCGTATTTTACCACAATCGAAAAAAAAACAACTTGACTGAGACAATTAGGTTTCTGGTAGCAATAATATTTTCCAAGAATCAAGAAGACATCAGATTTGGGTATTCACGTTAATCCAAACAGTGTCTTGGTCATGACTGTGAATGAAATATTACCTGAGCCACTTCCCTTCATCACCAGATCAGTCTCAGCCTCCTCATGCGAGTGAGGGGTCAGGACTGCATGGTCTCTGCATCTACCTCTCAAAGTCTGTGGGGTCCACCTTTTCCAAGCACCTTTGAGAGGGCCTGACAAGCTGGTATTACCTCTGCCTTTTCTCGGCAATCCTCAGGATATCACAGGTTCTGGTAAACTTCTCTGACAACTCAAGGGCCAGACCACATTCCTGTAGTAGTGACCAGGCCCGATCTGGGCCCATGGCCTTAGCTAACAGGAGTGCCACATTCTCCACATTGATGGGGGAAGGTCCATCACTGAGGTTCCCGTTTAGTGACACCTGGGGGCCTGGCCTTGTGCTCTCGTTCTGTATGAGATGTAGGAGAAGCTTCCATTCCTCTGCAGCCAGTGGGATCCAACCTACATGCACACAGAGAAACGACGTTGGTTCTGACCACTCTTAGCACACTGCCTGCATACAGGAGATGGTCAAAACCGGTTGTGAAAATGTTTCATACCAAAAATAAAAATATTCAAGAATATAATCTCATCACCCTAACACAAAGTTGTTTTCTGAAAATGTGTTGCAGAAATAGTTCATGATAAAGAGAAGCCACAAAGTTAGCTTCAAAATTCTTTCAATCACTCATTAAGTAATTACCCATGGCATACTCTATGCTAGGTACTGGACATGTAATGATGAACAAAACAGACACAAATCCTGCCTCCCGTGGAGCTTACAGTCTAGTAAAAGCGACAGAACTGAAACGCATGAATAAATACATACTTATAAACTGTGCTAAGCACTATGAAGGAAAAGAACAAGGAACCATCAGAGAGAATGGCTGATTTTGTTTGGAGGATCTGAGAAAGGCTCTATGAGAAAGTGAGATTTAAACAGAAAGCTGAACGATGAGACAAGCTTAGGGGGCACGTGCATGTGGCCTATGTTGTGCAAACTTGGAGCAGGGGGTATCAGGAATGGAGGGCGAAGGGCCTGCACTTCTGACAAAGGAAACATGGAAGACAGAGGACACAGGAAAGAACTTGATAAGTCCAGGGAATTTTTTGAATACCTATAGTGCACAACGGAGGCCAGGCCTTGTACACTAGCTTAAGAATCGGGATTTTATTGTGAGTTCGATGCAAGGGGTTTCCAGGAGGGAAGTCACATAATCCAATTTTTGTTTAAAAGAATCATTCTGGCTCCTGTGAGGAAAATGGATTAAAGGTGGGCAAGAATGGAAGCCAGATGACCAGTTACAAGGTTGTTGCAGTAGCCAAGGCAAGTAGCTAGGATCAGGGTGACAGTGGGGGAGCAAATGAAAGTAGACAGATACAAGATGTATATTTGGCTGTAAAATCAACATGGCCTGGACTGTGATTGATATGCATCATGAAGCACGACAAGTGTCAAGAAAAGACCCCTATTTAACACACCAACAGTAAGAGTAGCTCTTACCATTACATTATTATAGTAACAAAATATTAAGAGTAGTTTTCTTTGGGTGGGGAGGACTTTAGGTGATAATTATTTTCTTTATGCTTCCTGAATTTTCAATTTTTTCCTATAACAAACATATCATGTTACAACTTTAAAAACATAAACCATCTATATCTTTTCTGGTTATTTTTTCAGAAGTATATGTACATCTACAGTTTTAGTCCTACAAAACTACATGGCCCTGTTGTTTCATTTCTTAAACAAAGATGATCTCAGTAATTACAGTCATAGCTGTGACATCAAAGCCAACTCTAGCCAGTCAACTGACTGCCTCGTTCTGCTCTTTCTGTCTCCCACACCCACAGGGCTTTAAAAAGGCTGTAGTGAAGGATCCTGGGTCCTTCTGCTGCTGGGTGAAGGATCCTGATGTCATGTGTTGGTACCTCTGCACTGAGATGAATATAGCAGCACTGCAGCACACTCTAAGACACCTCTCTGAGTGCAGGGTGGCCTCTCAGACTTCAGATATCACCGTGTCAAAGTCCTGACCTTATGATAATATTTTATTTGTGTTGGACTGATAGAAAAAAAATTTTTTAAGTATCAAAATACCTGTGATGGCTTAGGGAGTCTGATCGCTATTCCACTTTAAGTTCATCTTAATGAGCTAGAACTTTTTTTTTTTGAAGGCCGGGTCTATGTTGCCTAGGCTGGACTTGAACTCCTGGGCTCAAGCAATCCTCTGCCTCAGACTCCCATGTAACTGGGACAATAGGCATGTGCCACTGTGCCTCGCTATGAGCTCTAACCTTTGACTGTGCAAAAAGGCAAGATGACACAGTAAAAGAACCTGAGCACAAGCTGCGGAGTTACGCCTGGGTCTGAATACCAGCTCCAGCATTTACTAGTTGTGTGACTCTGGGCCAATTTGTTGTCCTTTCTGGGCCTCAGTTATAACATTCAGAAAGTAGAAATAATAGTAACTATCCCAAGAGTTTGTTATCTCATTTAAAACAGCATATGGATTGGGAATGATAGTAAGAGGAGTTAAAAATAAATAAATAGATAAAATAGCATATGGAAAGCACAATGTGCCTAACACATTATCGACACTCATTAAACAGAAAAGTTGCCTGTAGTTTACTCCTAATTGTGATTTCATAACATACCAAAGGGTACAGATAAAAAAAAATCCACTAATTGACAACTAGCTAGAATTATATACATGATCATTGAAATGTTCACCGAATTTCTTATTGAAAAGCCTGGAGTGACTTCTAAAAAACTACAACCAAGAGTAGCCAGTTGGGATTTACATACCATTGTCCCCTTCCATCAGGCTCATATCATTCAGATACACAATGTTGGTGAAGGCCTCTCTTCTTCTTTCGAGCTCCAAACACAGAGTAAGATATCCAGGCCAGAAACTTTAAAGAAACCAAAGTCGAAGAAAGGAATAAAAGGCAGGGAATTACCCTAGGGCTGCATTGTCCAATATAGTAGTAACTAGCCACATGTGGCTACTTAAATTTAAATTAATTAAAATGTAATCAAATAAAATGTAAATGTCAGTTTTCAGTTGACTTCTCCACATTTCAAGTACTCACTGACCACACGTGGCTAGTGGCCACCATATTGGACACTTCAGTAGAACATTTCTATTATCACAGAAAAGTCTATTAGACAACCCTGATCTAGAGTGTTTAAGAAAAAAAATAAAAGCTAGCAATAGGCCAGATGTGGTGGCTCACGCCTATAATCCTAGCACTCTGGGAGGCCAAGGCGGGGGGGATCACTTGAGGTCAGGAGTTGGAGACCAGACTGAGCAAGAACAAGATCCTTCCTCTACTAAAATGTTAAAAAATTAGCTGGGCATGGTGGTGCACACTTGTAGTCCCAGCTACTCGGAAGGCTGAGGCAGGAGGATCGCTTGAGCCCAGGAGTTTGAGGTCACAGTGAGCTATGACGACTCCACTGCACTCTAGCCAGGGCGACAGAGGAAGACTCTGTCTCAAAAAAAAGCTAGCAATAAATATTCACATTTGACGCCAAGCACCAATTATGAAGCATTTAAGCTTTATACACTTTATAAACTTTAAGAATCAATACAAAATTAGCATATTTCTCCCAATACGTAAACCTTGGAAGTTCTCCTTGGCTCTTCCCCCTCCTTCATTTTCTATATTCAGTATCAAGAAGTCCCACTGCATTTTCCTTTGAAACATCCCTTGGATGTACTCCTTTTGCTACCCCACTAATCACCAATCCCCTCATATCTCAATAACTGCCCCAGCTTCCTAGCTGGCCTTCCTGTCTCCAATCCTTCTCGTGTGTGACACCAGAAATAATCTCCAGAAAGCTCCACTTTCATCATGTAATTTTTGTAGCAAAAAGTCTAAAAGAGTCTCTTTTTTTTTTTTTTTTTTTTTTTTAAGACGGGGTCTCGCTCTTGCTCAGGCTGGTCTTGAACTCCTGAGCTTAAGCGATCCTCCCGCCTCGGCCTCCCAGAGTGCTAGGATCACAGGCGTGAGCCACCGCACCCAGCCCTAAAAGAGTCTCTTGATAACTAAGTTCTTCTGACCAGCTTCCAAGGACCTGCAAGATCTCGTCATCAGCACCTGGCCAGTCTCGTCCCTCACTGTCAATGAACAATTATGTATCAAGTACCTACCACTATATGAATTAGACACAATGAGGGAAAAGAAAGACACAGGTCACTATCTCCAAAAGATTATAATCCAGGTAGAGCCATAAAACAACATCACCAGGCAATAAATGACTGACTAATGTGTGATGTGGATAATAAGCAATGTCAGCTTTTCATGCCCTTGCTCTTACTGTTTCTCCCAGCTGACCTACCCTCTTCCCAGCTCCTTTACAAATACAAATCCTACCCAGGTTTCACAGTTTACCTCCAAAGTCTCACCTCCTCCCTGAGTCCATCACCAGAGATTCTATTGAGCCCATTCTGATCACTCCCTTCTTGGAAATCCAGTATCGATTACAACTGGTATCACATAATCTGGTGCTTAATTAAATACTATTTTACATGCCTGAGAACTGGGGCTGGCAACTAAGCAGAGGGATTGGAGAGGAATCAGCAAGGAAATATGCACAAAATTTAAAAGGAAAAAGATGTTTAGTTTCCTATCACTTAAAACAAAAAAGGTACGCTTACTTTTACATAGCAAAGAGAACTCCCAAATGATAATGCATATTAGTTCAGGCTCTTAACTATAAGGTTATTAACTGAAATGATTCAGCTTCTAAAAAAATCTTCACTTACCCACAAGACCTACAGATGTCAGTCATTTTCTCTTTGGTTGTAAAATCTGCAGGAAGTTTAATTAGATGAAGGATCAGCTGACTGTAACCCCAGGAAAGCAAATGCGAATGAGGCCTGTGGAATGAAAGAATATCACTAGGCCAGGCTCACCCTGTGATCCGAGCACTTTGGGAGGCCAAAGTGGGAGGACTGTTTGAGGCCAGGAGTTTGAGACCAGCCTGGGCAACACAGCGAGACCCCCATCTTTACAAAAAAATTACAAATTAGCCGGGTGTGGTGGTGCATGCCTGTAGTTCCAGCTACTTAGGAGGCTGAGGCAGGAGGATCGCTTGAGCTCAGGAGTTTGAGATTGCAGTGGATTGTGCCACTGCACTCCAGCCTGGGCAACAGAGTAAGACCCTGTTTCTTTTAAAAAAAAAAAAAAAAATCAGTAAATTAGATAGGAAGTAAACTCTAGAAAGTGTTTATTAGTCATCTAAAAGTAAGAATAGAGTTTAATTACATTCCATTATTATTATATTTTTAAACATTTCTATTTGGCTTTTGAAAATTAAAAATAGCTACTTTTCCTATAAACTGTTCATTTTTAATAATTAGATATTTCAGGTAATCAAAAGCAAAAGAAAGAAAGAAGTCCGTAATTCCATCACTCACAGATAGCCATTGTATATCTTTCCAGACTTTTTGCCTGGACATGTAAGATAGGTATTTGGGGGGTTTTTAAAAAGCTTCTCCTGAAGGGAAACACAAAGAATATTTCTGATACATTACAAGTATCAGTGTGTATTTTTTTGTGATTTTTATTTTTTTAAAAATCCTGAATCAGATTATGTCTGAAATCCTTTGACAAGTTTTCAGGAAGACAGACACACACACAAACACAATTTTCTTCCTCTAACACAGGTTTAATCATTAAGGGCTCTTAATGTGGGTCCATGAAAAAGCTACAGGGGATCAGTTTAATTATCTGAAGTCATGTGCAAAATTTTGCATGAATGTACATTTTTCTGAAAGGAATCATCAGATTCTTACAGGGTCTGTGACCCAAAAAATGTTCAGAACTACTAAGAAGTACACTTAATCTCATTACCACCATGACTATGGAAGAAAGTCAGCCTCTTCCATAGCTGCTCCTAAAGTGAGCCCAGAATGCTATATGTGAACAAACCAGTTCCAAAGGAACCTGGAAACTTAATCCTTAGAAAGAGGACTCCTTCCATACCTGGGGTAACCTTCATCATCCATAGTGCTTGTGCTTGGTGGAGCATCATGGGACACTGCCAAAAGTAGCCAATCCAATCTTAAAGACTCTGGTTGTAGAAGGGACTCAAGGAAAGATGACCTAAGAGAAAGTAGGGGAGAAAAATCACCGATCTTCATAATGAGAAAGGAAACATAAAATGTGGGGATGTGAAGAAAATTTGGTTAAGAGATCAATATAGTAGATGAAATAACTTGAAAACTTCTGCTACAAAATGTCTAGAAATGCAGGTGAAATTTTAATAGTCTTCTAAATGAATAACTGAACCCCAAGACAGTAAGAAAAACACTAAAAAAAAAAAAAAAAAAGAGAAATAAAACCATTTTGGAAATGTGAAGCAATCGGAGGAAGAAAGAAAGGAGGAAGTTGCCAGTCTAAAAACCAAGGGGCACGGTTGTTTACAGCCATGGGGGAGACAGGAAATGAGGCATGAACCGAAAAAGAGAAGAGCTGCTGGACTGAGATCCACTCACAAAAAGCGCAAAAAGCTGGAATATTATCAGTAACAAGGTGGCAGTGAATCTACTCACTGGCAGAGACAAGAAGTTTATCTGTCTTAGCCTGGGCCCTAAAGCAAGAGTTTAATTTTACACTGATGATCTGAGACTCCCTGGGGTCGAGGGCTGGGGGAGAAGTGTGGTAAGTGCACACTTGTGGTGTGTGCTCTGAAGTGTGGCAGAATGGTACAAGACTGCCAAAACCTCATCCTTCCACAGTAGGTGCCTCAACTCCCTGTTGGTTAACACTAAAAATGTTACACTTGCTTATAGAAGAGAAACAATGCCCTATCAAAAGAAAGTGAAGTCTGCAAATATACTCTCCTCACCGCTGATCTTCAGGCCTTGATTTCACCAGGCTGTCTAAATAGGCCAAAAACTGAGCAGGATGATGATGACAAAGTTGCATGATATCTGATGGCAAAATGGATGGATAAAACCTTATTAAGGATCGAAGGGCAGATTCCCCAAACTTCTCATACAACCTGTATTTAAAAACAGGGAGATAATAATTTGGTTACATTTAAATACTTATTAGAAATGAAAATAAATATACTAACAAGAAGCTTCCTGAATGCAAACGAGTAAAACTTTAGAGACTATGACACAAAAAAATGCATGTGCTTTAGTTCATATAAAGAGCATATAAGACAACCTACCGGGTAGCATAAGCAATCAACAAAGGGCTTTCAAAAGGAACCGAGTCATCTAATAACTTTAATCTTGTTGGTAGGTCTCCTTCTTCCATCTCCATATACACAGGATTGGAACTTGCCATTTCTGAAATATAAAGCACATCCTTTCCTTCATCTCTTAGCTGTAAATATTCAATTCATGAACATATTTATTCACCAATCATTAGTCATGCACCTACTGTGTGCATCTAATATGTGCAAGGCCCAGCATTTGTTAAGCATTGTAAGAAAACCAAATAAAAGAACAAGATGCAGTCTCTACTTTTAAGAACCTTAAAATCAAACTGGGAGGGAGGTAAAGCATATTTAAAGTTTTAAACAAGACAAAGGAACAGATAACTAATACCTCAATGACCATTACCCTTGAAATAATGAGTATCTGGGGCTATATATATCTACCATCTATATATACACACACACACAATCACATTGCGCCACTGCACCCCAGCCTGGGCGACAGAGAGAGACCTTGTCTCTTTAAAAAAAAAAAAAAAAAGCCATTTTTTTCCGAATCAGTCTCATTGTTTCCCATTGGATTGAATCAAGCAGTAAGTGCTTAAAAGAATTCAGAGGAGGAGGCCATCATTTACAGCAGGAGAAGTGAGGGAAATCTTTATGATTTCCCCATGATTTGCCCACCATACTTGCTCTAGCCAGCACTGGTAGTAACAACCACCACTCTGGCTGATGGAGACTCTTTTCTGCTATTCTCCTGTGACCAGGGTTAGATATGATCACATAACAGAGACAGAGCAAAATTTCCAATAAGTAATAATGTCACACATTTGAACCTATTTGAAGAGAAATAACTTGTTTCTATTTCATATAAAAGACAACCTACCGCAACTCAGGAAAAAAAACTAAAATCATTTCTTGTGCTTTTAGCCGCTATATGTGAATTAAAGCAGATTTGTAACCATAGATCCATGTTTCTAAAAAGCAAAAAGATCTTTAAGTCAAATAATATTAAAAATGTATATCTGTGGTTATTCACTTTTGGTAATGAATGAAAAGTTTGCTTAAAGTCTAAACCAATTATTAGAAACACGGCATCTGTTATTCAAGCGGAATTCTGAATTAGGCAAATTCATCTCTTCAAAAACATGGGACTATAATGTAGAAAGGGCAGTAGTAAGGGCAGTGCGTGGTCTTTAGGGTATGAGAGCTGGTTCCTATATCAGGATGACAAACAGAGTGACCTTCAGTAAAATCTGAGGTAGACACTGCTGGCTGGGCACCAAAGTCTCTGAGGCAGACATGCAAGCTCCACCCATATTCATTCTCTTCCTCCTGGACAGCTGGATAGGTTACATTTCCCAGTATACTTTGCAATTAGTTAGGGCCATGTGATAGAATTCTCACCAACAGAACGTAAACAGAAGAGATGTAAGTCACTACCAGGCCAAGCCTATAAGAGAGCATGTTCCACACGCCTTCCTCTGGACATAGCAACCCAACCTCAACCTCAAGCCCTAATGGGTGTTGGAGCTTAAAATAATAGAAGGAACTTGGAATGCTGAATTTCTACATAGAAGAGAGCTAGCTGCCCACTGACCTGAAACACCTGTCCTAGACTGTTATATGAACAATAAACTTCCATTAATTCTGAGTTATTACATTATGAGATATTTATTACAACAGTTTAGCCTACTCCACTAATATTACCTCTCTGTGCCTCATTTCCTCCTCTATAAAATGGAATAACACCACCCACTCTAAAGATTGTTGTAAGGATGAGATGATGCTGAAGAGTGTTTACCATACTATCTGGACACACAGTAAGTACTCAATATATGGTATACAGTATATTATTTCTATATCAATAAGTTACATGAGGGATTTTCTTATTTTTATATATCTGCACTTATAAACATTTTACTTTAATGCTAATTTCTCTAACATTGCTGTTGTTTTCTGAATGTGATTGTGACAGAAACAAAACTAATTTCTTATATTACAGTTGTAAATTAAATCAATGTTTGAAGAACTACAAAAAATTAAAATAAGTAGAAAACAGAATGGAGGCTTGACCAGAACAGAGGTGATTTTCTACCTATATCTTTTTTTAAACCCCAAAATCCTAAAATGCTACTAACCCTCTGTAACAATTTTTGTTTTCTTTTTAACTTTACCTGGAGACCAATTTCTATCTTTGATAAGGCAGTCTGATCATTACCTTTCAATCCTTCAATGAAAGTATCCCAAACAGAAGGGCTGTTAGTGTAACTAAGCTTGATACTCTCCTTTGCTCTTTTCAAGTCCAGGAGAAAAAAGTACTTCTTTAGGAACTGACAAGCCAGAATTTCAGGAGAGCACTGTTGCAAAGTATAGTCCACATGTCCACTTGTGCTTTTGATCTTAGAATTCAATACATTCAGTTCCAAACACAACGTTGTCAATTCAGCCAGGTCATTCTGAAGACCCTCTGCTATGGTGCATGGAGGACATACTTGAAAAAGGTCATCCAAGGGCTCCCTCGAACTACTTAGAGATTCACATGCTGTTTGATCAACAGTTTCTTCATGGCCTAAAGAGTTCCTTTTTTCTTTTTCATTAACTTCATCTAATATTCCCTTTTTTGACTCATTAAGTAATAGCACATCCTGGTTCGATTTCATGGATGAGTTGCCAGTATCTGAAATGCCTGAGAAGTCCTTCATGTCAAGTGTTTGTTCTAACTGCGAAAGCCACTCCTGTAAAACCATTCTCAGAGACTTGGGTTCAAATAAAACTAGAGGGTCCTGTAGCTTGGTCCTATAGAAGACAGATAAGTATAAATTTTATGTTTCATGTGTTTTTTTAAAAAACAAATTAATTCACACTAAATAAACATAACTGATACAACATACTCATCTGGAATAAATGTTACTTTTCAACTCTTTAACATTTATCTCAGCAAGATGACAAAACAGAGAACATTAACTTTGTAGTATTTTACTAATTCTTGAATTTCAATTCCATATGAAGCTACCTCTGCCCCATCTCAGGACCACTACTGATCATCTCAGAAAGTCATTTCCATTCAGTCTAAAACTTTCTCATTCATACTCACATTGCTTCTGCTGTTGCTACTTTAAGTTCTTGGAATCTGTCTTCTTCTGGAGGTTGACTAGTTACCTCTTTTTTCTCCCTAGGAAAGCATGAAAAATAACAGTAATAGTCACAAGAGTTAGAGAGGATCGGAGCTTTTTTAGACAAATATGTCTAAGTGCTTACTAAGTGGCAAGTATCGTACTTCATTTTACAGAAGACGAACAGATGAGTATAAAAGTGGTACATGGCCTCAAAGTGACTAAACTCAGGTCAGAATAAGCTCTAATTAGAAAGAAAGGCATGCAAATAACTAACTATAATACAAAAAAGAATAAACTAAATACTAAAAGAGCAGCACTTTAAAGAGCATTGTGACGTGAAAGCAGAGAAAAGAAACAATTATTCTGATGAGGCAATCAAGGGAAGCGTTCCTGAGGAGGTGGTATTTGTGTTATGAAAAACGGTGGAAGAGTACTCTAAGTGGAAGACACAGCATGAAGAAAGGTAGTGAGGTATCAGAGCACACACTTAGTTCTCTGACAGGACTGGAATTTAGAGTGCTTAGAAGGATGGGGTTGGAAATGAGGCTAGAAAGGTGGCTAAGGTCAGGCTGAAGGCTGCCTTAAATGTCATGTCAAAAAAAAAATCCATACTTTTAAAAATATATAAATATATGGATTCACTAAGTTATTCTGAAGATTATACGCCTTTTATTTCATCTGACTGCCCAGATACACTGGGCCCGTGGGCCTCTCACTCTCAGTTCCTGGATGAGTGCTGAACTTGCTTGCCTTTAATGCCCAGATCCCCTGAACTATAAGATAAGGCAGAAACCAGACAAGCAAGATACTTTGCACTATGCTAGACCCAGGGCTCTGCTACAACTCTACTGCATAAGGACTACACCACCAGCATAGCATAGGAAGGTACTGACATGACTTCAATGCCAACTGTTTAATCAACAGTTTCTTCATTGCCTAATGAGTCCCTTTTTTCTTTTTCATTATCTTCATCTAGTATTTCCTTTATTAACTCATTAAGCAACAGCACATCTGGGATCTTACAGGCCAGAGAGCATTAGTGACTTACTTACCCAAAGTCACATGCTAGTCAGAAGGAGAGCCAGAACAAGGCCTAAATTCTTGGTCATTCTACTCTTACTCTAATACTCCTCTGACATCTCAGAAGGTTGAAGAGATTACAGGGGAGGGAAGGGAGTAGTGCAGGGGAAAGATGGAAAAGGTACTAAATTAAATCTGTCTCAATAAATTTGCTACGAGTTGATGTAACTTTTCAACACTTTGTGGAATTCACAATTTTTATGAACAATCTTCAGTGAACAGGGTCATACATGTACCTTCTCCAATGGGACATAGTCTATGGATTTTTTTCAAACTGACAGCTGGCGCTTCTAGAATTTACACAGATTTATATGTAAGGGCTTACTCAATGTCTTCTTCCTTTGGGCAGGTAACTGAACTCACATCCTCTTCACATGATTGCTCATCACTCCTGGCTTCTGGTTTTACTTTCAGATCAGGGCTTGTGTGAAGGGTGCCAATCTTCTCAGTAGTTTTACGCACAAAGCTAGAGACACTGGAAGTCAAATACCAAAAAACTACATGAAAAAAATCTTATTACTGCCAAGAATGAAAAATTCAGTACTTGAGTTTTCTGTGTTCCTATTAGTCCTAGGAAGGCAACTTGGACTTAATAAAAAGAAAGACTGTCGATGGCAATTTCTCTAATCAACTATATATTTCACATAACGCCCATGTAAAATTTACAAGATAATGATTCACTTCAGTTATTAAACTCCCCCAAGAAACCAATGATTCAGTGGTAAAGAAAAGGACTTTATTTAACTCTAATTGTGTGTGTAATAATTCTGTCAACTTAGACAAAGTAAGCCATGTGATCATCAGCTCCATTCTGGTCAGAGAATAACAAAGAATTTCTTCATGAAACTCAGCTGCTAACTGATCATAATATACCCTTCTTAACAAGGAAAATTTGTATCTAGTAAGATTCAGATAAGCAGTTAAGTAGCTATATAAAATCTTCTCTCTCAAACTCTAATGCCAATCCTACTCCCATGGATTAGCTAGAAAGAATTCTGAAAAGGCCCCAAGTCTGAGCCCAAACTGAGAAAGGATCAAGAAATGACTAATGATATATAGAAACTATTCCCGTTAGGGTTGAGGGAAAAACAAATTTTTTAACTGTCAGGGTAGGTCACCCACATCTGTTAACAACTCAAATACCTAGCCCTAAAACAAAGAGGGAAGCTAAATTCTCCAAGGCTGAAATGAGAAGTGAACAGCTTCATATGACAGGTTATATGAGAAACATTAATAACTTAGAGACTTTTTCTCATTTAAAATGTCTTTCCATTCTCAGCACAAAGTATCTAATGTGACAACTAAAGTAAAATCAGAAATGGAATTAAATGACAAGACTGATTGGTTTACCTTTCTTTGACAGCCTGAAGAGACACAAGAGGAGATGGAGAACGAAATGATAATGGAATGCCGAAGGGGAGAAAAGTTTCATTCTTCTCTGTCTCAAACACCACTGCAGCATGAGAAACACTGTCTAATGAGTAGAATCAGGGGAAAAAAGAAACAAAATCTAATCACATGGGATTGTTTTTAATCTTTAAGGAAATTCTGAAATGAATAAACCAAAAGAAATGAAGGATTCAATACCAAAATCACAACTGACCCAGATACAAATGAGGAGAACACAGGTTTACAAGATGCACGGGATGGTCCACATAAAACACGCAGGCAGATACATTCATTTGCCTACTAACCCTGAATCCCCATAAGTCAAAAAGGAAGTTTAGAGTCTCTATTAATCTCTTCTTAACAGTTCGGTCACAGGAATACTCGTACACCGAAAAAGGAAGGCAATGACCCTCAAAACCGTAGTAACTTTTCATTCCTGATGGAAAATAATTTGGTTAGTCAGGATAAAATCTTCCTACTCTTTTGGTTAATGATCATCTTTCTTAATCTTTCTAGTATTTTGATGCATGATCAACGTTAGGATCTTTAGCAATGTTAGCCCAAACATGAGGGAAAGAAAACTAAATATAAACCCACTCTTCTAGTAGTGAGCAGATCTATAGGCCTGGATAGAAAGTCTATCAACATGCTAAAAATTATTAACGCCTTGTAGAAACTCTATGCATGAGATAATCCTCGTAATAAAGACTCACAGAAAATAACAGCTTCACATCAGCAACTAACAACAGACATATTTATCACCTTCACTTCCGCGTGAGCCACAACACTGATCTGGTGGCTCTTCTTCCTGATGTGAGGTGAATTCTTTAAGTCTCTCATCTTCTGAGAGGGTTTGGCTGTGAAGGGAGCAAGAGTCTTCATCTGACTGACTGCCTCTTCTACCACTAATGACACGATAAATACCAGAGTCCAAGATGCTGAAACTTTCCTAAAAATGAAAAGAATTCCAAAAAAATCAGAGTAAAAATTCCCTTTATAACACAATATAACTTTTTCAGAGAAATACCAACACTAAAGTAGAAAGTTAATAACAACAATTAGCTTATTAGAACAAACTGGTGAGCGCCTAGCAGCTGGATCACTCGCTTGTGCTAGTGGCATCAGTTGCCGTAATTCTCTAGTTTGTCTTTAAAAGCATGGCAGTGAGAATGCGGATTAAATGAGACAATCCTGAGGTGCACTCAGACTAAAATTAGGATGAAGCATCTGAAATCATGTTTTAGGAGCAACATAACTTGTGCTGGAGGTAATATGAGGTACATCTGGGCACAGAAAATAATAAACAATGACAAAACAAAATGTGGCTCCTACACACACCTAAATGGAGGCTTCATATGGCTGTCCAATAGCTGAAAGAAAAAATCCGCCCCCAGAAAAATCTACACGGAAGGGACAATGGTTGGGATCCCAGAGGTAAATGAGTACAACCAAAGGTAGAGAAATCTCACTCTAAAACAAAGCCCTTTTAAAAGTGAGAGTACTTACATGTGATGAAATGGAGCTTCTTCTACTGCTACAAGCTGAATCCAAAGGTTCAAATTTTAAGATCAATTCTTCCAGTTGAGAAATTAGATCACTACAGGTTGCATGGTCCAGCTGAGATTTCAAATGCTCCAATTTCTCTACAGTCAAAGTCTTTCTTGCCTGACAAAAGGATAAGTAAAAACCCAATGGAATAGCTTATTGTTTGTAACTAAATCTATATTCAAATAGCTAATATATTGAAAGAAGCCTAATATAGAACATAAAACTTCAAAGGTGCTTTAAGAAGGCTTATCAAGCTAGTAAAAGACTTAATGAGAATTATCTTAGGAATAAGGAATTTAATTAAGAGTTACCATACACCTAATCATCCCCCTTAAAAACAAGTTCTGAAATTCAAGTAAATTTGTGGGTAAATTTGATATTTTTTAAAAAATGGAAAATGTACCTTCTTTCTTCCATCCACCCCCAGACATACCTATCATGCTTTCTCTGGGGATTTATTGCTGTTGTAGGTCATATAGAAAGGACTAATAAAGACAAGCAACTTTGTAACACAATCCTGCAAACTAGGATTGTTTTACCAACCCTTGATAAACATATCTAGGTAAACTCTGACTCACTCTGCCAGCAATGACAGAATTTTGGAAAAGACAGCATGTGCGAGCAGCCAGGTTCCATAGGCCTCTCCTTAGCAGGCGTTCCACACAGCGCTCCACAGATAACAGTGAGAGATGTGAGACTTTCCCATTTAGGTGCAAACAGAATAGCTCATTCTTATAGACAGCCACATCCTGAATATCTACAAAAACCACAGGGGTGAACACACAGGATGTTAATCAAATACCTCTTTTTATATTTTTGCAAGGGCTGAAATTATTCTAATAAATTCACTTCTTATGTAGGGTTTGGCTTGATTGATTTCATCTTTATTTTTATACTTGCATTTCAATGAAAAAATCACATTTAAAAAGATCAAGAATAAAAGATGTGGAGAAAGAAATACATCTCTCTGATAAAAATCCTATGTTTAAAATGCTATGAAAAAAATTGGGACTTTTTTAATAAAAGAGGATAATCTACATTACAGACCAGACTATAACAATACTGTAAGTTACAACCCGATGCTCAATGAATGGATATTAACACAGTATGTAAATCAATAAACAGTTCATGAGAAAATATCTGTCTTAGCAGAATTTCTTGAAAGGACTTAAAAAACTGGTTTTCAAGGGATATCCCTAAGAAACTTAATCAATAAATCAATGTAGATCACACCAGTAAGTAAAGATTTCTTTCCCTTTTTTTGGTTTTTACAAAGTAGAAAAAGACCCAAAAAGTCAACATATACTCTCTACTGAGCATCAGTGGTAAAAAAACTAGATTTCCCCCATTTCAGGCTTTAACTGAAAGAATACAGAGATTGATTTTCTCTGTCTCAGTCGCATACAATGGCTGTTGTTCCTACAAGGACTTTTTGAACCCCAAACTATAAAGATACAAAATGGGAGTCACAGCAATACTTCTAGTAGGTATAAAGATTCAGGGCAAATAGAGAGGAAAAATTAACCCATTTGTTCCTTAGCAGTAGTTACTAATATTTAAGAATAAATGAACATTGTATTTAAAATTACCCATGAAAACTGGAAGACATTATGTTAAGTGAAATAAGCCAAGAACAAAAAGTTAAACACCACACGTTCTCACTCATATGTAGAAGCTAAAATAAGTTGATCTCATAGAAGTAAAAAGTAGAACAGAAGTTACTAGAGGCTGGGGAGGGTAGGGGAAAAGGCGAGATAGGCAGAGATTTGTTAAAGGATATAAAATTACAGCTAGATAGGAGGAATAAGTTCTAGTGTTCTACAGCATTGTAGGATGACGATAGTTAACAATAACATATATTTTCAAATAGCTAGAAGAGAGGATATTGAATGTTCCCAACACAAAGAAATGATAAATATTTGAGATGATAACTGTGTTAATTACCCTGATCTGATCGCTATACATTGTATGTATCAAAACATCACTATGTACCCATAAATATGTACAATTATTATATGTCAATTAAAATAAATAATAAATAAAAAGTAAAATTACCCATGATAAAATAAATAGCTGAATACAAATTCACAAATTTATGTTTGGGAAGTACCCTACAATGGGAAACATCTATGACCAATCTCTAAAAGAAACGTTACCCCATTCTATTTTTCAACTTCTTACGCTGCAAGAGAATCCTCCTATAATAATTAAATCTTTCACAAAAATGAAATTAAAAATTACATAAGGAAGAAAAATTTAATTACCTTTGACTTCACTCCAAAGAAGCACTTGAACATTCTGAGGAATAAAAATATAAATTCCTCTTTCTGTCCAAGTCAGCATGCAATGCTCACTGCAAGAGAAAGTGGAAGAAGTCAAGAAAACTGCAGTTTGCTAGGATACACAAGTTTATGATACAATTCTCTGAATTCTCGCATTAGCTATTAAGATAAAATCAGACTGTACAAAGAAACACAACAGTGATCCAACTAATCAAATCCTAACACCTTTCTGTCTGTAACAACATCCCACTAAAAAAATAGCATAAAATGAAGCCAAATTGGGAAAATTCAGACACATACACTAAATATCTTCTAGAAAAAGAAAAGACTGGTATCTGGAAAAAGAAAAGCTTAGGGATGACTTACCTAATGTTTGTTAAACCAGTTAAACTTCCCATACTTGATATGTCAGGGGCACATTTAAAACAAAGACTAACATCTTACTGCCAATCACTGCTCTAGTGAGCCACTTTTAAGAATGGTATTATTTTGACATCATTAAGTTGTGTGTGGGCAACAAAAGGTTGAGAATGTCTGGTCAACTATGTGCCAGGAGCTTTAATAAGTTCTCTATCTATATCTATATCTAACTCTGTAGTAGCCCACCAAGGTAGATATGTTATCCTTATTTTATAAAAAAGAAAACAAGGCTCAGAGAGATTAAATAATATGCCCAAGGCCATTCAGCATGAATGTAGAAGAGTTAGAATTTATACCAAGGATACTCTGGCTCTAAAATTTGGACTTTTTTTCTGTACACCTCACAGAAAAATACTTATACCTGTACACCTCCTTTATTTATCTTTACTAAGCCACCCACTATCTAATCCTGACGATTCTAGTTAACTAAATTCTCAAAAGCCATACATTCACTAACTGCCAAACCCAATAACCCTACATCATTTCCCATTTTCTTGACCTCAAGCAGAAGCCAACCCTGACTGTTCCTTCCTTCTAGAACCTTGTCTCCCTGGACTCCAGGACACCATACTTTCTTGGTTCTCTACCTTTCTCTCCAGTCCTCTGGTACTCTCTATCTCAGCTCATCTCTTTCTATACTCATTTACATCTATATATGTATATGTGTATATACACACACACACACACACACACACATATTTATACAATTTACTCTCTCAAGGTTGCTACTATTTCTTACCACCACTGGTAGTCCTCTTCTTAACCCTGGTCAAAACATTCTCCAACTTAGCAATGTTCTCATTCTAACTACCTTGCAAGGATCAGCAGTTCCACCCCGCTCTGAAATCCTCCCCCCACAGCCCATAGCAATTGCTCCTCCTCCTGCACTCAACCTATTTCCTGTCAACCCTGCTCATACGGCACTTAATCAGGTACCGCACTGTCATACTCTTTTCTTTTTGGTGGAGACAGGGTCTCACTCCATCACCCAAGCTAGAATGCAGTAGCATGATCACAGCTCACTGCAGCCTCAAACTGCTAGGCTCAAGAAATCCTCCCACCTCAGCCTCTCAAGTAGCTAGGACCACAAGTGTGTGCCATCATGCCCAGCTAATTTTTAAATTTTTTGTAGAGATGGGGTGTCTCACTAAGTTGCCTAGGCTGGTCTTTAACTCCTGGCCTCAAGCAATCCTCCCGCCTTTCCTCCTAAAGTACTGGGATTACAGGGGTGAGCTACCACTCCCAACTCATATTCGTAACATTATATAAGAGAGTGGTAATGATGGAGGAACGAATAAGGTTTGACAACAGTACATGGGAACAAGTATCTAATCTAAGCCTGCTGGAGGAGTCAGCAAAGGTTTCAAAGTGGCATTAATTATTGCTTAAGCTGAGGAGTAGGCAGAGTCAGATCACGAAAGGCTTTGTTTACCATGGCAGGGACTATAACAGAAGCTTTAAATAACCACACTCGAAGGAATAACTCTCAGTTCATGAGAACCACGCATACTGTGGCCTAGCTATCAGAAAGCATACTCTTAGATGAGGGACTTCCCCATATGCAACACATCACACCACAGTCAACAAATATTTATTAAGTGTCTATCATGTGGCTGGATGTAGTGGCTCACTCCTGTAATCCAAGCACTTTGGGAGGCCAAGGCAGGAGGATTGCTTGAGGCGAGGAGTTCAAGACCAGCCTGAGCAACATAGCACAACCTCATTTCTACAAAAGTAAAAGTTAAAAAAATTAGCCAGGCATGGTGGCATGCACCTATAGTCACAACCAAGTCAGGAGGCTCAGGCAGAAGATTGCTTGAGCCAAAGAGTTAAACGTTACAGTGAACTATGATCATACCACTGCACTCCAGCCTGGGCGACAGAGCAAGATCCTGTCTCTACAAAAAAACCCAAACATCTATCATGTGCCAGGAACTAGGCCAAGCATTGAGGCTACAACAGTGTGAACAAAACAGACACAAAACCCTCACAGAACTCACTGTTTAGGGGTAAGACAGTTATAAATGTTGTATGAATATGTAATTATAAACCATAACAAGTGCCATAAAGGAAGAGTGGTAAAAGAGGAAGAGTTTTTAACATGCTTTATCTAATTATGGGCAAATAAATAGCTGTGTTTCTCCAGTAAATTTCGGGATAAAGTATAGATCTATCAAAGTGTTATAAAATCTGTATTTCACCTGTAAATACTTCAGTGTAGGTAGTGTGACATACACATAAATTAGTTTTTATCCTTACCCTTAGAGGCAATTGGTTAACATTTCAACTGTTTTTTAAAAAAATACATTCTAAGAGTAGCTAGCCTTTGAAAGAACCCAATCAGGAGTCCATACTCCAGTACACCCTATAATAACCTCTAAATAACATTTTCTGAATCTGCATTAGAGATCTTATTAATTAGCCTAAGGGATATTAGAAATAATTCTTCATTGATGAAATAAGTAGAGTTTAAGACACATAGACTGACTGGAAATCATACATTGGTACCTCAACCCTTGCAGAACAAGGTATAAGAATTGGCAGTCCCAGCAGTTGATAACCTCTAGAATGACACTCAATTAGTAGATTTTGCACCTAATCCAACTAGAAGATTAGTTGAACTCTGACATTAAAATATAGCTGAATCTGACTTGAGCAGATCAAGGTATGCAAGGTACTTGTCAGAGTCCCTAAACAACAGAGAGCTGAAATTTCACCAACCTTACAAGAACAAGTTCTACAAATATTTTTGGGCCTACTTGCTAATAAACATACATCTGTGTGGCAGATTTCAGTCTGAAACTTGCTTTCATCATAACATCCCACCAGGTAGGAAAGGTTATGAGAGAACAAGCACCTATAGCTCCTAGCTCTAATTGTCAGAAGTTCCCCAACAATTATAAATTCTCTAACTGGTAATAGAAAGGGAAGGTATTTCTGAGATCTTTCCATTCCTCTTATATACAGAACACTTCATGTAACATAGTTATTTCCTAACTTTCCGAAAATAATTTAGTGCAAAAACAACCTTAAAAAGCTAACTGCCTCTGAACAAGAAATGAAGAGAAAAAGCTAAGTATTTTTTTTTTTAAGGATCAAAGGGAGAAACTTACCTAAGATGCAAGAGTTTGGGGAAAGACAAAGACTGGGAACATCCAACTGTATGATCATACTGAGGTTCTGATCTAGAAAGAAAACATATCCGTTAAGGACTTAATTACAACACAAAAGTATACTTTTCCCAATATAGAGAAGCTTTTGTCTCCAAAACAAACTCAAGATCCTAACTGCATCTGCCCTTATTCAACTCACTTTAATCATAGAAAAGATAACTCATTAAAGACTTTTTGGTTTCTCCAAATTTTTAACAAAAACTCGACATCACTCTTAAAAAGCATAATAAAATCTTTAACACATATAGAATATCAGAGATTTTAACCCAATCCCTCCATATAGGTTCCTTAAACAATCCCAACCAGCCACACAAATCATTACCTTAAAGTAATCACAGGGAGAGGTGGCAAAGAGAGGAGTTTCTTGAACTGATGCGTGCTTATAACTTCCCCATCAAAGTTCACTTCCCACATCCTGGAGCCAGGGCGAGCACAGTATATCAGAGGTTGCTGACCCCCATAACATCTTTCAGGAAAAAAACAAGCTCCATATTCTCCATCTCTTTCCTTGTTTCCAATTTTCCAAAATTTTTCTCTAATACCCAGAAAGGAAGAGAAAGCATGTTTACTTACAAAAAGATAAAAAAAACAATGGCACTACAAATCAGCATGACCGTAATAACCCCATCCACGATGTCTTCTCCTTCATTCATATTAGCAATATACTGACAAGAACAGAATGGAAAGGTTAAAATAGGGTTCTGGGTCTGATTTTCCATTAGCTATTTCTGTGACAGGAAGCAAACCATTTCACATTAGTATTCAGTTTATTAGCCACAGAATAAGTGGCTCAGAATTAATGTGATGGCCCCTTTCAAATCTAAAGAGTGAGTGCTACCAAACCATTTCATACACCCTTGAGCCCTACTGATTGCATCTCAAGTCACTTTGTAAAATGTTCTTTGGATACTCCATGGAAGCTACTATCTACCGATCCAACCCTGTCTCTACGCCACTCCCTTAGCACAAACATCCAACAAACTCCTCACTCTTTCCTCAAAATGCCAGGTCCTTGTGAAACTCTGTACCTTGAAACATTCTGCTCCCTTAGGATTATATGAGTTAGATATATTAAAAAGGTTAGCACACTACCTGGGAAAATGGAAAGTGAGAAAGATGAAGAAGTTGTCTCTTCCTAAAAACTATTACTTATTCTTTATGACTTAGCTCCATCATTCTTCCTCTGAGAAACTTCCCTGATTCCCACATGCCAAATGGCATGCTTCCTGTCTGTGCTTCCATAGCATTTACCACATTATAGATGGTAATTTTATCTATTTGAAGAGTAGATTATGACTTTTCAGGACAATGGCCATTTCTTATTCCTCTTTAGTTGAATTCCCAGTATATAGCACAGCATCTGACCCACAGAAAGCACTTAATACATTGCAGTGCTCCATAAACTCAATCTCTTTAATGGAGAATGATCTAATATGTTCTCTAGCATGAATTTACTAGATGACCTCAGATAATTCAATAAATATTCCTGTACTTATTTGCTTCACGAATAAAATATAACATCTGCTTTACTGTAAAAATATGGATGTAAAAGTGCTTTGAAATGTATACAGAGCAATATAAGAAGTTATAGTTTTACTTATACTCCTTATTTAAATAAGGAAATAAAATATATTTCTTATTTATTTTATATCCTCTGTGATGCCTAATATAATACTAAGGATCCAGAATACAGTAAATGTTTGCTGAGTGAAAAAATGCAGTCAATTCATTCTCATTTGTATTGTCATTAATCTTACTTTCTACATTTGCAAACAAATATGTGACAGGCACAAGGTTAGATATTTTCGTATACATTATCTTAGTCCTTAAAACTATCGATATGAAGCAAATTCATATCTATCACTGTGGTTAGTCACTAGCAGTCCCAGTTTGTTTAAAAAAATGCTGTTTGTGGTGAATTCCCTGGTGACCTAACAGTTAAAATGCTGTTTGTTGGGAGGGAACATAGGTTGAACAAAAAAATATTTTTTTAAACTTAAGTAAATTTTTAAGTTATTGTACTATCCATATCCCTGAAAACCAAATTCTAGCTAACAGAGAGTGGGCATTTCTAAACATGTTATTTTTGCATTAGGTTCTATGTTACTGTCATCCAAAATAGGGTGAAATGGGTGCCTGAGGTTCATTACACAATTCTCTCTTTTCTTGTGCATGCTCAAAATTCTCCACAACCAATTTTTAAAAGAAGTAATGGTCCTGAGAAATATGGTAGCTGGCCAGGGCCAGTGGAAAAAAAAATGGGCCAATGAAAATTTCTCTGCAGCGAGAATGGCTGAGGAACTTTGGCACAGTGATACGTAATAGTCATTTCAAGCTGTTTCCTATTCTGTTCTAGTATTTCACAGCTACCTCTAATACACTTCTTTGCCATTCGTTGTACCTTTGGCTCCACCCTTGAGATTTTGGTGAAATATTAGCTAGCTTCACAAAGCTCTTAACTATTCATCCAATTTTACCCTCTAGTAAAATTCTATTAAATACAAAATATTTCAAAAACAACAACAAAACTCAATCAAGGAAGCCTTCCTGATATCCCATATTGAAGCAGGCCTTTGGCCTTCTCTCATGGCACTTACATCATGCCTCACGTTAGGAGGTTCATTGAATACTTATCTTAGTCACCCACTGGACTGTTCAGTCTCCTCTACCTCCTCTCTACTCTCTAGCATCAGCTTGCATACAACTGGCTCCTTACTAATGTGCGTATAATTGATTGAGGCATTTGGGCTAGATAACTTCTAAGTCCCTTCCAGTTCTAAAGTTCTGTATTTCTGATGACTCACGGTTGGTCAACATACCTCTCAGTGTCACACAAGAAGGATCGAGTAAGTGAAGATATAAGTAGTCTTCCATCCAAATAATCTAACTGGACAACACAGGAGTCAACTGTTGTTATTGTCTGAACAGGAAACATCACAAAAGCAGCAGCTGCCTAAAAGGCATGTGAGAAGGAAACAAAGTTTACTTCATCATAACATATAATCTCCTCTTCTTTACCTTTTAAATGAAAATAACTTGGACAACAAAATAAAATTTTTAAATAGGCCAAAATTTAATTTGCTTGTAAGGATATAAAAGTTCCACTCATTTAAAAGTTTTGTGAAATAATTTGGTCCATAACTGCAGAAGAGATTCTTAAGGCTCTGTTTGTGATTATCTAATCATAGAGGTTGGAACGAAAAAGATGAAGCAGGTTTTAGAATACATGAGAGAATTTTTCACCTGTAGATAGTACCTCTCCCTTTCGGAAAAAGACAAATTAAGTCTATACTATGTGTAGGGTTTCAATTATATTTTAGACCAAAAATAATTGTGAATCAAATGATAACTTTGATGGGTTATGATGGCCAAACCAGAAGAATATTCTGATGAATAAAGAATATTCTTTATTCATTTAAATAAAGTAATTTAGGGCCAGGCACGGTGACTCACACCAACACTTTGGGAGACCAAGGCAGGAGGATCACTTGAAGCTAGGAGTTTGAGACTAGCCTAGGCAACATAGCAAGACCTCATCTCCATAAAAAATTTAAAAATTAGCCAGGCATGGTGGTGTGCACCTATAGTCCTAGCTACTCGGGAGGCTGAGACAGGAGGATCACTTGAGCCCAGTAGTCGGAGGTTATAGCGAGCTATGATCAGGCCACTGCACTCCAGCCTGGGTGACAGAGAGAGACTCTGCCTCTAAAAAAAAGTAATTTAGCCAATAGTAGTTAGATACCTTCTTTTCTGCCAGGATCCCACACAGAAATAAGCCAGTGAAAGACAAATCCCCCACTTCTTATATAATGGCCTTGGAGGAGCAGGACAGTGAAAAGCTAGTCTGCTGTGTCTCAATGACACACTGGAGCGTTCTGTTAGAGTAACCTGAGTCTCAACCCTTCTCTCCAGCAATAATTGTGGAAGGAGGCGTGAGTACCTGCACAACAGAGCACAAGCCAGGAGTTGCCTTTAAGATTCCATTCACAAGTTTCTCTCCATCCTGAGAGAAAATATTCTTAGACCCACGAGTTTCTTCTACAGAGGAACCCGAGAAGAATAGGAGCCTAGGCTTGGTGCCATTTCTATGTTTGCCACTTTATTCCCACAACTAATAAATAGATATCTTTTCTTTCTTAATACCCTTGTATTAAAGAACGCTTTGTTTAAATGAGCCATTCAAGTGAATTAGGGAGTAATACATTAGATAATGTGCAAATTATTGAAGTTAGCTCACAGAAGCCATTCTGCAACAGTATCAAGCTAAAACAAGCCACCATATGTACGACATACAAACAAGTCTGCTCAAAGTCTCCAAGTCTGGGCTCTCGATCAGTCCCCCAAGAAATACAGTAGGTAAAATCATAACCTTTAATTAAAAGTTCTGTAAGACAACACCACATACACAAAGGACTGGACTGGTTCTCACCTTTGCTTGTTTAGAAGTGTTGAGTTTGATGGCAGAAACTTTTCCCACATGATCACCTACAAAAACTCGAAGAATAGCTGTATCCCAACAGAGAGCTGTAACTTTTCGGCCTTTGTGTTCCGAAGACACATAAATTTGTTCTGGTTTCCCACGACGCTCTTGATTTAATTCCCAAACAAC
Organism: Daubentonia madagascariensis; assembly: GCA_023783475.1. Taxonomy (NCBI): domain Eukaryota; kingdom Metazoa; phylum Chordata; class Mammalia; order Primates; family Daubentoniidae; genus Daubentonia; species Daubentonia madagascariensis. Next base: position 22,039,902 of record JAKFHU010001990.1, on the reverse strand, counting down.
TACAAGACCTTGACTGCAAGAATTGAGTCACAGAAGCAAATTTTTGGCAATGGTAAAAAACGTACAATTTAATTGCATCATAGTATCGACTATATTAAATATATATGCAAACTCTTGTTCTTCAGAAAAGAGGAAGTAAAAAGGTCAAGGTATTAATTTCCTTGACTTAGTCACCAAACCAGCATAATAGGAGAAGGTAAATGTTCTAAATTATCTCTGTTCCCTTTCCCTTTTAAGGCCTTTGAAATGTTGTTGCCTCAAATTACCATTTTGCACAAACACTAGGGCGATCAACTGTCTGTCCTAGTTTGCTAGGTACTGAGGGGTTTCCGTGCTAAAACTGGGACAGTCCTAGGCAAACCAGGATGGTTGGTCACCCTAACAAACACACTTGTCAATTTAAAGTGCATTTGGAAAAGAACAGAGTTTTAAAACAGTTTCTCACCTGGTAGCTACAGCAACATAATCATCATCATGTAAACAACAGGAAACCTGAGAAATTGCACCTTCCTAAAACACAAAAGGAAAAATATTTTGTAAATCTCAAGTTTTATAATCTTCTTTTATTCCAAATGATTATTTATACTGGAGAAATCCACATCTGTGAGACTCCGAATGGTGTATGACAGAGCTGCCCTTAATCTTACCCTGTGTGAAAGAAACAGCCTGTGCTTCCAGCCTTCTTTCTGAATGAGATGGAGTCCTCCTCCTGAACTGCCCAAAGCCAACCATTTCCGAGACACAGCTATGCTTGTGCACTAAAAACATATGAAGAGACAAGTGTGAGATAATCACAGCAACTCAACCAAAATACTGAGGACTTATGTATCAGGTTCCTCCCCTCACTTTACTCCCTGCCCAGATGGATACAACATAATGGCATTTACTCTCTAATTCTATAATAGTGGAAAATACCAAAGAAAGAACATTTTGTTTTTAAATTTTTAACTGAATCTCAAAAAGGCTGAATAAGCTCAATTGTATAAATGAGTAATTTTCTCTCGCCAAAAGCCAGTTATTAGACCATTTATATTTTGCATAATTTGGGGTCATTCCAATGCTGACCACAGTGGAGGAAGACCAAGTAAGTTACCAGGGGATAAAGCAACCACTTTAATCATTTAAATCACTTCTGGTCTGTGTAATCATCACAAAGCACCCACAGCTCTTAGAGCAAGTGAGACTGCAGAGGGCACAGACACAGATCACTGTGATGTCTCCCCACACCCTCGGCCTGCTGATTTCTCTCCTTATCCACCAGACAAAGCAGTGGTCATGCTGTGCCTAATACCCTGTGGCAAGCTAGTGGATGACTAAGAGATTCCCAATCCTCTTCAACTTTGTTGCTTTTCACCAGAGAAGTTGTAAAACCTAAATATTCACCTTCTCAGTTTCCAGTGCTGCCAGGTATAGCCATGTAACTCAATCCCAGCTAATAAGACTAAGCTTGCTGGGGGCTTCTCAGGAAGCTACATCTTCCCAGAAAAAGGGAGAGCCTGAAGAAAAGAAAGCCTTTGCCCTCAGCCCTGCCCCCTCTTTCTTGCTTATGAAGCTAATGAGAACAGTAAGACTGGAGATAGGACACATATTGCAAATGTGACGAAAAGCCAACATATGGATGATGGTAGAACAGGAAAGATGGAGAGCCTGTGTCTTCAGTGATATCACTGGGCCACTACACTAAACCCAAAAACACTAACTTCCAATGAGATTATAAATGTCTTTATTGCTTAAGCCCCTATTAGTAAGTTACACTATACTGTAGCTTGCAGCTGAAAGGATTTATAACTAGTATCAACCTTCACAATTGTTGCTCATATTACTTTGCCTATCACTTCCTATCCTTCCTTTCCTCAGAGACCAGAAAGGTGCTTTGGGATGGTAGCAAAAGTATAAGAATGAAATGATTTTGGGAACTGGTTATGACACTTTGTTCTTAACCATGTCATTCTTTGGTTTAATCAAAAGAACTCAGAAAAAGTACACAGTTCTTCCCACAGAGCTAACTAACTTTTGCTTTGCTCCCTAAAACAGAAGTTACATCAAATTCCCTGTTTTGGAATGATCTTACTATAACCGCAGTGGTTCATGTTATTCAAAATGTAATGGGGTTGCTGGGCTCAGAAACTGATACCCCAAAATATGGTGCTTTGACATGCTGAGAGGCCTTAGAAGCTGCCTCAAAATCAAAGTCCCTCTAACCTTGTCCTGTTCACCACCTCCCCCGAAAGTGCAGGGATGGACTCTCTCTGGGATTTCCTTATGTGACCAAGAAAGCTTACTTCCAAAAGAAATGCAATTGTCTTAAACTCCTTTCCTAGGGATCTCATGAAACAATCAGGAAAGATCAATCACAGGAGAAGAGACTGGGAGTCTTCACCATGCCCGGACAGACTTTCCATCTATTCTTCCGAGGGCAGCTCCAAGAGATTCCCTGGGGGACTTTATCTGCATAAGACAGATTGTTCCTGTGCAGCTCCACCCCTCACCTTACCGTATGTAAAATCTGCCTCCCACCTACCAGGTCCATGCATTCTCCCTGATGATTCACTTTTGCTCAGTAGAACCGTCTATATTCCCCATCTTGTCACTCCCCTGTGAAAAAGGGTTTATATGCTTCTGTCCTGGGTTACTGGGTAATCATTCCCCTGTGCTATGCACATTAAAAAACTTTTTGTATGCCTTTTCTCCTATTAATCTGCCTTTTGTCAGCTGATTTTCAGTGAACCTTTGAGGGGTGACGGGGAAGTTTTCTCTTGGTCCCTACACGGTATACTCATTTATACTATTTTATTTTCAACTAAATACATTACTTTCTGAGAGAAGACAGCAAGATTACTGAGGAGGAAAAATTAAACAATCAGTGCCATGGTTTCCAGGGGTAGTAAAGAAGAATTCAAAAGACAGCTCAAAAAATAAATCAAAAAGAGCTACGAAAATGCTACTTCTATGTAAGGTATAGACCTAAAAGGAAGAAGCTGAGAAGAAATCAATATAGTTTATTTGGGCCAAGGTTGAGGACCACAGCCTGGGACACATTTCCAGGTTGCCTTGGGGAGTGCTCTGGAGAACAAGAGAGACTCAAGTTTTCAGGACAGGGGGTGATTACAAATGTTTATCAGCAATTCTCATTGGTTTATAGAAATAATACCGGTTAGTGATGAGCTATGCATTGTTGAACTATAGGCATTTTATGTCTACTTGGCATCAGTTAGTCTAGTGCCTGCAGAGCAAGTGGCTTCAAGAGGTAAGTGACATAACCGCTGTTTCATTCCAATGCCTGTCTGTGCCTGATGATTTAAAGGGGCTTGTATTCCTCAGATAAAAAGTTTCTTTTCTTTTTTCCACAAAGGTATGACTAAGACAAGTAAGAACACCCAAGATTCCACAAAAAATAAGGAATGAGACAGCAGGGGCACAAGTAACAGACAGCACACAAAAATATAAATATGAAACTGATACAAGGATCAAGAAATTCACCTTTAGACGACTGGAGTCCAACCGCAGGGCTGAGAGTAATGGCTCCAGAGACTCAAACTCTGCAAGAACATGGCTGTAGGACTCTGGTATCACTGGCACAAAAGTCATTTAGCCAGAAAGTTGAAACTTCTTGAGTGATAGGCACAGAATTCTTCACCTGAATAAAACGTACAAAAACATAATTTAAGAAGGTCACCATTCATTCAGCATGCATTTAATAAATATGTGGGGAACATAAGGAAACATCCCTACTCTACAGGTGTTTAGCATCAAGGCAGAAAGAAAACACATATAGGTAATATCTTATGCCACAGTGTGCTAACAACATGTCATTCATTCCCTGACTCTAAAACTCCCAGAGTATCAGGCCCAGATTCTCAAAGTGCTCCACAATCCTATCCCACTGTATTATCTAACTGTGTGAGTAGGTAGAGTGGACACAGTAGGATTTAAAAAGATAACTGGTCAAGTTCCTCTGAGGTAAAATACTAATAGCAACCCCACTGCTTCATTTCTTTGAGTTGAAAATTGTCTTCTGTCTTTAGGAGTTTATTATTAAAATGCTATCTTCTGTAAAGGCCTCAAATTATAAACCCTTATCGGCAAGTACTATAGTTATCAGCTAACAATTCAACAGTACGTAATAGAAATAGGCCTCTGGACCTCTCCAGCCAGCAGAGTCTCAGTAAGTATGTTGAATGAATAAATGCACCTACTAAGTGAGAAGTAAGGTGCAGGGAATCAGAGCACAAAGAATAAGAGCTTCAACAAAAGAGACTAGATAGGAATGAATAGGGATAAGAATACAGGGTAGCAAATGCCAAATACCCAATGAGGACTTTGAAAACTAACACAAGAGTTTTTATCTGTTCAACTACTCTCAAGTGCACATTTTTGTCAAATTGTACCAATTTCCAGAAAAAAGGAAATAAAAAGAAAATTTAAGAAAATTCTACCCACTAATTCTAACTTTTCTCAATCATTTGCTACCTGCCAAATTAAGAATAAAAAGCAATTTAATACAACAGAAAAACTCAGAAACAACTGTTTATATTTAATTGCTTTTTGTTTATACTTTGTTTTGTGTTTTTGACTTTATTTTTAAGGAACATACGTATTTATTCATTCATTTATCCAACAAATGCATACTGAGCACCATCTATGTGCCAGGCATTGTTCTAGGTCCTGGAGATAACAATGGAGGACAAAACAAAGACCTAACCCTCAAGGAGCATACTTTCCAGCGAAAAAACATATAGAAGCTTATGATAGTTTTTACTGCATACACATAATATGGTCTTATCTTTTGCTAGTAACACTGTTCTTAATACAGCTTAACCTCTGCAAGGAGAATGGTATTCTCAAAAAAAGAAACTTTAGTATGCTTATATTAAAAATATTTGAGAATTCCTGATCTAAGAAAAATCTTTTCTCATTCTTTTCATTCCCTCATTTTATTAAGTACCTAGTAAAACGTCAGGCACAGTGGTGGGAACAAGTAAAATAATTCCAGAAATCAGTCAGTTTATAATTAAATAGGGAGACAAAGACAAATACCCCCCCCACACACACACAGGTCTTATAAGGGAAACATAAGCAAAGTGCTCTGTCAGAACTTAGAGGACAGAGGGATCGCATTGAATTAAAGGGAACTATAGAAAACTTCCTAAGGGAAGCAGCACTGATGCCGAGTAGGCTTTTCTTTGAAGGAAAAGAGTAACAGGTAGGGCAGCAATAGGTAAAGATATACAGATGGAAAAATGCAGAATATATTTGGAGAATACAAGTTTAGTCTTTGGTTGAAACACCAGATACAAGCAGTGGAATAATGAAAGCTAAAACTGGGATAGTAATTTGGGCCCAAGTTGCAACACACTTTGAGTTTCAAACCAAGGAACCTAAACTCAATTTGGCAGGCGACAGAAAGGCATTGAAGAATTTGGTGTTGGGAGGTCACATAATTTCTGTAAAGTGATGTGGGCAGATGCTACAAAACAAGCACTTAGGAAAAAGGGTGGGTGGTGAGGAAGTGAAGATAAAGCATCTTAATGACTTAAGAAGTCTGGTGGAAAAGGAGAAAATCTCTTGACTTTCTGAAAAGGAAAGACTCAGACAGATTAGTAGGTAGTAGCTAAAAGCAGAGATTTTTAAAATTTTTTCAGAGAGGGTCTTGCTCTGTCGCCCAGGCTGGAGTGCAGTGGCAATCATAGCTCACTGTGGCCTCCAACTCCTGGCCTCAAGCAATCCTCCCACCTCAGCCTCCAGTAAAAGCAGAGTCTCTTTTTTTTTTGGAGACAGAGTCTTGCTCTGTCACCCTGCTCTGTCACCCCACTCTGTCACCCCGGCAAGAGTGCAGTGGTGTTATCATAGCTCCCTGCAACCTCAAACTCTTGGGCTCAAGCAATCCTCCTGCCTCAGCCTGCCAAGTAGCTAGGACTACAGGTGCATGCCACCACACCTGGCTAATTTTTTTCTATTTTTAGTAGAGAAGGGGTCTAGCTCTTGCTCAGGTTGGTCTTGAACTCCTGACCTCAAGCGATCCTCCCACCTCGGCCTCCCAGAGTGCTAGGATTATAGGCGTGAGCCACCTGTGCCCAGTCTAAAAGCAGAGTCTTTAAAACAAAAGTGACTGAAGATATGAGAAAAAGATAAAATCATGGTACAAGATCCAAAAGTGCTAGAAAGGAATCAAAGCAAGACCATAAAGTCTCTTTCACTTGTGATCTTGAAACAAAGAAACTGAGGTGGATAGGCCATTTTGTCTTGATCTCTGTGAAGAGAATATCCTGGAAGTTATGACATAATGGGGGAAAAGAACCTAGTAAGTTCCTACTTTAAAAAAAAAAATTTAATGGAGATAAGAATGGAAAATAAAACAGCATAAGTCATGTTAGTTCTCAAGAGCCCCTGCTGGGTGATAGCGTCGAATCAACTCCAACTTTATACCTTTCTTTACATTAACTCTTCCTGAAAAAACTGCTTCCCCTCTAGTTCTTCTTATGCAAATCTACCCAGCCTCCAAGATCCCATGTAAGCCCCACTTCTCAGAATTTTCAAAGCAGAAGAGGACTCAAAGATAATTCTGTGCACATATCCACCTAACTCAGAAATTGGTTCTGACCTAGATCCCTGACATTTTCAGCAACGGAAAGAAAGCACTCACTCTCGTGACACTGCCCATACCAGTACCCCACAGTGCTCAGATACAAGGTCCTTTTTAATATTGGGCTGAAATCTGATCACTTAGAGCTCTTACCATTATTCCTAATTGTGGTTTCTACAGTTGAAGTGAATAAGTCTACCCCTTCCAAAATAATGCCTTTGAAAAGCATTATCGGGTCTTCTAAAAATTTAACATTCCCCATACTTCCACCATTCCTGACGTGACAATTTCCAAATTTCTCTCCATTCTGGTCAACCTTCAACAGAGGCACTTTAGTTTGCCTAAAAATGAGGTTCCTAGAACCGAACAAAGCACTCCTTAAGTAGCTGGATGAGCCAGAATAAAACAGAAACACTAACTTCCTCAATCTGGATACTAAATTTCTATGTTACAAGCTAAAATAGCATTAGCTGTGTTTTTAAAGTGGCCATGTTACACCATAGATTCAACAGAGCAAGCAGTCAACTAAAACCCAAAGAAATGTTTCACATAATAAAATTTTCCTAGCCAGTACCTAGATACAATAAAATTGAGCTCAAATTGAAAGCTGCTATTAATCAAATGCAACACGGACATAATAAAAAGTACCTAGAAATTTACAAGCTCAGTACAAACAAGAACAGCAGAATGCTAATAATTGTTCACGCTGGGTTGCGTATACTGGAGGGTTCATTTTATCATCCTGCCTACTTTGTCTAAGTTTGAAATTTTCCATAATAAAAAGTTTAAAAAGTATATACTTAAAAAAAAACTCTGTATAAATCTTCAATAGCTCTTCTTCTTATATAATCTGTGATTTTATCCCATTTTACCCTTTCTTCTATTCTCCAACTGTATTGGATCATCTTTTGTTTCTCTTTCATTCTATAAACTTATTGTGCCTCCATGGTTTAATATATGCCTGTTTTTTTAATCTCCCCCAATTAACAAAACCCTATCTTTCTACAAAGCTGAGTTTAAATGTTACTTCTGTGAAGTCTGTCACAGCTCCAGCCTAGCAAAAAACTAAGCATACAGAAGTCATAGACAAATGCTTACCAAAGACAATGAACAACTTCTGGGAGACTGGCTTGCCCAAGGGTCACAGAGCTCGTAAGAGGTAGAGCTGAGATTAAAATGCACATCTCCTAAATCCAGATCTAATCATCTTCCCATTTACCTGCATGACTTGATGATAACACAAAACAGTACAGTGTTTGCTGCTCACAAATCAAATGCAAATCAGTTTTCTCTTTTGCCCCACTAGATGCATGGAAGGAAGGTGACACGAAAGGCTTAAGAAAGGTAACAAAAATTAAATGATGCAAAGGTGAAGTAGCAGATTTTCTCATGTTCAGAATGGGATCTTTCTATCCAAGAAGTTATGATCAGAGAACAATTCTTCGCCTAAGACAAAGCAATGGCGACTCGCTCATTCATGCATTCATTCATTCAACACCGAGTGCCTACTGTGTTCCAGGCCCTGAACATACCGCTAGAGACACAAGGATGAACAAAATACAGTCCCTACCCACAAAAGCTTCTCGCCTAGCAGAACTACTACCTTTTAAACAGCACTAACTTTAATACTGTATTCAGATCTCTTGATGAGAAGTGCCCCAGTAACCAAGTTTTCAAAGCCAGGTTCACAGATCAGCAACCCGGAGGTCCGGACCCCGCTACACCACATCCAGGCCGGCAGCTCCCACTCTCAGTGTAACGCACCTCCTCCCCCGGCTAGGCGCCGGGCCACTAGTCACGGACTAAAAGCGGATCCTGCACTTTAGTCTCCCCTCCCGCTCCTCCCCTTCCTGGCTTGCGTCATCCAGGAGCGCCGGGGACGCGGGGACAACTCTGTTAACGGCACTTCCTCGTCACGTGACGGGTCACGCCCCTCCTTGCGCGTGGTCCCTCCCCCTCCGGCCGCTGTCGCGATTACGCTCTCTACGGCCTGGAGTCCGAGGGCCGCCGCAGGCTGAAGACACGGCGTCGACCGGAACCGGAGGAGCTCTAGGCCAAATGGGTGGGCCACCCAGGATCCCGGAACCCTTCACCGCTGGAGGCCGGAGGGAGGAAAAGAAACAGGCGGGAACCGGTGGGGGAGGGAGGAAACCAGCGGAAGGTGTCATGGCGGCCACGCTCTGGGGTCACGTGCCCCTGGCCTTCCTTGGTACTTCCGGTCACGTGCCCTCAGACTCCTCGCAGCCAGCGATGGAGGCGAGACCCCCCAGTAACAGAGGCGGTAGCGGCTGCTGCGGCTGCTGGGTTTCGGCCTCTTCCCAGCAGCGGCTCTAAGAAGCACAGCGGAACTCGACCCGATCCAACCCAGTTACTTACTCCCTGCCCAGAGCTGTAGCTTTCAGTTGGTAAGTTTAGACCGAAGAATGGGGGTGGGTGGGCGGGTGAGGGGAGCTGACAGGCCCCGGGGCCGCAGGACGGCGCGGATTTTCCCCCTTCTCCCTGCGTCGCTGTCGCCACAACCCCCTAGCCTGCCTGTTCGTTTGCCCTTATCCTGAGGCAAAGAAGACGCGACCCCTAATCTACTTACCTAAAAGAAGCCTCCCCTTCCACAGAGGGCGGGGAGTCGAAGATTTACCCAAAGCTAGGATCAGATTTGGCTTATGATGATGAAGAAAGTGAAGGCCTTTCCGGGGCAGAGAAGTCCTTCCCGTTAGGAAAGGTGCTGTTAAGTATCGGTTTCTGTAAGAGAAAAGCTCTCACTTTGGTGTCCGCACACCATTTGCGTCCGCCTGTCCATCCTACCGCTCACAAAAACCTTCTTAACACATGTGCCAATCCACACACCTCCAGTTTTGGTCATGCCCAATTTCATTGCCATGTAATGATGAAAAATAGATCATCAGTACTTGGAAGTATGTAATTATTTTAAGAATTTACTAATGTTCTCAAAGGCTGAATTGACTAGGTGTGTCCGATTGCCTTTTAAACGCCCATTTTAGCGTTTAAATGGGGGTGGGGAAAGGAGCTATGAAAACTTAACCTTCTGTCCATTTTAAGACGCCCGTTTAAAAAACATGCAAAAACTGAGTGGTTTGAAATATACTTTGCAGTGACTCCATAAAAACCAATATCCAGATTTGCAATTTTTCAAACGTTTTTAAAGGAATGGAACAATTTCTCCGCATGAATTCTTACCTGGAACCCCAATGTATAAAGCAATATGCTCTGATAGAACTGAGTTAAGAGGGCTGGGCCCCACCTACTTAGCCTCCCCTTTATACTGGAAGCATCTCCTTGGAATACAGTTTGAAAACCGCTGATTTGGACATTAGTAATCAAGCCAAAGTTGCCAACCCTAGGCTCTTTAAAAGCCAAAACCAAAGCAGTTGAGATGGAGAGGTAACAACAGAAGGGAAGATAACCTGTGGTAGCAGGCCTCTGGCTTACAGAAGGAGTGGACTCTGGAGAGAACTTTGTACCTATTAGCAAGCCTAAATCTTTCATTCAGAAAGGAAAGAGAGGTGGTCTGCTATCCTCAGCAGTGCAGTGTATTGATAGGTTTGAGTCTCTCCTAGGTGATATTAAATACATACTGCAGTACAAATGTAAAAAGTCAAGATGGCTCTTAAAAATACTAGAAAGATTGGTGCAGTCAGAGGGAGAAGAGTCAGTTAAAAGTAGTGAAGCAAGCTGGCCGCAGTGGCTCATGCCTGTAATCCCAGCATTTTGGGAGGCTCAGGCAGGAGGATCACTTGAGGCCAGGAGTTCGAGACCAGCCTGGGCAACGTGAGACCTTGTCTCTACAAAAAAATTAAAAAATTAGCCAAGCTTGGTGGTGCTTGCCTTTAGTCCCAGCTGTTGAGGAGACTGAGGCAAGAGGATTGCCTGAGCCCAGTGTTGGAGGCTGCAGATGGCGCCACTGCACTTTGGCCTGGGCAACAGAGAGAGGCCCTGTCTCTATTAAAAAAAAAAAAAAAAAAAAAGGTAGTGAAGCAAGCTATGAGTTCCAGTCAGTTGTTAATGCTTCCTGTGTTACTGCCCTCAAGGCTTGTATCTTCTCCCTGCTGGTACCTGTGTCTTTCCATCTTATGGCATGCTTCTCTGTGCTGCTGTTTTTCTCCCTCCCAGCAGAATGTTGTCTGGTGTACGTACCTTGAGCTTTCCTAGTATTTTGGCCACCATTTCTACCTTATGGATACTGCTGCTGGAGGTGTCTTTGTGCCCTTCCTCCTTTCTCTTTCCTGCCTTCATTGTGGCATTGTCAGACATTGATCTAATAGTTCTTCTTTCCCCTACTTTGATTACCAACTGATTACTCTTTCAATTTTGGTAATGTACTCTTGTCATCATGCAGGTTTTTTTTAGTGGATATGAGCACATTTTCCTATATCATGCATCTCTGTGTCGCATCTTCCTCCACCCCGCTCCTGTCTGTCCCTTCACTGCTGTAAAGTGAAAAAATGCTCAATCTTATGTTGCTACATTTTTTCTCCTTAATATCTTGTCTGTGAAACTATCCTTAAAACAATACATTTTGGTCACTCTTTACATACTTCAAAAGTCTTATTCCCTGTAATGCTGAATTGTTAGAACGTTTTTGGACTGCTGGATGGCAAGTAGCATTTCAAATCTCCATTTTTTTATGTTGGCAGATACAGCAGCTCTCTCTCTAGTAATCCTCATTTTAGAGGGTAATAAGTTTATATTTCACTTTTTGCCTTCCCCCCATTTATCTCTGTACATTGGAAGAGGGGATATAGATAATGGAACTGTAGAAATGCAGTAATTTAAAGATTGCTATTCAACTATTCAAATTTTTTCCTATCACTGTGTCCTTATAAGGGCGAGACTGATGTCACAGATACTGGACTCTTACGATGGGCCAAATACTATATGGCTGGGTGCTGTATTGCAGAGAACACAACACACGGGAGCCTATGCCCTCCCTTATGATGCTTGCAGTCTGTCAGGGAACATATATTTTAAAAGAATTACATAAAAAATTAATTACAGTGTGGTAAATGCTACGAAGAGAATAATAGGAGACCTTAGCTAGTCACTTTGAAGCTTAGAGGAGACTGGAAAAGATGAGTGAAAGTTAGCCAGTTGTGGGAAGGGAGGAAAATGTGTAAAGGCTCAGAGCAAGGCGTACACATTTAGCTTCGGACAAATAAATTTTTAACTGCAAGTAAATTAATGCCTTTACTAGAGTATCTTGCTATTTAAAGAAGTCTTGTGACAGATTATTAATAAAGTAAATAATCTTTTTTTTTTTTTTTTGGAGACAGAGTCTTTCTCTGTCACCTTGGGTAGAGTGCAGTGATGTGATCATAGCTCCCTGCAACCTCAAACTCCTGGGCTCAAGCAATCCTCCTGCCTCAGCCTCCCGAGTAGCTGGGACTGCAGGTGCGTGCCACCACACCCAGCTAATTTTTTTCCATTTTTGGTAGAGACAGGGTCTTGCTCTTGGCTCAGGCTGGCCTGGAACTCCTGGCCTCAAGTGATCCTGCCTCAGCCTCCCAGAGTACTAGGATTACAGGTGTGAGCCACCGTGCCCGGCCAAAGTAAATAATCTTTTAAATAAAGCTAGATCTTCACTGCCCCGATTTGTTTAAAGGTAGTGTATACCAATAATTTTCATAAATGAAATATTCTTTGGCTTTGATAGAGTTGTACTGGAACTACGTGTTTGCCACCCAAGGAACCCCCTTCAAGAAAAATCTGGAAATCACAGAAGCCGTGGTAGGATAGCCCCAGGATTCTATTAAACCTCCTAAAATTGGTCCGTATACAGTTAACAGAGGTACAACAGATGACCAGGGAAATTTACCAAGCAAATTAACTGCAAGACAATTGACCAGTTGTGCTCAATGTTCAATAATTTATCTCTGATTTATTTTTTAAAGTTCCCCATAAATGGATTTTGATATGAATGGTTTTACATGCTATATATAAGGGATTATGTTTTTCCTAATTGATTTAAAGTGGGTGGCTCAAAGGCAGTTCTATCAATCTAAAGTATTCTCCGCTTGACAGTTTCTGTGTCTTCACCCATCTTCTCTTTCTCACCTTCCCAACTCAGGAAGGTTTTTCTGTTCTTTTCCAACACTACCAGTTTTATTTGTGCCAGGAAGCCCAGTTAACTGGGGACTGGCTCTATCAGCTGTCCTTGCTCGCTGCTTTTCTTGCAACTTTTGACATACTTAAAATTATCCTATGATTATCTACTAACTTCTCCTCAACCCCTCCCCTGCCATCGTTCTCAGATCTTATTTTTTTTTTTCTATCAGGGGTTTCTATCAGAATTTCTCAGATTTTAATTCATTTTTCCTAAAATGTGATGTGTATGGTATGCAGTACAGTTTTACATTCTACAGACACAGTGGACTTTTAAAAATTTAAGAGTTATATTTTATTGTAATGAATATTAGAAAATTGATATTGAAGTATTTAAACTAACAGTTCCACAGGTATTACAAAATTTCCTTTTATGAATTAGTTTAAAAATACAAGTAATACATATTGCAGAAATTGAAAATAACAAACTATTAAAAATAGAGAACACTTTTAATTCTTCCTAACACTCCTAATAGCTTCCTCTGTTACCATATAAACATTTGGTTTGATAGGGAATAAACTCTTGAGAAGACATTTTTATAACTACTTCATTATAAAATACATATTTATTGTAGATAATCCAGAAAACAAAAATAACATTCAAATTGTCTGTCACGCATAGCTGCTATACTTAGGGTCTATCTCTCCAGTCATGTGTATTTGCAAAATACCATAGTGGAACTTTGAGGTCAGGCTGACCCAGATTCAAACCCAGTTCTACTACTTCCTTGATGCTTGGGGAAAGCAGCTTGAGTTCTCAAACCTAGTTTCCTTATCTGCAGAATGGAACTAGTAATAGAATCTACCTCATAGGATTATTAACTGGGAACTGAATGAGATAATGCCTGTAGAGAGCTTAGTCCAGTGCCTGGCACATAGTAATAAACATTCAATAAATTTTAGATTTTAAAAAATTTAAGAATATAGAATCAAACTACATGCTTTTTGTTTGTTTGTTTGCTTTGATCACTTAACAGTGTATGTTTTCATGCCATTAAAAAGTCTTGAAACAGAGGCTTTTAAACTTTTTTGCTCTGTCACCCAGGCAGGAGTGCAGTGGCTCACTGTAACCTGGAACTCCTGGGTTCAAGTAATTCTCCCATCTCAGCCTTCCAACTGGCTAGGACTACAGGCACATGCCACCAGGCCCAGCCAGGTTTTTAAACTTTTTAAGCAACTATAACCCTCTAATCAAAGTCTTAGGAGGACATCAAATAAGATAGCTAAAAGATGGTATCTTATATTAAGAATTTTAACCCTTTATTATATTTGATACGTAGATATCAAAACGCGAGATTATAAAACAATGAGGGGAATTATTTTCAATGGCAAGTTGTTCTGCTGTGAGCAGGTCTGTGCACACCTGTCCCCAAAGGCCAGTAGAGCTGAGAGGCTGAAGAAAGAGGCTGACAAATCCAATTTCTCAGAAAGAAATATTTAATAGGGACTTACGAACAGAAGCCATGTCCCAGTCAGCAGGGAGATGCTTATATACTATAGGAAAAGGGTATGCACACTTCAGAAGGAATTTGCCTAAAAGTAGGATTTATGGTAAGCAGTAGATTAAGTAGAAATCTTAGAAGCATTCCCAGAACTGGGGTTAATCAGAAGTCAGCATGGTAGATTAGCATCCAAGATGGAGTTGGTTTAGCCTCCACACAAATGAAAAACAAGATAATTAACTTGGATGCACTTCGTGATTACGTTAGTAAGGTGAGTGCAAATAAGATAAGCACGGTTTAAAAAGAAAATTGATGTTGGGATTGTGGGATTATGGAATTTTTTAAATCCCTTTTTGTTATTGTTTTTGTGAATTAAAAGCAGTTGTTTAATTGCGCTTCCGTCCAACATTTACAAATGCAGGTGTAATGCAGACTATCTCCACCTGCATGACTCAGCAGTGCCTCACACTCACCACACCAGTGCCTCACCAGAACTGAGTTCCTTGTCTTCACTTTCAAACCGTTCTTCCTTCTCATTTATTTCTGGAAATGGCACCACTATACTCATCAGTGTAAGGCTTCAAAATAGGGTATGTGCAAGCAACTGTGACACCTCCTTCAGCACTTCCAATTCATCCTGCTTCCTCAGTGGTTCTCCTTGTCTCTTCATCTCCATTCTCACTGCTACCACTGGTTCATAGACCCCTTCCAGTTTCTCTGCAGTCCCCTGTGCTGCCACAGCTTAATTTTCTAAAATACAATTTTCTGAAATACAAGCCACTCCTCTGTTCAAAAGTCTTTAGAGCTTTTCTGTTGTTTACCACATAAGGTGACACTCTCCACTGCCTGCCTCCATCTTAACCGTCCAACCTCGTATCCCACTGATCTTCATTGTGAACCTTAACGCTGTATCCAAAGCAGACTGCTCACCATTCCTAGAGAGTTTCAAGCCTTTACCCCAAACCATTCCCTTTGCCTGTAACACCTATTTCCCTTTACTTTCTCTGTAGAGCTCCTCTCTTCAAGACCCAGTTCATAACTAAATTTATGTATTAAAAAAGAATGAACTACTGATACATGCAGTAAAATAGTGAATGTCAAAAAAAACAAGTGAAAAGCCAGAGACAAAAAGAGTATGATTCCATTTATATGAAGTCCTAGAACAGACAAAAAGTGATTTATGGTGATAGAAATCAGGAATAGTTGCTGGAGGGTGGGGTAAAGAGAACTGACTGGAAAGAAACCTGAGGGAACATTCAGGAGTGATGGAAATGTTCTGTGTAATGGTGCCTGGGTGTGTACAATTGTCAAAACACATCAAACAGAATGCCTAAGAGGTATGCATTTTGTTGATTTGTTAATTATATCTCAATTTTTTTAAATTGCTTTTAAAAAATTCTATGGTAAACCTTTTAGAAGGCTTCCTGAGTGAAGAAATTGCCTCTGAGCCTAACTTAGAACATTTTTTATGTCCCTTTTAGGACTTCACACATTCTAATTTGTATACACTAATAAATATCACACACACACTCGTCTTGCTCATTATACTGGAAACTCTTTGAAAGCAGAAATTACTATTGACAGACATTTTCTCTTTGGACAGGCCACAGTCTCCGTGGCTCAGTACAAATTTATTGGATAAGTATATCACACCCTTTTCCTACCCATTCTTGAGATGGAATAGCCTGTAAAGACCTATAAAAGGGGAGATGTGACTATGCATAATTCAGCCAGCTTCAAAGAAATTAAGATTTCTCTTTTTTTACTTGTATTTTTTCTAACTCATTACTTGAGTGAATAAGAAATAATAGTTTTTTTAACCCAATGACATTTTTTCATTAATCCTAAGAGGTGATGGTTTAAGAAGTAATTAGTTTTTAGTTTTCAGGCAACTTTATGCAAGAATTGCTGATTTCCATTGTTTTTAATGCCTGCTGCTCTTCTTTTCCTAATGTTTATTTTCCCATTATGCTCCAACAGAAATTCTTCTCAATTATTTTGAATAACTAATGGCAGATCCAATATTTCCTTTTCCCATTTGTTTTAACCTTAAGGAAAAATGTTTCAGTAAAGCTTAACTTTCTTGCTCAGGGCAAACTTAATTCTTTTGACACCTATATGTGCTAACTTCTCTAAAATTATGCTTTAAACTGTGCCTGGAGAAGTACATTTTATAAATTATATTTTAAGCCATTTATTTGGGAATGAAAACTAACATCATAACTTCACCAGAAATGGCATATATGTGACATTGGTGCCACAATTTTCCCCATCCTGGCCCATGGCAGACATCACCATCAATCGTGGCAGCTTGTCCATTGAGCCCAGACAGCCTCAAAGTCCTTTTCAGCCTCGGATTCCAGACTGCCACCCTCAAGCTTCAAGGACTTGGGTGGACATTTAAGATTTCCAGAAAGGGTGGGGCATGGTGACTCAGGCCTATAATCCCACCACTTTGGGAGGCCCATATGGGAGAATCACTTGAGGCCAGGAATTCAAGAGCCTAGACGACATAGTGAGATCCCTATCTCTACCAAAAAAAATTTTTTTAAACACTAGCTGGGCATGGTAGCATGTGCCTAAAGTCCCAACTACTCAGGAGGCTAAGGCAGGAGGATGGCTTAAGCCCAGGAGTTTGAGGCTGCAGTGAGCTGTCATCACACCACTGCACTCCAACATGAGCAACAGAGCCAGATTTTGTCTCTAAAAAAAACCCAGAAAGATCCCAGAAGGATGGAGGGTAGGAGGGTGGGGAGGGGTTCCAGGCTGTTTCCTCGGTAACTGGCTAGCTGTTATACAGATGAATCATAGCTAAGACACAGAGAGCAATTGAAGACATTTGATTGTTAAAAGATGGGAAACTAGCATCTGAAGTGTTAAGAACTGAATTCCTCTCAGTTTTATTTTCAGGTATGCAGAAGAAACTTAGACCAGGAATCAGGAAACTTGGGTATGGTTTTGGCTCTGGGAGTGGTTCTGAAAGGTCACACAAATTCTGTGGACCTTAGTTGTTTCAGTTGAAACAAATTTGAACTAAATATTCAGTAGGGTCCTGTGTAATTCTAAAGCTCTGCAATGCTAAATATAGATTGAATAAAAGACCACATATTTGCAGTCAAATTGTATATGTATGAATTAAGAGTATAACTAAGGAAAATAAAAATAAATTGAAAATACTCTCATTAGCATATGTGGAAGTGGTTTGAAAGACTGCCAAGTGTTATAAACTGTAAGTGTATAAATTCACACCTGTGATATGAGCAAAATGAAATTTGGTTGTAGAGGAATAATGCCTTGCAAATTTATCTTCAACTGTGAGTAAGAGGAAAGACTTTTTCCCCCCTTGTTAATTTCCTGCAGTTTAGGTTTTAGATTTGGAAGGGACTCTAGAAGTCAACAAATTCAACCCTAATTTACATGTAGAATATTTTTTTTACTTCATCTTCATTTTCCTGTAATAGCGCCTTCTAGCCACCATGGCTACTTCATCTGAAGAAGTTTTGCTGATTGTGAAGAAGGTGCGCCAAAAGAAGCAGGACGGAGCTCTGTACCTAATGGCAGAAAGAATTGCTTGGGCACCTGAAGGCAAAGATAGATTTACAATCAGCCATATGTATGCAGATATTAAATGTAAGTCAGCTATGCTAAGGTCTGATATATACGTATGTCATATTTTCTAGTAATTTTATAAAAAGATTGTTTATACAGTCTTTATGGGTTTTAATTTTATATCCCCAAAAACCAACTGTGTAGAAATAAATTACAAAATGGGATCACTAAATATGTACTATCTATAACCTGACTTTTTCACTTAATGATAGAATGTGTATAGGTTTGCATATGTAAATCTACATCACATAGATCTACATACATACTTTCTTTTAAGTGTTGCATAATGCTTCGCTGGATATACAATCATGTATTTAACCAGTCCTCTGTTAAAGGACATTTAGGAAGTTTCCAGAATTTTATTATTGCAAACAATGTTGCATTGTAGATCTGTGCATTAATGTCATTTCAGGGATGTGTGTGCATGATATATCCCTGAAAAGGATTTTCTGTTTAAGTGGTTCATCCATTTAAAATGTTGATAGGTGATGCCAGATTGCCCTTCAATAAAATTGTATCATTTAAGCAAGATGTCTAATCTTTGGTTATGTGCCCCTCTTCTGTTGAGAAGACTCAACTTTATACTATTGAATGTAGATGGGAGAAATATGGAGCATAATGTTTTCACATTATTTTTCTTTTTATAATCTTCAAGTATGAAGGTTGAAATCCAAACCCATTCTCTTCCCAAATTTGCGAGATTAGCTTTGAATTTATTACCCAGAGGGTATGGTACTTTGTGGTTCAGTAGTAATTAGGTTGAAAAGCACCAGATGAATCCTGGAATTTAAAAACTTTTCCTCTGAAAGGGATTTCTGCAATTCACCTAACTAAAAACCTTGAATATGGGAGACCCAAGGCAACCAACCCCTTGATAAATTGTGGCACCTCAACTTAATATGGATTAATACGGATTCATTTATTTCCTTGGATATAGGTTCTTCTCCTAGATAAAATTCTGTATAGATTTCAAGCAACATGATACCTCCAGAGTCAACTACTGCTTAAGCTATATGATCTTTTGTCCACTATCTTGGTAATAGTACCTCTTTTTAAAACTCTGTTTCTGTGGGAAAATGCCTGGCAAGTTCCTGTTGGGGGGGGAGTGCATACCCAGATCTAAAGCTGCACCAGAACAGTTTTCCTTTTAAGTTGAATATTTGAAAGAATGTCTATTTCTGAAAGAAGCCATTGAAAGTTATCAATAATAAATTACTAAGGTGAAAATCAGCAGTAGTTCTTATCGTAGCTGAAGTTAGCTAGTTAACAAATTTAAGGTGGCATCTCAGAGGCAGGAGCTAAGGTGGAGCAGGGGTGTGCAGTGACTGAAAAAAGGTGCCTTTAGAAAGGAGTGACTGTTTTGGAGGAATGGTGTAATGAAATATGCTAGCTGACAATGTAAATTGCTTCATTATTGCTGCTTTTAGCAGTATGGTACTTAATCTGTTCCAGCTGTTGGTCTGGAAGTGTCATCTTCATTGTCAGAGTTCCTGTTTATTTAAAGTTGACTATGTCAATTTATGCTAAGATGAAAGCTCTGGGCAGTGTGTCACACTACTATGAGTTACCCATTTAATGGGACAAAGCCCTCCATCTCTACTTCCCTTATAAAGAAAGAAAAACACTACTATTGCCATGAGGCCCATTCCTTAAGAACACAAGTTCTACCTTATGTAAGTACCTCTTGGCGTTTCCGGCCCTGATTTTTTATTATGAAAATCTTCAAAGTTACAGAAAAATTTAAGGAATGGTACAATGAAAACTTATGTAATATATCCTACTTAGATACTACAATTGTTATTTTGCCATATTTGCTTTATTAGTGTGCTTTTATTGCTTATAATATTATTATCACACCAAGAACATTTTAATAATAGCCAGATCATTATTACATTTCCTTGGTTGAGCCAATGATGTCTTTTGTAGCTGTGATTTTTTTTTTTAAAAAAAAACCAGTATCCAGTCTAGCTTTGTGTAGTTGTGGCCTTTTTAGTCTCTTTCAGGGTATAGCCTTGTTGGATATCACACATTCTGAACATGTCTGATTGTCTCCTTAAGGTTTTGTTTAATTTATTCCTGTATACCTGTATTTTTAATAAACTGAAAGATCTAAAGGCTTGATTATAATAAGGTTAAACGTTTTAGACAAGAATAATACATATGTGGTAATGTTTACTTCCTATCCCATCACCTCAGAAAGCACATGGTGTCAGGTTGTCCCACTTTTAATGAGACTATGTTTGATCACTTGGTTAAAAGTGGCGACACCAGATTTCTCGAACGTATAATTATGTATTTTCCCTTGCAAAATTAGTGAGTAAGCTGTAGGCTGTGTTTTGGATCATGACAAGTCATTTTTATAAAAGATAATGTTGATTGGAGGCAGTTGTTTCAAGTGGATTCAGGGCTTCTGTCCTTATTGGCTGTTTTAGAAAGCTTTGAAGAAGTTTGCCCTAGTTCGATGGAAACAAAAGCCTGCTAACATCTAGCAGTAGAAGCAGTGGTGAGAAGTGCTGCACAAAAAGGGTACTGTAGTGGGAAGCAGAGTGTCCGTAGTGAATTTGTTGAGTATGCTGTGGTTAGGTGGGATTATTTGAGAAGAGTGCATTTCTGCACAAGCGTGAATATTGGAACTAAAGCCAAAGGAATCCTGAATCTTCTTAGAAGGAGAAGTAACCTATTGTATGGCAGTTTCCACAGTGTGAGTTTCCTCATCTAAGTAGCCTTATGCTTCTTTTTAGGCCAGAAAATCAGTCCAGAAGGAAAAGCTAAAATTCAACTTCAGCTGGTCCTGCATGCAGGGGATACAACTAACTTCCATTTTTCCAATGAAAGCACAGCAGTGAAAGAGCGAGATGCAGTAAAGGACCTTCTTCAGCAGCTGCTGCCTAAATTCAAGAGGAAAGCAAATAAAGAACTGGAAGAAAAAAACAGGTGGGAGGAAAAGAATAGCCTTTTGAAGAGATACTAGATTCACTCTAGTCTCCTAATAGAATAATAGCTTGTTACTTCTCTCCTCCCTTTTACTGTGATATTGTAACATAGGAAAATACGGGCTTTAGTATCTTTACCTCTGCCTTTAGTTTTCAACTTTAGCATCTTCCTTACTAGCTGTGTGACTTTTGGGCAAATGAGAATGCACAAACCCAAACGTTAAATTAACTGCATCAAGCCTAACATCTGGTTAGGAGCAGAAGTGAGATTAGAAGGTGCTACGGTTCCTTAATTTCTTTTCCCAGTTCTCTGTCACAGAGAAGATACTAAACCGTTAGAAGTGTGCTTGTGAAAAAGAAACCTGAAAGAATTCATACTGTGAAAAAGTGAGACAGCATGTAAAATAATGAGAATTTCTTAGAAGATGAATTATTCCATTACCGACATCTTTCAGGCCATCAGTACTTGTAGCTCCAAATGCTTATCACAATGAAAAATTAGGGTTGCTGGAAAATCTCGAGCATATCTCCTCTCTTCCCCATTCACCTTGATGTGTGAAAGATAATAGAGTTGGCCCTCCATATCTGTGAGTTCCACATCCACAGATTCAACCAACTTCAGATTGAAAACATTTGAAGAAAATAGCAATATGACAATAAAAAATAATACAAATAAAAAACCGAACAATATAGCAAACTATTTACCTAACATTTATATTGTATTAGATATTATAAGTAAT
Source organism: Daubentonia madagascariensis (assembly GCA_023783475.1). Lineage (NCBI taxonomy): Eukaryota > Metazoa > Chordata > Mammalia > Primates > Daubentoniidae > Daubentonia > Daubentonia madagascariensis. Next base: position 22,018,478 of record JAKFHU010001990.1, on the reverse strand, counting down.
CTAGAGATGATTTTAAAGTCTATGGGAGGATGTTTGTAGGTTGTATGCAAATACTATACCATTTTACCCAAGGGACTTGAGCATCTGCAGATACTGAGGGATGGTACAGTACAAATATAGACCCAGTGATCTTTGTGTCACTAGGATACAGAGATAAGTAAGACAAAATCCATGCCTTCAAAGAGTTTAATCTTTGCTGCTTCAGACTTAACTCCATTTATCTCCGCTTCATTTGTTCCTCCAAAAATGTGGGGTTTTTTTGCTCTTAATTATTAAAAAATGAACTAAATGGCCTCTCCTGTTCAGTTATCACAAACTAAAACTTGTGTGTTTTAATGTTTTATGTCACTAAAGTCTTAGAAATGTTACCTAAATGGTGTTTTATTCTAGAAGTTCAATTTTATTTAATATATTCTATCACCAGAATGCTGCAAGAAGATCCTGTTTTGTTTCAGCTTTATAAAGACCTTGTTGTGAGTCAAGTAATCAGTGCTGAGGAATTCTGGGCCAATCGTTTAAATGTGAATGCAACAGATAGTTCTTCCGCATCCAATCATAAGCAGGATGTTGGCATTTCTGCAGCATTTCTGGTATGTGACCCTTCTAGATTTGTGAAGAGAAGAAAAAAAATGAAATCCCCAATATTGGTGTTAATAATGCTGTTTCTTTTGTAAAATTTAGCATTTCCTTGAAGTATGGAAAACTTAGTATCCATAGTATTCTTCCAAAATATTTTTTAAATACATATAGTATTTTTAAAATTTATATTTCTACTCGGGAGGCTGAGGCAGGAGGATCACTTGAGGTCAGGAGTTTGAGATTGCAGTGAGCTATGATCATACCATTGCACTCTAGCCTGGGCTACAGAGCCAGACCTCACCTCTTAAAAAAAAAAAATTTATATTTCTTTTTACCAGTTATATTTTCTTGGTTTTTGGACTTGACCCTAGCATGCGGGAGATCAAATGGACTTTGAAAATGACTCTTTTAGAAATTGGAATAGTACTTAATTCTCCTAATACTTTTAAATTTAGGGCTTTCTCTAGTACCTTTTTTAGTGATTGCTATATTTACTTACAATACAAAGTTAAATGTTTAATGACTATCATATTATAGAAAAAGTAAGATTTGTAAAATGTATCTAATAGAGGCCAGGTGCAGTGGCTCATGCCTATAATTCCAGCACTTTGGGAGGCCAAGACGGGAGGATCACTTGAGCCTAGGAGTTCAATACCAGCCTGGGCAACATAGCAAGACCCCACCTCTATAAAAAACTTAAAAATTAGCTAGGCATGGTGGTACATGCATATAGTCCTAGCAACTGGGGAGGCTGAGGTGGGGGGATCACTTGAGCCCTGGAGTTTGAGGTTGCAATGAGCTACATTAGCACCAATGCATTCTACCCTGGGTGATAGAGCAAGATCCCATCTCAAAAAAAAAAAAAAGTATCTAATAGAAAAATTGGGAATGTCTTACCTGTGGAGTTATAAAATGAAATTCAGTTAGTCTGTACTCCAGGGGGACCAGAGCAGTATTTACACATCCAACAAAAATTTGAATACCGTTTGTATGTTTAGTATCTTTTTGGGTGCTTAGTAGTGAATTGATTAATAAGGCCTTTCCCAAAAAAACCAGTTAATGTTAGTTTAATTATTTAATAACCAGAGTTTATGGTGGTTTTGGTAACTTTACAAGTTTTATATTAAAGCTCCACTAGCTCTCTGCCTTCAGTCACATTTAAGCATGCCTGTTTGATCATATTAGACTTCCAAGGAAGCATATTTTACAGGACTCTAAGACAATGAGGAACCAGTCCAGGCTTCTTTGAGCCCTGCCTCTGTGCCAAAAGTGAAAATTAGGGACTTTACTCTGTCTGCAGTTCATTTAGAAACACTTTTTTCCCCACCTTTGTCCCTTGTCTATTGGAAGCTTAGATATCTTCCCTGATGTACTAACTTAATATATGTGGTCTTTGTTTTAGGCTGATGTCCGGCCTCAAACCGATGGCTGCAATGGTCTGAGATATAATCTAACCTCTGATATTATTGAGTCCATATTTAGGACCTATCCAGCAGGTAAGAAGACTCAGTTCTTCCAGGTGGTTAAAATATTTGGATGAATTCTATAACATATCAATGAAAAACAAAAAAACTGAACATTTATTCGTGATCATGTGCAAAAGATATGTAAAATACTTTACCCAGTGCCTGACATAGACATATGGTAGGTAGTAAGGCCTCAGTAATTAATGTGCTGTCCTCAATTCATTGTGTGCTGACTTTACTATTCTTTGCATCCAGTAGTTCTTAAACTTTCTTTAGCCCTCAACATACTGAGTAAGAAATGCTGAAATGACATGCTACAGAAGCATCAATAAATGACATTTCCTCACTCATGCATCTTTAGTCCTTAGAAAATACATCTTTCCCTCAGGACTCAGGGCAAACATCACCTCCTTGCTGCCTTTATTAAATCCTGCCTTGGCCAGGTGTTGTGGCTCACACCTGTAATAACAGCATTTTGGGAGGCCAAGGTGGGAGTTCAAGACCAGCCTGGGCAACATAGCAAGACCCTGTTTCTCCAAAAACAATTTTTTTTAAATTAGCTGGGCATGGTGGCGTGCACCTGTAGTCCTAGCTACTCAGGAGGCTGAGGCAGGACGATCACTTGAGCCCAGGAGTTAAAAGTTACAGTGAGCTATAATCATGCCACTGCACTCTGACCTGGGCAGCAAAGTGCAACCCTGTCTCAAAAAAAAAAAATCCTGACTTCATCAGACAGATACCTATTTATTTTTTTTCCAGAGCATTACAGGAGTACAAATGTTTTGGTTACGTGAATTGCTTTTGTGCCATTTGAGTCAGTTATAAGTGTGCCCATCACCAAGATAGCATGCATTGTACCCATTAGGTGTGAATTTACCCATCCCCTCCACCGCCCCCACCTTGATTTCCACTGAGTTTTACTACCTTATGTGCACATAAGTGTTGATTGATTAGTTCCAGTTTAATAGTGAGTATGTCAAATGCCCATCAGTACATGAGTAGATTAATAAAATGTGGTATATGTATACCATGGAGTACTACTCAGCCATAAAAAAAAATGGTGAACAAATACCCTTTGTAACAACCTGATGGAGACCATTCTTCTAAATGGTTCTCCTGAAGTATTGCAGGAATGGAAAAACAACCACCGCGTGTACTCACTGTTAAACAGGCAGATATCTTAAATTACAATCAAAACCTTATTTGGGCCTGGGCGTGGTGGCTCACGCCTGTAATCTTAGCACTTTAGGAGTCCGAGGAGTCTGAGGATTGCTAGAGGCCAGGAGTTTTGAGACCAGCCTGAGTAAGAGCATGACCGTCTCTACAAAAAAATAGAAAAAAATTAGCCGGGTGTGGTGGTGCATGCCTGTAGTCCCAGCTATTCAGGAGGCTGAGGCAGGAGGATCACTTGAGCCCAGGAGTTTGAAGTTTTAGTGAGATATGATGACACCACTGCGCTCACACTCAGGTGATAGAGCAAGACCCTGTCTCCAAGGGGAAAAAAAAAACTTACTTTGCACCAGGAGAATTAAGTTTTGATGTTTTAGTAGAGTCTTGGAGTCAGACCTGAGTTTTCTTGTTTGCCTCCTCCACTTTCCTTCTATAGTGTCTTATGTCTGCCTCAAAGAATTATCAGAATGTAATATAATTACTTTTGTATCTTTCTGCTAATAATAACATAATTGTATAGTGTTTACTATGTGCCAGACACTATTCTAAGGGCTTATTCTATATCAATTCATTTAATCATCCCATATACCTGTGAAGTGGGTACTGTTACAACCCTCATTTTACAGTTGAGGAAACCAGTCTCTCTGTAGAGAGATTAAGTAAATTGCTGAAGGTCACACAGATAGTAAGTGGCAGACCTAGAATTTTAAACTCAGACTCTGGCTCAAAAAACCATGTTCTTCAACACTGTGCTCACTGGAGTGCTGAGCTGATAATCCAGTAGGTATTGAGATCTTTATTTCCCCACCATCTAACCTTGGATTGAGGTTGTACATAAATAAATGAACAAACAAGCAAACTCAGATCTGACTCCCAGGATTCTTGGTGTTTCTTCTAAAACCTGAAAACGTCATTCTCTTGGTGCGCAATAAGGTTTTGTTCATCATTTGTTAAGATTCATAGCAGTAGTGCCTCACCTGATCCCTCAAGTTATATTTCATATTTATAATTATAATACATACTACGTAAAGTTGAGAGTTGCTTAATCTAGTTTTTGCTACTAGTCTATTTCAGTTACCTAATTTGAGAGGTTTTAAGAAATGGAAATTCTGTTTGTAGCTATTTCTTATGGTTTTTTTCCACAGTAAAAATGAAATATGCAGAAAATGTTCCCCACAACATGACTGAGAAGGAATTCTGGACACGTTTTTTCCAGTCCCATTATTTTCACAGGGACCGGCTGAATACAGGGTCAAAGGATCTCTTTGCAGAATGTGCCAAAATAGATGAAAAAGGTAACTGTTTATCCCTGACACACTCTAGTATTTAACTTGCCACTCTAGTCATTAAAACTGTTCATGAATTTTTTTTTAATTTCTCAGAAAGGTAAGACATGCTGAACTTTTTATTTCATTGACTTACTTTTTTTTTTTTAGGGTTAAAAACAATGGTTTCATTAGGAGTGAAAAACCCACTACTAGATTTGACAGCTTTGGAAGATAAACCATTAGATGAGGTAAGAAGCAATAAAAGAAGTCAAGAGAGAAAACAGTTTTTTCCTAGTGTTCAGTATTTTTATACTTTTAAAATTGCCTTTAATTATAGATCAATTCCACTTGAGAGAATGTAAAACAAGCAAAATACTATTATTTGAAGTGATTTATCAGAAGTGCTTTTCAGTGGCACCGTTTGCCATTAAAATTGCCTTAAAGAACTGAAATTTCTGTATGAATTGCTAAACCTTTTTAAAGATAAATTTCTAGCTCCCCTGTCAGCAATTCTCCAGGTAATAGGGCTGAACATGATCCTGAGTATAGCTTTATGCTCTAGCTAACATTTAATCTAAAGAAATGTGGATAAATATTAACAAACAAGAAAGATAACAAACATCTGTTGATTGCCTGCTATCTGCCAAACCTTGAGCAATCTCATGACCCTTACCCTACACTAGCCCTGATATGTTTCAGCAGCCAGACCATCAGCTGTGAGCTACCTACCTCAGCATCGTGACTCCAGATCTACAAATGTATCGGATCACAGAGAAAGAGGGTGGTTCCTTCTGTGATCAAGGATAATTTCTTCCCTGCCTCTATCTTCTAGGCCAGGAGCCTGCCTTCCTCAGTTATTCCCTTTACTGGGAATTTTTACTTTCTTGCCCTTCTTTTGACTTCTTTCCTGCTGGCTGTATAAACATGCTCACAACTTCCTTTTTTTTTCCTCTTAACTTTTCCCTTATTTTAGTACATGTACTCACCAGGTGAGAAAAACCAATGTTAAAATTTTGTGCTACAATCTAATTGTAAACTAACAAAATAATCTTTAGTGCTCAGGTTAGTCTTTTCCTTGATGAAATTCAGTTGTTTTCTTGATAATTCTCAAAACTCAGTTATTTCCTTAGTGAGTCTCAACACATTACAGATAGTCCCTGACGTAACATGATGCAAAGACGATATGCATTCAGTAGAAACCATACTTCGAATTTTGGGTTTTGGCTCAAAATTTTTTATAATAACTTTATTATAGAATAGGCTTGTGCTAGATAATTTTGCTCAGCTGTAGGCTACTGTAAGTATTTGATCACATTTAAGGTAGGCTATGATGTTCAGTAGGTTAGGTGTAGTTTTTGATTTACGATATTTTCAATTCACGATGAGTTTATTAGGACATAACCCCTCTGTAAGTCAAGAAATATCTGTACAAACATGGCCCTCTTTAATTATCCTGAGAAAATGAAGCTTAGTGAACCTAGAGATATCACTTAATATGATGGAAAAAATTTTTTAGTGCATTTTTCATTAAAATAAAAATGATGGCATATTGTACATGTACTTTGTAACTTTCTTTTCCTCTGCTTATCAGTATCAGTCCAAATTAACTATACCATAGTTGTTAAGAACATAGATTTTAAACTACCAGTGCTCACTTCGGCAGCACATATACTAAAATTGGAACCATACAGAGAAGATTAGCATGGCCCCTGTGCAAAGATGACACACAAATTCGTGAATCGTTCCATATTTTTAAAAATAAAAAAAAACCCAAACTACCTGACTTAGACTCTGTTTTTTTTTTAATAAAATGGAGCTAATAGTATTTGCCTTATAGGATTGCTGTAAGAGTAGAAAGAGCCTGGTACATAGTAAGTACTTAATAAGTAGTAGGTGTTACTACTGTTATCTACATTTCTAAATGCCTGCATAGTATTCCACTGGTGTGGCTACATCAACATTTATATAACTAATCCCTTTACTAGAAATGTCGGCTGATTCAGCTTTTCCTTTGGTGCCCCTTCTTCCCTTATCAACCTCTAATTGTTGTAACTGTCACAGGCTGTGGTCTCGGGCCTCCTGAATTGCATTCTCTCTATTCCATTACTTTGGATACTAATTATGTAATGATGAATCCCAAATAGACCTCATCTGTCTTTAACTCCAGAGTTCCAGCTGCCTCCTTAATCTCTCCACTTAGATATTTCACAGACATCTCAACCTAACATGTCCAAAATGGAACCTTTGATTCCCATCCTCATAAACCTATTTCTTCCTGAGTCTTTCCTATCTCAGTAAAAAGCATTACCATTTGCCAAGCCAAAAACCTGGGTGTCTCCCTGATTCTTCCCCTTCTTTTGCATCTAGCATTCTATCAGCAAGTCCTCTACAATACATCTCTGATCTGTCTGCATTTCTCTTTCTCCACAGGTAATTTTACACTCTCAATTTTAAGCTACTGCCGTCTTTGGCCTGATGGCTTGCTTTAGCCTCCTAATTGATCTTTCTTTGTACTCTTGTCCTTTATAGTTCATTCTCCCCTAGCAGTAAGAGTTATAGTATAAATCAGATCGTAATATTCCCATATGTGAAACTCTTCAATGTATTCTCATTGAACTTAAAATAAACTCAAAACTCCTACAAGACTCTGCTTGATTTGGCTCCCGCCTACTTCTCATTTTGGGCCATCTCCGCTCACTCATGCTCCAGACATGATGACCTTCCTTCAATTCCATGCCAAGTGTTTTCTACCTCACAGCCTTTGCACTTGCTGTTCTTCTACCTGCTCTTCCCCTTTGTAGCTTCTACTCACCTTAGACGCTGGTTCTAATGTCACTTCATCTGGGAGACCTTCCCTGACCACCCACCCAATCCAGTTACTTCATCATGTTACCTTCTATTTTCTTTATTACATTTTCCACTTCTAAAAAAGATCTTTTTACCTTGTTTTACTTGATAATTACTACTCAGACTCCTCTCAGTAGAGTGTAAGCTCCATGAGGCTGATTTTGTTATTGTTTATTGGCCTATCCCTAGCACATGGCATATATTAAGTACTTAGTAATTATTTGATAAATAGATGAATGGCAAGGAGTTTTTTTATGGTTTGGGGGTATTTTTTTGTTTTTTTGGGTTTTCCTTAAACCTTGTTAGCCTCACCAAGTCCTGGACCACCCTTCATTCTAGGTATACTGAACTAGAACTACATACAAACCCATGACACAATATGTACTACGTTGCTTCTATGCCTTTGTTTAAGCAGTTTATTCTTCCCTGAAATGTTACTGTCTCCCATGTCTGCCTGTCAAGCACCTATTTATCTTACGGTTCTCCATGAAGCTTTTTCAAACCTACCCTCTTCTCCTCCAGTAGGATTGACCACATCCTCTCTCCAGCCCAGCTTCCCCCTGACTGATATTTAGACTCCTATGGCACGGGGGTCTTGTCAATTTTGTATCTACAGGGCCTACCACATAGCATACATTCAATACATGTTTAAGAATATTATCTCGTTTAATTCTCCAATATCCCATTTTATAGAGCTTGGAAAAGTTGATTGCCTTGCCTAGACTAAGGTTAGAAAAAGTGATAAGGCCAGAATTTGACTCTTTATCTTTCTGAATCCATAGTCTGTTTTTCCCCCACTGTATTCTATTCCTTTATTTGATGTTTTGCTAACTCGATCTAAAATTGTTCTTTAAAAAAGAAATGCAGAATTTAAGATTAAGATATTTTTTGTGATGCTAAAAGGAGTCAGTGATATTTTTTAATTTTTTATGTGTGTAATGTCACTGTTTTTAAATGTTTGCCTGGGCCAGGCACAGTGGCTCATGCCTGTAATCCCAGCACTTTGGGAGGCCAAGGCAGGAGGATCACTTGAGCCCTTGAGCCCAGAAGTTCGAGACTAGCCTGGGCAACATAGCAAGACCTGATCTCTACAAAAAAGAAATTAATAAAATAAATAAATAAATGTTTGGCTATAAATATTTGGTAATATTCATGAGAATTAATAAAGTCCCATCAAATTTTTTCAGCTGAACATGTCTTTCATAATAAGAAAATCAGAACCTAATTTTGATTTTTAATCTACTAAATTATTTCTCACAGGGCTATGGCATTTCCTCTGTGCCATCTACTTCCAATTCTAAATCCATAAAGGAAAATAGTAATGCTGCCATCATCAAGAGGTTTAACCATCACAGTGCCATGGTCCTGGCAGCAGGACTCAGGAAACAGTTAAGTATACATGTAAAGGTGCAATCACTGGGCTTTTCAGGATATCCAGATGGAGTTGTGTTGTTCTGCTTGTGGTTTTTAACATTGACTTCTTTTTTTCCTTTGTTTTAAGAGAAGCACAAAATGAACAAAATGGTGAGCCCAGCAGAATGGATGGAAATTCTGGAGATGCCGACTGCTTTCAGCCAGCAGTCAAAAGGGTATGGGCAAAAAATTTGGACCAATTTGGGGCTCAGGGTTCTCCAAATACCTTACATAACTGCAAGTACTTTATGTTGCTTATTTCATGAGACTCAGGTCTTTTGACCAAGAAGTTAAGCATTTGGCTTAAAGTGTAGAGCATTATAAGGAGTATTTCCTCAGGTTTGGCTTGCCAGCCAACTTTCCATTGACTCAGTTGTGTTAACCATTTTTGTTGGGTTTTTTTCCTTCACATGTACACATACGCATGGATTGTTTTTGTGTGTAATTTTGTTTTCTGGGCAAGAGTATTCAACAGAGGCAATATGACAGAAAGAAAAACTAAAGTTTTGTGTATATGATTTAAAAAGAAAGTGATTGGCCCTCATGTAAAACTTAGCATTTCAGAGGTGGAAATGTCTTGTCATTAAATATTGAAGAAATCATTTGAGGGTGTGGAGGAATATGGACAGAGTTGGCTGCTTGTATATTTCTTCTTTTCCTGCAACTTTGCCAAAATACTCTGTCTCTCCCTCCCCAATTATAAAAATAGGTTATGATAAAGCTTTTTCTTAGAGGGCAGTCAGGCAATATGTAAAGCCTTATGCCTCAATTTTACTTCTGGACATTTATTTTAAGAAAATAAAGGAGTGTGCAAAGATACAGATATAGACACTCATTAGAGTGTTATAACAGAGATAATAGCAAGCATCCTGATATCTGTGGTACATTTATACAATGAAGATTGATGCAGCCGTTACTGACTTTAAAAGGATTAATGATATATTGCATCAAAAAGTTCACAGAACAGACTCTGTGATATGAAAAAGAAGTTTATGAACTTTAAAAAGGCCTCAAGATGGGCACAGTGGCTCACGCCTGTAATCCCAGCACTTTGGGGAGGCCAAGGGAGAAGGATCGCTTGAGGCCAGGAGTTTGAGACCAGCCTGGGCAACATAGCAAGACCCTGTCTCTATAAAAAATAAACAAATTAGCTAGGCATGGTAGTTCCTGCCTTTAGTCCTATCTACTCAGGAGGCTGAGGCAGGAGGATCACTTGAACCCAGGAATTTGAGGTCACAGTGAGCTATGATCACGCCACTGCACTCCAGCCTGGGCAACAGAGCAAGACCCTGTTTCTAAAAAAAATAAAAGAATATGCTCAATGGTTATCTTTCAGTAAAGAGATTATGAGTGAATCTTAAATCTTATTTCTTTTATGTATTTCAGTAATCTAATGTTTCTACAGATGTGTATTACCTTTAAAATTAATAAAGCCAATGAGTTGTTTCTTTTTTGATCTAAGGAAAATTGTTGTAAAACCGAAACGTTAAGTTATAGAGATGTTTAGTAAGTAATGCTTTCTTTGCAATACTGTTGATTCTTGGTGTAGTGAATGAGTTGTCAAAAATTTTTGTTTCTCTTTGTGAGTTTTCATAATATAAATGCTCCTTGACTTAAAATGGGGTTACATCCCAGTAAACTGAATGTAAGTTGTAAATACCGTAAATCAAAAACGCATTTAGTACACGTATTCTGCCAAACATCATAGCTTAGCATAGCCTACCTTAAATGTGTTCGCAGCACTTAGGTTAGCAGAATCATCTAACACAAAGCCTTTTTCATAATAAAGTGTTACATATGATACACATGGCATTTCAAAATCAGTGGGAAAAGACAGATTATTCTACAAATGGTGTTAGGACTGATTAATAATTTAGTAAAAAGAAACTTATATTTCCTCCTCCTTATTCCAAAATTCTGAATGGATCCGAGATTTAAGCAAAAATTAAACCTGGGCAAGCTGGGCACAGCTAGCACGTACCTGTAATCCCTGCTACTGAGGAGAGACTGAGGCAGGAGGATTTCTTGAGCTCAGAAGTTTGAATCCAGCCTGGGCAATATAGCAAGACATCGTCTCTAGAAAAAAAAAATTTAACCACAGAAGTATAAGCAAAAAGAAGAGGTAGATTTTTTAATAATTAAAACTGAAAAACACCAAACTGGAAGAGAAAGTATTCACAGCACATATAATAAAAGACTATTTCCTTAATGTTCAAAAATGTCTTTTTTTTTTTTTAAAGTACCCAATAGAAAAATAGCAGAAAGCATGAACAGGTAATTCATTTGGTGGGAAAAAATAATAAAATATAAACTTTCACCTACCAGATTGCCAAAATTAAAAGTTCAGTCATAGTATGGTCAGAGTGTAGGAAACAGGTACTCTGTGTGTGAGTGGTTGGTGAGAACATTGGTTCAACCATTTGTAAGACAAGCATCTCTAGGAAATGAAGCTCATGGTGAGAAGACTCCATTTTTTTTTTTTTTAACTATATGTAAAAAAAATGTAAAATGTAAAATGTTACATACTTACTATATGTAAAAAAATGTTTTATTTTTCAGTCATGTTCATTACTCGTATAAGAGTTACTGACAAAAGTACTGTGTCAATAATTACAGGCGAAGTTACAAGAGTCCATTGAATATGAAGACCTGGGAAAAAATAATTCCATAAAAACAATTGCACTAAACCTCAAGAAGTCAGATAGGTAAGTATGGTCGATATTAAGCAGAACAGTTATGTAACGCAATTCCAAAATATATTCTGGAAGTATAGCACTCTTGTTTTAATCAGTTTGTTACCATAAAAATATGATATCCTTTTTTTGAAAAAATTTATGCATCTAAGGAAAGCATGAATGTTGGATCTTTGTGCAGTTTCTTGCTTGTTGTCCTTACGGGAATTAAATTATCTATTTGTTTTACTGAAATCTTCTTAACTATAATATTTTTGCCTTGAGGGAAACATTTTACTCGCTACTAAAATGTTGGAAAGACAAATACTGAGCATCTTTACTGTGTGTGATTACTAATTTCTTCTGTGCTAACCTTCAGGTATTACCATGGTCCAACTCCAATCCAGTCACTACAGTATGCAACGAGTCAGGACATTATTAATTCTTTTCAAAGTATTAGACAAGAAATGGAAGCTTATACACCCAAGTTAACTCAGGTGGGTGACATGTATTGTTTGCAGACCAGAATTCCTATAGTTCCTTCCTCAGTTAATGAGCACAACCAGTTTGAACTATTCAACTAATATTTTAATTGGTCTTAAAAACATGTATCTGCTAAATAAATTGAAAAAATCAATGGGTAGGGAGAAATGGTGTTTGGAATGTCCTAGAAACATCTGAAGATAAAATGATAATGAAAAATAAGGTAGTGAGTTTTGTGATTGCTAATCTTTTCCCTTCTATATACTCAGTTTTATTGGGAGAATCTCCCAGATTTCCAAATTCTTTCTGACATCATTCTGTGGATATACTGCATGACTTCAAACTTAGAATATACATAACAGAGCTCATTATCTGTACTTCATTTTTCTTACCCTTCATAACTTAAATTGATCGGCAAGTTCTGTTAGTCCTTCAGTAGTATTTCTTGACTCCATCACCTTGGTTTAAGCAAAATTGATCAATTTTGCTACTGTAAGTTATCTTTCTAAAAACATGTATTGTCTCATCACTCTGCAGCTTAAAAACGTTGACTGCCTCCTTTCATTGCCATAGTAACAGTCTGAGTGCCTTGTCTGGCATGCAAGACTCTACACTGGCCGTAGCCCACTTCTCCACTCTCCTCTTCTGCCGCAGTCTCCACCAGTCCCTTCCACGTGTAGACAGGCGTTCTGTACTCCAGCCTAACGCTAAGCTGGCCAGAGTCTTTTGATCACATCATCTGCTTCACGCTTCCTGTGCTTTCACTCGTCCTTTGAATGTTCTTAGAATGTTCTTTGCCCATTTTCTGCCCTGGAGAAACTAATAATTATTCAAGACTCAACTGCAGTTTCATTGCGTTTGTAAAGCAATCCTCAACATGCACAGGGAGGAAATAGTTTTTTTCTTTTCTCTGTTTTCGTAAGCACTGAGGCACTGAGTACATACCTATATATTATCGTGCTTATCATACATCAGGACTTATATTTTACTTTTGATTTTGAAGTAATCTCAGATTTTACAGAAAGTTGCAAAAAAAAAAGTTTTCTGACCCATTGAGAGTAGGTTACAGGCATAAGATCCCTTTACCCCTAAATATTTCAATGTATATTTCCAAAAAACTAAAGCATTCTCTATTTAACATAGTACAATTATAGAATTCATAAATTAACATTGTGATAACATATTATTATCTAACCTACAGGTTTCAACTAAAATTTTGCTAGTTGTACAGTTAATGTTCTTCATAGCAAAAGGAAACTGTTCTTGGTCCAGCAGGCAAGCCAGGTTCATGAGTTGTATTTAGTTCTCACATCTCTTTAGTCTCCTTTAAAATGGAATAATTTTTCAATCTTTTTGTGTTTTTCATGACCTTGGCATTTGAAGAGTATAGGCCTGTTTTTTGTGGAATGCCCTCAACTTAAGTTTCTCTAATGTTTCCTTATGACTAGATTCACGTTAAGCATTTTTGCTAGGAATACCACAGAAGCGATGTTGTGTCCTCCTCAGTGCAATTATAGCAGGAGGCACATGATTTGTATATGTCCTAATTTGTGGTATTAACTTTGATCACTTGGTTAAGATAGAATCTGCCTGGTTTCTCCACTGAAAAGTTACTATTTTACTTATAAATAAGTTCCTTGTGGGAAGATACTTTATTCTGTGGGTTATAAACTGTTATCATTTTTTCTTTCTTTAGACTAAGGTATAATTTATATACAGTAAAATTTACCTTCTTAATTCTGCTGTTCTACAAGTTTTTTTTTTTTTTACAAGTTTTGATAAATACAGTATGTAACACAAGATTTAAGAAAAATGGTTTTGTCACCCCAGAATATGTACCCATGCCCCTTTGTAGTCAAACCCTTCCTACACCCTTCCTACTGGCTTCTGTGTCTTTCTGACAATGTCCCATCATTCTTTGACCTTCCCCCCCCTTCTTACTTTATGCCACAATAAGGTAAATATTCCAGGCTCATCTTATATTTGCCCTGCCCCAGCCATGGAATCTTCTTTTTAGTGCTGAGTGTATTTAGAAACCAAGATCTAGGCACTAGGTATACTCACTGCTATTGGGGTGTCATTGCTACTGGTATAGTCCCTTCAGTAGACTGAGTTAGGAAATATATGTATGTAAATAAAGGCACACATACCAAACTTGGGATTATTCGATCGCTTCTTTCCATCCAGACTGTGGTTGTCCGACATCTGGCCCTTGGGCCCAAGTAGACCCACATTACTTTTTTTTTTTTTTTTTTTGAGAGACAGGGTCTTACTCTGTTACCCAGGCTGCATGCAGTGGCGTGAGCACAGCTCACTGCAGCATCAAACTCCTGGGCTAAAGCAATCCTCCAAGCCTCAGCCTCTGAGTAGCTGCGACTAAAGGCATACACCACCACACCTGAGTAATTTTTTAATTTTTTGTAGAGATGGAGACTCACTGCCAGGCTGGTCTCAAGCTCTTGGCCTCAAGTGATCCACCTACTTTGGCCTCCCAAAGTGTTAGGATTACAGGCATGAGGCACTGCACCTGGCTCCCACATTACTTTTTTAAGCTATAGTCACTCTTATATATTTATAAGACATATTTATAAGCCATGTCCCCTTGGCTCATGGTTGTCCCATGCTGTATTTTTACACCAAGTTATAATAGAAAATACTTTTTAATCCAATCCATACACTCATGGATTTCTACTCATAAAAACTCCATTGGAAAATCAGACACTCTAACCCTGAACTGAGCTGTTTCAAAAATGATGTTCTCTCTATGGCCACAGTGCCTGGCACTTGTTAGGCACTCATTGAATAAATAGGTCAATTATGTCCCTAAATGTTGACGCTGATACAATGGGAAATATATTTTTCCCCCTTTTGGCCATTCACTTCGTTGAAAATTAAATAATTGGTAAATTTCTGTTCTGTTGACTTTTTTCCCCCCAGCTTCTATCAAAGATACACGTTAACATGTTTTGTTTTCTTTCCTTAAACTCAATTTTACCTTCACTGGTAAGTTCCCAAATTAAATTGGGTTTAGTGCCTAAGAAAGGGCTTAACTAGGCAAAAGCTTATGACTTTTGCAGTTCCTATGGACTTGCCGGGTATTCCTTGGAGATCGGTAGATATTCTCTTTCTACACAAGCTGTTTCTGGCCTCAAGGAAAGTAGTTCACTCTGATTACTATAAATAATATAATATTCATACAGAAATGAACTTTACTTGACCTTTTGTTATAAAACTGAAATGTTAAGTAAGGTAGCAAAAAGGGAAGAAAACCAGTTTCTGCATCTTCATTTCTTTCAGGTTCTCTCAAGTAGTGCTGCCAGCAGTACCATCACAGCACTGTCGCCTGGAGGAGCACTTATGCAGGGAGGAGCACAGCAAGCCATAAACCGTATGTGCTGGGCCACCTTCTACTACTATCCCTTTGCTCGAATAAGCTCTAAAGAGCAAGCTGGGAGCAATGCTAAAGTTTTATTGGTTTCTCTTTGTAATGTTTTTGGGATTTTTGTTCTGTAGATTTGTTTTTATGCATTCAGATTCTGAAACATAACTAGACAAGAGATTAGATTTCAGAATTGTCTTAATATTACAAATAGTGATACATTGCTAGTCTCCCTAATAACATACTAAAAGTTTCTTTCTTAGAATAAAGAGAAACCTGAAAGTTTCTCCAGAATCCCATGGGTTTTCAAATTCTGTGATCTTTCAGCCATAAAATCAGTAGATTATCTCATAATAGCACATCCTGGTTTGGCAGTGGCAAAGAGTACACATTCAGGTTTATTTTTTGAGTGGTCATTTTTTCAGAGACTATACATGTGTGAAAATAGTTTTACCCTATGGACCATGTCCTTCTTTTGCAGAGATGGTGCCAAACGATATTCAGTCTGAATTGAAACACTTGTATGTAGCTGTTGGAGAACTGCTACGGCATTTCTGGTCCTGCTTTCCCGTTAATACACCATTCCTAGAAGAAAAGGTTAGAACCAATTCTAAACACAACCAGCTATTATGGTAATGACTTAGTGAGGTATTATTTTGAAATTGGTAATTTTTCTGAGTGTTTACCATGTACCAGACACTGGAATTAACTACTTTGCATACATTATTTCATTTAAGTTTCTCACCATCTTTATGGGGTAGATATTGATTCTGCCCATTTCATAGATTAGGAAACTGAGATCCAGACCAGTTTCATAACTAAGGATCATATAGCTTAAAATTTGTATCTACCGCCAAGCCACTGTGAATAATTAAAGAATAGAGACCCAAAACAAATCACATCAGTAAAATTATTTATATCTGATGTATTTGTTAGAGATAGCAAAATCCAAAATGACTGACAACAAGTACAGCAATAGGTATCCAACATTAAAGCCCCTTTAATCAAAAGACAATTGACAAATGGAAAAATATAGCATTAGTAGTAACAATAACTTTACAGATTGCTCTTACAAACAGTGATTAAGAAAAAGATAAATACCTCATTAACAATAGCCAAGACTTAACAGGCAACTCTAACTAAAGAATGCAAACAGGGCCAGGTGCAGTGGCTCAGGCCTGTAATCCTAGCACTTTGGAAGGCCAAGGTGGGAGGATTGTTTGAGCTCAGGAATTCGAGACCAGCCTGAGCAAGAGCAAGACCCCATCTCTACAAAAAATAGAAAAATTGTTGTGGTGGCACGTGCCTGTAGTACCATCTACTCAGGAGGCTGAGGCAGGAGGATCACTTGAGCCCAGGAGTTGGAGGTTGCAGTGAGCTATGATGACGCCACTGCACTCTAGCCTGGGTGACAGAGCAAGACCCTGTCTCAAAAAAAAAGAATACAAGGGCATAGTAAGTAATAAGAGGTAATTTTCATACTCACTAGTATTCAAATAAATTAAAGCTACAGTAAAATAACATTTTTCACCTATTAGTTTGCAAAATAACAAAAAACTTGATCATTGTTTGCCATTAAGTGGTTTGACATCAACATTCAAATGAAACTTCAAATGGAATCCGACTTTGGAAATAAATAAGGACTATTATTAGGAAATAGTTAAGATTGTAAATATTTAGCTACAGAGATGTTCTACCACTGTCCAAGATAGAAGAAATGGAAATGGTCTAAATATCTATCAGAAAGGTATTGGTTATAAGAAGCATTTGGTATACTTATACATTTAAATACTTAATTCACTTTAAATAATGACTTGGATGAGTATTTTTGACTGAAAGATGTTCACACAAGTGATGATGATCTCCGAGTGGTGGGATGTAATAGGTATGTTTTTATTTTTATTCTTTTTCATTTTTAAAAATTTTCTACAGCAGAAGTAACCTTCACATGTGGAAGACAGTGTTTTTCTCTTGGTCCCTACAGCTTCTTAGAGATTTCTCTGTAATTCGTTGTTTCTCATCTTTTTTTAGGTAGTGAAAATGAAAAGTAATTTGGAACGATTCCAAGTTACAAAGCTCTGCCCATTCCAAGAAAAAATTCGGAGACAGTATTTAAGCACAAATGTAAGGCAACTATCTGATTTTGGCCTGACTTTGTTTCTCTTTATAGTAAAATGATGAAATTAACTTTGCTTTCATATAAATGAATAGATACTAATTTCTTTTCTATTGCTCATGGTGCCGTGTTTTTAATTGTAAAATGTGTCATGTATTCAGAAGAGAGTATAAAATACATATGTATTTATTAAATAGTAAAACAAGTATATATGTACTCACCAATCAGGAGGAAAGTGGTGGACTATCACCATAACCCATAGATATTCCCTGAGTATCCCTGTTCAGTTGCACACTGCTCCCTCCTGCCCTCTAGAGATTGTGACTAACCAGGCATTTGTGATAATCATCTTCATGTTATTCTTTATAGATTTACAACATGTGTATATGTTCTTACAAATATATATTATTAATTTGGAAAAACTGAGTAGCAAGCACAAACCTAGCAACATAAGGCAGAATTGGTACTATCTGACAGTAAACCAAATAGTTCTGAATTCTGTCTGTCTTCAGCTTCCCTGATTGTGTATAGTAAGGAAGGGCAGTGGGTGAGGTAGTGAGTGAGAAGTGTCATTTTGTGCCCAAGATTTTTAGCAGTTTTTTTAAAGCAAGGCTAGAGCAACCATACAAAATTTTGTGTGTGTGTTATGCAAGTCCTCCCAGAGATGACTTGGGAAGAATAGTACAGTCGTGCATTGCTTAATAATGAGGATATGTTCTTAGAAATTCCTTGTTAGACAGTTTCGTTGTGTGAACATCACAGAGTGTACGTAACACCAACCTAGATGGTATGGCCTACTTTACCTAGGCAGTTGCTCCTAGGTTACAAACCTGTAAAGCATGTTACTGTACTGAATACTGTAGGTAATTGTAACACAATGGTAAATATTTTTGTTTCTAAATATAGAAAAAGTATGGTAAAAATCTGGTATAAAAGGCCAGGTGTGGTGGCTCACACCTGTGATCCTAGCACTCTGGGAGGCTGAGGCGGGAGGATCGCTTGAGCCCAGGAGTTCGAGACCAGCCTGAGCAAAAGGGAGACCCCATCTCTACTAAAAATAAAAAATTAGCCAGGCATTGTGGTGTGCACCTGTAGTCCCAACTACTCGGAGGCTGAGGCAAGAGGATCGCTTGAGCCCAGGAGTTTGAGGTTGCAGTCAGCTATGATGAGGCCATTGTACTCTCCCCAGGGTGACAGAGCGAGACTCTGTCTCAAAAAAAAAAAAAATCTGGTAAAAAAATAAAAAATGGTACATGTGTGTGGGGCACTTACCACTAATGGATCTTGCAGAACTGGAAGCTGCTCTTGGTGAATCAGTGAATGTGAGTGGTAAGTGAATGTAAAGGCCTAGGACATACTGTACACTACTGTAGACTTTATAAACGCTGTACACTTAGGCTATGCTAAATTTATTTAAAATTTTTTCTTTCAATAACAAACCTTAGCTTACTGTAACATTTTAACATAAACTATAATTTTTTTAAACTTTTTGACTGTTTTATAATAACACTTAGTTTAAAACACAAGCATATTGTACAGCTGTACAAAAATATTTTCTTTCTTCATATCCTTATTCTATAAGCTTTTTTTCTATTTCTAAATTTTTCTTTTTAAACTTTTTTGTTGAAAACTAACACACACATTAGGCCTACACAGGGTCAGGATTATTAATATCACTTCCACATCCATATCTTTTCCCACTGGAAGGTCTCCAGAGGCAATAACATGATGGAGCCATCATCCCCTATGACAGCAATGCCTTCTTCTGGAATACCTCCTGAAGGACCTGCCCGAGGCTGTTTTACAGTTACATTTTTTTTATATATAAGTAGGAGTACGTTCTAAAATAATGATTTAAAAGTACAGTGTAGTAAATATATAAAACAGTAACGTCGTTTGTTATCATTATCAAGTATTATGTGCTGTACTAGGTGACAGGAATTTTTTGGCTTTTATTATAATCTTATGGGAGCACCATTGTATATGCGGTCCGTCGTTGACCAAAATGTCATTATGTGGTGTGTAACTATGGTTACAAACATAAGAGTCAATATTTCAATAACTAGGATAATTAAAAGGGGGAGTTTTAGTAAGTATTTATTCCCTAAACATGCTAAGTGGGTTTTCTCAAAATATAAAACAGCATTACTTACCAGAAAATAAGTTTAGGAGGGCAAGAATGGCAGAGAGTTTTTAGGTCATGTGCCTTCTCAGTTGATTACAACTGTGTTGAAAAGTGCTCTCAAGCCATGTGCAGCCTTACAGGAGAAAATAGTACTCATCTCTTCTTCTTCTTCTTTTTTTTTTTTTTTTGAGACATAGTCTTGCTCTGTCAACCCGAGTAGAGTATAATGGCATGATTATAGCTCACTGCAACCTCCAACTCCTGGGCCCCAATGATCCTCCTGCCTCAGTCTCCCAAGTAGCTGGGACTGCAGGTGCACACCACCACACCCAGCTAACTTTTTCTATTTTTAGTAGAGATGGGGTCTCACTCTTGCTCAGGCTGGTCTCCAACTCCGGAGCTCAAGCAATCCTCCCACCTTGGCCTCCCAGAGTACTAGGATTACAGGGGTGAGCCACTGCTGCCCATCAAGCAGTATAAATAATTTTTTTAGTTTCTAGACAAAGCTAAAAAAACACAGGTATCTCCCTTACCCCCAGTAATAACAGGTGTGTCAAATAGGGGGGGTTTTTTCTTTTTTAACTCTGTACCTCTTGAATTAAAGTCATTGACATACTAAAAGAATTTAGGACTTCCTGATCTGCATCCCTGTCCTCCCAGAATTATCTTGCAGACTACAAGACTTTACTTCCAACCACATAAACACTGTCCATATCCAAGGAAATAATATCCCAAAGACTTCTACCTCAGGATTCAGTGTGAGCCAGGTGTGGGCTCCTGTACACCTGTAGTCCCAGCTACTTGAGAGGCTTGAGACAAGGAGTTTGAGGCTGTAGTACGCTATAATTGTATCACTGCACTCCAACCTGAGCAACATAGTGAGGCCCTGTCTCTTTAAAAAAAAAAAAAAGGCATTGTGAACTTGTTGATGTCTAGTTATGTCCGTGATGAGGGCAAAATTCTTGTCCATTCAAAGATCTATAGTTCTGATTAGGCACGGTGGCTCACACCTGTAATCCTAGCACTCTGGGAGGCCAAGGTGGAGGATCACCTGAGCTCAGGAGTTAGAGACCAACCTGAAGCAAGAGCGAGACCCCGTATCTACTAAAAATAGAAAAAATTAGCCAGGTGTGGTGGCGCGTGCCTGTAGTCCCAGCTACTCGGGAGGCTGAGGCAGGAGGATCGCTTGAGCCCAGGAGTTGGAGGTTGCAGTGAGCTATGATGACACCACTGCACTCTTCCCCAGGCGACAGAGCAAGACCCTGTCTCAAAAAAAAAAAAAGATCTATAGTCCTAACCTAAAATGTAATATAGCACATTGTGCAAAGCACTGAAACCATTTAGGTTTTCTGTAATCATCTCATTTTCAGTATACTGAGTTATATTGAAATATTGAAATGTTGGAGTTGGAAAAGACCCTGAAAATAGAAAAGTGCTTCACAAACTTGTGCAGAATTAACTGCAGAAGCTTTTGAAAAGCTCATCCCAGGAATTTCCCTGCTGAATCAGAATCTTCAGGGGTGTCAGGAGGAGGTGAGGCGTTTTTCAAATGCTCTATAAAGATGTTGATACCACCATCCTGACCTTAGCAGACCAGTGTTTAAATTTAAAAATCACTGATTTAGGTCAGCCCCTTCATTTGATAGGAGAGACTGAGGTCTAGAGCACAGTTATGACTTCCATATTGTTTTATTGTTGGTTAATGACAGGGCAGACACTATAGCCCAGACAGAGCAGGTAAATGTCCAGCCTCTTCACTGTACCCTAACATCTCTGTTACCTTTCCGTACAAAATATGTCTGATGACACCTTCACAGAGGGCTTGCACGTAGCCTCGTTGACTAGGGAAATACGGATGAGTTTAGAAACTATACTCTGAAGTATGTGCCAGATTTGGGTCAGAAGCATTAACTTCCCTTGCCTTTGCCCAGTTGTTCAGTGTCTTGCTTTGTTTTTCAGTTGGTAAGTCACATAGAAGAGATGCTGCAGACAGCCTACAACAAGCTCCACACCTGGCAGTCACGGCGCCTGATGAAGAAGACGTGAAGTGGTCATGGGGTGCACAGGTTTTGTAAGATTGAAAGAACTATGACCTGCAGCAACTCTGGAAACCTGGCCTGACAGACATGCAGATGACCACACAGAAGTGGAAAGAAACATCTGCATCACGCCAACTCCTAGAGCTGATGCTATTGTACTTGCACATTGGGAACTGAAAGGAAGGAAGGGACTGTGATTCAGCTAAATACTAGGGCAGTAAATTAAGGCAGAACCAAAATGAGCTAAGTTGCAAATATATATATATGTATGTGTGTATATATATATATGCATATATATTTAAAAAGACTGTTTAATGCAGTTACTCAGGAACTGCTTTTGATTCACATTAAGCTGCTTTCAGAAATTTAAAAAAAAACACTTTTTTAAAAGGGTGCATTGATAAAATCTGAGGTTTTTTGGTTTATTTTTTTCTGTGTAAATTTTTTTTTCCTAAGTTTATGGCACAGGGTAGACCTTAAGTATTTCTTCTCCATCCTCCATCTTCCACCTGGATCCTCAAGTTTTACTGAATTCTAGTTGTACCTTACATCAGCAAGTTAAAGAGAGTACTTTAAAATAAAGCAGAGGGAGACTGTTGTTCAGCCATCGGGAAACAGTTGTAGTCAGAAGACATCATTGCTCCTGTGTTTCCTACGGAAATAAGAAACAATAAATATTGCACTGAATGTTTGTGGTTTAGAGTCCCTAAATAATAAAGAGGGAACATATTTGTAGAAAGTCATGGGGTTTTTTATGCAGAATTTTGTCAGAAGACAATGGCGCTGCATGTTTTTCTTTGAGTGCAAATGTACATTGCTAAAATTTTTTTTAAGATGGCATGTGCTTTGAAAAGAGAAAATTGCATTTTTAAGAGTTTAAAAATCTTATGAGTGAGAAATATAATACTTATTTTCACCTCTTTAGAAGAAATAAAAGATGTTTCTCATATCTCCTTTTCTCTAGTATTTGACCGTTACTGTCCTTGGCGAATCGATAATCATTGCATAGTGACTGAAAAGCCTAAATGCAAAAAAAAAAAGGTCTTGTTTCTAGAATCCGTGCCATATTTTGTTCCTAATAGGATCAGCTTACTGTTTATCTAAGACTTTAGATGTCTTGTATTAAAAATTACACAAAAGTAAAACTTTTTATACATACTCTTTTACCTGTAACACATCTTGTGGTTTCTCATGATATGTGAATTTACTCAGGTGGGCTGCTTGAGGACTGCTCATTCTGTTTTAAGCCGTATTACAAGCTGGTTATCCTTCACATAATGGCTGCAGCAGGACAAAACCTATTCAGACCTTGAACTGGTAAATGGAGAGAGAGGCCGCGTCATTTTCTGCCTGTGGTCTTTCCATTTCTCCTTCAGGTCAGGGCAGTAGTGGTGTCATCCCTTACCTTAGTTTCACAAAGTGCTCTCAAATGTATTACCACCACGGTTACTCTGAGCAATAGCAGTGGAGCAGATAGAAGAATGTTTGAAATAGAAAAGTATGCTTATTGGGAAAGGCAGATGTAACAAATAAAATGCTCTGTTGAGTGCTGTCACACTTGTAATCCTAGCACTTTGGGAGGCCAGGACAGGAGGATTGCTTGAGGCCGGGAGTTTAAGACCAGCCTGAGCAACATAGCAAGACCCCATCTCTACAAAAAATTTAAAAATTAGGTGTGGTGGCACACATCTGTAGTCCAGCTACGCAGGAGGATCACTTGAGCCCAGGAGTTTGAGGCTGCGGTGAGCTGTGATTGTGCCGCTGCACTCCAGCCCATGGGACAGAGCAAGACCCTGTCTCGAAAAAAAAATTTTAAATGACACATATGTGGAACCTAAAGGAAGAAAAGACAACTTTGGGAAATTGAGGTAGGTTTCATTAAAAAGATAATATTTTAGCTAAGTCTTGAAGGTTGAATAGGGTCTTGTGGGATAGAGAAGAAAGTCATTTGCTTTAGACTGAGGGGAGAGCATGATGGTGTGAAGGTTTGAATGACCCCAATATGTTACAGAACAGGAAGAATTTGTTGGCTTGTAGGGTTGAGTGACAAGTAAGGCTGGGAAAACCCATTTAATTCAGGTTGTGAATGGCCTTGAATGCTAAGGTAAGAAATTCAGACCTTCACCCATTAGGGCATGGAGGACCTGGGAGAAAATTTGGATCAAGTTGTTTTTGTGGGGTTTTTTGTTTATTTTTTAAATAGAAGGTTCTGACAGGGAGGCTGTCAGGCTAGAACCTAGAAGGCTTTTGGAATAATCCACACAGGAAACTAGGTACAAATTAAAAAGGAGTCCTGGTAAATAGGAAGGGACTGGGTAAAGACATTCCTAAGGTGTGTGTGACCAAATCTCAGAGAAAGTGAAGGAATTAAGGGTGATTTAACCACAGATAGCTCTCAATTTCATGTCTAGTTAGCATTTGAAATATTTAAGCCTTGGAGTCCTTTAAAAATGAACTTTGGCAGCCATATAGCCCTGCTATAGCCCCCCACCTTCCCATCATGGGAAGTAATAGCACCGCTGGTGATTGAGGGCCACCGTAAACCAGCACTGTGTCAAGCACTTTTCCTGCTTCATCTCACTTCATTCTCACAACCAGTAGAGCCAGTAGATAGTACACATTATTCTACAGATGAGAAATGGTTTAGAGGTTAAGTAATTTACCCAAATTCACACAGCCAGTAAGTGGCTGAGCTGGGATTTACCCCTAACTAAGGCTTCTCCAGTCATTTAGGGATGAGATGTCTGTGAAGTTGGAAGCTTCTATTCCACATCCCAGGCCTCCTTTGCCTAGATTTTTCTTTGACTACTATGTCATTCCTGCCTCTGATTCTGTCCTGTGCTTTGTGGCAAATCACATCATGGGGTTAGTCTGCCTAGTAGATCCCATTAGCTCAGAGGGCTGGGAAATGTAATAATATGAAAGCATGCCCTGCCTTAGGAGAATGAAGCTCTTCTGGAAAGAAGAATGTCAGTACTATTAGTCTGCATTAGACTTATATTACAAAATGAGTAGGGTACCTTGTAATACTTCTTCAGTCTAGAAAACAAGAATGTTTTAACATGTATACCTAGAAAGGTAACCCACTCATCCAGGCTGAGGGTTTAATCGAGAAAATGATTTCCTGTTGATATGTATACTGTCTCTAGAGCTGACAGTGTCCTGGAATGGAGAGCTGCCTGTTATAAACTTAGATTTGCTGTCTCCAGTGTCAAGACTTGCATGGGATTCCTCAGGATTACCTTTGCCCTTTCCCAATTTAGCTCCTTCAAGACTCAGCTGTTCTCCTAGTTCTTGACGCCAGGGGAGTCTTAGTTATTTTCAGCTCTTAAATTGTCCAGAGCTGGAGTGCCCTAGAATCTGGTTCAGGAGTGATCAGCCTTAGTTTGTAGTCCATCTCCTTGTTTGAATGTGTATTAAAATCATAGAAGAGACTCTGGAAATTTTACCATCTAGTGGTTGTAGGGTTGTAACTGCAAAACCCTGTTTTCATACAATTTTCTCACAGAATCCCTAATACATACGACAAAATGGAATTGTACCTGTTGAAGTAGAGCCAGAGATCAGCTACTCCCATGCCCAGCCTCCAACAGAGTATACCATGAAAAGCCAATACCCTCTCTGGCCACTTGGAAACCTGCTGTGTTTGTTAGGATGGCTGATACTAGAAGCAGGCTGAAGCTGAAGTGCAAGATAAAGTCTGCCTTAAATTTTACTTGTCTGTGGTCGCAGAAACAAATAGCAAGATGGTAGACGTAAACCCAACTATCAACAATTACATTAAAGGTAAACAGACTGAACACTTGAGTTAAACAAGACTCATATCCTAGTTATAGTCACAGAAATGACTTCACCGGATTTCCCCTCCCATCAGATGTCAAATTCAGGTTTGATAGGTGTTAGGGTTCAAAGGTCTTTATTACTCTAAAATTTCTCTCTGATCCTGGTAGCTAAGTAGTAAGCCGAGCAGTGAAAAGGGATGAAAAATACAATATTACTTGCCATATTAATTCATCTAAAAAATTATTATAAAAGCATAACTGATGGGCTTTTTTTTTCAGGTTTGAATAGTACTGAAGTATATAAAATAGAAAGTATCTCTGTACTCTTACGCCCAAGTCTCGCTCTCCTGAGGTAACACACAGTGCATTTTCTGCTGGACATTTTTCTATGCACTTAAATTCTTTTTCCAACCTGCAACCTGAGATTTCTCTGACAAAGAGATACCTGTGCACCTGGACATGCCCTTTAAGATAATCCTTGACAAAGAGGCTCATCTCCTTAGAGAAGAATCCATTAGTGGCCCTATTTCTGTAAGCCAAATTCTTGGGAATTTTGGTCCTATTCATTTGTATCCTATTTCTGGCACCTGGTTTATTTCTAAGAACAGATTATGCCTGGGCTGAATACAAATCCTCAGGATTTTATAGATACCAACCAGATCCTTACCACTCTTGAACAGAATAAGGAGTAGAGAGAAAGTAAAATGTCCTGACTGACCTTCCCAGAATTGACCAGCACCTCTGCAGCAATAGAGGCATGGTATAGCAGAGCTGTTAAACAGTACAGACTTTGGACCTAGGCTGTTTGGGCTAAATCCCAGCTGCACAACTCACTAGCTATGAACTATTTATTTAATCTGTACCTCTGTTTCTTCATCTACAAAATAGGCCCAGGAGTAGCATTTAATAGGGTTATTGTGAGGATAATGAGATAAAGTCTCTAAGGCACTTTGGAGCAGAGTCCAGCACACGAGGAGTACTATGTGAGTGTTTGCTTAATGCTGATACAGGCTTCCCCTGAGCCACACAGAGAAAGGCTGCAGCAGCATCTTGATTTCATTGTTTAACTTCAGAAACCTAATTGGAAGAAAGTACCCTCAAGGAACAATAAAAGTACTTTCTTCTGTACTTTTATTTTCAAAAAAATGCCCAAATCTGATTTTCTTGGATCATCTTTAATAGATTTATTATTAGTCACTTTGTTGTGGTGCCCTGAATTCTCCAAATTAGGAGCTTTTTTTTTTTTTAAATGAAGTTGCCTGTGACTGATTTCACAACTTCAGTTACAGTATTTACAAAATAAATTCTCTTCACTAATTTGGGAACATGAGGAAGATGTTCGTGCCTAGAGTGTAATATGTAAAATATAGGTCAAATGTCAGCTGCAAGTGACAAGGATACTATAACTATAAATCAGAATCCAGAATCCTTTTGGAATTAATGTTTCATTTCATACTTTATGTTTGATATTTAGTGAAAAAAAGTTTCCATTTTTTGGGTGGAAATGGAAAGGAAAGCATGTCCTATTATCTTTTAACTACTTGCTAATATTTTCTCTTTAAATAGAGGTTGGGGTAAAAGAAAACCCTTTGAGAATATGCGGAGTTAGCAGGAGAGCAACCCTGAAACTTGAAACTTGCACTGCAAAGGATTTATCTTCAAAACAAGGTCACTAACAGGCTTCAGTTAGCATATCCCTAGACTTTAATATGGTGGTTTGACATCACAACAGTTGCAATATTACAATTATAACTTAAGCAAGAAGGAATTTCTTTAAAAATATAATAGTGATCATTTTCTGTGTCACATGAATAGCTCAGTAAAAGTCTAACTTAAATGATAAAGCACTCAAGTGCTACGGTTGAGCTGTCTGGGTTCAAATCCTTCCCTGCCGCTTACTAGCTGTGTGATTACTTCTCCATGTTTCAGTTTCTTAATGTGTAAAATGGGCGTAATAGTAGTACTCACAGATGTACTGTAAAGGTTAAATAAGCTAATAAATGTAAGTGCTTCAAATAGGGCCTGGCATAAAATGAGCATTCAATAAATGTTCTTCCTGTAATTTATTATTATTGCAGTCGTGTCACTTAACAACAGGGATATGTTCTGAGAAATGTGTTGTTAGATGATTTCATCATTGTGCAAACATCATAGAGTATCCTTACACAAACTTAGATGGTACAGCCTACTGCACACCTAGGCTACATGGGATAGCTTATTGCTCCTAGGCTACAAACCTGCACAGCATGGTACTGTACTGAATACCGTAGGCAACTGTAACACAGTGGTAAGTATTTGTGTATCTAAACATATCTAAACATAGAAAAGGTACAGAAAAATACAGTATTATAATCTATGGGACCACTGTCACATATGCAGTCCATCATTGACCAAAACGTTATGTGGCACATGATTATATTATTATCACTTACCATTACCAGGCTTCAGTTCAAAGCTTATTGACTCAGGCTGGCATATGATATCAACACTAATAAAGAGCTGAGGCAAAGGGTAAGGGAAAGACAGTAACATCTATTAGATTTATTTGCCAAATATTTGCCACACTATATGCCCATTCTTATTTAATCCTTAGGATTCGTTCAACAATTAGCTATCAAGCTACTAGGCATCAGTCTATACCCCTCTCCTTATAAAATCTCAGGTCATTAAAAAGCACTATCCTGGATGATGGGCAGAATAGACAGTCTATGCCTTCATGGAACTTAAGAATAAACTGAGGCTCAGAGAGGTAAAATAACTCGCCTAAAGACCCTGACTCCAACTTGGGATTGGAAAGCTAAGATTCAAACTCGGCTCTTGAATGCAAAATCTGTGCAGCTGGAAACTATTGACCTCTCTCTCCCTACCCTCCTCGCTGTTTCTTCTACCTGCTATAAATAATGAAGAGCAGGAGAGCTATTTTATTTCTATCAGGCCACACACTGACAAGCACAGATGGCTCTGAGGCTGAAAGACTGCTTCATTCTCGGGAAGTGCAGTGAAGGAGATGGATTCTTGGATTGGAAGCCTCTAGGGAGGCCACACAGGCTTGAACTCCGCTGTTTCTATCACTAAGCATCCATTATGTGCTAGGCCCTCAAAAGAATTCAAAGGGCCTTCATTGCCTTTTTTTTCCCTGATTTTTTAAAAATCAATTTTGTTCTTTAGCAAAGTTATATATGTTCATAATTTTAAAAGTCAAAAGCACTAAAAGGTGCATACCAAAACATCGTGGCCACTATCCCATGGCCCCCACCTCTTATTCCCTCTTCACCAATCAATCACTTTCAACTCCTTTACCTTACATTATACCCCTCTTTTGTAACTTATCAATTTTGTTATTATCTACTGACTTTCTAGCATGGTAGTTGAAGATTTAGTGTTCTTACACCATCAAGAACACTTTTCCCTCTTTCCAGCCTCCTGATAGAGTTATTTCACAGTTTTTTTATTTTTATTTATTTATTTTTTTAAAGACAGGCTCTTGCTTTGTCACCCAGGCTACAGTGCAGTGGTGTCATCATAGCTCACTGCAACCTCCAACTCCTGGGCTCAAGGGATCCTCCTGCCTCAGCCTCCCGAGTAACTAGAAGTACACCATGCCCAGCTAATTTTGCCACCACACCCAGCTGTTTTTTGATCATTAATAGTCAGTTTATATTTTGATTATGTAAATATCATTTAGAGCTTGAGGCAGGGTCCTAGCGGGAAACAAATGGCACCCTCAAATTGGGTAATTTGAAGAGATTAAAGGGACTATTTACAAAGGTGTGGGCAGCATTTAGAGAAACCAAGCCTAGGCCTGATGAGGCGATGGAAGAAGTGGTTTCCGGGAGAGGAGAGAAACCCCTGAGAGGAGGCAAGGGGTACGGTCTGCCCGTGGTCCCACAGGGAGGGTGTGATCTTACTCTTCTCCCTAACGCCCCACCTCCACCAGTGAAGGTGGAGGGCAGGGGACACCAGTGCTGTGTGGTTCATTCAGCCAGCCCCCCAGAGCCCAAAGCAGTGTGGAGAAGGGGAGAGTGGACCTGCAGGGCAAATAGAAGATGTCCAGCACTACAGCCAGGCAGAGTAAACTATAAAACCCCTCAGCTGGCCCTTTATACTTCCATGAGACTCTTTAAAGCTGATTAGAAGCTCACTGTGCACAGGCAGGTCTATCAAGGACAGGGTTTCACTAGAGGACGATTGGGTAGAAGCTGCTTTTCCACCCAGGACTCTCAAATGTCAGTACTTTTCTCTGAGGCCATTCAGTCTCTCCAGAGAAGGGGCCTCCAGGTTTCTATCTGGGAATATAAGCCTGGATGCTAGCTTTCTGGGAATCACCTGGGGAAGGGGGTTCTCCGTGTGTGGACATTCTCTCAGGCCCGTGTCTGTATTCAGCACTTCTCACTGTGGTGCTCGGGCCCTGATTGCATTTCCCCACAGAATCAACCGATTTTCAGTGAGGGTGGAGACAGGAGGTAGTCACTGTGTTTCAGGGTGGGGATAGGGATTTGGGAGCCTCGCGTTTCGCTATAGCCCTTGTTTCAGCCCCACACTTTACTCCTTCTTTCTATGGTATCTGGTACTTCCAATTCCTGAGCCTGAGCAGTGCAGGGCAAATCGGCTTCCATTTCCTCACTTCCCCCTTGGATTTCACTCCGGCGTCAGTCACCGCTGAGTGCAACTTTCCACAGCGTTGCTGGCCCACCTTATCTGCTGTTGTGTCCTCTTCCAGTCTCTTCATCTTTGTGCGATTAACTTTTGTGTGTCCTTTTCCTATCAGCTTAGCGAGATTTGGGGAAGGAGCTAGAATAAACATATAAATTCAATCCACCCTGTTTAACCAGTGGTTCACTAGCATTGAATTTTGATGATGTTTTATTTTAGTGTTTAGGTGAATGGTCATTTCATGACAGAGGCCCCATGAGATGTTTCCTCTAAACCGACATTACCCAAACCCTTATTAGGCAGCCACAGTTCCTTGTGATATACCGAGCCAAAGTTACTGATTTGCGTGGGCCACTATCATTCCACTACTAAGTTCTTCACTAGCCCATTGTTTTCTAAAGCATGGTTGGCACACCTCCAGGGGGTTGAGAGAGTAAATTTCATATGAACAAATTTTTTTTAATTGTAAAAGTTATACATTTCAATATATATGTGTATGTTTTAAAATGTAACTGGCATTAGCCGGGCATGTCTGTAGTCCCAGCTACCTGGGAGGCTGAGGCAGGAGGATCACTTGAGCCCAGAAATTCGCAGCTGTAATGCGCTATGATTGCACCTGTGAATAGGCAGCCAATGTGCTCCAGCCTGGGTGACATAGCGAGACCCCTGTCTCTAAAAATAAATAAATAAATAAAAGATAACTGGCATACCAGGCCCATATTTTGCTACAGATAAATCTAAGTAAAATAGTGAGTCAATTTAAAGAAAAGTGTCCAGGTGCAGTAGCTCACGACTGCAATCCTAGCACTCTGGGAGGCCAAGGCAGAAGGATCCCTTGAACTCAGGAGTTCGAGACCAGCCTGAGCAAGGGTGAGACCCCAGCTCTACAAAAAATAGAAAACTTAGCCGGGTGTGATGGCGCATGCCTGTAGTCCCAGCTACCTGGGAAGCTGAGGCAGGAGGATCGCTTGAGCCCAGGAATTTGGGGCTGCAGTGAGCTATGACGATGCTACTGCATTCTAGCCAGGGTGACAGAGCAAGACTGTCTCAGAAAAAAAAAGAAAAGAAAAAAAAAGTGTTAAATAACTAATAGTAAGGCACTCCTCAGGAATGGCAAACATCGTGACAATGACTACAATTTGATAAACACCAATACTGCTGAGGAGCAGCTAGCTAGTGCTGCATGATCCATACAAGAGACTTTAGAAGCATATTTCCTTCCAAAATAGCCCTAGAACCCGTGCTCTTCTCCTGCCTCCTGGTCCCCAAGCTGGAATGGAAACTTTGAGGATTGTACAGTGTGGGCCTCCCTCCCCCAGAAATCACTGTTTTGCTTGTTCCTGTGGAATGAATGTAAAAATGTTTCTGCCCTTGTTTGAGCTAGCTGGTTGCAAGAGGCTACCTCCCTCTTAGAGCTGCATTTATACTCCCCATGGATCTCCCTTCCTTTGCATTTTGCTCTGAGATGCAGGCTGAGTATAGGGAGGGCTGATAATTGACGGTTACCTGGAGCAGTCGGTCCTTCGCCTTGAGGAGAACAGCTGGCTCCTCACCTGTCTCACTGTTCCTGGTACAGCTCCAGCCCACACAAGGCAGCAGTAGGTTGGGAAGCAGGTGGTGTCAATGGTCTCTCTCTTGCTCCTCTGGGCCATCCCTCTTCTTAAGTTGGGCTCCTGGGAGCTTCCCAGGAAGTGTCTGCAGTTCAACATTCTAAATTGCCCCATAGGGATAGAAAAAAGGAATTAACATTTATTGAGCACCTACTGGGCACCTGGAGCTTTACATTTAAACTTTATAACAACTGGTGAAAATAGTATTATACCCATTCTACAGAGTCCCCGTGACAACAAGTAACTTGCCCGAGTTCTCATAGTGAGTGGCAGAGCCAGGAGGTAAATCAGGGCAGTGTAAGACCAAAGCAAAGAGCGTAGTGGGGAAAGACACCAAGCAGGCCTGTTCCCTGGAGACATGTGCCTTACTCAGATGCCAGCTGGACATTATAAGGCTGTCTCTTTCCAACCCATGGGGAAAACAAAAGTGAGGGAGGCCAGGGCCTCCTGGGCAGGGGCTGCCTTCCTGAACCCACACAAGGAGCAGAGACAAGCCAGTGTGTGGCAATGGCCAAACACCCATGTGCTTTATATCCTAGACTGGAGACACCATAAAAAATTGGGAAACTGGTAGCCCCTCCCTGGTCAGCCCAACCCTGTATAAATAACTGAGTGCAGTACTAAGGAATAAGGCGTTCCTCCTTAAAATGGTAGGGAGAGGATAGGTTTTAGAGCAGCCCTCACCTGAGCAAAGGGTCAGGGCTAGGCTTGGGTGCAGGGCCAAGAAGAATTCTAAGAACCAATTACAGTCCAAAATAGAGGAAATAAACTGTCAGAACAGTGACCACAAACTTGCCTCTTCCCAACTCATTTCCTGTGATAGGAATATGGTTTATTGAGCAATCACCCTGTGCCAACTACTTTTGTTTGCATTAAACCTATTAGGTGGGGGCTATTGTTTTTTTTTCTATTTCACAGCTGTTTAAGGCTTCAAAAGGTTAGGTGTCTCACCCAGAAACATATAGCCAGTAGGAACAGAGTCAGGATTTGAACCCAAGTCTGTCTGGGTCCCAAACCTGCGGTTCCTACCATGTGACGATTGCTGCCTGGGACCCCCTTCCTGGAGGATCATGCAGTGCAGCTGGAGGCCCTGCCGTCGGCATCTCCGTGTCCCTTGGAGATGTGAAGAGCTTCTTGCCAAGTGGTGCAAGCAGGAGTGGGATGTCTATTTTCCAAAAGGCCTTGGGAAAAAGATGGAAAAATAGGGCCTCCTTACAGAGAGTCATTCTGGGCTCTGTGTTTCCCACCCCCTACCCCTGGAACCTGGCAAAGCAGCACAGAAACAGACTAGCAGGAGCTGCTCCAGATGGTCGATTGGGTCCCAGCGCACTCCTGGTGCATAGATCCATGAGGGAGCAGCCTCCAAGCGGCAATGCCTGATGTAAACCTCATTGATCTTCTGCTTCGTTAAATCAGTGAGAGCCCTCTTCAGCATGGCCTGGCAATTTTCTTGGGAGCCTAGTGAGAGGAGGGCCCCAATGTCCCTATTATTAGAGGTAGTGGTGGTTCCTGGTCTCCATGCAGGGAGTCTGCCCAGATGCTTCTGGATTTCATGTCTTTGAAGCCGGGCTCCAGCACATCTGGCTGTGTGACTTTAGCCACATGACTTTACCTCCCCAAGACTCAGCTCCTGTTTATGTAAAATGGGGGAAGGTCCAGGAGATCACCTGGCTCACAGATGTGCATCAGAGCCCTAGCTAATCAGGGCCCTGTTAAACCTGGAGATGTGCTTAGAGGGCTGAGAAGAGGAGCGGGAGGAACCAGATGCAGTTCCAGTTTGTATTCTGATTCTTTTTTCTCCTGGAAACAGAATCTCTCAGAAGAGGCCTCCCTAATCCTCAGAGGGTGCAGGTCAGGTCAGCTCTCTGGCTGGCTCTCGCTGGCCACTCTGTTGCTCTGA
The DNA here is from genome assembly GCA_023783475.1 of Daubentonia madagascariensis. Taxonomy (NCBI): domain Eukaryota; kingdom Metazoa; phylum Chordata; class Mammalia; order Primates; family Daubentoniidae; genus Daubentonia; species Daubentonia madagascariensis. The sequence continues at coordinate 21,984,976 of JAKFHU010001990.1, read as the reverse complement.
AATCTTTGACTCCACGTTAACAAACAGCCCCCCAGCTGAGACTGCCAGTTCCTCAACTGCCCCAGGGGCCATTTTATGGAGTGTAGGGTGTCAAGGAACTGGGTTTATTGCCTAATCGATTACAATCTATCTCCTGCACGCCCATCCCCCTGAGAGAGCAAAGTCCAAAGCCAACTAACAAACTGGAATTTTCAACTTTCACCCATTGCCCTGAAAAAGTTTTAACACTGGAGCCCCACAGCCTACCCTGATGAATCAGTTTCACACAGAAGGGAGGACCTTCCCACCAGGGCAACCCAGCTGGGCTGCCTCCCTAAGCTGTCTCCAAGTGCAGGGATGACTGTGGGGTGTAACGGGCCTGCTGAACAGCCAGCCCTCCTGGAGTCTGCAAGGGAGGCCCGCCAAGGGTGCAAGCTCTGGATCAAGGCAGGAAGCTGTGGCCCCTGGTTACCGTGGAGATGCTGGCACAGCCTGGGCCCATCTGTGGTTGACAGGCAGCCTCCCTTAGGAAAGGGGGGTGGAAGAATTTGGGTGTTTGAGAACTAGCTCAGCTTGGGGTGGGGGGAGTGGTCTGTGATATCGTGAGCTTGCAGCCCAGAAGACTAGAGAGGAAGCTGAGGCTGGGAGCTCTCCACTGAGGTGGGTTTCTGCTGATCCTGTAGCTTTAAAGGCTGGGGTGTGGCCTCCTGCAGAGTAAGGCCTCACCGAGAAGCTGCCAAACCCAAGCAAGGGCTGTTGGAAGAGGCTCTGCCACAGTGGAAAAACCCCAGGAGTCAGGCTGGAGGGAGAACCACACCTGCAGTGCCAGGGAAGAGCCCAGGCTTGTTGTGAAGACCCACAGTTCATGATGCAGAGGAGAAAGCACTAGACTGGTTGGGAGGTTCTAGTCCCTTAGTGGCCACCACTGAAACACTACAGGGGCCAAGAGCCCTTCCCTTCCCTTCTCTGAGCCCGCTGTGTGAGTAATATCTGCCCTGTGGGCTGGGCAGGGTTACTGAGAGGCCCTGCTGTGTGAGTCAGGGCATGTGAAGGGTGGGTGGTCTCCCTCTGATTCCTTGGGTAAAGCAGGGCTGACGCTGTGAGGACCTCTCTGAAGCTTCCATCCCTTCCGCGGCTAAAACTAGAGAATGAGCTAAGTTAAAATGTCCTTTGAGAGAGCCTGATACTGCAAGTGTGTTTGTATAAAAGGCAGAGCTTGGCCCTGCACACCCATGGGCCACATAAGGCTAACCCCGTGCCAGGGAGAGGGAGGCCGATTAGCTAGGGCTCTGATGCACACCTGTGAGCCAGGTGAGCTCCTGGACCTTCCTGCAGCCCTGGGTAAGGGGGATGGGGAGGACTTAACACATTTGCCTTTTGATATCCTGAGAGCAAAGGGCTAAAACTGCTTTCTTACTGTCCTTTCACACTGTGAGGCAGGAAAGACAGAGGGCAGAGTGGTGTAGGGGAAGGAAAACTAGCCTAGGCGTTTAAAATCCACCTGGCTGCTTTCCAGCTGTGTGGTCTGGGGCAATTAAAATTTTTGTGCTTAGGCAGTCTCACCAGTAAAATGTTAAAACTCCTGCTCTACTTTCTTTTCCTAGTTGGGGTGAAAATGTCATGAGAAAATGGTTGTGAAAGCCGCCATAAGCTATGTGCAAATGAAGGACCCAGTGAGCTTTATCTGGCTGCAGGAGGAGCCATCTCCATATCTGCACCAGCCCCACAACAGCCTGAAGTCCCTCATGGGGTACAAGGAGCTTTCCTTTGCTACTCTTAGCAGAATCTCAGGCTTCCCAGTGGAGCAAGAACCCCTTCTGGCACCCTATAGAAATGAGGTAGGACTGCCTTTTCAGGGCAGTATCCTCCGAGCAGGCTCAAAGAACAGGGCAGAGAGCCTCCTTGCCAAGCAGAATCTGCTTTCTGAGACGTAGCTAGATGAGTGGTTGTGTATAGCAGTTTAAATAAAATCCAGGGCCCACAAGCCCACATCTCAGTGAGGGTGCCCCGCAGTCAGCAGCTCACAGCTAAGACCTGGTCCAGTCCTTTCCCCATTCCAGCCCCAGGAAATTACAAATAGACCTCTCTGCATTCACATTTCCAATTGGTTTTGATTCTCTTGGAATTTCTTAGGAACTTACCTTTCTTCTTTAAGCTAGGGCTTGGAATGTAATTCCCCATTTGTTGAGGAAAGGTTTAAAACAATATAAACAGGATGCAAAGGGTGATAGGCTTCTGCTATCAGTAATCTACTTTCAAAGCCCTATGAAGTCATTTTTATCGACAAATTTAACACCCACCAGTGTCTTGAGAATTTTGGACCCTGTTTTAGAACTAATATGGGGGACAAGAGGATGGCAGGCATGGGTTTCCTGTTGCTATGGGTATTCCTCCCTCACCCCAGAAGATGTCCTAATCACTTCCCAAAATGGAGACAGCTTTGCCTCTGGGTCCTGAGCAACTGTAAAAATGAAGAGGTGTGTGGAGGCTTGACTCACCACCTCAGAGAGTCCTTGGATGTTAGAACTGGAAGAGAGATGTTTATGGTTACAGTCAAGGGTACTGAGGCTATAGAGGGAATGTGACCACCACAATGTCACCCATGACAAAGCTGAGCCAAGAACCCAGATCTCCTGACTCCTAGGTCAGTGTCCCCTCTCCCCCAGGCTGCCCACTCATCTCTGTCAAGCCATGCCCATCATGCCCAAGGTATCAGAGGGGAAGGTTATCACGCCTTTCCACGGTCTTCCCTTGCTATGATTAGACAAGGGACAATTTTTACCTGTGGGTGCCCACACTGGGGATTGTCTGCCTTGGAGGGGCCTTGGGACTCCCTTTGCAACACTGATTTTGGGGACCCTCAGTTTGGAAGCCATTATATTTGGGTGACAGACTTTGCTTCATAACCTGTCAATGGGTGGGAGGCTTGAGGCCTAACTCCCTGTCGGGGAAAGACTAGGAGAAAAGGGCCCAGCTGCTACTTCTTTCCCAGCTTTGGAAGTGACAGGAGGGAATCTAGAGTTTCTGACATGGATTCTGTTATAGTGTGAGGAATGAACTCTGGAGGGAATGACAGTCTAAGCCAAAAAGGGAAATAGAGGCAGCATCTAGCACCTGAGGATGAGCCTGGCCTGGGGGAGGAGAGGGGGAGGAAGGGGAGAAAAGAATCAGGTGCCAGGAGATGTCACCCGGGAGAACCTTAACAGTTGGGTGGAGTCTTCCAGCATCCACTCCCATCACCTGAGAGATGGATGGGGTTTGGGGGGGCGGGGACCTGAAACAGTTTTTCTGGGGCAACTCCCTGCTGTCTTGTCAGAGAGAGGAGCCTCTACTTTGGCATGCACACAGCAAACCCTGGTCTCTCAGGGACAGAGAACAATGAGGTCATCTGCGTCTTGGATTCTGCAACTCAGGAAAGCCATCAGTTTTGCAACCACAGAAAAGGTGAAAAAAGTCAGGTTGTGAGTGTTCAGAGGGGCTGTGGGGCTGTGTAAAGTTGTATGAGAGAAGTGTATGTTCTGTTCAGATGTGGCTGGAGCTGCATATGGTCTATACATGTTGTATATGTATATGTTTTATGTTATCACAAAACAAGGTGCCTTCCTTTCCATGACTGCTCGAGCACCTTACTTTCATCCTGTCTCTAGAATTCTCCAAAAACTTCAATGACTTCCACTGACCGCCAAAAAACAAACACCCCTATCCCCCAAATTTCTTAGCTTGGCATTTAAGGCTAAAGATCCAACAGACACATTGTATTTTCCTGCCTCTGTGCATTTACTCATGCTATGTTCTCTGCTTTCTCAACACTTGATCTTTACCAATTGAAATCTTTTTCTTGCCCCAGCTCAGATGCTACCTCTTCCAGGAAGCCTTACCTGGTATCCCTGCTCAAAGGCCCTCCCTCTGTCCTCTGAATGCCAGAGCACTTTTCTCTACCTCTTTTGTGGCAGTGTTACATTCTCTCCTGCATTTTGACTACCAAGGGGGATGTTGTCAGTCTCCTGCACTAAATGGTAAAGTCTTTGAAGGCTAATAAATTTGTCTTGTTCATTTTCATATCCGCAGGACCTAGCACAGTTCCTTTCCATAGCAGGCATTTAATTCAAAATACATTTGTTAAACAAAGAAATGTATGTGTTAGGGTTATGGAGATGAATGAGAAAGTTTCTATCCACTAGGAGCTTACAATCTAGTGAGAGAAAGAGATGCACAGCAATATGTATTGATTTAATATAAAACCCAGGAGCAGCACTTGAGCTCTGAATATGCGGTGCTTTGGTGGGCAGGGAAGGTGGCAAGGGAGAGGGCATTCAGGTTGGAGGAACTGCCTAGCTAGAAGGCTGGAGGTGGGGCAGTGCATGGCACATTTGGGGAACATGGTGAGTAACCTTAGGACTGGTATATAGGAAGCAAGAAGGAAAATAAGAGATAAGACCAGAGAGGGGAGGGGGGAACTGGATCACAGAGGGCCTCCTGTGCCTTTCTAAGGTGTTTGGGTTTTATTCTGGAGGCAATGAGGAACCACCACTGAACGCTCTTGCAGAGGAGTGTAACAAACGCTGAATGAAGAAACGACTCTGCTCTGTGTTTTGGATGGACATCATCCTGTGAGCAGGCCCACTTTAGGAATATCTTACAGTGGGGGCTGAGCAGCACCCATTCTCTGAGGCCAGCCTGTCCCTTGGTCAAACCACCTTTTAAAGAGGCCACATCCAAAGATCACTTGGTCAGCCTGAGATGTCTGTTCTGCCCTCTGAAACAGTGTTTGCTGGCCTGTTCCATGAGTTCCACATTCTGCTTTGGCTTTAGTACAGAAATTCTACTGTTTGGACTATATTAGTCAGGGCTCTCCAGAGAAACAGAACCAAGAGGAGACTATATATAAAGAGACCAACTATGATGGACTGGCTTATGTGATTATGGAGGCTGCGAAGTCCCATGATCTGCCATCTGCAAGCTGGAGACCCAGGAAAGCTGGTGGTGTAAATTCCAGTTCAAGTCCAAAGGCCTGAGAACCAGGAGCACCAATGGTGTAAGAGCCAGTCTGAGGGCAGGAAAGGACCAATGTCTCAGCTCAAGCAGGCAGGTGGAGACACCCACTGACAGCCACTGCCTCTTCTGAGCTGGAGACTGGCTTGGGCCCCCTAGATAATTTCTTGTCCTTTGCAAGGGTGGGGTAGGGGAAAACATCCTGTAGAGAGAAAATCATAGGTTTTAGAGTCACTCAGCCCTAGGTTAAAGTCCTAGCCAAAATCACTTACTAGCTGCACAACCTTGGCAAAGTCACTAATCTCTCTGAACCTTGGTTTCCTTATCTTATCTGAAAAATGGAGATTCATATGCCTGCTCCCAAGAATTAAGGTGAAGATGAGTTTGGGGATTGCCTAGCTTGCTGTCTGACACATAGCAGGTGCTCAGTAAAGGGTACCTTTAAATTCATGTTTGTGGAGTCAACTGGTGGCTGTTCTGCATCAGAAGAGGGAAGCTGTGATTGGAGGGAGCTATTGTTAGATGTCTTAAGTTAGGGGAATGAAGACTGTACCTAGTTTATCTTCACAGATCATCCCAGAGTGCCCAACCCCAGGCCCTCTAGGCAAAAAGTCTTACTTGTCTCCCCAGCCTAACTTCCGATCTCTGCCTTATGTGTGCCTCCTCCCAGCAGCTGCCAGCTAGGCAGGCAGGGTGCTAGGCTTGACTGAATGAGGACATTGTTGCAAAGATGAGGAAACCGGAGACACTGTTGCAATCTGCCCTGCCTGAGGCACCCTGAGAACCAGTTGCTCTCTCCTATCCATCCCCTGACAACACACACTGTGTGTTTGAGGTGAGAGCCCAGGTCTCAAGGCCTCCTAGGGGCTGAAGGTTCCTACAGTGATGGGAAAACTGTTAGGACATGCTAGAGAGATGCTCTGCTTTTCTGGAGCTGAGCACAGAGTTTTCCCTTTGAACCAAGAAACCTACAATTATGAATCTTCCTTAGAGCTGGCACTGAGCTGGTGGCACAGGTTCAGAGAGGAAGAAGACCCATCCATGCCCTTGCGGGACTCATTGTCTGGTAGAAGAGCACAGCCACACACACCTCTAGTGCAAGCTGATTTGAAGGATGTACAGACCAGTGTGGTAGGAGCAGAGAGGAAGGTGGAACCAACTGTGTGGGTTGGTTGTTTTGTGTTGAACACAGAACACTTCTGTGACCAGATGTGTGCAGTTTTTCCCCACACCAAGCAATTCTCCAGCATACACCAACCGGGTGTTCTATAATTCAGTTCTGATCCTATCCACCTGGATAGCATCAAATCCCACAAGTTAACGGTTTAGTCACACAAGCCTGCCCCTCCCTTCGGACACCAATCATAAGTAGTATGTTGTGCGGCACCCCCCCTGCTTGATTTCCACTTGAAAAAAACCCAAAACAAACAAACAAAAAAACAAGTAGTAGGTTGTGACCTATGCTTTTATAAATCAAAGTTCCCATGACCTGGTGAACCGGCCCAGGTCGGAAACGGAGCAGGTCAAAACTCCCATGCTGATCAGTAGTGGGATCGCGCCTGTGAATAGCCACTGCACTCCAGCCTGGGCAACATAGCGAGACCCCGTCTCTAAAAAAGAAAAAAAAAATTATTAAAAAAAAAAAAAAAAGAGGAAAGTTCCCATGACCCTCCCTCCTCAGGTTTGAAAATTTGCTAGGATGGCTCACAGAACTCAGAAAAACATTATATTTACTGGTTTATTATAAAAGATGTTACAAAGGATACAGAGGAACAGACAGATGGAAGAGATGCATAGGGCAAGGCGTGGGGGAGTGGGCACAGAGCTTCTATGCCTGCTCTGGGTGCTTTACCCTCTGAGCAGCTTCAGTGTTCAGCAGCCTGGTAGCTCATCAAATCTTGTTCAAGAGTTCTTATTGAGTTTAATCTCCAGCCTCCACCCCTTTCCTAGAGGTTGGTGAGTGGGCCTGAAGATTCCAACACTCTTAATTCTCTAATCACTTGGTCTTTCCAGTGACTGGCCCCATCCTGAGGCTCCCTAGGGGTCCCAACCTAAGCCGACACATGAGCATAAATTCAGGGGTTAGTGAAAAGGGGTTCATTATGAATAACAAAAGACACTCCTACCACTGAGAAAAAAAAATCAGGAAATTTTGGTAAACTCAAGGGTTTACCAAATATATTTCAGATTATACCCCATGGAGAGTACTGGAACACAGGTACAATTTAAAGAATTGATGGAGGGGAGGGCAGGCCAGGCAAAGGAAGCAGCATGAATAAAGGCAAAATTAACATGTTAAAAAAACAAAACAAAACAAAATTGAACTCATAGAAGAGTAGTTTGGTAAAGAGTAGATTGGCAGTTACCAGGGCTGGGGAAGGCCGGGGTATGGGGAGATGTTAAATCAAAACGCTGACAGTCCTTGGGTATGGCTGGGACACGTGGGGTGGGGCAGTGGGAAGTGTAGACATGATGTAAATTTGACCTGAGTCACTCACCCTCCAATGCCTGAGAGGCCCAGGCTTCACTGTGAGTGTGGGACCCGGAAGGAAGGCTTAGCCGCAGGGGAAAGCGGCATCAAGTTTTGGAGATCACTCGATTTAGGTACGGACACTGACGCCGTGCTAGGTATTCTCTTTCTTTCATTCAACAACCATTTGTCGAATGCCTTTTATGTGCCAGAAGCTGTTCTGGGCACTGGGAAAAAGAGATGAAGAGACATACCAAGCCTTGCCTGGGGGTAACCTCCACGTTTTACGGAAGAGGAAACTGTGGGTCTGCCTGACCCCAGCTCGTGGCTCGGGCCCGGGTTTATGTGGCTGCAGGGCAGCGTTGCTCTGGGCAGCCGCTTAGACGTCCCGGCGCACGTGGATCGGTCGGCTGCGGGGTCGTCTGGCTGCGCGCGCCGCCTGAGCCTCCCGAGTGCCCTGCCTGGCTCGGCGTCCACCCCCAGCCCAACCCACACGTGGGTTCCCGCACGTCCGCCTGGCTCCCCCCACTGACGTCAGCCTAGCTCTTCCACTTAAGGCCCCTCCCGCGCGCCGCGCCGAGTGCTGGAGTCGCTGCCGCGCAGTCTGGACGTCGTTGTCTCGCATCTCCGACGCCCGCCCGACTTGCATTCCCGGTATGGTCGGGCCCGGCGCGCCCTGCGCCCGAGGGGAGGGAAAGCAAGCTGCCTCGGGCTCTGCTGGCCAGGTGCTACTAGCGAAGGGGGTCCCTGCTCCGGGGAAGTGTAGACGCCGCTTCCCGGAAGCAGAGTCCCGAGACCTCTGCGCGGTGGCCCACGCCACGTGTGGGTTCGGAGCCCGCTGCACTCTGCTTTTGCTCTAAGTGGGAACTGTGGCCTCTGGCCGCGCTAGGGGAGAAGGAGGTGGCCACACCCAACCTGAGGTTGAAAGCTTGGGTGGATGAGGAAGAACAACGAGATGACTTGTCTAACGGGTGGGGGATACCTCTGGGCTCAAAATCGGCGAACGGCACAAAACTCGAAGTCTGGTTCCAGGAGCCCATTGAGCCAAAAAAAGCTTCGGCATGCCCAGGGCGGGATCCTGGAAGCTGGAAAACGGCTGAGCGCTATGCGGTTTGCATTTTTCCTATGGGAGGATCAAGAGGAGAGCTCCATGGGGGCGGCTGCTGCCTGAAGATTATAGGGCCCCTTTTGCGCAAATTACATTTATTAAGCAGCTGTTGGTGTATCCGGGGCTGCGCTAAGCGCAGCGCATGCAAAAATGTAGCAGGCAGCGTCCCAGCCCTCTGGCATCTGAGATGGTCTACTGAGAGTAGGATTATCCGGTTCCATCCCCTCCTTTTAACGAACGGGAAAATATAATTCCTCTCGGAGAGTTGGGGGGGGGGATGTCTAAGATCACAACGAGTGCGTAGCAGGGGTGAGTAGCAGACCCTGTTCTGCATGGCTCTTGCCACTAGATGTACTCTTCTCCCACCCCTACATTGAAGGGAGCCAAGGGCTGAGGTTTTGGTGAAGCCAGCAGGTCTCTGCAGGAAGAACTCCCGTCCCCCTGCCAGGCTGTAGAAGCCTTACAAGGCTGTCTAGAAATGTCAGTGATTTGTAAGGAGAGACCTGATTCCAGCTTAATGACTCGGCTGCCTGCTCGGAGGTCCTCTCAGATATTTTTGCCCTTTGGGACGGTGCCAAAACGACATGATGTTTTGGGGATGCAACCTGTGATATTCCCTCCAGTTAATGCAGTGCAGGGTTGGGTTAACAGAATGGAAAGCCCTTTCCCCGGCTCTGGAATTCGAGGGTTCCATTAACTTTACGGCTCCATGCTACAGGCCCTCTGCAGCTATTTCTGTACTCCCTAAAGTGAAAAAATTTCCTCATACTGGGCTTCATGCCGTTGCACCAAGGATCACGGCATAAACCACACTCCTTCCCTGTTGGTTAACAGCCCCTAGTTCCTTATATTGTGATTTAAAGTCTGGCTCTGGCCACGCGCCAGGCCAGGAAGGCTGCCAGCCGGGTATCACGTTGCCCGCGTCTGCTTTGGGCCGCTGGTTAAATCTAAAGTCTGAATCCGAGCTCCCTCCCTCTGACCCACGGAGCAGGGCAGCTCCTGATTATCTCTGCTCACCAGCAGGGGTTCTCAGGCTTTCGCCCTCTGGTTTAGTGCCAACCTGCGGATGGCCAGAGGCTGCTAGACTCATCTCCGCCCCAGTGCTCTGGAATGCGCACGCGCAAGCTTCCTGTGCCGGCTAATGGTTCGGCTCTGGGCGGGGCGTAGATCCCTCGGGCTCTGGTCTGATCTCCGCCCCTTCTGGGGCAGGGGGGTGGCGAGGAGAGGGAGCCCGAGTGAGTGGGCATGCGCAGAGCTCACGCACGCTCTTCTGCCTTGGGGGGGTCATACCTGTGGCCGTTAATGGCTCTTTTCTGCACGTGCCCTCTGGTCCTTGCATGAGGGGCTTGGCAGTGTACTTGTTATAGGAGCCTAAGTGGCTGAAGGAGAGCTGGGTGGGCGGCTCACTGTGATCTTGTCTGAGGAAAAGGCAGCCCCACTTGGGCTAAATAAGCCAAGATGAGCGAGCCCTCAGGAGGCTATACTTACACCCAAACGTCGATATTATTTTTTCATGCCAAGGTGAGGTTCCTCACACCAACACCCTGGCCAGACCTGAATCTGGCATTAGGCCCCTCAACTCTTCTTTGGCTACATTTAGGTTTTTTCCTCCCCCTTTTTAGTCATCTCTTGTGTCTTTAGTGGCAAGTACCCTCAAAGGGAAGTAAAGTAAGCTTTTCGCAGAACAGTTCTTGGTTAATAAAGATTAAAAAAGATGTAGTGACACTGAATGTTTTTCCCCTATAGATTCCTTTTGGTTCCAAGTCCAATATGGCAACTCTCAAGGATCAGCTGATTCATAACCTTCTAAAGGAAGAACAGACCCCCCAGAATAAGATTACAGTTGTTGGGGTTGGTGCTGTTGGCATGGCTTGTGCCATCAGTATCTTAATGAAGGTAAGTGAGTCTACCACTCTGGAAGCACATACTTTGACTACACCCTTTCCCCCCACTCCCTTCCCAAGAATTAATTATTATACTGGATATAAAAATATTTAGGTTCATGCATTCATTCAAAGAGCTTTATGTGAAACAAACTTGAAACATAATAATATACTGAAAGGGTATCTGAAATAAAAAAGTATCAAAGGACATCAGGATGTCAGGCTCGAGACCCAGTTCCTAAAATTCACTGTTACATATTAACATGCATGAATTGCCTACCAATGAAAAGGAAGGGTCCATGCCTTTAAATGAGCCAGACTCTTTTAAAGTAATTTTTGAACTGAAAATGACACATACATATGATAAAATTAAAATCATACTGATAGTGAGATATCTTAAGTTCTCCTTCCCACCCAAACCCCATTGTCCCTCCTGCCTTGGATGGCAATTTTGTTACCAATTATGGAGCTAAAATTTAATTAGAAGAAAAGAACTTGTGAATAAAGAACTTCTTATTACAGTATTCAAACCTGGTTATATCAAAAAGAAATTGAGGTGGCTTATAATATTAAAATATTTTAAGTTCGAAGATTTGGAATTCCTAATAGTAGAGCAAAATAATGAATTCTGGGTTCTGAATAGAAATGGATTGAAGTGAGAAGGAACTAAAGATAAAAATGAGCTATGCAAAGGTCTTATAACAACATAGGTTGCTCTATATATGTTCTTAGGAGAGGCCACATAATACATCAATTTTTATTCCTTACCCACTGGATCAGAAATTAATGCCATCTGTTTCCCTCACATGTATGAATGCCTATGGTCGTTTTCTGTGCTGGCCTTTGACTCAGGTGTGGGTAAGAAGAATACCTGTCAGACCACTTATAATTGATTTAGGGGTAGATCTGCAGCTAGAATAACCTTTTTGGTAACAATAGACCACATCCCATTTGTAGTAAAGCTATTGTTGGTGGCTCCTGGTCTGAGATGCCCCTACAGACTTTTATAGGTTCAACTGTAAGGATATTTTTTGCCAATATTATGCAATGCACAAATCTATCTTTATGCAAAATTGTTAGTATTGGCTTATATATGGAAACAGGGAATAGTCCAGAATATTGCTTTTTAATTCCAGGTCTTCATACTGTCAATATCACCTATTTAAAATCGGTGTGTAAAACTGAATTTGAGAGAGTAAATAGAGCAGTTTGACATAATTGGAAGTTATTGTAACTACTGGCAATCCAGTGTTTTGCCTTCATACCAGTGGTGGTAGAACTCCTCTAGAGGTTGCTCCAGTGGGGAAATAGGGCTGAAGAGAGGGTCAGTGCTATGTATGGGGTCATCTGTGAGTCAGCTTTTTGAGTGTGGGCCTGCCTCTACTTTGAAATATATCCTGATGCTATACTAATAAGGTAGCAGAACTCTCCTATGCCAGAAATATAGAAATTTTGTATGCCCTTCCAAAAATCTAGAAGTGTCAGTTTCTCATTTAACTAAAGATTTTATGTCTTTTAGGACTTGGCAGATGAGCTTGCTCTTGTTGATGTCATTGAAGACAAATTGAAGGGAGAGATGATGGATCTCCAACATGGCAGCCTTTTCCTTAGAACACCAAAAATTGTCTCCAGCAAAGGTTGATTTCAACAAGTTTATATTATGGTCCATAATAATTTAAAGACTTAAATTCTTTATCAGGCTTGAAATCCTAGCTGTGCAAAGATTTTCTCTTTTGTAGAGGGTAGGAGAGCCTTGGAATAATTTTGCAATGGTACCTGTGGATATCAAAATTTCAGTTTCTAGTCAATGGTTTTAAATGGAGATCCAATTTGTCCGTGATATGGAAAGCATCTGAATTAGAATGTAATGGGTAAAGCTCCAAACCTTAGGTCTATATTTAACGACATTGCTTCAAATACTTAAGTATACTGACTCCCCCCCACATCCTTCCACACATGTAACACAAAGTTGAGAATAGGGCAAACGAGCCAGTTCAGCAGATATTCTTGGCTTTGACCCTTTAACACGTATTAGCACCAGCCAGGAAAAGTGGACATGAGCCCAAATAGTATGTTTTGATACTTAAAAATCATTGGCCACTTACCTGATAAGTGACTCCCTTCATCATCTTCATCCCGGGGTTAACTGTCTTGTGCTACAGGGTATCTAGAAGCAAAACATGCTTGTTAAGTGTAAAGATGTCTTGGCTTTAAAAAAAGAAAAAGAACAAAAGAGAAAATTCCCTGTCCCTAGGCTGATAGGATGATAGTTAATTAGTTAAGTAGAAATAACAGTATGGAAGAGTGTGAGCATGGAGTTCAGATAGCGTAAAATTGGGAATGTATAAGGAATTGATATGAGAATCAAATAATAAACTATTCCTTCTAGCTCCCCTCAATTGTACTTATATAAAGTTACAATGTGACTAAAACTAGAATATAAGGAAGGTGTTGTATTCTTCCTCCATTTAAGAGGCCACAATAATAAAACTAAAAACCAAAGGAAGAGTCTAGGTGGCATTAGTGGCATTTATCTGTCACATACACAAAACACTGATGAAATTGTCCATATAAGAAGTTAATAAGGCCGGGTGCAATGGCTTACACCTGTAATCCTAGCACTTTGGGAGGCTAAGGTGGGGGATTGCTTGAGGTCAGGAGTTTGAGACCAGCCTGAGCAAGAGCAAGACCCTATCTCTACAAAAAATAGAAAAATAAGCCAGACGTGGTAGCACGCACCTGTAGTCCCAGCTACCTGGGAGGCTGAGGCAGGAGGATTGTTTGAGGTTGCGGTGAGCTATGATGATGCCACTGCACTCTAGCCGGGGCAACAGAACGCAACCCTGTCCCAAAAAAGAAACCGAAAAAACAAGTTGATGGAACAAATTTTTGTTGGCTAGATTAAAAAATTCTCTTAGAGGCCTTAATCTGGTCATTGTTTTCCTTTTCTCTAGACTATAATGTGACTGCAAACTCCAAGCTGGTTATTATCACGGCTGGGGCACGTCAGCAGGAGGGAGAAAGCCGTCTTAATTTGGTCCAGCGTAACGTGAACATCTTTAAATTCATCATTCCTAATGTTGTAAAATACAGCCCAAACTGCAAGTTGCTTATTGTTTCGAATCCAGGTGAGACTTTTAACTGCATAAAAATAGATGAGCTGTAGTAAAACTGATAGTATATGTTATATTGTGTATACACATGTTTATTGATTCATTTATTTCTCATATGTTTCATTTTTCTCCTGAGAGTAGATTTGTGTTTTTGTAAAATAATTAATTTTAAAACATTAAAGGGGATACAGTGCCTCTGAACATAGTTGGAACTTAAAATTAATTACTTGCCAAAGATCTTAGATAAGGGATAAGATTATGAATAATTGTTATTTTCTTAATTGGTACACAGTTTGTTTTCATAAAACTATACTTTGAATACTTAATGGATTTAATATACATAGTATAGAGGTTTAAAAATATTAATAAAAATATTGATTAGTCATGATCAATATGAGGATCCATACAGAACCATCTGTCTTGAGTAGCCAATCATTCTCTAATGATTCACCTAGTATCTTTGTCTAAATGTTTTCTTCATAGTGGATATCTTGACCTATGTGGCTTGGAAGATAAGTGGCTTTCCCAAAAACCGTGTTATTGGAAGTGGTTGCAATCTGGATTCAGCCCGGTTCCGTTACCTGATGGGGGAGAGGCTGGGAGTTCACCCATTAAGCTGTCATGGATGGGTCCTTGGGGAGCATGGAGACTCTAGTGGTAAGCATGAGTTATTTTCTCTTTTTGTTTCAAAAAGATTATATAAAAAATTAATAGCCATTTCATTATTAAATTAGAGACTAAATCAGATATCCATTAGTCAAGGTAGAATAGTTTCCTGAAATCTACCATTTTGTAAAATTATATGCAAAGAACTGTTAAGATTTTAGCCATTTTCCTAACTTAAGCATTATAAAAGCTATCCATGTAACAAAAACATTTGTACCCCCTTAATATTTTGAAATTAAAAAAAGAAGAAGGGGAGAGAAGGTCAGAGTGCTTCTTAAAGTAATTTGCTTACTTAATTTTATATCTGTTCTCTAGATTTACTAATTATTTGATGATGGTGGAGGCACCTTACTAGTTAGATTTCAAATAAGACTAGTTCAGATACTTTGTACCACTTTGTGGTGCTACTTTGGCAAATAAAATACACAATGAAAATATAACCTTTCTTTTATCACTCTAAAGAAATCCTTCTTTTAACTGGATAGAGAAGAGGCAATATATGCATGGTGATCATTCTCAAGGATTTATTTGTTGATGGGAAATGGAGGCACAGAGTTAATAACTATTTTACCCACCATCCTCCCTAAAGTTACTTATTCAATGAAGATTTTTAAAAAGTCAAAAAAAAAATATTTTTGCCATTTCGTATGACAAGGGGAATAGGGAATGAAATTTCTCTTCTTACCATGGACATGTCAAGACTATAGTTCTTAGTGACCTCAGTCATGTAATATCACACCTGTTTATACTTGACTTGAACTGCCTGGTACTGAAAAGGTCAGCCAATCCAAATGGAGTGCAGAAAAAAAATTATATTACTATCACAGTTGAAAGATGTTGTAATTTGTGCAGTGTTCTCAGAGTTCCTTCCGCCAAGAATATTCCACCTGTGTTCTCATGCTTTCTTTCATATTTCAAATATATATGGATTAAACATTCCAATAGGTTAGAAAAACAGGTTAGAATATAGTGAAAAGTCTTAGTTTTATATAACCTAAATAAATGAAAATCTCTGAGACTAAGAGTTTATTAAAAATAAATGAATGAATGAAAATCTAATCTAAAAGTGAGTAAGGACTACACTGGTGATACTCTTACAGCTACCAAAAGGGGGTAACCCTCTGCAGATAAGAGAATTAGAAAAATGGGTCATAATTACTAGTTTTTTGGTGCATGAAAACGAGTGTCTTCTGTACTGTTACTTTTAGTGCCTGTATGGAGTGGAGTGAATGTTGCTGGTGTCTCCCTGAAGAATCTGCACCCGGATTTAGGCACTGATAAAGATAAGGAACAGTGGAAAGAGGTTCACAAACAGGTGGTTGAGAGGTAATAGATCTCATAATTTGGCAACATGGAAGATTAAATTTTTTTTTATTTAAAAGATTAAAATTTTAATAGTATTTGAGTACTTTTTGTTAGAAAGAAAACTTATTTTCTTAAGCTTTGTTAAAAGTCATACTATAAAAACAGGTTTTAAAAAAAAGAATGGCTAAAATAAAAAATTATGACCACACCAAATGCTGACAAGGATGTGGAGAAACCGGATCACTCATACATTGCTGGTAGGAATGTAAAATGGTATAGCCACTCTGGAAAATAGTCTCGCAGTTCCTTTGAAACTAAAATGGATTTGCCATACAACCCAGCAATTAAAGATAATAAATCCCAGAGAAATAAAAACTTTGCCATAATTCTCTATAGTCTAGTAAATCTTTCTTTGCTTATATTGTAAACTATTATAATAAGACAAGTTAGATTAAATCTACCCTATTGGGAGTCAGCCTTTACTTCAACAGCATATATGATGCATTCAGTTAGGAATTCTTTTAAGTTTCTACTATAGTCTTTATGAATAGAAACATAGCTATGATTATTAAGTTGTAAGCAAGGTCTAGTTTCATAATGATACTAAAAACATAACTAATTACTGTTAGAAATTATTGAAGTAGAGAAGCTTTCAACTTGGTGTCATTATTTACCTATGTGGTCACATGTGGGCCTCAGGTTTATAGACTTGAATAATGAATCATAATCCTCGGTTCATGAAATATTCTCATCATTGGTCTAGGCAAGGCCCTCTTATTTGTATTTCCTTAATTAAATAAAACCTGTGAATCCACCACCTAACGCAGGAAACACTGACAGTACCTGTCAACTAACTATAGTGTTTGTTGAGTCAGAATTACTAGTCTGCTGGTGTTTGGAGATAAGTGAATTCTTTGTTCCTCCCCCCACCTTTAAGATTAATGTCCACTAGGACTGTTCAGCACATAGATACTTGATAACTTGACTAAAAAACTCTCATTCAATTATGTCAAGGTAGGTAGAAGATTATAAAACAAATAGATCCTTCTGTCTCCCTTACACTCCCACTTGAGATAATCCTGAGTTAAATATGGTATGTGTTATCTTGGATTTACTTTTTAAAAT
This sequence comes from Daubentonia madagascariensis, assembly GCA_023783475.1. Classification (NCBI taxonomy): domain Eukaryota; kingdom Metazoa; phylum Chordata; class Mammalia; order Primates; family Daubentoniidae; genus Daubentonia; species Daubentonia madagascariensis. The sequence goes on along the minus strand of JAKFHU010001990.1, from coordinate 21,968,335 downwards.
CCAATATATTTCTAATAATCGTCCAATTTTGTTGTATGTGGCTATAGTTCATTTGTTTTGACAGCTATGTAATATTCCATTGTATCAATATACCACAATTTATCCATTCTCCTGTTAGGGGGCATTGGACATGTTGCCATGTTTTTGCTATAACTAACAATACTGTTCTGAACATCCCTATACATAATATCCTGGTATAAATGTTACTGTTAAGTATATAATGCAACATTGTGGAATTATTTACTATAAAGCATGTGTTTAGTGAAAGCTTTGACTTTGTTTGTCTCTCTCATCTTACTTTTTCTGTCCTTCCCTACCTTTTCCTCCCCTACAGTGCTTATGAGGTGATCAAACTGAAAGGTTATACGTCCTGGGCCATCGGACTGTCTGTGGCAGATTTGGCAGAAAGTATAATGAAGAATCTTAGGCGTGTGCATCCGATTTCCACCATGATTAAGGTAGGTCTATGTAGTGTTACACTGTATTTGAATACTTTACTTCCTGGTTTTTTAAAAAAGATTCTTCTGAGAAAGCAGTTAGATTAATATAAGTCCTCAGTCACTGATCTAAGTAAAATAAATTAATGTACCCACAGCTTTCTTCTTTGGAAAGAAATGGTTGGGCTTCAGGATTAATGTCCGCTTGGACTGTTCAGCACATAGATACTTGATAACTTGACTAAAAAACTCTCATTCAATTATGTTGAAGTGGGTAGAGGACTATAAAAAAAATAGATTATTTTTCCATTGGGAAAAATAGAAATCACATTCAACTTAGAGTTATTGTTGCTATTTTAATGACTTTCTTTTACACTATTCATTGTATTGTAACTGAACATCTGAAAAGGAATTTCTACTTATCAAGTTAACTTCATAATTGTAGAGAATGTAAGTCTTGGGAAACCCTGAAATGCATAGACAAAACGTAAAGTGTTTTTCATTTTGTCTTCAGGGTCTCTATGGAATAAAGGATGATGTCTTCCTTAGTGTTCCTTGCATCTTGGGACAGAATGGAATCTCAGACCTTGTGAAGGTGACTCTGACTCCTGAGGAAGAGGCCCGTTTGAAGAAGAGTGCAGATACACTTTGGGGGATCCAAAAAGAGCTGCAATTTTAAAGTCTTCCAATGTTACACCAGTTCACTGTCTAGGCTACAACAGGATTTTAGTTGGAGGTTGTGCATGTTGTCCTTTTTATCTGATCTGTGATTAAAGCAGTAATATTAAGATGACCTGGGAAAAACATCAATGTCCTAAAGTTAGAAATGGGAATGGTTTGTAAAACCCTACAGCTGTATCCTGATACTGGATGGTCCTTACCCTGTGTAGTCCTAAACTGGTAAGTGTAAAATAGTTCCACCACTGCCAATGCTGCACGTGCTGCAGTTGCCCTTTGAACCAGATGTGTGTTTACCATGTGTTACATAACTTCTGGTTCCTTCACCCAACATGCCTAGTCCAGCTTTTTCTCAATCAGTCACATCCTGGGATCCAGTGTATAAATCCAACATTGCATGTCCATATGCATAACTGTTCTAAAGGATCTTATTTTGTGTACTATATGTATCAGTAGTGTACATTGCCATATAACGTAAAAAGAAAGATCTATGTATAAACAATGCAACCAACTATCCAAATGTCATACCAACTAAACTGCCAAATAAACCTTGAACAGTGACTACTCTGTTAATTCATTATATTAAGATATAAAGTCATAAAGCTGCTATTTATTCATTACATTATTTGAAAATATTAGGCTATTCTTGGGCAATCCTGCAATGATTTTTTCTTTTTTAAAAGACAGGGTATCACTCTTTCACACAGGCTGGAGTGTGTGCAGTGGCATGAACATAACTCACTGCAGCATTGAACTCCTAGGCTCAAGCAATCCTCCCATCTCAGTCTCCCAAGTAGGTAGGACTATATGTGCCTGCTACCATGGCTGGCTAATTTTTAAATTTTTTGTAGAGACAGGGTCTTGCTATGTTGCCAAGGCTGGTCTTGAACTCCTGGCCGCAAGCGATCCTCCTGCCTTAGCCTCCCAAAGTGCTGGGATTACAGTCATGAGCCACCATGCCTAGCCCCTGCAATGATTTTTTTTTAAGTGGTACTATTTACTAATAGCAATGGGTGTAACTAGATCAACTGAGTTGTTTTTGGTACCATTTCCTTTATAATCAATAGTTTTAATATACTTTGCCCCAAAGTATTATGAGATATTTGATAATATTAGTGCTAATCATAATTGGTACTCTACAATTCATGTAAGTAACATTCTGTACATGAATGGGAAAAATATCTGCCAACTGAACATAGGCAATTGTACTTTGTCACTATAGGGGACACAGATTTTGAGATCTTTTGCCCTCTGGAAGCCAGTAACATATTGGTACTTAACAATTTAAAACCAAGTAGCCTTGGTGGTTGTCTACTCAAAAGCTTTCTTTAGATTTCCTCAAAATATTATAACTATGACCCTTATCTAGGCCTGAAAACTGTATTTGTAGAGGTTAACTGGAATAACTTTATTGTCATCATTTCTGCATCCAGAATCTTTTTCCAGTTTCTTTCCTAAGAGCTAGTTAAGAGAAAGAATTATTTTAAGGTGTCCAATTCTGTGGATTTTTAGTATATTCACACGGTTGTGCAACCATCACCATTACCTAATCTTAGAATATTTTAATTACCCCAAAAAGAAGCCTGTAGTTACTCCCATAGCCTTTTGTAAACTTTGAGGCATCTTCAGTCTTTTTTTAAAAAGTGTTTACATTTATTAATTATGTATTATTTGATATAAGTCAATACCAACAGGACTGAAAAAATACTTAAATGAAGTAGATTTATTCAATTAATTTTAAATGAATTTTCAGATTTAATCTTGTAAAGCTTCATTACTTATTGGCACAAGTATTCTAGGTTCACTTGTACCTTCCTGCTCCAGGCAAGGAATAGGCCAACTCTGCAAGGAGGCAATTCTTTTGTCTTAACCTTGGGAAGTGGATTAAGCAGGCCTTAGCTCTATCTCACACAGTTGCCAATTAGTGGAGAAACAAATGGAATGCTCAAGCCCATGTTGCCAAAATAAAGCTATCAGTACTTCAAAGCCATGTTCTTTCAAAATTCTTTACTGAGTGCCTACTCTGGTGGATGTTGCAATATCAATATACAAGAGTAGAGAAAGACAATTGGCTCTCCTATATTTACATTAGTGCAATTAGAAAAAAATGGTAAGTAAGGTTGGAATACTTGGGCAAGTATGGATGAAGATTCACATCTCTTCACCTAGCATGGGAGTTTTGTCACTACCAAGATGATACCTTCCTTGGCCACCAGGGGCCTGAGGCAGGTGTAGAGCTTGAATTTGCAGGCCAGCAGGATCTCTGCCAGCCCTGTGATAAACGAGATTGCCGTGGAAGCACACAAGCAAGTGGTGGTACAGGACCAACAAGTGCTTGCTGCCCCTATCTACTACAGAGTTGGTAGTTGGTTGAGAGAAGTGCCATAAAAGAAAGAGAAGACAAAGGAAGTGGCAGTAGTTGACATAATGGTCAAGGAATGCTAGAGGAAGTGCCATTTATGTCCAAAACTGAAAATGAGGAACTACCCTTGAGAAAGGCTAGGGGAAGAGCTTTACAGATACAGAGAACAGCCAAAAGTCCTGGGCAAAGAAAAAGCTGTCCAAAGCCTAGTTAGAAGAGAATGTGGTGAGTGTCCCGAGATGAATTTGGAGTAGGAGGCCATATCTTGAAGGTCCTCTAGATTGGGGTAAAAAATTGGTTATTCTAAGTGTAATGGAAAGCCATTGAAGGGTTTAAAGCAGGGTTATTGCATAATCTAAACTACATTAAAAACAAACACCACAAGCTATTACATGGAAAATGGATTATCTTTTAGATTATGAAAAGGGTTCAAATACAAATATTCCACAAAAGATAGGCTGCCTGAAATCCCAGGGCTATGGCAGGCCTAGTCAGGAGGATCGCTTAAGGCCAAGAATTTGTGACCAGCCTGGGCAACATAGAGTCCCTACAAAAAATAAAAAAATTAGGTGGGTGCAAGCCTGTAGTCCTAGCTACTTGGGAGGCTGAGGCAGGAGAATCTCTTGAGCCCAGGAGTTGGAGGCTGCAGTGAGCTACGATTGTGCCACTGCACTCTAACCTGGGCGATAGAGGGAGACCCTGTCTCTAAAAGAAAGAAAAAAAAAAAAAAAAGATGATGGAGGAGGTTCTGTCCCCCATCCCGTTGTGTGAGTTACAAATTCTTGGTGTAAATTAAAACACCCTTACAAAAATTAGACATAACCTTTCTATTTCATTACTACCCTCTGTTCTCTCAAGAGAAATTCAAACTTTATTTCAGCACTCAGTCCTAAATTACAGAGATTAATAATTTCTAAAATTCCTGCAAACAAATGCGTGGGCAAGGGTGTGATACGTGCATCATCAAAAACGCACGTCCCTCAGGCCGGGTGCGGTGGCTCACGCCTGCAATCCCAGCACCTTGGGAGGCCGAGGCCGAGGCGGGAGGATGGCTTGAGCCCAGGAGTTGGAGAACCGCAGGCGCTCCCAGGAGCGTTCTCTCCCACGGGGACCTCGAGCCTGGTTCCTCACCGGCCGGGTGGCAGTGGGTCCCCAAAGAAGCCTGGGCCCTAAAATCAGTCCCAGGCCTAGGCCGGCTGAGGGAAGTGAAACAATACTCCAATATCCCCGTCCTGCGCACTCCCAGGACCGGTCTAGAACGCTTCACAACACTCGCGCGGCGCAGACCTTCGCCACCCACTCAGCCCGCTCCAGCCGAGAAGACGGCCAGCGCTCCCCAATGCGCCTGCGCCCAGGCCGGCGGGGGGCGGGGCGTGCGTGCTGACGAAGGAGAGCCGTGCGTGGGAGCGTGCGTGCGGGGCGGCCCGGGAGGTGTAACCGTCGGCGGGCTTCGCGCCTCGACTGTTGGTGTATTTCTTTTTTGTCACTTTTGTGCCTTCCTTAGAGGTGGTGCCTTGCACTATCGGGCCATCTGTAAAGAGTTGCGCCAAGCTAAGGATTTGTGAGCGTCTTCTGCTGGGGTGAAAGTGGTGGGTGGGGGCAGGGAGAAATCAAAAAGCCTATTGGTGCCCCTGTCCTTACCACTGATAGACTGGTCCTTGCTTTACCCCCCACACCCTTTAACCAGGAAATTCTTTCTTTGGCTTCCCCTCCACTCCCGGCTCCATCATTCTGCAAACTCAAGAGGTAGTTCCTTAGATGTCCAGTGTGGTTAATACATCGTAGCTGGGAGCGTGTTTAGTTTAGGGAGTTTGATTCCACTGAAATTGCATTATTCCTATCAGGTTTTCCAAATGTCAACTATCAAGGAGCAGCTTATTGAGAATCTAGTTGCGGAAGATAAAGATTCCCAGTGTAAAATCACCATTGTTGGGGTTGGTGCTGTAGGCATGGCCTGCGCTATTAGTATCTTATTGAAGGTAAGTGATAAGCGCGTCCTGTAGCTGGAAGTCAGGTGAGCACTTTTAGGTTTTGTAGGCGTTGACGAGTTCAGGGTTGCAGGGCTGATCCCTCGACAGCAAATATGTATCCTCTCATCTGATTTTGATACATTTTAAAAAATACTTATTTGGAGCTGACAATGTGTCAGGCCTTGCTAGACTATTTAGATTTACTCATAGGAGACACATGAATTGGATTATTAATATTATAACATTTTCTGTGGAAATAATACAGTACCTTGCCTTCCTCTAAGAGTAATGGGTGAAAATCATATTTTCCGATTAATGTTTTAAAAAATTGTGTAACTATTACATGCTTATTATAAAACAAAGAGTATCACATTTGATAAAATAGCAATGGAAATGTTTTGATTTTTCTTTTTCCTTTCTGTTTTTAGAGCATCTTTTCATGTGCTTTTTGGCCATTTGTATATCGTCTTTGGAGAAATACCTATTCAAATCCATTGCCCATTTAAAAAATTGAGTTATTTTTGTTGCTGAGTTGTAGGAGTTCTTTATATATTCTGGGTATTAACCACTTATCAGATAAATGATTTTCAAATATTTTCTATGAGTTGCCTTTTCGCTTTGTTGACTGTGTCCTTTGATGCACAGAAGTTTTAAATTTTTTACAAATTGTTTTTACCACAAACTAGTCATCCTTGTGGTAATTTCTCTGACATCTGCTTAAAACTCAGAAGGTCAGAAGAATGATGAGGCGCGGCTTTCATGGTCTATATTTGTACTGAAAATCAAGATCAAGTGAGGTTTTGCTCTACAGGAGAAGTTTTAAGTTTTAATGTCTAATATGTTTTTACTTTTCTTGGCCGTGCTATTGGCATCATATCCAAAAAAATTATTGCCAAATTCAGTGTAAGCTTTTTTCCTGTGTTTTCTTCTAAAAGTTTTATAGTTTTAGGTCTTACATTTAGGTCTTTGATCAATTTTGAGTTAACTTTTTATATGGTGTAGGGGAAGGATCCAACTTCATTCTTTTGTATGTAAATGTCCAGTTTTCCCAATAGCATTTGTTGAAAAGACTATCTTTTCCCCATCGGTGGTCTTGGCATCATTGTTGAAAATTTCTGGGCTCTATACTCTATTCCATTGGTCTGTGTGTCTGTCTTTATGCCAGTACACTGTTTGATTGCTGTAGCTTTACAATAAGTTTTGAAATCAGGAAGTATGACAGCTACAACTTTGTTCTTTCTCAAGATTGTTTTGACTATTTGGGGTCTTTTGAGATTCCATATGCATTTTAACATGGATTTTTCTATTTATTAAAAAGCCATTGGGATTTTGACAGAGATTGCATTATATCTGTAGATAGCTTTGGGTTGTATTGACATCTTAGCAGTATTAAATCTTCAGTCCACGATGTCTTTCTTTTTTTTGTGTGTCTTTAACTTGTTTTAGCAGTGTTTTGCAGTTCTTAGTGTACAAGTATTTCACCTCTCTAAATGTTTTAAAGGTACTATTTAATCTTTGTAACAGCCTTGAGAGGTTGTTACTGTTATTATCTCCATTTATAAATGAGAATGTTGAAGCACAGATCTTAAATAACTTGCTCATAGTTAAACGACTAGTAGGTGGAGGGGCCAGGATTCAAACACAGGTCCTGTGCTCTTAAATTCTTTACTATATTATTTAGATAATTTGTGGAAACTTGCAGAGGGGGATGACAAGAAGAGGGAAAGCTGGTTTAATTCCAGAATCCCAGAAAGGCTCAGGAATTGGAAGTACCTGATGCCTCACAGGGTGGAGGTGAGAAATGAGGCTAAAAACTGGAGGATTTATGAGGGGAAGGAAAACCACCAGATTGTCTTCTGTACCTTAATCAACCAGGCAACCACCTCTCATATCCCAGCAGGCAAGGGGAAGGAGTTTATTCTTTGGAGAAATGAATCAGACAGGCTCTGCACTGAAAACACCAAGGACAGTAGAGGAAAGGCATCTTATTGAAAGTCTACGTGTTGGACAGTGAAGCATGAACCTTCTTACTCCCACCAGATTACTAGAAAGCAGACTGTCAGACAAAGATGGAATATAGAAGAGGAAAGAGATGAAATTAAAGGATCAGCCAGGAGGTCCAATAGGTGACTAATTTTTGTTTCAGTAAGAAGTAAGAAAGAGAAGGAAGAACGTTGTTAAAAAGATAAACAAAAATCTGAACCTGAAGGACATGAGTTTTCAGGTATAAGGAATTCACTGAGTGCTCAGCACAATGAATAAAAAAGGCCCACTCCAAGGCATATTATGAAGTTTCAGAACTTCAACTATGAAAGAAAGCCAATTGTTGGAGCCCATTTATTTTTTACTAGAATCCACTGTACTCTGGTAAATAGCCAAGTGAAGAAGAGTAGTTCAGGACACTGTCTTCAGGTCATATTGATGTATATTGTGGGATAAATGGAAAGTGATAGAGGATATTAAAAATGTATATGTAAATATATTCCATGGACTTGAAGGGACATGGGCTGTAATGAGTCATGACACCTGCATGTGTCATTGTAAGATGGACTTTAAAGTGTTTGTAAGGATGCGTAAAGTTTTTAGGAATGGGTAGCAGTACAACCTACTTCCTTGTCCTATGCAGAGAAAAGTGGCCATAGCAGTTTTCCTTAGACTGATTTTTATTCTCTTGCTCTCTACCTTACTATGGTTGCTCTGGCACTCCCTGGAGAAAAGATCCTGGGACACTGATAACTATTCTTATAAGATTCTGGCAGGCTAAATAAGCCAAGACTCTTTCTTTGGAATTCTATTGGAAAATGACTCACAAAGATGTAGTTAACTATTTATTTTTATTTTTATTTTTATTTTTGTACCTCCTTCCTGAGATGGAAGTAGTTAACTCTTTAAAAACAAACAGGCTAGGTGTGGTGGTTCATGCCTGTAATCCCAGTGCTTTGGGAAGCTGAGGCAGGAGAATCACTTGAAGTCAGGAGTTCAAGACCAGCCTTGGCAACATAGGAAGACGCCCATCTCTGCAAAAAAAAAAAAAAGAGAGAGAGAAGAAGAGAGAGAAAAAAAGAAAGAAAGAAAAGAAAAGAAAGCCAGGAGTGGTGGTGTATGCCTGTAGTTCTAGCTACTTGGGAGGCTGAGGTAGGAGGATCGCTTGAGGCCAGGAGTTAGAGGTTGCAGTGAGCTGTGGTCGGGCCACTGCAGTCCTGCCTGGGTGATGGAGTGAGACCCTGTCTCAAAACAAAATTAAAGAAAGATGCAAAAAGTTTTAGAGATTATTTGAGCTCTGTCTTTGACTGTCAAAGACAAATGCAAATGGAGCCGGGAAGGTTCCTTTGATAAGAGAACTGTCTCGTTCTCTGACAAATTTTACAATCAACCTGTTGAGAGGGGCTCGAAATCACATTGGAAATACAATTTAAAGCAGGCTGTGTTGGCTATTAAATGATTGGCATTTACCTCCAAATCCAACTTTCTGTACTCTACTTTGTGATGCTGGTGCTGGATCTTTGCATAATAATTTCTTGCTTTGCCAGTTAGCATCTTGTTATGTTCTGCCAATAGAGGAGGGCACTAGAGGGAAATTGGAAGGCAAGAGGAGGGGAGAAGTGACTTCCTCCTTGTTTGCTTATTGTTCTGGTCACTATAATCCCAGCTGCAACCCTTTGCCTAAATGGTAGAGGTTGGTTCTAGCCTCCAGCTTCTTTTGGAACTCCCAGGATTGGCCTCATTCTTGCTCCCTCAGTGGTATCATCAGCAACCAGGTTTTGCCTTCCTCAGATGTCTTGTCGTAGCTCTATGAAGCACTTCCTTTAGTCTCTTTCTTTCTGTTCCCTCAGCCTTAGGGCTATCAGCTTCTAACTTCAGTTGCCATCTCTGGGTTACCTCAAATGTTCCCTTTTTGCTCTTTTAGCCCTCCAACATCTGTCTAACTAGTTCCCTCTGTTAAATTCCCACTGTTGAAATGCTTAGACTGGTTTCTCTTTTCCTGACCAGACCCAGACAGAAACACAGACTGATGTAAAAATGAATCCATAAACATGATCTGGTTTTCTTATCAGCTAACTAGAAGTGTTATGTGATCCTTCTGGGTGAAACCTCTTATCCTCCTTCCATTCCTGATATATAACATGTGATTTAGTAAATTTTAGAATATATGGCTTTTCAGAAAGGCCACATGGTACCTGATCTGAGAAAAAACAAAAGTAAGTAGGGAGTTTTACCGTCTTCCTTTACTGTTTACCTTTGGAATCTGGCCACTGGAATCTGAGGGAATGCAGTCCTATATAGTTCTATACTCTGTTGCATGTGATGAAAACTCAGTTCAAATTAAAGTAAGAAAAAAGAGACTATATATTGTTCATGTAACTGGAAAATCTAAGAGCAGAACTAGCTTCAGGTACTACTGGATTCTGGAATTCAGACATATCAAGACACAGTCTCTGCATATCTTGGTTTAGATTTCCTCTATTGGCTTAATTTTTAGGCAGGGCCTTTCTATGTGGTGGTAAAGATGATGGTACAGTTTGCTGTTAGATGCTTATGCCATTCTTAGAGCTTATGATTCCAAAGAAAAGTGAGACCTCATCGCCCATCTTCCATTTTCAAACCTCATAGACATTGTGCTCATTTGTTATGCCTGGGCCACATGTCCATTTGTGAACTAATTGCTTTGGGCAGAGGGACAGGATGGAACAATTGGCTGGGTCTGGTTTTATGCCCATCTACCCCTAGGTTGGAGGACCAGCGTTAACTGTATTGCACTGAACCCCATGGAATGGGTCCCCACCAAAAAGAGGAATTCTATTACCAGAAAAAGGGATACTAGACAGGTGATGTTCACTATAGGTGGCTACCTTTGTGTTTTGGCCATAAGGATGCATACTAAAAGAAGCTTTAGCCAACTCAGAAATTAGGCTGAAGGTTAAATATAATAAAATCCTTTGAAAGAATTTAATTACTTTTCATTCATTTTAAACTGTTATCTGAAGGGTAAAAAACCCAATTCTAAAAAATTCTAACAGTTATGTGAAGGCAAAGCAATTAATAATTTTTCCTTCATCTTAATGTTTATTGAGTTCTAGTTACTCTAGGCTCATTCAAAAACTATTATGTATATCATTTTTCCCCTATTAAAAATATAAGACTCCTTTGATTATAAAGTATCCACATGAAAATTTTTCTCAGTCTCCTAAAACTTCAGTAGGAACATTTCCCAGAACTTTTATTTAGCACTTTCATGTATTTTAGGATTTGGCTGATGAACTTGCCCTTGTTGATGTCTCAGCGGATAAATTGAAGGGAGAAATGATGGATCTTCAGCATGGCAGTCTTTTCTTTAGTACTTCAAAGATTACCTCTGGAAAAGGTTAATTTTAGTTTTATAAAGTTATTTTCAGAGCTTTAAAAAGAGTAATTAATTTTACCAAACTGATATCAATAAATATAAACTTAAAAATAGCACCATGTCATTAGGCCATATAGTTTAAAAGTTTTTTTTAGAAAAAGAACATTTGATTATAATTGGAAGAAATTTGGAAAATGCAGAAGAGTATAATGAAAATTTTGAATCTCTTCTGTTAAAGATTTTGTGTACTTCTTTTTCTATGCATATGTTTTTTACATGACTGACATTATATAAATGTTTTTTAAACTTGTCACTCTGTCTATATAATTTCCCAAGGATATGCACGTTTGAATGTTTTGCAATATTATTGAATATTTATCCATACTATATATATATATTTTTGACACAGAGTCTCGCTCTGTCGCCCTGGGTAGAGTGCAGTGGCGTCATTGTGGCTCACTGTAACCTCAAACTCCTGGGCTCAAGTGATCTTCCTGCCTCGGCTTCCCGAGTAGCTGGGATTACAGGCGTGTGCCACCATGCCCAGCTAATTTTTCTGTTTTTAGTAGAGACAGGGTCTTGCTCTTGCTCAGGCTGGTCTCGAACTCCTGACCTCAAGTGATCCTCCCTCCTTGGCCTGCCAGAGTGCTAGAATTATAGATGTGAGCCACCGGGCCCAGCCCTATGCATACTCTTTAATCTGTTTTTTTTTTTTCTTTTCTTTTTCTTTCTTTTTTTTTTTTTCTTTAGAGATGGAGTCTCGCTCTGTCGCCCAGGCTGGAGTGCAGTGGTGCCATCATAGCTCACTGCAACCTCAAGATCCTGGGCTCAAGAGGTTCTCCTGCCTCAGCCTCCCAAGTAGCTGGGACTACAGGTGCATGCCACCAAGCCCAGCTAATTTTTAAAATTTTTTGGAGAGACAGGGGTCTTGCTATGTTGCCCAGGCTGGTCTCACAGTCCTGGTCTCAAGCGATCCTCGGCCTCGGACTCCCAAAGTGCTGGGATTACAGATGGGAACCATTGTGTCTGACCAACATCATATTTACTTATATAATTAATAATATAATTGGTCTAAATATCTCTGGGTATAAACATGTCTAATTCTTGATATGCAGCAACTAATGAGCAGAAGTACACAGACATTCTGGGTAGTAGTCTACTGGCTGAGAGTGTTCAGTGTGCCTGGGGTATCAGTATGTTTTATAACTGTTAATTTGGTGAATTGGTTATGTGGAGTCAAGTTAAAAGAGCTACTACTGTTTTAAAATACTTTAAAACACATTCAGCCTTCAATTTCTAATAATATAGTGGGATACATATCTGGATTAATCTTCTTGCTGTAAATGAGAAAACTCCTGCATAAAATATGAAAAAAAAATCAATTCTTAAAAAAATGATTTGCTTTTAACAAAGTAGGGCATTTTCAGAATAGGTACTGAATGAAGTGAGGAAACCAGAGAGTTAAGAAGAGCACTGTAGCTGGTTTTCACCCTGATAGCATTAGCCAAACCTAGTGAACATCAATTCTGGTTTTTACTGTCTCATAGGATTTAGGAGACAGAGCCTAATCTGGGAATTTGCATAGGAGATCACCCCACAAAGCTGGGACCCCGGTGGACTACACCTGGGGTAACTTTTTCTGTAAAGGGTCAGATAGTAAATATTTTAGGCTTTGCAGGCTATATGGTCCCTGTCAAAACTACTCAGCTCTGCTGCTGTAGTGCCGAAGCAGCCATAGGCAATTCATAAGTGAGTGGGTGTGGTTATGTTCCAATGATACTTTATTTACAAAACAGGTAGTGGACTAGATATGGCTTGTCTGCTGGCAATAGTTTACCGATCCCTTGACTATATATACCATTAAAATAACGATGACCTAGAAATAATTCTTCTCTCCTTACTTGGGAACTGTAAGTAAAATCTAGTGTAGTAGACACTTTATTGTGGGAAAATGGCTGCTAAGGATTTGGAACCACAAGCTGACCCTTAATTGAGTTTTGGGAAACCTTAAGCAATCAGATGGTCTTTGGAGGAAACTCACTTTATTTCAGGCCTAAAAGAACTTCCACAAATAAAATCCCAAGGAAAATGAACATCTCACAATAGGAATAATTACACACAAATTATAAAATTAATATGATTATTCTATTTAAGAAATGAAGGATGAACTTGAAAATATCAGCAAGAGACAGGAAACTATAAAAACAGATTAAAAAAAAAATGCTGGGTGTGGTGGTTTATACCCGTAATCCCAGCTATTAGGAGGCTGAGGTGAGAGGATCGCTTGAGGCAAGGAGTTCAAGACAAGCCCCGGCAACACAGTAAGACCTCATCTCTAAAAGAATAAAGAGTAAAAAATTAGCTGGGTGTGCTGGTTTATGCCTGTATTTCCAGCTACTCAGGAAGCTGAGGCTGAGGATCGCTTGAGCCCAGGAGTTTGAGGCTGCAGTGAGCTATGATCGTGCCTGGGCGACAGAGCAAGACCCTGTCTCAAAAAACAAACAAACAAATATAACTTCTAAATGTGAAATATAATGAAATAAAAACAATGAATTTGATAAAAGATTAGACACATTTGAAGAGAGAAGTGGTGAATCTAAGGCAATTACCCAGAAGACAGCAAGAAGTGGAAAATATGACAGGTTAAGAGTCATGGAGGATAGAATGATAAAGTGTAATGTACATCTAATTAGAAATGTGAATGGGGCAGAGGAAATATTTGAAGTGATTATGATTGAGCATTTTTGAAAACTAACAAAAAACATCAACTCACAGATTCAAGAAACCAAATAATCTCAAGAAAGATAAATACAAAAGTCCCACCTAGACACATTCTTATGAAATTATAGAACACTAAAGGCAAAGAGAAGATTGTAAAATTTGTCAGAGAGAAGACATATTATCTATAGAAAAGGGAGAGGGTGAAGGACTGGCTTTAATAGCCTCAGTGAAGCCAGAAGACAATGGAATGGTATCATTAATGTTCTGAGAGACAGTGAACATCAATCTGGAATCTGTCCAGCAAAAATATCTTTCAAGACTGTGGGTGAAATAAAGACATTTCTGGCATAGAGTGAGATAATTACTGTCAGACCCTCACTAAAGGAAATGCAAAAGTGTATACTTCAGGCAAAAGACGAAGGGTACAGAAAATGGTAAAAATGAGGGCAAACCTTAAACAAACATCAATTGTGTAAAACTGTAGTCTTGTGGGATTAAAAAAATTAAAAATATAGCATGTAAATCTGCAGTGAGGGGTGGTAGTGGTAAATGAAGTAGTGTTCTAAGTGTCCTACACCATCAGGGAAGGGGGGAAGGTGGTGATTAAGTTTGGACTCTGATAAGTTAAAAATGCATGTTGTAACTTCTGTGACAACCCATAAAAGAATAGAAGCAGTATGTATTCTTTAAATTAGTAAAGGGGAAGAAGTAAAATTAGAAAAACATACCCAATGAATCAAAAAGAAGATAAAAAAGAAAAATATAAGAAGAGGACAACATATAAAATTCAGAGTTTAGCAAGGATGACAAACACAAACTAATAAAAAATCATTGTATTCCTATCTACCAAAAACAAGCAAAACAAATTAAATCTATTATTTACAATATCAAAATAGGAAGTACCTGGGATATGAGCTTTTGTACAGAAAATCATAAACTTTATTGAAAGATAATAATCTAAATAAATGAAGAGATATGCCTTGTTCATAGACGTCTCAATATTGTAAGATGTCCTTTCTTCCCATATTGATTATAAATTATATGCAGTCCTACTCAAAACTCCAACAGGTTTTGTTGTTCTTGGACATGCCGAGCTCATTCTAAAGTTCATTCAGAAATTCAAAGGCCCATGAATAGACAAGACATTCTTTTTTTTCTTTTTTTGGGACAGGGTCTTGCTATGTTGACCAGGCTGGTCTCGAACTCCTGGCCTCAAGCAATCCTCTTGCCTCAGCCTCCCAGGACTACAGACTCATGGCTGACAAGATACTCTTGCAGAACCAAGGGGGTGGGAACTTGCTGTACTAGATAAGACTTATTATAAAACTATACTAATTAAGTACAGAGATAAAAGATTGTTATATAACACTGATTGAATTGGCATTGTTTATAGCACTATTGAATCGGCATTGGATTCAATAGGTGAAACAATTTTATGACTGGTCATCGCATTTGGTAGGTAGTTTATTTTCTTGTGTGGATTAAGAACTTGTTTGTGGTCTCAAACCAAGTCCCTTATAATAATTAGAAGTAAATAATTCCAACTCTCAGAATCCTGAAACAGGCACATAAATTCGCAGAGTTCTAAAATTCTGCTTCATTATGGTGTTTCTAAGGAGCCAGAGAGCTGCCTTTCATTGCCCTGGGCCTCAATAACAAATGGGAATGTGAGGTACAGGGGATGGTTATAAAAATTTATAAAAATTTTGGAGGAGGCTGTATGAAAATTGGCAAGTCATAATGACAAGGCTTCCTTCAGGTTATACAAGATAATATTACTACATGGAAAGTCTTTTCATCTGCAAATGCCAGAAATGAAGGTACATGAGTAGTTTAATACCAAGAACATACAATAGACTTTTAAAGAGTTAAGGCACAGTGGTTATGGCAATCTTGATCCAAATATTAGTTTTGTTTCCTTTTCAGATTACAGTGTATCTGCAAACTCCAAAGTAGTTATTATCACAGCAGGTGCAAGGCAGCAGGAGGGAGAGAGTCGCCTTGCCCTGGTCCAGCGTAATGTGAATATCATGAAGTCAATTATTCCTACCATAGTCCGTTATAGTCCTAACTGTAAAATGCTCATTGTTTCAAATCCAGGTGAGTCTTTTCTCTTCCCTTTTATTGCATAAGGATGGCCTTTCCATACCATTCCTTTTTAAAAAAAAATTAATAGAGATAACATTTATTTACAATAAACTGCACTTATTTATTTATTTAGAAGGTCTTTCCTTCAAAACCTGCACTTATTTAAAGTATACAATGGGATGAGTTTTGGTAGATGTAATCAGTCATGAAACCACCATTGTAATCATGATACAAAACATTTCTGTTATCTCTGAAAGTTTCTTTGTGCCCCTTTGCAGTTCATCCCTCATTCTACCTCTGGCCCCATTTTTTGGAATTTTGTATAAATAGAATCATTCTGAATGTAATCTTTTCTATCTGGCTTCTTTCAGCCAGCATAATTATTTTGGGATTCATCTGTATTGTTGGGTATATCATGTTGTTCCTTTTTTATTGCCAAAGAGTATTCTTTCGTTTATACATTTAAAATACTCTTTTGTTTATCTGTTCACCTGTTGATAGATATTTACATTATTTCCAGTTTGGGGCAATTGTGAATAAAACTAATGTGAACACTTGTGTGTAAGTATTTGTGTGGTCATATGTCTTTATTTCTCTTGGGTAAATACCTGGGAATAACATAGGTGGGTTATATGGTAGGTATATGTTTAACTCTATTAGAAACCACTGACAGTTTTTCAAAATGGTTGTACCTTATTACATTCCCCCCAGCACTGTAAGAGAGTTCTAGTTGCTCCATATCCTTGTCAACATTTGGTATTGTCAGTCCTTTCAATTTTAGCCATTTCAATAGCACTATGGTTTTAATTTGTATTTCCTCAGTGATCAAAGATATTTTGCATTTTTTCATGTGCTTAATGGCCATTAGTATATTTTCTTTTGTGAAGGGTCTATTCAAATCTTTTGTTCACATTTAAAAATCAGGTTGCTTGTCTTCTAATTATTGAGTTGTAAGAGTTCTTTGTATATCCTAAATACAAGTCCCTTTGTCAGTATTACATATATTTTCTCTCCATCTGTGGCTTGCCTTTTTGTGTTCTTAATGTTAAGGAATCTTTCAAGGAGTAAAAGTTTTTAATTTTGATGAAGTCCAGTTTATCAGTTTTACATTTATTTTTCATGCTGTTTTGAGTCTTATCCAAGAAACTAAACTACCCTAAATCTGAAGATTTTTTCCTATGTTTTCTTCTAGAAGTTTATAGCTTTTATCTTTTATATTTAGGACTATGATATATTTCATATTAGTTTTAGTGTTTGATGTAAGGTAAAGGTTGATGTTCATTTTTTCACTGATGGCATCCAATTGTTATAGCAATGTTTGTTGGAAATATTTTCCCCTTTGAATTGCTTTGGGAACTTTGTTGAAAATAAATTTATGATATATGTGGATCTATTTCAGGATTCTTGATTTTTTCCATTGATCTATTTATATTTCCTTTAGTCATTACCATACTATCTTGATTACAGTGAGTCTTGAAATCAGTTAAAGTCCTCCTACTGTGTTCTTTTCTAAAATTACTTTGGATATTTTATATTGTTTGCATTTCCACATACATTTTAGGATCAGCATGTCAAGTTTTGCACAGACACATGCAGAAGTATTGACTGGATCTTGTTGACGCTTTCAATCTATGAATTATGGCATACCTCTCCATTTATTTGTCTTCTTTATTTATTTTTCTTTTTTATTGATACGTAGGGTACATGTGATATTTTGTTACATGCATAGAATGTTTAGTGATCAAGTCAGGATATTTAGAGTATCCATCACCTCAAGCATTTATCATTTCTATGTGTTGGGAACATTTCAAGACCTCTCTTTTAGCTATTTTGAAATGTACAATTCATTGTTAACTATAGTCACCCTACTCTGCTATTGAACATTAGAACTTGTTCCTTATGTTTAACTGTATGTTTGTACCCGTTAACCAACTTCTCTTCATTCCCTGCCACACCCCGCTGCCCCCCACCACACACCCCCTTCCCAGCCTCTGGTAACTGTCATTCTGCTGTCTACCTCCATGAGATCAACTTTTTAGTTCCCGCATATGAGTGAGAACATGTGATATTTGTCTTTCTGTGCCTGGCTTATTTCTTTTCTTTTCTTTTTCTCTTTTTCATTTTTTGGAGACATGGTCTCACTATGTTGTCCAGGCTGGAGTGCAGTGGTGCAATGACAGCTCACTGCAGCCTCGAACTCCTGGACTCAAACAATCCTCCCACCTCAACCTCTTGAGTGGCTGGAACTACAGGTGTGTACCACCACAGCTGGCTAATTTTTTATTTTTCGTAGAGATGGGGTCTTGCTATGTTGCCCAGGCTGGTCTCAAATTCCTGGTTTCAAGTTATCCTCCCACCTCAGCCTCCAAAAGTGCTGGGATTACAGGGATGAGTCACCATGCCTAGCCTGGTTGGCTTATTTCACTTAACATAATGTATGCCTTCTTTGTTTTCTTATAGCAGTGTTTTATAGTTTTCAGGGATAGGTTTTACACAAATTTTGTTAAATTATCCCTAAATATTTTATATTTTTGATGCTATTATAAAAGGAGTTGTTCTTTACATTTCATTTTTCAATTGTTCATTGCTAATATACATAAATAATATTGGTTTTTATGTATTGACCTTGTATTTTGAAACATTGCTAAACTCACTTACCAATTCTAATAATTTTCTTTAAATGCCATAGGATTTTCTCTGTGCATTATCATGTCATCTACAAATACAGTTTTACTGGTTTTAATTCTTCCTCTCCAATTTGAAAACCTGTTTATTTTCTTGTCTTATTTCACTGGCTAGGAACCCCAATAAAATGCTGAATATAAATAGCGATGAGAGACAAATCTGTATTGCCCTGGAGGCTCATTTTATTCCTCCCTTTGGTTCTTTAACAGACTGAGCCAGCCTGTGGGGAGACAGCAATGCTTTAAGCTGATAACAGCATTACTGGCATGCAAAGTTGTTTCCAGGGCCCTTAATAGGTAGACAAACATTGGCCCTAGAAATGCATACTCCTTACCATTGTTCCTGGACCCAGTTATCTCTTGATAAATTTCCTGTAATACAGAGAAATTAGGTGTCCTCTGCTCCATCCAAAGCTACCATATAGATGTATAACATTGGGGGGGGGTGGTGGGGCTCATTCGTTCTCTTAGAGGTGTCTCAAGAAAACATCTAGATTGCAGCTAAGGGAAGCTCCTCTTTACTTGGCCATTTTGTATACAGAAGGTGTATGCCCAGCCTATGCTTTGGAATGATGAGAGTTCAGTGTACAGAGTGTGCTTTCCTAATTCTCTGCTTCTAAATTTTTCTCCAGTAAACTCTATTTTTATCTATATCCTGTAGTATATGTCCATGAAACCCTTGCACATCAAGTGTTGAGAGTGGACATACTTGCCTGGTTCCTTATCTTATGGGGAACAGATTCAGACTTTCACTATTGAGGATGATGTTTGCTGTGGGTTTTTTATGAAGTTCCCTTCTCTTTATAGTTGTTGAGAAATTTTTTTAAAAAATTACGAATGGATGTTGGATTTTGTCGAATGCTTTTTCTGCATCTGTTGACCTTTTTATCATTATATAACGTCTATCTTTGTCTCTACTAACAATTTTTGTGTTAATGTCTATTTTTTTATTGTAACAAAACACACATAACAAAAAATTTACCATTTTAGTCATTTTAAAGTACATAGTTCAGTGGCATTAAGTACATTAAGTATATTTTCTTCAATCACCACCACTTTCTAGTTCTTGAAGTTTTTCATCACCCCAAATGGAAACCCTGTAACCATTAAGTAGTCACTTCCCACTCACCCCTCCCTCCACCTCTGGCAACCATTAATTTGCTTTCTGTCTCTGTAGATTTGCTGATTCAAGATACTTAATATAAATGGAATTATATACTATGTGGCCTTTTGTGTCTGGCACAAAATAATGTTAATATTTCAGTTAATAATGTTGTCAGGGTTCATCCATGTTGCAGCATGCATCAATACTTCATTTTTATGGCTGGGTAATATTTCACTGTATGGATATACCAAATGTTGATTATCCATTCAACAATTTGTGTTGTCTCTACCTTTTGTCTATTGTGAATAGTGCTGTTATGAACATTTATGTACAAATTTTTGTTTGAACACTTTTTTTCTTTCTTGTCTTTTCTTTTTTTTTCTTTCTGCCTCAGCCTCCTGAGTAGCTAGTAGCTGGGACTATAGGCGCATGCCACCATGCCCGGCTTATTTTTCTATTTTTTGTAGAGATGAGGTCTCACTCAGGCTGGTCTGGAACTCCTGACCTCAAGCGATCCTCCCACCTCAAGGCCTCAGCCTCCCAGAGTGCTACCATTACCGGCTTGAACCACCACACCCAACCTCTTTTTTTTTTTTTTTTTTTGAGACAGTGCCTTGCTCTGTTGCCCGGGCCAGAGTGCAGTGTCATCATCATAGCTCATTGCATGAACTCCTGGCCTCAAGCAATCCTTCCACCTCAGCCTTCCAGGTATCTGAGACCATAGGCACGCCATCATGCCTAGCTAATTTTCAAATTTTCTGTAGAGATGGTGTCTCGCTATGTTATTCAGGCTGGTCTCAAACTCCTGGTCTCAAGAGATCCTCCCACCTTGGCCTCCCAACGTGCTAGGATTACAGGCATGAGCCACTGCACCAGCTGTGAACACTTGGTTTCAGTTCCTTGGGGTATATATTGAGGAGTAGAAACATTTGGTCATAAGATAATTCTATGTTTAATTTAGTGAGGAATTGCCAGACTGCTTTCCATAGTGACTATATCATTTTACATTCCTATCAGCAAGGTGTAAGTGTCCAGTTCTCCATATTCTTACCAACATTTATTTCTGTATTAAATATCCTAGTGGATGTGAACTGATAGGGTTTTGATTTGCATCTAATGCCTAATTCTTAATAATGTTGAGCATTTTTTATTGGTTGTTGGCAATTTGTATATCTTCTTTGGAGAATGGCTGTTCAAATCCCTTGCTCATTTTTAAATTGTGATGTTTGTCTTTTGGTTGTTGAGTAGAAGAGTATCACTAACTGATTCTTATATTCTTTGTTCTGGATATAAGACTCTTATCAGATATAGGATTTGCAAATATTTTCCCCCATTCTGTGGGTTGTCTTTTCACTCTCTTGATAGTATGTTTTGATGCACAAAAATTTTTAATTTTGTTGAAGTTCAATTTCTTTATTTTTTCCTTTTGCTTGTGCTTTTGGTATCATACTTGAGAAAATCATTGCCAAATTCAAGGTTGTGAAGATTTACCCTTATGTTCCTAGCTCTTATATTTAGGTCTTTCATAATTTCAAATTACCTTTGTATATGGTGTGAGGTAAAGATGAAACTTCATTCATTTGCATGTGGTTTTCCAGTTGTCCCAACAACATTTGTTGAAAAGATTATTCTTTGCCATTTAATGGTCTTGGCATTCTGGTCAAAAATTAAAAAATTAAATTATTAATTTAAATTAATCAATCAATCAATTAAATTAATTAAAATAGATTAATTAAATTAAATAAAAATAAATAAATATTTATTTATTATTTAAAAAACAATATTATTATTTAAAAATAAATAAATAAAAATTAAATAAAATAATTAATTAAAAAATTTTTAAAAAGTTAGCCATACTCTTCCATCAAGAAACTGTGGCTGGGAATGATGGCTCACACCTGTAATCCCAGCACTTTGGGAGGTCGAGGCAGGAGGATCCCTTGAGGCCAGGAGTTTGGGACCAGCCTGGTCAACATAGCGAGACTCCGTCTCTAAAAAAAAAAATTAGCCGGGTGTGGTGGCACACACCTGTAGTCCTAGCTACTCAGGAAGCTGAGGCAGGAGGATTGCTTGAACCCAGTGAGTTATGCAGTGAGCTATGATGGCACCAGTACACTCCAGCCTGGAAGACAGAGTAAGACTCTATCTCTAAAAAATAAAAATTTAAGAAAAATAAAGCAAATGCCCCCCTTACTACCTGACACTGACATTCATCAGAGGTCTTCTTTTTCCTGCCAGAAGGAAGCTGAGGTGTATTTAGGGCATACTGTGTGCCAGGCACTGTGCCAGATACTTTATATACCTTAAGTCATTGAATTCTCATAGTAACCCTGTGAGACAGGGAATCTTTCTCCCCCATTGTAGAAGAAAGGAAAGCTCAGAGAGAACAGGAAACTTCCCCAAGATCACATGACTACTAGTGGAGTCAGGATTCAAACCCAAATCTGTCTGATTCCTTAGTCCTATGAGGACCTGGAGACTGCTGGGCAAGAGAGGACATAGAGAGGTGGTAAAGTAGAAGGAATGACCACTTGGGGACATTCAGGACACAAAGCCAATTGTTTTGCTGAGGGCCAGCTCTGCACACCTTCCTTCACCCTCCCATATGAAAATAACCCCTGGGAACTCCTTGGAAGCTGGCAGAATATCATAAAAATAAGGGCAAAGGACAAGATGAGGCTGGTTAGAAATATAATGGAATGTCAGGGAGAGGAAGCTATCTAACAGGGTCTGTGTGATTCTAGAAAGACTGTATGTAAATTCTGAATAGTGAACAGTGTAAAAATAAAGGTGAAATGGAAAAAATCAGTTAGCCATAGCTGTATGGGTTTATTTCTGAATTCTCAATTGCATTTCATTGCTTGATATGTCTATCCCATGCCAGTATCATACTGTTTTGATTACTGTATCTCTGTAGTTTTGAAATCAGGAAGTGTGAGTCTTCCAAATTTGTTATTCTTTTTCAAGATTGTTTTGGCTATTTGGAATGGGCGCAGTGGCTCATGCCTGTAATCCTAGCACTCTGGGAAGCCAAGGTGGGAGGATTGCTTGAGCTTAGGAGTTTGAGACCAGCCTGAGCAAGAGTGAGACCCCATCTCTACTAAAAATAAAAATAAATAAAAGAAAAATATTAAAAGAAAAAAGTTTTTTAAAAGAGGAAATTTGATAGGGATTGAATCGAATCTGTAAATCACTTTGGGAAGTATTGCCATCTAAATATTATTAATGTAATAGAAAGTTTTCCAATCCATGAACATTTCCATTTATTTAGGTTGTCTTTAATTTTTTTCAGCGAAGTTTTATAGTTTTCAGTGTACAAATCTAGCACTTCCTTGGTTAAATTTATTCCTAAATACTTTGTTATTTTTGATTCTACTATAAATTGAATCATTTTCTTATCCAGACCTGCTTTTTTGTTTGAGATAGGGTCTCGCTCAGTCACCTAGCCTGGAGTACAGTGGCGTGACTGTAGTTTGCTGTAGCCCTGAGTTCCTGGGCTCAGGCAATCCTCCTGCCTTGGCCTCCCAAATAGCTAGGACTGTAGGTACATGCCATCACATGTAGCTAATTAAAAAAAAATTTTTTTTTGTAGAGACAGGGTCTCACTACATTGCCCAGGCAAGTCTCAAACTCCTGTCCTTAAGCTATCATCCCAAGTCAGCCTCCCAAACTACTATGATTATAGGAGTGAGCCACTGTGCCTGGCCTTATTCCCATTTTGGGATTGTTCATTGCTAGTGAATAGAAATACAAATGATTTTTATGTGTTGATTTTATGTCCTGAAACTTTACTGAAATAGTTTATTAGCTTTAATAGTTTTTGTGTGTTTGTGGATTTGTCAGAATTTTCTATATATAAGATCATGCCATCTATAAGTAGAGATAATTTTACTACTTTCTTTACAGTATCGATCCTTTTTTTTTTTTTCTTGCCTAATTGCTCTGGCTGGAACTTCCAGTTCAATGTTGAATAGAAGTGTTAAAAGCAGACATCCTTGTCTTATTCCTGATCTTAGGTGAGGGAAATCATTCTGTCTTTCACCACTGGTGCTAGCTGTGGGTTTTTCATAAAAGTCTTTTATTAAGTTTAAGAAATTTCTTTCTATTCATAGTTTACTGAGAAATTCTTTTTAAAAAATCATTATTGGGTGTTCAATTTTGTTGAATAGTTTTTCAACATCTCTTGACCCTTTTAATCATTATATAATGCCCTTCTTTGTCTCTAGTAACAATTTTTGTGTTAAAGTCTCATTTGTATGATATTAGTATAGCCACTCCTGCTCTCTTTTTGTTCCTGTGGGTATAGAATCTTTTTCTATCCTTTGACTTTCAACCTATTTGTGTCTTTGAATCTAAAGTGAGTCACTTGTGGATAGCATATAATGCGATCATGGTTTTTTTTTAATCCACTCTTAATCTCTGCCTTTTAATTGGAGAGGTTAATCCACTTACAGTTAATTTAGTTACTGATAAAGAGTTACTTCTGCCATGTTGCTATTGGTTCTCTATATTTTCTGTATTTTTTTTGTTCCTCAATCCCTCCATTACTGCCTTCTTTTGTCCATAATAGATATTTTCTAGTATACTATTTTAATTCCCTTGTCATTTCTTTCTATACACACACACACACATTATTTTGAGATAGAGTCTCTCTCTGTTGCCCTGGGTAGAGTGCAGTGGCATCATCAGAGCTCACTGCAACCTCAAACTCCTGGGCTCAAGCGATCCTCCGCCTCAGCCTCCTTAGTAGATGGGACTACATGTGCACACCACAACACCCAGCTAATTTTTCTATTTTTAGTAGGGATGGGGTCTCGCTCTTGCTCAAGCTGGTCTAGAACTCCTGAGCTTAAACAATCCTCCTGCCTCGGCCTCCCAGAGTGCTAGAATTACAGGTGTGAGCCACTGCGCCTGGCCCTACATGTATATATTTTAGTTATGTTTTCAGTGGTTGCCCTGGAGATTACAATTAACATCTTAATTTATGACAATGTGATTTGAATTAATATCAACTTAACTTCAGTAGTATCCAGAAATTTTTCTCCTATATAGCTTAGTTTCCCCAACCATATGCTGTTACGTCACCAATTATATCTTTATATATTGTATGCCCATAAACCTAGATTTATATTTATTGCCTTATGAGGTTGTCTTGTACATTAGGTAGAGAAAAAGAAGTTCCAAACAGAAAAATACATTTATAGTATCTTTTATGTTTACCTATGTTGTTGTCTTTACCAGTGTTCTTTACTTCTTCATGTAGATTTGAGTTACTCTCTAGTGTCATTTTATTTCAGCCACGAGGACTCTCTTTAGCATTTCTTGTAGGGTAAATCTGCTGGTGATGAACTCAGTTTTTATTTATTTGGGAATACCTTAACTTCTTCATTTTTGAAGGATAATTTTTCCAGATATAGAATTCTTGATTGACTTTTTTTTTTTTATTTTAGCGCTGTGAATATGTCATCCCACTGCCTCCTGGCCTCTTTGGTTTCTGATGCAAAATCAGCTGTTAATCTTATTGAGGATCATTTGTATGTGATGAGTCTTTTCCCTCTTGCTGCTTTCAAGATTTCCTCTATGTTTTTGTCTTTTGACAGCTTATGGTGTCTCTCATTGTGGATTTCCTTGAGTTTATCCTACTTGAAGTTTGTTGAGATATTTGGGTATATAGAATAATGGTTTCATCAAATTCGCGATGTTTTTGACCAATATTTCTTCAAGTATTCTTTCTTCACTTCCTCTCACTTCTATCCTTCTGGGACTCCCATTATGTGTATGTTAGTACTTTTGCTAAGTGTGCTAGAAATCTTATAGGTTCTGTTCATTTTTCTTCATTTTTAAAAATTGAGGTGAAATCCACATAACATACAATTAATAATTTTAAACTGTACAATTCTGTAGTATATAGTGTGTTCAGAATGTTGTGCAACCACAGCCCTTCGTTCTTTTTTTCTTTCTGTGCCTCAGACTGGAAATTTTCAATTTACCTATCTTTAAGTCACTGACTCTTTTTTCTGCCTTCTGAATCTGCTGTTGAACCCTTCCAGTGACTTCTCATTTCAGTTATTGTACTTTTCAACTTCAGAATTTCTATTTGTTTCCTTTCCTTTTTATAATTTCTGTCTATTCATTGGTATTGTCTATTTGGTGAGACATCATTCTCATATTTTCTTTAGTCCTTTAGACATGGTTTCCTTTATTTCTTTGAACATATTAAAATACTTGATTTAAATTATTTAGCTAATAAATCTTTGTTCAATATCTGGGCTTCCTCAGGGACAGTTCCTATTGATTGCTTCTTTTTGTCCCGCATATGGCCATGTTTACTTGTTTCTTTGTATGCCTCATACTTTTTTGGATATTTTGAAAATTATAATATGAAAACTCTGTAAACCCCGCCAAAGATTTGTTGTTATTGCTGCTTCTTGTGGTTGTTGATTGTTTGTTTTATGGCTTTCATGAATTAATTCTGTAAAGTCTGTATTTTTTGTTGTGCATGGGCACAGAAGTCTTTGTTCCATTTGCTTAGTGGTCAGCTAATGACTGAACAAAACTTTCCTTAAATGCCTGTAACCAAAAAGTATCTTCCAACCTTTGCTGGAGAGCTGTGTGTGTTTGTATTGGGTCATGCCTTCAACACTCAGCTGGACAGTTTAAAACTGTGCTTTAGCCTTCCCTTCTGCTTGACAGAGCCTCAAGCTCAGAGCGAAAGCTTAAGGTCTTCTCTTGTTTTTCCTGTGTATGCACAAACCTGCACACAGCCCTGGGCAGGTCCATGGCATTATTCTAGGTAGGAGATGCTGATAGCTTAGATGAGGATGTGGTGATGGAAAGAAGAAATCTAGGAGATTTTAAGGAGTTAGAATTAACTGACCGTTAGATACACAGATAGGCACATAAAGTATATCAAAAGAGGATTTTTTTTTGTTTTAAAATTCTGGTAATGAATAATTTAACAGTTTAAAAACCTATGTATGTGATTATCCATATTTCTTTGTTGATTTGCTTCACTTTGAACTCTGTAATGAATCTGTATTTGACTCCAAGGCAATTCATCTATCTATTCAGAAAAGCAAATTAAAGAGAGAAGTTACTGTGAATCTTTTTCTAACATGAAATTGTTCTTCCTAGTGGATATTTTGACATATGTAGTCTGGAAGATAAGTGGTTTGCCTGCAACTCGTGTAATTGGAAGTGGTTGTAATCTAGACTCTGCCCGTTTCCGTTACCTAATTGGAGAGAAGTTGGGTGTCCATCCTACAAGCTGCCATGGTTGGATTATTGGAGAACATGGTGATTCTAGTGGTAAGTATAAATCTATTATCATATGTAACTGCCCTTCTTATCTCTAATAATGCTTATTTTCTTTAAATTCTATTTTTCTGATATTAATATAGCTATATAACTTTCATTTTGTTGGTATTTCCCTGGTATATCTTTTTCTATTCCTTTACTTTCAATCTTTTGTGTTGTTAATTTAGCAACGTCTTATAAAATAGTCCATAAAGCATATAGCTGTCTTAAAAGTCAACCTGAGTGTTTCTCTTATCTGGAGCACTTTTTCATGTATTGTGATTTTTTAACAGCTTTATTAAGATATAATTCACTTACCCTAAAATTCAACCATTAAAATATATTATTCCCTGTTTTTTTGTATATTCACAGAGTTGTACAACCATAATCTAATTATAGAATATTTTCATCAACCCAAAATGAAACCCCCATTCCTCTACCCAACATACCCCCAGGCAACCATTAATCTACTTTCTGACTCTATAGATTTGCTTATTCTAGACTTTTCATATAAGTGAAATTATATAGTATGTGATTTTAACTATTACTTTTTTTTTTACAATAACTCTTTGCTTTCAATTTTCTTTTTTTAATTTTTTTTTTTTTTACAATTTTAACTATTATTTAAGGCCATACCAACCTCTTTCTTTTCTGTTTTTAAACATTTAATCTCTGCTACATAGTTAGAACTTTATACTTCTTACAGTGTTCTTTAATTGTGTAATATGTGTAAATCGTCTTTCCACAATGGCAATAAACCCATTGAGAATAAAGACCATTTGTTCATTTGTTCAATCATTCATTTATTCAAAATGTTTGATGTGTACTTCTCTTTTCTTTATACTTCAAGAGCCATGGTATGATAAATACTTTTGATTTGATTTGGACAAATACTTCTATAGACCAGTGCCTTAATTTGACCCTATTGGCTCTTGTGTTACTGTCCTAATGCAGCTCTTCTTTCTGAAGGTCCTTAAAAATAATTTTCCCAGATATATTTTAATTTCTTACATTTAATATTCCACAATTTTATTTTTAGAAAAACAGTATATTCTGATTAGTATTAATTTGAATATACTTAGTATTCTGTTTAGCATGATTTTTCTTTGTTTCCTTTCTCTTTTTCTGGTTTCTGTTGGATCTACTTTCTTTAATTTCCTCTACTACTTTGGATTATACACTTATCTTGTAAATGGTTATCTATAAATTTTTAACGTTCATACTTGATCTCAAGATCATTAGTGTATTTACTCTTCTTTGGAACAACACAAAGACTTTAAAATGCTTTAAGTTTGATCACCCTCTTTCTGTCTTATATATAATCCCTCCTGTTTTTATATCCCCCAAAGTAGTTATAATTATTATTGTTTGAATAGTCAATACTTGTTTTGATTTATGTACATGTTTGCCAGTTTTATTGCTTATCTTTATTTTCTACTTCTATTTTCTAACTTCTTCCCTGGATTCAGTTTCTTTCTTTCTGAACTATATCCTGCCAGTATTGTTTATATGAATGTGTTTTAGTCTCACCTCATTCTAGAATGACAGTTTAACTGGATATGATATTGACAGTTTTCTCATACATATATGAAACAATATATATATTGGTTTTTTTTAGATAAGGTCTTGCTATGTGACTCAGGCTGGTCTCAAACTCCTGGGCTCAAGCAGTCCTCCCACCTTTGCCTCCCTAGTAGCTGGGGTTACAAGCACATGCCATTGCACCCAGCTAATATTTTATCTTTCTTATCAGTCCTTTTCTTTGTGCATTTTGTGTGTTGCTTAAAAATGCCTCCTACACTACACAGTTATAAATAAATTCTACTACATGTTTTCTAACACTTCATAATTTTATTTCTTACATTTCCCCCTTTTATGCATTTGAAACTTATTTTTAAGTGTACTGTAAGGTAGTAACCTAACTTAAAAAAAACAAAACACTGATCTCAAACCACTGATGCAATGTCGGGAAGAATTCATTCTGAGATATTTTTTCTAGTGCCCTTATGGAGTGGGGTGAATGTTGCTGGTGTTGCACTGAAGACTCTGGACCCTAAATTAGGAACTGATTCAGACAAGGAACAATGGGAAAATATCCATAAACAAGTTGTTTCAAGGTAATAGTACTCATTCAATTTCTTAATGCCTTAATAATCAGTCTTTTTTTTTTTTTTGTAATGGCTACAGGGTCTTGCTCTGTTGCTGGAGTGTAGTTGCACAATCATAGTTCACTGTAACCTTGAATTCCTGGGCTCAAGTGATCCTCCCATCTCAGCCTCCCGAGTAGCTAGGACTACAGGCACATGGCACCATGCCCTGATAATTTTTTTAAAAACTTGTTTTGTAGAGACAAGGTCTCACTATGTTGCCTAGGCTGGTCATGAACAATAATCAGTCTTAAGAATAAATTTCACAGACAAAAAGTCCATATTTGATCTTTGCTTTTTGTGAGATAAATAACTCTAGGATTCAGAAAATCACTAAATTCAAACTTTATCTTATGCATAGCTTTATTTTGGGGTTTTTTTTAAAAAAGAAAATACTTCTTATTTCACAAGAACTCATATATATATTTGCTTTATATATATGTGTGTGTGTGTGTGTGTGTATATATAAACATAAATATATAAATAAATAAAGCTTAGTGATCACAAGCATGGACTTTGGGGCCAGGTTGCCTAGGTTTGAAACCTGGCTGCACCATTTATTAGTGATATAATATTGGGAAATTACTTAACATATCAAAAGCTCAGTTTAACTCATCTTTAAAATAGGGATAATTATAGAACTTTCCTTAGAGGGCTAATATGTAGAGTGAATAAATTAGTACTATATGTAAAATGCTAGAATAGTACCTGGAACTTATTAAATGTTCATCATATGACTTGATGAAAAGAAACTTGAAACTAATGCAGGTGATCAGAAATCAATGAGGTTTTCTTATAAATGAAGTGTCTGACTCCATATACATTAGCCTTAACAGCACACATGATCATCCTTCGTACTTTAGCCAAGTTACATGTTAGTAAAAGTTACATAACTTAAAAATCACTTTTGGATATTTATAACTTGGAATATTATCTACAAAAGCCACAAGTATACTGTAGGTATATTTATGATAACAACCCTACAAAAATGTGTAAGAATTAGGGCAGAGACTAAAAAGTCATATAACAAAAAAGTGATTATGAGTTTTTATTCTCTTAGGTGCCCTTTAGTTTAAAAAGTTAAAATTATTTTATTTTATGATTATAAAAACTAAAATCACCATCTGTATGGGTACAGTTTCAGTTTGGGAAGTTGAAAATGTTCTGGGGAGGATTGTGGTAATAATTGCACAACAGTGTTAAGATACTTAATGTTACTGAACTGCACAGTTAAAAATGGTTAAGATTGTAAATTTTGCCACAGTTAAAAAAAATTTTTTTTAAAAGTACATGGCAACTAATAGTGGTCTGAAGTTCACACTGTCAAACCACCAGGACATAATAGGTTTTAACCTAGCATTAAGTTTATCTAGCACGGTGAAAGAAAACACAATACTGAGTATCAGCATTTTCTTTAGGAGGTATTGCAAATACTTAGGTGTAGCTTCTAGGTCCTGTTACTGCATGGGGCACACTCAGTTGCAAAGGATGAAACTGACATGGGGGCAGACTACCCCAACACAGGAAAGCTGCTGCCTTTGTTTCTCAGCAATTTTTAATATAGTTCTTTCACATAGCCCTCAGGGTCTGCATGCTTACTCCGAGTCTTGATGCAATGCACACATCAAGGGTTTCATAATATTCAATGCTGATAACCTAGTTCTATTATGGTTAGTATTCCACACTTCCCTTAACTAATTTTTATACCTAGAAAACTGTGTTGCACAAAGGCAAACTCAAGGTCATCTTGCCAGTTACTCCTAGCTTTTTGGAAAGGGTTCATACCCACTGTTAATCCTTTACCCATGGTACCTCTCCATGACCTTGAGTTGTTATCTTTGTGTCATATATTCCTCAGAGTTCCTTTGACGAACATATCTTAAATATTTTACACACAGAAAAAGACAAGTTAGTACACCTACGACCACCAGAATCTATAAGATCCAATAGGTAACTAGAAGCCCTCACAGGTGGTCTAGTAATCCTTAACCAATTAGACTGTCTTTTCCCCTCCTCTATCATTTACTATCACTTGTGCCTTATTAAAGGTATTGACAGACACATTTAATTGTATGTTCTATATCTCTACAGCAAATTTATTTCTTCCTCTGGCCAAACTGTTTCATAAAGATCACATCAATAGGAAGTTTTAGGTCAGTTTACCAAAATATCTTTTCACTTTGGCAGGCATTACTGGTATGTTTCATTTTCTTAAATTTCCTTAAGGGGATCTACAAATGCTTTGTTTCACCAAATAGCTTTGGATGAGAGATTACATTAATGCCTAGCAAACAAAATATATGTTAATATTACAGTATCATTTCCTATCCTTCTCAACAAAAATATCCTTTACTCTATATATTTTCAGTTATAGGGGCCATTAGAGACATTCCCTAGTAAAGTCAGGGATCTAACTGGTCTAGAGACACAACCATACCCCAGCCACTAAGGAAACTGTTTTAACCAATACTGGTTTCCAAGTGTCTTGGATCAGCCCACCTACCTCCCATAGAGATGTTACAATGTTGGTCTTTTATCTGTACCACAGGGAATGTTAGTTCCTTTTTAATTTGAGACACTTGCTTTAAGGGAACCATAATTAGGATCACATTTCCCATTGAAGTCCTATATGATTTCAGTACCAAATATTGCAAACATGTTACAGATCAATACTCATCCCAATTAGTCCTCTCAATTCTGCAATGTCCAAAATTAAATTATTTGCCCCTTGAACATTTAGCAGAGGATCTATAATTATAAAGAATCCTCGGGATACTGCTAGTATTTATCTAAAAACTACTCTACTCGTTTACACTATAGCCTCTGATTTGCCAGTGCCTAACCAACAATTACAGGGGAGTGACATCATGATTTAATAAGATGTCCTTCCAGGTTCCCAATATGGCATTCGGTTTACAATATATATCAGTTTTTGTCTTAAAGTACCAGCCTTAAATATATTTTTTCTATTTGCTCCCTTTACCCTCTCTTTTACACCAGCAGTTTTATTTTCATCAGGATGGTTAATGGCAACTAAAGGATTATGTTTTTAGCCATTTTCTCCTCAACTTTCTTTTCTTTCTCAATCCATTTTGCTAATTCCTGAGAGGATAAATCTGTCATCCAGATTCCACTGGTAAGATTGGCCCCCAGTTATCTACTGCAGAGCTTTCTTCAACTCATAGACAGTATGCGATCGGTCAATCAATCGCTAGGTAGAACCTCCCTCCCTTTCCTTTTACTTACCCCACAGATTCTTGGCCATATTGAGTTGAAGTCTAAAAGTACTTTTGACATCAATCTGCATGGCCTCCAGTAGTGGCTCTGGTTTTGGGTTGACAGTCAAATCACAGTCCAGGCCCAACTTCTCTGTGCTGACGTGGTCCATATGTATATATCAGCCTTACCTTTTGCAACCAAGTGTGTATGTGCAGCCCTGGGGCTTTAAAACTGTGCCTGAGTCATCATTGTAGGACCTCCTGATATGAATGATGATGCTGTACATTCTGTGTTTCCTGTCTTGTACCCAGTCTTCCTTCCCTTCCTTCTTTTCCTTCCTTGCTTTCCTTTCTTTCTTTCTTTTTTAGAGGCAGGATCTCACTCTGTTGCCCAGGCTGGAGTGCAGTGGTACAACCATAGCTCCTTGCAGCCTCGATACTCCTGCCTTAGTCTCCCAAGTAGCTAGGACTACAGGGATGCACCACCACGCCCAGCTAATTTTTTTTTTTTTGAGACAGAGTCTCGCTCTGTCACCCTGACTAGAGTGCAGTGGCATCATCACAGCTCACTGTGACCTCAAATTCCTGGGCTCAAGTGATCCTCCTGCCTCAGCCTCCCGAGTAGCTGGGATTACAGGCATGTGCCACTACGCCTGGCTGATTTTTTCTATTTTTTGTAGAGACTTGGTCTCACTCTTGCTCAGGATGTTCTCAAACTCCTGAGCTTAAGCAATCCTCTTGCCTCAGCCTCCCATAGTGCTAGGATTACGGACATGAGCTACCGCGCCTGGCCTAATTTTTAAATTTTTTGTAGGGATAGAGTCTCGGTGTGTTGCCCAGGCTGGTCTTGAACTCCTGGTGTCAAGATATCCTCCTCAGCCTCCCAAAGTGCTGGGATTACAGGAGTGAGCCACTGCACCTGGCTCCTGTATCCTTTCTTAAAGCTAAATAAACTCAGTGCTAAACTAAAACCTCTTTGTCCTGTGAGTTTGACTGTCAAGCCAAACCTGAGATAATAGAAGGGTGAATTCTTATTAAAGTGAGTAGTGAAGTTTTATGAGAATATAGAAACTTTTATTGCCTGTTTATAAATAATTTCTGGAAGAAACTTCTGAGAAAATTTTAATAGAGTAGCATTGGCATATAGATTGCTTCAAAATGGATGCTTGAAGAATACTATGTTTTCTCTGAGTTGACTTCTCATGAATTTTATTTTCTTACTTTCTGTACCTGCAGTGCCTATGAGATTATCAAACTGAAGGGGTATACCTCTTGGGCTATTGGATTGTCTGTGACAGATCTGGTAGGATCAATTTTGAAAAATCTTAGGAAAGTGCATCCAGTTTCCACTATGGTTAAGGTAGGCCTAAATTAAATCTTCATTTATCATTCTTTCCTTTAATATTTATTGATTCCCTACTATGTGCCAGGCAGTGTACAAGATGTTGAGGATATAATGGTGAACAAAAAAGACAGAGACCCTGACTTCATAGAGCTTAATGGAAGAAATGGACTTCATAAAACAATTACAAATGTAAATATATGATAAATTGTGATAAATGCTGTGATGAAAAACTACAAAGTGCTAAGAATATACAACAGGGGAAGGGGCATGGGAAGACTTCCTAAGGAAGTAAAATGTGGACTAATCCAAATAATGACTGGAGTTAATTTCAAAGGCTGGACTAATATTCCAAGCAGAGGGAACACATGTGCAGACAATCTAGGCAGATATAAGTCAAGAACACTTGAGGATCTGAAAAAAAGTTCAGTTATTGAAATGTAGAGAGCAAAGGGAAAAGTACACTATGAGGCTGAAGAAGTAAGAAGGGTCAGTCCACCAAAAGCCTTATGAAGGGGTTTGGGGCCTTGTCTTAACAGCAGTGGAAAGCAAGGGACTGGAAATTTTTTATGTTAAAAAGATTTCTGTGGCTGTGATGGAGAGAACACATTCGAAGGGGACAAGAGTAGATGTAGGGAAACTTGTTAAGAGGCTGGTAGTAGTAGAGGGGAAGAGAAGGGGACAAATTTGAGTTACACTGTATTTAGGAGGTAAAATTCAGAGGACTTGGTAATGGAATGAGTGTGATATGAGGGAGAGAGAGGTCGTTCTTAGGTTTCTGTTTTGCACACTTAGATAGATGGTAATCCCATTCACCGAGGAAGGGAATACTCAAAGAGAAGCAGGTTTGAAGGTCATGTTTCCAGTTTTGGACAAGTTGAATTTGAGGTGCCTTTGAGATAGCTGAGCAGAAATAGGTAGTTGAGTCCAAGCTTCTGGAACTCATAAAAGAGTTTTGGGTTGGAGTTATAATTATGAGCATCATCAGCATATAAACAATATATTAGGACTCTTGGATAAAAGCCATAGAAGCCACCTCAAACTTGCTTAAGAAAAACAAACAAAACAAAACAAAAATACATGCTCATGTAACCAAAACACCAAGGAGGCCTGATTCAGGTGCTCAGACTATGTTTTCTGTCCATTCTCTTGGCGCCTCTTTTACCCTATTGCCTTCTATCTCATGCGGACTTTTTCCACGGGGCAACGAAGATGGCTCCTAGGCCAGTGTGGTGGCTCATACCTATAATCCCAGCACTTTGGGAGGCTGAGGCAGGATGATCACTTGAGGCCAAGAGTTCAAGACCAGCCAGAGCAGCATGGTGAGACCCCATCTCTACAAAAAATACAAAAATCAGCCAGGTGTGGTGGTGTGCTCCTGTAGTCCCGGCTATTCAGGAGGCTGAGGCAGGAGGATTGCTCAAGCCCAGGAGTCTGTGGTTGCAGTGAGCTGTGATGATGCCACTGTACTCTAGCCTGGGCAACGGAAGAAGACCCTGTCTCTTAAAAAAAAAAAAAATGACTCCCAATACCTGCAGATTTAGAGCCTGTAATCTCAGGTCCCTGCCTCTCCCTTTGCCTATACTAATTTCTAGATAATTGCCTTTTCTGGAACCACATACCTACTCCTTTGATACCTGTCAGTTGTGGGGAGGGGGAGTTCCCAAAAAGAAGAGAGAGGTTCTGTCAACAAAAAAGAGGAAGAGATGTTAGACAGAGAAAGATGACAGAGGTCCCTTACACATGGTAACTCAAGCTGTAAATTTTAATGAGTTGCCTAGGGAGAGTCTATAAAATAAGAAGAAAGATTGAGATTGCGCCTTGAGGAATTCCAGTGTGAAAAGTTGAGTTTACAGTAGGATTCCACAAAGGTGACTAAGAAGTGGTGGCCAGGGAGTTAAAGAAAAACCAAGAGAACATGGAATCATGGTAACCAGGAGAAAGGAGGATGCTTTAAGATGGAAGAATTGGTCTTCTCATGTTGATTGATGTTGTGAAGTCATATGAAATGAGGATTAAAAATTCCAGTAGGATAAAGTGACAGAGGTCAGTGATAACCTTAGTGGGAACTGTTTAATGAAGTAATAGAATTGAAACCCTGATGGAGTATGCCAGGGTTTTCTCTATCTTGGCATTATTGACATTTGGGCTGGATAATTTTTCATTGTGGGGGGCTGTTCTATGCATTGTGGGATGTTAGTAGCATCTCTGGCCACTATCCATTTAGCTGCTAGTATATCTTCTACCCTAGTTGTGACAATAAAAAATGTCTCAAGATATTGCCAAATGTCACTGGGGAGACAAAATCACCTCTGTTTGAGAACCACTGGAGTAGACTGAGGAAATTCAGACAAGTGTAAACAGCTATTTTTAGGTATTTGGCTGTGAAAGTAAGCAAAAAGAGCATTAATTGGAGAAGAAAATCAGGACAATTTTTTTTCTTTTTAAATAGAGGTGCTGATGGTAAAGATCAGGTGCCAAGGGAGAGGTTCAAGATAGAAGTAATAAGCAGAAGGGGATGGGACCAGAGCATAGGTGGAGGTGTTAGCCTAGAAAGGAGGAGGGACAGCTATCTGTTGTAATAGGAGGTAACAGAGGGGGTGGGTACTGATGCATATAGATTTGTAAATTTGGCATTGGAAGCATCTGATGCCTTCTATCTTTTTAGTGAAAGGAGGCAAAATCATCTACTGAAAGTCAGGGGAGGCATAGGAAAGTCCAGAGATTTGAGAAGATTTTAAATAGTCTTTGTAGATAATGGGAAAGAAGATTTGATTTTTTTAAAAAAGCAGAATTACTGGCAGGGCAGATGCTTATTTGAGGTTGGTAAGTATTAATTTGTAATGTTAAATTTGTAATGTAAGTTAAAGATCAACTGTGTTGTATAGTTTTTTTCAGTGACCTGAGTGCAGGAATGGAGAAAGCAGATAACTGAATTCATTCAGGTTTGGGTTTTACTGGCAGAGTGTGAAAGGAAAACAGAGAGAGAGAGAGAGACAGAGACAGAGATATTGAGGAATGGGGAGAAAGAGAGAGAGAGAGTTTGAGAGAGAAAGGTGCATGCAGCTTTGGTTTGTACACATGTAGAAAATGGGTTTAACCTTCTGCTAAAGGGTCACAGACAAATTAAAGACTTTTGTCCTTGAGTGTGATCTATATACAAATGAACAAATCTTTAAAAAATAATAAAAATAAAATACAAAAACAAAACAAAAAAACAAAAAAAGAAAAAAAAGAAACAAAAAAATACAAAAACAAAAAAAAGAAAAAATAAATAATAAAGAATTTAAGAAACATTTATAAACACTAAACATTAAAATGGGCAAAAGGGTTACAGAATGATGGATCATGGAATCTAAGTGGGACATAGAGGAACCCATAACAAGGTCCAGAATAGGATAATTGGAGTGGGAGGAGAAGGTCCCATGAGCTAAAGAAGTCAAGAAACTGGAAAGAAAGGGAATTGGTTGGATTAGCCACATGAACAATGAAGTCAACAAGGATAATGGCAGAAATTTGGGATACACAGGGAAGACTGCGAGCCATGTGTCAATGTCTTTTGTGAATGAGATGGAATAACCAGGTACCAGGAGGTTAGTAGATGGTCATTAAGAAGGGGAAAAGAGCTGAATAAAATGAGCCCCCCAAACACAGGGATAACATGTTGTGATATTATGTTAATATCAAATATATTACATATAATATTTCTGATAATATGTTACAAGAGTAGGGGTTAATGACTTGGAAGGGCCAGTGAGGAGTACACAGGGAATACCACATACCCTTCCTCTTTTGAGGATGCGGAGGCTATGGAAAATAAGCAACTACCCCTCTGGGGCTCCTGAGGAAGAGTCAGGGAAGTGTCAAATGAGTGCTCTGAGAAGAGATTGAGTAATATGGGTATTTAATAGCCTTACTGAACAAGTCAATGGATAAGTTATATTTTATAGGAAACACTTAAACATTTGACATTAAGTGCAGAATCATTTCTTCATTTATATACTCTTATTTTTTCTTTTTTTCTAGTTCATTTTTACTACTTTCCATTTTCAGCACACAAATCAAGGTGCCAACAGTTTATCTCACATTAATATATTAACAGGATTTTTTGTCAAATTAATAGGGAATTCTTTTTAAATAACCATCACCATACTTCATGGCCAGTCCAACAGCAAATGAGAGCACATTTTAATATATCCAGGGGGAGTATCATCAACCAGGCGTAAAGCTTAAAGGGAAGAAGGCAGGCTGAGGGGGCTGGCAGCAGGTCATGGTTAGCACGGTTAGCACACAGGGCCAGGACAAGCCCCAGGGGTCAGGGTCCCTTGTTCCCAGTCCACCTAGCGGCCTTGAAATGGATGTGAATTCTCCAATTCCAGTCTGAGGTGCCCCTTCTAGAGGGAAGAGAGATGACAGAAGGTAGAGGGAAACAAATTCCAGAAACAGTACTAGGGAAGCAGAGGGGCTTCTTCCCCAGCCACAGTGGCCTTGTCCCTGATGACACCCCTGGAAGCTCATGTTAAAGCTCCAGAAGTCACACAGAGGTGGCAACAGAATGATCAAGGATGGGAAAGGGGAGGGAAGTCGAGTATGACTGTGGCTGGAGCCTGGCTGAATGGAACATGGGCTGACAATCTGATGGGACAGTGGCCTTCCACAGCTAGGCACAAAACAAAGTGGAGGGAATGTGAGTAGGGCCTGGCAGGGGCCCCTGAGGGATGACATGTCGTTGATCTGATGGAGCTTATGAGGTTGAGTGTAAAGCAGCCATGACAGTGAGGGAGCTGGACTGTGGTACAGAAGGTAACCAGAGTTCCTCTGTGGGGAGAAGCTACTAGACCAAAACAGGAACAAGGGGCACACCCCATGCTCCTGAGGAGAGCCCGAGAGATGGTGAGAGGGAAGCATGGCTTACCAGCACTGGTGGGCTCTGAGCAGGTGTGGGAAGCTGGGAGGCACTGCTCCAGCATCAAGGGGAGTTACTGTTCCCCTTCCCTCACTGTTAGTTCCTGGTAACTGTTTATAATTAGACCTGGAGTAAGAACAAGGCCCTTCCATCTCCCACAACCCCAGACTCAGCCCCTAGGGGAGGGGTAAAGAGTGATATGGTAGGGAGGTGTGAGTGGTCTACTGGGTCTTCTTATCTTCCAGGGCAGGTGGGGGGGGAACTGAGGGGGTGGGGTGGAGGGTAGTACTGAGGTGGCGGAGGCTGGTATGTGCACATTTAGATGTTGTGTGGGTTTCCCAGGTTGTAATAGGCTTTGGCAGCTGCTCTTGGCTTTGGCCGCAGGAGTGGAGGGAATATTGGGGCTGCTGAATGGAAGTTCCATGGGCCCAGGATAGGGCAGTGGTGTGGGGCTGCACCTATCCCATGGCGCTATCCATAATGAGAGGTCCTAGATAGAACTCAGGTGGAGGTGGTGGACAGGAGTACGGACAGGCAGGAGTACATTCCACTGCAACTGGTGAGAGGAAAGACATAAATCTTGCTGAGCATGTAAGTGGATCCATTGGCTCTACTGGGGGCATCACCTCTGGAGGATTGAAATGCCACCTCTAGCATCTGTTTTCCAAACTCAGTGGTACCCCCTGCTATAAAGGTACAAAGCAGAGCCTTCCCAGTCACCTCCTGCACCAAACAGGCTGTTTGATCTCATAGTTCTTCATCAGTAAAGTGGCATCATGAAGGACTGCATGGCATCCTTCCCCTTGGACAGAAATGACCTGGTAAGGGGTAAAGTAGATTGTATCTTTCTTGGTCTTTTTTTGAGACAGGGTCTCGCTCTGTCACCTGGGCTAGAGTACAGTGGCACCATCATACCTCACTGTAGCCTCAAACTCCTGGGCTCAAGGGATCCTCTTGCCTCAGCCTCTTGAGTAGCTGGGACTACAGGCGCGTGCCACCATGCCCAGCTAATTTTTCTATTTTTTGCAGAAATGGGGTCTTGCTCTTGCTCAGGCTGGTCTTGAACTCCTGGCCTCAAGCAATCCTCCTGCCTCAGCCTCCCAAAGTGCTGGGATTACAGGCGTGAGCCACCACGCCCGGCCCCCTTCTTGGTCCTTTTAAAGGCCTCTGGCATGTTGTTCTTGTCACTGAATGTAAGTTCTACATCATCATGGGACATAAGGATGTTCTTGCTGTTGCTGACAATTACTCTGCTACGCTCCAAGTGATTCTTGTTGAGCACCATAGTCTCTCCTATGTATGTATACTCTTATTCTGAAGCTCTCTTGCACAGCTGCTTTTCTATATCAGGTTACTGAACAATAATCTTGCCTTTCAGGGCTTATATGGAATAAAAGAAGAAATCTTTCTCAGTATCCCTTGCATCTTGGGTCGGAATGGCGTCTCGGATCTTGTGAAAATTAACCTGAATTCTGAGGAGGAGGCCCTTTTCAAGAAGAGTGCAAATACACTTTGGAATATCCAAAAGGACCTAGTATTTTAAAGCCTTTTAATGTTCTACTGTTTTATAGAACAGAATATAGGAGACTGTATATTTTACATTATAAAAGTATTTTCATCTGATCTGTAAAAAATAAAAAAAATTAGAGACCTATGACATAAATCCAGTCTGTCAAAGTTAGAAAGAAGAAACGGTAAAGAGCTTTCTCCCCTTTATGAATCCTTTATAGCTCTAGTCACATGATACCCAACCTGTACAGGTGTAAGCTGTATTTTTGAGGTGTATCATATATGTAAGAGTTGCCTTTAGGTGAAGTAGAATATGTATAATAATCCATTATAATATAGAACTTATAATCCTTCTTACAAAGCAACAAGCCCTTTTTCTAGTATTGACATTTCTTTTTTTTCTTTCTGATAGTTTTTTTTTTTTTTTTTAGAGATGGGGTCTTGCTCTGTCCCCCAGGCTGGAATGCAGTGGCTCGATCATAGCTCACTCTGCAGCCTTGAACTCCAGAGCTTGAACCATCCTCCTGCCCCCGCCTCCCAAGTAGCTAGGACTACAGGCACATGAATGTAAGTTCACCACGCCAGGCTAATTTTTAAAAAATTTTTTTGTAGAGATGGAGTCTTGCTATGTGGCCCAGGAAACTCCTGGCCTCAAGTGATCCTCTCCCCTCAGCCTCCCAAAGTGCTGGAATTACAGGTGTGAGCCTCCCGGGCTAGAATGCAGTGGCATCATCATAGCTCACTGCAACCTCAAACTCTTGGGCTCAAGCGATCCTCCTGCCTCAGCCTCCCGAGTAGCTAACACTACACCCAGGCCCAGCTACCACCAGGCCCAGCTAATTTTTCTATTTTTTTTTGTAGAGATGGGGTCTTGCTCTTGCTCAGGCTGGTCTTGAACTTCTGACCTCAAGCGATCCTCCCACCTTGTCCTCCCAGAGTGCTAGGATTACAGGCATGAGCCATCATGCCTTACTACTTATTTTTAAGATCATATATATCAGAAAGAAACTATAGATATAACTTTATGATGTAAAAAAATTTAAATGAGATGATATATTTAACTCTGCAAGTATTATACCAATTCATATAAACTCAAATAATTGATTTGGTATCTCAATTGAAACACTACACAGGGAGCTTAGACCATCTTCTGGGTCATTTGCTCACTAAACTACTATGTTTGCTATGTTATGGTTATGAGGTTGGTATGACATCATCTCCGCCATTAAGTATCCACAATGAGCATTTAGGGTACCTCAACTAATTGATTATTGACTAATGCTTGATAATAGTCAATTGGTAGCTCCTTCTTGGTGTCCAAGGTAGGAGTGTATGTGATTCTCATGATTTATACAGTATAAAAATATACATACATACATACATATATATATTTCCTTGATTCTACAAAGAATTTAAGGCAGCTACAGGAAATATACCATGAAACAAATACTAAGAAATTAGGACCAAGGTAATATACAAATTAAGACAGGACAGGATCAGTGAGAAAAATTAGCAGGCAGATATGTGGGCCCTGAGGACTTCCATGGTTCTAGTGGAGGCACACTAGAGAGTTGTGGTTCACCCTCATCGTCTGGTTATTCTTGCTGTCTTGATAGCCTTTCATTCTCATCTACTACTGAACATGATTAGTTTCCCATTATTTTGTTCTTTTTCCTTATGTCTTCTCTTGAATACATAAAATATGGTTGAGTTTAATTTAGTTCGGATGGGGGCAAGGGGAATCTTCTGTGGGTTTTGCTTTTTTTTGGAGACAGAGTCTTCCTCTGTCACCCTGGGTAGAGTGCAGTGGCATCATCATAGCTCACTGCAAACTCAAACACCTGGGCTCAAGTGAACCTCCTGCCTCAGCCTCCCAGAGGGCTAGGATTACAGGTGTGAGCCATTATGCCTGGCCGGTTGTGCCTTTTTTAAAAGCTCCTGTTTCTACACCAAATTAAAACTTCATTTTAAGAAATCCCTTCAGAGATGGAAAAGCTGAAAAATATATATAGTTTCTAAAGGGAATATTCTAGGAAGTAAAGCTGCTCTACATCTTGTATTCTCAACAGGACAGTATAGTCCCCAAGGGGGTGAAAATTAGTTTTTGGGGGTGTGTGTGAAAAAAATCTTAGACATTACAAGGGTTTGTCACTCTAAAGCTCAATCCTACCTGACAAAGCTTACTCCTTAATATTTAATTTCACGATGTGGG
This sequence comes from Daubentonia madagascariensis, assembly GCA_023783475.1. NCBI lineage: Eukaryota > Metazoa > Chordata > Mammalia > Primates > Daubentoniidae > Daubentonia > Daubentonia madagascariensis. The sequence goes on along the minus strand of JAKFHU010001990.1, from coordinate 21,926,319 downwards.
GGGGAACAATTGGGGGAAATGTCTAAAAGGGCTCTTGAGGGGTGAATGAAAAAAGGTTGAGAAACACTGCTCTACATTTTATAAAAGAATTTGTGTAGTATGTATTGTGATTATAAATGAGTTAGAAAACAATTAGGTAAAACGTGGTTGGGAGAAGAGACGTAGAAACCTTGGTTTATGACAGACTAATTTTGGATTCTACATTTTACTTAATAATGAGTTCAGCTTTCCCTTCCACGTGTAGAAATGGTTACGAATTAGCACTCCACTGGTCAAATTCTTAGGGTTTCATATCTTGTTTCAAAACTCCCTTTGCATAGAGGGTTTTAAAATTTTTTTTCTACTTCATCTCACATTTGAGGTGGAAAAAAGACCTGAGGTCCTTTTGTTCTGCAGCACTGGCGATAAATTTCCAAATGAGGGTTAAACAGCTCTTTCTGGATACATCGAGACAAGGTTTGGTTAGAAATAAAACTACTTGGGTTCTGGGAACCAGTACCGGGTGTGCCAGCTGAGGCCCCGAGGAACCGTCCCGAAGCCGCCAACCACAGAAACCTCAGCACGCCCTCAGGCACCAGGCTGGGAGGCGGCGGCGGCGGCAACGGCGCAGGCGCAGTACCGAGCCCGCGGCAGCCTCGCGCCTGTGCCAGGTGTGCTGGACCCCTGCGAGGCCCGCACGAGCTGGGCGCGGTCTTGCGCAGCCGCAGTGGCAGGGGTGGCGGGCAGTAACAGGGGCCGCGGTTTACTTCCTTCGAACGCCGAGGCGGTTAGAGGCTGCGTCTTGCCGTCCTCTTTCTCGTCTCTTGAGTGAGTGGCTATGAGCTGGCTGGCGGGAGTCCCGCGGACCAGCCAGAGAGTGGGCGCCGCGGGCGCGAGTTGTTTTTGCCCGAGGATGGCTCTTTGTCTCCGCCAGGCGGCATGCGAACTGCTCAGGGGCGGCTGGCCCTCACCCCCTGTGAGTGCGGCGGGAAGCACCTCGCGCCTGGCCTGCAGAGCCGGGGCGTCCGGGAGTGGAGAGGTGGGGGCTGGGAAGGAGCGTAGGGGGAGAGGGCAGGGGGTCTGCTGGAGGAGGGGAGGGGAGAGAGCCCTCCCAGCTGTGGTCTTATGTTTGGTGGAGCAGCCCCTTTTCTTCCCTGCACTCCCTCCCTCTTAACCATACCCACCTTCTTTCTCCTTCCCCTGGTTTGCTTCATGGATGCCGGGCTGGTGGCTGGAAACTACCCACCTGCTTTGCCAGTCAAATTTGTTGTGTCTGCAGCACCTCCTTCCACACTGGGGCCCAGGAGTTTTCCTTACGCGCTGTCACTACAGACCAATTGCAGATCCGGAAATGGCTGTGCGGTTTTCTTCACTCTGTTAGGTTTCCAAGATGGCGACTGTCAAGTGTGAACTTACTAAGAATTTCACTTCAGAGGGGGCCATTCAGCACAATAAGATCTCCATTGTAGGAACTGGATCGGTTGGTATGGCCTGTGCTATCAGCATCTTATTAAAAGTAAGCTCTGTGCTCTGTGCCATAGGGTTAACCAAGTTTTCCTCGGTTGGAGGCAAGGCCACTGCACATGGTTGTACAGGTTTTGCCCAGTTCGGGGGGTCGGCGGGGGCCCTGTCCAGAGCCTGGGTTAGTCCAGAGGAACAGGTGCCCTTTTCTAATTGTTCCACCCAGAGGGAGCTCCTTTTTCTAAATTGTATGATGGTATCATATGTGTTAGAAGTTCTGTGAAAGTATGTTGACATTTCATTTTCTCTCATGTAGTGACAATATGAGGTACCCCTTGATTCGGAAAATCAGCTCGCAAATTTAAAAAAACTGGTGTGACAGTTTTTTTAAAAATAACTGTCACACCAGTTATTTTAAATTTAAATAATTTTTTTAAAATTTAAAATTATTTAAATTTTAAAAAAAATTTAAAAAATTTTTTAAAAATTTAAAAAATAGGTGACAGAAAAAAGCGTGCACATGTCAGTGGTGGTAGGCATTTTAGTAGTACCAAATACAATAATCTTTTTTCCTTTAAATATCTCTCTCCCATTTCCTGGTTTCTGTCTTTATTTCCCTTCTTTTTTTATTCATGTTAGGCTAGTTTTAGTGTTTATTGTTATTAGTATGGTGTAGCCAATAAAGTTAGATTCTAGTTTAATGGCTAGAGACAGAAGACTAAAAAGATTCTGACCCCTTTCTAAGAATATTACCCTGATCTGAGCCCATAAAGTTTTAGTAAATCGTAAGTGACTTTGAGCTATACTTTGCGTTTATTAATGCAATATCTATAAAATTTCCTTAAGCTTTTTTTTTTTTTTTTAACAAGGCCTTTAATCCTGGCACAATTGAATTTAAAGGATTGGCCCTGGGTTTCATATCTAGATGACATAGTGTCCTTATGGCATTAAAAGTAGCAGCTGCTGTCAACTGCTACTCTTGCCAATCATACAAACTCTGCATGACTCATTTTGTTCTACCAATAGTAATGTCTTTATCATCAGTATCCTCATTGCTAATACATACACATGAAAACAATGTACATGAAAACCAGTATTTGTTTTTTGTTGGGTTTTTTTTTTGTTTTTTTTTAGTGACAGGGTCTCACTCTGTCACCCCCAGGGTGGGATGCAGTAGTGTGATCACAGCTCACTACAGCCTTGAACTCCTGGGCTCCAGTGATCCTCCTGCCTCAGCTTCCCAAGTAGCTGAAACTACAGGCACGTGTCACCATGCCTGGCTAATTTTTCTTGTATTTTTGTAGAGACACAGTCTGGCTATGCTGCCCAGGATGGTCTCAAACTCCTGAGCTCAAGCGATCCTCCCGCCATGGCCTCCCAAGTTACAGGGGTAAAACACTGCGCAGCCTATGTTTGTTTTTAACATCAGTGATAATGAGAATATGTTTTATATACATTATCCAGTACAACAACCCTGAAAAGTAAACAGCAGATCTATTTTATAGAGAAGAAAAAAGGCACAGACCATCTTAAGTTGCATGAATTGATAAGTATACAGATACTGTATATAGAAAAGCTTGAAGTAAAAGATTTATTTACCATCTCTGCTTTTAAGGGCCTTTCTGGGAGGGATGGAGCCCTATCCCTAAAAAAAGTGGTAACAGCCACAGACTCCTAGAATTTGAGTTCTATTACATTGCAAACTGTGCCATTTGTATATTATAGAAAATGTGGTGCACAGTCCCCCTGCACGGCTCTAGGTTATGGCTCACTTTAATCTCTCCCTCTCCTTACAACTTCTTTCATTCATGGAGGTGGTAATAGCTTAGAAACTCCTTTCTGATAAAGCAGTTCTCAGTAGGATTTGTATAGTAATTTATTGGCAGAAATTTATGGTACAAACCTAGTAGAGAAACAGTAATGCCTTTGAAAATTACTGAATCATACCATAATACATAAACTTTCATTAGTATAACGTGAGATCCAACTTTAATTTAGTGTTGTATCCTGAATCTAGAACAGTGTCTAGTGTAATAGACACTTAGTAGTTGAATGAAAGAATTGATAAAATCCAAATGCACAATAAAAGGGAAAAAGCACTAGATTGTGAATACAAAGATTGGATAGTCTGCTTCATTTTTATAAGTAAGTGGGTCCAGAGAGATTGAGTTAGAATACATTTTTATAGACTTTATTTTTTAGAATAGTTTTAGATTTATAGAAAATTGAAAAGTACGGAGAGAGTTTATACACCACATGCAGTTACTAACATCATACCTTGGTATGGTATACCTCAGTGTGGTACATTTGTCACGATTAAAGAACAGATAGTGATATGTTAACTAAAGTCCATACTTCACTCAGATTTCCTTAGTTTTTACCTGATGTCCTTTGTCTGTTCCATGATCACATCCAGGATGATAACACATTACATTTAGTCACTATGTCTCCTTGGGTTCCTGTAGACTGTGAGACTTTTCTTGTTTTTGATGACTTTGACCATTTTGTGGAGTGCTGGTCAAGTATTTTGTAGAATGCACCTCTGTTGGAATTTGGTGTTTTTCTCATGGTCAGACTGGCGTTTTGGGTTTTAAGGAGGAAGACATAGAGGTGGTAAAGTGCCATTTTCATTACATCATATTTAGGGTACATACTGTCAACATGATTTACCAGTGTGGATGTTGACCTGAGTCACTTGGCTGAGGTGGTGTTTGTCAGGTTTCACTACTGTAAAGTTACTCTTTTCCCTCTTTCCATACTGTACTTATTGGAAGGAAGTCCTTCTATGTGGCCCACACTTAAGGGGTTATGTTCCCTTTCCTTGAGGGTAGAGTATCTACCTTCCAGAAATATTAAATTTTAATTCTTCTCTGTGGGAGATTTGTCTTTTCTCTCCTATTAATTAATTCAGTCATTTGTTAATATTGGTATGAGCTCATGGGTCTTATATTATACTTTGGGTTACAATCTAATACTTCCTTATTTTGTTTCTTAAATTGTTCCACCTTTGGCCATTGGGAGCTCTTTCAGTTGGCTGTTGTGTCCCTTTGGCTTACTCCATCAATGAAGGGTTTTTATTTTTTGAGTACTTCCTTACTTTCTGGAACTTCAAAATGTTTCAGGTTCTTCATCTTGTGTATTTTCTGCACCAGTTCTAGAATCAGCCTTTTTTCCCCAAGGAACCTTTTTTCCTCAAGGAAACTTGGTTCCTTTTATTGGAGAATGGTATTAGAAACCAAGATCTTGGGCTAGGTATGTTCAGTGCTACTAGTGTTATGATACATTTTTAAAACTATCTTTTAAGATACTTTTATCAGTACTGTGTAATTCTGTTCCATACTACTCCAATCTCTGTGAATAATTTAGAGTATCCAAAAAGCATTGGCATTTCATTAAGCAACAGTCTTTTCCTTGTGGTACAGCTTAGACTACTAGGCTAATTAGTTATAGTCTAGTTTAAAAATTAGGTGCTTAGCTTTGGATTTCCAGTAATTATAATAAAGTAAAAATATCCAACATTGTAAGTTGGATATGTGCTTAAATTATAGATACTTGAACATTTATTTCTAAGTACGAGCACAAAAGCATTTTTCCTCCCAGGGAAAATTTTAATATGTAATAAGGATAAAAGAATATGTACTTAAAACATCTTTTCCCCAAAAGGTAATACATATACAAGGTTCAAAAATAAAAGTAATACAAAAAGATATACATGGAGAAGTCACGCTCTCATCCAGTTTCCGTCTAACCTTTTCTCAACATCCACTTTAGGCAATCATTTAAATTAGTTTCTTTTGTATCCTCTAGTATGTCTTTTGCAAATACAAATATATTTTCTCTTGTTTCTTTCTTATAAATTAGCATCCTAGAAATATATAGTACTAATTGGTTTCTGAAGGTAATATTGTCTGATTGTAGAACTAAAATGTTTTAGAGTTAAAAGGAGCCTTCTATTTTAACTCATTTGCTATAGTTTGAATGTTTGCTCCCTCCAAAACTCATGTTGAAACTTAATCCCCAGTGTGGCAGTATTGAGAGGTGGGGCCTTTAAGAGGTGATTTGGGTCATGAGGGATGGGTTTATGGATTAATGGGTTATCACGGGAGTGGGACTGGTGGCTTTATAAGAAGAGGAAGAGAGACCTGAGTTTAGCACTCTCAGCGATGCCCTGCACTGCCTCGGGACTCTGCAGAGGCCCCACCAGCAAGGTGCTTACCAGATGTGGCCCCTTTACCTTTATCTCGGTCTCCATAACTGTAAGAGATAAATGCCTTTTCCTTGTAAATTACCCACTTTCAGGTATTCTGTTAAAGTAACAGAAAATGGAGTAAGTCCATTTATTAAAACTTTTATTGAGCTCGTGTGGATGCTAAGTACCACATGGGTGGAGATGAATCAAGGAGCTCACAGTCTGGTGAGAAATTCCTTTGACAGGAATTTATCATTGTGTAGCCTCAGCTGAAATTGAAGATGGGGGTGTTCACTACCTTCAGAGACTGTTCTTTTTACTAAACAGTTTCTGTTTTTGTTTTCCTAATGATGAGCTGAAACTTTGTAACTTACACCTTTTCTGGTTTGGACTTCTATATCATGATGAAATGATGGGGAGATATAGTACCTCTTCTCTCAGTCCAGTAATTCACAAGCTAGACATAGATCACCAATATAAGAATTTTCTTTCATTCTCCAATGAATCAAGGAGGTACTCCCACCTCACCCCCCTTGACTAATATCTTTTAGGGTTTGAGTGATGAACTTGCCCTTGTGGATGTTGATGAAAGCAAACTGAAGGGTGAGACAATGGATCTTCAACATGGCAGCCCTTTTATGAAAATGCCAAATATTGTCTCCAGCAAAGGTTAATGTCATAGTTAAATACTATAAATATTCTAATACTACATGAACAAATATCTAAGAAAATCATCTTTATTTCCTTTGACCTCCCCAGTTTTTATAGATAAAGCTGGTTGCTCCCTGCTCTGTACTCTTGTAACATGTTAAGATTCATTAGATTGTACTTTGTTTACAAGATTTCCTACAGCACAGGACTGAGTTCTTTGTGAGCAGCAGAAATAGTAGTTAGTGTGATAGCTGTCATTAACTGATTGCCAATTGTGTGCTAGACACTGACTTAAGCACTTTATATTATTTAATCCTGCACACAGCTCTGTGTTTTACAGATGACATACCTGTGAACTGAGATTAAATAAAGTGATGGAGTAGGGATTTTAACCCAGTTCTGTTTGACTCCATAGCCTAAGCTCTTCACCACTATACTTTATTCACTTGGCTCCCAGGAAATAATTATTTGAACAAGTGAATGAACCAAGATCTCCCTGTTCAAAGGCCTTTTCACAGCACATCTCTCTCTAAGTAAATAGTCTTCATTTACTAGACTAATCCACATTTTGACCTCTTACGCTAAATAGTACAAAGGATATATTAGGAGTTTTTTATTTTTTATTTTTTTTAATAAAAGAGATGGGGTCTCATTGTGTTGCACAGGCTGGATTTGAACTCCTGGACTCAGGTGATCATCTCGCCTCACCCTCACTAGTAGCTGGAACTATAGGCATGTGCCACTGCTTCTGGCTTAGGTTTTTGGTTTTTTTAATGGACAAGGAAAGCTTAGAACTAATTTCCTGAAATTAAAAGAGTGCAATGGGCATAGTATGAGATTTAAGGGAACCCGCTCTTTGGTAAACATAGTGTGGTGATTGATGTGAACAGGAAATATGTACTTAAATGTCATGTTTTCTTTCATAATCTTGTTTTTTCTTCAAATCTTTCCCCAGATTATCTTGTCACTGCAAACTCCAATTTAGTGATTATCACAGCAGGTGCACGCCAGATAAAAGGAGAAACACGCCTTGATTTAGTCCAGCGAAATGTGTCCGTCTTTAAATTGATGATTCCCAATATTACCCAATACAGTCCTTGCTGCAAAATGATTATTGTTACCAATCCAGGTCAGCTTTATTTTGACTGTTAAGTGAAGAGTTTTTGGGAGAGTGGGTTTAGTGACTTTTAGAATTTAATGAGTATTAAATCCTAAACTACCAATATAATTCTGGAATTTCTTCCTGTTTCGGTGGTGTAACGCAGTGGTTCCCAACCTTTTTGGCTCCAGGGACTGGCTTTATGGAACACAGCCCTTCCATGGACTGGCGGTGGGGGTAGGGAATGGCCTTGGGATGATTCAAGCGCACCACATTTATTACATTTGCAGCTGCTCCCCAGCACCAGCATCACCGCCTCAGCTCCACCTCAGATCATCAAGCATCAGATTCTCATAAGGAACGCAACCCACATCCCTTGCATGCACAGTTCACAGTAGGGTTCTGGCTCCCATGAGAATCCAAGGCTGCTGCTGATCTGATAGGAGGTGGAGCTCAGGTGGTGATGCCCGGCGATGGAGAGCATCTGTAAATACAGATGAAGCTTCGCTAGCTCACCCACTGCCCACCTCCCACTGTGGGGAGGAGGATGCGGCAGGCACCAACAGGCCACAGACCAGTACCGGTCTGCAGCCCGGGGCTTGGAGACTGCAGGTATAACATGTTTTTTGCACAGTTGTAATGAGTGTATATATATAATGAAGGTTTTTTATATACTAGTGTGTATGAAAAGATAACTTGCTTAATCATATGCTTTCAGTGTTTACATTCTAAAGGCTGAGGTTTGTTTTCCAGATTACTGTGTGAGAAGTGAAAGTAGCACTATAGTTTACTGCCTGACTCTCCAAAATTGTGTTAGACTTCTCACTGGTTCATCTACAAGGGGAGAAATCGAAGATGTACTTCGGAGATAAAATATGCAGGACTGCTGATAGATTATGTGTAGTAAGGGAAAAGGAGGAATCAAAAGTAACTTCTAGATTTTTTTCTTTGAGTAACTGGGTGGTAGTTTATTTACTTGGGTTGGGATGCTTTCCATGGGGTGGGAGTCAGTGAAGGAAGTAGGAAGGGGATGTTAGGTATAGGGTAGAAAGATCAAGATTTCCAATTGGGACACGTTAAATTTGAGACATCTGAAAAGAGGAAGTGTCAAACAGGTAGCTGATTGTGAGTCTGAAGCTCAGTACTTCGGAGGTATTCAAATTATTATACTGTATTCTAAAATCATTTGGAATAGTTTTTCTCTATGGGCAGGCCAAAACCAAGTACGTGACTAAGTGTATTTGTTCATTTTAATTTTGATACTGAGGAACTGCTATTTAAATTTTGTTTCACAATTCTATAAAATATTTACATGGCTCCAATGTCAAATCTAGAGAATAGGAATTATTCAGAGAAGTCTAGCTTCTATCCCTGTCCTCTTTTCCCTATAGCCTCCATCCCTTTATAGGTAACCATTTAAAATTTCTACTTTATGGTTTATAGTTTATTGTTACTATATACATTTTTCTCTTATTTTTAACTTAATATAGTATGAAGCTCACTCCATAGTAGATTTAGAGATGTGTTGATTACTATAGCTTTGTGGTAAGTTTTGAAATCAGGTGTTAAATCCTCCAGCTTCATTCTTTTTCGATTATTTTGGATTTTCTGGGTCCTTTGCATTTCCAGATGAATTTAAGAATCAGCTTGTCATTTTTTGCAAAAAAGCCAGCCAGGATTTTGACAGGGATTGCACTGAATCTGCAGACTAGTTTTGGTAGTATTTCCATCTTAACAATATTAAATCTTCTATTCAATGCACATAGAATATTTTTCCATTTATTTAGGTCTTTAATTTCTTTCAGCAAGGTTTTGTAGTTTTCAGTGTTCAAGTCTTGCACTTCCTTGGTAAAATTTATTCCTAAACTTTTTATTCTTTTGGATGCTATCATTGATGAATTGTTAATTTCATTTTTGGATTATGCATTGCAAATATATAGAGATGTAGCTGATTTTTGTATATTGATGTTGTGTCTTGTCATTGTGCATAACTCATTACTTCTAATATTTTAGTAGATTCTTAGGATTTTCTATAGACAAGATCATGTTATCTGTGAATGATGTTTTATTTTTTCTTTGTATTCCGGATGTCTTTTATTTCTTGTCTAATTGCCTTGGCTAGGACCTCCAATACAATGTTTCCAAGAAGTGGAGAGAATGGGCATCCTTGTCTTCTTCCCAATTTTTGAAGGAAAACATTTAGTCTTTCACCATTAAGTGTAATAGATGCTCTTTATCATGTTAAAGAAGTTCCCTTCTATTCCTAGTTTGTTGAGGGTTTTTGTTATGAATAGGTGTTGGATTTTGTCAAATGCTTTTTCTGTGTCTATTAAGGTGACCATTTTTGTTTTTGGAGTTTATTCTATTAGTGTACTATACCAATTGTTTTTTTTGGATGTTAAGCTAATTCTGGGATAAATCCCACTGAGTCATGACGTATAATAGTTTTTTTTAATGTTGCTGGAATTGGTTTGCTAGCATTTTGTTGAGGTTGTCAGCATCTGTATTCTTGAGGGATATTGGTGTGTAGTTTTCTTGAGATCTCTTTGTCTTTGGTATCAGAGTAATACTGGCCTCACAGAATTAGTAGTGGTGTTCCCTCCTCCTTCATTTTCTGGAAGAGTTTGTGAAGGACTGGTATTAATTCTTTAAATGTTTGGTGGAATTCTCCAATGAAACCTGGGCTCAGGTTTTGCTTTTGGGAAGATTTTAAATTATTGATTCAATCTTACTTGTTGTAGGTCCATTCAGATATTCTATGAGTCAGTTTCAATAGTTTTTGTCCTTATAAAAATGTATGTTTTATGTAAATTATCTAATCTGTTGGCTTATAGTTATGTGTGTTTTTGTTTGTTTTTTAAAAGAGATAGGGTCTTGCTCTGTCACTCAGACTGGACTGCAGCAGTGTGATTATAGCTCACTGCAGCCTTGAACTCCTTGGCTCAAGCATTGTCCTGCCTCAGCCTCCTGAGTAGCTGGGACTACAGGTGCATGCTACCATGCCTGGCTAACTTTTAAATTTTTTATAGAAATGTGGTCTTGCTATATTGCCCAGGCTGGTCTCAAACTCCTGGCCTCAAGCAGTCCTCCACCTTGGCCCCCCCAAAGTGCTGGAATGACAGGCATGAGCCATCACTGTGCCTGGCCTAATTTGTTGGTATATAGTTGTTCATAGTATTCCCATATATTCCTGTTTATTTTTCTAAGGTCAGTAGTGATGGTCCCCTTTCATTCCTGATTTCAGTAATTTGAGTCTTTTCTCTTTATTTTTCCTTGGTCTAGATTTTTCAATTTTGTTGATGTTTTCAAAGAACCAATTTTTGATGTCAAATAGTTTTCTCTATTGAACTTTCTATTTAATTTTTATTTCCACTCAAATCTTCATTATTTCTTTTCTTCTGTTTTCTTTGGGTTTAGTGTATCCTTTTTCTTGTTTCTTAAGAGCTATGGTTATGTTACTGATTTGAGATATTTTCTAGTGGGCATTTATAGCAGTTAATTTCCCATTAAGCACTGCATAAACTGTATTCCATAAATTTTGGTACCTTGTGGTTTTGTTTTCATTCATTTCAAATACTTAAAAATTTCTCTTATGATTTCTTCTTGACACATTGATTATTATTAGGGGAATATGTTAATTTTCAAGTATTTGTGAATCTCTCAGATTTCCTTGTCTAGTTAATTCTAGTTTAATTCTCTTTTGTTCTGAGAATATACTTAGTATGATTTCAGTTCTTTTAAATTTGTTGAGACTTATTTTGTGGCCTACTGTATGGTCTGTCTTAGAAAACATTCCATGTGCACTTAAGGATGTATATTCTGCTGTTGGCGGTTCTATAGATGTTACTTAGGTCTATTTGATAATATTGTTTAGGTCTTCTGTATCCTTGCTGATTATTTGATTATCTTGTTAAAGCAGCACTAACGGACTAAGACAGTTGTTACTGTCAAATACGTTATATCTCTGTATCTTAAAAACCCAACAATTAAATTTTATATATTCTTTGCAATTGTGTTTTAATTGAGGGGTGTGTGTATATATATAATTATAAATTATATAGTCTTTTACAGTTGCTATATAATTGTTACCAGTGCTCTTTATTTTTGCCAGTTTTAATATTTTGTCTGATGTGACTTCATTACAGCCTGAAGAATTTGCTTTAGTATTTCTTGTAAGACAGGTCTGTTGCTAGCAATGAATTTTCTCAGTCTTCATTTGGGACTGTGAAATATAGATTTGCTAGAATAGGATTCTTGGTTGAGTTTTTCTCCCAGCACTTTCAATGTCATCCACCTGTCTTCTGGCCTCCATTGTTTCTGATTAGAAGTCACTACTGATTTATTTTGGTTCTTTTGTATTTGAAAAGTTGTTTTTCTCTTTGGCTTTTTATAGTTTGTGATGTGTCTAAATGTGAATTTCCTTCAGTTTATCCTACTTAAAAGTTCATTGAGTTTCTTGGATGCATATGTTTTTCATATTTGGGATGTTTCAGCCATTACTTCTTTGAATTTTCTTTCCCCTTCTCTCCTGTCCTTCTGGTGCTACCATATACATATGTTGGTGTGCTTATTCATGTCACACAACTTTCTGTGGCTCTGTTCTTTCTTTTTCTTCGTTTTTCATTTCAGTAGTTTTCAGATCATCAAGAATTTTGTATTGGACAATTCTGCCATCTCCAAATAAGGACTTTTGTCTAGTCCCAAGACCTTTTCCCCCTCGTCTTACTGCATAAACTAGGAGGCTGTCAAGGACAGTGTTAAATAGAAACAGTGATAGTGGGTATCCTGTCTTGTTCCTGGCTTTAATGAAAATGCTTCTAAGTTTTCTTCATAATGTATGATTTTTTTTTTTTGGATTTAGATAACTACATTTTTGAGGTAAAGGAAGTTTCCGTCTGTTCCTAGATTGTTGAGTTTTGTTTTACCTCTTTAAACCCTGAATGAGTTTGGATTATCATCAGGCTTTTCTACAACAATTACAATGATTATATATATGTATCTTTTAAAAAAAATCTCATGTGGTGTAATACATTAGCAGACTTTCTGAGCCGTCTTTGAGCCATCTTTGCATTTCTGGGGTAAAGCCTACTTGATCATGAAGTATTTTTCAAAAATTTCCACTAATTATATTTGCTAATATTTTATTTAGTACTTGTGCATCTTTGTAAATAAGTGATAGTGGATCTATTATTTTTTCATGCAGTCTTTGCTCAGTTTTGGTGTCAGGGTTTTACTATCCTCACCAAAATCTTTTTCCTGTTATCTAAAATTTGTGTGTAAAAATTTGAAATGGTGAGGGGATAGATTTTTGACAGTTCATTAATGTATATTTGTTTAGTCAAATTTTCCATTTTTTTCTTAAGTCACTTTAGAAAGTATTCTAGGGAGTTATCCTTTTCATCCAAGTTTTAAAATGTACTAGCATGTTATTTCATATTTTATGACTTTAAAAATCTCTGTTGTATCCGTGGTTACATTCCATTTCCTAGTATTATTTGCTTGGGACTTTGCCTTCTCTGTCCTTTAGTTTTGCTAGAGATTTTTCTAATTTATTAGTCTTATCCCTCCCTAAAAATTAGCTTTCTATCAGTGTTTTTTTTTTTTAAATCTTACTACTTTCTGCCCATTACTTCCCTTTATTTTATGATTAATAACTTTTGTCATTGATTTCTAATCTTTCTTATTTTTAAAAATGCATTGAAGAATATGAATTTAACCACTAAGTACCACTTTATTTTTTAGCTTTGTTCCATGGTACTTTGTCTTTCAGTTCTAAATATTTTGTAATTCCTAATTCTTTTTCCTCTTTAACTCAATGAGTCATTTAAAAGTATATTTTTAGCTTTGAAACATTTTAAAATTTGCTTTATTGTGTTTGATTCTAATTTAACTGCAATAAAATTGTGTTTGACATCAGTTCTTTAAAAATTGCTAAGGCTTAACTTTTGACCCAGTTAATAGTGTTTGTAAAAGTTCCTTATGTACGTTATTGGGCACGATGCTCTATCTATATTTGATTATACTTAATTTTAGTTTTATGAAATTATTACTAATTTTTATGATAGATCAGTTTCTGATAAAGGTATGTTAAAATTGTCCACTAGGCTTATGAATCAAATCCACCTTACAACTAATTTTTCATTATTCTGAGGTTATATTATTAGGTGTATCTGGTTCATGGTTGTTATATATTGTTGGATTATTTCATATATTATTATGTAATATCTCTATGTATCCCTATTAATGCTTTCTTGTTGAAAATTCTATTTTGTTGCTAGCTACATTGACCTTCTTTTGGTTAATAGTTACCATTTTAAAAATTCAAGAAGAATAAAATTCTGATAAAGCTAATAGTGTTTAAAATAATTCACACACCCAAACATCAGACTATATCAAAAATTTTTCCCTTGCCTACTGGGACAAAGTTCTGATTATGTTTCCCTCACGGTTAATATGCTATGTTTACTTGTTTCTATTCCCCTTTTAACTAAGCTTCTTATTGAAAATGGGTTATTCTCTGAGAAATACTATTTAAAAGATTTGATAAGGGAGTATTGATTTATTTATGTTTCTCAAATTTTCTATGGAGTGAACTTATTACTATGTTTCTGCATACCACACTATGCAAAGCAGCAACAAAAAGATTTTTCATAATTTCTATTGGGTAGATATTTTTGGAGTTGTGGTATATAGTAGCAGTTGGATGGAGAAGCGTGTTTTTTCCCCCCTTACAAAACACTGGATTTACTAGGGTTTTTTTTTTTTGTATGTTTATTTGTTTTTGACCATCCATCTGCTGAAGATACTAGTTTTACGATAGGTAAATCTAAAAAGAACAGGTAGCTGAGGCAGGAGGATCGTGTGAGCCCAGGAGTTCAGGGTTACAGTAAGCTATGATCTAGGCCACTGCATTCTAGCCTGGGCAACAGAGTTGAGACTCTGTCTCGAAATAAATAAAAAATGTATCATTTACAATGAGAACTTTCTGACTTACACTTTTTCTTCTTAGTGGATATCTTAACTTATGTAGCGTGGAAGTTGAGTGCATTTCCCAAAAACCGTGTTATTGGAAGTGGCTGTAACCTGGACACTGCCCGTTTCCGTTACTTTATCGGGCAAAGGCTTGGTATCCACTCTGAGAGCTGTTATGGGCTGGTCCTTGGAGAGCATGGAGACTCAAGTGGTAAGCCACCATTGAGACCTGCATGCTCTCTGAAACATATTTGACCATATTATCAATTATAGATTTACTTACAATGTAAAATAGCTCCTGGGTGGTGAGAAAAAACTTTATTCCACTTCAGGCCCTTTTAGTAGTACCTGCTTTTTTAGCACATTTATTGTTTTTATAATAAAATAATACACCAGAAATACAAATTTGAAAAACATGAGATTGCTATTATAATCCTACATATGAAGTGCTAAGATTATAATGCTTTCTTAATACAGAACTAAGTAACATGATGTAGTTCTTATTTATCTTGGGACACTCTAGTTCAGAAAGGTCAGCATTATAAATCAGGTAACCTGAAGTTTTCAGACTAAGGGAATGGGCATAACTGGACAATATTAAGGGAAGAAGGGTGCGGTGGTGATAGGAGTCCTTTTTTCCTTTAGTTTGTTCTGGCTAAAAATGTTTGAAATCCATGTAATATGAACCCTGGCTATGGAAAAGGACTTAAAGGGAGAAAAGTTAAAACTTATCTGTAGTTGAAAGTTTAAAACTGCCACTTTCTTGTTTGGAGAATCTCTGCCAAGATGATAGACTATGGATCCCCATCTGTGGAGATTTTGATTTAGATCTGGAGTGCAGCTCAGACATCTGAATTTTTTTTGATCATTCTGTTGAATATTCCTAGTTGAAAACCACTCAGGAAAATTGTAACAGTTTTGCTAAGGTCAAAACAACCAAAAAAACCTCCCCCAAACCAAAACCCTGCTATATAATACCATATAATACATGGATTTTTTGGTATGTCTTTCTTAGTTCCTGTATGGAGTGGAGTTAACATTGCTGGTGTCCCTCTGAAGGATCTGAACTCAGATATAGGAACTGATAAAGATCCTGAGCAGTGGGAAAATGTCCACAAAAAAGTGATTTCCAGGTAATATAATGGTTTCATATATTTAGTGCTTTGAAAGTTAGTTGTGAACCTGCATTTTGCTAGAGGGATGTGATTAGTCCCTTAAGTATATGTCTTGTATTTCCCATACTTTTCTTTCATTAGCACTTCTTTTATTTTTGTGAGCATATTCACCAGATTATGAATTCTTAAGCAGTCAGCAGGGACTGATTCTGTCTTGCTTATTGCTGAGGCTAACCCAGTGTCTAGCATGTAGTAGGGACTCACTTGTTGACTGACAATATATTTTTTCAAATACTTGCTGTATAATGTTTACTGTTAGTGGTGGAATTGATTGCATATTAATTTCTGGATCTCCGTTCTTATCCTTGTAACTCTAATGTTTACTTTAAATAACCACTGTAAGAAATTTCTAGGAGAAATTATTGATGGAAACATTTCAGTTTTGTGGCATTGCCAGATAGTTTGCCACAAAGTGGATGTTTGATGACAAGTGTTTCTTCCAAACTAACTTACGTTCGTGATTTCTTCTTCTTCTACAGTGGCTATGAGATGATTAAACTGAAAGGTTATACTTCTTGGGGCATCAGCCTATCTGTAGCTGATTTAACAGAAAGTATTTTGAAGAATCTTAGGAGAGTGCATCCGGTTTCTACCCTAAGTAAGGTAGGATATTCATGTTTAAAACATCACTATTTAACTTTAACCTAAAATATGGTTAAAGAGCATTTCTGAGGGACTCCTAATTTTTGAGCTTGATCTTACAGAAACACCTCTCTTCTTAAAAGTCTGTTCTTTGCCGCTGCTGCTGAATGTGGGAGGGTGGGGAAGGAGACCTATTTTTGTAGACCTTTGTCCTGGCCTAGTGTGACAGTTCTTATTACATTTATTACATAAAAATAAGTCTTTCTTGCATCTTTATTATTTAACTGAGTGAACTAACTCTACAAATACCTAGTAACATTGGGAACTACTGTGGGTAGATCTTGCCACATTTGGAGTTGTTCTCTAACAGTTTCGATTATGTCCAATGAAGAGACCTAGGAAAGAAGTACTATCACAAAAGAATTAGCCGTTAGTTTCCTGGGGACAAGGGAACTGGGGCAAGGGTAAGATCCCTCTGCTAGTCTAAAGGGGACAGGTTAAAACAAAATGGAACTAAATTATTTGAAATAAAGTCATAGGAATTTTGAAGTGGTCCCCTGATAGGAAGTGATTTGGGTTAAGGAGATAGGAAAAGGAGTGTGGGCCCCAGCAAACATGGCAAAAGGCTGGGACCTATATGGAGAAATGGCTGATGAAATTGAACAATATGTCTAATCAATGTTTTAAATTGTTTTGTCTTGGTGCTCTATTTCTGCCATAATTCATACTACCAATCCATTAAAGCAACTGTTGTTTCTCATATTACAGACCTTTGTTAGAAAAAAGAAAGAAAAAAGAATAATTTTTAAGTCTTTAATTTCAGGGCCTCTATGGAATAAATGAAGAAATATTCCTTAGTGTTCCATGTATCTTGGGAGAGAATGGTATCACAGACCTTATAAAGTTAAAGCTGAACCCTGAAGAGGAGGCCCGTTTGCAAAAGAGTGCAGAAACACTTTGGAAAATTCAGAAGGAGCTCAGGCTTTAAAGTTCTTTAAAGCTACCATTCTGAAGTTATTGAAGAAGAGATAATAGTTACCGAATTGTGTATGTCAAGCTTTTGAATAAACCTGAATTTCTGAAAGTTGGAAAAAGGAAAAGGGGAAGATTAACTCCCCTGCTTATTTAGCCTTCTAGCTCTTATTTAGTATCCAGATGATGGATGATATTTTTTTCTACAATTCCTAAGTGACTGCATCAGAGGTATTTTTGGTACCTCTAATATACCAGTACTTGCCTTGTGTGTGTGTGTATATATCTCTCTACATACTATATATGTAGTTGTTATTTAGTCCAAAAGAATGTGTTTATTGTGTTATAGAAATTCTGATTCTTTTCATCAGGTGTGTGGCAAATTCTTTCATTCTGGTAAGTTCATTTATATGCTATTAAAAAAAGTTGTAACCTCCTCTATAATGTAGAAACAAAAGTATATACATATAAAAACAAATCTGTTAGTTCCTAACACTAAATAAAACCTTGATTTGACTTTGCTAGTTTTCATTCTAACTTTTGTGAGTAGATTTTTATTTTTAAAGAAAAGATATAAATTGTATAAACCCCTCAATGATGACTGAGACTAAATTGGTTATTTGTGGGCTGCCTGATTCCCTAAATATCTTTAAAGAAAAACATCTCAAATCAAAATATTTTCTTTGTAACCTCATGAGCCTTCCAGCACTCTCATTTTGATAGAGAACATTCTGTTCTACTGGATGAGTTCTGCAGAACATACAGCAGCTATTTGGGTGGTCACATACTTGGGTATAGAATCACTCGCCATGAAGACTGAACTTTAAATGACAATAAAAGCAGGGAAGCAATGTATACTGTACCTTCCCCTTTAATTGCGGCCAGACCATCTTGCCTAGTTAATGTAAGTTCTCAGGTAGATAGCCTGGTACCTGCCACTCTGCTCCTTTTTGATGAAAAGTTACAGTTCAGTGAGGCCTAGAAAGGAAACAATCTAGCAGGGGCTGGTAGGAGGGTACCACCCTGGACCTTTCACAGAAAAAAATCACTAAAATCCCTCAATTTCAAATATTTCAAAATTTAGATTTCCATTTGGTATAACCTGTATTAAATAGAATTCACTTTATATGCTATAGAATAAATAATATTAAACTTCAACTTAAGATAGGTATGTGTTGTTTGCTAAATGAAAAGCTGGGCTTTTATTAAGGTTTCATGGATCTTCCCTAAAGACCAGTAAAGAAAAGAAGAATTATGCAACAAATTTTATTTAGCATAGTCAGTCCCAACATTCAGCACAAAAAGTTTACAGAGGATAGAAAGTGCATTAATAAAAGCCAGTCTTTACCAAAAGAAAACAGAAAATATATTATTGATTCAAAATATTTTACACTTGAATGATAAACTGCAATAACTTATTCTGGGCACCTACTGGTAAGAGAAAGAAAGAAGAAAAGAATGTTTTAAGATGTGCTCAATCTCCAGCTGATAATCAGAGAAGTCAGTAGAGGTCACTGAGACCGGCAGTCTTTCTTGCTTTTTGCATTAGTGCCCTCAGCTGGAACTGTTTACGGGACAGAAGACGTACATGCTGGGAGGGGGAAAAAGTTTCAATAGTTTAGAATGGCTTTGATCCAGACCCAGGCATGAAGTATCAAGACAGTTTGTAACTTAGGTGAGATCTAAGCTAACCTCATGAAACCTTCCTTTAGAACCAATACCTCAGTACATGTGGCCTTTTTTAAACTCCACCACACCATAAAGGCTTACTCAACAGGGAAGCACCACATTGCAGGATCTGGCTCAGGAGTTTGAGCTACATCTTGAGACAACCAATATGTTACAGAAACTTGTCCTATGATGCTAACAAAAGTTACCAAAAAATCATTGCTAACTATGAATGTCCCCACTTGCCTAAAAGAAGGGGAAAGGCAGGGATGAATACCACAGGGCCAGCTTTTGCCCCTAGTCCAATGCCTAGCAAATAGCATACCTTTCTTGCATCTCCATGTGAATCTTTCCCTAAGCTATGCCACCCACCCAGGAGACTGTACAGAAAAGGAGTCCTCTCCTGGGTCTCTCGTTTATACCCAGCCATTCACGTGCTTATACCAGTTCTGAGGCACATGGTTTGGCCACATTCACACACAGTGAGATAGGCAAGATTAGCAAGTGACCTGACCAGCCTTGCATGTACACCGAGGCTCCAGCAGCAGCTGGATCAAATATTGAAAAGGGTAGCTGCTATTATTCCTAAAACCATGTTCTCCATGACCCAACAGACAGCAGTAGCCAAACTTGGCTTACTAGATCTTAATGTTTGTACAATAGCATTAAGCCCAAAACAACCTTCATTCAAGAGGGATCTAAAGGGCAGTCCAGTACCTTGAAGGGCTGCTTGATCTGAGAAAACTGGTTTCAAATTATACAACTCTACGAAAATTAACAGATAAAAAAT
Source organism: Daubentonia madagascariensis (assembly GCA_023783475.1). NCBI lineage: Eukaryota > Metazoa > Chordata > Mammalia > Primates > Daubentoniidae > Daubentonia > Daubentonia madagascariensis. The sequence goes on along the minus strand of JAKFHU010001990.1, from coordinate 21,906,781 downwards.
GGTGGGGCAATCAGTGATCTCAGTTTAGGTGGTATGACCTGAAAGAACCAATGGAAATCTGATTATGCCTCCTAATTCACCCAGGCTCAGTAGTAAGAGAAGAATTACATTCATCTTGATGGTAGGTGGGGAACTGCAGCCACTAGCCCACTTTTTTTCCCCTACTCAGACTGATCCTCAGCACTCTATAGGCGAGAAGACACCGCTTCAACCATACATCTCATTTGCTCTCTTTTGGGAAGATAATCTTAACCCACAGTACGGAGAAACCTTGGTTTATGGTTTTCAAGGTCAGTGCCTCTACGACACAAGTTTAAAAATACTGGAAAGCAGAATGAGGAAGACATACCTTCAGGAAGACATCCAGGTCTATTACTCCTCGCCTTAAGGCTTCTCCCAGGTAAAAGATAGTGTCTTCAATAGCATTTTCCTCTGCATACAGATTTAAAATCTGTTTGTATAGTGGGGCTGTGGGAATGATAACTTCATCAATATCATTGTTTTCAGATTGATTTTCCATTTTCTCCAGAGCAGAACTGAGTTCTTCGTCCTTCTTTTTCAAAAGTTCTATGTTTTTATCAACCTCAGCCTGAAAACAGAACAGTCCAAGCATGATGGCTTTATACAAATTGTACATAATTATCCACTTGTCAACTATCTACAATTCAATTTCACAGGAAAAGACTGGCTAATAAAGCAATGTTTAAACAAGTCATGGATGAGAATGTTTCAAATAACACATTGGTCAAAGATAGAGGAAAAGGTATGATCTAATATGCTGAGTGAAAATAGGACAATGGTGGAAATACCCTGGGCTGAGCACTTTCAGTGACAGTGACAAATGATTACAAACTAAGCCATCAGACAAAATACTTCCCAGCAGGAGGTTCCCTTACACAGAAACTCATAAAAGAAGTTTTTCTTCCCAACAAGTGGGCATCTGCTACAAAGGAATAACTTTCCCCAGTCTATGCAGAGGATTCAATGCACAGAGCCCAAACACTTGCATTCTAGTTAACAGGATATTGCAGGTGGTGGTTGTAGGCTCTGAATTACACTGGTGTCATTTTCCTGAACTTCTGAAAAGAGTTGGCTCCTGTGAAGCTCACTATACACACTAGAACAATTTTGTAAGGCTGTCTACATACAAATCACTTCCCACAAAGACCTCAAACTTCCAGGAACTAATGCACATTTATTGGAATAAATTCTCCCTCATGGGGATGAAAAGTGGAAAGTGAAGCTCGTGCTTCAATTATGCTGGTACTACCAAAGCACAGCAGTCTGCTATAGATCCGAGAAAGCTTAAATAGCTAAATTTGCATATGTTTATACATAGCTCACAAGTCAACCAAATTTTCTCTGGATTATTAAGCTAGAAGGTTCACTGAAGATACTTTTTAAAATGGCTCACACAACATTTGGAAACAATAAAATGGAACTGTGCAAGTCTGCACCTAAGGTCTACAGTTTTTTTTGTTTTTTTTTTTTGTTTTAAAGAGACTGGGTCTCATTCTATTGCCTAGGCTGGAGTGTAGTGACACGATTATAGCCTCACTGCAACCTCAAAAGCCTGGCTCAAGCAATCCTCCTGCCTCAGCCTCCTGAGTAACTGGGACTACAGGTATGTGCCACCACACCCAGCTATTTTTAAAATATTTTTGGTAGAGATGGGGTCTTGCTATGTTGCCCAGGGTGGTCTCGAACTCCTGGCCTCAAGTGATCCTCCAGCCTTGGCCTCCCAAAGTTTTGGGATCACAAGCATCAGCCACCAAGCCCGACCAATCTGCAGATCTTTATCGTGGCTTAGAACTCTAAAATTCTTAATTCCTGGTAAGTGTCTGGCAACATCAAGCATTCAAACAATTCTTTGGGAGGAAATATCGTTTCCTAGGGTGAAGGTGCCAGCAAAATGCTTTAAGTATTATTCACCTCCCAAAGACCAGATGCCAAACATAGGCTCCATTCTTAAAAAAGCTATAGAAAGCAATATTCAAATATCTAAAGACACTTAAAATTTTCTGAACTCTTACTATACCCACAAAATCCAGAGTACACACAGCACTTTCCCATGGCTATAATTCAGTCACAAAATTGCACGTCTTCAATGAGTTACTTACTACTTCTTGATCTAAACGAGTAACCATCTCTTCCAGTTTCTGGTGACCTTTCTTCAGGTCTTCCTCTGTTCGTTTCAAGGCATTGAGCTCTGCCTGGGCACGATCCATTTCCTCCTTCATCCGCCATCTCAGTTTGTCACTGACTGCTGAGATGAGAGAGGCTCGGATGGTGTCCTCACTGATTGTGCCATCTCTACTGGGACCTGCAGGAGACAAAGGCAAAAAAACACCTGCTTATTTGCCAAATTCTATTTCTTTCACAGGAACCTTCAGAAAACAGGACAAAATGAGCCCACATTTTCAAAACAGGAGGCAAGAAAAAAAGTTATGTGTTAAATGTTACCATTTCACCAGAAACAACATCTGAGTTGATTCAGAAATACTTTCCCTGTAAGAGATTACTATTAATCCATGTTTACCCACTTTCCCTATTTACAGCCCAAACAACTCGCTATTTTCTCAATGAGGCAGAGGCTATGTCCCTACAGATTACAATTATTCCTAAATCTCCAACAAATGAGACAATACATTTATACCAAGGAAAAACATCTGATCCAGGTCAAGTCCATCCTCAGGACTTGTGCTAAGTCAAAGGAGACAGAAGCCCACTTTAGAGGCAGTGAGAGGACTGGGAATGGGCAGTTTCCCAGGTTAATAAGGCTGCCCTTCTGCAAGACTTTTACTCCCTTACTCCTTACCAAAAGAACACGATAGAACAAATGAGCAAAACAGAATTGCATCCAAAAAATTCAACAGCTGATAAACTTGTTTATTCTCAGATTCATTACTATTCTCTTCCAAATGTCCCCTCCTAATCAGTGTCTTACATATTTTGATTATAGAATACCATGTGGGGACACAAGTATATTTAATCTTAATTGCCTTTATTCTTAATGTATATAGTATAATCTGTGGCATTAACATTTTGGGGGGGATGATTAGGGGAAAAAATGATCAAAGGGCTCCATACTGGGGTGATAATGAAAAAAAGGTTAGGAAACACTGCTGAAATCCACCTGTGATCTGTTTTTCAACCAGATACTACTATAAACTTCTATTTGCTGGCCCTGTCACCACCATCCCAATCTCATTCTTAAATTTATGGTCTACATTTGCTACATTTAAATTATGCTAATTGCAGTCTATGAAAGGCAAACTTCCTGAAGTCCTTGCAAATTACCTGGGTGCTCTACCTGCTAGATCAGCGGTCCTCAACCTTTTTCATGGAAGACAATTTTTCCTCAGATGGGGGTTGGGGGAGGGAAGGGGAAGCAGAGCTCAGGTGGTGATGCAAAGACGGGGAGCAGCTGTAAATACAGACAAAACCACTTGCCCACCAGCTGCTCACCTCCTGTGTGTGGCCCGGTTCCTAGCAGGCCATGAGCCAGTACCAGTCCATGGCCTGAGGGTTGGGATCTACAGTGCTAGATGATCCTGCTTTTTTCCATAACCAGCTGTACCTCTACCATTAACAAACTGTTTAAGCCTTTCTAAACTAATAAAGAGTTTAATGCTCTTGAATATCAGATCCCATCTTCTACCATTAAATTATGGTTAAAACTCATCTCTGCCAATGGTCTTTTTTCCATTAAACATAATTAATTCCCCAAACACCAGGACAACTAGAATATGTTTTCTTAACAGTTCTTACTGTATCAATTTAAAAACATTTTATGAAGAAAAGGACTGTACAATCCTTATGCAGCTAAAATGTTAAATATTAACATACGAGTGGCAAACTGGTGCTGAATGGTTTTCCTGAAACCAAACCAAGGGAAGTAGTTATCTTCTAGGAGGAGTCCTAGAGAAAAGCAATCCCAGGGCCCCAGATAGTTAGAAGTCCTTAGGATGTGTTTTTTTGAAACTTTTCTCTTATCTTCTGCTGGAATGTAGAAGAAGGTAATTATTGAAATTGTTTATAAATATGTAACAGCTCCAAAATAAATGGTAAGGTGGTATTAAATAAAACGAAAGAACTAATCAATACCTCTATCTGAAAATCAGAAAACGAAACTTCCAAATTTCTTTTGCTTTGAAGGGGTGTGGTTGGAAAGGGTGTTGAAAAGTGCATAATAGAGTAAAATATTTAAACATTGTGGTTTCAATACTATCTAGTGCTTCGATTTATTCAAACAATTCTGCCTCAGCAGCCACCATAATTCAGTGCTAAGCCCCTTCAGTAGTTAACAGTACCAAATAAGTCCTTCCCAACCTTCTCCAGCCAAAGCCATTAACACTCAAATTGGGAACCAAGCCCAGGTGGCAGTTGACGGGCCTATAAAGGTAACAGTTCACCTGAGGAGGCTAGAAATGCCAAGATTAGACCTATTACCTCTGTCACACAGACCACCTTATTATAAAGTATGTCTAAATTTATTTTATTCTAACTACTTTCTAAAAAGAGAAGAATTGTAATTAAGTCTGAAGTATGAAAGTCAAAAAAGAAAAACAGATTTTTTTCTCAAAGTAAAAAAACCATTAAAGTTCAAAATTCAACAAACCTTGCCATTTTAGGAGACTATTTAGGTAAACAAATAAAAAAGGTTTGGTGGAAGACTGTCATCTAGTTCTTTATCACTTTTCAAACAAAATTTTTTCTCAAATGTCTTAGAAATTAGAACATTCTCTATACCTGCTATAACAAGTCTTGGATTAAGAAGAGTTTGTGGCAAACTGCCATACCTCAAGTCCCCACACACTGACTTCTACCCAAGCAGAGTCAGATTTCAGAAGTGCCCTTCTACAATTCTAGACGAGCAACTGAAAAAGTAAAACAGACTTTGACAAACAATCCTAAGCAAAACCCCATTTAAATATCAGTTTATGATCTCCAACTTAATCCTTAGGAAATAAGACACAATTATCTAGTATCAGGAAATCAATACTCTATCCAACAGATCCAAAAATTCATTGAATAATTTAAGCCAGTATCTTCAAAGTGCATAGTATACACTACCTGATTTAAAGCCATATCCAAACACTTAAGACAATCAGTTTTATTTATATCCTAACAATACTTACTGATGATCACTACTTCATAGAACTCAAAAGAAGCTATTTTATACTAGAGAGAGAATCCATGATAACCCCAAAGGAAAATACATGATGACTAAACAGTAATTTTTCCAATCTCACCCCTAACTAACAAAAGTGAATCACTTGCCCAGCATTTTTACTTCTAGACCTGACTTACTCAGGCCCACAAAATGGTCCTTGGTCTGGCATTTGTGCTACACAGCAAACTATGAAGCCTAAGTAATTCCAGTTTGCTGACCATCTACTCAGAAACTGGATCAAGCTCATAGGAGGGTTATTTCCTTTCATAATAAAAACAAAAAGTAGGTCAATCTCTGAAGTTGGAGTAACATTTCAAACAACTATAGGAGCAAAGGAATTTTGATTTTTGCTATTAAGTGCAAATCCTGCAAATTCATTACACTGCTTACAAAAGGCTTTTATAGTCTACAAATATGTAAGCTTCTAATACTACTGCCAGGCCATGTGCAGGCTATGGAAATTTTCTTGCAAACAAATCAGGGAGCCTCAATTTATCTTTTAAATTGCTTTAAATTGTAATGTTTGGCCGGGCATGGTGGCTCATGCCTGTAGTCCCAGCACTTTGGGAGGCAGAGGCGGGAGGATTGCTTGAGGCCAGGAGTTTGAGACAACCCGGGCAATATAGCAAGACCCCCATCTCTTAAAAAAAAAAAAAAAAGGCAGGCATGGTGGCATGTTCCTGTAGTCCTAGTTACTTGGTAGGGGGAGGTGGGAGGATCACTTGAGTCCAGGAGTTTGATGCTGTAGTGAGCTTTAATCATGCCTTTGCACTCCACCCTGGGCAAAAGAGTGAGCTGTCTCTGTCTCCAAAAAAAAAAAAAAAAAGGCAACACTCTTTACTTAAGCTATAGAAAGTTTCTATAACCACAACAAGAAAAAGTTTGAAGATATGCACGAGCAGGTTTATACTTCTTGAAAATAAACACACACCACAAAAAAAGGTTTAAGTTAGTTTACATAAAGATTGATGTTTTCAAGAGTGGAGGTAAGTAAGTAGGTATGGGCCTCATTAAAATAAGACACCAAAAAATAACTACTTCAAAAAAGAAATAGTGCAACAAAATCATTCAACTATCATGATAAGTCTTAAGAGATAAGAAATGCTACCTGGCAGGCATAAGCAAAAAGGCATAAATCTGAAGGAGAGTTAAACTTCCATCCTTAAGAAAAGGGATCAGAATCAAAGTCATTCCTTAAAATTATCATTTTGTGAAAGAGAATAATTTAAGACTCTACCATGTTAGAGGTATTCTATATGAATAACCACAGGAAGTCAAATCAATCTTCTTCAAGCTTCTCCTACCTTTCATTTATTATTAAAATTTAAAAATCCATCATTAAATTACATAATGGCTTTTATAAGCTTTCAAATCTATCATTATTTTGGATTTCCATGGCAAAAGAAGCCTTTAACTTTTAGCAGAGCAAGCTCTCAGCATTTAAATTTCACTCATGACTCACTGCCCAGGATTGGAGGAAAATGCTACTTACCCTGAAAATGTGGCAGATATTTCCAAAGGAAGTCTGTGAAAGATTGGGGAGATGAGGCACCTGAACCCACACACAAGCAAGTATGCACTAGTATACCCATGTGAGTGGGGTGCCTGGGGTGCCACATCCTGAAAGGACAGTTTCTGTAAGCCAGACTCATTAATCCAGCATAGGCAGAGAAGGAAGAATAGCAGTGGACAAGACAGTCAAGAAAACCTTGTCATGTTCATTAGCTTCTATCCTCAAAGGAATGTTAACAGGCGAGCTTTCTTATTTTTCTTCAGTTTTTCCTTTCTCTTTATCTAAACACTAAATATGGACCAAAGAATGAAAAATACAGAAACCAAATCATTAAGTTGCAGCATTTACATGGTTTTCCACTTCCACGTTTTAAATGAGACTTTTACAATGGCAAAACTGGCTTCTCAAATGTCTGTTCATAGTACCCTTCCAAACTGAACTGTTTCTGATCCTTGTTTATGATTTTTTTCTAGCAAGTCTCAGACCTGTGTAAGACATATGATTTTTATAAACAAAATCTTAAAATGACATCATTAAACTCAGAGGCTGAAATATACAATACTTAAGAAGTTTTACCAAGAAAAATTCTGTGGTAGGTATTGGCTTTAACTGGGGGTAAGCACCTATTCTTCAATGTTGCTATTATTAAACTGCAACTAATAAAAATTCACACTGTATGCACGTTAAAGGCCTAAAGTCTAGGATTCAGAGTTATAAATCAACTATAATCTCCTGAAAGAAATTATATCTTCTGAAAGAGGCTCTACATAGCCTCCTTGATATAAGTAAACCTTCAAAAGAGAACTCTTACCTTCTGCTGGGACCGCAATTAAAAAATTGCTAAATTCTTTTAAACCTCTTCTTTTTTTAACAGGGGTGGGGTAATGGTGGTGGTGAACAAACTTCATAATGTTTCACCTGGTGCTCATATCCATTCTTTTTTAGGGATTGAATATGTGAAACTGGTTAATAAGATATATATATATTTTTTTTTTTCATGGACAAGACAGTTTATCTTTTGCTCCTACAATAACAGGAAAAAGGATCTTTGTGTTAAGTTTCAATGCATATTACCAGTTATTATTATTATTATTTTCTTTGCTGTGTGAATAGGTTTGTTCCTTCATTACTCACTGATTACCAAAGTAAGGATGAATTAACAAATTCAAGATCACACGTAAGTAATTTTTAAACAGAGGCCAGACTATGGAAAGTCTTCAAGAGCTCTGGTTTTCAAGAGATTACTGGAAATGATAAATGAATTCAGCAAAGTCTCAGGATACAAAATCAATGCACACAAATCCATAGCCTTCATATATGCTAATAACAGTCAAGCCGAGAAACAAATTAAAGATGCAATACCTGTCACAATAGCACCAAAGAAAATTAAATATTTAGGAACATATCTAACTAAGGAGGTGAAAGACCTATATAGAGAGAATTACAAAACACTGAGAAAAGAAATTGCAGAGGATGTAAAGAGATGGAAAACCCTACCATGCTCTTGGATAGGTAGAATCAACATTGTGAAAATGTCTTTGCTACCTAAAGTGATTTACAAAATCAATGCAGTCCCTATCAAAATACCAACATCATTTTTTGCTGATCTAGAAAAAATAATTCTACGCTTTGTGTGGAACCAGAGAAGACCGCATCTAGCCAAAGCAATCTTAATCAAAAAGAACAACTTGGGAGGCATCTATCTATCAGACTTCAAACTATACCACAAGGCTATAGTAACCAAAACAGCACGGTACTGGCACCAGAACAGAAACATAGACCAACAGAACAGGACTGAGAACCCAAATATAAAACCAACCTCATATGGTCATCTGATCTTTGACAAATTCCACAAAAACATACACTGGGGAAAAGATTCCCTATTCAATAAATGGTGGTGGGAAAACTGGATGGCCATATGTAGAAGACTGAAACTGGACCCACACCTCTCACCTCTCACAAAAATCAACTCACGATGGATAACAGATTTAAACCTAAGACGTGAAACCATAAGAATTCTCGAAGAAAACGTTGGAAAAACTCTTATGGACATTGGCCTAGGCAAAGAATTTATGAAGAAGACCCCCAAAGCAATCACAGCAGCAACAAAAATAAATAAGTAGGACCTGATCAAATTAAAAAACTTCTGCATAGCCAAGGAAACTATCACTAGAGTGAACAGACAACCTACAGAATGGGAGAAAATATTCACATGCTACACATCTGATAAAGGGCTGATAACCAGAATCTATACAGAACTTAGGAAAATCAACAAGAAAAGATAAAACAACCCCATTAAAAAATGGGCAAAGAACATGAACAGAAACTTTTCAAAAGACGACAGAATAATGGCCAACAAGCATATAAAAAATTGCTCAACTTCTCTAATCATCAGGGAAATGCAAATCAAAACCTCAATGAGATACCACCTAACTCCAGTGAGATGGCTCATATCAAAAGGTCCCAAAACAACAAGTGTTGGTGGGGATGCAGACAGATAGGCACACTCATACACTGCTGGTGGGACTGCAAATTAATATACCCTCTATGGAAAGTAATATGGAGATACCTCAAAGAATTAAAAGTAGAACTACCATTTGATCCAGCAATCCCACTACTGGGTATTTACCCAAAGGAAAAAAAGACATTCTATAATAAAGACATCTGCACGTGAATGTTTATAGCAGCACAATTCACAATGGCAAAGATGTGGAAACAACCCAGGTGCCCATCAATACACAAGTGGATTAATAAAATGTGGTATATGTATACCATGGAGTATTACTCAGCAATAAAAAACAATGGTGAACTAACACATCTGGTATTATCCTGGATGGAGCTAGAGCCCATTCTTCGAAGCGAAGTGTCACAAGAATGGAGAAACAAGCACCACTGGTACTCACCTTCAAATTGGTAGTAACTGATCAATACTTATGTCACACATGGCAATAATATTCATCGGGGGGTGGGCAGGCAGGAGGGGAGGTGGAGGGGATGGAAAAACTCTCACTGAATGGGTTTGGGGCGCACAGTTTGGGGGATGTACACAATTGTAGCTCTGACATGGGCAGTGCATGGGCAATATATATAGCCAAAGTGGTGTACCCCCATAATATTCTGAAATTAAAAAAAAAAAGCTCTGGTTTTGAGGTTTTATAGAAATTAGTTTTATTTTGTTTTGTAAATGCAAAATCTATTTTAAAAGCATCAGTTTGGTTTGCATATGCTGAATGGCTGAATGATAGTGTTTTTGTGTTTTGCTTTAAAAATATACTCCAGGCCAGGTGCAGTGGCTCACGCCTGTAATCATGGCAGTCTGGAAGGCTGAGGCAGGAGGATCACCTGAGACCAGGAGTTTGAGGTTGCAGTGAGCTATGATGACACCAGTGCACTCTAGCCTGGGTAACAAAGCAAGATGCTGTCACCAAAAAAAAAAAAAAATTCAAGTGGGATATGGGACAAATGACAAGATAAACCTTTTCCAGTGTCCCCCCCCACCAAAAAAAACTATTAAAAGTACATAGCATGTGTGTAAAGGAAAAAAAGGTTTCCAATACTAGAGATTTATGTAGTTCTTTGTATTGGAAATACCAAAAGGAGGTGTTTATAAAAATTAGAGGCTTGCTCTTTTTGACAGCATCTTTTAAAATAAATTACAAGCATTATCTCATATACATAAAACAAAGCTTTCCATTTGGAAATGGAATTCCAATGTAACACAGGAAAACTTAAGGTTATACATCCCAAAGGCACATCTATCCCTTCATAGATTACTTGATTTAAAGAACTGTCCCTCAAGATGTGAATCAGCTGCATGATTCCTTTCAAGGAATAGAATCCAAGCAATAGGTCTTTCCTATTCCAGGGTCAAGTCCTAGGCCAGAAGCACCTAATTTTGTTATTTTTCCTTCCAACTTCCCTAGTCATATCAGAATTTCCAAAGCAAGGAAATCAAGGTTGAAGACATCTGTACCACTCCCTGATAAAAGGACTCCATTGAGATGAACTAAAACTGGTGATTCTGGGAAGTATGGTTGATAGTACATCCTCCAATGGACTTCATAAAGGAGTCAGTTAGTCCATTGACTTTCTTCACACATATATTCATAACATGTGGGGGTTTTACTGAGTGGCACCATACTGGGCCATACAATAGTAACATTTTTGAACATTTGCCTGATAAATTTTAAATCTTTCTTAATTCGGATTATGATATCCAGTAACTTCATCACTCCCAGACTACTGCCACCCAGGTGCAGCACCAGCACATCAGGATCTGGCAGGTGGTGCTGTGCATGAATCAAGGTGGAAATTAACTGATCCCACATCATGCCACTCTTCCCTATCTAGTGGAGTCTGGCATCCTCCATGGGAGTGCCCAGCTGGGGACCAAAGCTTCTCCCGAGTGCCTGTTTGTCAGCCCAGGAAATATACGAATGATCACATATCCACACCTGCTTCTGCTTTCTTCTGGAATCTGCTATTAAGAGAACACAAACAAGTATTAATGTTGTCTCCTAAACTTATTCCTTATAATTTGGTGGTGGTCTAATAGTTTTAAAGTCAGAGTTCTGGCCGGGCGTGGTGGCTCACGCCTGTAATCCTAGCACTTTGGGAGGCCGAGGCGGGAGGATCGCTTGAGCTCAGGAGTTCGAGACCAGCCTGAGCAAGAGTGAGACCCCGTCTCAAAAAAAAATAAAAAAAAAAAAATAATAAATAAATAAATAAATAAAGTCAGAGTTCAAGTTCTCGTATAGTTTTGGCAATGCCAACTTTGTGAAAGTTATATGCCTAGTTCTAACAAAAATGTTTTGCTCTTAAGAAACATATGCTTTAACTTGGAGAAAATAGAAATTTCCATTTTAAGTTTTTTAAAATTTAAGTTTTATCCTCAGGTATCAAGAAAAGAAAGTTTACCTTCTTTCTGATGCTCTTGTTGGTAAATAATGCCTGCAATGGACAGAAAAATTTAAGGAAAGTTGTCCAAGTTCCTTATCTTTTGCCATTGGTCTTCCAGTAGAAAATGTTTGATAATCATTTGCAAAGATGATATCCAAAACACACCCCTGGTCTCAAATGACTTCTGGGAAGAATTTAAGTTACAGATTACAACTTTTCCCTCCCTTATATGATAGTAAGTTCATTAAAACATCACTATAATTGTTCAGACCTGATGGAGAAGCACCAGACCATCTACAACTGGTTTTTCATTATTCAACAACTACTTTTACTGCTTACTCAATGCCCTCGGTGAGCTCCAATCTCATGAAGGGCTGGTTTTGAGTCAGGTTAGGCAGGAAGCTGTTTATCTACGTCAGAGGTCCTCAACCTTTTTGGCACCAGGGACCGGTTTCATGGAAGACAGTTTTTCCACAGACCAGGGTGGGGTGGGTGTGTGTGGGGGTGGATGGAGAGCTCAGGTGGTGATGCATGGCCCGCTTCGTAACAGGCCATGGACTGGTACCAGGCCAAGGCCTGGGGGTTGGGGACCGCAGATCTAGACAACAAAAAAACCTATAAAATGAGATGACAAAACAAATTATCTGATTTTCTTTTAAATGTTGTTCAAAACCCACACTGACAGGAGTCAGAAAGAGCTGTTTTAAGTACCAAGATCTGCATCCATCCTCAGCCTTCTTTATCACTTTTTCAGAACAGGTTGCTATAATGAATGTAATCTCTATTACTTCATTTTTAAATGGTTCTTTACTTCAGTATTATTGAAGATGGTTGAAAGCAACACTTACACAGATAGCCATGTCAAAAGACATAAGTTAATTAATGGTGCCTTCAATCAGGTGTTTGTTTTACACCATAAAACCTATAGAATGAAACTGCCAAGTTTCAAAAAGAACAAGGATAAATAATCACATTCATTCCTTCTCATGGCCTCAGTAACACAGCATAGCACAAATCCTGACCATTGATACACTGAGAAAATGTTGACTGTTTGTGAACTCTAGTATTCGAATGACACCTTTTATGTTTCTGCTTTCCTTTATTACAATTTCAAGGTTCAACAGTGTACCACTAAAACCCTATGAAAAAAAATCAAGTAGGCAAGGAACAAAGGGTAGAAAAAACAATATATATTAAAGATATCCTAAATTATCATAAAATGATAATTTATCATGAAATGATAATTTCCTTCTAGCCAAAGACAGTGCTCTTGAAAAAAATACAACAAAATATTGGTTGATTTATTATCTGTTCTAACATCATAAATATGAGATTTGATTTTTACATATACCATATTCTACAATCCCTATTTTTTGGATATATGGAAATCATCTAAGCTATAAAATGCTTCATACCTAATGTACTGAAATGAGTTAACATATAAAAGATCTTTATAAACTGAGGTTCTCTACAAATCAAAGGGATTATACTATCATCTCAATGACAAACAGGGTGACAAATAGCACTGTTTCTATTTTATTCATGATGCCTGAATGAAAACAGACAGCTTAACAGGATTTACTTTGCTTTGCTTATGGAGTGAAGACCTCTCATCATTTAGGTTTCTAATTCAAATCATTATATTGTAGGAAAAAAGCTACATTACGGTAAAGACAAGTACATTTTAATAAATCAAAACCATGCTACCATAACTGGAATAACCAGTGTATATAAATGACAAAAACAGTAGAAACGAACCCTTTTTGGGGTGGGAGAGGCATCTACATCAGATCTCAGGAAGGTTATGAGTTATCAGAAAATAACACAGAAAAATCATCACATGATCCTACATTCATTCAGGTACTCAGCAATCCCCTTTAATGTCAAACTTCATGTACCAAGCACTCTTCTGGATGTTAAGAGTGTGTGGGGGATTGGTAGTGATGGTAGCAAATTGGTGAGGATAGGCCTGACTGATCTACGCAAAGGAAACAGGCAGTAGACAAATCCTAAGGAGAATAGTAGGAGATGAGGTCAGAGAAGTAATGCGGAAAAAGGGGCAGGATCATGTAAGGCCTTCTAGGCCCAAGAACTTCGAACTGAGTAAAATGGAGAGCCATTAGAAGGTTTTGAGCAGAGTGACATAATTTATTTATATTTTAATAGGATCACTCTGGCTGCCGAGTGGAAAATAGAAAGATGTAGGGAGCCAAGGAAATCTTGTGGGAGGCTTTAAGTAAATTAGATGAGAGATAATGGTGACTTGGATCAGCACTGGATATGATCAGATTCTAGATATATTTTGAAGACGACAGGATTTCCTGATGAGGAATCAAGGATGACTCCAAAGTAAGAGTACAGGGTAAATATCAATGGAGATGGGGAAGTTGTATAGAAAGACTGACCATTCAGTTTTTGTCATGTTGAGTTTGAGATGTCTATTAAACATCCAAGTGGAGCTATAAAGAAGGCAGCTGGACTTAAGAATCTGGAGTTCAGGAGAGAGGTGTAGGCCAGAGACATAAATCTGGGAACTGTGGGAACAGAAATGGTATTTAAAGATAAGAGACTGGTGGAAATTACCAGAAAAGTGAGGATAGAGAGTGCCAAGAACTAACCCGGGGGCACTCCGACATTAAGGACAGCATGAGTACCAACGAAATAGGAAGAAAACCAGGTGAGTGTGTGTCTCAGAAAACAAGAGAGGAAAGTGTATCAAGGAGTAACCAACTCTGCCAAATGCTGCCGACAGGCCAAGTAAGATGAGAATAGTAACTAACTGGCCGTTGGATTTAATCTCATAAAGGTCATTGGTGACCCCTGACAGAAGCAGTTTTAGTGGAATAGTATGAAGGAAAGCCCAAAAGGAGGAGGTTTAAGAGAGAAAGGGAAAAGAAGAATTAAAAATAACAAGGACCCACAGTTGTTTTGAGTTGATGCAAAGAGGAATGAAGAAATGGAATAGTGGTGGCAGTGAAAGTAGAGTAGAAAGGACGATTCCTTTTTTTTAAATTGATACATAGTATTTGTACATATTTATGGGGTACATGTGATATTTTGTTACATGCCTAGGCTATGTAGTGACCAATTCAGGGTATTTATGGTATCCACCGCCTTGAGTATTTACCATTTCTACATGTTGGAAACATTTCAAGTCCTCTCTTCTAGCTATTCTGAAATACAGAACACATGGTTGTTAACTAGTCACCCTCCTCTGCTATCAAACGTTAGAATTTATTTCTTTTATTTAACTGTGTGTCTGTACCCATTAACCAACCTGTCTTCATCACCTCCCCCCAACATACACCCCTTCCCAGTCTCTGGTATCTATCATTCTATTCTCTACCTCCATGAGATCAACTTTTTTGCCTCCACATATGAGAACACACAGTATTTGTCTTTCTGTGCCTGGCTTGTTTCACTTAACATAAGGACCTCCAGTTCTATCCATGTTGCTGCAAATGGCATGATTTCATTCTTTTTTAAGGCCTAATAGTATTCCACTGTGTTTATATACCACATTTTCTTTATCTTTTCATCTGCTGATGAACCCTTAGGTTGATTCCACATCTTTGCTATTTTGACTAGTGCTGTTATGAACATGGGGATGCAGGTATTGAAAGGATGACCTCGCTAATAAATTATCTAACAGAGAAAAATAAACTATCTAACAGAGGAAAAAAAAAGGAGTAAACACACAGCACATAATTGTCTGTTTAAAGAGAAAACTCACAGCTGCACAACTGCCCCTTTGTTTGATTAACCACCTGTGGCTTAACTTGTCATCTTTGAGAGTCTGTTTTTACAGTACCTAAAAAGAACCGAGCAGATAGAAAGAATGTGATCCCAGTTCCCGCCAGACCACATATTAGGGAGACTGATAAGCCAGCCTCATAGAGAAAGAGAAAAAAAAAGGGGAAAGAAACACAGCCAACTGCCATCTCCTGTTATCAGCTTACAGCATTAATCCTTTATTTACCACTTTATAACCCTGATAAAAAGCCCAACACACCTTATCCTCAGGGCTGGCACTTCTTTCTTTTTTTGGGCCTAGACTTTCTCTCCCTTTGGGAAGTAAAATAAACTTTCTTTCTTTAAAAGTATTCTAATCTTTGTGTTGAGAATTCTTTCTCAGTACCTGCTACCAGTTCCCACCCTGACAAGTATCCATCCCTTTGTTACACTAATTTCCTTTCCTTTAGATACATAACTAGTAGTAGGATTGCTGGATCATATGGTAGTTCTATTTTTCTTTGATGTTTTTGGAGACAGGGTCTCACTGTGTTGCCCAGCCTAGGGTGCAGTGGCATCATCACAGCTCACTGCAACTTGAAACTCCTAGGCTCAAGTGATCCGCCTGCCTCAGCCTCCCAAGTAGCTGGGACTACAAACATGTACCACCACGCCTGGCTAATTTTTAAAACAGTCTTTTTGTAGAGATGAGGGTCTCTCTATGTTGTTCAGGCTGGTCTCAAACTCCTGATCACAAGCAATCCTCCTGCCTTAGCCTCCCAAACTGCTAGGATTACAGGCGTGAGCCATGACACTGGCCCTACTTTTAGTTTTTTGAGAAATCTCCATACCGTTTTTCATAGTAGCTGTACTAATTTACATTCCCATTAACAGTGTATAAGAGTTCCTTTCCGCCACATCCCAGCAGCATCCGTTATTTTCTCTTTCTCTTTGAGACAGGGTCTCATTCCGTTGCCCAGGCTGGAGTGCAGTGGTGTGATCATACCTCACTGCAGCCTGAAACTTCTGGGCTCAAACAATCCTCCCACCTCAGCCTCCTAAGCAGCTAGGACTACAGGTTCATGCCACCATGCCCCGCTAATTTTTTAAGTTTTTTTTTTTTTTTTGTAGAGAGGGGTCTCTCTATGTTGCCCAGGCTTGTCTCAAACTCCTGGGCTCAAGCAATCCTCCCACCTTGGCCTCCCAAAGTTATTTTTTGTCTTTTTAATGATACCGCATTTTGATTTGCATTTTCCTGATGATTAGTGATGTTGGACATTTTTTCATATACCTGTTGGACATTTGTATGTCTTCTTTTGAGAAATGTGTATTCATGTCCTTTGCCCACTTTTTAATGGGATTTTTTTTTTTTTAACTTTTGTGTAGTTTGAGTTCCTTGTATATTCTGGTGTTAGTCCCTTGTCGGATAAATAGTTTGCAACTATTTTCTCCCATTCAACAGGCTATCTCTTCATTCTGTTGACTGCTTCCTTTGCTGTGCAGATTAGTTGAATATAGTCACATTTGTCTATTTTTGGTTTTTTTTTCTGTTTGTTTGTTTTTTTGAGACCGAGTCTCGCTCTGTCACCTGGGCTAGAGTGCCGTGGCGTCAGCCTAGCTCACAGCAACCTGAAACTCCTGGGCTCAGATGATCCTCCTGCCTCAGCCTCCCAAGTAGCTGGGACTATAGGTACGCACCATCATGCCTGGCTAATTTTTTCTATTTTTCGTACAGACATGGTCTTGCTCTTGCTCAGGCTGGTCTCAAACTCCTGACCTCAAGTGATTCTCCCGCCTAGAACTGCCAGAGTGCTAGGATTACAAGCATGAGCCACCACGCCTAGCTGATTTTTGTTTTTTACCTATTTATTTTTTTTCTGACTCCCCTTCACTCCTCTACTGTTTTTGTTGCCCATGCTTTTCAGGTCTTAGCCATAAAATCTCTGCTTAGGTCAATACCCTGAAGTGCTTCCCCTGTGTTTTCTTCTAGTAGTTTTATAGTTTCAGGCTTTATGTTTAAGTCTTTAATCCATCTTGAGTTGATTTTTGTGTATGGTGCAAAACAGGGGTTCAGTTTCATTCTTCTGTATATGGAAATTGAGTTTTCCCTGCACTATTTATTGAAGAGGGTGTCTTTTCCCCAGTGTCTGTTCTTGGTGCCTTTGTTAAAAATCAGCTGGCTGTAAATATGTGGACTTATTTCTGGGTTCTCTGTTCTGTTCCACTGGTTTATGTGTTTTTATTCTAATAACATAACTATAGCCTTGTAATATATTTTGAAGCCAGGTAGTGTGATACCACTTTTGTTTTTTGCTCAGGAGTGCTTTGGCTATTTGGGGTCTTTTTTGGTTCCATATGGATTTTAGGATTTTTTTTTCTATTTATGTGAAAAATGATATTGGTATTTTGATAGGGATTGCACTGAGTCTATAGATTTCTTTGGGTAGTTTGGTCATTTAACAGTATTAATTCTTCTGATCCATAAGCGTGGAATTTCTTTCCATTTGTTTGGGTCAAGAGGTGGAGTCTTCATGCTTATTTTAGGGCATGTTTTTGTGTGCTAATGAGAGCAATCCAGTAGAGAACAAAATTTGATAGTGAAGAGGGGAGAACTGCTTAAGTGATGCCCCCGAATAAGTTATAGGGGATAAGATCTAGTGGAGAAACCAGTTTTAGATAGAAGCAAAGATAACTGAGCTATGGTAATAGGGAGAAGGCAGATATGGTGCTGCAGGTTGGGAGGTAGGTATAAATGGGGGTGGGAGTCTGTAAAAGTTCTCTCATTGCTTTAATTTTCTTAGTTGAAGAAAATTATATTTCAGGCAACTCTAATAAGTAACACAAAAAAGTAGAAACTACTGGTCTGCAATAATTTGTCTTACTTGACCCACTCATATTAAATCATGGTGCTTTCTTCTCCTAAAGATGATCATCTGTTTTTACATATAACTAGGCGAGGAAAACCTAAGTATCTGCCAATAGTTGAACACACACAAGGTTCACCAATAAACATATATAATAAACAGGAAAGAGTGACAAGAGTTAATCAGGTTTATTTTTATGCCCTGGTAGAAAGCTCATTTATATGATGATAAATCACTTACATCAAGTTTTAGATTACAGAATACTGACCATCAGTTTTTCCTCTAAGAAAAAGCAGAATGCTAAAATTTCGCAAGTAAAAGTGAAATGCACTTTTCACAACAGGAGACTTTGACTTTGTTTATGTGGAGAAACACAAGTTTTTCAAGGGTACTTACCAACAGTGGTCACAGGAGGCTGGGAAGGATACTGGGAACTTGTCGTGGCAGGATATGGACCACCAGGTGGGTAAGGACAACCTGGGTAACCACTAAAGAAAGAATAGAAAACATTAAACATTAAGATGACCCAACACTATAGTATTGTTAAGAACCCCATTTAGGAATTTAAGCTTGATATATGGTTGTTTTACCAGTTAATGAATTTATAGTTTTAGAGCTACAGGTATTTATTCAAGTAAAGTTCTATGGAAATTCCATTATGACACTGGATTTACTAGTCTATTGGGAAATTATACTATTTAATTTTCACCTGTGGCTCACTGGTAACCTTTGCAAATATCTGTAAATACTCCTCCTTAAGTAGTTTAAAAAAATTTCTTCTCACTCTATGGATAATTTGTGTCATTCATACAATCATATCAATGCCAGAAGGAACTTTCCTTAGAGGTATTCTCCTCTAATCTCCTATCCAACAACCTCCTATCTATAAATATCATTTACAACATACCTGACAAATGGTCATCTTTCTCTATTGAACACTAAACATCATTTCGATATAACCTGTAAAATAACAGTCCTAAATTTGCATTCTGGAAGATTACTCGAATATCTGAAGAATCCAAACACTCAAATATTTGAAAACTTTTAACATTTTTCCTTCAGTCTTCTCTTCTTGAGGTTAAATGTTCTTAATTTCTTCAACCATCCTTCACAGGACATGATTTTCATATCTAACCATTTTCCTCTGAATGCTCACTAGTTTATCAGTGTTTCCCTTTTAATACAGAAGAAAAGTAAAATAGGATGGATTATTAGCTTCCTGTTAGTTGGATAATCAATCTCGATTAATTCCACTTTAGCTACAATTGTCAGGTTTATGATATTTGTAATTCTGATCAACATGCCTTCTATAAGTCCATTAAAATTACTGATTAAAAAGAGCTAGCCCACAGCCCTGGAGCAAAAGCTCTTTCCAAGTTCAGGGTCAACAATCCTTTTTCAGTGCACTGGTTCAAAGACTCCCCTATTTGTACCGCCAGCTCACACTTCATAACTTGTCCCCAACAAAAAATTTTATATATGACTTGCTGAACATTCAATGTAATCATGGTACTCTCTTATCTATCAGTTTAAAAGCAAAAGCAAAAAGGAAAAATGTTAAGCATTTTGTTCATAGTGGACACATGCTGGAGGCTACTGAACAGTACTTTTGTTCCTAGTCTCTTTAGTAATCCATGCTATAATGTTGTAAGGAAATACCGTCAATCTTACTGAACTTTCTGAATCTTCCTTTTTGAAAACTGGGATAACTGCTCTTTTCTGGAGTTCATCCCATTTTGCATACCTTTTCAAAGACAATCTGTGATCATATTGCTGAATTTTTCAGTAACTTGGTATAAAACACTTCTAGGCCTATAGATACTAACTTCAGGGAACTCTCTGTCTCTTTATTTAGTTTGTTCAATTTCTCCTTCATGGTTATTCTCCATGTTCAGGGTTAATAATTTTTCTTAAGTAAAAAAATAATAGAGTAGTACAATTTCCTATCTTTGTAGATTATTAATCAATTTGCGCAATGTAGCAAATCTTTTTCAAAGAGCGCTTTTTGACCTAAGTGTTTTTAAAAAGAATTTTCCTACACTCTTATGTTCCTGTTTCTTTATATACATACCTCTTCAAAATTTACTATTTATTATATTCAAGGTACTGTTTCTACATGCTTGAGGTAGGAGCTAAGATATAAATCCATCTCTCCCTCATGAAGCTATTAATCAAAACAGGGCAAGATCCCTGTAAACAATCCTGATAGAAGGAAATAACAAATGCTAAATAAAAGTTCAAGAGATACACAGTGGAAAATCAGTATCAGCTAGTGATCAGGGAAGATTTTGGGAGATCTAGACTACCTATGAAAGTTGTACCTCCATTCTTTTCAATTCTCCCCCGCCATAACCCTTAAATGAATGAGCTGGACTTGGTAACTGGTAAGTTTCCTCTCGGTTATAAACTGTCATGACTCTGCTGCTCCCTTAATCTTTAATTTTCTTCTTTAAGGTCTTCATAAACCAGTTCTTTCAACTAAGAAGTTATCTCTAAGCTCTCACGTCCAAACCAGATGTGACCTTTCCTTTACAGCTCTGTTTATTCATCACAGCATTTACCATTTTCTGTCTTCTGGTATCAGCAACTGTTTCCAAACAATCTTAATACATGCTTGGTAATACACATACCCAAACCAGAACAATCACTCTGATATATACCTTTTAGTTTCTTTGTGTACATGCTGCAGGTGCTACAAAAAACTTTCAGAAGGTGTTAAGATTTGGAAGTGACCTTAAAAATTAGCTAGTCCAACTTTCTATAGCAACAAGAGACTCTCTTCATAAAAGTTTTAAGATAAAGAACCTTCTTGAGGCACTGATTTATTAATTCTACTTTGGGATGAAAGGGAGAAGAGAAAGGTTCTGAGGCTCTTCTGCCAAGACCTTTTACATACAGAAAGATACAGATGGCAATTTAAATAGTTACCCTTTAACAACTCATCCGCACGTTATGTTTTGAGATTAAAGATTTTAAAGGAAAAAAAGCATTAAATCTTTGGGACACTTTTATGGTTATCTAAGACAAATGAGTAAGATTTACATTTCTGTATTTTCAACCTTCATTTTTATCCACAAATCTCTTTTAAATGGTTTTATTGTTGAGAAGTCCATTTCCCTATTGTACCTCCAGTAACTATTCCCTCTATATCCAAAGTTCCTTTTTATTAGCAATTTCTAATTATAAAGGCTTGCAATTTTAAGGCTTTAGGCAGGATTCCATTTCTAGAACTTAATCAGAAAATTCAGAGCCTCAAGAAATCTAAAACTTATAACCTGGTTATATATTACTATCACAGAAATCTTTCTCTACTGTCCCTTACAGAAGTTCTTCTAGTCTCTGCTTACCTATCCAAAGTGACAAAATTCTTACCATCTTTTAAAGCTGGTCCCTGAAATTAAGAAAGGTCCAGAAAATAAATTTGCTAAATTAACTTTCAAGATCCTGAATATTATATATGTACATACATATATTAGGTCATTAAATATGAAATGTCCGATTTCTAATCAAAAATTTAGTTTATTATATCTCAAAGAAGCAGTACAATTAATCAAAGTATGTCTAAACTGTCAACACAGTTTTGTCATCTTAATGGTAGCTTATTTATGCCAGCAGCGAAGAAGCCTGGAGAGTGAGTGGCGATGAAATCTTGGAAGGCGTTTTCCATAGCTTGTTGAGAATTGAGTATTTTTTCTTGTAAGAAGGGGTCCAAATTCTGGAAGAAGTGGTAGTCAGTCGGGATAAGGTCTGGTGAATACAGAGGATGACAGAGAGTTTCCAAGTCCATTTTGAACAGCGTTGTTCGTGTGACATGTGGTCGATCATTGTCTTGCAAGAAGATTGGCCTGTCTCTATTGATCAGTCTCAGCTGTTTAATCACAAGCATCCTATCATCCAGTTGCTTGTAGTAGACATCTGCTGTAATCGTTTGACTAGGTTTTATGAAGCTGTAGTGGATAATACCAGCACTGGACCACCAAACAGACACCATTAGCTTTTTTTGATGAATATTTGGTTTTGGACAGTGTACTTTATCTTTATCCAGTCATTGTGCTGAATGCTTGCGATTGTCAAAAAGAATCTATTTTTTATCACATGTAACAATACGGTGTAGAAATGGTTTGCCTTTATGTTGTGACAAAGAAAGGCAAGCGTCAAGATAATTTTTCTTTTGACGTTTGTTTAATTTATGTAGTACCCATCTATCCAGCTTCTTTACCTTCTTGATTTGTTCTAAATGGTCTAATATTGTTGGAATAGTAATGTCAGACCTTGTTGTTAATTTATGCGTACACTGAGATGAATTCACTTCCACTACAGTTTTTAGTTTATCGTTATCCACCTTGGTCTCAGGTCATCCACGTGGCTCATTTTTAATATTAAAATTACCACGATGGAACTTTTTAAACCATTGACGTACTGTATGTTCATTAGCCACATCCTTTCCAAACACTTTGTTGATATTTTGAGCTGCCTGTGTTGTATTGGTTTTACGACAGAACTCACATTTGAAAATAATACAAATTTTTGACTTATCTATGGTTGTACAAAAATTGTTCTAAAAAAAATTTGAAAGATAATCACAACTCAAAACCCATGTTTGAAAGAATGAGGATGTACCTTTACAATAAAAATAAAACAAGAAGTGTCAAAGTGAAATGTCACAAATATTAACTATCAAACTTAGTACTTAAGGAAATCGGACATTTCATACTTAATAACCTAATATCTATGACAGGTGTTCAGGAAATCTGGCTGCATTAATCTGTGAGGATTATGATTGGATTATATGAAACTAAGAAGTTAGAGGAGTTATAATGTTCTTGTTAATCATTAGAGCAGCCGGAAATCTCATTTTGGCATCAGTATATGCCAGTCTTGCATTTTAAATTGGCCCAACGACCACCTTTGGAAAGTACTCCAAAGATTACCACTGACAAATGTACATATTTAAAACACAGGTTAAATAATTATTTCTCATTGACTTTTTAGTGTGTGTTATCTACAGACTGATTTCACTATTAATTTAATTTACCTGTGTTATGTTATTACTAAATGGATAATAGAGGTTGATAGTACATGCAGTCTATGAACTGAATAAATAAATATCATGGGACAAGTCTGACCACATGGTATGAACCATTAAATGGTTCCCTGTAATTTAAAGAAAAGATAAGGTAGGTTTTTTTAAAGGGTATAAAAATATTTTTCTTCTTGGCTGAATTAATTATAACTTGTATTCCATTAACTTTTCAGCTATCTACAGTGGAGATACAAAGTTCTTAAAAGGGAAGTAGCAAGGATTTCAAGGTCCAAAACAAATAAAGATCATTGTCATTACCAACTCCCATCCCTTTCCTCTCTGTAAAGAAAATGGAGCTGCATTTCTCTAGATTGGAAATAACTCCTTTCACACTATGTACACATACCATAAAATTCTACTAATAAACCAAGTTTTACCTTCCATTAAATTACAACTAGATTTATTTGAATGCCCTAGATAGCAAATTATTTTGATTCTAGATCTAATAGAGTAGAATTTCTAATACAATTATTCAAAAGATAATTTTTCATTACCTGGGATTGGGAGGGTATCCGGATGGGTATGCAGAGATTCCACTTGGCATGCCTGGCATGTAGGAAGCTAAAAACAATTTTTTAACAATTTAAAAATAATATGCATAGTCCTAAGTCAGCTATTGAATAAGATATACGTCACACTGTCAAACCATAGCAAAAGTTTATACAGTTAAAGAATCCAAAGCTCAGCACCAAAACAAAACACCCCACCCTCACATAATTCTCAAATCATTAAACACAAGTCACAACAACACTCATGACAATCCCAACAAGGAATAACTGGCAAACAGGTCAACCTGGTCAGCGCTAAAAGTTCTCAAGGAGTCTATAACCTGAAACAAGAGCTGGTTCAATTTGCAATTTAGAGAAAGGTAATTCTGGCCTCCTTTGTTCCAAGGTCAGCTTCTTAGAAAGTGACCTCTTTATATCTAAGAAATCTTTTGATATTTCTTTTAGGACTATGTTGACCAATTAGCACAGCTGGTTTTGTTGGCTTGTTTGAGGAGTTTAAAAGACTTCGAATTACTATGAGAAGTCCTATATAAAGCTTATATTCATCTAGACAGGTTAAAAAAACAAAACAAAAACCTTGAAATACTAGGGATAAAAAAGATTACAATCCAGCAAGCTTAAAGAATGCTTTATATATTTTTCAAAGAGAACATTAATGGCATAGAACTAAGATCACTGGTGCCAAGAGGCTAATCAACATAGAGAAAGAAAATGAAAAGTTGTTAATTTTGGCCTTAACTGGACTTGTTCTCAGAATCAATTTTTCCTCAGTAAAACTTTTTTCACTGAATACAATGATGAATTAGCCCTTAATCCAGTCAATAAATATTTTAGTACCTTCTATGTGACAGGAACGTGGGATTTCTTGACCAAAAAGAAAGAAAAGAAAAAGAATCCCTGGGCTCAAGTTGTTTAGAGTCTGGCTGGGGAGATAAACAAGCAAGGAATAACGAAGAGTGGTAAGTGCTATGTCAGGGTAAGTGCAGGGTAAGGGTAAGTTAAGTGCTTTATACGAGATCATCCAGGCAAGGGAGCTAATCTAAACCTAGGAGGTGGGAACAAACAAACATGATCTAGTAGAGGATCGTGATCTAGTACAGGATCGATACATGAAGGCTTGAAGGCAAGCAAGGTGGTGCCTTCTGGAGTACAGAATGCAAGTGGGTGGAAGAAGTATGCTGGGCTCAGATCAAAAAGGGCCTTAGAAGCCTTTACCAGAATTGCTGAGCATACATCTCCAAGTACCAGTGTTCACAGTCTTCTTGTTAGGATAAATCTATAGATGTCATAAGTAAATTTCTTAAGTATAACGAAGCTAGGATGATGTTCAACAATAATAATTCAGAAAGGAAAAACACCTTCAAAATATCACAATTGCTAGATTCCATAAAACAGTCTCATCCTAGGCACAAAACACAGTTGATCTTTATGAACATCCTTATGAAAAGATGAGGTCACTATTAAGTGTCAGCCACATACACAGTCAATTACTACCCTTCTCACTCTAGTTTCTCTCTCACACACAAACCACCACCTCACAATTATAAGCAATTTCCTCATAATGATAAGCAATTTTTTATTTCTAATATTTTGAAAAGCTAATAATTCCACCAAAGCCTCCAAGTTTTAATTTTGGGAAACAAAAAATGTCTTTTGGATCCAAGACTGTCAAGGAAGCAGGTAATAGGGTGAAGTAATTTTAGAGCTAGAATAAAATGGGATACAATATACGTAACACATGGGGTTACTGTGAGGATTAAATGAGAATGTTATATGAAGTACTTAGCTGTGACTCATAATTACCACTCAATAAATGTTGATTATTACTGTTGTCAAAAAATGAGGTATAACTATAACTGTTTTTTAATGTGACTTACAGAAGCCATCCTAAGAGGTCAAAAATGTTTTGAGTCATGATAATAATAATAGAATTGTATAATTTCTTTTATTTTTTTATTTTTTGTTTGGGGGGTATAGGGTCTCACTCTGCCACCCCAGCTAGAGTGCAGTGGCATCATCATAGCTCACTGCAACTTCCAACTCCTGGGCTCAAGCGATCCTCCTGCCTCAGCCTCCCGAGTAGCAGGGACTACAGGTGTGCACCACTGCACCTGGCTAATTTTTCTATTTTTTTTTTTGTAGAGATGGGGTCTCGCTCTTGCTCAGGCTGCTCTTGAACTCCTGGCCTCAAGCTATCCTCCTGCCCTGGCCTTCCAAAGTGCTAGTATTACAGGCATGAGCCACCACACTGGCCAAAATGTATAATTTTCCAACTGTAAGATAATATTTATTTAAGTATGTATCCAAATTTCTGGATTATTCCTTGGTATATACGGATGGGGGATGGAATTCAAGGCTTCATTTCTTTACAGTTATATTTAAGAATGTAGTATACTGTCTAAATGTATGAAATGTATTAAAACTGGAATGGATGGGCAGTAAGTTGGTCACTTTCAGTAATTTACTTAAATCAGCTCTAGAGTGTTTAATTTCGAGTACAAAATTATGTTTAAATAGAGTACAAAATTGAACTGCAATAGTGACAACAGTGTGATCTCTTTTTAGAATGTCAATGTAAAACGGGAAGAAATTTAGAAAAAAAATGTTGTTTAGGAGACTACCTAAATTTCTGAAAAGGGTTACCTTTGTGTCCTAAGTGGTCATATAGATATAGTGACTATATTATCTGAGCAAATAAACAAATGTAATGAGACTAGGAAATACCTGGTATTTCAAACTTAAGCAAGATTATCCACTCTTGGGCACTAGAGTAAACAGAATTTAGTAAGATGAAGACAAATTTCTGTTCCAAAAGAATCACCAGTGTTTTTATTAAAAGAGATGCTAATCCTAAAACCAAACTTATTCTGGGAAGGTAGGGAGGAAAGGGAAATAGGTTCAAAAAGTTCCTTCTGCTAGATTCCCATTCAGCCTGTAAGTCAAGATGTTCCTCAAGAAAGAACAGGTTAAAAGGGAAGAGTACAATTTTCAGCAGAAGAAAAATAAAACCGCACATAATTTGTCTTATAAGATAAATAAGTTTGGTTAATAATCTTGAATAAAATTTACAAAAAAAAATCACAGCTCAAAACACAATGAAATCAGTGCAGATTTAGTAAAGTCAAAACAAGTAAGTACAACCAACTCTCAATTATTCAGGGTGATTTTAAAGTATCAGTAAGAATTACTCAAAAATATAGAGGTAATATATACCAATTAGGGGAGAAATTGATATTGTCTCTATGCCCCCACCACTCCACACAAGATAAAATCATGAATTGGCTGTACTAAAGAGAAGAAAGCTGGGAGCTAGATGTCCAATTGTGTATACCCAGAATAGCTGAATGTGAATGATTTAGTTGATCTTATAATTGACCGTATCTACAACATTGATCCTGGAGCTGCAAAGGGAAAGGAAAGGTAGGATTACCTTTCAAGTTGTATCTGCTTACAAGCTGATCAAATAAGGCTATTCTGCAGCATGCATAATTTTAAAAATTCTAGCTCTATTCCAGCATTTCTTTCTTCCCCATTTTGGAATCCAGCACACCCATACTTAGATTTCTACCCACAAATGGAAGCCCAAATGCCAGTCTTTGGTGGGAATCTGCACATGCAGATGAGGGGCCTCAGAATACCTCCAAAAAATTCACTAACTTGATAAGCTAAAAAGCAAAGTGTAATCATTAAAAATAATTTTTACAAGACTTTGTTTATATGAATTTTAAAATCAAATCTTGATTCTACTTACTATTTGGTGGCCCTGTTGCTTGGTATGGTGGATAGGATGCTGAAATAGGACGAGAGAAGACTGGAGGTTCATCTCCAAATACCACAATCATGACCTGAATAAGCCCCAATAAGTCTGACTGTGGCTAAAAAAAAATGAAAACAAAATCAAGTCACCTACAGAATCATTTTTCAGCAAAAAGGAAAAGTATGGCCATTTCTCATCAGTTTTCAGCTCAGCTTGACAATATTCTTTGTAGGACCTCAATCATAAAAATTCCATTTAATAAACTTATTTTAATAAAGTTAGGTGGTTTTAATCATTATTTGCAGCAAGGCTCTTGCTTGATGTATATAAAAGCAGCACTAGTCAAAGCAGTATATCGCAAAATTCAGACAGTACTGTCCTTCCTTTGAATCTACAGGGCTAACCAAAACCTATTTTATTGCCAATGGACAATTTAAATATATTGGTACAAATTCAAGGATGATAGAAGCAGCAATCACAGTATTATTTAAGACCTTTATTTTTATTTTTTTGAGAGAGGGTCTAACTCTGTTGCCCAGGCTAGAGTGCAGAGGCATCATCATAGTTCACTGCAGCCTCAAACTCATGGGCTCAAGTGATCCTCTTGCCTCAGCCTGCTGAGTAGCTCGGACTACAGGCGCGTGCCACCATGTCCAGCTAATTTTTTGGTAGAGACGGGGTCTCGCTATGTTACTCAGGCTGCTCTTGAACTCCTGGCCTCAAGCAATCCTCCACCATGGCCTCCCAAAGTGTTGGGATTACAGGCATGAGCCACCACGCCCAGCTCTATAATTTTAAACTGTATGCTGGACATTGTTCATGAAAAATTATAGAGCATCCATACATTATCTTCCTCCAGCAAGGGTTCATCCTATCCTGTAGCAGACAGATACCATGAAGATCAATTTAGTAAAATTAGGGACTGAGCTGACTCAAGGCTGGGTTTTGTAAGGCTCATTCTCTCTCTGAATTCCCCCTCCTGAAGAGTATTCCTCCATTGGTGCCAACTAAGATCTTAGGATGTTTACTTTTATCCCTTCTTCTTGATAAGGTTCTGAACACCAATTTCCTCTTCAACCTGAGACTGCTGAAAATTTGGCTGTTTTTTTCAGCAGCTTTCTGCTTAGCATTTTAGCATCTTGTCTTTGAAGCTTAGGAATTCAGCATATCTCTTAAGGGAGGGAAACTCAGGCTATCTGATGGACTTCTTTGTGGCTTCCTTTTCTCTTAAATCTCGGTCTTAAAGTCCTGGCTACCTTGGTAGACACAGGAGTAACTTTTGTCTTTTCAGCCCTGTGAGATTACTAGAAATCTGCAGGCTTCTCTGCCTCTTAGCTAAGGCCCTCTGCCCAGATTCTCAGTCTCTCACCCTGCATCAAGAATCAGTAAATACCCCTGGAGGAAAAGTTTTTGGCAGAATGTTGGCTCATTTCTTTGCTATTCCCTTCTCTATAGAATCTTGGCCCTTCAAGTCTTGATTGCCTCAACAGCTTTCCAAAGTCTACCAATAGGTATTGTTTATATTTTCTCTGGCTTTTGTAGCTATTTTGGGTAGCAACACTAGTCTGCCACAGTTACATCATCACAGGCAGGAGCAGAAGTTCCCTACTATTATTGAGAGAAATACTTTGAGTAATGGATTTGAATTCTACAAATATATCTCCCACCACCAGGATGCTGTTTTTTAAATGCATTTCCTCTATGTGAATCCTGTCTATTTTGGAAGGTTCAACTCAAGCAAATAAAATAGTGAATATGAGTATTCTGTAAATTACAAAGCTCCATACAAACCTAAGATATATTTCTTTTAGAGAGCCTTTTCTAATTACCCTCAACTCAGTGATTAGTCCATTATCTGAACTTATCTTTCCTTAGAACTCTCCTTGAGTGTTAACAGAAAGCACATGCTTGTGAGCAAAATATATAAAATACACCTAATTCACAGAACGCTATTAATACTTACATGTTTCCATTCATGTAGATAAGGAAGATAAATCTTCCCATTTGCGTCAACATGCTTTCCTGTTTTAATAGTCATTGAACTAGTAGGCTTAACAAAACAGATAGGGGGATTATATGGGTATGTGTCCAGCAGCCATAGGCATATTGGAATATTATATGTATTACCTGAGAAAGAAAGAGAAACTTATTACTCTATTTTTATTATTTTTCAATTAATAGCTTAATAGGTAAGGAAGAGAGAACTACAACTAAGCAACACTTAAAAAAAACAACAAATATTTCATGTTTCAAAGTTCTGTTTAAGATCACTTTCTTAAATTTTTAGTTTGTAAAATACATCAGCAGGATGAAGGAGCTCACTGATCAGTACTCTGCCAGTGCCTGCTTGCTGCCGTAAAACATTCTTTATGAATTATCCTTTGCCTCAATCTATTCTTTGCTACTTGACTCGTCATTTCAGTTAATAAGGCTTGCTGGGAAGGGAAACAGAAGGAAGGAAGAACATGGATTAGGGTGCCATATTAGCAAGTGGTACAATAAGCTAGACTTGAAATTCCCTTGCCAAAAGCCAGACTATAAAACCCAATCCAACCGTCAAACATATGTTGACTGGTGTCCACAGTGTGATCGATGCATATGGCATTTTCAGTGTAGTTATTCAGAATCAATGTTGTCATCCCCTTCTCTTTGCTTTATGTAATAGCATCTGTCTCAGTTGAGAAATCTGACTATACATAGTCAAATTAAACAGTGTTTCAAAGGATCCAATACATTTAATATATTAAATATAAATCATAGCCTTTTCTTACTATGCTTAAAGCCCAATGTCCTAAATAACTATTTGAATCACCTAACATAATTCAGATACATTTTTTTCCCCTTAGAAATAGTTTCACAACATATAAGTATGTATATATAAATCTCACCTAAAGACATCAGGTATTTGTATGACTCTGGATTTTTTTTTTTTTTTTAACACAAATTACTTCTACAATGAACAAAATAACAAAAGCTCCAATAGAATATATGCTAATACATAAAACATAAATTTATTTCCACCACCCAGGATTCTTTGCTTTATGAAAGTACGAATTCCGCAGAATAACTTAGGCTTGTGGACTGCACCATATGAAGAATGGTTGAGGGAACAGAGAAGGTTTATACACATTTACATACACACACACCCCTGTACCTATTTCCCTCACCAGAATTTATTTCCTGAGGGCAAAGTCAAAGTCAGTAATCTTGAATTTCAGCCAGTCATCCCAAAATTTATCATACTTGCTTTATACACTGCTGATGCTCAATTAAGTGTTTTTTCCCCCTGCCTGGAATGTGCATCCTGTCATGAATGGTTGACTCATCCTTTAATAGCAAGCTCAAATGTCACTTCCTCTGTGATAGTCCCATGTGACCTTGTTCTCCTCTGTAATCTCATATTACCTTTTCATTTTGTCATTCTACAGCAGCTATAGAATAGTGTAAATATCTATTTATTCCTTCTGTTTCCCCAGAAACAGTTCTTCCAGAAAAGGCACATCCTTTATTAACCTTTGTATCTGTAACCCCTATCCCTATTGCCTCATTCATAGCAGGTACTGTGTGAAATCAATGGGTAAGTTACACGGACGTAGGTCTTAGCTAGTCACAAGGAATAATTAACAAACAGAGCCACACAAAACCAAAATTGGTCTTTTAAACTGAAACTGAATGCTTATCACTGTAAGTATTTCAGTAGAGGGTGGATGACTGGCTAAAAGAGATGTAATTATCTATCATCAGCATTATCACCAACATCACAACCATAAATAATAGCTACTATTAATTTTCTGATTATTATATACTAGGCTCCCTGCCAAGTCCTTTACATAGATTATCTCCATGAATTCTCATTTCCCCTGAGTCAGGTACTCTTATCCAAACGCTACAGATGCTTATCTATAACATGTCACAAAACTGGTAAAGATTACAGTGTGAGAACTCAAACCTAGCTCTGACTTTAAAGCCTCTATCTTAGGTTCCCATTGTCAGAAAAATCTGAATGGTGTGGTAGGCTGAACTAGGAGGCAACTAAGATCCCTTTCTAGTTCTAAGATTCTCTATGAAATATTAAATTCCTCTGGTGTACTTAGGCTCTTACTTGTTGATAACAACTTGCACTAAGGAAGTTTAAAAAAATGCTGAAAATGTTAGGTGCTGCTGCCAAAACACGTTCAATTAGAATAGAAGTAAAAATCTCTGTATTATCATGAAAGCCATGAGAAAGTAGGTTTAATTTACTTGTAACTCTTTGGCAACATATTTATTATGTAATCAAAATGCATCTATACTGGAAACATAAATAACATAAGACATTTACCTCTATAAGGCACAGGAATTGTTCCAGTGAGGTTCATTAGTTCCCTGGAACTGCCATCATTAAAAACTGAAAGGAAAACAATGATTTAATCATGAGCATTTTTAGAGATGCTCCCATGTAAGTTATTCTTTCAGAAACATTGGTTAAAAGTCATTATTATCCTTGAAAGGGGTTAACTTGTTAATGTATCATCCATTCTGTCCAATAACAAAGAATACTTTGTTGATTTACTCAATGGGATCAGCTTTTGAATGAGTAAAGAAAACATGCTTTAATTACAGTCATACCAAGGCTATATGGTTTAGCCTGTTGCTCCTAGGCTACAAACCTGTACTATATGTTACCATACTGAATACTGTAGGCTATTTTAATACAATGGTAAGTATTTGTGTACATAAACATAGAAAAGGTTATGCACTGCAATACAACCTTATGACAGCTACATGTCACTAGGTGACAGATTTTCAGCTCTATTATAATCTTATGGGACCACCATCATATATGCTGTCATTGACCGAAATGTTGTATGGTACATGACTGCAGTACTTGGAAAAATGGATGTGAGTGCTACAGTCCCAGTATATATGAGCTCCTGGTCCCCAACTAACATGATTATAAAACTATTTAAAAATCACTATCAAATGATACCACACTAAATGTTAACTATCATATTTTAGAAATCCCCAGATGTTTATCCTCACTGTCATTCTCAATCCCAATGTAGTATAAAACCACAATTTTTTTTTTAATTTTTATTTTTTAGAGATGGGGGTCTTGTTATGTTGCCCAATCTGGACTTGAATTCCTGGGCTCAAGCAATCCTCCTGCCTCAGCCTCCTGAGTAGTCAGTACTAAAAATAAAAAAAGAAAAGCTTTCATAGTTAAATATAGACATTTTCTTTTAATATCAATCTCTCACACCACACACTTTTTCTATCTATATAATTGATCTGTAATTGTGTATGTGCCCTATTATGCACTTAATTCTATAATTTAAAAAGTATGTGCCCTAATTAATTGGGCAATCAATTTATTAGGGCACATACTTTATATTACATGGACTGGTATTATTTGTAACAATGATTTGAAATTAACACTGCATAACATAGGGAAAAGGCTGTAATGTGTAGTACAAGAACATAGAACTATAGTCGTGCACAGCATAATGATGTTTTGGTTAATTACGTATTGCAAATATGACACTGGTACCATAAGACTATACAATTTTTTTTTACTGTACCTTTTCTATGTTTAGATACATCAACACCACTGCATTACAACTGCGTGCGGTACTCACTACAGTAACATGCTGTACAAATTTGTAGCCTAGGAGCAATAGGCTATGCCATACAGCCTAGATGTATTGTAGGGTATACTATTTAGGTTTATGTAAGCACACTCTATGATGTCCTCACAATGATGAAATCGCCTAATGATGCATTTTTCAGAGCATATCCCTGTCATTAAGTGACACATGAATACAATTATCGACCTGGGTTCTTTTACTACCATTAACAATTGTAAACTGTACTACAATTTATTCTGATTTTGTGTGTTTTTTTAAAAAAACACATTATGTAAATTTGGGGCTTTGTTTACTCTAAAAGCATTTTGTTGTTGTTGTTGTTGTTGAGACAAGGTCTCACTCTATTGCCCGGGCTACAGTACACTGGCGTCATCATAGCTCACTGCAATCTCAAATGCCTGGGTTCAAGTGATCCTCCTGCCTCAGCCTCCTGAGTAGCTGAGATTACAGGTGCACGCTACCACGCCCAGCTAATTTTTATTTTTTGTAGAGATGGGGTCTGCTATTGCTCAGGCTGATCTCAGAATCCTGGCTTCAAGCAGTCCTCCCACCTTGGCCTCCCAAAGTGCTAGGATTATAGGCATGAACCACCGAGCCTGGCAATCCAAAAGCATTTTGATAACAATGATTTATACTTGGTCCAGCCATATGAAGCTATAACGAAGCTATACAAGATTTGTTTGATGGTGTTGGAGTCTTTGTCAGTTTTGATCAATAAATTTATTCTTTTAAATGCAATAAAAACTATACACTTAGAGTAAAGTTCTAGCCCCAGTCATTTTTCTCCCCCATTGAAGCCATTTTAAAATGAACTTTAATTTTGGTAACATGAAGTTTTTTGTAGTTCAAAATACCGTAGTATAGTATGTGGAAAGAAATAAGGTAGGTCAAAATGCGGGGAAATTGTGCCCTAGGTTTGGAAGAGGACTTTGGGTTCATGTATTTATTGCCCAGGAAATGCAAAACTGATTGCCCCTCTGTTGCCTCCCACCTCTCTTCACTAGGTTCCTAATGTTTTCAAAGCCCTAGGGGTGAGTGAAATTCAGAAAGTCTCAGCTACAAAATTCAGTTCCTTGCCTTCAGGGCCAAGGGTCTCACAATGGACAGGAAGCAGCATGGGTTTTCCCTTGGCCCTGGCACATTAGGTGTTTTCAAGGAGACAGGGTTGAAGAAATTATGTTAGGATTAGGTGGGGACAGAATAGATTATTTGAAAAAAGGAAAAGTCCAGGTGCTGTCATTTCATATGTAAATCCCAACTTTATTTTGTCTCAATAAAAAGTAGAGACAAACTGCCACCTACCTACCCTACAGAATTAAAGACCACATTAAAAAATATTTTCCTCATCTACAAAATGAAAGGGACAGTCCAGAGTATAGTTTTGCAAAATATGTTTCTGAGAATATAAACAGATGCTATCAGGGGAGAGGGATTCGGTAGTTAAATAACCTTAGAATATACTGTACAATATATTCTTTCTCCTCTTGATGATATATAATACATTAGCATATTAAAGGCTCTGAGAAATCTTGGTGCAATAAATGCCATTTGATTTTATTTAATCCATAACTGCTCAAACTTAATCACAGAATTCTGTCTCTATTCCCCACCCCCAACAACATTCTACACAACCAGGGATCTAGGGATAACACTTTGGGAAATGGACTAAACTATCTTTAACATTTCCTCCTAGGTCTAAATGTGCATAGTTCTATATTAGAATAATTTTTTAAAAAACTTAAAAGTACTAAAGACATATAAGATGTTACTATTAGAGCTTATAATTTCTTATCCCCCAACACTTTTATTAGATGGAGGTTCAGTTCTACAATTGAAAAACCAATAAACTTAAAAGGAAAATGGAAATATTACAATCATTAACAAAAAGAGTAAACTCAAAGTACAGTAATTAGTATTTTTATTGCATAAACTCACCATATGAATCCAATACAGGTTTGAGATCTTTGTATAGAGTAGTAACATTGAGAGTTTCACGTACAGTTAGGTCTCTGTATTTGTACTGAAAAGCAAAATCACATAAGAATTTAGTTTAAAACCAATGCACATATTTTACTGCTAGATTAATTTTCCTAAAATCTTATTTTCTTTATAGCACTTTTCTTAAAAATATAGTGGTTCACTAATCCTTAACATTAATAAAAGCCAGAAAGAACCTCAATAGCTTTCTCTCCTTTACTGAAGCTACTCACCTCCATTTTAGCTCTCCTGTCCAACTTAAAAGGCCTACCACCAAATCAAATCTTTCTTTTTTTTAAATAAGTTTCATTTTATTTTTTATTTTTTTAGAGATTGGGTCTTGCTCTGTCACCCAGGCTGGAGTGCAGTAATATGATCCTAGCTCACTGAATAGCTAGGACTACAGGTGTGCGCCACCACGTTTAGCTAATTTTTTAAATTTTTTGTAGAGATTGGGGCTTGCTATGTTGCCCAGGCTGGTTTCAAACTCGTGGCCTCCAGTGATCCTCCCACCTCAGCCTCCGAAAGCACTGGGATTACTGGTTTGAGCCACTGTTCTCAGGCTCAAATCTTAATCATTCTTGAAGACCTAGCCTACAACTCTCTCCCGCTTCTTAA
The DNA here is from genome assembly GCA_023783475.1 of Daubentonia madagascariensis. Taxonomy (NCBI): domain Eukaryota; kingdom Metazoa; phylum Chordata; class Mammalia; order Primates; family Daubentoniidae; genus Daubentonia; species Daubentonia madagascariensis. Next base: position 21,871,026 of record JAKFHU010001990.1, on the reverse strand, counting down.
TGACTCCTTCTCCAGACTTCCCTTTAGCCTACAATTATCTCTCCCTTCCCATCAAACTGCAGCATTCATTGTCAGTATCAACTATTTTGTTATGTATCATTTGCTGTATTGTATTTTTCACCCCACCTTGTACTACTCCACTCAGGAGAATTAGCAACCTGGCTTATGTACTCCTGGCAGGTAATAAGGAAATAGGGACCTTCATCTGATCACAATACACTGAAGCTCATTAGTTGACAAGTTCCATCTACAACCAAGTTCCATCTACTACGCACACAAACCTTTCAATCAGCTTTTAGTGCTTCTCTCTTAAAAAGGAGCAGTCAGCTATTCCAATAAGAAAGACTCCAATACACAAGCCAGAGACCAAAACAAACAGAAAAGAACTAACAAGTAACAGAGGAACAAAAGAAAAGTTCTAAAAGAATTAGCATTCATAACTTCAAACAAAGAAAAAAATGATACTGTACCCATGAAACAAGAACACTCAAGGAAGAAAGAACTCTTGGATATAAAAAATGTGAAAGCAAAAACAAAACATTCAATAGGATTAGAATATAAGGCCAAAGAAATCTCACAGAAACTGGCATAAAAAGACAGTGATAGATAATAAGGAAGAAAATACAAGAAAAATTAGGGAATAAATCCCAGTCTCCTCAAAGGTATCTCTTCAGAATTTCTTGTCCTTTTTGTCCTGCAGCACCAATTTTTCCACGCTATGGGATTAGTCCTATTAGCATACAAACATATTCTTATTTTTCCCCATTTTATTTACACAAACGAACCTGTTCCTGAACACCCCTGCCCCTCTAGCTACCGCCACAAAGCTGCCTACATTTGCTGCCTTTGATTGCTCTCTTCCTATGCTCTTTTTTAAACTTTTTATTATGGAAAATTTCAAACATATCTATAAGTAGACAGAATGGTATAACAAACACCCTATATCCAACTGAACAATAATCAACTCACAGCCAATTTTATTTAATCTATAACTTCATTCACTTTTTCCTCTTGTATTACTCTGGAACAAATCATAACATTCTATCACACATAAATATCTCAGTATTTATCTTTAAAAGAACTTTAAAAATGCACAGTACTATCATGCTAAAATAATCACTACTTCCTTAATGTCATTAAATATCCAGTCTCATGTCATACATTTTTTTTAGTTTGAATCAGGATCCAAGTAAAGTTCACACATTGCAATTTGTTAAAATGTCTTTTAAGTCTCTTTTAATTTATAAATTTTCTCACTCTCCTTTTTTATAGCTTTATTGAGATATAATTTACATACCATATAATTCATACATTTAAAGGGTACAATTCAATGGTTTTTAGTACCTTCATAGCTGTGCAACAACCACAACCAATTTTAGAATGTTTTCATTATCCCAAAAAGAAAGCCATACCCTTTAGCAATCACCCCCATTCCAACCACCACCCCTGCCTTTACCCTACCACTAATCTAGTGTCTCTATAGATTTGCCTATTCATATAATATGTGGTCCTTTATGACTAACTTCTTTCACTTAGCATGTTTTCAAGGTTCATCCATATTGTGGTGTGTATCAGTACTTCACATCTTTTTACTGCTGAATAATATTCATTATTTGGAGATACCATATTTTACTCATCTAGTGTTCAGTTGATAAATACTCAACTGATGGGTTCATCTTTATTTTTACCCCTTGGAATTTATTTTTTGAAGAAATCTGTTCATTTGTCCTAAAGAGGCTCCCATGGCTTGGAATTTGGTAATCGCACCTCCTTGGCATAGTGTAATATACATGTTCCTGTGAATCAGTAGTTGGATCTAGAAGTTATGATCTTCTTCATGATTTTAAAACATTTTAGTATTTTTTCCTCCTCTCTTTCTCTTGGGCAAGATCATTTCACATATGATATTTTTCCATCAGGGAGCACAAAGTATCTGGGTATCTCTGTGATGCTGGCAACCACTGAGGCTCAATGTTTAGACCCACTCTCTTCAAACCTATTCCAAATAGGCTTTTGCACCCACCACTTCACTGAAATTGCTCATCAAAGTCACCAATAACTGCCACATAGTATGCAATGGCCAGTCTTCATCTTACCTAACCTAGCAGCAGTACCTGACCAAATTGATTCCTTTCTCTTAAAACACATTCTTGGCCAGGCACAGTGGTTCACACCCATAATCCCAGCACTTTGGGAGGCCTGGGCAGCAGGATTGCTTGAACCCAGGAGTTCAAGACCACCCTGGGCAACAAGCAAGAGCCCATCTCTACAAAAAAATTTAAAAATTAGCCAGATGTGCTGGCACACGCCTGTAGTCCTAGCTATTTGGGATGCTGAGGCAGGATTGCTTGAGCCCAAGAATTTGAGGTTATATTACAGTGAGCTATGACTGTACCACTGCACTCTAGCAACAGAGCAAGGCTAGACAAAAAACAACCTCAAAAAAGTTCTTCATTTGACTTCCAGGACATCAATACTTGTGTTCCTCCTCTCTGTGGCTGTGCCTTCTCAGTGTCTTTGCTGGGTTTTTCTCTTCTTCTAACCAATTATTATTGAGCCCCAGGGCTCGGTCCTTGGTCCTCTTCTCTACCTAAACTCCCTCCTTTGGTGATCTCTCATGGTTTTAAATACCACGTATATGTTGATAACTCCCAATTAAAATTTTCCAGTCTGAACCTCTTCTCTGAATTCCAAAAAATGTATATCCAATTACCAATTTGGCATTTCCACTTGGATTTCTAATGAATGTCAAATTGAACATGACCAAAACTGAACTCATCTTCCCCCCAAATTTATTCCTCCTAATATCTTATACACACACACACACACACACCCCGTTCCAGCTGCTCAGGCCAGAAACCTTAAAGTTATCCTTGATGCCACTTTTCTTCACATCCATAGCAAATATGTCAGAAAATCCTGCTTAGCTTCACCCTCAAACTATATCCAGAATCTGATCATTTCTCACTATCTCCAGAGCTACAATCCGGGTCTAAGCCACCAGCACCTCTCACCTATATTACTGCCACAGCCTTCTTATGATGTCTCTGCCACCATTCTTAACCCCCTACAGTCTAGTCTCAACACAGCAGCTAGGGTAATACTGTTAACAGTTAAAACAGAGCAATGGCTTCCCATCACACCCCAAGTAATGCCAAGGTCCTTACAATGGCCTGTAGGCCCTCCAAAATCTCCCACACCACTGATGCTTAATATCTAGGCCCATACCACCACTTCCCCCTTGTTCACTCCAGCCTAGCCACCCTAGCCCTCTTTTGTCATTCCTCTGTCATGCATAATAAACTTGTCTTCAGAGCCTTTGCACTTTTTTTTCCTTCTTCCTGGAATTTTCTTACCCCAGATTGTTCCACAGGTTGTTTCTTCACCTCTTTCAAATGAGCTCAAATAGCTCTTTTCAGAAAGACCTTCCTTTACTATTTGATGTAAAATTAGGACCCATCCCATTTTTATCACTTCCCCCTCAGTGCTAATTCTCTTTCCTGCTTTACTTTTCTCTAAAGCACTTATCCCTTTCCAACATACTACTTAATGTACTTAATTGTTTACTGCCTTCTTTACTGCTTATGAGATTTTAAATTCCAGAAGCATAGAGTTTTTTGTCTGATTGTTCACTGTTGTATCCCTAGAACCTAGAACAGTATGAGGTGCATAGCAATCTTTAATGGGTCAACTCTCTTCTACCCATTTAGCAGTGACTCCACCTATAGAAATATAGATATACTATATAAGAATACAGGTGGTAGTCTGTATGAAAAATGTGAAGTGGAAAGTTATTTGTATAAAGAAAGATGGAGTGACACTGTATTAATATACCTCTGCTAATTGTTAAAATGACAGAGAAGGGTGTCAAACTAAAAGGTATGTTTAAGTTGGACGCTAAGATAAAGCTCAAAGGAAAAAATCATCAGTAATAATATATAAAAAAACATAAGTCAAGGCAGGTGGCCCAGGGTACCATGATAGGTGTGGAGATCCCACAATCATATTAAGAATAAAGGACAATGACCTTCACCTTTGCCATGTGTCCAGGATCCTGGCTAACAATTTCTACATCAGACCACACCCAACAGAGAGGATAACACTTCAAGCTAGCCCTCCCTTAGGAGAAGGAACCCCACAAACTGCTTCTATTATTCTACTTACTATTTCTATCCTATCTATTCATAGGCTGGACAGAAAACATGCTGATGCTCAGAACTGTCATAATCACATACAGGAGTCTCAGTTTCCCAGATACTGGGCCAAGAACCAAAAGATGGTAAGATGCCCTCTCCCACCTCTTCATTATCTCCTTTTTTGTTTTTATGGCAAAAAGAGGTTGGGTGGTGGGGGAGGAAGGTGGAAGAATAAAATATCTTCTAAAGATGCCTTTGTCTTTGATGGCAGGTTCCCCTAGAGTTGCAGTCCCCAACCCCTGGGCTGCGGCCAGGTACAGGTCCTGGCCTGTTAGGAACCAGGCCATGCATCACTGCCTGAGCTCCGCCTCCCCACTTCCCCATCCGTGGAAAAACTGTCTTCTATGAAATTGGTTCCTGGTGCCAAAAAGGCTGGGGACTGTTACTCTAGAGGACACTTAGGAAACTTAAGGGTTTGAAAAATAAATCGGTATTTGGGTATTCCTGTCCTTTATATAAATACATACACAATGAGTAATAAATCTTAATGATTATGCTATCAATTTAAAGATCAAAAATGTCATGGAACGGATACTCTTCAATTACATAGTATGTAAAAAATATGCTGTTTTTTCAAAAACTGACATAAAAATGTTACAACATAGACTTTTACCTGGGCCACAGTCTTCTACAGTTCCCCAAAACCTATTCTATAATTAAGGATGACTACTTTATCAAAAGAAAATCAAGACACCTAGAAGATATGGTTAGACAACTAAAAGATGCTTTATTTTGAAAACTGTCACTTTCTCTTTAGAGATTAGTAGCTCTTCAATCAAGGACTATGGGGACGATTTTACTAGAAAAAGTCTATATAAAAAAGTTTTATACATATGGTGTGTTTTATTATAAGTTAAAAACTGCTTAAACTGTGGATTGCTACCACTGACAAAAGTATCCAAAGCTAACATGTTGAACTGAAGAAGTCTCAACTCTCACATTACATGTATTTTATTCTAATTAGGTTTGGTAAATTAGAACAAAACATAAAAGCCGTTCCATTCTGGTGTCAGGTGCCACGTTTTAAGTAATTATCAAAATAAATCACGGCTTTAAAATACAAAATGCGTAGCTGCTTTTTTTAAAATGAAAAAAATACACCAGTCCTGAGCGGTGAAGACTGTAAATTAAGCTCAAAGCAAATAAATGCACGTTATAAGCATACACTTAATAGTAGTTACTCTCAGCAAATCCCTGAAATAATAATGGAATTCTATTTAATTCAACTGGGGTAGGGCGAGCGTGACATTTTAGCTTCAGCTTCTCTACACGTTTTTACTTATAATTGAGCCAATTCAACCAATAGTTACTGATTTCCCAAGGGTCGGGTGTTGAGCTGCGTGGGGAATACAAAACTGAAAAGGCCACAGTTTCTGGGAGCCGGCAAGGGAAGGGCGAAGAGGATCCCTAGGTTAGGACAGGAGTGCAGGAGGGTTGCCTCAGATCAAGAACTAAGTACGACCCCCTCTTTGTGTTTATAAAAACTAAAAGAGAACTATACTGCCCCACAGACAAATCCAAACTCTCCAGGAGAGAGGAGGGCGGGCGGCTGCAGGTGGCAGGCGGCCTCCGCTTCGCGCCTTTGTTGACTGTAGCCGCCCCCCACCTTCCCTGCCCCGGTATCAGGGATTCCGGCACAAGGCGACAGGAGCCTCGGGGCGGCAGGCCGCGAAGGAGGCTGAAGACCGCACAGGGGCTTTCCGCTTGCCCAGGAGGCTCGCTGGGCTGGGCCGAGCCCGGCGCGGAAGGGAGCAATGGGCGCGCGCGGGGCTGTGAGCGCGTCGCAGCCTCACCTTGGACACCATTTTCTTGAGCTGGCTCTCTGACACCGCCATGACGGCCGCCTGGAGACTCTCGTCCCTGCAGGCAAAGGGTCAGCCGCTCCAGGGCTACCCCAGACCGCCCCACACAATCGCACACCAAGCGGCCAGCCCCCCACCCCGCCCGCCTCAAACAACAGGAAATCGGCACCACAACAGCACTTCCGCTTCCCTTACGTCACTTCCGAGGCCGCCATCTTGCCGGGCGGGGTGGAGACAGCGTGGGACTGAGGCCCTGCGTGGGGTGGGTTTCAACCAACCCGTCCATAGCGTGCCACAGGCTCGGTCCCAAAGATGAGGGCAAGCCTGTTCCGAGGGTCGAAATTGTGGGCCGGGATAAGATTGGGAGGTATTTCATAGTCACAGTCGCCTTTAGTCTTAAGGAAGCAGCTGTAGGAAGGGGAGGGAGCACGAAGGGCTTGCCTTAATGACTGATTCATCAAGTGGGAGGGCACTGAACTGACCGAGAACTGTTCTGCCACTGATTTGTCCTTGTGATTAATAGTAGACTTCTAGCTCGGGCTTAAGTTCTTTCCAGCTCTAAGATGAGAGGCTTGCATTAGATGATGCCCGGGGTTTCTCTTATTACCAGGTGTGTGTGTGTTTGTTTCGGATTTTTTGGTTGGTAGAGGTGGTGTTAAAAGCTTAAAAGTCCTTCGTACTTTGTTCGCAAGGGCAAAGTGTAGAGCCCTCGTTTCTCAGGAAGCCAGACAGTAATTTCTTCTCTAGGATATCTTTCCATAAGTTAGAGTTTCTTCTCTCTGTCCAGACATAAATGACAATACAGGCTGCATACTACTTTGTGCTGTTTGTGTACTAGCCTGTCTACTGCCAAAGTCCAAATCCTTCGGGGCAGGCTTATCCTCAGATTTTCATTGCCATGTACAATGCAAGAGTAGGTACTCGATCTTAATCAAATTTCTACTTCCCATAAGTTCTTCATGGTGACATATTAGTCATCATTATTCTACATCACCGTCAGTTTTATATAGGCACAAGTGGCATTCAAGGTATTGTAAAGCTTGGGTTTGATGATGTAAAGTATGATAGTTTGGATGGTTTTAGTATAGCGCTAATGAGAACAAGGCTGTGTGTTGATTACAAGTTGGCATCTAAGTGAAGGCCACATACACAGAGGGCCTAATTAAGAGTATGTGGAAGCATTGTTGCCAATACACACACACATAAAGGTATCATTATTTTTGGATAACCTTATAGTAGTTAAGTATACAGCTCCAGTCAAACCAAACTAGAAGTCAGTCTATCCTTCCACTGCTCCTGCTGTTTTATGTCACTTAAAGTAATGTGGCTTTCAAACTGTTCTTAAAGCCACAGCTTAATCAGGAGTACCTTTAATTAGAGCAACTCTGCTTTTATGAATTGGAGGAGTGCCGGGTAACATTGTTTAAAAAGTTTTCCTGCTAAAAGTAAATTTTAAAAGTTTGAAAACAATTGATAAAATCCAGTCCCTTTGCACTTAAGCCACTTAAAATATCTAAATATCCTGGGTGGTGTATGAATTATATGAAAAAATCTTCTTCCTTAATCTGAATAAATTTCCTTCCATTTAATAAATCAAGCATCACCTGGTGATTTTAAAATCAAAGTTTATTTTATTCATTATTCTTGATATTTAAGGAAAACAATGTAAATTGGAAAATAAAAATTTATCTTCTGCTATAATATCCAAATGCTTGGATTAAAAGCATTTTAATCCAAGCCCCACTAAAAATCATAACAAGGAGAGGCACTGCATGATTTCGGAAAAATGAAAATGTGAAAGTTAATAGAAGGATCTTGAATGTCAAATTGTCACCAAGTCATAATGAGGTGGTGGTGGTGCTTCTTAATTTATATGTGGGACTTACAACATGATTGCTAATACTTAACACTCAAGGAAATACCTGATATAGAGAATTACTTCTATATTGTGGCGTTCCAGAGGGCAAAGATGATTATTCATCTTTGAATACTCAGATTCTAACACAGTACGTGGAATAACAGTAGGTGTTCAAAAAGTATTTGTTATATCGACATGTTCCTTTTATAATTAATGTAGTGAATTCTTGGTAATTTTTCTATTACACAATATTTTCTGGTTAGATTATTGTTCAAGAACATATTAGAAATGAGGTATTAGGAATTATCTAATTTCTAATTCAATATCAGATATAAGAAAAGGCTAGTTTAAAAAACACAAGAAATTGTTCTTTCAGTTTTACCTTCCTATTTCATACAAAAGGACAAGCAAGGATACATTGTTAGAGTAACACCACAATAATCTACCTGTGTATTGAAATTACATAGAACTAATGCTAACTCTTCAAATGTCCAAAGATTTTATCCAGTTAACTCTGGTGGGAATCTTTCCAAGCATGTTAAAAACTTTTTATTTTTATTTTTTTACAGTACTTTGAGTTGCTGTTTTATAAAAACTTTTCTACTTTCTGGATACTGAGTATAATTTTACCTATTCTTTATGACTGAAGTTCATTATTATAAGCATCCACTATTATACTAAGTCAGCATTAATTTGACTATTTCCTCTCTACCTAGGACACGTCTGCCCTTATAAACCTCCTATCTCCCTGACCAGGTTTGGATTCACCTATTATATGCTTTCAAAGCACCTTGGGCTTCTTCACAGTACTTAATTACACTTGGAACTGTACATTTATTTGTGAGATTTGATTACTGTATCTCCTATACTAGATTGTAAGGACCATGAGGGCTTGTCCACGCTTACTCACCATTAATGCCTGGCGTATAGTAGGCTCCTAACAAATACTAGCCGAATGGCTAAATAAACACCTACCTCAGTGCATATTCCCTCTACAAGTTGCTGAGGACAAGTCCTGGAATCCAGAGAATCAATCTTTCTAAAAACTATGTTAAAAGAAAAAAGTAAGCTACATGAGAATGGAAGTAATCCTTTCCTGGTGTCCAGGACCCCAACTTTAGGGTCTTGTGATAACTATTTTGGCTGTTAGGCCTTTTCCCCCTTTTAGTGCCTAGAAAAAGTAGAAGTTATATGGATAAGTGCCCTTTAATAGCCATGAGTTTTGGGGCACTAAACCTCAATTTCCTTTTATAAAATAATGATAATACTCCCTACCTCTATGGGTTATTGTGAGGATTCAGTAAAATAATGAAGTGCTCATCACACTGCCTGGTATAGAAGAAGCGCTGATGTTAGCTGTTACTATTAGCCTATTACCATTGTGACACACCACTGTCTTTCACATATGAAAATATTGCTCTTGACGCATCACCAAAGTGTACCTACTCTGAATCATTTCTTTAGGAGAGGCTAAAGGATTTGCTCAGAACCATCAGTTCATCCACCCTCTCCGCTTAAGACCAATGGTTTTCATGAAAGTCTCATATTTTGGCTTTAAAGTAAATTGTTTGGCTTTCATTCATAATCTATTTCCACTAAAAATACATATTTCTCTATAGTTCTACTAATATCACAGTAAGTTAATGAGATGTTGGAGATTCTTATATAGCCCAGGAAAAGGTTACAGAAAATTTCAGAAAGGAAGTCCCACTGGAAATTAAAGTATACTTTTTCTACATATATTTTAAAAATTCCTTTCCCTTTTACTATTTTTTTTTTTCTTGCTCAGACACATTGGCATCCCTTTTACTATTTTAAAGTACAGGTAAAATTCTTCTCCATTTTTTAGTAGCTAATGAATTTGAAGAAGGAAAATAAAATGCTTTACCATTACTACCAACTACATTTTGCAAAAGAAACATTAACACTTTAAAAGCTTGGATCTTTGAGTGTACGCCTAGCACAGATTTTGTAAATCCATACTGGGCCTTGAGATTATCATGTTTATTATAAAAGTCAAAGAGTAATTTTCCTTTAAAGATGTATTACTTTCAAAATATTCCCAAAGTGCTGGATATGCTTTTAGTTTAGGATATACAGGGTTTTTGTTGTTGTTGTTGTTTGTTTGTTTTTTAAGAGACAGGGTCTTAAAATCTCTGTTGCACCCAGGCTGGAGTGTAGTGGCACCATCCTAGCTCACTGTAACCAAATCCTGGGCTCAAGAGATGCTCCTGCCTCAGCCTCCGGAGTACCTGGGACTACAGGCATGCGCCACCATGCCCAGCTAATTAGGATATACAATTTAAAATGATGCACGTTGCAGATGAATGTTTACCCTGCTGTAGGTTTAAAGAACAGTATAGATATCTCAAGAACCCCCAAAGAAAATTGGATTTTCCCCTCATCTAACTCCTTAAGGATTCAAATCACAAAGCTAACCAAGAAACCATCTACTTGAACCAAGCAGTTTGTAAGGATAAGTAGTAAGATACAGAAGTTCTCAAACCTATATATATTGGCAAAATTAAATGACTTTTCCTTTCAGGCAACCGTACTTGAGAATCAAAGTTTTAACTGCTGTTGGAGACCATGGATTGAGGATGCACTGTTTTGGAGTTTCTCAGTCACTCTATCTTCTTTCACTGTGGTTTTGATGACTTCAGATACCCCACTGGTTCCAAGGATGCAAGGCAAACTTAGAAACACTTCACTATTTATATCATAATATCCCTGAAATGAGAAAAACAGGGATTATAACAGAGCTAAATCACTGCAAAAAAGTTAATATAAAAACGGGTACTTTCTTGCTTTTCTAGTTCTAGTACAAAGTGATACAAGTTGAACTTTCAAAAAAATTTATTTATTTTGTAAACTAAAGTTTTTGTTTCAGAAAATTTTTGAGAGATGAGAGGAACTTGGTCAAAGATACTCCCTCTGTGGGGAGGTAAGCTAGCCCCCTGCAATACAGGTAGCAGGTTGAGAGCTAAGAAAAAAGACAGAGTAGAATGGATTTCCTGGGGAGGGGCATAGCATGGTCCCTGGGCACAGTCAAATACAGTCATCTCTGTTTCTTAAATTGATACATAATAACTGTACATATTTACAGGGTACATGTGATATTTTGATACATGCATACAATGTATAATGATCAGATCAGGGTAACTGGGATATCACCACCTCAAACACCATTCCTTTGTGCTGAGAACATTCCAAATTGTCTCTTCTAGCTATTTTGAAATATACAACAACTTATTGATAACTATAGTCACTAGACTATAGTTGAACACTAGAACTTATTCCTTCTAACTGTATTTTTGTACCCATTAACCAACCTCTCTTCATCCTCCCTGCCCCCTTCCCAGCCTCTGGTAACCACCATTCTACTCTCTACCTCTGTGAGATCAATTTTTTTTTTTTTTTAAAGCTCTCACATGAGAGTGAGAACATGCAATGTGTCTTTCTGGCACATCAGTGTGGGGTGACTTGGCTGGCTGAGGTGATAAATGACAACCTGAAGAAGTTTATGGCTATATAAACACTATTTGGAGATTCCCAAAAATTACATGAGGGTGAGAAGATAACCTGGTAGAAATCCAGACTTCCCATAGCCAAGCAGGGTAGGGCTTAGACCAGACTGCCTTCTCCCATGTTACTCTAAAAAGCTGGTGACATTAAAAACACCCGGGTTAGAGTGTGAACAGCAATTTTGCTGGTTTTGTATTAATAATATCTAAGTTAAAAATATGAGAGAATGAGAATAGCAATTACCTTTGCTAAAGTTGTTACAGAATGCACTTTCTTTTTATTGTTTACAATACTGTCAACCAGGTCAGCTACTGATAGTCCGACGGACCAGGATCTTTGACCTCTTACCCGTAACAGTTCCATGGCTCTAGGTTACAAAAAAACATGATCTCAGAAAATGCACAAAATACGCACATTTAATTTTACATTCTGCTTAAAGTATTAATTAGATATTTTTATGACACAGAAATAAGAGTTATGCAGCAATTGTTAGGAAAGCCTACAGATAATCTAATGATTAAACTTTTCTTAAGATGTCAGAAAGGCAGTTCACAGAGAGAAAATACAAATGGCCTAAAACATAAAAAGATGCATGCTGCCATTAGTATTTAACTAACTATGAATTAAAACAAATATCAGTTTTGCCTGTCAAAATTAGCAAAGATTAAAAAGACTGATAACTAATTTTGGAGAAACTATAAACAGGCAGTCCCATAACTGCTGTTGTGAGTGTAAAATGATCTTTTGGGAAAAAGATTTGCCAACATCTCATCTAGAAATTCCTCTTTTAGGAATTTATCCTACAGCAATATGCTCAAGTGTGCAAAGATATACGTAATAAGCATGTTTGCTGTATTTGGAAACAACTCATCAAAAGAGGACTGGTTAAATAAATCACTACCAAATGTAGTACCATGTAACTCTTGAGAAGAATAAGATGGATTTACATGTACAATATGGAAAGATGTCCAAGATTTATCATTAAGGAAACAAATCAAGTTACAAGACAGTATGAATAGCATAAGTCTATTAGAACAATAATAAAAAATAATAATGATATATTTGTAGAAGCACTGAAAATTTTTTTTAAGAGACAGGGTCTTGCTGTGTTGCCCAGGCTGGCCTCAAACTCCTGGGCTCAAGCGATCCTCCTGCCTCAGCCTCCCAAGTAAGAAAAAAGATTTTTGGAAATATATATGTGGACACTAAACTGTTAACAATGGTTGTCTCTGGATGATGGAATTATCTTTTTTTTTAAATTTCTACTTTATAGATATCTGCAGTATTTGAAGTTTTATAAGTATACATTCTTTTTATAAGTAATAAAATGATATAAATTAAACATTTGAATTTCTTCCTTTTAAAAACTATAAATGCAAGATTATATAATCAGATTAGAATGAATTATACCACACACTACTTTTCTCAATAAGAACAAGAACATTCTTTCTAGTTGTTATATTCCAAAAACCACAAGCTGAAGGTTTAAAAAGCTAAAAATCATCACCACTGAGACTTCAGGAAGATCTGTTATTATGTGATGGTGAAACAACAAATGACATGAAAATATATAATGTGTAGAGTCCAACCGATGGGGCACAGTCCCCTGGAAAGCCTCTGAATAATACAAGGATCTCTTCATTACTTTTTTTTTCCTGAACATATAATACGGCTTATCCATTCATATTAGACTGGTTTTCAAACGTATTTATATGTGATTAATATTCATTTTTAAGTGGTATGTACAAATTCTCTTCTACATTCAGAAAACTGTTAATATCCTTAGATGTTTAGATATAGGAGCAATAAATCACGTCTACAAATAAGGAACATGTTCTACCCTTTAAATGTCAACTGTGTTATCTGAAAAAGTTTGCAAAGCACTCTTAGATCTACCTTCAGATAAGAAATCAAAGAATATAAAACACTGCTCCCTTATACTTTTGGATTTGTCCATACTAGCTTTGTTTACAGAAGCCTAGTGAGTACATGCTGTGTATATAGCTGTTAGCTATGAAATACATGATTTTTAGTTAGATAAATGCAAATTTACACTCAGTGTTACCTGTTGGATAGCTGCACCTGAGAGTTATGACTCATTACTTCTGGGCCACCCCATGTGGGCACTAAAAATTAAATGAAGAATTAATTATATTTTGCCAATGACTCTCTTAGGATTAAGATGTGAAAAATGACCTTTAGCAGTCAAGGGTACCTTCTAGCAACAGTTACAGTTTTCTCCAGTTTTCCACTGATGGCCCTGATATGTGCTGTACCAATTGCCTGGGGTGAGAAAGAGTTTTAAACTACAATCCCCAAAAAACATGATTCCTAAAGTCTACTTGCAGCCTCTTTACCTGTTCTCTCTCTTCAATAACAGTTCTGTAAGGGCCATTTCACTATTTAAGTAGAAAGCTTTCCTTCCTTACCAGACTCCATGTAATAGATTCCCAAATGCTGCAAGCACTTGGCATTTGTTCTGCTGGGAACTGCACTGAGACTAATTTCTTCCACCAGGTGAGGAATAATTTGGTCACCTATTTTGGGCTAGAATTTCCACAGCTGTGAGAGAGTCAGGATCCTGTTTTCTAAAAGCAGCATTTGGGTTACCCATTTCCTCTCAGCACACCATTTATTAAAAAAAAAAAAAAAAAAAAAAAAAAATTTCAAAAATTCAAAGGTGTCATGACTTTTTTCTGCTTAGGGAAAAAAAAATTCAAAGCTGTATGCACAAACTGGATATTATACCACACTTCAATATTAAATTGAAGTTTCTCATCTGTCTGAAGACATTCTTTGGTACAAATCTATATATTTGGGTAGATAGACAAAGCAAAAATACATTAGGCTATATAAGAATATCTTATGTTTAAGATTCAAGAATTCTAAACTACATTCAAAATTAGGCCATTTAGTGATGTGTCAGCAACAAAAGATATCATATGTATCCAGATGTCTCCTTTCCTCAAACTGATTATCAGCTTGCAGGGTGCAGGGACCATGTATTCTTTTGTGTCCTCTTGCACATATTCTTTACCATGGTGTTGGGTACACAGAAGATAATACAGAACTAACCTCACACACAATCCATAATTATATTTGGTAACAAAGAGGAAAACATACTTGCAGCACTAAGTTGAAAAACAAGGGAAAGTTTTAAAAGTTTTTATGTAAGTAAAAAAATAGCAAAACCAAAAATTGTTACATGAAAAATATAAATACATGTGGACAAATTAAGGATTTTAAAAATGTTTTATGTGGATAGAAGAGTGATATATAGATTATTTTCTTTAAAAATTTGCTATTAGTATATTCACAATAAACAACTGGGGGAAATGTCTGCTACTGAAATACAGCATTTACAGACCCTGGAAAGATGAATAAAAGCAAGGTGCATATAAGAAAAGACAAAGGATGCCAAAAAGTCTGAAAATTATGAGTATTGCTCCCATTTTATATATATATAGAGAGAGAGAGAGAGAGATCACATTCTTTATCTTTCCTGAGTCCTGACTTAAAAGAGCCATAAGAATGTTCAGAGAGAGGAAGAAAGCTTCACTGTGTTCAAATTTGCTTGTGATACAGTCATTTGAGTTTTAATTCTCAAAACTCTTTTTGTGCTTTTACTATTTTTAATTGACATATAGTGATTGTACATATTTATGGGGTACAGTGTGATATTCCGATACATATATACATTGTCTAATGATCAAAGCAGGGTAATTAGCATATCTATCACCTCACTTATCATTTCTTTGTGTTGGAAACATTCAAAATCCATTCTTCCAGCTACTTGAAAATATACAATATTTGCTGTTAATTATAGTCACCCTGCAGTGCTATAGAACACTAAGATAGAATTTTCCAAAAAATTTAGATGGACTTAATTATTACATTTTTTGTTTGTTTACTGCCCAGCCCTTCAAACTTCCTAAATGTATATCCATCCTACTTTAGCCATTATTATATCTAATCAATCCTGATCCTTGGTTCCACTAAATAACAGCAATCCTCTGATCCCCAAAATTTTAGTGAAAAATCCCACTTAACAGCTCTTTGCTACTACATACAACACCCACCCCATGCCCAAAGCAGATGATCTAACACTCTGTTCTGAGATCCAGCCCTTGAATTTCTAAAACACCTCTTGAAGGGGTTATCTGTAGTCTATATATGATTGCAATATCACAGCTGAAAATAGCAGCTCCAAAACTTATGTTCTACTGACCATCTAATTTGGTGTGGCATAATGAATGACCTTTGGTTACAACAAGGTGTTGTCAGGATCATTTGTTCATGCCAAAACACATTTATTGAGGCCATTGCAAGTTCAAGGAGTTTACTGTCTGGTGGGGCAGACAGGTAATTATAACAGTGTAATAATGGTTATAACAGATGCACAAACTTGCTTAACTTGGAGAATTAAGGAAGGATTCCCAGGAAAGGTGGCACCCAAGCCTAGTTGTGAAGAGTAAGCAGTAGTTAGCCAAGTGAATGAGTGTTCAGGAAAAGGAAGCAGCAGGTGCTAAGGCAAGGAGGCCTGAGAGTGCATAAACCATTCAGAAAACTGTAGGTCAACCATCTGACTAGAATAGAATGCTTGGCAGTATGGCAGAAGACTAAGCTAGGGTGAGAAGCAGGAAATAGATCCTCTAGGTCTTATATGCTATGTGATTCCTCCCCAGGCTGTAGCTGTCATTTGTCTCTGAAATACTGGAAGAGAATAATTTCATGGATACAACTGCTATTCGTATAACTGTTTCCAAATCCTAATGTTGCTTTACTTCAAAGCATAGTTTTACAGGTCCTTCTGCCAATTTTCTATTCATCACCATCTTGCTGATCACTGTAATAACAGCTACCATTTGCTGAATGTTTACTCTGTGCCAGACACTGTACTAAATGCTTTAGATAAATTAAGTGACAGCAAGAAAGAGCACAGATTTGGGGTGAGATCAAGGTTCAAATCTCAGTTTTGCCCTTATTAGATAGGTAACCTTGGGCAAATTACTTAATCTCATTGAGCCTTAAGTTTCCTCATAGTTTTTTTGGAAAACTATCATCTCCTTCACAGGGTGTTCATAAAATTTAAATGAGATATGCAAAGCATTTAATACACAAAGTAGGTACTCAATAAAAAATAATTATAATTACTATTATTGTGATGGTGTCACTTATGAAAAATACAACCAGTTGGTGTCTACAATGAAACCAGCAGAGGGAGCTTATAATCCATTTCTGGTTTCAGGGCCAAGGTAAGTAAGTATACCTACCTATCCACGGATACAATTTGTCTTTGCAACAAAAGTAGAAGACAGGATTAAAAAGTGATCTGATGGTACCTCTAGATGGCAGACAGGGAGATGGATTGGGGAGAAGTACATAGGTAGCTTCAGTGGTATTGATAATGTTCTTGATTGAGTGTGGATTCATGAATATTTGTTCAATTATTATGTTTTAAAACTTTTACACACATTATATACATCAAATATTACATAACAGTATATTTAAGTGATCCCAGTTCACACATACCTGCATCTCTCTATTTCTCATTCCCATTTGAGACCTCACGACAGAATTACCACATCTCTTCCCTGTGCTTTTATTCTACTTCCCTTGGACCTCTCTCATAACAAGTCAATACTGCCTTCTAGTCATTTCCTGTATCAAGTTCTTACACATCTATGTAGTTCCAACAGCAGTCAGCACAGTGTTTATTGAGCAAAGCAGGTGCCCAATTAATGTTTCTGAAAAGAAATTCCTACATTTGAGATAAAAGGTCATTTACTCAAACATGAACTGCTTTTTGGTAGGTTTAAAATTGTTCCTGTTTGAAGAGCTCACAATTAAATGCTATCAAATTGTTTTCTTCCTTCACCCAGATATACTAGGATAGGGGAAGGGACATATTGATCAAGTCACACCATCCTTTATTTTCTCCTTATCATTTGAAAAATACAACCATATTTCAAAATGTTCTTATTCATTATCTATTGTACATCAACTGTTCCTCAAAAATTTTAACTTATTAGAGGGACTGGTTAAATAAATTATGGCATACCCAGTAGTTAAAAAGAATGAATGAAATCTATATATGTTATTATGCAGTCATTTCCAAGTAATAGTAAGTAGAAGGGGAGGTGGAAAATGACATATGATGTCTCCTTCACATATGTGCTTGCCTATGCACAGAATATTTCTGGAAGATTATATTATACAAGAAACTGATAACTGGGATTGCCCCTAGGGAGAGGGATAGAGCATCTGGCATAGAAGAGAGACTTATTTTTTTTTTGTACTATTTAATTTTTGTCAACATGAAAGTACTACTGTTTTTAGCTAAAAGAACAGCTTAATAATTTACACTTTCAATAAGGAAAAGGTGTGCACACAAAAATCTGGTTGGGTAAAGAATAAGCAGCAGTACAACAAAAGAAATGTCATGAGACAATATGTATTTAATTATCATATAGATTTAAATAGCTTGTAGCCCAAAGAAGTGAAGAAATCACTCTGGCGTGATATGATCAGGAAAACCTTCATTGTGTAAGGGGGGCTTAATTTAGACCTTGAAGGATGAAATTTAAATATGACAGCAGAGAGGAGGAAAGGAATATAGGGGAGGTAAATGCAATGGGTAAAGGTCCCTGTGTGGTGAGTCTGGGAGGCACAAGATCTGGGTTCCAGTCCTTCTTTGACCCTAAAAGTTATAGGCTCCTGGGTAGGTCCCTCTGATCATCCCTGCATCCACTGCTGGCTCCATAAAGCAAAATGTAATAGATGGTCCCTTCTAGCTCTCTAATAACATAGCTACCTCCATAACTGTAATTGAAAAGGAAGATTCAGGCTTTATTTTGGGGCTCCCTGAGTGCCAAGCAAAGAAATTTCATGGTTTGGTCTGAGGAAGCTCCTGAAAGATTTTGAAGAGAGGAATAACATTTTAGGAAGATTGAATTGATATGTGAGAGCATACAGCAAATGCTATGGTTAATATCACTTTTAATTTCATGTCATTTACAGGGTAGACTAGAAGGGAAAGAGCAAACTAACTGGGAGATTTGCAATAATCAGGCAAGCAAGAGATCAACGTGGATCACAGCATTAGGTCCATGTTGGGTCTTGGATTTGTTTAAATTCCCAGACATTTGTTACTCTAATATATCTCCTGCAAGTTTTTGTTTTCTACCCTTGCCTGGGGTCCTATTGGTTAGTGTTTAGTGTCAAGAACATTTAGAGCCTGAAAAGTAATTCTGCTCAATCACACTCAGGTTTTTTAAGGGTTTATTCTATAGCTTGACTCATTCTAACACTGAAATTTCTAGGTAGTCAGGGCAGGTTTAGACAGATTTAAAATACTGCTGCATTTTATTAAAATCATTTTCTTAAAAATTATATAAATACTACATATTTTGTACTACAAAGTACAAATTTTTAAAAACTACCTCTAATCAGACATCACCACTAATAATATTTTGTTTGTTTTAATGGCATCAAAGTATATACAAAGCTTTAAATTCCAAGAAAATAGTTTTGAGAACATGATTTGCTTTGTGGCAGTATGGTTTGACATTTATTTAACTTTTTAATGTGCAAGGTCTTTCTCTAATTCTCCAATTAAATTATTACCCCATCACAGGCAGAGGTTATTTTCTACATTATGCTCTATGTCTCGGCACCTACATACTGAATAAAGTAATAGTAATGTACTTCAAATGATGAACTAGTGATTAATCTCTCCCAAATTACCCTTTCAACATATCATTCTCATGTTTCCCCTCTGCCTTAGAATCACTTTCCAACCCTTCGATGAGGTATTCAAGGGATCTCCAAAATGTGATTTCAATCAGGCTTATCTGGTTGAAACCCTTTGCAACAACTAGTATAGATTTTTTTATCCCAGGAACATGCCATAGTTAACTATGTGCCTTTGTCTGTTTCTGATTTCCTATTCCTGAAACGTCTTTCCCCCTCTTAGCTATCTATTCAAATCCTATTCACTCTTCCAAATTCCAATTCAAAGGTGGCCTTTATAGAATTTTCTCTAGTCATTTCAACCCATGTTAAATGCTCACTCATAAGTGTCTCAGTACTGTAAGTCTATAATACTCACTTTGGCACTTAGTCAAATAATATCCTATACCTTTATTATAGATCATGTATTAATACTTGTTTCAATGAACAAAAATGAATAAAATGAGGGTAAACAGCACTTTTATCACCTGACCAACCTGGCTTTATAGCAAGGGAGAAGCAAAGGAGTAAAGGAAGAGATTCTCAAGTCAAACAGGAAAAGCATTCTTTTGAAATAGGAAAAGGAGCTTTCCAATACAGAGAATAGAATGCTTTTTGTGTTAGGAAGAGAGCAAGTGGCTGGTAAAAAAGATCATAAAGATAAACAAAGAGTGAAAATTCTGTTTAAATAGGTGAGAGACAGGAGGCATGTATCTAGGGAGAAGGTCTGAACTTAGGTAAGCAATGTTGAAGGGTGAGGAGAGTAAAGGAGAGAGTTCTGTATATGCTTTAGGGTTTAATTTAATGTTATTTTTATGGAAAATTAAACTTTTAAATTAATCCTGAACTCTGAAATTCAATTAAAAAATATAAAACCTGACTAAGGGGTCTTGTCTAACCTTAAACTTATAAAAAAGTAATTGCAATGAAAATGACACATATGAAGAATCTACTCACAATCCGGGACCTGTTATATGGAAGGCACTCAAATGTGCAAAAAAGCCAACAGGACCCACAATTCTGGAGTCCCCAGATACATCTGAATGCCATGACCACTGGTGATTTAGGTTATCAATATAACTAATAGAAATGTAATTCTTACCTTTGTCTTCTCCCTGCTCACCAATAACCCACACTTCTTTGCCTGAAGTCTGTGCCTTCAAAACATTTGTAATAATATATTGTAATCTCTGTGAATCCAGATTGCATCCAATTCCAATCACTTGATTTACAGGAAATGCACTCAGTTTCCATGTCACATAGGTCATGATTTCCACTAAATATTGCATACAAGGTGAAAATGTGAAGATTAAAAAATATATTTCTAGCCTAGCTCACAAAATATTTATAATAAGTAAAGTATATTAGAGCTTCTATGTATTCTTTTTAGGTCCTAAATGCACTGAAACATAACATTTTTAATGTACATTAAAAACACTAGCCAGGCTTCAACAAGATTTTTCATAACTTTGTTGTTAAATATAAATTGTTAGGGGTGGAAAATAGATAATTTCCTAGAATAGTTAAGCAAGAAGGATAAAAACTGGGTACAGAAGGCCAGAAAATAATTTCTTTTCATTGATCAAGTTCTCTTTAATATTTATCTTCAGCTAAATTTCTACCTTCAAATTAAAATATTGATTCATATACCACCATTATGCAGTATAGCATTATGAACAAAACACAACTACTTTTTTCTTAGATGACAAAAGGATGTCAGGAATTAAAGAGACCAATGTTCCTCGACTAATTACTACAGAAAAAAACAAATGAAATGTTGATGGATAAGCATGAAAAAAAACCCACAAAAAAACAAAAAAACAAATGAAATGCATACCATACCCTATATTGGGAACGTTTAAAAAAATCTGTTCACCAATTTGAGTTCAGTACCAACTAACTCTTTGAAAATATTTCCTTTTAAAGTAAAACAGTTCCAAAATAATTTGCAAAATACAAAATGTTAAAAATGTACTCTGGCATGCTCACTAACATTTTATGATACTTCAGAGTTAACAAAATATCTTTCATATAAGTCATTGCATTTTTCTCTTAGAGGTTTAAACATTTTCTCACTGAGGAAGATGTGGCTAACAACCTGGAACATAATATCACATTTCATAAAAAATTTTAAGTTGTAACCTTCTAGTTAATGCCAGTCATAAGAAATAACTCGTTGGCAGGATATGGAAATACTACATTGTTCATAATAAGGGCAATTTTACTGAATATTCTAGCATCCCTTTATAATCTAAAAGTTTTATGGCTTTTGTCAATAATGGCAATTCTACTGATGCACTGGACCATCAAATTCATTTAAAATAAAGCCTTTTACCTGGTTGAGATGCAACGAGCAGGACACTGTGTTGACTATAATGTCCCAGAACTGGGACAAGGGCTTTGAACAGATCCACATTGCTCTGCACCACATCAAGGTAGGACTGAGAACTACCCAAAGAGTTGACTGTAAAGATCACCACCTTGGAATGAGCAGAGGCAGACAAATCTAATGAACAAAAAGAAACAGTCTGAGCTCAAGATACATGCTTTAATCAAGTTCTAGTTCATGATAAAAAGGTTTTTCTTTTCTACAAGTAGAGAGCTTTTAGGCATACTTGCCCCCAGATCGATCTTATATCCACAAAAGTATACAAAAATTGTTCAGGTTTGCCTTTAGAAAGAGAGTTAAGAGCAAGAGTGTATCCTAAGGGAGAAAGATAGCAATAAAGATAATATAAAGCACAGGACTCAGAACCTATAAACAAAAATTGAGTTTTTTAACATAATTCACAATATATTTTTTTTTTTTTTGGAGACACGGTCTTGTTCTGTCACCCAGGCTAGAGTGCAGTGGCATCATCACAGCTCACTGCAACCTGAAACTCCTGGGCTCAAGCAATCCTCCTGCCTCAGCCTCCCAAGTGGCTGGGCCTACAGGCACGCACCACCATGCCCAGCTAATTTTTAAAAAAATTTTTTTGTAGAGCCAGAGGTCTCTCTATGTTGTTCAGGCTAGTCTCGAACTTCTGGTTTCAAGTGATCCTCCTGTCTTAGCCTCCCAAAGTGCTAGGATTACAGGCATGAGCCACCGCGCCTGGCTGTAATTCACAATTTTTAAGGGAAAATAAATAATATACTATAGGCAAAATGAACCTACAATCAATTATATCACTGATTTCTAAACTCTTGAGTTTAGGGTCCTAGAGTCCTTGAAAGTGACTCAGAGGCCATCTGGGAAGAGTGGTTGTAAGTAGGAAGAAGGCTGGTAAGCACAGCTCCAGGCCACTTACTTTGGACTCTCCAAGCACAGTAGCTTTAAAAAAAAGCTTTAAAAAAATCTGTTTTATTTATTAAGGATTCTACCCCAAAGAGGAAAAATCTGGTTTGAAAATGTGTAAGTGAAAAAGTATCTTGGCTCATTTTTAACTGACTTTTTCTTATGCTGAAGCCCAGTTGTCCTTGGGTAACTTCTTTCAATGGGACTTACAGGTAAGCAACTGTTATGACTTAGGAAAAGCTGGTCTGTGGCATTCACTCCTCTGATCCTCAAGCACATGTATGCTATTTACAACTATATTACTCTCTACCTCACAGTGTGTTACTGTAAGTAAGTACATGCCAAAATAGTAGCCAGATGTTATCAGCATTAGAAACAAAAGAAAAATAATAAAGTTAACTAGAATGGCATCAGTCCAGTCAACATTAATAAATGAATATTAGCATCCCAGGGTGACAGTGTGTAGATTCCATGGGGGGTATGTGTGTGTGTGTGTATATATATACATATACATATGTATATTGTTATTGTTTTTTAATTGTTGTTGTTAAGAGATGGGGTCTTGCTATGTTGCCCAGGCTGGACTCAGCCTCCCAAGTAGCTGAGACTACAGGTGTGTGCCACTGTGCCTGGCTCTGTATTCTTAATTAAGCCTCTAAGGCCATCTTTCTAAAGAAGTTTCAGAAGGAAACACTTGTACAATGTGTCCACTGGGAAATACATTATCCAATATTAGTTCATATTATGACACAGCTGTAGTGATGGTAGATCCAAAAACTGAGTCCTGGATTTTAATTATGGTTCTTCATGAGTCCTCTTAAGTAATTCCTGTGTTCTAGAGTTCAAAGTCGATATCTGGTGATAAGTCAAAACCTCAAGATTTGTAAGACATTAGAACTGGAGATACAGTTAACACTTTCATATCCCTAACTATGTGCCAGCTACTGTTCTAAGAGCTTTCCATATATTTATTCATTTAATCTAATCCACAATACACAATGGGGTAACATCATCCCCATTTTACAGATAAGGAATCTGAGGCACAGAGAACTTAAGTAACTTACTCAAAGTCATAGAGCTGGTAAATATAAGAGCCAGAATTTAAGCCCATGCAGTCTGGCTTCATAGTGCTATTAAACACTATGCCATACTTAGAAACTTAGTCCTACACCCTCATAAAGATGAGAAAACTGTCACCTGGAGAGGTTAGGTGGCCTGTCCATATTATTAAATATCAGTGAACAGTTCAATTTACAATTCTACAATTTGGCTTCAAGTTATCTTGCTTATTTTTCTTTTCTTTTCCTCCTTTAGTTTCCCTTCTACTTTGAATGATAGAAATTCCCTCACCCTCAAGGTTCACTTAGGAGTAATCAGAGTAGTAGCTGTCCAATATGATTTCAAAAGTACAAGAAAGGCTTCCTACTCCATAAGATATTCCCATCAAGCTCCCAAGCCTTTTAATCTCTTCCTTTGAGTTTAGAAGCCAGTATGTCTTAATATTCTCCTACATAAACCTGTGGCTCAACCTGAATTGGTCTATATTCCTTCCTTGTGATATTTTTCTCATTTTCTTGATACTGGCTCTTGCTCAAAGTCTTTCCATCTATAATGTTTCTCACTGCACTTACCACATGTTTGATAAATATCTATTTAACTGTCTACTACATCAAACATACTGTGAACTCTGTGAGAGCCAGGATTATATGTGCTTTATTTATCTTTCCACCTCTAAGATGTAGTCACTTAGCAATTGGTATATTTCCCCCACCTTTCTGCCAGTCCAAATCTCCCTAATACCAGAAGATGCAGCTTCTATCTCAATCTTACTTGGCTGAAAGTAATCTCTCTCCACTCAACTCCAGGAGTCTTCATTGTCTGGACCATTCTCTTGGCAATTAATCATATACTTCTTCCTTACTCTCTGGTCATGAATTACTGTTTACATCTTGTGTGTGTGTCCTTTCATCTAAACTTTAAGCTGCTTCTGACCAAGTAGAGTCTTCTGTGTCTATCAATCCCCTGCAGCAGTTCTTAAATGCTAGGCTGGGTACTTAAGGATAACCCTGGGAAGTTTAGTAAAAATGTGGATTATCCCCTATTCAGAAGATTTAATTTAAATAAATAAGAGGAAATAGCTCCCAGGAGTGGAACCCCTCAGATAATTCTGATGCACAGCCAGGTTTGGTAAGCACTGCCCCACAGGCAACTATGTTCTTTGTACCTGGAAGGCACTCAAAATTTTTATCTGACTCTTCCTTTTCAAGTCTTCCCTTAGAAGGTGGTGATTTAATAAGGGGAAGAAGATTATACAGTTATAAAGAGAATTAGGAAGAACCTTAAGCATGATTAGGTAAAGCTATGGTATAAATTATAAGGTTAAGCATCATAATAAAAGTTCATTCAATAATAATTAATTCAATAAAACCCTACTGAAGTCCTGTTCATGTCACAGGTAATTGTGTTAGGCCCTAAGAAATCAAAAGTGAACAAGATATTGTCACTACCATATATATTGCACAGTATAGTACAAGGGTTAGAACTGAGGGCTTCAGAATGAGACTACCTGCTTCAAATCTGAACTTCCCCAATCAGCATCTTCATTATCAGGACATGAGCCTCTTATCTCTTTTCCATATTTATAGGTAGCCCAGAAAAAAACCACATCCTTATTCCTAAGCCACTGGTTCCAGAGGTCTAGGCCCTACACCAATAGCTAGTCACAGATATACTAAGGGATTCTCAAATCCATTATCAAGTATGTTAAAAGACCCAGTAAATAATATTTCATGGTCTGATATACTACTGTTCTCAGATTATGACAATAATGTTGTGATGAATGAAATACAAATTCATTTTAAAACATTACTGAATTATTTTATTCAAAACCATGGAAAACCAGGCAACTCTGTGTCAAATAATGATGCCTAAATACTGTGGAGATCTGTTGAAATATTTCAGCTAGTATATCAGTCTGAATATACTAAAGATAGTGCAAGTATTTTCATTTCTCTGGTATATTGTTAAACCATTCTAACTGTATTAAAAATTATCAAATATACTCTTTTCAAATTATTTTTTAATATGACTCAAAATTTTAGAAATACGTGTGCTCTCATATTGATGATGAGACCTTTAATCTACAAATCTGTGTTAAGACGGTAGCTATAAAAAATCTTCCTATACTGCTTGGAGGGGAACACCAAAGAATGAATTCATAGTAGCTTTGGACATTATATTTCAGTCAATGAATAAAAGGAATATTTTTTTCCGGTAAAATGGGTAGAATTTTTAAATGTAAAACAAGGATACTCATATTTAAAATAAGGTAGGAAATCAGTGCTCAGTTCAAGTAAGTGCCTTTAATCATTACTGCCACAGTGAGGTGGGTTTTGGAGTTCTATAAAGAATGCTGAGACCTTCCAAGATGTATCTTACATGGCAAACTAAGGTCATGAACTAGGTATGTTATGCCATATCTCTATCTTTAGAAAAGATTGTCTGAAGAATAAAAGGTATGTCTACTGATAAAATTCCACAGTAAGAGAAAACAATGTTACAACACAAATTGCAGACTTCAATACTAAGAGCATGAAGAGTAAGGAGTGATCTGGCAAAAGGGTTACTCTGGAAGATTTCCTGGAGAGAAGGTGACACAAGCTGTGAGAACTAAGAAGGGCAAGTAAGACGAGCATGTTGAGGGCAATGAGAGAGTATTTATCTGGAGTAAGTGGAAAATCAGTGATGAAAGGCTTAAATCAATAATTCTCAAATTCAATGCAATGAATCTCAAACTTTTTTGATCATGACCCATGTTATAAGAAATACATTTTATATCACAACCCAATATACAATATACGTGTGTGTGTGTATATATATGTATATAAACTAAAACAAAAACATTACAAAAATACCCTTATGTAATTGTGCTCTGATATTTTCTCTTCTATTCTTTTTTTCAGGTAGAGGAAGAAAAGAATAGAGACAAAAAACGGCTTCAGCAGGCAAAGACAGGTTTTAATGATGAAACCTGAGAAGGGCCTCTAGCCGAAGTGGACAGAGACCCCTGCTCTTGCAGGCTGAGGGTTTTTAAAGGCTTTTGGAGGGGCGTTACAAGGCTTGGTTATCTTGAAAGGAGCAGGTGTTTATCTTGAAGAGGAATTTGTTAGATTTAGAGACTTCACCTTTCGAGAGGGGAGTGCTAGGGGAAGTGTTGATTAATGTCTGTGTGTGGAAAGAGGTAAGGGGGCAGTCTTGCATTCCATCCTCTCACTTTTCATTTTTATAAAATGCTGGTCATAATCCACTATGTTCATTTCACAATCTACTATTATGTCACTACTCACAATTTGAAAAATATTTCTTTTAATAAGCATAAGAACTACCTGAGATACTTGTCTAAAATGTAGATTCCCAGGTTCTACCACCAGAAATTCAGGATCTGTAGGCCTGGGGTAGATATCTAATTTTAACAAGCACCTCAGGTGATTCTGACACAAATGATCAATCCATAAACCATGTTTTAAGAACCACTGGCTACTGAGTAAATTTTACTTTGTTCCATTGTCAACAACAACTTACTTTTTGCTTTACAACTATTTTCCCCATGTACACAAACACATACCTGTACACACAATCATTTATACTTGTATATGCACAGACTATTTATGGAATAAATCATAAGAAATTGGTAACAGATGTGTTTGGAACTCCAGCTCAGCCTCTTCCTAACTGTGTAATCTAAACCACATTCTCTGAGTCTTACTTCCTTCATCTATGAAATGGAATAAGTAATGGAGTGTGAATATATGTATTCTCTAAAAAAAAAAAACAAAACGGCAGCTATTATTATTAAGGGATACGAGATAAACGTAATATGTCTTCAGTCAGGAAATGACATGATCAAAATAATATCACAGGCCACTTATTCCATTAGCTATGTTTAATATAGAATAAAAGAGTAATCTAGAGAAAAGAAACAGGAACCTTCATATACTGTTGGTGAGAATATATTGGTGCAACCTCTTTGGGGACAATTTAATATGTAAACTTATTTATTTATTTATTTTTGACACAGGATTTAGTTCTGTTGCCCAAGCTGGAGTGCAGTGGTGCAACCATAGCTCACTGCAGCCTCAAACTCCCAGGCTCAAGCGATCCTCCTGCCTGTCTCCTCCCAAGTAGGTAGGATTACTGGTGCCTGTCACCATACCTGGCCAATTTTTAAATTTTTTTGTAGAGACAAGGTCTCTCTATGTTGCCCAGGCTGGTCTTGAACTTCTGGGCTCAAGCAATCCTTCTGCCTCGGCCTCCCAAAGTGCTGGGATTACAGGCATGAGCTACTGTTCCCAGCTACATATAAATTTTTAAAACACATACCTTTTGACCTAGTAATTCTACTTTATCCCGCCAGTTATACTCGGAGGGGTACACAAAGAATTTTGCATTACAATGTTCTCCACAAAATTATTTGTAATCACAAAAAAACCCCCCAAACAACCTAAATGTCCATCAATAGGGTACTGGTTAAATAAAATACAGTCATCATATGATGGAATATTATGAAGCTGTTCAAAGAAATAGAGCTATTTAGATCTATATGTGCTGTTAATGAAGATCTTCAAAAGTATACCATTAATTCCTTAGTGAGTTAAACATAGAATTGCCATATACCTCAGCAATTTCACACCTGGGTATATACCCAAAAGAACCGAAAAGAGGTATTCAAAAAAAACTTGTACAAGAATGTTCATAGAAGCACTACTCACAAGAGTGAAAAGGTACAACCCAATGTCCAACAACCGATAAATTGATAAATAAAATGTGGAATATCATGTACTAGGTACTGACATAGGCTAAAATATGGATGAACCTTAAAAACGTTATGCTAAGTGATACATAAGGCACATATTGTATGATTCCATTTGTATGAAATATCCAGAAGAGGCAGATTTGTAGGGACAGAAAACAGATTAGTGTTGCCAGGGGCAGGGGGAGGGGAAAATGGGGAGTGATTGCTTAATGTGTACAGAGCTTCCTTTCTGGGTAATGAAAATGTTCTGGAAATTAGATAGTGGTGATGGCTACACAACACTGTGAATGTATTAAATGTACACTGTGAATTAGTACTAAAAATCACTAATGGTAAATTTTGTTATGTGTATTCAAGCACAATAAAAAAGGGAATTAAAAAATATATATATTTCACTATTGTGTGTAAAAAACAAGTCCAGAACCAGTTTCCCCAGTCTGACTCCTGAAGCAACTATTCTAACAGTTTCTTAGTATCTCTCCAGATTCAGTCTATTTATACATAAGTATAACTGTGCATGCATGTATGTATATGTATGTGTATTTGCATGCTCATATGCATAAATGTATATCCCTCCCCAAAATGTTATAGTAGCTATTTAAAAAAATCCAAGTGGGGCAAAGTACAACTCTAGGATGATCAGTCAGCTGTAATCATCTAGACATGTCATTACAAAAACTTCCAAATGAGCTTTAATTCCCAAAATTATTAACATACTTCTCCAAATCATAGAATATATTTATGAGAAGTTAGTAAACATTACAATTAAGATTACTTCATATAATAGTAATTAAATTAAGTGTTATCAAGAATGTACAACCAAAATTAATGAGGTCAAAGTAAAAAATTTTTAAAAATTAAAGTTAAAAAAAATTAATAAGGGAAACATGAAAGTTGCCCCAAGATGATATACATTCATTCAACATTCAGCAGATTTTATTACCGAGTCTCTACTTGGTGGCAAGCACCATGCACTATACATCTATTCCAAGGATTCTATTCTTTCAATTATCTAAAGCAATAATCATTGATGGTTAATGAGGCACATAGGAAGAAACAACTTCCTCAGGTCCCAAATGGCCTCACAACCTCTAGGGTCCATGTACTAAAAGTCTTCTAAAGTGATTTGGAAGAATTATGAGGTCCCTTAAGAATTTCAGTACCTGAAAATGACAGACAAAAGAGAATATCCAGTTCCCCAAGGAATCTTCTACATTGGGGCCTACAAAGGTTTATTAAAGCAACTACAGTACTCTTTGCATAGAAGGAAAATGAACTCATTGTATCCTACAGGGATCCAGAGGCTTACTAAAACTATTACACCCAATTTTTATAACTGATAGATATGATTTCAACTTTTCTGGCCACTGTTCCTTAGTACATTCAGGCTTGCGAGACAGTATGACTTTATATATTATTTGGAAAATATGGTCAAGGCAAAGGAGAGCCAAACAACTATAGCATGATACAAATCTGACCTTACCTATAACCTGGTAGAAAGGCTTTAGAAAATATGTTTACTCTAGTTCAATGTCCTCCTATTTTATTATTTTCTTGCATCATGCATCCCTGGTAAAATATTTTTTATTTTTAGATGGGGTCTTGCTCTGCCACCCAGGCTGGAGTGCAGTGGCCCGATCATAGGTCACTATAGCCTGGAACTTCTAGGCTCAAGCGATCCTTCTGCCTCAGTCTCCCAAGTAGTTGAGAATACTGGCAGGCACCACCATGCCCAGCTAGTCTCACCATGTGGCCCAGGCTGGTCTTTAACTCCTGGCCTCAAGTGATGCTCCTGCCTTGGCCTCCAAAAGTGCAGGGATTATAGGTGTAAGCCACCACACCTGGCCACCTGGTAAAATATTTTCAACCCTACATCTCCAAATATGGCATTTACCTACATAAATATGTCTACTAATATATTATGTATATTATAAAATATATGTAAACTTTTAATTAAAATTGAGATAGAAAAAATAACATTTCAAATTTTATTTATTGATATAAAAACCTTTTTGTTCCTATTAAAACTTATTTTAATAATATATTTTTAGTGAAATCAATGTGAATTGAATATATTTTTGTCTTAATCTTGGTTTAGCACTTTGCTATACACCAAGAGGTAGGTATTATTCCTATTTTACAGATGAGAAAACTGAACTTTGAGAGATTATATAATCTGACAAATGTCAGAGCTATAATGTGGCAGAGCTAGGATGCAAACTTCCATCTTTCAAACTCTGAAACCAGTGCTCTTAACCAATATATTCTGAGAAAGAAAGCAATCAGAGAAAACAAATTTATCCTGAGGTGTAAATCAAAGACAAAGAATAACTCCTTCTGACCAATCTGTATGAATATGAATGTTATGTGCTCATGTAATCTCATTAATATAATCAGTTACCATCTCTTTGGGTAAGTTATTTAACTTATTTGAATTTTAGTTTTCCAATATGTAAAATGAGGGACTTGGACTTCAAGGTGCTTTTCAGCATTAAAATTCTGGGATTCAAGGACAAGACCAAATAAAGCAAACACCTAAGCAGAACAACCAGACCTTTGCTGATCTCCACATTAGGCAGGTTGAAGATGTCAAGGTCCATCGTCCCTCCTTTAGTCCCTTCTGAAAGGTCTAAGAGGACCAACCTGTCCGCTATGCCCTGTATAGTACAATAAGAAAAAGAATAGCATTACACTGGGCATAGCCAGTTACTCAATTTAAATTCATTCAAAAATGAGGGCTAAAGGAGAATATACAGGCCTCACGTGCTGTCTTAAGAAGGGAAAGTAACATAATAGCAATAAAAGTAACATGCAAGCAAGAAATTATTATGAACTTGAATAATGTGATCCTTTAGCCCTGACTACTGAAAACTGAGATCTAACAGGGCTTAACTCAGAAGTCACAGATTGCAGGTTTCCCTTGATAGGACGACTAATAAAGATGATTTGGTGCACTCAGTAAGTTTGCTATTGCTCTTAAGTTTATGTTTCCATTTTGATGTCATAATTTTCATTCTGAAAGAGTGTAGAGTGATCTTTGGGTCTATCTTAACACCTTACTTCTAGCACGAAAGTCAAAACTAATGCCTTTTGTAAAAAAAAAAAAAAAAAAAAAAAGGATACTATTATAGCTATAAATCTGAAATCAAATCCTATTATCATGTGGGACCCTCCCCAGAGATCTCATGGAAAATGCTCTAAATGTCTACAAATGGCTCCCTGGGTGGCATGATGGGCTGACTGTAAATAATAGCATGGAAACTCCTGAGTCAGTTTTTCTTTGTGGAAGGTCTTTCACCAAAATAGTAGGAGACCTGAGGATCTCTCTTAACTTAGGATGCAGGGGCAAAAGTACCCAGGGATCTATCAGACTATCAGGCAGAAAGTGAAAGGGTTAAAAAAAAAACCCTGTTATACTATTTATTAGCTATGTAACACTGGGAAAGTCACTGAACTCAGCCTTATTTCATGTGGTTGGGAGGATTAATTATTTGATACAGGGCTGGCATACAGTAGTCCTCTCTAAATCGTAGCTATTAATTTTACTATTGTTAACCACATTCATAAGGAAGATGCAAAGAAAACTATGAGTTACCATTTTCATTTATAACACATAAAGATCCAAGAGTTTAACAGTAGTTGTAGGAAAACAGGTATTCTCATACACTATGGGTGTGAGAATAAACTGGCATAATTGATATAAGGGATAATTTGACAATTTCTATCAAAATTTTAAAACATTATTAAATTTAAATTTAATAACTCCTTTAATCCAGTCTCATTCATAGAAATTATCCTACATGTTTATTAGTATATGTATAAACTGATACAATATGTATAAGGATATTCATTAAAAATATTCAAAAGACTAGAAACACCAAAATGTTCATCAATAATAACAATAATAATTAGATAGTATAATATAGTGGTCTAGAGCAGAGCTTTTCAAGCTTTAATGGATCACCACTTAGTGAATCAGTGAAGCATATGGATCACAAGGGATTTTATTAAAATCCATATTTTGCTTCAGTAGGTCTGAGATGAGGCCTGGGATTATGCATTGCCAACAAGATCTCAGGTGATGCCAATGCTGCTGGTCTGAAAGCCACAATTTGAGTAGCAAGGATCTACAATACAGGCTCTGATAAACAGATTACCTGTCTTCAAATCCTGGCTCCACCATTTATTAGACAAGTGCCCAGCACCTAGCAAGAATTCAGTAAAGGTTAGTTATTGCTGCTACTACCACCACTACTACTACTGCCACTATTATGACTGTTATTATTGTTGCATTATTTGAATACTGTACCTTTTTATCAAAATATTAATGTTTAAAAAGAAAAATGGAAAAAATTTTCCACCCAGACAGTTCACAGGCAAATAATGACAGTGAAGACTCTTCCAACAGTTAAAGAACATGACTTTAAGGTGCTTTCCTGTGCTTACCAAAAAAAAATGACAAATAATTACAAATAAAATTAATAAAACTCAGTACTGTTAGAGATTTCAATAATCAGGTTGATGTGCATGTTATTATTAGCAGCATAAATTAGTTGCTTTCTGAAGAGCAACCCAGCAATATGTAATAAGTACCATAAAAACCTTTCATGCCCTCCGACTCACTAGTACTATTTTTGAGATTATGTACACCTCCCCCAAAACTTAAGATGAGAAAATAAGCAACTTGTAAAGTAACATTATACTAGCATTTTATTTAGTAACAAAAGAATTGGGAACAACTCAAATTCCAATGAAGAGGTAATAGTGTATTCAGATGCAGAGTGGAGAAAATGAAATTATAATATGCCAAAAGTTAGCATAGAAAGTTCTAAGCAGCCAGCTTTTAAAATTTTCTAGCTCCCTGGATATAATTTAATTATTTGCTGAAGTAGAACCTACCTCTAAAACACATGTGAGTCTTGAATGGGAAAGGAAGAATTTGGATGGCAAAACAATCAAATTTAAATAGAAAAAAACTAATGCCAGCCACCAAATAAACTTACAGAGGGACAGCTGTTCTATTCTGGGCTATATATCTTAAATAACTCAAGACATGCTGTAACTATGATACTGAGCCCTGGAGGCAAGTGGGCAGGTCTTTTGAACCTCTCTAGAAGGGGATTTAAGCCTTTCTGTAAACTATTTATATAGAGAAGATCTAGCAAAAAGGACTGACAAACTAGTGTAAAATATCAACTCAGAAATTATGATCCTAAAAGAAAGTAATTATACAAGAAAAAGTAATCCTTAAAATAAAAAGCTAATTTTAGACGGTGCTAAAATTAAGTATTATATTAAATAAGAGTTTAATTAAAGTGGCATGACTCAGAAAACATAAAAGAATTAATTTGTGGCTAAGTCAGATGAATGTCAACTTGAGGTTTCCCTTGGATTAGGATGAGCCCATTGTTCAAATCACTTTTTCAAAGATTACTCCATGACTAACTACTAATTAAGAGGCAACATCACTGATGAGAGCTTTCAGCTGTTTTTGTCAACTTGCTAAATATATTTTAAGGCAAAATGAGGTTTTCCTTAAATGACAAAATGAAGCCATTTTCTTTGTATGTTAAACACAAACTGCCTAAAAATGTAGCACTATGATAGATGTATTTATAACCATTATGCTTACATACCTTTGCTGAAATTGCTAATGTGCAGGCAATACCCAACTCTCCACCTCCAACCACAGTAATTTTATTGACTGTTTTATTCTCATGATTTGCCCAGCTCTTTGAATTTATGTCTGAGACACCTAGAAAGAAAAGTGGATTATCCTGAGAACTAAAAATAATATCAAAAATCTTTTTAGCATCTTTAAAAAAAAAACACCAGGCTTCAATAGCTCAAATAGAAAACATGGTGCTAGTTCATAATAAGCCTCAAAAAATACTTATTGAACAAACGAATGCAAGAAAGATGGGAGTCTCCTATTAAATATTCTACTAAATAGAGGTTATCCTTTTAAAAAGAAAGTATCTTTCCCAACATTTTAACAATATAAGACTCTAAAACAGTAGGATTTCCATAATTCTGAAAAACATCCTGACTCTTATAGCTCTGGTGGTCTACAATACAAAGAAAAAGTCTAACACCTTACTAAAATTTTCCAAGCATGAGTATTTGGCTTTATCCTCAATGAGAAGCAATGAGAATCATAGATCTTCTAGTCCAATATACTGAGTAAGTCAAAAAGCTAAATAAACATATAATGAAAAAGGTTTGGGATCATTAATACATATCAAGTGGTTTTGGAAAAAAACAAGATTTTATCTGTCAGAATAAGACTAATTTTTTACATTTAAGAAACCATAATCATTGGAACCATATGGTAATAACCTTATGATAAATGTGAGGGAATTTTTTATTCAAAACAGATATATACATACACACTTTTTTTTTTTTGAGACAGGGTCTGGCTCTGTCACCCAGTTTGGACTGCAGTGGCACTAATGTAGTAGCTCACTGCAACCTCGACCTCCTGGGCTCAAGCAATTCTCCCGCCTCAGCCTCCCGAGTAGCTGGGACTACAGGCATGCACCACCAAGCCTGGCTAATTTTTAAAAAAAAATTTTTTTTGTAGAGACGGAGTCTTGCTATGTTTCCCAGGCCAGTCTCAAACTCTTGGCCTCAAGTGATCCTCCCGCCTCAGTTTCCTAAAGTGCTGGGATTATAGGCATGAACCACTGCACCTGGCCGACACACACATTTTATAAAAATCAAGTAGCAGAGAGTAAAGGATTTTAGTGAGAAATCACAAACTCATAACTCTCAAGGCGATCTAACTCACAAAAAATACAAACCTTCAGTGATTTTTGCAATATAGGCTAGCAAGTCTACCTGCCGTGCCTCATCAGATGACGATAGAGAATACAGAGGAAGTTCCTCTTGAAACTTGGCAATCATTTCTTTAATTAATCCGACAATGACAGACTTAGGCTGCAGAATACACACAAAGGGAAGAGTTAAACAAAAATTTTGCTAAAGAATACTAGCTTTTTAACCTATACAGTGTTATAGAGTCAGCCAAAAGGAAGTATTCAATCATGTTGTCATTTTTCGAAAACTACCCTATAAATTATGTGATACTTTTAACTGTTTTAATACTTTTAACTGAAAAATAAAGGGAGAAAAATGCTACATCAACACCTCTCAAAGATAGGACAATAGCGTGAACGTACTTAGTACCAGAATACCTAGGTTTGGGAACTATCTCCTTTTTGTTTAAACTTTTTAATTTGCAATCATTTCAGACTTATAGAAAAGTTGCAGAAATAGTACATATACTCTTCACCAAGATTACTCAAATATTAACATTTTATAACATTTGCTTTTTTAGTTTCTTTCTCTCTCTATATATAGTTTTTCTGAACCAATTGAGAATAAACTGCAGATGTGATACTGCTTTACCCCTAAATACTTTAGTGTATGTTTCCTAAAAGAAAAAAAAAGATATTCTCCCACATAGCTATTATCAAATCAGAAAATTAACACTGATACACTGATAAAATATTATATAATCTAGTACTGCTTTCTTTTAACTTAACTGGTTAAGCAACCTTGGTGAAATTCAGTTAACCTTTCTGAGCTTCAGTGTCAGCAGTAATACAATGTGAATAATAAATCCAAAATAGCTGATATGTGAAACAAATGAGCTAATGCATGCAAACTTAAGCTGTAAGTGTAAAATAGATGTTTATTATTAGGAATATTTAGTAGTATGCTCATTTAAAAAGTACTTAATTTCTCAGAGTGTGGGTTTCACTATTTATAAATTAAGAAGATGAGGCCATTAAAGTAAAAAACTCAAATACCTTGAGTAATCAAGCAGATTACATTAAATGTGTGAAGCTTCCAAGGACAAAAGTCTGGAGAGATGGTTATTGTGGCAAATTGGAAAGAGCATGCCTGTAGGCATTCAAATTCATATTAGGAACAAAACAAAAGGTAAAACAAAACCATTGTGTTGTTCAAAAAAAATTCTGTAGGTCTAATGCAGCCCTCTGAATCTCTTGGGGAAACTGCAATCTCTGACCCAGATGACTTCTAGATTCCTTCCAGCTCTAAAATTCCATATAATTATACCATACGATTATAATACCAACTGCATGTAGGCAGTAGGAAACTGCCTATTCCATATAGGGCAATTTAAACAATGTAATGTCTTTTTAGAACTAGTTTTAGCTTTTAATAAAGAGGCTCAGAATAATAAAATGAAATCAATACTGTCTAAACTGAAATCAAGCACAACCTCAACTAAATTATAAGACTATCTCTGAACATTTATTAAACAAACAAACAAAATTATGAAAAAAGATTCCAATGAAAACCAGAGAGAAGAAATAGGATACATGAATTCCTGTAACAGGGCAAAGATGTCAAAATACTGCTTGAGGATAGTTAAAGGAAAAAAAAAAGTAACAATGGATGAAGGAGATAGACAATCCAGAAAGGAAGAAACATACACGACTGATAAATATATGAAAAAGATTTCAATTTCTCAAATAACCAAACAACTGAAAATTAAGAGTAAGACACCATTTTTGCCCTTTCAATTGACAAATTTTTATTGTGTCCATTTATCACATTTGACTGGCAATCTTATTTAAATTATTAAGTAATGAAAATAATGCACAAGTTCATAAAGTAAGAATTCAACTCCCACTACTGACAATTTGGTGTGTGTCTTTTCTTTTTTTATTTCTTTTTTTCTTCTTTTTAAAGGTTTTATATATGAAAAATATAGAAAACCATAAAAGCAAAGCAAAATGCACTCATAATTACACACCTTTTTATGAGATGTCTATAAAATAAGAAGTGATAATCCTAATGCCATCCTTTACTCCAACCTCTGATATATCCCTGTCCTTCAATCTTATAACCTTCTGGGCACATATCATATATTATAAATTATCGTTTTATAAAATTTCTAATTACTTACAAAAATGAGAGCATACTATACATCTGTCTAAGTCAATGTATAGAGATAAGTAAAGGTTTGTTTTGTTTTAATGATAATACCTTCTATTAGAGCAAGGGTACTATAAAATAGGTGCCCTCTGACACTGATTTCTATTGATGGTAGAAATACAACATTTTGTCTACCTTTTTAGAGACCAATTTGGCAATATATAAGAAAACTAAAAATTTGGAAAATCTCTGATCCAATAATTCTATTCCTAGAGATTTATTATTAGGATATTATTAAAGACACATAAGGTATACACAAACATTTACATTTAAATATGTTCATCATTAAATTTCTTACAATAGGGCAATTTGTAAATATATTATGTAATATCCTTATGCTGGATCATCAGGCAACCATTAAAAACTATGAATTTTGAAAACAGTTTAACATGGAGAAATGCTCAATATAATGGTGGATGAAAAATGCAGAATATAAAATTATATAATGTGAGGATTTGTAAAACAAACTAGTTATATATATACATCAATGTGGATAAATTTTAAAAACTTAATATCAGTTAAAGCATGTCACAGAAGATTACATACAGTATGATTCAATTTACATAAAGGTCCCAAACAGGCAAAACTACAAAATTTATATATATAGACACACACACATATATATATGAAACATAAGAATCTTTAATAGGGAGGTACTAGGAAACAATGCCTTTATCTCTTGCTAGTAGTTTTTCATGTACTTTCTCAAGTGCCAAGTGACTATAAAAAGAGAGAGCACCAACAACACTTGGCTCCCAAACCTGGGAAGAGCAGCTTTGTATAGGCTGTTGTTATGAGGGTTCCGGGACTTGGGTGACCCTAGAGAGCTCAATTTCAAATTATTTCCAAAGACCATATGAAGAGTATCATTGAAAGTAAATGCAGTATTATACTTTTACCAAAAGAATCAAAGATAGATATTAAGAAAAATATAGTAAAAGCTTTTTAAAGAAAATTGAATTTGTCTTACATGGCTCCAGTTTTGGAGATAGGGCAAGTATATTCTGCCTTGAGCATCCACATGTTTTCCAACTGAGATTCCCATATTTGCAGTTGGCTTCAAGAAGCAAATGGGGGGAGCAAAAGGGTGAGAATCCAAAATCCAGAAACGAATTGGTATGTTATATGTATTACCTATTTGAGACAAAATAAACACATCTTCAAACAATAATGAAGGATATACATTGTACTTATGATATAGCTTGGCGGCATTTTAAGAAACATGTAGTTTAGTCAAGTTTATATATAAAGGATTGATGTAAAACAAAGCCTATTTCCCCCATTTCATCCACATTCACATTGGAAATACGTTCCTATTAGAGCACCAGTATAACACTTGAGTAAGTTTAATTAAGACAATCACCAACTTATCCAATTCAATTCAATAAGTACTTATAGAGTCTACTGTGCCAGGAGTTTGGGACAGAGCATCTTCTCTATGTAATTTTCTTGGCCCTACACAAGCAGAGATACTGCACCTTCCTTGAAAGGTAGTTGACACCTACATTTTCTTACTTACTCTACATTGAAGTTATGTTCTTATAGATCTTTTTTCCTTTTAACACTGTAAACGTCTAGATAAGATTATGTCTAATTAATTTCTATATCCCCAGCATCAAGTATAGTGCCTAACATACGAGCTGCTTAATAAAAGTTTCTTATATAAGTAAGAGCGAACAAATGAAAAATGAGTAAATGAACTAAACTGAGTTTTATACCTGTCCTCAAGGTCAATAATCGTAGACACTATAACACACAGTTAGAGACATTGAACTTAGAGCTGAAAATAACCTTAACAATCACCTTGTCTAGTGAGTCTTAAATTTTAGTGTATATCAGAATTACCTAAAGAATCTAAAAACATGCAGATCATCCAGAGATTGAGACTTAGTTAATGTGAAATAGGGCTCAAAAATCTGCATTTTAAACAATCTTACACATACCTACACCCACAAATACACACTCCAGAAGATTTTGATGCAAATGATCTATGTATCTTTTTAAACACTAAAAGAACACGACTTTTTGGAAGCACTCCAGTACCCTCATTTTACAGAAGAGGAAGTAGGCTCTGTACACGATAACTACAAGGTCAAAAAACTACTTAAGAACAGAGCTAAGATAGGAACTTTAGTGTATGCTCCTCCAGTGTTAACCATACACATCATGCCTACCAAGAGTCAAAATCTTTGACTGCCTTGGTTGCCAGGAAGCCCAAAGCTAAACCTAATATAAGTGTAGGGGTCAGGCACGGTGGCTCACACCTGTAATCCTGGCACTTTGGGAGGCCAAGGGGGGAGGATTGCTTGAGGCCAGGAGTTTGAGACCAGCCTGAGCAACATAGCAAGACCCCATCTCTACAAAAAATAGAAAAATTAGCCGGGCATGGTGATACACATCTGTAGTCCCAGCTACTCGGGAGGCTGAGGTAGCAGGATCTCTTGAGCCCAAGAGATCAAGGGTGCAGTGAGCTATGATGACCCTACTGCACTCTAGCCTGGTTGACAGAGCAAGACCCTCTCTCAAAAAAACCAAAACAAACAAACAAACCAAAACAAAGCCCAAAAAACCTAACCTTAGACTAGAAATGTGATAAATTACCTTAGCTGTTCTATCATATCTCTTGATATTTATTCCTGCTTTCATAGTCTTATTGCATGTCTTTCACCATACTTAAGAACATGGCTGCTCAGGAGCAAGGATACCTAGGTTCAAACCCCAGTTCAAGTCCATTTAAAAATATTGTTTGCAGCCCATTAAACTAATTTCATGGCCCATTTATTGTGACTAACAGTTGAAAAACACTAGTCTAGAGTACACCACACATTACACAGTAACTTCTGGAGGAATGTCATGGAGTGTCTTGCTACCTGTCAGTCACTTTTTGGTACTATGGTTACATGACTTTGTAGTCATAGGGTTTTCTATGGACCAACAGCTATATGACTTTAGGCAAGTTACTTACCTACTCTGTGCCTCAATTCCTTCCTTTATAAAATGAGGATGATAATAGTTCCTATCT
Organism: Daubentonia madagascariensis; assembly: GCA_023783475.1. Lineage (NCBI taxonomy): Eukaryota > Metazoa > Chordata > Mammalia > Primates > Daubentoniidae > Daubentonia > Daubentonia madagascariensis. The sequence goes on along the minus strand of JAKFHU010001990.1, from coordinate 21,830,833 downwards.
CATATACTTGTGATGAAATTAGTTAATGTATGTAAAATGCTTAGAATAGTACATGACATAGTAAGTACATACTATGAAGGGTAATTTTTACCTCACACCTATTTTGGAAATAGGCTGGATATAAAAAATAGTAGTTCTCTTTTTCACTACAATCCTTTTCTTACTAAGGAAATCCTGCTTCCACTGACAGCTACTTTTTTCACCTTGCTTCCTCTTCCCCTGAGCACAATAGCTGTGTCTGCACATTAGAAACACTTAAAGAACTTCATGTATCAATATCCTGGTCACACCCCCAAAGCTTCTGATTCAGTGGGATGGAGTCTGGACATTTTTTAAAAACTTCCTATGTAATGCTAATGTGCAACCAAGACTGAAAATTAATATATTATAGAAGTGTCTCTAATACCTATGGGTCTACTGATTTTATATTGGCCATTCTCAGAATCATACTCCTCTTCTGCTTTTGTTGAAGTATTTACAATATGGGTATGGGCATACCCATAGCTGTTGGTCCACAGATAACCCTATGACTACAAAGTCATGTAACCACAGCACCACAAAGTGACAGACAGGTACCAAGACACTCCATGACATTCCTCCAGAAGTTATTGTCTAATGTGTGGTGTACTCTAGACTGGTGTTTTTCAACTGTTAGTCACAATAAATGGGCCATGAAATTAGTTAAATGGGCTGCAAACAATATTTTTAAATGGAATTGAATAAAAAATAGAATGCATGACAGGTAGTACGGTATTTCAGTTATATATATGCACATATATATATGCTAGCTAACAATATAAAAGTATTTCTTATTGTGAGTCACAGTTGAAACATTTGAAAGCCACTGTTCTAGGCCATATTAAAAAAAATTTTTTTAATGTTTACTAATATTGCTAGAGTGGTAGCCCAAACGCTTCTTCTATTAATCATTATACATTAAAGAAAAGGAAAGAAATGTCTACTGAAAGTATCCCCCTAATTGATCAACGCCCCTCCCCAGCAGCGTTCATGTACTTTAACAGCCCATGCCTGGCAAAGCACCTGGTGACCCTGATGCCCATGCCTAAATGGTAAGATTTCACTACTGGTATTCTCTAGCCTCTTCTTCCTTCCCTCCTTCCCATCAGTAAATGCCCTTCCTCCCACCCTGCCCATCTAGGTTTTAGTAATTCATCACTGAAGAGCCAGATCGCCTGACACAGAGTCCTCAGATTTAAAGTAATTACATCATAAGAATGTAATTTAAGTTAGATGTAAATAAAGTTTAGATAGGTGTGATCTTATTAAGATGATACATATCTATAAAGAATGGGTGTATGAGGAAAAAATGTCATCATGACTTTAACATAATCTTGGATGGGTAAGAAATAATATAGAAAATTTTGGCAGGTATTCCTAAGGAAATATTAACAGAAGTTTCACCTGGGGAACAGGACTGGGTGGGAGGTTGGATATAGTCTTAACCTCATCCCTTCCCAACTGTTCAGATTTTTTAGCATGAGGATATACTATCATTATACTAATAAAACTAGTTAACTAAAAGAGAGTAATAAAAGCAGACAAACAATAGCCAATATTTACTGAGCACTTACTATGTGCCAGGTACTACACCAAGAGCTTTACTTACTGTAATTCATTTATGCTTCACAACGCTGAGGTAGGATGTATTATTGGCCCATTTTACAGATGAGACAGTTAGTACACTGACCTTCTGATCCACAGTAAATAACTAGTGTGCATTCATAATGAGTTGATATAATTCTAGTCAAAAGCAAAGGAAAAAGAAAAAAGAAAAAAATGTACTGCAAAAAAAAGGCATTGCAGTCAGTATTACTACCTTGGGGAAGGCCCCAGAATAATAATCAATGACGTAGCTCAATGGCTGCAGGACAGGCAGACTGCCAACAAGGGGCATCTAACCGACGGTACTAAGATAACCTTTCTACCCTCATGTTATCTCATCACACTGCCCCAGAAACTGAAATACTACTAAGCAGTAATTCATTTAAATTCATAAGCTCCTCTGTTAATAGGCAATTATGCTTGAAATCATTAGGGTGGGTAAGAATTGTTCTTCATCCCTCAAAATGAATTACCTTAATCAGTGTCCTTCCCTGTTCCTTTTACCTTCCTTTCTAACATCTAACCAAGACAAACACAGAATACAAGTAATGGGGGAACAGGTCTGAGTAAAGTTCTCTGGGCAGCCAGAAAGCAGTCGGAGAGTTTGGCAGGGGAGGAACAAGGAAGGAAAAGAAAAATCCACTCTATCCCTGTTCTGCCTACCTCATTCCACAATCTCTGCACGGAACCCATGGCTAGCTGCTTTCATCTCCAACCACATTTCTATGCATAAAAACAACCTGAATTTCTGTGCATTTCCTAAGTGCCTACCAGTGCCAAAAGAGGTGTCATGGTGGAACATATACAGAGGTGGAACAAAATGTGAGTGCACCTCTAGCAACAAGTCATCACTGGCGGGGGGAATGGGGAGAAATTGAGGAGGATTTGTGATGATCTAGGAGCTACCATAATGAAGCATCTTTGAAAGAAGTCCCCCAACGTGCAGCTTCCTGGTGTCTTGTGGGCAAGGTATTCCCACCGTACAAGCTAAACCCGTTCTAAGAGACAGCAAGCTCCATTCTTCTCTCCCTATTTGGTTTCCAGATCCTTCTCAGCCCTGTTTTCGGTGTACCTCCTCTTTCAAATGCCCAGTGGCCTCATTTATTCCTAAGCCCTTCAGTCAGTAATCAAATAAACTAACTCAATCATTCAACAAATATTTACTGAAAATTTCCTACAAGCACAGCACTGTATATTAGTGATTTCAGATATTATTATCCCTGGGATTATTTGCATTTTAAAAGAATGACTTTCTAATTCTAATGGTAGAATTTCTGGCACCACTTCAGAGAAATATTTTGGAACCAGAGAGTCACCAATGCTCTTTAAATCTTACTATATATAAGCAACCTTCTATGATACCTATCTGGAGTGTTCATCCTTATAGAACATAGGAGCAAGTAGGTCTGGACAAACAGGAAGAGTTAAGTATAGAAGAGGTTAGCAAATTTTTCCTTCTTTTTGGGCAAACACTTAGCTATTTTAACCTGTTAGGTCACCCTAAAATGTGTTCCTTTCTTTGAGCTTTAATGACCCCTGTGTTTTAAAATTTTCCTATTAGAGTTTGAAGTATCAGCCTAACACTAGCTGTGTGGTCTTAGATAAATCAGACCAGGCTAAAATTCAGTTTCACCTATGGAATGGAGATAATGCTACGTCATATACAGGGAAAAGGAGGTGAACAAAACATAGATATAATGAAGAAAAAGGTAGGATCCCTGCACTTTGCCATAGAAAACAGAGATAACTCTCCCCAAGAGGTGGTCTATGTCTGTCTCACTCTCCTTCACACTCCAGAACCTACCAGAGTAGTGGGCACATGGTTGACAATAAGTATTTACTGAATTGAACTGAACTTGTTGACATTAACCTAGGCCTTCCTTGACTGGAACAACATCCTGACAGATCCAGTTAGGTTCTGTACGGATCCTATAAGTGAAAATACTTTCAGAATGTTATAGCATAAACAAATGTAAGTTCTTATTAAATGAACTGCTCTTTCAGAAAACTCCCACATTTTCTCAACTTCCACACTTACCCTGATACATCACAGGAATAGTGCCAGTAAAATTCAGCAGGTCTTTCTGGGAACTATCTTTAAAAACTGGAAGGAGAAAAAAGCCCCAAAACATGCAATTAGAATTAGAAAGAACTGTAGTAACATGTGTGTACATGTGTGCACGCATGAATACGCATGTGTATATACACATAATCTCTAAATAACGTAATCTAGAAATCAGTAAATCTGTCAACAAGGGGAAATTACTAGCTGCTGTTTACTTAGAAAGCAGTGAGGGTAGTTGAAAGAACACAGGATTTTGATACTGAAATCCTAAGTTCTAGGCCCAACTTCCCCACTTAGAAGCACATGACTTTTGGTTACTTTAATCTCTTTAATCTTCAGTTTCATCATCTATAAAATAAAGATAGTAAGACTGCTTTACAAAGTTGTCATAAAGATCAAATGAGATAATGTGAAAATCCTTAAGAAGTAAGTACTATAAAATGTGAAGACATTATTAAATAGTTGTCACATGTAACAAATCAGTTAAAATCACTTATATAATCAGAAGAAAAACCGTTAGCTTTTTTGTTTTGTTTTGTTTTGTTTTAAACATGAAGCGGCACCAGGAGATTAGCTTTATTTTTTGAAGCAACCTTTTAGAAAGATCAACAATTATCTTCTTTGGTTTCTCTAACTCCATTATTCTCAACCTTTTTCAACATTTATATCCCTGAAATTTCAATTTTTCTATCAATAACTGTGACACACTGGTGGAGAATCCATGCCCTAATCTCAGGACTAAATATAGAAATCACTACCTCTGGTTTCAAACAATCAAACTACTTTGGAATGTAGTCCTTTAGTACCTCAGTAACTGTGCAATTTAAACAGAGGAAGAAAAAATTCTAAATAGATTTGATAACTTAATAGAAAGGGGAAAGAAGAAGAGGCTCTCTTAGTCTATTCAGGCTGTTATAACAAAATACCATAGACTAAGTGGTTTATAAACAACAGAAATTTATTTCTCACGATTCTGGAGGCTGGGAAGTCTAAGATCAAGGTGCTAGAAGATTTGGTGTCTGGTGAGGACCCATTTCCTGGCTCACAGACAGCCATCTTTTCGTTGTATCCTCACATGGTGGTAGGAGCAAGGTGGAAGGAGCAAGAGGTCTCTCTCAGGCCTCTTTAATAAGGGCACTAATCCCATTCATGAGGCTCTGCCAAAGAGCCTCCTGAAGTCCCCACCTCCTAATACCATCACCATGTGAGTTAGGATTGCAATATACGAATTTAGGGGGACACAAACATTCAGACTACAGCACAGGCTGACATAGAAAACTCAAGGGCCAAGAGTGTACATAAGTATAAACATTTACCTTGAACTATATGAGTGAAAGGTAACAATGGGGTAAGGGACCATTCCATGGCAAAAACTAAAATGGAAAGAGAAGTGGAAAACGGATTGTTCCTCAGGGATAAAGAACAACCCAGAAATGTGGTAAAGAAACTATAAGTGTGAATATTCAGTATCCAATCAAATTACTTAAAAAGCCAACATAGAAGTGATTATGATGCATGACTGTCATTGTCTCCAATAAAAAATGTACATTGCCAATATTAATTCTATCGTTTGAGAATTTAATGGCATCAGAGCTTTCTCTAGACAGGGAAGTGAGAATAAGAATTAATTGGTACAATAAAAGCATCAAATCTACATGATGAAGACAGACATTGTTTTAGAGTATGCAATATCCAAATAGTGCAAGACAGACATGGATATAAACCCCAATTCCATCCCTTGCTAGCTATGTAATCTTAAGCAAGTTAATTAAACTCTCTGAGCCTCAGTTTATCTGCAAAATGAAGAAAATAATACAACACAGCTTTGGTTGTAAAAAAAAATATGTAATATAATGTAGATAAAATATTTGGAAGCATATCTGGCATTCAACAAACAGCAGCTATTATATCCTTCATTCCAGGCATTTATGTAGCACCAAATAACTAGGTGCTAATCTAAAGAGGCCAGTCACAGATGAATCAGAATCAAATAATTTCTCCAACATACACAATTAGCTATTCCTAAGCAATACTGCAATAACTCCTCAAGATGTCTAATATATAAATCTGAATTAGATACATTTTCTTAACCCAAACTAATTCAAATTTAAAACATACACATGTGGTGATGGACACACTTATAACTTTGACTCAAACTGTACAAAAGCAATTCATGTAACCAAAACGTTTGTAGCCCCATAATATTCTGAAATGTAAAAAAGGGGGGGGGAACCATACACATGTATGATAAAGTTTTTCAAAACTGTGAGTTTTGACTAATTCTTGGGTCCTGAAATCAATTTAGTGAGTCTCAACTAGCATTCGTTTTTAAATGGAGTGGAACTGGATGGAATAAAAGAGAAAAAATGCCAGCGTGGACACAGTATCTTAGTTATGTGCATATGGGATCATGATATAAAATGTATTTCCAACTGCAGGTAGTAGTCAGAAATTTTTGAAAGATAATAAAGTCTTTCTTAGATAACCAGATCCTCTCTATTAAGTGAATAAAATAACTAAAACTTTGTTATTAATAATTTAGAATCAACTATCTATGCATTAGGCAGAATAAAGTTCCTCCAAAGATGTCCATACCCTAAATCCTTGGAACCTGTGAATATGTCACCTTACTTGGCAAAGGGACTTTTTAGATGTGATTAAATTAAGGACCCTGTGGTGAGGAGATTATCCTATATTGTGGGGGTGGGTCTAATCTAATCACACTGGTTCTTAAAAGCAGAGAACCTTTCCCAGCTGTAGTCAGAGTGAGATCTAACAATAGAAGAATGGTTAGAGACATGCAAAATTGCTGGCTTTGAAGACAGAGAAAGAAGACCAAGAGCCAAGGAATGTGGGTGACCTCTAGAAACTGAAAAAGGCAAGGAAACAGATTATCCCCTAGACCTCCAGAAACAAAGACTTGTCGACATCTTGATTTTAGCCACGTCAAATTTCTATACTTGATCTTAGCCAAAAGGCCAAGAAGCGATTAGCCAAGTTGAATTTCCAGTTAAACTTCTAAGCTACAGGAATTTGTGTTGGACTTCTAGTCTACAAAACTGTAACATAGTAAATTTTTGGTTTTTTTAAAGCCACTAAATTTTGGTAATTTGTTACACAGCAATAGAAAACTAATACAATCTATATTGTATTAACTGAAACTTCCTCAGAAATCACAGATCACAAAGTATAGCTCAAAATTACAGGACAAGAGAGAAATAAGAAATTATGATTTTGCAGCTATCTAGGACCAAACAGTTAATAGTTCAAATAATGCAGCAAAAACTAGAAGATATGGTTCTTACCGTAGGTGTCCATGGAATATCTAAAATGTGGGAAAAATATATTTACATTCTTTAGTTCTTCCACAGTTAGATCCCTGAACTTGTACTGAAAAGAGAAAAATGAGCATGGAGTAACAATAAAGCTATGAGCAACATAACATTTGCAGTTAACACTTAACTGAACATTTATTAAGTGCTAGGCCCTGGGCTCTGAGCTTCACAAACATGAATAGAATATTTGATTTAATCTTTTAAACAACCCTATGAGGCAGGGAGTGCTTACAACTGCTCTACTTTGCAGAAGAAGAAAATGAAAACTAGAGAATCAAAGTAACTTGCTGAGTCAGGTAGCAAGTTAAATAGCAAAGCCAGAGCCCAAATGCAGGACCTAGGTCTTTAATCACTAAATCAACTGCCTCCAAACACCTCCTGAAGGCTTAAGAGATAGGGTAGAATGAATAACCCCTGTCACCACAGTCTTGAATAGCTTATTCACTTGAGACACCTTGACTTTCCTCTCCTACCTTCCTGGTACTGCATCCTGGGTATGCAAAGGGAAAACAAAAGCATGCAAGGGTTTGCAGTCAGGCTGAGTGAACTGCCTCCTCATTTATCCAGATTTCCTCCCAGAAATACTAACTTGGCGGCTGCCTTGTGGGCAAAATCATTTAAATTCTTTGAACTTATTTTCTTATCTGCAAAAAGAAACAATACCCACCTCCTACACTTGTGGTGAAGATTAAATGAAAGGAAAAAAGTATATTAAGAGTCCATTATGAAAATAAAATTGAGAAAACAATTGTGTTTACAATAGCATCAAAAATAATAAAATACTTAGAAATAAATTTAACAAGGAACAAAACTTAGACTCTGAAAACTACAAAACATTGTTGAAAGAACAGAATATACATAAATAAATGGAAAGACATCCCATGTTCATGGATCCAAAGACAGTGTGTTGTTAAGATGGCATTACTCCTCAACAGATTCAACACAATCCCTATCAAAATCCCAGCTGGCTTTTTTTTTTTCTTTTGCAAAAATCTACAAACTGATTCTAAAATTCATATGGAAATTCAAGGGAAGGGACTCAGAATAGCCAAAACAATCTTGAAAAAGAACAAAAAATTGAAGGATTCATGCTATAACCAAAAGAGAGGCTATAATCAAAAAGAGAAAAATTAAAAAGAGAAAAATGAAAACATATATCCACACAAAAACTTGTGTACAATTGTTCACTGCAGAATTATTCATAATAGCCAAAAAGTGAAAACAGTCCAAATGTCCATCAACTGATAAATGGACAAATAAAATATGCCATATCCACAAAAAAGAATATCCAGCCATAAAAATGAAGTACTGATACATGCTACAACATGGATGAACCTTAAAAATGTTATGCTACATGAGAGAAATCAGGCAAAAAAGGCCATATAATATATGATTCCATGTATGTGAAATATCCAGAATAGGCAAATCCATAGAAACACAAAGTAGATTGGTTAGTGGATACCTAGGACTTGGGCAGTTTGGGAGAAAATGGAGGATAGCTGTTAGTGGATCCTGTTTCCTCCCTCTGAGCCTTAAGTTTTTTATCTGCAAAAGAGATATAGCTCTACTGCCTACCAACTTCAACAGATGTGTATGACAGTTTTGTAATTAACATATGTAAAATTGAGATAATAAACAATATATGTACACAATAGTTTAAGTACAGGCAGGAAACTGAATTGACACAAAGCACCTGGCCACCCAAGAGATTTTAAAACACTGTTGTTAAAATCAGGCCCGGTGGGGTGGCTCATGCCTGTAGTCCCAGCTACGTGGGAGGCTGAGGCAGGAGGACTTCTTGAGCCTAGGAGTTTGAGGCTGCAGTGAGCTATGATCACACTACTGCACTCCAGTGGGCAACAGTGTGAGACTCTGTCTCTTAAAAAAAAAAAAAGCCAGTAAGATGGAAAAATTGAGAAGTTAAATAAAATTTTTAATTTACCTGTTACACTACAGTATATTTATTCAAGAGACTGATACTTATGATCAAAGGTGCTCAAATGTAGGACACACAGAGGAACTAAGGAATACTTTGTAGCATCATTTCATAAAATAAATATTTAGCAGGAAGAAATCTTATAGATCAAGTCCAATATTAACATTTTGAGTGAACAAATCTAGGTAAAGTTACTTGTCCAAGGTAACTCAGCTGAGGGAGCAGAAAATAGGAATTAGGGAACCAGAGAATTTTTCTGAATGAAACAATACAAACTAAGGAATATGTATATGTATATGTACGTGTGTATGTGTGTGTGTGTGTGGTATGCACACATACTGTATTTGAACAGTAATAAACACTGGTGAACCAACCTACCCACTTATGATCTAGAACAGCACTGTCCAACAAAGCTTTCTGCCATGATGGAAATGATCTTGCACGTGCACTGTCCAATATAGTAGCCACAAACCAGATGTCATTAATGACAATTGAAATGTGATTAGTGTGACTAAGAAACTCAATTTTAAATTTTATCTAATTTTGGTTAATTTAAATAGCTACATGTGGCTAATGGCTACCATACTGGACAGCAAAGACCTAGTACCTTTCCAATAATACTATATCTGTCTGAGTACTCTTCCTCTCTCCTATTTAGCTGCCTCCCCTGAATTGTGTATTCACTCCTTTGCTTTTTCCCTCCATAGTTGTATCATATGTGTGTATCCCTAAACGACATACTGTTTATCTATTATTTAGTTTTCCTTGTTTCTTGACTTTATCAATATATAATTTTGCATATAACCTCCAATTTTTTTTGCTCAATATGTTTCTAAGATTCATTTCTATTGTTGCTTGCGTAGCTGTAGTTAATTCATTTTCACTGTTGCATAATAGTGTTTTCCATTCCATGAATATACAACAAATCATCATTTCTCCTGTCAACAAAAATTTCCACTGTCTATAATTTTTAGTTATAAGTAATTTTATTACTTAATATAGGCTGAGGCAAGAATCACCTGAGCCCAGGAGTTTGAGTCCAGACTGGGCAAAATAGTGAGAACTCGTCTCTAAAAAAAACACCCCAAAATGAAAACAAAATTCTTGCACATGTCTCCTACTTCAGACGCTATGAATTCTCTATGGTATATACCTAGATATAGAAGGGACACAGAATAAAAATATTCAAATTAACAAAATAAGGCCAAATTGTTTCCCCAAATGATTAAAATCACCACTTAACCACCAGCAGTGTTTAAAATTCCCATTCATCTACATCCTCCAAATCATTTGAAATTTCATTAATTTATGCCACTCTAGTGAGGGAAAATGGTATTGAGCATGGTCTTAATTTGCTTTTCCATGATTACTAATGGATTGAACAAACCTTCATACTTTTTTCTTTTTTTTTAAGGTTTATTCATGTCTTTTGCCCAATTTTCTATTTATTGGTCTTAATATTGATTTATAGGCATGCTTTATATATTCTGGATACCAATACTTTGCCAGTTATGTGTGTTACAGATATCCTCTTTAAGTCTGTATCTTGCCTCTCCACTCTCTTCATGGTGTCTCTTGACATATAAAAGTTCTTGATTTTAATGTAGTTGAGTTTATCAGTTTCTTCTCTGTGTCTTGTTTAAAAATGTTTGCATATTCTGAGTCCATAACATTTGTCTCTGTAAATTTTAAAGTTGTCTTTTGCATTTAGGTCGTTAGTCAACTAGGAATTTTTACGTTTGGTATAAGGTAAGTATACAAGTTCATTTCTTTCCCATATGGATAATCATCTATCTCTGTATTCTCCTTTCCATAGTTTTTGCAATACTACTTCTGTTTTATATTGTGTTTCCAAATATGCATGAATATGATTCTAAGCCCTTTGGTTAGAATAATTGGTTAATTTGTCTATCCTATACCAATACCACACTAAAGCTTAATTATCATAGTACTGACATTTGCTTTTTTAGAGACAGGGTCTCCCTGTGTTGCCCAGGCTGGTCTCAAACTCCTGCGCTCAAGCAATTTCCCCCCCCGCCTCCTGAGTAGCTGGGACTACAGGTGCAGAGTCACCTTACCTGGCTAGTATTGACATTTGGCACAGCAAGTCCCCACATCTATTCTTTTTCTGTAAAAATGTCAAGATTATTCTTGGTCTTCTGCCCTTTTAAATGAATTTTACAATCAGTTTGAAAAGTTCCCAATATAACCTGTTAGAATTTTGATTAGAATTGTATTGACCCTATAGATCAATCTTCACATCCATGAAGTTAGGATATCTATTTATTTAGGTTTTGTTTGTTTTCAACAAGATTTTTCACTTTCTCCATATAGTTGCTTGATTTTTCAATGTCCTATTCACTTCTCCACAGAGTTTTCTGCACTAAAATTATTTCTAGAAGTTAAGGTATTATATTATTTGCCTACTACAAGGACTAAAGACCTCAGAAATATTTGCTGGACTTGTTTATGGTTGGTTTCTTTAATTTACACATCCAGCAAATACTTATTAAGCACCTTTGTGCCAGACTCTATGCTATGCACTGATAATGAAAAAAATATTCCTCTACTAGTCTACTCTCACCCTCAGAAAACTATTTGTCTCGCTTCTTTTTCCTTCATTCCAGTTCCACCAAAATTATGTTGTAGTCCTTTTTCTATTCACGATTTTAACAATTTTTCTCATTGGATAATCCATCATCCTCCCCACATTAAAACTTGATAGAATGGTTCTTTTAATTTCATGTTCTCTGAAGAGGAGACAGAAAGGGTAGTAATCCTAAGCATTGATGATACTTGTCTTCCTACAAGATCTACACCTGTCACTAGATAAAATCATTCAAGTCAATTATATAAACAAGTTCAATCTTGGGGCTTCAAATCCTCCCACAGGTGTGCAAGCTGCCCCAACAAAGATAGACACAGGCAAGTCCAACAAAAATGGCAGAAAGTATAGTTTCCCCATGAAGAAGTCCTAAGAAGTATTAAGAATCACTTAACTAGAAAACTGGTGAAAAGGGGGATTTCCTCAGACTGTATACTGGTGGAGAATCAAAGTGTCTTCTGACCTAGAAAGGGGCGCTAGTCACGCCCCAGAAATGCAGGTCAGATTTCTGGGTCAGCCCTCCCACTCCTCAACCTTTCAACATTAAGAGGATCTCTCCTGGGCCTTCAAACTACCTTCATTCCTAAACCCACTCAGGTCTTTCATTCACTGCACAGTTATTTAGCACCTACGTTTTTGTCCATAGTGCTAGGAAGGTGAAGGGAATACGAAAGCAGTCTCTGCAGTCAAAAAGGTTCACAGCAGGAGAAAGGTTTGTGAATAACTACTCTACAATGTGATAATCGGTATTTTTGAAAACGGAAGGGAGTGATTCAATATCCCAGGGAGTGCCTCTACGCTGGGTCTTACAAAGGATGAGCTCTGCAATTCAAGGGACAGAGAGCGGGGCGGGGGCATTTCAGCAGAGAGGAAGGCGTGGTTACTGGGACAGCGTCTGCCGGGAGCTGTTTGAGGTCAGCGAAGCTGGTGGTGTGAGGACTCACACAGCATGGAGGCTGGGGGACCTCGGATTTGCAGGCGGAGCCAGAGCCCAGGCCCTCCCCAGGTAGGACGTGGCCTCTGACCCCCGCGCCCTTCCGGGGCCGGTGGTCGCAGCGGGCTTCAGATCAGCCCGCCCTCGCCCCGAACCCCAAGACAAACCGGTAATAAACGCAAAAAGGAGGCAGCCGGCCAGGGGCGGAGACACCCCTCCCTCAGACCCTACGGCTCCACACCCACCCCAGCTGGCTGCCCGCACCTTGCCAAGCAGCCGTCTCAAACTCTCGCAGTCGAACTCCATCTCCAGCCAGGTCCTCCGACCCCAGCCCCTGAACCTTCTTCCGTACCGGCTGAAGGACGGAAGCCGCCGAGGACCAAACTTCCTAGAGCTCCAAGCCCCGCCCTTTCCCAGACTCGGAATTCTGCCCGCGTCAACCCCGCCCCCCCGGCTCAGTCGCGGCTGCTGCAGGAGTCAGGCGGTCCCTGCAGCGCGAACCCCGAGCAGGCAAGTGACGAGAGCGCGACCAGACCCGGCTTGCTGGAAGGCAACTTGGGACGTCTGTGGAGAGAGGACCAGGAAGGACCGGAGTAGAAGCAGTAAAGGAGGTAGAAGCAACACGCGGTATTCTTGAAGAGAGTTGCTAGAAGGATGTGTTAAATTCAGCAGAATATCAGATAAGATCAGACCAAAAATTGTAGTTGGATTTAGGAGGAAGGAGGTAATGGAACTTCAAAAGCAAAATTTCAGGGAGTAGAAAGGGAAAACAAGTCAGGAGGAGCCTCATCAGAGAATAGGACAGCCACGTGAGGGTGGCACGGCATGGGAGGAGGAGCTGTCCTTTTTCTCTTTTCCTTTCTTTTCAAGCATGTGGTGGTTGAAAGAGGAGAAAATCAGGTGAAAAACAGTTCGAAACAAGTGAGGAGGGAGATTGGTGGATAAAGTCATCTGGAGAAGGAAGGTGGAGAAGAGATGGAGGATACAGTAATTTTCTGGTATTGTTTGGTCTCCTTGACTTGAGTTACTTACCTGCTCTGTATCCCTGGCTTTAGCCACTCAAGGTGAAAAGTCACAGGAGCTGGATATTGTAACTGCCAAGAGGTTGGGCAGCCAGGAGGGTGATTGTATTTATAGGAAGATCCAAACGTAGGGCTGCTGTGACGAAGCTGAACAAAGTGAAAGGCTGGAAGGAGCATTTATTCATTCATAAAACTTTTGTTGAGCATCTATCTACTATTTGCCAGCTATTTTTCTAGGTCTGAGGATACAGCAGTGAATAAAATAGACAAAATTAGCTGCTGTCTTAAGGTTTTCATTCTTTTATTAGTAGAGGGAGAACAAAACAATATAATAAACAAGTAAATTATACAGCACGTTAGAAGGTTAACTGTTGTGGAGAATAAATTCTTAAAAGACAGGGTAAGGAGACTGGGGTAGGTCTCACTGATGGGTGAAGAAGTGTTCCAAATTAGAAGGCAGCCAAAGCAGAGCCCAAGACAGGTGTGTGCTCAGGGAGGCCCAACACAGCAAGGAGGCCAGTGTGGCTGCAGTAGAATGAGGTAAGGGGTGAGCAAGCAGAAGTAGGAGGCTAGGTCAGAGAAATAGGCGGAGGGGCAGATGGTTTAGAGAAGTGATTCTTCTAGAGCCATCCCCAGACCTGCAGCCCCTGGAACTTGTTAGAAATGCAGATTCTCTGCAGTGCTAGCACTCTGGGAGGGAGGCTGGAGGATCACTGGCGCTAAGGAGTACCTGAGCAAGAGTGAGCCCCGTCTCTACAAAAAATAGAAAAATTAGCCAGGCGTGGTGGTGTGCACCTGTAGTCCCAGCTACTAGGGAGACTGAGGCAGGAGGGTCACTTGAGCCCAGGAGTTTGAGGTTGCAATGAGCTATGATGATGCCAGTGCACTCTAGCACGGGAGAAAGGGCAAGACTCTGTCTCCAAAAAAAGAAAAGAAAGAAAGAAAAGAAACACAGTTTCTAAGACCCCACCCCAGACTTATTCAATCAGAACTTTGGGGGTGGGGCTCAGCAATCTGTTTTAACAAACCTTCCAGGTGATTCTGATGCATGATGAAGCCCAAGAACCACTATGGGACTTTGTAGACAGTCGTAAGGACTCTGGCTTGTCAATGCCCTCCCTCCAGCCAGGGACCATCAGGAACATACTTATACTTAAACACGTTGGGTTTATTATTCCTTGCAGTGAGGAAGTGGGTTCTGTGGGGGAATCACTGGGGCAGCACGGTAAGAGAATGTTAGAAAGGACCTATTACAAGATTTGGGCAATTTGGGGGAGGGTTTAGGGAAGCCAGGCTTCAGTCTGGATTGGGTGCCATCATAGAGCAGGATGTTTTTCTGTGACTGGGCATCTCAATAAGTATAATCTATAGGATGGACAAACTAGAGTGAGGACAAAGCTATAATTGGTAAAGAAGCAGCAGTCACTCGTGTTAGCAGATAGAGAAGGATGTTTAGTATTCCATGGCTTGCACAGTGACCTTGTTCTTATCTCTGCTCAGATGAAGTTATGAAGTGGCCTTGTTGTATCTCACTTTTTTATGGTTTGGGTGACCTTGTCTGATGTTGGTGTTCTGTGAGATTGTTTATGTCCAACAGAAGAATAACCTGGCCTAGCTGTGAGCACCAGGCCAGCCTCTAACGACACCGAGGCCCGGCTGTGTCAGATCAGTTCCCAGGTGTCAGGGCCTGCCTTTTTCTTTCTCAGGCTTTTACTCTGAGAGAAAGAAAACTCACTGGGAGGTTTTGAATAGAAAAGTAATGTGATCTGACTGAGTTTTAAAAGAATAACTTTGTTGCATTGTGAGGAGACAATAGTGTGGGGCAAGAGTGGAAACTGGAAAACAAAGTAGGAGAAAGATTGCAGAGAGAAGCTGAAGAAGAGGCCTGTTTAGTGCACCTCAGCCAGATCTCGCAAACCTTGGAAACGGTAGAACTTCCAGGGGCTCCAAGGTCTGTTAAACAAGGAAAAGATATTAGGTTAGCAGCAAGACCTGAGCAAAGTTCTTCAGTCTTTTATGAAAGAACCTTTTATGGAAGAGGCCTTCCAACCAAACCAAATCTCCTCTGATCTAGTCACTACAAACACTTTATGCCAGAGTGTGTATGTGTGTTTAGCATTTCCTATATGGAAGGTTCTCTAAGAGTTTTATGTGCTTTATCTCTGTTAATCTTCACAAAACCCTATGACCTGGGTAGAATTATTACCTCAATTTTACTGATGAGAAAACTGAGGTTTAGTGTTGTATTACCTATTTCCTTGTTCCTGAGGTTCTTTTTGAATAACAGATGTATTAATGACAGCTTTTGGGGAGAGAAGGAGACTACAAAATCAAACATACATACTGATTTTAACACTTATACCTATTTCAAAAGAGCCTAAACATGAAAAAGTGTGCACCTTAAAATAGAGGATATGTGGTATAATTGGTTCCATTTCACAGATAGAGAAGCCAAAGACTCAGAAAGGTTAAATCAGTGCAGAAGGTAATATCTAAGACCATGTTCCTAATCTGTCCATTATACTGCCTCTCACTGTGCGTGATATTGTGATGAAACTTTGATTATCTAGGAAATCAGAAGTCTGTGCTTGTTGGTATTTACAAGAGGAAGCCTGTGTAATAAACATTAGCTTTTTTTAAGCCTCCCTCCTGACTTCCAGTTTAGCTACTCTTATTTCATGAAGCTGGTGCTATTAGATCCTATAATCTAACTAGGCTGAAATATTCACTCTTCCCCATATAATGCCACTTTTGGGAATCAGTCTTACAGAAATAAAAGTATCCAAGATATATGTACAAAGATGTTAATTTTGTTAAAAGGGGAAAAAATGTCTCAAACTGAGAAATGGGAAAAGTGTATATTCTGCATCTCTGCAGCTTTAGAAAAACTACAAGAATGGCTTGTTTAACATTAGAACTTGTTTCTGGCTGGGTGTGGTGGCTCACCCCTGTAATCCTAGCACTCTGGGAGGCAGAGGTGGAAGATTGCTTGAGGTCAGGAGTTTGAGACCAGCCTGAGCAAGAACAAGACCCCATCTCTACTAAAAATAGACAAAATTAGGCAGTAGTGGTGGCACACACCTGTAGTTCCAGCTACTCAGGAGGCTGAGGCAGGGGGATTCCTTGAGCCCAGGAGTTGGACCTTGCAGTGAGCTACAATGACGCCACTGCACTCTACCAAGGGCGACAGAGTGAGACTCTGTCTCAGTAAAACAAACAAACAAACAAAAAAACAAAAGGAAGGGAAGGGGACTGACTGCAAAGGAGCACAATGGAACTTTTTGAGAAGATCTAAATTTTTTTTTTTGATGGACAGAGTCCTGCTCTGTCTTCTAGCATGAATTGCAGTGGCCCAATCATAGCTCATTGCAACCTCCAACTCCTGGGCTCAAGCAATCCTCCTGCCTCAGCCTCCTGAGTAGCTAGGACTACAGACACACGGTACTATGCCTGGCTAGTTTTTTATTTTTTGTAGAGACAGGGTCCCATTATGTTGACCAGGCTGGTCTTAAGCTACTCGCCTCAAGTGATCCTCCTGCTTCGGCTTCCCAAAAGTGCTGGGATTATAGGCAGGAGCCGCTGCGCCCAGCTCTGATCTCAATTTTTTCTATCCTGGTAGTTAAAAGATTGACACATTTTTCAAAACTCATCAGCTGTACACTAAAAATGAGTGAATTTTATCATATGTAAGTTATACCTCAATAAAGCTTATTAAGAATGAAAAAGGAATGTGTAGGATTTTTATCAGTTAACCCAGAGGGATGTCCATAATGTATTGTTATAGGAGAAAAGCAAGTTGCATAGTAGCATATGTATTATTAGTATGATCACCTTTAATAAAACAACACTAGGAAAAAACCCCACTATATCCCCTATATGTGTATTGATATTTGCAGGCTCATGGAGAAGTCTTTGGTGGAAAGATACACACGAGACTGGTACATGGGTTACATCATAGGGGTGGGAATTGACGGGAGGAGGAGGGAGTATTAAGTTTTTCTTTATATGTCTTTGGATAGTTTCATATTTCATAATGAGCACCTATTATTTTCATAATTTAATATAAAGGGGATATCAAAATAATATATAGGGAGATGTGTATGTAGGAAGAGAGAGAGATCCACTGTGCCAATGCAGGGAGGTCAAAGGGATCAAGATGTGGTCCTTAGACTTGATAAAAAAGGAGATCTTTGGTGACCTCTGAGGGAGCATCTAAGTTAGTGGGGTGGGGGCTAGAAGTCAGAATGTAATGCATGGAAAAGAGATGTAGATTGGAAAGAAAGGCTTTGAGTGTGGACCACTTCTTTAGGAAGTTTGGTTTTAAAAGAAGTTAAGAAACAGGACAGTTAGGGAGGGAGCTGCAGCATCAGTTGGAGGATTTTTTGAGGAAAGGACAGGGATACCTGTGGCTTCATGATGGCCAAGAAAAGAGAAGCAGTGGAGAGGAACTGACCCAAAATGTTGAAGAATGTGAGTATACAATGGAGGTGAGGAAGCCTTTCAGATAGGAGGGGAGGCCTATGTCTTGGCCCTAATCTGGAGTATCAGCTGTATGACCTAGTGCTGGTCACTTACACTCTCTAAACCTCAATTTTCTCATTAGTAAAATGGGGTTAATAACAGTACCTAGCTCATAGTGTTGCTGTAAGATAATGTATACAAAGAGCTTAGTTTGCCGCTCAGCTACTGGTCTGGGGGCAGAGTCTCTGGAGTGTTGCGAGTCTGGGCCATATGACCAGTGATGTCATAATGCCCGGGTAGACTCCAACTTCTCCACTAGGGAGTTGCGGACCTTGGGAACCAAGGACTCGAACGGACATGTGAGACCTCTACCAACTGAGGGTTTCGTGAGCACACTCCTTTGCCAAGATCTTGGTGAATAGTCTCTCACTGTGCAATTATATCTTAGAAATTGTTTTACTTTTGATCATGATCGTGCTTGGCTGGATGCTTTTTGTTGGACTTGCATGTTACATGGGCACGTTTCCAGAGCTGATGGTAAGTAATGGCCTTGCCTGTAAATCCCCAGTAGGCAGTCCTGGTGCTGACTCACCCTCTCATCTGGGGTTTCTGACCACATTGGAAAGATAGTTGCGGTCTCACCACTAACTGGAAGTCAGGATGTGATGGGAACAAAGTTAATTTCCCAGGCTACTTCCCATCCCACTGGGGACATTCTCCTTTTATGTCTTTTTTTTTTTTTCCCTCCCTCCTGCTGGAGATAGTACCCGACTTGTGGTTTTCAGGCCAAGTGGGTCAGTGGTTGTTGGTAGGAAGGAGAACTTTGGGAATTGGTAGGGCCTTTCAGCAGCCCTTCCAGTCACCGCACAGGGGCAGCTACCTACTGGGCCGATGGCTAGAGCTATCTCTGCCCTTACATTTTCTTTCTGACAGCCTCCAACTCTGAAGTGGAAAGAGAGGTGGCCTGTTCAGGAGAGCAAGGCACGACTGAAGAGCCGGGCTTTGGATGAAGATCTGCCACAGTGAGTAGGTGGTCAGGTCTATTGGGCTAGATTCCTCCATTTCCAGAGAACTTGGCAGGACCCTGCAATCTCAGTGGAGAGTTCTTATTCCTCTGGAAAATATAATCAACTGTGGAAGGGGCAGTGATTTGGGGAGGACTGCTAAGGACAGCAGGCCAGAGTTCTCTGTTAAAAACCATGTCTCTTAGGTATTTTTGAAGACTGTTCCCATCTATTAATTTATTTCCTCCTCACAAACACTACAATATTTTGGACCAGCATTTTTAATGCCCCTTTTGTCGGATCCTGAAACTATAGTTAACATGAACTTGAGTTCAGGTCCTAACTTTGCAACTTACTAGCTTTGCCACCTTGAGAAAGTTTAATTAATTTCTCTGAACCTCAGTTTCTTCTTCTGTACCATGGGAGATATCTGAGTATCTTACTATTTTTGTGAAGATTACATTTGGGAATTCGTGTAAAGTATTTAATGCAAGTCTTGATAGTTAGCATTTAGTAAAATACTAACTCAACAACTAAGCAAAATAATGAACCAGTCAATGAAGATTTACTGGTGACAGTGACCTCAACTATTTACCCAAGCCCACACGAGCTAGCTCACTGGTGAAGGTGGGATGCAAGCACAGGCTGTTAAGCCTCTGGACTTCATAGCCTCTCACATTCATTCAACTAGACCAGCTGCCTACAGGAAACATTAATGACAATATACCTTTTAGCAAACCATCTCCTGGGTTTCTGACATCCCGCCCCATTTCCTTCAGACCTGTTGAGCTGTTCCCTTTGTTAGAGAAATTTAACTCGGCTTACCCTTTTGGGGGCAGCTACTCCAGATGGAAAATGTCAAGCCCCAGGCCCAGGTATATGTAAGAGCAGGACATCATAGTTGGTTTCTTGTTCTCCATCTGTCCCAGGATTTCCGTAAGAGCATTGGCCCAAAGCAGTCAGACCTTTGTGAGGGTGGGGATGTGGATAGAGGCACTGGACACTTGAGCTGAGCCACAACCACACTGGGTGATGCTGACTGCATGACTTACACTATTCTGTGCCTCAGTTTCTCCAGCTATGAAATGAGTAAAACAGCCCGTCTTCCTTCTCTTCCCTTCTAAGGGAAGTTGTAAGGAGGCTTACCATGTATGATGAGGGTTTAACTGTGCCATTTTATAAAATGTGAGATTTTTCTTTCTTGAATAGCCTAACAAAAGCATATAAAGTTAATTGCCCATAGCATGCCTAGGCAGCTAATTCTCTCAATTAACACAAGCTGGGTGTTTTGTTGTGGTGGTGGTATTTGTTTTTTCGCATAGCAATGTTTTTTGCATCTGATTACATAAAGCCAGTGGGTAAGCATTTTGGCAGATGGTGTGATGCCAATTAGGTCCTAACCACATGGAGTCCCTAGAGAACAGGGTCTTTTTGATAAATTTTCTTTAGCCCCAACACACCTGGCATCCTGGCCAACCAGCCCTTATCTGCACACTCTGACTGGGTCCCCAAGGTCACAAGGGCTGATGTCACAATAGGTGTCTGAGCTCTGCCCCCCAAAATGGTCATGGGTAGCCATTTCAGTTCAGACTAGACCACAAAGCTCCTCAGCCAGGAGCTGCCATGCTGGGCCATCCACCATCTGGTCTCTAAGGAAGACAGCTCAGTTCCCTGGGAACCAAAGAATAGAACAAGACCCCTTGCAGAACCACCCATCTCTCCCTGTGCACGCTACCAGCTGAGCAAGAAGCCCCGAAATGATTGTTGTCTTATGGATGCTTCTCATTGCAGGAACGATGTGGAAGGGATATAAATATCCCCCAGGAGGGGTAAGTGTACCGTCAGCTTTGTTTTCTATTCCTATTTTGAAATGTATTCCCTCAGAGAAACAAACTAAGCATGAGAATCCAACTCTAGTAACTTTAGAAACAAATACTCTTTTCTTTATTAAAAAAAAAAAAGTTACCGTAGCTTACCTACTTCTATTATTCACATTCACACTCTACTTAGGGTTGGGAGAGTTCCCACTTTCTTTCATAGGATTTATTATTTTCTTAAGAGTCTTTCTTAAGTTCTTCAGTCTGGAAGCAGAGGAAAGGATATTTTCAGGCCCAGAGTCAAAACTTTCTGACTTGGGGCAACCTAGTCCCTGTTGTGCTAGTAGGACATATTGTTGCTCAGCTTTCAATACCATTTTCAAAATCAGCCCACTTAAGCAACCCAAACTTATCTCTTTGGCAAGTGAACACTACTCTATAAAATGGTTCTTGTGGCAGATGTCTCTTTCCTCTCCTCCTGTCAGACCTAGGAATGTTTCTTTTCTCTGCCTCTTGTCAGCTTCCACACTGCTAAGCCGCCGGCAGCTGGGATCAGAGGCATTAGGTGAGAAAGAATTGGACACAGCCAGCTCTGCCAGCCCTTGGCAAGGCCAATTATCTGTCTCATACTAGCAACCACCTGACATAGTTTTTTTCCCCCTAGACCCCAGTGGAAGTAAGCAAAGATGATCCTGGTGAAGTAATGCAGCTCTGAAGCTCACCTGACCAGCTGTACAGTTCCTGTTGTTGGTTTCGCATAAAGTAATTGCACATTATTTTGTCATATTTTATGTAAAAAGTTACCGCACTTTTTAAGATGAATGAAGACTTGGTATTCTGTTAGCTCATAACAGGGAGTTGGAGGTTGGGGAGGTAGTCGGGGTGGATGGGAGATGATTGTTTCCCTTCTGTTATAGTCTCTTAAGACTGGCATTAAGAATAAGATAACTAGTTCAGTTTGTCCCCTGTTCTGTGTTCTTAAGGATAGAAATTGTCTGGAGCTCTTTAGACCTGTTTCCCAAGTAATACCTTTCTCCTGGGTCCAGAGTCGAGAGGTGAAAAAAGTGTTACAGAAAAGGCTAGCGATCGCAGCAACTTTAAGCCTGTTCTTTGGGGTATTTTTGTGGCCTTTTCACAAATATTACTAAGAACCCAAAACTTATACCATGTGGGGAAAGAACCTCATTTTGATATTGGGGTAGATAGTAAAGTATACATTATTTTCAGCTTTACAATAACCTTCTAAAGCTGCATATTAGCCTCATTTTACAAAATGGCAAAAATAAAGTCAAAGGGGTTATGTATCTTGCCAACACACACAGCTCTGAGTTGCAGAGTAAAGATTAAGATCCAGGCTTTCTCTTGCTTTTATGTACCAAGAAAAATAGCCAAACAAGAGAGACTGTGGGATATCCAAGATCTTGCTGTTTAACACATTGACTGCCATGTGAGTTGTATTTGACCCAGGCTAGTTTTGAGCCCGGGGCCTCGTGAAGCAAAACCCGGCAGTTGATTCGTGACAATTTTACTTGTTGATGTTCTTATTGTTACAATTAATATTGATAATTTAATTCTAAAAAAGGGGATTGCATTGCATATAACTCATGCACAGAAAACAACAAAAAATAAATTAGAAAGGATTGTTTTGTAGCACCACTGGTATTCACCACCAAATTGGTACTAACTGATCAATACTTATGTGCACACATGGAAATAATATTCATCAGGGGTTGGGCAGGTGGGAGGGGGTGGAGGGGTTGGGAAAACTCACACCTAATGGGTGCGGGGTACACTGTCTGGGGGATGTTCACGATTGTAGCTCTGACTTGGACAGTGCATAGGCCATATATGTAACCAAAGTGTTTGTACCCCCATAATATTCTGAAATTAAAAAAAAAAAAAAGAAAGGATCGTTTTAATAAGACACCCTGGCCCTAGTGAAAAAAAAATTTTTTCTAGTGTGGCAATGTGTTAAATGTTTCCCTCATCTAAAAAGCCAAGAAGTTGCCTGATGATTCTTTTAGCAGTGACTACTGCTAACAGAGGTAGCATATGTAGAAACAAAAGCTAACTGCTCAGCCCTCAACATGACACAGTTTGAGTTTATGAAACCAAAGATGGGAACCTAAGTATAAGACCTATGCAATTAATCTAGGTATCTGAGCCCTAGGATCTTCCTAATAAGCCCTCTAAAGGTGTTTTGGTGCTTTCAGACACATAGAAACCTAACAGGAGCAAACAAGTTGTATGGAAGTGTACCCATTCTGTGGATGCATGGGGATGACTGATGTAGTTCCATTAGTCAAGAGAAGCACACCCTTTCAGGCAAAGTAGATCTTTTGGTTACATAGAGAACATTTTGTTGGTTATTTAGTATGTTTGCTAAATTGTAAGTGGCTCTTTGTAGTGAATGGATTGCCCTTTTTTTATGGAAAGACAAATGAATTCAAAATCCATAAGCAGAACTTTTTTAGTAGTTTCTGAATTCAGGATACTAGCATCTCTTATGATATATTTCTTACGTGACCCAGACTCAACACATTGCAGTGGGTTAAGTATCTACATTCTCTGGCTGCAAGGCTGTGCACACTTGCCTCATACACATTTCTAAGGACTCATCTTATCAGCCATCTCAAGCTTTTTATTATAGGGGATCAGAACCTGCTCATTTTGACAAAAGGAACTATATACCCAGCTCTGCTTCTTCCCTCCAGTTTGAGTATACCTCCAAAATTCAAGCCATGAAGCTAGCTAGATTCTATTGCTCTGACCTCCTAACTTGGGTGTCTGAGAGCAGAACAGTTCTCTAAGCTGGTAGGGGGAGAGAAGGGGTATTAGTGATAGGGGCTGAGCAGACATGAATGTGTAAGGGAGAATAAACAGAGTGTGGGCAGGCAGCAAACCCTATCTCTGAAGTCTGATGATTTTACTGAGGTTTCTAGCTGGAAAAATGTTTGGGGTGATGAGATAAAGAATATCTTAAAGTTTTGATCAATAAATGCAAACCAGTAAAAATATCAATAAAATATTTTAATGCCTACAATTTTTTGTATACATAAATTGTAAAACTTTCACCTGTATATGCAAAAGTATATTCTCTTGCAGGTCAACAGCACCAGAAAACAAGCTAAGCTATGTAAAAGTTTTTTTTTTTTAATTTGATTTGTCCATTACATAAAAGACATGATGGATTTAATAACTCCAAAGAAATCTATATCCCACTCTTAATTATACACTAAATGCCTGAATATTTCATCACATCCACTCAGAAAATAAATAGTAGTCTAATATATTCAGCACATTGAAAATAAAACAACCAGTCTCTCTTCATATATTTATTCTCTTTCCAAACATGTTTTGGTCTCCTGCTATATCTCAGAAATGTACTAATAGCTGCTTTTAAGTTACAAAATACAAAACAATTTCTTGGAGAAAATCTTGGGGATTACATTAAAAGTGAAATTTTGAGTTCCCATAGACTTTCTTTTTTATTAACAGTCTTTGAACCTTTTTACGGCACACATGTAAGGCTGCCTGTGACATGTGGTACCCTGGCCTCCAAATGGACATAACTGCATTTATAGTTTAGAGAAAATACAAAGACAAGTTCTGAAAGTAGCCTTAAAAAAGTGCCCTTTGCTTTGACATAGCAACATCAAAAGCAAGTGAGACTGTGCAATCAGAGCCATATCAGTTTTATGAAAACTACTTTCCTTTCACATCATTTGTGTTAGAGAATGCCACACCCATGATCATGTAACATTATTACAATCATGAAATAACATTACTACATTCGTGATTAACATTATCCAATAAAAGGCACATCTTCAAATACTGAATTAAGAAAATTTGAAAATCAAAACAGGATTTTTTTTTTAAAAAGACATAATTTGTAAACCTTGATGAAATAATAGCCTATTACAGTTTCTTCAAAGATTTGTGAGCTTTTTGTAAGAGTAGTCAGGCAGTACAGGACAAAGTGGAAGACAAGGTTTAAAAACAAAGCCAAAATTTAAGACTCATAACCTTCCTTTTTTTTTTAAGTGAGCCACACAAGTGCCCTTTTATAATGCTGATATAAATCATCATATATATTACAGAAGAAATGTACTCAGAAGTGATAGACATACAAGGTTAAAACCTGACTCTTCCTACCAAGTTGGGGAAATTTATTCTACTACAATAGGGCCTTTCTGTACAAATAACTGTACCATATCATTAAGTGCTAGTAAATTTTTAAGCCACCAGAGAATCTTTCAGCTATGACAAGCACTTGATTATAATTACAGATTTCAGAGTCTGAATATTGAAAAAAAAAAGTCCAAGAAAAAACTTTTGAAGGGGGAGGGAAAAAATCACATAAATGACAGCAACATCACACTACCCTTAAATCAACTTCAGTGAAGGTATTTGAGATGGGTGAGGGGAAGTCAATAGGATTTTCTCCTACCAGTGTAACAGTTCTATGTGGAGAGTTAGGGTGTTATTCCTAGTGATGAAGACACCTTTCATGGGATTCAACTTCAAAATTAAATCCTTGCACTTTGAAAGTTTGAAACTCGATTAAAAATGAGTCAGTCTGAAAGGACTGGGTCACCTGGTCCCATTAAGGGAGGCTAACAGTGGTAACCTATAATACCCAAACTTTAAAGAAGACTTTATAGATAAAAAGGAATATACAAAAACATCTGGACCTGTTGAAGAGTAAAGATTCTTTGTAGGACAACCCCTTCTACTTCCTAATCCCTACTGTCCAGTGGCTCAAGAACATTTATTGTAGAATTGTCCTACAAGCTTATGTCTGACTTCCCCCAACCCTCCACATTTAGAGTCAAGGACAAATGCTCTCCAGCATATCTCATTTTCTGTTGCTGACTGTCCATTAGACTTGGCTTCTTTCCAGCCAGATCCTGAGTCAGCCTGATTGGAATTGCATGGACTTGAGATTTAAGTGATATCCAATCTATAGATATGACTTAAAGGGTGAAAATGAAATTCCACAGCCCAGTAAAACACCAGTAACAGGGAACATCCTTTTCTACCTGGTAAAAAAAATCTCTTCACAGTGCATAGTTTGAAATAAAAGTGCAATATGGATAAAGAGAGAAGGTGGTACTCTTGATACACAAATTTAGTTTTTGGTTTTTTGCCATTGATATTTGCTAACAAATTTAAGCTAAAAATGCAAAGTCATTAACATCAAGAGGTACAGGGGCACCTTGGGATTTCAAAATATCTTTATCATGGGCAGGGAATGGGGAGGAGGGGAGCCTCACATGTCACTTTCTTATTTTTTAAACTATTACTCTCAAATCTAATGTTTGAATAAAATATTTTTAATATAAAAATGATTTTTTAAGGTAAAAATCAATCAGCACAGTGACCTTGTCTATTTTACACTAAAGCCAAATTTATTTAACAGTAAATCTGAAAGGAAAACATGGAAAAGAATATTATTATACTCATATAAGCTGTATTTAACTTGGAAAACTATTCATTAATTGCCTAATCACCTAAATTAATAAGAATGCTCAGCATCCAATCCATGAATAATATAGAATATAATTTATTCTACTTTGTACTTCAAAGTCACAGGGATAGCATCCATATGATAATTATAAAGCCTACTCTACATTTTCAAGTTCTCAATCCAAACATAGATTAGGACAAGTGACTTTTTTGCTGGCAATGTTCATGGGAGGGCCAGGTTCCTCACAAAAAGACAGTAAGTTTGACTGGGAGCTGGGCAGTGCCCTACTCACATATCAGAAGAATTACAGAAGTCAAGGGACAATCTTTTTTCTCCTTTCAAAGTAGCAAAGGAACAACAAAAGATTGGTTGACTGGTGAGCAGCCCCACATTAGAGTGCATAGCTCATCAGGAGCAAGGCTGGCATCTGTGAACACTTAACTTCATAAGAGCACACAGTGGGCTTATCATCTGCATTACAGACTCACCCTGGAAATATGTGAAAATACTCTATGCTCAAATGACAGCCTGCAAATAACAGTATGCATTCCTTCTCCTTGAGTACCCAAGTATAAATCTAAAATGATAAGGGGGCATCTTCAAGCCTGAAGGCAGGAAACTCTCGCAGCAGAGTGTGTCTGGAATTTCACAAAAATAAAAGCAGCAGCTAATGCCTCTTGAGCTTCTTGGCCTTTCGACGTCGCATTTCTTCTTCTTCACGTCTCATTTCCTCTAAGTCCTCTTGCATACCTAGTCTTAAGCTGCCAAAATAAATTTTAAGAGGGTATTTGTCAATATACATGAGATTACCACTTTCTTTAAAAAGCAAGAATGAAATTTTAACTGGGCGCTCACATGCATTGTGCCGATGCTCTCAAAATGCCTTAAGGCTTTACCACTGAAAATAGATTGGCAGGGTTTTGTTTTTTGTTTTTTTTTAACCAGGGGCCATGGACCCCAACTGTAGTAGAAAAAGGATCTTTCACATAATAAAAAAACCCTTAATATCCCAAAAGCTTTTAAAAATAAAGAACAAGAAACATTTATTCATTAACTAACATTCTAATTCTTTCCCAACACTTTAGTTTGACATTTTATCTAGTTACAGGAGGGAGGGCAAGAGGGAGAAAAAAGTTTAGTATTCTGAGTTGAGACTGAGATGAATTATTTACCTATAATTAATAATAATTAACAGTATAAACAAAGTAATTGCTTATTACCCCTACCTGAGAAATCATCATTAGTT
The DNA here is from genome assembly GCA_023783475.1 of Daubentonia madagascariensis. Taxonomy (NCBI): domain Eukaryota; kingdom Metazoa; phylum Chordata; class Mammalia; order Primates; family Daubentoniidae; genus Daubentonia; species Daubentonia madagascariensis. The sequence goes on along the minus strand of JAKFHU010001990.1, from coordinate 21,803,315 downwards.
TACTATCAAATAGCCAAATAGGAATCCAACAGAGAGAATCTAATATATCTCCATCGGGTCCATGAGGATAGCAGTGTTACAGGTTAGCAAGATTGTGATGTGTCTAATGGGGAAAGAAAAGAATATGCTACAACAGGATTAGGGGAGGCCTCTAACATTTATTGTGTGCCTACATGTGAGGCACTGCACTAGACACCTTGTTCATATTGTCTTAATTCTCACAATACCTCAATGAATAAAACAGTATATTCTCATTTTACAAATGAGATAATAGATTTAAAACGGCTAAGCAATTTGTCTAAGGCCTCACAGCTAGTAATCAGGATTGCAATCCAGAACTGTGTGGCCCAAAGCCCCCATTCCCAATGGTGCAATTACAGCAACAAGAAGTAAAGAATTTTTAGGACATTTTAGCACAAACGTGTTAAGTTTTATGCTCACCTCTTTGCTTCTTCCTTCTGCTGCTCTTTCCAACTACTTTCCATGTAACGTAAGGCATAATCGCTTTCATCTTTGTATCTGAAAAGAGGAAGGCAACGTTACAAAAAAAAGAACAAAAATTCAATTTTCTAGAGGAACTATACCCTGTTATTTAAAAAATCAACATCTCCTTTAAAACTAAATCAAACACACATTTAGCATTACTCCTCCTTGCTTGGCAGAGAGTAAGGGGGGTGAAGGATGAGTAGAAGTGAGTTTCTGAAGTAAAGACAAATTAATTGAGCCCTTACTACCCCTCAGAGGGCAACTATTCCTGAATCTAATGTTGATGAAGGTACCAATCCAACAATGCTTCCTCAATTCACTCACTTATATTTATTTGATAATTGAAAGCACAATATATATGAGAATTTTGTATACATTAATCTCATTTGAGTTTCATGACCATCATGGGGTAGGGAATGACTTTAGAACAGAGAAAACTGAAGCAGACAGGTTAATGGCTTGACCAAGAACATATAGCTATATAGTAATAGCAGTTAAGATTAGATTTTTAGATCTGGTTTTTAATCTAGTTCTTCCTTCTACTCTACTAAATGTCTTTAAAAAAAAAAAAAGGACCTTTTCTTAGGATGACCTCTGCCATTTGGATTTGGATTCAGTAGGTCTGAGGTGGGGCCTGAGAGCCTGCATTTGTAACAAGCTCTTAGGTATGTTAATGCTGCTGGTTTCATATTGCTGTCCAGTGACCATACTCTTGAGTAACAAAGCTTTTTATACCAAAGAAAAAAGCAGGTGTCAGATCAGACTAGCTTTCAACATGGCTTTGTGGATGGCTGACTTCAAAGCCAATTTATTTTTACTACACTAAGCAATTTCATTCTCATTAAATATATATCTTGTAAGGACAACAGCTTAAATGGGGTGTTTTTTATTTATTTTTTAAATTATTTTTAAAGGCAATAGACTACTTTTCCAAAAGGGGTATTTTTTGGTCTTCATGCAAATAACTACACAAACTAGTCTGAGTTAATTCTATAATATTTAGTGCCAAAAGAGTAAATCTATTTAACAACCACTCAAGGGTTCCTAATTAAGAATTGTAGTCAATGCCTTTACTATTAATGTTTATTTCTCCTCCCATAACATGAATTATTCAAAATAAAAAGTATATCATATTTATCTAAATCTTCTTTAGCCTTACTTTTTTCGGTCATAGCCAAAGATTTCCCGAATGTGCTTGGATATTTCTTCCTGAGATTCTCCTTCATCTTCGATAAAATCTTCCATTTCAGAGTCATATTCATCATCATCATCTTCCTCTTCATATTCTCGATGCCTTTTGTAACCAGTGGGGAAGGAAAGCCTTTGAGGACCTAAGGACAGAAACCATTATTATTTATAAGAACATTACAACTTAAAATAGGCCCAACAGAGTTCTATGTAAATTAAGGCTGTGAGAAATCATTAAGATAGTAACCTTAAAAACCAGAGTGAGCAGGCTGGAGTCATTACTACATCATCCCTGCTGTGTCATGGTATCCAGAAAGAAAAGAACTCCTGTTTATCCCAGGGCTTACTAGGAATGTCTTATTACATCTTCTAGCTTAGCAGTGCCCATATTTCTGAATTTAAAAGATCAGTAAAATTCTAAAAATAAATAAAATTTACAAACTGCCACAGAATCACTAACTTTTAATTTTGCCAAGACAGCAAAAGTGGCAATTACCATCTACTGTCAAGTTTTAAGTCCAATGAAGTATGAAACAGTCTCAGAATTACAGATAATTGTTCAAACTGAGTAAGTTTAACTACAGGAAAAACTCACATCATTTTTTTGCATTTTACCAAAAGACTGATAAAAACTTTGCAAAAGATAGGCATTGGTCGATAGAACAGCATGTGAGAAAAACTACTTTCTAGTCTTTGATTACAGACATTCCTTTTGTTCTTCTACAGTTGTTTTTAATAGGCATGGCTTCTCTCCCCTAGCTCAGAGTTTCTCAACCTTGGCACAATGATATTTTGGGTCAGATAATTCTTTGTTGTGGGGGGACTATCCTGTGCATTATTAGCAGCATTCCTGGCCTCTACCTACTAGATGCCAGGGGCATCCCCCAACCCCAGTTGTGACAATCAAAAATGTCTCCAAGACCAGGCATGGTGGCTCATGCCTATTATTCTAGAACTTTGGGAGGCCGAGGCAGGAGGATCACTTGAGGCCAGGACTTCGAGACCAGCCTGAAGCAAGAGCAAGATCCTGTCTCTACAAAAAATAGAAAAATCAGCCAGGCATGGTGGCATGCACCTGTAGTTCCAGTTACTCAGGAGGCTGAGGCAAGAGGATCCCTCGAGCCCAGGAGTTTGAGGTTACGTTAAGCTATGATTATGCCACTGCACTCTACCCCAGGCAACAGAGCAAGACCCTGTCCCCCAACCCCAAAACGTCTCCAGACGTTGCCAAATGTCCCCTTGGGGGCAAAATCGCCCTTGGTTGAGAATCAACGGTCTAGCTGAACTAGGAAGTTTAAAGCAAGGAATTTCATCCTTGGTTTCTTTTTATATTCTCCATGGTGCCTAACAAGTGCCTATTAGCATGAAGCAACTATGACCTAGCAGCTAGCAGGTGCCACCAATGATCCTGTACCTTGGGACAGTAGCTTCCTAAAGGATCAGTGGTTAGGACCTTGATACTACCCATTGTAAGGGGTAGAAACACAAGGACAGTCTAAAACAGTCCCTGGCACATAATGGGTGTTTAATGAATGTTTGCTCAATATGCATCAAAAGGCTTCAAGATTACAATTACACTCTGATCCTTGAAGATGGGTCTCTTTGGTCCTCAGAAAAGGTAAAGATTAACTCATCCATTGAACCATATATATAAAGCACGTACATTTACCCTGTCTCACAAATCACAAAGCTAAGTTTACTGCACTTGGGGGACACTGCAGGGGTGAACAGAGGACCCTAGACAAGTCTTTCTAAAGACTTTTCCAAGCCATGATCATTGAAAAGACTCTCAGCCACAGGACAAACAACACATCAGATTCTATCAACACTAGAGTATATTAAAGAACACATGAAAGGGTTCGCAGGGTCAAGGTCCCAGGTCATATAAAACAAAGTACTCTTTCCAATTTTCTAGTGACAAATAAATACTCTTTAGGGTGGGGGCAATTTTACCTTGGGCGGATCTGTAGCCAGATAGGGGAGGCTTCATTCCATTCATCTGTCCATTGCTAGACCGGCTAATGATATTCTTGGAAGAAATTGTTTCTGACACAACAGTGCACTTGGGCTTTATGAGGGGACCTGAGCTACTAACTGGTCGCCCAGGTCCCAAGCTGCTCACTGGTCTTCCAGGGCCTGAACTACTGACAGTCCTTCCAGCTGGAACTGAGCCACTTATGGATCGCCCAGGGCCGCTGACTGACCGCCCAAGGGGGCCTGAGCCACTCACTGGTCGTCGAAGGTCATGTGGACTGCTCACAGGCTGCCCAGGGCCTCCAGAGCTGCCCACAGGTCTCGCAGAACTACCTGAGCCACTGATGGGTCGCCCAGGGCCACTTAAGCTGCTTGCAGGTCGCCCCAGGCCACTTGAGCTGCTTGTAGGTCGTCCAGGGCCACTAGCACCACTAACTGCCCGCCCAGAGGGATTTGAGTCACTGGATGGCTTCTTGGTTCCACTGATGGATCGCTCAGGTCCTGAGCTGGAGCTGCCATTCTGCCGCCTGGGCATAGGGCCAGAATTAACTGTAGGCCGAGCAGTTCCTGTGCTGGGCCGACCAGGAGCTGAGTCAGAGCTGCTGCCTGGCTGCCTGACACCTGGACTCTTAGCCTTACTGTGTGGAGTGACCATAGGCCCAGGCCTGGAATGGCTAGGACAGGAAGGAGATTTTTTGGCTTTGTGCTCAGTAGCAGATTTCTGAGTCCCACTAGCAGAAGTCTTTGGGACACTTGGTGAATAGGTGCTGGCATGGGGCTTTCCAGCCCCATTGAAAACAGGTCTGTTATGGCCCTCACGAAGTGAGGGTTGGGAAATAGTGCCAGATCCTGCCTTGGTCCTCTCTCCTGGCATGCACTTGGATGAAGACAAAGCTAAGTGTTTCTCATTGGCCGTGCTGGGTCTGGATTTCTTCTGAGCATGAGGAAGGAGCATTCCCTTGGAAGCTGGATGCCTGTCTCCAGAAACTTTGCTAAGTTTTGTGCCCATGCTTTCTTTCTGAGAGGGTGCCTTTTTGGACACAGTTGGAGGTAGTTTTTCATCTGTGTCAGGCTTCTTTTTCCTACGCTTTCGTTCAAGGAATTCTCGCTCCCTAAGTTCTTCTGCAGTCATTGGCCGCTCTTCTGATTTCTTCACTACCTTGATCTCCACTGGTTCAAACTGCTTTTTCTCAGCCAGCCTGAGTAGATCATTGAAGTTCATGGGTGGTGGGGCACTTTTAAGGGGGACCTTTGGTTTGCTTTCAACTTTGGGAGGTTCTTGCTCTTCCTCATACTCCTGCTCTGACTCTGCTTGATTGTATTCAAAGAATTCATCCTCTTCTTCCATCTCATACTCTTGGTCTGTTCCCTGGCTGGTGTGGCTTTCCATTGCCTGCCTCTTCTTTGACTTTTCCTCAATAGGAATCCCATTGTAACCATGGAAATTATCCTTTGTCCTCTTGGCCATAGCTCTTGCTTTCTTGTCATGTTTGAGCTCAATTCGCTTTTTCACTAGTTCTTCTTTTCTCCTTTTCTCCTCTAAGGCTAAAAGGGACAAAACAAGAACATGTTATTATTTCAAGGTCTCAAGATAGCAGTATGCTCAACTGAAAACACATACAATATTCAAGTTACAGTTTGAAGACATCTAGGAATCAAATGAGGAAGTCATTTGAACAAGTATCAGTTGAGTCATCTTTACATAATGAGTGGGACACATATGGGTTTTTCTATATGACTAAGCAAGTGGGAGACTTGGTTTTCAGCTTTAAATACAGAAAATAGTTCATGCCAAATAAATATACCAAGTTAAGGGAACATTAGTATCCACTTAGCAGTTGTTATTAATTATGACTTAATGAATACTTAAACATTGAATTGGTTTGTCATTTGCATGAAGTAAAACTACTTGAGCTTAATGGTTTAAAAAAGTATCCTTATTTTAACTTTTTAGATAGCACTCTTATTAATAAAAAAAATTAAAACACCAAATAGGTAGAAACAGTCTCAGAACAAAGGTTAATGAATGAAGTTACTGGGAACTTCCAATTATAAGCCATGGTCACTAACCCCAAAAAGCTTTTAATTTAAGGAGGAATAAAGGAAAACTTCTATACAAATGATCAATATAAGAACATATGTAAAGCCATAAATCCAGTTAACCCAGACACACCCTCCCCAAATCCACTGGTCTTTTTTTTTTTTCTTCTAGCCCCTCCATTGGCTTTTTATGCTTTCACAAACATCCACTAGTTAAGTACGAGCTACATGTGAAGGTGGGAGACTTTAAAACTGAGAATAAGGCTACAGATATGTACCTTTTTTTCTGAGCTCGTCTTCTTTCCTTTTAAGAAAAGCTTGTACGGCTGCTGATTGGACACCTTTAACTTTTGGGTCTTTTTTTGGAGGCCCCACTGCCAAACTATATCTTTTCTAAAAATAAAAACAGAGTAAAAGTTATAAGCAATTTGACTTTAAAAACATATTGTCTATTAGGTATAAGGCACTGTGTCAAGCAATAGAGAGGTTTAAATATTAACTATAAAATCCATTCTGAATAATTAAGAGATCATATAACCCACATTAAAGCTTAGCTATAAAATTTCAGACTAAATATTGATTATGCATAGCTATTTTTAGGTGCAGGGTTTCTATGTAACACCTCAAAATAATACATAAATGAACAATTCAAAGAAATTCTGTTTTCAGGCTATTTTCCAAAAAGGTACCTAGACTGGGTGACTTTGAAAAAAAAAAAAAAAATCACACTTAAAAGAACATAGATTATTTTGTTTTAAAATTCTGATTAAAAAATTAGCCTTCCTTAGAACAAAGCATTTAAAAGTCCAATTTTTCAAAGAAACAGAAAAAAACTACACACAACTATTTTCTCTCCTGACTACCCTACTCCAGATGATTTTCTAATAGGGATTCATAGCTACACAAGTAATTTTGCTTAGAATACGTAAACACTGAGATTTTATTTTGACCATAGGCAAAGGTTAAGGGCAAACCATAGCTAAAAAGCATGTCAAAGAAAACTAAGAAGCAAGGAGAACCCAAGTCTCTGTAACCTTTAACTGTAGCTCTTATGTTCATTAAAGATTAATTTGCCATACAAACTCTCTTTTAGACAGGTTTCTATATCACCCTAAGAAGTGCTTATATTATCCTGGCACAGATGGTATTTCTCCAGACTTCAGTTTTGATGTAATTGCATTGGGAAATGACTAAAACGAGAATAATGTTAATTTGAACTATGAAAGGAAAAATATTTCCATTTTACAAGTATCTATTATGAGAGAAGTATGATAAACACAGAGCAATAATTTAGACGGGGGATGATTCATCTCTAGGACCATTCCACATTAAACTTATGGGCCAGGAAATAAGATTTTTAAAGTGTCCTCCCTCTTTTGTCATGTTAGGCAGATGCCATTCTTATCTACTGAACCTGTTGCTGTGGCTAGTAGAAAAAGAAACACTAACCTCCGAGAACAAAGCGAGCAATTTAGGAACCAAAGAAGTATTCCCAAGATGTGTATGAAATTCTTGGAGGAAAGCCAAAGGATATGTGCTGACGATAAGGCTGCCAAATACAAACTATCTCAAAACAGGCTGGAAGTTCCAACTAAATTAAATGAAGCAGCTGGCCAAGGAAGCAGGCCCTAATCCAACCTGAAAATCTTGCATGATAGCAATGCTGAGAACTGACACATCCCTGACAGAGAGAAATTCCAAAACAGTATCCAGATTTCTTTCCCAGTCACCTTGGCTAGGTTATAATGAGATCCTTTAATTAGTTGTTCGTATCTTGGTAAATTTAACTGTAGACCTTCCATAGTGGATAGGGGCTCTATGTTTAAAAGAGAAAAAGGAGAGGGAAAGGGAGACTGAGGAGAAAAAGAAGTAATGCTGCTAACCTAACTAGATATATATAACTGCCCTAGTTTACAAGAGAAGAACCTCAAACACAGGTCTTATTCATGAGACGCTCACATTTTCACTGCAGAAAGGACACCAAGAATATGAATTCGAGTTGACTGAAGACATACAAAAACTCATAAGCAGAGGCACACATTCCACTCCATCCCATTGGTAGATTTGGAAGAAGAGCAAGGTGGAGTTTTGTCACCAAGACTTAAGATTTTCCTGTCCCTATCAACTATATAGGTCATAGATTCACCTGCCAAATCAAAGCCTACACAGGGTTTCCCCAAGAAAAATGCAAATATACACATTAGTATTACTTATTTAAAACAGGACTAGTTTGATGTCTAGATAACTCAGCATTGAGCACTACCTAACATGATTTTGGGATAGACATCTTTTGTCCTAACCTGGGACTCCAAGAGATAGAAAATTGGATATAACTAGCTAAAAAGTTGCTCTTAACTGAATACTGGTACGCAAAAGGGAAAACAATAGTGTCAATGGGCAGAGTTTAATGCAATGTTTATGAAGCTTCAGTCATTCGCATACTACCTTCATGATTTTTGCCTTTTTAGTATATTATCTATACTATTATATACTTATTTAAAAACATACACAGACCTAACACCATGACCTATTATTATAGCTTTACTTCAGCAATAATATCCACGAAATGACTGACTTGAAAAGCTAGTTATATTTTTCCAACTCATATCAAAATATTTAACTACTAAGATAAAAAGATACTTGTATGCCACCTAAAATCATGGTACATCCAGGCCTATATGTACTGCCCTTTAAGAAACACCTACTTAGGGAACAAAAATACAGGAAAGGGGCTGGGCTGACACAGAGGCTAACGCATGTAATCCCATCACTTTGGGAGGCCAAGGCAGGAGGATCGCTTGAAACCAGGAGTTCAAGACCAGCCTGAGCAACATAGTGAGACCCCATCTCTACAAAAAATAACAAAACATTAGCTGGGTGTGGTGGTAGTAGTAGCTGGTAGTCCTAGCTACTCGGGAGGCTGAGGCAGGACGATGCTTGAGCCCAGGAGTTTAAGGGTGCAGTGCGCTACGATCACACTATTGCATTCCAGCCTGGGTGACAGAGCAAGACCCTGTCTCTTTAAAAAAAACAACAATAAAAAAAACCCACACACACAATAGAAAAGGCAGAAAAACAGGGAAGGAGGGTTCAGAAACTCAGATTTGGTCTGAAAAGAATTACAAAGGCTACTTTTTTTTTAAAGGCTTTTTTCAAAGCATATACCTATTCCCATCAATTTACATGCCAATCTCAAATTCAGCTCTTTTTTTAAACACCTCTAATCTTTAAGGATAGTTAAGCTGGCCTCACATTTAACCCAACAACTTTGGAATACTTAGTATCCTGTCCCTGCAATGCAGAAGAAATTTAATAAATCTATATAATGTCTATTTTGTGGATCTGCTAGGAAACAGTTTTAAAAGCAAGCAGTAGGTCAGCACTGCTTTGACGAGGCTTTATCTTTTTTACATGAACTGAGTCATAATTAATCGTTTCTTATATCTTCTGTAGCTTGAAAATGCACTCAAAGGTACAGACACCAAGAAAATAGTAAAACATTCTTAGGCAAAGTTTAGGTCACAACCTAGAAATCTGGGGCAAAAAAAAGGACTGGGTCACCATAGATCGTCATCTTTATTATTTTTAAAAATATTTTTGAGATATAATTCACACACTATAAAATTCATCCATTTAATGTGTATAATTAATTGATTTTTAGTAAACAACTGACCCTTGAACACAGGGGTTAGGCATGCCCAAACCCTGGGCAGCTAAAATCTGCATATACTTTTGACTCCCCCAAAACTTAATAGCCTACTGTTGACTGGAGCCTTACTGATAACATACAGTCAATTTACACATAAATAGACTAGAATCTACATATATTTTATGCATCATGATATACCCAACTTTTGCTTAATTTTCTCAATATTTCTAGGCTACGCAGTTCATCTGCAAGTTTTTTCAAATTCTCACAAATCCTCCCCAAATGTTTCAATGTATTTATTGAAAAAAATTCATGTATAAGTGAACCCACACAGTTCAAAGCCATGCTGTTCGAGGATCAACTGTAGTCACAGAGTTGTACAACCATCACCACCATCTGATTCCAGAACATTTTAACCATCCCCAAAAGAAATTCCTTACCCTCTAGCAATTACTTCATATTCTCCTCTCCCCTCAGCCCCTAAACCACTAGTCTACTTTCTGTCCCTATGCATTTACCCATTCTGGACAGTTCATATAAATGAAATCATACAATATTTTACTATGATGATGAATTTTATGTGTCAACTTGGCTAGGCTATAGTACCCAGTTATTTAATCAAACACTAATCTAGGTGTTGCTGTGAAGGTATTCTCAGTTGACTTTAGGTAAAGATGATTACCCTCCATAATGTGGATAATCAGCTGAAGGCATAAAAGCAAAAACTGAGGTTTCTCAGAAAAGAAGGAATTCTACCTCAAGCCTACAGCATTAACTCATACCTGATTTTCCAGTCTGCTGGCCTGCCCTACAAATTTCAGACTTGCCAGCCCCTATAATCAATTCCCTAAAATAAATCCTACTGGTCTGTTTCTCTGGAGAACACTGATACAAATGGCCTTTTGTATCTGGCTTCTTTCACTTAGCATACTGTTTTTCAGGTTCATGTTGTAGCATGTATCAGTATTTCCTTTTCATGGCTGAACGATATTCCATTGTATAGTTATACCACATAATATTTATCTATTCATCAGCTGGACATTTGGATTGTCTTTTTTTTTTTTTTTTTTTTTGCTATTGTGAATAATGCTGCTGTGAACATTTGTGTACTAGTTTTTATGTGGACATATGTTTTAATTTCTCTTGGGTATATGACCATATATCTTGTTAACATTGAGCTGGCTAGGCTAGACCTTTCAAAAGTGGGCTGCAATCAAACCCTGGTATCAAAAGATGAGTTGTAAAGGAATATTTTTAAAGACACCTCCCCAACCTCATGCGTAGCCCAGTAGAAAAATCGTGTTTAAAAAGAAAAAAGCCTCTGGCTGAGATTACATTCTCTATGTAATAAGGCAGAAGAACTATTTGGCACTTTCCCCTGCATCAGATGTTCATATAGGGCTCTAGCATCAACACATTAAGATGTACCCATCAATTCTGAATCTGATTTGGGACACCAGGCTGCTTCATTGTTTGAGCTCATGAAAAGCAACTGGACAAGAGTTTCTTTTATCCTAAGAATATCTATTTTATTACTCTGAAAGCTAACTAAGTCATTCTGCTGGACCCCAATGAATGATCCACCACAGTGATGCTTATGCGTAGCTAAAATACAACATAAGAGATTTTGCCAAGATTTATAATTCTGAAGCCATAAGACCTAGAAAATATTAAGCCACTTTAAAACACATACATTCCTTGCATCAAAACTATACTGTCAAGGTCAGATTAAGAAAATAAGGAGCTTTCAGTGTGGAAATATGTGTTAACCAAATACTGTATGTAGCGTTGGAATCAATAGTCAAACCCTCCTTGAAAGTTGTTCTTTACTTGGGAGATATCATATTGTTGTAATTGTAGACAATATACATTTCCTGATGGTTTTACATAGAGATTTATAATTAGTCAGAATTAAGAGTTAAGAATATTCAAAGAATACTACATCCTTAACTTCAGTAATCACCACACAATTTTAAAAATATTCTCAAAACATCACAGTCAAGGAATGAATGTAGGCCTGGAAAACTAACGGGTTTGCATTAGGCTTGCTTAGCTGGGTGGCTAAGAGGGTAAAAATAAAACACCCCCAAAGCATGCTACTCACAATTGCTATGGAGTTAAATGTAAACTTCTACTGTTACTGTGTTTAAAAAACATACCATATTACAAAAAGGAGTAACATCAGATAGGTACCACAGAGTCTCTAGTCCAACCTCTATGTTAGAAATGGCTCAGAAAGGACAACTGTGTATTTACTGGCAATCACACAGTTTGTAGCAGAGTCCAAATTAGAATCCAGTTCTCCTAATTCAGGTCTAAAAGTGTTCTCACTACAACACAACTCACTTCTAATTTAACTCCAACACTTTCATCTCTAGCTTTAACCTCAATCTTAAGTGACATTCCCTAATTTCCACCTGCCTCTTGGACAATACCACTACCTCAAACAGGTCTATAACTGAACTTCCTATCTTATCCTCCCTCACCTTCAGACTATTATTTCTGTTAACCATGCTGGCACCCTCCTAAACAAACCGTAACTATCCCTCTCTCTACCAGTTTCCAAATGCTGTTGGTTTGGACTTTAAATTTCTCTCCCATCAGACTACCATACACTGAGAATGTCATCAAGAAACCAATAGGGCTACTGCCTAATGCTGTATTAGGCTAGAGTTGGGAGTAGGGAGCTGGATTGGTTCAGGCTGTATAGATGACAACCTTCCTCCACATACCATCTTTAATACACCCCGCTCATTCAACACAGGGTCATGATTAAGAGCAAGGACTCCAGAGTTGGTCTGCCTGGATTAGATTCTTTGCTCCGCCATTACTAGTTCTATCACTTTTTAGCTGTGTGACCTCGGGCAAGTTTCTTCACCTTTCTGGGCCCATTCCCTCATCAGTAAAATAACCTCCCTTATATGGTTATTATGGTGATTAAATTAAGTTAATCAATATATAAGGTGCTTAGAACAGTTCCTGGCACAAGTAAGCACTATAAATGTTATTATTATCATTATTATTTGGAAAGGGATTATCTAGGTAGTGATAGGGAAGGGAAATAATACAATTCCTGTGGGAATAATGTAGGCAGTAGTTTCTAAAAGACCCTCTCCCTAAACACTGGTTGAGAGGTACAGTTCTAGGTCAGCAAGGCTGCCGCAGGCACTGGACAAGTCATCTTCAGATCTGCGAAAGAAAATGTATATAGATAGTCTATTTGGAGCTTCTAAAAGTTGTTAAGCCCTGAGGAAGGTTGACTTTGGAAACTGAGTTACAGAGCATAACCTCTTAATTACTGACCTTTTGTTGTAGATTAACTTCCTTCCTTGTTTTCTTGTACCTGGCTCAGACCAGATGGTGCCTGAGATAAAAGACCCCTTACCTATTGCATCCTTAATGTGGACCATTAAACATACTCTTCCTAAAAAAGAAACAATCTGTAGCCAATCAAATTGCTGTAACTATACATTAAACTTGTATGGAAAATGTTGAAATCCCATTAAGCTTCCCCAGACCTTGCCTATATAAATGACCCTCAAACCTCTCCAATTCAGAGCACTGACCTCATCTTTTTGGAGTCTGTGTTCTCCTGGGTGGCTACCCTCAAACTTTGCACTCAAATAAACTCAAGATTTAATCATGTTGCCTGAATCTTGTTTTTAAGGTTGACAGATTCAAGAGTGGGGAGCAATCCAGTTATAATCCATCATAGATCAAATGTTACCCGCAGAAAAGTTTCCTGCAGAAACTTTTTTGTTGGCCCATACTATTCTTTAAAAGGAAATATAACTACTATGTAAATCATAGGCTTCTTTTGAATACATGGAGCTTGGCACCTTTCACTTTATATCCAGACTACTTCAAGAATTTACATTATCTACCTGGGCCCTGAAGACAACTGAATTTACCATCCCTGTTAAAGCCCCTGGGCTCCATTTTCGGTACCTATGGTTCTAATCCTCAATGGGCTACAGACTCCCAAATCCTTATATATCTGGTACCACATGAAGCCTTGCCCTTTACCTTTTGCTTTGGGCTTACACCAGAGCTTCAGTATCTTTTCTGGGATGATTTTCAGTATTCACTGAAAGACTGTATAACTTGTCTCATGCACTACAAGCCATCAATTATAGCTACGTGAAATCTACAAGAATCCACATTCTGCCACATGCAGTGGCTCATGCCTGTAATCCTAGCTACTTGGGAGACTGAGGTGGGAGGATCCCTTGAGCCCAGGAGTTCAAGACCAGACTGGGCGATACAGTGAGACCCCATCCCCCCCCCCCGCCCCCCGCAACCACCAAAAAAAATCCACATTCTAAGCTCTACTATTCTACCAAAACAAGACAACCATTTTGTTTTTTGCTATTAGAACCCAGGGAGAAAAATCAAGTGCAAGGTTACCAAAAAAAAACTTTTCTCCTTTAAATATAAACAGAGCCAGTGACAATGACTGGTTACATCACCTTGATCAGTTGTTATTCTGTATTAAGTTTCCCACTGGGAAATGATACTGTGCCTAATATTTCTAGGCATGATGCAATCCTACCTTTGTTTTAACTACAACATTATAAAGATAACTATTTCTCTTAAAAAGAAACAAAGAAAAAAATAATGATTAGAGAAATGCTCCTAGCTTCTCAAGCCAGACACAACAGACACCTCTTAAAAATAATGCCATGCAGAGTCCAAAGTGGCTGTACAGGTGTTTGGATTTTAATTTAATCATCACTAGTCACTGGATTTCCTTTCTGTAGTAAAGGTCTGACCTAAGAACTCTGAAGACTGTTAGCTCTAAAAGGATCCAAATGGAATGTGGGAGGAAAAGATGGCTAAAAGGAAAAATGAACTAAGCACTAGAGAGGGATATAGCCTAGCTGTCAGTTACTGCAAAGCCTCTGTGGTTCTCAGACCATCAATCAATCAATAGTTTATGTCAGGCAGGCTATATGTAGCAGAGAGGGGCGTGGGTGTGTGTACATGTGTGTCTGTCTTGAAATGTTTCTTGACTTGGATGGTGGATAGGATACTTGCTTTGTAATAATCGATTACACTATACAATATGTCTGTTATATTTCACAATTCAAAAAAAGGAAACGGAGTTGGAGGCTTCTATTGTATCAACTAAGCTTTGTTTCTTTTAAAAATATATGAAATAAATATGGGAGAATGTTAACATAGGTTAAATATGAGGTGTGGGCATATGGGGATGTGTTAACATTCTGTATGTTTGAAAGTGTCCAAATTACTTTGAGCTGATAAAGAAAATGAATGTAAATAGAATAGTTAGATGAATCAAGTTAAAGCAAGATCATGAATTAAATTCAGCTAGTCTTGTTCTATTCCTCAATAGTTTTTGTGATTTTCATTCCATGTGAAAAGATTAGCATTATAATGCTGCTAACTAAAACTTCTAGGCTTACTAGCTTGGGGGAGGGGAGGGGAGGAAGTGATCAGAAAAAAAGAATGATTTTTAAAATACATGTGTTATTCACCTATTAAATTTTAAATTACATCACCAATTTACTTTTTTTCCTTTTTGCTTCCTATTCTTCCAATCATAGATATACAATGCATATATTCTGAGATATACACATATTTTGAAATTTTCTGCTCTAGGATTATCTGTCTGCTTTTCTACAGCAGCTATTGGCTTTTAGAATAAGAAATGACTAACTTGGTTCTGATTCTTTCACAGAACATTCCTGGGAATCAAAGGTAGTATTATCTTTCACATCTACTTAAATTCAGGAATACCTAGAATGAAATATGGACCAAATTATGCAAAGAGGAATGGTTACCAGACCCACTGTTGACTTGTATAGGAAATTTACAGATGCACAAAGTAATTCTGTTGTTCTAGGTTTCAAAAGTTTGAGCCTATAGCTTCAATATGCAGAGCTTATGACTCTGCATATGGGATAGGGGATGACTGTGTATGTATATATATTTATAAATAAAATAAACTGATGGATATAGGCCTTTTTACTAGTTATTTCATTATCTTCATATCAGTATTGTCAAAAGGGTAAAAGAATGGGCCAGCCTCAGAAGACAAGAAAAGCGGTAGGAGAGAAAAAAAACTAATATTGCAATATACAGAAATCTAGGAAATACAGAACACTTAGGGGAAGCTTAATGAATTCCAGTTGAATTAACTTTAACAGAGAGCTGTTTGAGTTCCACACTTCACTGCTCAAACCGCAGGTATCACAATGCAACTTATCGGTTTACAGCTGTGCTGTGGGTACCATCTGAGGATCCAGAAATGATTAGTTTATGCAAAACAGCTACAACCCCGCAAACCAGGCACTCTCCACCACTTTTAGATTTTAAATGTTACACCGCTCTGCAAATATTAGTGAATTGGCAAACATCTACTGGGCAAATGGGACCTAGATTTCAAACAAAGACTGAAATCTGCAAGGCCACAAGTAAACGCAAGCTGAAATTGGCTCACCCATTCTGCTAGCCAAGGATTTCGTGGAATTTGCTAAACTTCTCTTTCCCGTACAAAAAGTGATACTCTCCCCTTGGAAGGTGATAATTTAATCATCTCGTTGGCTGAGTGGGTGGGGCCGAGTCAGAAAATTCGTTCAAGAAATCACTAAACGTTTGACCCCCAAATCGGCGAGAAGCCAGCCAAAAGACTATCAGGCTGAGTCCCTAAGACCTATGCTTTTAAGTGTGTTTTACTGAATCGAAATGATCTTACAGACCCAAGATGACTCTCCCCTACATACATGCTTCCTCTCCAACCTTGGGGCTGAAGTTTATGCCGAACTCAGAAACTACTAGCGCTAGATTTCACTATGTGCCACGCCTCGCTCACTGCTTTCACACAATTATAACTAGAACACCCAAACCGCAAAATCCCCGTCGCAGGGGTAAATAAACTGACGAAACTCACTCCCAGGACAGCTCCCGCATCGCGTCCCAAGCACCTCTTCACTCCGAGCTCCCAAGAGTATAAACCCACCGCCCAGGTATTTCCTCTCCTGGAGCCCACAGGCGGCTGCCTAGAAGTTCCGTGGGCCACACATTCCGAACTTGAAGACTGGGGTCTCCTATAGTGACGCCCGGCTGCTACTTACCGGCACATTGTTGACACCTTGTCCTTTGGAAGCTATCAGGAGAATTTCCCTGAAGTCCATGTTTGGCCGAGGCGGGGGAGACTGTGCCAGGCACTCGGAAAGGAGAGTGCGCCTTAGCTAGGCGCCCAGCTACATACAGCCAAGTGAACTGCCTCGGCAACCCCTCTCCCACCCTTGCTCAGCGCGACCACTTCCGGCGCCTTCCAATGCCGTCTGCCCGCCCCCTTCCCTCAGCGGCCTATATCCTTCTAGGGCCGCCCTGGCGCTCGCGAGTACCTGCGTAACTTCCGCCTTCAGGCCCGAGACTCGTAGAAACGTGGTACGTGGCTGCTGGCGTCGGCCCGAAGGGGTGGGACCAGGCCCTTCAGCGCCCAAGGAGATGCGGCCTGGTAGGCTGCGGGGTGTGGCTAGAGAGGAGAAGGAGGGGGAGCGGCTTCCCTGGTTGCCCAGCCGGATGGCCGGGCAATCTTGGCGCTCCTCGTGAGCTCTGGGTAGGGAAAGCGAGGGGGTGGGGGTTACTTGCCAGGCCTGGGTTCTCTGGGCGTCACGGGTGGGCGCTCAGATCCAAAACGGCGGCGCCCCAACAGCGGAACCGACAGGTCTCGAGCCAGGTATTTTGGTTACAGGCTTGTAGGCGCTCGCGAAGCTACGCAGGCGCACACGGCCCCCACTGGTCTTCCGTCTGGGATGCACATTATTCATCACCTGCTGGCACTGCGCTCGCCTCCGGCTCAGATGCTAGAGTGCTGGGTATCGCGCTTTCTGCTTTTGCTCCATTTAGATAATAAGCTCCACGTAGGGAAGCCAACTTGTGTTTTTGCTCAGAGAATGAATGAAGGAATACTTCACATACAGAGCAAGCTTTGACATACTTTGGCGCTCTAATGAACACATATACTTCATATTGATTGTGAGCTTAGTCCTGGCTTCCTCTTGAGAGTCATCTTGGGTCTGTAAGATCATTTCGATTCAGTAAAACACACTTAAAAGTAATTAGGCAATTAGGTAATTGGGTTTGGAGGCGGGAATGGGCCGGGGATTGACAACAAACAGGTACTAAGGATTTTTTCAGTGTGATAGAAATGCCCCCAAACTGGATTGTGGGGATAGTTCCTCTATACATTTACTAAAAATCATTGTACACTTAAAACGCGTGAATTTTACAGTACATAAGTTATATGTCAATAAAGCTGTTAAAAAATATCAGGCAAAGCTGCTGGGTTTTCCTCTTTCAATTGACGTTTTGATGCTGAATTGGAATTTCTCCACTTCTGGCTGCCCAAGCAAGAACCAAGATTAAGCTTTTGTCCTACGGCAGACTTGAAATTCTCAACTTTCTTATTCCGTGTGGGGAGCCCACGATAGCATATAGCTCACCTATGCCATACTTACCTTTCAAATATATACCCACCTGTTTAAGTGGTTCATACTTGCAAGGAGCCAACTCTACACATATTTTACCTTCAAGATTTCTGAGTTATATGGAGGATTAGCCAGGGTGTAATACATTGAAAAAAAAAGTGACAAGTCTCAGGTTCCTCATCTGTAAAATAGTGAAACTAAGATCTCTGAATTTTCTTCAGTTGGTTCAGCAGGTAGAGTGATCCTTCGATGGTTTACCATTATTCTTAGGACAAAGACCAAAATCCTAACCCCATTCATCAGTACTTCATAAGCCTTTCGTGGGTGGTTATCTGGGTTTAAGCCCCAGCTCTATTAATTCCTAAGAACTTAGGCAAGGGCTTAATTTTTCCATACCTCAGTTTTGTCATCTATAAAATTAAAATAACAATGATAGGATTGTTGTAAAATAATGCATGAAAGGAGTATAGATTAGTACCTGGCTGTTGTGGGCAGAGTTGTGTCCGCCCAAAGTTTATATGTTGAAGTCCTAACCCCCAGAGTGTGACTGTGTTTGGAGATAGGGTCTTTGAAAAGGTACTTAAGTTAAAATGAGATCATTAGGGTGCACTCTACTCCAATAAAATGGGTGTCCTTATAAGAAGAGGAAATATACAGTCACATACAGAGGGAAGACCATGTGAAGACACAGGGAGGAGACGACGATCTACAAGCCAAAGAGAGAGACCTCAAGGTACCAACACCTTGATCTTGGACTTCTAGCTTCCAGAATTGTGAGAAAATAAATGTCTGTTGTTTAGGCCACTCAGTCTGTGTCACTTTATTATGGCCACCCTAGTAAACTAATAAACTGGCATATAGTAAGTGCTCAATTAATGTCAAGTATCACTTCTCAAGGAAGCTCTCCCTGAACTAGCTAGCTCAGGGACCCTTTTATAAATTCTTACAGCCCCCAGTATTTCTCTTCATAGACCCTTTCACAGTTTGTGAATTACAGATTCTAAATACTGGCTATATTTTGTGCTAAATCTTAAGATCTATGAAAACAGGGACAAGCCTATTTTACCCATCACTATTCCCAACACCAGCACAGTCCCCTGCTTGTGCACATAAAAGCTGCAACAAACATTTTTGACCAAATAAATAAATTGTTAAACAAAAAACTCCCAATATTCAATATTATAATACTGAGCATATATTGAGCCCTTACTATATGCTAAGTGCTTGATGACATGGATTATCTGATCTAATTAATCATAAGTGCTTGTAAGGTGCTTCATGTTACTGTTGTTTTTTTTTTTTTTTTTGAGAGACAGGGTCTCACTCTGTCACCCAGGCTGGAGTGCAGAAGTGCAATGGTATGATCAGAGCTCACTGCAGCCTTGAACTCCTGGGTTTGAGCAATCCTCCCATCTCAGCCTCAGCTGGATCTACAGGTCTGTGCCACCATGCCTGGCTAATGTTTTTATTTTTTGTAGAGATAGGGTCTTACGATGTTGTCCAGGCTGGTCTCGAATTCCTGGCCTCAAGCAATCCTCCCATCTCAGTCTCCCAAAGTGCTAGGATTACAGGCGTGAGCCACTGCACCCTACCTTGTTACTATTTTGTAGATGAAAAAACTGAGGCTTGAAGGGGTGAAATAACTGGACTAATACTGTACAATTAGTCAAGAGGAGAGCCAAGACTTGGACCCATAGGAGATTAGCCAGACTAGACTGTCTCTTTATATTGCAGTTAACCCATTTGAACTGGTATAAATATATACACATGAAGTTATAATTTAAGAGGTCTTGGCCTAGGTAACTAATATCTAGTTACTCAAAATGACCAAGAACAACTGCTGGAGGTGGGAATAAGATAAGGAATGAGAGGAAAGGAGCAGTTTTCCTGTACCCCTATAGAAGAAAATTTATATCATTGAATTCAGCAAGTATTTCTTGAGAAACTATTATGTGCTCAGCCTTGAGATGATACAAAGAGGGAAAAACCCAGCCCCTTCCTGATTAGGACTCTCATTCTTGAATGAACGCAAGTAACAATGACATAAGACAGAAAGTGCTAACTGCATTAGGGGTACAAAGTGCAGGGAGTAGGGTTGCCAGACTTAGCAAATGAAAATATAGACACCCAGTTAAATTTGAAAAACACACCAAAAACAATTTGTTTATCTGAAATTCAAATATTTAACTAGGTGTCCTATATTTTATCTGGCAACTCTAGAAGTGATGGAATTCCAGTTAAAACATGAGCAAAGTCAGATAGTCAGGAAAGCATATTGAAGGGTTGAGAAAACAAGTAGTGAGTGTCTTTAGAAGAATTGTAACAGAGGGAATGGCCTGGGGAAAAAAAACAGCAAAAATGTTTTCTGTCTCTTTAAAACTTCCCCCATTCTTTTTGGGAACTGAGGCCTGCATCCCTGCCTGAGGGGCAGGTGGTCAGGAGGGGCAGGGGAATGTCTTTTGTTCTTTGTGTTACAGAAGATAGCTCAGCTGAACTGTTGGCTCCATCCCAGGCCAGCAGCTCCACCCCAGGCAGCTCCACCCCAGGCCAGGTGCCTGGCAGGTGGAGGTCTGGGTGGGCCTCCCAGGTGGGTGGAGGTCATGGCTTTGTCTTTGGCTGAGATGGGACCATTAGAATCATTAACAACAATAACCTAGAACTGAGGGCCCTCCCTTTAAGAGCTCTGTATTTCTGCTCCTGGGCGGGAAGCTGGATTTTGAGACAAGAGTCTACCATTTTCCTCCTTTGCTGGCAAAGTAATGAACTTCTCTTTCCTTCTCCTCAAACCACTTGTTCTTGTTCTTCTGAAGGACGAGTGCCGAGCTTTCGGTAACAGAACGGTAGAAAATAGGGTCAGAAAAGTAGGTAAGGCATGTTGAGAATGTCTTGATAGCCAGGGCAGGAGGGAAGGAAGAAGTAGAGTCAGTGAAAAAGCAGCCAGAGAGGTCAGAGGAAAATTAAAATCACAATGAGATACCCTTTCTGCCCATCAGATTGGCAAAGTTCAAAAAGTTTGAAAATAAGCAATGTCGGTGAGGGTCAAGGAAATAAGACACTATGGTGGGAATACAAATTAACCT
This sequence comes from Daubentonia madagascariensis, assembly GCA_023783475.1. NCBI lineage: Eukaryota > Metazoa > Chordata > Mammalia > Primates > Daubentoniidae > Daubentonia > Daubentonia madagascariensis. The sequence goes on along the minus strand of JAKFHU010001990.1, from coordinate 21,782,439 downwards.
ACTTGAAAACAATTTGGTAAAATAATATTAAATAAATTAATATAATAAAACCTAATGCTATGTGTTTATTTTGTGCCAGGCAGTCTTCTAAACGGTTTTAGTATATTAACTCATTGAATTTTCATAGCAACCCTCTGAAAGAGGTACTATTAGACAGGGGGAGACTGTGGCACAGAGTGATAAAGTGACTTTTTCAAGTTCACCCAACTAATAAGTGGCTAAACCAGCACTTGGCTCCCAGCTGTGTTCTTTTATGATGTACTTTCATCAATCAAAAGTATAAAATGCAACTACTCGACTTAGAAATTTCCTCTATAGGAATATGTTCTACCAAAATATTTACACTTGTGGAAAGACAATTGAACAAATGTATTCATTGCAGCATGGTTTGGAAAAGCAGAAAACTGAAAATAACCTGAATGTCCCTTAGTAGGAGACTAATTAAATATATTTTGGTATAACTGTCAATGGAAAAGAAGCCAAACTCTGCAAAATAGTTTGAAGAGGTTTATTCTGAGCCAAATTTGAGGACCATGACCCGTAGCTATGCCCAAGAAGCCTTGAGCAAGTGGATGCGCTGTGGTTGGGTTACAGTTTGGTTTTATATATTTCAGGGAGACAAGAATTACAGGTAAAGTCATAAATCAATACATGGAAGGCATACATTGGTTTGGCTGGAAAAGGTGGGACATCTCAAAAGGGGCAGGGCTTATAGGTTATAGGTGGGTTTAAAGACTCTTTGACATGTAATTGGTTAAAGAAATGAAGCTTTGCCTAAAAGCTTAGAATGTTTTAAGTTAAGATAAGGAAGTCTGTTAATCAGAGACAAGCTACCAGCCATATATTTGTTGTGTAAATTGAGGACCTGCAGGTTTGTCTTGTATAGTGTTAGGCCTGTTAATGAGTTACAAAGGATATCTACAGGAAGGGAGGGGGGCATGATGAGGCATGTCTGACCCCCCTTCTCATGGCTGGCAACTCAGTTTTAGGGTATCCCCTTGGCCAAGAGGGGGTCCATTCAGTCAGTTGGTGGAGGGAGCCTTGAGATTTTATTTTAGTTCACACATTAATGAGAGGCAGAAGCTTAGGCAGGGCAAGGCAGGCCCTGTGTTTAGCTGTCTCAGCACACAGTGTTCCTCCAGTAGTAAGTGACCTCAACCAGATGATAGGGCTTTTGTAAGCAGTTTCAGCAATGTGGTGAGGGGAGAACAGAGGACTAGAGGTCATGGGGCGTGAAGAAGGACAGGCGGGTACAATATTTCAATACATTTGGTGATGAAGAAAAGGTGAGAGACATGCCACAATGAGGGTGGCAAGTAGGGGCTGTTGGCAGAAAAGCAAACTCAGATCTGAGACATAGGTGAACTGGAAATAATGGAATGAAATGGGTCTTTGCTAACCGCGTGCCCAGGTTTAGCTCTGCCTTGAAAGGGCTATGTGTCCTTAGGCAAGGTACTTTTTTGTATTTTTCAATGTACGTATGGCAAAGTATTTGAATACAATCCTTGATGTAAAAAATTTTCAAACAATATAAATAATATAAAAGTCTCCAGTAGCCTCACTTAATCTCACTTTCCTCTCCAGAGGACACTACCATATCAGGTTGTTGTGTTCTTCTGAGATGTCTTTATGTGCAAAATTATGCATTAGTACAATATGTAATGCACATATATAAATGTACTATATATATTTATATAGGATACATAGAATATATATAATGGGTATGTATTAGTACAAATCTAGAATATGTATATTTGGAAACAAATAATTTGTTTTTGTGTCCTTGGTTTGTTTATAGAAATGGGATATGTATATATATGTTTATATTATGGGCTGAATTCCCCCCCAATTCATATATTGAAACCATAACCCCCAATGTGACTATATTTGGCAATACGTCTTTAAAGAAGTAATGAAGGTTAAGTGAGGTCATGGGGTGGGGTCCTCATCCAGTAGGACTGGAGTCCTTAATAGAAAGAGACACCAGGAATGCACATGCACAGAGAAAAGGCCAGATGAGGACACAGCAAGAAGAAAGCCATTTGTAAGCCAAGGAGAAAGGTCTCAGAAGAAACCAACCATGCTGACACTTTCATCTTAGACTTTTAGCCTCCAGAACTGTGAGAAAATAAATTTTTGTTGTTTCAGCCACGCAGTCAGTGATATTTTGTTATGGTAGCCATGGCAGATTGAGACAATATGTAACTTGGGTTTTTTTCCCCCCAGTCTAAAATATATCTTCTTTTCTTGTCAATACAAATTGATCTACTTTGTTTTTTATAGTATGTATTTAGCATAGTTTATTTACCCACACTATCATTAATGAATTGTAAAGCATCTTGGAAATTTTTACTATCATGAACAATGCTGAAATGAAATGAATCCTTGGACATGCTTTTCTTTGTGCAAGTAGTGATCATGTTTCCCTATGTTAGATATTTAGATACTTAGATATTGGATTGCTGGTATGAAGGCATGTACATTTAAAATTTTGATAGCTACTAACAAATTGTCCTCAAAAAAAGGCATACCACTTTAGATTCCTACCAACAATATATTGGAGCACCCTTTTCTCTGTACCTCATCAGATCTGGATATCATCAGACTTAAATTTTTGCTAATTTGATGGGTGAAAAATATCTCATTGTTGTCTTATTTTGCATATCCTTAATTACTAGCCAGCATCTTTTCATATGCTAATTGATTATTTGTTATTCATTTTCTTCTTCTGTAAATTGTTCACATCTGTGGGAGATATTTTGATTATTTCCCTGGCATCCATTCTACTCCCTCTCCCATTGTATGGCAGAAATTCCATCTGGGTGAGATGAACCACATTCTCAACTTTATGGTAGCCCTCCCCAATCCCATTGCCATAATCAATATAATATAATCCTCATTTTCTAAGTGATTAATTAAAGAGACCATTCCGTCTAGGCCTAAATCAATCAGGCAGGAACAACATATACCTCCAACATGGTAGACACAGTGCCTAGTGCCCACAATCCTTTTAAGGGCATGTGAAAATATATTAATTGAAAATCAGAAAGAAAAAAATGAACTTTAAATTCAAAGAAGAGATTTTAATATATAATATTAGTATTCTCATCTTTACCTCCATTGCAGTCATAAAATACCATTTTTTAAAAAATATTTTTTGGAAAAAGGGGTCCACAAAATCACAAGTATCTTGGGGTACAAAATACAAGGAGTACATTAGATACAAGTTTCTAGGGCCCATGAAAGTCATAATGTGGTCCTGCAGTCAGGCCTTGGTCCAGGCCTTTAGAACACGGCGGGAAGAGAAGACTGCTCTGGGACTGGAGGGTGGGGGAGGTGTGCTGCTATGTGGCCTGGAATGGCTGCAGCCACTTTGCTATCACAAGGGAAGTTGACATACGGAAGAGAACAGAGTAAAGATGAACACAGAAAAATGCAGTCAGAGCTCTGAAGCCTCATGCCTTTGTGCTTAAAACACTTAATTTTTTTTTTTTACCAAGTAATACATGCATGCATTCAGTTTTAAAGGTTAAACAGTAAACTTATTTTAAAACTGAGGGTTCTCCAACCCATACTCCACAGGATGCCACCCCAGAGGCAACCACGCTCAACTCTTCTGGATGCTTCCCTGATATTCAGCGTTTTCATGCCCCCCCAGACATATATATGTGTATACTATATATATATGTATATATCTTTATGATTGCTGTGTCTTGATTTTTCAGTTTTAGACACTATTGACATCTCACTGTGCTAGATGTAGCTCTCCCATTCCATCACTGCCTATTCCTCCAACCTCTCAACATAGATAATACCACAGTTTTTTAGGAAACAATAGTCAATATTTACATTATTCTTTTGTAACTATTGTTTACTGTTGAGGCACATAGTATACTACAAACATGTCGTCTTTCATGTACAACTAATTTTCTTAGAATTACTAATTGTCTTGTTTATTCATTTGTCAGTTATCGTAGACCTATTGCTAATTTTCTCCACATGTCAAACATTTCTGTGTCATGTCTAGCAATAACATTTTCCTCGTGCTCAATCACATCTGCCCTGTTGTGTGTGCCTGCCTTGCTGTCTCCCTCCCAGAGCACTCTCTCCTCCTGCTCCAGTAGGCACTCGTGGGTGTCCAGCTTGCTGTAGTACTGTTACCCTGTGATTTCTTTTCGTTCCTCTGCATTGCAGGCACTTATTCCTGGACCCCACGTCTTCCCCCATCACACTCTATCATTTTTCTGGAGTGCACCTTTATAATAGCTTAGTAGAATGGGTACAAGAGAGTTAATTTTTTTTTTTTTGAGTTCTTAAATGTCTGAAAACATCCCCATTTTCTTTCCTCACTTAACTGATAGTTTGGCTGAGTATAGAATTTGAAGTTAAAAAAACTTTTCACAAACACAAAAACTGCTATGCAACCCAGCCACTTGTAGGCATTTACTCAAGGAAAATGAAAACATATGTCCAAGAAAGACCTGTACATGAGTGTACTTTATTTGTAATAGCACCATATTGGAAACAACCCAAGTGTTCACCAATAGGTGAATGGATAAACACATTATAGTAGATCCATATAATGAAATACTACTCAGCTATTGCTACACACAACAGCATGCACGAACCTCAATCTTTATATTGATAGAAAGAAAATAGGAAAATAAGACTACCTTTTATAAGATTCTATTTATATAAAATTCTAGAAAGTCGAAACAAATCTGTAGTGAGAGAACGCAGACCACAGGTTGACTGGGGGAACAGGGTGGAGAGAGAAATAGATCACAAAAGGGCACAAGGAAACTTCTGTGGATAATGAAAATGTTCTCTTGACTATGATGATGATTTCACGTAAGTATACGTATGTGAAAACTGATCAGATTGCACACTTTAAATATGTACAGTTTGTTGCACTTCAAACATATCATTTTTTGGAAGTTGTTCCAAAAAAGAGAGAAAAACCTTTTCACTCAGTATGTTGAAGGAATTGCTCTACTGTCTTTTAGTTTCCAATGCCATTGAGAAGCTTGATGCCATTCTGATTCCAAATCCATTGTATAGGACCTATTTTTATTGCCTCTGCTATTGCTGCTGCTATTGGGGGTGTGTGTGTGTCCTCAGTGAAAACTAATATCTGTTTCTGCTGTTCTAAAATGTCACAAGTATGTGTGGGCACGTCATTTGCTGGCCATTTCACTGATCCTGTCTCTCTCAAACTCATTCCCTTCAAGTCTGGATTTTTTTCCCCAGCATTTTATTCTTAAACAAAATACTTTCCATGTTCTTCTGTTCTCTTTCTGGAACTCATGTCAGATCTCTTGAACTTATTTTCTAACCTTTAATCTCTTGCATCCTATTTTCCATTCATTTGACTTTTTGTTCTACCTATGAGATTTCTTCAACTCTGTCTTTGAATATTTTATTTTAGCTATCTTTTTTCTTTTTTTCCAGCTTACTGGAATCAGGGAAGAAGAAGGAAGCACGTGGTCCCACCATACAGGAATTTTTAAACTTAATCTTACTGATGTCCATCTACTGCTTTACTATCCCTTTCCACTGTGCCTGGTATCCTAAGTTCAGAGCCTCTTTTAAGTTGATCTTTCCAGAAAATAACATAACTTCTTCATCTATAAAGCAGGGATAATAAAACACCTATTTCAGAAGTTTGTTATGAGATTGTCAGGTCCAGACTCTTGATGGACTGTTGTCCTGGTTCTTTGGATCCTTGCTTGGAAGAATCACAAGCAGGAAGCAGGCCAGTGCGACGGAGCGATCGCAGACAGGAAGCAATTGCACACAAACGGCTTTTGTTGCAGAAAAGAAGGAAGCTATACAAAGTGAAAATACATTCCAGAGAGGAATGGGTCAGTCTCCAGGAGTGGAGAAAGACATTAAAGAATCCCAGGCGGTTTCCTTTTATTGGCCTGGTCCAGGGGAGGGCTTATGGGAGGTGTGGGATGTTACCAGATGATTGATATACATGATTGTCCGGTGTTCTGCAGTTTCCTGAAGTCCCTTCCCCTGATTGGTCCCCACCCCCAGCCTCTCCGCCCCTAGGAGCCGCCCTTCTGGTCTGTATTTGCCACCTGCAGATTTGGTCCCTGCCTAACAAGATTAAAGATGTAATACATGCAAGGAACTTTGAACAGTACTTGGTGGCTAGTAAGCATCTAATAAATGCTTGTAATTACTGTTATTATTATAACATTATTTTATTATTACTGTGACTTCTAGAGGGAAAGTAAATCAACACATGCAACCATCTTTCATGCAACCATCTTTCGTGTTTAACCAAAATTTGTCTCTTTATGTTTTTTCAGCTACATGAGCCTGTTCATATTCTTTTTGTTTAAAAATAATAATAGCTACAATTGTATGCCTACTAGGCAGTTGGTGTATATTAACATGCCTTTTTGTTAGAAAATATTTCAGATGAGCAAAAAGGTATAAAGAATAATATAACAATCATCTGTGTAATCACCATCCAGTTTATGAACAATGACATTACAAGCATAGTTGAAACCTCAGTGTACCCATTCAAGTCAGTCTCCTCGCTCCACTGAGGAGGTAACAGTTATCCTGAATGTGGAGTTTATCATTCCCATGCATGTGTTTATACTCTTACTACATAGTATTCTTTACATTTAAACTGGGTTGAGTTGGGTTTTCTGTTGTTTGCAATTAAAGCAAGGATGCAATGTATTTTGGAGGGGGAGGCAGCACAGGAGGAGGAGGAGGTGGAGGAGGAGGAGTTGTTCAGTAGTACTGAACATCTACAGTTCAGTAGATGCCAAGCACCATGAAGCATGAGAAGGGCCTTTGGACTGGGATTTGTAGGTAATTGTTGCCTTCCTAGCCAGTAGTTTCAGTAGCATACGGGAGGGGCAGTGCAGAGCTCAATTATGCTCAATTACAAGGGGAGAAGGCGAGAAGGGAAAATGAGTGGAGTCAAGGCCACCACTGGGAAGTCCAGCAATAAACGGAAAGTGTCGGGACAGCAGTGTGAGAGGGAAGCTGGACCCAGGGCGACCAGCCTTGGAGGAAAGACGAGAGTACACGTACAAGCTGAAAGGAAAGCACAATAGCTGGGATGTGTCCAAAGAGATGAGAGGCCACAAGATAGTTTCAACTCCAAGAAGAGAGGCAAAGCACATGGTGCGTGCAGGGGCCAATTCTTGCTTATCTCCATGTTTCTAGCCCCTACCACGGGGCCTGCCTCATAGAATGAGCTCAGTAAATTCTAGTTAAATGAACAGATGGATTAAACACAGAAGGCAAATTAGCCTTGGAGGAGGGAGGGACACTTTTCCTCAGAGAAAAGTATAGAGAAAGAGGAAAGATGAAAACCAAGATATTTTCAAACGGACATGAGGCCATTTCAAAGTTATTGTGAGATAACTTTCATTTTCTCAGTCAAGTAAAAGACAAGACCATTTGCTGAAAGTGGGGAGTGAGGAGAATGGGTCTAGCAGGTGATACTCCGAGGGTCTTGCACTCACATGAATCAGCCGACGCTCCTTAGTGTCTTTGAAGCAGCAATTCCAATTTGGGGATGGAACCTACAGACATAAAACCACCCGTACACAAGGTTATATAATATGTACAAGGATATTTATTGCAGGTTTATGTGTATTGGCTAAAACCTAGAAACAATCTGGACGCATCAGTAGGTGAATGATAGAAAAAAACCGTGGTACATTCAACCCATGCAACATAGTAGCTATTGTATCAATCACAGTTTAATCAAAATAGAGAAACCATTTAATTTGAAAAGAGACCTTCAATATTCAGAATTATTAACTGTCACAGGGGATTAGAGTAATGAGGGATTGTCTAGTAAGAAGTAAAGAGAATTCTAAAGAATATAGGAAGCAACCACTACCCCTAACTAGACTTTCAATAGAACATCCAAGGAAGAATCTCCTGCTCCTACCGCTGAAATCCAGACCTTGTTGGAGAGGACAGGACTATGGCTCACTAAGTGACAGAAATCAGTGGAATTCACTGGAAATCCATCCTCTGAAACTTGTTAGATATCTGCCTTCGAGGGTGCTGGGGAAAGCTGTTCACAGGGAGATGTCTCACTATGGTGCTCTTCTACAAAGCCACCTCAGGGACAGTGCTGGGAGGAAGCTGCTGCCAGTGCTGCTGACTGCGGTGCACCCAGGAGCTAGAGTGTTACCAGCCTTTGAGTGGTGGTTATTTTCAGATTCTTGGTGATCATCATAGAAAAGAATTTCGGGACAATTTCAAGATGTACCAGGTAAGCCAAAAGCAAGCAGCTTTTATTGAAAGCAAAAGTGAAAGTACGCTCTCTCAAGAGAGAGGGAACAGACAGGCTCAAAACAGCAGCTGCATGGAAAGGAAGGGGTTTTTGGTCTTAAGAAGTTTTATTAATTGAGGAGAGGAATATTTAAGTCTAAGGGGTTGGTTTTTAGTAAGAATTTGCATAGTAATTCCTAGAATTGGGTTTCCTCCCATTTTCATACTTTATATAGTTGTTTTGGAACTGTCAGGGCGATTTCAAGGGTGGAGAAATTTAAAAAGCATAATGCAAATGATACTGTTATTAGTCAAAATTTGTGTAAGCTGACATAGATAGCTGACAAATCAGTTGAAGCTGGTTCTTGTCTGTGGTTATCAGCCCCTCTTACTTAGACTTTAACACCTGCACCCATTCTGCAAGCCTCTGCATCTGGTCTCAGCCCTGTCTTCTAGTCTCTTACAGGAGACTAAAGAGGCCAAGGGGGCTGCAGGAGGCTGCCAAAGGAGCACGCAGGAGCCAGGAAGCAAAATACTGTCCTCCTGAACTATCACTGGCTCTCTGGCGCCCTCTACTGACAAAGCTTCGGTGTCACTTGCAAAGGAAAAATATTTAAAGGGCCCAGAGCTATTTTTCACAGAGCAGTCAAAAAGGGTGAATTTGGAACTGAGGCAATAAAATGATAACTGGCACAGTAAGATTGTATGTACGAGGATATTTTTTGTAGGATTATTTGTAGTGGCTAAGGCCTGGAAACAACCTGGGTGTTGTCAATAGGAGAATGACTAAAACTATGGTACACCCATCCCATAAGATATGGTGGCCGCTACTTAAAAAATATGATCGATATCTATTGCTCTAGAGGGATTTCTATGAGCTTGGGCCAATTGAAAAAAGCAAGTTTCAGAGAAAAGCATATGATTCTATTTTTATAAAGTGAACAAGAATTCAACCATTGTAGGTATTTAGGTAGGTTTGAGTATGATGGAATGAGCAAGGAGAAAAGGGAGGACAGGAAAGAAGATGTGAACTAAGGAGAAAAAGAGTCCTCAGCAAAAATACAGGGAGAAAATAATGGAAAATTAGTACAAAAATGAATTAAGCATACTTGTTGCCAAGTGCTCTTCATACTGACAAAAAAGTAGAGATAGCGTAAATGTTCAGCTATAGAGAGTTGATTAAATTAATCATGGTATGCATATGTAATGGATACTCTATAACCACTAAAAATGGTGTTGCACATGAAATGGTGTTTAAAATGTATAAGTGAAAAAATTAGGTGATAAGTGTAAAAAAGGATGTACAGTCTAGTATGAGCTCATCTGTTTATATGTTTATATATATATGTATAAAATTGCCTAGATGGATCCACCCCAAAATGATAGTGGTAGTTATTTGTGGTCATAAAATTATGGGTGTTATTCCTTCCTATTTTTGACTTTTAAATAATCTTTTAATTGGAATATAACAAACATACTGAAAAATGAACAAATCACAAGTGTACAGGTGAATTTTCACAAAGTCAATACACTCCAGTAGGCAGATCAAGACTTCTGGGGATACCCCCAGAAACCTCTTTCTGATACCCTCAGAGAAGCCTCTTTCTGGTCACTACCCTTCCCTAAAGGGACACTGCTATCTTAATTTCTAACAGCATAGGTTCATTTTGCCTCTTTTTGAATTGTATATAAATGGAATCATACAGTATATACTCTTGTGACATCTTTTGCTCAATGTTATGATTATGAGATTCATCTATATTTCTGTGTGCAGTTGTAGGTCATTCTCATATGAGTAGTATCCATTGCATGGATATATCAGAATTTATTTCCTGTTGACGGACATTTGCATTGTTTCTAGTCTAGAGCTATTATGTGTTGTCCTGTTGTGATCATACTTCTTGAACATGTATTTTGGTGAATATATGTACATGTTTCTTTTGGGTATATTTCCCCCTTTATTTTTAATGACAGTAAACATTTATTGAGTGTTCACTATGGGTAAACCTTAGAACAGAAGGCTCTAAGGACTTTACATTTTAGTTCATTTAATTCTTTCAATTTATGAGACTAGAAGTATTTCTCTCCATTTTACAGTTAAGAAAATTGAAGCACAGGGAGGTTAAGCAACTGGCTCAAAGTCACACAGCCAAAGAGCAAGGATTTGGACCCAGGCAGTCTGACTCTAAACCATGCAGACTTAACTACTGTGTTTCAACTCCTATGCATGAACTGAATATTTAAGACTAGAATATCATCACCATACTATCTATAAAGCCATGCTTTTTTTCCAAAAAAGAAAAAGGCTGGGTGTGGTGGCTCATGCCTGTAATCCTAGCACTTTGGGAAGCTGAAGCAGGAGGATCACTTGAGGCCAGGAGTTCGAGACCAGCCAGAGCAACATGGTGAGACCTTACCCTATTTTTTGTCTCTACAACAAATAGAAAAATCAGCCAGGTGTAGTCCCAGATACTTGGGAGGCTGAGGCAGGAGGATTGCTTGAGCCCAGGAGTTTGAGGTTGCAGTGAGCTATGGTGATGCCACTGTACTCTAGCCCTGGTGAGAGAGCAAGACCCTATCTCAAATAATAATAATAATAATAAAATAAATTTAAAAATTAAAGGGAGAAAAGGCAAAGAAAAAGGATAAGCCACAAAGATCCTTATTCTATTGCCTTCCTAGAAGCCCTAGAAAGGAATTCAACTATGGCCCTGAACTGACTTTAGGGGAACATCTCTACAGCCTAGAAAGAGGAGTCCTTGAAATTTTTAAGTAAGAATCATAGCCTTTTGGGTTTAAAAGATTCTGAGAAGCCCTGACACCTTGTGAGTACTTGGCTCCTGTGCTCAAACACCCCCAGGAATGGAAGTTTCCTTTTCTAACCACTGAAAAATTCTTACTTCTCTTGGGTCAAAAACCTACCTCCACTTCCATCCTTTCCTTGCCCCTGGAGCTGTGCTCTGAAGCCTCCAGTGCTGGGTTTCCCCTTCTTCTTCCCCTACTTCTTAGCCCCCACACCCAGTATTCTGGCACCTCCCTGACCCACTCAGGTCTTCTCACTGCCACAGCCCCCAAATGAAACAGCTACATATCCTTGAGCTCCTCCTCCTCCCCTCGGCATCCACTGAGGGATGAAATGGAGGCCACCAAAAGGAGTGCATTATTTCAGTTAGAGCAGTTCTGATTGGTGTTGACTCCCAGGATGGGAACAGGACAGTATTTCCCAAACTTAAATAATTTCAGAAGCTGCCTTATGATTTTGCCATTTCCCACTTATCATCTATACTATTTAATTACTTATTTTTCTTCATGTTTTTAAAGATTAAATTCTATTTGAAAAAGAAATCTGGGGCTTCAGTATCACTTGACATAAGTAGAAGGCAACTGTAAAAACAAATGCAGTAAAATGATTAAATTCTCACTAGCTACAGCTTAAAAAGAAATTAGCAAATTAGCAAGTGTTGGAACAGTACTGGCAGAAACTAAGACTTCCTTTTGAGTAATTTTCTTTTGAAAAGGAAATGTTTTTACTGTAATAATAATAACAACAGGAACTGACATATGTAAAGTGTTTAGTGCTCAGTAAATGGTAGTTTTAATGTTAGAAATAACCCAATGATGGAATTACTAGATTATTCTGTTTTTCCTGATGGGGAAATAGGGGAAGCAGAGAGGGTGTTATTTTCGTGAGATTTTACACCTTGTAAGTGGTTGGAGCTAGAATTCAAACCTAGGATCCAAATCCAGAGCCAAGGTCTTAATAACAATGATTCATGTACCATCTAAAGCCACCATTTTGGAAACCACGGAGGTGGAATGTAGTATAATGGAACTTGCTGAGAATAAAAGTCGGTAACTCATGGTGGGGGGTGGGGACTGGAATTAGTGGGAAGCCTTGGAATAGGGTTGCCAGGTAAATTACAGGACATCCAGTTAAGTTTGGATTTCAGATAAACAAGTTTTAGTACAAGTATGTTGCAACTAGTAAGTTATTTGTTGTTTATCTGAAATTCAAATTTAACAAGAGGTTCTGCATTTTTATTTGCTAAACCTGGCAATCCTATCCAGGAATCAAGGGCATGTTTCCAGCAGGAAGTTTAGCCCCTGGGAGGGGCAGACAATTAGAGCTTCAGCGGGAGCCTGTTCCGACCCTTGTCACTAGGCGGCAGTAGAGTACCGAGCGGAGCAGGGGGAGGGGCTGGCGGTGGGGAGAGAGGAGCAGCTGGGAAAGGGCTTTGGGGCTGCTCCTGCAGAATCTCAAATCAGATCAGCACAACACAGGAACAGGCAGCTCACGGAAAGAGAACAGCTTATGCGTGGCTAATAAACATGAAAAGATGCTTGGTCCCACTCATAATTAAATAGACCTAAAATAAAATGAGTTGTTTTCCATCTCTCAGATTGGCAAAAATTAAAATATCGACAAAGAGTAATAATACTGTGTTGTGAAAAGTGTGAGAAAATACCAAGTGAGTAGAGACTGGTAGGTCATCTTTGGATTAATATCAAAATAAGAAATGCATGTGGCCATTAATTAATGATTTAACTCCTAGAGATTTATCAGACAGATTTCCTATCTCTTGGATGTGGAGACATATGAAGATGTAGGCGCAAGGTGGAGCTGGGTTGTTAGTCCTGAAGGCACCTTGGATATCAATGTTGACTCAGCCAGCTGTGATGTCACTTGACCAGTGGGAAGAGAGAGAGGAAGTTCTGGCTTAAGGAGCTGAATGTTGAGTGACACTCGTCCTCAACCCCCAATTTCTTCCTCCCAGCTGTATTCATCTGTGCTGCTCTGACAAGCAGCAGTAGAGAACGTATTGATTTTTAGAACCATCTAGACCTGATGTCAAATCCTGGTTCTGCCACTTACTTGCTGTGTGACCTTGGCCTAGCAACGTCACCTCTCTGTACCTCAGCTCCTTATTTTCATTCATTCAATCCTACATGTATTCAAAATATTTGTTGAGAATTTACTAGGCACTGGAATTCCGTGGTGAACAAGACAACGTGTCTTATTTCTAAGAGCTTTCAGGTGTGAAGGGTTGTTGAGGGGACAGACAATAAACAGGAAAACTAACACATAATGTCATATGGGAATGGTGGTAGGTGCTATAAAGACAATAAAATAGGGTAAAATGATAGAGTGATCAGGATTGCTCCTTATACGTAAATGGAGATGGTAATCCCTACTTCACAAGGCTGGTGTAAAGATTACGTAAGATACTACATATGAAGCACTTAGCATTGTACCTGGGACAGAATATTAATAATGGCAACAATTACTGAGTACTTGTTATGTGCTAGACACTGTTCCAAGTGCTACAGGTAGGCTAACTCATGTAACCTTATTTTACAGATAAGGAAACCGAGGCACAAGTGTTGGCAGAGGGTAGAATTGTGACTTGAACCTTGACATTTTTGTCTCAGAGCCTATGTTTTTAATTTCTTTATTAAATATTAGTGGGTCTCTCTGTCTTTCATATCTTGATTGATGGAGGATGGAGGGTCCCAGAGGAGGGCATGTTCAAATCTGGAGGTGTAGGGGGTTGGAGGCCAGGTGGGACATATGGCAGCTTGTGGAGCAAATGCAAGAGCATCTGAAAGGTGAGTAACCATGTAACCTGGTGACACTAATAGATGACAAAGAAAATGAGAGTTGAGGATAACGGAGTCATGAGATAATGGCATAAAGAGGGTGTCTTAATCGGCTCAGGCTGCTGTAACCAAATACAGCGGACCCTTGAATAAGGGTATGAACCGTGAGGGTCCACTTATACATGCGTTATTTCCCATAAATATATTTGAAATTTTTTTTTTAGATTTGTGACAATTTGAAAATACTTGCAGATGAACTGCATAGCCTAGAAATATCGAAAAAATTACAAAAATGTTAGGTATGTCATGAATGTATATAATATATGTAGTTACTAGTCTATTTTATAATTTACTACCATAAAAATACATAAATCTCTTATAAAAAGTTAAGATTTATCAAAACTTACACAAACACAGACCATGCATGGCACCATTTGAAGTTGAGAGAAATGTAAGCAAAGGGAGAGATGCAGTTTAAATCATAACTGCATAAAATTAACTGTAGAACATGCTGTACTACTATAACAATTCCATACCACCTCCTATTGCTATTGCAGTGAGCCCAAGTGTTGTACCTGCTTAAAACAGCGTGTGATGCTAATCATCTCCGAGTGAGCAGTTCATCTCCTTAGGAAATTGCATATGACAGTAAAAAGTGATCTGTCACAGTTCTTGTTATTTTTCATTGTGTTTAGTGCAATATCGTAAACCTTCAATAACATCATGAGATCTATATGAAGCACCACTAGTGATGCTGGAAGTGCTCCCAAGAAGCAGAGAAAAGTCATGACATTACAAGAAAAACTTAAATTGCTTATATGTACTGTAGATTGATGCCTGCGGCTATGGTTGCCCACCATTTCAAGATAAATTAATCTAGTGTAAGGACTTGTAAAGAAAAGAAAAGGAAATACATGAAGCTGTCAGTGCATCTATGCCAGCAGGTGCAAAAACCTTGCAAAAAAAAATACTTTTTTTTCTTATATTGAAAATGCAGCTTTTGTGTGGGTACAGGATTGCTATTAGAAGGGCATACCTATAGACTCTAATATGATTTGAGAAAAAGTGAAGTCATTATATGACAACTTAAAGCAAAAGGAAGGTGAAGGATCTAAAGCTGGAGCATCTAATGCCAGCAAAGGATGGTTTGACAAGATAACAGGAGAAGCAGCTTCTGCCAACCAAGATGTTGCACATGAGTTCCCAGATGCTATTAAGAAAATCATTGAGGAGAAAGGATATCTGCCTGAGCAGGTTTTTAATGCAGACAAAAGTGCCCTATTCTGGGGGAAAAAAGTCACAAAGGACACTTATTAGGTTAGGAAGAGAATTGAGCACCAGTATTTAAGTCAGGAAGGGACAGGCTAACTCTACTGCTTTATGTAAATGCAGTTGGGTTCATGATCAGGACTGTTGTTATGTATAAACCTGATAACACCTGAGCCTTGAATGGAAAAGATAAATACCAGTTGCCAGTCTTCTGGTTGTACAAGAAGAAGGCCTGGACAACGGGAACTCTTTTTCTGGATTGGTTCCATCCATGCTTTGTACTTGAAGTCAGGAAGTACCTGGCCACTAAGGGACTGCCTTTTAAAGTTATTTTGATATTGGATATTGCCGCTGGTCACTCAGAACCCCATGAGTTCAACACTGAAGGTGTCGAAGTGGTCTATTTTCCCCCAAACATAGCGTCTCTAATTCAGCCTCTCGAAGAGCAGGGGTCATAAGGGCCTTTGAGGCTCATTACACACAGTCCTCTATGAAAAGGGTTGTCAGCACTATGGAAGAGAACCCCGATAGGGAGAACATCATGAAAGTCTGGAAGAAATACACCACTGAAGATGACATTGTTATTATAGAAGAAACTGTGAAAGCCACCAAACTCAAAACAATAAATACCTGCTGGAGAAAAACATGTCCAGATGTTGTGCATGACTTCATAGGGTTTGTGACAGAGCCAGTCAAGGAAATCATGAAAGATATTGTGGATATGGCAAAAAAGGAGGAGGGTGAAGGGTTTCAAAATATGGACCTTGGAGAAATTGAACAGCTAATTACACTGCACAGGAATTCAGAGAAGACTACTTGGTGGAGATGAGCACTTCCAAACCTGTGCCAGATGATGAGGACGAAGATGTAGAAGAAGCAGTGCCAGAAAACACATCGACAGTAGACAGTCTGGCAGAAGGGTTCCTATTATTCAAGACTGCTTTTGACTTCTTTTACGACATGGATCCTTCTATGATACGGGCACTGAAACTAAAGCAAATGGTGGAAGAAGGATTGATACCATACAGAAACATTTTTAGAGAAACGAAAAAGCAAAAAAATCAGACAGAAATTACAATGTATTTTTGTAAATTTACACGAGTGTGCCTTTCTCTGGCCTTCCTTTTCACCTCCTCCACCTCTTCTGCCTCTACCACCTGAGACAGCAAGACCAACCCCTCCTCTTCCTCAGCCTACTGAGCATAAAGACAAGGATGAAGACCTTTATGATGATCCACTTCCACTTAATGAATAGTAAATATATTTTCTTTTTCTTATGATTTTCTTAATAAAATTTTCTTTTCTTTAGCTTACTTATTGCAAGAATACAGTGTATAATACATATAACATACAAAATATGTGTTAATTGACTGTTATCAGTAAGGCTTCTGGTCAACAGTAAGGTATCAGTAATTAAGTTTGTGGGGGGTTGGTTCCCCTAACTCCTGCATTGTTCAAGAGTCAACTGTACCATACACTGGGTATTTTTAACAACACACATTATTTTCTCACAGTTCTGGAGGCTGGAAGTCCAAGATCAGGGTGCCAGCATTGTTGAGTTCTGGTGAGGGCTCTCTTCCTCACATGGTGGAGGTTGGGGGGGAGATTGCAACTCTCCAGTGTCTATTTTTTTTTTTTTGAGACAGGGTCTCGCTCTGTTGGCCAGGCTGGAGTGCAGTGGCACAATCATAGCTCACTGCAGCCTCAAACTCCTGAGCTCAGGTGATTCTCCTGCCTCAGCCTTCCAAGTAGTTGGGACTACAGGCAAGTACCACCATGATTGGCTAATTTTAAAAACTTTTTTGTAGAAACAGGGTCTTGCTATGTTGCCCAAGCTGGTCTTGAACTCCTGGCCTCAAGTGGTCCTCCTACATTGGCTTCCCAAAGTGCTGGGATTATAGGCATGAGCCACAGTACCCAGCCTCTGGTGTTTTTTAAATAAGGGCACTAATCTCAACATGAGAGTCCCACTCTCATGACCTCATTTAATCCTAATCATCTCCCACAGGCCCTATCTCCAAATACCATCACATTGGGAGTTAAGGCTTCAACATATGAATTTTGGGAGTCCATAGCAGAGGGGATGGACTGAACCTATGGAACTTATTGCCAGAATCTGGATCCACAAAGCTTTCCCTGTGCAGAAATCTAACAGAGATGAAACACAATAGGAAAAACATCAAGTCCTGAATTTAGATCCAGAAAATTGCAAAGTCCAGGATAGAAGAAAATATTTTGGAATTCAATGAACTGCAACCTCAGCTGAAGCAGCGGGGACAATGTGGTCACCAAAAGAGCTGACTCTTCTCCTCTGGTCAAATGCAAACACTCTTGGGACAACATTATATTTGGGCACCCCTCACAACACAGTTCTAAGGTGCCTTGGGAAGCTTCACTGCCACCTCAAAGTAAATCCTACCATCTTCAACCTTCTTCTCCAGGTATTTTCAAACAAGCTCAATTGTCTTGTTGTTTGTGGACTTTATGAAGCATTCATATATTAATTCTTAACTATTTATTACATAACTTGCCACAATACATTGGGTCTTTATATAGATAGCAAGTGTCAAAGGGTCAAGAAAAATACTTGAAATAAAAATTTACGATTGAGAAAATTAAAATTGAGAACCCTAGAATTACCTTATTTTAGTGGTACAAATCCACTTTCAAGCCAGCCCACAGAACAATAATGAACTATTGAAGTCCTGCAGGAGCATAGTTTGAGAACCATTGCTTTACTGAGCACCCATCTCCATTCTTATCAACCCCTTAACTGCCCCATTACCAGTAAACTTTTTCCTTCTGGCCACAACATCCAGTCCTTCTACCTCTCTGTCCTCATCATTTTTAGTGCTCCTCCCTCATTGGGACCCCTACAGACCAAATAGCATGTTTAGTTAGACATTCATTCATTTAGTCAGCAAGTATTTATTGAGCACCTACTATGTGCCAGGCACTATGTTAAACACTAGTGATATAATGGTGACTAGAAATAGGCATGTTCTCATGTCTTATGGAGCTTATAAGCAAGTGAGGGAGCAGATAATAAAAATTATCTAATTAATTGAGCTCATAATTACAAATTGAGATGATATCTGCAAAAGAACAAATTGGTATAGGCACCATGAGAGCAAATATTGAAGGCAGTGGTCGTGGTGCTGTCCAAAGAAACAAGTGAAGTCAGCTTTACTGGTAAAGTGATTTAATCAAGTCAGGGAAGTCATAGGGAGTTAATCATCGTAACTTGATGGGTGAGTTCAACCTCTTATGATAAACATAGTATATAACCTTGAGTAAATTAGTTTCCTACAACAAACATCTTGACAAAAGTAGTTTCCTATGAAAAAATTTATGGTCTCAAGGATGTTAATCAACAAATCTTGAAACCACTAAAGCCAACCTGTCATATTACAGGGAAGTAATTCTTTGCCAGTTTCAGTAAACAAACATAGAAACTGTCTTAGGCTGTGTGGCTTAAACAGGAGATATTTATTTTCTCACGGTTTTGGAGCCTGAAAGTCTGAGGTCAGGGTGCCAGCATGGTTGGATTCTGGTGAAGGTTCTGGTCTTGAACTCCTAACCTCAAGTGATCTTCCTACATTGGTCTCCCAAAGTGCTGGGATTATAGGCATGAGCCACCGTACCCGGCCTCTGGTGTTTTTTAAATAAGAACAAATCTCAACATGACAGTCCTGCTCTCATGATCTCATCTAATCCTAATCACCTCCCACAGGCCCCATCTCCAAATACCATCACGTTGAGGTTTTCCAAGCCTTCCTGGCTTGTAGATGGTTGCCCTCTTATTGAGTCCCCATTTCTCAGAGAGAAACAGCTCTGGTGTATCTTTCTCTTCTTTCAGGGTCACTAATCCCATTATGGGGACTCCACCCTCATGACCTTATTTTAAACTTAGTTAGCCCCCAAAGGCATCATCTCCTAATACATTGGGGGTTAGGGCTTCAGCACATGAATCTGGGGGGACACAAATATTCAGTCCATAACAGCAACTCAACTTTATAATGATAGGATATAGAAGAAATGTAGATTTAACATAAATTTAATGGTAACTGATATGTAAATCTTTGCTATTCTTTTCATATGTTCAAGATGACGCTTTGTCATCTGCAAGCACCTGTGTCAAAAATCTTCTTTTTAAGATTCCTCAATGGGGGAACTAAGGCTTGTGACTTCTGGCTTCAGGTATAATTTCTGACCAAGGCTGACTGAAGAATTTATTTGGGGTTTATAATTTTCTATTTCCTCATATGCAGCCTAGGGCAAATCCCTTAGCCTGTCCCTCTGAACCTCAAGTTCCTCATCTGTAAAATGGAGGTAATGATAGTGCCTGTGTCATTATCTTCATCCATTTCATTCTGTTATTACAGAATATCACAAACTGGGTAATTTATAATGAACAGAAATTTCTTTGGCTCATGGTTCTGGAAGGTAGGAAGTCCAAGAGCATGGCATTGGCTTCTGGCAAGGGCCATCTTGCTGTGTCATCCCATGGCAGAAGGTGGAAGGCAGAAGGGCAAAAGTGTGTTAAGTGTGCGTGTGAAGGTGAACTCATCATTATTTCAGGGATTCACTACAAATAACCAGTTCCTGCGATAAAGGCATTAATCCATTCATGAGGGCTCTGCCTCTTAATCACCTTCTAAAGGTCTCACCTGTCAACACAGTTGCACTGGGGATTAAGTGTCCAACATATACTTTTTGGGGGACATGTTCAAATGATAGCAATCATAAAGGTATTGTGAGAATTAAAAGAGAAAATATAGGTAGAGTACCAGCATAGTTTCTGGAATCTAGTAAACATTAGAAAATATTTGCTATTATTAATACAGGAAGTGGAGCTTGTAGAAAATTAATTGAAACAGAAATATCTTTACATCATGCTTTAGTAAAGAATTTGCATGGTTATTTATTAATGTTCTTCATATTTGTCACAAAAGCAGAAATTCTTTTTGGAGGGGAATTTGGCAATTTACTTGGAGAACAATTTATGAATCATAAATATAATTATTCCCTTTGGTTTAATCATCTTCTAAGAATTTGTCCTAAGAGAATAATCAAAGATATGGGCAAAGGTTTATGTACAGGATGTTCATTACAGCATTATTTATAATAAGAAAACAATTTACAGATCCAAAAATATGGAAATATTAAACTAATTATGATCAATTTACATTTTAAAACCTGAAATATGCATGTAAAACAATTGGAAGGAAATATACCAAAACATTCAACTGTGATTCTTTCTGGACTATGGCATTATAGGTGATTTCTATTGTATTATTTATGCCTTTCTATGTTTTTTAAGGTTTTGATAATGAGTATGTGTTACTTTCACTATCAAAAACGTTCTTTATATTAGCCTCATAGGCAAAAATTTTTCCCCCTAAGTTTTGAAAAGGGCCACACTGGGATGACAGAATCCTGATACCAGAAGGAACTGAATTGGTCTTCATGCCTCCCTTCCATACTCAGCCGCCACTACTCCAGTTCAGATCTCCTCCATCCTTCTCGTGGACTATTGCTACAGCTTCCTAATTGTTCTCCTTGTCTTCAGTATTGACTGTGCCATCTCATTCTCCACACTGGTTGCTGCTAGAATGATCTTTCTACAATGACATTCTGATTATTCACCCCCCTATCTGAAGATCTTCATGTCTCCCCGTGGACTTCACCCCCCAAAATTGAAACTCCTTAACAGAGCAGGTCCAATCACAATCTAGTCCTCAAATGCACACCTCTTCCTGCTTCATTGCCCACCATTCTCCCTGGTACTCAAAACTCCAGATGCATCTAGTCATTCTCTGTCACATTTCTATGTCTTTGCACACATGCACAACTCTGGCTGGTGAACCCTGCCTATCCTTTAAGCTGTTAGATGCCCCCTTCCCTAGGAAGCTTTCTCAGACATCTCCCTCTGTAGGCAGGATTAGTTCCCTTTGGCTACCCTTTCCTTGGGCCCACTTTATTTATTGATTTATAGATTCCTATGTCTTTCTGCCCCATAAAGATGCACCTCCTTAAAGGCCATTATTTAATAACTATTTAATAAGTGCTCACATGTGCCAGGACCTGTGCTAGCCATTGGCATTTCAAAGAATACATTATTTTCTTCTTTGCCTCTGCCCAGCACCTAGCACATGCTTATTGGATGAATGGCTCAATGAGGTTATCTAGTGCAGGTGTCCTCAAGCTTTGGTGTGCATATGAATCACTTGGGGAGCTTGTTAAAATACGCGTGTCAGGGCCCCACCCTAAAGCCTCTGAATCAGAACCTCCTGGGTAAAGTTTGGTCATCTATATGTTTAACAAGCTTCCCAAGTGATTCTGATGCACTCCATAGTTTGTGAATGTTGAGAAGCCCTACTTATTTTCAGAAAAGGCCATGTCTAAGTCATTCCAGGCAGATAAAAGCCCGCTCTGAATCCAAGTTTCCTCGAAGGAAGGAAAACACCCACTATTTACTAAATATTTAAGTATCAGGTGCCTTATATTTTGGTGCCTTATATACTTTTCTCATTTAATTAATAAAAACTCTCTGAGGGAACTACTTACCTCCCCATTTCAAAGGAAATGGAGGCTCAGAAAGATTCATTCACTTGCCCAGGAAAAATTGTTGGTGCTAGGATTTGAACCAGGAACAACTGACGTTCCAAAGCTGTTCCTATGACACCAGTCTGCCTCCCCACACCCGCCACAGCCGGGCCCTCTCTGCCATGTGTCTTATTTTCACTGCCCCCAAATGCCCACCAGCAAACTGCTGCTGGTCCCTGATGATGGTTTTGCCAGGCCTAGGAGAAATGGGAAAAATAAAAGTAATGCAACTCTTTTCACTAAGCTAAAGTCTATTTAAAAGATTGACCTCAATTCTGAGATTATTTTCTTCATTTTTAGGGTTAAAGTGTCTTTTCTTTTATGAAGTGATAGTGATGGCAGTTGATTGTTTCCTTTTTTAATGTCTTTACTTGGTAACATAAAAAAATAGGCAACCCTTGTTCAGTATCAAAGGTGTTTTAAAATTTGCCTGGTTCTGGAAACCCCAAAATGTGGTTATTATCTCTTTCAACGCAACCCCTCTTCCTAAGTGTGAGCCTGTGTCCTTGGCTGGCTCTCCCCATGGCAAGTGGAGATCACTCATAATACCTCTACGTACAATGGAGGTTCAGATGCTTGTTGCAGGGTGTGGGGTGGGGGGTGTGTGTGTGTGCCTGTGCATGTATGTGTATTAATAAAAAGAATGGGTTGATTTTTCAGTTCTGGGGGCAGAGAGGGATGGGGGAGCTGCTTTGCATCCCCGCCTTGCTCACTGTCTTCCCAGCCTGGCTGGCCAGGGTGGAAGCCATCAGGGGTGGGGGCAGGGAGAGGACTATGGTCACAACCCCAGCTTTTTCGTTTGCAGTTTAAATCCTATTGCAATACACGAGTATTACGTGCTCCCAGAGCCCACACTTCTCCGGATGGGAGGCAGGAAGCTAACTAAGCTGGAGTAGGAAAGGCTGAGGTAACACAAATAAATCTCCTGACCCCTGCACAGGGTGCCTCAGCCTCACTGCCCTTTGCTCCATTTCTGGTCTATTGGGAGGAATCACTTCAAAGGCCCAGCTAGCTCTCGAAGTCCCTGCCCATTTTTCGAGTCTTGGGAGATCTGAGGAGAGACAGGTGGGGTAGAGGTGGGAAGTTAAGGCCATGGTCATTGTGTCAGTCTCTCCTGCTGGACAGTGAGCTCTGTGAGGACAGGGGAGATCTTTGTTTATGTCTGTGTCCCAGATACAGCCTGGCCTGTTGTAAGTGGTTAATAAATACCAGTTACATGAATGAATGATTGTATCTGAGTGAGGTTAATGAGAGGAAGGGTCTGGGCAGGGGAGACTGTCTGTCTGGGAAGATGGGGTCTCTGAGAGGAAGAGACAGGGAGGTCTGCTCTGGCCTGTTATCCCAAGAGTAGTCCTCAGGTGCTAATGTTGAGGAGAGAATTACTAATTCAGGGCCCTGGGGCCTGGTAGGTGGGATCTTCTAGGTATTTCTTTTTTTTTCCTTGAAGGCCATTCTCCTGCCCAACCCCAAGACACTTCTCTTTTCTTGTTGCTACTTCCTCCTACTAACTTCCCAACACTGGGAAAGGAGCAACCCAAAGGTGCACCCCAGAGAGTTTAGGGTCTGGGTGGGGCAGGTGTGGAAGGGACTGGAGTCAGTGAGAGGGCTGTACCTGCATGATCATGACACAAGGACTTAGTAAACACTTGGATTTCACAGAGTCTGAACTCTGAAGCTTGGGTGTTAGAGGCCATCTAATCCCACACACCCCACTAAAAGAGATCCCCCCTGTGGCATCTGTGAATTGAACCCTATTAGGAGACGCTTGGTTTGGGAACTTTACAGTTAGAGAAATCCTCTTGTGTCTCAAAGCCTGATGATGCCCCTGTCAATAGGCAAAGGAAAGAAGAGTAAGCATCTCACAGGTGAGGGGCTGTGCTGGACATGGCACATGCATTAACAAACTTCCTTCCACACCACCCCTTCCAAGTTTGGTATTTTATAGAAAAGGAAACTGAGACTCAGGTTAAACAATTTGCCAAGGCCACATAGTAGACGAAGAGCCTTAAACCCAGTTTTGTCTGGCCCCAAGCCCAGAGGCTAACCAAAGAGCCCAGAATGTCCTTAGTGACACTGCCCCACACATTATCTCAAAATAGCATCAAAATTTAGCCCTCACTAAGGGTCTGGAAGAGGAGTTCTGCTAAAATATTTGTCCTTTTCTTAAATACCTTTTCTTAAATACCAGGAGCAGGCCCTGCATCATGGGCCACACTGGCCAACCCAGGCCTCACCTCCCTGACCCAAGTGGGCTCCAGCATCACAGAGGCCTTCTGGAATGGATGTCTTCAGAGGGTGGGTGCTACTAGGATTTGCTATAGTAGCTGATAGGCTGATTCATGGAAGCGGAAAGGGCAGGAGGCACCTGTAGGAACACCCAGGCTGGGTGCCTCACACACACCACGGGCCATGGAACATGCAGTCAGTAATGGAGATAGCTTATGGCCCTCTGTCTTCAAAACTTTGGGCCACCACAATGGGGAAGCAGAACCAGCATCTGCTACCCATTCTAGAAGGGGGGAACCAAACCACAAAAACCACAGATCACCTGTGTGAGCGTATACTCCTCTGGGTATGTCTGTCTCTTTCCCTGTGAGTGTACTTGGATCTGGGTGTATGTGGGTGTGCCAAATACATTCTCAGCATATATGTTCATCTGTGTGTTTTTCTCCTTCCTTGTTCTCCTTTTTCTGCCATTCCCTTAAATGTCATTCACCCCCCGCCCCCCCAGTGCTTGGCCTAGTCCTCTTCTCTATTCCCTCAAGAGTCCTCCTTGGTTAATCACATCCCTGTAGCTTTCAACATGGCTATGATTTCCAAATCTTCACTTCTGGGTCTGAGCTGTAGATTTGTACCTAGCTCCTCCCAAATACCTGCACTTGGCTGACACACATTCAGCTCACTTCTAACAACACATCAACTCACTCCCCCACACTGCTATCAGAACATCTGATCTTGTCACACCCTTCTTACCATTTCTGATTCCCACTCCAGATCTACAGGTGGGGTGGGAATGGAGTGGGGTAGGGGCGGGGACTCTCTATCTGTGTTGGTTAGAAGTGCTCTGGGGGTCTGGAACAGACAGAGAGAAATTAGCTGAGACCTAGCAACAGGTCAGGGTAAGATAGCTAGTTTAGAGCTGGATTATAATTTCAAGTAGGGCCAAAAAATGAGGAAGAAGTATCTTGTGGCAAAATGACAAGCCTCAGAGATGGAGGAGGCCACTGGGTGAGAAGAAACCTCCAGGAGGCAGCATGGAAGCCCACAGTGATGGTAGGTCACCATTTCTATGCATTGCCCATGTCTCTGGTGTGTGAAAGCAGGGAATAATCAGAGAGGCTAAGGAACAGAAGACAATTGGCTTATTGTCATCTACTAGGTCAAGTCTGAATGCCTTAGTAGAACATTCAAGACCTTTCCTGACCTGGCTCACACCTACTTCTCCAGTTTCACCTTTCCACTCTCCAGCTCACCCCAGTACTACAGATATTTCCCTGAATTCCATGTGTCTCTTGTGCTTTTATGTACACACACAATTCCCTCTGCCTAGAACATCCTATCCATTGGTGTCTGCTCAGTGAAGACCAATTCATCCTTCTAGATTTAGCCCCAGCTTCCTCAACTGCTCTAGATGATTCTGATGTCTTTTTAAGGTCACCTGAGACACACCTTTATACCTCAATTATTTCAGCTGCCGCATTGCATAACTGTTTACTTGCCTGCCTGAAGTGAACTGGGAGCTCCATGAGGACAGAGACTTTAGTTTACTTAATATTTTAAGCTCCAGCACCTAACGCAGTGGCTAGCACATATTAGGTGCACAGTAAACACTTGTTAAATGAACGAATGAGTGAATGGGCTCACATTGTAATAGAGGAGACAAACAAGCACAGAGAAAATTACAAAGCTGTGTGAAGACGACTGTGCTGATAGGCTGGAAAGGAAGAAATATTGATCCATACCATTCCTTACAGAAAGGAAGGAGTGCCAATTTTCAGGCAGCCCTGTCCCACTCTCTGCCTCCTGCAATATGCAATTCAAAATTAAAACACTGAATAGTAAATACAAATTTATTTTTGAAATAAACAAAAAATCTTACTTATATGAATGAAGTTAGGATAAGCTCTTTCTTTTGGGGGAAGGGGGTAGTGCCTCTGTTTTGTTGGTGCCTGTATTGGTTAGGGTTCTGGCACATTCAAAAATTTGAAGAGAATTTAATGACTACTTGCAGAGATGTGGGCAGTGTTAATGAAACCAGCCATGGGTGAAGAGGCACCTCAAGACTAGCAATAGTTGGAAGCTGTTGCCACTCCAGGCCTGAAGGTACAGGGAGGGAGCCTGGACCTATAGCCATGAAAAAGCACAGCCACTGCCAGAATCTCAGCCTAGTCCAGCAGGTCTCATCCACGCTTTCATCCCACCCTGAGATCTGCCTCTGACCCATTAACTGAGCTCATCAGGAAGCCAGAGCCCTGGTGAGCCCTGGTGATACAGTCCACAGAGCTCAGGCTCCTGGGGCAGAGTGGAGAAGGGCCAAGAATGGATCTGGGTGGTGGGAGGGCAAGCAGAGAATAGCCACCATAGAGAGGAGATGCCTCTGCTTTGTGGGCAACCTATGTATATGATTAGTTTGCCTACTGAGTAATCAAGCACTGATTCGAACCCTGTGAATGACAGACAATTCTAGATCTCATGTTTTTGTATATTTAGGTATTTGTGTGTGCAATGTTATTAAAATATCTGCCACTGAATTAGTAGTCTGGAGTGGGACAAGGGCATCTATGTTTTTAAAAAGCTTCCCAAGTAATTTTGATAGGCACCACTTGTTGAGAACCATTGAAATAGTCCACCTTCTCATTTTTATAGCCAGATGAACTAAGGTCCAGAGAAATGAAAAAATGCCCTGAATTGGCCACTCTGTGTTTGAGAACTATGCCTTAGGTGATGTTAGAGGGTTTGGCTGGAAAACTAGAATGTGTGCACCTATCTTCTGGCCCTATTCCTCCATTTTATTCATGAGGAAACTGAGACTCTGAAGATGGAGTGATGTGCTCAATTATATAACTACAGTAGTAAGTCACGGAGAAGGAAGGACTTGTACTAAGTACAACATTTCTAACTCCTCAATTCAGTGTTCTTTCTAGGCAGGACACTTTGTACGGGTGTGTTGAGTGTGTGTGTGTGTGTGTGTGTGTATGACAAAGCCGTAGGGGCAGCAATTCTATTCCCCCATTCTGGTAAGGTGAGTCTCCCCACAGCTTCCGACTGGAAAGAAAACAGAACAGGCGGAGTTCATTGACCCCTAGGACTCCATGCAGGAGGGGTTGGAAGGGGTGGGAGGAAGACTCTGGGTGGCCCCCCCTCCCAAGACTTGACTCTCGTCCTTATTGTACTGGGTTCTGAATCTCTTGTTGTCAATTCTGTCACTAGAAAAGGACTATCCTTCCTCTAAGTGGGTGTCAGATCAACAGCACAGGCTTTAGGGAAAGCTGGGTAGGGCCCAGAAGAAAAAGGAAGAGGCCTGTTGTGGGAGGGGCTCACAGAAGACTTCAGCCTGTAGGTCTCTCCCCAGCCATCACAAGGCTAGGGCCCAGCACTAGGGCCTGTGTCACCATTCCAGGATGTTTGAAACTCTGTTCACCCCTTTCCCCCCAATTCCCAGAGCCTGACACACAGCTACTGTCCTACAGCAGATCACAGACTACTCACCCACCTTCTGAAATCTCCATATCCAGGAAGCCCAGACTTAAATTTCCTAAGACCAGCAGCCCTTCCCCCTCCCTATCCTACACATGTCAGGGTTGGGCAGAAGCTTAGAGATCATCTGCCCAACTTATTGGTGAGGAAATCAAGGCCAGAGAGGGGAAGTAATCCACCCAATCTCACAGCACGGAAGCGGCAAAACTGGGTCTAGATTCCAGTCCATTTGACCACCTGCCAGTCCACCCATGTAATTGCAATGATTCAGAACATGTGCAGCTCCAAATGTGCTGTGTCTACCTGTGTAAAATCAACATTAAACCCACTTACGATGTATTTTTGGCAAAGTTAGTTCACACTCCTTTGAGCCCTTAAGAATGTTCAGGTGTGCCTGTTTGTCATTCCTGGCATGTCCTAGTGTATGTATTGTCTCTGAGTTGTGAGAGGTATGTGCCTAAGGGCAATTGAGTATCCGTGTTTGCTTATATGTTAGGGTTAACATACGAGCGCTATCAGGAAAGTATCCAGCCATATAACTGTTCCTGTTATATTAACAATGACTGGATACTTTCCGGACAACCCTCGTATATGGGCTGCTGCTTGCCTGTATGTGTCTCTGTTCTTATGTTGAAGGATGTGTGTCAAGTTGTGGTTGTTGGTTTTGTGCTTGTGTACTTGTTTAGTGCCTAAGGGCAACTGTGATTCTGTATGTGTTTGTGAATAGGTTATGACCATGGGTCTGTGGCGGCTGTGTACCTATGTGTGTGTCTGTTGACCACTGTGTGTCCATTTGGATATGTGTTTGTACACAGTGAAGGTTTGTGGGGCTAATTGCAATTGTGTCTGCGGGGACTACATGTGCAAAGGCTCAAGGGAATTTGTCTTTGCCTTTTGCTCCTGGTTTATGAGAAAATGTGTGTTGTTGCGCGTCCAGGACAGGAATGTGTTTGTCCCTCGGCCAAGCCCGGTCCTCACCCATGCACGGGGTCACGGTCACGTTCCTGGATGCCTTGGCACGGCCTCCCGGAGGGGCGGGGCCTCGGGGCCCGCCTCGGACCCTGGGAGAAGCCGCACTTCTCCGAGCCGCAGCCGGGCCCCGCCCCCCGGGGCTCCGGCCCTCTCATTGGCCGTGGCTGCGGTGACGTCATGGGGTTCACAGAAAGAACCCCGAGAGCCGGGCGCTCGGGAGGTATCGTCCGTACCCCGAGGATTTGTAACGTCGTCGCCTGCTCACCCGCCCGCGGGCGCGTCCTGGCCGCCGCAGGCCGGAGCGGGGTGCCAGCCGCCGCCGCCGCCATGGTGTCCCCGGTCACTGTGGTGAGTGAGCGAGCGAGCGAGCGAGTCAGTGCCCGGCGCTGCTGGAGCCCACCGGCCTGGCGACTGGGCTTCGACAGGCCAAGCTGCTGGCGGCCGAGGAGGGGGAGGGTTCCGCGGCGGCCGGCGTCCCCGGCGGGAGGCGGGCGCTGTCACGGCCCCTCGCTCCCCAGACCCGCGCGCCCCCCGCCCGTCGGCGGGAGGGAGGAAAACAGTGGCCACGTGACTCGGAAGCGTGACTTTGTTATCTCTGTGTATCTGACGCGGGTGGGTCGGCTGGGTCTCAGCCCGGGAAGGGAGGGGACAGCAGCCTGCCGGTGGGTTCTGCGTGAAAGAGGATGGGGGGCCAGGAGGGTGACAGGGACCTACTGGGAATCCTGTCCCAAGTTTGTTTCCTCTCCTTCCTCATCTTATAAACAATCCGGGGGACGCCCCTGAGTCTGAAGCAGCGCTGCTAACGCGCTAGGGGAAGTGGGGTCATTCTCCATCGACACCTCCTCCTTTTCAGACTTCACAACTCGAACCTTTAATCTCGTCTGCCCACCCTTCCTTTTCTAGTGCTGGGTTCTCTATGACTGTTAAGGTCTCCCCAGCTACTGCCGGTTTCTCCTTCTAGAAAATATGGGGCTGAGGGAGGGGATGGAGCTGACGATGCTCCCAAGGGCCGGCAGGTGGATGATAGGGATTGTGGGGTTGGCATCCCCTTCAGCCTCCTGCTCTGACCATGCCCCTACCCTGACCAGGTTTGATGGGGGAATTTCCACAGGAAGGGGAAGTCATCTCTTTTCCCTGCTCTCACCTCTGGCAGAACAAGGGCAGGCTTGGATCCTGGACCCACCCATCTGCCTCTTCCCAACCCCCCTCCTCACAGTCTGATCAGTCCTTAGGTATCTGGTGGTCTGGGAGTCTGAGTGTGTCCTCAGAGCCCTGTGCTGGACAGCTCACCCAGCCAGAGACAAATCACTTTGAGCAGAGTGTGTTAACAGGGAACGCCCACTGCTGCATATCACCCTCAGAGACCCTGTACTAGCGACCCAAGGAAAGGCGCTTCAGGGATCACATATTCAGAACAACTGCAGAAGCCCCCTCCCCCAGTTTGGACTGTGCCTGCAGTGGCCTTGGGTACAGCCTTTCTTTAGCTGCCCTCCCCCTAATCCGGCTGAGACCAAGTCAGCTGCTCTAACTTCCCCCTCTCAGTTCTCCATCTCCTCCCAGTCTGCCGGCTGGCTCCAGACCAGAAGCTGGAAGAGAAGCCCTCCCCCCTTCCTGCCTCCTTCGGGTGTGCCTTGAGTTGCTCTTATTCTCTGGGAAATGAGACTGACTGACACACACACACTCCCTCCCCACAATCCCTGAAACTTCTGGTGTTTCAGGGACAGTTTTCTTGCTCTCAATTTATGGGTCCCTTTCTCTAGCCAGCATCCCTAGCACCTCTTCTTGCCCTTGACGCCATCTTTAGGCTGGGGCAGGTGGCGTGGAGGCTGAGGAGCAGACTGGTCGAGGAGGAGAGGGCCTGATGGGCTGAGGTGGTTGGCATTGCCCACCCTCCCACATTCCTGGCACTCACCTGGTGTTGCCAGGGCCCTAAGCCTGTGCCCTGGCCCCACCACTGAGGATCACGAGTTCACCAGTCAGGGCGTCTCTGTGGTTTCCCACTGACTTCACTCCATTCCAGACGGCTGGGGGCTGACGCTGGCAGAGAGAGGGGCTAAAGGGGCCCTAGAGAGGGAGAGGGAGGGGGCAGGAAGGGAGAAGCCTTGGGCTGCAGAAGGGGACATTATCCCAAGGTCTGTTTGCTGCCCAGTGAGTGACCATCCTGGCCCAGCCCCAGGGCCAAGAGTGGACACAGGTAGCAAAAACAGTGGAACCCTTCCTCCTCCTAATAAATTGAGCCTCAGGGTGGTGATAGGTTTGTTCACATCCTGCTGGCTGGTTGGGGCAGGCCAGGCTGGGTTTCTCTGTGTCAATCCTCCCTGCTGGAGGTGGAAGTGAGGTGGGGGTTGTGGGGGTGGGTTGGGGCAGGGGTGGGGTGGACCTGTCTCTGGGTGGATACCCAGGCTGAGGGTGCTGGTTCTGAAAACTCTTACGGGCCTCTGAGCTCCCAAGCTCTGAGTGCTGTCCTTGTCCTGTGTCCTCCAGGTGAAGAGTGAGGGACCCAAATTGGTGCCCTTCTTCAAGGCCACCTGCGTGTATTTTGTGCTGTGGCTGCCCTCGTCCAACCCATCATGGGTCAGCGCCCTCATCAAGTGCCTGCCTATCTTCTGCCTCTGGCTCTTCCTTCTGGCCCATGGCCTAGGATTCCTGCTGGCCCACCCCAGTGCCACTCGCATCTTTGTGGGGCTTGTCTTCTCTGCTCTAGGTGATGCCTTCCTCATCTGGCAGGACCAAGGATACTTTGTGCACGGTCAGTGGTCACAGTAGCTACCTGGGAGGTGTCCTGGGTCTGGGGGGTAGAGGGTCCTGGGAGGGGCCAAGGATTTGGAAGAGGGAGCTTTTGAACCAGAATATGGGGAATCTGAGCGTTTCTGTGGCCAGGAACTGTGAGGGCCTCTGCTGGAGAA
Source organism: Daubentonia madagascariensis (assembly GCA_023783475.1). Lineage (NCBI taxonomy): Eukaryota > Metazoa > Chordata > Mammalia > Primates > Daubentoniidae > Daubentonia > Daubentonia madagascariensis. Next base: position 21,751,126 of record JAKFHU010001990.1, on the reverse strand, counting down.
TGACCTTGCAGGGGATGTGGTGATCAGTTCTAGAGTTCTTCAGGGGAATGGGGGTGATAGCCTTTACTTTTGTTGATCTTCCCACCCCTGTTACTCCCAAAGCAAAGCTGCTGGGTTATCCCAAACAATCCACTCCACCCTACCCCTACCCCATTACTCATTCCTCACCAAGCCTGCCTTCACCATCCTTCATCCCTTGTCACTCCCAGGTCTGCTGATGTTTGCTGTGACCCACATTCTCTACGCCTCAGCCTTTGGCATGCGACCATTGGCTCTTCGGACAGCTCTGGTGATGGCAGTGCTATCGGGCCTGTGCTATGCCCTCCTCTACCCATGCCTCTCAGGTGCCTTCACCTACCTGGTGGGGGTCTATGTGGCCCTCATCAGCTTCATGGGCTGGCGAGCTATGGCAGGGCTGCAGCTGGTCGGGGCAGCCTGGCGCTGGACTGAGCTGGCGGCTGGCAGTGGTGCAGTGCTCTTTATCATCTCAGACCTGACCATCGCCCTCAACAAGTTCTGCTTTCCCGTGCCCTACTCGCGGGCACTCATCATGTCCACCTACTACGCTGCCCAGATGCTGGTCGCCCTGTCAGCTGTGGAGAGCCGGGATCCCGTGGAAGACTATAGACTGAGCAAGGCCAACTGAGGTGCCAGGGTCTGGTCACCCCTCTCTTCTCCTGGGGCTGGGGTCCGGACCCTGGGAACCTGCAGGAGCTGGATCAGGATGGCGGCAGTGCCAGCCTGGGGCAGCAGGTACTATGTGGGGAATTTATAAGTTTGAGGGGGTAAGACGGAGAAGGATCTCCCTAGCAAAGCTAGTGGTCCAGGACAATGATGAGAGCTAAAAGAGCCAGCCTAACCCATTGCTGGAGCCAGAAGTAGACATCTCCTCACCTCTACCCAATCAGGACTGTCAAAGCCCCCCTGGAGGGTGATGGTGCTCAGCTTCTTGACTCCCCCTTCCCCTACTAGGCGAAGAATCTGACTCTATCTCTTATGCCTAGGACCAGTGGCAATGCTGGGCTCACCCACTCCCGCCTTTCCTGATCTACACAGAGTTTGAAGGAAAGAGGGGAGAAATTTGTACTGAGAAGGCCCAGCCCTAGGGCTGGAAGTCCCTTTCACAGGCCCCTAGCTGGGAAGATTGGATGAGAGTAGAGTCTCCCTTCCCTCTTCTATCCTTGTTACTTGAACAATCTCAATGTGTAAGTGGTGGGTGGGAAGATGAAGGGGTATCTGTACAGGCCAGGCAGGAGAGGGAACTTCTTTGGTCTGGGAGCTTGGGGTACCAAGGACCCAAGTTGGCCCCATCTCTCTCACAGGCCAGCCCAAAACTCAGGCCCCGTACCACCACCCTCAGACCCTGTCCCCAGGGCTGGGGTGAACCATGCCAAAGGAAGGGGCCAGGCTGTGTGTGTCTGTGTTTCTTGTGTGTTTGTGTGTGTGTAGTCTGTCTCCCAGCCTGCCTATGTCTTTCTCTGCCATATGTCTCTGTCCTGCTGCCTGTCAAAGTCTCATAGGGAGAGGTCCTCAGGGAGCTGCTGAGGGGGTGCTGAGCCTGGCTCAGAGAGCTTGGACCCCTCCCCCACAACGCACATACTCTCAGTGCTTTCCTCCCTGTCCCTCCTGCACTAGGAGAAGTGGAGGTGGCTCCAGTGATACTCTGGGGTTATAAGACCCAAGGCACATTCAATGCAAGGGGAGCAAGGATGGGACAACTCCATCCTCTACTGCCCATGTGAAAAAAGAATAAAAACCAAGGGCCACTGGCTGCCCTGCTTGTCTGCCTGTGTGGCACGTGCCTGTCCTGGAGAGGGGGCGGGGGCATAGGGCCAGGGGCCCTGGCTGTCCTCACAGCCTGGATCATAGTCCTGGCTAGTGCATCTTGGCGCCAGGCTGGCTCCCTGGCTCTGGTGACATTGTGCTGGTTGGAGTGGGTCTCACTTCCCTGGTCACATGTGTGGGTAAGGATGTGGTTCAGGAGGATGGGGGATGGGCAGTATAGTATTTGCCACTGTCCAAATTTGTCCTTGATGCATTCCCCTGTGCACAGATGCCCAGCACCCTTGGTGACGTTTAGTTACCCAGTGTCATCTACTGCTGCCCACCCCCTCCCCTCCCCACCCTAGACCTGCTGCCTGTCCCAGATTCCCTCCAGGCATCTCCTTCTCCTTGTGCTCTCGGCTTAGTCAAACAGCTGGGAGGAATGGGACTGGCTGGTTCATGCTAGAGATGTAAAGCCCAGGCAGAGTGATTTGTCACCCCACTCCAGGGGCATTTGCATCTTAACAGGCGATGCCCTAACCCAGAAGTAGAAAGCGAAGCCTTGGGTGGTGGTGAGTATGCCATTTTGTAGAGGTGTTGCACGTTTGTGGGGATGTGATATAGGAGACTCAAGTGTCACGCATGTTGGATGAATCAGTGATTTTCAAATTAGGGTTTTTACAGAGATTTCTGGTGGGGTGTAGCATAGGAATAAGGAGAGGAGGCAGGCTCAAAGACCCCTTATCCTTGTTTCAAGTCCAGTAGCTCCTTCAGACTTTTTTTTTTTTAAAGGAAGGATTCCACTGCAAAACATAGATCTGTAACCTAGCGAGCTGGGTGACCAATCCCTTCTAGCTCTGACAGTGGGAACCCTGGACACTAAAGAGACAAGGTCCTGATCCTTTCAAACCCCAGAACTCTGAACCCAGACCTACCTAGTATGAATAAATGGGAGGGAGCAGGATGGGGAGAAAGAGGAAGTCAGCAAGCCTTGCCCCCATGCCTTGAGGGGAGGGGAAGGGACAGTCTGGGTGCAGAGGAGGGGAAGGCAAAGCAAGGCCCAGTCAAAAGGGGGCTGGACACTCCCTTGTGGGTGGGTTTGGACAAGGCTTTCAGGGATCTAGGTCTGGGAATCATCCCACGCTCACATCTATCCTCTTGGTCCCTGCTGTACACCACTCTCAGGAACAGGAAAGGATGAGCTTAGTTTATTGTCCCCTCCCTTCACTGAGTGTTTACACTGACGAACACCAGAGAGCAACCTGGGCTGCCTACACTGGGCCATGCAGAGGATGGGCCAAGAAGCCCCACATCACAATAGCCTCCTGATGCCTGGGCTGGGCTGGAGCTCACATAAGGTGCTTTGATTTCTTCTGCAGATTCTCGGTGAGGGATGCTAGAATTGACTTGTCATCTTTGTCTGAAAAAGCAAAGCAAGAATTCATTAGTGTCATTGATGCCAGGGAATTTCCAACCTGCTGGACTTGGAGTTCCTATGCAGGAACCAGGGGCTAGACCCTGGAACCCTTGATCCTGGGTTGGCAGAGTGTATGGGGTCAAGAGCTGCCATTTATTCAGCACTTAATATTTGCCAGGCATTGTGCCAGTTGCTTCATGTGCTATCTCATTTACACCTCAGAGTCCTGTGAGTAGAAAACAGGCTCAGAGAGGTAGCTTGCCAAGGTCACATGGCTGCTCAGTGGTGGAGCCAGGGCCCTGGGCCCATGTGTTTACAACCAGAGTTAAATTGTCAGGGATCTCTCTAGCTGTGGAATGAAGGCTGGATAGCTCCCACAGTGCTTTCCCTGGCCTAGTTCTGTTGCAGTTCAGCAGCCACTCTGGAGACATCATCTAAGTGCCAGACACTTAGCTAAGCACTTGAGAGACAGAGCAACAGGACATGGTCCTTTCCCCAAGGAAAGGCATCTATAACTCGATAAAAAAGGTCTGTAACCATGGAGACCACAGCAATGGAGTGCCATGGAGAGTTCAGGGAGTGGCAGAAAATGAGACCAGAGAGGTGGGGGAGAGGGGAACCTTGTTGGTTTGGGATTTTATCATGAGCAGAAAGCCAGGGGGGTAATTTAAGGAAAGAAAGAAAGGCATTTAGAGAGTTCATACTGCTAGCTGTGTAGCTATGCAGACAGTAGACTGTGTGGGAAGGAATAAAATATGTCCCTGTATGTGTGCACACATGAGCAGAAACATGGCATGCATGTGCAAAAGGGAGGGTTCCCTTCAGTCTTCCCCTTATTTATCCCTCCCCTCCGTCCTTATCCTAGACCAGTAGTTTTCAATCTTGGTTGCACATCAGAATCACTTGCAAAGTTTTGTAAACATATAGATTCCTTCCAGAACTCTGCCACAGAATTTGTGATTGGTGAGTCTGGTTTAGACCAGTATCTTTTTTTAAAGGCAGGTATAGGCCCACCAAAGTTGCAAACCACATCTTATCTAGGGATGGAAATTCCCATGTCTGTAAGGGCCAGTGCACATAACAAATGACATCCAGAGGATGGGAGAGCGGTAAGAACTGTATCCAGTTAAGAATGTCTGCGCCACCTGATAGCAGATTAAATAAAAAACGGTGCCAGCCAAATAAACAGAGTTGAAAAATAGCCTGCGATTCCACCATTTTGCGCCTCTGCCCCAGCCAGGACGTGCCACCCTCAGCCCGGCCAGTGGCGCCCTCCCCCTCACCGTAGACGGTGAGCGTACAGCTGCTGCGGTCCTTGCCCAGCTCATTCTCCACCAGCACGCTGTAATCGCCGCTGTCCTTGAGCGTGCAGGTGGGGATGACGAGGGTGCACACGCCGCTGGTGGAGTTGTACCAGAACTTGGAGTTGGCCGTGATGTTGACGTCGCCCTTGTAGAGGGTCACCGTGGGCCGTGGGTTCCCAAGGAAGGCGCAGGTCATGGTGCAGTCCTGGCCGCGGAGCACCGTGTGCGGCTTGAGGGGGGTCAGGAAGCGGGGCCCGTGGCGCCAATCCTTCTGCTGGTAGGGCTTCAGCTTGGTGCTCAGGTCCTCGACTGTGCGGGGGGGGGGGGGGGGGGTGTCGGGGCGGGGGCAGGGGGGACAAGGCGGGCCCTGAGCGCGACCCAAGGCCCCGGCCTGCTACCCCCATCTTAGAGCTCAGAAGGCGCGCTGGAGACCCAGCTTACACGGAACCCCAAAGACCTGCGCCAGATTCCCAGACGCGATCAACTCTGGGGGCCCAGACTTTATACTGGTTCCTAAGGGTTCCCACACCTCCACCTTCACTCCCCCTATCCATCTGCCCCCAATCCCCGCCTCCCCCCTCCCCCCCACCCTCAGCCGCTCCAGGGTTCGCAGGTTTTTACACTTTCCCAGACCCAGGGGTCCTAGATGTCTTTCCAGCACCAGCTTCCTGGGCATGGGTGTTCGCAGTTGTTACCCCGCCTTTAACTCCGCCTCCAAGCTTCCCCTACGTCATTTCAGCTTCCATAGTCTCGGCTCTCTGCCACTTAGCACCTCATTTGGACGCCATCCAGACCCTTAACCACTTCCCTCCAGGGTTCTCAGATGCCATCCGGGGTCCCTAGAGTCCCTCCCCATCACTGCCTCGTTAGCCCCTCCCCTCAGAGCAGACCTCGTGTTCGCTCTAACCACTCCCCACACCCCTCCCTGTCCTTCCACCGTCATTCTCGCTCCCAAAGGTACCTCCCCACCTCCCCCCTCAAAGTTGGTCTCACCCCTCAAAGCACTGCGAGGAAAGATACCTCCTCGGCTAGGCTTCCCTGACATCTACTTCTCTCCCCAGCGTCCCAGACAGGAACTCTTTTATGGCGACGGTTCTCGGATTTTTCTCTCACCTCTTGGGTACTCCTTGTGACTCTCATGCCATCCCCACCATCAGCGCGCCCAGACATAACCCGAACCCTTAAGGCCCCCGACTCACTCTGGTCCTTATTGACGAGCCAGGTGTCCCTGGAGTCAAGCGGGTCGCTGTCACCGATCTCATTCCGAGCCACCACTCTGAAGTAGTACTTCCTGCCTGGGAGCAGCCCAGTCACCGTGTACTTGTTGCTGAAGACACGCTCGGCTGCAGTGTACCAGGTGGCGGTGCTTGCATCCCGCTTCATGATGACGTAGTGGGCCTCACCGTCCTCCTGCATATCGGGGCTGTGGTTCCAGGTCAGAGTCACCGTGTTGGGAACCTCCTCAAACAGCTGTAGGTTTGTGGGGGGCCGGGGGAAATCTGGAAGAATTGGAAGGTCTGTAAGTGACCTTGGGGGGCCTGAAGTATTGTGCCTCCACCCTAGCTGCCTGCCAAGCCTGATGGAAGATGGGATGGGGCACATCTCTTCTTAGTCTAAGGCAGCTGGTGTCTTAGAGTCAGAAAAAACTGTTTCTGAAGTGCTGCTCTGCCATTTACTAGTCCTGTGACTTTGGGCAAGTTACTTATCTTCTCTGAGATGCCTTTCCTCATTTGCAAAATAGGGCTGACAATGACTATTTCATAGCTATAGTGGGTAAAGTGCCTGGTATGTAGTTACTGTTCAATAAAAGTTCATCCCTTCCTTCCTTGAGCAGTTAGAGCTCTATTATATAGCTTCCAGCCCTAAGAGGTCACCCTAATTTTTAATGGATTCATCCCTCCCTGCCCCTCCTGCCCTTCACCCATTCTCTACTCTCTCTGCTGTCCATACTCTGTATATGCCCCAAAGCTTGCCAGATATGACTGCAGAAACTGAAACAAGGGGTTGGTCTTGGTTCAGTGCCTCCAAGGCTTCAGGCCCTTGAGAAAAAGCAGGTAAAAAACCCTCTCCACTAGGCAAAGGCTGACAAAGTTTTGCTTTGTGGTGAAGGCTTCACTACCACAAGGCACAACTTGCCCGTGGTGGGAACTCCGTACCTGCCACACGCACGTGGATGTCGTAGTATGCCTCTCCAAACTCATTCTGGAGCAAGATTCGGTACACCCCTGAGTCAGAGCGCTTGGTGCTATTGATGAGGAACTGGGAGTGGTTTTTGCCCTTGGTGATGGTTTCCCTGCCCTTGGTGGGGATGCCATCTTTCTGCCAGATCACACTGGGCGGTGGTGAGCCCTGGTGGTGATAGGAGATAGTACCATTGGCCACCTAGATGGTATGTGAGGGTAGGACCTCCCCCAATGTTGGGGAGTCTCCTGCCAGGCTCTAGTGCCAGGGATCTGGTGAGGGGCGGAGTCAGAGGCAGAGACTAATGATGGCTACAATAGCCATCTTGGTTATGTGAAGGGCATATGGGGTCGAGGGTCAGGAACAACTCACGGAGAAGGCTGCATGGATGCAGAGGGCTGTCCCAGCACGAACCACCATATGACTCTTCAGCCGGGCACTGAGGTCAAACTTGGGCGCAGCTGAGATGGAGGAGACAGAGGTGACAGAGGTGGGGGCATGGGCCTCTCTTTCAAGAAGACTCAGCTTTAAGCCTCCCCACCGAAGCCTTTCCCAACCTCCTTCTTCTCTTTTGTGCCCTCACTGAAGGCCATACAGACATCTCACTGTTCTGCAACGCTGAAGCGTTTGTTTTCCCATCTGTCTTCTTCTGGCATGTAAGACCCTGGAAGGCAGGTCCTGTGTCTTGTTTCTATGTCCCTAATATCTCCCTTGATGATACTATTTAGTGCACAGTGAGCAGGTTTTATTTTTAAAGTAGGGGTACCCCTGGGGTTACCCCTAGCTCAGTGACTTTTTCTTGATCATAGCATCACCCAATTTTGCCCTGTGGGATGAGGCCCCAGGGAGGAAGGTTTGGAGCTAGGATGTGGGGCATCAACCCCCAGCCCTCCCTGCGTCCTCACCTGGTGGTGGCATGGCACGAACTCCCTCATCTAGCTCTACAGGCTCCCCGACCCCAGCCTCATTCACAGCCCGGATTCGGAAGAAGTATTTCTGCCTCTCGGTGAGGCCTCCCACGGTGTAGCAGGTGCCTGAGATGGGGATCTTTGTGCACTTGGACCACTCCTTGGTGTCTTCAGCCCGCATCTCAAGGATGTAGCCAGAGGGTGGGTCTCCCTCTGCAGGCTCCCGCCAGGCCAGGGAAATGCTGGAGTTGGAGGAATCAGACACGTGCAGGCCCTGCACCAGGCCTGGGGGTTCTGGGGTAGAACAGACATACAGTCAGCCCCCAAACTCATCCCCACTCAATGCCATGCCCACTTCCCACACTCGGTACTCCTGAACCCTATCTTTCACCACTTCTACCTCCAATTCCCACAGTTAACACCCTCAATAGCTAACCTTGCATGCTCAACAACCCCCAAATTCAAATTTAATTCTCTTACTGACTCAATACTTTCACCCCTAATGTCAATACCCTCTAAATCCAACATGCCTTATACATATGCTATATTCAAAACCCCAGCCTTTAACCCAGCCATCTCCACCACACCCATTACAGGCAGCACCCCCACCTTGCTTCCTAAACTCAACACCCTTCCAAACGTCTCCCCAACACCCTCAGTCAGTCCTCAACATGCCTGTGGCCTCACCTAACCAGAAACACGCGAAGCTTGATAAGAACTTTTTGCATCCCACCTCCTCACTGTCCCTGACTCTCAATCTTTATTTTCTGGCTTTCTCTTGTGTGTGAATCCTGTCCCTCTAAGAGGCTGGCAGCTTCCAGAGAGTGGAGACTGGGTGACTTTCCCAGGGAAGATATTCTGTCTGTACTTTGAATGAGCTAATTCTACTATGTTCTGGGGCCTGGCAGCTCCATACTCACTAACAGGATCCTTGGCCACTACTGAGTTGGATGGCATACTGGGCTGTCCAGGCCCTGCCTTATTTACAGCTATAACTCGGAATTCATATTCTGTGTCCTCCAGGAGACCATCCACAGTGTACTTGGTGCCTGAAATGGGAAGACAAGGGGTCGTGAGGCCAGGGGCATCCATGGGGTGAGAGACCGGAGTAAGAGACCAAGGAAGAAGAGGTCATGGGATGTTCTTAAAACTTCCAAAAGAGTTAGGGGAGGGAGGACATTCAGAGTAGCGATGGGTCCACTCCTTTGGTCTCTCCTGGGCCTCTGTCCCTAGGACCTCACCTTGGATGGGGTCCTTGTTGACCGGCACCCACAGGTTACTGCCTTTCTTCCTTCGCTCTACAATGTAGCCAAGCACTGGGGCTCCCCCATCCTGGGTAGGGGCATTCCATGTGATGGTCACGGCCTCTTTGGTCACATCAGTCACTTGAGGCTGAGATGCAAGACCAGGGGGCTCTGTGGGGGACAGAGAGAGGGCAAAGGTTAGGAGGGGGAGCACGTAGATAGTTGCCTACTCCATGCTGACCTCTGCCCCCCCTTAAAAAATTTTTTAATGAATTTTTTTTTTTTTGAGACAGGGTCTCACTCTGTCACCCAGGCTAGAGTGCTGTGGCAACTTCATAGCTCACTGCAGCCTCAAACTCCTGGGCTTAAGCAATCCTCCTGCCTCAGCCTTCTGAGTAGCTGGGACTATAGGCATGCACCACCATGCCTGGCTAATTTTTCTATTTTTTGTAGAGACGGGGGTCTCACTCTTGCTCAGGCTGGTCTTGAACTCCTGGCTTCAAATAATCTTCCTGCTGTGAGCCACCACACCTGGCCAAAAAACTTTAATGATTCTTAACTCTGGTTGCATGTTAACATCAAGTGGAGAGTAAGAACAAACCTACCAACAACAACTAGTGTCTGAATTCTACACCTCGATATTCTTATTTTATTTATTTATTTATTTTTTGAGACAAGGTCTCACTCTCTTGCCCGGGCTAGAATGCAGTGGCATCATCATAGCTCACTGTAACCTCAGACTCCTGGGCTCAAGCGATCCTCTTGCCTCAGCCTCCCGAGGAGCTGGGACTATTGATGCGTGCCATTATACCCAGCTAACTTTCCTATTTTTTGTAGAGATGAGGGTTTCACTATGTTGTTCAGGCTGGTCTCGAACTCCTGGGCTCAAGTGATCCTTCTGCCTTGGCCTCCCGAAGTGCTAGGATCACAGGCATGAGCTACCTTGCTTGGCCCAATATTCTAATTTAATTGGCCTGGGGTGGACGGCAGGTGTTAGCATTTTTAAAGACCCCAGGTGATTCTAATGTGTAGGCAAGATTGAGAATCACTGACTCAACACCTTTCCACCTGTGTGACCCTCATGCCACAGTTCTCAATCTACTGTCTTGACACACTGAGATATGGAGATCAGTTGGGTGGGGTGTAGCAAGTAATTTATTAGCAATCATAATTAAAATGCCGATGTCATCAAGGGTTTTCTTTGGGAAAAAATTACAGTGAATTCAAGGTTATCCCTAAAGCAACATCATGCTCACTTGGATTCTGGGATGATTTCTGGAATGGAGAAAGTGGAGTCAGTTCCCTGGAATTGTGCACATACCACATATACCTATGGGAGTGTATTGTGCATGTGATATGACTGGCAGAAGTTGAGAATTCCTGCTTGAAGTGATGTTCTGGAATCAGTCTGTCTCACGGGACAGCTAGAGAGATGATCCTGTGGAATTTCCCACAGACCAGTGTTTCTCACTGGCTGAGGCCCCCATCCTGGCTCCTGGGTTCCCCACTGAGCACCAGGCTGTCTCACTGACCTATGGGATTTCCTGCAAACACTTCGTCAGTCTCCAGTGGGTCGCTCACACCTTCTGAATTGACAGCCAGGATACGGAACTGGTAGGCTTTTCCCTCTTCCACTTTGTTGGTGGAGAAGTTGGTGACTTTGCTGTCCACCTCGCCTATCTTAATCCAGGACTTCTTGCCGACTGCCCTCCGTTCTACTATGAACTGTGTCACAGGACGCCCGCCGTTGTCCTTTGGGGCCTTCCACTTCATGTGCACACAACTACCTGAGAGCTCCAGGAACTCCACCTTGCCCTGTGGAGGCTTGGGACGGTCTGGGGACAGAGAGCAGCTTCAGAATGGGGCTTTGGAGCCAAGGATCAGAAGGGCCTCCTCCCACTCACCAAAGATCTGGCCAGACTAGGGCACAGCTGGATCCTGACCTTTTGGGTCCCTTGCCTGTGTCCATTGCCCCTCCTTCTAAGACTTGCCCAAAGAGTTTGATCCTTGTGCCCCTGAGCCTCTGACCCGCCTAGGAATGGGTAGCCTGGAGACCTGAGGGGCCCCTGCCTTAGCTGATCCCCTGTCCCCTTCCAGACAAGTTCTCCCCCTCTTCTGAGCTTCCAGAACACCAGTGCTTTCTGGGATCACTGTTTATCTTATGTTATAATTACATATCTGTCTACCAGTTTCATCCCTGTTGGGTTGAGGAACTGCTGGGAATACTTCATCTCTGCATCTCCAGCACTGAGAACACAGAGGAGGTGCTCAGTCATGCTGCTGGGTTGGATTGAAACACAAACCTCCTCACTCCACAGCTTGATGGAAATGCAGGAGGAGGAGGTGGTGACAATGTGTGTGTGTTGCATGTTGAACATAAGGTCACTAAGGCCAGCTCCTCATCTCTTTCCTTATCCTCCTGTTCAGACCAATCCTGAATCTCATTCCCACCCCTCATTCCATCTTCTTCTCCCAACTTATTTTATCCGCAGCCCTAACTCCCCTCCCACCCCACCCCATGCACTTGCATCCTCACTACTCTTCCCAAGCAACCTCACCTCCCTCCCTAAATCATTCCATCATTCCACCTATGTGCAACCATGTCCTCATCCTCAAGTCAATAACAATACTTCAGCAACATATTTGAAGGTCTATTATGTGCTGTGCACTTGGCTATGCACTTTAAATTCACTAGAAATAGATACTAGGGGGAAAAATCACCCTGTTCCCGGTGAGCAGCTGAGGCTTAGAGAGGTTCACTTGACCAAGGCCACCTAGTTAGGAAGTTAGGAAGTTAGGAAGTGGGCTTCTGGCTACAAAGCCAGCCCTCCAACTCCATCCCCAGCCTCCTTCCCAGCCTGCCTTCCACCCTGAGCCTGGGAAGCTGGTGCCCTCAGTGCAGCCCAGCCCAGCCCGGCCCTCACCCAGCACACTGAGGTGCAGAGTGGCCGTGGCTGAGCCGTGGTCATTCTTGAGCTTGAGCAGGACGAGGCCGCTGTCTTCACGCACGCACTTTGAGATGGTGAGCAGCGCCTGGTCTTCCCAGCGCTCCGTGGACACGCGCTCCTCCTCGGTCACCTCCATGCCGTCTTTGTACCACGTCACTTTGGGCAGCGGTTTTGCCCGGAAAGGCACCTTGATGTGGGCCGTGTGACCCACCTTCACAGTCACTGGGTGTGCCGCCAGTGCCTCCAGTACCGAAGGGTCGATGACAGGAGGATCTGCAGGGTAGGGCAGGGCAGGGCCGCAGGGAAGCTCAGGGGTGGAGGAGGAGCCGATGGGAAAGGGGGAGGAGCTATGAGCATGTGGCGGGCCAGGCGTGGCTCAGCTTTGCCTACCTTGGGCGGGACCATACCTGCGATGAACAAGGACGCTTCGCTCTCCGCGCCTTTGGCCCGGAACGTGTACTTGCCCTCGTGCTCGGGGCCCGTGTTGGGGAAGATGAGCTTGTGCACCGCACCCTGCTTCACGATCTGCACGCCCGGCAAGTCCGTGATCTGGGGGGCCAGAGGCGGGCGTGAGTGCGAGTGTGGGCCAGGTCAACCTCCTTCGCCCCCTTCCCTGTCCCCTGCTTCGGACCTCCTTGCCATCTTTCAGCCACACGCCCTCCACCTTCTCGTCGTTCAGCACTACGCACAACTCGGCCGGGCTCCCGGTGGCCGCGTGCACGTCGGACATCCCGCTCTTCACCGTGGCCAGACGCTCTGGGGAGAAAGGGGCAGTGATTGGGTCAGGGCGTTGGGATGGGAGGGACTCATAGGAAAAGGGCTGGTGGCTTTGGTAGTGGAACGGTCAGGTGCTGTGTCAATCAAAATAATTTATTATGAACAGGTGGTTTGCCAAAGGTCAGTGGGCGACTGGGGGACGGTGGTGGGGGGACTGGAGCAAGTAGGTGGGGGGGGAGTTGGGGAAAGGTCAGTGGCTTGGGAAATGGCAGCCAGGAAGACTGGGAGTTGGTTAATGGGGAGTTGATCAGTGAATGATGGTCAGCAGGGACTTAGGATGCTCAGCTGAAGAGGGAAATAGATGGTGGAGATGCAGGTGGTTAGTGGATTTGGGATGTTTAGTTGTGCTTATGCTCTTCTGTGGGATGTCCAGGGTCACTGGGTGTTGGGGGTAGCCAGGGGCAGTGGAGAATGGTTCTGGTTACGGAGTAGGAGATGGTCGGGATCAAGAAGTTTGGGATGATCAGGGTTGCTGCGGATGGTTAGAGTCTGAAAGTGAAGAATGAAGTCAGGGAATTTGGGATAGAGTCTGAGAGATGGGGGATGACCATGGTCTAGGAGGTATGGATGTTCAGCACATGGTCAGAATTTGGGAGATGGGGGTGGTGGAGTGGAGAGGTACAAGTTGGTCATGGTCTGGGGGACGGTTGGGGTCAGTAAGCGGGGCAGATCAATGTCCACCTTAGGGGAGTGCCAGGGTCAGAGGGATTGGTCAGTGGAGATTGACAGGGGGTGGTCTTACCATCCACAGTGACAGTGGCAGTACTGTAGTATTCAGTGGGGTCCCCATCCTGCATGGCCACCACAGTGTACTCGCCATCGTCACTGAGCTGTGCATCCTCAATGACCAGCTCTGCTCGCTTGCCCTCGTGGTTCATGCTGTATTTAGTGCCATGTGCCAGCAGCTGTCCATCCTTCTTCCAGCGCAGGGTCACATCCTTGGATGTCAGTTCACACTCCAGGCATGCGCGGCTCCTCTCTTTCACACGTACATTTTTGAGGGTGCTTACAAACTTGATGGGGATGCCTGCAAATGGACAGACAGACAGACACTTGGGTCTGCTCCCAAACCACTACATCCTTTTTCTGCAGCTACATACTGCCCTGGCCTCATTTTGGCAGTAACTTGCAATGTTGAATGCATTTGTGTGTAGTATGTGACCCACTGAAGTACCTGACAGGGAGAGTCCCAGCTCTGCCCCTTACTTGGTAGTTGACTGTACACGACTCATTCACCTCTCTGAGTCTCAGTTTCCTTATATGTAAAATGGGAAAAGAACTTTCACAGCGCCACAGTCAAGATCTCTAACAACTCCGCTTGGAGCTCCAGGCACACCTACGTTGTCTTTCTGGTGTCTGGGCCTCTGTACATGCTGACACCTCTGCTGGGGATGTTCTCTACTCTCCCCCCTTCTCTGAAAGCTGAACTCCTTTTTGTTCTTGGTAAAGCTCAGACATCACCTCATCATATCCTTTCTGATATTGTCAGCCCTTTTTTGGGCTCCTACAGCCTCTGTGTCTCTCTCCATCATAGCAATGATGATTCCATGTGACATAGATCCCAGGTGTGGTTCACATGTACGACATGCTCATTGCTGTACACACCATCATGTACAAATCCTTAAACTAGTTATAATATCAGAATGTGAGTAGTCAAGAGTGACACAGATGTGCTGTAATATATGATATTAGAACTATAGTTTCTCAGTCCATGATCTCCCAGATGATAATAAGACCCCAGTGTATCTTGGCTCTTGGAATAAGAACTGATTCTAATTTCATTTTCACATCTGCCTCCCCCACTAGGCTAGAGGTTAACAGAGAGGAGAACACCCTGTCTTTCTGGTACTCATCACAGGACCTTGCAAAGAAGAGATGGATGGATAGATGGGTGATGACTGCCCACATGGAGGTTGCTATGGCATGAAGCCCACCCCCCTCAGGCTCTTGCCCAACTACTCACGGCCAATGGTGAGCTGGGCCTTCTGTACCAGGTTCCCCACCTGGGCAGAAAACTCGCCGCTGTCACTGAGTCTGGCATCCTTAATCTTAAGTGTATGGGTCAGACCATCCTCAGATACTGTGATTTCATACTTGTCATCCCTTTTCAGTTCCTTCCCATTGAACTTCCACACAAAGTTGGGCTCTTTCTTGGAGAGGCGGATCTCAAACACTGCTGTCTGGCGCTCTGTCACCTTCTGCGGCTTCATCTCTCCCAAGAACTTTAGCGGCTCATCTGCAGCAGAGAGTAGGAGAGGCAGTCATCGGGCTGCAGCCCTGGTCCCCATGAAAGGTGGGATGGGGACATGGGGACTCAGGTGTCATCAGCCTCTGGTAGCCCTTAGTTGGAGAGAAGCACCCTTCCTTTCATTCTGCTTGTGAACCCTTCTTCTCTGGAGTCCCCTCCCATGATGTTCATGTGGTCTTGTCCCCAGTAATGTTAACAGCAATTTTAACAAGTACTCAGGTAGTTTTCAATATATGTGAGGCACTATTCTTGCCAATTTATACATATTAATTTATCCAGTTCTCACATAGATAGATTCTACTATTATTCCCCATTTTACAGATGGGGAAACTGAGGCAAAGAGAAGTTAAATAACTTGCCCTAAATCACACAGCTCATAAGTGGCAGCAGTTGGAATTTGAACCCCAGTAGTCTAGCTCCAGAGTCTGTGTTCTTAACTATTAGGCTACACTGCCCCATGGCACTTATTACCTCACAGTCCTCTCCCTTAACATTTCATGTTTCCTCCCTCCATGAACTCCCATCCCCACACAGTCCTTTCCTGCATAGCCCCACAGTCCTCCCCCTAATATCCCCATGGACCCCATCCCTGGCCATTCCTCTCCTCTGACCCTGTGCCCCCTGATGCCCACACTCATACCCAGCACTGTGAGCTCTGCACTCATCCGCTTGTCACCCACGGACAGGCTGTAGATGCCGGCGTCGTTCATGTTCACGTTGGTAATAACCAGCATGTACTTGGTGCCCATCTGCTTCACGTCGTACTTGCCCAGGGAGTACTGGATCCTCAGTGGCTCAGTACCCTGCCTCATGGAACAGGTAGGAAAGCTGATGAAGGGGTTTAGGAGACTTCCAGAGCTCCCCATTCTACAAAGCCAGCCTGAGCTGGAGGGTACAAGTCCACCTCTCTAAATATACCCAGAGGCCCCTGCACTCTCTCTAGCCTCATCATCTGGCTTGGTGGGATCCAGGCTCTGGCTCCGCACAGGCTTGAACTCTTAATGTGCATGAGTTCATTAGATGCTTTTTCTCAGAGATAAAGGTCTTCAGTGACCTTCAGGAGTATCTAATCTAGCCTTTCAGTTTAAAGATGGGTAGGCTGAGGCATACAGAGGAATGTAACTGTCCCAGATCAAACAGAGAAGTGGTGGAACAGCTAAGCATAGAGCCCAGCTCCCAGTCTCTTACAACCATACCAAGAGGCATCTTCTTGATGGGATGGATGAGAGGCCCTACCTTATGGATAATGAGAGGGTCTGAGAAGGGAGTGGGTGCAGAGAGGAAATGATACCGCCAGGGTGGGCCCTGGCCAGGCCCTTCCCCACCTTGATCCATATCATCTTGACGTTGGGGTCCTTCAGCTCCATGATGCAGTCAAAGACTGCCGTGGTGTCAACCTTGGTTTCTATGTCTTCCAGAGGCTTCAGAATCCTGATGGCCTGAGAGATTGTGATTACAAAATGCCAAGCGTCAGCTGCACCTGGAGCCTGCCTAGGCTGTGTCCCCAATCCTAGAGGAGCCCCTAAGGGCCTGGGGAGAAATGAGTAGGCTCCCCCTTCCACCCTATTGATCAGTTGGAAGATTTCGGAGGAGAGGAATATGACAGGGAGTGAGAAAACAACCACCATTTGTGGAACAGTCGCTGTATAAGGGAGCCCATTGCATAGATTCTTTAATTCCAGTGTAGATGCTTAATATGACTTGGGTGATTGAATGAATAACAACAACAACACAAAAACAAATGAAAGAGGAAGGTATAATTTTCATTTTGTAGGTGAAGAAACTGAAGCTCAGAGAGACACCCAGGTTCACATGGCTAATAGGGCAATAGAACTGGGATTTGAATCCAGGTCTCTCTGACTCCAAAGTCCATGCAAGTACATGAGGGAGTGGGGCTGAGGGGAGAGGTAGAAGCAAGGTGACTTGAGTTCCTCTCCTCCTCTCGCAGCAGAGAGCATGCCTCTGAGTATGTGTGTGCAGGCTGGGGGAGACCTTGCTGAGGGAGAAGCAAAGGCCCTGGCACTTTTGGTGAGGCCCAGCCCCTGGCCTGCATGTCCTTGTTCCCTGCTGGGCACTGACCTCCACCTCCACTTTCTTTTTCATCTCTTTGAGCTTCCTGAGTAGCCCCCGGAAGTCGGTGAAACCGTACTCCATGCAGACCTTCTCAAAGTCCTTCTTGGGCACCTTGGACAAAATCTCCAGCATCTCTTTCTCATTTGCCACCTTCTTCTGCTGCTTCTTGGGAGCAGGGGGAGCCCTGGGAGGAGGGAGGGACTAAGCTTATTCGCAGAGCCTCCCCTGAAGACAGAGGAAGCCTCTCCCAACCTTGAGATGCCCCTCCCACTCCATAGAGTCTTGGAACTCCGGGCCCTGTTGAGAGAGGCCTTCAAGCGGCTCCAGCCTGGATGGGGAGACAGCACCCCGTGCAGAAGGGCATCCCAGCCTTACCTCTTCTTCAACATCTTTTTGAAATCCATTTTCTCTTGACCTGAGGACAGAGAGAGCGACAGGGTCAGAAAGGGGGCATCTGGTCCCTAAGAGGGAAGGCCAGGAGGAGGAGGCCAGCTCACCTTCAGTCACTAGCAGGGACACAGTGTAGATGGCATCTGCATGTTCATTGCTTGCAATGCACTTGTAGTTGTCAGAGTCGTCAGAGGTCAGTGGCTCCAGCTGGATCAGAGTCAGGCCATTAGTGGGGGAGGGGGAAGGAACCACAGGGAGACTTTCTGTGAGATGGGGAAGGAGGGCTTTTTTTTTGCAAGGGGTGGGGAGGAGGTGAGCGTTGGGATTATGTGTAGAGGATTGAGCAGTCTCTGTGATTTGGAGGTATGAGGTAGCAATCAGTGTGAGTATGCATGTTTGTAGCCTGATTCCATGGCAATAAAATTGCTTCCCCATCAGACTCTCCCCCTTGGCTGTGAGCTCCTAGAAGGAAGGGACTTCCTCTGCCTTGTAACTCTATGTGCAGTTTCTGGTACCGGTCTGAGCATTTCTTCATTTAACATAATTTACTTCTCTGTACCAGGCACTGGGCTGAGCCCCAGAGAAAACAGTGGTGAGGAAGGCGGACTTGATGCCTATGTGCCAGAAGCCAAGGTGTTTGCTCTCAGAAAGTGTTTGCTCGATTAATGAGTTTGTGTAAGGGCTGGCCAGTAGGGGGACTCTGGGGCAGCCTGTGTGTGCTGTGGGGGGCCTGAGGGTCCAGTGATAGGTCTTTGGGAGGAGAAGGGACCTGTCTGTGGGGGACAGGGGAGACTTTGCCTTTCACAACGGGAAGTCGGGGCAGGACCCGAGTAATTATAGGGACAGGAGTAAATTATAAGCCTTGGTCTCCCAGTGACCCATCCCACCCTGTCCTCAAAGGGCCTGGAGACAGAGGTTGCAGCTGGGCAGACCCAGCTCTTAGAGTGTCCCTGAAGCTGGTTAGACCTAAGGATGATCGGCCCTCAGCGAGATTTTTCTGGAGGGATCAGATGAAGGGCCCAGGACCCCTGACCCTCACCGCTGCTCTATGACCAGTCCCTCCTTGCCTCCGGGTGCCGGCCCAACTCGGCCTCGCCCCACCCACATGGTCCCGCCCCCTCCTAGCCACGCCCACCCCTGGGTCTCTCGTTCCCTTTGGCTCTCTCACCCTTCGGTTCCCTTCTGGAACTGCCCCTTTGCTTCCACTTGGCCCCGCCCCCGCCTCGCTCTGGCTTTGCCCCAGCTCTGCTTTGATCCGCCCATAATTTCGGTTCTCTGCTCTTTCTGGCAATACCCCAGCTCCAGACCCGGCCTCTATTATCCTGACGGGCCTCTAGAGCAATGACAGACTCTTTTCCCACCGCCCAGTTCTCGGGTAGCCGAAGTGCTTCTCTGGCCGGTGAGAGGACTGGCGTCCCGCCCCGGGGGTCCCTGCCTCCGGCCTCACGGGTAGCTGGACCTCCGGCGCGGGTCTCCGCACCTTCAGCACGTGCTCCTTGTTAATGCTGTCGTAGAATGTCTTGGCGGACTCTTTGATGGGGATGCCGCTCTCCCTCTTCCAGGAGATGTTGGGTTTGGGGTTCCCCTGCACTCGGGCTCGGAACACGGCTTTATCCCCTGCGGTGAGCACAGGACGCATTTTCCCCTCTTAGCCACCAGCCTAGACCCTCTGCCAGCTCCCCGCCTGCTCCCAGAGACCTGGCCCTGGCCCTGGGCGGGGGAGGGATCCTTGGCCGGGCTCTGCCAGCGTCTGTGTATTGGGGGACTTTGGGGTGGAGAGAGGGCTGGGGGATTAGATTAGAAAGCGAAGCACCGGGGGCCTAGGGGAACACGGGGAGCGACACACCCTCGGGCGCGGTCACCGACTGAGGTTTCTCCACGAACTCAGGGACGGTCTCGCCCGCAGGGATGTCGGAACTCCGGGTCACCAAGCTGAAGAACTCCACTGTGCTCGAAGACTTCCTCCTCACGACTTCCTCTGTGGGGGCAGGTGACAGGTCAGAATGGGCCCCAGGAGGAAGCTCAGCCCAGGATTGGAGGACTGAACTTTTCTTGAGGGGACAGTGGAGCATGGGAACAAATGGCGTTTAAGGCAAGCGGAGGCAGGACCAGCTTTGTCCGAGAAAGGAGGACCTGAGTCGATGGGTCATTGTGTTGTGGCAAATTTTAACCATTAGGGGACGCTAACTCCTTCCCCACACCTCAGCGGTCAATCACCTTTTTTGGGCCATGGCCCTGAGTACTAATTTTTTTTTCTTTTTTAAAACGGAGTCTTCCCTTCTGGGATTTCCTTGGTCTCTGGGCTTCTCTCCTGGAAGTTCTGGTTCCCCAGTAGCATAAAGAGGGGCCAGGCCTGCTTCTGCTCTAGATTTTCTCCCTGCCATTCTGTGGGTTCAGCATTCATTGCCTGGGGAGTAGTGATCCTTGAGTGAGAGACAGGACACCATCCCACTCCAGTGAGGCTATGTATGGGAATCTCCTTATCCAAAGGAGCATATTCATTGTGATAATATAATTTTTTATTTGGAAAAAAACCCTGTTTTTGCAGTATAAACTGCAGAAAATCTTGGCTGGTGAGTTATCAGTTCATAATAATTGCTCTGAATCATGAAGCACTTTCCTTGTGTCAGGAACTGTGCTAGGCACATATCAGAGATGATCTTATTTAATCCTCACCACATCCCAGTGAAGTAGGTGCCTTTATTATCCCCCAATAATCTGAGGGAATGAGATGAAAAACATGTGTTAAGAAGCTCTCATGGCCTGCTTTTAAATAATGACCAGAGGTCTCAAACAGGCAGTATGTAGGCTGCACCTGGCCTGCAGATGTCTTTTATTTGAGCTCCACAATATTTAAACAAAAAAGTAGCCCTACCTCTGACAATGGAAATATTTCACATAAAAATTCAGTTTTCTGGATTCTCAACACTGGACTCATATTCGCACACGGCAACAGTCAGTTGGGAGGTGAAGAGTAGCTGCCCCTGCAGATACAGCATGTCCCGCATTTCTTTGTCCCACATTTATGTTCCCTGCCTGGACCCCATTGGTCAGTGGTTTTCAACTCTGGCTGCACATTAGAATCCCTGGAGAGCTTTAAAAAAAATACCTGATTTAATGGTTTGGGGATGCTCAGGTATCATCATTTTTTCACCCCCCTGTCCCTCCCACCCCCTACACTACAGTGACTCAGAATCACCACTGTAAATCACTTGTGTTTACAACTTCTGGTCTAGGCCATAGGCCTTGAGTCCCAGCTGTCCCACTTGCTCTGCCTCACTGGCCAGGACGGGTTGGTTGGTATAGAGTGTTTATCTGGCCTTGACCTCTGTGCACAGAGGACTTTGAGGGACTCTGTCCCTCTGGGACTCTGAGGGAGGGGCTGTGACTGTGAGAAGGGGTATTCAATATCCTGGCCCCTGGCCATCTTTTAATCTCTTTCCACTGGAGACAAGAGTAAAACAGTCTGTTCTGCTCTGAGACCATTTCTCAGCTTTCCCTTGGATCTGCCCTTCCCCAAGTCTGGCCCCTAAGGGCTAAGAGCCTGGATGCTTAGGTCACTTGTTTATGTGTTCAATGTCTCTGCACCCATACCACCAAGTTTCCTATTTCCTAAATGGAGCAGGGTCAGCATTACTCACATGTAGATAACTTCCCCCATGCCTAAAATTCTACCATCGGAGATACAATTCATTTACCTATGGATCTGATTTCCTTAAACAATTAAGAGTTTATCAATCATTCACACACATCCATGTAGTTGATTTTTCCTAAGCTGTTTCCTGAAGATCTGATCTGTGGTGAACATCCAGTTGGCTAAAGCTTTATCAAAACCAGAGTGGAAGCACAGGTTGGGAGGGGGTTGCTGTTGGTATTGTGGGCTCCTGAGGGCCCATTAGTGGCAAAGACTGAGGCCACCCAAGGGATGGGTGTGAAGGAAGAATGACGGCCCCTTCCCAATCCCTCCCTCGTTCCCACTCCACTTGCCTCCCACGATCTTGGTTGTCTGGGAGAAGGTCTGCACGTGGGTGGAGGAGCTGGAGAACTGCATGGACACATGCTCCTGCATCATGTGCTGGTGGTAAATGGTTGTCATGGTGATAGCAGGTGTGGGCACTCACCTGTGAGGACCAGGGAGAGGATGAGGCCGTGAAGGACAAGGGAGGGAGGAAGAGGGAGATTCAGAGGTGTGTGTGTGTGTGGACACCAGGGGAGATGGACATGCACAGGAGAGGGCCAGGGGAGCAGTCAGGCAGCAAGCCTCTCCTCTCTGGCTTCTCTTCTTCACTTCCCAGCTCCCTTTCCCTGGTTGGTTACAGGGACCAATAGGCCTCTCCCCTCACTGAGTAACTCCAAACCATTCCACGGTCTTGGAGGGAAAGGACATGGGGCTTAGACTTACCCTGCCAACCAAGTAAGGCCCAGAAGGAGTTGAGGATACCTACTGATAGCCACACGGAACTAGGGAGGGAGTGCTGGATGTTTCATCAGGAGGGAATGAAGTCAGACCTAAGAAGGAACCTCCTGACTAAGCCATACTGGAGTGGGCCTTAGAAGGAAGCTGTGGATCTTCTTTCTGGGCCCTGGGGACCACTGGCATGGGCAGAATGCTAAGACAGATGGCAACGCATTTCTACAGCTTTGCTTTCATTTGTGACATGGTAAAGGCGGAGGTTTAGTTTTTATTTCTCATTTTTCTTTGAACTGGTAATTCAATCACATAAGCAGTGAAAGAATATAAAAATCTACACGAAGAGGCTCCCTCCCACTCCTGAGTCCCCGTCCCCCAGCCCTCCCCGTTGCAATAGGTACCACCTGCGGTCTCTAGGCTCCTTCTGGAGCACCTTCATGAAAATAAGAATACTGTATATGTTCTTGTCCTGTTTTTTTTTTTTTTCCCACATAAGGTAGCCTATTATACACACCATCCTACCCCTTTCTTCTTTCACTTAATATGTCTTGGAGATTTTTCCACACTAGTTTATAGTTTCCTCATTCCTGTTAACAGCTACACAGTGTTTCAACAAATGGATGTACCTGCCATCCTTTAACCGGCATTGCCACTTTTAAACCCCTATTTAGTATACGAGGGAACTGATGTCTGAGAAAAATGTCCTGTCCAAGATCACTCAGAGTAGATGCCTGGCCTCCTGCTCCAGTGGCCTTCCAGAGAGCCCAGAGGCCTTCTTCTGAGCCAGGCGGTTTGGGGCTAAATTTTACCACCCCCTGCCTCCCCATGTATCTCTGCCTGGGCCACTTCTACCTCTAGGTTCTGAGACTACTCCCATCCCGGCTTGTGCCCTCTACCCTGTGTCTGACTCTGGACTCAGAGGGTAGCAGCAGGCTCTGCCCCCTTCCTGAGGGAAGAGAGAAGCCTTACCTTCTGCGCTGACCAGTCCCTCCCAACACTCGAATGCTGTGTCCACGGCTCTGGAGGCTCAGCTAGTGCCTGGACTGTAGAGTGGCCAGTCTTCTCCTTCCTTTGCCCCAACAGTGGGGCCACTGGGAGTCATCTAGTCCTTAAATGTCTGGCCCCCTGGGGGTGATCCTTTACTCAGGCTCTGCTGCTGTCTCAGCTAGATGCCACACTGCTTTGTGGCGGGGGAAGGGGGAGGAGGAGAGGGAAGCAAGGCTGGATTGAGAGCGGGAGGAAATGCTGGGGACCAGGTGGGAAGGAGGCTGAGGGTGGCGGTCCAGGGGTACTTTTCCTATTCTCTTGTGGTAGAGGTTTTGGTTCTCACTGCTGCTAGCTGGGACCTCTCTGAGCTGAGGAGTTCGGGGGGGGTGTGTGTGTGTGTGTGTGCACATGCACATGCTTAGGTACATATGCACACACAGTCCAATGGGGCTTAGGGAGCTAAGCAATAGGTCTGTATTTTCTAGGGACTGGGAGAGGGATAGTTAGTGTGGGTCATGGCATCTGCAACTTTGCACAAATCCAGGGGGCACCATTCATGTTGCACTGTGTGTGTGGTTCATCCACAGCCTGAGTGGCCTTACAGGACCACTCTGGGGGATAGGGAAATGTTAGCTCCTTCCCACTCTAACAGCCCAATATCTCTAATTTGGGTAGCAAGGTAGGCAGGCCCATCTTCCGGGGGGAGATCTGTGTTTGAGGGTGGCTGGAGAGCATGCCCCCTTTCTCTGGGACACCCATCTGGGCTGCTTCATTCACCCCCTGTTCTTTCCTCATTGTCTGTAGCACACCCTGCATGCCTAGACCCTTGACCAACAACTCTTGTAGGGAGCTGTTGGTTGGTCACCAGCCCTGTCCTGGATGCCCTCCTGCCCTGGGGTGACCCCACTTGCAGCAGTGGCATCATAGCTACTTTTGCTCCATCTCAGGGGCACAGGGGATAAGAATAGAGCAGGAGTGTCCAGGATGACTTAGGATCTGAGCCCACAGGCAGATTCCCTGGGCCCCTTGGGAGAGGCTATTCTCAGCCCAGGCCTTACAAGGGAAATTTCTGAGCTGCAGCTGCTATTGGGACCTGTGGAACTAACATGGGGTAAGTGTTTGGCCAACAGGGAGAGCCCTGGGTGTGACTTGAACATCTCCTTGCACCAGCCTTGGCCTTTTTGGCCCATTTGTTGGAGCTGGTGGCCTGGCAGACACTTGGCCTTCCCTGGAAGCCTTCCACATCTGTCCTTGAGGCTCCCGATGGCCCAGAGCATCTGTCTAGGCTGGGGCCGAGGGTGTATGAGAATCCTGCAGAATGGACTTATTTTGGCTCTTCAAAGTTGCACTCGCTCCATACTCCCAATCTCCACAAGGGGTGCCAGTGAGCGAGAGGGCCAGGCTCCTGTGTGCTCACCTGGGAGGGAGGGGCACCGAGGTCGAGGACCCGGAGGCAGGAGTGCAGAGGAGAGGAAAATCACACACCCCCAGGTTAGTTTTGCTCAAAATGCTCCGTTTATTGCTCTATTCAATGACCACGAGCGAATTATAAAAAGACACCAAATGTCTCTCTGCCGTGGAATAAATATTTAAAGTCAGCAATAAAAACACGTGGCTCCAAGATAACACAAGTTGCCAAAGAGTCATGCATGCCCTGCTGAGGGGCTCTCAGCACACACGGACAAGGGAACACACGCGGCGCGACACGCAGCGAGACTTCTGGGAAGGCTTTCCCACAGTGACACAGAGAAATGTCTCACACAGATCTGGGGCTGAGTCCCCCACCCCTCCCTGGAGCTCCCCTCCCTCATCCCCCACCAGGGCCCAGATCCTCTGGGTTCTCCACCCCCATCTGTCCCCTTCCTCCCCAATGCCTCACAGGCTGATCACTGACTCTGGAGGGCATCTGACACCCAGAGGCCACCCTGGCTGTGATGCCCACCCCAACCCAGAGACCTCTCCCCCAGCTGAGATCTCTGCCAACCCCTCAGGAGCTCCCCACACCTGACCTCCAGCTCTCCAATGCCCACCCATTCCTGGTCCTAATAACTGGGGGCCAAATGCGATCTGCCTGTTGGGAGACATGGGAGTGGGGGCCCGAGGCAGGCACCTCTGCCTGGCTGCTTAGGGGCTAGAGTTCATTACCCCTTTCCTGGGCCGAGGAGACACAGTGTCCGGTATAGACAGCAGAGATGGATAGACAGACAGAACACACTGCAGCAGGACGCATGGAGTGCGGCACAGAAATGTTCTGGATCAAGTAGCGATGGAACCATCATTAAAAACTGAGGCCCCAGGTCTTCGTGGTGTAGGTCAGGCCCTGGGGCCCCAGGCCTGGCCTGGCACGTCCCTTCCCCCTCCCCCCACTCCCCAGTATGTACAGTAGGAAGAGCTATGCTGGAGGGCAGGGGCCAGGCCAAGGCTAATACAGGAGGAGGGAGCAGACAGGAGGGAAGGAAGCAGGAGGGAGTGAGGGCAGGCAACAGGCCCAGGACCTGACGTAGGGCCCTGGGAGGCTGGGGTGAGTGCCCAACTCAGGCTGGGCAGTGCCCAGAGGACCTCGGAAGAGGAGCTAGGTCACTCTGGGGATTGGTGGGACAGCTGCTTCTCGTAGAGGCTCATGACGTGGTGCACAAACTGGTACTGCTCGCATGTCTGGATCATGCCACCCCTGCCAGGCAGAGATGCACGATGGGAATGGGCTCACTGATGGACGGGCTGCAGGAGGCCGCCCAAAACCCATGGTGCACCAATCATTTGTGAGGCACACTAGGGACCTTGTCCTTGTGCAGCTTGGAGAGACCAACCCTTGCCAGGCATTGCCCTCTGCCCCTTCCTGTCGGGGACACAGATGACATGTCCCACCACTTTCAGCCCCTGTCCTTCTATACATCAGCTGTTTCTCTTCCTTCTTCATCCAACCCCCGATTGTCTGGATCCTGCCCCTTCACCCAGCTGTCCTACCTACTCCTTGTCTGCCTGTCAGTCCATACCCAGTGTCCATCTGCCCCTCACCCCCATGCACACATCGGTCTCTCCCTGCTGCCCCCAGAGCTCTAGCTCCCCCATGGGCCCCACCCCTGCCTGTGGGCTGACCTGTCCTGACGGAGCTGGCACGTGGTCTTCAGGATGTCCACCACGCCTTCATGCCGCAGCTGCTGGCAGCAGATGCTGGTGGCAATGAAGCAGCCGGTCCTCCCAATCCCTGCACTGAGGGCCAAAGGGATGGGTGGGGTGACGGGCAGCCCAGGGGGTGGGGGGCTGCCCTGCTTCAGTGGCTGGCTGGGAGGACCCACCTGCAGTGGACAACGATGGGGGCACAGTGGGGCCCCTCCAGCTGAGCTGCCTCCTCCACCTCCCGCACCAGGTGCAGGAGTGGGGGGGCCCGGTCTGGGGTCTTCTGGTCAGGCCAGGATGTGAACCAGTAATGCTTCAGGCCTCGCTCTTCAGTCCCACTCTGTCGAGGAGACAGAGGCCCACCACAGATACGCATGAACTCTTTCAGCCCACAAACCAGCCCAGAGATGGTGGACACAGGAGGGACAGAGAGAATGGGACCCCTCACCCCTCCCATCTATGCCATACTACCCAGTGGTACCTGACAGAAACCCAAGTCAGCCTGGTAGTGGGGGCTGGTTGGTGGCACCAGCATTGGTCTTCTTTTTGGTTCTGTTCCAACAATTCCAGGATGATTCGAGAGAGGCCAAAAGCCCCTTCCCCAATTCATTACTGTCTCCAGGGTTCCTTATCTTAACAAGTGGGCCAGGTGTCCCTTAGTCATATAACCCAGAGCCCCAGGACTCTTTCTCTCACCTTGCTATGCTTTGCCCGCGCAATCACACCTCTATTCGCGTTAAGTGCTGCCAGTTTTACTGTCCCTTCATGTCCCCCCAACACCTCTACTTTGACCTTTATCATCACTACAGTGTGTGAGATCTCTCCCTCTTCCTTGACTGCCCCAGATCCAGAGTCAACATGATCTGTCCACAACACAAATCTGGACATGCTGCTCTCCTGCTCAAAGCCCTTTGCTATGGACTGAATGTTTGTGTCCCTCCTAAATTCACACGTTGAAACCAAATCCCCAACATGATGGTATGTGAAGGTGAGCCTTTGGGAGGTGATTAGGTCATGAGAGTGGAGCCCTCAGGAATGGGATGAGTACTCTTATAAGAGAGGCCCCAGAGAGCTTCCTCACCCTCTCTGCCATGTGAGGACATGAACCAGAAGCGTGTCCTCACCAGAACCTGACTGTGCTGGTGCCTTGATCTTGGACTTTCCAGTCTCCAGAACAGTGAGAATTAAATCTGTCGTTCATAAGCCACCCAGTCTATGGTATGTTGTTATAGCACCTGAACAGACTATGACACTCTTCAATGGCTCTCATTGCTCTCCAAATAAAACTCACTCTTCTTAGTCCTTAGCCTGGCAAAGAAGACACCCAGTACAGGGTCTGTCCTTTCAGGCACATCTCCTGCCCCTGCATACTTGTACTCGATGTTCCCATACTCCAAAAGGTTTGTATATAAAATCTCAGGAGCACGTATACACAACTGTTCCATCTTCTATGCCCTTACTTTTACTTTTTTCTCTTTTGGGAATGCTCTCCCCACTTGTTTGCTCCTGGTCAATTCTTACTCATCCTTTAAGACCCCAATCAGCAGCACCACTTCCAGGAAGCCCTCCCTGAGCATGCGGGCTGGCAGAGTGTCCTTCTGTATCCTTATCTCTAGCTCAGAGTTTACCATCTTATGGGCACTTCTTGAGGAAAGAGTCCAGGCTTTGGACAGCTCTGTATTCCCAGTCCCCAACTCAGAACCAGGCCCAGGGCAGGGCTTGTGATGGTTTATAGACAACAGTAAATACCCTCAAACCCCAAGATGCTCTGGTTCTTTCCCAACCATCCCCATGGCATTAAGAAGATGAGCAGCCCACGCCTCACCTCAGCCTCTCTCCTGGGGATTTCTACTTAGGAAGCCAGTCCCTTGGATCCCTTGGGTTACCTGGCTGTGACAGATACCACAGCCTCTGCTCCTTGCTTCCTGGCCCTTCATGCCCTCCAGCAAGACCTGTCTCTCCAAGCTGCTCAGGTGGGCAGTGCCCTCTGTGGCTGAGGTGTCCCCTGTGCCCTGCCTAGCATGCTATCCAGGGAGAGAACAGCTCAGAGGAACAAGTCTCAGGCCTTGAGCTCATTTTCTGTGGCTGCACCCTGTGGCTGTCAGCATCAACGGACTTCTCTGGTTGTTTCTGGATAGGGCATCAGCTTCCTGGTGCCTGGCTCACCTCTTCCAAGCCTTCCAGATTATTACCGTGGGCTCTACCTTCCCCAAATATGGGTTTTAACATTTCTCAAAAACAGAACCAGCTAATCCCGATTCCAAAGGAACAGTGTCCTCTCTTATGCTGATCCTGAAAGAAGCACAACTTCAGCGTGGGAGGATACCTGCCCCCACTCTTCTGGGCTGTTTTGTATTGCTCATATTTTGTATGTCTTCCTTTTCCTTGCCATTTTCTGTAACCACAGCCTCCCCGTGCAACCCCAAAGCAGCAAGGAGTGCCTGCTCTCTGGTGGACAGATTGGTCACTACAGGCCAAAAACCCAGCATCGCAGGTGAAGACATGTTTGTAGGCAGATCTCAAAGTTAAAATAAACCCTCAGTTTTAAGGACAGCACTGGAGGCTGTTGAAGTCCCCTCACCCAGACAGTCCTGGCCTTGGGTGCATTTGAAGCAGAGGTAGAAGGCATTAAGAATGACATTATTAAATGCAACTGAGGTTTGGGAAATGTAATGGGTTTGGTCCTGCTTCTGTCCCCCAAGTCCATCCACTCCTCCCTCATCCCTGCTTATCAGCAAAAGCTGGGAGTTACACAGGCCTTTATTTCAGCTACAGTGGACTTTGGGGCCCTGTTCTCTGTGGAGTCCCCAGTTAGCCCCTACACTCCATCCTCCCAGCCCAGCCCCAGGCCTCACCTTGAGGGAGATGAGTCGCAGCCGGTAATCCTCAGTGTGAATGACTTTCTGCACAGTGATCTCAACACCGTCATACACCACCTGCTCCTCTGGCCAGTACTCGGTGCATTTCTGCAGGGGCCCAGATCAGGCTGCGATGCAACCCCGTTCCCTTCCCAACACCCCTCCAGAGCCAGTGGAGACATATACAAGGGCAACAGGTTTGCTGCTACAGAGTGTTGGGTTGAAATCTCAGCTTCATAACCTATAAGCTCCTTCCCTTTTCTGAGCCTCAGTTTCCTCATCTGGAAAATCAATGGAAGTAATACCCATTTTGAAGAACTTTTATAGGGATTCAGTTAAATGTGCTATTATGGGTACAGAAGCAGCCATCATCAGTCCTGGCATGCTGGGAGGCAGCAGAGTGTCATGTTTAAGGTCGTGGGCACTGGAGGTGGAGAGCCCGGCCCCAGGCTCTGCCCCTGTCTGTGTGGCCCTGAACAAATGACTTAACCTCATCGAGCCTCACATTTCCTTACCTCCTCGCCAACACTGCCAACCTCACAAGATCACAAGATCATCTCTAAGGATTAAATGCAAATGAGATGCTCAGTGTGGGGCCAAAGCAGGTCCCTACCTCATTCATCTCCTCGATGTTGGTGATCATGACAATGATGGGCGTGTGCTCTTGCCACACCATGCGCCAGAAGTCGGCCACCGTGCTGACGATGGGTCCCTGAGTGGCGATGTACACCTTCTCCTCCCCACCGTAGCCCTGCGGCCAGCCAAGTCCAGGCTGTCAGGGTCAGTGGCAGCGCTCCTCGGGCCCAGTACCCACACTCAGGCTCCTCTCAGGGGTTGGCAGGAGCCAGACTGGCTTAGGGACAGGGCTGGAAGTTGGGTCCCCTCAACTCAGGCCACCCCATCGGCGAGAGGCCATCGGGATGGGGATACATACCCGGATGTAGTTGGCGTTGATGTAGGAACTCAGAGGGTCGTCAGGGTCTGGTGAGGTCAGACACACTCTGCTGTGAGGGTCTGGGGTAGGGGGAGACAGGTGAGACTGGAAGCTGGGTCCTCTTGTGTAGGGCCCACCTTCTGTGGCCCACTCCAAGGCACCTACATTTCTTCTGGGACCTCAGCAGTTCTCCCTTCCCTTGCTCAGTAGCAAAACATTGACCCATCCATGGTCCATTCAGGCAGGGAGGACCCAGGATGAAGAGGAGAGTAGAGAGAGATGCTCTGGGTCTCTACATCTATAGGCTCAATGCCTACCTTTTGCCTGTGCCCCCTAAGCTGCCCTGTACTTACTGTCTTATGTTCTAGAGAGGAGAAAGCTAAGTCAAGAAAGGAATTACCTGGGGTAATCCTGGACAGGAGGCAGCTAGAGTTTGAATACACCCGGTCACTGGCTTCTACGTAAGATTATAAAATGCATGGCCTTTCAAAGCCTCAGTTTTCCTACCTATAAAATGAGGGCAAAGATGTCTACTTTCTTGGGCTCTTAGGAAGACAAATGAGAAAACAGATGTGAAAGTGCTATATAAACTGTACAATGCTTTAAAAAATATAAAGAACTGTTAAGATTTGGGGGTGTGGCTGGGTCTGGTGGCTCATGTTTATAATCCCAGCACTTTGGGAGGCCAAGGCAGGAGGATTGCTTGAGGCATGGAGTTTGAGACCAGCCTGGGCAACACAGTGAGACCCCATCTCTACAAAAAATAATAATAAAAAAGTTAGCCAGGTGGGGTGGTGTGCACCTGTAGTCCCAGCTACTCAGTAGGCTGAGGCAGGAGGATTGCTTGACCCCAAGAATTCAAGGCTGCAGTGAGCTGTGATCACACCACTGTACTCCAGCCCGGGTGACAGAGTGAGATCCTGTCTCTTAAAAAAAAAAAAAAAAAAAAAAAGACTTGAAAAGACTTGGGGGTAGAAAGCTGAGGGAGACTATTGGGATGAAAAGGGTGACGTCTCCCACATCTGAAATGAGACTGTAGGGTCTTAGCTGTGTGGACACATATGCACAAAGATTTTTTTTTTTCCCAATCTCTTTACACATGAAATCCCACAGTACCAGATTCCCATAACATCTTGCTCTTCTTCCTGGAGTAGATTTTGTTTTGTTCCAACTACAGCCTCCTTGTATTGATTATTCTGCCAGCCCGCAGAGGCTGAGACTGAGATTGGGAGGGGCCAGGTAGGGAAGCTGGCTGGGGGCCCAGACTCCTGGGTTCTGGTCTAGCTTTGTCACCAGCCCACTGTCTTATTCCTTCTCTAGGACTCAGTTTCTCTCCTGTAATAGGGAGGGCTGAATTAAAGGTACTTCCAGTGTGCACATTATGGGGTTCTTAAGGCAGCAGAGGGGAGTCTAAGTGTCTACACCACTGAGCCAGAGAGCCCGGGTTTAAATCATGGATCTATGACTTAACTAGCAGTGTCAACGTGGGCAATTTACTAAATCTCCCTGTGTCTTACCTGTAAACTGGGGGTACTCCTTCCACAATGACCTCACTTATCTTCTAAAGGTAAAAGGAGTTAACAAGTAGAGCCTTTAGGCATCAAGTTAGACTAGCCTATGGTAGACCCTATATTGCAGGTAGTTGCTGTTATTATTGCTATCATTACAAGTTTCACCATGAATTAATGGACAAAAAGAAGGATCCCAAAACCAGTAGGAGGAACAGGAAAGGTGATGTGCCCAGGCCTCTCCTCTCTACAGCTTTTCTTGCCCCAGCGCCAGGGCCTGAGGTTTTTATAGGTGACTTGTGGGGTGGGGCAGTTCTCGTAAAGAGGGGCACAGAGAGTGGCAGGGATGGAGAGGAGCGAGGGTGAGTGGGAGGGGTGCTTCCGGGTGACCAGCAGCAGAGAGAAGCAGGAAGCTCTGCCTGGGCCACCTCCCTCGTCCTTGTCTGCAGGGAATACTGTTCTGTGGGATTCCGGCGCACAGGGCGAGGTGGGGATGGTGAGAGGTGAGGAGGGAACCAGATGACAAAGGGTGTATACACCGTGGTTAGAGACCTGGCCCTAAACCTGATGATTACAAGGGTGACAGTGACGGTGTTTAAGGAAGAGAATGACACGATTAGATTTCTGCATCATTTTGGTGGCAAGGGTAGAAGATGCACAGGGGAGGAGGCTATGGAAGTCAGGAGACCACTTAGGAGATTACCGCAATGATCCAAGTGAGGAGTGTCAAGGATCACAGGGCTGCCATGCCTGGCACAACTCCATAGACGTTTACATCAATGTAGTCTATGTAAATGGTGCCCCCTGGAATTGGGGAACATGAAAGCCCTACCCCCAAAAAAGTCATTTGGCAGTGAGGATGGAGAGGAGGAGCTAGATATTCTTGAGGAGGAGCTAGAGAGATATTCATGCATTCATTCAAATCGGTGCAGAATGTCTACCACGTGCCAGGCACTGTTTTAGTGCTTGGATACAGTGGTGAAAGGGACAGAAATTGCTCTTCTGCATCTTGTTCCCAATGCTGCTTGCTAGGTTACTGGACTCTGACCATAACTGCATAGCCTGTCTCTCCCAATAGACTGGGAACTCCTTGTGCATAGAGTCTGTGTCTTACTCATGTCTAAATTCCCAGGCCTGGAGGCAGGAGCTGAGGAAATGTCTGCCCAATGAACGAGAGCACAAACCTCAGGGTGTCCTGGATTTGAGAGGTAGCCTCTGCCAAGCCTGATCTGCCCTCTGCCCCACAACCCAGGCTCAGAGGGTGCAGGGTCAATTCTTGCTGAACACAGACAAGATTCTCTGTTGGGCTTGGGGGTCTGGAGGCTCTGAGCATAGCTGGAGGTGGCTTGGGCCTCTCAGCAATCTGGTGGGGACCGCATAGAATCGCGGCCTGCTCCCACCTTCCCCCAGTGGCCACTCTGAGCAGCCAGCAAAGCCCTGGGTTCTGGGTCCTCCAGCCCCAAGCTCTGGGTAGGGCTGGGAGGAAGAGGGCAAGAGGAGGGAAGAGGTGAGCACCCCTGAATAATGCATTCTGGCCTTAAATGGCGCTTTGTTTAACCAGAACTACCTAGAACTACCTAGAGACTCCGTAACCATAGCAACTACAAGTCGATATTTTAAAAGTTAAAAATAAGTCATGACATCTTACATGTTGTTGGAAATACTGATGGCAAAACTGCTTTTTAAAACCTTGCCATTCCACAAACTGAGCGGAGTAGGTTTGCAGGGATTCACTTTCAACAAGTCACCCCCAAGCTAGCTCTGGGGCCTGGGGCCAGAACTTGGCAGGGGTAGCAGGCAGACAAGGGCTTGATAAAAGTCACCTGCAAATGACACCACAGGGCTGAGAGAGGAATGTCAGGTCACCTGGTCTAACCAAAAGAAGAAAACACCTCTGAGACCTTCTGGGGGATTGCTTGTGCAGCCTGACTTTAGTGATGGGAAGCTCACTACCTGACAGAGGCAGCTCATTCCCTTGTGGGGTGGATTTACCTGTTAGAGGACTTACAATGTAGACAAAGAGCCTGATCCTGGGGTCACAGAGGCCCCAGTTTGAAATCCAGCTCCATACTTCCTAGTGATGTGACTATGGATGAGCCACTCAACCTCTGCGAGCCTCAATTTCCTCACCTTAAAATCTACCCACTCTGAAGAGATAAAGGATGTGAAACACCTTTCTGTCACCACACACTGGCTAGGAGCTGCTGTTACCACCACCCTTTCTCTCTGGGTTCTCTCTACACAACACTTGGCCAGGCATGGCAAAGGCCCAGAGAGTGCTGTGTGGGGGAATGCACTAGCCTCTGCTCTCACCGGGGGTCGGGGGGAGGGAACCACCCAGCTCTTCACTGGTCATCTCCCAGCTCTCTATCCCTTCTCCTCCAGTGGTGACTATCCCATCACCCCTGGAGGCCCAGCTCTGAGGTCTTCTTCAGGGTGAGGGGGGCACCCAGTGAAGGTGAGCCGGTCTCATGCCCCTGGGACAGTGAGTACTCACTGGGAAGTATGGTTTTGTACCGGTTCTTCCGCACCAGCCCAGGGATGTCATACTCTTTCGGATCCACAAAGTTCATGGGGATTTCCTGCAGGAGGAGGACACAGGGGTGTGAGCACATGTGGGCTGGCCCTCATAGACATTTGAATCCAGGGGCTGGCTTGAGTGCATGCATTCACTCAACAAACATTTGCTATTAAATGAGTTAGTGCACATAAAGCATCTAGAACAGTGCCTGGCACATGCTGAGTGCACAATAAATGTTATTATGACTATTGTTTATTGAGGGCCAGCCTGGCGTATAGTAGGCACTCAATAAATGGTTGATGAATGAAGACCAAGACAAAAAGTGACCTGGCCAACTGCTGCCTTCTTCCACTGTCTCTGTGCAGCATTCCTACCCTGGGCATCCCTACCTTGAGAGCTTGGTTTGTGCTGCTTGCTTTGTGATAATGCCCACCCCATCCTCATCTCCTCAGGTCCTGCCACCTCCTCTGAGAAGCTTTCTCTGATTCTCCAGCAGGAAACTGAAGGCTCTTTCTGAGCTCCCAGGTGTATCTGCACCGCCCAATCTCTCTCTGTGTCAGGAGCTCCGAGTGGGCACTTCTCTCCTGGCACATGAGGTCTTCTTGGATGTGGCCTCTCTTTACTTCCAGCTATGCCTGTCTCTTCTCTGTTGTTCATCTGCCATTCTCCGTCCTTCCTCCAGGTCTGAGATGATGGCGTTCCACTTGCTGGGAGCACTGGTCCCCTCCTCCATTTCTCCAAATTGTTCTCACCCTTTAAGGCTCACCGACTGTAACTCTTCCTGACATCCTCTGGGGTGACTCCCCCATGACTCTTGCCTCTGCACTCCCTTCCAATCTGTCCGCACAGTTTAGCACCTGACTGCACCTAGCTTCATACTTTTATTGTTTTTGGGCACACTAAGTATGGACTTTGTGTAATGAGATTTGTAATACCTCCTAGGGTTGTTGTGAGACTCAAAAGAAAAAATCCAACATGTGCAAAACTGCCCCTGGAGTGGGTGCTCAGGCCACGTTCCTTCCTCTCTGGCAAAACAATGATCCACTGAACAGGAAACGACAGAGAGGATGTAAGTTCTTTCCTCAAGAGATGATGGCGGTGGGAACTCAGCAGGAGCTGAGGCTGGGGTGGTTGAGGAAGGCCTTCTAGAGGCATCCAGGGTTGGGGAGGATGTGAGTAAAGGTACTGGAAGAGAAAGGCACAGGTGGGGCTCAACCAGTTTGCAGGGGTTGGGCAAGGGGCAGATGCCTGGCAAAGAGGCTGGAGCTGGATCGACTCAGGTGAGGTGGGCTGACTGCCTACACAGACGGTGCCAGCTTCTGGAGAACATGGGGCAGTGAGTCAGAGAGTGATGGAGGTTGTCTCAGAGGGGAGAGCCACCTGGTCCAGATAGGGAGCAGGGTGGGTGGGGGCGAGGGGCAAGAACAAAGGAGTTGTGAGGGAGGCACACTCTTCCCCATCACTCTGGCTTCTACCAGGAGGAACTTTCTCCCAATACTCATGGCCTCTCCACAATTCCTGCCCACATAAGTGGGCAAGTTGCCTGATAGGTAAGTTTGATTGCAGAAATGGGCTCTGGGGCCTTAGCCCCTTCCTTCTTCCTGCTCTTGGAGGCCCTCCTGCCAAGAAAGAATTATAGGGATGCCCCTGTAGGGCAAGGCCGGAGATGTGCCAGCACCACCTGTGGTGGGTGGAAAGTTTGTTTAATTCCGGGGCTCGCTATTAGGAAGCTCACTCTTGCGGCACGTTGCTAAGCCTCATTTCAAATTTCATTGACAATAGAGGTGATAATGTGATCTCCTATGTCTTAGCTCTTCATTGGTTGAGCACTCAGGCAGGTAAACAGGGGTGTCATTTATTGGGCCCCTAAAAATCCAAGGAGACAGCTGGAGGCGGTTGCAGAGGCTAGGTGGGAGATAATTAGGACCCAAGCTAGAGTCTCAGGGGTGGAAAGGAGGGGAGGTGACTGGAGAGATTTCAAAGGCGGATGAACAATGCTTGGCAGAACGAGGGTGGGAAAACAGGAGAGTCAGAAAAGAAGGCTTTCTATGGCTTTCAAAGCATAGTACTGGGCCATAAAGACTTAGAAATGCCGCTGTGCAACAATCACCCTGCTAGGCGCTTTGCATACGTTATCAATCTCTTTAATCCTTGCCACAACCCTATTATTTTCATCCCCATTTTCCAGATGAGGAAACTGAGGCTCAGAGAGGAAGGAGCTTGCCCAAGATGGTGGGAGAGCTGATAATGAAGTGATGTTAGCGTACTCCAGATGCTGAGCTCTGGGTACCATGCTCCACTGCCTGGCTAGGTGGATGGCTGATATGAGTAGAAAGGTGTGCCCAGAGGGAGGTGGCCAGCTCAAGGGGACTCACAAAGAATTCTGCCTGCAGCAGGAAAGGGTCCAGGGCCTTTTCGTGAAGCTCCTCAGCTTGGAGGACGCGGGAGGCGCTGAGCAGGTATTCGCGGGCTGACTCCTCACGTGGAGACACGAGATAGCCAAAGCCCTCCTCGTTGCAGCCCGGAGTGCACATGTCCAGGGTCAGGGAGACGTTGGAGCCCCTCCTGGATGGACCAGGAAAGGGGGAGTAAGTTCAGGGGCAGGGAGGGGCACCAGCTGGGGGCCTTGAGGGTGGGAAGATGAGGGAGGGAAAGAGCAGGTGGGGACAGGGTGGGCTCGAGGAGGAGGAGGAGGAGTGTGACAAGACCCCCGTCAAAGGTGTATGAACCTCAGCCCTGAGGTGTAGGCCTGACTCTGCCTCCTTTCTCCCACAATGGAGCAGTTGGGTTAGGGGTTTGGAGCCCCAGTTCCAAAAAGTTCCATCCACAGCAACCCCAACGTGACCCTTCTCTGGACTCTCCTCTGTCATTGCTGGAGGCAGTTCCTCCCTGTGGACCTCAGGTGGATGGGTCTCCCAAAGGGAAGACACGTGCCCAGAGCAGAGAAGCAGGGCTCGAGCCCAGAGGATGCTCCAGACCTTCTGTGTCACAGTCCTGGGCCCAGCAGTCCTGGGATGAGTCTTCTAATGAGTCAGGACATCTCATCTAGGACAGGCCAGGACCCTCAGCTGTCAGGGAAGGAAGGAGTCCCAGGAGCAGCAAGGATGTCTACACTGGACAAACTCTACCACGCTCAGTGTCTAAAACCACAGACCAGAAAGGCCCTCATTATATAGAAAGGGAAACCGAGTCTCCATGAGAGGATAAGAATTGTCTAGGCTCTTACAGTAAGGGGGTGACAGACCTGAAACAAAAAGCTCGGTTTTCTGACTCCTCATCCAGCATTCTTTCCATGACATTGTGTAGGTAACTCAAACATGGTGTGATCTGGCTTACCCACCGGGGCTCTGAAAAGAGGGTGTCTACACCCAAAGTGTGCTCTG
The DNA here is from genome assembly GCA_023783475.1 of Daubentonia madagascariensis. NCBI lineage: Eukaryota > Metazoa > Chordata > Mammalia > Primates > Daubentoniidae > Daubentonia > Daubentonia madagascariensis. Next base: position 21,714,153 of record JAKFHU010001990.1, on the reverse strand, counting down.
TGGAACACTATGAGCACTCTATATGGGGGATTCTGTGGTCAAGTGACTTTGGGAAATGCCACACACTGCCCCCTTGCTGATTTACAATGCACACAGCATGTTAAAGGCCATGACGAGTCCTGCAGTAAGGATACCTACTGAAACTTGAGCACAGCACAGTGCGAATGTAAACGTGTGTACACCTGTGTATGCCTATGCGTGCACACGCAATAACAGTATTTCTTGGCATTCATCTTGGGGACACTTTGACCTACATGAATGACCTCAACAATGTCTCAAGGGGAGACAACATCTGTCTCCACTGGCTAAACTAAGAGGCCAGCTTTGTCTAGGCCCTAGGAATCAGAGCCAGGGATCCACCTATCTGATCAAGAGCTGCGTGCTGAGGGCCCATAGAGCCCGCCCCTCCTCCACCCCTCCCACCTCTCCTGCAGACCCATGGACTTGACGGTCAGCGAGGCGGGGTCAGCCTCAGGCTTGATGTCCATCACGCAGTCAAACACAGGAGTCTCGGGCACTGGATCCAGGTCCAAGAAGTCATCCTCGACCTTCTCCTCCATCCACTCCGAGTAGGTGAAGGAGGGCTGGCGGCTCACTGACTGGCGCCTGTCCTCAGGGGGCAGCGGGGTGGGTGGTTCTGGGGGGGTCCTCAGGAGGTGCCACACCTGGTTGGAGGTGTACAGCACCATGGACCTGGGATCATGCTGGCTGCCTTCTGGGTTCCTGGGGTGCCCATGGGCTTGAGTCTCTGGCCCCTCAATGTGTCTAGAGTGGCCCTGCTCTCCTGGAGCTGTCTACATGGCACCGCCCCTCACCTAGATGAGAGGCTCCACCCCCCATTCTCCCTCCCTGCACCTCTTTCCCCCGACCTTCTATTTCTTGTAGATTCAGCTCTTCTTTGGGGCCCGGGGGGGGGGGGGGTTCCTACACCAGTCTTCTCCTTGCCTCAGCCCCTTTCCCCAGCCCAGATCCCTGCAAACCAATTTTCAGAAAGAAGGAGCCTCTCACCCCAGACTGGGCACACTGGTGGGAGGAGACAAGAGACCCATCCTCACCCTTCCTGGAATGTCTAGCCTGTGGGTGGGATGGGAGTGGTGGGGATTGGGGCCACAGGGTCAGAGGAGGTGAGCACCAAGGCTGGGTCAGGAGGTGCCTTACCAGGGTGGTGCCGAGGACCAGGCCCACAGATAGAGAGACCAGCAGCAGACTGGGGACTCCCCAGGTCCCAGCGCCCAGCCAGGCCTGGGGGACAGCAGACAAACAGGTCAGCGTGATTGGGGGGGGCGCAGTGTTCTCATCTATTTCAGCGGTGACAAAACTGAGGCTCTGAAAACTGCATCCCAGGTCGGGGTTGGGGAGCAGGCAGAACTTCTTCAGGGGCTCGGGGAAGGTGGGACTGGAGGCCCCCCGACAGATCCCTCCCACCCTAGGGCTCCCTGAAGTGTACTCACCGTGGGTCCCAGCTGTTTCAGAAGCGTCAGCAAGGAGGAGATGAGGTTTGTGGCATTCTGCGACCAGATGTGGCCATAGCCGCTGAACCAGAGCACCCCGCAGGCAAGCTGGGGCAGCCAGGGGGAGCGGACTGGGTTCAGAGCCCAGCTCTCGCCCCCATATTCTCCCTGCTGAGCTCAGCTTCAGCCTCAACTGGGCCCCCCAAGGAAGCTCCTGAACCTCTAAGGTCCAGACTGGGCAGCTGAGGGAAGGGCCTAGGTGCCGCGCGCCCAGAGGCCTCGGGACTCTCCCTGGAGAAGAGCTGACTGAAGGACGCCAAGAGAAAGCCCTTCCCAGAGGCGCCCCTCAGGTGCGCACACGAAAAGGGAAGTCTCCCAGAAAGGCCTCCGCAGACGGAGTCCTCCGAGAGAACCCGCCCGGCAGGATGGGGGTCAGGGTAGGGGGCTGTGCTCCTGAGTCTGGGGTTAGGGCGGCCAGGGTGTGAGGGCTCAGCTACCGAGGCGGGAGCACAGAATTGCGGCCTTCCCCCGCGCCAGCCCGAAGCGCCCGAGGGCCGCCCAGAGGCCCCCCAGAGGCCCCACGTCCCTCCGCCCGCGGGCGGCCATCTTGGGAGGAAGTGGAGGGCCCTGCCTCCACCGCCCTCTCTGCGGCCCGCCGGGCCTCGGGCGTCCTTACCAGGAGTTGGGAGGCCGCGAACAGGCACAGGCTGCTCCTGACGGCGAGGGAGTGGCTCCCGGCGCCCCGAGGTGGTGGCTTCTGAGCTGGCTCTGAGGGCGGCGAGGAAGGAGGGGGCGGTGGCATCTCTCTCTGCGAGTCTGGGAGCCCCTCGGCCTCGTCCAGCGCCTCCATCACTACCGGCTGGGGGAGACCTGCGGACGGTGGGCACGCGGCGGGTGACCCCGGCCCCGGCCGCACGCGGGCTCTGCGACCCGCGGTGGGCCGCTCCTTTTGGGGTTGCCGTGGCTGCCTCTCAATCCGGGATCAGTCAGCGTGGCTCCACTTCCAGCAGTCACCCTCGATTAGCAAAGCAACATTCACCTACCTTCGTCAGAAAGAGCTAAGTGTGGGTGGACAAATTATTTCTCTTTTATTTCTCCAGTAACAGAGTTAAAATGGCAGGAGGTTTTTCAGGGAGTTAATATCGTTGTATTTACGCAGCTTCATTCTTTTCCATTTCTTAAGGAAATAAAAAAACAACCACCTCAAACTCAATTAAAAAAGGAAAAAAAAAAAAAAAAAGACATGGCATAACCAGGCCGTGACCCTGAACAACTCACCCACGCTTGCCATCCAGATTTTTGTCTCTCAGGATCTGTGCCCTGACTGGGGCTGGAAGCTGGACTCTGAACAAGGTCACAGCCACTTGTCTCCCCCACCCGCCCCGAGACCCCCACACTGAGAAGGGGTGGGTGACAGGGCAATTTGTAGGCACATCTTGGTGCAACAGAATTGGTATTAGATGTGTGGAATCCAGTTCTAGCTCTGCCCCTAGGTGATGCGACCTTGGGGGAGTCACTCCCTCTGGGTCTCAGTCTCCCCACCTGGAAAATGGGTGTTGGGCTCTAGCCTTAGTTTTCTAACTGTGCTTTCAGAGCCCTCGTGTTTTCTCAGGTGCACCAGGGGCTGTTATCAAGGGATCCTCAAGAGAGGAAGCTCTGCCTGTACCCATACCATATCCTGGAGTTGTGCTAAGATTATTTCAACGCAGAGTTCCATTACTAAAAAAATCTGAATACCACTGGCTTAGATCTGTGTCCCTGGCTATAGTATGGGGGATCTAGCTGCAGCTACCTCAGTAAGTCCCAGATATTGGAGGTCCACGCCCAAACTCACATGGTTTACTTTATTGCCAGGAAGAGCAGGACCAAGAAAATGAAACGGATGTGTACAGCTAGATAGCCAGGATGGGGCTGTCCACACTTCACGGTGGATGCAGAACAATGGATTTCTTTTCTGGTTGGGTGACAACAGAACCACATGAGGCCAACATTGTTGTCTGTCCACGTGCTTGCCCACTCACTTAACAAACATTTACTGAGCATCTTCCATGGCCTAGATCTACAGTGTAGTGCAGAGCCCAGGTCCTGGAGACACCGTATTTGTATCACAGGCTCCCTCTTCCCAGCTGCTGACTCTGTATGGCTCCGCACTTGCTGTCTTCCAGCCACACTCCTTGGAGTTCCTCAGGTAAGCCTACCCCCTATGCTGTGCACATGCTATTCTCTCTGCCTGGAACATCCCCTCAACACCCTGCTCCGCTCCCCTACCTCCCACATACTTTGCAAAGGTCACTCCTATTCATCTTGTAGATCTCAATCAGATGTCTCCTGAAGTGGGTCTTGCCTTATCACATACAAGCATCCCACACCTGTCCTTCATCCCACCAGCAGCGACAACACACCTGCAATGTGCAGGGCCCTGTTCTGAGTGTTTTACATATGTTAATTTTACTCCTCCTCCTCACAGTACCTCTATTAAGTTGGTACTACTGTTATCTCCATTTTTCCGAAGAGGAAGATAAGGTGCAGGGGGATTAAGAGAGCTGCCCAAAGTCACCTAGCTGCTAAGTAGTGGAGTGGGTTCGATCTGAGGCAGTCAGATGGGCTCCAGGCTACATTACACTCACTATGGTTTGTAAAATAATTTTTGACTATCATCTCCTCCACTTGCTTGGAAGTTCCATGAGGGCAGAGCAGTATCAGTTTTGCTCGTCACAATTGTCTACAGCATCTAGCACAAGTTCTGGCATATAAGTCTACAATAAATATTTACTAAATGAGTGAATGATGATGGGCAAATGATAACCTTGTACTCAGTTTTCTTACCTGATAAATGGGATAATAAAGCATGCTTTGAAAAGCTGTTGTAAAGACCTTAGATACTATAGATGAGACACCTGGCATGGCACCAAGCATTTAGTAGGTACCCAATATACGGCAGATTATAATGATGATAACACATAATTCTTGCCTTCAAAAGGCTCGCAGTCTCATGGGTAAAAGAGACCAGTAAATACATGTTTACAACACAATGCAATAAGCAATAAATCAAAGTGCTAGTGGAGTCTAAGAGGGCAGGGGAAGGGAATTTACCTTCACCCATGCAGGTTACAGTTACTGACCACCTGAGCAGTCAGCTCAGATCCCGGGAACAAGGTGAAAAAGGAAAAGCTGCTGCTAAAAGATGGATCATGTAGGAAGTCAAGAGTTCCTACTATTGATAAGCAGAGGGTTGATTTCTTAAGGGGCAAGGTCTCTACTCACACACAGTTGACAGGTGATGCCAAATATGAAAGGACGGGAAGGGTACAGGCTCGGGGGTCCCCTGGCCTCTATGCCTTGGCTCTGCATTGCACATGCTGGGGACCTTGGGCAATCCCTTCTCCTCCCTGGATCTCAGTAAAAAGAGGGGCTTGAACAAGCATTCACTGCTGCTTAGATGTTTCTACTAACCTCAGAGGGGAGTGAACAAGGGCCTTTGGGGAATAATAGAAAGCTCACATGATCTTAGACTTTGCTGCTTTGTTTTAAGATATTTGGGTGTTCTGTGTTCATATCTGTACTCATTTTGATATTAAAATAATGTTTTTTCCCCCCTCCTAAAGCTTCGAATCAAATTTATGTTTCAGGAAGATGTGTGACATTTATCCTGTGGCTTTGCCCTCAGGGGTACATGCACCCTAGTCTGAGAAGCATGGAACTTGCCTGCAATAAAACATCACACAGCCATTATAAATGACTCTGTTGATGAATATTTAATAACATGGAAAGAAATTTCAATGCTATGGAGTAAGAAAGGCAAGGTTACAAAACAGTATGATTTCACTGGCCTTAAAAATTAAGAAAGGATAAGTGTGTCTATAAAAAGATGAAAAATACATGACGTAAGATTAGAGGTTAACATGACAGTGCTTGTAGTGCCTGGAACACAGTAAATGCCTGGCATACAGTAAGTGCTTAATAAATATACATGGTAAATGGGAAGAATATAAGCCAAGTGTTAGCAATAGTTCTTTGGGGTGGTGGTGGTGAAATTAGGGTGATTTCATTTACACATCCTAAATTTCCTTCAATAAATAGACATGTACATGATATGTGTATACATATATACACACACACATCTGTAGTGAGAAAAAATATTTTTTAAAAAAGATCAAAATTCTGAGTTCAGATATCATGAAACATAGTATTCCCAAGTTTCAGGTCCTGACTCCCACCTGTCACATCTAAATACATATGCTGGGATATAAGAGATTGGCAGAGTATGTGCAGCTCTCTGAGACCCACCCAGCAGCAGAACAGCCACTCAGAAGGCAGGTCCCTTGGATACTGTGTGATCATCACTTTTGCATATGAAAGATAGCAGGTTAGCTGCCTTGCACATTATGGGGGTGGAAGAAAAACTGCAGGCTGGTAGGTCCCTGTATGCATATTCCAAAAACAGAAGGGGAGGCTTTTCAATTTTTTTTTTTTAAGCCACTGGGCACCTGGGAGCCCTGGGGGCCAGATGTATCCAACTGATAGGTATTTACCGGGCATCTGGTGTATGTATATCTTTCAGAGCTGGGTTTATTTAGAAGTTTTTCTGGATAGAAATCTGACAGCTTTTAACCCAGCAAGATACACTTTCAAACACATACTATATTCCACGTATAATTTTGGGGGAGATCCATGGACCTCAGGTTAAGAGCCCCTGATCTCAGAGGTGGGCAGTGGGCATCTGTCATAGAAAGTGGTGGAAGTTGCAGAGATGGAGATCTGGGCTAGGAACCCACCTCTCTGATTTTAGTCTCCGCTCGTTTGTGCATTGAGTCCAGCACACATCTACTGAGTGCTAATTATATGCCAAGCACTGGGAACACAAAGACTCAATTTCATGCAATTCAGGAAGTATTTACTGCGCACCTATTTTGCTAAGTAGTGGGCTAGGCACTGAGGATACAGCAGTGAACAAAACCGTCCCCACCTGCACAGACCACTGTGGTCCTGGGCTCATTTGTCCTTTGGGCCTCTGTTCTCTCCTACAGATGGTATCAGCTCTTCTTTCTGCCCTGCCCTCTCTTTCACTCACTATCTTGTTCTGGGAATGACAATGCCACCTCACTGGGCTGGCTCTGTGCAGTTCCCAAAGTGCTTCTGTGCACGCAGTTGCATTTGCTTCTTTCGGCAGCCCTATGAGGTAGATATTATCATCATCACCCCTGTTTTGTTGGTGAGAGGCGGCTGCTTGTGTCAAGGGCTGGCTTTTCAATAGTTCACAGCAAGGTAGCTGCTTTGCCACGCATGAAACCCTGACTCAGAGGCAGCTTGCTGACAAGTGATTTAACATCGGGCTCCTCATGGGCTTGCCTCTTGCAAGGGATTTTCCAGGAGAAGAAATCAAGGCTCAGGGAGCTTAAGTGCCTTGCCCAAGTAGTGCAGACCTGAGATTTAAACCCAGGGCTTTCCAACACTAAGAGATGTTTCCATTTTGCCATTCTGCTTCTCAGTAAAGGGTCACTGCAGCAAGGCAGGGAGGATGGTGAGAGCTTGCGAGGGAGGCAGGCCCTGGGTCTGGGGGAGCCTTGAACCCTAACCAGCTGCATGGGGGCGACAGTGCAGCTCTTGTCGCTGATCTTTGGCTAATGGATCCTCAAAGGCCATACGTAGGAAGTGAAGGAAAACAGTGCTGGAAGGCAAAAGCTCAGCATCGCAGGCCAAAGCGCTAGGAATCCTGGGTAAGGCATGCAGGCAAATGGCCTTCAGACTTCACCTGGGGCGTGTGGAAATACTGGTCCCTCTCCTGTCACCTAGTTCCCAAATCCCATCACTAAACTCGTCAGCTACCCTGTGCCCTGGGGCTGGTGCTGCCTGAGTTCCAGAACTGCGGCTGCTCCTGTCAGTGACTCATCCTTTGAGCTCCCAGGCTGCCAGCCCACCGGAACTGGAGTGGCAGGCTGGCTCAGCCTGTTCCTGTTTATGTGAGGAGGGAGGCTCTGTCCCAGTTAGCTTTTCTTCCCTTCCCAGTGTGGCCAGCAGTGACCTCCCAGCCATGCCCACACAGCCACAGGGGGCTCTACCCAACAGAACATTACACTCAGACCTGCTGGGGCTTCAAGAACCACTGACTGTCAGAGCCTGAGAGGCCCTGCGGGCTATCTGCTCTGGTCTACTAATTTCTCAGATGGAGAAACAGGCCCAGAGAGGCAAAGTGGCTCATCCAAGGTCAACAGCCAGCCAGTGGCAGAGCCTGGATGTCGGCTGCTAACCACGACCACTATTAGCTAACATATTTGAGGGCTTACCATGTGCGGGGTCCTGCTCCAAGTGCTTTACACATGTTAACACATTTAATCCTCACAACAATCCTAGAAACCATTATTCTATTTTACAGATGAGGAAACTGAGGCACAGGGAGGTTAAGTCACTTGGCCAACATCCACTAATAAATGGGTAGAAGCTAAGACTAGAACCCAGGCAGTCTGCCTCCAGAGCCCATAGTATTGGCCAACATACTAGATGAGACTAACTCCCTAAGCCCAGGACCAGGTATTCTGCTTCCCACACCACAACACCTTGGGGAAGTTTCCAGCACCCCACCGCTCATTTGTCTGGGTGATAGTGCTGGGCTCCATAGCCTGTTACCATGTCCAAGATACCCCCAGTAGATGTTGACTGCTTATTTACAGGATTACTGCTCCTATCTCACTGTGGGGACACAGAGGAGTGTGGGAGGCATACGGGGTAACCTTGGGCAATTTTCTACCAGCTCTCCACCATGGAGGGGTTTGCCCTTCTATGCTCCTTCTCTGCCAGCTCTGAGCCAGGCACATTATCAGCCTCATGCTATTCAATACTCACAATCATGCTGTGGGTTTACATTACTGTCCAGATCTTACCTGTGGAGCCATAGAGCCTGGGGTAACAGAGCAAGGAAGTGGCAGAACTGGGATTTGAACCCAGTTGATGGGTCTCCAGAGTCTATATTCTTTCTCTTATTCCACAGAAAGGTCTAGGAACTCATGAGGGGGATGGGGTAGGGGAGGTTTTTGAAGTTTTGCTTGGGTAGGCCCCAAATCAAGGGAGGTGCTGCTAGAGGATCAGAGAAGGGCTGAGGGTGGAAGAGTCTAGAAGGAATAGTCCCAATGAGCCATTTCTGCCATCACAATATCACACCCTCACCACTGCCCTGGGCTCTGAGAGGGAGAGCCTGGCCTTGCTGGGCACTGTTGTGGTCTCTGTCCTCACTGGGAGAGGCTGTAGTGGTGCTCATTTTATGCTACCTTCTGGGGGCGTGTAGCAGGCAAACTAGGAGTCAGATGGTATTTGGTGCCTAAGAGTAGAGTCCTCAAAACCATGGCAGATATTTACTGAGCACCTGCACAATGCCTGGCCCTTCACTAAGATTATCTCCTGCCTTTGAGATATTTTATGTTTCAACCCCAGCACTGACCAGCAGGACTCCTAGCAGTTAGAATAGCCCTAGTGAAAAAATTTTCTAGCTCCTCCCAAAGGCAAATGGATGGTGGATTTGGGGTTCTGGGAATTTCTACTGGCTCCCCACAGCTCCTCCACCCCATTAGTCCTGCTTATCGGTGAGCAACAAGACCAAGAGGTCCACGGAAGGAGGTAGCAAGGTGACAAGGGCTTGGGTTAGCAGTGAGTCTATCTTGGATGGAGAGCTGGCTAAGGGCAGGGCCCCTGTCTTCCTCATCTCTGCATTCCCCAGGCAGGCAGGATGGGGTGGGAAATGGAAAAAGATTCTGGCACAGGAGGGTTCTGGACTAGAACGTGGGTGCTCGCCATTTATCAGCCACAGGTCTTGGACAAATTTAACCTCTCTGTAACTTAATTCCTGTTGTGGTCTTAAAACGTGCCTGTAAATTCTTCAACGTTTCTCCCGTCAATAGGTGGAGTCTATGTTCCCTCCCTGGCTGATTGCCTGAAGAAAAGGTGGCAGAAGTGATGTTACAGGACCATGAGGCTAGGTTAGAAAACTCCAGGTAGCCTTTGCTAGTTCTCTCAGGACACTTACTCGGCACCCATGTGAGAGATCTGGCTATCCTGAGGCTGCCTCATGCAGAGAGAGACTTCAGTGACTGTACAGTGACTGCTTTACAAACACTGACTCATTCAACCCTTACAACAACCGTATGAGATAGGTAATAGGACTGTCCTTTGACAGATGGGAAGACAGATGTGGAGAGCTACAGGACTTGCCCATCACGGCTCGTAGCTAGAAGAGCCAGGACTTAGACCCAGGCACTTTGGCTGCAACATCTGTCCTCTTACCCAGACTGTGCTGCCTGCCCAGACTGGGCCTCTGCTGCTTCTTCCTCCCTGTCAGGGGAAGTCAGCCAGAGAAGGAGCTTCAGCCCATCCCAGGACAAAGGGGCCAGGGGCCATCCCAGGGTGGAGGGGACAGGCCTTCTCCTTTGGCATAGTCCATCATACTCTGGTTGGGGGACTCTTCTGGGGAGGGAGGCACAGAAAAGTAGGACTGGGACCAAGATGATGAGAAGAGGTCTGGGAACCAAGGCTGCCGATGCTTGGTCTGGAGCAGGGTGGGTGGGGGGCAGGGTAACTGACCGCTGTCTGCAGACATCAGCGAGGCTGTGCTACTTTGCAAGGCAAGGGTGGGATCTGTGTCTGGAAGCTCAAGGTAGGCAATTTTTCCAAGTCACATGAACTAAGTCTCTAAGACTGGATCCTACAAATCTATACTGCAGCTCTTCCTGTCCCCACAAGCAGCTTTGTTTCCAGGGAGGTAGCGTCTTGTAGTGGCTTGCAGCAAAAGGTTTTGGAGTCATACAGTCTTAGGCGTGAGGCCTAACTTTGCCATTTACTACCTGTGTGACCTTGGGTAAGTGACCTAATCTCTCTGAACTTCAATCTCTCCTCTGGAAAATAGATATACTAAAACTTGCCTCCTACGACTTTGCAGACATCATGAGGCAAAACATGTAAAACGCTCAGCCTGGTGCCTGGCACATGGTGAATGCTCAATAAATGGTAGCCAGCATCTAGAGATGAGGGGGAAGGGGGGAAGGGGAAAAAGGGGAGAAGGGGGGCATGAAGGAGAAACAGCAGTAAGGATTTCCCTTTCATCTGCCAGGTGAACCCCCAGGAGGACAATGGGTGCCCCACCCAGATGTGGGCAGGGGCTCTGAGGCTGCTGGCTGGCAACTGGGGTTGGTGGATGGAGTGGGCACGGACTGGGGGTGGGGGCAGTGAGGCAGCTTTGTCTCTGCCAGTTAATTAAGCCCGGAATGCTAACAAGCTTTCAAAACAAAACACAACCCAAGTACTCTTTGGATGGGATATAATAAAATGGTTCTATCTGAAATTGCAAACAGCTTTGTTGCTACAAACAAAGGCTTAGTTCTTTGTGCCTCTCTGGAGTGGAGGCTCAGAAGTATGAAGGTGAAAAGGGTCAAGGAAACTCTGAGGGTGCCCCCCCTTCCCAGCTGCCCACACTGAGAACTAAAAGAACTGAGAGCAGAGGCCCTGGAGCAATGGGGTACCCAGTGCCTGAGACTTAAACACACGAGCATGGGGAGGGAGGGACAGACTTGAGAAAGCATCTTGTTCTGTTCTCCCATTTCACAGATGAGGAAACTGAGGGCCAGAGAGTAAGAGGCAGAACCAAGATTGGCATGCCTATCTTTAACCCTCTAGTTCAGTTCTCCCATTAAGCTAGCACAGGATGTTTAATGGGGGCTGCCTGTGCCTAAGGCTTCAGGCCTCCTGGCTGAGGAAGGCTGGTTCCTAGCTTGGGGTTCTTTGGTGGGCCCTGTTAAATGCCCTCAGAGATCTAGGAAAGTCCAGGTGAGCTCTTCAGCCCAAGGCTTCCCCAAGGACAGCAGAGCAAATACTGAGCCTCCAGAAACTGCCACCATCAGCAACCTGGGAGGTTCACAACATGTTCACAAGGTGTCAAGAGGCCCGAGTGCTCCATCTCTATCCAGATGTGAGACCCTGGGCAGCTCCCTGCCTCCAAGGGCCTTCCAGGCCTTCTGTAAATTCAAAGAGTGGGACTAGGGGTCTTTCAGGGTCCTTCCAGTTCTACAGACCCATTGCTACTTAAAAAAAACAAAAACAAAAACAACTGAACAGTCTGCTTTCATTCAATTGAATGGCTTCCTTTTGTTATTAAGTTAAAGACCAAAATCCTTGCTCTGGTCTCTTCTTATCTCCCCAGGCTCCACCCACACTACCTTCCTCCTTCTCTCTGCTCTGGCTTCTTCCAGATCCTCTGCTGGAACTGGTCTGGGAAGTAGAAAAGTCTGGAAACTGGTAGTTCTGCTCCAGAGTATAAATGTCAAAGAACTTCTCACACAGTCCCTAAGGGAGCACGTAAACCAATGTTTCCTCCTGTGCTATCTGGGGTGGGTGTGGGGGAGTGGAGCACCTGCAAGCCCATCGCTGGGGGAGATGATGCGCCAGTGTCCAGGGACATATTGGGGATACTAAGCAGCCCTTAGGAGCATGAAAGGAGCTTAGAAACATAGTGCTGAGTGAAAAGAACGAGATCTGGCTCACGCCTGTCATTCTCGCACGTTGGGAGGCTGAGGCAGGAGGATTGCTTAATCCCAGAAATTTGAAGTTGCCGTGATTTATGATGACACCACTGCACTCTAGCCAGGGTGACAGAGTGAGACCCAGTTAAAAAAAAGAAAAGAAAAGAAAAGAATGAGATCTAACACAATACAATGTACACGATTAAGAATATAGGACACAAAACATTGCCACCCATTCTGCAAGGGCACACAGAAACAAAAAATACAGATTAAACACATTAACTATAGAGAAAGGGGCATAGCAGTGGGAGATAAAAGGGGATAAATAAGGGAATAAAATCAGAGAGAGACCTGTGTGGCTGCCTGGAGGTAAAAGGACCATGCACTGGGAAGTATGATTGACAATGCTCTCGAAACTCTTGATAATCACCTTTTCCTCCCCCAAGTACACTTGAAACAAAACCACTGAGTTGGAAGTTGGGCCAAGGTCCAATGGGGAAATAATGAAACCAAGCACCCCTTATCCTGTCTGCATCCTGGAACTGGCAGAACTGGAGAGAGAGACCCTGGCTGCTTGGGAATCAACACTCCCTGAAGGGGAAAAGGTTCATAGATTTAGCTGTAGCACAGCCAACTGTCAAGGAGACCCTTGAATCTCCTCTTCTCTGAGCTGGTTCACCAACATGACCTCTGAGTCATTTTGTTGGCTTTCTATAGGGAGAAGGGATTCCATGCCTTGGAAGGCTGTCTCCACAGATGCCCCTGGAAGAATTAATCAGCCCCTTGAAGATCCCCGGGTCAGCCCCAGGTTTCTACCTGCCAGGCTGAGCCACCCAGCCAGAGGGAGGTGACTCAACTCAGAGGGCCCCTCCCCCACTTGCTACCACTTTTGCTTGGTAAGGATTAACTAGTATTTTAGAATGGCCAATTTATTTTTTCTTAAAGATTTTAGAAAATATGGAGAACCCCTCCCCCTCCTCCTCCCATAAAAGCACAAAGAAAAACCAAGTCATCCACAATCCTACCACACTGAAAAAGGCACTGGTTTCCTTTTGATGTATTTTCTGGTATTTTTCTCTCTTTGTGGGTGAACTTGTCCCCCCATACAGGCAATCTGTACATAGGCATATCCTAAGAATATGCCTCTTTGGATTACAAGGATTCAACTTTTAAGCAATGTGACAGACAACCTCCAAGGTGGCCCTCAATGAGCCCCCTCCTGGTCTTCACATCCTTGTGTAAGTGGAGGACAGAAACACAATTCGAAATGGTTTTGTTTGTGATCAATAAGTGGTCCATCTTAAGCTAGGTAATGTTCAACAGGGACATGGGCAAAAAGATCTGACAGTCACAGCTAGCCACAGCCCAAATGGGGCTGGGAGTAGGGGATGATGGTGACTGGTTCTTAGAAGAGGGCTGGCTGCTCTATGCAAAGCCTTGTCTTTGCTTAGGAAAATGGCATGCAATGGGAAATTTGGGGCAGGCTTCTCATCTACATTTTAAAAGGCAATGTAACCTCAGTTGACATCTGGTTATGCTTAGTTCAGACAGCCTAGTTCCTTCATTGCTAATGACTCTCCCTGGTCCCTTAGATCCTTCAGGTTTTAATTACTCAGGATTAAAAAGAAATAGCACTGGGGTCCTAATAAACAGCCCCACCTGTACCACACATTATTTTCATATGTGCATGTGTGAAATTCCAAAGTTTAAAGATGTAAAGTGATTCACGCAAGATTCTAAGCTCGGAAAGGACAGAGCCCAACTTCAATCACACCCAGGGCTTCTGAATCCAACAATATGAAACCATAAAAAAGGAGATGTGAACAAGACTTTATGGTTTACAAACCCTTATTCTCATCCATTATCTCACTGAATTCTCACAACCACCATGAGAAGATTGCTTTTCCCATTTCACAGTGGAGATGTCTCATGGGAGGGGTGGAGTAGGACACGGGTGTGCCCAAGGCCATCTGTGAAAGGCAATGCCCAGCCCAAGGGCAGATACATTCAGCACTGTCCTCACACCCAGGAAAATGTCTCTTGTCCTGACCTCACTGTGGGGGCCCTGCTAATTCTTCACTAGGCATGCTCTTCCTCATAGGTGAGTCCATGCGGCCAAAGGGTTGTTCCCCCTTTTAGACCACATATTCAAAACCTTAGAATTCCCTGCCCATATAGTCCTGAGCCAAATGGCCCCCTTTTCTGACTGCTTTATAAGAGTTCACTTGCTGCTGTGTGCATTCCTAGGACTGGCTAAGGTGGCTGCAGAAAGTGTGTTTGGAGCTCGGATGTGTGGGCTGGGGTGCCCATCCACATAAATGTGCACGAGTGTCCTTGTGGTGCTGGACAGAGCTGGGGTGAGCTGGACACTGGCTTTCCCTAGACTCCATATGTTGGTGCAGAACTGTGAGGAGTCAGAATTCTAAATTTGAACCTGGCTTTCAAACTCCTTACAAATGAGTATTTGTCAAAGCAGAAGGACAGAACTATTTCATTTCAAAGTTTATGAGCTTACTTTCTAACTTTTAACTATTTGGATATAACATAGACAGGCCCTACAAATGTTAGGGGTAGGCCTACATCCAGCTGTGTTCTTTGGAGTGGCAGGAACAAAAGCCAAAGAAAAGACCAGACCCAAAAAGACAAAGATTAAGCAACAAACAGTGAATAACTTAAATAATGGGAGGCTGGGGAACAGAATGAGACATGGGATGGAGGCTGAGGGAAAGAAGATTTAGGAGAGAAAGAAGCCAGTATTAGGAGCAATGTGAAAGCTTACAAAGAAAATGCGCTGGTGGATTAGGATGGCCACAGATTCTCCACACTCCTTCGATCAAGAGGTGGCATTTATTTCCCTCCCCTTGAATCTGGGCTGACCCTGTGACTGGCCTTGATCAGTAAAACGTGAAGTGAAATTGTGTGACTCCTGAGGCTGGGGCTTAAGAGCTCTGAAGCTTCTGTTTTTGCCCCTCTTGGAAATCGGCTGCCATATAAGAAGTCCAACCACCCGGAGACCACCATGCTGTGAGGAAGCCCAAGTTAGTTGCATCGAGAGAAAGGCCAAATGGAGGAGGACTGAGGTGCCAGACATATAAGAAAAGCTTTCCTGGACATTCTATCCCAGCCCAGCACTAGGTATATATAGGAATGACCTCAGCTGATGCCACATGGAACAGAAGAAACACCCAGTTGAGCCCTGCATGACTCTCCAAATCATGAGCAAATAAAACTGTGGTTGTTTTAAGCCACTAAGTTTTGCGATAGTTTGTTAGGTAGCAATAGATAACCAAAACAGACGCTGAGATCTGAAAAGAAGAAATGAGCTTAAATGGAAGGTTGAGTTGTTTTTTTTCTTTAAAAAAAAAAACAAAACAGATATAAAGAACTTCCTGAGAGCTGGAGTGATTTGTCATTGGGCCAGGCCAAAGAAAAAGGTGATAGCATCTGTCACTGCATATCTTAGGAGTACACCAGATGCCCATTTGTCTGAAAGGGCTTTGGCATCAACCTTTGTGGAGGCAGGGGATTGGACCAGATGGACTCTTTCTTCCAGGTGCAAAGACTCTCTTTTTAGTGTCATCACACATCCAGGTAACTCCCTAGAATATGAGAACTATTTCTATCCTGGCAAAGAAAACTGGATGATCCTTCTCCCCACCAACTTTGGCGCCCTTTCCTGCCAGACTCTGCAAGCAGAAAACACTCCTGCCTGTGGCTGTGCTGGTTCTGTGAGGTCCCAGACCTGTGGTGGGGAGGCATGAAAGAACCACAGGCTATGCTGCCTACTCCACTGCCGAAGGTGCAGCCTGGACTTGAGACCTGAGTCCTGGAACAAGAACACAAAGAGGTGAAGATTTTTCTGTTCACACTCTATTTTCTGTTCACACTCGTCAGACCCAGACCTCTATATCCTAGAACAATCATCACTATTGTTATTAGCTACCATTTATTGAGCACTGTGTAGTAAGAACTTTACATCCATCAGCTCATTTAATCCTCATAAAATCTCTGTGTAGATCTTACCGTATTATCACCTTCATTTTAGAGTGAAGAATCTGGAGCTCGGAGCACTGAGATAATTCACCTGAGGTTATGCTGTTTGTTGGTGGCAGAGCTAGGATTTGAATTCAGGTCTGTCTGCCTCTCCGTAGCACCCCAAGGCCCTGCTAGATGGGCTCCTCCCTCCATATCTATCCTGGTGTCTGAGAATGGTTAACCCCTACTATTGCTGACCAGTGGGTACCTGGGTTGGTACTTCTCTTCTCAAGATAATGGTATCATTACAGAATGCTACCCAATCAGCGTTCTTAGCACATCCAAATGTATTTTGTTTCACTTCATCCATTCTGAAGACTCAAGTCAAAGACATCTCATTGTACCATCAGCCACAATAAATATCTCTAAATGCATTAAAAGTCTTGAATGAAAACAGAACCATCAATTCAACAAATAAATAAGAATCTCTGCTGCTAAGTGGTGATAGGCACAAGTGACATGCTGTGACACTACTACCACTGTGTCACCTTCTCTGTGTTTGTCCTCCTGGGCTCCTGCACCTGCTCCTACACCAGTTTGAATCAGTACTAGACACCAGTCTGGGGCTTCTGTGAGAACAGGGACTAGTAGATGGGGGACAAGGCCCATTACGAGGTTAACCTGCTCCTTAAAATGCTTGATAGCAGGTTCCTGAAGACATGAACCAAGACGCTACTCATCCTCTAGGCCACTTTTTCCAGGAAGCCTTTCCTTGACTCACAATGATAAGGCTGCATCATTGCACACCCTTCCCAGGCACCCTGAACTCTTTGAGAGGGACCACATCTGTCTCCCTTGTCATTGTATCACCACCAGTGCCTGGCAAGTAATGGGCATAGAGTAGATGTTCAATACATTTGAGTTGATAAAAGAATCAGGCTGCCTTTTCTACTGGCCCTGTTGCTTTCTGGTACAAGACTTCATTAGTGACATGGTGGGACAGCTATGACCTGATCCTTCCTGCTGGTCGAAGGTAGTTGCTGCAGGATTAGGATGACAAAGCTTTCCTCCATATGGGCCTCCAACCTTTCTATAAGGCGGCACTCAGATGGACAGTGGCCTTTTGCTGAGACCCAGATCTCATCCCTGGCCTCAGAAGAGGATTCACTTAATACTCAGAATGATACAGAGCACAGTGGCTAGGCCTGGGGTGGGGACAGGCTTCAAGACACCAGGATTTAAGGTGAAGAGTAGGTACCAGAGCCACCAGTCCAAGAGGCCAGTTGTTCCTACCAGAAGGGCAATGGCCTACTCAGGCCTCAAGTATGTACTCACAACCTTGCCTAAACCCAGCTAATTATGACACACCTAAATCTCAGGTTGGCAGGGACTGTCATGGCTCCAGCCAACTGCCTGCAGGAGGGCTCTGGGAGTACCCTGTTCCCAAGAGCCGTGTTCTCCTTAGGCCCTGTATTCCCTTCTCCTCTGGCCGTGCCACTCCCCATGAGGTGAGAAGTCCACAGAGCCCAGGAGATGTGCTCATCTGGAGTCTATGACCACCTGGTGTCCATGCTCCCATTCCCAGGCCATGCTCTGGCTACTAAGACTCCAGAATTTCCTGCCCCAATAGCCTGATGCCTGCATGGGTCTCTTTCCCAGGTACACTGCCTCCTGCTTAGGTATCTTTAGGTTTGAGGGGTGGCCATGGGGCAGCTACTGGGGTGGGGTACAAACCAGACTTGGACACACAGACTGACATGCCCACATGCATGTATGCCAGGGCCCTTGCAGTGCAGGACTGAGCAAGGGGTGGTGCCCCACTAGGGGCCTCATTTGTAGTTTGGCCTTGGTCCCTGCAAATGTTAGGAACAGGCCTGCCCATGAGTCTGCCCAACGGAGACACTGACAGCAACACTTGGTGACAATGCTCTATTCCACATACTGGCCCCCACTGGCACCTACTGTTGCTTTATTTACCTCCTTCCCCCACCCTGTACCCCTGAGGAAGCCGCTGGGTCCCAGGCTAGGCCTGTAGTAGTGCTGGTCGGGGGAAGGAGTGGAGGCCCCAGCAGCAGCAGTGTTGCTTGGTTTCTTGCAAATGTGAACACCTACACACAGAAGAAGGGAGGGTGTGAGTTTAAATGTACCAATGTGTTTGGGTGACTGAGAGCAAGTAAAGTGAACGAGAAAGGGAGTGAAAGAGAAAAGGAGGGTGACCACATGAAAAAGAGTGTATGCTTAAGGGAGAAGAAAAATGTGTGTGTGTGCGTGTGCACGGGGTGGGGAAGGCAGCCGGGTGTACACCCAGTGCTCCACAGTACCTGGGAACTGTGCGTGACTGAAGGCCTGGGAAGAGGATGGAGAACGTAGGGCAGGGAAGGGGCATGCCTGCTGATCTTTGCGCGTGTGTGTGCAGAGGGGTGCAGTTGTGGGAGAGAGAGAAAGACACCTCCAGAGGGCACGAGAGAACAGGTATGTCTGTCCATCTCCAGGCAGCATGCAGAGTGGAAGCGCAGAAGGAGCAACGGAGCTGGAGAGCTGAGTGTGCCAGAGGAAGACAACATGCAGGTGTGCGAGCCTGGAGGTGCGTGTCCGCCCCTGCAGGGCTGCGTGAGACAGAGGCAGGCCACGTGCCTAGCGACTGTGTGTGGGTACGTGCATGTGTGTACGGGGGCATGAGGCTGTGGCAAGCGAGCACAAACACGAGCATGTGAGCACATGTGGGGACGCCCTGGGGGTGTGAGCCGCGTGCCTGGCCCTGGGTTGTTGTCAATGCCTAGGGATGTTTCCATCCCAGAAAGCTCATCTGAGAGGACTGTATGACCTGCCTGGTACTGGCTAAGGCCCAGATGACCATGGCAGGGAGTGTTGGCCACACTGCCCCATCTGGAGGTGTATTTGAGAGCAAATGAGTCACGTAGGCATGGCTGGCCCTCGCTCTGCCTCGCCTCCCATCTTGCCCACTGGGGAAGACAGCAGGGAAGGGGAGAGAGTACTCAAGGGCTGTATTTTCACACCATCACTAAGCAATTGCTTACAGTGCCTATGGACTCTTTCTAAAGGCCCAGCACCCCAACTCTCTTGGCCCATGAACCTCCATTTCCTTTTAAGTCCAAGTTGCAGTATAGGTCAGTGGCTTCGGCTGACAAACATCTGTGGACATCTACTCCATGCCAGGCTCCGGGTCCACCCTATTTACAATGCCAAACCACCCCAGTCCTTTCCCATCCCCCTCTTCCTGGCTTTAATTTTCTCCACAGCACTTACCACTATTTGCCACACTATACATTTTACTTATCTATTGTCTATCTTTCTACACAGCACTTACTACTTGCCAGGCACTGTTCTAAACTATTAATGCACAGACTCCTCCAACAACTGTACAGGGTAGTGAATATTACGCTGGTCCTATTGTAAATGGGAGCCCCAAAGAGGTTAAGTAGCTTGCCAGTGATCATCCAAGCCAAGCTGGGGGCCAGAGTCCCTGCTGTTGGCCAGCACATAATACTGTCCTGGGAGGGTGGGTAAGTTTCTCAGTTTGGATCACTGTTGAATCTCTAGTGCTTACAACAGTGCCCAGCACATGTAGGTGTTCAATTAGCAGTGAAAGTGAAGAAGTCAGGGAATACATAAAAGCTGGACATGGAGGACGCAGTGATGAAATAGGGGTATTTGGCTTCAAAGAGCTCACAGTCCCATGCAGGAGGGGCACACAACTTGCCTGGCCCCCGCAGGCAGAGATTCCCAGAGGAAGGACACAGACAGGGACATGCACAGAGACACTGCCCACCTCCTCCAAACTCCTTCCTGGCATAAACACACCTCTGTTCTTCCTGCCTCTGTCCACAGGGTGTCAGAAGATGACAGTGGCTCCATGGGGACAATGATGGCAGAACAGGGTAGTGGTGAGGACATGGGCTCTGGAGAGAGGCTGCCTGGAGTGAATCTTCCCTCTACCAGCTAAGTGACCTGGACAGACTGCCTAACCTCCCTGGGCCCTGGGCCCTCATTTGTAAGATGAGGGTAGTACACGATACTGATGTCCTGGGGTACTGCACAAGCAAGGCAATGTGCCAGCTCCAATGGAGATGACCAATACTCCTCTTCCATTCTACACTGGTTACTGGCTTTTGGGGAGGAATGGGAGAGAGAGTTGGAATTAAACATATTATGCTTATTACTGTAGCCTCTCTATTGCGGCTTCATCCCATTTTCTAGAAGCAGCTCAAAGCAAAACTTGTCTGTTAACTTTCATTACTTTACCACTATATCCCCAGCACCTAGTACAGTACCTGAGACCTAGTAGGTGCTCAATAAGTATTTGTTGGATGAATGACTGATTAGTTACATTTATTTACTTCCCCAGGATCCTCGTGAGGATAAATATTCATATTGCTGTTGTTTCCATTTACGGGAGGTCCAGCAAGGTTAAGGGACTTGTCCATAAACACACAGCCTGAAGCAGCAAGCCAGACTCAAACGCCAAATCCCATGCTCTTTCTTCCCCCACACCATGCTATTCTCTGGACTCCTATTTATCATGTCCTATTTTCCATGGATTTTTTCTAGCCAGTGGGGCCATCCCTGATCGTAGAATCATCTCTGAATTCTATGACTCATATCTGAATCACAGAACTGTTTAATAGTTGAAAGGGACTTTTGATGTCATCTGGACATCCCACCCATTGTGGAAATTTCCTCTCCAATGTCTACCTAGCCAATACCTGAATGCCTCCAGTGATGGAACACTCATTTTCCACCTCTGGAATTATCAAGTTCTATGACTGGGCCACTTTTAGAGTCAGAAAGTGTTCTGCATCCTGCGAGCCAACAGGCCTATCTTGAATTTCTATGTATTGGGCTTACGTCATCCTAAGAGACACAGAATGGCTCTCTGCCGCCCTCCACAAGGCCGTCTTTCAGATATTCAGACAGCTCTCACATCCCTTCGGAGAATTCTCGTCTTCAAGCTAGATGTTTCTGGTCCCCATGACTACAACTCTGTGAGATGTTGTCCCTCCTGGACCATCCCAACAGGCCATCCAAAGTGTTTTGAGCAATGGTACCCCCTACTGGCTAAAGGGCGAACTGCATCAAAGGGCTCAATCCTCAGGATGCCTGAAGAGCCTCCACCAGGAGCTGTGGCACCCGCACAGGGCGTGAATAAAACACTGCTTCTTTTGAAGAGTTGATACCTGCTTGTTTCCAACATCGACCTTAAAGAGTGCCATGTGAACACTCCGTTCTAAGGTTTCTTGCCAGTCATGAGGTCTCTAACGTGGTACAGGTTTGGGACTTCAAAGTTAGAGTTTCCAGGGTTGTTTTTTAACAAAATGTTTGAAAGGAGAGAGATGAAAATGCTGTTCATAGGATTATGGTGATTTTTCTTTTTTCCCCACATGTATTTATTTTCTAATATTTCTATGATGGACACTTGTTATAAGAATAAAAACAATGATAAAAACCTTAATAAAAAGAAAAAAATTAAAAATCCCTCCCTTCCCTTTATTTCTTCCAAGGTTGTTTATCACGACCTGGGTATTGGGTCTACAATGGGGACATGTTGCCACCTGTGTGCAGTAGTGCCTTGGTGATGTCTCCGTGGTGACTGCAATGGCCTGTGGTTCAGAGTGAGGCTCCCGGCAAGTGTGGTCAGCTGGACTCAAGCAGCACGGTTTCACACTCAAGCTGAGCTTCTCGACAGGGCCGTCAGGTAGTTCTCCACATCCTCCACCCCACCCTCGGCTCACGCACATTCCAGTTGTTTGTGTTTCCTACTCCTACCTCTTGAAGTCTGAGCAACACATCACCGGTCAGTGGTCATGTCCCATCAGCCCTGGACTCCCCAGCTCTTCACCCTTCTTTCTGCTTCCTAGCACACCCTTGGCTGCAGCTCTTCCCTCCATGTGAGCCTAGAGCAGCTCCAAATGATAACAGGTCAGAAAGGCATATAAGGGATTAGAAAAAAAATCCCCATTTAAATGAAGACCTGTGGAGCTGCTGCATTGTTCCTCCTGAGCAAGTTCACAGCTAACCAGGCTTTACTCCAGCCCCAGCAGCCGGGATGCTCTCTCTCCACACAGAGCTCTGGGGGCACGTGGGTGCTGGGAAGACTCACCCGGCAGCCTCTCACTGCAGCACATGTCCAGGGCCCCCCCCTCGGAGTCATCAGTGGCGTGGTTCTTTCTCTCACTCCTGCAGCAGGATGAAAACAGTGAGATAAAGCTGTTGAGCCAAGATCAAGACAAAATCCTGGGCAAAGATAAAAAGCCTCCCTCTTCTATACTCTGTGTCCCCCTTTGAATAACTCCACCTCATCAGGGGGACCTGAGGAAAAGACCAACCTATGGAGGGATCAGGCTGTACCAGTGGGAGCAGAATTTTGCAGGTGTCTTCCACATAGAATCATCAGCAGCAGCATCACAACCATTACCATTGTCATCATCTCTACCAAGGAAGGATGGTTTACTATGTGCAAAGCGCTATACAAACTTTACCACACTGAGTCCTCACCATGATCCCATGAATTAGGGATTCTTAAATGGGCTCAGAGAGGTTAAGTAACTTGCCCAAGGTCACACAGCTCATTAGGGTAGAGCTGGGTTTTGAATTATGGTCTAGGACTCCAGGCTTATGCTTTCACTGCTGTGCCATTCTGCCTCCTAGTTCCTGTGGTTTTGAACCATGGGTGAACAAAAAGAGGATTCTGGGTAGCCCCCAGTCCTGTGTCACTCCCCAAGACATGCAAGTGCACTGTGACTCAGGCAATGGAAAATGGCATGCAAAACTCTTCTCCAGAAACAGGTAGAAAGAGTAGTTATATATGTGTTTTGCATATTCTAAATGTTCTCTTCCCGAAATCAGAAAACCCTCTTTCTAGTTCATCAGGGCACCTACTGGGGTCTAGCTTTTCTTCTTCACCTGGCAAAATGGAAAAAGGTTGCTAGAGATCAGCTAAATCCTATGAACATCTTTAGAGTAGACATATCCTGAGGGCAACGATGCAGCTCAAAAGGGTTCCCCTACTCTGGGAATGGCCTGAAATGCAGGCGTGGCCTCCAATGGCCCTGTCTGCTCTTCATGTCTCTTTGACCCTTGGCAGTAGCTAGCTGATCCAGGCTGGACACACAAACCAGCCTGGCTGGGTTGATCAGATCCACTCCCGTGCACATTTAAAATGCATTCTGGAGGGCCCGGAGCCTGTGGTTGCTGGTGCTGAATCACGATAGCTGTGGTGCCCTGGAGAGAAGATCTGCAAACATCTGCTGCTGGGGGCCTCAGAGCTGCTTCGGTGCCGCCTGCCGTATTGAGTCTTGACTGGCCAATATGTCCATCAAGACCATGAGATGCCCCAGGATCCTTCCAATAAATTCCCACATTTTAGCTTAAGCCAGTGGGATTTGATTTTGGAAACTGGCAACCAAAAAAACCTTTGATACAGCCTTGCTACCATAATACTTCCAAGAGATCCATGGGGTCAGCTGCCTCTCTGCCTACCAGTCCTGCAATCCTGACTCTCATCGGACTGGTCCTGGGGCCTATTTCAGACCCAACTGCAGATTTTAAATAATTAAGGGCAGACAGGCCAGGTTAAGGGTGACCTTTGCACTCTGATATTTTCTGTTCTTAACTGGCATTGTATTATTTTATTTTTTTCCTCACTCCAAATGGCAGGGCCTCTGAGAATCCCAAGTCCAGAGCCCAGTTCTCCTGCAGAGAGGGGGTCACTACCTTCAAGGTAAATGCCTAACTTTAAATGTTTTCTTTGAACGTCTCCAGAGTCGCCCCACTTTTCTCCCTCCCCACCATCTCTGTCTTGGTCCAAGCCACCATCATCTCTTGCCTAGATTACTGCAGCAGTGTTTTAACTGGTTTCTGGCATCCACACAGGCTGGCCTCCAAAACATCCTCCGCATGTCTCCAATGCTATGGCTTACATAAGTCGTGCAGTTTACAACCCGCACAACTGGATGGGGCAGGCTTGAGCTAGAATCGATTCCTTAAAACCCAACATTTATCACATAACCTTTCTTGAAAAAATACTTTCATGGCATCTATTGTACTTAGAACAAAGATACAAATCCTTTGACATAGTTCAGTAGATCTTGTGTGGTCTGGCCCCTGTTTATCCCTCTAACTTTATCTCATGTCCCTCTTCCCCTTGACCTCTGCACTCTAGCCACACTGGACAGGCTCTTTTCTTTATAGTGCCTTTGCACATGCTTTTCTCTCTGCTTGGAGAATCCCTACAGCTCTACTTTTTTACTCATAGGACATACTTGACACAGTTGGAAGTATCATTTTGATTATTTAACATCTGTCTCAACCATTAGACTGTAGGCTACATGAGGGCAGGGACCACTATTTGTATCTTATTTACTATTGTATCTTCAAAGCCTAGCACAGTGCTTGGCTCACAGGAGGGTGTTCAATAAATAAATATGTGTGGAATAAGTGAATGTTACCCTGACATTCTTGAAGAAACATCAGGAACCACAAATATGGCCATCATCTGAGCTGCTTTGTGGGCAGGTCTTTGTTAAGCCACTTGGAAGCCTCCTCCACAGCTGTTGTCCAGAGCAGATAGAGAATCACAGGTCTCGAAGGCCTCTCATTTTACAGAGGATGAAACTGAGGCAGAGAATGGGGGTCTGACTTGCCCCAGGTTGTGTATTGAGTTGGGGGCCACAGGGATCAGGTTTGAGAATACCTATCCCTAATCTCCCAATCCTAAACTTGTTCTTTCTCTACCCTAAAGAGCACCCCAGCTGGTGGGCAGCCCATAAGGGCTGACCCCTGGCTGGGTGCAGAAAAGCAAGGTCCAGATACCTCTGGAAGGGGATCCGTCTGTGACTCACACCTGCTTTCACACCTTAAGCCTCCCAGGCCCCAAGCTGTGTTCAGAATAGCTCAGTGCTGCATGTGTGCAGCGAACTCTATAAATAAGCTTCCTAGAAAATGACTAATTTCATAATCAGAAAAGCAGAAAGAGTAGCACCTCTTGACTGCAGAGGAAAATGGAGCAAAAGCCTGCTGCTCTGCCCTGTAGTTGAAGGACTACAGGCAACCCCAGCCAAAACCTGCATGTGTAGGCTGTCCAGGGGGGCTTTACTTAGATTTCCAAAGAGAATAGATGGCCCATTCAGGCTGGATGGAGAAGCCCAGTCTCTGGGCATTGCCCTCCTCCCTCCCTGCCAAGAGCAGAAGTAGCTACCTGCAGTGGATTGCTGCAGGCTCCCTCTCTCTCCTTCCCCACTTCTATCAGCTGGGCAACAGGAGCAGAAAACCGGCCTGTAACAACAGGCTGCAACTTGCTGGGCTGGCCCCCCACTGCTGCTCTTAGAACCAGAGAACCCCAGAGATGAAGGGCCTTGGAAATCACCCAGCCTGTCCCTAGTTCACTGATGGAGAATGTCCAGGAGGGAAAGAAGCTTCTCAAAGCCATTGCCTCATTCGACAAGCTTTTGCAGAGCATCTGTGAGTGAGGCCCAGAGCTGTCCCAGGAATACGATGATGAACAATCCAGGCCCCTCCTTACAGGATCCCAGTCTTCCTGAGGAGACAGACATGCAAACATGATTGCACCCTGATGCCTGCTTTGCATGTGACACCTGGCGGAAGGCTCAGCTAAGGTTGTGGTGAGGGGGAAGCGGAGAAAGTCCTTTTCAAGGGGAAGACAGGAGTTGATTCTTAAAAGACGTTTCCCGGCGGATGAGGGGTTGCGAGGGAAAGAACTTCTTGCATAGAGCAAATAGCAAGAGCAAGGCAGGGAGGCCCAAGATGTATGGAACATTTGGCACTAATTGGAAGTAGGCCGGTTAGTAGGATGGGCTGGCCCCTCCGCAGAGGCACACGAGAAAGACACAGCCTAGAAGCCAGGAATCCTGCCCCCTGGTGAGGGCAGTCCTCTCCCACCTGGCCATGTGGCTTCCCTGCCTGAGAGAGGTGGCATGGGCTGCCCCACACCTGGCCTGGGAGGTCTGTAACAGGAACGGGGTGGGGGGGGGCGCAGGATCATGTGTTTGAGGAATGGACATTAGACCCAGCTGGTAGCACCTGATCTGGTCCCAAACTATCCTTTTATTGTGATAAAATTCACATAGCATAAAATTTACCATTTTGGTCATTTTAAAGTATATAATTCAGTGGCATTTAATACATTCATGATGTTGTGCAACCACATTATATAGTTCCAGGGTATTTTTATCATCTCAAAAGGAAACCCTGTATCCATTAAGGAGTCACCCCCCCATTCTCTGCTTCCCCCTGCCCCAGCCCCTGGCAACCACTAATCTGCTTTCCGTCTCTATGGATTTCCCTATTCTGGATATTTCATATAAATGGAATCATAAAATATGTAGCCTTTTGTGTCTGCCTTCTTTCACTTAGCATAAATTCCCTAGGTTCATCCCAGTCAGTAGCATCTGTCAGTACTTCATTCCTTTTTATGGCTGAATAATATTCCTCTGTAGGACAGACTTCATTTTATTTATCTGTTCATCAGTTGAACATTTGTGTTGTTTCCACCTTTTGGCTATTGTGAATAGTGCTGCTGTGAACCAATCTACTCTTTTATACTCTGCTCCCAACATGTGTACGACTTTGGGCAATTCTTTTCTTGCCCTGAGTCTGAAGCCTCTTCCATAAAATAAGGTGGTCAGACTTTAAGCCCCTTGCAGCTTGAATGTCATCACCTTCATTTGGTCATTTGTATGTGTGCAGGTAATGTGTACCGTGCAGCTACTCCACCAGGGCCGGGTGCTGGAAACCTGCCTGGACCACCCACCCCATCCTCCAGGAGCTCATGGCCAGTGGGGTGGACATAGAACAGACATCTGCTGTGGGCTGGTAAAGTGTTCTAAGAGAGGCACCTCCCCTCTGCCTGGGGGCTGGGATGAGGGCTGGGCAGGTGCTGTTAGGAGATAACCTGGAGCGGATGCCAACTTTGCCCAGGACTTAGAGAAAGAGCTGGCAGGTTTGGTGAGGCAGGCAGAAGAGCCTGAGCCCGCTTTCTCTGAGGCAGGACCAAGGAGGAACTGGGATGCTGAAGCTATGATTTCTGGGTGTGAGGCTGAGCCAAGCCCAGGCAGACATGACCTCTACCTTGGCCTTCATGCTCCTGGAACCCCCTAAACACCCCTCACTGTCAACACTAAGCTCTAACCACCCTCCTAAAGCTCTGATCCCAGCAGACATCTCTATTTATTGAATCAAATCTGTCCCTTCCTACTTTCAAGCCTTTGTTCATGCTGTTCCCTCAACCTGGAATATCCTTTTTCCCTTTTTCCAAACCTTACTCATTCTCCAAGGTGCGACTCAGGTGGTACCTCTTCCATGGAGCACTCCCTGATCTCCCAGGAAGAATCAAGCCCTCCCATCTCCAGGCTTCCCCACACACCTGGCTCATACTTCCCTTTGTCTCGTACTTTGTTCTGCTGCTATAGTTAGCTGTTTATGCACCTGCCTCCCGCACTGGCTTCCGAGTGACTTGGGAGCATCCTCACCCCCTCAACCACCTCTGCATCCCAGGTGTTCAGCACAGGGCCTGCGCCTGTTGATGTACACGTTAAAGGTCAAATGCAGGGCAGTGACAGAGTCTCAGGGTTGGTGGCTTTGTGAGGTCTGGGAGGGCAGAGTCCAGCTAGGAGCTACCCAACCTAGAGAAGATAGCCAGAAAGAAACCTGAAACGCCATCAAGATTTTCATGAGCATGCAGGGGCAGAAGACATGCTGGTTTCACGGAAAAGAAATAAGCAGGCTGTCCACCTCATGCCAATGACGCACATGCCCCAGAGCATGCAGGTGGAGAAGGCTTAGTTCCCTCAATGGGCAGGCTGCAGGGGACCATGCACATGCTCACTCACCTAGCTCCCTCATAATTCATTCCCAACGAGTCCGGATAAGGAAAGGTGCCATCTGGGGCCAGGGCAGGAAGTTTGATCAGCAAAAAGCAAACTGGAGATGTGAAGAGAGGACAGAAGCCAGCCTCAGAACATCCAGATGGGGAAAATGAGGCACACAGAGGTTAAGTGACTAGTCTCAGGTCACACAGTGTGTCAATAGTTGTTTTCAGGTAGTTAACAAAATCCAGATTTCCTTTTGGGATTCATGTGTCTCCTCCCTTGGTGCTCTGCCTGCCCCTTGTCACACAGAGAGCTAAAAACCAGAGCTCAGTTACCTGTCACTTCTGCGTCATACCCCAAAGCCTTCTAATAATTATCTTTTCTAAGTTACTCAGTCCAATTCTGTTGCTGGCAACCAGAGAACCCAGACTTATGCGTGCAGCAAACTTGTGGAATGGATAGGCTCTGAGCCCAGGACTCCCAATGCTTAGTTCACTGCTATTTCCATCCTGCCAAGCTGCCTACCCTCCTTGCCCAGCTGTCCACTGTCCAGCCATCTGTCCCCACGTCTGAGCAGACTGCAAACTTGGAGTGTTCTGGATCCCAAACACAGGGGCTAAGTGTTCTCTGCTTGGGATATGCCCAGATGAATGACTTCCCTTCCACTCCTGCTCTGTTGGTGGGAGACAGGGGTGTGGGCAGGGCAGAGGGCCCAGGGAAGGAACACGGAAGGGTGCTGGACAGGCCCAGCCTGCTGAGGGGCTCAGGAAACACAGTTTCCCTTTTTTCGTGTGAGTCTGATTCAGGGACTGGCCCATCCCTTTCTTCAACCCATATTTACTAAACACCTACTATACACAGGCCTTGTTTGTGGCCCTGGAAATACAATGACTACAAGCATCTCATGGGGGATGTAGGTAAGAACAAAGTAAATGGCGGCACAGGTGGCCGTGGGAGTGCTGATGAGGCCCCTAAGGAGGCAGGAGTCAGGGGGAGGTTCCCAGAAAGTGCCACCTCCAACGAGAGGTGAGAGGCAGGGGTCTGTGGTTGTGGGGTGAGAGAGGAGGGAGTGGGTGCTCAGGGGGGAGGAGGCACAAGACGGGCCTGGGGTTGAGAGAAAGCAGGACCCATTCAAAGAATGGAAAGAAGTTCAGTGTACAAGCGGGGTGTGGAAAGGGAATATGCGGGGCGGACAGGACAATTTACTGAGATGCTAATTTGTGGTTTTTCCTTCTTTCTCCCTTTCTTTCCAGAGAGGTAAGGCCAACCTACTCCTCGAGAGAGGTTTGGCTGCAGGACCAAAAGCCAAGTTCCTGGAGGAGCTGCCCGTCATAGTCTTTGTTATATGAAAGCTGGAGCACCTTGAGAAACGGTCTCTTGGTCGGGAGGTGGGGGTCTGAGGGGGTGGAGAGGGGTCTCCAGGCATGGGAAGGTGAAGAGCCCGTGGGTTCTGTGACTGGTGCCTGGTGTGTATGGGCAGTGACAGGACCACCTGGGAACGGCACTGAGGTATGTAGAGAGGGCTGGATCTCAGCCTCTGGGGTTTCTACAGATCCCACACAGGGCCTGCCCCAGAGGGCACAGAGACAGCAGGCCTGGAGGGGCCCGTCAGGCGGGGCTGGGGCTGTCTCAGCTATAACCAGTGTGGTTTCCTTGAAACACTGCTGTCATGACAGCTGTGGCAGTGGGGGGCGGGGAGGGACCCTAGTAATGACTGAGATTGAATTTCCTACCAGCTAGGGATGATGGGAAGCTCTGAGTCCAGTGTGATTTCATTTAAGGAGCAGAATGAGACAGTTCTTCCACACCCAATATCGAGGGTTAAGAAATCCACCAGTGCCAAGAATAGATTCTTGACCTGGAAGCCCCGAGACCAGATGAAGGGTGGGTGGGGCAATCAGGTAAGAGATGGGGGTGTCCTGGCTTGGGGCTGTAGCCGGAGATTACCCCCTTTGCTGAACCACCTGTTCTAGCCACTCTGGTTTCTGCCTCTCCATCACCCCCGTGACCACGGGGCACATTGTCTTTTTTGCCCCTTTGCACAGGCCGTCTCTCCCGCCTGGACCACCACCACCTCTGTACCCATCCTCAAAATCCACCCCAGACTTTAAGCTCCAGCTTAATCTTCAACTACTCTAGGAAGCCTTCCCTGGGGACAGATCTTCACTCTGCTCTAGTCAAGCTGTGTGGCTTCGGGAAAGTGTCTTTATCACGCTGGGCCTTAAATTTTTCTCATTTGTCAAACAGGGCTGACAATACCTTCCCCCCAGAACTGAGGTGAAGATTACCAGTGAGTAAGACAAATGTGAAAATGACTGTCACAGTGCTTGGTAAACAGCACGTGCTCAGCAACTGTGCAAATGACCAACAAAGGCACAGCAGAGAAATGTGGGGGGGGGTGGGTGGGAGGAAGCAGGTATAGACAACGCACAAACTCCCAGGAAAGGGCCGGGAACCTACCTTCTAGAAAGGGCAAAGGGCTCTGAACATTGCCCAGTTGTCTGGGGCAGCCTTAGGGCAGGTGAGGCGTCCCAGGACCATGTGCCCCTCCTTGCCAACAATAGGAAGGCACTGTGAGGCCTGCAGTGCTTGTGGTTTGGGCCCAAGGCCCAGCATGAACTGAATTTACCTGCTGCCCCCTGTGCTCTCAGGAGGAGAGGGCTGGAGGGAGGAGTGAGCACCCCCTGTCTTGCCAAACTCCTAGATTGGGTGAGAACAGAGACACACAAAGATTCTCTGCTGACCTTGGCAACCCTGCCGGGACCAAAGCAACAGGGGCTAGCTGAGTTGGCAGCATCAAGAGAGATGGGGGGCTCATGGCTGAGTCTAAAGCATTTTGTCCTGACTGCAGCTTTGGGGTATAGGGTCAAGAACCCCACTGTGATCCAGCTCAGGCTTCGTGGACCCTCCCAGCCTCTAAAATCCACACTCTTTCTCTCATGGTCAGGTTGGTGAGGATGGAAAG
Source organism: Daubentonia madagascariensis (assembly GCA_023783475.1). Classification (NCBI taxonomy): domain Eukaryota; kingdom Metazoa; phylum Chordata; class Mammalia; order Primates; family Daubentoniidae; genus Daubentonia; species Daubentonia madagascariensis. Next base: position 21,683,420 of record JAKFHU010001990.1, on the reverse strand, counting down.
GGATAGGAGGAGGTGATTAGGGTGAGGAAGGAAGCAGGACAGAGGGCAGAATCAATCTTAGGGCCTCCTGTTCAAGGACATCTTCCACAGCCCCCTGACTGATTAAGAGGATAATAATGACAATAATCTTAACAATAGAAAGGGCACCCACCACTACTGAACCTGTACCACACAGGCCAGGCACTTCCCTAAATAACTTAACAGATGCTACCATATTTAATCCTTACGACTGCCCTCAGAGGAACATACTAGCATTACCTGCATTTTCTGGAGGAGGAAATGGAGATTCAGAGAAGCAAAGTGACCTGCCCAAGGCCACACGGCTAGTCATTACAGATCTGCCCCCTACCACCCATAATCCTACCCTCTGTCCTTTTCCACTTTTCAGCCCTTGGTGAAAACAATACCCTGCACATAGGAACAGAGCGCACATCACAGCACTTGCTTTCTATATGCTCTTTAAAAAAATCCTCACCATAGATCTACGGGGTAGCATGCGATGATCCCCATTTTACAGACGAAGAAACTAAGGCCCAGGCAGTGAAGTGACTCTGCGAGGCTCACACAGTGAGTGAGTTAGTGAAGGAGCCAGAGGGAGATTCCTGTGCCTGTCGCCTTGCCCAGGGCCCTGGAGGAGCTCATTGCTGTGCCCTCCCCAGGAGCAGAATGACTGGAAGTCCTGCCCTGCATCATGACTTCGGGTTTCCCCACTGGAGGCAGCAGCCCAGAGAGCTGGCCTTGGAAGGCTGGCTTGGGTGGGGAGTGTGTGATGGTGGCAGCTGTGTTCCATCAGTGGAGTGACAAATGTCCCAGGCTCCTGTATGACCTTGGGCCAGTCATTTCCCCTACCTGAGTCTCAGCAGCCTCAAGTGAAAATCAAAGGGGTTGAACGAGATGATCTTTAAGGGCCTTTCCTTACAAGTCAGGCTTCAATTCTGGGGCTGTCAGGGTTTCACGAGGCAGATGGCGGAACGGCAGGGAACCAGCAGAGGGTGCTCACAGCACCAGGGAAACAGGCCTTGGTCCACTGAGTCCAGCTTTCAAGTGCGGAGGGCGGATTGCACCTGCGCCAATTAAAAATACGATGGATGTGGTGTTCAGCGGTGATGATTTGATGCCGCGGATGGTCCTACCTGATTGTAAATTGTGTGGCAGACAGGAGCCCAAAAGGTGATGGAAAAGCTGGAGTTTGGAGTTCCAAGGTCATCTGGTCTAATCCTCTATTCTCCCAGATTCTGAAAACATTCTATTCTGCTTCCTCTCTCTACACGCCCCTGCCCCCCACAAGGTATGCAGTTTAATTTACAAGGAGAAAACAGGCAATCACAAACGTGAAGTTGTGATCACACCTCTTGGTGGGGGGTGTTCTGGTATTTCCATTCAGTTAGTCAGGTAGCTTGCTCCTACCTATATTGCCTTGGAATGTACTTTTCCCTCTACTGGAAAAGCCCTCTTTCCCTTCTCCACGTGGAAAACTCTAATTCGCCTTTTAAGACCCTGTTCAAATGTCACCTCCTCAGTAGAACCCTCCCTGACTCCCTTAGGAAGAGCTGGGTACTCCCTCTCCTGTTCTCACCTGTCTGCTCGGTCATTACCAATGGAGATGCCTGTATCTCTGCCTCATGCTGAGCTAACCCTGCACACAAACCTGTGGTCTGTAATCACTGCAGCTTCCCTTTGTTGAGGGCTGTGTGCTGGACAGTATCCCAAGCACTGTCCATATATTACATCAGTCATTTTTCACTATAACTCTATGAGGTAAACACAGTCATCCTACTCCTACACACGTGGAGGCTGGGACTTGGAAAGACTGAGTTACTTGGTCAAGGTCACACAGTTGGTAAGTTGCAGAACCAGGCTTCAAACTCAGTTTGCCTCAACACCAGGCCTAGGCTTTATTTAAATCACTAGGTTTATAGCCTCTGATATGGACCTTCCTGTGTCCCATGCCTAATACTACGTCTGGCACCAGGCAAATGTTCAAAAAAATATTTCTTAAAAAAACAAATGTAAAGAGGGTTAGAGTGTTTGCATTTACAAATGGCTCATTAAAAACGCTACAGAAGTAGTAAACACACAGGCTTTGTCACTGGACTGCCCAAGTATGGATCAAGGCTCTCCCACTGGCTGCCTGGTCTTGGGCAAGATACTTGACTTCTCTGTGCCTCAGTTTCTTCATCAGTGATATGGGGATAACCGTATTTACACTGCAGAGTTTTTACCATGAGATGCATGTCAAATGCTTAGAACAGGACCCAGGAAGCTCCTCAAAATGTTAGCTTTCATCATCTTGTGTGTCAGGCTTTGTCTGTTTCTCTCCCCATAGATGAGGTCCATGGAGACTCTGGGATGAGTCTTGTGGTGTGCTAGTAAACTGGTTCTTAAAAAATAAAAGCCCTGATTTGTGGCATTTGCCAATTTCTACGGTGTAAATGCTCCCACCACAGCCGATTTTAAGCTAGAATGGGAAGAGTCATGCTGCTAGTCTTGGCAGAGGTCAGGAGTTTTGCTCAATCTCTCTGTGCCTCAGTCTCCTCATCTTTAAAACAGACCAGCAGTAGTACCTTACTCATAATACTACTGTGATGAGTAAGCTTAAATTTCTTGGAAGAGCACATAGTATGCTAGCCAATGTTACCAACACTGTTAAGGCTTTTAACTCAGTCTCACTGTTGCTTGTCTGGCGCTGACACTGGCCCAATCTCAACACTGGCCTTCTGCCCTGGCAGGCAGAGTCTCTGCCTTCTAGGATTGAGGCCTTGCCCACCCTTACAGCTCCCCCATTTCCCACTGAAACTAGAATTCTGACCTAGCCTGTGTTGGTTACACACCCACTCTGATCACACATTATTTTATGCCTCTGGTTTCATCTCTAGACATCCCTGATGCTGTCCCTTGGCCTGGACTGCCAGCGCAGGCTGTGCCTTGTTCCAGATCAACCACGATGATCTCTTCTGGCATCTGCTCTGCTCTTTATCGCTTACAAAGCTCCTCTTCTCCCCGGCCCTGGATGAACTTACAGAGGGGAGAGCTGAAGTTCAGAACTAAGTTTGCTCCCACCTGCAGCTAGCGAGGCCCCTAGCTCCGGCCACACCCCACTGTGGGCTCTAGTTCCCTATCAGGGCCCCCACCCCCAACCTGATTTAACCCTCTGTACTCAGACTGTGGCAACACAAGCTGTGAAGATCCTGGCACCCGAGGGTTTGGTGGAAGAGTCAGACAGATTGAGTCAGAAGCAAGGCCTGGGAGAGGAAGGCAGAGGCTAGGTCTGGAACACTGGCTGGATCTTAAGGCTTTTTAGCCAGGAAAGAGAATAGAATGTGAACTAGGAAAAAAAATCCAGGTGGGACCAGGAGTCAAGGCCAAAAAGGGCATGACCATCTGAATTCAAATTTAATAAATATCAGCTGCATACCTACTATGTGCCACATGCTTTCTAACAACTTATTTCATCAGCTCCTAGAGACAACCCCATGAAGACATTATCCCACTTTGCAGGAGCTACAGGCACTTAGAGGGGTTAGGGATTGACATGAGAGCAGGTAAGTGGTCACCCTAGTCCTGCTTGGTGGCCAAAGGAGAAGGCAGGACAGAGCCTGATCCTGGGCCAAGGACGGCTGATCCTCTTGCTGCCTTCTGCCAGTGCACAGCTGGAAACCTGGGCCCAGGGCAGACTGTGAACAGAGGTTCTCAGTCACTGGGATGAATCCCTCAAAGCACAACAGACTGACAATTCTGAGGTCACACAACCATGCCCTGTGGGAAAAGGATGGATTCAGAGGCAGAGAGACCTGGATGAAATGCTGTGTGCTGCCACCTAATCCTCATGGGGCCTGGGGCCAGTGTCTTCACCTCTTTGAGCCTCAGTTTCCTCCCATGTAACACGGAAGCGACAAGAGACTCAGGGTTGTGGTGAAGCCTGGAAAGTGAGTGATGTATACAGACAGAGCTAGGCAATCCTGAGGCAGACACCCTGCTGCCCTGGCTCAAAGCTTCGTTTCCTGTCTCCCTCCAAGTCAACCTAGCACGGGAGACACTCCTGCTTTTTGTGCCAGGCAGTGCCACCAGCTACAAAGGTCTGCTTCCTATTTCCTCAGGCTCTGTCAGGTGTTCCTGGAGCTAATGAGAACAATGCAAGAAACAACAGCTTGAGGATGAGAGGGACCTTCCCAGCGGAACCTCCTTTGCCCTCTGGAGAGCTCCAGGCTGTTTCCAGGTCCCCATGTCAGACCTGGAAGGGTGAGTAAAAGAACTGGAAACCCGACTTTGCAGGAGTGCCCAAATCCTCCTCTGCCATGACATCAGCATGCCCCACCAGCCACGCCCCCTCCTGCTTCTCAGCCTTAGCGGCCCCTGTTCCTCCTGCCTGGACAGGCCTCCCTGCTCCTCCCCTTCGAGCCGTGGCCTCCTGCCCTTCCAAGGCCCACCTCAGCTCAGGCCTCCTCCAGGGAATCTCCCCAGTGAGTCCAGCGCACACTGACCTCTCCTGTGGCTGAATTCTCCCCCCAGTGTTTCTGTGACTTGGAACCTGGCGATAACTGCATCCCCACCCTGGGCTGCTCCCTCGCTCTCCTGTCCATAACTTTGGCTTCTGTGAGCTGCCCAGCCTGAGAAGGGGCAAGGGACATGCCTCCTCCTATATCCCCCATGATAGGGAGCCTGGTGCAGAGGAGGAGGGATGGAAGGCAATGCACATCCAGCTCTTTCCTCTACACTCAGATTTGGAAGGAAGATGGGAAAGACAGGCCCAGTGGGAGAAAGAGAAGGAAGAAATGAGTGGAAAGGAGCGAAAGAGGAGGGAATGGCAGCTGCGTGAGTCTCAGTACTAGGGTCACAGAGGGCAGAGCAGGCCCACAACCCAGGCTGCCCTGGCTAAGGCTTTCAGGCTCTCTCCTGGGCTCAACACAGACTCCTCTTTGACAACCTTTGGAGCTCACCTCCTCCAGGCAACCTTCCCTGATTGACTCTGATCTCTTCCCCCTCCCCTTGGCTCCCGAGCTGAGCTACTTTGCACCCATCGATGCCGTTTCCCATGGTGGCAGGTCCCCTCGGGAAGGGGTGGAGGTCTCTGTTTCACTGGCAAGAAGCTTCAGTCTACATTTATCATCCAGAGTCAGAGACTGGACTGTCTTTTTTGACCACCTTTCTTTTATCAGCTTCAGAGGGTGGTTTGAAATACATTTTGCATAGTTATTTTAAATCCAGTTTGTCTCTGAGATAATCTTGAGGCAAAATGTGCTATAATCTCATGTTGATTTCTTTACTATCAGGCCCTGTGCTGGGCCTGTGGGGACACACAGATAACTAAGGTGCAGTCCCTGCCCTCGACCAACATCCAGCCCAGTGAGCAGAGGCAGAAACGTTAAGTGTCCACCAGGGATGTCTTACGGGCCTACGCAGGAGGGCACAAGGGGCGGGGCCAGGAAGGACCTGGGAGGCTGCACATAAGAGACCTGAATGACAGCAGGGAGGGCATTCTAGGCAGAGAACACTGCAGGGACAAAGGCCTGGAGAGGCAAAAGGGCAAGGTGTTCCAGGAGGAGGAGGCACTGAGGTGTGGCTGGAGGGTAGGCAGGAGAGGGACTCTCATCACATGGCAGAGGGCTTCGTGCATCAGCCTATCAGCCTAAGACACACTGATTTTAACACACAGGCCATTTTTTCGCAGGGGGAGTGAGGCAGGTATTGTCAGTCTAGTTGGCATTTAGAAATCTCTATGTGTGAATGTGGGGGTGGGACAACATGGATGGATCTTAAAAACTACTTCATGACACAAAAGACCACATACCATATGATTCCATTTATATGAAGATCAAGAACAGACAAAACTCACCTACAATGATAGAAATGGGAAAAACCATTACCTCTGAATTTTCAGGGTTGATGGAAATGTTCCCATCTTGATCTTGGTGATTATATGAGTTCATATGATTGTCAAAACTCACTGAACAGAACACTTAAGATCTGAACACTCTACTGCTTGTAAAATATACTTCAAAAATGTGTGTGGTTGTTTTTGGTTGTCACAATGACTAAAGGGTGCTATTGACAAATAAACAGGGGATAGGACAGCGATGCTTTCACGGCAAAAAACTCTCCCACCAAAGGGCCAGTGGAGTCCCTGTCAAGGGACACTGCTTAACAGGGGGCCACAGAGGAATGGAAAGAGCAGGGGGAACTGGCAACATCTGTGTTTGGGAGAGACAGGGCTTTGGTGGTGGTGGGAACCCACAAGGTCCAGGCATCTTGGGACAGTGATGTGGCACAGAAGGTGGATATATGATCTTCACTGCCACTGCTGGGCCTTGCATTTGCCTAACTCCAGATCACTGGCCTAAAGCTGCCTAGGCCCAGGAGGTCCCTCTAAGGCACCCCAGACACCGAAGGGGATGAAGGCCAGCTAGGGAAGTAGGAGATGCAGCAGATGTCAGTGGGAAAAGGAAACGCTTTGCTGCTGGCCTTCCTGCCTCACGATAAACACCAAGGATGGTAAAAGTGATCATCTTCCTCTGAAATGAGTTTGGAGTCACTGGAAGCAGGGCTGGATGCTACTGCTGCTGCTAGAGAAAACCATTTTCTTAAACCATGGGCTAAAGAAGAACACAGGTGACTTACACTAACATGCTTGCCAGACCTCTGCCTTCTCTGACCTCCACCTGGGCAGGTGCCTCTCCTGTGCTCCCCAGCCCTCGGCCAGCACCAAAGCATACTTCCTGCCTCTGCCTGAATTCTGGCTCTGCCACTTACTTGCTTTGTGTTATTGGCATGGCGTTCTGAGTCTGTTTCCTCACCTGCAAATTGAGGATAATAAAAACCTTCTTCACTCAACTGTTAGGAAGATTAGGTGAGATAATGTAGTAACCACTCAGTAAAAGTTAGTGCTTATTATTATCATAGCAATAGCACGCAGCATGGACCACTGTTGCCAGGTTACTTCTCTGGTGCCCCCACTAGCATTAGCTCCTTGCAGGCAGGGTCTTTGTGATCGTGTTGATTGCTGAGGGTCCCCTGTCCACCTCAGTAAATACTTGCATGCATGAATGAATTCCACCCACTAGAAAGATCTCTCCTGAGAGCTTTCTTTTTCCACCCACAATGCTTCTAAATCACAGTAATTGTTCAGAAATGGAGGTTGGACTCATTTGTATTCTGTTCCCTCTTCCCTCCTATTACCTCCAAACAAAATTTACTTTTTAAAATTAATGGCTTCTTCCTGGACCCTCTACACCCAAGACTTCACTCAGTGGTCTTTTTCATGCTAGGCACACACAAGTCCTTTAAAAAAAAAAAAAAAACAAGCACCCTACACCGTTAAACCTAGAATTACCATATGATCCAGCAATTCCACTGCTAGGTATACACCCTGAAGAATTGAAAGCAGGAGCTCAGACAGACACTAGCATACCCATATTCATAGCAGCATCATTTACAATAGCCAAAAGGTGAAACAGATGAATGGATAAACAAAATGTGGTATATGTATATTAAATACAATGGAATATATTCAGCTTTAAAAAGAAATGAAATGCTGACACATCTACAATGTGGATGAACCCTGAAAACAGCAGGCTGAGTGAAAGACACCAGACAAAAAAAGGACAAATATTATATAATTCTGTCTATATGAGGTACCTAGACTAGGTGAATTAATGGAGAAAGAAGGTAGAATAGAGGCTGCCAGGGGCTGGGGGAGATGAGAATGAGGAATTAGTATTTAAGGAGTACAGTGTTTCAGTCTGGGAAGATGAAAAAGTTCTGGAGATGGATGGTGGTGATGGTTGCATAACACTGTGAATATACTTAATGCCACAGTAAAAACGGTTAAAACAGTAAATTTTATGTGTATTTTATCATGAATAAAAGCATCCCAAACCAAACAAACAAAACACCAGAGGGATTCCCTCTGAAATCTGTCAGAGCTGTACACCCCTCTGCCACCACATCCCCAGTGCTCTGTGACCGTGTCCTCCTGGCCCGTGATCCACCTCCTTCTCCATCTTCTTCCTTGGCTCCAGCTCTGGTGTTCCCTGTTCCCCTTCTACCCCAGGACCTGGTGCCACCACATGCTCTCTTCCTTGCACCTCTCTCTAACCACCCTTGGTCCTGTCATACCCCTTGAAGATGCCTCAAATGGATGCCCTGAGACTTTGAGACAGAAAAGCTGTGTGCATGGACATGCTCACTTCTGACTATGTCCAACAACAACAAAATGGTTAAATAAAGTATGGAAAAGTCAGTGAGGATAAGAAGATGACCACACATGAACAGAGAAATTATGGTAAAATGTTAAGTGAAAAATGCAGGCTATAAAACTATACATGGACTGATTTCAACTATTATAAAACACAGATCTATAGAAAAAATAGAATAGGACATACAAAATAATGGTTAATCTTACATTTGTTTTCTAGTATGGAGTCTGGTTGTGTTATTTTCACAACTGTAATTTATTTTTTAAAGGCTGGGCAACACCCTTAGGCAGATGATGAAATATACCTGCCATCAGTCTTAGAAGAATCTTCAAAGTCAACCCCAGATGCCCATGTGCTGCCGTCACTGAAGTCCACAAATCCCTTCTGAATGGTTTCCAGAGAGACCGGTGGTGGTGGTGGGGGGATTATTTCATGTTGACTCTTCAGAAAGACATGTTGAGACTTGGTATGTCTCTCTAATGCCTGCAACCAACCACCTCACCACAAAAAGGGAGGGCAATTTAGGGTTTTTATTTTGCCATCCCACTAACCAGGGGATTTGGCTGTGAACAGTTTACCCCTGCATTAGCCTGAAGTTAGGAAGTCTCACCAAGATGCTTGCTCCCTTCTATATCTGCAAACTGTGGATGATCCACTGCATCTAGCTCAAAGGGATCTCCTTCCAACCCAACATGCTGTGCCCCAGGTATGGACACTGGAGTCACACTTGCTTCAAGGGGTACACAGGAAGGAGGATGGCTTTTGTTCCATGTGCCGCAGCTCAGTGGGAAAAGCTTTTTTCAGTCTAAGGGTTTGGGAATGTCTGAGCTTAGCCAAACACTGGTGGTCACGGTGCTCATTCCACATCTCATCAGATGCAGAAAAGACGGAGATGACATTGCAGGATGGGGGGAAAGCTTATTTTCTATAATACTCTAGTTTAAGGTAAGCAAGAGTTTTTGGTGATAACGTTGTTCAAAAACTAAGAGTTTTTAGGGTTTTTTTCCCCTTGGGATGACGAGTTTCTAGTTTCTAGAGGTGACAGACCTGTGGATTCATACGGAATTTGAAGCAGGGGGGCCCAGAGCTAAGACTGAGCCACACGTCAACTTGCCCCTCACATGGTCCAGCCAGTTTTTCCATTCCCACTTGTAGATCCATTTAACCAGTTAACTAGGTGCCTGAAGAATTTATACTTCTATAATTTCTGCCCTCTCTGCCTTTCTGGGAGTTTGTCAATTTATTGGAGACAATAATGCCTTGTCCTGCAAAAATGGACCTTTGTGCTACAGATGATTTCTTTAAAATCTCTATGAAGGAAATGGCTGAGGACGTAAGAGTTACACAAGGGAAAATCTGACATGAGGCCAGAAGCACTGGTGCTGGAAAGAGGATGAAGGAAGACCAAAAATGTCACTGTTTTCATTGTTTTACAGCCATTTCAGGTATGTTTTACTATTTAGTCTTAGTCAACTGCAATGTTTATGGTATAAAACCATACTGAATAAAATATCAGATTTCACTCAAATTTTCATACTTGAATGACAACACACACATTCAAGTCATCTCAGCTTTACCATTTTGATCATACTACAGCTTGCTAGGCCCTTACGATGCTATAATATCTTTATTTATTGGTTCATAATGTCTAAGATCTGAAGTCTCATACATAAATGGTCATTTCCAACATTTGTTCATTCAACAACTATTTAGTGAGCCACTGCAGAGGTCCCAGCTTGGTTTGCACTAAGAACACAAGGAAAATAGGTTCCCGTGGACTCATTAACACCATGCAATTTCTCACTGCTCAGGCCTGTCAGTACCTACGTGACCGGCTCTGACCACCTCTCCTGCCCTTGTCCTCACCGCTCTTCCCTTATCGCCTCTCTCCAATAGCCACACTTAAGGTTCCTTGAAAACACCGAGCCATTCGTACCCCAGGGCCTTTACACTTGTGGCCTCCTCCTCTTAGAATGCTATTTCCCCAGGTCTCCTCCTCACTTCATTCAGGTCTTTGGCCAAAATATCACCTCCTCAAAGACAATTCTATTTAAAGGCAAATCTCTTCCTCTCCCCTTCCACCCAGTCACCCCTCATCCTGTCTTGTTTTTCTCCAGAGCACTGCTCACCCTGTGAACTATTTTATCTTTGCTTATGTTTTATTTTCTGTCTCTCCTGGTAGAGGTTGGGCAGGAAGTTTGTCTTTTCAGCAATGTATCCCCAGAGCCTAGAACAAGCTGGCATGTAACAGCTGTCTATACAGATTTGGAGAGTGAATGAAGGAAGGAAGGAAGGAACTGGTTCTTCACAGTTTAGGGTGCCTGGTGAGCTGCCTTTGCAGGAGGAATCACCACGGTCCCTGTCAGATCCATGGCGCCCTCGCTCCTCCCCACGCCTCCCCCTCCTGTTGGGCTCATTCTGTGAATGGCATCCTTGGCCACTTAGTCTCAAGCCTTGCCATCACTTATCCCTCCCTCCCTCCGGTGCCCACATCCAGTCAGTTGCTTTTGATGACACTGTGGCCTCTTGCATCAACTCCTCTTTCTACCCATTCTTATAGCCGCCCTCATTATTTCTCACCTAGACCATTGTCATCGTTTCCTACCTGGGCTTCCTGCCAGCAGGCTCTCCCCCTCCAATCTCTTCTCCACGGGGCAGCCAGAGTGAGTCTCCTCACGGTCAAGTTTGATCATCTTTCTTCCCCACTCAAATACTAAAGACCAACTCCTTAGCTTGGCACTCAATGCTCCCCTCCCCAACTGCCTCCAACCTCCTACCCAGCCTTCCTTCTTACAACTCTTCTTTTATACTTTTTGCTCTTATCCTTTTGCTTTTATCCTTTTGAAATGAACTGCTTTCCAGTTTCTATACGGTCCTAGAAGCCCCCACTGCCCACCTGTCCTCTGCTCATGCTATTTCCATTCCCTGAAATATTTTTCCTCCTTTCTTCCAATGTACAAATCATTCAGACCCAGCTCAAATGCTACCCATTCCTGATCTTCCAGAAGAACAAAATTTTCCCTTATCCTCAACTCTTTTTAAGGGGTCATCTGTCTCTCTTTTAGCGCAACTATCAGGAAAGGACAGGCAATACGATGCAGAAGAAAGAGTTCAGAACCTGAACTCAGATCATCTGAGCTGGAGGCCTCGCTCTCTGAGACTTTTAAGGTATGTACCCTTACATAAGTTAAAGTCTGAGTCTTAACTATCCTATCTGTAAAATGGGGATGATAACACTATTGCTATCATAGGTGTGTTGTGAGGAGTAAGTATAAGTGCCAGAGTATAAGAAAAGCTTTGGATACTGTTTAAAGATTATTAAGTTATATCATGCTAAGGTGCAAAATAACTGATAAACAAAAGTGCTGCTCCTCCTAGGGAGGTTTCATGGATGTCTTATGCTGACTGAGCCCTAAGTCCAGGAATAGGTCAGTGCAGGAGGGATATTTTTTGAGGAAGGAGTATATTGAGGCCCTAAAATCCCATGTCCTTGGATGATCTAAAGAAAGGAAGTAGTGGAGAGTATATCCATAAAGCTAAGGCCCTAATGGTATTACTAGCTACCAATTCCGGAGGTTGTTCTATGCCCCAGGCACTGTGCTAAGTGCCCTACATACATTATCTCTTTGAGTCAGGAATTATTCCCTCACACAATAAAAGAAGCTCGTAGCAGTTACATAAATAAATGTTCTCTTTCTGCTCTCCCCACTCCCCAATAAATAGTTCAGACCTGAAAGATATCTGGAAAATCTCCATCCAATGATCTTATTTTTTGGATGGAGAAACTGAGACCCAGAGAGCTTATGAGCATTTACTGAAACAGTACAGCTAGCAAGGAAGACACTGGGCCTGGAACCCCGATCTCTTCACTCTTGGGATAGAAACCTCTGCATGGCAAAAACCCAGGGGCCACCATGCATTATGAAGTCCATGTAAGTGGCACCTCTTGGAGCACAACGTCATCTACGTGGACTACAACATCAGTGGTGGCCTCTGGAGTTATGCCACTTGACCATGCTGGCTCTGCTCCACGCCAGGCTGCTCATCCCACTCAAGAAGGAAGTTCTGGAGAAAAGATCCTCAGGCCCCTAGAGACTGAACACTGCCCTCCTTGCCAACTATACTATCCAGAGTCTCCTCAAAAGTGAGTGACATCATCCCTTCACCATCCATCTATGCTTGTACTCCTTCAACACACCTCTCGGGGCACCCTCTCTGCACCAGGCATTGGACTCAGCTCTGGGGACACTCTGCTGTCCTTGAGGGAGCCCTGTGCTGAGAAACCACTGGAGTCTGGTGTGGTTGTAACTCAAGCTTCCCCAGCAGCTTTGTCAGCAATACCCAGAGGCTGCACTTAGCAAACACCAATAAGGAAGAGGTGGCCTGGCATAAAGGACTTGGGGACCACCACGATGGAATGACAAAAGGGGCCTGGTTGGATTAGAAGACCAGGGCCATGAAGGAGGAGGGGAGAGTGACTGGGAGGGCATGCAGGTGGGTCAAAGTGGGGGGAAGAGGATGAATCCTTGAATGCCACATCACCTGGTCCAACTGAGGACACTCAGGCTCATGGACTCTTGGGAGGATCAGGACTAACAGCCCAGAATCTGATCTCTGGTCCAGGGCTTCTTCATTCCCCCAGCCTAAATCCCAAACCTGGAGTGCTTGCATAAGAGAGCTCTCCTTTCAGGGTGAATGAGGCAAATTAAAGGCCAATCTTTTTTTTTTTTTTTTTTTAACAGTGAGGATGGCAGCAAATGAATGGCACCTGCCGCTTCAAGTGGGGGCAGGGCTGGCATCACAGACTCTCATGGTACACTCAGGTGAATTTTGGGGTTCTGGGGATTCAAGGGGGACAGGATCTAGTTGTGTGGGGAAGGAAATGGGTATGAAAGCCAGGGACTCTAGATTCTAATGAAGACTTTGCTCCTAACTCTCTAGTGACCTTGGTCAAAACACCTCACTGGGCCTCAGTTTCCCCATCTGCAAAGTGAGGGGGTTAAATGAGCTCCCAAGGTTCCTCTGGTCCTGACCTTCTAAGCCACGTGATGCTTGATAAGGTAAGTCCCATACAAGGCTCTGACCCCGGCAATCTCTGGGTTTTGCGGGAGTCTGGGCCTCATCCAGGAAAAAGCGGCATGCTGGGGGAGGCGAACGCGCTCGGCTTTTATTTTGAGGGTGGGTGGGACGCGGGTGGCTAAAGCTAAAGGGTCGGGGGAGGCGAAGCGATGGGAAGGCTGGGAGGCACGGTTTAGAGGCCAGCAGGCTGGCGGCGATTTCCAACCTCCTTCCAGGGGACTAGACTCCGGAGAGGCGATGCAGCCCAGAACCGCGCACTAGCCTCGGCCGCAAACTCGGACCCCGGACCGCTACCCCGCTCCCTCCCCGGAACCGCGCACGAGCTTCGTGGGAGCGGCTGCCGCTTCCTGCCAGCTACCCAGCGCCGAGCCCCCTCCCCCGCGGTGGGACCCCTCCCCCAGCCTGGGGGCGCCGGGAGCCCCATGGGGGCGTGGCGGGGGCGGGCGCCGGCTCCCGGGTCGGGAAGGCTGAGGGAGGTCTCTGTGGCAGGGCAGCCCCCGGAGGGACCCGCGCCCTCCACCTTCCGGCTCCCCACACAAAGGCGCCGACGGAGGCGCCGCACTTACCGGCCAGAGCGGGCTCCGGGCGCCGGCGAGCGGGCGGGCAGGCTGGCGGGAGGCTGTGCGCGCGCGAGTGTGCGTGTGTCTGCGTGTGTCCCCGTGTGTGTCTGTGCCAGTGTGTGTGTGACGGGGGCCGCGCCGAGCTCTGTGCGTCTGCGTGTGCGGGGGCGTCCGTCCGTCGGTCCGTCCGTCCGGCGCTCCGTCCCGCGCTCCGTGCGCGCTCCCTCGCCCGGCCGCCCTACCAAATGCGCTTCAGCTGCGGAGTGGCGGGCGCAGCCGCCGGGTCGGCTCGGCACCCCCACCCCGAGCCCCAGCTCCGCCCCGCCCCCGGGCGGGCTTGCGCCGCTCCCCGGGAATTGCGCAGCGCCCGCCGGCCTGGCGGCGGCCGGGGGGGGGGGTGCGGGGAGCTCCGGCAGCGCCCAAGGCCCGAGGGAGCTCGGATCACAGACCCTTAACCCCTGACCCCATTTCAGGTGCCCCTTCTCCCCTAGCAACTGGGGACAGAGTCCCTGCAGGCATCGCCCCCACGCCAAGGTTGCCTGGACAGGGAGGGCGGGGGAGTGGAAGCACCGCATACATTTCATTCATGATTTTTCTCTTCCTGGGAGCCCCAGGTCCGGGCTACGGCGACCGCCAGAGGGACCCCAGCACGGCCGGGCGCGCCGAACCCAAGGCGGGACAGACAGGCCGACAGAAGGGAGTAGGGGCAAGCGAGACAAAGGGGTCAGAGCTGGAGGAGGGGACGATGCACCGAGGGGGTGCTGTCGCGCTCCCCCCACAATGCCCACACCTGCGCACGCGGAGCGGCCGCATACCCGGGCGCACACAATGCCGGGTGCCCGGGACTAAGGTTCCAGGACTCGGCGGAGGCCAGTGTTTTCCCCACTTCTCCCTCTTTAGCCTCTGGGGAGCAAGAATGAGTTGAGACCTAACCCTCCACGGGGGTCTTACCCACCTGAAGCGCGCCGCGGGGCGCGCACCTGCCTTGGCTTTCTTGTGGGTGCCAGCTGCTCGGACACCCAAAGAGCTGCCCATGCACCCCACAATCCCACATTCCCCAAGCTGCCACCCCGCTGGCTGGAGATTCCCGACATTCCATCCCGATGGGGGCTTTTTGACGCTTTCGGCTGCACACAGAGCAGGGATCCCAAGCTCCATTTTTACACGGGGAAGCTGAGACGAACCACCACACAGCTACCACCCTGGTTCCTACCACCATCCTCTTTTGCTTGGATTTCAGCCATAGCCTCTTTACTGGTCTCTCAGCTTCCACTCTTGGCCCCCTGCAGTTGATTCTCTACACAGCAGTCAGAGCGATCCTTTTAGAACATAAGTCAGATCGCGCTGTTCCTTTACTGGAAATCCTACAGTGGCTCTCCATTTCATCCAAGTGAAAGCTAAAGCCCCCATAATGACCTGCAAGGCCCTTCATGAGGTGGCTCCCTTTTAACTCTGTAACCTCTCTTCCTACCACTCTCCCCGTTCTTCCCATGCTGCAGTCACACTGGCCTTTTTTAATGCATCACCAACATGGCAGCCACCCTGTGGCCTCAGGACCTTTGCACTGCTATTCTGTCTGCCTGGCAACTCTTCCCCCAGATAGTCACATAGCATGCTCCTTTACCTCTTCAATGTGTCATCTCTGAGAGATCTTCTGTGATTATCCTATTTAAAATTGCAGGCCCACTCCCATTTAATCCATGGTAGTTATGACCTTTATTTTGTATTCCCTGCCCTTTAGGCTCACTGGCCTTTCACTGCCAGCTCCCACCTCATTCCCCTCCCATCCCAGTCCTCCAGCCTAACCAAACCATTTTGTTCTCTAGACAAACCCTATATTTTCCCATCTCTAGGCCTTTGTTCATGCTGTCCTTTCAGCCTGGAATGCTATCCTCCCATCTCTTGACTAATGTTAGCTTAAATACCACCCCCTTCTCCATGGAGCCTTCTCTGATATTCCCAGGGACACTCAGCCCACATTACTTTTTGTCTGCTGTGATAGTGGTTCTTTGTCTTTTTCCCCAGGTGCACTATGAACTTCTGGGAAGTGGGGCTGGGTATCTTCTCTCTCCCCAGTTCCCAGCACAGATGGGCCCGTCAGTACATGTCTGTGGACCAAGGGCACTGATCAGGAGGCCCTAGTTGGGCCTTGATAGTCTTTTTTTTTCCTGAGAGGGGCAAGAGCCCAGCTAGGTGTCTGTGTTATCCTCAAGGAGTTTCCCATGGAGGGGGAGAGGAGGAACAAATGTCAGATAACCGGGCCTTTCTTCTTGGGCTGTATGCAAGTGTGGGTAGAAATGTCAGCCAGTGCTCAAGGACCCGCACTTCCTCTCTGAGAGTATCATCACCATTGTTCACATAAGGCTGATTTTCCCCAGACTGCGTCAGTATGACAGTAGCAGCTGCCATAAATGAGCACTTTAGTATGTGCCAGGCACTGTTCTATGTGTTCTCAGTGCACTGCTCTGTTTAATCTTCATGGCAACTTTGGGAGGTAGGCATTTTGAAGTCCTCAATTTCAGAAGATGAACCAGAAAGAATAAGTGACTTACTTAAGGTCACTTAAGGGGTGCGTGTTTCAAATTCAGATCTAGCCAGTTCCCGGCTCTTAGAAGCAGGGATGGCTTAACAGTGAGCGCCCTTGGAGCTAGTGGAAGGAAGGCGAGGAAGAGGGACTTAGAAAGCTTCAGCAGTGTAGTGTCAGCCTGGCCCAGATTTTTTCTCTCCCTAGCTCAGAAGTCACAGAGTTCGTGGTACTCCAAGTGGGCTGGGATCTCACAGGTTTCTGTTAGTGTTGCTTCCAATGTCTGTGATGTAGGCTAGTGGTTGCCCTTCATTAAGGCAATTTTGGAAGGGCAGAGCTGCCTCCTGAACTTTCCTAGCTGTGTGCTTTGGGTTCAAAGCCCAGCCCCAGCTGTCAGATGTGGGTAATAATGCCCATCTCAAAGGGCTATGGCGAGGAAGAAGGGTGATAACATCTCTAGAAAGTAGTAGGCGCACAAAAAATGATCATGCTCCATTGATAGTGAGTTTCTATCAGACAGGGATATACCTAAACTAGTCTTCTCACCCTGTTTCTGCCCTGTACAACCTCTTATTGAAGAGCATTACCCAGGGGTGCAGTTAAGGAAGGAAAGCCTAGCAATTATTGAGGGCTTTAAAAGTAAGCTAGCTGTGTTGCTTTCCTGCATTTTCTCCTTTCGTCTGCACAAGCACCTTCGGGGGAAGGTACTTTTATTACCAACAAGGAAGCTGAGGCACAGAGAGGTCTGGGAGCTTTCCCATGGCCACAGAGCACACTCATTAATGGCAGGAGTGAGATTCTAGCTTATGTCTGACTCTGTTCGCTTAACCAGCACCCCCTCCCCTAACCCATCACCACGGAAAGTGCCTCCTTTGATTTCCTTTCCGTTCTCTGATGAAGAAAGCGAGTTTTATGAAGTCTGTGACAATGAAGTAGTTTTGAGGTTGGGAAGATTTAGGAAGCTTCTCGAGTCATTTTGTGTAACTCATTTACCATCTCTTGATGGAGGGAGAAACAGAGGTTTGAGAAAGAGGCGGAGGGGGTAGAAGGATGGCCTGAGAAACCAGAAAGTGTCTTGCTGGTGGTTTTTGATGGACTGTTGGAGATTAGAGTCAATATTTCTTGCTTTTGGCCTTACTTGCAATTCACTCTATTGGTAATGAAATGTTTTGCTTCAGTGAAAATGTTCCCCTATCCACATTTTTATTTATTTGCTTACTTATTTATAACCCACCCCAATCCACAAAGGATTTGAGGTAGCTTACCACAGGAGCAGAAACCATAAAACAATGTTAAAATATCAATAAGGATAAAGAATCAGGACCAAGGAAAATGTAAATAAACTTTGAGAGACAAGACTAAGGCTCAATAATTACAGCTGATTTTTATTGAGTTCTTCCTGTGTGCAAGGGAATTTGTGTACATTATTTCATTTAATCCTTAAATGAGTCCTGTGAGGTAAGTACTATTATTATCTTCATAGGGAACTGATGCTCAGAGAAATGAATATGAAGTCCTAAGTCATGTAGCTGGTAAGCAGTAGAGTCAGTGTTTGAATCCAGTTTGATATTGGAACCCATGCCCTTAACCACTGGCTTGGCCTGCCTCCCCCAGGTACAGAAGAACACAAACTTACAGACTGCAGGGGGCTCTAGAGTACTGTGCTTTAGCCTCAAATTCGATTTTGATCATCTTGGATGCCAAAAAGCAAGGGATACAGTCAGTTACATGGAACGAAGGCCCTTACATCCTTCAAGTTTTTGGTCAAGTGTTAGTTTCACAGTGAGGTCTTCCCTGACCTCTCTGTACTTACTACTGGAGCCTGCCTCTTTCTGCTCCCTTCCAGAGTCCCAATCTCCTTTTATCTTTCCTTTTGTAATGGCTCATTTTACCTTCTAACATATTGGATAACTTCTTTATAAACTGTATTATAATATTGTATATTTCTGTGTTATATATTTCTTATATAAGATATTCTATAATAATACTTTTATTATGAATTATAAGTTAGATAGCTTATCTATTTAATATATTCACTGTTTAAATGTCTGTCTTTTCCCACTAGAATAAAAGGTCCACATGGGCAGGCATCCTTACCTGTTTGGATCATTGATATATCCTAATTGTATAGGACAATGCCTGGTATATAGTAGGTACTCAATACATTTTTGTTGAATGCTGGAATGATTATTTGGGAGGGGAAGAAACTGACCAATGTAGCTGAAGTGGCAAAGTGGGCCACTCTTTTTTGCTAGCTCATACCTTCTTCCCTTTCCCTCCTGCTTTCTTTTCTCCTTTTCCCCTACACACTTCCAAAAAGAATCTGAAGTAGCTCTAGAACTTAGCTTTGAGAGCAAATCTTCAGGAGGGTTTTCTAATGGTAGACGATTAGGGTTTGTGCGGCCAGGGACGTTCGTATTATTGTTAGAGCAAATGGGTAAGTGGGATTCATGAACCTAATTTGGGTGGGATCTCCAAAGGAAAGTCGGATATTTTCCCCACACCTAAATTAGCCAAGTTAATCCTTTTAGGGGTCTAGGAATAGTGCCCAAGTGTCATATCTCAAGGATTTGGGATTTAGAGTGGATGCTATGGGGAAAATAAAAAGCAGAAGTTCTTTTGTAAAACAATTGATTTAAAGGGAGAGGGTATCGTGGTGTTCCTAAGAGCTCACCTCTGGAATCTAATTTCCTGGCTGCAAGCCTGAAGAGTGAAAAGCCAAGGACATTAGCAAGGTTTCTTAGAGGAGGACCTTAGGTGAGACCAATTTCTGGGGTGTGTGTGGGAGGAGAGTGTGTAGTATGATCTTCCTGTAGGGGCTGGTCACAGATCCAGGCCAAGCCTCCAGTAGCTGCAGACACCAGCCTGTCAGCTCAAGGTGAAGGCCAAGGTCGCCTGGCTGCAGATCCCAGAAAGAAATACCAGAAACACTTGTCTCAGGAGCAGTGAGAACCAGAGCTTTTTCTCTTCCAAGGTCATTGTTCTTGGCTCCTGCAAAACACAGTCATTTAACAAATATTTTATTGAGGGCCTACTCTGAACTAGCTACTGTTCCAGCAGCTGGGTGCACATTAGAGAACGAGACAGCTTTCCTGCTCTCATGGAACTTACCTTCTAGTGGGGACACACTGACAATGAACCAGGTTAAAATAACAAATAAAAGGATAATTCAGACAATAGTAAGTGCAATGAAGAAGAAAAAAAGAGGGTGGGGTGATGGAGAGCGAAGGTGGAGAGGTGCCACTTTCAATTTTGTGTGCATGGAAGATCTTTCAGAGTTTATGTCATTTGAACAGACACTTGAGTTGCAAGAAGGAACCAATCACTCAGAGTAGGGGAGGAGCTTCCCCGGCAGAACCTTTTCTTCTAGGCACAGCAGGATAACAGCGTGAGAGGTAAGGCAGGGGAGGAGTGCAGGAGCCAGACTGCATATTGCCTCGAAGGCCACGGGAGGAATTTGGATTTTATTCTGATCTGTTGGGATGCTACGGGAAGTTCCTACGTGGGGAGAGTGATGAGGGCTGGACATGAACTGTGGGTATCGAGAGCAGTGGCATGCTGGACGGACTGAGAATCCCAGCCTTTCTGCTGTGGAAGGGCCCTCAGAAGCTGCCTAGCCCAGTGCTTCCCAGCTGACTGTGTCTCAGAATTATCTGGGAAAACTATTTTAAAAGATGGGTTTGGAGGCTCCTGGCCCTGGAAAATTTAATTCAGTGAGATCGAGGTGAGGCTCAATGTGAAAGAAGTTCCCCAGATAATTCTGCTGACTGGCCAGGGTTGGGGATGACGAGCCTGGTCAAGGAACCCCACTTTTGGAGGGGAATACTGAGGCACGAGGAGGAGAAATGCCTTGTCTGAGGTCACACAGTGAGTTAATGGCTGACAAGTCTCCTGGCCCCGGGGCAGTGTATGGTCAGGGGTCTCTGACAACAAGCCATAGAAATGACATTGGCTAGCCTTGGCAAAGGGGAATTTATTGGAAGGCTGGAGGGGGCTCTCGAATGGAAGAGGCTGAAGAACAAGGCGTGGAGAGGTGGAGGTCTGGAAGCTCCAGAAGTTTGCAGGGTTAGGAACATCTCCACAGTCACATCCAGGTGTCACTACGAGGCTATAGGAGCACCTAACTTTTTTTTTGCTTCCTTCCTGCCACTCAACACTTGAAGTCCTGGGAGGGTGCGAGTCCGATTGACTTGAGTTCCTATTGTGGCCTTACCCCACTGGCTAGGGGAGGGCACACCCTGATTGACAGTCCCATCAAGACTTCATCCAAAAGGAAATCAGGAGGCTGTTACCATAAGAGCAGCCCCAAAAGAGCAAAGGTCCACCACCCCCCGCACCTCAAAGGGTTGCAAAGCTCAGTCATCATTGTCATTGCCATCAATGCAGCAAATGCTTGTTTATCTAATAACTACTTCTATGTGCCAGGTACTGTTCAAAGTATGTGACATGTATTAACTCATTTAACTCCTATATCGCAGCTATGAGGCAGGTACTGAGGTACGTATTGAAACATAGAGAAGGTAGGTAGTAACTAATGTCTCGATTCTACTTTTATAGGTTCTAAAGCTCATTTCTACCTCTTTTCTAATTTGCTCCTCACAACCACCAGTAAGGACAGGCATATTTACAGGTGGAGAAAGTGAGAGCATGCACACCCTAGAGTCACACACTTAGTAAGTGGTAGAGTCCTTAGATTCATACATTCACCCATTTATTCATCCAATAGCACGTGGCTGTCAGGGGCCAGGCACTGTGCTAGGTTCTGGGAACCCACTGGTGAACAAGCTACAGTTTCTTCTCTCCAGAAGTTCACCAGTCTGGGGCAGTGGCAAGAGAAAAGGCTCAAGCGTGCACATAGGCCAGGAAAAAACCAAAAGCCTCATGTTATGGAGTTTGGATTTCATCTTGAGGGCAACCACAGAAGGATTTTAAGCTGGGAACTTGTGTTTTATGAAGGTGACTCTGACTGCAATATTGAGCATGGACTGGGAGGGGGCTAAGAATGAAGAGAGGGAGACAGTCGGGGTGGATGCAATGATTCAGGTGAAAAGTCATGGTTGCCTGGCTGAGGAGGCTGGCACTGCAGCTGGAAGGAAGTGGACAG
Source organism: Daubentonia madagascariensis (assembly GCA_023783475.1). NCBI lineage: Eukaryota > Metazoa > Chordata > Mammalia > Primates > Daubentoniidae > Daubentonia > Daubentonia madagascariensis. The sequence continues at coordinate 21,661,961 of JAKFHU010001990.1, read as the reverse complement.
AATTGAGAGGCAAGAAGTGGAACTGACGGATTTGCTGATTGGGAGAGGGTAGCGGGGGAGGGAGAAGTTTGGAATGAGGGCAAGCTTTTTGAGTTGGCAACTGGGTGAGGGGTGGTGCTATCCACTGTGGGTAAGACTAGCAGAGGAGCCATTAGGTGGGATGATATGCTGACATGGATATGTGGAGTTTGAAGTTCCAACGGGATAGGGACATGGACAGATATAGGATTTTGTTGGACTTTTGCCTCCAGATCTCATGATCTTCCCACATTGCCTTGATAATTTAGAATCTCCATCTCCAAACACTGTCAGAAACTCAGGAACTTTCAGCTCAAACATCAGAGATCCCCTAGTTCATCTCTCTCACATTTCAGGTGCAATAACAGAAGCCAGAGAGAAGTGGTTCTTGGGAGGCACAAAGCAAGTGGATGGCTGAGTGGAAACCGGAGCCCCGGGCTTCCCAGAGGGCCCCTTCCCTACCATCCCACAGTACCCTGGGCCTGAGGGTGCAAACGAGAAACCTGAGGCTCAATCCAGACTCCACTAGAGTTCTGTTTGGCCTGCAGGGAATTCAAATGAGTTGCCATCATTAAAAAAATTGGGGAATTTCAAGTAAAAATCCATATTTAAAAAAATAACAGAAGATCTGGCAACTTACAGGCTCATATCATTACATGACAGTGACCAAATGGAGCTGGGTAGAAGTTGTCCCCTTGAAGCAGGGCATGTTCAGGTTGCCACGGTCATCACTCTTATCCTCATTACTGAAGGCATGTGTTGTTTGCCATTTATCAACATGCTTGCTATGTTGTTTTTCTTTTTTAAAAAATTTCAGTAGATTTAGGGGGTACAAATGGTTTTTTGTTACATGGATGAATTGTATAGTGGTGAAATCTGGGCTTTTAGTGTACCTGTCACCTGAATAGTGTACGTTGTAATTTTCCATCCCTCACCCCGCTTCCAATGAGTCTCCAATGTCCATTATGTCACTCTGTATGAACTATGCATATCCATAGCTTAGCTCCCATTTACAAGTGAGAACATGCGGTATTTGTTTTTCCATTCCTGAGTTACTTCACTTAGGATAATGGCCTCCAGTTCCATCCAAGTTGTTGCAAAAGACGTTATTTCATTTTTTTCATGGCTGAGTAGTATTCCATGGTATATGTATGCACCACATCTTCTTTATCCACTCATCAGTTGATGGTGCTTAGGTTGATTCCATATGTTTGCAATTGTGAATTGTGCTGCAATAAACGTATGAGTACAGGTGTCTTGATATAATGACTTCTTTTCCTTTGGGTAGATACTCAGTAGTGGGATTGCTGGATTGAGTGGTAGATCTGCTTTAGTTCTTTGAGAAATCTTCATACTGTTTCTATAGAGTTTATACTAATTTACATTCCCACCAAAAGTGTATAAGTGTTCCCTTTTCACCACATCCACATCCATATCTATTGTTTTTTGACTTTTTAATAATGGCCATTCTGACAGGAATAAGGTGATATCTCATTGTGGTTTTAATTTGCATTTCCCTGATGATTAGTGATGTTGAGCATTTTTTCATATGTTTGTTGGTCATTTGTTTCTCTTTCTTGAAAAATGTCTGTTCATGTAATTTGCCCACTTTTTAATGGGGTTGTTTGTTTTTTTCTTGCTGATTTGTTTGAGTTCCTTGTAGATTCTGGATATTAGTCCTTTGTTGGCTGTATAGTTTGTGAATATTTTCCCCCATTCTGAAGGTTGTTTACTTACTTTGTTGATTATTTCTTCTGCTGTGCAGAAACATTTCGATTTAATTAAGTCCCATTTATTTATTTATTTATTTTTTTGTAGTTGCTTTTGGGGTCTTAGCCATAAATTCTTTGCTTAGGCCAATGTTGAGAATAGTTTTTCCTAGGTTTTCTTCTAGAATTTTTAGGGCTTCAGGTTTTACATTTAAGTTTAATCCATCTTGAGTTAATTTTTGTATATGGTGAGAGATAGGTATCCAGTTTCATTCTTCTGCACATGGCTATCCAGTTTTCCCAGTACTGTTTATTGAATAGGGTGTCCTTTCCCCAGTGTATGTTTTTGTCTACTTTGTTGAAGATCAGTTGGTTGTAGGTATATGGTTTTATTTCCAGGTTCTCTATTCTGCTCCTTTGATCTATGTGTCTACTGTTATACTGGTACCATGCTGTTTTGGTTACTATAGCCTTGTACTATAATTTGAAGTCAGGTAATGTGATGCCTCCAGCTTTGTTCTTTTTGCTTAGGATAGCTGTGGCTATTTGGGCTTTTTTTAGGTTCCATATGACATTTAGGATTGTTTTTCCTAATTCTGTGAAAAATGCCATTGTTATTTTGATAGGAATTGCATTGAATGTGTAGATTACTTTGGCCATAGGGACATTTCAACAACACTGATTCTTCCCATCCATGCACATGGGATGTTTTTCCATTTATTTGTATCATCTATAATTTCTTTTATCAGTGTTTTGTAGTTCTGCTTGTAGAGATCTTTCACCTCCTGGGTTAAATGTATTCCTAGGTGTTTTATTTCTTTTCAGCTATTGTAAGTGGGATTGAGTTCTTGGTTTGATTCTCAGCTTGAGACGGGGTAGGCAAGAGACCTTTGGGGCTTCTTGTTGTTTTTCTTAAAAGGGAAAGTCATACATTTCCTGTAACATATCTAAAATATCTCTTCTGTGACGAGCTTGCTTCATTTCCCTGGCCTCTGTAAAGATTTGAGTTATGACCCTGTCCTTTCTGCTCTGGACCACACATTTCTCATTTGCAAAGTGAGGTATTTGAATACAATGATTCCAAGGCCCTTTCTAGTCCTGGCTTCCAAGGCCCTCCAAATCTGCTCTTCAGAAATGAGTTGTGCTATTGACAATGCTTAATTGTTCTGCAGATGGTTTTTGAGGGATTGCTCACCCTTGACTCTTTTGTCCTTGAATTATGATTTATCTGAGCCCTAGGAAGAAAATGCCTTTTGTTTTGGGAGTTTATCCTTCATTTTTTTTCAATAAAATGAACACTTCAAACAATGCAGCATAGCTCCTGTTGCTAGGAAGTCAGAGCAGCAACAGATGCTACCTGGAGACAAGGCCATCAGAAAACTCTTATTTTTCCCTTCTCTCCTTCCCTCCCTCCCTCCTTTCTTCTCTCTCTCTCTGTCTTCTTTCTCTCTCTCTTTTCTCTTTTGAGTAAAGATATCACAATCAATAACTGGTCTATGAAGACCAGTCTTAGTCACCAATAGAGTTTAGGTTGTCCTGAATCCAGAGGGTTATTCCTAAAGACCACTTCCAACAAGCCAAACATTTAAATAGTCAGTGAAATAACCTCATGGGTTTTAATCCAGGCTCTGCAACTATATAGTCATTTGACTTTGGGCAAGTAATTTCATTTTCTCTGGGCCTCAGCTTCCCCACGTCTAAAAGAGAAGAATGGAAGAATGCTGGATGCTCTTCCAGTTCCTTCTAGCCCTACCATTTTGCAAGGAGGCTGCCAGAGATTTAGGGAGTGAAGTAGCACCAGCAGATACCTTTTCTGTAACTCCAATTCCAGGTGGGCAAGGCCCTGGGACTCCTTCACCTTGAAGCCATAATATTCAGCTGTAGGTCTTTGGCTTTCTCTCCTCTGACTCTTCTCTGGCTATTTAATAAATGGCAAAGGGGGGGATTTCTCTCCACCTTTCTCACTAGCTGCAATGTGCTCCAAATACCTACTTTGCTTCATAAGCTTCCTTTTAGCATCGTTCCTTTGTTGTAGAAAGGGTCAGTGACAGGACCTAAATATCTCTGATTATTTATTCTTCAAGTCCCACATATCCTTCAGATTCTGCAGGTCCCAAGCACCAGGAATGAGAAGTGACAATTTAAGGAACAAGTCCGCCCTCTTGTGACCTATGTAAAAATTGCAGAACGTCTCTGCCGTTAACAAATACGTTGACTTTAAATCCCGCCTCCATCTAACCTACAAGGTGGGATAAAAAGTGGACATAAACATCTTATAAAGTAAAATACAGTCTACAAATGGGCACAACGTTGTGTCTGAAGCTTGTATTTTCTCTTTCAGAGATGATTTTTGCTCATTTGGCATGCCACTTCACTTTTTGACTTAGCAGTTTGGGTAGAGGATATATTGAGTTCAACACTGCCTTCCTCTCGTTATGCCCGTGCCTCCATGAGACAGTGGAATGGGTTATTTCAGGAGGTAATCGGCTCTCAGTGGCTAGAGATGTAGAAAAAGATGCTGCATGACTCCTTCTTGAGAATTTTAGAAAACAGAGGGATAAGGTTAGATTCACTTATTCAAATGAGAAAATATTTATTGAGTACCTACTATGTTCCAAAAACTTTCTTAAGTGATAGAATGCACATTTGTGAACAACACAAAGTCCTTGTTTTAGGAGTTTACATTTTACTGGGGAAAACCACCTCCAGTGTTCATTTTAAACCAGAGATTCTAAGATTCACCAATTCCAAGTAATGATAGTGTGGTTTGGCAAAAATATAACACAATGATTTTGGCCAGGGACTCAGGGCTCTAAGGAGATTTGATCATCACAGAGAAAGGAATTGAGGCCTCAGTACATCACCTTGACAGACAGGAGCCCTAACACTGGGAGGTGTTCTGGGTCCTGACAGTGGACTCCCAGGGAGGTTGGTTCTAGGTCTTTATTCTCCAAGGTACAAATGGTCCTGGTGTAGCCTGTGGGAGAGAGGAGAGGAGAGAGAGGAACATATACAGGCATCAGAGTTGCATACATTCATAAATCACCAGAGCTAGAAGGCATTTTAGAGATGATCTCTTCTAACATACTTATTTTAGAGAAGGAGTAACTGAGTCACAGAGAGAAGTGCCTTGCTGGAAATCATAATCAGTGGTCATTAGCAAATTGGAATTAAAATTGAATTTGTATATATTGATAAGGAGAATAAGCGCATTACAAACAAGGGCAAAAAGTGTGATTCCAACTTTGATTAAAAATCACACGTGGTTGTCTTTTGGAGGTGAGATTGCAAGTGTTTTAAATTTTCTCTAGTATATATAGATATATTTTAAAAATATTCTACAGTGAGAATGGATAATTGTAAAATAAAAATAGACATTATTCAAAAGAACTTGTATTTTCAAAGATTCAAAGGAAATAAACTAAAACCCAACAGCAGTGATGCCATGCATATATATATATTTTTTCTTTTTTTTAACTGTTATGAATCTTCCACATTTATTTAATAAATCTTGTAGACACTGCTCGTGTCCCCAACATAGTCATCCTCTCATTCTGGGCAGACAGCAGGATTATCCTTCCTTGGTCTTGCACCTATTGTAGGATAATATGAATAATTCTGGCCAATGGGCTGTGGCCCATGTGATTAATGGAAGTGATCAGAGTTGTCTTAGAGCCACAGCATTTAAGTTCCAGTGTGAGTCTCTCTAGCAACAGTGAAGTCTAAGTCTTGTGTCGAGATGGAGGTGCCTCAAGATCTCAAGATGCAAGCTGCCTGCACTGCTGAGCAGTGGACCTGGAGGACAGCTGCCCTCTAGAGGTGCCCAGACATGCAGGAGTCCTTGTATGAACAGGAAACCAGTGTCTACTGTGTTAAGTAACTGAGATTTTGGTGTTTTGGTTTTTTTTGACCACAGTGTGACCTGGTTTATTCTGACTAATACAGTAACAAACATGTATAACTTACATACCAAAAAGAATGGTTACCATTTTATAAAATGTAATCAATTAAACATGTATCACATTCAGAAATTTTTGTGTCAGAATTTTGGAGACTGTCAATTAAATTATGAATAATCCTATGACTGGTTTAAAATCAAGATCACTTTTTTCAATTAAGGGATATTGATTTCTAATGAATAGCTAACTGAATCATAGACTTATAATATTGGGAGGAACATCAAAACTTCATTTTGTACACCCCACGATTTCATATAGAGGTATATCTAAACCATTCAATACAACTGAGTTGCCTAAACCAGTGGGTTCCAAAATCTTGATAATCAGAAACACCAGGAGAACTTTAAAAATGCTGAGACTTACACTTCATACTTCTGGAGTTTTGTTTAAGGAGGTCCAGGATAGGACGTAGGAGATGACATTTTAAGAACTCTGTCATATGATTTCAATCACAGTGAGGTCTGGGAATCACTGGTCTAGAGGATGACTTTCAAATTGCATTTGTCATTACTTCAATTTAAGCTTCACTTAAACTTTGTATCCACATTGAAATTGAGATCACTTTTGTAAATTCAGGCCAGGTTTTCTTGCAGCAGAATGCGAGGTGGGGGATTCATGTGCACGTGATTAGTTAAGGAGTGCTCTCAGGTGAAGCCTGTAAGGGAATGGGGAAAGGAGGATAGGGAAGGGGTAGAAGCTGAGCAAGAATATGATTTCAGCAAAGTCTAGCCTCAGCTTGATCTTGCAGCAGGCGCCGGTGTAGATTGCGCTACAGAGCTTGCCCCCTCCATCGGTCAAGGGAGCTGGGCTTCTGTACACCCCCACGCATTGCTCAGTCATTGAGTCTAGGTAGGCTGGATTGGGGATAATATAAACCGTGAGGTGGCTTCAACCACCCAAGGACAATTCGCTGGTGGAGTTGCAAGTGTGAGCTGTTAGCAGGAATTCAGTTGGCAGGTAGGGGTGAGTGTACCAAACTGGCAAAAGAGAAACCAGTGCACCAACAGCTCTGCTATTGTCCACCTCTTGTACCCCTCACGCCCATTGCTTCTCATATTGAATTCACTCCATTTTGTCCCAGCTTCTCCAGGATTCTGGATGGCAACAAGTTGTAGGGAAAGTCATAAGAGAGGGATGTGGGAGGAGTTACAGCTCCGGTTCTGTAGCTGGTCGGGAGGCTGCGACTGATGCTTATCACCTCCCTTCTCTACCACCCAGCACAGCTTCCCTCTACCCCAGCTAGCGTTTCTGCAGGTCTGGGTGGCTTTACTGTGAGTGACTAGACTCACCTATGTCTGAACCTTTCATCATGCCTTCCGGATGGTCATATTGCCATTACACTACTGCAGGGAAAAGACACCCGTGCACTCCTCCGCTGTCCTAGTGCGCCCCTCCTCCTCATGAAGTCGTGCTCTGCAGATGCAGTTTTCTCGTGGTCCAGTGGCATGAGGACCAAAGTGACCGGAGGCGCCATCATTTCAACTTCAGTGAACTCTTCTTTGTTCCCTGGTGTTAGCAAGCCCTCTGGAACCAGGACCTCTAGACTCCCAGAAGCCTGAGCTGCAGACCTACAAAGCACAGATTCCCTAAGTGGGTCACTGGGGGTGATGGTGAGTGGGGCTGTGCCTGCTTCCATCTCTTGGTTCCTGGACCCAAGTGTTCTACCTATGGTGGACATTCCACCTACAGGGGCCATTGGTTTAAGGATACTCAGCACCTCAGCTGCATCTTTAAAAGGCTGCTTCACCACTATTAGGCTAGCCACTTTAGGATGATGTGGTATGTAGTAAGATCAGTAGATTCCGTGTGCCCACTGCTTTTCTCTTTGGCCATTGAGAGGGTCCCTTGGTCCACGACAACGTATATAGTTAGTTAGTTTCTTTCTTTCCCTTCTGTCCTTCCTGCCTTCCTTTCTTTCTTTGAAACTGGGTATCAGAATCATATCCTATTCTTTAATGATTTGAAAACAAACATTTTATTAAATACAGAAATAGTGGCATGGTGGAAAAAGCAGGGGCTTCAGCATTGGATAGACCTGAATTTTTAAAAATTTTAATCTGTTATTAATATAATTTGATTAACAAATCATAAATATATCCATGTATGGGGTATAATGTGATATTTTAATATATGTACAGAATGTGGCATGATTAAGTAAAGCTAATTAACATATCTATCACCTCACTTACCTATCTTTTTTTATGGTGAAACATTTGAAATTTACTCTCTTAGTGAATTGTTTTTGAAATATATGGTATTTTTGATCATAGTCACTGCGCTGTGCAATATAACTCAAAACCTTTTCCTCCTATTTGAAAAATTTCCTTTGATCAACAACTCCCCATTCTCTCCCTCCCCACTCCCCTAACCTCTGTTAACCATCATTCTACTCTCTACTTCTATGAGATCAACTTTTTAGATTGTACATATAAGTGAGATCGTGTGGAATTTGTTTTTCTGTGCCCAGCTTATTTCACTTAGCCCAATGTCCTCCAGATTCATCCATTGTTGTGGTGTATGGCAAGATCTTCCCCCTTTTAAAACCTGAGTAGTATTCCATTGTGTAGATATACACATTTTCTTCATCCATTCATCTGTTGATGGAGACTTAGGTAGTTTCCATATCTTGGCTATTGTGAAAAACGCTGAAATGAACATGGAACTGCAGATATCCCTGAGATGTAATGATTTCAGTTCCTTTGGATATGTACCCAGAAGTGAGATTACTGGGTCATATGGTAGTTCTATTTTTAGTTTTTTGAGGAAATTTCTTACTGTTTTTCATAATGGACGTACTAGTTTACATTCCCATCAACAATGTATAAGAGTTCCCTTTTCTCTTCATTCTCTCCAATTATAGTTATCTTTAATTTTTTTTGATAAAAGCCATTCTAACAGGTGTGAGGTGATAGTTCATTGTGATTTTAATTTGTATTTTCCTGATGATTTGTGATACTGAGCATTTTTTCATATACCTATTGGCCATTTGTATGGCTTTTTTTGGAGAAATGTCTATTTAGGACCTTTTCCCATTAAAAAAATTTTTTTTGAAGATTTAAGGGGTACAAGTGCAGTTTTGTTACATGTATGTATTATATAGTGGTAAAGTCTGGGCTTTTGGTGTACCCATCACCTGAATAGTGTACATGGTACCCAATAAGTAATTTTTCAACCCTCACCCCCTTCCCACTTCCCACTTTTTGGAGTCTCCAATGTCTATTATTCCACTGTGTGTGGCCATGCGTACCCATTGTTTTGCTCCCACTTATAAGTGAGAACATATGGTATGTGATTTTATGCTCCTGAGTTACTTCACTTAAGATAATGGCTTCCAGTTCCATCCAAGTTGCTGCAAAGGACATTATTTCATTTTTTAATCCTTTGCCCATTTTAAAATTGGGTTATTTGTTTTCTTGCTATTATGTTGTTTGAGTTCCTTATGTATTTTGATATTAGCCCCTTATCAGATGTATGGTTTGCAAATATTTTCTCCCATTCTTTGAGTTGTCTCTTCACTTTGTTAATTGTTTCCTTTGCTGTGCAGAAGCTTTTTAGTTTGATGCTATCCCACTTGTCTCTTTGTTTTGTTGCCTGTGCTTTAGGGGTCCTATCCAAGAAATCATTGCCCAGACCCAATGTCTTGGAGCTTTTCCCCTATGTTTTCTTCTAGTAGCTTTACAATTTCCTACAATAATTGTCTTTAATCCATCTTGAGTTATTTTTGTATATGATGTAAGATAAGGGTCTAATTTCATTCTTTTGCATGTGTATATGTGGTTTTCCCAACATCACTTATTGAAGAGATTGTCCTTTCTCCATTGTGTGCTCTTGGCACCTTTGTCAAAAATCAGTTGGCTGTAGAGGAGCGGGCAGAGAAAGATGTCTGAATAGAAACCTCCAGTGATAGGCCAGGTGCGGTGGCTCACGCCTGTAATCCTAGCACTCTGGGAGGCCAAGATGGGAGGATCACTTGAGCTCAGGAGTTTGAGAGCAGCCTGAGCAAGAGTGAGACCCATCTCTACTAAAAATAGAAAAAATTAGCTGGGTGTGGCTGCGTGCAACTGTAGTCCCAGCTACTTGGGAGGCTGAGGCAGGAGGATCGCTTGAGCCCAGGACTTTGAGGTTGCAGTGAGCTGTGATGACACCACTGCACTCTAGCCAGGGCAACAGAGTAAGACTGTCTCAAAAAAAAAAAAAAAAAGAAAGAAAAAAAGAAACCTCCACTGATTGTCCCTCTGCTCAAACACCTAATTCAACTACTATCCATGTAAGCAATAACCTTCAGAAGAACCAAAAATCAGGTGAGTGATCATACTGCCTGGTTTTAACATTATATCAAGGAAAGTGGCACTGAAGAGGGCTGAAGAGACAGTCTTGCATTGCCTACGCCACCCCTTCTTCATCCCGTGGCAGTGGTGCCCCAGCACCCTGAGTGGAGAGAGAATCTGTGTGCCCAGGGAGGGAGAGTGAAGTGATTGTGGGGATGTGCATTGAAACTCAGGGCCGCCCTGGCACAGGGGAACACAGCACAGGGCAGAGTTCTGCTGGTGCCCACAGAGGGAGCATTTTGACTGGCCTGGCCAGAGGGAAATCCTCTGCTCTGAAACCTGAGTTCTGGCTGGCCCCACCATCAACAGAAAAAGAGCAGCCTGGGGCTTGGTCTAAATTTGTAAGACAGGCCACAAGGGTTGCAGTCCTTGAGCAATTCCTGTGGCTGTGCTGCCTTGTAGACAGTGGACTTGGGGTGCACATAACCTAGAGAGACACCGGCAGCTGCAGTCAAGCCAGTGCCTGTGTCACCCCTCCCCTGTATAGGCAGCATGAGTCACGGAGAGTCTTCCACTTGAGGAAAGGAAAGGGAAGAGCTCAGAGGACTTTGTTTTGTAACTTGGGCACCAGCTCAGCCAAACAGTAAGATAAAGAACCAAGCAGACTCCTGAGGCCCCTGAGTTGAGGCCTTAGTTCCTGGAAAGCACTTCTGGACCCCCTCTGGGCCAGGAGGAAACATGCTGCCTTGAAGGGAAGGACCCAGTCCTGGTAGGCTTCACCCTGCTAACTAAAGAGCCCTTGGGCTTTGAATAAACATCAGAGGTAGTCAGGCAATAGTTGCCACTGGCTTTGGGTGAGACTGGGCTGGCTTCAGGTGTGACTTGGCACCAGGGGCCACGAGGGAGTGCCCACGTCATTCCTCCCCCAACTCCAGCAGCCCAGAACAGAGAGTGAGGGAAGAGAGTGAGAGACTTTGCCTTGTAATCCAGGGAATTCTCTTGTATCTTATTTACCCAAGCTCACCAAGGTGGTACCACCAGGAGACTGCAAGAGTCACAGCATTACTGGGTTTGGGGCACCCCCAGTGCTGATACGGCTGCAGTGACCAGAGGCTTAGACCACAACTCTTAATTCCCTTTGAGTATCTGGAAAGCCTTCTCAAGAATGATGGGTTCAAACAAGCCCAGACTGTAAAGATTAAAATAAATACCTAACTCTTCAATGCCCAGGTATTGATGAACATCTACAACCATCGAGAATATCCAGGAAGACAAGACCACACTAAACAAATTAAATAAGGTATCAGTGACCAATCCTGGAGTGATGGAGATAGGTGACCTTTCAGAAAAAGAATTCAAAATAGCTGTCCTGAAGAAGCTCAATGAACTTCAAGACAACACAAAGAAGGAATTCAGAAACCTATCAGAGGAATTTAGCAAAGAGATTGAAATAATAAAAAAAATCAAAAAGAAATTCTAGAGCTTGAGAATTCAATTTACAAACTAAGAAATGCATCAGAGTCTCTCAACAGCAGAATTGACCAAGCAGAAGAAAGAGTCAGTGAGCTTGAAGACAGGCTATTTGAAAATACAGTCAGAAGAGGAGAAAGAAAAAGGAATAAATAAGAATGAAGCACCCCTATGAGATCTGGAAAACAGCCTCAAAAAGGCAAATCTAAGAGTTACTGGCCTTAAAGAGAAGGTAGAGAGGAGACTGGGGTAGAAAGTTTATTCAAAGAAATAATAACAGAGAACTTTCCAAACCTAGAGAGAGATATCAATATTCAGGTACAAGAAGGTCATAGAACACTAAGCAGATTTAAGCCAAACAAAGCTACCTCAAGGCATTTAATACTCAAGCTCCCAAAGGTCACAGATAAAGAAAAGGTCCTAAGGGAAGCAAGAAAAAAGAAAAAAATAACATATAAAGGAGCTCCAATACATCGGACAGCAGACTTCTCAGTGGAAACCTTACAGGCCAGGAGAGAGTGATATGACATATTCAAAATGCTGAAGAAAAAAAACCTTAACCCTAGAATATTATATCCTGCAAAAATATCCTTCAAACATGAAGGAGAAATAAAGACTTTCCAAGACAAACAAAAGGTGAGGGATTTCATCGACAGCAGACCTGTCCTACAAGAAATGCTAAGGGAGTTCTTCAATCTGAAAGAAAAGGACATTAATGAATGATAAGCAATCATCGCTCAACTCATTGGTAACAGAAAGGACACAAATATAGAATACTCTATTGCTGTAATTGTGGTATATAAACCACTTATATCTTGAGTAGGAAGACTAAAAGACAAACCTATAAAAAATAACAACAACAACTTTTTGAGAGATAGATAGTATAAAAAGATATAGATGGAAACAACAAAAAGTTAAAAAGCGGGGGGAACGGAGTTAAAGGGTAGAATTTCTGTTAGGTTTCTCTTTGCTTGTTTGTCTGTTTGTAAGCAGAGTTGTCATATGTTTAAAATAATTAGCTATAAAATGGTTTTTGCAAGCCTCATGGTAACCTCAAATCAAAAAACCTACAATAGATACACAAAAATAAAAAGTAAGAAATTAAAGCACTTTAGCAGAGAAAATTGCTTTGAACAAAGGAAGACAGGAAGGAAGTAAGAAAGAAAGAGAGGACCACAAAACAACCAGAAATCAAGTAAAAACATGGCAAGAGTAAGTCCTTACCTATCAATAATAACATTGAATGTGAATGGACTAAACTCTCCAATCAAAAGACAGAGAGTGGCTGAATGGGTAAAAAAGCAAGAGCCAACTATATGTTGTCTGCAAGAAACACACTTCATCTATAAAAACACACTAAGACTGAGAATAAAGGGATAGAAAAAGATATTGCATGCAAATGGAAACCAAAAAAGAGCAGGAGTAGCTGTACTTCTATCAGATAAAATAGATTTCAAGACAAAAACTGTAAAATGAGACAAAAAAGGTCATCATATAATGATAAAGGGGTCAATTCAGCAAGAGGGTATAACAATTCTAAATAAATATGCACCCAACACTGGAGCACCCAAATATATAAAGCAAATATTATTGGAGCTAAAGAGAGAGATAGACCCCAATACAATAATTGTTGGAGATTTCAACACTCTACTTTCAGCATTGGATAGATCATCCAGACAGAAAACTAACAATGAAACAATGGACTTAATCGCACAATAGAACAAATGGACTTAATAGATATTTACAGAATGTTTCAACATTCTGTAATTCAACAGCTGCAGAATTCATGTTATTCTCCTCAGATCATGGATCATTCTCAAGGTTAGACCATATGTTAGGCCACAAAAAAAGTCTCAAAAAATTTAAAAAAACCTGAAATCATACCAAGTATTTACACCGACCACAATGGGATAAAACTAGAAATCAATAACAAGAGGAACAATGCAAAATATATAAACACATGGAAATTAAACAATATGCTCCTGAATGACCAGTGGGTCAATGAAGAGATTAAGAAGGAAATTAAAAAATTTCTCAAAACAAATGAAAATGAAAACGCAACATATCAAAACCCATGGGATACAGCAAAAGCAGGAATAAGAGGAAAGTTTATAGCAATAAGCACCTACAGCAAAAAAGTAGAAAAGCTTCAAATGAACAACCTAATGGTGCATCTTAAAGAACTAGAAAAACAAGAGCAAACCAAATCCAAGTGAGTAGAAGAAGAGAATAATAAAGATCAGAGCAGAAATAAATGAAATTGAAACAAACAAACAAATAAAAATATACAAAACATCAATGAAACAAAAAGTTGGTTTTTGGAAAAGATAAACAAAATAGTCACACCTTTAGCCAGACTAAGACAAAAAGAGAGAAGACCCAAGTAAATAAAATCAGAGATGAAAAAGGAGACATTACAAGTGATACTGCAGAAATCTAAAGGATCATTAGAGACTACTACGAACAACTATATGCCAATAAATTGGAAAAACTAGAAGAAATAGATAAATTCCTAGACACATACAACCTACCAAGATCAAACCAGGAAGAAATCCACAACTTGAATAAACCAATAACAAGTAACAAGGTAGGAACGGTAATAAAAAGTCTCCCTTCAAAGAATAGTCCAGGACCTGATAGCTTCACTGCTGAATTCTACCAAGCATTCACAGAAGAACTAACACCAATCCTACTTAAATTATTCCAAAAAATCGAGGAGGAAGGGATATTCCCAAACTCCTTCTATGAGGCCTATATCATCCTGATACCAAACCAGAAAAGACACAACAACAACAACAACAACAACAAACTATAGGCCAAAATCTCTGATAAACATAGCTGCAAAAATCCTCAACAAAATATGAACAAACCAAATTCAATAACACATTAAAAAGATTATTCATCATGATCAAGTGGGATTCATCCCAGGGATGCAAGGATGGTTCAACATATGCAAATCTATCAATGTGATACATCATATCAACAGAACGAAGAACAAAAAACATATGATCATTTCAATTGATGCTGAAAAAGCATTTGATAAAATCCAATGTCCCTTCATGATAAAAACTCTCAAAAAACTGGGTATGGAAGGAACTTACCTCAACATGATAAAAGCCATATACGATAGACCCACGGCCAGTATCATACTGAATGGGGACAAACTGAAAGCCTTTCCTTTAAGATCTGGAACAAGACAAGAATATCCCCTTTCAACACTGTTATTCAACACAGTACTGGAAGTTCTAGCTAGAGCAATCAGACAAGAGAAAGAAATAAAGGGCATCCAAGTTGGAAAGGAAGAAGTCAAATTATCTTTGTTTGCAGATGATATGATCTCATAACTTCAGAGAGCTAAAGACTCCACCCCAAAACTATTAGAACTGATAAACAAATTTAGTAAAGTTGCAGGATAAAAAATCAATACACATGGCACAAGAACAGAGACGTAGACCAATGGAACAGGACTGAGAACCCAAATATAAAACCAACCTCATACAGTCACCTGATCTTTGACAAATTCCAGAAAAACATACACTGGGGAAAAGATTCCCTATTCAACAAATGGTGCTGGGAAAACTGGATGGCCATATGTAGAAGACTGAAACTGGACCCACACCTCTCACCTCTCACAAAAATCAACTCACAATGGATAACAGATCTAAACCTAAGACGTGAAACCATAAGAATTCTCGAAGAAAACGTTGGAAAAACTCTTATGGACATTGGCCTAGGCAAAGAATTTATGAAGAAGACACCCAAAGCAATCACAGCAGCAACCAAAATAAATACATGGGACCTGATCAAATTGAAAAGCTTCTGCACAGCCAAGGAAACTATCACTAGAGTGAACAGACAACCTACAGAATGGGAGAAAATATTTGCATGCTACACCTCTGATAAAGGGCTGATAACCAGAATCTATACAGAACTTAGGAAAATCAACAAGAAAAAATCAAACAAACACGGCTAAAAAATGGGCAAAGGACATGAACAGAAACTTTTCAAAAGAAGACAGAATAATGGCCAGCAAACATATAAAAAAGTGTTCAACGTCTCTAATCATCAGGGAAATGCAAATCAAAACCACAATGAGATATCACTTAACTCCAGTGAGATTGGCTCATATCAAAAAATCCCCAAACAACAAATGTTGGTGGGGATGTGGACAGATAGGAACACTCATACACTGCTGGTGGGACTGCAAATTAGTACAACCTCTATGGAAAAGAATATGGAGATACCTCAAAGAATTAAAAGTAGAATTACCATTTGACCCAGCAATCCCACTACTGGGTATTTATCCAAAGGAAAAAAAGACATTGTATAATAAAGACATCTGCTCACGAATGTTCATAGCAGCACAATTCACAATTGCAAAGATGTGGAAACAACCCAGGTGCCCATCAATACACGAGTGGATCAATAAAATGTGGTATATGTATACCATGGAGTATTACTCAGCAATAAGGAACAATAGTGAATTAACACATCTGGTATTATCCTGGTTGGAGCTAGAACCCATTCTTCGAAGTGAAGTGTCACAGGATTGGAAAAACAAGCACCACTGGTACTCACCATCAAACTGGTACTAACTGATGAACACTTACATCACACAGGGCAATAACATTCATCTGAGGGCGGGCGGGTGGGAGGGGGGTGGAAGGGATGGGAAAAACTCTCACTGAATCGATGTGGGGAGCACAGTTTGGGGGGTGACCACGATTGTGGCTCTGACACGGGCAGAACAGGGGCAATGTGTATGGCCAAAGTGTTGTACCCCCATGATATTCTGAGATTAAAAAAAAAAAATACTTAGTTGACAAAGAAAAAAAAAAATCAATACACAAAAGCAATGGCATTTCTATATGCCAACAGTAAACAGTCTGAGAAAGAAACCAAGAAAATAATCCCATTTATAATAGCTACAAATAAAATAAAATATCTAGGAATAAACTTAACCAAAGAAGTGAAAGATCTTTATAATAAAAACTATAAAACATTGATGAAAGAAGTTGAAGAAGATACCAAAAAAAGGGAAAGATATTCCATGCTCATGGATTGGAAGAATCGACATTGTTAAAGTGTTCATAGTCCCCAAAGTGATCTACAGATTGAATGGAATCCCCAGCAAAATTCCAATGACATTCTTCACAGAATAGAAAAAATAATCCTAAAATTTATATGGAACCGCAAAAGACCCAGAATAGCCAAAGCCATCCTGAGCAAAAAGAACAAAACTAGAGGAATCATATTACCTGATTTCAAATTGTACTACAGAGCAGTAGTAACCAAAACAGGATGGTGCTGGCATAAAAACAGACACATAGACCTATGGAACAGAATAGAGAACCCAGAAATAAATCCACACATCTATAGTGAACTTATCTTCGACAAAGTTGCCAAGAACATACAGTAGGGGTAAGGCCAGTCTCTTCAATAAATTGTGCAGGGAAAACTGGATATCCATATGTGGGAGAATGAAACTAGACCCTTATCTCTTACTGAATACAAAAATCAAATCAAAATAGATTAAATAATTAAATCTAAGGTCTGAAACTATGAAACTCCCAAAAGAAAACATTGGGGAAACCCTTTAACACATTGGTCTGGACAAGGACTGCACAGGCAACCAAAGCAAAATTGGACAAATGGGATGACATCAAGCTAAAAACTTCTGCACAGCAAAGGAAACAATCAACAAAGTGAAGAGACAACCCACAGAAAGGGAGAAAATATTTGCAAACTACCCATCTGACAAGGGATTAACAACTAGAATATATAAGGAGCTCCAACAACTTGATAGGAAAAAATCAAATAATCTGATTAAAAGTGGACAAAGGATCTGAATAGACACTTCTCAAAAGAAGAGATACAAATGGCCAACAGGTATATGAAAAAATGCTCAAAATCATTAGTCATCAGAGAAATGCAAATTAAAACTATAATGAGATATCATCTCACCCCAGTTAAAATGGCTTTTATCAAAAAGACAGGCAATAATGAATGCTGGCAAGGATGTGGAGAAAGGGGAACCCTCATACACTGTTGGTGGTATGTAAATTAGTGCAACCAGGATGGAAAACAGTATGGAGGTTTCTCAAAAAACTGAAAATTGAACTACCACATGACCCAGCAATCCCACTGCTGGGTATGTATCCAAAGGATGGGAACTTAGTATATCGAAAAGATATCTGCACTCACATATTTATTTCAGCACAATTCACAATAGCCAAGATATGGAATAAACCTAAGTGTCCATCAAAGGATGAATGGATACAGAAATTGTGGTACATATACACAATGAAATATTATATAGCCACAGAAAAGAATGAAATCCTGCCATTTGAAACAACATGGATGGCACTGAAGAACATTGTGGTAAGTGAAATAAGCCAAGCACAGAAAGACAAATCTCTCATGTTCTCACTCGTATGTGGGAGCCAAATATTAAAAACAATTGATGTCATGGAGACAGAGAGTAGAATGACAGTTACCAGAGGCTTGGGTGTGTAGTGGGGAGGGGGAGATACAGTGGGGATGGTTAAGGGTGCAAAAATGTAGTTAGATACTTAGATAGAATGAACAATATTTGATAGCACAGCAAAGTGTTTATAATCAACAATAAGTTAGGTATAGTTTAAAATGACTAAATAAGTGGAATTGGAATGTTCCTAACACAAAGAAATGATAAATGCCTGAGGTAACGGCTACCCCAATTACCCTAATTTGATTAGTTAACACTGTATGCCTGTATCAAAACATCACATGTACCCTATAAAGATATACAACTATTGTGTACCCATAATAATTAAAAATAAAAAATTTTTAAAAAATCAGCCACATTGCAGTGATGAAATCAAATGGCTGGCACCAATTATGGTCATCAATCCTAAATGGAAAGGCACAGTAATATCCTTGCAGGGTGCTCAAGAGCAGGGACAGGGCCCAGAGCAGGGCACACACAACAGCTGACAGGTGTCTCAGGCGGCGGCAGTGGTACCAGATGGGCCACAGGACAGACAGGCAGTGTTCGGTGCTAATGGCGCTCAGCGTGCTTCATGATCAGGGAAAGATTAACAGAGGACGTAGTATGTAGGAGATTAAATCGAAGGTGCTGATGAGTTGCATCAGCGAATGTATCATGTGGCTGCACAGGAAGAGAAAGTTGGCCCCGGCCAGGTTGAGGGTGTAGACAGAGAAGGCCTTCTTGTGTATGCAGAAGCGCAGGAGCCAGACCACATTGCGTTTCCTACCAGCCCAAACAGGGCAATGGTGATCACCAGCAAGATCGGAATCAGGGCCTATACATCACAAGTTAGAGGAGAGGTCTTGTCACTTCTGTTCATTTGTATGAGTTCTGTGCCCCAAATTGGGGTGTTTGGATCCATGCTCTGAAACCCTCCACTGGTGCCCCTCAGAACAGAAGCAAGATTTGAGCACCACCTGTATGATCACTGATTCTCAGGACCATCCTGAGATGTGTGAGTTACTGTGCCTATTTACAAGGAGGGGATCAGAGGCTTGCAGACAATACATAACCTATCAACAGGTGGGGTGTCCTTGAATCTGGTTTCAAACCCAGTTCTTGATGACTCTAAAGCCTGGTCTTACTATATTGAACACAGGACTTCTGCTAACATGGGAATATTCTATATTGAAACACCTCCACTTAACAGGCTGGAGCTATGGACCCAAGCATTACTCTGTCCTGGACCAGGAATTTTCTCTCAGGTGTAGGAATTCAGAAAGACACAGAGGTGATTTTGACACCCCCATGACAAAGACTGGACCATCCAGAGAGGAAAGGGAAGACCATGCACACATGACATGAGGGGAATGTGACCTCTTGCTAGGACAGGTGTGAGGATGCTTGGTCCTGGTGGGCTAGAAATGGCTCCCTATGTCAACTGTTGAGGACAGGAGCACTTTTTATATCCCTAGTGCTGGGCTCCCTGTGCAGCACACTGTGTTCTCATAAATATTTATTCAATGAACAAATGCATGAATGAGGAGCCTAACCATAGTGGTAGATTTGGGTTAAATAGAAAGTAAAAATGAAAACACAATTAAAGGCATTAGAATACACATGTATAATGAGATGAAGAAAATTTCATTCATCAGAATTCTTTTTGTGGAAAGGTCTTCCAG
Organism: Daubentonia madagascariensis; assembly: GCA_023783475.1. NCBI lineage: Eukaryota > Metazoa > Chordata > Mammalia > Primates > Daubentoniidae > Daubentonia > Daubentonia madagascariensis. The sequence goes on along the minus strand of JAKFHU010001990.1, from coordinate 21,642,386 downwards.
GGTTAGGAAGAATTACTTTTGTGTGCCCAAATATCTGAAGTTGACCCTGATGTGCCTTTCAAGTGAGGACTCAGTGTGGCTTTGCTGAGCACCTGGAAGCATTTTATTCCACAGTGTGGGGGTAGAGTGTGGGTCTGAGCTGAATTGCTCATCGATACAGAGGAGGAAGGAGTCAGTGAGGGTGAGGTCTGAGTGCCACTGAAGGAGGGATTTGAAGTATGAAAATATCGATGGAGAGCTAGTAAGTGGTATGCTGGGTGTGTACAATATACACCTTCTCCATTCTCTCTCCCAAGGGATCTTTAGTAGAGTTTCCTTTGCTCATTACAACTTTTGTGTGCGTGGAGTCCACGAGGGGAAGTAGAAAAACTGCAGGGCTTGGAATGTAGAGAGAGATGCTTATGCAGATTTCAGCTGGAGAAAGAGGATGAGCTCACCTCTGGGCAAATAACAGCAGCTGATCAAGAGTTTATTAAATATTGTCTCTTCTAATGCCCTCAAGAACCTATGAGGTAAGAATTAGTATTATTCCTATCTTACAGAGGATGGAATAGGAGCACCAAAAGGATGCGTGATTATTCCTTGGCCTCACACAGTGGGGATTCGAACCCAGCAGGGCTGCCTCAGAGTCCACCCCTCTGGACCCCTGAACACTGTGTGTGGATTACACACGATGAGGAGGAAAGCAGAGGAGTCTACAGATGCTCAAGTCCTTACATATAATGGTGTAGTATTTGCATATAACCTGTGCACATTCTCCTGTATACTTTAAATCATTTCTGGATTACTCATAAAACCTAATACAATGTAAATACTGTGTAGATAGTTGTTACAATATATTTTTAGGGAAAAAAGTTTGTACCTGTTCCGTATGGACACAGCCATTCTTTTTTTTAAATTTCAAATATTTTTCATCTGAGGTTGGCTGACTCATGGATGCAGAACCCACAGATACAGAGAGCCACCTGTACTTTCTTGTTTAAAATATTTCTATTTGGGTCTCTATTAGAGCAGAAAAATTTATACTCTAGCCAAAAGGAATAAGTTTCCTCTTTTTAAAATTACAATTCATTTACTAGTCACTTTTTAGGAATGTGGGTGTTTCTCCATAAAGGTGGTACCAGAGAAAGAAAGTAGGAACAGAAAAAAAAATTAAGTCTGACAGGGCTGAGACGTGACACAATGATACTTAGAAAGAGGAAACCCGGGGAAGTCGGAGGGTATAAGCAGGTCTGGGGTTTAGTCTCATTGCCATGAGGATTTGCTTTCCATCCTTCTGTACCCTGTTTGGCATCTGTAGGGGGTGGCTTCTATGTACCTCACCAGTGGGATCCTCTTCCTTCTGCTTTCTGGTTGAATGGAGCCACTGGGCGACCCCACCAGGAAACTGGAGGGCAGGAGGAGAGTGATTTGGGATTTCCACCTTCTGGCTCTCTGCCTGTTTGGCTGTGTGTTGGCAATGGCAGTGCTTCTCCACCTGCCTGGTCATCCTCTCCTACCTCTACAGCCTCAGCTATGGCTACACTCTCAGTGGCCACTGCCCCTCCCTTGTCTCTTTAAGCCTAGAGGTGGAAACAGTGCTTCACTAGTGCTGCCTTAGGGTGCTTCCCCCTGCATTGTCACTTTCCCTTAGCCTGCCTATCTTTGTAAATATACCTGCATGAAATATTCCTCAGTTATTTCTGCTTGGACTATCAGTTTCTTCTTTGGGATTTTCTAGGTGTGTAAAGAAGAATAACTTTGAAAATTGAGTAAAACAATGAAACTCGGGTTTATAGCAGTTCAGCTCTGGGAAGCAATGTCTGCATATTTTCACACTCCTGAAATGAGTGTAAGAGGCAGCATTCTCTCCATGACAGCAGGTTTGAATGGTTGGAATTAGGGCAGAGTTTGTACAGCTGGATTAGAAGGGAGAAAAGTCTGTTTGACCTCATTTGGAACTCCCACAGTCTGGGCTGCCAGCACCCAGTTTCCAGAAGGAAGCTTCATGTCTCCTGCCTTTTCCTGAAGGAAGATCCATGACCCCCTGTATGTAGCACCCTGAGTGGAAACGCAGGAATGTGAACTTAAAGCAAGAACCTTAAGTGACTTTGGAAAGAAGACAATTCTTGGTGTAAGCCCTTACCTTTCCTCCATTCTTTGGTGAAGAACCTTTCTGGGATTCAGTGACTTCAGAGGACCCTTCTGTGTCCCCTAATTCAGGAGATTCCTACAGGAGCTGGAGGGAAAGCTGGTGACCAAGCAAATCTCATCAAGATGCTGGACAGCCCTGTGATTTCCCGTTCAGGGACTGCAGGCAAATCCGAGACCAGAGCCATTTGAGACACGCTTCTTTACTGAGGTTTCCTTGGCCTCTGTCCCATGTCCGCTCACATACCAGCCTCTCCCCTCACATCCCATCTGGTCCACCTTTCCTTTAGTCATCATTGTTCTAGAGCCTTTCATTGCCAACGATGAGCCTAGGTATCAATGTCAAGTAATGCGAGCTTATATTGTGACATTTTATCACCAAAGAATAAAGTAGATTATAGGGTCATTTAGGGTCACAATGCCCTGACCCTACTTGTTCTTAGTGTTTTCTATGCCGCAGTAGTAATGCATTCATGTGTATGCTTTCTTTCCAAATGACAGAGAAATGTATACAAGGTGAAAGTCTTCTTGAATCCCACTCTCCAGAGGTCACCACCTGCCACACTTCCCATCTTATTCCTTTTATTATTATCAGCCCTGAGTAGTAAACTGATATTTCATTTTAATTTATCACTACGAACAAGTGGACCAATTGCTATCTCTTATAAAATTCAGGGTTCAGCACACGTAACATATTCTTCTTCCTTTCTCCATTTCATGAAATTTGTTATTTGTTTTTGTTTGTTGTAGATATTGAATGGTTCATGTCTTATCTCCTTGCTTCCATTCCTGTGCTCCAAGCTGCAGCCAAATTAAGCCACTCATCATTTTTGACATTATCATTTGAATTAGACTCTATTCCAAGTACTGAGAAAAGTTCTTCAATGGATTCTTTCAGCAAATATTCAATATGGACCTTGTTATGGGCTGAATTTTGTCCTTCCAGTATTCACATGTTGATGTTGTAACTTCTATTAAGTCAGAATCTTACTGTACAGTATGTGGAGATGGGGACTTTAAAGAGGTAATGAAATTTAAAAGAGGCTGTTAGCCCAGAATTTAATTTGATAGGACTGGTGGTCCTAGAAGAGATGGAGATAGGACACATGGGAATGACTATGTGAAGATATAGGGGGGAAGAGACACCATCCAACCCTGTGCACACCTTGATCTCAGACTTCTAGCTTCCAAAGTTGTTAAAAAAATATACTTGTGTTGTTTAAACCACCCAGTCTGTGGTACTTAGTTATGGCGGTCCTAGAAAACTAATACAGACATACTGTATCCAGGTATTCTCTCAGGTATTTGAGTTTCACTGTGAATAAAACTACAGCATGGTCTTTCATAGCTTATCCTCCGTGGGCTTAATGAGCTCCCTCAAAAAGTTAATAGAGACTAAAAAGAGAAGAGGTCTGAATGTATCTTCATCTGCTGAAAGTCTGGAGGAGGAGTTGGATCCAGCAAACCACCCATAGAGAAACCGATCAGTGGAGGAAATGTCTTAGAATCAGACAAACGCATATGAGAATTTAGTATATGATAAAGGTTGCATGTGAAAGTCGTGGGCAAAACACGTAAAGGAGCAACTGTGGGGGAAGGAGGAAAACTAGGAGAGTATAGTGTTCCAGAATCTCAAGAGATGTAGTCACTAGTCAGTAGTGTTAGCAGCAGCTGAATGGTTACGAAATTGACCTTTGGCTTAGCAATGTGGCGTCACTGCTGATCTTGTCAAAGTGGTGGCAGAGGAAGAGTGGTCTGAGGACTAAGTGGAGCAGGTGTACGACAGAATGGCAGGTGTTGTGTCGTGATTCCAGGACACTCAGATGTCAACTGAAATACCACCCCAGACTGAAAGACAGTAAAGGCAGGTGGATGCAGGCCATGTTATTGGACGAACAACCAACAGTGTTTGTACAAAAACAGGCCGTTAGAGGAAATGAGAGAAAATGAACCACAATTACATCTTCTGAGAAAGAAGAGTAATGAGGATGATTAAAATGTAGCATAATGCCTGAATAGTACAACAGTGCAGTACCGGTGCATATGTAAAATGGATCAATGCAAAATTTGTAAATTAGATACCAATCTATTTGGGAATTTAGTATATGATAAAAGTTGTATATTAAAGTCATTGGTAAAACATGTTCTATTGAATAAATGGGATTGGGACAACTGTTTGGCCATTTAAAATAAATTAAATTTGAAAATATATTTTAGATAAGATTTTGATATAAGCCCAAATAAATACTTAAAAATTAATAATGAAAATATAATAGTACCTGGAGAAACCACAGGAAAATTCTTTTTAACCCAAAGTGGGGAAAGACTTTCAAATGATAACACACAAGTCAGAAGACATTAAAGAAAATATTAATAAAGACAAAAACAAAGGTATGTTTTGGCACGGCATGAACCAATATAATCAAAAGGTAAGTCAATTGTGAAAATGTTGGTAATGTATTAATATATCATAACCAAAGTGCTAATTTCTTGTATTTATAAAAACTTTCTGTAAAATGATAATTCAAAATATAAAAAGCTAATAAGAACATGAGTATAGGTGATGATTCACAATTTCTAGAAAATAAGAATGGCTTTAAACGTATGGAAAGATGAGAAACAAAACTCATAATAAAAGACATGCAAATTAAATGACACAGAATTAAATGTTATGTACCAAAATATGAAAGTCCAAAAGGTTTGATAGCATCATTTGTGGAGATGGTGTGGACCAGGCATTTTCTCTTATTTCTGGTGGAGGTGCAGATGGATACAACCTTCAGGGCAGGCAATTTTGAACATATATAAAGTATCGTACTTTTCTCCTTGTAATTCCCCCTATAGGAATTTATCCTAGAGATATACTTGTGTATGTTCAAGAGACATATGTACAAAGTTAATAAATGCAGCATTATTTGCAATAAAGAATTGACCATCATCACTGTATAAATTATGGTCCATCTATGCAATGGAATACTCTGTAGGTGTATAAAAAGAGCAACACACCTGATAAGAAAGGACCTCCAACATATATTAAATTTAAGAATGAATGTAAAAGAATCTGTATTTTGTGTGACTCAAACTATATATATGATCACTTTAGCATTAAATATCTCTGGAAAGGTTGAAAAATAATAACTATAATAACCGTGTATGTTTGATAAGAAGGCAAGGACGTTGAGGGTCTGGAATTGGAATGACAATTTTCAGTACAACCTTTTAAGTGTTTTTTGGAAAACATTGACTGTGGTACTATTTTTAAAATAAATTTTGAAATAAACTAATTTAGTGATTCAGGCAAGAGGGGGAGATAGGAATATGAGAATATACACACACACACACAGAGAAAGAGAGAGAGTTGGTGGTGAGAAAATGAAGGTAATGAGTAAAGAAAACTCTTTTGAAGATATTTTCTCTAAAGGAAAGAAGAGAAATCAGGATATGAATGAAGGGGAATGTGGACTTGGGTGGTGTTTGAAGCGAGGAGATAGGATAGCATGTTTGTACTGTGTTGGGATGACCCAGTAGAAACGTTTTGATTACAATATCTTTATAATACATTTTTAAATCAAATAGTATGATGTCTCCAGCTTTGTTCTTTTTGTTCAAGATTGCTTTGCCTATTCAGGGTCTTTTGTGGTTCTGTACGAATTTTAGGATGGTTTTTTCTATTTCTGTGAAAAACGACACTGGAATTTTGATAGGGATTACATTGAATATGTAGATTGCTGTGGGTAATATGGCCTTTTTAACAATATTAATTTTTCCAATTTATGAACATGACATATCTTTTCATTTGTGTCTTCTTCAATTTCTTTTGTCAATGTTTTATAGTTCTCACTGTACACAGCTTTCCCTGCCTTGGTTAAATTTACTCTTATAGTTCTTTTTTTTTGATACTATTGTAAATGGGATATTTTTCTTAATTTCTTTTTCAGATAGCTTGTTGTTACTATATGGAAATGCTGATGATTTTTATAAACTGCAGCCTTACTGCAGTTTATAAAAATCATATAAAAATTCTTACTGAATTTGTGTATCACTTTAACAGTTTTTTTGGTGGAATCTTTAGAGTTTTCTATACATAAGTTCATGTCATCAGCAAACAGAGATAATTTCCTTTCTTCCTTTCCTATATGGATGCCTTTTTCTTATTCTTGCCAAATTGCTCTGGCTAGGGCTTCCAATATTATGTTGAATAGTGGGAAGACATGGCATCCTTGGCTTGCTCCTGATCTTAGAGGAAAAGCTTTCAACTTTTCACCATTGAGTATGATGTTAGCTGTGGGCTTGTCATATGTGCCCTTTATTGTTTGAGGTATATTTCTTCTATACCTATTTTTTGAGAGTTTTAACATGAATGGATGTTGAATACAAATACCTTTTCTCTATCTATTGAGATGATCATATGGTTTTTGTCCTGCATTTTGTTAATATGGTGTATCACAGTTATTCAGTAATTGATTTACACATGTTGAACCATTCTTGTATTCCTGGGAAAAATCCCCTTGGTCATGGTGTCTGATCTTTTTAGTATACCATTGTATTCTGTTTTGTTAATATTTTTTTGAGGATTTTTGCATCTGAGTTCATTGGGGATATTGGCCCATAGCTTTCTTTTCTTGTAGTGTCCTTGTTTGGGTTTGGTATCAGGATAACGCTGGTTGTAAAATTAGCTTAGAAATATTTCCTCCTCTTCAATATTTTGAAATAGTTTGAAAAAGGATTGGCATTCATTCTTCTTTAAATGTTTGGTAAAATTTAGTAGTAAAGCCATCAGGTCCTGGGCTTTTCTTTGATGTAAGACTTTTATTTTGCTGATTCAATCTATTTACTCATTATTGGTCTGTTTAGATTTTCTATTCCTTTGTGATTCAGTTTTGGTAGGTTGTGTGTTTCTAGGAATTCATTCCTTTCTTCTATGTTACCCAATTTTTTGGTGTATAGTTGTTCATAGTAGTCTCCTATGAGTGTCACATTCCAAACCAATATAATCAAATCAAAAACGTGTACAGGAAACTCTCAGGTTTTTACCACCCTGCCTTCTGCCTTGAAAGATTTCTGGAAGCTTAAGCATATTCATTGAATGTGACAAGAATAACAACATTAAGCTCTCGGAAAGGAAGGTGAATCTCTGGGGACATGGATGTCAGGAAGAACACAAACCAGATAGTTTGGTGGCTCCCAAGGACAAAGTATGAACAATTAGGTTTTGCTTATGAAAAAGAGAGGGGAGAAGAGAGAAAAAAGGGGAGGGATATAAAACAACCTACTAGATGATGTCAGACTGTATGGAACAAAGTCAGGATGTCCCTGGAAGCAGGATGGTTGGCAGAATTCTGAAGGAGAAGAACATCTAACAGGTGGTGCTAGCTGTGTCACCTTGGACAAATTTCTTAACCTCTGTATGTTTCTGTGTCTTTGAGACCCCGTTCCATGCTTACTTCCTGTGATATTCTCAACATATCAAACCAAATGTGAAACTCAGTTCCATGGAATCTCACATTCAAACAAACACTCAAATACACTACACAAAACCTTGTTGAATGGGATAAACTTTAATACAGATTTGGAGGTCATGGAGAAGTAGGGTCAATTACTAGCAGGAGAAAAAGAGCTGTAGTGGAAACTGTCCATTAAGAGAATCTTTCTTCACTAGAGGTCCATGCCAATTTTGAATCTACTACATCATGACTTTATTCAGCCGTATCCTACACTGCCTCTGTTACTCAGAGCCTACTGCGATTTGAGTCAACACTGCATTGTAAATTCCAGAGCATGCACGGCCCTTCTTTCCAGTCAACAGTTGATTGAATGAGAACACATTGGGTACCAGTGTAGACAAAGCACACTTGCCTGGTGTCTGACACTGAGGAGATAAAGAAGTTGACACCAGCCTTCCACCAGCCTAGAGAGGTAGGGCAAGAGAGGATGTCTGTGATCAGTAGCTACCATCTCAGAGCTAGCTGAGCAAAGGAGGGGCAGTTCAGTGATGGATGGAAAAAGCTTGAAGAAAAGGTTGGCATTTCAGGAGGGCAGCCCCAATCTTAACACAGCACTTCACCACTTACAAAGCCATTTCCTGGTAACTATCTCTTTTTGCTTATTTGATAATCCTAACAATCCTTTGAGGTATGTAAGTTTAAGACAAGTATATTTTTGACTAAAAGAGATGGAAGGAAGGAAAAGCAATCCAGACTCATGGTAATTGTCAGCACAGGCACAGAAACTATTTAGGAATCATTAGACAATATGGAGGTTTCATCTCTTGTGCCAGCCCCATTTGATTGGCGGAGTCTGTAAAATGCTACCTTCAGAAGAATTTCATTTTTAAGCCCAAGGCAGGCTCAATGAGACAACATCCTGTGATCCATTAACCATGTCTGCCATGAGTGAAGTTTGAAAACAGGAGAATGAGAGTAGTAATAAATGACTATGGGAAGGGAGCCAGAATGTTCAGTGTCAGAGGCTCTGAAAAGTCGATTAGATGTTGTTTTCTCTAGTTGCCAGAGCTGCAAAAAATATTAACTTGGTTTACACCAAACAATGTGACATGTTTATCTAGATGGGTGTGACCCCTGCATCTCTAGCAATTGAAAATGAAAACTCAGGACCAATTTCACAACCACTGTACTGCCTCTCATGAACCCATAGACTTAGTCTCTCACCTCCCCATCCTGGAAGATCTGAGGTTCGGCATCACAGCAAATGGTGTGTGTGAAGAATGATAGTATTATCCCACAGCTGGATGAGGGCTGTAGTCACAGCACAGGGAGGCCTCTTTCTGTCACTTGCAGCTGTCCATAAGCAAAGAGTAAAACAGACCAGAATCCCATCCTCACTGTAAATTTGCACCAACACAACACCATAACAGAGCTATGGTCATTTGTATCAATCCTGCTTCCCAGGGAGAAAACCTCAAAATTTTCCAAATTCATGAGTACAACAGTCCTCCCAACAGTGCTGATATGCGAAGATTGATCCTAAACCGAAGAATGACTGTGGCAGAGTAGCAACCAACATCCCAAATGCTCCACCCATGTGATCTCCATTCTACCACTCAGGGAACTACACAGTCTCCCAGTCCTTGGCAGGGCAAACTTTCATCATTTTATAAACACTAGTCCAAATTCTTAATGGAAACCCTTGTGGACAATTATGATCACGTATGAAAGATCATATGTGATTCTACTAAATAGTGCTTACCCCCCTAGTGGAGTCTGAGGCCACCCCATAATCAAACACATTAATATTTCTGTAAAGAAACTTATAAATATGCCCACTAAGGGAGATTAACAAAGATGACTTTCTGCTTCACAGAATTTCAGGTCAATGAGCTTTGGTACCAAACATACAAAGCCAACTTTTGGTTTTCAGAGTTTTGTGGATTTGGGGATTGCACATAAAAGAAAATGGACATCTTTCTATGGGCAAATTAATTGATTTTAATTGGTTCAATGACCAGGGTGGGGAACGCTTTTTCCTGTTTCCCTGGGAGTAAATGAGCTGAAGCTGCAGTTAATTTTCAGGGAAGGGCCTCTCACCACTGGGCTCCTTTCAGGAAGTTCTTTCCACCATGCAGACTGACATCATTATCACTATCATCACCATCACTAATATTTGTTGAGCATTTCCTGTGGACATGCTCTGTGCTTGTTTCTTTACAAGCATTATCTCATTTGATCATCACATTTTCCCTATGATATGTAGATCATTACCATACCAAAATTATAAGTGAAAATTATAAATTATAAATGAAGTTAATACTGAGAATAAAAAATTTTATCCAACTAGTAAATCACAGTGCATGATCTATAACCTATGTCTGTCTGACTCTCAAATCTATACTTCTCCATTGTTTGCACTGCCTACTGGCATCTTTGTTTCCAGGGGAAGGCTGCCCTCCTGCTGTGCCATCTCTGACCCACCTCCCAAGGACCCTCTGGAGAACCAACATGAGGGTCTGCCCATATTAACGCTGCCTAAAGGGACAAAGAGTAAATGATGGTGTTGGTGCAGCTATTCAAACATGACAAGAGGTAAATTAATCAGGTAGGGCTTAATGTCTTTGAGATAGGCCACTGGCCAGTGAAATAGGAACCAGTGGATGCCCAGGAGCAGGCCACAGAGGAGAAGGCCAAAACTGTGAGCATGATGACCACAAAGAGCCTGGTCACTATGTCTTCTGGGAGACACACTGGACCCTAACCAGCAGGGTCAGGTTGGACCTAGTGAGGCCTGCAAACAGATCATCCAGGTTATGGGTATTAAATCTAAAGCCTGCCACAGTCTGTCTTTAAGGACCCTAAACAGTAAGCCACAGAGGTGTCCTTCCAGGATGCTCAGCGGCAGGGACAAGGCCTGTGAAAGCCAACATATGTCTCAGGCAGTGGCAGCGGTGCACAGGATGCACAGGCAGCACTTTGTGTAATGGTGCTGAGCATACTCAGGCCCACTACATACTTCTACACTACATGGGAGAAGTATTTTACAGTGGCCATGAAGAATGGCATACGTACAGCAACAACATGGAAGATGAAAATAAAGTTCTGTACAGATTGCACCACCTTGCAGGAGAGGAGGAAAACGTCAGCCCAGCCAGCTTGAGGAGGAAGATGGAGAAGGTGTTCCTGAACATGAGGAAGCCAGGAGCTAAAGGACAGCCACACTCTCCTCCAGCCCACCCAGAGAAATCATGAGGATAAACAGATTCAGGATCATGAACCTGAATAAATAATTGAAGTAAAGTCCACACAATGTGAATTCATCAGTGGTTGCTTATAACCATGTCCTGGAACCCTCTGGTGATGCCCCTGGGAATACGAATGAGAATTGACACCTACTGTGTGATCTCTAATTCCCACCACCCTGTGAGGTATGTATTGTAGCAGGATGAAATTTTGAGATAGTTAATTTGGTTGTCTTCTTCCCACCTCCACCATAGTTACCTTCTCCCCATTTCTTAAAAAATATTTGTCTCAGGGAAAATTTATTGTTTTTATCATAAGAGCACAGAGGTCCAAGGCAGGTCTAAGGAGCCATTTTGAGGGTTTGACACTGGACTGTGTGCTGGCCTTGGGCAGCATTTGGGATTGATGAGGCTGCAGCCCCTGACTGGCTGGGGAGGGGAAGAGAAACCAGGCTTTCCAGTGGGCATCTGGGACACTTCCCAGCATCCTGCAGCCATCAGCTATCAGACAAATCCTTGAACAAACTGCACTCCCCACAGTTTCCTGCCAGCGCAGCCTGCCTGAGGAGGGCCCCACCCTCTCTGGACACAGGCCCAGGGTGCCATTTGGGGAGTTTCAAGCTGGGCAGAACCTTGTCCTTGGGCTGAATTCAGTCTGACACAGCCCTATCCAGCTGAGGAGGGACAGGAGAGCCCAAGCTCTCCTGCACACACCTAGGACAATTCCCACTGCCCTGCTATGCGCTGCTGTGGAACTGAGTTGTGAGCAGATAGCACTCCCCCTCACATCTTGCATATACTGTTTTCCTGGAAGAGGCCCCACCCTTTTGGACCACAGGCCCAAGCCACCATTTTGGGAGTTTAAAGCTGGGCATCCCAGGAAGGGATGTGGAGATGTGGAACTCCCCTCCTCCAACCACCCAGTGCTGTGGACATAGCCGCCTCTGCCCCCAAGAATGAGCTTTTGGTGCCAGTAAGGTGTGGGACAGCTAGTTCTAGGCTTGCAGGGGGGACACTCCCAACAGTACCCTGCTCACTGTGCCTAGGCTCTGCATGGAAGGTGCAGCTCATTTTCTTCCCTTCATGGACAGACAGTGCTTTTGCAGCTGTCTTGACCTGGGAAGCTCAGCCTGTGGGTCTCTATACCACTGCATCCACAGCCAATGTCCCCTAGCACCCACTCAGACCACAGCAGCCTTGGGGGACTGGTGAGTCCCAGGGGAACTGTGGGAGTTTGGGCATTCAGGGCAGGCCATCTTCCAGCCAAGAGGAGAGTGCAGCATGTTAGCAGGCCTCTTAGGAAAAAGAGGACCAGGCATCAGCTCCCCACCATTTGGGGCTTTACCCTCCTCCTCGCCTCCACCCACTGCTGAGGCAACTGTGGCTGTTTCTGCTCAGGTTGAGCACAGGTTCCACAGGGCATAATTAAGCAAAGGCACTTCAAAGAGGCTGCCCCACCACTGACAGAGCGCCTATCACACCCAAGATTTCATGGAGCTTGGGGCTCACTCCTTTCTCTCTCAAAAGCCCCAGCAAGTGCTTTTGTGTGCACCAAGGACCAAAGCTACCACCTCCCCTGAGAGAGGGCAGGGCTAGAAATACTCTCCCCAAGCTGCCTCTCTCTTCTGGGAGGAGTGTACCCTCCGTGGAGGCAATTCCCAGGCATAACCACACTTCCTCGCTGCAGCATTTCAGCCATAGCCCACAGCCAGTCTGGCAGTCCTGCAGACAGCAGGTTGAGCTGCCTCTACCAACTCTGTTTTAGCTGGGTCTGGGGGGAGCTGGGAATCTGGGCACTTTTGTGCCCCCAGAGGACAGAGGCTGGTGCCACTACCAAGAGCAGGAGGTGTAAATGGTTTGTGTGTTCCATAGCTGCCTGCCATTACTAATCTCATCAAGGGGGGCCCACCCCTCCTGTTGGAGGCTCACAGTGCATCTGCCTTTCTCCTGCCTGAGCATTCTTCTGGAGCAGGAGATCACTCTACTCCACACTATCACAGCCAGTGCCTGAACTCAGGGAGGCTTGAGGGCAAGTTTGACAGCTTGGTCTCCATCTGGTCCCCACAAGACTCAAGCACACCATCCAGGGGCCTGGGAACTGAGGATCACCTAACCTAGTCCAGCACTAGCACCTGAACACTCTCCCAGGGGTCTAAGGTCCAACCAACCCAAGTTGCCAGCAACAACACCGTGGGTACCTACCTGCACAAGCTGGAAGGCGCTGTACCTCTCCCTCTCTACACTGAGTAACATAGTTCCCAGCAGAGGAGAACAAGTGAACCACAAAGCTATCTGTTTTGAGCTGAGGGAAGGGTTTCCAGATGAGAAGGAACCAGCACAAGAACTCTGGCAATATGAAAAAACAGGGTCTTTCAATACCCCCAAAGGAACACAGTAGCTCTCCAGCAAAGGACTCCAACCAAAGGGAAATTTTTAAAATGTCGGGTATGAAATTCAAAATATGGATTGCAAGCAAACTCAATGGGTTTGTTGAGAAAGTTGAAAACCAACACAAAGAAATGAAAAAAATATATAGGATATGAATTAAAAATTCACTAAAGAGATAGTTTTTAAAAACATAACAGAACTTTTGGAAATTAAAGAATCATTTAGGGAAGCACAAAATACAGTGAAAAGTTTTAATAACAGACTAGACTAAGCACAGAAATAATATCAGAGTTTGAAGATAAGCCATTTGAATTAACCCAGTCAGTCAAACATGAAGAAAAAAGAATCAAGAAAAATGAACACCTCCTTGGTTAAGTATATTCCTAGGTATTTTATTTTCTTTGCGGCTATTGTGAATGGTATTGAGTCTTTGACTCTCAGCTTGGCTGTTACTGGTGTATAGAAATGCTTCAGATTTGTGTACATTGCTTTTGTAATCTGAGACTTTGCTGAATTTATTTATCAATTCTAGAAGTCTCTTGGTGGAGCCTTTGGGGTTTTCTAGATATAAGATCATATCATCAGTGGAAAGCGATAGTTTGGCCTTCTCTTTCCTGATTTGGATACCCTTTATTTCTTTCTCTTGCCTGACTGCTCTGGCTAGGACTTCCAGCACTATGTTGAATAGAAATGGTGACAGTGGGCACACTTGTCTTGTTCCAGTTCTTAGGGGGAAATGCTTTCAACTTTTCCCCATTCAGTATGATGTTGGCTGTGGGTTTGTCATATATGGCCTTTATAATTTTGAAGAAAACTATGAAACACTGAGGAAAGAAATCACAGAGGACACAAACAAATGGAAAAACATATGCTCATGGATCAGTAGAATCAACATGGTTAAAATGTCCATACTACCCAAAGTGATTTACAGATTCAAAGCAATTCCCATCAAAATACCAACCTCATATTTCACAGATCTAGAAAAAACAATTTTATGCTTCATTTGGAACCAGAAAAGAGCCCAAATAGCCAGAGCAATCTTAAGCAAAAAGAACAAATCTAGAGGCATCACATTACCAAACTTCAAACTATACTACAAGGCTGTAGTAACCAAAACAGCATGGTATTGCCACAAAAATAGAGACATAGACCAATGGAATGGAACAGAGAACCCAGATATAAAACCATTCACATACATCCAACTGATCTTTGATAAAGCAGACAACAATATACACTGGGGAAAAGACGCCCTATTCAATAAATGGTGCTGGGAAAATTGGATAGTCTTATGCAGAAGAATGAAACAGGATCCATATCTCTCGTCACTCACAAAAGTTAATTCAAGATGAATAAAAGACTTAAATGTAAGGCATGAAACCATAAGAATTATAGAAGAAAATGTAGGAAAAACTCTTCTAGATATTGGCCTAGGCAAAGAATTTATGACTAATACCCCAATGGCAATCACAGTAACAACAAAAATAAATAAATGGGGCTGATTAAATTAAAAGGCTCTGCACAGATAATGAAATAATCAACAGAGCAAATAGACAACCTACAGAATGGAAGAAAACATTCACAAGCTATACATCCAACTGAGGGCTAATAACCAGAATCTACAAAGAACTCAAACAAATCAGCAAGAAAAAAACAAATAACCCCATTAAAAAGTGGGCAAAAGACATGAGCAAAAGCTTTTCAAAAGAAGATAGACAAATGCCTTATAAACATATGAAAAAATGCTCAATATCACTAATCATCAGGGAAAGGCAAATTAAAACCACAATGAGATACCGCCTTACCATTTAGAATGGCTTTTATTAAAAAGTCCAAAAACAATAGATGCTGATGTGGATGCAGAGAGAAAGGAATGCTTCTACATTGTTGGTGGGACTGCAAATTAGTACTACCTCTGTGGAAAACAGTATGGAGATTCCTCAATGAACTAAAAGCAGACCTACCATTTGATCCAGCAATCCCACTACTGGCTATTTACCCAAAGGAAAAGAAGTCATTTTATCAAAAAGACACCTGCACTTGAATATTTATTGCAGCACAATTCACAATTGCAAAGATGTGTAATCAACCCAAGTGCCCATTGACTTATGAGTGGATTAACAAAATGTGGTATATGTGTACCATGGAGTGGTATACTCAGCCATAAGAAAGAATGAATTAATGCCCTTTACAGCAATTTGGAAGGAACTGGAGACCATTATCCTAAGTGAAGTATCTCAAGAATGGGGAAAAAACACCACACACACTCTCTAATAAATTGGAACTAACAGATGGGCACATATGTGCACAGAGGGAAGTAAAGGTCATTGGAAATCAAGCACGTGGGCGGGGGGCGAGGGGCAAAAGTCTACCTAATGGGTAGTATGAACACTATTTGGGTGATGGGCACACTTACAGCCTTGACTCAAGCATTACAAAGCTATCCATGTAACAAAAACATTTATACCCCCTTAATATTTTGAAATTAAAAAAAGAGAAAAATGAAACTAGTGCCTGGCACATATTAGGTACTCAGTTATTTTAGCTGTTATTATTAGCCCAGGTGCCAGGTCTACCCTTATTCTCTGGCTCCTGCATCTACCAGTATTCAGGTGCTTGCCTGCTGGGCATTCAGATCTTTTTTCCTGAGGGACCAAAGTCCTTAGTTGTCTTGCTTTGTGAGCTTATGCTTTCTGCAGTTGTCATTTCTGGTGCTGTTAAGTGTAAAATATGGACCAGATTATAAAGACTTAATACAAAAAATAGAATATAAAATATCTCATTAATTTTTAATATTGTTCATATATGGAAAGGACAATATTTTGCATATATTGGGCTCAATAAGACATTATTTTATTAAATTAATTTCATCTTTTAAAATATGGCTACTTTAAAATGTAAAATTACATATGTGGCTCACATTACATTTCTATTGGACAGTGTTATTTTAGAGTAACTACTAAAATTTTAACATGTATAACTGCAAGGTTAATATAGGAGAAAATGTGGAATAAAAATACACAACTCATAAAAAGGAAAGAAAGGACAATTAAAATAAAAGATAGATGGGACATAAATAAATAGCAAGATGACAGACTTAAAACCAACTATATCAGTAATTAAATTGCATGAAAATGGACTAAACAACCCAGTTAAAAGCACAAGATTGCCAGACTAAATCTTAAACAAGGCCCAATTCTATTGTATTTATAAGATGCACACTTCAAATGTAAGGACCCACATAGTTTTGAAAAAAATGGTAGAAAAAGATAAACTATGAAAATTATAAATAAAAGAAAACTGGCACAGCTATAATAATATCAGATATATTATAATTTAAGATAAGAAGTATCACTAGATTACTAGAGAAAAGGACACTTTATGATGGCAGAAATGTGAATTCATCAAGAGCACATAACAAACTTAAAGATGTATTTATGAACAGAGTTCAAATATGCAAAGCAAAAGTTGACAGAACTAAAAATAATATACAAATTCAGAATCATGGTTGGTGATTTGAACTTAACACTTTTAATAAAAGAGAAGAAGGAAACAAAAAAATCCGTAAAGACATAGGAGTCTTGACCAATGTAATTAACCTATATGACTTAATTGGTATATATGGAACAATATACTCAACAACTGCAAAATATGTGTTATTTTCAAGTGCATGTGGACTATTTACCTAAATGGACAATATGATGGCCACAAAGCAATTCTCAAAACATTTTAAAGGACTAAAATCATTATAAGTAGATTTCCTTACCACAGCAAATCAAACTAGCATTTTACACTAGAAAGGTAACTAGAAATCCTTGAAATGTTTGAAAATGAATCATCACACTATAATCTATTCATTATAGAAGTAATCATGTACTTATAGTTGAATAATACCAAATGTCAGAACTGTGGCAGGCAGCTCAAACAGTACTTAAAGTGAAATTTATAGCTTGTAATGCTTATATTAGAAAACAGAAAGGTTGAGATTCAGTAACCTAAGCTTCTATGTCATGAAAGTAGGAAACAAACAGCAAATTAAACCCAAAGAAAGTAAAAGGAAGGAAATAATAAAGATCAAAAATAAATTAAATAGAAAGCAAAGGTACAATAAAAAAAATCAATAGATGACAAGTTAACCCTCTTTATAAAAAAAAGAAAAACATCAACAGAGACAAATTTAGCTTTTTTAAAGGTTAATAAAAGTTAGCAATAAAACCTGATCAAGAAAAAAGATAAAGGGAGAAAATACAAAACTTGTACTGGGAATAGGAAAGACATTATCACCACCTAAACTTCCAGTATTAAAAAGGTAATTTTAAAAAGCTGTATTGAATCATTCTTTGGCAAAATTTGACAATTTAGAAGTAGTAGAGGTATTCAACTTACCAAAATTGGTCAACGAAGAACAAAAATGCAAATAATCCTTTATCTACTAATTGAATTTGCAGTTAAAAGCACCTCTGCAAAGAAAGCTCCAGGCCCAGATGGCTGCTCTGGTGAATTCTTTCAAACACTTAAGAATTTTAAAAATCAAGATTCAGCTTCCAGCTTAAGAAGCTGAATAAGGGTGAACAAATTAAACTCAAAAATAAATAGAAGGCAACAATAAGGAGCAGAAATCAATGACATCAAAAACAAACAATGGAGAGAAAAATCAAAACCACAGGGCAGTACTTTGAAAAGATTAACACGTTGACTGCCACACTAGAAAAAAATTTTTCCCTGAGGCCATGGTGTTTTATTAAAATAAAACAATCCTTTCTAATTTGTTATTTTTATTGTTTTCTCTGTGAGTTATATGCAATGCAATCCACGTTTTTAGAATTAAATTGTCAATATTAATTGTAACAATAAGAACACCAAGAAGTACGATTTTCGTGAACCGACTGCAGGGTTTTGCTTCATGAGATCCTGGGCTCAAAACTAGCCTGAGTTAAATACAACTCACATGGCAGTCAATGTGTTAATGATATTCTTAAATTTCTATCAAGACTGATCAGTAAAAGAAGAGAAAAATGCCTTACCACTATCAGGAATGATAGTGGGAATATTACTACAGTCCTTATAGATGTTAAAAGAATAATAAAGGACAATCATAAGCAAATTAATACCAATAAATTCAACAACTTAGATGAAAGGGATACATTCCTTGAAAGACACATCTCACCAAAACTGACAAAAGACCAAACAAAAAATGTGAATAGCTACACTTCTGTAAAAGAGGTTATACTTGTAATTAAAACTTTCTATACATGTACACACAAAAATCTAGATCAAGATGGCTTGGAAAAATTCTATCAATATTTAAAGAAAAAATTATGCCAATTTTATGCAAAGTTTTTCATAAATTAGAGGAGGAGAGTGTATTTCCTGATGCATTTTATGAGACCAGTACATCCATGATAGCAAAATCTAAAAATGATATTACAAATAAGAAAATTACAGATAAATATTCCTTATGAACATAGATGGAAAAATTCTTAACACAATAGTAATCCTGCAATATATCAAAAGGATACTACAGCATGTCCAGTGGGGTTTATCTCAGGAGTGCAATGTTTGTTTAACATTTGTAAATCAATTAAATTTACCACATTAAGAGAATAAGAAGGAAAAACTGTGTGAATATCTCAATAAATACAGAGGAAGCATTTGACAAAATTTAACACCCATTTATGATAATTAAAATGCCTGGGCTGATAGAGGTCACCTGCGATGGTTAGTATTCTGTTTTGATTTGACTGGATTGAGGGAAGCCTAGATGGCTGGCGAAACTTTGTTTCTGGGTGTGCCCATGAGGGTGTCTCCAGAGACTGACTGAGTCAGTGGCCTGAGAGAGGCAGATGGGCCCTCAATGTGGGTGGGCACCATCCAATTGGCTGGGGGTGTGGCTAGGACAGAGCAGGTGAAGAAAGGTGGCTTTTCACCTTGCTTTGTTGCCTTTCTCTCTTTTCTGGAGTCAGGGGCCCCTTTTTTCTCCTGCCCTTAGAGATCAGACTCCAGGTTCTTTCACTTTTGGATTGTGGGACTTGCACCAGCAACCTCTGGCGGACTTTCAGGCTTTTGCCCTCCTATTGGGCTCTACACTGTCGGCTTCCCTGGTTCTGTGGCTTTTGGACTTGGATGAGCCATGCTACAGGCTTCTCTTGTTTTCCAGCTTGCAGACAGCTTATGGTGGGACTTTGTCTTTGTGATCGTGTGAGTCAATTTCCCCTAATAAATTCCCTTTCACATATATCCAATTGGTTCTGTCCCTCTGGAGAACCCTGACTGATACAGCATCTGTGAATAACCTGTAGTTCAGATAGTGCTTAGTTGTACAATTTTGAAACTTTCATCTTAAGATTAGGAACAAGATAAGGATGTCCGCTATCATCAATTTTATTCAGCATTGTACTGGTGGTCCTAGCCAGTGTAATAAACAAGAAGAAGAAGAGGAAATCAAAAGCATAAAGAATGGAAAGAAAGAAGGAAAACTTTGTTTATTTGTAACGACTTAATTATATACATAGAAACGTGTAAGGAATCTTCAGGGTAACCGAATAGGACTAATGAGTAAATAGAGTAAGGTCACACACATACAAAATAAATTGTATTTCTATATTCTACCAATAACTTCTATATTATATAGAAATTATATACAATAACTTCTAAATTATATAGAAATTACATAGAATAATTTCTATATTCTACCAATTTCTATATTCTACCAATAACAATTGGAAAATGAAGTAAAATATATCATGTATAATAGCTGGACACATAAAATACTAATTTGACAAAAGGTGTGTAAGACTTGAACAATAACATCTACAAAGTTGCTGAGAAAAATAAAGGAAGACCTAAAAAAATGGCAAGATACACCATGTTTATAAATTCAGAGACTCTTTATTGTAAGATGTCATATATCCCCAAACTAATGAATAGATACAACAAAATTACAATGAAAATCTCATAAGGATTTTTGTAGCAATTGAAAAGTTTATTCTAAAATTTACATGCAAATGCTAAAGACCTAGGAATCTAAAATAATCTTGAAAAAGAAAAACAAAGTTAGAGGACATCCTCTACCTAATTTTTAGACTTACCACAAGGCTACAATAATCAGAACAGTGGGTATTGGTGTAAGATTAGATTAGGAATCAATAACCCTTTTATTTTTGGTAAAGGGCAAGGTAGTAAATATTTTAATCTTTGCAGTCTCATGGTCTCTGTCACAGCTACTCAATTCTGCTGTTGTCATGTGAAAGCAGCCACAGATAGAGAAACGAATGTATATGGCTATGTTCCAATAAAACTTTATTTACAAAACAGGCAGTGGGCTGGATTTGGCCCACAGGCTATAGTTTGCTGCCTCTTCGAATAGAATAATAGAACAGTTTAGAAAGTCTGGAAATAGTCTCACATTTATAAGGATAGTTTTTGACAGAGAGGCTAAATAATTCAGTGGGGGAAAAGTGTGGCTTTTCAACAAGTGATACTGGAGCAGCTGGATAGCTCTATAGAAAAAAAAATGAACCTTCTCTTTTATCTCAAGCCTTTCACAAAAATTAATTTGAAATTGACCATACATCTAAATGTAAAAGCAAAAATTAAAATGCTGTTAGAAGAAAACATTGGCGAATACCATTGTTTTCTTGGAAGTAGGTAAAGATTTCTTAGAACACATGAAATGCTAATCATAAAAAAAATCAGTGTTAGAGTTCATGAAAAATAAAAACTTCTGATTATCAAAAGATACTTTAAAAATGAATAGGCAACTCCCAGACTGAGCAAAATGTTTGCAATACATAAATCAGACAAAGGATTTTTAATTAGAATTTATAAAGAATTCCAACAAATCAATGTCAAGAGACAAATAACCCAATAAAATTAAAGAATGGACTTGAACAGACACTTCAACAAAGGATACATAAATGGTGAATAAGCACATGAAAAGATGTATATTCTTTTGGGGAAAAATTGGCATGTTTTGAGGTACATGTAGGATAGTTAAGTTAGGGAGAGACTTGACTTTATTATTGTCTTTATTTTGAATTAACTATCCTTTAAAGAGTTGTAAATGGGCACCAAGTTGACAAGAGGTAGACTGAGATGGTTTGAAAGTGTCAACTTGCCTAGGCTGAATCAGGTTTCCTGGATTTCCCTTCCCTAAGTTTCTGCTTAGAGTGGGCATCAAGAGATTTTGCACAGGATGTGGTGATTGGAAACAAAGCAGCAGCCATATTCATGTTCTGCCAGGAAGGTTGGTGCACGGTACTGGGATGCTCATGCATGATGTTGCTTCCCTATTGGCTCACTCATTGGCATGAGCCGACAGCTGGGCCTGCAGCTTCTCCACCTTCCCTTGGACACCCTTCAGCTTCTGTGATTCCTGGATCAGGTGTGTGTTTAGCTCCATGACAAAGAGAGCCAACTTCTCCTGCAGAACCCCCATCTTATAAAAATTCCCAGCACTGAGAGAGACTGACAAGAGCTCTAGTTGATCCTCATGGGTTTTAGCTCATGCTTCTTGGTTTTAGCTTGCCCTGCAGACTTCAAGCTCCAGCCTGAGACAGACAGACAACAGCCTTACAGAGAAAATTTAACCAGAACTTATTACAATTGTGAGGTTTGGCCTTACATTTTATGTGTGTGTGTGTGTATGTGTGTGTGTGTGTGTGTATATGTGTATATGTGTATATAAAATCTTCTGGAGGTACTACTTCTCTGACTGAAACCAGGTTGATACTGAGTCACTACATGAAACTGTCCAGGATCAGGGTCTCCATGTTGAAAGCTCCAGGAAGGGCTCTGGTCACTTCTGTTTGTTGTTGTGAGTTCTGCTCCGAGGCTGGGATGGTTGAATTACTGCTTAGAAACCCTCGATTGGTGGCTCTGGGAACGCAAACAAGACTTGAGCATATGCTGGATGATCATTGTTCTCAGGGCCACCCTGTGATGACAGAATTATTGTCCCTGTGTTACAGGGGAGGAAAAAGAGGCTTGCAGAGATTAAGTAACCTATGAAAAAGTGGAGAAACGTGGCACCTGGATTCAAGCCCAGTTTTCACGGACTCTAAAGCCTGGGCTCTCTCTACTGCAACACAGGTGTTGTCCAATGACATGGAAATATTTTGTAGTCTGATAATACCTCCAGCACCTGCCCTCTTCACTGGTCTAGAGGTTATGCCATGTTCCCTGAATTTCTTGAGGATGAAAGAGAAAAGCTTGGACTAGGATCAAAGAAACAAGGACAGACTATGGACCCAGGCATTACTCTGTCCTGAGCCAGAAATTTTCTCTTGGTGCAGGAATTCAGAAAGGCATAGAGGTGATCATGACATCCCCATGACAAAGAATGGGCCATCCATAGAGGAAAAAGAAGACCACATATTAGGAACATGAGGGGAGTGGGACCTCTTGCTAGGACAGGTGTGAGGATGGCTGGGCCTGGTGGGCTAGAAATGGCTCAGTGTGTCAGCCATTGAAGACAGGGGCACTTTTTATATCCCCAGAACTGGGCTCTGTGTGTAGCACACTGTGTTCTCAATAAATATTTATTCAATGAGTGAATGCATGAATGAGGAGCCTAATGGTAGTGATAGATTTGTGATAGATGGAAAATAAAAATGGAACACAGTGAAAGGCATTAGAACATACATGTATAATGAGATGAAGAAAATTTCATACATCAGAATTCTTTTTGTGGAAAGGTCTTTATGTGTTAGGAAGAATTACTTATGTGTGCCTAAATATCTGAAGTTGACTCCTGATGTGCCTTTGAAATGAGGACTCAGTGTGGCTTTGCTGAACACCTAGAAGCATTTTGTTCTACTGTGTGGGGGTAGAGTGTGGGTCTGATCTGAATTGCTCATCAATACAGAGGAGGAAGGAGTCAGTGAGCGTGAGGTCTCGGTGCTACTGAAGGAGGGATTTGAAGTATGAAAACATCTCTGGAGAGCTAGTAAGTGGTGTGCTGGGTGTGTACAATATACAGCTCCTTCATTCTCTCTCCCAGGAGATCTTTAGTCGAGTTTCCTTTGCTCATTACAGCTTTTGTGTGAGAGGAGTCCATGAGGGGAAGTAGAAAAAGTGCAGGGCTTGGAATATAAAGAGAGATGCTCATGCAGATTTTAACTGGGTGAATAAAAGCAGCTGATTGAGAGATTATTAGGTATCATTTCTTTTAATCCTCTCAAGGGCCTATGAGGTAAGAATTAGTATTATTCCCATTCTACAGAGGATGGAATAGGAGCACACTAAGGGTGAGTGATTATCATTCCTTGGTCTCACACAGTGTGAATCTGAACCCAGCAGGGCTGCCTCAGGGTCCACGCTTTTGATCAGCCCTTATTAAAGCAACCAAGCTTATACTCTTACCAAAAATAAATACGTTTTACTTTTTAAAGTTACATTCCATTTTTAAGGTATTTTTGGTGAATGTGTGTAATTGCTCCACAAACATATCACTAGAGAAAATGATACAAAAAGAAAAAATACTCTGATGGAGATGGCATGAGACGTGTTTCAATGACACTTAGAGGAAACCCCAGAAGCAGGAGGATATAAGCAGGTATGAGGGGTAGTCTCATTTGCCATGAGAGTTTGCTTTCCATCCTGCTCTACCCTGTTTGGCATCCAAAGGAGGTGGCTTCTATGTGCCTTATCAGTGGGATCCTCTTCCTTCTGGTTTCTGGTTGAATCAAGCCACTGGGGGATCCCACCAGGAGACTGGAGGGAAGGAGGAACGTGATTTTGGGTTTTCATCTCCTGCTTCTCTGCCTGTTTGGCTGTGTGTTAGTGATGGCAGTGCCTCTCCACCTGCCTGGTTGTCTTCTCCTACCTCTATGGCTACAGCTATGGCTATGCTGTCAGTGGTCACTGTTCCCTTTAAGCCTAAAGGTGGAAACAGTGCTTCACTATTGCTGCTTCCCCATGCATAGTCACTTTCCCTTAAGCCTGACCATCTTTGTCAATAGTGCCCACATGAAATACTCCCCAGTTATTCCAGTTTGGACCATCTGTTTCTTCCTGGGACCTTTCCAGATATGCAAAGGAAAATAACTTTGAAAATCAAGTAAAGCAATGAAATCTAGGTTTACAGCAGTTCAGCTCTGGGCAACAATGCCTGCATGTCCCCTTGCTCCTTAAATGAATATAAGAGGCAACATTTTACCGTGACAGCAGGTTTGAATGGTTGGAATAAGGGGAGAATATGGGGAGGTGGATCAGTGGGAAAAAGGTTTGCTTGACGCCATTTGGAACTCCCACAGTGTGGGCTGCTAGCACCAAGTTTCCAGAAGAAAGCTTCATGTCTTCTTCATTTTCCTGTCACAAGCTCCATGACACCCTCCATGTAGCAACCCAAGGTGGAAACACAGGGATATGAACTTAGAGCAAGAACCTTAGCTGACTTTGGAAATCAGACAGTTCTTGGTAAATACCCTTACCTTTCCTCAATTCTTCTGTCCAGAGGTAGGGAGCAGCCTGTGCTAAAGGGGGGCAGCCTTTCGAGGATCAGGTGATATCAGAGGACACGTCCTCTGCTTCGGGAGATGCCTATAGGAGCTGGAGGGAAAACTGGTGACCAAGCCAGCCTTATCAAAATGCTAGATGTTTATCAAGACATCTGTGATTTCATGTACAAGAACTGCAGGAAAATCAGAGACCAGAACCATTTGCAATATGATTCCTCATGGATGTTCCTTGGCACCTGCGCCATTTCCACTCATATTATCAGCCTCTCCCATCCTATCCATGCCATTCCATCTGGTCCACCTCCCTGTAGGTAATTGCTGTTCTGGACTTTTAAATGCCAACTATGAGCGTAGATTTGACATCAAGCAATGTGAGCTTGTGTGGTGGGGCGTTATAACAAAAGAATAAAGTAGATCATGCCGTCATTCAAGGCTCACCCTAGGCTGACAACACGTTTTATCCTTTCATGTTTTCTTTATCACAGTAATAACGCATTCACGTGCATACTTTCATTCCACACGACACAGAAGTGTATATAAGGTGAAATTCTTCTTGAATCCCATTCTCCAGAGGCCACCACTTGCTATACTTTCCATTCTTACTTTTTTATTATTATTAGCTGTGAATAGTAAACTTATATTTATGTTTTTAATTTATTAGTATTATCAAGTTGCTCAACTTACTTCCCTTATATTAATAAAATGTAAATAGCATACATAGAATATCTATCTTTCTCCCTCCACTTCATGAAATTTACTTATTTTTATTTGGTGAAAATATTAAAAATTCCAAGTCTTATCTCATAGGACTTCCTTTCTTGTGCCTCATGCTGCAAACAAATTAAACTTGTTGTCATTTTAAAAAATGTTTTTTGAATTAGAAAATATCTCAAATAATCAGGAAATTTCTTGCACATATTTGTCTTTGAGGAGAATACATGGATGCCGCATGACCTGGAATGAGATGACAATTTTCAGTGTATGCATTTAAAGAATTTTTTTGTAACCTGCGAGTGTATTACTATTTCAAAAATCAATTTTAAAACACAGAAAATAAATTTAATGATCTAGCTAAGACAAAGAGATAGAGATTTCAAAAGATATAAGAGAGGTAGAGGTAGAGAAAGAGATAGACACATAGAGAGAGAGAGAGTTAGTTGTTGGTGAGGAAATAAAGATAAATGAGTATAGGAAACTCTTTTGAAGATATTTTCTATAAAGGAAAGAAGAGAAATCAGGACATGAATGAAGGGGAATGTGGACTTAGTTAGAGTGAGTTAGTTGCTGGTGTTTTGTGCCAGGAGATAGGATAGCATGTTTGTACTGTGCTGGGATGACCCAGTAGAAAAGGAAACAGTGAAGAAGCAGGAGGAAGAGGCAGTCATTATATAAAGTCTTTCAGTGTACGGGAGCAGAGCCAGTGATCAAGTAGAAAGGGTGGTTAAGAATAGGAGTGTGCACAGCCCATTCCCTTGCATGGGAGGGAAGGCGGAGAAAGGAGCTCAGAGGTGGATTGGTGGGCAGGTTTGGTGTTGGGGGGGTGGGGTCATTCTCAGCAGAGCATCACCTGAACATGATAAAAGAGTGAGGAGGCAGTTTCAGAAGGGAAGAGATGGCATAAAGTGTTTCCCTTGGGGACTGAGAGGCAATTATAAAAATGTGTGTGATTGCTCAGGAGAGCTAAGTGGACTTTTAATGTTCAAGTTCACAAATTTAAAGTGAAAGCATTGGGCATGGTTATGTGTTATTCTCCAGCCACACTCAGCTCCCTGGGAACAGGCATGGAGTGAGTGGAGAGCTGCATTCAGCCAGGGCAAAAGACTTGAACAGATGCTTCACCAAAGGGGCTGCATGGATGGCAAATAAACACATGAAAAGATGTTCAACTCCCTAGCTATTAGGAAAATACCAATTAAAATCACAATGAGGTACCATTACATGCCTCTTAAAATGGCTAAAATATTAAATACTGATAGTTTCAAAAGTTGACTAAAATTTGGAGAATTGGATCTTTTATACACTGCCAGGGAAAAAATAAAATGGAAAAAATAAAGAAAAGTCAACAGCAACCTACTGATACAAACAACAGCTTGGATGGATCTTGAGGACATTACGCTGAGTGAAGGAACCCAAAATCAAAAGGTTAGGTACTGTTTGATTACATTTATATAATATTTTTGAAATGACAAAATTATAGAAATACAGATCAGTGGTTAGAGGGGTTTGAGAAGGTGCATCAGGTGGGTGTGACTAGGGATAGGTACCCCAAGCAATTTCTCTTGTGCTGAAAAATTAGCTTTATATCTTGAAGGTGGTGTTGATTATATGATTCTATACATGTTACAAAATTTTGTAGAATTACACACAAAGGCAATTCCCACTTGCAAAATGAGTGCATGCAAACAGTAGTGAAATCTGATAAGATTTGTTTTGTAGATAACTGGACTGTACCAATGTCAGTCTCCTGGTTGTGATCATATACTCTATGTATGTAACACGTTATCATTGGTGTAGGCTTGGTGATAGGTATACAGAAACTACATACTATTTTTGTAACTTCTTGTTAACTTACAATTAATTCAGAAGAAAAAGTTAAAGAACAACTGAAAGATTGGTTAGTTGGCTTGACTACCTACTTGAATATTGAAGTAACCAAGAATGAGTACAGAGGGTATGCTGGAGAGAAGTTTATAAACCAACTTTATGTGACTGGCAAAAGTGACATAATGTATATGTTGGGTAAATTGTAGTGTCATCAGTTCAAATTGCAAGTATTTCAGGAAGCCTTCCCTGATCTACTCACCATGACCTACATGTTCACTAATGAGATCTTCTCCCTTTCTCATCTGTGCCTTTCCATCCTGGAAGGATTCAGAACGATTGGACCTATGTGACAGGCATGTTTAAGGAGAGCTCCTTTTCCACATTCTACTGTAGCTCTTAGAGAACAGCAACCAAATTCCATCTATATTGAAAGCCAGCATTGGTGCATTGACAATGTTGGTGCCAAATGCATACCACACCTTCATGCAGAAGGAGCATGACAACAATCTTTCAAAACCAAGTAGCTGCCACGTAGGTGAGAGGAGTATGTGCTTATTGTGATTATAGTCACTGTGTAGAGACAAACTTCTCAGGCCATCTCTGCAGTCCCCAACCCCTGGGCCACAGACTGGTACTGGTCCATGGCCTATTCGAAACCAGGCCACACAGCAGGAGGTGAGTGGTGGGCAAGTGAGTGAAGCTTCATCTGTATTTACAGCTGCTCCCCATTGCTTGCATCACTGCCTGAGCTCCGCCTCCTGTCAGAACAGCAGCAGCTTCAGATTCTCATAGGAGAACAAACCCTACTGTAAACTGCATATGTGAGGGATCTGGGTTGCACACTCCTTATGAGAATTTAATGCCTGATGATCTGAGGTGGAGCTGAGGTGGGGTTGCTAATGCTGGGGAGTGGCTGCAAATACAGATTATCATTAGCAGAGAGGTTTGACTGCATAATAAATGTAAACACTTGAATCATCCTGAAACCATCCCCCCCCAACAGGTCCATGGAAAAATTGTCTTCCATGAAACTGGTCCCTGGTGCCAAAAAGGCTGGGGACCGCTGGGCTACCTGACTCACCTCTAGTTATCTTTAGTCCATGTCTATGGTAAAGTCAAGACTTACCACCATATTCTGAAAACAGATACTCGAGCACAAATGGCATAAGATTTAGACTGTGGCAATCCTATAATGTCACTATCTGGTTGGGTTGGCTAGAATGGGCATGTGACCCTTGATGGCCATGTAGTTAGCTTGAGAATCCAGGTTGCCTGAATCTAGGTCAAGTGTTCTTCCCAATTCAGCACTTGCAGATTTTGCATCCTTACATACTCCAGGATTTCCTGATGCTGAGTTGGGTTTGGCTGGAGGCAAGGGCTTCCTCTGCTGGAACACAGTGCAGTGGGAATAGGGAGTGGCAAAATTCCTGTGGCTTAAGCACCTTCAGGAACTCTCCTTGAAGAATGTTTTCAGGAACTGTGCATTGGTGGGATGTCAGACTGTAGACTGAGGGCTATTATAGGTACAGCTTAACAGTCCTGTGGTTTTATCAATTACAGTATTTTGGCTGAGGTTGTTGTCTACTATGAGGAGTCACCTGGTGAACATTCTCTCATTCCTTAGAACCATATGGTAATACTTCACCTGGGGGCTTGGGTGTGACATTCCTCTTCAGGATGGAAGCAAGTTAGAAACATAGATGTCCCCTGCTCGGAGCACCCTGGAGCCACAAACCCAACTCTATGACAGCATGTTCCACATTGTATGGCAGTCTTTCCTCCACTAGACCCCTTTTTACAGATGTGAGCTCTGTGAAGGTGGGTATGTTGTCTTTGACTCCATGATGTCTGACATGTGGACTGGAACATGGAGATTCTCAGTGTTTATAGAATAAAATGAAGAATGAGTGAGTGACATTGGTATGAAAAGCCCACTTAAAGATATATTCAGGACTGCAAGTAGGTAAGGTAATTTCAAAGGTCTATTAATTGGCAATTATAAAAAAGGATACATTTGTAATGTATATATTTCATATTTACCTAAAATTCATTCAACAAAATTGAACTAGAGTGAAGGACTTTCCTTTGAATAGAATTCAGCAAATAGAATTCTACTCTCTTGCAGAAAGCATGTCTATCAATTATTTTTTATGATTTTCAGTTTGGATTTTTCTAGGTGGAAATTTTAGCATCAAATATATAGCATTGTGCCTGAGGATATATTTCAACACTGCTTATCTTTTTCCAGTCTTGTATAGTTGGGAAGTTCACATGTAATTCAATAACAATAACTTTGAATTTGCTTTTATTTCCCCTTTTAGTATTCACACTAGTTTTCATTGAAACCACAATTCTCCTTTCATACTCATAATTCATTGATTTATGTTGAATTCTGGCCATTTTGTTAATTACATTGTCACATCCAACTGGTAGCAGCAGGATGGGAAATAAAACCAATTGCTCCTTATGAAGCTGATGACTTGGTGCTCTTGTGCCCACATGTACTAGAGAGTCAGTGAATGGTCATGAAGGCTCAGAATTTACTGGACATCAATCGACATATTTTCTCGATGGAAAGGACAGGATTAATTAAACAGATAGAGTCTATTAGCCAGAGACTTATTTAAAAGGTGTTTTCTTTTATATCAAATTAGTACAGTGCCTTATCAAGTTTAAATGTATATTGAATTCATGAATAAATACACAGTCATGGATGACAGCTCCCAAAAGGTATCCTGAGGGACCTTTTTTCTCTTCCTGGAAGACACTCCTGGTATCCTATGTGATTTTCTGCAACGCGTAACTGAGAGGAAAATCCATCATAGCTTTGAAAAGAGGCAGCTCATTAGCAGACTCCTGCATCCCCTCCATTCTTCTGCCAGAGGCAGACCTGCAACAAAAGGGAGGAGAAAATTTTCACAAACTATACATCCAACAAAGAATTAATATCCAGATTCTACATGGAACTCAAATAATGCAGCAAGAAAAAAACAAATAACCCCATTAAAAAGTGGGCAAAGACATGAAAAGGCATTTTTCAAAAGAAAGTATACCATCGGCCAACACAGGTATAAAAAAGGCTCAACATCACTAATCATCAGGGAAATGAAAATTAAAACCACAATGAAATAACACCTTATCCCTGTCAAAATAGCATTAAAAAGTCAAAAAACAATCGATGTTGGAGCAGATGTAGTGAAAAGGGAATGCTTATTCACTGCTGGTGTGAGTGTAAATGAGGACAACCACTATGGAGATCAGTATGGACATTCCTCAAAGAACTAAAAGTAGACCTACCATTTGATCCAGCAATCCCTGAGTATCTACCTAAAGGAATAGAAGTCAGTATACAAAAAAGACACTTGCTCTTGTATGTTTATTGCAGCACAATTCACAGTTGCAAAAATATGAAATGAAACTAAGTGTCCATCAACTGATGGGTGGATAAAGAAAATGTGGTACATATATACCATGGAATACTACTTAGTCATAAAAATGAATGAAATAATGTCTTTTGTAGCAACTTGGATGGAACTGGAGGCCATTATCTTCAGTGAAGTATCTCAGGAATGGAAAAACAAATACCACATGTTCTTACTTATAACTGGGAGCTAATTGATGGGTATGGATGGTAATGTTAGGTCTGGTGGAGGGTAAACAGGTAGCAAGGAGGTGGCTAAAGGTGGAGAACAGGGACTGAATTGTACTAGGAACCAAATTGCAGCTAGGAACTGTTCCCTGGTGGAAACATACATAGTAAAAAGTTCCTAGTAACCTTTAACTGACTTAGAGCTCATAACCATCTAATTAGCATAACATGGGTGGAGGTTCATGGAGAATTCTAGAAAAGACACATGTGCAGAAAGGGAAACTGTCATATAACCTACCCTGTTATGTAACCTGTCATGTGATCTGCTATAGAACACCAACCTGTCAATCACCCACAAAGGCAGGAAATGGCGACCAGTCCTGCCAGGGGAAAGGTGGGACAAACTAGTGGGCTTGTAAAAGGCAACATGTGCTCAGCCTCCAGCATCTTTCTCCACTCCTGGAGACTGACCAGTTCCACTCTCTCTGGAATGTATTTTCCCTTTGTGTAGCTTCCTTTACGTTCATTCTTTTATGTGATAAACTGTATTAAGTCACTCTGTGCTTGTGATCACTCAGTCATCAGCTGGACTTGGTACCAGTATTCATTCTTGACACTGGGAACTGGGGGACCCAGGAACATCCACACAGATGAACCTAACAGTAATACAGAATGGAGTAATGGACATTGGTGACTCAGAAGGGGGGGGGGTAGGAGATGAAGGATAAAAAAATTACCTGTTTGGCACAATGTACACTACTCAGGTGATGGGTACAATGAAAGCCCTGACTTCACCATTATAGACTTCACCTATATTTCAAAAAATTGTTTGTAACCCCTAACTCTACTGAAATAAAATTAAAAAAAAACAACAGGGAGGAGCCTTTCTCAGAATGATCAATTGCAGAGGACACTGCCTATTCTCTTGAGTGGGAGGTGCCTGCAGGGGCTACAATGAGACCTGGCAACTGAGCCAGTCTTTTCAAGATGCTGGACAACCCTGTGATTTTCAGGTGGGAGCTGCTTCAGAAAAATACCTGCTGAGCATCTTCTAAATTCCAGCCCTAGTCCCATGCACTAGGGATTCAAAGACACGTTCTCTGCTCTTGAAGACCTCACAGTGTGGTGGAGGAGGGAGACAGGGAGACAAATCACTGAGGTACGCTGTTCTCAGTGCTATAATAGAGGAATGTCTGGGGCCAAGTGAGTTCTGTTCGGGCTTCAGGGGCTGAGCATAAGCTTCCAGGACCTCTAAGTTATCTTGCAGGCAACATGAAAAGGAATGTCACTGACATTAAAATAAACAGTTGCCTAAGTGAGGGCTAACAGTCCGAAGACTGTTGGTTCAAATGCCAGGTGAAATTTCTCTACAAGCCTCCTCATGATGGACAAAATCTTCAGCCAAAGTTGTACAATTGATGATATCACAGACTCACAGTGCTGACTCCGATAATAACCCTTAGTCTGAGCTGACGACATCACATAAAGTGCCTTACCTAGTACATAGGCTGCAAGCACTGTCTTCCTGCCTCCTCCCACTGTAGGAAGCCCTCACGTATAGCCAAGTGCTATTAAGGCATTTGGAAATCAAGGCTGTACGTATAATACACAAAATCAGCAGAGTGCTGGACATGGAGAATTGTATCTGGATTCAAGGAACCTGATCAGTATACTGTGTTATAAGAGTGGTTAAGAATTTGGTTGGAAAATTTGAAAACTATAGACTATCGTTCATAGCTGATTTGTACTATCTCCTGCGTACTCAGTTTATTTGTCAGCTCCCCTCTGTGAGGGTCCATCTCGGGGGGCAGCCTCACGGCCTATGAGCAGCAGAGAGCCTGCTGTATTGTCACAACATGTCATGGTGGCCCTTCCTTCTGCTTGAGTTCTTTGTTGAAAGAGAAGCCAGGGGCACAGATTAATCCTCAACTCTGCATTGACCCTAATTGTTTAATTAAAAATTTTTGAAAAATGTGGTAAAATTTACATAACATACATTTTACTACTTTATCCATTTAAATGTATAAGTCAGCAGCATTATTTTCACAATAAGATGTAACCATGACTGCTGTCTGTTTTACAAACTTTCCATTATCCCATATTGAAATTCTGTACCAAATAATGATTACTCATTATCCCCATACACCATCACTAGGTACCCACTTATCTATTTTCTGTCTCCATCAATTTTCCTAGTTTGGATACCTCATAAGAGTTAAATTTACAATATTGTTCCTTTGTGTCTGGCTTATTTTGCTTAGCACAATGTTCTCAAGGTTCATCCATGTTGCAGCATATATCAGAATTCTGTACCAATCCTAAATTATTATCAATGTTATGTAATTGACATCATCATGAAAAGGTCACACGTTTTCAATTTTGCTTCCCATGGGGACCAGCCCTGAAACTAACTGAAAGTTACAGCCAGAATAATTTGCACAAAACAGGAAGTATACAGAGGCCTCCTAGAAATAAAGGAATCTGTAAGCTAATAACAAATGATTTTCAAGATAATTTCCACTTTGAAACCAATACTGCAGTTGCCCATGGCCAAACTGAAATTTACAGGACATACTTACAGATGCCACACTGGTCTCTTGGTCCAGAAAGCCTAAATAAGAATTTACCAGTTCTCCTGGGGATGACCATGGTTTTCTTTACCAGAAATCAAGACCAACTTGTCACCATGCCATGGACAAATGACAGCAGAGGACTTTTCATAAAACCAGTTTTCTAGAATGTATTTATGAAGGCAGAGAGTCTGTCTCCAGAGGCATTATTTTTTCTAATACCTGAAAACTCAATGAGATTTAGAGGTAGCAGAACTCATTTATTAAGAATCAAGCTTTCCACCTACAGCAATGCCCCCAATCACACAATGGAACATGATTTTCAAGGGAACATATTCTAAGAGATAAATAAGGAATATTCTTTTTCAATTCTGCTGAGAAATTTTATACTTGTTAAGAAACAAATATAAAAAAGAATTTTAGGTTGTTCAACAGGAATGCTTTCCACTGCAATGAAAATTGCAAAGAAAACGTTTTCAATAAGAAAGATTCAGAGAATGATAACATGAGAAATTTATTGGTAATGTCAAGAAGGATGGAGACAATCTACTTTCAGACTAATGCTCTCTCTGGGTAAAACTAGAAAAGCCATGTTAAAAATCAATCTATTTAAAGATATTGGGGAACCACTGAGGCATTTCAGAGGCATAAGCCTGAGAATAATGCATATAATTATCAAGTGTGGCAGCGCCGTGTTGACTCTCAAGTCACACCTGACTGACCAGGGCAGAGGCTCTTCCTCACTGCTCCAATCTGCTTTCTGATATCTCCAGGCTTCCCCGAGGAAGGCTGCCTCCACGTTCTTCCACCTCAGGAGTGTCCTGCAGAGCCCTCTGGAGAACCTGCTTGAGGGTCCTCCCATATTGATGTTGCCTAAAGGAGCCCACAAAGAAGTAAATGATGGGGTTGGCGCTGCTGTTGACAGAAGACAGGACAACTGAAACTAGATGAAGATGACAAAGAAAGATAACATCATTCTGAATCCAGAATAATAGGAACCACTTAATGCCAAAGGGCAGGCCGCAGAGAAGGAAGACCAGCACCGTGAGGAGCATGGTCACATACAGCCTAGTCAGATGCATCCGCCGGGAACCACAGAGGAATCTGCAGAGCAGGGCCAGGCTGGATCCACAGAGAACCACAAATAAATAAATCAGCCACGCACCTATGATGAAGTCAACTGTCCGACACCAAGTATGGTCACCAATCAAATACGGAACGGCACAGAAGTACCCTTCCAGGGTGCTAAGGAGTACAGACAAGGCCCAGAGCAGGGCACACACAACAGCTGATGTGTGTCTCGGGCGGCGGCAGCGGTACCAGATGGGCCACAGGACGGACAGGCAGCGCTCGGCGCTAATGGCGCTCAGCGTGCTCAGTCCTGCAAGGTAGGAAAAGTGCATCACAGAGGTTAAGACACTGCTCATTAAACTGAATGTGCTGGTGCGTTTCTTCAGGACATTGATAATGAGGAAGCAGAGAAAGAGGAAGTCGGCTGCGGCCAGGTTGAGGATGTAGACGGAGAAGGCGTTCCTGCGCATGCGGAAGCCCAGCAGCCGCAGCACACCTGCATTTCCCACCAGCCCAACCAGGGCAATGATGATCACCAGCAAGACTGGACTCAGGGCCGCCTCGTCACAAGTTATAGGAGGGGGCTCAGTACTTCCATTTCTTGGTGTGAGTTCCGTGCTCTGGGCTGGGGTGGTTGGATCCATGCTCAGAAACCCTCCATTGGTGCTCCTGGGAACACAAGATTTGAGCAACAACTGTATCATCTCTGGTTCTGAGGACCACACTGTAATGTGTGAATCACTGTCCCCATTTTACAGAGGAGGGGAACAGAAGTTTGCAGAGAATAAATAACCAAACAAAATGAGGGGTGTTTTCAAACCTGGATTCAAACCCGGTTCTCGCTGACTCTAAAGCCAGGGCTCTCTCTGTCGTAACACAGGTCCTTTACTGACTTGGGAATATTCTATGATAGAAACACCTCCACACAACTTGCTAGGGCTGAGGACCTAAGCATTACTCTGTCCTAAGCCAGAAATTTTCTCTTGGTGCAGGAATTCAGAAAGACACGGAGGTGATTGTGACACCCCCATGACTAAGAGTGGTCCATCCGTAGAGGAAAAAAAAGACCACATGTTGGGAACATGAGTGGAATGAGACCTCTTGCTAGGACAGGCATGAGGATGGCTGGCCTGGTGGGCTAGAAATGGCTCAGTGTGTCAGCCACTGAGAGAACTTTTTATATCCCCAGAGCTGGGCTCCGTGTGCAGCACACTGTGTTCTCAATAAATACTTATTCAATGAGTGAATGCATGAATGAGGGGCCTAATGGTAGTGGTTGATTTGTGATATATGGAAAATAAAAATGGAACACACAATGAAAGGCATTAGAACATGCATGTATGATGAGATGAAGAAAATTTCACACATCAGAATTCTTTTTATGGAAAGTTCTGTGTGTTTATAAGAATTACTTACGTATGCCCAAATATATCTGAAATGGACCCCTGATGTGCCTTTGAAGTGAGGACTCAATATCAGTTTGTTGAGCACGTAGAAGCATTTTGTTCCACAGTGTCGGGGTAGGTGCGGGTCTGAGCCGAATTGCTCATCAATACAGAGGAGGAAGGAGTCAGTGAGGGTGAGGTCTCGGTGCCACTGAAGGAGAGATTTGAAGTATGAAAACATTGATGGAGAGCTACTAGGTGGTGTGTTGGGTGTGTACAATATACACCTCCTCCATTCTCTCTCCCAGGAGATCTTTAGTAGAGTTTCCTCTTCTGATGAAAGCTTTTCTGTGAGAAGCGTGTGTAAGGGAAAACAGAAAAAGTTCAAGGCTTGGGATGTAAAGGGAAATGGTCTTTCAGATTTCAATTGAAGAAAGAGGACTGGCTCACATCTGGGTGAATAACAGCAGCTGATTGAGAATTTATTATGTATTGTCTCTTTTAATCCTCTCTCAAGCCCATGAGGTAAAGATTAGTATTATTCTCATATCGCAGAGGATGAAATTGGAGCACAAAAAGGGTGAGCTGTTTGTCTCTGGCCTCACACAGTGTGGATTTGAACCCAGCAGGGCTGCTTCAGAGTCCACCCTTTTGACCAGACTTTGGACCCACCAACACTGTGTGCTTATTACACGTCTGCAGTCCCCAACCCCCAGGCCGTGGCCCTACTGGTCCGTGGCCTGTTAGGAACCGCACTATGCATCACCGCCTGAACTCTGCCTTCCCCCCAGCCTTTTCCGTGGAAAAATTGTCTTCCATGAAACTTAGGAACCAGGGGCCACACAGCAGGAGTTGAGTGGCAGGAGAGCAAGCCAACAAAGCTTCATCTGTATATACAGCTGCTCCCCATCGCTCGCATCACCACCTGAGCTTCGCCCCCCCCACCCCCTAACCCCCCGTCCATGGAAAAACTGTCTTCCATGAAACCGTTCCCTGGTGCCAAAAAGGTTGGGGACCGCTGAAGAAAATCAGAGGAGTTATTCCCAAGTTATATCCAAGTTGGCAGTCAACACTGTGGATTGGAAAAAAAAACACCTCACCTCAGCAATCTCTAAATAGAAAGAGAATGAGAAGCCAATCAAACAGGAAACAAAAGAGAAGTGAGTGAAAGACAGGAACAGACACCAGAATTCGGGAGCCCTTTTCTGCCTCCCAGTGGCAGCCTTTGCTCTGGAGTCCTGAAGACTCTCAGGGGTGGGAGACTTCCCAGTGGAAAGGAGATGCGTCTTTCTGCTGGGGTGCAGAGAGGCATCGGGACTGAATACGTGCATCCCAAGCTCTCTCAGAGAACCGATCTCCCACAGCTTTGCTTGGCCAGAAAAGGAAATGCGAGGAAAATCAGAACCTCTCTTTCCCCTCTCAG
Organism: Daubentonia madagascariensis; assembly: GCA_023783475.1. Lineage (NCBI taxonomy): Eukaryota > Metazoa > Chordata > Mammalia > Primates > Daubentoniidae > Daubentonia > Daubentonia madagascariensis. The sequence continues at coordinate 21,605,141 of JAKFHU010001990.1, read as the reverse complement.
GGCTCTTTACAATTTGTACATTTTTATTTAGCGTGATGTATTTGTCTTCCTCATCAATCTAAAGCTCCGTGGGACTAATTCATGCCTGTTTTTGTTCACTATAATATGAACAACATTTAGCACGTGTTCCTTACAGGCTAGCTATTGTAATATCCTCGTTTAACATAAAAAGAAGCTGAGAGGTAAAGAGTCGAAGGATTTTCCTGAGCTCACATCAGGAAGAGCAGGCCCTGATCTCCTGAGTTCCCTACTGTTCTCTGCCCCACCAGGCAGTGTTTCTGAGGAGCTCCCCCAAAAATCGTCACATGAGCACAGAATCTGAGGGCCGATCAGGGGCTGTAGAGACTGCTCGAGTCCCCCAATCTCCATTCTCCTCTTCTGTCGCATAACAATTCTGAGAGTTTTAAAGCAGCAAAGGACCCCCTTCCCAGTTTTTCTTGATCCTAGATGACACTATGTGACTAGGTGCTGGCCAGTGGGAGGTGAGAGGAAGTGATGTAACCAAATCCTGGCACGTGGGATTAACAGAAGGAGTAGAGCCTCCCCTCTCCCTCTTCCTCCTCCATCAGTCTGGAATGCTGATGTGGCTGGAGCCATGGAGGATTATGAGGATGAGAGCATCTCTATTCTGGGAGCAAAAATTTTTGGAGTCCTAATGTATGATGCCTTAGATCCCCTAGCTCAGGTCGAAAATACATTCATCCCTGACTATGAGCAGAGGATTTATTCCAGGACCCAGGTGCACACCCAAATCTGCAGATGTTTTATTTCCTTATATGAAGTGGAATAGTGTTGGCAGATAAATTACACATATTCTCCTGTACACTTTAAAACATTTCTAGATTATTTATAATACCTAATGCAATGAAAATGCTATGTAAAGAGTCATTATATATATTGTTTAAGGAAAAATAAGAAGAAAAATATCAGTACTTTTTCAATACAGACACAACCACCTTTTTTTTTCCCCCAAATATTTTCAATCCATATTGGGTTGAATCTGTGGATGTGGAACCCACTGATAGGGAGGGCCGGCTGTACTTTCTTGTTTAACGTATTTCTATTTGGGTCTCTGTTAGAGCAGCCAAACTTATATTCTAACCAAAAGGACTATGTCTTCTCTTGTTAAAATTACATTTCTTTTACTAGCCATTTTTGATGAATGTAGGTATTTCTCCATAAAAATGATACTAGAGAAAGAAGGCACAAGCAGGAAATAACTCTGGTAGGATGGAGATGAGACATGATTCAATGACATTTAGATAGAGGAAACCCCAGGAAGTAGGAGGATATAAGCAGGTGTGAGGCTTAGTCTCATTTTCCATGAGGATTTGCTTTCCATCTTTCTGTACCCTGTTTGGCATCTGTAGGGGGTGGCTTTTGTGTACATCATCAGTAGGATTCTCTTCCTTCTGGTTTCCGGTTAAATAGAGCCACCGGGAGGGAGACCCTACCAGGAGACTGCAGGGCAGGAGGAAAGTGATTTGGGATTTCCACCTCCTGGCTGTCTGCCTGTTTGGCTATGTATTAGCATTGGCAGTACTTCTCCAACTGCCTGATCTCCTCTCCTACCTCTGTAGCTACAGCCGTGGCTATGCTCTTAATGGTCGCTGCTCTTCCTTTGTCATTTTAAGCCAATAGATGGAAACAGTGCTTCACTAGTGCTGCCTTAGGGTGCTTCCCAATGCATTGTCACTTTCCCTTAAACCTGCCTATCTTTGTCAATAGTGCCCACATGAAATACGCCCCAATTATTCCAGTTTGGACCATCTGTTTCTTGCTGGGACCTTTCCAGATACAGAAAGGACAATAACTTTGAAAATCAAGTAAAACAATGAAACCCAGGCTTACAGCAGTTCAGCTCTGGGAAGCAATGCCTGCATGTCCCCTTCCTCCTTAAACAAACGTAAAAGGCAACATTCCTTCCATCACAGCAGATTTGAATGGTTGGATTAAGGGTAGAATATGGGGAAATGGATCCGTGGGAAAAAGGTTTGCCTGACCCTGTTTGGAACTCCCACAGTGTGGGCGGCCAGCACCCAGTCTCCAGAAGGAAGCCTCATGTCTCCTGCCTTTTCCTAAAGGAACCTCCATGACCCCCTGCATGTAGCACCCCAAGGTGGAAACACAGGGCTGTGAATCTAGAGTGAAAACCTTCTCTGACTTTGGAAAGAAGACAGTTCTTGGTATAAGCCCTTACCTTTTCTCCTTTCTTCTGTCCGGAGGTGGAGAACTGCCCCGTGCTAAAAGGGAGAGACTTTCTGGAATTCAGTGAGTCCAGTGGACCCTTCTTTGTCCTTTAATTCAGGAGATGCCTACAGGAGCTGGAGTGACCAAGCCAGGCTTATCAAGATGCTAGACAGGTCTGTGGTTTCCTGTTCAGGGACTGTGGGCAAAACAGAGACCAGACCCATCTGAGACACATCCCTCACTGAGACGTTTCTTGGCCTTTGTCCCATTTCTACTCTCATATCAGCCTCTCCCGTCCCATCCCTTCTGGTCCACCTCTGTAAGTAATTGATGTTCCAGACCTTTAGTTTCCAATTATGAGTCTAGATATCAAGCTCAAGCAATATGAGCTTACACTGGTGAGGCTTTAGCACTATCTGTCATAGGGTCATTCATAGCTCACCATGGCCCACCCCGCTTTTTGGTGTTTTCTTTATCATAATAGCGACACATTCATGGACATACTTTTTTTCCAAATGACAGAGAGGGGTATCCAAGGTGAAAATCTTCTTTAGTCCCATTCTCCAGAGGCCACCACTCGCCACACCTTCCATTCTTATTCTTTTTATTATAATCAGCTCTGAATAATAAACTTATATTTAATTTTACTTTACCAGTATGAACAGTGGATCAATTGCTTTCTCTCATAAAATGCAAAGAGTTTAGCAATGTAACATTTTTCTTCCCCTGTCCATTTCATGAAAGTTGTTATTTTTTATTTTTGTTTGTTGTAGATACTCAAAATTTTATTTTTTATCCTATACTTCCATCTTTGCCTCATGCTACAGGCAAATTAAGCTACTTATCGTTTTTAAAAATGTCATTTGAATAAGACTGTATTTTCAATATTGAGAAAAGTTCTTTAATGAATTCTCTCAGCAACTATTTAATGAGGATCTTGTTATGGGCTGAATTTTGTCCCTCCAATATTCATACGTTTATGTTTTAACCCCTAGTAAGTCAGGATCTTACTGTATAGTATGTGGAGATTGGGAATGTAAAGGGGTGATTAAGTTTAAAAGAGGCTGTTAGCCTGGGCCTTAGTCTTACATGACTCTTGGTCCTATAAAAGGAGGAGATTAGGATACCAACACACAGAGGAAAGACCATGTGAAGCCACTGGGAGGAAAAGACACCACCCAACCCTTACACATCTTGATCTCAGACTTCTAGCCTACAAAGTTGTGAGAAAATATACTTGTGTTGTTCAAGCCACCCAGTCTGGGGTACTTTCTTACAGCTGTCCTAGCAACCTAATAGAGACGTACTGTGGCTTAGCCATTATTTCAGGCATTTGAGTTTCAATGTGAATAAAAGTAGACCATAGCCTTTGGGAGCTTGTCCTTAAGAAGCTGAATGAAAAGTTAATAGAGATTGAAAAGAAAAGAGGTATGAAGGGGTCTTCGTCCATTAAAATTCTGGAGGAAGTGTTGGATTCAGTAAACCTTGCATGAAGAAACTGATCGATGGAGCAAAAGTCTTAGAATCAGAGAGAAATGCATATGGGTATTTATTAATAGTGTATGATAAAGGTTGGGTGTCAAAGTCATGGGCAAAACATGTAAAGGAGCAATTGTAAGGGAAGGAGGAAAACTAGGAGAGTATAGTGTTCCAGGATCCCAAGCTATTGGCCAGTAAATAGTGTCAGTAGCCTCTGAGTGGTCCTGAAATTGACCTTTGGCTTAGCAATGTTGAGTCACTGCCGATCTTGTCAAAGGGGTGGCAGATGATAGTGGCCTGAGGACTAAGTGGAGCAGGTGTAGGAGAGAATGGTAGGTGTTGGGCTGGGACTCCAGGACACTCAGACATCAACTGAAACACCACCCCAGAGAAGACAGCGAAGGCAAGTGGCTGCAGGCTATGTTATTGGACAAACAACCAACAGCATTTCTAGGTACAAAAACAGACAGAAGAAGTGAGGTAAGATGAACCCCAATTACATCTTCTGGAAAAGAGGAATATAGAGGATAATTAAAACATAGAATAAAGCCTGCATAAGTACAACATTGTAGTACTGATCCATACATAGAAAAGCTGTTCCATGAAAAAGTTGTAAAATGACACACTATTGAATATGGGAATTTAGTACAGGCATATCTCTTTTTATTGGGCCTCACTTTATCATGCTTTGCAGGTATTTGATATTTTACAAATTGAAGGCTTGTGGCAACCATGCATTGAGCCAGTTTATTGCCGAAGTTTTTCCAGCATCATGGGCTCACTTTGTGTCTGTTGTCACATTTTGGTAATTCTTGCAATATTTTACACTTTAAGTTGTTATTATATCTGTTATGATAATCTGTGAACAGTGATCTTGATGTTACTATTGTAATTGTTTTGGTCTGACATGCGGAGCACCCATATAAGATAGCAAACTTAATTGATAAACAGTGTGTGTGTTCTGACTGCTCCACTGCCTGGCCGTTACCATATCTTTCTTCCTCTCCTTGGGGCTCCCTATTCCCTGAGACACAACAATATTGGAATTAGGTCTACTATAGTGGTCTCTAAGTGTTCAAGTGAAATGAAGTGTAGCACATCTCTCACTTTAAATGACGAGTTAGAAATGATTAAGCTTATTGAGGAAGGCATGTCAAAAGCTGAGCTAGGCAGAAAGCTAGGCCTCTATGCACTAGGTAGCAACACGATGAATGCAAAAGAAAAGTTCATGAAAGAAATTAAAAGTGCTAGTGTAGTTAACACACAAATGATAACAAAGTGAAACAGCCTAATTGCTGAGTGGAGAAAGTTTTAGTAGTCTGGATATATGGTCAAACCAGCTGCAATATTCTCTTAAATTAAAGCCTAATCCAGAGCAAGAGCAAGGTCCTAATTCTGTTCAATACGAAAAGGCTGAGAGAGATGATGACGTTTCACAGAAAGTTGAAGCTAGGAGAGTTTGGTTCATTTGGTTCAAGAAAAGAAGCCAACTTCATAGCATACAAATGCAAAATGAAGCAGGAAATAATGATGGAAAAGCTTCACCAAGTTATCCAGAAGATCCAGTTAAGATTATTGATGAAAATGGCTACACTAAACAACAGAATTTCCATGTAGATGAAACATCCTTCTATGGAAGAGATGCCACCTAGGACTTTCATAGCTAGAGAGAAGTCAATATCTGCCTTCAAAGCATCAAAGGATGGGCTGACTCTCTTGTTGGGGGCTATGTAGCTGGTTACTTTAAGTTGAAGCCAATGCTCATTTATCATTCTGAAAATCCTAGAACCCTTAAAAATTATACTAAATCTACTCTGCCTGTGCTCTATACATGGAACAATGAGGCCTGGATTACAGAACATTTCTTTACATCATGAATTATTGAGTATTTTAATCCCACTGTTGAGACCTACTACTAAAAAAAAGAGACTCCTTTCAAGCTATTACTGATCATTGACAATGCACCCAGTCACCCAAGAGCTCTGGTAGAGATGTAAAAGAAGATTAATGTTGTTTTCTTGCCTGCTAACACAGCATCATTCTGCAGTCCATGGATGAAGGAGTAATTTTGATTTCTAATTCTTATTGTTTAAGAAATACATGTTATAAGGCTATAGCTCCCATAGATGGTGATTCCTCTGATGGATCTGGGCAATGTCAATTGCAAAAATCTGGAAAAGATTCAACATTCTAGATGCCATTAAGAACATTTGTGATTCATAGGAGGAGGTCAAAATATCAACATCATCAGACATTTGGATGAAGTTGATTCTAACTCTTACGGATAATAGTGAGGGCTTCAAGACTTCAGTAGAGGAAGTAACTACAGATGTGGTTGATATAGCAAGAGAACTAAAATCAGAAGTGGAGCCTAAAGATGTAAATCTTATGATAAAACTTGAATGGATGAGGAGTTGCTTCTTATAGAAGAGTAAATACAGTGGTTTCTTGAAATGTAATTTAGTCCTGGTGAAGGTGCTATGAACATTGTTGATATCAAAGGATTTAAAATATAATACAGACTTTTTTATTTAGCAGCAGCAGGGTTTGAGAGGACTAACTTCAATTTTTAAAGAAGTTCTACTGTGGATAAAATGCTATCAAACAACATCTCATGCTACTGGGAAATCATTCATGAAAGAAAGAGTCAATTGATGCAGCAAACTTCATAGTTGTCTTATTTTAAGAAATTGTCACAACCACCCCAACCTTCAGCCACCACCACCCTGGTCAGTCAGTAGCCATCAACATCAAGACAAAACTCTCCACCCACAAAAAGTTTATGACTTGCTGAAGGCCCAGATAATCCTTTGCATTTTTTAGCAATAAAGTATTTTTAAAATAAGGCATGTACAGTGCTTTTTAGATATAATGCTATTGCATGTTCAGTAGACTACAGTATAGTGTAAACACAACTTTTATATGTACTAGGAAACCAAACAGTTCATATAATTATCTTTATTGTAATATTTGCTTTATTGTGGTGGTCTGGAGCCAGACTCACAATATCTCCAAGGTATGCCTGTATATGATAATGGTTGTAAATCCAACAGGAGGTAATACATGCACTATCAATGAATGGGATTGGGCCAACTGAGTGGCCATGTGAAATAAAATAAAGTTGAGAAAGATGGCCAGGTAGACTCTGGTAGTATGTGCCTCCACCAAGAACAAACCAGAAGAGTTAGCAGATTCTCACCTGTGGAACAGATCATCTAGGAGAGAATGCTAGCATTTACCAAGGACGCAATGGGAAGCACCAAAGTGGGTAAGGAGAGGATTCGGGGCAACTTGCCTGGCTGTGGACTGGCTAACAGCTGGAAGAATCTCCTGGACGTGGGGAAACAGTAAGAGAGAAGCCATCAGGGCTCCACTTGCTGAGATGAGCTTTTATGATCTTGGCTGCAAGAGAACCTCTTGACCTACACGGGTCTTGCGTGTAACATAGGGAGCTGCTTGGAGATTGAACAGAGACATCATTCCTGAAAGGGAACTCACATGGAATCCCACAGGCATCTTGGCCTAAAGCAGCTTGAGCCAGATGCCAGTCTGAGAGCCTAGATACTGGGGAACTGCGAGTGCACCTGCAGCCACTGCATAGCCCCAGGGAGGGATAGTGTAGCCCAGGCACTCCCATACATCCCTTGGAAGGTCCCCATAGCCCTGCCATGGCCACTGCTGAGACAGAGATGTGAGCCGATTCCATTCCACAATGTCTTGCTCATGCTGCCTGCCTGGGTGGGGCCCCAGCCTTTTTGGATGCAGTTCCAAGGTGCCACATTGGGAGTCTGAAACCAAGGAACGCCCCACCCTCAGGCTGAATTTGGGCTGATGCAGCTGCAGCCCTGCCAAGCTGAGGAGGGACAGGGGAACCTAATGTCACATACACACCTAGGACAGTTCCCACTATCCTGCTGTGGACTATTGTGAAACCAAGATGCGAGTAGATGACACATCCCCCCAGCATCTGGCCCATGCTGTTTGCCTGGAAGGGGCCCCACCCTCTCTGGTCACAAGTCCAAGGTATAATTTTGGGAGATTAAAGCTGGGCAGCACCCCACCCTCAGGCTGAGATTGGGCGGACACAGCTGCAACTTCACCCAGCTAAGAAGGAACAGGGAAGCCCAAGCTGTTCTCCCTACTCCTAGGACAATTCATCCTGCCCTGCTTTGGGATACTGGGAGACTGAGACATGAGTGGACAGCAGTTTCCACAGTCTCTTGCCCACATCACTTGTCTGAAAGGGGCCTGCCCCCCTTGATTGCATGCCCCCACCCAGTGCCATTGTGAGAGTTTAACACTAAGCCGTGCCCCACTCTTGAACTGAGTTCAATGTGATGTGACTCCAGCTACCACCTGACTGAGAAGGGACAGGGGATACAAAGCTCTCCTAAGCACTCTTAGGAAAATACCCACTGTCCTTTTACAGACACCTGTGGAAGTGAGGACTAACTTGTCCAATCCATTTCAGCTACCAGTAACACTAACATGAAACACTTGGGTCCTAGTGGGTGACTCCACCACTGCTACTGCTACCTCCTACCTACATCACACCAGCTGCTCAGGGGGCCTGCCCCCACAGCCAGCCCTCTGCTTCAACAACTAGCTTCTGAGCAAGCCACTGGAAGGCCCAAGGATTGGCACCCCCCGCCCAGGACACTCTAATACTGCTGCCAGTGTAGGCTGCTCTGGGGCCTAAAATCAGGCATACTCAGTCCACTGCTTCCATGATTGGGCCCCAAGACTGCCTCAGCTGCCATTCAAGACCCCAGCAAAACTTCACTACAGCCTCTACTAATAACTGTTCTCTAAACCCCCAAGGAAATAACAGATACCACTAACCCTGTGTATTGTCTAGGAAATCATACAAAGATTACACTACTGAAGGCACCCAAAATCAAAGTGTCCTACTAAACCAGTAACATGTATACACCTTAACAAAAAAATTCTCCCCTTTGAATGCAATTTCAAAACATTAGAACAGGTGACTACTACATCAGATGTGCAGATATCAATGGATGGGCACAGGAAATATGAAAAAGCAAGGATATATGACACCACCAAAGGACCAAAATGATTGTCCAGGAATAGATCCCAATCAAAAAGAATTCTTCATAATGCCAGAGAAAGAATTCCAAATATTGATTCTTAAGAACCTCAATGAGATGGAAAAGAAATCTGAAAACCAATACAAAGAAATCAGAAAATAAATTCAGGACATGAATGTGAAATTTACCAAGGAGATAGATATCATTAAAAACAAACAAACAAATTCTGGATCTGAAAAATTAATTGAAGGAAATACAAAATACATTCAAAAACTTCAAGAATAGACTAGAACAAGCAGAAGAAAGAATCTAAAGACTTGAAGATAGGTCTTTTGAAATAATCCAGTTAGACAAAAATAAGGAAAAAAGAATAAAAAAGAAAGAGCAAAACCTTCCAGATTTTTGGGACTACATAAAGGAAGCAAACATATGAATTTTTGGTATTCCTGAGGGGGAAAAGAGATTAAAAAAGTTTAGAAACCCTACTTAAGAAAATAATCAATGAAAACTTCCCAGGACTAGCAAGAGAGACATTTAGATACATGAGATCCAATGATCGTCAGGCAAATATATTGCAAAAAGGACTTCACCATGGCATATTATAATCAGAATGACTAAAGACAAAGTGAAAGGGAGAATTTTAAAATTAGCAAGAGAAAAATATCTAGTCAACTATAAAGGAAACCCCATCAGACTAACAGTGGACCTCTCAGCAGAAACCTTACAGGCCAGAAGAGAATGGGATGGCATTTTCAAAGTGCATAAAGAAAAAAACTGCCAGCCAAGAATTTTATATCCTGCCAGACTAAGCTTCATAAATGAATGAGAAATAAAATCTTTCCTAGACAAGCAACTTTGGGAGAATTCCTCACCACTAGACCAGCCCTACAGGAAATATTCAAAGCAGTCTCCAACCTGGAAACAAAAGGATAATATGCACCATCATAAAAACACACAAAAATATAAAAGTCACAGGTCTTATAAAAAAATCACACAAAGGAGGAAAAGAAAGGAATTAATGGCAACATGACAGAAGTTCAGCAAACCACAAAGACAAAAAAATGGAGAAAAAGAAAAAAAGAAAGAAATTATAAAACAACTAGAAATCAACTAACAGTATGACAAGAACAAAGCCTTACATATCAGTATTAACCTTGAACATAAATGGATTAAATGCTCCGCTTAAAAGGTAGAGATTGGCAGAGTGGATGAAAAAACATGATCCAACTATATACTGCTCACAAGAAACTCACCTTACCCATAAAGACACATATACATAGAAAGTAAAGGGGTTGAAAAAGATATTCCGCACAAATGGAAACCAAAAGCAAGCAAGAGTAGCTATACTTATATCATATAAAACAGATTTTAAATCAAAAAGAGTGAAACAGACATAGGAGATCATTATATAATGATAAAGGGATCAATCCAGCAAGAGGATATAATGATCCTAAATATATGTGCACCCAACATGAGAGCACCCAAATTCACAAAACAAGTATCACTAGACCTAAAGAAAGAGATAAACAGCAACACAATAATAGTGAGGGACTTCAATAACCCACTCACAGCACTAGTTGGATCATCAAGACAGAAAAATCAACAAAGAAACATTGGACTTAAATTGGGCATTAGACCAAATGGACTTAACAGACATTTACAGAACATTCCATCAAACAATGACAGAATATACATTCATCAGCACATGCAACATTCTCTAAGGTAGACCAGATTTTAGGCCACAAAAGAAGACTTAAAATTTTTCAAAAAACTCTTATCAAGTATCTTCTGAGATTACAAAGGAATAAAGCTAGAAATCAATACAGAGAGAAATTTCAGAAACTATACAAACACATAGAAATTAAATGATATGCTCCTGAACAATTACTGGCTCAATGAAGAAATAAAGAAGGAAATTTTAAAATTTGGGGAAATGAATGAAAATGAAAACACAACATACCAAAACCTGTGGGAAACAGTAAAAGCAGTGCTAAGAGGAAAGTTTACAGCTTTAAATGTCTACATCAAAAAGTACAAAAGTCACAAATTAGCAATTTAATGTCACACCTGAAACAACTAGAAAAACAAGAATAAACCAAACCTAGAGTTAATAGAAGAAAAGAAATACCAAAATCAGAGCAGAACTAAATGAAGTAGAGTCCAAAAAAATATAAAATATCAAGGAAATGAAAGTTGATTCTTCAAAAAGATAAACAAAATTAATAAACCACTAGCTAGACTAACCAAGAAAAGAAGAGACAGCCCAACTGATACCACAGAAATATAAAAGATCACCAGAGACCATTATGAAAAACTATAACTTCACAAACTAGAAAACCTACAGGAAATGGATAAATTCCTGAAACATACAACATCTGAGATTGAACCAAAAAGAAATAGAAATCCTGAATAGACCAGTAATGAGTGGTGAGATTAAATCAGTAAAAAAAAAAAAAAAAAAACTCCCCAAAAATAAAAGCCCAGGATCAGATGGATTCACAGCCAAATTCTACCAGACATACAAAGAAGAACTGACACATATACTACTGAAACTGTTCCAAAATATCAAGAAGGAGAGAATCCTCACTAACTCATTCTATGAAGCCAGTATCACCCTGAAGCCAGGGAAGGCTACAACAAAAAAGAGAAAACTTCAGACCAATATCTCTGATGAACACAGATGCAAAAATCCTCAATGAATACTAGCAGACCACATCAAACAGCACATAAAAATGATCATTCACCACGATCAAGCGGGTTTCATCCCAGAGTTGCAAGGATGGTTCAACACACACAAGTCAATAAATGTGATTCATCACATAAACAGAATTAAAAACAAAGACCATATGATCATCTCAATAGATGCAGAAAAAGCATTCAATAAAACCCAGGACCCCTTCTTGATAAAAACCCTAAAAAAACTCAGCATAGAGGAAACATATCTCAAAATAATAGAAGCCATGAATTACAGACCCACAGCTAACATCACACTGAACAGGGAAAAGTTGAACACATTTCTCCTGAGAACTGGAACAAGGGACAAGGATGCCCACTTTCACCACTTCTATTCGACATAGTACTGGAAGGCTTTGCCAGAGGAATCAGGCTTGAGAAAGAAATAAAGGGCATTCAAATTGGAAAAGATGAAGTCAAATTATTTCTGTTTGCTGATGGTATGTTCTTATCCCTAGGAAACCCTAAGTGCTCATCCAAAAGAATCCTAGATTTGATAAACAAATTCAGCAAAGTCTCAGGCAATAAAAACAACGTACAGAAATCAATAGCATTTCTATTCATCAACAATGACCAAGCTGAGGACTAAATCAAGAACTCAATCCCATTTACAGAAGCTGCCAAATAAAATAAAATAAGATACCTAGGCATAAAGTTAACCAAGAAGGTGAAAGATCTCTGCAAGGAGAACTAAAAATCACTGATGAAAGAAATTGTAAACCACACAAACAAATGGAAAAATATCCCATGGTCAAGGATCAGAAGAATCAATACTGTTAAAATGACCACACTGCCCAAAGGAATCTACAGATTCAATGTAATTCCTATCACAATTTTTCACAGAGTAGAAAAAACAATTCTAAAATTCACATGGAACAAAAATAGAGCCTGCTTAGCAAACCTAAGAACCAAGCTGGAGGCATCACAAAACCTCAAAGAATTAAAAGTAGAATTACCATTTGACCCAGCAATCCCACTACTGGGTATTTATCCAAAGGAAAAAAAGACATTTTATAATAAAGACATCTGCTCACGAATGTTCATAGCAGCACAATTCACAATTGCAAAGATGTGGAAACAACCCAGGTGCCCATCAATACACGAGTGGATCAATAAAATGTGGTATGTGTATACCATGAAGAATTACTCAGCAATAAGGAACAATAGTGAATTAACACATCTGGTATTATCCTGGTTGGAGCTAGAACCCATTCTTCGAAGCGAAGTGTCCCAGGATTGGAAAAACAAGCACCACTGGTACTCACCATCAAACTGGTACTAACTGATGAACACTTACATCACACAGGGCAATAACATTCATCTGAGGGCAGGTGGGCGGGAGGGGGGGTGGAAGGGATGGGAAAAAAAAAAACAAATTATACTACAAGGCTATACTAACCATAACTACATGGTACTAGTATAAAAATGGACACATAGATCAATGGAACAGAATAGAGAACCCAGAAATAAAGCCACATATTCACAGCCAACTGATCTTGACAAAGTCAACAAGAACATATACTTGGGAAAGGATACCATATTCAATAAATGGTACTGGGAAAATTGTACAGCCATATGCAGAAGAATAACACCAGATCCCTATCTCTTACCATATATAGAAATTAACTCAAGATGTATTAAAGACTTACATGTAAGACCTGAAACCATAAAAATTCTAGACAAAAGCCTAGGAAAAACTATTCTGGACATTGGCCTAGGCAAAAGATTTATGACTCAGACCCCAAAAGCCAGTGCAATAAAAACAAAAATAGATAAATGGGACTTAAACTAAAAAGCTTCTTAGGGTTGCTAAGGGATACAGTGGACAATAGTTGGGTAATGGGTGCACCAAAAGCCCAGACTCCATCACTATACAATATATACATGTCATGGAATCCAACTGTACCCCCTTAACCTATTAAAATTTTTAAAAAATTTAATAAAATTGAAAACATACTTTACATATGATTTTAGGATAAATACCAATGTATTATATACTTAAAAGTTGATTATGAAAATTCAATAGTATCTGGAGAAATCACGGAAAAATTGATTTTAACTGAAAGTGGGGAAAGACTTTCAAATTATAGCACAAAATTCAGAAGATATTAAAGAAAATATCAATAAAGACAAAGCAAAGACTTTTTTGGCATGGCATGAACCATAACAATCAAAGATAAATAAGTTGGGAAAATACTGGAAGTGTATCACAGCCAAAGTGCTGATTTTTTTATTTGTCAAAGTTTCTGTAAAATAATAATTCAAAATCCAAAAAGCCAATAAGAAAGTAACTGTAGGTCATGAATTCACAATTTCTAGAAAATAAAAATGGCTCTTAAACATATGGAAAGATGAAATAGCCAACTCATAATAAGAAACATGCAAATTAAAATTATACTGAGTTACATTTAATTGACCAAAATATAAAATACAGAAAGGTTTGAGAGCATACTATGTGGGGTTAGTGGGGTCCAGACACTCTCTCTCTTTTCTGGTGGGGGTACAGATGGATGCAACCTCCAGGGAATGCAATTTTCAACATGCATAAACATATATAAAGTATCATACTTTTCTCCCTGTAATTCCTCATCTAGGAATTTATCCTAGAGATATACCTGTCCATGTTCAAAAGACATATGTACAAGGTTAATAAATGCAGCATTACTTGAAATAAGTGAATGGAAAAAGAAAGAATGGCCATAAATACAGTATAAATTATGGTACACCATGCAATGGAATACTCTGTAGCTGTATAAAATCAACAACAAACCTGATATGAAAGGATCTCCAAGATAGTTAAATTTAAAAAAATACAGACCAATGTTTATTTTGTATGAGACAGATTATATATATATATATATATATAAGCACATATATATTTGTTTTAGCAATAAATATCTCTGGAAGTCTTTAAAAGCTAATAAATATAATAATTGTATATGTCTCATAAGAAGGCAAAGATGCTTAAGGGCCTGGAATGGGATAACAATTTTCACTGTATTTATTTAAAGACTTTTTTTTGAAACCTGTAACTGAATTACTATTTCAAAAATAAATTTTAAAACAAGGAAAATAAATTTAGTGATCTAGCTAAGAGAGCAAGATAGAGATATGAGAAGATATGAAAGAGAGAGAGAGAGTTGAAGGTGAGGAAATGAAGATAATGAGTCTAGAAAACTCTTCTGATGAGATTTCCTCTAATGGATAGAAGAAAAATCAGGCCATGGATGGAGGGCAATTTGGACTTGGTGGTGTTTTAATCTAGGAAATAGGATAACCTGTTTGAACTGTAATGGAACAATCCATTAAGGAAGGAAACCTGAAGACTTAGAAGGGAGAGGTTGTAATTATACCAAGTGTTTCTTTAGGGAGGGGGCAGGGGAACCAGCACACAGTGGAAAGGCTGATTTCCATCAGGAGTGTGCAGAGCCCATTTGCTGGCATGAGAGAGAAGGTAGAGAAATGGGCTCAGAGGCACATTGGCAGATCGTCTGGTGGGGAGATGGGGACATTCTCAGCAGAGCATCACCTGAACACGATAAAAGAGCGAGGAGGCAGTTTCAGAAGGGAGGGGATGGCCTAAAGTGTTTCCCTTGGGGACTGAGAGGCAATTATAAAAATGTGTGTGATTGCTCAGGAAAGCTAAGTGGACTTTTAATGTTCAAGTTCACAAATTTAAAGTGAAAGCATTGGGCGTGGTTGTGTGTTGTTCTCCAGCCACACTCAGCTCCCTGGGAAAAGGCATGGAGTGAGTGGAGAGCTGCGTTCAGCCAGGGCAAAAGACTTGAACAGATGCTTCACCAAAGGGGCTGCATGGATGGCAAATAAACACATGAAAAGATGTTCAACGCCCTAGCCATTAGGAAAATACCCATTAAAATCACAATGAGGTACCACTACAGGCCTCCTAAAATGGCTAACATATCAAATACTGATAGTTTCAAATGTTGACTAAGATTTTGAGAATTTGATCTTTCATACACTATCAGTGAGAAAATAAAATGGTAAAAAAAAAAAAATCAACTATACCTGCAACAACTTGGATGGATCTTGAGGACATTATGCTGAGTACAATAACCCAAACTCAAAAGGTTAGATAATGTATGAATCCATTTATATAACACTCTTAAAAGCACAGAATTTTAGATACAGGATAAATCAGTGGTTAGAGGGGTTTGGGAAAAGGCACAGATTGGGTGTCCTAATAAGGTTAGCCCAAGGGAGCTGTTTCGTGGTGAGGAAACAATTCTATATCTTCAATGTAGTGGTGGTTACATGACTCTACACATGTAACAAAATGTTATAGAATTATACACACAGGCATATCCCACTGCTGGAAAAATGTGTGCATGTAAACAGTGGTGAGATAGGATAAGACTGGTTTTGTAGATAATTGAATTGAACCAATGTCAATCTCCTGGTTTTGATAATATACACTATTTATGTAACATTTCACCATTGGTGTAGGCTGGGTGATGGGTATACAGGAACTGTGTGCTATTTTTGTAACTTCTTGTTAGTCTTTAATTAATTCAGAATGAAAAGTTAAAGAATAACTGAAAGATCAGTTAGCTGGGTTGACAGCCTCTGTGGATATTGAGTCACCCAGAATGAGGGCAGGGGGTATGCTGGAGGGAAGTTTGTAAACCAGGCACACAGGCCACAATATAATATAATAAGCACTCCCACACCCTCTACTAAAATGAAGCACATGTTGAATTTTTATAATATTTCCTTTCAATCTCTTAAAAATGAATACATGGAATTTTACAGGTACAACTAAAGGGTCAAACCTGCATCTCTCCTCTTACTGATCGCTTCAAAACATTTGAAATTATATACGTTATTCTCCACATGTGCAATAGGTTTATGAACCAGGAGTTTTAATCTAAATGTCAAGACTCTGTGGATACTACATTACAAAAGAGGTGCAAGGTGACATATAAAATTTGAAAAGGAAGTTTTTGATAACTGGCTACCAGCTCTTAAGTGATCATCCATATCAAGTCTTTTAAAAAGTTTAGAGTTGAATTTTTATGTGGGGAATAAAATGTTGAACTTAATTTAAAGATGAACTATTTCCCCTGCTCTCAATTTGGGCCTTTTGCAGGCAAAAAATAGTATGTCAGTGAAGTGGGTGCATTCCACTGCTTCTCTCTTCTCCCCCTACCTCTCCCCACTTCTTCGTGTTTCACCTCCCTGGTTTTTAAAACCTGTGTTTTCTGCCTCTGTTGGGTTGCACAGATCCCTGGGAGGAGGGTCAGGAGAGCAGAATGATGACTTTTTAACTTGTCCTGCTGGGCTGTTCTGGCTGGCCCTCTCCAGACTTCACAGTATTGTAGAGTGGACTCCAACTTACTTTGCCAAACTTATGCCAACCCCCATCACTTCAAGGCCATGACAGACATTGTACATTGCTCAGAGTACTCCAGCCTCATGATCCTTCTTAAAAAAGGGATCTTGCAACCACAACCAAATACTTGGGGTGGCACAAGGGATGAAACTCATTTACGTACTGATCACTATTCCCTAAACCACCTCTAAGCTGTTATTAATGCCACTGTGAATTGCCTCCTCTCCCATTTCCTTCTGTTAAGATCCTATTTATCATTCTCTGCCTACTTCAACAAATTTATGTGACTGGCAAATGTGACAGAGGGTACATGCTGGGCAAATTGTAGAGTCATCAGTCGAAATTCCAAATATTTCAAGAAGTCTTCCCTGATCTACTCACCTTCCTAAGGAGATCTTCTTCCTCTCTGCTCCGATCTCTGCATTAGCATCCTGGAAGGATTCAGAACAATTGGACCCACATGACAGGTATGTGCAAGGAGATCTCTTCTTTCCCACTCTAGCTCCAGGAGAACAGCACCAAATTCCACCTATATTGAAAGCCAGCATTGGTGCTTTGACAATGTTGGTGCCCAATACATACCACACCATCATAAAGAAGGGGCATCATTGCAATCTCTTTGAATTCCAGGTAGCTGTCACATAGGCGAGGGGAGTATGTGCTTATTGTGATTATAGTCACTGGGTAGAGACATTAACTTCTCAGGCTGCCTGAATCACAACAGTTGTCTTCAGATGATAGTTATGGTAAAGTCAAACCTTACCACTTTATTCTGAAAATAGACACCTGAGCACAAATGGTATAGGATTTAGACCGTGGAAATCTCATAACCTCACTAGCTGCTTGAGTTGCCTGGAATGGGCATGTGACCCTTGATGGCCATGTAGTCACCTTGAAAATCCAGGTTCTCTGAATCCAGTTCCAGTGTTCTTTGCAATCTGGCACTTGCAGATTCTGCATCCCTATGTATCCCTGAATTTCCTGATGCTGACTTGGGCTTGGCTGGAGGCAAGGGCTTCCTCTGCTGGAACACAGGGTGGTGGGAGTAGGTAGTAGCACAATTCCTGTGACCAGAGCACCTACATACACTCTCCTTGAAGAATATTTTCTGGAATTGTGCACTGGTAGGTTGTCACACTGTAGACTGAAGGCTGTTATAAGACTCAGCATAATAGTCTTACGAATTTATCAATTGCAATATTTTTGTTGAGTTTGTTGTCTCCCACAAGGAACCACCTGGTAAACATTCTCTCATTTTTTGGAACCATACCATCATGCTTCACCTGGGTGCTTGGGCGTGACATTCGTCTTCAGGATGGAAGCAAGAGAACTTAGAAATTTTAGATGTCCCCTTCTCTGAGTACCCTTGAGCAACAAACACAACACTCTGACAGCATTTTTGACATTGTATGACACTCTGTGAATGTCTGTGGAGGTAGGTTTGTTATCTTTAACTCCCCATTGCCTGTCACACATGCCTGAAAATGCAAAATGCTCAGGAAGCTTTTGCAGAATAAACAGAGGAGTGACTGAGTGACATCACTGTGAAAAGCCCACTCAATGATATACTCAGAACTGCCAATGGATAATTTCAGAGGTCTGTTAATTGGCATTTACAAAAAAGGATTCATTTGTAATATAAATATTTCCTTTTTACCTAGCATGCATTCAACAAAAATGGAAAGTGAAGGACTTTCCTTTAAGTAGAATTCAGCAAATAGAATTCTACTCTGTCTTCTTGCAGAAAGCACATGTATCAAGCATTATGCATGATTTGCTGTTTGGATTTATTTAAGTGGAGATCTTAACATCAAATGTATAGCATTCTGCCTGAGGATATTTTTAATATTGCTCACTTTTTTCCATTATATAAATGGAATGGACAGGATTAATTATACAGATAGAATCTATTAGCCAGAGACTTATTTAAAAGGGGTTTATTATATAGAATTAGCACAGTGCCTGATCAAGTAGGTTTAAATATTTGTTGAATTCATGGGTAAATAAACAGTCATTGGTGATACTCCCAAAAGGCGCCCTGAGGGACTTTCATATCTTCTCTCTCTTCTTGGAGGAAACTCCTGGATATCCTGCATGCTCCTCCTCAACATGAAACTGAGAGGAAAATCCATCACCAGCCTTGGAAAGAACAAAGCGCATGAGCAAACTCTTGCCCTCCCCCCTTCATTCTTCTCCCCAGGGGAAGTGAGCAGACCTGCAGTGAAAGGGAAGAGCCTCCCTCAGATTGATGCACTGCAGAAGTCACTCTCTGCTCTCCTGAGTGGGAGGTACCTGCAGGAGCTACAATGAGACCTGGTGACTGAGCCAGTCTTTTCAAGATGCTGGACAACCCTGTGATTTTCAGATGAGAGCTGCTTGAGAAAAATAACTGCTGAGCATCTTCTAAATTCCAAGCCCAGTCCTGTGCACTAGGGATTCAAAGACACGTTCTCTGGTTTTAATGACCTCACCGTGTGGTGGAGGAGGGAAATGTAGAAGCAAATCATTACCGTGCAATATTATAATTACAATAATAAAGGAGTGTTTTGAGCCAACTGAGTTCATTTAGAGCTTCAGGGGTTGAGCCTTAGCATTCAGGAACTCTACATTTCCTTGCATCCACCATGAAGAGTAATGTCACTGACATCAAAATAACCTGGTGCGCAAGTGAAGCCCAACAGTCTTTCTTTGAAATGCCAGGTGACCTTTCTTACAGGGCAAATGCCAGGAGAAGTTCCTCTACAAAAGTTGTCATGACAGACAACATCTTCAGCCACAGCTGTACAATTGATGAAATTACAAGATTCCCTGGGCTGACTCTCATAATAAACCCCAGTCTTAGCTGATGACATCACAACAAAGCACCTTGCCCAGAACGTTTGCTACAAGCATTGTCTTCCTGCCTCCTCCTACCTGTAGGAAGCCCTGATCTAAGGCCTACTTCAGCATTTCGTAATCAAGGGTGTACCTAAGGATACAGAATCAGCAGAGTGCTGGCCTGGGAAGAGTGTTGGAGCTACAGTCAGGTAAGCTGAGTGCTCAATATATTTGGTTGGAAAAATTGAAAACTATGGATAGTATTGTTTTCAGGCTACATGGTACTGTCTTCAGGGTACTCAAATTCATTTTTCAGCTCCCCCATTTGAGGGTCAACTGAGGGGCAGCCTCACTGCCTGTGAGCAGTGGAGAACCTGCTGTGTTTTCACATTATCTCATGGTGGCCTCTTCTGTCTGTTTGATTTCTCTGTGGAAAGAGAAATCACCAACAGAGAATAGTCCTGAACTTTGTACTTCTCCTGTCTTTGTAATTAAAAAGTTTTAAAATTGTGGTAAAATTTACATAACATAATTTTACTACTTTAACCATTTTAATTGTACAATTCAGTGGGATTAAGTACATTCACAGTGAGATATAATCATCACAACTATCTACTTCAATTACGTCTCATTATCCCAGAAGAAATTCTGTACACATTAAGCAATGATTTACCACTCTACCCTCCCCTATCCTCTGGTATCTACAAATCTAGGTTCTTTCTTTATAAATTTGTTGATTCTATGTGCTTCATAAAAGTGGAAAAATACAATATTTGTTCTTTTGGTATGGCTTATTTCACATAGGATAATGTTCTCCAAGTTCATCCATGTTGTAGCATGTATCACCACGTACCAACCTTGTTATTAATATTATCAGTATAATTGACGTGTCTATGGAAGGGTTGGATGTTTTAAATCCTACTTTCCCTGGAGACTTGCCATGAAACTTACTGAAAGCCACAGCCAGAAGTATCTGTACTTCTGAGGTATATAGACTCATTATTGGTCTGTTCATGATTTCTATTTCTTCCTGATTCAAGCATAGGAGGGTGTATGTTTGCAGGAATTTATCCATTCCCTCTAGATTTTCTACTTCATGGGAGTAGAGATGATCATAGTAGTCTTGGATGACCTTTTGTATTTCCGCTGCATCAGTTGTAATAT
The DNA here is from genome assembly GCA_023783475.1 of Daubentonia madagascariensis. Taxonomy (NCBI): domain Eukaryota; kingdom Metazoa; phylum Chordata; class Mammalia; order Primates; family Daubentoniidae; genus Daubentonia; species Daubentonia madagascariensis. The sequence goes on along the minus strand of JAKFHU010001990.1, from coordinate 21,584,357 downwards.
CTCTTTTTTCATTTCTGATTAAGCTTATTTGATCCTCTCTTTCCTTGGTTAATATCGCTAGTAGTCTATCAATTTTATTTTTCTTTTCAAAGTACCAACTTTTTCTTTCACTGATCCTTCGTATTGATATTTTGGTTTCAATATCAATTAGTTCTGCTCTGATCTTTGTTATGTCTTTTCTTCTGCAAGCTTTGGTTTTGATTTTTTTTTTTAATTTTTTTTTATAATTAAATAGAGACGGGGTCTCGCTCTTGCTCAGGCTGGTCTTGAACTCCTGAGCTTAAGCTATCCTCCCACCTCGGCCTCCCAGAGTGCTAGGATTACAGGCGTGAGCCACTGCGCCCGGCCAGTTTTGATTTGTTTTTGTTTTTCCAGTTCCTTGAGGTGTGATGTTAGATTGTTAATTTGCAATCTTTCTGTGTTTTGATGTAAGCATTTAGCACAATGAACTTCCCGGTTAGCACTGCTTTCTCTGTATCTCACAGATTTTGATATGTTTTATCATTATTATCATTCATTTCTAAAAGTTTTTAAATTTCCATTGTGATTTCCTTGTTGACCAAAAGATCATTCAGGAGCAGGTTGTTTAATTTCCATGAATTTGTAGATCTTTAAGAGTTCCTCCTGGAATCAATTTCTAGTTTTATTCCACTGTGGTCTGAGAAGATACCTGTTATGATGTTGATTTTTAAAAATTTACTAAGACTTGTATTGTGGCCTAAACTATGGTTTATCTTGGAAAACGTTCCACGTGCTGATGGGAAGAATGTATATTCTGCAGTTGTTGGGTAGAATTTTTTGTAAACGTCTGTTAGGTACATTTGTTCTAGAGTCCAGTTTAAGTTCAGTGTTTCGTTGTTGATTTTCTGCCTCAATGATCTGTCTTGTGCTGTCAGTGGAGTATTGAAGTCCCTCACCATTATTGTATTGCTGTGTGTCTGTTTTCTTAGGTCTGGTAGTATTTGTTTTATAACTCTGTTACGTGCACAGCTATTTAGGATTGTTATATCTTCCTGTTGAGTTGATCCCTTTATCATTACTTTGCTGCTGTTGATTTAAAGTTTGTGTTATCTAAGTATAGCTACTACTGCTTGCTTTTGGTCTCTATTTGTATGTAATATTTTGTTCACCCCCTTTACCTTGACGCTATACAAATCTTTACTTGTTAAAGTGAATTTCGGATTCTGTTTTTTTCTTTGTTCAAATCCATTCTGCGAATCTGTATCTTTAAGTGAGGCATTTAGCCCATTTACATTCAAATTTAATGTTGATATGTGAAGTCCTGTTCCTGTCATAATGTTGATTTTATGTACTTCCTTTGTATTCTTAATTATGGCCCTGTGAGTTTTATCCTTTTGTATGTTTTTATAATGGTGAGTATCAACCTTTCGTTTATATGTTTAGAACTCCTTTAACCATGTCTTGTAGAGCTGGTCTAGTGTTTACAAATTGCCTTAGCATTTGCTTGTCTTGGAAAGACTTAATTTCTCCTTCATTTATGAAACTTAGTTTGGCAGGATAAAAAATTATTGGCTGACAGTTGTTTTGATTAAGACTAAAAATGAGTTCGATCGGTAGCGGGAGCGGAGAGCGGACCCCAGAGAGCCCTGAGCAGCCCCACCGTCGCCGCCGGCCTAGTTACCATCACACATCGGGAGGAGCCGCAGCTGCCGCAGCCGGCCCTAGTCACCATCACCGCAACCATGAGCAGCGAGGCCGAGACCCAGCAGCCGCCCGCCGTCCCCGCCCTCAGCGCTGCCGACACCAAGCCCGGCACCACGGGCAACGGCGCAGGGAGCTGTGGCCCGGGCGGCCACACATCGGCGGCGCCTGGCGGCGGGGACAAGAAGGTCATCGCAACGAAGGTTTTGGGAACGGTAAAATGGCTCAATGTAAGAAACGGATATGGTTTCATCAACAGGAATGACACCAAGGAAGATGTATTTGTACACCAGACTGCCATAAAGAAGAATAACCCCAGGAAGTACCTTCGCAGTGTAGGAGATGGAGAGACTGTGGAGTTTGATGTTGTGGAAGGAGAAAAGGGTGCGGAGGCAGCAAATGTTACAGGCCCTGGTGGAATACCAGTTCAAGGCAGTAAATACGCAGCAGACCGTAACCATTATAGACGCTATCCACGTCGCAGGGGTCCTCCACGCAATTACCAGCAGAATTACCAGAATAGTGAGAGTGGGGAAAAGAATGAGGGATCGGAGAGTGCTCCTGAAGGCCAGGCCCAGCAACGCCGGCCCTACCGCAGACGAAGGTTCCCACCTTACTAGATGCGGAGACCCTGTGGGCGTCGACCACAGTCTTCCAACCCTCCCGTGCAGGGAAAAGTGATGGAGGGTGCTGACAACCAGGGTGCAGGAGAACAAGGAAGACCAGTAAGACAGAATATGTATCGGGGTTATAGACCACGATTCAGCAGGGGCCCTCCTCGCCAAAGACAGCCCAGAGAGGATGGCAATGAAGAGGACAAAGAGAATCAAGGAGATGAGACCCAGGGTCAGCAGCCACCTCAACGTCGGTACCGCCGCAACTTCAATTACCGACGCAGACGCCCGGAAAACCCTAAACCACAAGATGGCAAAGAGACAAAAGCAGCCGATCCACCAGCTGAGAATTCGTCCGCTCCCGAGGCTGAGCAGGGTGGGGCTGAGTCAATGCCGGCTCACCGTCTCTACCATCATCCGGTTTAGTCATCCAACAAGAAGAAATGAGTATGAAATTCCAGCAATAAGAAATGAACGAAAGACATGGAGCTGAAGACCTTAAGTGCTTGCTTTTTGCCCGTTGACCAGATAACTAGAACTATCTGCATTATCTATGCAGCATGGGGTTTTTATTATTTTTACCTAAAGATGTCTTTTTTGGTAATAACAAACGTGTTTTTTAAGAAAGCCTGGTTTTTCTCAATATGCCTTTAAAGGTTTTTAAATTGTTTCATATCTGGTCAAGTTGAGATTTTTAAGAACTTCATTTTTAATTTGTAATAAAAGTTTACAACTTGATTTTTTCAAAAAAGTCAACAAACTGCAAGCACCTGTTAATAAAGGTCTTAAATAATTAAAAAAAAAAAAAAAGACTAAGAATGGAGCCCAATCTGTTCAGGCTTGTGTGGTTTCTGCTGAGAAGTCTGCTTTTAGTATGATGGGATTGCTTTTATAAGTGATTTGATGCTTTTGTCTTACTGCTCCTAGTACTCTGTCCTTCACATTGACTTTAGATAGTCTGATCACTATGTGCTTTGGAGAAGTTCTTCTTTCAATGAATCTCCGAGCAGTTCATTGAGCTTCTTGTATCTGGGTGTCTAAATCTCTAGCAAGACTAGGGAAGTTTTCCTCAATTATTCCCTCAAATAGCTTTTCTAAACTTTTTGCTTTTTCTTCTTTTACCTCAGGAATACTTGTGCTTCTTAGGTTTGGACGTTTTAAATACTCTTGCATTTCTTGAAGACTTTTTTCATTTATTTAATTCTTTCTTCTTCATTTTTGCCTAGGTTAATTCAAAAGACTAGTCTTCAAGCTCTGAAATTCTTTCTTCTGCTTGGTCTAGTCTATTGATAAAACTTTCCACTGTATTTTGTAATTCCCCAAATGAATTTTTCACTTCCAGAATTCTGTTTGGGCTTTTTTTTTTTTAATTCCTATCTCTTCAGTGAAATTTTCATTCCTATCTTGAATGTTTTTCTGATTTCTTTGTGTTGGTTTTCAACTTTCTCTTGGATCTCATTGAGCTTCCTTACAATCTGTATATTGAATTCTTTATATGTCATTTCAGTATTTTCAATATGGTTAGGATCTATTGCTAGAGGGTTTGTGTGATGGTTTGGGGAGGGGTCATTACACTGTTTTTTCTTACTGCCAGTGTTCTTATGCTGATTCCTTCACATCTGGAGAAGCTGTCACTTCTTATTTTTTGAATTAACTTTTGTTTGGAAGGGATTTTTTTTTTTTCCCTCCTAAGGGTGTGACTGTAGGGTATGTCGGGTAGGGGTCTTTGGCTTTGCTTATGAGTGCTTTCAGGGGACTAAGGCTCTGTATGAATACCTTGGTTACAGACAGCTTTCATGTGGTGGTTTCCTCAAATGCTGTTTATTTGTAGGCTGTAGTGGTAGTGTACTAGGCGTGTGAGCAGGTTCCCTGCCTCCTGCCACGAAGGGAGATGGAGGTCTCTGGAAGGTCATTTTGTTCCCCAGTGTGGGTACGCTTGTATCAGCATGAATGATACCTGGACGCCTAGTTCACCCTCCCTGTCAGCAAATGTAGTAATGGGCGGTATAAATTGACCTCCCGGCCAGTAGGTGGCGCTTGCGGGAGCGAGCCAGCTGCGGCGGTGTTTGTGGTACACGTGCTTGGCCTCAGTTTACCAGGAGCAGTTCTCAGAGGTCCCAGGCAATGGTCGGGCCGTGGAACTCCCAGAGGTCTCCCTGTTGTGTTTCACCAGCACCGAGGCAGATGCGAGGGGCGAAGCTGGGCAGGGCTGTGTCCAGCTCCCAAAGGCAGGCACTAGCGCTGACCCCTAAGGATGTCGGGGAGCAGTTCCCAGCCTGCAGCGGCAAGTTTCCAGGGAGGGGCGAAGGCGCCTCCACCACACCAAAGATGCTGCCACCAGGAGTGGTGTCCAGAGTCCACAGCTCAGTAGGTGGTAGTGGGACCAGCTGACATCGCTGACCCAGCAGATCTCCCTCCATCGTCTGGCTACCTGCTGCAGGCCAAACCAGGTAGGCCAATGTCATGCAGTGTACGCTCAGGTCGCGAACCCGCCCCAGGCTGCGAGCCTCCCCGCCCCAGACAGAAACTCTGGTTCTCAAGCCACACCCTTCCTTGGCTGTTCCGGTGGAGGGAGGGGTGCCCCGCTTCTGGGCTGAAGCATGAAGCCAAGCCACACTCTCCTCAGTTCTGCCCCTGGGGGCTTGAGATCAGTTGGCAAGTCTCCCCCGCATGCCCCTGAGTGTGGTGATTGAGTCCTGGGGGATGGGACCAGGCCAGCGGACCTCTCCTCGGGCCCCCTGAGTTCAAGCACTGGCTGTGGTAGGGAAGGGTGGGCTGGTCCCAGGTTATCTGCAGAACACTCGGGCAGGTCAACCGCAGTAGTGCTGCGGGCTGGCGGCTGGGAGGGGTGTGCTTCTCTGCGTGGGAGCAGCCAGTGGGGAAGCTGTGGTGAAGGGGGCAGGTGTGGGGCACGTGGTGCGAATACCCCTCTGTCGTGTATGAGCCCACAGCTGCAGCGTGGGAACTTGCGTTTGGGGTGCATAAGAGAGCCCGGGGTTGCAGTCTCCCTCCGTGGCGCGGCAGCCTGAAACTGCAGTGGTGACCCCCGGGCAGCTTTCGGCGCTTTAGGGAATGGGCTGCCAGGATGGCCCGGTGTTGCGCTGCAGGTGCCTGGAGTTTGGAAGCCTGTGGGATGCTACGTGAGTTGGAGCAGTGCCTCTGCGTGATCTGCAGGCAGCTGCCTATGGGGGTCTGGAGGCCTGTGGGGTGAGGAGCTCTTCTGTAGCTAAAACTGTAAAGGTCCGAGGTGGGAGCGTGCAGCCCCAAGGGTCTCCCACTTACCCGCTTCCTGGTCCGGTCCGGGGGCTGCTCAAGGCTCTCAGCAACCCTGAACAGGCAGCTTCCCTTCCCCTTCCTTCACCCTCAGTGTCTGTCCTTGCCTCTCTGTTGTATTCAAGCATTCGTTGCCCAGTCATCTATTTGAAGTATGGGTATCTGATGGTCATCTTGGTTCTTCTCCAAGGAAGAGGCATCTGACAGCTGCCTGTACTCAGCCATCTTGCCTTCTCTGGTCAAGTGTTTCTTAATGATAATTAGACAGTATTATCAAGTATTCTCTCTTAAACATCAGGTAAGAATAAAAATTTGTTCAAGTAACAAAAAAGTCCTAAGACAGTCCGTGTTCCTACCTTCCTGCCATGTTCGTATTAGTCTTCTTGAGCTGCCATAACAAAAGTCCAGAGGCTGGGAGGCTTAAACAACAGAAATGTATTTTCTCACAGTTCTGGAGACTAGAAGTCCATGACGAAGGTACCAGGTGATTCCATTTCTTGTGAGGGCTCTTTTCGTGACTTGTTAAAAAACACCTTCGTTTGTGTGCTCACACGACCTTTCCTCAGTGTTTGTGTGTGTTGTGGCTTGGGGGGTGGTATGTACTATGTTTGTGACCTCTTGTTAGTTTGCAATTCATTCTGGATGAAAAGTTAAAAAAGAACTGAAAGATCAGTGTGTGGGATAGCCTACCTCCGTGGACGTCGAAGACACCAAGAATGAGGACGTGGGGTATGCCAGAGAGCAGTTTGTAAGGCAGGAACACAGGTTACAATATAATCTAATAAGCATTCATACCCCCACCACTAAAATGAGGTATATAAAAAATTTTGTCATGTTTGCTTCAAATCTCTCATTAAAAATGAATAAATAAAATTTTATAGGTACAATTAAAGGCCTAAACCTTCATCTCTCTTCTCACTGCCCTTCTGAACCTAATGTGCATTATTTTCTCATGTGCATAACAGGATATAAAAACTGGAGTATTAATCTCAATATGAAGGCAGTATACATACCACATTTCAAAAGAGGTGCAAGATGACATGTAGAATTTAAGTATGTTTGTGATCACTGGTTACCAACTCACAAATTATTATTCATACCGAGGCTGTAAAAAAGTTTAGAGTTGAATTTTTATGGAGGAAAAAAATGTTAAATTTAATTTAAAGATGAACTGTTTCCCCTGCTGCCAATTTGGGCCTTTTATAGGCAAAAATGTTGAACCAGAGGAATGGGTACATTTCACAGCTTCTCTCTTGTCCTCTACCCTGCCCCTCCCATTTCTTTTTGTTCTACCTCCCTGTAGGTTTTACCTGTATATTCTGGAGCATGGGACATATCTGTGGGAGGAGGGTCAGGAGAGCAAGACGTTGCCTTTGTAACTTATCCTGCTGGGCTGATCTGACTGGCCCTCTCTACTTGACAGTTTTGTAGCATTGACTCCAAATTACTTTGCAAAACTTGTACCAACCCGTTCAGTTATGCCTGGCTCCTTATCAGTTCAAGGCCACAACAGACATTGCTTCTTGTTCAGAGAACTCCAGTTTTATAATCCTTGTTAAGAGGGATATTGCCACCATGGCCAGTACTTTAGGTAGCACAAGGAATGAAACTCATTTACATATTGATGATCATTCCCTAAACAACAGTACGCTCCTATTAACAATGCCACTAGAAATGACTTCTTCTAACATTTCCATCTGTCCAAATCCTATTTATCTTTCCATGCCTAATTCAAAAAATTTTTATGATGGCAAAAGTGACAAAGGGTACATGCTTAGTAAATTTGAGGGTCAAATTCCAAATATTTCAAGAAGCATCCCCTGATCTATTCACATCCACATAAATGCTTACTAATGAGATTTTATCCCTGTCTGCTTCCCATCTCTGCCTTTGCATCCTGGAAGGATTCCGAACAACTGGACTAATAACAGGCATGTGTTAAGAGACCTATTCCTCCACACTCTGCTGTACCTCTTAGAGAACAGCAACCAAATCCCATCTATATTTAGAGCCACCATTGGTGCATTGACAATGTTGGTGCCCAATATATACCACGCCATCATTTATACAAACATCACAGCAATATCTTCAAAACCCATTTAGCTGCTACATACATGAGAGGAGTATGTGCATATTGTGGTTATAGTCACTGTGCAGAGACATAAACTTCTCAGGTTGCTTGAATCACAACTAGAGTTATCTTCAGTCCACATCTATGGTAACGTCCAAACTTGCCACCATATTCTGAAAACAGATACTTGATCACAAATGGCATCCCATAACCTCAGTATCTGCTTGGGTTGGCTGAATGGGCATAAGAACTATGATAGTCATATAGTCAGCTTAGAATCCAGGTTCCTGGATCCAGGTTCATTGTTCTTCCCAATTTAGCACTCATAAGTTCTGCATGTCTACATATCCCAGGATTTCTTGACGCTGAGTTGGGCTTCCCTGGAGGCAAGGGCTTCCTCTGCTGCAACACAGCATAGTGGGAGTAGTTAGTGGCACAATTCCTGTGGCCTAAGCACCTGCACAAAGTCTCCTTGAAGAGTGTTTTTAGAAATTGTGCATTGGAGTGATGTGAGACTCTAGACTGAGGGCTGTTATAAGATTCAGCTTAATAGTCTTGTAGTTTTGTCAATTACAATACTTTTGCTGAGTTTGTTGTCCACCATGAGGAGCCACCTGGTGAACATTTTCTCATTTCTTGGAACCACACCATCATGCATCACCTGGGTGCTTGGGTGTGACATTTCTCTTCAGGATAAAAGCAAGAACAGTTAGAATTTTTAGGTGCTCCCTCCTCAGGATACCCTGGAGCCATAAAACCAACTCTATGACAGCATGTTCCACATTGTATTGCGATCTTTCTTGCAGTAGGCTCCTTTTTACAGGTGTGAGCTCTGTGAAGGTGGGAGTATTGTCTTTGACTCCCCAATGTCTGGCATGTCGGCTGGAACATGGAGATGCTCAGTAAGTATTTATAGTATAAACTGAAGATTAAGTGAGTGACATGGCTATGAAAAGCTAACTTAATGATATATTCAGGACTGCAAGTGCGTAGAGTAATTTCAAAGTTCTGCTAATTGGCAATTATAAAAAGGAGATACATTTATAATGTATATATTTCATTGTACCTAGAATTCATTCAGCAGAATTGAACTAGAGTAAAGGACTTTCCTATGAGTAGAATTCAGAAAATAGAATTTCACTCTGTCTGTCTAGCAGAAAGCATATCTATCAAGCATTTTTTACGATATTCAGTTTGGACTTAAATATTTAAGTGGAGATCTTCACATCAAATGTATAGCATTCTGCCTGAGGATATAGTTCAATATTGCTTATCTTTTTTCAATCTTAGGTAGTTGGGAGGCTAACCCCTGATTCAGTAACAATAACTTTGAACCTGCTTTTATTTCCCCTTTCATCATTGACAGTAGTTTTCATTGAAACCATAATATTCCTTTCATACTCATAATTCATTTATTTATATTGTATGTTGGCCAATTAGGTTATTATGTTGTGAAGTCCAACTAGCATAAGCAGGATGGGAAATAGAACCAATTGTTCCTTCTGAGGCTGAGGACTTGGTGCTCTGGTACCCAGGTGTACTAGAGAGTCAGTAAATGGCCAGGAAGCCTCGGGATTTATTGGGCATCAGTCAAAATATTTTCTGGATGGAATGGACAGGATTATTTATAGAGATAGACTCTATTAGCCAGAGACTTATTGAAAAGGTATTTACTTTTATATTGAGTTAGCACAGTGCCTGATTAAGTAGCTTGAAATGTTTGTTGAATTTATGCATAAATACAGTCATGGATGACAGCTCCCAAAATATGCCCTGAGGGACTTTCAAATCTTTTCTCTCTTCCTGGAGGACACTCCTGGATATCCTTCGTGCTCCTCTGCAACATGCAACTGAGAGGAAAATCCATCACTAGCCTTGAAAAGAGGCACCTCATGAGCAGACTCCTGCATCCCATACACTCTTCTCCCCCATGGCAGTGAGCAGACCTGCAACAAAAGGGAGGAGCCTTTGTCAGAATGAGCCAATCCAGAGTACACTGACTGCTCTCTTGAGTGGGAGGTGCCTGCAGGAGCTATAGTGAGACCTGGTGACTGAGCCAGTCTTTTCAAGATGCTGCACAACCCTGTGATTTTCAGGTGGGAGCTGCTTCAGAAAAATACCTGCTGAGCATCTTCTAAATTCCAGCTCTTGTCCCATGCACTAGGGATTCAAAGACACGTTCTCTGTTCTTGAAGACCTCACAGTGTGGTGGAGGAGTGAGACAGGGAGACAAATCATTGAGGTACGGTGTTCTCAGTGCTATAATAGAGGAATGTCTGGGGCCAAGTGAGTTCCATTTGGGCTTCAGGGACTGAGCCTAAGCCTCCAGGGGCTCTAAGATTTCTTGCAGGCACCATGAAAAGGAATGTCCGTGACATCAAAATAACCAGTGCCCTGGTGAAATTTCTCTACAGCCTCCCTCATAATAGAGAAAATATTCAGCCAAAGCTGTACAACTGATGATACGACACACTCACAGGGCTAACTCTCATAATAGTACTTAATCTGAACTGATGACGTCACATAAAGGGCCTTAGCTGGTACACAGCCTGCAGGCCCTGTCTTCCTGCCTCCTCCCACTGTCGGAAGCCCTCTGGTACAGCCAGATCCTGCTAAGGCATTTGGAAATCAAGGGTGTACATATAGAATACAGAGTCCGCAGATTGTTGGACATGGAAGAAGATTGTATCTGGACTCAAGGAACCTCAATTCTGTATACTGGCTGTGTTATAAAAGCAATCAAGGAATTTGATTGGAAAATTTGAAAACCATAGACTTTTTCATATCATAGCTGCCCTGTACTCTCTCCTGAGTACTCAGTTTGTCAGCTCCCCTGTGTGAAGGTCAATCTCAGGGGCAGCCTCACTGGTTGTGAGCAGCAGAGAGTCTGCTGTGTGTCACAGTATCTCATGGTGGCCCCTTCTGTGTGCTGGAGTTCTTTGTGGAAAGAGAAACCGGTGGCACAGATTAGTTCTCAACTCTACATTGATCCTAGTTTCCTTAATTAATAATTTTTGAAAATTGTGCTAAAATTTACATAACATACATTTTACTACTTAAACCATTTTAAGTGTAGAATTCAGTATATTCACAATAAAATGTAACCATTGTCACTATCTATTTTAAGAACTTTTCATTATGTCACACAGAAATTCTGTGTCCATTAAACAATGACTATACATTCTTCCCAAACCCCATCCCTGGTATTTTCTGTTTGATCAATTTTCCTAGTTTGGATACCTCATAAGAGTTGAACTTACAATATTATTCTTTTGGGTCTGGCTTTTTTCACTTAGCACAGTGTTCTCAAGGTTCATTTATGTTGTAGCGTGTATCAGAATTCTGTACTAACCCGAAATTATTATCAATATAGTGTAATAGACATTATCATGAAAAGGGTAGATATTTACTATCCTGATTCCCATGGGGACTAGACATGAAACAGACTGAAAGTTACAGGCAGAACAATTTGTGCAAAAACTGGAAGTATACAGAGTCCTCTTACAAATAAAGGAAAATGTAAGCTAATAATAAATGGTTTTCAAAATAAATTCCTCCTGAAACCAATACTGAGGTTGCCAATGGTGGAGGTGGAACTGGTGGGGCACATTTATAGACCCTACACTGGTCCCCAGGTCCAGGAAGACCTCCATAACCACTCACCAGTTTTCCAGGGTAAGAGGTCATGGTTTTCCTTACTAGAAACCAAGGCCAACTTGTTACCATGCTATGGATGAATGACAGCCATGGGCAAATGACATGCCATGGACAAAGGATACTTTTCATAAAACCAATTTCCTAGACTGTTTTTATGAAGGCAGAGAGTCTGTCTCTAAGGACAATATTTTCCCCAATACCTGAGAACTCAATGAGATTTATAGGAAGCAGAACTGACTTATTCAGCACCCAGCTTCCCACATGCAGCATTGCCTTCCCACTCACAGAATGAACATAATTTTCAGGGGAACATATTCTGAGAGATAAATAAGGAATATTTTTTGTTACTGTCAGGTAGGAAACAATTATACAGAAGAGTCATATGGTTTTTAACAGGCGTGACTTCCACTGCAATGAAACTTGCAAAGAAAGTGTTTTCAGTAAGAAAGATTCAGAGGAAGATAACATGAGAAAATTATTGGTGATGTCAAGAAGGATGGAGACAATCTACTTTCAGATAATGCTTTCTCTGTAAAACTAGAAAAGCCAGGTTAAAAAAAATCTATCTGAAGACACTGGGGAATTACTGAGGCATTTCAGTGGCACAAGGTTGAGAAAAATGTATATAATTGTGAAGTGTGCCAGGGCCGTATTGACTCTCAGAGTCACATCTGACTGACCAGGGCAGAGGCTCTTCCTCACTGCGCCTGTCTGCTTTCCGACAGCTCCAGGGATCCCCGAGGAAGACTGCCTGTACATTCATCCACCTCAGGAGCGTCCTGCAGAGCCCTCTGGAGAACCCGCTTGAGGGTCTGCCGCCCGTCCTGCCGCCGCTGCCTAAAGGAGCCCACGAAGAAGTAAATGATGGGGTTGGCACTGCTGTTGACTGAAGTCAGGAACACGAAAACTAGAACAGGACGACAAAAGACTTCAACATCATTCTGCATCCATACATATAGGAACCAGTAAATGCCCAGTGGCAGGCCACAGACAAGGAAGACCAGCACTGTGAGCAGGATAGTCACATACAGCCTGGACATCCGCATCCGCCAGGAATCACGGAGGAATCTGGAGAGCAGGGCCAGGCTGGAGCCACAGAGAACCACAAGTAAAACAATCAGCCACGCACATATGATGGAGTGAAATGTCTGACACCAATTACGTTCACCCATGAAATCAAGAAGGTGACAGAAGGAGAATTCCAAGGTGCTCAGCAGCAGGGACAGGGCCCAGAGCAGGGCACAGGTGACTGCCGACTGGTGTCTCGGGCGGCGGCAGCGGTACCAGATGGGCCACAAGACAGACAGGCAGCGCTCGGCGCTAATGGCGCTCAGCATGCTCAGGCCTGCCAGGTAGGGAAAGAGCATCACAGTGCTTAATATGTAGGATTGTAAATAGGAGGTGATGACTAGTTGCCTCAGGGAGCGTGTCACTCGGCCACAGAGGAAGAGGAAGTCGGCCGCGGCCAGGTTGAGGATGTAGACGGAGAAGGCGTTCCTGCGCATGCGAAATCCCAGCAGCCAGAGCACAACTGTGTTTCCTGCCAGCCCGACGAGGGCAAAGATGAGGGTCAGCAATGTAATGATCAGAGACTCTGAGTCACAAGGTACAGGGCGGGTCTCGTTACTTCCTTTCCTTGGTGTGAGTTCTGGGCTCCAGGCTGGGATAGTTGGCTCCATGCTCAGAAATGCTGCACTAGTGCCCCTGGGAACACAAACAAGACATGGGCAACAATTTTATCATCTCTGATTGTCAGGAACAACCTGCAGTGTGTGAATTACTGTGCTCATTTTGTAGAGGAGGCAAACAGAGGCACACAGGGAATAAATAACCCATCAGAAGGTGAGGTGTCCTTAAACCTGGATTCAAATGCAGTTCTCATTGACTCTAAATCCTGAGCGCTCTCTACTACAACACAGGTCCTCCACTGACATGGGGATATTCTATGATTGCAACACCTCCACTCAACAGGCTAGTGCTATGGACCCAAGCATTACTCTGTCATGGGACAGAAATTTTCTTTTGGTGCAAGGAGTCAGAAAGACACAGAGGTGATGGTGACACCCCCATGACAAAGAGTGGACCACCCATGGAGGTGAAAGCAGACCATGCATACGGGACATGAGGGGAATGTAACCTCTTGCTAGGACAGGCGTGAGGATGGTTGGGCCTGCTGGGCTAGAAATGGCTCTGTGTGTCAGCCATCGAGGACAGAAGCACTTTTTATATCCCCAGTGCTGGGCTTCGTGTGCAGCACACTGTGTTCTCAATTTTATTCAATGAGTCAGTGCATGAATCAGGAGCCTAAATAGTAGAGGTAGATTTGAGTTAAATGGAAAATAAAAATGAAAATACAATTAAAGTCATTAGAACACATATGAATAATGAGGTGAAGAAAATTTCATACATTAGAATTCTTTTTGTGTAGGCTCTATGTGTTTAGCACAATTACTTATGTGTGCCCAAATGTTTGAAACTGACCCCCGATGTGCCTTTGAAGTGATGACTCAATATGGCTTTGCTGAGCACCTAGAATCCTCTGGGTCCACAGTGTAGGGGTAGAGTGTGGGTCTGTGCTGGATTGCTTAGCGATACAGAGGAGGAAGGAGTCAGTGAGGGTGAGGTCTGAGCGCCACTGATGGAGGGATTTGAAGTATGAAAACATCGATGGAGAGCTACTAGGTGGTGTGCTGGGTGTGTACAATATACACCTCCTCCATTCTCTCTCCCAGGAGATCTTTACTAGAGTGTCCTTTACTGATGGAAGCTTCTATGTTAGCAGAATCTATGAGGGAATGTAGAAAAAGTGCAGGCTTTGGAATGTAAAGAAAGATGCTCATGCAGAATTCAGCTGAAGAAAGAGGACTAGCTGAATGACGGCAGCTGATTGAGAGTTTGTTAGGTATTGTCTCTTCTAATCCTCAGTCCTATGAGGTAGGAATTAGTATTATTCTCATATACAGAAGATCGAATAGGAGTAGATAAAAGATGAGCTAATTGTCCCCGGCTTCACACAATGTGGATTTGAACCCAGCAGAGCTGCCTTGGAGTCCACCCTGTTGACCAGCCCTTTGGACCTACCAACTCTGTGTGTTCATTACACATATTGAGGGGGAAATTGGAAGAGTAATCCCAAGATAAATCCAGGTTGGCAGTTAACATTGTGGGTTGATAATTAAAAAAAAAACCTACACAATCTCCAGATAGAGATAGGATGAAGCACCCAATAAATAGGAAACAAAAGAGGTGAGAGGAAGCAATTAGGAACAGATACCAGAATTCAGGAGCCCTTTTCTGCCTCACAGTGGCAGCCTTTGCTGTGACACCTCAAGGACTTCCAAGGGTAGGGGACCTCCAGGTAGAAAGGAGATGCACCCGGATGCTGGGGTGCAGAGAGGCATCAGGACTGAATGCATCCATCACGAGCTCTCTCAGAGAACTGATCTCCCACAGCTTTGCTTGGCCAGAAAAGGAAATGGGAGGAAAATCAGAACCTCTGTTATCCCCACTCAGGGCGCTTCACAATTTGTACATTTGTATTTACAGTGTGATATGTTTGTCTTCTTCATCAAACCTAAAACTCATTGAGGAGTAAATCATGCCTCTTTTTGTTCAGTATTGTATCACCACCATTTAGCATTTATTTCTTAAATGCCATCTCTTGCAATATCCTCATTTAACATAAGAAGAAGCTGAGGCTTAATAGTGAAAGGATTTTCCTGAGCTCACACCATGAAGAGCAGGCCCAGTGCCAGCCCCTGGTCTCCTGGCTTCCCCACTGTTCTCCCCACCATGCAGTATTTCTGAGGAACTCACAACAAATCTTCACGTGAGCGCAGAATCTGAGAGACGTTCAGGGGCTGTAGAGACTGCTCGTGTCCTCCAATCTCCATTCTCCTCTTCTGTCGCAATTCTGAGAGTTTTAAAGCAGCAAAAGAACCCCCATCCCATTCTTTTTGATACTGGATGACACTATGTGACTAGGTGATGGCCAGTGGGCGGTGAGAGGAAGTGATGTGCCCAAGTACTGGCACTTGGGATTAATAGAAGCAGCACAGCCTCCCCTCCTCCTCTTCCTCCCCTTCCTCCTCCATCAGTCTGGAATGCTGATGTGGCTGAAGCCACAGAGGACCATGAGGAAGAGGGCACCTCTCAGGGATTGGGGAACAGCAATTTTTGGAGTCCTAACGTATGATGCCTTGAAGCTGCAAGCTCAGGTCTAGAATAAATTCATCCCTGCTTATCAACAGAGGATTTGTTCCGGGACTCCTGCACACCAAAATCCACAGATGCTCCATTTCCTTGTATAAAATGGCATAGTGTTGGCATATAACTTACACACATACTCCTGTATAGTTTAAATCAATTCCAAATTACTTATAATACTTAATACAATGTAAGTGCTATGTAAATAGTTTTACTGCTTATGAAATAACAACATGAAAAAAAGTCAGTACCTGTTCAATACATATGCAACAGTCCCTTTTTTTTCAAATATTTTCAATCCATGATTGGTTGAATCCCTGGATGTGGAACCCACTGATAGGAAGGGCCGACTGTACTTTCTTGTTTGAGGTATTTCTATTTTGGGTCTCTGTTAGAACAGCTAAACTTATATTCTGACCAAAAGAAATATGTCTTCTCCTTTTAAAATTACACTTCCTTTACTAGCCATTTTTGATGAATGTGGATATTTCTTCATAAAAGTGACACTAGAGAAAGCAGGTGCAAACGGAAAAAAAATAACTCTGATAAGGCTGAGAGAGGCATGATTCAATGACATTTAGATAGAGGAAACCCCAGGAAGTAGGAGGGTATAAGCAGGTGTGAGGCTTAGTCTCATTTTCCATGAGGATTTGCTTTCCATCCTTCGGTACCCTGTTTGGCATCTGTGAGGGGTGGCTTCTATGTACCTCATCAGTGGATCCTCTTCCTTCTGGTTTCTGGTGGAATCAAGCCACTGGGAGACCCCACCAGGGGACTGGAGGGTAGGAAGGGAGCGATTTGTGATTTCCACCTCCTGTCTGTCTGTGAGTCTGTGTGTTGGCAATGGCAGTGCTTCCCCACCTGCCTGGCTGTCCTCTCCTACCCGTACAGGTACAGCTGCGGTTACACTCTCAGTGGTCACTGCTCCTTACCTTGTCCCTTTAAGCCTATAGGTAGAAATAGTGCTTCACTGTTGCTCACCTTAGGGTGCTTCCCCTTGCATTGTCACTTTCCCGTCAACCTGTCCACCTTTGTCAATAGTCCTCTCATAAATCACATCTCAGTTGTTCCCCTTTGCACCATCTGTTTCTTCCTGGGACCTGTCCAGATATGCAAAGGAGAATAACTTTGGAAAGCAAGTGAGGCAGTGAAACCTGGTTTTACAGCAGTTCAGCTGTGCGAAGCAATACCTGCACGTCCCCTTGCTCCTTAAACAAATGTGACAGGCAACATTCTCTCTGTGGCAGCTGATTTGAATGGTTGGAATAAGGGGAGAATATAGGACGATGGCTCCATCAGAAAAAGGTTTGCTTGACCCCATTTGGAACTCCCACAGTCTGGGCTGCCAGCACCCAGTTTCCAGAAGGATGCTTCATCTCTTCTACCTTTTCCTAAAGGAACCTCCATGACCCCCTGCATGAAGCACCCCCAGGTGAAAATACAGGGATGCAAATTTAGAGGTAAAACCTTCCCTGACTTTGGAAAGAAGACAGTTCTTGGTATAAGCCCTTACCTTTCCTCCTTCCTTCTGTCCAGAGGTAGAGAACTGCCCCGTGGTAAAAGGGAGAGTCTTTCTGCAATTCAGTGAGTCCAGACGATCCTTCTCTGTCTTTTAATTCAGGAGATGGCTATAGGAGCTGGAATGAAAGCTAATGACCAAGCCAGGCTTATCAAGATGCCAGACAGGTCTGTGATTTCCTGTTCAGGGACTGTGGGCAAATCAGAGACCAGAGCCGCTGGAGACACATCCCTCACTGAGATGTTTCTTGGCCCCTGTCCCATTCCTACTCTCATATCAGCCTCTCCCGTCCCATCCCTTCTGGTCCACCTCTGTAAGCAATTGATGTTCCGGATCCTTAATTGGCAATTATGAGTCTAGGTATGAACCTCAAGCAATATGAGCTTGTATTGGTGAGGCTTTATCGCTAAGGTATAAACTCTGTCGTAGTGTCATTCAGAGCTCACCGTGGCCTATCCCACTTTTTTTGTGTTTTCTTCATCATAATAGTCATGCATTCATGGGTACACTTTTTTCCACATGACTGAGAAATGTATCCAAGCAGAAAATCTCCTGGAGCCCCACTCTCCAGAGGCCACCACCCACAACACTTTCCGTTCTGATTCCTTTTATTATTATTAGCTCTGAATAGTAAACTGATATTTCATTTTAATTTATCAGTATGAACAAGTGGATCAATTGGTTTTGCTTATAAAATGTAAATTGTCCAGCACACATGACCTTCTTGCTTTGTCTATTTCATGAAATGTGTTTTTTTTGTTTTTGTTTGTTGTAGATATTCAAAATTTTACATTGTATACTATGCTTTCATTCTTTGCCTCAAGCTACAGCCAAATTAAGCCAATCATAATTTTTAAATATGTCACTTCAATTAGACTCTTTTTTAAATATTGAGAAAAATTCTTGAATGCATTCTTTCAGTGACTATTTAATAAGGACTTTGTTATGGGCTGAATTTTGTCCCTCCGATATTCATGTGTTGATTTCCTAATCCCCTGTTATTCATAATCTTACTGTACAGTATGTGGAGATGGGGACTTCAAAGAGGTAATTAAGTTTAAAAGAGGCTGTTAGCCTGGGCCTTAATCGGACAGGATTTGCGGTCCCAGAGAAGAGGAGATTAAGACATAGACACCCAGAGGAAAGACCATGTGAAGACATAGAGAGAATAAGACACCATCCAACCCTGTCTGCACCTTGATCTCAGACTTCTAGTCTCTGAAGTTGTGAGAAAATAAACTTGTGTTGTTTAATCCACCCAGTCTGTGTTACTGAGTTACAGCAGTCCTAGCAAACTAATAGAGACATATTACGTCCCCTGCACTATGTCAGGCATTTGAACTTCAGTGTGAATAATACTAGACCAGAGTCTTTTGGAGCTTATCCTCAAGGAGCTGAATGAAAAGTTCATAGAGACTGAAAAGGGAAGAGGTCTGAGGGGTCTCCACCTGTTATGAGTCTGGAGTAATCCTTGGATCCAGTAAACCATCTGTAGAGAAACTGATCATTGGAGCAAACATCTTAGAGTCAGACCAAAATGCATATAGGAATTTAGTATATGATAAGGTTGCATGTGAAAGTCGTGGGTCAAACATGTAAAGGAGCAACTGTGGGGGAAGGAGAAAAACTAAAAGAGTACAGCGTCCCAGGATCCTAAGCCATGGAGTCACTGGTCAGTAAATAGTGTTAGTAGCAGTTGAGTGTTCTTGGAATTGGCCTTTGGCTTAGCAATGTGTGTCATTGCTGATCTTGTCAAAGTGGTGGCCGAGGAAGAGTGGCCTGAGGATGAAGTGGAGCAGGTGTAGGAGAGAATGGCAAATGGTGTAATGGGACTCTAGGACACTCAGACATCAACTGAAACCACCCCAGACTGAAAGACAGTGAAGGCAGGTGTTATTGTATAAACAACCAGCACTGTTTGTATGTACAAAAACAAGCAGTTAGAAGAAGTAGGGAAAAATGAACCCCAATTACATCTTCTGGAAGAGGGGAGTACTGAGGATGATTAAAATGTAGAATGAAGCCTGAGTAAGTACACCATTGTAGTACTGATCCATACATAGAAAAGCTGTTCCATGACAAAGTTGTAAATTTAGACACTAATATATATGAGAATTTAGTGCAGGCATGTCTCATTTTATTGGACTTTGCTTTATTGTGCTTTGCAGATATTTTGTCTTTTACAAATTGAAGGCTTGTAGCAACCATGTGTTGAGCATGTTTATTGCCAAAATTTTTCCGGCAGCATGGGATCACATTGTGTCTCTGTGTCACATTTTGGTAATTCTGGCAATATTTTAAACTTTTAAATTGTTATTATATCTGTTGTGACCAGTGATCTTTGATGTTACTATTGTAACAGTTTTGGGACACCATGAACCACACCCGTATAAGACTGTGAACCTAATTGATAAATGTTATGCGTTCTGACTGCTCCACCAAAGGCCGTTCCCTCATCTCTCTCCCTCTCCTGGGGCCTTCTTATTCCCTGTGATGCAACATTATTGAAATTAAGTCAGTTAATAACTGTACAGTGGCCTTTAAGTGTTGAAGTGAAAGGAAGTGTTGCACATATGTAGCGTGAAATGAAAAGTTAGAAATGATTTAGCTTAGTGAGGGAGGCGTGTCAAAAGCTGAAATAGGCAGAAAGCTAGGCCTCTTGCACCAAACAGTTGTGCAAGTTGTGAATGCAAAGTAAAAGTTCGTGAAGGAAATTAAAAGTGCTACTCCAGTGAACACACAAATGATAGCAAAGTGAAATAACCTCATGGCTGATATGGAGAAAGATTTAGTGGTCTGGATAAAGATCAAACCAGCTGCAACATTCTCTTAAAGCCTAATCCAGTGCAAGGCACTAACCCTCTTTAATATTATAAAGGCTGAGAATGTGAGGAATCTTTACAGAAAAGTTGAAATTAGGAGGGATTGGTTCATGAGGGTTAAGAAAAGAAGCCATCTTCATAGCATAAAAGCACAAAGTGAAGCTACAAGTGCTGATACAGAAGCTGCAGCAAGTTATCCAGAACATCCAGCTAAGATAATGATGGAGGTGATTGTGCTTAACAACACATTTTTCATGTAGATGAAAGAGCCTTCTATTGGAAGAAGATACCATACAGGTCTTTCATAGCCAGAGAGAAGTCAAAGTCTGGCTTCAAATCTTCAATGGACATGCTGACTTTCTTGTTGGGGCCTCATGCAGCTAGTAACTTTTAGAGTTGAAGCCAATGCTGATTTATCATTTTAAAAATCCCAGAATCCTTAGAAATTACACTAAATCTACTCTGCCTGTACTCTATACATGGAACAACAAAACCTGCATAACAGAACATCTGTTTATGTCATGAATTACTGAATATTTTAGTCCCACTGTTGAGACTTACGGCTCAGAAAAAGATTCTTTTCAAGCCATTACTGCTCACTGACAATGCACCGGGTCACCCAAAAGAGCTCTGATAGAGATATAAGGGAAGATTAATGTTGTTTTCATGCCTGCTAACACAACACCATTCTGCCATCCATGGATCAAGGGGTAATTTGACTTGTAAGTCTTATTAAGAAATACATGTTAGAAGGCTATAGTTGGTGATTTCTTTGATGCACCTGGGCAAAGTAAATTTTAAACCTCTGGAAAGGATTCATGATTCTAGATGCCATTAAGAGCATTCATGTTTCATGGGAAATGGTCAAATCATAAACATTATCAGAAGTTTGGAGGAAGCTGATTTCAGCCCTCATGGATGAACCAAGGGGGGTTGAAGACTTCAGTGGAGAAAGTAACTGCAGATATGGCAGAAATAGCAAAAGAAGTATAATTAGAAGTGGAGCATCAGCATGAACAAATTGCTTCAATCTCATGATAAAACTTGAATTGGATGAGGAGTTCTTATAGATGAGCAAGGAAAGTGGTTTCTTGAGATGTAATCTACTCCTGGTGAAGAAGCTATGAAAATTGTTGGTATGAGAACAAAGGATTTAGAATATAACATAAACTTAATTTTTTAGCAGTGGCCAAGTTTGAGAGGATTGACTCCAGTTTTGAAAGCAATTCTACTGTGAGTAAAATTCTGTCAAACAACACCTCATGCTACAGTGAAAGTGTTCATGAAAGGAAGTATCAATCAATGTAGTAAACTTCATAGTTGTCTTACTTTAAGAAATTGCCACAGCCACCCCAACCTTCAACCACCACCACCCTAATCAGTCAGCAGCCATCAACATTGAGACAAGATCCTCCACTAGCAAAATGATAGACTTGGCTGAAGGTTCAGATGATCCTTAGCATTTTTTAGCAATAAAGTATATTTAAATTAAGGCATATACACTGGTTTTTTAAGACATAATGCTACCACACACTTAATAGACTACAGTATAGTGTAAACATAACTTTCAATGCATTTGAAAACCAAAAAATTTATATGATTCACTTTATTATAATATTTGCTTTATTGCAGTGCTCTGCAGCCAGGCTTGTAATATCTCCAAGGTATGCCTATATATGATAGTGAAATACTGGGTAAAACATGGGCTGCCAGTAAATGGGGTTATGACAACTCAGTGACCTTCTGAAATAAAATGAAGTTGAAAACTTACTTTATTTATGATTTTGGGATAAATCCTAAAACACTAAAAAATTAAAAATTAATAAGGAAAATACAATAGTACCTGGAAAAAACATAGAAAAATTGATTTTAACTGAAAGTGGGGAAAGACTTTCAAATTTTAGCACAAAATATATAAGACATTAAGGAAAAATATTAATAAAGACAAAAGGAGTTTTTTGTCATGGCATGAAACATATTACTCAAAATATGAAATATTGGGAAAATATTGGTAACATATCATAGCCAAAGTGCTAATTTATTTTGTTTATAAAAAGTTTCTGTAAAATGATGATTTAAAATTTAAAAAGCCAATGAGACAATGACTTAGGTCATGAATTCCTAATTTCTCAGAAATAAAAATGGCTCTTAAACATATGGAAGGATAAGAAACCCAAGTCTAATAAAAGACATATGAATTACAATTATGCAGAATTATATTTAACTTATTCCCATATAAAAGTCCAAAAGGTTTGATAGCATACTGTGTGGAGATGGTGGGGACCAGGCACTTTTACTCTTTTCTGGTGGAAGTGGAGATATATACACCCTCCAAGGAAGTCAATTTTCAACATATACAAACAGGGAGTATCATACTTTTCTCCCTATAATTCCTTACTAAGAATTTATCCCAGAGATATACTTGTGTATGTTCAAGAGACATATGTACAAAGTGAATAAATGCAGCATTACTTGCAATAAAAGACAGGAAACAGCCAAAATGGCCATCCATACTGTATAAATTATGGTCCATTTATGCAATGGAATACTCTGTAGCTGTATGAAAAGAACAACAATCTGATATGAAAGGACCTCCAAGATAGGTTAAATTAAAATAATACAGACCAATCTGTATTATATATGAGAGAGACTATGTGTGTGTGTGTGTGTGTGCGTCTGTATATATATATACACACAGATTCATATATAGTTGTTTTAGCATTAATTATCTCTGGAAAGTTTAAGAAACTAATAAATATAATTAATGTATACGTGTGATAAGAAGGCAAGGATGCCTGGAAAGCATGGAATGGGATGATGACATTCACTGTATTCATTTAAAGATTTTTGTTCTAAACCTGTGACTGTATTACTAGTTCAAAAATAAATTTTAAAACAAGGAAAATAAATTCAGTGATCTAGCTAGGAGAGCAAGATAGAGATATGAGAAGATATGAGAGAGAGAGAGAGAGAGTTGAAGGTGAGCAAATGAAGATAATGAGTCTAGAAAACTCTTCTGATGAGATTTCCTCTAATGGATAGAAGAAAAATCAGGCCATGGATGGAGGGCAATTTGGACTTGGTGGTGTTTTAATCTAGGAAATAGGATAACCTGTTTGAACTGTAATGGAACAATCCATTAAGGAAGGAAACATTGAAGACTTAGGAGGGAGAGGTTGTAATTATATCAAGTGTTTCTTTAGGGAGGGGGCAGGGGAACCAGCACACGGTGGAAAGGCTGATTTCCATCAGGAGTGTGCAGAGCCCATTTGCTGGCATGAGAGAGAAGGCAGAGAAATGGGCTCAGAGGCACATTGGCAGAACGTCTGGTGGGGAGATGGGGACATTCTCAGCAGAGCATCACCTGAACACGATAAAAGAGCAAGGGGGCAGTTTCAGAAGGGAGGGGATGGCCTAAAGTGTTTCCCTTGGGGACTGAGAGGCAATTATAAAAATGTGTGTGATTGCTCAGGAGAGCTAAGTGGACTTTTAATGTTCAAGTTCACAAATTTAAAGTGAAAGCATTGGGCGTGGTTGTGTGTTGTTCTCCAGCCACACTCAGCTCCCTGGGAAAAGGCACAGAGTGAGTGAAGAGCTGCGTTCAGCCAGGGCAAAAGACTTGAACAGATGCTTCACCAAAGGGGCTGCATGGATGGCAAATAAACACATGAAAAGATGTTCAACGCCCTAGCCATTAGGAAAATACCAATTAAAATCACAATGAGGTACCACTACAGGCCTCCTAAAATGGCTAACATAGCAAATACTGATAGTTTCAAATGTTGACTAAGATTTTGAGAATTTGATCTTTCATACACTATCAGTGAGAAAATAAAATGGTAAAAAAAAAAAAATCAACTATACCTGCAACAAGGTGGATGGACCTTGAGGACATTATGCTGAGTACAATAACCCAAACTCAAAAGGTTAGATAATATATGAATCCATTTATATAACACTCTTAAAAGCACAGAATTTTAGATACAGGATAAATCAGTTGTTAGAGGGGTTTGGGAAAAGGCACAGATTGGGTGTCCTAATAAGGTTAGCCCAAGGGAGCTGTTTTGTGGTGAAGAAACAATTCTATATCTTCAATGTAGTGGTGGTTATATGACTCTACACATGTAACAAAATGTTATAGAATTATACACACAGGCATATCCCACTGCTGGAAAAATGTGTGCATGTAAACAGTGGTGAGATAGGATAAGACTGGTTTTGTAGATAATTGAATTGAACCAATGTCAATCTCCTGGTTTTGATAATATACACTATTTATGTAACATTTCACCATTGGTGTAGGCTGGGTGATGGGTATACAGGAACTGTGTGCTATTTTTGTAACTTCTTGTTAGTCTTTAATTAATTCAGAATGAAAAGTTAAAGAACAACTGAAAGGTCAGTTAGTTGGGTTGCCTCTGTGGATACTGAGTTACCCAGAATGAGGGCAGGGGGTACGCTGGAGAGAAGTTTGTAAACCAGGCACACAGGCCACAATATAATATAATAAGCACTCCCACACCCTCTACTAAAATGAAGCACATGTTGAATTTTTATAATATTTCCTTTCAATCTCTTAAAAATGAATACATGGAATTTTACAGGTACAACTAAAGGGTCAAACCTGCATCTCTCCTCTTACTGATCGCTTCAAAACATTTGAAATTATATACGTTATTCTCCACATGTGTACTAGGTTTATGAACCAGGAGTTTTAATCTAAATGTCAAGACTCTGTGGATACTACATTACAAAAGAGGTGCAAGGTGACATATAAAATTTGAAAAGGAAGTTTTTGATAACTGGCTACCAGCTCTTAAGTGATCATCCATATCAAGTCTTTTAAAAAGTTTAGAGTTGAATTTTTATGTGGGGAATAAAATGTTGAACTTAATTTAAAGATGAACTATTTCCCCTGCTCTCAATTTGGGCCTTTCACAGGCATAAAGAGTACTTTGAAGAGGAGGGTGCATTCCACTGCTTCTTTCTTCTCCCCCTACCCCTTTCCACTTTCTCTTATTCCACCTCTCTGGTTTTTTTTTTCCCCCTAACCTGTGTTTTCTGCTGTTGTCAAATGTGACAGATCCCTGGGAGGAGGGTCAGGAGAGCAGAATGATGACTTTTTAACTTGTCCTGCTGGGCTGTTCTGGCTGGCCCTCTCCAGACTTCACAGTATTGTAGAGTGGACTTCAACTTGTTATGCAAAACTTATGCCAACCCCTATCACTTCAAGGCCATGACAGACATTGTTTATTGCTCAGAGTACTCCAGCCTCATGATCCTTCTTAAAATAGGGATCTTGCAACCACAACTAAATACCTGGGGTGGCACAAGGGATGAAACTCATTTACGTACTGATCACTATTCCCTAAACCACCTCTAAGCTGTTATTAACAATGCCACTGTGAATTGCCTCCTGTCCCATTTCCTTCTGTTAAGATCCTATTTATCATTCTCTGCCTACTTCAACAAATTTATGTGACTGGCAAACGTGACAGAGGGTACATGCTGGGCAAATTGTAGAGTCATCAGTCGAAATTCCAAATATTTCAAGAAGTCTTCCCTGATCTACTCACCTTCCTAAGGAGATCTTCTCCCTTTCTGCTCCCCATCTCCCCAGTAGCATCCTGGAAGGATTCAGAACAACTGAATCCACATGACAGGCATGTGTAAGGAGATCCCCTCTTTCACACGCTACTGTAGGTCCAGGAGAACAGCACCAAATTCCATGTATATTTGATGCCAGCATTGGTGTGTTGACAATGTTGGTGCCCAGTACATACCACACCATTATATAGAAGGGGCATGACAGCAGTCTCTTTGAATTCCAGGTAGCTGCCGCATAGGCGAGGGGAGTATGTGCTTATTGTGATTATAGTCACTGGGTAGAGACATAACCTTCTCAGGCTGCCTGAATCACAATAGTTATATTCAGATGATAGTTATAGTAAAGTCAAACCTTACCACTTTATTCTGAAAACAGACACCTAAGCACAAATGGCATAGGATTTAGACTGTGGAAATCTCATAACCTCACTATCTGCTTGAGTTGCCTGGAATGGGCATGTGACCCATGATGGCCATGTAGTCACCTTGAAAATCCAGATTCTCTGAATCCAGGTCCAGTGTTCTTTGCAATGTAGCACTTGCAGATTCTGGATCCCTATGTATCTCTGGATTTCCTGGTGCTGATTTGGGCTTGGCTATAGGCAAGGGCTTCCTCTGCTGGAACACAGGGTGGTAGGAATAGGTGGTGGCACAACTCCTGTGGCCTACACACCTGCAGGAACTCTCCTTGAAGAACATTTTCTGGAATTGTGTATTAGTGGGATGTCACACTGTAGACTGAGGACTGTTATAATATTCAGCATAATAGTCTTATGAATTCATCAATTACAATACTTTTGTTGAGGTTGTCTATCATGAAAAGCCACCTGGTGAACAGTCTTTCATTTCTTGGAACCATACCATCATGCTTCACCTGATTGCTTGGGGGTGACATTCCTTTTCAGGATGGAAGCAAGACAACTTAGAAATTTTAGGTGGCCCCTATTCTGAGGACCCTTGAGTGACAAACACAGGTCTATGACAGCATTTTTCACATTGTATTGCAGTCTTTTCTGCACTAGGCTCCTCCTTGATAGATGTGAAGTCTGTGAAGGTGGGTTTGTTGTCTTTGACTTTCTATTGACTGCCATGCAGGCCTGAAAATGGAAGATGCTCGGTAAGTTTTTATAGAATAAACAGAGGAATGACTGAGTGACATTGCTATGAAAAGCCCACTTAGTGATATATTCAGCACTGCAAGTGGATAATTTCAAAGTTCTGTTAATTGGCAATTACAAAAAAGGATTCATTTGTAATATAAATATTTCCTTTTTACCTAGCATGCATTCAACAAAAATGGAGAGTGAAGGACTTTCCTTTAAGGAGAATTTAGCAAATAGAATTCTACTCTGCCTTTATTGCAGAAAGCACATCCACCAAGCATTGCCTATGATTTGTTGTTTGGATTTACTTAAGTGGAGATCTTAGCATCAAATGTATAGCATTCTCCCTGAAGATATTTTTTAATATTGCTCACTTTTTTCCATTTGCATAGTTGGCAGGCTCACACCTTATTCAATAATAATAATTTTTAGACTTGCTTGTATTGCCTTTTAGGCATTCACATTAGTTTTTGTTAATATAATTCTCCTTTTACAATCATATTTCATCAATTTACGTTGTATTTTTATAAATTAGGTAATCACATTGTCAAGTCCAAGTGTCATAAGCAGGATTGGATGCAGACCGAATTGGTCTTTGTGAAGCTGATGATTCAGTGCTCTTCTGCCTGGGTGTACTAGAGAGTCAGTGAATGGCCATGAGGGCTGAGCATTTACTGAGCATCAATCAATATATATTTTCTAGATGGAATGGACAGGATTAATTATACAGATGGGGTCTATTAGCCAGAGACAGATTTAAAAGGGGCTTGCTATTATATAGAATTAGCACAGTGCCTGATCAAGTACGTTTAAATATTTGCTGAATTCATGCATGAATAAACGGTCATGGATGATGCTCCCAAAAGGTGCCCTGAGGGACTTTCATATCTTTTCTCTCTTCTTGGAGGAAACTCCTGGATATCCTGCATGCTCCTTCTCAACATGTAACTGAGAGGAAAATCCATCCCTAGCCTTGGATAGAACAAAGCTCATGACCAAACTCTTGCCCTCCCCTCTCCATTCTTCTCCCCCGTGGCAGTGAGCAGACCTGCAGTGAAAGGGAAGAGACTTCCTCAGATTGATCCACTGCAGAGGACACTCTCTGCTCTCTTGAGCTGGAGGTGCCTGCAGCAGCTACAGTGAGACCTGGTGACTGAGCCAGTCTTTTCAAGATGCTGCACAACCCTGTGATTTTCAGGTGGGAGCTGCTTCAGAAAAATGGTTGCTGAGCATCTTCTAAATTCTAGCCCTAGTCCCATGCACTAGGGATTCAAAGACACATTCTCTGCTTTTAATGACCTCACCATGTGGTGGAGGAGGGTTAACTGAGGGGCAGCCTCACTGCCTGTGAGCAGCTGAGAACCTGCTGTATTTTCCCATTATCTCATGGTAGCCTCTTCTGTCTGCTTGAGTTCTCTATGGAAAGAGAAACCACCAGCAGAGAATAGTCCTGAACTTGTACTGATCCTGTTTTTATAATTAAAATAAAATTTAAATTATGATAAAATTTACATAACATTAATTTTACAACATTAACCAACTTAAGCATACAATTCAGAGGCATTAAGTACATTCACAATGAGATACAACCATTGCCACTATCTATTTCAAAAACTTTTCATTATCCCACAGACAAGCTCTGTACACATTAAGCAATGACTTACCATTCTACCCTCCCCTATCCCCTGGTATCTAGAAGTCTAGGTTCTTTCTTTATGGATTTGTTCATTGTATGTACTTCATAAAAGTAGAACAATACAATATATGTTCTTTTGGGTATGGCTTATTTCACATAGCATAATGTTCTCAAAGGTCATCTATGCTGTAGCATGTATCAGCATGTACTAACCTCATTATTATCAATATAACTGACATGTCTATGGAAGGGATGGATGTTTTAAATCTTTCTTCCCCTGGGGACTGGCCATGAAACTTACTGAAAGCCACAGCCAGAAGTATCTGTACAAAATTGTGAGGTATACAGAGTATTCTTACAACTGAATAAATCTGTAAACTAAGAAAGAAAAAAAATGCTTTTCAAGATAATTTCTACTTTCAAACTAAGATTGAGTTTGTCAATGTCCCATCTGGACCTGGTGGGACTGACTTATATTCTCTACACTGGTGGGGGCAAGAACTAAATAAACAATTATCAGTTATCAAGGGCACAGGCCATGGTTTTGTCTACTAGAACCCAAGGCCAACTTGTCACCATGTCATGAACAAATGCCACCAGAGGGGCTTTCATAAACTCAGTTTCCTGGAATTTATTGCACAGATAGAGAGTCTGTCTGTAAGGACATTATTTTCCCCCAACCAGAGAACTCAATGAGATTTATAATTAGCAGAACTTACTTATTTAGAAACAAGCTTTCCACCTGCAGCAATGTCCCCAATCATAGAACATGAGTATGAAAGAAACAGAGTCTAAGAGTAAAATAAAGGATCTTCTTTTTCTATACTTTTCAACTTTTTCAGTTGGAAAACAATCACAGACAAGCGATTTGGATTGCACATCATGGATTCTTTTCATTGCAATGAAAGTTGGAAAGAAAACATTCAATAAGAAAGATTAAGAAGAAGATAACATGAGAAATTTATAGGTAAGGTCAAGGATGGAGACATTCTATTTTCAGAATAATGTTTTCTCTAAGTAAAACTAGAAAAGCCAGATTTAAAAAAAAAACATTTGAAAACACTGGAGAATCACTACAACATTTCAGAGGTAGTAGGCTCAGAGAAGAGCAGGTAATTGTCACGTGTGGCAGGGCAGTGTTGACTCTCAGAGTCACATCTGATTGACCAGGGCAGAGGCTCTTCCTCACTGCCCCAATGTGCATTCTGATATCTCCAGGCTTCCCCAAGGAAGGCTGCCTCCACGTTCATCCACCTCAGGAGTGTCCTGCAGAGCCCTCTGGAGAACATGCTTGGGGGTCTGTTGCCCATCCTGCCACCACTGCCTGAAGGAGCCCACAAAGAAGTAAATGATGGATTGGTGCTACTTGTCAACAGAGGACAGGACGACTGAAATTGGATTAAGATAATGAGAGAATATATGAAAATAATTCTAAATTCAGTTCAGCACAAACCAGTGGATGCTGAGGGGCAGGCCACAGAGGAGGAAGACCGGCACTGTGAGCATGATGCTCACATTCAGGCTGGTCAGCTGCGTCAGCTGGGAGCCACACGAGATCTGACCAGCAAGGCCAGGCTAGACCCAGAGAGAACCACATACACACACACAAAAATCAGCCTCAGGGATTTGGAAAAGTAAGATGCCTGACACCAACCATCCTCGTATTTACGATCCAGGAAGTCACAGTAGTACCTGTTCAGTATGCTCTGCAGCAGGGACAGGGCCCAGAGCTGGGTACACACAATAGCTGACAGGTGTCCCAGGTGGCAGCAGAGTACCAGATATGGACCACAGGATGGACAGGCAGCGCTCGGTGCTAACAGCACTCAGCATGCTCAGGCCTGAAAGGTAGGCAGAGATCACCACAGTGAAGAATAAGAGGTGGATGACGATGGGGATGGGATGGAAAAGTTGGTGAGTTTCTTCAGGGAACTGGTAACGTGGAAGCAGAGGAAGAGGAAGTTGGCCTCGGCCAGGTCAATGATGTAGACAGAGAAGGCGTTCCTGTGCGTGTGGAAGCCCAGGAGCCAGAGCACAATGTGTTTCCTGCCAGCCTGGCCAGGGCAGTGATGGCATTAGCAAGTTCGGGATCAGGGTCGTCAGGTCACAGGTTAGTGGAGGGTTCTTTTCTTTTCTATGGATTAGCGCGAGTTCCATCCCCTAGGCTGGGATGGTTGGATCCATGCTCAGAAGCCCTCCACTGGTACCCCTGGGAACAGAAAGTGACTTGGGCATGAGCTGTATGATCTCTGATTCTCAATACCACCTGCTATGTGGAAGTTACTGGCCCTGTGTTACAGAGGAGGGAAACAGAGGCTTGCAAAGAATACGTAATTAATTGAAGGCCAGGGAGTCCTGGAACCTAGATTCAAACACAGTTCTCACTGACTCTAAGGCCTGGGCTCTCTTTACTGCAATATCTGTCCTCTACTGATATAGGACTATTCTAAAGTCCAAACCCTCCTATTCACTCTCTCCAACATGTCCTGCAGGCTTGTCCATAGGAGGCAGGAGGAGACAATCTGTGCAGGCCGTGTGGGACAGTGACAGGCCTCTGAGCCCAGACTTCCTTCTGTCCTGCAAACAGAGATTTCCTCTCAAGAGCAGGAAGTCAGAAGCCCCAGGCATGACCCATGGGCCACCATATGCAGTGGCCTTATTTACCAAAGACAATGAAAACTATGCTTTAGGGACTTGAGAGGAAAGTGACTTCTTGCTAGGACAGGTGTGAGGATGGCCGGGCCTCTTAAATGCCTCAGTGTGTCGACCTTGTGAGGATAGGATGCACTTTTCTCTTGTCCATTGCTGTGCCCTCAATGCCTAGCTTCAAGTTGGAGACACAATGGGTATTCCAAAAGCTTGTAATCAACAAATGAATAAATGAATGAATGGGCATCTAAGTGTGGTGGAAGATTTGGGTTAAATGTAAAACAAAAAATTTTAAAGGAAATTAAAGTTACTGGAAAGTACACATGTATAGTGATGAAGATAGTTCCATTCATCATTTTTCCCTCTATGGAAAGCTCTGTCATGTTTGAAATAATTACTTACTGTATTCATTGTAGTTATTATATAATAGTTTTGTAATTGTTCTTGTATAGTAGCTATTATGTAATAGTTGACTAATTATAATGGTTATTACAGACAACTAATGATGGCCACTGTCACGCCTCCAAACCAGGGAGGGCCAGTATTACCTAAAAGAATTTAAGTATACAGTTTAAGGAGAGGATTCACTGCTGCACTGACATACTCTTATTTTAGGAGAGAGTAGGCCCCCTACATTAAGGCTGGGAAAGGTTGTTAAACGAAAGAGAGGTGGCAACGCAGCTGAATAGAGGTATTTGAAGTGGGGAAAGATCTAAGGAAGATTATTAAGTGGCTTGACTTGGATGTATAATAACAAGCCAATGCATTCTGTACCACACATGATTTTGGTTAGGGTTTGCTTTGCTGAATAATGTATTTTTAAAATATGGTAAAATATATAACATAAAATTTGCCATTCTAACTATTTTTAAGTGTATGATTTGGTGGCATTAATTACATTCACATTTTTGTGCAACCATCAACACTATGTATTTCCAAAGCTTTTCATCCACCAAACAGAAACTCTGTACTCATTAAACAATAACTCCCTACCCTCCTCTCTTCCCTTAACTCCTAGAAACCCCTGATCTACTTTCTGCCTCTGAATTTTCCTATTCTAGATATTTCATGTAAATGGAAACATACATTATTTGTTCCTTTCTGTCTGGCTTATTTCACTTAGCATAATATTTTTATAGTTCATCCATGTTGTAGCATGTATCAGAACTTCATTCCTTTTTATGGCTAAATAATATTCCATTGTATGTAGAGACCTCCTGTGTGGGGGTGGGGAACCTGTGGCCTTGGGGCCACATATGGCCTTCTGGATCCTTGAGTGTGGCCTTTTGACTGAATCCAAATTTTACAAAACAAATCCTTTTAATAAAGAGATTTGTTCTGTGAAGTTTGGATTTGGTTGAGCGGCCTCACTTGGGGATCTGGAGGGCCATGGCCACATGTGGCCTTGAGGCCGCAGGTTCCCCACCCCATCTGACCACTTATGTTAGTTATACTTTTCAGCTGTTACGAATGATACTGCCATGAACATTTGTGTGCAAGTTTTTGTGTGGACATATGATTTCAATTATTTTGGGTGTACACTTAGAGGTAGAACTGCTGGGTCATATGGTAATTCTATATGTAGCTTTCTGAGTAACCACCAAACTGATTTCCATAGCAGCTGCACCATTTTACATTCCTACCAGCAGTGTATGAGAGTTTGAATTTCTCTACATCCTGTGTTTTGTTCTGTGTTGTTTTTAATAGCTCACCTAGTAAGTGTGAAGTGGTATCTCATTGTAGTTTTGATTTGTATTTCCCTAAAGATTAATGACGTTGATCACCTTTTCATATGCTAATTTGTCCTTTGTAAATTTTCTTTGGAGCAATGTCTACTTGAGTTCTTTGCCTGTTTTTTAATTGGGTCATTTGTCTTATTGAGTTCTAGGATTCCATTATATATTCTGGATATTAAATCCTTATCAGATATATGGTTTGCAAATATTTTTCCTATTGTATAGACTGCCTTTTTACTTTCTTGATAAATGTCCTTTGAAGCACAAAAGTTTTTAATTTTAGTAAGGTCTGCTTTATCCAATTTTTTCTTTTGTTACTCATGCTTTTAGTTTCATGACTAAAATTCATTGCCAAACCCAAGATCATGAGGGTTTACTCCTATGTTTTCTACTGAGGGTTCTATAGTTTTAGCTCTTATATTTAGGCCATTGATACATTTTGAGTTAATATTTGTATATGGTAAGAGAGGGATCCAAATTTATTCTTTGTGGAAATCTATTAATAGTTGTTCCAGAACCATCTGTTAAAAAGACTATTCTTTCCCCAAAGAATGGTCTTGGCACCCTTGTCAAAAATCAATTGGTAATAGATACATGGATTTATCTCTGGAGTCTCAGTTCTATTCCATTGGTCTATATGTCTCCTTATGCTTATGCCAGTACCACATTGTTTGATTGCTGTTGCTTTGTAGCAAGTTTTGTAATTGGGAAATGTGAGTCCTCTGACTTTGTTTTTCTTTTTCAAGATTGTTTTGCCCCTTTGAGGTCCCTGTAATCCTTTATGAATTTGAGGATTGGCTTTTTGATTTTGACCCAAAAAAAGGCTATTGGAAGTTTTGATAGAATTTTTGATACAAGTTGCACTGAATCTATAGGACTGAATCTATAGTTGCACTTTGGTAGTATTGACATCTTGACAATATTAGTCTTCCTACCCAAGAACATAGGATGCCTTTCCATTTGTTGAGGTTTTCATTAATTTCTCTCAGAATTGTTTTGTAGTTTACAGTGTACAAGTCTTTCACCCCCTAATTGAAATTTAGTATTTTATTTTTTAGATTCTATTATCAATAGAATTGTTTTATTAATTACATTTTCAGACCATACATCATCAGTATATAGGAGCACAATTAATTTTGTATGTTAATGTTTTATCCTAAAACTTTACTGATTTTGTTTATTGGCTGTAGTAACTTTCTGGTGGATATTTTTGTAATTTTCTATATATAAGAGTGTGTCTTAGTTGGATAGAGATAGTTTTACTTCTTCCTTTGTAATTTGGATGCCTTTTCTTTCTTTTTTTTTTTTTTGTACTTCCAGTACAGTGTTGCGTAGCAATGGAAAAAGCAGGTATCTTCATCTTGTTCCTGATTCTGGGGGAAAACTTTCAGTCTTTCATCATTAAGTATGATGTCAGCTGTAAGTGTTTCATACATCTTATCATTCTGAGGAATGTCCCTTCTATTTCTAGTTTCTTTAGAGTTTTTGTCATGAAAGGGATTTTGTCAAGTTCCTTTTCTGTGTCCATTGAGATGATCACGTGAGTTTTCACTCTCTGTTTTAATAATGTGAAGTATTATATTGATTGAATATTTTATGTTGAATCACTCTTACATTCTTCAGAAAAATCCCAGTTGGTCATGGTTTGTAATCCTTTTAATATAGTGTTGAATTAGGTTTGCTAGTAATTTTTGAGGCTATATCTATGTTCATAAGGAATATTGGTCAGTAATTTTAATTTCTGACCGTGGCTGAGCTAACACTGGAGCCCAGGGCTCCCCAGAAGCCCCCTCCCTACAATCACCCTGTCCCCTAGGCCAGAGGGTGCAAAGCAGAAACCTGAGGCTGAATCCAGACTCTAGAACAGTTCTGTTTGGCCTGCAACTAAGTCAAATTAGTTGCCATCATTTAAAAAAATCAGGGCATTTCAAGTACAAATGCACATTTTAAAAAATGACAGAAGATCTGGCAATTCAGGCTCACGTCATTACCTGACAGTAACCAAATGTAGCTGCGTAGCAGTTGTCCCCTTGAGGCAGGGCATGTCCAGGTTGCCACAGTCCTCCCTCTTATCCCCATTACCAAGGGCATGTGTTGTTTGCCATTTATCAGCATGTTTGCTGTGTTGTTTTTCTTAAAGGGGAAAGTCACACATTTCCTGTAACACACCTAAAATATCCCTTATCTGACCCCAGCTTGCTTCATTTCTCTGGCCTCTGTAAGCATTTGAATTATGACCCTGTCTCTTCCCCTCTGAACCATGCATTCTTCATTTACAAACTGAGGTAGGTGAATATGATGATTCCAAGGCCCTTTCTAATCCTGGCTTCCAAGGCCCTCCAAGTCTGCTCTTCAGAAATGAGTTGTGCTATTGACAATGCTTAATTGTTCTGCAGATGGTTTTTGAGGGATTGCTCACCCTCTTTTGTCCTTGAATTATGATTTATCTAATCCCTTGGAAGAAAAATGCCTTTTGTTTGTAAAGTTTATCCTCCATCTTTGATTTTGAACAAAATGAGTACTTCAAACACTTCAGCAAAGCTGCAGTTGCTAGGAAGACAGAGCAGCAACAGAGGCTGTCTGGAGACAAGGTCATCAGAAGACGTTTATTTTTCTTCCCTCTCTCCATCCCTCCTAACCTCTCCCTCTCTTCCCTCCTTCTTTCTCTCTTCTGAGCAAAAATATCATAACCTCTTCTACAAAGACCAGTCTTCATCACCAATAGAGTAAGTTGTCCTAAGTCCAAAGGTTCACTTCTAAAGCTCACAGCCTACCAGCCAAACAATTAAATAATGAAATAAGCTAATAATCTCTGGATTTTAATTATGGTGCTGCCACTAGATAGTCATTTGACTTTGGGCAAGTAATTTATTTTTCTCTGGACCTCAGTTTCCCCATTCCCTACCATTTTACAAGGAGGCTGCCAGAGATTTAGAGAGTGAGGTAGCACCATCAGGTAACTTCTCTACAGCTCTGATTCCAGGTCAGCAGGACCTGGGACTCCTTCACCTTGAAACCATAATATTTATCTCAAGGTCTTTGGCCTTCCCTCTTCTGGGTCTCGACTGGCTATCTAATGAGTGGTAAAGGAGGGATTTCTCTTCACCTTTCTCATTAGATATGACATACCCCAAATATCTGCCTTGCTTGGCAATTTTTCCTTTTAGTCCTTTGTTGTAGAATGAACTGATGACAAGACCTAAATGTCTCTAATTATTTCTTCTTCAAGTCCAGTATCACGTTCAGATTCTGCAGGTCTGCAGCCTCAGGGATGATGAAGTGATGATTTGAGCGGCACATTAGCCCTCTATGTAAAAATTGCAGAAAAGGCTCTGACATTCAACATATCCTATCTTGGCCTAATCCTCAAGGTAGGATAAAAAATAAGTGTAAATTTCCTATAAAGTAAAATTTAGTCTACAAATGGGAAGGCTACTATCCTCTGAGGCTTGTGTCTGTACTCTCAGAGCTGACTGCTGTGCATTCAGCAGGCTCATCCCTCTGCTCCTCAGTAATTGACTTAGCATTTGGGGTAGAGGATTTATTGAGTTCAGCATCTTCCTCCTCCAGTTCCACCTGTCTCTCAGTGAAACAATAGAATGGGTTATTTCAGGAGCTAATCAGCTCTCAGTAGCAGGAGATGTGAAAACAGATGTGGAAAACAGAGGGGTAAGATTAGATTTAAATGAGCAAATATTTATTGAGTACCTGCTAAGTTCCAGAAACTTTCCTAAATGACTGAGTGTACAATTTTGAATAAAACAAAGTCGTTGTTTTAGGAGCTTACATTTTATTGGGGGAAACCACCTCCAATGTTCTTTTCTAACCAGAGATTCCTAGATTCATCAATTCCAAGTAATAATGGCAAAAATTTGCCAAGAATTTTAAGAAAAAGTATGCAAGAATTTTGGCCTGAATATGTAACAGCGATCTTGGCCAGGGACTAAGGGCCCTAAGATTTTGTTTGTTTGTTTTTGGGAGACAGTCTCGTTCTGTTGCCCCAGCTAGAGTAGAGTGGTGTCATCATAGCTCACTGCAACCTCAAACTCCTGGGCTCAAGCAATCATCCTGGCTCAGCCTCCCAAATAGCTGGGACTACAGGGACACACCACCATGCCCGGGTAATTCTTCTATTTTTTATAGAGTCAGGGTCTCACTGTTGCTCAGGCTGGTCTCGAATTCCTGACCTCAAGTCATCCTCTTGACTTGGCCTCCCAGAGTGCTAGGATCACAGGCAGGAGCCACTGAACCTGGCCCCCTAAGGAGTTTCAATCATCACAGTAAAAGCAGTTGAAGACTCTGGACGTCACCTAGACAAACAGGAGCCCTACCACTGGGAGCTGTTCTGGGTTCTGAAAGTGGAGTCATCAGGAAGAAAGGCTGGTTCAAGGTCTTTATTCTCCACAGTAAAAATGGTCCTGGGTGTAGCCTGTGGTATAGAGGGTAGGAGAGAGGAACTTGTACAGGCATCAGGTATTGTATACATTAACAAATCACTGGAGCTGAAAGGCATCTTAGAGATGATCTCTTCTAATATCCTTCTTTTAGAGTAACTTATACCCAGAGAGAAGTGCCTTGCCTGACATCAAAATCAGTGGACATTAGCAAATTGGAATTAAAAATTGAATTTGTAAATATTGATTGTAAAAATAAGTGTAAATAGTGTGATTCCAATTTTGATTAAAAATCATATGTGGTTATCTTTTGGCGGTGAGATTGCTACGGTTTTAATTTTCTTCAGTATACATCGATGTGTTATATTTTAAAAATATTCTACAGTGAGAATGCATAATTGTAAAAAAGAAGTAAACATTATTCGAAAGAACTGTGTTTTTTTTTCTTAAAAGCCCATCACTTCAGAAAAGAACTTGTATTTTCAATGATTCAATGGAAATAAACCAAAACCCAATAGCGGTGATGATAGATATTTTTATGTGTGTGTGTGTGTGTGTGACTTTTTTCTTTTTTCACTATAACGAATCTTCCACATTTTATTAACAACTGTTGTAGACACTGCTCGTCTCCCCAACATAGTCGTCCTCTCGTTCTGGGCAGACAGCAGGATTACCCTTCCTTGGTCTTGCACTTATTGTAGGGTAATATGACAAATTCTGGCCAATGGGCTGTGGTCCGTGTGATTAATGGAAGCACTCAGGGTTGCCTCAGGGCCACAGCATTAAATTCCAGTGTGAGTCTCTCTAGCAACAGTGAACTCTCATGTCGAGATGGAGGTGCCTCAAGATGGGAGCTGCCTGCACTGCTGAGTAGCAGACCTGGAGGACAGCTACCCAGGATAGGTGCCCAGACATGCAGGAGTCCTTGTATGAACAGGAAACCAATGTCTACTGTGTGAAGTCGCTGAGATTTTGATGGTATTTGTTGCCACAGTGTCACCTGGTTTATTCTGATTAATACAGTAACAAACATGCATAACTTATGTACTAAAAAGAATTTTTACCATTTTATAACATGTAATCAATTAAACATTTGCCATATTCAGAAATTTTATGTCAGAATTTCATAAACAGTCAATTAAATTATGAATAATCATCCTATGATGGGTTTAAAATCAAGATCACCTTTTTCAATTAAAGGACATTGGTTTCTAATGAATAGTTAACTGAATCATAGACTTGTAATATTGGGAGGAACATCAAAATTTCATTTTACACAGCCCATGATTTCATATAGAGGTATATCTAAACCATTCAACACTACTGAGTTGCCTAAACCAGTGGGTTCCAAAATCTTGATAATCAGAAACACCAGGAGAACTTTAAAAATGTTGAGACTTACACTTCATACTTCTGGAGTTTTGCTTAAGGAGGTCCAGGATAGACCTAGGAGATGACATTTTAAGAACTCTGCCATATGATTTCAATCACAGTGAGGTCTGGGAATCACTGGTTTAGAGGATGACTTTCAAATTGCATTTATCATTACTTCAATTTAAGCTTCACTTAAACTTTGTATCCACATTGAAATTGAGATCACTTTTGTAAATTCAGGCCAGGTTTTCTTGCAGCAGAATGCGAGGTGGGGGATTCATGTGCACGTGATTAGTTAAGGAGTGCTTCTCAGGTGAAGCCTGTAAGGGAATGGGGAAAGGAGGATAGGGAAGGAGTAGAAGCTGAGCAAGAATATGATTTCAGCAAAGTCTAGCCTCAGCTTGATCTTGCAGCAGGCTCCAGTGTAGATTGCGCTACAGAGCTTGCCCCCTCCATCGGTCAAGGGAGCTGGGCTTCTGTACACCCCCACGCATTGCTCAGTCATTGAGTCTAGGTAGGCTGGATTGGGGATAATATAAACCACGAGGTGGCTCCAACCACCCAAGGACAATTCGCTGGTGGAGTTGCAAGTGTGAGCTGTTAGCAGGAATTCAGTTGGCAGCTGGGGGTGAGTGTACCAAACTGGCAAAAGAGAAATCAGTGCACCAACAGCTCTGCTATTGTCCACCTCTTGTACCCCTCACGCCCATTGCTTCTCATATTGAATTCACTCCATCTTGTCCCAGCTTCTCCAGGATTCTGGATGGCAACAAGTTGTAGGGAAAGTCATAAGAGAGGGATGTGGGAGGAGTTACAGCTCCGGTTCTGTAGCTGGTCGGGAGGCTGCGACTGATGCTTATCACCTCCCTTCTCTATCACCCAGCACAGCTTCTCTCTACCCCAGCTAGCATTTCTGCAGGTCTGGGTGGCTTTACTGGTGGAGTGACTAGAACCTTATCCCTGAGTGTCTGAACTCCTTTTCATCACGTCCTTTCCAGGCCATGGTGTCTATATTTTGCCCATTTACAGCTAAACTTGGCATGGGAGTAAGAAGAGACACCCCAGTGGCAAACACTCCTCCCTGCTGTCACTATGTGGCAGCCACCCTACCTCCTCATGATGGTGAGGGTCGATTGCTCCTGGCAGAATGGCAATGCCTTTCTCTGACTGGTGGTCTAGTGGCATGAGGAGCACAAAGTGAACGGGAGGCTGCCATCATTTCAACTTCAGTGAGACTCTTCTTTTGTTCCCTGGTGTTAGCAAGCTCCTCTGGAACCAGGACCTCTAGACTCCCAGAAGCCTGAGTTGCAGACCTAGAAAGCACAGATTCCCTAAGTGGGTCACTGGGGGTGATGGTGTGTGGGGCCGTGCCTGCTTCCATCTCTTGGTTCCTGGACCCAGATATTGTACACATAGTGGACATTCCACCTACAATGGGATTGGTTTAAGGATACTGAGCACCTCAGCTGCATCTTGAAGAAGCCATTTCACCGCTATCAGGGTAGCCACTTTAGGATGTTGTGGTATGCCATCTGGATTTGTTGATTCCATGTGCCCACTGTTTCCTCTTTGGCCATTGGGAAAGTCCCTTGGTCTAAGATGCTGTTTTATGTAGTTTCATGTTGGTGAGGCAGATACTCTGTGCAGGGATGGGACTAGGGCGAGGTGAGTAAGGTGCCTCGGAAGCAAACTTTAAGATGACACTTACTCTTTTGCATCCTGGCCTCTCTCTTGCCTCAACTTGCTCCTGGCTCTGACTCTGTAAGCCTTTGGATAATGGTGCCGGTGGTAATGCTGTGGGCAGGAAAAGCAAACAGATACACCGGTAATATGTGTCAAGGCTAGTCAGGATGAATTGCTGCCATTTCTGGGATTATGACCCAAATATCAATAGGTGGCTGGTTGGCCCCTGTGAGAGATGGTACTGTATTGGGATC
Organism: Daubentonia madagascariensis; assembly: GCA_023783475.1. Taxonomy (NCBI): domain Eukaryota; kingdom Metazoa; phylum Chordata; class Mammalia; order Primates; family Daubentoniidae; genus Daubentonia; species Daubentonia madagascariensis. Next base: position 21,544,097 of record JAKFHU010001990.1, on the reverse strand, counting down.
CTCAGTGTTGGTCTTGTTGCTGACAGGATTAGACATCCAGCAGCAGCAGTACCAGATCCACCTTGGCGAGAGAGAGATTGTGCCGTAGGGCTTGTGCGTAGCTTCCATCTCTGCCTTCATGGCCGTTCCATTTACTATCCCATTGCACCGGCACTGGGGCGGCCCAGGTCGCAGGCTGCCTCACATCTACTGTATCCTATCCACTCGGTTGTTTCCTGCCTCTTCGGAAGTGGATGCCCTCTGGTGAGTGTTAATGTGTGACACAAATGTACAGTTCAGTGGTTTTTAGCATATTACAGAGTTGTGCAAACACCATCACACTGTAATTTTAGAACATTTTCATCACCCCAGAAAGGAACATTTTACCCTTTAGCAGTTACTCCCTATTCCTTCTCCTCTCCTACTTCCCCTGCCTTTGACCCAGACAACCCTAATCTACTTTCCATCTCTATGGATTTGTCTATTTGGGGCATTTCATACAAATAGCATCATGCATAATATGGTCTTTTGAATCTGGCTTCTTTCACTGAGTAAAATGTTTGCAAGTTTTATCTATGTTGTAGCATGTATTAATACTTCCTTATTCTTATCACCAAATTATAGTCCATTGTATAGACTATTCATTGCATGAACATTTGTGCACAAGGTTTTGTGTGGACATATATTTTCATTTTTCTTGTGTATATGCTTAGGAGTAGAATTTCTGAGTCATATGGTAACTCTACGTTTAGCATTTTGAGGAAATGCCAAACTTTTCCTCAGTGGTTGCACCATTTTACATTGCTACCAACAATTTATGAGTGTTCCACGTACCTTCTTTTTCTATGCCAGATACCCATAGTACCATGGGATCGGTGGGTCATTTGGCCCAAGTGACAGAGTTGCACATACTGCAGAGTTAACCTGCTACAGGACCCTTACTTGTTTTATGTTCCCCTCAAGTCTGGCATCCTTCCACATCACTCAATAAATGAATCAGAGCAGTGTCCCCTAGTGTGAAATATTCTGCCTCCAAAACCCAAAGAGGGTAACCAAACCTTGAACTTCTTTCTTGGTGGCTGGAGCTGCAAGGTATAATATTTTGTCTTTTGCTTTTAAGGGGATGCCCTAGCATGCCTAAAGCCACTGAACCCCTATAAACTGCACAGATGGGGCAGGCCCTTGAATCTTTGTAATATTTATCTCCTTGATATCCAGAGTACTTGCTACTTCTTAATCATCAGTTCAAATTCATATGATGTCATCAATATAGTGGACCAATACAATATTGTCTGGAATGTCCAGATGGCCCATGTTTTTTCAAAATGTATTGTGACGGAGAGCATAATTGTTGTATACTCTTGCCCATCCCACTTGAAGCAAACTTCTCTGATACTCCTTCCTGATGGGCTTTAAAAGTAATGCGTTTGCCAGATCAAAAGAAACACCAGATACCCCATGCCATGTTGATATGTTCTAGCAAAGATGCCAGATTTGGCACAGCAGCTGCAGTTGGTACTTCTATTTGGTAGATGTCAGTAGATCACTCTCATCTGCCATATCCATTTGCCTTTTGCAAGGTTCAGACCAGTGAAATAAAAGGGCATACCATTGACACAACCACCCCTGTGTCATTTCAATCTTTGAGGGTAGTACCAATCTCTGCCATTCCTTCTGGAATGCAATATTATTTTTTATTTACTGTTTTGGCCAGAAAAGGGCATAATTTTAGGGGCTTCTACTTGATCTTTCATACTTCAGTAGCTTTTGTTCCATAGGTCAATATGAGTCCTTTGCTAACTACTAAGTAAATCCATTCCAGTGATATATTTCAGCACTGGAGAGATGACCACTAGTTGGCCTGTGGACCAGTGGGTTCAGATAGACCTGGCCCAGGACAACATTCATTTCTTAACCCCCATGTGCCATTTCACTAAGAGGGGGCAGTGATGGTGCTCTGGGTCCCTGGGTTTCTGTGTCAGCTCAGATGGTAAATAACAGCCCTCATTAGATCTAAGTGTTCTCCTTTATCCAAACACTGGCACTGAAGTTAGTCAAATACTAGTGGTAGGTCCCATAGGGGAGGTATTGCAGGCATCAGTTCTATACACACTTGAGGTATTTCAGGGCCTTCTCTCTAGGGGACTTGGCCTTTCTTTTTTAAAAATTAAAATGTAGAGTTTTCTTTCTTTTTTTTTTTAACTTTTTACTTTGAAACAATTTCAAAGTTACAGAAAAGCGCAAGAATAGTACAAAGATATCTATCTTATATACCCTTCTCTCAGAAACCTCCTTCAAGTGTTATCAAGAATGTCCTGTGTGGAAAAAGGATCTAGTCCAGATGCACACGTTTCATCCACTTGTCATGTCTCTGTGGTCTTCTTCAGTCTGTAACATCTCTTCAGTCTCTCCTTAACTTTCATGACTTTGATATTTTGTTGAAGATTACAGGAGAGTCATTTTATAGAATGTCCCTCAATTTGGTTTTCTCCAATATTTCTCATGAGTCAACCTACATTATGCGTTTTGACCAGAATACCACAGAAGTGATGCTGTGTTCTCATTGCATCCTGCATGATGTAGATTTGTCCTATCACTGGTGGTATTAACTTAATCACTTGATCAAGATGGTGTTAGCCCTGTTTCTTCACTATTGTTACTCCCCCCACCTTTGTAAGTAGAAAGAATTTTAAACCTAATAGTTGTAGCATCCATTGATTTTCATTGCCTGACTTAATTATTACTCTAATGGTTGCCAAATGTTAAATTCTGGGCATTTGAACAATTGTGGTAGTTCAGAAAAAGATAATTCTTTCCCTTCTTGTGGTTTGCCGGATTTCTTTATTTTGAAGGATGCAGTAGTCCATTTGTTTAAGTGACTTTTACAAATTATTTTGCATAGACTGTATTCCTTGTTGTGGTCACTGATGTTGCTGTTACTTTAGCTTGTACTTCAGCTAATTTTTTGACAGAGACTTCCTTAAATGCAGGAGGCAAAAAAAAAAAAAAAAAGCAACAAAACAAAAATAAACAGAAAAAAAGGAAAACCTCTCCCTCTCCCCCACCATGAACATCTTTCCCAGTCTTCGCAGATTAGCTCTTGCTGGATTCTCCTTCAACGCTTAGTGAGACTTGCACTGAGCCTAGGGATACAGACTAAGGTGAAAGCTTGTGGTCTTCTCAGGTGTTTTCTGAGCATGAATCTTTCCCAGCTTTTTCCACTGGTCTTAGGAGGTTTATTGCATGTCATGACCTGTAAGCCTTTGCTCCAGATGGCTTCGGATTATTAGTTCACCTTGCAGCATTTTTGAGCAATGCCCACAGCTTTTCTGGCCTGATTTCAATGATAGGCAAACAGAGGTAGCTCCAGTCAAGTTATATCAGACATTCACATTAATTTTCAAATAGGGTCTGCACTACTCTCTCTGGAACAGGGACTTGGGTCCCTGTATTTCATGGAACAGGGGCTTCTGCTGCCACTTCAAATTGTGCTGTGATGCGGAGGGTGGGGAAGCAAGGATGAGTGAAAAAGCCGCAAAGCTTTCCTACCATTTTCATGTTGCCTTTTTCTTGATTCAGCAATCTCTGGGCTGCTGTAAACATTTGACTATTTCCTAGAGTTCTGAAAAAGTTAGTTTGGACAGTTTCTGCTTGTTTTTTAATGTTTATGTGGGTGAAGGTGAACTTGGAGCTCCTACTCTGCCATTTTACTGACCTTACTCCCTGAATAAATCATTTATGTTAGAGACTTTAGGGGATTTAAAAAAAAAAACAACAATAGATCTGTAGAATGTATTCATTCTGTCTAACTGAAACTTTTTACACTTTGACTAACATCTCCTCATTCCCTCCTCCCTGTCCCTAGCCTCTGGTAACCACCATTCTGCTCTGTGTGTTTGACTTTTTTAGACTCCACATATAGGTGAGATCGTACAGTATTTGTTTTTCTGTGCCTGGCTTATTTCACTTAGTGCAATGTCCTCCAGGTTTATCCATGTTGTTGCCAATGAAGGAATTCCTTCTTTTTAAAGGCTAAATATTATTCCATTATGTGTCACATTTTCTTTATCCATTCATACAGTGACGAACACTGAGGTTGATTCCCTATCTTGGCTATTCTGAATAATGCTGCAATGAACATGGGAGTGCAGATATCTCTTGGACATACTGATTTCAATACTTTTGTATATGTACCCAGAAGTGGAATTGCTGGATCATATGGTAGTTTTTTTGTTTTGTTTTTCAAGAAACCTCCATACTGTTTTCCATAATGGCTGTACTAATTTACCACCAACAATATACTCCTGGATTGTGCCTTTAATAGAAGGAGTGTGACCTCCTCTGTGCCTTCTCCCATTCTACTCTGGCTGGAATACTGATGTGCCAAGAAGTATCAAGGTGATCAGGACCTTTGGGAATGGGGGAGGAGCAAGTTGGAAGGCACTCTCATGTCTAAAACCTTGCAGCCACAATTTATTAGACCATTTCAGGGCAAATGAAATCTCTCTTTTCACTGTTTTAACAAATTTCTATTACAGTAGCCAAAATTAAAAGCTTAGCTCATAAGCTAAAAAAGATCATAATAAGAATATGTTTTCCCTTTCCTAATACATTCATTTTCAAGGTATTTATAGTGATAGTGAGATTATTTCCATTAGATTACACTAAAGAAATAAGGTGCAAAGAGATAAAAACAAAAACATTTAGGGAGTATAATTACAAATTGACCCAATCACATTGAGATAGAGAAAGTTCCAGGAAATACAAACTGTGTGATAGGTATAAGAAGCTGATGGATATTTTCCATTTACCATTAAGGTCTACTCTCCATTCTTCTCTACCTCGATTAGTAGCCCAATAGGATACATTTCTGTACCTTATCAATGGGTCCCTTTTCCCTGTGGCTTCTTGTTAATTTCAGTCAAAGGAAACCGCTGACAAGAGATTGGAAGGCAGGATGTGAGGGATATGGAGGTTTCCAATCTAGCTCCTGGCTCTCTCCTTGCTAGGCTGTGAGTTGACAGTGGCAGTGTTACTTTACCTGATGGCATAGTCCCTGTCTGTTGGCCCTTTCCTACAGCTAACGCTATACCTACAGTCACAGCTACAGCTACAGTTACAGCTACAGCCCTCTCTGAGTTCTGGTAACTGCTCCTTCCCCTTACTTCTTCAGCCCAGGTGTAGTAAAAACTCCTTCCAATAATTTGCCTTTGGAGTGTTACCATCTCTTGTAATAATCCCTTCACCTGCCCATCTTTGTAAATAGTGTTTTAATTAAACGCTCTTCAGTGATTTCAGTTTGGGCCATGTATTTCATGCTAGGGCACTGCCAGATACACAAAAGGGAAAACTTTTGAAAAAAAAAAGCAAGGAAATCAATGAAATCTGGGTTATTAACAGCTCTTTGGCATTGAGAAGCATGCATGTGCCCCAACTTGCTTCCCAAACTAAGGAAAACAGCAGATTCCTCACCATGACAGCAAATTAGTGTGGTTGGGATGAAGAAGAGACTATGGTGAGAGTGTCCATTAAGGAGGAACAGTTCCAGCTGACAACATTCAGATCTCCCACAGTCAAGCCTGCCAGCCCCCAGAGTTGCCAAGAGGGAGCTTAACGTCTCCTGTCTTTCCTGGTGGAGCCCCTGTGGCTCCCTGAATACTCCACTCCAAGGGGAGTTATGCTAATGTGGACTAAGAGGAAAAGCACAGCAATGGCTTTTGAAATAAGTTCTCGATAAATTCTAACCTTTTTTCCATTCTTCTTGCTGGAAGCGGCAAGCTGACCTGTGCTCACGGAGGTGGCAAACTGGGCCCTCCAATTGACAGCCACTAGAGGGCACTTCTCTGCCCTGGAGAGGTGCTTGCGGTAGCTTGCGGGAAGCCCAGCGCCTGAGTGAGGCTCATCAAAATGCTGAACAGCCCTGTGATTTCCTGTACAGGCACCTGCTGGCAAATGAGAGTGTGGAGTTGTTTGAGTCATGACCAGTCACGAGATGTTTCTCAACATTTGGTCTTGCTCTACTCCTATCTCTCAACCTCTGCTCATCCCCACCCCCATCCGGTCCTCATCCCTGTAAATGATTGTGGTTTTGGAGCCTTTTGCTGCCAATTGTGTGCATGAGCAGCAATGCTAAGCAATGTGAGCCCATGCTGGGAGGCTTTATAACTAAGACTAAAGCACACCCTCCTTACTTGTCTCTCAAGGACCTCTGCGGCCTGTCCCACCCCTTATTATTTTTTTTTAGCAAAGTAATAATGTGTGCATGTTTACAATTTCTTTCCAAAGGGCACAGAAGTGTATCAAATAAAAGGTGAAAGTCTTCTTGAATCCTATTCTCTAGAAGCAACAACTTGTTAGAATTTTTGTTCTTAAATCTTTAATTAGTTATGAAGATAGCTTTGAGCAGTAAGTTTTTATTACTATTTTTAATATTTTGTCTGTGTTGACAACTGGATAAATTGACACTTCTTGTGAGATGTAAAGAAGTTAGTACCCATACCAGCTGACACTCAGCTCTCTAGGAACAGGCATGCAGTGTGTGAGAGATGGATTTAACCAGGTGGGGTTTTGTCTGGCCGGTTGGCAGAGGGGAGTGTGGCAAGGGGTGGAGGGTATTTGCAGGGTAGTGATTACAACAATGGGTCTTGGCAAGGATGGAAGTGAGGAAGTGATGGTTAATAAGCCATGTCAGGTCAAGATACTAGAGGTCAGGATGGTGTGGGAGAGTCCCTGGAGTTGAGGCACTAGGAAAAATAGGTGTAAAATCAGAAGTGAGGGTCATGCTGTGTGATCTTGAAACTGAAACTTTGGAGGTGATGCCATTGTGGGTGATGACAAGATCCAAGACTGGATGGTTAAAATGCGATGGATGAAAAAGTTAAAGGAAGGAGGTGTTTAGAAGATGGAGAGGTTCGGATGTTGGATTGACCATCTATGTGGATACTGGAGTCATTAAGAATGAGAACAGGGTGATGCTGAAGAAGTCTACAAACTAGGTACTTAGGCAAGAAAATAATATAGTAAACATTCACATACCCACCATGAAAATTAAGCATATATTAGAATTTTGTGATATTTGCCACCAATTTCTCTTTAAAAATGAATAAATAAAACTACAGCTACAGCCAATGGCCCAATCCTGCATTGCTTCTCTCTCTCTGGTTCTTCAGAGATTCTGAAATTGATGGGCATTATTCTCTCACATGTGTAACAGGATATTAATAATCTAAGTTTTATTTAAATATGAAGATACTATATAAAATACATTTCTAAAGTGGTGCAGCATGACTTGTAGAACTTTAAAATAAAGTTGCTAATTATTGATTACCCAACTCTCAAGACATCATCTATATCAGGGTATAAAAAGATACAGTGTTGAATCTTTATGTGAGGAACAAAATGTTGTATTTGATAGCAAATGAGCCATCTCCCCCTCTCTTGTTTTGGGCTTTCACCACAGGGCTCTTCATGATGGACAACATCTTCAGTCAAAGCTGTGTAATTGATGAAATCACTGACTCCCAGGGCTAACTCTCTTAATAACCCTGTCTGAGCTGATGACATCACATCAAAGTACCCTGCTTCTGCATAGGCTGCAAGCACTGTCTTCCTGCCCCTTCCCACCTGTAGGAAGCCCTCACCCATAGCCAAGCCCTACTATAGCATTTGGAAATCAAGGGTATACATACAGGATACAGAGTCAGCACAGTGCTAGACCTGGAAGAGCATTGGATATGGAGTCAGGAAACCTGATGCTGTACTTTTTTTCTTTTTAATTTGATCTTGAAATCTCTCTCAAGAGAGTAGCTATAAACTCTAGTATTGACCTGATGGGGATCAATGAAAGGTGGTCGTGAACGTTTACAGCGTGCCTTTCAAGTGATACTTCTTTATCCTGGCAGATTGCCTAATGCCTAAGTGTCCAACCCATAACCAGGTGGCCCTCTCACAGGAAACTTGTTTATACTGGCAGACACCCTTGTGGCTCTTGTTTGACCTGTGTCCAGCTTATTCCTTCCAAGATCTAGGAGAGCCCTGACTAAGAAAGAAGTTAGGTTCAGGTGTGTTCATCAGGTGAGACAGAGAGGAAGCATCAAAAAAACCCATGAAATAACAGAGGCAGTATATTACTTACAGACTCAGAGGGAAGAGAGCAGCATGCCTTGCAGGTCCAGTGGGAAGTGGGGAGCCATCTGGGACATGCACACTCAACCAGTGGTAGAGGGAGAGAGAGAAAGAGGAACCTGTGGGTTGAAGCCTTTCTTGGGATCCAGGGTATTACCTAAGCAAGTTTCCCCTGGGAGTTCTAATTGGTGGGTTTATAGCAAGCAGGCACGAGTTCTCTGGAGTCAGACTTTGACTAAAAGGGGTCAATGTGTCATATCTGTGCAGTCCATGTGGGAAGTGGGGGCCCACTGGGTGAAAGAAGTAGGTTGTATCTAGCAGTCCCATAGAGAAGTGGTCATCAGGAGGCAGTGGTATAAGGCAGATAATTGGATCCATCACACTGAGGAACTGGGAGGAGGCAGAGAACTAGAAACTGTGTCAAGGGTGACTAAGCCTGGCTTCTGATCTGAGAAAGTCCAACTTAAAATGGATGCTGAGCAGCATATTATAGAATTCACTATACCTGAGTTCTGTGTGCTAAACTGTGTTATAAGAGTGATCAATGTGTTTGGTTGGAAAATTTGAAAACTATAGATGGCATTGTTTTCATAGCTACTTTGTGCTGTCTCCTGAGGGCTCAGAATTCTTTTGCCAGCTCCCCACTCTGAGGGGCAGCCTCATGGCCTGTGAGCAGCAGGTCTCCTTGCTGTGTTGTTGTCAGACCATCTCATGGTGGACCCTTCTGTCTGCTTGAGTTCTTTGTGAAAAGAGAAGCCAGTGGTATAGATTAGTCCTCGACTCTGTATTGATCCTAACTTTTATCAATACAATTGACATGACTATGGAAGTGTCAGATGTTTTTAATGCTGCTCCCTGGCCAGGCACGGTGGCTCACACCTGTAATCCTAGCACTCTGGGACGCCAAGGAGGGAGGATTGCTTGAGCTTAGGAGTTTGAGACCAGCCTGAGCAAAAGCGAGACCCCCGTCTCTACTAAAAATAGAAAAATTAGCCAGGTGTCATGGTGCATGCGTCTAGGCCCAGCTACTCGGAAGGATGAGGCAGGAGGATGGCTTGAGCCCAGGAGTTGGAGGTTGCAGTGAGCTACAATGATGCCACTGCACTCTCCCTGGGGCGACAGAGCAAGACTCTGTCTCAAAAAAAAAAAAAATCCTGCTCTCCATGAGGACTGATCATTAAATTCACTGAAAGTCACAGCCAGAACAATGTACCCAAAAGCTTGAGCCTTACATTATCTTCCAAACACTAATAAATCTGTAAACTAATAATAAATGGTTTCCTTGATAATTTCAACTTTGAAATCAACTGTGAGGTTGCAATGGCAAACTGGAACTGGTGGCACATATTTCTAGACTCACTGGTCATGGTAAGAGCCAAATAAACACTTACCAGTTCTCAAGGGCAAAAGCAATGGTTTTTGTTACTGGAACCCAAGGCCAACTTGTCACCATGTGAGGGAAAAATGCCTCCAGAGGACTTTTCATAAGGCTAATTTTTGGACTATTCATATGCAGGCAGATAGTCTATCTCTAAGGACAATATTTTCTGAAATACCAGACAACCCAATGAGATCTAGAAACTCATTCATTCAGAACCAAGCTTTCTACCTGCAGCAGTGCCTGCAATTATAGAACTGAATATGATTCCCAGGGGAACACAGTCTGAGAGAAAAATAAGAAATCTTTTTCTAAACCATCAGGTATACCACAGTTATAAATAGGGTTTTATGGTTTTGGATAAGGATTCTTTAAATTGCAATGAAACTAAAAGTAAAAAGTGTTGAATAAGAAAACATTCAGAGAAGATGAAACAAGAAGTTTATTTCTATATTAGAGAGAGATACAGATATTCTACTTTCAGACTAATGCTTTCTCTGAGAAAAACTAGAAAAGCCAGATTAAAAAATATCTATTTGAAGGCACTGAGGAATAACTGAGCCACTTCAGAGGCATGAGGCTGAGAGAAAAGCAGATAATCAAGTGTGGCAGGGCAGTGTTGACTCTCAAAGTCATATCTGACTGACCAGGGCAGAGGCTTTTCCTCACTGCCCCAGTCTGCCTTCTGACATCTCTAGGGTTCCCTGAGGAAGGCTGCCTCCACGTTCACGCACCTCAGGACTGTCCTGCAGAGCCCTCTGGAGAACCTACTTGAGAGTCTTCCCAGACTGATGCTGCCTAAAGGAGCCAATGAAGAAGCAAATAATGGGATTGGTGTAGCTGTTATCAGGTCAAGATAAACACAGTGCAATTAAGGCAAACGAATGAATTGTAATCAGTTTGAACTTACAACCCAATGAATAATTGAATTCCATCAGGCAGGCTGCAAAAGAGGAAAACTACGACCAGAGGCAAGATGGTCACATAGAGCTTGATCAGCTGTACTCCCAGCAGCCACACAGGAATCTGACCAGCAGGGGCAGGCTAGACCCACATGTGGTAATCAAGAAATGAAGTGCCTGATATGAAACAAAATTAGAGTCCCCAGAAGGAAGCTACAGTAGTTCCCTTCAAGGGTGCTCAGCAACAGGGCAGGGCCAAGACAACACATATGATAGCTGACTTGTGTCTCAGGTGGTGGCAACAATACCAGATGTACCACAGTGTGGACTGTAGTGCTTAGTGCCAATGGTGCTGAGCATGCTTTGGCTTGTGCTGCAGGAAAAGATTATTATAGTAATGTATAAGTAGAGGATGGAGATGGAGATGAGCTGGAAGGAGCTGATGAGGTCTTCAGCAGGGAATCTATAGTCTGGCAGCAGGGAAGAGGAAGTCTCTCTCTTCATGCAGGTTTACACTTCCAGTGGACACAGATGTGTATCAAATAAAAGGTGAAAGTCTTCCTGAATCCTGTTTTCCAGAAGCAACAATTTGTTTCAGTTGTTAATTAATTATTAGGTTAAATTCTTTTACTAGTTAGGATTTTAGGTTAATAATGGTATTATGTATTAATACTATATTATAGATTAATATATAATATAATCTATTAGTTATTATAGATATATTCTGTAGATTAATATTACTATAGATTATTAGTTATTATAGATTTGAGTAGTAAACTTGTATTTCTGTTTTTTAATATATCAGTGTTAACAACAGGATCAATTGACTCCCTGTATAAGATGTAAGGAGTTTAAGATATGGTAGAGAATTTGAAGTTATCAGTTGGAAATTTAAAATAACTATGATTAATGTGCTAAGGATTGTTATAGAGAGTGGATAATATGCAAGAGCTGATGAATAATATAAGCAGAGAAATGGAAACTGTCAGAGAAAATGCTAGAAATAAAAAAAAACTGTATCAGAAATGTAGAAGGCCTTTTATGGACTCATCAGTAGACTGGATCCAGCACAGGAGAGATTCAGTGAGCCTGAAGATATGTCAATAGAAACTTCCCAAAAGGAAAAGCAAAGAGAAAAAAAGACTATTAAAAAATGAAATTTTGAATGTTTACAAACTAAGGAATAATCACAAAAGGTGTGGCAACATACATATATTGGAAATACCTGAAGGAGAAAAAAGAAAGAAAGGACAGAAGAAATATTTGAAGCAATAATGGCTGAGAACTTTTAAAAATTATTGACAGATATCAAACCACAGATCCAGGAAGCTCAGAAAATACTAAGCAGGGTAAATACAAGAAAATCTACATGTAGGCATATGGTATTCAAACTGCAGAAAATCAAAGACAAAGAAGATCTTGAAAGAAACCAGAGGAAGCATCTTACCTATAGAGGAGCAAGGATAAGGATTAAATCAGACTTTTCTTCAGAATCTTCGCAAGCAAAAAGAGTGTGGAGTGAAATATTTAAAATGTTGAAAGAAAACAACCAACAACCTAGAACTCTGTACCTAGTGAAATCATCCTTTAAAAGTGAGGAATTAAAAGACTGTCTCAGACAAACAAAAATTGAGGGAATTTGTTGACAGTAGACCTGCCTTGCAAGAATGTTAAAGAAATTCTTCAGAGAGAAGGAAAATTATATTGGTCAGAAACTCAGATCTACATAAAGTAAGAACATTCGAGAAGGAATAAATGAAGGCAAAATAATATATTCTATATCTCTTCTTCTTAACTGATCTAACAGTTTGCTGATAACAGTTTGCTCAATATAATAATAGCTGCAATATTGCATGATTATAGGTTATGGATAAGTGAAAAATGTATGACAGCAATGTTATAAGAGATGGTAAAGAGGAATCGGGAATACTCTGTTACATGGTACCTGCACTACCCATGAAGTGGTATAGTGTTATTTGCAAGTGGACTTAGATTATTTGTAAATGTATGTTGCAAACTATAAGGCAATCACTAAAATAAATTTTAAAAAGAAATGTAATTGATATGCTAACAGAGAAAAGAAAATGGAATCATATAAAATGCTCAGATAAAACCAGAGAGGGGAAAAAAGAGTGGAAGATGAGGGAGAGAGAGAAAGAGAGGGAGGAAGAGAGGGAGAGAATGAACACAAGGGCAATGAATAGAATTCAGTTACATATAAGGTAGATATTAATCTAACTATATCAAAACTATCAGAGTGGATTTAAAGAAGAACAATACCTAACTATATGTTGTCTACAGAAATCCACTTTAAATATAAAGACACAAATAGATTAAAATAAAGGATGGAGAAAGATACACTATGTTAATACTAATCAAAAGAAAGCTGGAGTAGCTATATTAATTTCAGACAAATATTGAGAGCAAGGAAAATTATCAGGGATAAAGAAGGGCATTGATCCCATGATAAAGTGGTCAATTCTCCAAGAAGATAAAACAATCCTGAATTTGTATGTGCCTAACATAGTGACAAAATATGTGTGCCAAAAACTCACAGAAAGGCAACAAGAGATAGATGAATCCTCTATTAGAATTGGAGGCTTCAACACTCTCTTTCAGTAATTGAGAGATCTAACAGGCAGAAAATCAGTTAAAAAAAAATATATATATATAAATTGAATTGAACAGCACCATTAATCAACTAGATCTGATTGACTTCCAACAGCTTGATTCAACAACAGAAGAATATACATTCTCAAGCTTACATGGTACATTCATCAAGGTCAATCACATCCTGGGCCATAAAACACACCTTAACAAATTTAAAGAATAGAAATCATGCAAAGTATGCTTTTATACAACAATAAAATTAACATAGAGATCAACAGCAGAAAGATAACTAGAAAATCCCAAAATATTTGGAGATTAAACAACACATTTCTAAAAATCACATGGGTTAAAGAAATCTCAAGGGAAATTTAAAAATATTATCAACTACATGAAAATAAAAATAAAACTTATCAAAATGTGTGGGATGCAGCAAAAGCAGTCTGTAGAGTGAAATTTATAGCATTGAAATCACTATTACAAAAGGAGAAAGATCTAAAATCAATAATCTAAGCTTCTACCTTAGGAAACTCAAAAAAAAAAAAAAGAAAAATAAATTAAGTGCAAAGTAAGCAGATGAAGAAAAAACAGGGTAGAAATTAATGATATTCAAAACAGGAAAGTAATGGAGACAATCAATAAAACCAAAAGCTTTTTGTTTGACAATATCAATAAAATTGATAAGCCCCTGGCCAGTCTAACCAAAGGAAAAAAGAGAAAAGACACAAATTACTAATATCAGAAAGGAAAGAGGGGACCATCACAACTGATCTCATGGACACTAAAAAGATAATAAAGGAATACTATTAATATGAACAACTTTACGCTCACATATTTGACAACTTAGATGAAATGGACCAATTCCTGAAACATACATCTACTAAAATTCACATAGGAGAAATAGATAATGTGAATAGACATATATCTATTTTAAAAATTGTCTCAACAATTAACAACATTCCAAATAGAAAGGACCAGGCCTGGATGATTTCACTGGTGAGTTCTACCAGATATTGAAAGAAAAAATGATACTATTCACTACAATCTCTCCCAGAAAAGAGAAACAAAGGGAAGATTTTCTATCTCATTCTGTGAGGCCAGCATTACCCGAATACCAAAACCAGAAAAAGACATTACTAGAAAGAGCATCTAATTTCTCACCATTGTGTATGATGTTAGCTGTTGAATTAATTATGTTTTTTATTTTCTTTATGATGCTTTGACATCTCAAAACTTTGCTGACCTTGAAGAGCCTACCCCTTCTAGGGCTAGCTAATTCTTAGATATGGCAAACTACTCTTGTGAGTAGCCTTTTATATGTAAACCAACCAACCAAAGCCCATATCACCAACCACCTCCTTTATGGAGCTCTCACCCATCAAGCCAATATTCCTCTGCTGTGATCAACCTAGGACCAGGTACCGGACAACTTTAATAAAACTAAAACCTCTGCTCTGCAAACATCACTGTTAAAAGAAGGAAAAGACAAGCCATGAACTGGGGGAAAGTATTTGCAAAACACATATCTGAAAAGGACTGGTATCCAAATATACAAATAACACTTAAACTCAACAGTAAGAAAACAAACAACCCAATTACAAAATGGACAAAAGATCTCAACAGACTTTGCACTAAAGATGTTACACAGATGGCAAATAAGCCTGTGGAAAAACACTTACGGTGAAATTAAAAAAACAGTGAGACTACTACACATCTATTAGAATGACTAAAATCCAAAACACTGACAACACTAAATTCTGGGGAGGATGTGGGGCAACAGAAACTCTTACACATTGCTGGTGAGAATACAAAATGGTAAAGCTACTTTAGAAGACAGTCTAGAAGTTTCTTATAAAGCTAAACATAGGCTTATCATAAGATCCAGCAATCATGCTCCTAGATATTTACCCAAATGAGTTTAAAACTTATGTCCACACAAAAACCTGAACACAAATATTTATTGCAGCTTTCATCATAATTGCCAAAACTTGGAAGCATCAAGATGTCCTTTAATAGGTGAATAGATAAACTGTGGAACATCCACAAAATGAGGTATTGTTCATCAACAGAAAGAAATAAGTTATTAAGCTATGAAAAGATAAGGAAGAATCTTAAATGCATATTGCTAAGTGAAAGAAGCTAGTTTGAAAAAGCTACATACTGTACGGTATGATTTCACCTATATGACATTCTGGAAAAGGCAAAACTATGGAAATAGTAAAAAGACGAATGGTTGCCAGGGGTTTGAGGATGAGGTAGAAAGGAAGTATGAATAAATGGAGTAAAAGGCATTTTCAGGGTAGTGAAACAATTCTGTATGTTACCATAATGGTAGATGCATGACATTCTGCATTTGTCAAAACCCATTGAACCGTACAACATAAAGAGTAATCCCTAATGTAAACTATGGACTTGTTTTGTAATAATATATCAGTATCAGTTCATCAATTTTAACAAATATACCACACTAATTCAAGATGTTAATAACAGGAGAAACTGTGTAGGGGCGGGGATGGGGAGAGGGGGTATATGGGAACCCTCAGTATTTTCTGTGCAATTTTTCTGAAAACCTAAAAGTGCTATAAAAAATACTGTATTAAAAAATGAAGGACTTCAGCAACATAGTGGAATAGGAGGCACCTGACTATCCCTTCTCCCAATGACACACTGAGTAAACGCCTACACATGGATCAGTTCTCTCCAAGAGAAAGCCAGAATCTTGTTGAAAGATTCCTACACACCAAACTACTGAGAAAATATCCACATCAAAATGGGCAGGAAAAGCAGAGATACACTTATGCATTAAACTCACCCTGAGCATAGTGCCTTACAATTGCGAAGGAATACCCAACTCCCAGGGTTTTTTCTGAGGGGTGAGGAGTTTGTAGCACACATATGGTGCACAACTTTCACAGTCCCTGCCTGAGGGATTGACTCGTAAATCACCTTGCATTAGGAACAGCAGGGAGAAGGATTTCCATCAAACATAAAAACAAAGGGGGATTTTCAACAATTCCCAGAAGCTGTAGCCCCCAGGATCAGCCCATCTTCCAACTTACCCCTGGAAAGGATTTGGCAGCATGTTTTTCTAGCAGCTCCCTGTGATTCTGGCCTCTAATATGCCAGTGTCTGGAAGCCTATGGAGCAAATAAAGAGTAAGCCTACTTGAGCCTAAATGGGAGGGATGGCACTCCCTGTGTCTTCTTCTCTGGCTTGCTCCATCAATAAATCTCTGCAACCTCACATTGGAAGGAGACTAGGGAACCTCATCATGCGTTAAAGGGAAAGTGGGCATACCCCACACCTTCTTCCCTGGCTTGCTCCAGTGATAATTCCAGCCCTGCAATCTCTTCTGGAAAGAGGTTAAAGGCTTCTGCCAACAAGAACAAAAGAGACAGGACTTTCTGTGCCTTCTTCTTTGGCTTGCTTCAGAAATAACTCCAGACCAGAAATCTCTCCCTGAAAAAAGGGTGGAAGACTTCTGCTTGCTTAAACAGGAGAGTGGGCACTTCCTGTGCCTTCTTCCCCAACTTGCTCCAGTGATAACTCCAGCCTTGCAACCTCTTCCTGGAAAGAGGTTGGAGGCCTCTGCCAACACGAACAAGGGAGATGGCATCTTTTGTGCTATCTTCTCTGGCTTGATACAGCACTAAATCCAGATCTGCAGACTCTCCTTGGATGTATTTTCTGCATGCATTGAGTGCCCCAAATTTTACAGCCCCCACCTGAGTGACTGGATTCTAAATTACCTAATTCTGGGAGTTGGTGGCACTCTACACTCAGTCTCCTAGACCACAGAGAACAAAAAGGTGATTTTTAAACTTGCAAACATTCAGCAGCTTTCTCCCTAGGTTCAAAGTGAGCAGTTTGAACAAGAGTACAGGCATCTGCCTAAGATTGTCTCCTTGGTGTAGGGCAGAACAAGTGGGAAATAAACTCTAGCTCTCAGCTTCTCCACAAGAAAAGAAGAAACTGGAACACACATCTAACATCCCAGTCTCTCTAGCTGCATCCTGAGGGGTGGCTTCTAAACCTCTATCAAGGCAATAGCATGATTGGCACTCTCTAATCTCTTGGGGTCTCTAAGGACAAAGATAGTGGTTTATACAATCACAGAGTCTACAGGCACTAAGATTCTCTGGCCAAGCTGATTGGGGAGGGATATCTTTTATGTGGGACCAGTTTAACAAGACTGAGAGAGGTGATTGTCTTATTTAATATACAGACATCAATGGAGAGTCAAGGCAAATCAAGAAACAGGAAAATATGTTCCAAATAAAAGAATAAGATATGTCTCCAGAAGCCAACCCTAATGAAATGGAGATATGTAATTTACCTGACAAGGAGTTCAAAGGAACAGTTATAAAGATGCTCATTGAGATAAGGAAAGCAATGCATGAACAAACTGGCAATTTCAACAAAAAGATAGAAAATCTAAAATAGTACCAAATAGAAATCATCAAGCTGAAGAATACAATAACCAAACTCAAAATTCAATACAGGGGTTCAACGGCAGACTAGATCAAGCAGAAGAAAGAATTAGAGAGCTTAAATACAGGTATTTAGAAATCATCCATTCTGAGGAGCAAAAAGAAGAAAGAATAAAAAGAGTGAAGATAGCATAAAGGATGTATGGGACACCATCAAGTGGAATAATATGCACATTAGCACAGTGCCAGAAGGAGAATAGAGAGAGATAGTGACAGAAAACATATTCAAAGGAATAATGACATGAATTTCCCAAATATGGGGAAGGAAATAGAAATTCAGATCTAGGTAGCTCAATGGACACCTAATAGGATGGATCCAAAGAGACCCACCCCACAACACATTATGATCAAATGGTCAAAAGTTAAAGACAAAGACAGAATATTGAATTCTGCAAGGGAAAAAGACTTGATACATACAAGGGAACCCACATAAAACTATCAGAGGATTTTTTCTTTTTTTAGCAAAAACATTGCAGACCAGAAGGGTACAGGATGATATATTCAAAAAGATGATTTTTAAAAATCCTGCCAATCAAAAATACTATGCCCAACTATCTTGTCCTTCAAAAATGAAAAGGAGAAAAAAGCTTTCTCAGGCAAACAAAAGCTAAGGGAATTTATCACCACTAGAACTATACCTTACAAGGAATGCTAAAGGGGCCAGGTGCAGTGGCTCACACCTGTAATCTCAGCACTGTGGGAGGCTGAGGCAGGAGGATCACTTGAGGCCAGGAAGTCAAGACCAGCCTGGGCAACATAGTGAGACCTCGTCTCTACAAAAAATTTAAAAATTAGCTAGGCATGGTGGTGCATGCCTGTACTCCTAGCTACTTGGGAGGCTGAAGCAGGATGATTGCTTGAGTCTAGGAGTTTAAGGCTGCAGTGAGCTATGATTGTACCACTGCACTCCAGCCTGGGCAACAGAGTGAGACCATGTCTCAAAACAGAACAAATAAAAAACAAACAACAAAACAAAAAAAGAAATGCTAAAGGAAGTTCTTCAAGCTGAAGAAAAAGGTTGCTAAATAGCAACATGAAAATATTAATATGTAAAAATGTAAAACTCTCTGGTAAAAGTAAGTAAAGAGTCAAATTCAGAATACTTTAATATGGTCATGGTGGTGTGAAAATCAATTATATCTCTAGAAATCAATATCTAAGTTTGGAAGAAAAACAATTAAAAACAATAATAGCTACAACATAAGAGACACAAATTGTAAAAATTGTAAAACATTATATCAAAAACATAAATTGTGTTGGGGAAGTAAAAGTGTAGGGATTTTGCAACTGATCAAAGTTAAGTTGTTATCAGCTTTAACTATCCTGTTATTAGTATAAGATATTTTGTGTAAGCCTCATGGTACCACAAAGCAAAAACATTTACTAGATACACAAAAGATAAAAAGAAAAGATTAAAAGCATATCATTACAGAAAATCATTAACCCACAAAGGAAGACAGCAAGAAAGGAAGAGAGAAACAAAAGATCTATAAATTAACTGGAAGACAATTAACAAAATAGCAGCAATAAATTCTTATCTATTAATAATTACTTTGAATGTAAATGGATGAAATTCTTCAATCAAAAGTCCTTGAGTGCTCAATGAATTTTTTAAAAGACCAAATTACATATATGCTGCCTACAAGAGACTCACCTCCCCTTTAAGGACACACATTGACTGAAAGTGTGGGATAGAAAAATATTCCATGCAAATGGAAAACAAAAGAGACCAAGGGTAGCTATAATTATATCAGACAAAATGGACTTTAAGTCAAAAACTGTAAAAAAAAGACAAAGAAAGTCATTATATAATGACAAAGTGGTTATATCAAGAGGATATAGCAATTGTAAATATATACACACCTATCAGGTCACCTAAATATGTAAACAAATATAAAAGATCTGAAGAGATGATAGACTACAATACAATAATAGTAGGAAACTTCAATATCCCATTTTCAACACTGGACAGATCAAACAGATAAAAATATCAGTAAGAAAACAGCAGACTTGAACTACACTTTAGACCAAATGAACCTAACAGTCATTTACAGAACATTCTATCCAATAGCAAAGGAATACACATTCTTTTCAAGTGCACATGGAATAGCCTCCAGGATAGATTATATGTTAGGCCACAAAGAAAATCTTAAATTTAAGATGATTAAAATCATATGGAATATATTTTCCAATTACAACAGCAAAAAACTAGAAATCTGTAACAGGAAGAATCTTGGAAAATTCATAAATATGTAGAAATTAAACAACAGTCTTCTGAACAACCAAGGGGTCAAAGAAGAAATTAAAAAGGAAATTTAAAATATCTTGAGACAAATGAAAATGGAAAGAGAATATATCAATACTTATGGGATGCAGCAAAAATAGTCCTGAGAGGGAAGCTTACAGAAATAAATGCCTACATCAAAAAAGAAGAAAGATCTCAAATAAACAACCTAATTTTATGCCTCAAGGAACTAGAAAAAGAAGAATAAAGTAAGCCCAGACTTAGCAGAAGGAAGGCTATAACAAAGATTCGTGCAGAAATAAATAAAACAGAAACTAGAAAAAACAATTAAAAAATCAAAAAACCTATAAAAGTTTTTTAAGAAGATAAACAAAATTGATGACATTTAGCAAAACTAACAAAGAAAAAAATGAAAAAATAATCTAAATAAATCAGAAATGAAAGAGGAGACTTTACAACTGATAACACAAAAATACAAAAAATAGGAGACTACTGTAAACAGTTATATACTGACACATTAGATAACCTAGAAGAAATGGAGGAATTCCTAGAAATATACACCTACAAAGACTGAATCATGAAGAAACAAAAAATCCGAAGAGACCAATAACAAGTAAGAAAATTGAATCAGTTATCACAAATCTCCCAACAAAGAAAAGCCCTGTCTGTACCCAGTGGCTTCACTACTGAATTCTACCAAGTACTTAAAGAATAACTAATACTAATCCTTCTCAAACTCTCCCAAAAAACTAAGAAGGAATACTTGCAAACTCATTTTACAAGGCCAGCATTACTCTGATATGAAAGGCAGAGGAAAGGATAGTATAAGAAAAGAAAATTACAGGCCAATATCTCTGCTGAACAGAAATGTAAAATCCTCAACAAAACACTGGCAAACCAAATTCAGCAGTACATTTAAAAGATCATTCAACATAATCAAGTGGGATTTATCCCTACAATGCAAGGATGATTCAACATATGCAAATTTATAAATGTGATACACCATATTAACAAAATGAAGAACAAAAGCCACACAATTATCTGAATAGATGCAGAAAAAGTATTTGACAAAATTCAACATCCATTCATGATAAAAAAATAAAATAAGTATAGAAGGAATGTACCTCAACACAGTAAAGGCCATATATGACAAGCCCACAGCTAACATCATACTCTGTGCTGAAAAGTTGGAAGCTTTTCTTCCAGGATCAGGAATAAGACAAGAACGTCCCTTTTGCCATTTCTTTTCAACATAGTACTGGAAGTGCTAGCCAGAGCAATTAGATAAGAAAAAGAAACAAGGCATCCAAATAGGAAAGGAAGAAATGAAATTGTCTCTGTTTGCTGATGACATGATTTTATATGTAGAAAACCCTAAGGACTCCACCAAAAACCTGTTAAACTAATAAACAAACTCAGTGAAGGTGCAGGTTACAAAATCAACATAAAAAAATCAGTAGCATTTCTATGCACTAATAATAAACTATCCAAAAAAGAAATTTAGAAAACAATCCCATTTACAATAGCATCAAAAAATTTAAATAATTAGGAGTAAATTTAACCAGGGAGGTGAAAGATCTGTACACTGAAAACCATAAAACACTAATGAAAGAAATTGAAGAAGATACAAATAAATTGAAAGACATCCCATGTTCATGGATTGGAAGAATTAATATTGGTAAAATGTCCATGCTACCCAAAGTGATCTACAGATTCAATGCAATCTCTATCAAAATTCCAATGTCATTTTTCACAGAAATAGAAAAAATAATCCTAAAATTCTTATGAAACCACGAAAGACCCCAAATAGCCAAAGCAATCTTGAGCAAAAAGAACAAAGCTGGAACTATAACACTCCTGAATTTCAAAATATATTGTAAGGCTATTGTAATCAAAACATCATGGTACTGTCATAAAAATAGACACATCAATCAATGAAACAGGATAGAAAGCCCAGAAATAAACTCAAATATTTATGGTCAATTGAATTTTGACAAAGGTGCCAAGAATACACAATGGGGAAAGAATAGTCTCTTCAAGAAATTGTTTGGAAATATTGGATATCCACATACAGGAGAATGAAAGTAGACCCTTATCTCTTACCATATCTTATCTCTTGCCAATAATCAATTTAACATGGATTAAAGACTTAAAAATAAGACCTGACACTGTAAAACTACTAGAAGAAAACATAGGGGAAAAGCTCCATGACATTGGTCGGGGCAATGGTTTCTTGGATAGGACCCAAAAAACACAAGCAATGAAAGCAAAAATAGACAAATGAGATTATATCAAATTAAAAAGCTGCTTCACAACAAAGGAAATGATCAGTGGAGTGAAGAGGCAACCCACAGATTGGAAGAAAATATTTGCAAACCTCTCTCTGTTGGTAGGATAACTAGAGTGAACAATGTATTGTGTATTTCAAAATAGCTAGAAAATAAGTTTTTGAATGTTTTTATCACAAATGATGAATGTTTGAGGTGATGGATATGCTAATTACCCCAATTTGATCATTATACAATTTATACAAGCATTGAAACATCATGTTGTATCCCATAAATATGTACAATTATTATGTGTTAATCATAAATTTAAAAAAAATTTGCAAACCATATGGATGATAAGGGCCTCTTATCCAAAATATATAAGGAACTCAAACAACTCATTAACAAGGAAACAAATAACTCAATTAAAAAATGGGCAAAAGACCTGAACAGACATTTCTTCAAAGAAGACATACAAATGGCCAACAGATATATGAAAAAATGCTCAACATCTCTGGTCATCACGGAAATGCAAATTAAGACCATAATGAGGTATCACCTAACACCTGTTAGCATGGCTATTATAGAAAAAATGAAAGATAACAAGTGTTGACAAGGATATGGAGAAAAGGTAACCTGTGCACACTGTTGGTGGGAATGTAAATTAGTACAGCTATTTTGGAAAACAGAATGGAGATTTCTCAAAAAACTAAAATTAGACTTACCATATGATCTAGCAATCCCACTTCTGAATATATATCCAAAGGAGTTGAAATCAGTATGTTGAAGGGATATCTGCATTTCCATGCTTGTTTTAGCATTATTCACAATAACTAAGTTACGGAAGCAACCTAAATGTTTGTCAGTGAATAAACAGATAAAGAAAATGTGATATATATACACAATGGAATACTATACAGACTTAAAAAAGAAGGAAATTCTGCCGTTTGGATAACATAGGTGAACCTGGAGGACATTATGCTAACTGAGATAGGTAGGTACAAAAAACCAAATACTATATGATTGCTCTTATATGTGGAATCTAGAAACATCAATTTCATAGAAACACAGAGTAGAAAGGTGGTAACCAGAGCCTGGAGAGGGGAGGGATGAATGGAGAAAGGAAAGATGTTGATCAAAGGATAGAAAGTTTCAGTTAGACTGGAGAAATTATTTTTAGTGATCTACTACTGACCATAATGTATTGTGTATCTCAAAATTGATAAAAGAATAGATTTTTAATGTTCTTACCACAAAAAAAAACAAGTTGGTAAGGTGATGAATATGTTAATTAGCTTGATTTAGTCTTTATACAATGTATACATTGATCAAAACATTGCATTGTACCCCATAAATATATATGATTGTCAATTAAAAATAAATAAATAAGAAAAAAATGAATAGGCAAACTACCAACTGGACAAGTATTTATAATACACATAACTACCAAAGGAATCACTCAGCATATATAAAAACTCATACAAGTTAGTAATGAAAAAGAGAAATATTTAAATAGAAATATTTAATTAAAATGAGCAAAATTTAAGCCAACACTGCAAAAAAATGAGTAGCCAATAAGCACATGAAGATGCTCAATTTAATAAATCATTATGGAAATGCAAATTAAAACACAATGAGATACTACTTTGCTTTCATTACAATGGCTAAAATTCAAAAGACTGGCAATACTGTATTTGTTGGGAGCACATAGAGCAACTAGAACACTCATATATTGCTGGTGGGAATTTGAAATAGTACAACCACTTCAGACAATAGTGTGGCAATTTCTCACAGAGTTAAGCATACATCCTCCTAAGATCCAGCAATTTCACTGCAGGTTGTTTATCCAAGAGAAATGAAAATATATATCTACAAAAGGACTTGAATAAGAACATTTACAGCAGCTTTATTCATAATAGCCAAAACTTGGAGACTAAGCATATATCTATCCATATGAAAATAGTTAAACTGTGATACATCCATGCAATGAAATAGTAGTCAGCTTTATAAAAGGAACAGACTACTGATATATGCATATAATGACATGGATAAATCCTCAAAATATTATGTTGAGTGCAAGAGCTAAGAACAAAAAAGTACACATTGTATAATTCTAAATATATAAAGTCAAAGGTCAGGCAAAACTAATATTCAGTGATAGAAACAGGAACAATGGTTGCCTCTGGGGGCAGAAGGATAACTCGGAGGGGCACAAGGGAACTTTCAGAGGTGATGAAAATGTTTCATGTCTTGAATGGAGTTTCACTTACATAGGTGTATTCATTTAACAAAACTCATTGAACTGTACATTTATGATCTGTGCATATCATTCTCTCTTAATTATACCTCAATTAAAAAGAATTACTAAAAGATACAGCATTTAAAATTCACATATTATTTTTATAGAACATGTAACTTTAAAAATACGTGGATTTCAGTTAATAAAGTAAGTGCTGTGAGCTCTTTGGAATAAGGTATATCTGACATAGATCCTGTCCTCAAAGAACATAGCGTGTAATAAGACCATTGGAAACCTGCCGCAAGGGGCTAGAGAGCCCCTAGAGAGGGAGAATCAGGGCAAAGGCAAGCAGGAAGGAAGGGGAGGGCATTTGAAAGGAAACCACAAAAAGACAGTCTGCCTCAAACCTTAAATATGGTTGATTTATCTGGTTATACAACTTAACTTTATGCTGGCAAAAGTTGAAAATGGTGAAAGCAATAAACTTAAAGATGATGACTCAAATTTGGTAAATGGGGATTTTGCACAGGCTTGACTTAAAAATTCATCAGTTTATTCATCCATTAAGTCACTTATTCAATAAACATTTATGAAGCTAGGGAGATATTCTAAGGCCTGCCAAAATTAAAGAAGACTGCTCTTTGGGGCCTAGATTTTTCTAATTTTGAGACAGAAATTGTAGGGAAGAGAAAAAGAAACTTGTTCAAAATGTAACATTCTTTTCATTCCTCTTAAGTGCAATTACCAAAGAAATTTAGCACTTTCCTGCACTGCTTTCAGTCTTCTGCTGAAGCTGGGATTCGTCAAAAGTGGGAATAGTCCTGGGCCCCAGAGTTGGCAAAGCTCACAGGGGGGTAGGGTGAAAGCCTGTAAGGCAGTTCCAGAGACACTGCACTCAGTGTTTGCTTAACATACACTGTCTCACTTAATCCTTGGGAGGAGGATTGTTATCTTGACAGTTTTAAGATCAGGGGACAAGAAAGTTAAGAAAATCTCCCAAACTGTGATAGGGGCAAAGTTGGCTCTCAAGGCTACATCTATCTGTCCAAAGCAGAGGCTCTCAGTTGCTACACCAGACTGCTTCCCTACATCTCAAGGGGTCCCTGAGGAAAACTTCCTTCACTGTCATCCACCTCAGGAGTGTCCTGCAGAGCCCGCTGGAGAACCAGCTTGAGGGTCCGTCCCCGCCACTGCCACCGTTTCCTAAAGGAGCCCACGAAGAAGTAAATGATGGGGTTGGTGGTGCAGTTAACACAGGACAGGACAACCAAAACCAAATAAAGACAAGGGAACACATTAAAATAACTCTGTACCCAGATTAAGAGGAACCAGTAGATGCCAAAGGGCAGGCCACAGAGGAGGAAAGCCAGCACTGTGAACACGATGGACACGAACAGCCTGGTCAGCAGCATCCGCCGGGAGCCACAGAGAATCCTGACCAGCAGGGCCAGACTGGACCCAAAGAGAACCACAAATAAAACAATCAGCCACACTACAGTGATGAAGTCAAATGTGCGGCACCAATCATAGTTACCAATCCTAAAGAGGAAGCCACAGAACTTCCCTTCCAGGATGCTCAGGAGCAGGGACAAGGCCCAGAGCAGGGCACATGTGATCGCCGACAGGTGTCTCGGGCGGCGGCAGCGGTACCAGATGGGCCACAGGACGGACAGGCAGCGCTCGGCGCTAATGGCGCTCAGCGTGCTCAGGCCTGCAAGGTAGGCAAACACCGACACAGTGGTGAAGAAGCTAGGGATGTAGAAGGAGATGGAGACTTCAGTGAGGTTCTCCGGGCATCCTATAACCTGGAAGCAGAGGAAGAGGAAGTCGGCCGCGGCCAGGTTGAGGATGTAGACGGAGAAGGCGTTCCTGCGCATGCGGAAGCCCAGCAGCCAGAGCACAACCCCGTTTCCTGCCAGCCCGACCAGGGCAATGACCAGGATCAGCAAGACCAGGATCAGAGTCTCTTTGCCACAAGTTGGAGGAGGGACCTGGTCATTTCCATTCATTGTTGTGATTTCGGTCGCCCAGGGGATGGTTGGATCCATGCTCAGAAACCCTCCGTCAGTGCTCCTGGGAACACAAACAAGACTTGAGTGCCTGCTTGGTGATCACTGATTCTCAGCACCACCCACTACGAAGGAATTGCCCGCCCTGTGTTACAGGGAAGGGACACAGAGGCTTGAAGAGATTGAGTAATTTACTGATGGCCAGGGAGTCCTGGCACCTGGATTTAAACCTGGTTCTCACTAACTCTAAAGCCTGGGCACTCTCTACTGTAGCTGTCATGTCTTCTACAGACATGGGAATATGCTAAGATCCAAACACTCCACTCACTATCGTCAGGCACGTCATGTCCCCTGGAGGCAGGAGGAGAAAAGTCTAGACAGGCTGTGTGGGACAGCAAGAGACAGGACTCTGAGCCCAGCATTCCTTCTGTCCTTTGACAGAGGTTTCCTCTCACCCGCAGGAAGTCAGAAGCACAGGCAGGACCCATGGCCACCCTTAGTGACTGAGGGGTCCGTCCACTAGGTAGAATGGAGATCATGATTTAGGATCATGAAGGGAATGTGATGTCTTGCTAGAACAGCCATGAGGATGACCAGACCTACAAATGGGCTAGAAGTGACTCAGTGGGTCAACTATATGAAGACAGGAAGCACTTTTCTCTTGTCCATTTCTGTATCCTCAGTGCCTAGCTCCATGTGAAGGATACGGTGGATGGTCAAGAAATTTGTAATCCAAAAATGAATAAATAAATGGGGAGCCAAAGAGTAGTTGAAAATTTGGGTTAAATGCAACACAAACATTTTTAAATGAAATTAAAACACGCATGTGAAGAAATGAAGAACATTTCACTCCTCATGTTTCCTTCTATGGAACACTCTGGTGTGTTTGAAAGGATTCCTTCTGCCTGCACAGATGGCTAATGATGGGCACTGTCATGTCTCCAACCCAGGGAGGGCCAGTATATGGCTTTTACTAATGAGCACCCAGAAGAGTTTAAGCCCACAGTTTAGGGAGAGGATTCAGGGCTTATCTGAATTTCTCTGCATTTTAGAGGAGAAAGGGGCAAGTTGGGAAAAGGAGAGAGGGAGGTGGCAGCGGGACTGGCTGAAGGGAGTTGAGGTATGAAAGTTTCTAAGGGGGACCCCTACTCTCCTCCAGGTGATTTTGAGTGGAGTTTGCTTTGCTGATTAAAGCATCTGTAAGAAGGAATCTGTGGGGAGGGGGGTGGGAAATAGCAAAAGTGCCCTGTCCATGTCTACATTGTGCCAGGCTTTGAGTGAAAAGACAGATGCTCATGTGAATTCCACTTGAGAAGGAGAACTACCTCACATCAGGGTGAATGATAGCAGCTGACTGAGTACTCCTCAGGTGTAGCCTTTTAACCCTCTTCGGAGCCTAATGAGGTCAGTACTGTTATTATTCCCATTTTACAGCTAGGGAGACTAAAGCACAAATAGATTGAGTGATATGCTCCAGGTCTCTTGCAAACAAATGGTAGAGCCTGCATTTGAATCCTGGGGTCTGTGTCAGAGTCCTTGTCCTTAACCAGCCTTGCAGCCCCATTACCGGAGTTCAGTGTCAACTACACACACAGAAAGGAGAAAACCAACAAGTAATGCTCAAGTCAAGTCCAAAATAGAATATCAAAATTGTGGTTTTTTGAGCCTTGATTAAGCAAATTTAAGAAACAGTAAGGAAGAGGAAAAATAAGGGGAAGAAGAGATGTGAATAGAAGCCACCTGGGAGCAAGCAACTGAATGCATGAGCCCTTTCCCACTTTGGAAAAGAGCTGTCAACCGTGCCACACTGCAGAGGACACACACACAGGCAGGAGGCCTCCGAGTGGAAGGGGACATGCCCTCCTTGTGGGTGCAGAGTTGGCATCAAGGATGATGAAAGCATCCATCACATGCTCTCTTAGTTCCTGTAGCCCTGGTTGGCCTGATAAGGATGTGGAGGAAAACCCCAACTGTCGTCCTCCTCCGGGGCATCTCGGCCTTTTTACTCATGGCACTGAACACAGTTTGCAGCTTGTTTTTTTTTTTTTTTTTGACAGGTCTATAAACCATTTAGGAGATGGTTAATTCTATTTTTTATTGTGGTAAAATACAAGTAATACAAACTTTATCATTTTTACTATTTTAAGTATACAGTTCAGTGGCATTAAGTACATTTACATTGTTGTGCACCCATCACCACCATCCATTCCCAGAACTTCCTTATCATCCCAAAATGAAGCTCTGTATCCATCAAACACTATCTCCCCATTCGCCTCTCCCCCCAGCTCCTGGTAACCTCTATTCTACTTTCTGTCTCTATGAATCTGACCATTCTAGGTACTTCGTGTAAGAGAAATCATACAATATTTGTCCTGTTGTGTCTGGTTTATTCCACCAAGCACAATGTCCTCAAGGTTCATCCATGCTGCATGTATCTGTACCCTACTCCTTCCCCTGGGTGAACAATACTCCATTGTATGGATAAGCCACATTTTGTTTATCCATTCTTTTGTTGATGGACACTTGGTTTGTTTCTGCCTTTAGGCTATTATGAGTAATGTTGCTATGAACATTTGTGTACAAATATCTTTTCAAGTCCCTGTTGATGTACTATTGTCTACTTAAAAAAAATTGACTATATGGTATTTGGCACTGTGCTAATACCTTACACATACTATGTCCCTTTAATCTGTGCAGACACCCCTCTGAAGTAGGTATCATCATCATCATCTTTTTTCTGAGCTTACCCAGCTGACAGGTGTCAGAGGTGGGATCTGAACCCTCAGCTCTGTGTCTGCTGCTCCACCACACCCAACCTTTGCCCTCTGGCTGTGTCCAGGTGCCTTGGCTTCAGAGGGTGTTCTGACCCTATGTCTTCATATCTTGTGTCTCCCAGGCTGACTTTGGTTAGAATAGCAGTAGGTTTTCAGGTATAAGCCCTTCTGGATATAGTGCAGCTCTATTTTTAAGTGTATGTCTATTTTTTCTTTTGTCTCCCTTATTAAATTCAAAGCCCTATAATGCCTCGACCTGCCTGGTTTTTGTTGCGGTTTTTCACTATTGTATCCCCAGCTTCCAGCACAAGTCCCTTAGAGGCCATCTGTTGTAATATTGTCATTTAACAAAGGAAGAAACTCAGGCTTAAAGAATACAAAAGATTTTCCTGAGATCACATGATGAAAAGCAGGCCCAGTAGCAGCCCTGGTCTCCCAGAGCCCTTTCCCAGGTTTGCCTCTGGTCTGTGGCTATGTCATTCACTATTTGTGAAGCACTCCTGAGAAAAATCGCCACGTGAGCACAGATTCTGAGAGAGTCAGGGGTTACAGAGACTGATAGTGGCCCCAGTAGTCATCTTCCTCTTCTCACATACAGTAACTCTGAGCGTCTTAGACCAGAAAAGGGACCCCATTTCTCAGCCTCCCCTGATGCTGACGGCACCATGTGACTAGGTGATGGTCAATGGGAGCTGAGAGGAAGTGATGTAACCCACTCCTCCTGAGCTCTTTCTCCTTTTCCCCGAGGCTGGAATGCTGATGTGTTCAGGAGCCATGTAGGACCATGACGAGGAGAGCACCTCTTTCGGGATGGGGGGGGGTGGCAAATTGGAAGGAGCCTTGATGTCTTCTGACATTTTAGAGTCATCAGTCCAGGTGTAATAAACTTTCTTTCTTATTCAAGTCACCATTATAATAGGTTTCTCTTTTGAGCAGCCAAAATCATAAACTTAAAATACTTATAAAACGCCAGTGTACTCCCACCTTTTTTCCAACTACATTCCATTCTCAATGCATTATGATGGGACCGTAAATGTACCAGATAGGACATACCTAAATGGGGAGGGTCAGGAGACATCTACTGGGAGAATGGGCTAATTGATCTCACATTCGGTAAAGGGAACATCAAACTGGATAAGTGCTAGGAGAAGAGAGTTCATTTGATGGGTTTGTCATCCTGGTTCTACTCCCTCAAGGATGGAGTGTGGCAGATCAGTGTTACTTTACCAAGGCTATCCCCTGTCTGGTAACATTCGGTATTAACGAACAAATAGCTTGGGAAGCAGCGCACATTTGTCTAAATTGAATTAGCCAATAGTTCTCTCGTGATGCGATTGATGGTTGAAGTGAGGGGAGTAATATAGGACGATAGGACCAGTTGTGAAACCTGGATTTGACACCATTGTGGGACTGCCCACACTAAACTTGCCCAAATTGCAAACTCGCCAAAGAGTCCTTTATTCAGACTTTGAATGGGAGGCAACTGCCGGAGGAATATTAGGATGTGGACAAGAGGGAAAAACCAAATGACTGCCTTGAAAGAATTGATGATCCTCCCGAGAGGAACTTATTAGGATGTGGACTAAGAGGGAAAAACCAAAACTGCCTTTGAAAGAAGATGATCCTCGAACACTCTTACCTTAGCACCATTCTTCCTGCTGGTGAGTTGAGAAGGAAGTACTTTCCTGGGATTGGCAAACAGCCCAGGATGCTCTTCTACCCTCTGGATGGGACATGCCTATAGGAGCTTGAGGAAAACCTGGTGACCAAGTGAGGCTATCAAGATGCTGGACAGCCCCGTGATTTCCTGTACAGGGGGTTCTGGCAAATGAGAATGTGAGACAAGAAACCTCACGAGACATTTCTCAGCATTTGCCCTGACTCCAATCACTTATCTTGGCCTCTCCCCATCCTACGCCATCTGGCCTCCCTCCCTGCCATTCTAGAGTCTTTCATTGCCCACTGTGAGCCTGTACAAAAAGTAGATCCACCAAGCAATGCAAGCTTTCACAGCTCAATAGTAGTCTGCCCTCTTGGGCTTGGCATTCAAAGCCCTGGGTGGCCTCGCTCACCTGATCTTTTTAAATTTAATCATAGAAGTAATGTATGTGCACTAGTTTTATTTAAAATGACACTAAGGTGTAGAAAATGAAATGTAAAGTCTCTCCTAATCTCATTCCCCAATAGCAACCAATGTGTACGTTTTCTATTCTTAATTCTTTTAGAAGTTTTGTATAATAAAACTACATTTCTATTTTTGATGTATCAATGTTAATAACTGGATATATTGAGTCCCCTTATAAAAGATGCGGGACTTAGCACACCATACACTATCTGTCACTTTTCTCCCTCTACCCCATGATATTTGTTAGCTAGATTATTTTTAGATCATGTAGAGCCAACCAATATTTTCAGCCTTATCTCCTATGACTTCCTTTCGTGTGCCTATGCAGCAGCCGAATTGAGTTACAAGTAACTTAACTATGAAGCATTTAAAACAATCAGAAAGATTTATTTACTCATCTATTCATTCATTCTACTATGTGCCTATCATGTTCCAGGCACTGAAGACACAGTGATGACCAACATACAAGATCATGCCCCTTACATTCCAGAGGAGTTTGTGTCGATGGAGGCGAGTTCTAAGACTCAGCATTTCCTCATACGTTGGTGCAGTGGGCAAACCGTACAATTGTCCCCAGAAGTCTGCCCTGCTTGGGAGCAACACCAGAACCTCAGAAAGCTTTAACTTCTGTTACCGTCCTCCTAACCTACTAGGCTCCAGTATTTTATTTTGATCCTGTTCTCCCTCCCCAACAAACTAAACAACTTATTATCGTTTTAAATAGTCAGTGTTTGTTCAAATTTATCCGCACCACTGCCAATGTTTTTGTTCATCCTCCCATTTCACATATCATACCTTCCTTCCATTTCTCAAAACACATTCTTCAATTTTGTTTGTGAGCATCTGTGGGTAGTAAATGCTCCAGTTTTTGTCTGTCTGAAAATGTCGTTTTTTCATCCTCATTTTCTAAAGATGGTTTTTCCAGGCCTGGCAGTCTCTTAACTGCCAATGTGACTGTTGCAGGATTGGCCGTCCGTCAAGTTGCCATTTGCTTGGAGTGATCTGTCTCTGTCCTCCCTAAGAGCTCTCCTTTTTCTCTGCAGGGGCACATTCTCACTAAAATGTGTCTAAGTGGCTTTCTTTTTCATATCATGTTTGGTAATTGTGGAGTTTCCTGGATTTCAGTATTATCATCATTTAATATCTCTGGAAAATCTTATGCTATAATCTCTTAAAATATTGCACAGTGATTAAGAACACAAAGCCAGGCTGCTTGGCATCTCTATGGGACCTTAGACAAATTTTGTAACTTTGCTATGTTTGCTTCCTCATCTGTAAAATGGGGATAACATTATTACCCACTTTATAGGCTTATTGTGAAAATTAATTTCAAGTTAATTTATGTAAATGTGTCTTAGAACAGGAGTGCAGAGTAGTAAGTACTATATTCTTGTTAGCTTTTATTATCATTTTTATTATTATCCCTTTCTGTAAGTCTAATTCAACATATATTAGACCTTCTTTTTACATCTTCCATATCTCTTAACTTTTCCTCCTTATTTTCCATTTCTTTGTCTTCTAGGCTGCATTATGGGTAATTTCTTCAGCTATATCTCCCAGTTTACTCATCTTTTTTCCACTGTGTCTAATCTTCTGTTTAATCCATCCACTGAATTTTAAATTCAATTTTTATATTATTAACTTCTGGAAGTTCTATATGATATTTTGTTTTTAAACTTGCTTAGTCATTTTTTAGTCTCTTGATGCTGGCTTGTATTGTCAATGCTCTCTTTTATATCTTTAGCCCTATTAAGCATAGCAATGCTATAATTCTCTGCCTTATGATTCCAGTGCTGTGGTCTATATATGTCTGACTTTACTGTCTATTGTTTCTTCTGGCACTTTCATATGGTGCTTTATTTTTGTGTGTTTGTGATTTTTGACTGTGAGCTGCATGCTTTTCTTGGGACCTTATTTGTGGAACTTCTTGAATGCCTGAATTGTAGTTGAGTTCTTTTAGAGAGGATTTGTGTTTGCTTTCACTAATTGACTGGGAGAACTTCCCAGCATAGCCTTCATGTATCAGGATGTCCTCAGAAAGCTCATTTGTCATTTGAAGTTTTAGGGAGACCACAGGTTATACGAATTTGGACCACAATGTGATATTGACTTGTGGTTACAAATTCTCAAGAAAGATATTTTTTCTTCATGCAGAGCCAAGCTTGTGTCAAACAATTTCTCAGTGGTTTTATTTCTTATTGATGAGAAATACACTGAAGTTTCAGTCTTTCGAAGTCCCAGGTTTTCATGGGGCTCTCCTGTTAGACTTCCCACCTTGAGTTGTTCTAAAACTCTATTTTTCATCCCTACTAGATGACCCTTTTGGTTTCAGTTCCCTGTCTGTAAAATGAGGTGCCTTGTAGCTGCGATGGATCTGAAACTAAGAAATCTCTGGTGTCTGTGGAGGCTTCTCTCCGTCATGTGCTGAAGAGAGAGCAGAGACCTCAAATAGGCTTCTCTCTGAAGCCAAACCTGAAACCCAGGATGACTCTCATCTATAGGGGCCTTGGTGGTTCCCAGAGGCCATTGTTTTCATCACCGTGATATACTCATCAATCTAGGCCCCTCTCCATGGCTCACAAATTTGCATCATGAATTATTCTTTTCAAATTAGAGTTGGGAACACAGGGCAGTGTCATTTAGAAAGACCCTATAAAGAGCAGTTTTGTTTGTGGAGTGAGTGTGTAGGGCTGATTTCACTACATGGGCTTGCACAGATACTCGTTGGGAGGCTGCGGCTCATCCCTGTACCTGGGCCTCTTCTCATCCATAGGCTGGAGTCAAGCCCTGTCACTCCATGCAGCTTCACCAGCAGCTAAAAGCCAAGCAAATGCAATGAAACCAAGAGGAGGGGAGTGTCCTGATGATGTCATTTGAATTCTAGGTCCACTATGCCTAGAACTGGTTTCTCTCTGTTATTTGAACTAATAATGTCCCACTTTTGCTACAACTAATTTAATTTGGATATCTGTCCTTTGCTTACACAGCCACAAATATGTCCATATTAAGACATTAGTCATATGGTACTTCAAGCATCTGAGGACATATTTCTCTCCCATTGTACTGTGAACTCTTTGAGAATAATGAACATGTCTTTGAATCTCGGTGCCTAGAACAGTGCCCAACCAGTGCTCAGCAAATTTTTTCATGAATTCAATGAATTAATGATCAAATAGGTGACTTGGAGAGGTGAGGGTTGAGGAATCATCCTGAGCAGATGACTTTTAAAGCTTAACTGGTATCTCTATTTCTGAGTAGATAGAGTGGTACAGTCTCCATGCAGTTGCTTCAGCTGTGTGTAACACTGGCAATAACTGGGGGTGCCTCAGTAGTCTAAGCGGTAGAAGTTTGTGGCAGCAGCGGTGGCAGCGTAGGTTGTTAAGGTGCTTGGGGGCGAGGGCTTTTGCGGTCCTCCTAGTCTCATTTTTCCTACAATGGGGAAACTTGGCTGAGGGAATCCCTCTTGGTTTCAGGTCTGATATGGCTTACAAGCAGCTATAGTGTCACTGGGGTCCAGATGCAGGAGATCAGAGCGGTTGTGGGGCTGGGTCCTAGGCTCAGGGTACCACAAACCTATTATGGCACCTGGATCTTGGGGTGCGGTTTTGCTCTCTGTGGCAGGGTTGGACATAGCTTGTCCACAGAGCCCGAATCTGTGACTCTGAGGTACCCCCTAGCAACTTAGGACCAGGGGACCAGGTTATAGCTATGATTCTATCCCTGGGCTCAGGGCTCAGCACTGGCCTGACTCAGGGGATGAAGGGGTGCTCTGGAAGTTTGGGGACCTGAGCCAATAGGGTTTAGTGGCAACTCAGGCCCCAGGGGATGAGGCACCATGTCATGGTGACTCTAGAGCTTGGGATGGTGGGGTTTGGCTGTATCCCAAACTCTGTGAGGCCAGGTGCAGTGGCAGCAAGTACCCCAGAATGGCAGAGTACAACTGTCGTTGGGACCCTGGGGGGCAAGGAGCAGCACAGCAATGACTCTGCTCCCTGGGGAGTGGGGAGTGGAGTCAGACACTTAACATTTTCGTAATACTCACTGTGTGATCTTCAAGAAGTTACTTAACTTCCCTGGGTCTCCATTCCTCATTCCTAAAATAGGACTAACCTGTAGTTCTCCAAGGGTGTTGTGAGGATCATTTGGTAAACTTTTACATGCTTCACAAACAGAGGTATAGGTGAGTTCTGAGTCTTCTGCATATCAACTGACATTGAATAAGTCATTTAACCTCCCTGAACCCCAGTTTTGAAATCTGTTAAATAAGTATAATATATACCTCATAGAATTGTTGAATCAAATATAAGTGAAACAATGTAAAGCACTTGGTGCAATGCCTAGCTCAGAGATACTCAATAAATAGTAGCTCTTATAATGTTTCAAATTTCATTGCCAAGTTTCAAGTTAAATTTAGAGCATTGACTGAAAGCTTCTCCAATTATCTTGCTACTGTTATATACCTGAGTGGGGAATTTTTTGAGGGATGCTGAAGCAGGAATAAGCAAAGAGCAAGCTTTCAACATTTTGGCTTCTGGTTATTGAAGGATCACATCAGATTAAGAAGGAACAGAAAGGAAATGTGACATTACCATATTACACCACTAAGTGGCAGTCAATGATCATTGCTAGCATCATATAACCCTTGCCTGGCCAGCAGGGGGGCCATGTCAATGATGTCATTGGAAAAAGTTTGGGCTCTCAAGTACTCAAGTAGAAATGTGTTTGTATGGTGAGAGAGAGAGAGAGAGAGAATATCTATGTGAGAAGAATGCATGTGAAGTCTGGCAAGAGATCTCTACCCGCTGTTCCCACTGTTCACCCACTGGCCCCAGCTTAAAGTAGAACAGTGAAAGCGACCCATACTATATCTGCAACGTGGGCGTTCATGGATGGCGGCAAATACAGCAGATCCTGCCAGTGTGGGGCAATGTCTGTGAAATTAACCTGGAATTCTGGTCTCCAATCCTGGATGTACTAAAATTTTACGTTGCTTAACCTCACTAGGCCTCGGCTTCCTCGTCTGTGAGCTGGTTGCTGTGAGGTATCCAAGGGGCACACGTGAGTGCTTAGCACGTGGTAGAAGCCGCACGATGTCAAGAATGTGCTGTCGTCATGGTCATCACCATCATCATTCATCAGCATCATCTTTATTATCCCGTCCCTTTCCTGGGCTTCGACAGGGCCTCTGAAGCTTGCTCCTGACGTTCAAATCCCCGAGGCCAGCAGAGTCTGAAGCCCCTCAGCACATATCTGCCGCTGTTAGGTTTTGGGGCAGAGTGTGGATGGCGCCAGCAAACCAGGTGAGGGCTGCGTGGCACTTCCACCTGTACAGAGGGATGCCCCGGCTTCCACTTCTGTTCCTGCTTCTCTCTGAGTAGATACCTCATGCGAACATGGGCTGGAGACTACAAGGCCCTGTAGACATGGAAAGGGTCATTATAGCTGGTGTAATTCTCTCAACTCTTGCAGGGACATTTGTTGGGGAGCAAAAGAGTGAGACCACCTGCCCCTGAGGTCTCAGCAGACAGCAGCTTCTCCCCACATTTGTTCTGATTCTCAGAAAGCCCCACTGACCTTCACGTCACCCTCTTCTCCCCAGGTTCCTTCAGGCCTGGCTGTCACCTGGTGAGGCCTGCCAGTCTGGCTGTCCCCAGCTTCCTTCTGTCAGTGGTTGGCCAGGGCAGGGCAGGGCAAGGCAGTGGGACTGGCTGCCAGGGGGTGGGCAGGGTGGGTCAGGCTCCACATGGAGGGTTGGGCAGTGAGGAGGAGGCAGAGGTCCCGGCACAGACCTGGGCTCAGTGTAGGCTTACAGCTCAGGAGGCTGGGGACCAACTCTCTGAGGGCCAGGTTGGGCCTGGACCTTGCTTGTTAGATGGAGGAGACCCAACCTGTGGGGCCTCTGTGTCAAACCAACTCCTGGATCCAGCCCAGCTTTGGAAAACCAGAGTGGGAGAGCCAAGCTCATCCCAATTCACAGATCACTGTACAGTTGGAGTTATGCTTTGGGAGAATGGAGGGAAAGGGCTTTGTTGGAACAGAACATGTTCCAGAGTATAAGAGGCACACAGTTCAAACTATCTTCTCACATCCTCTCAAGTGCTAAACTGTTCCTGCCTCCCAGCCTTGCTCCACAGGCCTCTGTGCTCTGTTCTTCCCTCTTCTCCACATCCTAGAGTCCCCTTTACCCTGTAAGCCCCCTCAGACTCCCCTCTTGTGGTATTTCCCAGCTCACAGGGTGCTTCCCTCACCTGTAGCTGCCGTGCTGTGTCCCACGCACTTGGCCCAGTGCATGCTGCTCTAGACCGAGGTGTGTGGCTCTGTCTCCTCTCCTCCTCTGGGTTGCAAGTTCCCCGAGAGCAGGGACTGTGTTATTCATTCATTGGCTTATGCATCCATTTGTGCAGCAGATATTTATTGAGCACCCACTATTACCTGACAGGCCTTGTCTTGGGTGCTGGGATTGGCATGGTGGGCCAGGCCTGAAATCCAGCTCCCGACTCCCAGCCTAGTGCCCTTTCCAACAGATCCCCCACCCCCACCTTACGCAGGGCTCAGCCCCCTGTTATACATCAGGGTATAAAGGTGAGAAGTGCCCCTCTGCCGTCTCTCTTCCCCCTGGACATTACCCATCAGGTAGCCATAGGGACACACCCTTCCCGTTCCTGACCCTGGAGCCCCACAGAGTGGTAACCAGGACCAGGCCTAGGCTCACTGGGCCTAGCTGGAGCCCCCGTTCAGACACTTCTGGCCACGTGACCTCAGGCAACTCCTGTAATCTCGCTAAGCCTTGACTTTCTCACCTCTAAACGGTGATAGCAAGAGTGTCTTCTCCCTGAGGTGCTGGGAGAATTCTGAGATTCTGTGCCCACCCCACCCTACCCCACAGCTGAGGACTGAAAGTCAACTCCCATTCACAAAAAATCAGGCTCCAACTTAGCAGACTCGGAGCTAGGAAGCCCCATCTCCCTCCTCTAACACTCAGCCCTAGATAGAGTAATAACAACAACCATTATTATTATTGTTATTATAACAATGTTGACCTTTTTGATAGCATTTACTTTGTGCCAAGCACTATTGTAAGCACTTTACATTTATTAATTCATTTACTCTTCACTACAGTCATGTAAAGTGGGTATCATTATCATCCCCCTTTTTCAAATGATGAAACAGAGAGGTTAAGCCACTTGCCCAAGATCACACAGCAGATGAATAGCCATTGCAAAACAAGAGATATTCTGTACAGCTGTCAGGCCACACTTGCACACAGCTGGTCACCATGGCAATGGCCAAAGTGGAAAGGAGAGCTGAGGCTATGTGAACGGGGCACAAACGATGTCAGCACACCTAAGCATCCTCCCAGGACACCCGGACACCAGGCCCCTGCTGATTCACCCTCCTATTGTGTTTACCAGGCTGTGCTGCCTGGCGTCTGAAGGGGGCACATCAATGTTCTGGAGAAGAAAAAGGGTGGCAGGGGAGGAGCTGCTCTGTGGTCCCTCCTCAGGGCACACGGGGTTTGCTGGGATTCTCCCAAATGTGCCCGAGCCCACTAGTGCTGCCACTCACTGTGCTTCCAAGTAAAAATCAGAGCTCACACACGTCCCAGGAATGAACCATCAGCTTCCCAAATTCCTGTCCTCATGAAGTTCTTCTCTAATATATTTAATTCTAGCAACCTCCCTAAGTTGATTACGACAATTTAAAATGCCATCCATTTCTATTCTGCCTCTGTTCTACAGGCCAGAACAGAGGGAAGCCAAAGAAACGCTGGGCTGAGGGGCAATTTGCGACAACCTAGCCACCTGGGAGGTGTTTCTCAAGCGCCTACAGCCCCCTTGGCTCAGTGAGGGCTTTGGTGACACGGAGACTGAGCCATGTCACATTACCCTGTTTTATGTTCTTTACTTTCATTATCTGAAAAGATCTTGTTCACTTACCCACCTGTTCGTTTTCCACGTGCCTCGGCTAGAATGTAAATGCCCTGACTACAGGCAGCGCTGGGTCTGCCTCATTCCGCCACCCTGCGGCGCAGAGGCGGCTGGGGCTGGCCCCGCAGTGCTAGGCGTCCCCACAAGAGGGCGCCCACAAGCTTCCTTCGCAGTTCTTGTGTAGACAATCTCCCGGGAGTAAAACAGAGGCCTGACTCAAATGTCACACTTCACCTAGCTGGGTACACATGCTGTCATGTTTTGTGGGTTTCTTATAAGTTTGTTTTGAGAGTTAAAAAAATGTTTATCTGTGGGACTTCAGATATTACCCTAAGATGGGAAGGGGGACTCACGGGGCCCCTGTCTCCCTCCTGTACCTCTTCCGCCTCATACTATGCTTAGGCTGACTGTGGCGTAAAAGAACCTGTACTATGTCTCCACTGACCGTAGCCCGTGATCTCCAGATATATGGACATAAATTAACATTTCCTTGATCATAAACAGTGCCTTTGGCAATGAACCAAAGATTTCTCAATCAGCTGGGTAAGACTAAGAAGGTTTCAACTCAGTTTGATGAAGACTGGTAAGGGCTTAACATATGTAATAATAAAAGAACAGAAAGTGCTGGTTGGTTATTAATCATTGCTGTAATTGGAGGTAGCTGTGGAATAGCGGAAAAAGCACTGGGCCACATCAGAAGACATGGGTGTGAGTCCTGTTGTGAGTCCTGTTGTGAGTCCTGGCTCTGTCCATTTCTAGCTGAATGACTACAACCCTGTAGGCCTGTCTCTTTTGTTTGTGAGGATGACTGTGCTCGAACAGACGTGACAGGTGTTTTGCAAACAGGTGTGCAGATGATGGTGGTAAACTGGGGCACAGTTATAACTGCGGCTAGCATGGTCATATTTGAGATCCCTACATACTTGGACTGAAGGTGTCCCATGAAATGTGGACCTGAGAGGGGACCTGAGGAGTATCTGAATGTGTCACCTAAATAAGGGGAAGGGCCCGAAGTTGGTGCTGGGAGCTGGGAAAGGAAGCCAGGTAATCCCAGAGCAAGAAGTAGCACAAGAAGGGATGGGTCAGGCAGAGAGACGATTCAAAGAATATTTGTGATGGCTGGTTCCTGCTGTTTGTGCAGCGCAGGCATGAGCAGGTTGCATTTAATGGCCAGGGATGGAGTGGACATTTTCAAATTTTTTTCTAATAGAAAGCATGGCCTTCCTTGGCAGCTTTGCCCAGAAGCTGGGAGCAGACCTTCGACCCCTGCAGAAACAGATCCCTTGCCAGCTTTTGTGGAGCCTGGGGGTAGGCTCACCCAACCCAGCCCGCCCAGCCTCACTCCCTCACTCACCTCTGCAGAGAATAAGGATTCACCTGAAGTTCCAGGGCACCACCCACCACCTGGGGCATACAGGTATATGAGTGCTTCTCCTGAGGGACTACAGCAGGTCACAGGACCCAAAAACAACATTGCAGCTTGTTCCTTCTGGCAAGCACCACCTACTGACAGGGAGGTTAATTTGCATGCTCTTTACAGGATTTACTGACTCAAATCACAGAGGGTGTGGTTGATTCTCACGCACAAGCACCACATACTGTCTCAGAGGTTAAACTAGGCATGTCATTAAAACTTACACTACTTCTTACATTAAGAAGACCACAGGGCTGGGGAAAGAGAAATTATTTCAAATACCTCCATGCTCCCTCATCAAAGAGAGGCAGGGGATCTGCCAACCACACAGCTCACCCCTCCTACAGCCTACAAACAACAAGAAACTGAGAAAACCACCACACCAAGGATATCTATAACCAAGGCATCCATCCAGAACCTAGATCGCCACTGAAGCACCCACAAGCAAAGCCAAAGGTTCTCACCAAACATATGCTACAAACACACCTATATGAGTGAGGCAAGGGGAAAAAGCCCCATCTAAACAAAAGAAAATCCAAAAATAAGAAGCAACAGCTGCTCTAGATGAGAAGGAATCAGCAAAAGAACTCTGGAAGTATGAAGAATCAGAGTGAAATATCACCCCTAAAAGGGAACACCAGCTCTCTAGCAATGGAAACAATCAAAATCAGAATACTGAAATGACAGATAAAGAATTCCAAATGTGGATTATAAGTAAGCTCAACAAAATACAAGAGAAAATGGAAAACCAACACAAAGAAACCACAAAAAATTTCAGGAAATGAATGAAAAATTCACTAAAGAAATCGAATTATTTTAAAAAATCAAATAGAACTTCTGGAAATGAAAAATTCATTCAAGGAAATGTAAAACACAGTGGAAAGTCTTAAGAATAGACTAGACCAGTCAGAAGAAAGAGTCTCAGAGCTTGAAGACAACACCTTCAAATTAAACAAGTCAGTCAAAGATAAAGAACAGAGAATTAAGAGGAAGGAACAAAGCCTACAAGAAATATGGGATTATATAAAGAGGCCAAACATAAGAATTATAGGCATCCCTGAGGGTAAAGAAGAAAACACACAAAAACCTATTTGAGGGAATAATTGAGGAAAACTTCCCTGGTCTTGCTAGAAATTTAGATATCCAGGTACAAGAAGCTCAACAAACACCCAGGAGATTCATCGTAAAGAGGCAATCACCACGACACATAGTCATCAGACTAGCCAGAGTGAACATGAAGGAGGAACTCCTGCAAGCTGTAAGGTGAAAACATCAGGTAACTTACAAAGGAAAACCCATCAGGCTAACTGCAGACTTCTCAACTGAGACCTTACAAGCCAGAAGGGATTAGAGCCCCATCTTCAGTCTTCTCAGACAGAATAATGGCCAGCCTAGAATTTTGTATCCTGCAAAGTTAAGTTTCTTATATGAGGGAGAAATAAAGACTTTTTCAGACAAGCAAACACTGAGGGAGTTTGTCAAGACCAGACCTACCCTGGAAGTACTCAGATCTGCATTATACATAGACC
This sequence comes from Daubentonia madagascariensis, assembly GCA_023783475.1. Lineage (NCBI taxonomy): Eukaryota > Metazoa > Chordata > Mammalia > Primates > Daubentoniidae > Daubentonia > Daubentonia madagascariensis. The sequence goes on along the minus strand of JAKFHU010001990.1, from coordinate 21,502,087 downwards.
AGCACAATAGAAATCCACCAGTGTAAAATCACCCAAAAGCTAAAGTTCAGAGCCCATATAAAATAATGGCTCAAGAGGTAAAACAAAACAATAAGGTTCTACCCAACAGGATGAACAGAAATGCATGCCATATATCAATTCTTTCAGTAAACTTGAATGGTTTGAATTCCCCACTGAAGAGACATAGGCTGGCTGAATAGATTTAAAAAAAAAAAAAAAACAAGCTAAATATTTGCTATCTCCAGGAAACACATCTAACCCACAAGGATTCATTCAGACTCAAGGTGAAGGTCTGGAAAAAAATATTCCATGCAAATGGAAATCAAAATAAAGCAGGTGTAGCCATTCTCATATCAGATAACATAGACTTCAAATCAACAATAGTAAAGAAAGACAAAGATGGTCATTATATAATAGTAAAGGGAGCAATTCATCAAGAAGACATAACAATCCTAAATATTTATGCACCCAACACAGGTGCACCCAGATTCATAAAGCCCCTACTAGGTCTAAACAAAGTGATAAACACCAACACTGTAATTGCTGGGGACTTCAACACCCCACTGACAGAACTGGACAGATCCTCCAACCAGAAAATAAATAAAGAAACACTGGACTTAAATGGGACTCTAGAGCAAATGGGCCTAACAGTCATTTACAGAACATTCTACCCCAAAACTGGTGAATATACATTCTTCTCATCAGCACATGGCCTAAGACTGATAATATCTTAGGCCACAAAACATGTCTCAACACATTAAAAGAAACAGAAATTATGCCATGTATCTTCTCAGACCACAGTGGAATAAAATTAGAAATCAACTGCAATAGAAACACTCAATTCTACACAAAGTCAAGGAAATTAAACAACCTACTGCTGAACAATTATTGGGTCAAGGAGGAAATTAAGGTGAAAATCAAAAGATTCCTTGAACTAAATGACAAAGGGGACACAAGTTATCAAAATCTGTGGGGTTCAGCAAAAGCAGTCCTAAGGGGAAAATTCACAGCCTTAAATGCCTACATCAAAAAGACAGAAAGAACACAAATCGACAATCTAATGAGTTGTCTCAAAGAACTAGAAAAGGAAGAGCAAACCAATCTCAAACCCAGCAGAAGAAAAGAAATAACTAAGATCAGAGCAGAACTAAATGAAATAAAAAACAAAAAAAAAATATAGAAGATAAATGAAAGAGTTGGTTCTTTGAAAAGATAAATAAAATTGATAGATCTCTCACTAGATTAACTGGAAATAGAAAAGAAAGGACCCAAAAAGCTCAATCAGAAATGAAAAAGGAGATACTACAAGTGATACCACAGAAATACAAAATATCATCTGTGAATACTATAAAAATCTCTATGAACATAAACTCAAAATGTTGAGGAAATGGACAAATTCCTGGAAACACACAACCTCCCAAGGCTCAATCAGGAAGAACTAGAACTCCTGAACAGATCAATTATGAGCAATGAAATTGAAGCAGCAATAAAAAAATCTTCCAACAAAAGTCCTGGACCAGATGATTTCACAGCCAAATTTTATCAGACCTATAAAGAAGAATTGGTACCCATACTACAGAAATTATTTCATAACATTGAGAAGGAAGGAATCCTCCCCAAATCATTCTATGAAGCCAGTATCACCTTGATACCAAAGCCAGGAAAGGACACAACAAAAAAAGAAAACTATAGACCAATATCCCTTATGAATATAGACGCAAAAATCCTCAATAAAATTCTAGCAAACCAAATTCAGCAGCACATCAAAAAAATAATCCATCATGACCAAGTGGGCTTTATCCCAGGGATGCAAGGAAGGTTCAACATACATAAATCCATAAATATGATTCACCACATAAACAGAAGCAAAAACAAAGATCATATGATCATCTCAATAGATGCAGAAAGCATTCAACAAAATTCAGCACCCTTTTATGATAAAAACTCTTAACAAAATAGGCATAGATGGAACATACCTCAAAATTATAAAAGCCACATATGGCAAACCCATAGCCAACATCATACTGAATGGGGAAAATTTGAAAGCATTCCCACTCAGAACTGGAACAAGACAAGAATGCTCACTGTCACCACTTCTATTCAACATAGTGCTGGAAGTCCTAGCCAGAGCAATCAGGTAAGAGAAGGAAATTAAGGGTATCCAAAAGAGGAAAGAGGAGGTCAAACTATCACTCTTAGCTGATGATAGGATCTTATATCCAGAAAACCCCAAAGATTCCACCAAGAGACTCCTGGAATTGATAAATAAATTCAGCAAAGTATCAGGCTACAAAATCAACGTACAAAAATCAGTAGCATTCACATGCACCAACAACAGTCAAGCTGAAAATCAAATCAAAGACTCAATACCTTTCACAATAGCAACAAAGAAAATAAAATACCCAGGAATATATTTAACCAAGGAGGTAAAAGATCTCTACAAACAGAACTATGAATCACTAAAGAAGGAAATTGCAGATGATGTAAACAAATGGAAAAATATATCATGCTCATGGTCTTTGTGGGCCTGGTTCTGTGGTTTGCTGTTTCTGCTGCACCTCATTTATGGTGGTCTGTTTCCTAACATGCATTGTGATTTTGACTGTGAGCTCTAGGTTTTTGGAATCTTATGATAATTCTGTATGGCCTGGCTTGAGGGTGCTTTCCTGCAGGGAGGATTTGTGATTGCTTCTGTTGGGCATCAGGATATACTGATGATAGACCAGGGTCTACTTTGTTTCCTTTTTCAGATTCTACTTTACATTCAATTGATCATCTCGGGAGTTTTAAGACAATGTGTAAATTAGCATCATTTCAGGCACCCTAATCATGCAACAGTCAGCCAGTAGCTCTGAAAATTCAGACTATTTTTCCCCCAACTACCCAAAATCAAGGGTGACATAGATACTTTTCCTTGCTGCTTAGTTACACTATGTGGGTTTTCTGTTTTGTTTTGTGTTTCATCAATCACCCTTTTTCTCACATATAGCTATTCCTGAGTCCTGGCTTTATGTGGAGGGCTCTCCAATTTGACTCTCTACACTGCATGGATTCAAGGATCAGTACAGAGTGTAGAACTTTCCCAGTAAAGTTCTATGCATAGCAGTTCTAGGCCACTGGACCATACAGAATCCCCCAGAGTATGTGACATTTTCTTCCCATGTATTCATTTGGGTCTGGCTTCACTCCTGGCCTTAGGTTCCCCTTCCTTAAAGGCTCTTCCATTGATTGTAAAGCATGTTTTTAAAGACCTTTTGTAATGTTTTTATGTGTATCATTGGCAGAGAGTCTCAGGGCAGCCTCAGCATCCCTGGGAGTTCATAAGAAATGCAGAATCTCAGGTTCCACCCAGATCCACTGAATCAAAATCTGCACCTCTACAAGCCCCCTGGTTGACTTACCTAGGTTGGGCAGCATGAGCTTCCCTTTACCATGTGATCTGAACAGAAATAGGATAGGCATTTTGCATGGGTGTTCTAGGATGGGGGCAAAATGAAGCCATTTCTTTCCCTTCCATCTGCTTCTCCCTGGGTCCAGTGGCTCAAATGAAGAGAAAGAATAGGATTAGTTGTGGCATTTCTGTCAGCTGCTGCCTTTCTCAGTCCTGCAGAGACCCTGAACCAGCAGATTTAGCCCTGGGTGGTTCCAGAGCAGGAATGACCCCAGAAAGTAGCTCAGAGGTCCCAGCACTGTCCTAGCCTGGTGCTTGCAGGGCCAGGGATCCCGGGTGCCCTCGTGCCTGCTGAGTCCTCCCCAACTCCCTCCTTCCCTCCCTTTGTGTTGTCCTAGTCTATGTGACTGATTTCCTGCTCTGAACAGAAGTTGTGGCCAGCCCTGAATCCCAGCCCTGACCCCTCTGACTCTCAAAGAGGGCTAGACCTTCTCACCACACTTCTAGCTGCAGGCTGAGAGCCTTCTCTCTGGAAACCGTCTATCAGCCACTCACCCCTTTGTGTAACTAAGGAAACTTTCTAAGAACCAGAGACATGACTAGACTGTTCTTTGGCCAGGTGTATGCCTGTCTGGTTGGTACAGTTTTGATTCTTAGTAGAAGACTGCCATGTGTGTCCACAGCTCAGCAAAGCTGAGAAGACTTGGTCTGTCTGTATTCAAGGGTCTGTTTCCCTGGGGAGTAAGTGGACAAAGGAAGCAGTCCAGAATCCAGTATTAGGTACTACAAAATTAAATAAGATTACTTTAAATTCCACTTAATAAAATGTCTCATTGTCTGCTTGAGCTTGGCCTTGTATTAACTTCATTATGTGCTCAGCATCCCTGACTTTTCCGATATGGTGGCCACTTACTGAGTAAGTGCTGAGCTGGGCCAGGCTCTGGGCTCATTGCTTTATGTACATCACTTCATTTCACCTCCACAACCTCCCTGCACATAGATGAGACAAGTGAGGCTCAGGAAGCTTCAGTCAGTCAGTTGCCCAATGTCATGGGGTTAATAAATGGTAGAGTTTGGACTAGAACCCAAATTTTTATGACACAAAAGCCCAGTATCTTTCCCCTCTTCTGTTTTGCTGCAAAGCACCTGGCACAAAGTAAGTACTCAATAAATGTTTTAAAAATGAATGAATCTTGCCATATAAACACAACTGTTTATTGAATGCCAACTATGTACAAACACTTTTTATGTGTTAGATCTTCATAACAATCCAGGAAGGTATTTGTTCTAAAGATAAGTACACAAACAATCAGAAAGGTTAAGTAAATTTCCCAAGGTTCACACAGCTAATGAATTGTTAAGCTGGGATTTGAGTTCAAGCCTTTCTGATGTCTAAAGCTGTGCATCTTCAGCTGTACCAGCCCATTCCTCTAACATGGGGGATTTAGTCTTGAGAAGGGTTGTCTTAGGGTTGGCATGTTAACAGGGGTGCTGGAGAGGGCTATACATGGCCCTCTGGCTCCAGAAGACAGACCCTTGAGCATTAGGTAAGAATTACATGGAGATAGATGGTGGCTGGACATGTGGAGCAACTTTTAGCAAGTGTCTGACGATGTGAGGGAGTGAGTCCCCCATCAGTGGGGGTGATAGATGACCATCTCTTCGGAAAGCCCAGAGAAATCCCTGCCTAGAGTGGCTGGCAGAGAGTGACCTCTGAGTTGCCTTTGGCTCTGATTGTCTTAGGTAGTGTCATTCTCTCGGTCAGCCCTGGACATCTCTGGAGAGGACACTCAGTCATCCTCTCAGAGCAGGGTCATTCAGAAGAATACATTCCTGGTTACTCCAAGTTCTGGGGAGTATGTGGGAAAGTCTTGGTTGATGAGGAAATCATTGGGGCGTGGTTAACGACTCTTGGGTCAGCTCTTCCCTCCTTTGCCACCTCACCCAGTGGCCTTTCATAGGGCCTGGCTTCTTCCATACACAGAAGTAGAGAATGTGACACATCAGGTTCTAACCTTGGGTCTCAGCCGGGAAAAACTGAAAGCTAAAACAAATGGAATCCATTTTGATTTACAATTGAATGTCAAATGGTGGGTCCCCTAAAATACCCTCTTCTAACCAAACAATCTGAGCTCAGAGCTGTGAAATCTCTGTCTTTTGAAGACAAGTAATGTGCTTTGTCCCTGGTCTGCCAAGTGTGCTGAGTCAGTTTCCCTAAAGTCCACTGGCCTGGGACTTCCAGCCACTTCCTTTTCCATACTGAAAATCTTCTAAACTATGAATGGTAACCGTAATGATCACCTTTGTACAGAAGGTTGCAGTTGACAAAGCACTTCTATGTCACTCCAATTTGAGCCTCTAAAGACCTCATGTGAGGGTTAAGGTTGGGGATGTCATCCCATTATACAGATGAGGAGCATGAGCCTTGGAGAGCTGGAGAGGTGGAGGGACTTGAGCCAAAGGCACATAGTTTCTAAAGAGCAGATCCAGGACCTGAATCCAGATTTCTTGATTCCAAATTCGTCTACATGTACCGATTGCCCTTCTCTGGGGCAATCATTTAACTACTTTCATCAGTGCAGCCCTTCAGAATAATTAAATCTTATTTAGGAGAAGAGTTTAATTTTTATAACTATGAAGGTAGAAATGCTTCAGTGGATCATCTTAGGCTATAACTATTCCTCATCCCCTTCCACTAATCCTCTCCTGTATCCCAGCAGAAAATACTTCAGGGCTCCTCTTTGGTTGTAACAATGTGCATTACTCTTTTCAAAAGGGAAGGCAGTGTTGCATGGGCATGGAGAGCACAGGTTCAAGTCCTGCCTCCTCTTCAACTGTGTGGCCTTGGACAAGTTAGCTAAACAACTCAAACCCCAATTTCACACAGCTGACCTTGAGGGGATGTGGTGATGATTAAATAAGATAAAGTACTGGAGAGCTTAGCACAATGTTCACCATGTAATATATGCTCAATAAATACAGATTGAACACAGCTATATAAAGCAAGGACTGAGGGTCAAACCCTAGAACTGCCAAGACTACATTCATTCTAGCAGCACTGACTGAATGTGTGCTCCCTGCCAGGTGCTTCCATGTCATTACTTATTGACTCCTCACAACAACCCTATGAGGCAGGTGTTATTATTCCCATTTTATACCTGAGGAAACTGAGGCTTACTTGCCAGCTACTATCTTTCATAGGTGTCAGAGTTGGGATTTGAATTCAACTCTGTGTGACCCTTATTCCAGTACTCCACTGTTCAATAGATGGTCACCAGTATGCAAAGACCTGGATAGTGTACATTATAGATTAGGAGTGGTGACAGGAGCCTCCAATTTGGGGTGCCCAGGGATTGGACCTCCAGAGCTGTGCCACACTTGCTGTGCAGCTTTGAACCAGGCACATTACTTCTCTGGGCCTCAGTGACTTCATCTATAATCCAAGGAGGTTAGAGATGTTCTCAAGATCCTTTCCAGCTCTAGCCTGCTGAGATATTCCTCAGATTTCAGGAAAGACTCGGGGACACGATCCTGGAATGGAGGAATCATGACAGTGGCCCCTGAAATTTCAAATCAGCTTTGCCTTTTGAACCCGTACGTTTCTATATGAACTCAGAATCTGCCGGAGGAAAACTCTCTAATTATCCTACAGGGATTGGCCCAGCTAGTAATTACCCTTATTATTTTTAATTGTATTTTGTATGGTACCTTTCATCCAGGATCTCAAAGGACTTCTCAAACATTCATTAGCTGAGCCCCACCCCCTCCCTGTGTGGATATGAAAGGCAGAGGCTGATTTTAATGTCAGAAACAAGCTGTGAGGGGGAGAGAGAAAGGGGCTCAGATCCTGGAAGTAATTTTGCCTCTGAGTTTAAAGGAGAGAAGGATAGAAATATGCCAGGGAAATGCTCACCTTTGGAAGGAGTTCATGGGACATTCAGTGAAGAGCAGATGGATCAGGAAATGCACCTCCTTTAAAAAAATCAATGTCTGTCTGTAGGTACCCAGGAGGGGGTCATTCAGTTTGTCTCAGTTCAATTCCATTTGCTTCATTTCACGTTAGAATTATTCATCATCAGCTGTCTTTTGAGCTGGTCTCCAGCATACAGACCTGTGCTGGGTAATATGAAGGATATAAGTGGAGCAAGATTGCAGATTGGGCACATTGGTGTAAGCAGCAAGGGCCGCAGGAACCTCCCAGGAGAGCCCTAATTGGCTGCCTTAAATGAATGGCTGAAGCCAAGGCTAGGATGCCCCAGCATGTGGCCAATGGCCGCTGCAACACCTCCCTGGCAGTAGGTGGACAAAGAGTAAGTCTGGGTATGTATGCTAAGTGCAGGGACCTCACTGACAAATGACATAGAAAGAAAGACCGCTCGGAGCAACTCGTTATGGGGGCCACCCTTCTTCTATCCCTACTGCCCTCGGCCAAGGCACCTAGGGTATACTGGTACTAAGTTCCTATCATCCAGGTCCCTATGCAGCCTGAGAGGCTTCACTCCCCCAAGGTTGGGTGAGGGGCCAACAGTCTTTTCAGCTGGTCTGTGAGCTCCTGGACTCCACCTGCTTATTCATCATTCTTTACCCAGCACATTTGCTGGGCACAGAATGCTGGATGCTTAGAACATATTTGTTGACTAAAGGAACAGATCACAAAACTGCCTCCTTGTTTCTGACCTTGCATGTCGGTCTGAGACAGGCCATAGGAGGGTCCTTTCCTTCCTCAGCTTGGAGATGGCTAGATCCAAAGGACAGCCAGGGCCACACAGCAAGTCACACAGCCAGTGACTTCAGGAGCCAAAGGTGGAACTCACTGCTAAGCTGTAGATAAGGGTGCCAATAATGTGGTGACTGAGGGCCCCAGGTGAGATGGAAGCAAGGCAGGTGCTGTGAGGTAGCAAAGAGGAAGATTGTCCCAGCTGCAAGAATTTGGGACCAGTGGGATAGAGCTTCCAACATTCCACTGATGGGGCCTCCAAGGGCCCTAGTTCCTTTGCTGATGCTCTCAGGATGAAACAGCCTGGAGGGACATGGGTGTCAGAAGAGAAGGATGAGTCATGAGGAGCTAGTATTTTTGTTTTGGAGATTAGGCTTACACGGCAATCAGTTAGAAAACAATGCAAGAAGGATATTTTTCTCTGACTAAATTGGGAGTTCCCTGCGTGGAGAGAGAGGGTCTTAGTCATTGTAGTATTTCTTATTTGGCCTGCCAAAGGCCTGGACACTTTTTATGCTCCAGATACACTTAATGATTAGTTGTCAAGTTGGATGGCATGAAAAGTTAGGTGGAATAGGTTGGGAAAGGGAGGAATCTGGAGGGCAAATGTGGGGAAGGGATCAAGAAGGAGGAGGAGCCATGGTGGGTGCTGGATAAAGGACAAGTGAAAGTATAATCCCCGTTTTGTCAAAGGCTTTCACACAACAAGAAACCTGTGCAGTGAGGACAGTCAGGGGAGGGAACTGACAGGTTCTAAGTGGCAAAGGAACTGCCTGGTAGTCACCCAGCGAGAGGACGTCTGAGGATTTTGCCTGCCCAGCATCCGTTCCTTTCTCTTCTGGGAAGGCCACCCTGTCCTCACTCTTAGCCCATGGGTTTCTTTACAAATGATATCACCTTTGGACTTTGTGGTGGGCCCATGGCAGACCCAGCCAATCGGAGCACTGCACCCTCCAGCACAGGACTTGTTCAGGGCCGAGCACAAGACCCAGGCTGTGCCAGTGAGAATTCCCTTGAGGGCTTTTTCTAGAACTCTTTCCTGTGGGGTTGCAAAGCTAAAAGAATGTAAGCCTGGAGTTGCTGGTGGTAAACCTAGGCACTAGGTGGAGAAAGACTGTCTAAGGATGAAGCTAACAAGGAAGAAATCAGAGCTGCAAGAAAAAGAGAGACTTTTATAAACTTGTGGTAATTTTTTAGATATATTAATCAATATATTTATTTTTTATTTCCCCGAAAGCTGCTTTAATTAAGTTTTTGTCACTTGTAACTGAAAAAGATCTTTGTTTATATGCCTAGCTGATAAGTGATGTTGTGGCCCAGATCCTGGGTCTCCTAGTTCATTCCCTCCTGATGATCTTCCTCACTTATCATCCATCAATCCATCCATCCATCCACCCACTCATCCACCCACCCACCCATCCATCCACCCCCTCTTCCACCTATCCATCCATCCATTCATCTGTTTTTCCACTTATCCATCCTTCCATCTATCCTTCCATCCACCCATCCATCCCACATATATTTAATGTACATAGAAGCTGCTCACTGAACATTTTTGAATTAATTAATGAATGGCTAATTTGTCATGATGTATTTAATGACAAAAATACATCTATCTCCCTTTAATCCTGTGTGGAGATTGGTCAACATAGGGAAAATCAAGTTATAAACTCAGAACTTGGAACTCAGTCAGGAACTCAGTCCCCCAAGGCAACACTGAGTTTTATCAGTGTCGTCAGCACACAGCCAGACATGAGCCTTCCTTTGCCAAACGTGATTTGGTCATACTGATGCCACAGCCCAAGCAGGAGGGTCCAGAATGTCATTGACAAGCATGTGGGTTTTCCTGTTGGAGCTGATGCCAATGCTGTGAGCTCTCCAGTGACGTGAGAATTACCAAGGAGGACTTATTTGTTCTACCTTCGTGAGACCTGTTTTGCCTCTGAAACCTCAGTGGCCACATTAAGCATGGAGCTGCCCAAGAACCACAGAGATGAGTGCCAACTCTTTCAGGATGACTCTTACACTCCAGAGTCAGAACATGTAGAAATAAACCAGTCAGCTATTTCAAATTCCTGTGTTTCCAAGGAAAACTGCGACTCACAGAGAAGAAGTGTTGTACCCAAGGGCACATAAAGAATTATGAGGAGAGACTAGTTATGAACTCCTGACTTCCAATTTGGTGCTTTTCCTGCAGTGCCACTCTTCATCCTTGGACCACATTCCAAAACAGGTGGAATATGTCTCAAAGGGCTCATTTCCTTTTTTTTTTTTTTTGAGACAGGGTCTCGTTCTGTTGCCTGAGCTAGAGTGCAGTGGTGTCATCACAGCTCACTGCAACCTCAAACTCCTGGGCTCAAATGATCCTCCTGCCTCAGCCTCCCAAGTGGCTGGGACTACAGGCGCGGGCCACCATGCCCAGCTAATTTTTCTATTTTTTATACAAACGGGGTCTCACTCTTGCTCAGGCTGGTCTCAAACTCCCGGCCTCAAGTGATCATCCGCCTTGGCCTCCCAAAGTGCTAGGGTTACAGGCGTGAGCCACCACGCCCGACCTCATTTCCTCTTTGATCAGTTCTGGTGTTGGTAGGGTAGGGTAAGCTGCAGGCACTAGACTGTATTTCAAAGATGTTCTTCACATTGTCTGCTGCCATCTGCTTGTAGACCACATGGCACAGTAAGGATGCGTGGACACAGTGGTCACAGAATTGGTAGGAAGAAACCTCAAAAGTCACCTTTCCCAGTGCCTTTCTGTTGTTTGGATTTCCTCTACAGCACCCAGTGATCTACTTGTCAGATTTGCAGGCAGCAGAGATTGGGAGAAAAAGAACTGTGCTCTTGGTCATTTTTCTCTCTTGACTTCTCCAGCATATACATCCATCAATTACCTTTTCCCTCCCTCCATAAAATCTTCAGCCTGTTCCTCCTTCACTTCTTCTTCTTGGTTAATAAATATTTTGGGTCTCCTTCTCTTAAAGCAAACAAACCAATAAACAGTGGTTCTTCATTTGATTTTCTCATGTGTCTAGTTACCTTCTTTCTTATTTTTTTCCACCAAATTTTTTGAGATACTCATTTATGCCTGTTGTCCACATTTCTTTATGATCCATCCATTCCTTAACTTTTGACAACCTTGCTTCTCCCAGAGGTCACTAAAGATGTCCTAATTAGGAATTATTTTTGTCTTTCTTTAGCCTTAAATTTTCATGTTGCCTTGGTATTATTTGAGATACTGGTCACCAGTACTCAGTCTCCCTTGGTGTGATGTTGCCCCAATTTTCTTTCTTCACCTTGGGCTTTGGTTCTGATTATATCTCTGTTGTCACTTCCTTGGCTCATTTGTTTTAAGCCTCTTCTGGAGACCTTGTCCATTCATTGATAGCTCTGTCCATTCAATTCTTAATTGAGTGTCAGGTACTGTGCCAGGAACTGGAGATTCGGAGATGGATCACATATCATTTTTTATCTCAGTGAGCTTACCTTCTATTGACAGGGACAGTTAAGTTCATCCCACCACCATGTGATGCTATGTGCTGCACCAGCTGTTTCATAGATTCAGATAAATGCAGCAATGAGAGCTGAAAAGGACCCTAGAGGTCTCCTAATCCAAATCTCATATATTACAGAAGAGGAAATGAGGCACAGAGAGAGGAAGTCAGTTGCCTATAGGCCTACAAAGAGATGGCAGAATAGCTAAAAAAGACCTGAAATCTCTTCAAATACATCCATCAGAGAATGACCAAAGATGACTTTCTAGTGAAGTAGGAAGATATTGGGATGCAAAAAAGTACCTGGAGTTTGCTCTGAGTTATGCATTTCACTGAGTTCTTCCTGCAACCAAAGTCTCATCATCAGAACCTGTGTCTTCCTTCAAATATTCCAGCAAGAGGCCATGCAATAAAGATCTTAGAATTGAGCCTTTTTTATGGAAAGGAAGAGAAACAATACTTACCAAATACGTAATATGAGTCAGAAAACTAAGGCCCAAAAGTTAAGCAACTCATACCAATTTTTGCAGCAAAACCAGGATTAGAGCTCAGATTTTCTGTCCCTTGCCTATTGCTTTTTTCATGAGGTCAAGAGCCATATGCTGACTGTGTGCACTGGAATGCTGGCTTACCACCTGCCCAGGGCAGAGGCTGTGAGCCTACCAAGTGTAGGAGCCCCCTGAAGACCCACTCTGTGCACTTGGATAAGAACCTGTCCCCATCCTTACCCCCAGACAGGGCTAACATCACTGCATGTAACCTGTGAAGTTGCCTTGGGCCCTGTGTTCAGCTTAATGTTTCCATCTGGAAATTCTTAATAATTTGTGAACAAGGGGTCCTGTAAATTAAGTAGTCAATTCTGTTTCCAGATTCCAGCTTTTACTGTTGCTACTCAAAGCACCTCCCAGGTCAACTATTTGAATAGTTCACTCTTCTCCTTGTTCATATCCCCCTGGAAGGGCTATTGGAAAGATTGCCTGAAAGTGAGCTAAAGCTAGGCCAGCCAAGTGCATCTCTGGATTCCTTGGACTACTTTCTGGAAGGGTTTTATCCTCCCTGGACATTATCGAGCTCTAGTCTCCTGGGTCACATCAGAATGTAGGATTCCCCAGGCCCCAAAACCACTGTCTACCACTTCAGTCATCTTCTCTGGTTCAAGAGCTCTTGGCAGCTCCCAGCCTACACAAAGTCCAGCCTCCATAGCTGATATCTCAATAGGGTTCCAGTCCACCATTGCAGCATTTTCTCTCAATGTTCACATGTAGAGTCTCTGTTCTGACCACAGCATCTTCTTTTCCTTTCTCAGGTCCACCTTAGACACGCTGACCTCTGCACCTTTCTTTTTCCTTCTTAGCACACTGTCTTTATCCTTCTCACCAGCTCATATTCCCCCTGTACTTCAAGGCCCAGCTGTGATCCCATTTCCTCTGTGGAGTGTCTTCTCTGACCATTTCCTCTATATCCTGTCTCCCAAGAAGGCTGCACACCTCTTGAAGACAGAGTCAGCATCCCACCTCTCTACTCACCACCCCCAAGCCATACACCCAACAGTGGTCAGTAAATAGTAGCTGGTGCCTTGAGTCTCACTGGAGGAGAAAATATAGGGAATCCATTTCCTGGTGAGGCTTGGCCACATGCTCCCAGACCCAGCTTGCCTGCTTTTGGAGGGTGAGTCAGTGAGGGCCTCCTCAAACCTGTTTCCCCAGCTAAGACTCTAGTCTCACACCTGTCCCCAGTGCCCAGGGGACACTGGGGGATGTTGGGAGATGTTGTTGGCTCAGATGTTCAGAGAAGGGAGACAGCTTCCCCAACAGGGGCAAATGTATGTGTGGATGCTAGGGGTAGAATTTCCAGGGCACAGAGAGGATGCTTACTGTCTCTGGCTGGCCAGATTTTTCTAGAGTTGAGTGGGAGGTAGAAGGGCTACCAGGAAGAGGAGGGGTAGGGAAGCCATGCTAAATGGGAAATGCTGTAGGAACTGGGGGTGAGTAAGTTGGAGAAAAGAAAGCTTGAGAGAATGTGACCCATGTGTTTAAGACTGTTGAAGGGCTGCTATGGACAAGCAATCATGGACTGGTTCTGTGTGGTCCCACTGGGACAACATTGGACCAAAGCAGCGAAGGTACAGGAAGCAGAGTTCTACTCAAACAGGACTGTCAAACATGGGAAGGGTCACAAGAAGGAAGGAATGAGCTGCCTCTCCCTCATTGGGAATGTCCAAGCAAAGGTTCCAACCTCAACTGCTCCTTCCTCACAGCCCCTCAGTTCTTCTGTTTCTCTGCATGACTCTCTCCCCTCATTTCTCAAAGTGATTTTTAAAAGGCATCCTCCTCCTTAAGCCTCAGGTTCTACCCCAGTGTAAATGCCTCAGCCACACTCCACCCCTACGGCCCCTCTTCTGGTTCCATCACCTCTGACAACAGTCTCCAACAGTGTGACCGATGCACCCAGCCTGCTGCCTGCATTCCCACCAATCTGCCTCCATGTTGTCAGAGTGAGACTTCTAAAACACAAATCTGGATCTGTTATACACCTGCTCAAAGCCTCCGGTGGATTCCTGGTGTCCTCATGAAATGGATGAATTTCTTACAGTGACCTTCAAGGTGCTTCGTGGCCTGGCCTGGCCAACCTCATCCCTTACCCTTTCACCTGCGTCTTACACACCAGCAATACTGGATACTTTAGATCCCATGCCCCACCACGCTCACTCTCACCTCTGTGCCTTTACATGTGCTGTTTCCCCTACCTGGAAGACTTTCCTTTCTCACTACTACCTCCCACCTCTCCCACTCCACTCCACTTAGCTCTCTGCTATTCATCTATTAGATCTCAGGTTCAGGGTCACTTCTTCCAGGAAGCATTCCTGGATTCCCCAAGCCTGGATTCTGTATTCCTGCCATAAATTTCCTCAGCATCCTATCACTAGCTTTTGGCAAACAGTATTGCATGTGACTATATTATTACCTGTACCCCACCCCTCCTGCCCCTCTAGAAGTCAGGGACCATATCTGTTGTGTTCACTGTCATCTTCATTGCCTAGCTCCTGACACATAGTAGCTACTTAGTATATATTTGTTGAATAAAAGATTGTCCTTCTTTGCAGAGAGCCTGTATAAGCAACTCCTGCTTTGGGCCCTTTCCACCTCTGGGACCATGATTCTATAAGACACACCTTTTCCTACCCTTAAATGATATGTCATCATGTGTAACAGGAACTTCCAATGTTCACTTCCTGTTTCAAACAGAAATTCGCTGTAGGCTGTGATGCAAGGGGCAGCAGGAGTTTCCTTGAGGATCCAGTATGAACAGTAGTTGGTTGCACAATATGATACAGAAGAAAGACTCACTGGTGAATATGTTTGATTTCCATAGCATCAAGCTCATTCTAGATACACACAGGAGGGTAATTAATTTCCTGCAAGGGATGGGACAGGCATCCCACCTCCCTGTGTATTCTCTTACTTCTTTGACTCCTATAGAAACTGGTGTTGTTCTCTCAGTTGGCAGAAACAAATATACAGACATTAATAGCCAATAAAATGAAACTTGACCTACCCCTCACACCTTGTACATGAATCAAAATACATCATAGATCTGAATGTAAAATGTACAGCCATAAAACTTTTAGAAGAAAAAAGAACATGGGAGAAAATGTCTGTGATCTAAAGTTAGGAGTAGAGTTCTTAGACATTAGTTCTTTAGGCACCAAAAGCACAATCCAAAAAGGAAAAATTGAATTAACTGTACTTCATTACAATTAAAAAGTTTTGCTCTCTGAAAGACTCAGTTAAGAGGATGAAATGAAAAGTATCCACTGAGAGAAAATATTTGCAAATTACCTATCTGACAAAGGACTTGTTTTCAGAATAAAGAACTCTTTAAACTCAACAAACTATCCAGTTAGAAAATGAGCAAAATATTTGGATGTTTCACTAGAAAAAATATATGAATGGCAAATAAGAAAATGAAAAGACGTTCTATGTCGCTAGTTTTTAGGGAAATGCAAATTAAAGAGATACCACTACACACCTATTAGAATGGCCAAAATAAAAAGTACTAATAAAGCAAATGCTGGCAAAGATGCTGAGAAACTGGATCTTGCATATGTTTTGGTGGGTACGTAAAATGGTACAATCACTCTGGAAATCTGTCTGGCAATTTCTTAAAAAGTTAAAGAATATTTACGATGTGACCCACCAATCACAATCCTGAGCATTTATTCCAGAGATAGGAAAATTGATATTCACACAGAAACCTGTACACAAATGTTCATAGCAGCTTTATTTGCTATAACTGAAAATTGGAAAAAACCTAAGCATTCTTCAATGAGTAAAGGTTAAATTGTGGTATATCCATACCGTGGAATAGTACCCAGCAATAAAAAAGGAATGAATTATTGATACATGAAACAATTTGGATGGATCTTAAGAGTATCGTGCTGAGTGAAAAAAGTCAGTCTTAGAAAGTTGGACACTATAAGATTATAAAACATTCTCAAAATGACAAAATTGTGGAGGTGGAGAAGACATAAGTGGTTGCCAGGGTTGTGGGAAGGGGAAGAGAGGTGTGACTAAAAGGGACAGCACTTAGAGAGCTTTTCTGTGGTGATGGTCAGTTCTGTGTCTTGGTTGTGGTGGTGGTTATAACAACCTATGCATACATAAAGACATACAAAACACATGAGTGCACACACAAACTGGTGAAACTGTATTGTGCCAACCAGTTGGTGATGCATTACAGGTATGTAAGATATCACCATTGCAGGTAGCGGGGTGATGGGTCCATGGGACTTTGCTACTGTTTTTGTAATTTCTTGTGAGCATATAATTATTTCAAAATAAAACTTTTAAACAGTGGACTGGGAAGGAGGAGGTGAAGGAACCTCATACCTATTAAACATTTAACTTGTGCTAGGTGCTTTTTGTTTGGTCATTTATTCAATGCATTTATTGAATGCCTTCTGTTTACCAAGCACAGTACCTGGGAATACAAAAGTTAGTGAAGTATCTTAGGAATGGAAAAACAAACACGACCTGTTCTCACTAATAAGTGGGAGCTAAACAATGGGCATACACTGTCATTACATGGTGTAAAGGACATTGGAAACTAAGGAAAGGGGAGAGTGAGAGGGAGTGACGGATCAAAACTTACCTATCATGTACCATGTACACTATTCTGGTGACGGGCACACTAAAAGTCCTGCCTTCAGCACTATACAGTTCATCCATATGACAAAAACACTTATACCCAATTAATATTTTGAAATTTAAAAAAAAGTAAACAAAAGTGTATGGCCTTTTTGATATTTGTAGTCTAGCTCAGAAAAGTTAAGTAGCTTGCCCAAGATCACACTCTAGTAAGCGACAACATTACATTCAAACTTGTACAAAGCCAATGCTTCCTCTTGAATTTTTAAAGCACCATATGGCCCCACAGCCCTCCTCCCCCTTTTCTCTTTGAGCTACTGCTAACTCCATCCCCCCAGAATGTCCTCAAATAATTAGTAAGCTAGAATTTCAACCCTGGTCAGGGTTTTTGTTTCTTTTTCTTTTTTCCCCTCGTCAGATTGTCCCAGCCTTTTTATCACTGAAGCAAAGGTATCATGGAAGGATGTTGGAATAAGAACTGATTTTTGGCCAAGCAGTGGCATGCACCTGTAATCCCAGCTGCTCAGAAGGCTGAGGTAGGAGGATCTCTTGAGCCCAGGAGTTCAAGACCAGCCTGGGTAACATAGTGAGACCTGTCTCTTTAAAAAAAAAAAAAAAAAAAGAACTGATTTTTGTTTCCATTTTTTTTCTCTACACAAGACTTTAAGACTGAACGACTTTATTAAAATTTTAGAATTACTTATATAGTTAAAAGTTGGTTTTCAACAAATATTCCTATAATTAAGTCAAGAGTGAATAATTATTTTAAAGTTTCTATAGAAAGAAAATAATATTTATAAAAAAAAGACCTTTGGCACCTTGCTCCAACTTCTGAGAAATGAGAGTAATTTGAGTACTCAGAATTGTTCCTCTCCATTTTGCATCCTGATTGTGATCTGGCTGACTCATGGCCCCTCAGCTTGTATTGTCACCTAGGATTGTCCATCTCTCCTCCTTGGAGACTTACCCTGCCCGAGTCCTGAGTCCCGTACCCTATTCCCATAGTGTTATAATTATGTGTGTTGAGATGTCTGTGGGCTGATGTCATCTGACCCTCAGGGTGGGGGAGAACCGAGGAGCCAAACTCATGATTACTGTTAGGATGTGTAACAAAACAGCCCAAACAGTGCCAGTCATTCGGGGAAGACAGACAGGACCTTCCCAGAGCAACTTAGAAGCATCAGCACGTCATTCCCTTGTCCTGAAGTTTCTCCTTCTGTTTTCCCCTCCCAAAAATGGTGATGGTTTTGTGATATTTTATAGATATGCTTATCTTTTTTAAGTGTAGAACAGTATAGAGAAGAGAGTAAAAATCAACCATAATCTCACTATATGCTTCTGGGTATATCACTATATCTTTCCTTTTTCTAGACTTGTATGGTATCTGAAAATATTGAGACCAATATTTAGTGGGTTAAGCAAAAAATGAAGTTGAAATAAGGACGAAGA
The DNA here is from genome assembly GCA_023783475.1 of Daubentonia madagascariensis. Classification (NCBI taxonomy): domain Eukaryota; kingdom Metazoa; phylum Chordata; class Mammalia; order Primates; family Daubentoniidae; genus Daubentonia; species Daubentonia madagascariensis. Next base: position 21,483,895 of record JAKFHU010001990.1, on the reverse strand, counting down.
AGAATAATAAAATATATACATACTTTAAATCTTTTATTTTAACTTAAAATATATCAATGTTTTAATGTAGCCTTTTATGTGACTGTCAGTATGCTGAAGGAAGTTCACCTTTGTCTTTCTTAATAGACATCATAATATTTTGCCTCCAAATTCTTGTTCTGGCCTCTTTGAAGAGGAAGAAAGAGAACTTAAAAAGATTTGTGGAGCACTCTGAGAGGGAAATCCTGAATTTTTATGATCTCACCCCATCTTTTCTAGCTGCCTCCCCTACCCACAATACAATAGCTGTTGAGTTCTTCACATCATTCAGCTTAGTTTTTTTTAATAGCTTTTTTCTGTTTTTGCTCTTTTTTTTCCAATTTATAGAATAATTAACTATGAAATTACAATAAGTAAGTAAGTTGGCATAAGCAGAACTACCTAGAGAACCATACAACAGACTCCTGCTAAAGACACAAGCTGTCTGGTGGGAGCAGAAGCAGGTAGGTGCATAAGCACACACCCTCCCCTCCAGAACCTTCAGCAGTTCTGAGCATCAGCCGGAAGGCTTTCTGGACAGGGGGGAGGGATGACTCAGCTGGTGAGTCAACTAAGTGGTTGGAGGTCAGTGAGTAGAGGTCACACTGTATAAAAATACACACGCACCCCAAATATAATTTATTTACAAAAGATGGGATTGTATGATACAGATGGCCTATTTTTTGTTTATTGTATTATTTCTTGAGATAACAATAAATATAGACTGACATCATCACTTTGAATGATTGCATAGTATTCCACTGTATGAAAACCTGTTAGACTTTGTCTTGTTGTACACTTGTTTGCATTTGTATATACTGTTCGATTATTTCCTCAGGATAAATTTCTAGTAGTGGAATTACTGCATTAAAAGCTATCCACGTTATTAAGACTTTTGATGCACATTGCTACCAACTCCCCAGAAAATGCTACCAACTCTCCAGTAAAGTAAGCCCCAAATTTTCCTGTTGGCCCCATAGCTGCTCCTCTCTCAGCGAGCCTCCTGGTGAGCAATAAGAACTCTTGGAGGAAAAGGTTCGAAGGGTAAGATGAGGCTCCCCCATAGAGATGCCAAATGGGCAGAACAGTGGTACCAGAGTGGTAGATTCATGAGAGACAGAGAATACTGGGAGGAGAAGAGGGGGTGGATTGACACTGCCTCTTTCTGTCCCAGTATCTCAATGCAGCATCGTGTGGCTGAGAGGGCCGAGGATGAGACCCCAAAATACCCGGCATGCTGGATGGCTCTGTCATTTATAGGCTGTGTGGCCTTCAGGCAAGTCATTTGACTTTTATGAGCCTCAGTTTCTTCATCTCTAAAGTAAAATTATCTTCTGTTACTTTTCTTTCAGTCTTCCTTGCGTTACAGCTGGACATGTTCCAGCCTGACTCTCACCAGGGAATTTCTGGTTTAGTGCGGGGAAGGAGCTAACCTTGGGCTCTGAGCTCACAACCTGGGTCCTGTCTAGCTTCTAACAACAAGTCCTTGCTTGCTGCCACAGTTGGGGTCTCTGCCTTGTACCTGATAACCACATTGCCCATATACGCTTGATTCCTATCAGGTGGGGGCCAGAAACACCGCTGGAGACTGGATGGAGGGCGAGGGGTAAAGGGAGAGAATTGTTCACTGGTATGAAGTACTAAGTTGAGAGGATGGTGGTTAAAACCATTATGGAAAGGCATAGAAGAAAACCATGTGAAGGCTTGACTAGGAGACACAGAGAAGTTAGTCCAGGGTGGAGCCCTTTGAAACTGTGTCTTCCTCCGCATACTACATCCTTATTGACCACGCAGTCTCCATTCACACTGCATCACCGGGGTACTGGCTGGTTCTTTGCTTTACCCGTGATGGTTCCCAGCGAGCCCACCACCCCTGATCTCATCATCCTTTTGGGTCCCTACCCCTGCAGCACTTGGGCCTCAGTGGGAATCCTCTCCCTTACCTCTCAACAATCTGGGATTTGAGGGAGTGGCCCCTGCCCCTTTCTGCCTGGCCTTCCCCAGCTCTCCTCAGTATCCCTTTTCCAAATCTGATAGCACTGGAGCAGGACCCAGCAAGACTGGGACCTAATGAGTGTCCAGTCAGGAAATGGGATGTCAGTCTCCTGTTTTTGTAGATACTAAATATTTCCATTGATTCTCTTGAAGTGGGGCAGATACTGCCCATTGCCTGCCTTTCCACCTCCCTTTCTTCCATTTCCACAAGTCGTGGCTAGAGACCCCGTGTCATCTGCAGCGTAGGCCTTTACCGCAGCTCCAAGGGATGAATCGTGATTGGTCAAGCAGTTCACAGTACTCTCGTGCCCCTTGGCCTTTTATTGGCCTGAGAACAGGCAAGTGACCCTCTTCTGGCCAGTGAGACATAAAAAGTGTGTGTAGGGGCAGGCGCAGAAGCCCAAGCCTCCATAGCTTTCCCTTTCCCCCTACTTCTTACCTTAAACAGGAGAAAACCTGGAAGTGCGACAGCCCTTTGGCAACCATAAAATCACAAGCTAGAGGATGAAAACCAACACATGAAGGATGGTGGAATAACAAGAAAGAGGCTGGGTCCCTGATGGCATGTTGAACATGCCCAGGGTGAACCAATGCAGCAACCACCAGCTCAAAATACTTTGGGTCGTATTTTTTGTAATTTGCATCCAAATACATTCTCAACAATTGCATGGAGTCTCCCTTCCTGTGCTTCAGAGAGGGGATCCTGTCAGGAGCCCTGTTCACTTCCCCATGGGGACATGAGCAAAGGAGATAAACTCTCTGTTCAAATCCTGCACTCTCCACAGCCAACGCTGTCCCCACTCCCAGACCTCCTCTTATCTTGCCCATGTTTGGGGTTGGTGATGGCAGGATAAGGGCTGATACTGATTCTGCTTGCCTGGTCCTTCTCAATCAACCCTGCAGGAGTGGGAAGTGGCTGGCTTTGAACTTAGAATATGGGACACCTGGATGTTTTTATTCTCAACAAGGTTTTACTAGCCAATTCTAGATAAGCTGGAAAGGTTTCACTTTGTATTTCATCTCTTACTCAAAAATGGCCAAAGGATCATACTTTTAACATCTACTACCACTGTCCTGTGGATTATCCACCTCTCCAATGCTCTCCCCCTGAGGTTAGAATGTGGCTTTGCCCGAGGATGGTGCCAGCCATGCTATTGCTCTTCCACTAGGGGCAGGGAAATAAGTACTGAACACTTGCTTCTGTACCCAGCATGCTGCTGGGAACTTTACACATGCCATTTTTACTTTGTAGTTAAGAGCAAGAGTTAATGACAACAGACAGACTTGGGTTCAAAGCCCTGATCTTTCACATGACCTTGGGCAAGTCATTTGACCTCTCTGAGCCTCTTTTCCACATCTGTATAAGGAGGCTAAGAATATCTGACCACTAGGGCTGCTGAAGAGTTAAATAAGTTTGTATAGGCAAATGCCCAGGATAATTCCATCGTGTGTACTGATTGTTATCATTGTGACTTTTCCAACACAATCTGCCTGATCTTGAACTTCAGCCACAAGATCCCCCCTTCCTGGACCAACTGCCTAGACTTTCACACATGCCTGCTTCTAGGCTCCCTGTCTGGTCCCAGCCCCCTCTGTCCTGCTTGTGCCTCCAATCTGACCATACCGTCTCTTTCAACTAAAGCAATTCCTTTAAAATAGCAACTCTTGTTAACTTGAGCACTTATTAGAGGTGAGGTACTGTGCCTAGAAGGTATGTATAAGCATTCCCATTTTCAGGTGAAAAAATGGCTCAGTGAGGTTCAGCAACTTTCTGATGGTCACACAGCTAGAATGAGAATAAACTGGGGTTTTGAACTAGTCTGTATGCAACAAGGCCTGTGTTTTTAGTCATTGCCGACAGCCCTGAGAAGCAGGGAGGGCAGGTATTCTATCAACTTCCCATTTTTTAGAGAAGGAAGCTGAGTCTCAGAGCATTTCAAGATCATATAGCTGGTCTGTAGCAGAACCAAGCCTAGAACAGATCCCAGTAAAAGCAGCCAAAATGAAGTCATTTGGGGTCACCAAAATGTGAGGGATCATTTTCTGATTTCAAAGGCAGGAGGGAAAAGAGGAGATACTTTGAAATCTTGGAGAAGGATTTACAGTATTCACTTAGAGCCTTTTTGGCAAGAGCCCATGAAACATCTGTGGAGATGTGGAGACAGGGATGGAGTTGTCCCTTTTCCTGTCCTAAGTTGTCCCTCTTCCTGCAAATGCATGTGAAATGCATGTGCAAAGTGACACTGGGGCTTAGAGTTGGGGAAGATCACTTCCTGTCATATAAGGGAAGACTTCCTAGAGGAAGTCTGCATTTCCAATAATCCTTGAAGGATCGACACAATTTGAATGACAGAGTTAAGGGTGCCTGGATGCCTGGCAAGTGTATAGTCCTGACTTTAGGCCAACACATACCAGATGGCTATCGTGAGCCAGGCAAGACTCCAGTGCAAAATTTACATGCTTAGTAAAGATATTTTTAAGTTATGCTTACTGAATGCTTAGACTGTGTTTTCCTATGTTGTTTTATTAGGCGAATAAAAGGAAGAATGACCATCTATGGTTCAGACCTAGGCTCACTACCCTGAACCTGACCTTCACAATCTCCTTACAGTGACAACCCTCTACCTTCCTAGACAGGGGTCTCCCAGACAATCTCCCTATGACAGTCTGTTGGGAACATAACTTCTTCTTTAATCAACTGCTTCAGCATTCATAAAGTGTTTCCCCATCCATTATATCATTTGATCCTTACACTGTCCCTGAGAGATAGATGTGCATGGAGTATTCCCATTTTACAGATGATGAGACAGTTCAAGATAAGGGTGTCAAATAGGCTTCAATTCACATTGACTTTCTGAAACACTGTATTAAGGATTCTGAGGTCAAGTCCAGAGGGTTAGCAAAAAAACCAGTGCTGTGGTTAGTTAGCAATATCTTCCCTGGGCACAGAAAAGGAGGATAATGGCATGCCTGCTGGTGATTAAAGGACTTGGGTTTTCTGATTCCCAGCCCAGGGTCTTTTCTTACTGCATGTTCCTCATAGAAGCTTGAAGGAGGTACAGGAATACAGATAAAGGTCCAGAAATGGCACAGAGTAAATGCTCAAAGAGTGAAAAATGGCCCTCCAAAAGATATCCATGTTCTAATCCTGGAATCTGTGAACATTAATTTTTTTTGCGAAAGAAAGGGGATAAGTTGTTGCAGATGTGATTAAGTTAGGGACCTCAAGGTGGGAAGATTATTCTGGAGAATCTGAGTAAGCCCTAAGTACAATCATGTGTGTACTTATAAGAGTGAGGCAGAGAGGGATTTCACACACACAGAGGAGAGAACGATGTGAAGATGGAGCAGAGAGAGACGTGGAGATGTATCCACTAGCCAAGGAATGCTGACAGCCACCAGAAGTTGGAAGAGACAAGGAAAAGATTAGAAGCTTTGGAGGGCACACAGCCCTATTGATACCTTGGTTTGGCCTGATGCTACTGATTTCAGACTTCTGGCCTCCAGAACTGTGAGAGAATCTATTTCTATTTTTTTAGGACACTAACTTTGCAGTAATTGATTACAGCAGCCACAGGAAACTAATATACTCAGTAAGTATTAATTTTCCCTCTTTTCACAATCCGTCTGAGCTCTGTAAAACAAACATACACACAATACACCCACATTATATCACAAATAATATATATTTCCATAAATATTCCATTACCAATAGGAAAAACCTCTATTATGAGTTGATATGCTGTAAGTAGAATCTGATGCTTATTATAGATGTTTACTACACAAAGATGTTTACATGGATACTAATTAAGAATTAATCAGTTTGCTCCATTTGTTTGTACAGTTGTTTGTCTAATGTTTCCCTCAGTCCATTTTCAATAGCCCATGGATAGAATAATAGCACTGTGAACAAATGTGAGCCTTTCATTCTAAGAGAAAAGCTTTGCCTCCACATCCTGGAGCAGGTTTTTTGTTTATTTGCTTGTTTTTTGTTTTGAAGATGTTAGGGCTGCAGATTTTCTTCTTCTGGGAAGAAGCTGGTAAAAAAGCCGAAGTTCAGTGTGCCATAAAATTAGTACACAGGCAGAACAGTCCAAGGCCAGCAAATTGGAAGCAATAAATCACGTAATCTCAGCTCATTGCCTATGGAGGCTGAGTTAGAAAAGGAAATCCATTATGAGAAATGAAATTCTTAATAATGAAATCTTATTCATGGATGAATGTGTGTTGGGGAGGCTATGAAATATGACTTGGGAGAGGTTTGGAATGTTAATATCTGAGAATTCAGAAGATGGCTGTCATAGATAATCACAATGCAAATATTAAATTTTGAGTCACTGAGCCACTTTTTTCTCTTTTAATATTCTACACATGCAATACTCAGGAGAAAACACCTGCTGCAAGAAGATGCAGAAGACATGGAGCTATCAGAAAAATCATTGTCAAAAGAGCCTCAGTGAAGATTTTGCCAGGCTAGACATGCTTGATGGCCAGATTCCTTGTGCTCTATTTAGGCTGAAAGAGATTCTAGAAGGTATTTAACCCAACTCTTCCCCACCCCATTTCACAGAGGAGGAGCCCAAGGCTCAGAGGACCTCAGTTCAGTGGTCTGTAATGAATTTGTGTGTGGTAGAAACTTGCATCCTAGGCCCATGCCTCTTCCCATTCACTACACTGCCTCCCAGGACACCTCCCCTCCCCCCTCCCACACATACATGCACTACTTGCTTTATCAGAGCCACTATGGGCCTCAGCTCCAGCCTTCCTTACATACTTGCTGAATCAAGTTAATCTGTAACAGGCATTTATTGGATGGAATTGAAAACCTAGCCACTTCATACTTGGCTAGGTAAAAAGAAAAAAAAACCATTTAGAGTGTGTTTATCTGGTTTATTAGACCCTACACATTACCCTTGGGAAACAAGGTTCAAGTTGAGTTGGAGCCCTAGAACATCTGGGAATGGGCAGGACTTCAGTTGCCCTTTAGTTGAGTCAAATCTTCTCTGGCTTAACATAACCTCAGATCACTGTTGTCTTTATAAACAGAAACTCTAAAGGAACCCTTACTTGAGCCGAAGCATCACACACCTTCATTACCATCCCAGTAAGACCAAACTGCTCCATCCTAAGCAAATGCAATAGTTTATCTAACAAGTGGGCAAGTATCCTGTTTTTGAGACTGGGTGATTTATTCCAGTAGCTACAAAGTCCTGAATACCATGATGACTACTTTCTCAATGTGGCTCTGGCAAGTCCCGGGGAAGTATAGCTGATGAAGTCCATGTCAGGTAGGTACAGAGCAAGTGCTTAGGAAAATTCTCATGTAGTCAAATCAACAATTGAGGGGTATCTGAGCAAGTGATCACCAGCTGACACCATTGTCCATTGTCCTCTCTGCATTTGGTAGTGGGCCTGGTGAAGATGGTTATAGAGGAGAGCCTCTAACCTGAAATAGCTCCAGACTCCCTGGCAAATGATCAGATGATAGGTGAAGAATGAGCAGCACGAGCAATATTTATTTGCTGATTCATTCATTCAACCAATACGTCTAGGAATGATCCTTTCCCCTAGTTTGGCATTTTCTTGTGGAGGGAGATTGAAGTAATACTTCTCTCTACTCCCTACTTTCCCCTTCCCATTTCCCTCCCTCATCCCAAAGAGAGAAGTGACTTATCTAATAAGAGAGTTTGGGAGACGAGCTTTCATACTTGGATTAGCCTCTTGTTCTTCCCTTTGCGATCTGCCTACCTGTGGGCAGCATCCCTTTTGCTCTATTCCACACACTCAGACACTCAGATGCTTGAAGTGGTCCAGAACCATTGGAAATTGTGATTCAGTAAGTCTCTAATAAGGGGGTGAAGTATTAGAAGCCCATTGGCTAGAAGACCTAAGCCGCTTCTCTAATAACAGTTTTCATTACTAATAAAGCTGGTATTTTCCTCTATATGTGTCTGACTTTTGTGTGTGTCTATCTTAATGGGTTCTGAGCTTGGGTGGGGAAAAGAAGGTATTATTTCTTGACCTCCACAACTCCAAAAACAATTAAGCATCTGCTTTGTGTAAGAACTGTGCAAGAACAAACATCAGGTTGAGTAGGATGGGATCCCGTATCTTCAGGAACTCATTGTCAATGGGGGTCAAAGAAAAGTAGGGTGACCAACTTGCCTCGGTTTTAGCACTGGAAGTCCAGTGTCCCAGGAAACCCCTCAGTCTCAGGAAAACTGAGATGTTTGGTTACCTAGAAAGTAAAGAGTTCATTATGGGATAATGCAATAATGTAATCATAAAGGGGCATGCAGAATGCTAAGGGAGAACAGAGAAGGAAGTGCATGACTCCCTGGAGAGACCAGGGAAGCTTCCAGAGGAAATGTCATTTACCTGGTAGTGAAGGGCAGGGATGTGGGGGTGTAACTGGAAGAACAGGATTGAGTAAAACTAGTTACTGCCCTGGCTAGCTCTCTGGTATAGACAGGAGGTAAAGTTCAAAGAAGGTAAGCTCTTTTTTTTTTAAGGTCATATGGTGAGTTAGCCAACCTGGAACCTGAAACTAGACCTCTTAAATCCTTAAGCCAAGCTCCACAGCCCTCAAGACCCAAAGCTAGTTTTCTAATTAAAGAAATACCTTCTATTATAATGTGTCAATGGGTGATGAAGGAATCCTACTTTATTCCTGTTATTCCTTCCAGGAATATCTGTGACCTTATGGAATTAAAATACCATGGCTTTTAAAAAAATATTATAGTAAAAATAAATTCCCAATAGTTAAGTTATTTGTGCAACCTGTACTCACACCCTTCTCTGGAGGATTGCTCCAGGGACTGACTAATGCAGATGGACAAAGTCCACCCACCTTCTTTGTCTCAAGGCAGGGCAAACTCTGTGAAGCACTTTATACTCCAGAGCTCCCAATGGCATCAAGCTGAGACTAGACTGCCTGACATCACATCCTTGCTCTGTTTTTTTCCCCTTCCCTGTATTAGTCAGGGTTCTCCAGAGAAAGAGAACCAATGGAAAGACAGACATACAGATTGACTGATTGATTGATTGATTGATTTTAAGGAATTGGCTCATGCGATTGTTGGGGTTGGCAAGTCCAAAAGCTGTGGGGCAAGTCAGTGGGCTGGAGGCTGAATATCTAGGTAAGAGTTGATGCTGTGGTCTTGAATCCGAAGGCTGGGATTTCTATGTTGCCCTCTGGAGGCAGAATTTGTTCTTTGGGAAACCTCAGTCTTTGCTCTTAAGGCCTTCAACTGTTTGAATGAGGCCTACTCTCGCCATATAAAGTAATCTGCTTTACTTTAAGTCAACTGATTTTAAATGTTGACTAAACACGTCTACAAAAACCTTTATAGCAACATCTAGACTAGTGTTTGACCAAGCAGCTGGTCACCATAGTCTAGCCAAGGTGACATAAAATTAGCCATCACATTCCCTCCCTCCCTAGCAGGTGTTCCTGAGAGCACTCCCTTAAGAAATCACTTGCATATTTGTCTTCAGCTTATGCTCAGCTTCTAGGGAACCTGCACTGAGACAAGTGATGTTTTGTGTCCTTGCTTGTAGCTTGCCTGTTTATAGCCTTGCTTTTTTATTGTTTCCTGTCCCCTCTAGAAGCAAGTTGCTGGCCAGCTGGGTTTTTTGTCTGTCTTGCCTACTGCTGCACCTCCAGTCCCTAGAACAAGACCTAGCACATCACACATGGGGCTAGTCTTTTGTCTGATTGCCCTCAGTGTCCATCTCCACTTCCCTTTGCTCTGCTATGGATTTTAGGGAGACTTGGACCAGCAACTACATTCCCCAGACTCTCTTGCCAACTGGCTTTCAGACAGGCTCTGCCAATAAGGCACTGGTGGGAAATTGGAAGACAGTAGGAGAGAAGAGTCTCTTTTCCTGCTTCAGACTTCTGTTAGCAACCCTCCAGCAGACATGGAGAACAAAAAGTGTTTTGGGCACTTCTAGTACCTGTCAATGGAGCTACTTGCTCAGAGCCTATGCAGCTCTCCAACAAGCATGCAGAGTCCCCACCGTGGTCTTAGCACCAGCCACATGCTCAAAGCACCAGCCCAGGCCTCTCTTTCTCCCAGGTTCTGGATCTGGTAACACCACCTGTGCTCTTTTGTTACCCCAGCCTTAGGATGGAAGCTTCTTCTAGCAGCTACAAAAATCTGGGTTCATTTAAAGTCCCTTTTTGCTCTCTCAACCCTTCCAACACTGTGTAACCACTTTCCTATGTTAAATTCCCTCTGTCTAAAATGTCTAGGGAGGTATATGTCCTCATGACTGGACCCTTCCCAACACTGGCTGATATTTAGGCCCTCAATAAATACTTGTTGAACAAATAAATTATAGCCCCAAGCTCACATTCTTAGAATTCATAGTTCAAAAGAAAGAAACTTGTTTTTTCCAGCATCATAGATCAAAATACATGAAGGGACTCCATCCCCACTTTGGCCACATGCCCCTCCGCCTCCCTTTGGACAAAGGGATTGGAGGACCTTGACTGGTCAGGCCTGGCTCATGGACTCAGGCCTGTCCCACAGCAGGCAGGGTACTGAAATTGACAGTCCCACCTAAACTACTTGGGGTGAGGGAGAAGCACTTCCCCAATGGTAGGAGGGAGCTGGGCAGACAAAAACAACATTTTCCCACCACAGTGAACTTACAGTCTTCAGGGGGGAAATAGACACATTGACAAATTGCCACGGTACAGTGTAGTAAAGTACCAAGTATTCTGGGAACATAGGGGATCATTTATTCAAAAGGTACTTTCATGAACACTATATAATTTATTCCTCACAATGCCAGCCACAATGAAGTAGGCATTCTCGTCCTCACTTTATAGAGTCTTCTTTGGCCTCCTATGACCTGTGTCTCCTCTTTTTGGCTTCAAGCCCCTCTCTGTCAAGCTCTCTTGGCCAGGCCACACTGGCTTCTTTCCATTCCCAAATGCCTCAACCCCATTCCTTTTTTATGTAGAATTATTCTGATGGAGGAGGGTAGCAAATAAGTTGTCCCTGGTCCCATAACAATATTGGCACCTACCATCCTACAAAGCATCCACCCTGAGGCAGACACCATGTCATATGCTTTACACATATGTCATTTAGTCTTCTTAACAACTTTGCAAAATAGTAGTAGAATTGCAGATTGTGTGATTTAGCCAAGGGTACCTACATTCATTCAGTTTGCAAAGCTAGCTCTGTCTGGCTCCCAGAACAGCAGCAATTCCCCTACTTTGTCTGCACATCAATTGAGGAATGGTTGAAAGAATAGGGGATGTTTAACCACGAGGACAACATATTTAGGGGTGCCATCACTCATTCAAGTGTCTAATGGGCTGTGATGTAGAAGAGAGAATTTGTTGGAATTTTTGTGTCCCCATGAGCTAGACACTGGACCAACTATAAACAGTAACAGTGAGTTAGAGTTATGCTCAATATAACCAAAGTGATGGAAGATAGTGAGTATCCCATCGCTGTGGGTATTCAAGAAGATAGTGACAACAGCTTTTAAGGGATGTGGGAGAGTGAGAGAACCCTGACTCAGGGAGCAGATTGGGTAGGGGATTTTTAAAGATCCTACGACTATGAAATTACTCCTTGCTTTCTGCCCACCTTATTTTCTGAAGTTAGAATCCTTCCCAAGATTCTGGATCAACTCCAGATGGTAAATTGATTTTAAAAAATTAAGTCAAAATGACACATTGATTGGGAAAAAAACCCCTGTGTTGATAATAGGGATATACCATTGAGACATTTTGCACATTTGTATGTATCTTTAAGCATTTTAATATGCCCCAGACTTTTCCAGAGTTTTTAATTTCATGCTTATGGTTTAAAACTACTCAATTTTTATCCAATTAAGACAACTCTGCTTGTTTGAAAAATCATTTTTACTGATTTTAATATTCTGCCTCAGACTCTAAATGAATTACTTTAGACTAAAAGGACCCTGATGGGGCATGAGGTGAAGGGCTGGCAAGAGGGCAGAGTGCCCGGGCTCTGAGAAGCATCTTGTAGGCATTTCCTTCTGTCTCCCTCTGCTGGCACATGGGTCCATCACCCCAGGCTCTGTGCTAAGGGAACGATGTGGGACTGTTTCTTCCTTCCTGAGGCAGGAGTCCAATTTGTACCTTACCATGAGTACAATCTCCTGTATGTGTCCATAGATGTTTGGGACTGGGATCAAACTAACTTGGCCTTGGATCTGAGGACTCCATTCTTTCTTGTCTGTGGCATATGAGGAACTACTGAGTCCAAAGTTCCATTTTGCAGGTGAGGAAACTAAGACTCAGAGAGGTTCACTGTCTTGCCAGAGGCCATGCAGCTGGTAATTAACTGAGTAAAGACTTGAAAGCTGGGATCCTGACAGCTCCTTCACCAGGTACCATGGTCACCTCTGGCTGGGAGAGGAGGAAGCTGAGCCAGGAAGAGGCGGGCTCTTGCCTCAGGCCCTCCGTGGGTCTGTGATGTGGCCCAGTAGGATCTCAGCTGTAGGCCTGGTCTCTGGTGCCCGGTATTCAGGTCACCCAGTGACACCATGTATTGATCCTCCTTCCTGATCTGGCTTACCCTGGGGACATGCCAGCCCTGAGAGCTCTTCCTGGTGGGGCCATGTGCAGCCTCCACAGCCTCAAACCCTTGGATTCCTGTTGTGGCTGGTGTCAACACCCATGTCATGGGCTTCACCCTTGCTCCCCCCAGGTTCCCACAGCAAAGGTGACCATTCTGCTCCTGAACCAATGCTGAGGGGGGAAGGACAGGTTTGGAATTTGAAAATCAGTCATGTGACTAGCTGAAATTAGAAGCCACTATGCCCTGGATTGACCTCCAACTTTCAGCTCTTGCTTCCCTGTTCCTCCCCAACCATGTTTTTAGGATGGGGTTCCTCACAATTTTCACACCTCACCCAACATTTATTGAGTGCCTACTATGTGTATGTCCTGTACAGGCTACAGGGTGCAGTGATGAACAGAAAGGACCCTTATCTTACACAGTTACAGACTGGAGGCAGAGACAGAGAATAATCTAGTGGTTACAGTAGAGCGCACCATGCCAGAATGCTGTGGGGGTGTAGAGGACGGTGGTCACCACCCCCAAGGATCATGGGACGTTTGGTACAAGAGGTGACATCCAATCCTCCCCACCCCACCCCCTCTCTCTCTTTCTGAGTACCTATGCCCGGAGTACCTATGTACCAGACACTGTCCTAGGTGCTATGGAGTGTTGGCTATGGATTCCTGTGACCCCACTCAGTGGGTTCTCCACCAGATTCTAAAATAAGTAAAGCCTGTCATCTTCCATTTCCTGATGCTTTCATTCCCCAGCACCCCAGGAACCCAGTTCCCTTCACTGCCTCCTACTTATCCAAAGTCCCTCATTATACCACCCTACCCTGGCCTCTCCCTCTCGGAAGTGCCTCTAGTCTCAGAATGACCTCTAGCTCACTCACTCACTCTCAAACCAAAACCGCTCTTTTCTCACAATACAAATTCTCCTTACTTATTTCCCCTACCCTCTGTGGGTTGAACTGTGTCTCCCAAAAAGGTATGTTGAAATCCTAAGCCCTGGCACCTATGAATGTGACCTTATTTGGAAATAGGGTTTTTGTAGAAATAATTTAAGATGAGTTCATACTGGTTTAGGGTGAGCCCTAATCCAATGCCTCCTATCCTTATAAGAAGAAGGAAATTTGGACACAGAGACAGATATACAAGGAGAATGCTGCCACTGCGGCAGAGATTAGAGTGACATGCCTACAAACCAAGGAAGAACCAGGAGTGCTGGCAACCACCAGGAGAGAGGAAGAGGCAAGGAAGGACCCTTCCTAGAGCCTTCAGAGAGACTATGGCCCTACCCACACCTTGAGTTAGGACTTTGAGTTTCTAGAACTGTGTGAGAATACATTTGTGTTGTTTTAAGCCACCCATTTTGGCATTTCGTTGTGACAGCTCTAAGAAACTAACACACTCTCCTGAACGTGTTTACTTGTAAGGGCAAATGAATCTCTAATTCATGGAATTTCACGTGGCGTAGATCCCCCTTCTCTGTGAATTGTACCCATCTATAGTCCTTGCTAAAGCACTTGGAGATCATGGCACAAATAAGCCATTCCTTCACAGCTGACTGGTCAACATAAAGAGTGAGGGCCATCTAAGCCATTGAGTGAGTAACTGCCAAATGGATTCTCTCTTCTAAGAATCTGCATGAAGAGACACATGGACGATGGCAAGCAGGTGGTAGGTGCCGGGCCTGTAAAGTCTGGTAGAGTCAGAGCTGTTGTTAGGATTGTGTGCAAGCAGAAGTTGTAGGGAAGCAGGGACCATGAGAGAGCAGAGGGCCCCACTTTACAGAGAGAATAGAACAGGTATCAGAGGCAGAGAGAGAGAGAGAGAGGAGAGAGAGAGAGAGAATACGGAGAGCTCCTGCTTTGGTTCCTCACTGCTCAACTCCAGGCCCTCGGAGGAGTTGAGACTTGCAGCAGGCAACAGGGAACCATAGAGGGTTCAAGGGAGTGGCAGAATTTCAATCTACCATTTTGTTCACTGTTCTGCCTCTCCTGTCATCCCAGCTGTTGCCCTTGCTTACAATCCACATGCCCAAAAATCAGATGCTTTGGGGACTCAGTGGCCTTGGGAATGACTCTAGTGCCTTCAGCTTGGAAAATCCAGATTTTGTCATGTTTCACCACCTAGCCAAAGCACAATGAAGAATTATCTTTTATTTAGAAACTGAAATGACAGTTAACCAACTTGGCCTCAGATGGTGCTGCCTTCTATATTCTTGAGCAACTTGCACCACAGCCAGCTAGCTTGGCCAATTACCACAGACACGGCTCTAACGCTATAATTAGAGCAGCAGCCAGCAGCAGATTTAACCAGTGCCTCCTTCTCTAGTGAACACAGAGCTGAGGGGAATGCAGCTTTTCTGATGAATACAAATAATTTAGTGTGTAGGGCAGGCTGGTGATGGAAAGAGAAGAACTATTACTCTTATTAAATGTCACTGTTGGAACTAGAAATAAATTTTAGCCAGTAGAACCTTGGCCATTATATTTCCTGTAAAGTTACAAATATTCCAGAGCTAGGTTCATGATCAATCTCAAGGCCAAGTTTTCCCTAAGATTTTTAGTTTTTCTCAGCTGCCTTTGTACCTAGTAACAGCTAACATTTACAAAGCACTTACTTTATACACATTATATACATTCTTTTATTTAATCCTTTTATGTAATCCTCTATGAAGGGGGTATTATTATTATTTCCATTTTACAGATCAGAGCATGGAGGCTTAAGGTGGTATGGTTTCTTCCTAGGAGAACACAGAAAGTGAGCCTCTAAAACCCATGACCCACCTTGACTCCCCCAAGTAGATGTGAGTTTGAAAATATCTTTGAAAAAGTACCTGTACGCTGGTACCGTCTCTGGAAATTTAATCACAATAAAGTTTGGCAAGGAAAAAAAAAGTATCTGTATGGTTTTGAAAGGCCCTGAACCTGTAGCTAGTTCTTGGGCTCTGAACTTAATTCTTGTTAGTGATAATATTGATAGGATCACAACAAGGAAATAGCATTGCCCTTGTCATTGGATGTTCTTGGTCTCAGCTCTTTGACATTCTCTAGGCTGATGCTCTCAGGCAACTGCTTAAGCATCCTAAGCCATGTTTGCTCTGCCTACTTCATAAGGCTGTTATAAATCTCTACCTAAGAGGAAGCAAAAGTGTTTTGCAAACAGCATAGAGGCAGAAATGGTATTCTTTAATGCAGGTCAACATTTTTGGGCACTTAGCCTGTGTTAGGAACTGTGCTAGGTGCCAGGGATGTAAATAAAAATGAATGACATACGGTTCTTTACTCATTCAACAACTGAATATTCAGCGGCTCTCACGGGCCATGTACTGTGCTATGCATTGGGAATGCATCTTTGTCGGTGATCACAGAACTGCTTATGTTATGCAGAGAAGATAGATGTTCTAAATGTGAATGCAATAAAGCAATAATGTTCTGTGAGTGCTGTGATAGGAGCCTCATGGGGTGGCTATGGGGGCACTTGACAGGGGGTCCCTACCTGGTCTAGGAATCCAGGAAGGCCTTCATGAGAAGTGATATTTAAGTGCCTTCTAGGAGCACAGAGACTAGATGGAGATGGGGGATAAACAAATAAATACACAGCTATCATAGACGGATATACAAGGTAGAGAAAGGAGGCTTGCCACATCTATATCAGAGTCAAGGTAGATTTATTGCCCAATTCTGAGTGTCACCATCATAATTTGGACACATCCAGAAAAATTTTCCATAGGAATAGGTATTTAAATGTATCATTGCAAGGAGATCACTAAGGCTCAAAATAGTAACCATTGAAAAGAAGTAGGAACACTTCCTGCTTTACCTTATCCCGCTCCCCCTCCCTCTTTCTCTCTCTCTCTCTTTCTCTCCCCCCTTCTCTCTCTCACACACCCACCCATATGAATCTGGTTAATCTGGCATGTAAAATGTAAAATGTACACCATGAGCTCCTAACCCAGCCCACAGTAACTGTGATTCTTAGAACATGTCATGACTGCATCTTGGTGATCTTTATATAAAATGAAGTTTTTAACTTTTCATAGGTGAAGCTTTTTCATGGGTAGAAGACCAAAGATTGAGCAAGACTCCTAAGCAATCCCTGCCCCACTCCCAACCCCCCCAGCCCTGAGCGTCTGTGAGTTTGGTTATCGGTTATAGTTAGAGAGCTGAGCCTGCTGGAGACTGGCAAGGTAGCCATAGAGGGGACAGAGGAGTCGTCCTAGCCCCGTCTTCACCACTCCTTTGCAGGGGGCTTTGGTTAAGTCATTTTCCCTCCCTGAGCCTCGGTTTCCCCTTTTGTGAATAGAAGAAGTTGGGCAGTCCTTTTGAGTTAGTTTTATGACTTTCCGAAGAGACTCTCGACCCAGCTCCATCCCCCCAGGCTAAAGGGGGTCCCTGTGTTTTATATTCTGGGCACTTTTCCTTTTTAGTGCTTAGCATCCTCTCTACTTCCTTTTGTCTATTTCTCCATATCTATCAGTATTTGCCTCCCTCACACTGAACTCCAGAAGAGCAGAGGCTGTGTTGTCCCACCAGTTTACTCCTATGTTTAGCCTGGATCTGGCACATGTTAGTAGCTCAACAAACACTGGCTGCCTAAAGGACAGCAAGCACTCACCCCGTCCAGCCCCTCTGGCTTGGGACTGCAGAGGATCAGACTGGGATTTCCTACTGGTGTTTGTGAGAAGCCCTCTGCTGACAGATGTGTGGGGTTTTTTTTGACATTCCAAAGGATTATTTTGGTGTCACCATTGAAATGATTACAACCACATGCCCCTGCTTCAAAAAACACCCTTGTCCTTTCCAGGGGTGTGGAAGAAATGAAACCGGAATCAAAAGTTCAGCCAGTTGCTGCCCATATTGTGACAGTGGGAATTAGCAAACCCAATACGGAATTTTTTTAATCCAAGAATTGTTAAACATTGTGAAATCAGCACTTCTTAGAGTGATTTATGGAGTTAAGCTGCTTTTGATGTCATCTTATAAGCCAGTTTTTCAGTTGTACTCATTTATTTGTTCATTTGTTTCAACAACACTTCTTTTTAGGCTTCAGCATGCATGTGCCAGGCCTTGTACCAAGCATGATGAGGACACAAGTCCTGGATGTGCACCAGGAGCCCGTGGCCAAGTGGAGGAAAGAGGATCCACCCAGGAACAACAAGGCTGACGATGAGAGGTAAGAGTTTGTGAGCCTGTTTGATTAAAGTCTGTCTCTTGCTGCTAGAGAGTAAGCCCCGGGAAGCCAGGAAACAGGTTTCTCTGTCTTGCTCAATGCTGAATCCCCAGTGCTGAATAGTGCCTGGTATAGCAGGAACTCAATATGTGTTTGTAGAATGAGGGAAATAGTGTCACCTAAAACAGATATAAAAGTATTGGGGGGACCAGAAAGAGTCTGGTCTCAGCTGGGGAAATTACATGATCAAAGCTGAGAGAGACCACAGAGGTCAGTGCTTCCAGCCTCTGCTCTCACCCCTATTTTACAAAAGAAGAAACTCCCATAGAGAGGGGAAGTGATTTGCCCAGCATCACATGGTGTTATGGGCTGAATTTTGTCCCCCATGAAATTCATATGTTGAAGTACTAACCCCCAGTACCTCAGAATGTGTATTTGGAGATAGAGTCTTTAAAGAGGTAATAGTGTTAAAATGAGATCATTAAGGTGGGCCCTTATCTAATATAACTGATGTCCTTATAAGAAGAGGAAATTAAGACACAGGTGCATGTGAAGAGGGAGACCACGTGAAGACACAGGGAGAAGACGGCCATCTACAAGCCAAGGAGAGAGAGGCCTCCGAGGAAACCAACCCTGCCAGCACCTTGATCTCAGACTTCTAGCCTCCAGAACCGTGAGACAAATTTCTGTTGTTTAAGCCACCCAGTCTGAGGTACTTTGTTATGGCAGCCCTAGCAGACTAATACACACAGAAAATGAAGGCAAAGCTTGAGCTAGAAGCCAAGTCTGCTGAATCTCTATCCTTGGCTTTTTGCATGACGGCACCAGTTGGTACATTCAGTGCTCTCCCCAACACCCCCTCCTGAGGAGGACGATGACGATGACGATAATAGCTAACCCATATATGGTGCCTAGTATGTACCAGGCACTCCTCTAAGTACTTCACACACATTAGTTCATTTCATTTTCTCGATAGCACTGCGAAGTAAGAACTGTACTGGTATCGCATTTTTACAGAGGAGGAAACTGAAGCACAAAGATTGAGTAACTTGCCCAAGTGCACACAGATACCAGGTGCTGGAGCTGGGCTGCAGGCTCAGGCAGTCGGCGGCAGGAGCATGCTTCTACCATCAGGCTATTCTACTGGGCTTTGTCTACAAGCTAACAGCATTTTCCAAAGTGAGAGGTAATGGCACTTAGAGGCGTCACTGGGTTTGCTTCCATATAGCCATTAGACACGGATATGCTTATCCCAATCTGAAGTAGCTTACTGGAGGCATAAAACAAATGAGTGGAGGGGAACTAGGAGCCTGGTAAGGAGTTGGGTGTTAGCATTTATTTGCTACAGAATCTAACAATGTGTTAGGATATCAATGCAGACCCATTGAAATCACAGGTTTCAAGCCTCCCTCAAGTTCAACAACATCTTCTAAATCAGTCCTTCAAAATGAAAGAACCAAACTACTTTGGCCAAAGCACTTTTCAGTAAGAGACCTGGGTTTGAATCCTCTCTCCACCACTTACCAGCTGAGTGATTTGGGATTTATGGAATCAGTCTGAACCTCAGTTTCTTCTTCCAGGAGATGGAGAAAATAACAACCACCTTATGGATTAGACATAATGTATGCAAAACACTAGCACAGGTGCCAACACATAGTGAGTGATCAATAGAGAGAGCTCTGATTAGTTAAGCAAAATGACCACACCCAAAGTTTCTCTCCTCTGGAAGGCCTCGCCAATGAATGCCTCATCCTAACCTGTTTGAATTAATTGCTTTTTCCTCTGGCTTTCAATAGAAATCGCTTGCACTTCTATTTGTCACTCAATTTATCCTTCCTTGTATCATAGAAGTTGGTGACACACCTGTACACTCATCCATCCACTCAATAAAATTGTGCCAAGAACTTTCCATGTCCCAGTGCTATGTCAGGCACTGGGAGTTCAGAGATGAATAGGACATGGTTCCTGCCCTCAAAGGGCCTGGGCTCTTGGGGTAACCCACGGCTGGTGTGCCCAATAGACAGAGACACTAAAGTAATATTAGTACTAAAAAATCTACAATTTTATTGTATCATGGTAGTATTTTTCATGGGACAACTCAGCACTGTTGGATTTCTAAACACTTATTTGACAGGATAAGGGAGTCTGTTTTCAGTTCTTTTACAAATTAGCTTCTGAAGGTATTAATCTGGTTCAGCTTAGCAACAGACACATTACAAAGAATAATTATAAAGAACTGTGTTAAATACTGGGCTAGAAAAGCCCCAGTGTTTTCTGGAGGCTGAGGTAGGAGAGCCCCACTGCCCCACGGGGGTGCCCCAAGGGCAGGAACCATACTTACCTTTGCTTCCTAGACCTTCAAGCTGGACAGGGCTTAAGCGCCAGCTCCTCCAGGACAGTCCACGTAAGGGCGTTGGGGGGGGGGGGAGGCGTGGATGGGGGGGTCTTGCCCAATCCTCCTCTAGCTGCTCTGTGGAACTCATATATTTTCTGTTTTGTATGAAGAAACAGAACCCCAGATAGTAGAAGTGACTTGCCCAAGATCACACAAACTGAAAGTGTCAAATATTTTAACAGCTAGCATCTACTGATTTCTTTGTATATGCCAAGCATTGGCTGAGAGGCTTTACATGCTTCTCATTTAATCCTTCTAGCAATTCCTTGAAGTAGGTACCCTTATTTTCCCCATTTCACAGATAAGGAAACTGAGGTAAAGTAAGATTTTCACAGAGTCATCTAGCCTAAGTAGCCAAGTCCAGATTTGCTCTCAATAGATGGTGGTGGACGTTGGAATAACAGCCTGATCCTGTACCTGTATGAACATCTAGAGCGGGCAGACACCAGCGGGAGGGGCGCCCAGTCCTGGGCTGGGGCCAGGGAAGCGTAGTGCGGGGCGGGCCGGGGGCGGAGCCTCCACCGAGCTGTTCACAGCCGGCCTCAGGGCGGCGGGAAAGTCCCGCCCCCAGCCGAGGGAGGGCGGGGATTGGTTCTCGAGGCCGATTGACGGCGCAGGGCGCGAGCGGGGACCTCAGCGGCAGAGGTGGGAGCGCGAGCAGGAAGTGTGAGAGGCGGCGGTCCGAGGCGGGCTGGCGAGGCTACCGCGTAGGCTTTGCTGAGTCTCAGCCGTCGCTGCGGGTGCCTGGGGAGATGGAGGGGCCGGGGCTGGACTCGCAGGTGAGTGCGTGCGGGCGGTGGCTGTCAGGGGGGCCCGGAGAGCGGCTGCGGCTGTGGGCAGAGGGAGGTTGTGCGTGTGAGGGAGCTCGGTGAGGAGCTTCCGGGGGTGGCGGGGCCTGGGTCGGGGAAGCGGGAGCCTGAAAACACCGAGAATGATGCTGGGAATTCTCTCCGAGGCGACCGGGAAGAAAAGGCGAGGGACTGACGGGTGAGGGCCCTGGCCAGCCCCTCCGGCCTCCGTCCGGGGCTAGGGCGCCCCCTGGGGCCGGCACCCCGAGCCCGGCGGGGACCGCTGTGGGGCCTGGGGAGGGGAGGGTGTTCGTTCCTGGGAGAGGTGTCCGGTGACACACCTGAGTTGGACCGGCCCTGCTTGACCTTGGCCTGGAGTCTGAGCGGTTCTATTGATTTCCTTTTCAGCCCAGGCACCTTGGCACCCGCCTTCGCCCCACCCAGCCCTGTTTTTAGCTTTTGTTCCCACATTCTTCCTTACTCTTTGAGAGAATTAAGGCTGCTTGTTTAGAATGGAGGAAAGGGCGTGGACAGGGAGCTCCGTGATAGCGACCTGCAAAATCCCAGAGGACTATATTCTGTGGAGGAGGTATTATAAAAGCCACATGTAGTTCTAGAGAACAGACGCGGGCCAGTAGGGGAAGTTGTAGGTAGATGTTGGCTCCAAGAGAACAAAATTTTTGTCCTTTTTGCTTATGGCCCTTTCCCAGTGCCTAGAGAGTACTGACTGGCATCTTGTAGACGTTCACTTAATATTTGTTGAATAAATGAAGAATTTCCAGATTCAGCCAATTTTAATGAGTGCTTTGCATATGCCAGATGCTTCTATATGTATTATTTGATTTCATAATTGAAGCATCCTAAGAAAAATATACTATCCCCATTTACAGATGAGAAAACTGAAGAGTGAGTTAGGTGGTAGATTTTCAAGCAGTTTGAGATAATCAGGTTATTTCATCTCTAATTCTGAGAGGTCCTCATGTTCCCCCTTTCCCTTCGTTCAACGGTCTGGTGTAGGTTTAGTGAGGAACAAGATGTCTGCAGAGGTGTCAGGGTGTTCTTATTGAGTAGTCTCGCATTTTGACAGGAAAAAAAATGGCTTGCAGATATACTGGATTTTACAAAAGGGCGTTGAATCTTCACATGGAAACTATGTCTCATTCTTTTTCTCCTCAAAGAAAAGTTGGTGGGAGTAACTATCATGTCTTAATTACTGCCCCTTATTTACAAAAGCCTTCGGGTGCTTAAAGTTCACTCCCTTATACTGAAGGGAAGACAGCCCTGGGCCGGTTCCCTGACTTGGGGAGGGAGAGAATGATTTGGAGGTAGAAATTAGGCAAGGTAGAGAGATCATTGTTCTTGTTAATAATAACAATTAATATCTGAATAATAGTCAAAAAAGTTGTTAAGTTTTTCAATAATAATGTGAAGACCTTACCTATATGTGGTGCTTTACAGTTTGCAAAATACTTACGTGATCCTGTGATGTGGGGAGAAGTGATTATTCTAATTTTAGAGATGAGAATTGAAGCTCAAAAAGTTGGAGTAACTAGCTAAAAGTCAAATAGCTGCTAAGTGATAGAGCCAAGACTGAGACTTCATTTGTTCATTCAGCAATGTGTTTTGAATGTCTACTAGGTGTTAGACACCGTTCTAAGTGCTGGCGAAAAATTATTGAACAAAATAGACAAAAACATTACTGCTCTCGTTGAATTTGGTTCTCTTGATTCCAAGTTCAGTGCTGATGAGTTCGTGCCTGGGTTTGCCTATATGGTCTGGTCCCCAGTTTCCTTCTGACCTCATCTTTTACTATCTTGCTTGCCCAGTCAACCCCAGCCACACTGGTCTCAGGGCCTTTGTACTTAGTATTTACTCTGCCTGGAATGCTCTTTCGTCATGTACCCACTTGGCTTATTTTCCTACCTCTTTAAAGTCTTGACACAAGTGTCACCTCAGTGTGGCATTTTGTGACCCCCATATTTAAAATTGCAAGCCCTACCCATTCTCACCACTGTTAGCAACACTCCCTTGCTTCCTTCCTTGTTTAACATTTCTCCTCAGTGTTTAATACTATTTAACATACTTATTGGTCCTTTTTATTGTTTCTTTCCCCTCCACTGAATATAAGTGCTATAAGGGCAGCGATTTTTATCTGTTATGTTCACTGCTGTGTGCCTAGCATCTAGAACAGTGCCTAGTACTGGTGGGTACTCTGTAAATACTTGTCCAGTGAATGAACTTGGAAACTTAACTCTGGTTCTGTTAATGTGAGAAGTTTTAATAGCTATCTGTCAGATCTCTCTCTCTCTCTCTCTCTCTCTCACTTTTTCTCTCACTTTCTTTTTGTTTCATTTGATAATCTGTCAAGATAGTGACCCTCATCACAGTTTTGATTATGGTTTTCTAGATCTTGGTTTTCTCTTAAATTAATGCCCACTGTAACATCAGAAATACTTAAATACTTAAATAGAAAAATAATTGGATTAATGATATCTCTGTGTGAGAAATATTATGTGATCCCCCCCCATGGCTTAAAGGTCCCCCAGTTATCTATTGTGGTGTAAATTGCCCCAAAATATAGGGGTATAAAGCAGCCATTGTTGTGCTCATGGGCTCTTTGTGTCAGAAATTTGGACGGGCTGCAGGAGGGTTGGTTTGTTTCTGTTTACCACTTGTAGAGCCTCTGCTGGAAAGACTCCTAAGCTGGGGATGATTTGATTGCTGGGGCTGGTGTCTTCTAGGGGTGTCTTCACTCACATCTGGCAGTTGATGCTGACTTTCAGTAGGGACACCTGCATGTGACCTGGGCCTTTGCACAGCATGGTGGCTGGGTTTCCAGAGCGAACATCTCAAGAAACAGAAAGAGGACCTGCCAGTTTCTGGGCCTGCAAACTGTCACAGCATCACTTCTCACAATATTATTATTAGTGAAGCAGTCACAGGGCTCAGTCAAGAGGAAGGGACGTAGACCCCTACCTCTTGGTGGAGAAGTATCAAAGAATTCTGGGGCTGTGATGTAAAAATCACCACACATGTATCCATATGTCTCTTTGATAATTTTCATAATATCTTGTTATACTTTTTTCCCCCTGTGGTGGAGAGTCAGCTAGCTACATGTCTCTTTCTTGGTACTTGGTGTCCTCTTTTTCCCTCTTTCGTTTATTTATTTTTTTTGCTTATGTATTTTAATTAAAGCAACAGCAGCAACAAAAAACATTGTTATCCTGGTATCCTGAGGCAGTTGGTAGACTGGAATCCTAGGAGGACTGGAGGAGGTAAAATGTAATGGAATCATAGAATACTTGGCGCTGGAAGGCTTTTCAGTGAATTACCTAGTTCAGAGATTCCTAAACTGGTATATAGGATAAACTTCAGGGCATTAGTGAACATCTTGAAATTATATCCAAAAGTTAGGTTTATATGTGCAGTTGTATACTTCTGTAAGTAGAGAGGCCTTAGTTTGGTAACATTTTCAAAAAGGGCCATGATATTAGGAAGGTTTGAGAACCATTGGTCTAGTCTAACCCTTTTACTTTTCCCATGAAATTGAGACTCAGATATAATAACTTATTTTCCAAAGATCTACAGCAAGTTAGAGGCAGAGTCCAGGTCTCAGGGCTCCTGAAGCAGTGCTTTGTCATTGCCATTCAGGTGGTCCAATCATGATGGCGATCTTGATTGACTGTTTGCTGTCACCTCGAGTCCACCCATTTTTCAATCCAAGGCTTGAGTAGTCGTCTGTGTTTTACTATGCTCTGAAAATGGGGAAGAGAATATCTTCCTAACTAGAATATAAGCATCTTGAAAACCAGGGATCTTGTCTGTTTTGTTCATTGCCGTATCCCGGAATGAATGATTAATGAAGACTCTTGGGACTTTGCTGGCATCATGAGAATTTGCTTAGTCTGTTCTGTTACCTTAACATTCTACACAGTCATATAGCAATTAAGCTTCCATATCCATAAATGGTGTTTGTTTGCACAGTGAAATCTTAACCAGTGCACAAGTCATTAGTGACTATTGTAATAGCTCCTCTTAGGACCATACAACATGAGAGTTAAAAGAAACTTTATAGGTATATTGATCTCCCCCTTTCATTTTACAAATGTAGAAACTAGAGCCAAAAATAGGATAGATGATTAACCACCATCGTACAGCCAACATGGGAATACTAGGAATCTGGTTAGTTGACACCTGTTTCATCAGTGCAATCAGGAGAGATTAGGCTGAGAGAATACTGCAGAAGCTGGGACTTAGTTTCTTCTTCCCTACCTTTGAAACTGAGAGTTGCTTCTCTACTTCTCCGCATGTTTTTACGCTCCTTTTCCTGAGGATCCTTCAACTTCACAAACAATAAACATTCCAGCTCCCCTCTGTTTGAACAGGGGGACAGGAGCCATTTGCCAAAGTCATATTGTCATGGTTTGTAACCCATGGGTTGTAACATGGGTCGTGTTATAAGAATTGACAATGTATTTCTAAATTATATTGGTTAATTAATAGCTCAGTATATACTCGTGGCAAGATTTGAATTAAAGATAGTGGGTATAAATCTGCATCAAATTAACCTTTTTGATAATTTTGAATTTTTTTGGGGGGGGGCTGACTTGTCACATTGGATTAGATTGTCTTTGTTTATATTTTCATGTGACTGATGAAGAGCTGCTATGAATAGAATTGTCAGCTCTGCCATTTTCTTGTTTGCTTATGCTTATTATTACCTCAATTCATAGCTTCTTTGTAGAAATTGTTTAAGCCACTTGCTCATTTTGGGAGAGGTAATTGAGTTAAAATTCGATAATATAACTTGAAAATTACTTAACCTGATGTATAAGGTACTATGCTGAAGGTCCCACTGTCAACCCCTCTGGTTGTGGAACCTTTACTTTGCCCTCAGGTACCTTGTGAGCAGAGTAGGAGGAATGACCTGCTTGACATACAGATCAGTGAGATTGCCAGTGTTAAAAATTAGTAAAGCTTAAAAAACTCAAATTTGTAAATTTTGTTATTTTTTCCTTTTTTTAAAAGCTAAAAGTCTTTATAATAGAAACATTAACATTTTCTCCCATTACCTAGTACACTACTGCATGTATGGCCTTAAGTGTACTTCCTTACTTTGGAGACCATTGACTTCAAACATATGCTTTTAATTTGTATAGTCATTTTAGGTTTTACTTTGATCTGGATTTAGGTAAAAATTGATGACATGAACAGAAGGTACCTCCTGTTCTCTAGTCTCTTATTGCCATTTAATCATATAGAATCATATATTGCCTTATATTATCATTTTACTTTGATTGTCTCTGCTGTATCTCCCCTATTAGACTTAAGCTCCTGCAGAATAGATACGCATGTCTTCTGTACTGCTAGCATAATGCTTTAAATACACAGTAGTTAATTGCTGCATAAATAAATGCTCTAAATTGTGTATATTCTTTACTTTGAAACGTGTAATCCTCCTCAACTTTATACATGAAAAATGAAGCTGATGTCCTTAGCCCTTAAGACATCATAAGAAGCAATAAATTTGTATTTGTAGAATGAGTCAACTTTCTATTATGAAAAATCTGTATATAAACAAAGGATTAATCTTCCTAACATACAAATAGGAACAGATATACATAATTCACTAGAAAAACAAGTAGACTATGAAAAGGCAGTCCACAAAAAAAAAATGCTGGAGAGCCGATATACATAATAACAAAAAAAACCACTGACTCATTAGCAACTAGGGGAGTGCAAATGAAAAACAGGATGCCATTTTTTAGCCATCAGATTGGACAGATTGTAAAAGGATTGATAATATCCAGTTCTGGGAAGGTTTGTAAGGAAAAAGAATATTTATATACTGTGCTGTTGGGACTGAATTGGGCAGGGTATTTGGTCAGTGTCTATTTATGTTGAAAATGCTTTTATTTTTTACCCAACAGTCCTCCTTTGGGAAATCAATCCTATGGAACTATAATGTACAGGGTGTTAATTGTAGGATTGTTTATAAAATTGAAAGGCTGAAATCAATCTGCACCTCTAACAATAGGGGAATGGTTGAATAAATTATGCTAGATCTATACAGTGGAAAATATTCAACTATTACTGACCTGTAGGGCTGTACATGATATATTGTTAGGTGAGAAAAGCAAGTGGAAGAATAATGTGTAAAATATAATCCCATTCTTTGTTAAATAAATATAAGAAGAAAATTATAAAAAATTATATGTGTACATTCAGTATAATATATATGTTAAAATATAACATAAACATAATAAGGAAGGATATTCACTTCTGTATTGCTAGGTCTTTAAAATTAATATGTATCATTTTATAATTTTAAAATTTTAGTAAAAAAATTAAGTTTTATAGGCCAGCATGGAGGCTCACACCTCTAATCCCAGCATTCTGGGAGGCCAAGTGGGAGGATTGCTTGAGGCCAGGAGTTTGAGGCCAGCCTGGGCAACATAGTGAGACCCCATTTCTTAAAAAAAAAAAAAAACACACACACAAAAACAATAGCCAGTGCGATGGTGCATGCCTGTAGTCCTAGCTTCTCCGGAGGCTGAGGCAAGAGGATCCCTTGAGCTCAGGAGTTCAAGGCTGCAGTGAGCTATGATGGTGCCACTGCACTCCAGCCTGGATGACAGAGGAAGACTTTTATATAAAAAATAGACTGATTTCTCTATCAATCCTGGCTGTACTTTTTGTTACATCTGTTACTTATTGACAGTCTAGAAATTCTTTAGTATGGTTCAACTCTTCCTCAATCCTTTGTCTCCTTCTAGTTGAATATGATTATAATTACTCTGATACCATAAAAAGAATCCTAAAGTAATGTTCTTATTTACATTTTAATCTAACTACCTGCATGTTTATTTTTAGCTGTGTGTGACTGTGTGTATGTGTGTGGTTGATTATTTACCAGATAAATCAGAACTTACCTCTTCAGAAGAGCAGATAGATTGGAAAAGAAAAACACCAGAATTCAAAAACCACTGTACCAGTACTTCTTTTCCCTCTGGTTTGCCCCCAGCCTGGACTTGAGCCCTGGAAGCAAGCATCAGTGCAGATAGGGAGAGCTCAATGAGAAGCCATCTAGTTCAGGCTCAAGGAGCAGGAAAGGGGTCTCCTGGCAGCACAGGTACCAGAAATTCTGAGGGAGAACTTTCTGAGGAATAGTGATCTCAAGAGAGTAGTTCTTAGAAGTGACACCAGAAGTACAATCCATAAGAGAACAAATTGATGAGTTGGACTTATTCAAAATTTAAAACTTTTGCTCTGTGAAAGAGACTTTTAAGAAATGGGAAGGTAAGCTACTGACCAGGAGAAAATTTCTGCAAATCACATATTTCACATATCTGACAAAGGACTTGTATCTAGAATATATGATATAAAGAACTCTCAAAACTTAACAGTAAGAAAACAAATAGCCCAGTTAAAAAATGGGCAAAAGACTTGAGCAGACACTTCAAAAAGAAATACAAATGGCATATAAGCACATGAAAAGATGCTCAACTTCATTAGCCATTAGGGACATGCAAATTAAGACCATGATGAGATACCCTTATACACCTATTCGACTGGTGATACCAAGTACCAGTGAGGATGGAGAGCATTTGGAACTTTCATATGTTGTTACTGACAATGCAAGGTGGTACAGCCACTCTGGAAAATAGTTTAGCGATTTCTTATAAATTTAAATATCCCTACCATATGGGCAAGCATTTCTTTAGAGAAAGCAATATAATATGTTTTATTAAAGTTGAATACTTTAACTTCAATATTTATTTAAAGTGAGTTTCTTGTAGATAGCATATAGTTTATTGGTTTTTTTAATCCAGTCTAACAATCTCTGTCTTTAGGATTTTTAAAACCTTTTTTAATTGTCATGATGGTTGGGATAAATATATCATCTTGGGTTTTTTTCTTTTTCTTTTTTGTTCTTTTTTACTTTTCTTACCTTTTTTTATATTAACCAAATATTTTAAAAATGTTTTATTTTGTCTTTACAATTGGCTTATTACTAATATCTGTTTTCTTTATTTAGAGGTTGCTTTTGGACTTTTGCTTATGCACTTTTAACTTATTACAGTCTATCTTCAAATACTATTACAGCATCGAATACTATTATAGTATCTCTTACAACAATGTACTTCTATTTCCTTACTATTGTTAAGACATTTAAAAGATGAAAAAGTGTCTTTTATGTTTATACACATATTTACCCACATAGTTCTGGCACTCTTTATTCCTTTGTTTTGATCCAGATTTTCATCTGGTATTATTTTCCCTTAGCCTGAAGAAATTCCTTTGTCATTTCTTGTAGTGTAGGTCTGCTGGCAATTTTCTCAGCTTTTGTTTGTCTGAAAAAGTTATCATTTCACCTCCATCTTTGAAAATATTTTTGCTGGTTTTTCCAGTTTTTATTTTTTTCTTTTAGCACTTTAAAACTGAAAAAGCTGAAAATGCTGTTGTCTTCTGGCTTGCATTGTTTCTGATGAGAAATCTGAGTTTATCCTTATCTCTGCTTCTTTGAACATAATATGTCTTTTTTTCTTCAGGCTGTTTTTAAGATTATCTCTTTATCATTTGTATTTAGTGATTTGATTATGGTAATTCTTGGTGCAGAATTTTGGGGTTTGTCCTGCTTGGGATTCATGGAGCTTCTAGTTGCTGTGGGTTTATAATTTTTACCAAATTTGGGAGATTTTTGGCTATTAGTTCAAATATTTAAAAAAAATTCTTCCTCCTCTTCTTGAACTCCAATTGCACATATTCAGTCTTTTTCTTTCTGTGCTTCATTTTGGATACTTTTCATTATTGTGTCTTCAAATTCAATGGTCTTTTCTTCTATACTATCTAATCTGCTATTAATCTCATCTGGTGTAATTTTTATTTCGGAGATTGTTTTTTGTCTCTAAGATGTAACCTAATCTTTTGTCATATCTTCAGTTTCTTTGCTTATTTTGTTCATGTTCCCCCTTGAATACTTGTACATAGTCATATTGGCTATTTTAATGTCTTTTTTTGCTAATTCTGTCATCTTTGTCATTTCAGGGTCTGATTCTTTTCTTTTGGTTATGGGTCACATTTTTATTGCTTCTTTGGCATGTTTAGTGAGTTTTGATTTGATGGTGGACTTTGTAAATACATGTCGTTGAGTATATGGTATTTATTGCCTTTCTTAAAGAGCATTGAGTATTGTTTTGGCTGGCTGTAAAGTTGATGCTGCTCAGTTTGAGTCCTTTGAAGCGTGGTGTTAAAGCTTATCTACAAGTGGTTCTAGGTAGCCTTTACTCCAGATATAGTTCAGCCCTACTACTAAGGTGTGGACCTCTGATGTCTCCACTGAATAAACCAGGGGATCATCAAAGACTGTCCACTTTGGCTGGTCAGAATTTGGACATCTTCCTGATGCACGTAAGCTCTGGTAGTTGTTCAGCTTACAAATCCCCAATTTTTTGCCTAGCCTTGTGGAGTATTTAACTGGTCTAGTACTCAGCAAAGACTCAAAGGGCCTCCAGTGCAGAATTTTCAAGCCCTTTTTATCTGCGTGGCTCACTTCTCTTAAAATCTACCCCCAACTTCCAGCCACCTCAGCCTCTCCAATCTCAAATTTCTGTCCCCTCAATTTAGCAAGGCTGCTGGGTACTAAAACAAAGTGTTTTCTTCTCAGTGCCCACAATTCCAAAACTGCTAGGATGAAGGTGGGGCTTCATCCTAACAAGGTAGGTCTCACCTTGTTTTGTTCTCTTTTCTTGGCGATCACAGTCCTACTTTTCCTATTGTCCAAGTACAATTTGTCCAGAGTCTGAATACAGTTTATTTCATATATTTTGTCCAGTTTTCTAGGGTTTTTTTTCTTTTCTTTCCTTTTTTTTTTTTACAGCAAGACAGCAAGAGGTTAAGTCCAGTCCTTGTTATTCCATCATGCATGGCAGTAGAAGACCCTACTTCATTTTATAATCAACATATAGCCAACAAAGAATATCTAGAATGTATAAAGGCTACCATTCAAGAAGAAAAAGACAGAAATCCAGTAAAACAAGAGTGGACAAATTGCTTAAACATGGACTTTACAAAAGAAGAACTCTAAATGGCCAATAAACATGAAAAATTATGCAACTTCATTAGTAATTATAGGGAAATACAAATAAGAACCACTATAGGTTATGTTTAAACATTCATCAGCTTGGCAAAAATTACAGAATTTGATGATACCAAGTGTTGGTGACGATTAGGACAACAGAAGTTCTCGTACCCTGCTGGGGAAAGTGTAATTGGTACAACCATTTTGAAGATGAGATAAGCATATCTTAAAAGCCAACAATTTCACTTCTAGATATATGCTCTCGAGACTTGTTTGCATATATATACCCAGAGACATGTACAAGAATGCTCATAGCAATATTTTTTATAATAGCCCCAAACTGGGAACAATCCAAATATCCACCCACAGTAAAATAGATAAATTAGATGTGGTATGTTAATATATTGGAACATGATACAGCAATGAAAATGAACCTATTGTAGCTTTCACAACAACATGGATGACGCTTATAACTCTAATGTTAAGCAAAAGAAATTATAGAGAATACATATAATATGATTCTATTTATATAAAGATTTAAAAACATAAAACTGTACTGTTTAGGGTTGATATATAAGGGATAAAATTATAAAGAAAAGCAAAAGATGATTATTACTAAAGTCAGGAAACTGTTCCTTTAGTGTGAGAATGTGATAGAGCATAGCACTTGTCAGGGCAGTCTTCTAGGGTGCTGGCAGAGTTTTATTTCTTGACCTAGGTGATGGTCTCATGGAGGTTCTTTTACATTTATTCTTTACATATATGTACATCTGTTTTATATACTTCTCTGTATATGATATGTCGTAATATTTTAAGAGTTTAAAAATGTAATGAGTCTCATTTTTTATGTGGCTGTGAGAACAGGTTCAGAAAGGAAATTCTAAAAACATTTCAAGGTAATGTCATTAGAATAACTAATAATTTCCCAAGGAGACTATGTTGAAGATATAAGTTCTGGTGTATTTGTTTGTAAAAAAATCAGCTTTTTAAATTTTGGACAGGTACCCATTAATTTGCTTAATAAGTACAATTTGTACTTTAAGGTGTCATTTCTTTAGAGAAAGCAATATAATATGTTTTATTTAAATTGAATACTTTAACTTGAATCTGTTCCTGCTTGGGAATCTGAGTAGTTTGAGATTAGATTGGTTATTATGTAAGTGAATGATCAGAGGTCTCACCATAATTAGGGTCACACTGTAGATCTGGTTTTTTTAAAAAAAAAAGTTATTTAGAATACATGTAAATAATATATACACTTGATATATTTGTGCTGTCAGGAAACTTTGAGAAACTTTGAACATCCCACATCTTTAGCTGAAAGAGTCCTTCTCTCAAGTAAAACTAGGTCTTTGTTTTGGAGTGTTAAAGTGATTCAGTGAGCCTCATTGATGCTAAAGACTTTAACTCCCTCCTTCTGCCTGCTTGTCCACCAAATATTTTAGCAAAGTTGTTGACATGTGTCAAATATTGCTCATCTAAATTGATCTTCCTCCCTAGAGGTGATGATAATGAACCCAAAAGGCCATGGTAATGGAAAGGAAAGACAAAATACCTCCGTAATCCACAGAATGGATAATTGATCTTAAACTACTTTTAGGGGGCTTTTTTTTTTTTTTTTTTAAATAACGTTGGAGAGTCCTGTATTGGGTTTCTGCTAAGGTCTAAGCTCAGTGTTTGAGATTAGAAATGCTCAATCAGTTCAAATAGCGAATCTAAGATAATACTTTGTTTAAAGAGAAGTTTTTTAGCTTGCCATTTGCTGCTACTTCTAAGGGGTTATCTGAATGTAACATTTGTTGATAAAGCTGATGAGACTGTCTTGGCAGTACTTTTTAACCTCACCAAACCCTGCAGTCACTTCTGTACTAGTTTTCTATTAACTGCATAACAAGTTACCCCACATTTAGTGGTTTAAAACAGCACCTATTTATTAGCACCATCCTCTAACCAACTGAGCTAGCGGCTACCATGTAACACCTATTTATTATCTCACAGTTTCTGTTTGTCAGGAGTCCAGGCATGGCTTAGTTGGGTCCTCTGCTTGGGGTCTCACAATGTTGACATGAAGACTGAACTGTCTTCCATTCTGGAGCTGAGGGCCCTCTTTCACATTCATGTGGTCATTGGCAGAACTTGCTGTTGTATGATCAAGGTCCCAATTTTCTTGCTGGCTATCAGCCAGGAACTGCTTTCGCTCCTACAGGCTGCCCAGTTTCTTGCCATCTGGCCCTTTCACACCTTCTCATATCATGGCATCTTAGTTTTTCAAGGCAAGCAGAAGAATCGCTTGCTCCAGTTGGCTAGAACAGTCTTATATAACGTAATGTAATCATGGGAGTGATTGTCTTATCACCTTTGCCATATTCCATTGGCTAGAAGCAAGTCACAGGTTCTGCCCATACTCAAAGGAGGGGGTTATACAAGAACTTGATTCACTGGAGGGGTATTCTTAGGGTGTGTCCATCACAACCCCACAAAGCAGGGGTTTGGTAACCTTCCTACCATGTCAATAGCTATGATCCTCTACCCACTACAAGTAACAAGGTCCATTTGTGCCTTTTCAGATGACCTTTGTTTTATGACAAAATATGTAATTTGGATTTTTCAAATATTAAGCATCTTTCCTAGTGAACAGAATTAAGATAAAGAAAATCTTCTCAAGGATATACTTCTAGGACTCCAAAAAAAAATCTGATTTATTAGTATAGATATTGTTGATAGTAGCAAATGCTTCATTATGTAATTGAATGTGACATTAATTCTCTTATATGCTTTGTCAAATTGCTGTTACTCTTCAGTGCAGGAATCACAGCCATGGCCCCCACCCTCCAGGATTTGGTCGATATGGCAACTGTGCACATGAAAACAAAGAACTTGCCAAGGCGAGAGAAGCTCTTCCTCTTATAGAGGACTCTAGTAACTGTGACATTGTAAAAGCTACTCAGTAAGTCTTCCAAATGCTTTGTTTTATCCTTATGCTGTGTTTAATTAATAATAATGTATGTGCAGTTCATGGCACCCCATATGCTTACCTTCCTCATTTCATAATGATAGTTCCTAAACACCAGCACTAAGTACGTTTGTCATACCAGCATCAGAGTACTTACTATAGTACACCTTACCTGTTTATGTACCCGGCTCTCCCATTAGATTGTGGGCAGCTTTTTAGCAAATGCATGTTTTCATCTTTGTAGCCCCAGTGCTTTTGCATACTTCCTGTCTTATATAAGGTGTCCAATAAATGTTTGTTGAATGAATGAATGATTTAAAATGACACTAAAGTTAGACTCCTAATTTGAAACACAATTCTGAGTCTTTTAAAATACACTACAAACTAAGTATGTAGATAGGATGAAAAATATCAGTGTACACGTTTATAGATATTTTTAAACAATCATTTATTTAATGAGTACTTTCTATGTGCTTGTGCTATGTGCTCTGGAAGAAAGACAGTAAGGTAAGGTGGAAATATGTTCTCTGACCACTTGAAACATATAGTGGGTTGTTTTGCTTGCACTGAAAATGGAAGTACATTTTGAAGGTTTCCTCTTAAGATCTCCATATGTGGGTATTCACCTTAAGTCAATTATTTCCATCATTTTCACCCTCATGGATGTCATTGATTATTAACATCCACCCTAGCTCATGCTGTTGAACATATTTTGAAATATTTTCTCCATCAAACTACATTAAGTAATAATCCATTTTCTTAGTAATCAGACACAAATCTGCCCATCAGATTGCTTATCATGTATAAATCATGCCCCTCACATTAGCATGAAAGGAACTAACGTTACCACACTAACTTGGTATAATTTCTGTTAAAAGCAAAGATGTTTGGTGATTAATTAGCCTGTTTGGCTATAATATAAACTAATATATTGTTTATGTTAGTTAAAAAATATATTGACAATTATTTGAGTATTCTAGTTACTAATTTATATGAACTCTAGAGGCCCTGGGAACCACTACTTTTTAGGTGAATATTGTTTGATATTGCTTATATTATATTTATATGAAGATGAGAGTGTTCTTAAGGTAAATACTTGCTTGAATGAGAATGGAAACATTTAAACCTTTCTTTGCTACTTGTAAAACTCTGTTATGATGTGAGAAATTAGGCTATATTCACAGGAAAGCTCTGTAAAAACTCACATTTTATGTCTCTCCTTAAATTTCCTTCAGGTCTTGGACTTTCTCAAGTGGTTGTGGGGGGATCTGTAGGTGGTATTTGGAAAGGGCAAAAGAGAGCTGGGATATGTGTGTGTGTTTATGTGTGTATGTGTGTGTTTTCTAACCCACCAAAAAGCCTAATTAATGTGTATTTTTATTATGTTTCTCAGATAAAGGGAGGCTTCTTTTCTACTAAAATGTTAAAGGTGATATTTAAAAGATGGAGAGTATAAATATGTGTGTATCATTATCAAAAATTTACTCATTAATATTCTCACTTAGTATTGTCAAACAGATATCTGTCTTTTAAAAATGTCAAAAAGACACACACACACATACATACGCATACACACACACATACACACATGCAATTTTGGTAAGGTAGAAATTATTCTAATTTAACAGTGTGGGAAACAGAGACAATTCTGCCATTTGGTTTGATTTTTGACCCTTGAGGGCCTATTGAAATTTTCAGGTCCTTCTAAATAGAAATAAATTTTAAAGAGGGTGCTAAATAGTTTGTTGGAACTTCATAGTTTCTGTTGAAAAGAAATATTGCTAATGAATGATTTTTAAAAATTATTATAGCATTAAAAAGAGTTATTTCTCACTCTAACAGTCAATCGTTTAAATATCTCTCAAGTCCCTCCTTCCTTTCCCATTCTAATTGCCTCTCTTACTTTAGGCTCTCATTGCCTCTCACCAGTATTTGTCACAGTAGCCTCTAAACTGGTCTCTCAGTCTCTGTCCTCGCCCTGTTCCAAGCAGCTTCCATACTGCCGCTAATGTGATGTTTCTTAGAACTCAAAGTCTGAGTGCTTTCCTCTTTAAAACCCTTTATTGGTTTCCTGTTGAACCATAGGTAAAGTCTAAACTTCATAGCATGGCATAGAAGGCTCATGTGGTCTTTACCTACTGCTTCTAGCCTCATCTCTTGCCATTCCCTCTCTTATGCTTTATGCTTTAGCAATGCTAAATTGTTTTTATTTCTCTGAACATCCATGCTGTATCACATCTCTGATTTTTGTACATGCTATTTCCTCTGCCTGAAATGCCCTCCCTTCCTTCTGTCAGCCTATAAAATATATCTTAGATTCATCTCCTTCAGGAAGGGCTAAGCATTCCTTCCTCTGCTATACCTATATTATGTTCATATATTGCTGTTGAATTTATCCCATTCTAAGTTTCCTTGTAGTCTTTTCCCCTTATTGTGAGGTTATTACATGGGCTTGGTTTGATTTAGGGATAAGATTGTAGTGAGGAATCAGCACCATATGTTTTTGGCACATGGTGGAGGATCAAATAAAACTTACTGAAGGAGGGCAGTGTGACTGTTAAAGTTTAAGAAGATCAAGTTCAACTCCAAATAGATTATTCTGATCACTAAGTAAACCAGGTTTACTTTTGTTATTTGGCTTTACACTATATCCTCTTTGTGCGTATCTTTGTTGTTAGTTATCATATTTGTTGGCTGAAAGACAGTTTGGATAAAGAAAGAACACGGTGAAAGGAAGAAATTTTGATATTTGAAATTATTTTAACAATATCAATTATGCCTTTTTTTCTTATTTGAGATACGGGATTTTTGAACGGTGTAAAGAGTTGGTAGAAGCAGGATATGATGTCAGACAACCGGACAAAGAAAATGTGTCACTTCTTCATTGGGCTGCTATTAACAACAGGCTGGATCTTGTAAAGTAAGATGGGATATATGTGTGTTGATTGTGTATTTATAATTTTAGACCTCTCCTTCATTTGTCTTTTTCTTCAAGTGCAATTATGAGTATTGAACCATCTATAAACCTCTATTATAAATGAAGTTCTGAAACTTTCTGCCACATACATTGGTTAATCTTTTTTTTAAAACTAAATATGGAATACAGTTTTAAGTGAACATGTATTGGATTGTATAAAATATTTCCCTTTTTTAAAGCACTACTGCCTACCCATTTTTTTGTTTTATACCTTAGCATATAAAATGTACATGTGTATGTGAATTTGTATATGTTTTGTGTTATAGGATTATAGATTTAAAATCCTCAAGGTTTAAGAAAATGAAAATTTATTAAAGTATAAAATATTCTAACATAAATTATAGTCACAGGCAAACTCCTTTTCTATGGAAATAAACTAGTATAGTGTTTAGATAATATGATATATGAAGCACAACTTTGAAGTAATGACATTAACTTCTGTAAACTATAGAAGAAAATCAGTCTCATTACCTTGTTTTTACCTTATATAATGTATCTCGTACCCCCAAAGTAGAGAGCAAAACACTCAAAATGTCTAACTTTTATGAAAGTATTTTAAATTAACTTTTTACTACTTACTTTTAGAATTCATTCCCAAATAGTAATTCTAATTTTGAACTGTTGAAAGTGACATCATTTTACCTTTCTCCTTCCAAGTTAAGTAAGAATGTCTGTCTGATCCTAAACCTTTTGCATATAAACTATTTCAAGAGTGCTGTGGTAGTAAGGCTATGCAGAGAGTAGTTGTCATGTGTTTGGTATGTGAGTTATAATGGAATGCTAATTACAGCAGGAGTAATTACCTATTGCTAAGAATGTTTCACCAGGGATGTCCGATACTGCCATGTGAATCTTTCAGGCTTCTATAGATCTGGGTGTTTTAGGGAGGCTTATTTTCACTTTCTAACACATTAATTACTAAGAAAAATTTAGTGTTTTTCCCCTAAATATGCATCTTAAGTTTCAAATCTTATTATCATTTATGTCTGCTTTTAACAGGTTTTATATTTCAAAAGGTGCTGTAGTAGATCAGTTGGGTGGAGATTTAAATTCAACTCCTCTTCACTGGGCCGTCCGGTAAGGTTTCTTTAAACACTGAAATTAAGTAGTGACATGTAGCTAGTAGTGGTCACCATATTGGAAATCACAGTTTCAGACAATTCTAAGGGCTTTCTTTCTTTCTTTTTTTTTTTTAAAACCCTTCATTTAAAAATAAATTGCAGCTTTAAAGAGTTTCCAGAAAGGATGTTTTTGGTGTTTAATTTAGGGCTCCATTATGATTATAAAACTCAAATATGTGTATTATACTTTCTTTTTTATAATTAGAATAAATATCTTTTATATTTGGTCACATGCATAAAAGCAGTAGTTTAGTAAACTGTGAACTCAGTCAGTTCAGTCTTATGACAGATGCCTATTTGGAAACTTATGGTTGTAATTTTATTTCAAAGAGGTGGGTTTTTCTCTCAAGTAAATGTGAAGTATATCTCTTTATCTTTTAGGGGCAAATGAGTCAACTCTTTTGAAAGTTGTTTCAGGATTAACAAGAAATTTTGACTATGTCAACTTAGAACATTTATATTGTTTGGTCACTGTCCTCTTTTCTCTGATGTGTATTGGCCATCTGAAGCTGAAGTTAATAAGTCTCGATACTTAACAGCTTCTTCTTTTATTTAAACTCTACTTTCTGTGGTTGGTGGGATTGACATGAACCTGAAACTGAAGTTAATAATTGTTCATGTAAGGCAAAGAGTTGAATCCTTTCTCCATAGCCAAGAGATTTGAAGAATCTAGGGGTAACTCAGCCCCTTTAAGCTACTGAGGTATAGTGCTTTACATGAAAAATGGACCATATTCAAGTATAAGAATATATAGTTCTTCATAATATCACAGTATACCCATAGTTTGTGAATATTATACTTCTGTATATCTGGCTCATGATTATATTTTGTTTTTAAAATAGCAACAGTGAAGTCTAAGTGGTTTTAAAGTCTTCATTGTTTGCATGTCATATAAAATTATTACTTACACATTGTTGCAACGTAAGGTTTAAGGTAGATTGTGAATTTATCAAGTTTGTCACTTGCTCTCAAGAATGACTGTCCATTTAGTTCTAAGTTTGGAGCATCTAAGTAAAAGATGTTTGGACAGTCTTCAGTGTTTCAAAAATCTTACCGTTAGGACATGTTTTTTACATAACCAAAATCCCTCACTTCTTAGGTATATCAGTTTCACCCTGATTTTTCTTTTTTTTCTGCATGGTACAGAATAACTTTTTGTCTCCTATTTACAGACAAGGACATTTACCTATGGTCATATTATTACTCCAGCATGGTGCAGACCCCACTCTCATAGATGGAGAAGGATTCAGCAGTATCCACCTGGCAGTATTATTCCAACACATGCCTATTATAGCATATCTCATTTCAAAAGGGCAGGTATGTTTTAAAATGTGTATTATACTCCAGCTAATATAATTTGAGGAGATTGGGAAGATTATTAGTAATTTGTCCTCATTTTTAAAGTAAAAGTTAATAGATATCCAGATACTCAAATATTAGCCTCAGTAAATCTAGCTATTGAATACTGCTTTTTCAGCTTCATTGGAGGGAAAAGGACAGGTCATTTAGCTCAGTAACATATAATTGATGTTTCTAAAACTTGTAAGCCTGTAATAGTTTTTCTTATGAACCCAGTAATTTGCAGAGTTTTTAAAAAACATGACTTCAAAGTCTGTATTTTCTTCTGGTTGAATATAAAAATGGTAGCCAGACCACTAAATTAACCCATCATTTGCTTTCATTATTTGAGCCCAAGTAGGAGGCCAATTTGAATATATGCTTCTCATTGTTCTCTAAAGTAATTCCGTGAAAAATGCCTTGCCTTGAGAGGCACAGGTTAAATTATAGGTTCTTGGCAGTGGGAGTTTCACTGTCAGCTATACTTGCCTGAAATATGCTTTCTAGTAGCAAAGTAGTTTGTGTATTAGCAGACTTGCCTGTAACACGTGAAAACATGTTTGTACAAATGCTGTTGGAATGATTGTGCTTTCTTTAAATAAGCACTTTCTCTCAGACTTAGCCAATTGAAGTAGAATAATTATAACCTCTTGGGTTTCATTTTGGAAAGATGTATGAGGAGGGGTCCTTTCTGCTTCTCTCTGGGCTCCTTCCTGAGTTCTGTTCCTCCAAGGCCCATAAGAATCTTCTCTTTTTATTTGGCTTGGTTGGAACCATTATTGTACACATTAAACCTGGACCTGTTTTATTAAAAGGAGCATATTCTCATGGAGGTATGATTTCCTTTTTTTCCCTCTTCCAGAAAATAGGAAAGAATTTTTTGTGTTTTACTATTTAAAATTTAATATGATGAATACAAAAATGCAAGTTGCCTCAGAAGATAGGGAGGTTATTATTACTGGAAGTGTTTGAGCAGAGACTGGATGACTTTGTATAAGAAATGATAGCATGAATTAATGTGTCAACTAAGGTCTAAACTAGATGACTTTTAAGGTCTTTACCATCTCTGTGTTTGATGGTGGCTGTCAACATCTTAATCTTTCCCTTAGCTGTCCTCTGTTCACGTCATACAACGCTTTATATCATATATTTAGATTTTTCCCTTTAAAAATATTTTGTCGAAATCCATGGATTTTTTACCCTATGGAAGTGAAACAGAACTTTCTTTTATTCAACTGATATTTGAACCCTTCATGTAGACACAATGGTAGTGCTGAATATATTAAAGACATATTTCTGTTGAGAAGAAACAGAATTTTGGGTGTATTTACAGTTATGCAAATTGATTTCTTCTTTTTGACTAGAGTGTGAATATGACAGATGTAAATGGGCAGACACCTCTCATGTTATCAGCTTACAAAGTAATTGGGTGAGTGAGTTCAATTGAATTGTCTCAATCTGTTCTTGGTTCCAACAATTTCTTTCCTGTGTATACAATTTTAAGTATCTCAGTCTATGTGAGATGATAGTACATTCTGAAGAAAATAAGATTTTTTACCCTCTGACTGTAATATGGAATTTTAAGGTAGTTATAGTTGAAAAAGCACCATTGAAATACATTTTCTCTTTTCTGATAGTTTTGGTGCAAAGTTTGAAAGCTACTAATAAGAAAAAAATTTCCTTACGCAACAGGTAGAGATTCCTTAGCATACAATTGTTAATGTGGCTTATATTTCTTCTTTTGTATTTAAAAAAAATGGTTAATAGTTTAAACGTTCTCATAATTTGAAGTCTAGGTGATAAATCTGCCTTTTGGAAAACAATAAATTTTTAGATTCTCTGATGTCATTGTTGACTGCTCTGAAAATATTAATTGTAACTGATATATGGAAAGAGTCTGTTTATATGTTCTGATCAGGCACCTACATTTTAAGTTTTTCTGTGTATTCGTTTTTATAAACACACGATTCATGACTACTATATAGTCCATCTTCTGGTATTCATCTATGCAAGTACATGCTATAGTTTTCCTTTATCAGTTTGTTTCTATGTTGTACTAAATCTCTAATTCTGCTTTTACTTAGGGCTTCTCTTCTAGGAACTGAGTTAACTTTAATGCCCTTTCCTTTTTGTTCATGGAGTGGTGGGGCTGGGGTAGAATTTTGTTAAAAAGCGTTTTCTCTTTTTCACTGATAATCTCTAACGAACCTGATGGAATAAATAAACTAGAATATTGTTTTATTAAAAAATCATTTGTAGTCATGAAGGAAGGGAAGGTATTGATGATAAAGTAAAAATATTTTACTGAATTTTATCTTCTAGTCCATAACTTTCTAAGATATACAAATATTTTAGAACATTATTTATACTTGCTTTATGTAATAGTTGATTAGATGGAGAGTGTCAAGTTAGCTCTTGGTTTATCTCCTCAGATATAACATACATTTAGTCTTTAATTGGATAAATAACATAGCATTTAATATTAGCCAGTGTTAATATTGTAAAAAATGTTAACCAATAGAAAAATAACATGAAAGTAAAAATTTGAAAAACAAAAGCAGTATTCTACTGTATTGATGTAAAATTATATTGTCTAGATAGCAGGCTGTCACTTCATAGATGTCTTTTTTGGATGTGGGGGGATATCCCTAGAATAGAATTTGGCACAAAAGATTCCTCCGTTGTTCAGAATACTTACTGATTGGTTAATTGATGATTAGCTTAAAAGATTCATTATTTGCATTTACTTCTGAAATCATCATCTCTGTTAATGACCCTCGGTATTTTATTGTTTTGAGACAGGCCAGAACCAACTGGATTTCTTTTAAAGTTTAATCCTTCTCTCAGTGTGGTTGATAAAATACACCAAAACACTCCACTTCACTGGGCAGTTGCAGCAGGAAATGTTAATGCAGTTGATAAACTTTTGGAAGCTGGTTCTAGCCTGGATATCCGCAATGTTAAGGTATGACCAGGTATTTATCTCTCTTAGCTTATTATATCTTCAGTTAGAAGATTGATAAATTAACACAAAGATAAGCTATATATTTGTTTTCAGATATATATATCTGAATATATATATATGGTCTATCCAGAAAGTATCCAGCCATGTAATATAAAAAATGTGTTATGAAATGGCTGGATCCTTTCTGGACAGACCTTGTAGACAATCATAACTGGCTACCCTTGGAATAAATGTGTTGAGTATGATTCTGGTGAGTTTTAAAAATTTAGCACCCCTAGTA
Source organism: Daubentonia madagascariensis (assembly GCA_023783475.1). Lineage (NCBI taxonomy): Eukaryota > Metazoa > Chordata > Mammalia > Primates > Daubentoniidae > Daubentonia > Daubentonia madagascariensis. Next base: position 21,441,251 of record JAKFHU010001990.1, on the reverse strand, counting down.
TATCAAAAATATTATTAATCTCCCCCCCCTTTTTTTTTAAGGGAGAAACACCTCTTGATATGGCTCTACAAAACAAAAATCAGCTCATTATTCACATGCTAAAAACAGAAGCCAAAATGAGAGCTAACCAAAAGTTCAGACTTTGGAGGTGGCTGCAGAAATGCGAGGTATTTTCATTTGGGGCTTATACTGTGGGAGATAAGAACTTTTTGTTCATTTGTTTTTGTTTTTTAGGGCATCAGAGGAAACCAGAGAGTGGCTTTTTGCTGTATTATATCTGCTGATTGTGTCTTTCCCATGCATCCCATGACCCAAAGTTGGACATTTGGCACTTCCATTGGCTTTTTGTTGTTGGTCCTCAGCTAGATGGCTCTAAAACTACAGGTTACTTTGTGAATATTATGGTGTACTTCCACGTTTATTTAGTGAATGAATTGAAATGCAAATAGCTTAGATTCTTAGAGAAGCAAAAGGAAGAACACCTTTTTGCAAGGAATCTTATAGAATCTTTTCTTAAAAGAGCCTATTCCTTATTAAATTTTTTTCTCAAAAGGAGAATAATAACATTCAAAATTTTTTATTAGAATCCTAAGGACTGTAAAAATGACAATGTTGCAAACTTTAGGTGTATGATGTCACTTCATAATATAAAACATCTCGAATTTTGAAAGATGAAACCCAAATTTTATTTTATTTTTTTTTGACTTAGCAATTCTGAGTGGTATTCTAAACTTTAAAGTGAACTGAATAATAGAAAAAGAAAGTTCAGCTTGTTCTCATGAATGGCTGACAAAATCTAAGTCATAGTAGTGAATATAAGTCAAATTGTTAAAATGGGATAGTGGATTGAGTCCACTATTTCTAATGTTTTCAAATATGATTATCTTATCTAATAGTGATTAGTAATTATATTTTCAGAGTGATTCTAAATTAAATCATACACCAGGTTTCTGTGTAGAGGACCATCGTGAATGCTACATCTATTTTGCATTATGTATGTGGAGGAGAGAAAGAAGTAACGGTCACTCCTCGGTCTCCTTTGCCAGCTCCTCCACTTCTCCATCACCTCTTATTGGTAGGGTGCCTTGGGATTTTGTCCTTGAGCCTCTCTTCTATCTATTCATTCCCTAAATGCCATCTATATGTTGACAACTCCCAAATTTCTCTCTAGTCCAGACCTTTCTAGACTTGTATGTCCCTTACCTACGTGACTCATCCAGTTCATTGTCCAGTAGGCATTTCCTGATCTCCCCACCCCACCCCAACTAAGCCACCCCCATCTCGGTAGGTGGCAACTCTAGCATTCTAGTCAGCTTTGCCTTTCTCTGTCATACCACATATTCAGTCCATTAGAAAGACGTGTTGCTTAGTTCTGCCTTCAGTTCATATCTGGAATCTGAGCCCTTCTCATCACTCCACCAGTGCCATGTTGGTCCAGCAGATGACTCTTTTGAAATGTGAATCAGGTCATATCACTCATCTGCTGAAATTCCTATGATGTCTCCCCATTTCTCCCAGAGTAAAAGCAAAGTCATTACTGTGGCCTACAAGGCTCTGTGTGATCCAGCTTTTTAATATATTATAATATTCACTTAATATATTTATTTGTCTGTCTTCTTAGCTAGAATTTAAATGAGAGAAATACCTAAAACTCATTGATGTGTCCCAAGTGCCCAGAACAGTGCCTCATATACAGTATGTCCTCAAATATTTGTTGAATGAATACAACATCTGTATCTGGCTCATCTGTAAGAGTATCATATCTGGGATTTAGAATTTCAAGGCCCATATTTAATTATCTCTGTTCTGAGATTATGTTGCTTATAGAATCTAAATTTTTAAAAAAATCTAAACATGCTCATTTTGTGTCATCATGCCAATTGGAATTGGAAGCATTTTCAAGATTTGAAATTATCCTCTCCCAGATATGGCTTAGAGACATGAAAATGGAAGAAGATGGGGCAAAATACATTTTTCCTCTTTGCTGTTGGAAAAGCCCTGCTTGCTTTCAAGGTCTGGTATCTTATAGTTAAGGGACTGTATCGCACAAATATGGAGCCTGGCATCAGTATAGACAGTCAGACTCTTGGTTCGTAGAAGTTTCATTCTTTTAACTTTGCCAAAATAAACCTGAATCATTAGCATGCTGAGGACATATTTCAGTCTTTGATCTCCATGTGACATTTGACACTAAGAACTTTTCCCTTCTTGAAACTCTCTTCCCTGGTTTCTCCAAAACCTTTTGTTTCTCCAGGTTCTCATCCTGCCTTTCTGGTCAGTCTTTCTTGGTTATCTTTGGAGACTTAGTTTTTTCCCCCTTAAATGTTCGTTTGGGCTAAGATTCTGCACCTTTCTGCCTGTACATAGTCTTTGGGATGTTGTTCACCCATGATTTTACCACCTATATACTGATAAATCTCAAGTCTTCAAGAATGATAGACCTACTTTTTATACTGCCTTCTGGATATCTAGGCATTTAAAATTCTTTATTCCCCAAACAAAACTTATCTTTTCTGTGGACTTATTCTGTCTAATCTTCTTTATTAGGGGATGGTACCATCTGGTGCCCAGGTTGGAGCTCTTATGCTCCCCTCATTGAGTCTTGGGTATATTGATTTTTGTGTGGTCCCTTTAGCTTGCTTTATGCTTTCTGACATAGAATGCTGTTTGTAAGAAATTATTTTTTAAAATTTCAGCTTTTATTAGTGCTTTTCTAAAAGACCACCATTTCTTACAGGGAAGAAAAGCGAAACAAGATATGTTTAAGCAAAGTTTTATAAAATGTAGATTGTTTCCAAGATGTATAATTTCTCAAACTTCAAATTTATCAATCATCAGTTTTGAGGAAAAACTCTGTTAGTTCTGTTGTATTAATTGTTGTTACATATTTAGGAAGTAGTTCTTATATTGAACTAATTATTATTAGATACTTAGGAGGTAAAAATCCATAAAGTTCTAAAATTCTGCATCTCTTAATAGCTCTTCCTGCTGCTGATGCTTTCTGTGATTACCATGTGGGCTGTTGGATACATATTGGACTTCAATTCAGATTCTTGGCTTTTAAAAGGATGTCTTCTAATAACATTGTTTTTTCTGACATCTTTGTTTCCAAGGTGTGTATGTTAGTCTTTGCAAGGCGGGTTATTGTAGTTCCAATTTAATTGCTTATTTCTGTTGTTGATTAGCTGGAATCACAGATTTTTAACATTTTTAAATGTTACCACATAAAAACGTTCTGAGGATTGGTGGGAGGAAAGGGCTTTGGTAGCATATGATTTGGCTGAAAGCAAATTGTCCAACCCAGTAATTTGACTGAACTGACAATTGGTGGAAAATAAATGTCCTGGGTCACTTTTTGAATTGTTAGTTTTGGTGAATAATGGGGTGATTTTTGTAATCATTTTGCATCTTAAAGCAAGCATTTTTGCTTATTTTTCAGAAATTTTATGTTTTTTTTCCTTTTCTAAATCTAAATTCATTTTAAGCTAGTTATTTTTGCTGTCAGTGATTTTTAGTTAAAACAGCCTAATTAAATTGTGGGAGATTATAGAATGGTAAATATTGGTATGGTTTTATTTTTAGGAAAATACTTATACATGATTATATATAGTTAATGGTTAAGAGTCAGGCTGCCTGGATTCAGTCGCTTTACCACATAGCAGTCTGACCTTGAACAAGTTGGTTTACTTCTCTGTGCCTCACTTTCTTCATCTATAAAATGAAGATAATTATTGTGATAATGCCTGCATCGTGTTAATACGTGTAAATGCTTACAACGTGGCTGACACATAGTGCTCAATAATCCTATCATGCCCCGTCTCTTCTCCTTCTCTCTTCTCTTTCTCAGTAAAATGGCATCCAGTTCCTCACATGAATAGGGGTGTCATCCTTGGATTCCTGTTATCCTCTCCTCACCTCCCACATCCAGCCCATTAGCAAGTGCTCCCTGCCCTGCTTCTCTCCCTCTCCACAAGTGGCGCCCCAGACCAAGCCTTCTCGCTGGTCTCCTGACTTCAACTCTTACCTCCTATAGTTCACCCCTACTTAGCAAACAAGGTGGTCTATTAGAGAGGCAGATCAGTTTCTGTCTTTTCTGCATGCTTAAAGCCCTCTAGTAGCTTTCTCTTGTACTCAGAACAAAGTCCAAACTCCTTGCCTATGAGGTATTAGGGGATTCCATTCCCTCCCCACTGACTTCATCTCTCCCCTTACCCTCACTGCACTACACCTTCTTCTGTTCTTGGAAGACATCAGGCTCATTCACACCTGGGGCCTTGCCTCTTGCTCACGTCTTTGTCTGAAGTGTTCTGACACCATAAGTTTGCTGGAGATGTCATTCAGGCCTAAGTTCAGACGTCATCTCCCTAGTGAGGCCATCCCTTACTGACTTTACTGCATCACTCTGCTTTTTCTTTGTAGCACTTAATCACTTTCCTGCACTGTAAGGCCCATACAAGTAGGAAACTTGTTTCTGCTGTTAAACATTTTCATTTACTGAGTGAAAGAAAAATGTAACAATGATGATCCATAGAAAAGGATGTAAAAGGAAATACAGTGTTGCTCTCTTCACGGTGTGATTATGAGTATTCCTGTGTCCTCCTGTTGCTTGCCAGCATTTTCTGAAATAAGCATGCACTGCTTTTGTCATAAGAGAAAACAAAGTATTAGCAGAATCTTACTACTGTGTCACTCAAGAACAGGACAATTGGCTGGAAATGAATTAGAATTTAAATGTGAAGTAAAAGCTCAAATTTCTGAAAAACAGCAAAATGCATAAATTTGTCTGTTACTCAGAAAACTTGTCACTTAGAGATATTCATTCATTTTCCACTAATTGGATTGACTCCGTCTCTAAATAAATTTCAAGCCAAATCACCAGGAATCACAATCATTATTCTTTTTTTCAGAGAGGAAGCAAGGGGTAGCAATATCTATTCACCCAGGATAGGAGCATTTGAGATTTCGTTTGGTTATTTGTTCGTTTTAGTTGAAACCTACATTATAAAAAAAAATACAAAAACTTGTTCTTGATGACAGTGAGTTGAGGGCTTAATATACTACACTTGACATATGGACACAATTTAAATGTGAGCCAAATGTATGTGGCAACTTTACCATACTGCTTTTATTTCTCTCAGACTCCTCTGTAGGAGGAGTCCCAGTTTCATAGAGGTAAGCAGCTACAAACTTCTATTATTATTATAGAGGCAGTTGCTTATTGATCCAGGCTGTTATGTGACACTTGTCAGAAGTAGACAGGTAGTAGTAGCAGGCTCTTACAAATTAGGTAGTTAACTGCCCTACCTAATTAGGTCAAATGCATTTTTTGCTGCAAAATCTCAGGCCCTACCCTGGAAGTTATACGGGCTCCATTTGGCCTATTTTGGCAGCATGTTGAGTGTTTGAGATTTGGGATCTTTAGTTATTCTCAAATACAATCTTATCATAATTATGGTTATGATACTGGTAGCTTTTTTTTTTTTAACCCTTCATACCTACCATTAACCATTGTTTTTTGTCCTGGTATACATTTTAAAATATATCCAGGTAAGCTATATTCATGCATAGGGTGACTATATTGAGTATTTAGTGTGAAAGACAGATTTTTTCTTTTGAAACTGTAGTATTAAACATTTTGAGTAAGTTGTATGTGGACTTCAAATTGCTTGTTACCCAAGTGAGATTGTTAGTGTTCTGATCATTAGTGTTACTTTTAGCCTTTATGTATCTTTTCATATAAAGTAACTGCTTCTCATGGTGGTTGCAGGATGAAAGTGCTTAAGGTTGTATGCATCTGTATGTTTCATAAATACACTACCAGCCTCTGGAAGAAAGCTTATGAAATGTGCTAAATTTTATAAGCTTATGAAATGTTTCTAAATTTTTTCATTTTGAAGTATTTAAAAATATGATATGCCAAAAAAGAAATACAAATATGATGTGTCTCAGTAGAAATACAAAAATTCGTTGAAAATATATATTAAGTTACTGTGAATGAAATAATGTATAAGTTGGTTAGAAGAACTAGAACATACACTTCTTGGGAGTCATTGTGCTTCAGTTTTCTCGTGTGTAAAATGTGATGATGGTCCATAACTCCATTACCACATGGAAAATGACACATAGTGAGGACTCAGTAAGTGAACGCTATTGCTGCTGCTGCTGCTATTATTATTATTACTATCATTATTATTTAGGGAAATATAGAACTAAAATTAAAATGAGTCATACTAATACCTTGTTTCACTAATGCCTTATGTTTATCCTTTTTCTTTTAGGTTCTTGGTCGGGTATAAGAATCTTGTATACTTACCAGCAGTCTTTCTGCTAAGTTCCACTTTTTGGATATTTATGACTTGGTTCATCTTATTCTTTCCTGATATCCTTTAAACTCAAATTTAGATGCGTATCTCATTTTGCCTTTAAAAAATAGTAATGCCATTGTTAGGAATTTAAATATTGGAAAAGATTCAGGGACTGCAACTTATATTTGTATTTATTTAGTGATTCTGGTATAAGAATCTTGTTTAATGTTTAAAGATGTTTAATGTTGAAAATCTGCTTGATTCTGGAAGTAATCTCAGAGCACGCTATGGAAACAGTAGGTGTCTAGCATATATTACTCATAGGGGAACAGTAGAATGAATTATTGTTTTACTTGGACCCATAATAATTTGTTGGATTGCCTTGAGATTTCTTCACAGTCAGATGGTTCTTTTAACTTGGTCAGCGGTTACAGTTGATTAATAAATCCTCTGGGTGTCAAGATGGCCTGTATGGGAGGGATATTGGGGAAAATGTGGCCTCCTTAGTAATGGTAAGTGGCAGTGGTATTATCTAAGGGAGTGATTTTCAATCCACAGTAAAAATAAATTTACTTTGCCACCCAAAATATAGGTGAAACAAAAGTTTCAGAAAACAATACTCCTAATGTGTGCTTTGCCCTATTTTGGCTTTACCCTAAAGCCTGTGATTTAAGAAAACTCATGTAAGGAATAGGTTTATCACTTGAGGATCAGGGCCCAGGTCCAAGTCCAGCTCAGGGGTGTGTTGTCCTAAGTTGGCCAAGTCTAGTCACCTAGAAGTGGGGAAAGGAAGTTACTTCTTGGGCTATAGCCATTTATAACTCCAATTAAGTGGAAGGTATTTTCAGTCTTCCCACCTCTTTCCAGACTCCCTTCTCCCTTTCTGAGGAACCCAGGAAGCCATTATAGCCTTGCTTCGCTTACAAGGTAGGGGAAGAAGGAATGTTGTAGATAGAAATGTACGTTTTGGCGTATTCCTTTAACTTCTATGTTATTTCTCTTTCTGGTAGTGGTATTTCTGAAAAGAAAGAACAGAGTGTTTATGGGAGAGATGCATAATCTCAGTTCAAGAATATTTTTCCATAGGAATAAATGTGAAGTGAGATGGGCATATGAGTTCTCAGAGTGCATACAATCTACATCCATTATAGCATGTTTTTACTTTAATGCTGCTTTTTATTTCTGAGCATTTTCTCTAATATTTTTCAGATTTTAAAAAATGAATTGGCATAACATACCATGGATGCCATTTGGCTTTTTTTAAAAGATTTTATTACATCTATTCTTTGTCTCATAATTACTGATTTGGTGGCAGCTTTTTAAGCACTAGCCTTATTATCACAACTTAATGAAGACTTGGATGATATTATTATATGATATAAAAATATTTTGTAAGTAACCATGAGTGCATCAAATAACAGCACAGTATATACCAGTGCCACTTGCAGAAGACCCAAGGCTCATAAATTCTAGGGTAATTGACATGAAACTGACGAGAGATGGCTGATGTTTTTGTTTACCAACCCATGTGGCAGTTTTAAAAATTGTGTTTTGATAAATTTTTAAAAATTTGAGCAACTTACATTATTTCAAATTTTGCACAGAAACTTTTTATATTGAATTATTTCAAATTTGCAAAATCAAAATTAACAAAAATGTAACTGTTTGAAAATCTCAATTACTAAAGATAATATTCAGTTGAGTTTAATTATTAATAGAAATTGTCCAATATTTATGAGGATGCTATTACATCAGAAGAACCAATTTCCATAGCTAGACAGACTCTTAAGATGTTGGAGTTGACAAAATGGAATATTTTGTTTTTACAACCTAAAGCCATTTGATCTAGCTACCCATATGAACCCGTTACTTGTAAGGGCCTGTGAGTCAGTAGGTGGCATACTTCACCATCAGATCAATGTTTTTCAAGCTAAATGTTAACTGCTGTTGGAACTGTCCTGTGGATGAACTGAGGTGCTGCCCTGTAAAAACCAATCCTAAGTATTTAGGCTTGTCTTGTCTCAGGTTGCCAAGTCGGGATTGAATGGGGGCTTCTGCTAGATACTGGTCTATTGTGGGAAGATATTCTGGGGCACTGTGGAAAAAGTATGGTCTTTGGAATCAGACAGAATGATTTTGAGTTTTAGCCCTTTTTCTTACTAATTATGTATCATTGGGCAAGTTATTTAATTTCACCAAGACTTAGTTTTTCTGTAAATTGCAGGTAACAGTACCAAGCTCATGGCATGGCTGCAAGGGTGACTATAAAGTGCTGGCCACAGTCCCCATTGCAAAACTGGCATTCTATGATAATACCTAATATTTTATTATTAATTATTCTTATGAATAACGTCTGTGTGGAAGGCTGCATGTTGAAACTAATTTTAAGGGCAACTCTAGCTTGGCTTTGCAGATAATCAGTTTCTTTTGATGCTTTTTATATGTTCAGCAAGTAATGTATTTGGTTTTTATAAGGGGGGATTGAGTGAGAGAATAGGACCTTACTGATGAGTCTGAAGGTAAAATTAAGACAGGAAGGAAATGGTGAACTGCTGAATGTTAGATTTGTGATGCTGGCTGTAACTAACTGAGTTAAGTTTAAGAGGGATAAATATATATAAAGTCCTGTACTTGGTTTCAGAAAATCAGCTGTACAAGTGCATGTTATGGTGACATATAATACAGCTTCTGGTCAAGTGAAAAAAACCAGGAGCTATGACTAAATGCCTAGTGAGGTAGTGACTCAGCTGTCAAGGAAGCCAATATATTCTGAAATTGTATTACAGGATTTGAGTGTGCAAGCAAAGGACAGTATCAGTCTCGCTGTCCTCTGTACTGGTGTTTGCTCTGTTTTGAATTCTGTTCTTTTAAAAGAGATAATGACAAATGGGAGCATGAACAGAGAAACATGACCAGGAAACTGTCATAGAAGGCACAGTGTTGCTATTTATCCTGGATATATGATCACTGCCTTCCAACTTCAACTGTTTGGAAGTCTACCATTGGGAAGCCAATGCGCTGTATAGAATGGGCACTCAATAAAAAGGTATTGAACAAGTGAGGGAATAAGCTTATGTAGAGTCGATCGAAAGGATATATATAACAAATGAAAACCATTTGGTCAAAGTTATAGAGAGGTAAATTTTAGCTCCAGACGAGATACTTTTTAATTACAAAAGGGTCATGGCTTACTGGGGAGGCTGATGTGTGTATAAATAACTGTAGTCCAAAGTCTAAGTGCTATAGAAAAAGCATTTTTAAGTTCAGGGAAGGGGGAGAATCTTTCTCTCTAAGGAATCAGAAAAGACTGACAAGGGGAAGGAGACTATAAGTTAGGTCTTGAAGGCATTTAGGACTCGGACATCCGAAAAGTGTGGTTTTAAAAGCAAATAAGAGGACATGGGGAACATTTGAGGTCAGTGAAACACACAGACAAGGGCTCAGAGGCGAGGAATGTGTTTGGCTTCTATGTGAGGGGATAGAGTGCAATTCACTTGGAGAGTGGGGAATCCAGTGATTTTCCTGGGATTTGTTTTATAAGTTATTCAGAACAGCAGCCCAAAATTCAGTCAGCTCAATATGCAGGATCATCGTATGATTCAAGTGAATGTGTTTTTGAGAACATGTCATATAAATTAACCAGGATTTTATGGAAAACACAGGATGTGTTTCTTTAACAAAAGGTCTTGCCCTGTGTACCATTTAATAGTGTTTTTCTTAATTCATTCTAGGTAAACTTCATTAAAATTCAATTTCACACAACTTCCCTGGGCCCCATCTCTTTCTTAAAGCTAGGCCCACCTAGCTTTAAGAGAAACTGACAAATTAAGCCAACAACATTTGTTCCTACCTGTTTAAACCAGATGTAGCTGTGCTGGTCTTTGTGGGTTAGAGTGGTGCTTCTCAAATTTTAATATGTGTATGAAGTCCCTGGGGATCTTGTTAAAATTTAGAGTCTGGTTCTGTAGATCTAGGGTGGGGCCTGAAATTGTTCTTTTCTAACAAGCTCCCAGGTGAAGCTGTTGCTGCAGGTCTAGGGACTGCACTTGGAATAACCAGGGTTTAAAGTCTATTTTATGGCTAGCTTTCCCACTCTGAAGTTTGGCACAAGATAGCTTGGCAACCCCTTGGAAGGTATATACAGTTACTGTGTCAATAACGATTTCAGTTAGGCAAGGACATTTGGTTTACTACTGGTTTATTGATTTATTACTGCCCTTTATCTTTCCCTGGAGCAAAATTTTACTTTTTATGCAAAGGATTTGTACTGCTTTGAAAACATTTCAAAGCAAGTAATGTTTACCCTTGGAACACTTTTTATCTTAATTTATCCATAATATCTGACTTTCCCAAATAGTATGTGATTTGTAATCATTTTGCAAGAACAGTTTCTTTTGTTTGTTTCTATATTCATTCAGCCTAATACAATTATAAGGATTAGTTAATAACTTTCCAGAAGGAAATTTTTGTAAGCATTTATCCAATATATAGGGAAATGGTTTTAGTTGGAATCTCTGAACCAAGTGGTTTGTTTCTTTGAATGATTTTGTTAAAATGATCAGAGAATATTTTTCTAGTTGCTCACAGGAGAGCCACAATTAAACCATTAGACATTAATTTATTTGGTATTGAATATTTTTCAGTCTTCAGGATGTTCCTCATAAGTTGTGACTATTCCTATCAATATTTAATGAGTTTCAACTAATGAGGAAGCATTAATTAATTATTAGCATTAACTAGGAGCAAATTCCTGTAGGATTAGAACATAGGATGGGAACAGGTTTGGGAGTGGGGATGTGTATATTTAAGGGAAGGTAGGGATAGAATGCAGAGAAGAGAGGTTCTTAGGCACCAATGATGAAATTTGCTTACATAGTAATTATGCTGTTCTTAACGGAAGTTTGATATATTCCTTAACTTGGCTTTAACATTTAGCAGGAACTCCTTTCTATTTTGCTTTCATTTTCAGCATAATAGCCTTTCTCTACTTTTTCTACAAGACTTGGGCAACTGATCCAGGCTTCACTAAGGCTTCTGAAGAAGAAAAGAAAGTGGTGAGCTTTCTTTGTTACTGATACTTTTATTTTTATTTATTTATTTATTTTACAAAGGGTAATAAAATGGCAATTACTGATATTTTTAATAAGAGGGTATGTAAACTTCAGAAAGTCACAGCCATGTTAGTTTTTGTTATGGCTGCATGATGTGGGATAATTAAATCAGCAAAATGAGATTTCTCTGCTGTTTACTTTTTTCATTTACGTATGTAAAAGTTTTAAAAGATATTTTTATTTTCTGTTAAAGTTATACCCCACCAAGACTTTTTCAGATGTGATTCCTGATAGGGATATGATCTCCTTCTTCCTTATAACAACATTTATATATGATCATTTAGCTTAAATTCCCCCACTTAATAAAATACATGGACTAGGCAGGGACTACCTTGGCTGGGGGCTGGGAGGGGATTAACGGAGGAGTCGCCCCTTCTCTTCCTGAAATGTGAAGTTGTCAGATGACATGGCATGTTTTCCATTGCTTATGAATGTTTAGAAGTTGGGGAGAGTGTTGTCTTTGTTACCTAAAGCCAGTGTTCCTGAAAGACTCAGCCCTTGGTGCTTGTAACCTTCAGTTTGGATGTTTACTGGTGGGTTTTGTTTCTTTTTTAATGGGTATGTATATGTGAATATTTATTTCTTTCTAGCAGATTATAACTGGGAGCTGGTTGCCATTAACAGAGAGGACATGGTAGACAGGAGTGGTGGGGTGGTGTAATTTTTTTGTATTCTAATTAATTGGCTATTGGTTGAAGAGTTACATTATTTCAAGCACAGAATGATTCGGCAGCAAGTATTCCAAGTTGCTTTTCTAGCTTCTTCAATTTGGAGCAAGAGCTGTGAGAATGGTTCATAACCATGCATAATACATTCCCCAGTAAAATGCAATCGTAAGGTCAAACTTCGTGTTTTTCAGAGTATCATCACCCTTGCAGAAACTGGCTGTCTGGACTTCAGAACATTTTGTACATCATGTCTCGTGAGTCTTTTCTGTATAACTTTTTTTCTATAGTAAAAGCATTATTCTCAGTAATATTGCTCATGTAAGCGTTTGTCAAATCTTCATGGTATATTATACACCTTTGTTTTTACCTGGTTCTAATTTTGTGTTACTGTCAGAACAGTTTTATGTCTTGAACATACGGAGGAATGATGTTTATAATCTTTTGGAGTTGCCTGTGGTTACATCTCTCTGTGAATTATCCATAGTGTGTTTTGCTTGCTTTTCTCTGTCATGAAGCATATATTAGAACTATCTTTAAGTCAGAGGCTCATAACGACCCTAGAAACCACTTAGTGAAACTTCTCATTTTGCAATTGAGGAATCAAGGGACGAAGTAAATTCCCTCAGATTACTGGTGGAGCTAGAAATGGAGCTCGGGTTTCCTTTTTTTTAGTTCTGTGTTCATTTTGCTCTGTGGTACTGCCTCATTTCCCCTTAGCCAGTGTAAATAGTCTCTGGAATTCATATCACTCTTAGTGGTGGCATAATCAAGGTAGATATATGGAAGTAAATATTAATAAGGCACTCCAGAGCCTCCATGTGAATTGATGGTCTATTTAGGATGGTTTGTGCTGATGTCTTTATGACCTAGGGTTAAAATTTTGCTTGTGATTTGTTACCACTTTGAGACACTGGTTTTTGCTTAGGCCTCTCTTAATTGCCCACTTAGATAAGGAAGCCGTTACGGTCACTCCACTGCCATGTGTGCAACTCTTGTGTGGCTCGGTATGATCAACACTGCGTGTGGACTGGACGGTGCATAGGTGAGAGATTTAATTTTTCAGTTACCACTATTAAGTTAAGCATATGTTTAGTTATATGTGTGACTCCTAGAAAAAGTGGAAGGTCATCCAAGGGCTCCATTTTTAGTATTCCAATATTCCAATAGCAATGAGCCCATACGTCTTTATCACACTGCATTTAACATAGTGTTTTCACATGTGTCATCCTATTTGGGTGCCACAGGCCTGTGATGTAGACAGAAGAGGTATTATCTCCATATTACACAGCACAACTAGAAATCTGTAAACCTAGGTCTCCTGATTCCAGTGGGTATTGCTCTGTCTGTTGGGTTTTGCCGCTTCAGGAGAAGATGAGACCATGAGCATTTGTGTCATTTGCATTGAAACTCTCCCATCTCTAGCATTGAGAAGGAAGCATATGCAAGAGAGGGGCTTGGCTGCCTGGCCCCTCCCCCTTTCTTCCCTTCTGTAGACCTTTCACAGGCTGCAGGTTGTGTCCCTCTTTGCTGTGTCCAGTCTCCTGCAACATATATTGCTGCTCCTCAGATTTGTTTTCTGTCTTCCGCCAAACAAGTCAATCCTTGATGTTCAGAGGTTGTACTTTTATAGATATGATACATGAAAGGAAGAAAGAGACAGAGTAGGATTTGTCCAAAATCCTGCCTGCTCCCCTCCCTCCAGCACAGGATAGGCCATCCTGGAGCTGTGTTTGCTTAGTTAACTTTCTTCTATTAAAAAAAAAAGTATCTTTTAGGTAAGTAATGAATAAATATTCAGTTAACACGGACAATTGACTGTGACATATCAGAACTGTTTGGTTTGGTTTAATGGTATTTAAAAGCAAAGCAACAGCATTATTTCTGTTTTGCTGAAAGCTTTTAACAGGAAAGTGGTTAAGGAGGTCTTATCTGAAAAATCATTATAAGAGAAGAAAGTTAAGTATGTTTATTTTCTTTTGATTTAGGTTTTGGCAACCATCACTATTACATATTCTTCTTGTTTTTCCTTTCTGTGGCATGTGGCTGGATTATATATGAATCTTTCATCTGTGAGTATAAATTTTTCTTACAACACACCCACTTAACTCTTTCCTTGTAAACCCTTGTGTATCACATTTGGGCCAGGTGACTATAAACCATCCCCCTAATAAAAACTAAGTGGATGCCTCTAAGACTTTCTTAGCATTGGGAAGCTGCAAGCAATGCTAGATGAGGTTAATTCTCAGTACTTTGGAAGAGAACCTTGATAAATTTGAGAAGTGGTCAAAAATAGAAATTCATTTAAGACAAGTGCAGATTTGTCCCCCAATTAAGAGGAAAAGTTAGCTGCTCAAGTACAAAGTAGGAGGTGATAGGTAAGTAAAACAGAAAAAGAAAGGTCATTGACAGAGAGGTTGGGGAGTGGTGGTCACAGAAACTAAGGAACAAAGCTCTGAAAGCACATGCCATTTGATAAGTATCAAGTTGAGACTGAGAACTGATTGGAAAACTAACAATTGAAAGGTTGGAAATAATAGCTTGAAAGAGAGTGTTAGATCGCTTATTCTGCACCCCTGGAAAAGGACAGTAACTTTCAGTAGTAGTTTAAAAGACAGTCTAAGAGTCTCATGTAGGGAATGACAGCCAGCTGTTCTGACGTGATTGACTAAGAACAGGGTTTAAATTAAAGCGAGAAAGATTTTGGTTAGCTCCTAAGAATTGCGTGACTGCTTCAGACCTTGGAATAGGTTACCTAACTGGAAAAACCTATAGTGCTTGTAGTTTATTTATTTATTTGGACTTTTGTTTAACTTTATTATTTATTTATCTTGAAGGCTTTGGGAGAATTTGGCTCTAGATGCAGAGGCTTCTCTTCTAATGTGTTTCTTTCCACCCTCCTGTTATATTCATTTTCAAGTTTTAGGCTTTACCAGTAGAACTCCAGTTTGTTGCTTGAGCTGAAATCTGGAGTAGTTCAGGAAGACATTAAGAAAGTTTTTTTCCCTTAGCATCCCAAGCCTCAATGCAGACACGTTCTCTCTTGCGCATGCACGCTTTCTTTAGTTTAAATTTTGTTTAGTTTTTGAAAGAAAATTTTTCTACACTTGTCTCCCAGCCTTCCAGTTTCCCTACCTAGAAATACCCAGTATTACAAATTTTGTTTTGTTTGAGGTTTCATTTCTAGAGACTGTTCATATTTATGTGTAATAGGTTATTTTTTGCCTTGCTGTAGGCATGGCGAGGGCTTCAGTTACCTCGTCAGAGCCTTTCCCACCTGATGCCTTGGGTGTCTTTGCTCAGTAGGGAATGCTTTTGTAGCTAAATGTACCTTCACCATCTTAAATAGGTCTAATAGTGAGAAGGTTGTGATCCCTAAGGTCAGTTCTTATCAAAGGCCACCAGTAACCCTGAACATTAGACTTTTGAAACCTCTTAGATAATGTCTTGTGGTATAAGAAATAAAAGATTTTTTGATAGTGCTTCTTTCTGTTGAGAAAGTTGTCTTTTTAAGGCCTGACAATAAAGCATATTCCTGGAAAACCTTTCTAGGTTGGCCCATGGACCAGCTTACCTCTTGGATTAGATCCTCGGGGAGAGAAGCTAGACTTTATACTGTTCTTGTTTTTCCTCCTCTCCTCACTAAAAATAGTCATCTTTGTTTGGTGTCTATGTCCAGCGTAAGACTGCATGGATAAGGACAGAAGTGATTTTCCATCACAGTCTTTCCAAGTTAGTTTTTTATTACACACATTGATTCTTCCCTGCTCTTTGTCTTTTTTCTCTGGTTCTGAACCAATTTTTATACTATGTTTTGTTTCTTAGGAACAGTCCCACCTTATATTCGCTTACAACTGTGTAAACTAGCTGAGCACATTTTGTTGCTTTTATTCTATTTACATTCTAGCAATATTTCTTTATATTGAGTGAGGGCATCGTGTCGTTTGTCGTTACTTCACAGACAGGAAACATGAGGCCTCACTCACATTCCCCCTCCTTTGCTTACCATTAACAGTTGCATTGCTAGAGTCCTGCTGTACACCCTCCTTCTCGTGTGGTCCAACAGCTGCTACTTCTGTGTAGCCTCCGTCCATTTCACCTTTTGTGAGGTCTGTTTTCAAGGTGGACAGTAAGTGACTCAGAAAGTGTCAACATCCTACAAGTTACAGGAAGAAAGATTTTAGATCAGTATCAGGAAGAACTTTGTCAGAGCTATCTAAAGATGAAACAGTTGACTTGGGACTATACGAGTTCCCTATCATTAGCCATTGGCTACCTGATAAGGATGTATTAGCACAGATTGAAGTGTTATATTGCATAAAATAATGTGCATGACAATTTGCAGTCATATCTCTGATGTTGAATCTTAAATCAATACTCTGAAAACTTTAGTGTGAGGTCATGTTGTGTTATCAAAAGAATTCCCAGAAGGGAGCAGTATAAATCCATAATCTGAAAGAAAGTAAGTAGATATTCTTTTCCTCTCAAAATGCTGTTTTCTCCACCTGCTGTTGGAAATTATATTCTTTTTTGTGATATCAGGTGCATGGGATGCATCTTTCTTTGCTGTCCTAATGAGAAGCTGTAAAAAGTATAATTTGCCTTAACTTGTTACCTTGATTGTTGCTCTGTAATGATTGCTCTTAGAATGCTTCTTGCATATATTTATGAAAGATGGTTGGGAATCAAATGAGACTCAAAGAGAAAAAAAAGTAGATTTTTAGGACTTAAATGGACAGACAGTTGACAGTAAAGTCATGGACTCATTTTCTTCCTGTCCCAGGAGCTCTTCACAGCTGCTTTGGGAGAATGCCTAAAATTATTTCTCAAATTGTCAGAGGCATTTGTGAAATCTCAAGGTGCAAATCTACAGAATTCTCATTTCAAAAATAATTCACCCTTTATGCACGGTCATGGTGCCTGTAAAAGTCACTGGATTTACATAACCTTGAAGATCTGTTGCCTTGTTTCTGCTGCTTCCTACCCATATTTCCTTTTACTGCTGCTCTTAGCTGCATGGCTTAGGGGGCAATATCATGAAGACTGTAGTGAAGTCCTCTCTTTTAATTGGCATATAAATGTTCCTGGGGGAGAAACTGAGCTGTGACCACTTGAAACTTTCTCTGTATTCTTTTCCTGGGGGTATCTGTCTCATGAAGTTCCTTTACCTGACCTTTCTTCCTCTGCAGGATTAATTTTGGTGCCAGTGCAGAACTACACTCATGCCCAGCTTCCTGCATGATGTTAGGTTGTGTTCTGATGGTATCTAGGTGTTTATATTAATAGAATGTCTTGTACCCACAGCAATGGCCTATTCATCTGAACCCTTAGTGAGAATTTATATTCAGTCCTGTAACAGACCCATAACTTGCTATAATATGGATAAGATAGAGAATTTTCTAAGACAAACATTTAATTTATTAGATATAATCATTCCCAATTGTCAAGACCTTGAACACTTAACTTCTAGCTGATACATTTTATGCTGCATATACTGATGTTAGTAAAGGTTTTATGGACCTTTTTCACTTTTATTCCTTCACTGTCAACTACTGTTATAGTGTTATTACAGCCTTAATTAACATTGAGGCACCATTTTCTCATCTTTGGTAGTCGAGCTGGCATTTGGAAGTTAAGATACCAAAGTTGAATTCTGACCTGTGCCATCATGTTTTGCTTTCTCTTCTCCCTGAATAGAAGTAGAGTGATTTTATCTTCTTGGAGAATGATCACTAGTTTGTTGCCTTTTTTAATGAGTTCCCTTTTTTCCGTGAATTCACAGATTGGTCAAATCATTGTGCCACAACATTCAAAGAAGATGGACTATGGACTTACCTCACTCAGATTGTGGCCTGTTCCCCTTGGGTTTTATATATCTTCATGCTAGCAGCTTTCCACTTCTCATGGTCAACATTTTTATTATTAAATCAACTCTTTCAGGTATTTTGTCTCTCTTCTTATAATGCTTTTGAGTAAAATTTCCAGTAACCTGTAGTGAGGTAGAGAGACTTGAATTAAAAATCAGAAGATGTAGATTCTATTTTCACCTCTGTCACTTACTCTGTGGGTCTAGGTGTGTCATTTGACCACTCTTGAATTTCCGTTTCCTTGCCTATAAAATGAGGATAATAATGCCTGTGTACTCTCACAAGATGGTTTAAAGGTTAGCATAATATTAATAAATTGTTAGAGCCAGGCCTAGGAGTTATCTAATCTGACCTCTTTATTTTGCAGATAGAGGTACAGAGAGGTGAATTTAATTGTTCAAGGTCACCCAACGAGTGGCAGAATCAGAACTAGAAACTTAGGTCCTCCAACAGTTCCATTTAAGGGGTTTTTCCATCATACAATTAAATTATATAGTGTGTGCAAGCATGGTATAAACTGTAAAGCGTCTTGCAAATGTGAGATGATTATTTTCCCTAAGTTTTTCCAACCCTGTTTGTTACCCTTGTTACTATTCAGTGCTTAAGTGGATGGGTGTGGAAAGAAATGAGAGATAAATCACTAACCAGTGGACATGGTAATTACATTTTCAGAGAAGCCCACGCGGTTAGAAAGTTCAAGCTTCAGGGTCGTCGTCACCTTCAGCTTTCTCCAAAGCTTCTGCCCCTTCCCTGCTACCTTCCTTCCCCTATGAAGCTAACCTAATTCTCATTGTTGCTATGTCCTGCCCACGTGGAACGGGCAGCAGACGGTGATCGGTCTGAGTCAATTACTCCAAGACCTTGGATAATTAGAGCATTACTCAACCAAAGCAAAATATATTCCACTTTTATGGGGAAGTAACCAATTTCAAAATAATAATGATAATAATAGGAAAGAAAGAGAGGGAGGGAGGGAAAAAGAAAAAAATGTTAAGGAAAGGAATTAAGTTAATAATAATATTGACTAAACTGAGATTTCTGAACATTCATCTTAATCTCCCATCCCTCCGACATCAACAGACTCAGGCAGCAAGAATGGATGTTAGCATCAGTGGTGATTAATATTAATTATCATTTATAATACTTATTATAATATTTATTTGTGCTTTATTTATTTTTCAAAGCACTGCCCCATCTATTTCCTCACAAGCATTTGAGGTATAGACCATGCCAAAGTAGTGTCTCTATTTTATGGATGAGAAAACTAAACCTAAGAGATGTTGAGTATCCTGCTTGTAACCATAGGCCTAGTAAGAGATGGAGTAAAAATTAGAACCCAAGATTTGAGACATCAATTCTAATTCTCTTTTTTCTGGACTCTCAGAACAAGTACACAAGACTGTAATATCCTTAATTTTTAAAAGAAAGGTTAATATATTTTTGTATACTTTGTAAGTATAAAAAGGCAGAAAAATGGACTCAAAGTTTCAGATAATATTCAAAAACAAGAATTTAGAACAAAGTGGTTTCCTAATGAACAGAACAATCCAGTTCTTTGAAAACTTGCATTTCCTGAGTGCTGTAGTTAGTCATGGCTTTGACTGTAACAAGTCAAAGTGAGTATACAGACTGCTGGTCAGGAGCATGGGCTTATTCTCACACTGACCAGGTGTCAGTCCCAGCTCTGCTGTGTGGCCTTGGACCAGTTACTTCACCTCTCTAAGCCACCGCATTAGGTATTTTAAATATATTTTCTCAAATCCTTAAAACAATAGGATGAGGACGGTGTGATGAGCTCTATTTTATTGATAAGGACTTGATGTTTGAGTTGTGTTGAGGATTAGATGAGATAAGGGTGAATAGTGGGGGATTTTGATGATTTGGGAATTTTTAAGTCACCATAATTCTTACTCTTCCCCAATCTTATGGATTTAAATGTTCTTCACTTCTGGTTATTAACTTTTTCTTTGGCCCTTTTCAAAAAGATACTAAGAAGAACACACAGGTTGAGGTAATTGCACTGATACTGACCTTAGATTGTTTTATTCACCTAAAAGTTGCATGCTGAATGTGGTGAGCATCTAAACATGACCATAAGCTGTGACTTGAATTAATAAAACAATTATTTCATGACTATAAGTCAATGCACAGTGCTTTCTTGAAGGTTAATAAAAATTAGACAACCAAAAAAATACAAAATGCCCAGCTACTAGATTTACATAGGAGAGTATAGTTTAAGGCTGCCGAATCTCTGCCCTCACCATGGTCCTTGGTTAGAGGCCAGAGGGTATTGTCTTTTGGGGAGTACTATGTATTTGCCCATGTCCTGTGATGGAGCCACTATGTGGTATTTTTCATGTACCTTCCAACCGTCTTTTTCAGATTGCTTTTCTGGGCCTGACCTCCCATGAGAGAATCAGCTTGCTGAAGCAGAGCAGGCACATGAAACAGACATTGTCCCTCAGGAAGACACCATACAAGTAAGTGAAATCTATTCTGGCCCCCAAATCCTGTGGAAGAATCTTAGCCACCGGCTTCCCAATGTTGTGCCACTGCCACAGTCACACTGCTGTTCTCTAACTTGCTATCTGGTAGAGTTGAACCCGCCTTTCTTAGAAGCCTCAGTGATGGGCTGAGTGGTGAGGTCATGAGTCCCAAGGTGATAAGAATTTGTGATTTAGTTGACTGGACTCAGCAGAAGTAGTAAGTGACTTTGAAGTTTTGCCAAAATGGGGAATCTCTCCACTCAAGCCACATGGTCACAAGGTTGCATGTTGCTGGCACGGAGTCAATTTGAGATAATTAAGCATGTGGCTGAGAAAGTCAAGCCACAAGGCTCTCTGTAGAAAGCGTTAGATTGTGTGCTTTGCCAAGATTTTCAACCTGTCTTTCTATCACCAGTAATTCTTTTAGCCCTGTGTTTAATGTGCCCGCCTGTGTCAGGGAGAAGCCAATTTTTCAGATTTGAGATATGTTCCCCCTGGAGCATTGGTCATATAAAACCTATCCTCAGTTGAAATGAGAGTGTTTGTAGGAAGGCCGTCATCTTATGATATGAAAGATCGGGCTTTGAAGCTTATCTCCCTGCCACCTATATCAGGGTCTTGGAGGCTGGGAGTGCTGCAGAGGTGACCCAGAGCCCTCTAGGGATTTGAATGCTCACTGCATATCTCATGAGCAGTCTATTTTAAAGCATACTCTTGGTACAAGATGAAACTGTTAGGCTGTTAGACAAGGGAATCAGAGACTGGAATATGACCACAATGTGTGTTTAGAGAGGAGAGAAATTGACTTAACTGGGAAGAGATGGATAAAACAATGGGGAGTGGTGAGCAGTGTAAAGCTTGTGATAATCGTTTCACACTGGCAGTGATAATAAAGTCCCTTTCTCAGTGGTTCAACAAGAGGAATAAATATTTACCCCACTAAAGTATGGAAGCCTTGTGGTGAAGGTGGAATTTGAAGCTGAGCCTGGAAAGATGTAGGGCAAGGCACGATGGAGAAGGGAGGAAGGGCATTCGAAGCCCTAGAGAAGAGTCTGAATAGAGGGACAGGTAAGAGAGCTGGAGCACATTTGTTGCTTAGTAATGGCAGAATAAACTAGAGAGACTAAAGGTAAAACCTTAGAGTCACTTTGAATCTAGCTTCCAAAATCTTGCCCAAACTAAAGATTTCATTTGTTTGTCTTCCCCTAAGTTACTTTTACTTTCTGTAGCAGTCCCCCTTTATCCATGGGGGATGTGTATCAAGACCCCTAGCAGATGAAACCGTAGATAGTACTAAACCCTATATATGCTGTGTTTTTCAGTCTGATAACTAAAATGGCTAACAAGGGGGTAGCACAGGCAGTGTGGATATACTGGACAAAGGGATGATTCATGTCCTGGGTAGATAGAACTGGATGGCTCAAGATTTCATCATGCTGCTCAGAATGGCATGCAATTTTAAAACTTACGAATTGTTTATTTCTGGAATTTTTCATTTAATATTTTCAGACCACAGTTGATCACAGGTAACTGAAACTGAGACCTCTGATAATGGAGTAACACTGTCCCTCTTGAGTCAGGCCCTATAAATTCCCTGAATGTCTACTCACTGCCACCCCATCAATTCCGTATAGTCAGCCCTCTACTGAGGAAGCTGCTTCTAGTAGTGTTGGTCCCTTAGGGACAGCAGCACCATAATCCCCCATGCAGAACACAGTCATACAAATAGCAGCCTAATCATCCCCGTGCACAGATGTGTTTTGATGTGTGTAAGGGATTGGGCTAGACACTTAAAAGATAGGGAATGTGTATAAAAATTAGCATTCCTCATAAGTGGAATAGGTAGTAGTACTTCAGGAATTTAATGGAGAAAAAATGATGCTAAAGACAGTTGTAGTCAGGAAAGCTCCAGTGGGAATGTGGACATTGATCTGGGCCTTGTGAACTGGTAAGACTTAAATGGTTAAGGGGGTTACCTGAGGTAGGGGTGGAGGTTTCCCCCATGTGGGTTCCAGACCCACACAGTTATGATCATGGGAAAAATAGAGCCAGAGTAGCTGGAGCAGGAAGTTTATAAAGATGAGTTTGGGGAGCTAGAACTTGAGAGGTACATTGTATGGAGCATTGAATACAAAGGTGAGGAAGTTGGATTTGAGCCTCTGGGCAGAGGAGCATCTTTAACGAGTTTTGACTGGGAGGCAATGGGCTATAGCAGTAGGTCAGAGTTTTGGAGGACAAGACAGTCTGCAATATATAAGATGAGTTAGAAGGAATTGAGACAGGACATCATTTAGAGCACTACTTAGAAGGCTAAGGGGCAAAAAACAGCTTGTTGATTATAGGTATTCTGGCTTTTGTGGCCTTTAAGATTTTCAGTCTGGATTAGGGCAGTGAGAATTGAAAGAAAGAAATTTATTGATGTCAGTGACGATCCAGTGAGTGTGAGGGGGACCCGGAATGAAATGATGAAGAAAAACCCAATTAATTTGCTGGGCAGATTCTAGGGAATCTCAAAATAGGGATTCAAGTCCAGAAAAGTAATTAGGCTTTAGTTTTAAGGTCCCATGGGCCCAGGAACTGTCTTACTTACCTCTGGATTTCTGCAGTATCTTCAAAGGACATTGTATATTATAGATTCTCCACAAATGTGTACGGTTTGAATGAATGTTTGTCAAGAACTACACAGGAAATGTAATAAGACGTGTTCTCTTTTTTTCTTGGCAGCCTTGGATTCACACAGAACCTGGCAGATTTCTTTCAGTGTGGCTGCTTTGGCTTGGTGAAGCCCTGTGTAGTAGATTGGACATCACAGTATACTGTGGTCTTTCATCCAGCCAAAGAGAAAGTTCTTCGCTCAGTATGAAGAAAAGTAACCCAAAACTCTCAGTCTGATTTATTTTTGTTTATGTTGATGCCCTGTGGTCTGAAAGTGAAGTGAAAATTTAAAGTTCACCTAAGCCCAAAGGAAAACATTGGTGGTTTTTAAAGCCATTTAGTTAAAACGGAAGTTCTCGATAAAGGTGTTACAATTTTTTAGATTCAGAAAGATGGACTGTTCCTGCACAACCGTGGCAGACATCTTAAAAAAAAAAAAACTTTTATATTTTTCACAGGAAAATGCAAGTTACTTTTTTTTTGGAGATAATATTCACTAATGATGGATAAAATGGAGTATTTTCAGATATGTTATTGGCTGTTTCAAAATAGTACTATTCTTTAAACTTATAATTTTTGCTAAATTATTTGTTTTTGTTGTATCTATAAATATGTAAAAAGTATTTAAATAGATGTATCTGTTTTGCTTTCACACTTAATAAAAAAATTTTTTTTGTAGTTGAGACTTACTTTCTGACACTTAATACTTGTAGAATCTTAAATCGAGAAAAGATGTACCTAGGACATAGAGAAACCAGTTCATAATTTCAGGAATGAGTTGAGATTACTGTTAACAACAATAAGCAAGATCTAATTTAGTTTTCCTTCTTACTTAGATAATTGAACATAGAAATTCTTAAAGATTATTATTTTTACTTAGTGCCCTCAAAGTAAACTGCTGTTCTGGAGGAAATGCTAATTCAGCTGTAACTCTTGGTATAGTATATATATGCCCTTGGGCATGGCACCTTCCTGCTGAAAAACCTTTCGTGGGTTCCCATTGCTTTTGGGGTAAAAGCTAAAATTCTTATCATGACTTACAAGACACTGAATGATATAACCCTGTTTTGTTTACTACTGTCTTGCAAGACCACACTTAGTACTCTAATCACATTGACCTTTCGGCTCCTTAAGGATCTGTTCTCTTTTCTTAAGCGAAACCTCTGCAGATAAGACTAAAGCTAAAAGAAGTTTGTACCTTTTCCAAGGTCACATAGTTACTAAGTGGGGTTGCCACTGTAGAATCCCAATCACCTAAAATATTACCTGACACATAGTTTTCATTCAATAAATACTTGAATTAATTTTTAAACCAATTAAAGGGTTTTTAAGCAAGACATCATGTGATCAGAATTGTGTTTGAAGCCTCTGATTCTCAGTTAAGGGACAAAAGGACTTTTTAGGCTATATCCTCTCTCTTCCCCCCTTTCTTGCCAACCCCTACCAAGTGAGTATTGTGGCCCAAATTGTGGTCCATGGGCCATTTAGATCCAAATCACAGGGGTAGGATGGGGGTCCAGGGCTCATTTGTTAAAAATTCAAATTCTCCATCTCAGAACTTTCAAATCAGTCTCTGGGGAGTGCTCAAATTCTAATTTTTGTCAGATTCCCTAGGTGATTCTTACCTGTACACACTACTGTTTGAGAATCATTTGCTTAAGGAATCTTCCTCCCTCCCTTCTAGTTTGTCTTTTCCCTCAGGTACATGTTGGTGTGAAAGGTTTCTTTAAAAAACATTGAGAAAATCAGTGTTTTATAGGTAGGCAGTTGTGGCAAAGAGACCAGATTCTAGGGACCCTGAGTTTGAATCCTGGATCTACCAATTACTATATGTTACTTTTATTTCTTTGGGCAAACGACTTAACTTCCCAATGCCTCAGTTTCCTCATTTGTATGTAGATAGTAAACGCCTCCAAATGTTACGAGGATTAATGTATCGATTTAAAAAGTCCTTAGAATTGTACTTGGAACATAGTGTTTGGTAAATGTTGGCGATTAATTTAGAAGTCTTAAGAAAAACTGATTATAGAGCAAGAGAAGCTAGAGGGAGAGAAGTGCACCAAAGCCACCCTTTTGTACTCTGTGTTGTGTGTTCTGGGGCTAGGATTCTGTAATCTACAGCCTCCTTGCCAGCTGACTTCCCAGTGAAGTCCGCCAGTAGACTGGAAGGAGAGAGAAAGGCACTTTGTCCATCTTACTTGCCAGCTCTTCCTCTCAGTGTTGCTCCAACAATGGCCCTTCACCCCGACAGTTGGAATCAGAAAAGTTTTTCTTCTGAAAAGCAAAACCTGCCTCATCATGCCCTCTTAGAAGCACCAGCAATAACGAGTCAGGGCCCTCTCCTCAGAGGTCTGACCCCTGCCCTGGGGGACTTCTCCAGCCCTTTGAATTATGTTAACTCATCTCTTCTCTTTGTTTCCCCAGCCCCAGGAGGGGTAGCTGCTTCCAGCAATTACTATCTCTGAGTTAAGTCAGTGTGTTTCCTCTTTACTTTTTCAAAAATATCAGCACCTGTTTAGCCAATTCCCTCTCTTATATTCTCTCTGTTAAAATAACTAGCGTGGTTTTTGCTTTTCTGACTGGACCTGACAGACCCAGAATGTCAGAGATAAGCTGTTGATGATGGTCTAGGCAAGAAGAAACAAAGGCCTGAAGTAGGACAGTGACAGTGGCACAAAAGTAGCCCAGCAAGCCCAGCTCACTGGTTGGATGTGGGGAGAAGAAGAGGAAGAGTCAAAGATGGCTTTGTCCCCAGAGGTGGGCATCTGGCGGGTGCGGGGGTGGGGTGGGAAAAAATGATTTTGACGTGTTGAACGCGATGAATGACAGGGTGGCGATGCTATTCTGAGAAATAAGGAAGCAGATGGGGGAGGCTAGGGGGTGCTTTGGTGGTTGGGGTCTACTATGTTTGAGGTGCTTGCAGGCTCCAGTGGGAAAGTCTAGAAGGCAGTTGGGAGGAGACCAAGGCATGGCTGGGAGTCATCTGCATAGATGATGAGATTGTCACTGGAGACAGGTAGAAAAATAAGAGACAAAAATGGAAAGGAGAGTTGCCCTCCTCAAATGGAAAGATCAATTCTAAAATGAGCCCAACGATGGCAACTCATACAAACAAAGTGTGAGAGAGCAAAAGGAGGAACATGACCTTACGGAATATGGATTTAGGGAGCTGGAGGAGGAGGAAGAAGTAACTTAGAGGAGGTTGGGTAGGAGGCTAATCAAGAGAGTACAGTGTTGTACAATCCACGGAGGAGAATTCATCTCAGAGAGGAAGCAGTCAGTTGTCAGGAGCTAAGGAGGGGCTGGGAAGGACAACTGAGGAAGGACCAGAGTTTGTGATGAAGAGGTTATTAGCTGCCTTGGTTATTAGTGGTGGTTGTGGGCAGAGAGTAGGGCCCAGGAGGGGATTCGGAAGACAGACGCTAGAAGACCAAGGACTAAGTGGAATCTAGTCGTCCAGCTTGGCTCTGAGAGGAGAAGGGAGGAGGCGGTAGCTAGGGGCGTAATAGCAAGGTTTAGTTCTTGTTTTATTTTAAAGCCAAGGCAAACCCAGTTGTTTGTCAGGGCCAGAGGAATGTGACTATTATGTTATCTTGCCATAACTTTATTCCTTTCTTCAAAGATCTGTATAGTCACATTGGAGACAACAAATATGAATCACTTTCACAAGTATTAGGCAAAATCTTGATGATACACCCTGGGGCTTAGACAGGATGACGCTGAAGCCGTGAGAAGTGGAATAACTTGGATGTAGCACATTGGATATTTCAGTTGTGTCTTACTCAAGGGAGTTAATGTGATAATAAATATCTCCCCAATCCCAGTAGTTTAATGCAGTGTTATTTATTCCTTGTGCCATGGTCCATTTAGCTGTTAAGAGGTGTCCTTCCATGAGGGACCCAAGCTTCTTTCCAGGAGTGGCTCCACCATTTCCTAGGACCTTCTGCATCCAGAGATGTGGAGAGAATGGAGGCTCTCCTGAGAGGTCACGGAAGCCAGGACTCCACTGGTCAAACTCAGTCACATGTCCCAGTCAACAGCAGGGGGGTCTGAGAAATGTGGAAGAACAGTGTGCCCAGGAAGCAGAAACTCGACTATCCCTGAACCACAATAAGGCTCTTCCTTTGTTTTGTTTTTTCCTTTCTAAGCTCCTTCCCTCCAGTATGTAATAATCCCTTATTTTAAATTCTAGCAGAATTTGCATTTAATCTGGCCTACACGTCCACTTCATTCACTCAACAAATGTTTAAATGCCTACTGTTTGTCGATCACTGTGAGTGTAAGCATGTCACATTCTAACAAGGAGGCAAATTCAAAATTTGGAATTCAAAATTTCAGTGCAATGAGATAGTGCAATGTTAATTATATACTGGCTATGGGAGCACAGAGGTGGATTAATTCTGCTCAGGTAGTTCAGGAATGATTTGCAGAGAGGATGGCATTTGACCTGTGACTTAATTAATAGTTCACCAGGCTAAGAAGTTGGGTTAGGGGATAAAAATGGAGGGGGGTTCCATCTTCCAGGAATTCCAGGCAGAAGGAACAGCATCAGTAAAGGCATGATGGGGTGAGGGTACTAGGCATATTTGGAAAACTTCAAGTCTTTTGAGTGTAGCTGGAAACTTGTGTGGAAGAGCTTGTCTAAAGCTAAGCTAAAAGGGTAAAGCCAAGGCCAGTTTGTGAAAGTCCTTATATGATACACTGTTAGGGGTTGAATTGTATCTCCCCAAAATTCTTATGTTGAAGTCCTACCCCCTAGTACCTCAGGATATAAGTACATTTGGAGAAGGGGCCTTTAAAGAGGTAATTAAGTAAAAATGAGGTTATTTGGGTGGTCCCTAATTCAATATGACTGGTGTCTTTCTAAGAAGAGGAGTTTGGGACACAGGCACACACACAAGACCATATGAAGACTCAGGGAGAAGATGGCCATCTATAAGCCAAGGAGGGAGGCCTCAGGAGAAACCAACCCAGCCAACACCTTGATCTCAAAGACTTCAGCCTCCAGTACTGTGAGACAATAAATTTCTGTTGTTTAAGCCACACCCAGTCTGTGGTGCTTTGCTATGGCAGCCCTAGCAGACTAACATACATACTAAACAGCGGGAATGGAGGAGATGTGCTCTAGAGACATTTTGGAGCCAGCATCAAGGAGTCGAGGAGTGAGACAAAGATGGGTGAGGAAGAGGGCAAAGCTAAGGGTGAATGAACTTTTTAGTTTTGGTCTTCCCGGGTGGATGGGCGGTGGGGCTAGGAACTGTGAAATGCAGTGGAAGAGGAGGAATCGCATTGTGCTGTAGCCATGTCACCCGTGTGTCTTACCCCTCAGCAAGCCTGGAAGTCCCTAACGGGGCCAAGGTGGTATATTGCTTTTCAAGTTCGTGCAGAGCCTTGTCCAAGACAGCATATAAGCAGTCCTGAATAAATGCTCATTTTAAAAAAAGCCTTTCTTGGGACTTGGAGCATAGAAAAACCTGTGGTTTAACCTAGTGTTTCGTAGTTTTTGTTGATAGATTTTCGTTTGCTTTCATTTACTCTAAATAACTCAGAATTGCACGGTGGTGGGAGAAATGCTGTGGTTGTTAAAAGTAGAGGCCTTAGAAGATACAAGAACTTGAGCTGCTGAGAACTTGCTGAAGAAGCAGAGAAAGACACTTTTAATTGGCTGCATTTCATTCATGAGGCTGGCAATTTGACATAGAAGTTTTAAGAAAATTGCTAAACCCCAGGGAATTGTCCTAGAATAAAAGAAAGTCATCCTCATGTCGTTTATAATACAGAAGCAAATGCCGCGCTTTGTTGTCATTTCTGAGTTTTCACAAAATGTGTAATATTACAAAGCTCATGATAGGACAAAAGGATCAACTCTTCAGCAATTTTATTAGTTTTGATTTTCCTTTTAGAATTTGCTATCATGTTCTCTATTTTCTCCCGAACCTCCTGTTTTCTTCTCCGTTAGCAATAAGTAGGAAACACTCAGCCGACAGATTCTGAAAGACTGCCTTCCTTTGCCCATTGTTTCTTCCTTCTTACTCCTTTCCCAGTTGACATCCAAACTTACTACATTCTCTGCAACTAGTTTTTTGAACTAGCTCTATGTTTTTTGAAAATTTCCCTTTATCCGAAAGAAAAGATCCAGAGACAATACAAGATACCACTAAAACATGTATTTATTGCCTCTCCCACCCCACGTATTGTAAATAATAAAGCATTTGTTATTAAATTTTATATAATTTTCTTCCAAAGGTCTCTTCTAACTTCAGGAAAAGACTATTATCACTTCTGAAGAGAAACACTGTCCAACTACAAATGAGAGGCTGTGTGGGGAGCGGTTTCCATCTGTGTGGGATTAATTGGCAAATACTTTAGGTTGGTGAAGAGTCTGAGAGATGGGGACCTTTTCACTCTTTCTTTTCCACTTGATGTGTAAGGCCTCCAAACCCAATACCTGTAGGGCCAAAATTTTTGGCATAGCACACTGTGAACGAGAAGAGGAGGAGGGGAGAGAATACATTGGTTAGCACCATTATTTCAGGGTCTTCTGTCTGGGCACAGTCCTTTTACCTGTTAGATGCGTCCTTTTGATAAATTTATGCATGAGTTAACTTTTAAATACATTGAACTATACTTATTTCCCTCCATCCTGAGAGCCCAATCCCTGCCCAGCCTGAGCAGCCATGCCTCCTAGCAGATGCAGGCAGGACTCCTCTAGGCATGGACACAACTTCCCCTCCCAACAGCCTTTTTTGGGAAAACATATCCCAAGAAAGTCTCTGGAATCACTTACCTTTGCAATAAAGTTCCCCATCTTTGTCAGTGACGTTCGTGGACTCCAGACTCTTCCCACAGATGGCACAGCGGAAACAGGTCTTGTGCCAAGGCTGGGGGCACAAGCGGTTCCGGGAGCTAAGGAGGATGAGAGGTCTGGTCCCCCAGCCTGCAGTCCCCCTTTCTCTCCCATCCCTCCCAGCTGGTCCGGTAGAGGTGAGCAACCCCCTTGGCTCACGCAGAAGGCCTTACCTTGCCGCCTCCCATGACCTTCTCAGCAGCGTAGACTGACTTTCCGCACCGAGGGCATTTCTCCGACTCTCCGAACTTCGCAGTGAACTTGGAAGGGTTGCTGGTGGTGGCTGAGCGTGCCGGCTTTGGGGACCTGGTAGAAATAGGCAAATGAGTGAAATGTAGACCTCCCTTGGCCAACAGTATAAGCTGCGTGACCTTGAGCAAGTTACTTCACTTCTCTGTGCCTCAGACTCCTCATCTGGGAAATGGGGATAATCATGGTGCCTTTCTCATAGCATTGTCTGAGGGGGTTCCACGAGGTAACATGTTTAAAACACTTAGAACAGGGCTTGCCCAGCATGTAGTAAGAGCTAATACATGTTAGCTAAAATGGTTTAAATTTTTCCTTTCTGTCGTAAAGTACTTAGCAAGTGTCCCAGGTATGTCAGCTTGTGTTGTTGTGATCATTGTGTTATTATTACTGCTGTGCGTGTTTAGGTCTTTCTGTACTATCTTGACGGCCACTGTGTTCCTTTCTGAGGTGAGTAGTGAAAATTATAGGGCAGGATGGGATCTTGACAGTTGGTGCTAATCAGTTCCTGAGAAACCACAGTCCAATAGACTGATGCTTTCCTTGTCACAATTCAAGCTGTCATCCTGCATCCGAAGGTCACCTGTTCCAGGGAACAATGTTCAAAACAGATGCACAGTAATACCCCTCATGTGCTTATATCTTTAGTGTGTCCTTGTATGTTTTATCACCTGCGCCTCACCACAGCCCTGTAAAGTAGGTAGAGCCAGTTGGAGAGAGGGGGTCAGAGGGATGCCCGCGGCCAGGCAGCTCACATGGGTGGTGGAGCCAGGATGAAACCCCAGGTCTTCAGATTCTTGTTACTCTTTGTGCAGCATCACAAGAAAGCCCTACTGTTGAAAAGTGAACTTCGGTTAATGTGAGGCAGAGAATGCTGTTGGTATCACCTTTTCTTCTTTGAGAAGAGGCGCCAGCTGACATTGAGTAATGAGAAGAATTAACGAAGAGAAATTCTCTCCCTAAGATGACTGATCACACATCCCTCCACTTTTCCAGGCTCTCCCGTGAGTTACTCTCTCTTGCAGGGACGACTCCTCAGACATCTAAGTGCTCTCTGGGGCAGGCCCCCATGGGACGCTTCCTCAGTTGATCTGGGCCTTTGTGGCCAGTTCTACCTCAGAGCTGAGCCCGGATGCCAGCGGGCCAGACAGTAGCTGCAGGCCAGTGGCCGTCAGACCCCAGCCTCAGGTCTGGGGCTAAGGTCAGTGTGATCATCGAGAAAGTGGACCAAGGGGAGCAGACTGGTGGATGGAGGTGGCCAGTGTGCTGTCCCAGCTCCCTAGGACACATTGGGGGCACTCTGGCAGCCACTCTGCCTGTATTGGCCACAGGCAGCCAGGGAGCCCCCCAGAACAATCATAATTGATTGTTTATTCCGAAGCTCAGCCCATCCCTGCAGACACACTCCCCCTGCCATGCGGACATTAGTCATCTTACAACCTAAGGGAAGAAATCTTTTCATGACAAGCACACAGAGAATGGCCACTGCTTCCCTGCCATATTTATGTGATTTACACAGAAACTCTCAAAGGGGAAAAAAGAGACTCCACATGATTTTGCAAAGGTCAAACAATGGAACATCTGTACATTCCGGGTTTTCTCTTGACATGCAAACCAAGAGCCCTGGTGTAAAAGTAATTGCCCTTTAGAAAGGCAGATAATTTAAAGAGAGTCTTCAGAGAGATGACACATTGTTCAAACTTGGTCAGACTGAGTATTCCTATTGTTGGCAAGTCAACAATAGAGTCCATTCTCTCACTTCCAGAAAACGTTGCTATGGGAACGGAATGACCTGTCCTGATAATTGGAGACTCTAACAGGGAGGGGGCAGTGGGGCGGTAACTTACTGTTGGAACTGGAGGCCGAGGTGCTCGCCCGTGTCCGTGCTGAGACAGCCGGCGCCTTGTCCATACCCGATCCCCTTGGGGCCGTACCTACGTCCATAGCAGGTCTTACAGTAGATCTCTGACTCATGTGCTGCGACTGTCGTGCTGTCGAGGGCCTTCCTGCAAGCCACTGCCAGGGAAAGGAAGGGTCAGGGGTTTGGGGTTGAGAACCATCTCCCCTTCCCTGCAAACGCAATGCCATGCTCGGTACCAGAGACCCAGCATGAGGAGCCCTCAAGCCAAGAATACAACTTTGATTCCTGACAAGAATATCTGAATTGTACACTCCAAGACGGTCCTGATTTCACAGATGAGGAAATTGGGTTCAATGGGACCCAGCTAGAAAGGGGCAGAGGCCAACACTGAAACCACGCGTGTGATCTCAGACCTGCTGAGAACCAGGTCCCTGAGTGTCTCACCCCAAATGACATCAGGGAAGTGTGCATATGTGTGTGTGTGTGTGTGTGTGTGTGTGTGTGTGTGTCTGCGGGCGAGGAGAAAGAGGCTGAGGCAGGAGAGGAGCTTATTTTTTTCTTCATCTTATAAGAATCAGGATTGAGCAGTTTCTGTGCTTTTCGTGGCCTTTGAAGGACACTGTGATATTCATTGAGGCTAATTTAATTTTAGTCCAGTTCTGGAAACAGGGGAGGTACTGATGGGGAGAGACCTGACCCTCTGGTTACTGCATGTTACCTAATATAAAGTATCCCCAAATATAAGGCACCCAATCTCCCATTTTTCCAAAGAGAAGATTTATAGAAAGATTTTTTTTACAAACTTAAGAAAAAACTTTTAAAGATGTAAATGAAAATGTCAAATATATACTTATAATATTTAATTTAGTAATATAAGTCAACAATATATTGATTTGGAAATGTTATTTTTTTCTAATCTCACACAAATTCAGGGGACAATCTCTCTAATTCTTTCTTTGCATCTTGAACATTAACATCTTCCTCACCACCAGAGTCACTTTCGGGGGCAGCTGACCCATCTTTCCTGAGCAGCTTAGCTTTACTTCTGTCTGCACCATTTGAGAGGCAGCCGTTTTATACCTGAGTAGGAGGCTGTCACCAGGAAATAGTATTTCAGCAAGAAGGACCTATTAGCATAACATTAGGGCAGCTTTAAAAAAAAGATAGAGGATTTCCACGATTTAACAACTTGCTGTATTGCTTTGCAGCAATGATCCTTAAAGGTTGTTTACAGTGATACTCAGTGCTTATAAAATAGTGAGATCATATCCACAGAATAATAATACATGTGCATTAAATTTATTTGCCTTTTTTTAAAAAGCCAGTTCCATCAAATAATCTCTATAAGGAATCCAGCATCGAATGAGGTTATTTCAGGCTAATATGCCCTCCTCAAATGGTATTTTGTTAAAAAATAAAGTAACTGAATATGGGAGTGGAGGAAGAAGATAGGTTGTAGATGAGGTAGGATTGGCAGGGGTTGACGGCTGTGGCGCTAGGATACGAGCATCTGGGAGTTCATTCAACTATTCCGTCAACATTGTATGTGTTAAAAATTCTCTGTAAATAGAGAAAAAGAGTTTAAATAAGTAAGTATTAATAAAATAATTGACAGAATGTCTTATAGCAGGAGAGACTTTATAAGGCTTTGAATACAGGCACATTTTTTTCATGAAGATTAATTTTGGGGAAAAATGCCTCACATGCCTATCTCTACCCTCTTATTGCTGTCAGCTGCCAACCTCCAGAACAACTGCTCGCATATTCACGGGTAGCCTAGACTTTGACTTCCTTGAGGACAGGGCTGTTTTATCTCAATAGGTCCAGAGCATAGCACAGGGCCTGGGCCAGAGTTAGTCCTCTGTACACATTTGTTGAGAGGATGAATGGGTGAATGAATGAATGCATGTGTCAGTGTAGGTCAGTGACTTGTCCACAATTGTACAATGGTAAGTTGCAGAGCCATGGCTAACCTCAGGTCTTTTGACTCCTACTCCAGTGTTCATTCCCATCAGTCCAAGACTCTGTACCCTCTCATGCCCTGTCCAATTCTGCAGCCACTTCCTGGCTTCTGACCAGCTTTTATACACACACAAAGGAGAGCTGTGCTGCCCAATACCACAGCCACTAGCCACATGGTGTGCTGTAAGTGCAAAATACATGCCAGATTTCAAATACTCAGTACAAATGCAAAAGAATGTAAAATAGCCCATTAATAATTGTTATATTGTTTACACATTGAAATTGTAATGTTTTAGATATATTAGGTTAAATAAAATGTTTGAAAAATTAATTTCATCTGTTTCTTTGTACCCTTTTAAAATTATGGTTACTAGAACATTTATATTTACATATGTGGCTTGCATTATATTTCTTTTGCATTGTATTTCTTTTGGACAGCAGAGAATTAGTCTAGAGTCCAGTTATGGAAATTTGTCTAGAAGTCAGGAGAACACTGGCCAGGGGACAATCTAAGGTAGACCCTGCCTCTTTGAACATTATTCCCAGCAGCTATAGGGTTGCCTGTGGACAGGTAAGTCTCGTGGTGAAAATACAGAAAGGCATCCTCCTCTCCAGAGCCCTCTGTCCACCACTATTGCAACTTATATTTACACTTACATCCCCATCCCACCTACGAGTTCTAAGGGAAATATCAAAGGGTTAAAAGGGATGTACCAGCAAATGCTCAAATTCCCTCTACCACGGCCCCATTGAACAGGGGCATCTTCCTGCTACCTGGGAAAGACAAGACATCCCCTACCCTGGAAACACTTCCCTACCATTTCCTGTCCCCACTCAGGTGTCAAAGTTGATCAAAGGAGAATAAAGGCCTAGAAGGCTGCATTTCCAGATCAAGAACCCCATTTTCTTCCTTGTAACAACCTGCATGGTACATACAACCACCTCCATTTTATAGATGGGGAGATTGAGGCTCACAATGGTGAAATGACCTGCCCAGGGTGGCACAGCTAGTACACGGCAGAGCCCAGACTCAAACTCTATTCCTTTTTACTCCAATTCCAGGGTTCTTTCCAATGTTCCTCACTCCCACTCTTTTTAAAGAACACTGCATATTTTTGGACAAAAGCCAGAACGAACTCTCCCAAGCAATGAATTCCGGATAACTGTAGTAACCATGGTGGATCTAAGGGATGTACGAAATGACATAAAATCAGTTACCTATCACTAAAACCCAAAGCCCATTAGTGAGCCCACCACCCCAATCACTCAGAGCAGTGGCTCACCTGCTCTTTGCTGATAATTGTTTGCTGTGGGAGGTGAGGGATGATGGAAACTCCTGCAGCTGATCAAACGTTACCGTTTCTGGCAGTGTAAGGATGGAGTGTTTCCCTGTCCTAACAGATGGAGTTCTGTCTGAAACAGTTTGCAGCTACGTGGGTGCCTTGCTGCCACTGGGCTGAGGTATGGGGGTGTGGTGGGGTGTGAGTGGGGGACTAGATGGGGAAGGGGCCTGCAAAATACCCAGCAAAGCTAGCCCTTAAGCCAGACCTACTGGAGGCAAGCAGAGAAGCCATTTCAAAGCCGTGGCTGATTTTTCCCAAAACAGGACTAGCTACCAGGAGACTCTGCAGAATGCAGTCATGCAAGGAACCCTGGACTGGGAGTCTGAAGGTGCTTGGCTCTGCTGCAGATGCATGCGACCTGGGCTTAGAGGTAAGAAATGACTTGTTCAAAGTCACATGAGTCAGGCAGAGCCACACCCTTAGGTGGATCACAGGGACTCGAAGTTCCCCCAAGTTTTGACATTTGTAAATCTGTTTGGCAGGTGATGGTCAAGATTCCCTTCATGAAGTTGCTGGTGCCCAGGCCCTGAAACGCTTCCCTTTCTGACTCTTCCAGAGTTGGCACATGTTGCCCCCTGCCTGACACATGTTCTTTCTTAGGCAAGACCAGTCACAGCTGGCTTTAGTGACAGCTGGCCAGCGGGGGCAACACTGAGAGCCAAATCCACCCTGGCTCCAGATAAACGCTGGTTTCCTTTCTCTGCCAAGTCACACATTGTCCATGTTGCCACTGGGTCAAGGTTTTCCCCACAGAGAGTAGTGGCAGGCCTGCTTGTTCTGACTTTGAGCTGCAGGGAAATGAATGGCCTCTGAGCTGGGAGAGCACCCTCGTTTCTTAGGTGGGCCCAAGAGTTCTACTTCTAACAAGTTCCCAGGTAATGCTGATGCTGCCAATCCTGGGACCACACAGTGAGAACTACTACCTGGCACTATCTGTGGTTAAATGTGAACTTTGCAATGCCCTCTGGCTATGAGGGGCCCCATGGTGGTCACCCAACTCACTGCAGTGGAAACAGGTCTTGTGGAAACTCCTTCCATTGCACTGGATTTCTTCTGCGTGGTAGACGGTCTTGTCGCAGGCTCCACATTTTGCGCCTCCGCCCCAGTTTGGCATCTTGAAGACTCTGACCAAGGTCAAATCTAACAGGATATAAAGCAAATACCCTAGATTTAGGTGGCCCAGGAGTGAACCAATCCCTAGCAGTGCAATGGTCTGAAGACCAGGATCCAGCCCAGGTTATTTGGTGGTTCATTCATTCATCCATCAAACAGCTACTGCATGCTAGTCACTGAATAAACTCAGACACTCAGATGGTTTGGAGTGATCACTCACCATTTTGGGACTCAGTTTCCTCTTCTTTCAAAATTTCAGTAGCATCTGCCCCTATGTCATCTCACAGGGTTCTTGGAAGGAATGAATGGGCTAATTTTGTATACATAAAATTGTATAGAAATATTGAGTATTATTATTTTCCCATCTAAAGTTTAAAAAATTATTCCATCAGAAGTGGGAGTCACCTAGGAAAATGGTATTATCTTCATGTCTAGCTCAGTGCTTCTCAATCACCTTGGACATTTCTAAAATGCAGTTCTGATTTGGTAGATCTGGGCAGAGGCAGGAAATTCTGCAGCTCTAACAGACTCCAAGCAATGCTGATGCTGCTGGCAGTGGACTACCCTCTGGGTAGCAAAGTCTTAGCTTATCTTGCTGATAGAAATATATCACATATAAAATCTCCTATTTAGATTTAATCCTCATATTGATGAATTCCTTTTTAAGAGCACCATCACACAGGCAATAAGATATATTGGCACTATGCTAAGGCAGTAGTCTGGAAACCTACCTTCTGCTTCCAGGGTTACCCTCTGCTTGTTGTGTGTATCAGGATGAACTACATAGCTTCTCTTTACATCTGTTTTCCCACCTACACAATGAAGGGAGCCATTCTTTTCCCTGCTAATTTACAGTGTTGTTTAGAGAACCAAATGACATGATGTGCAGGAAGGTACTTGATTAAGTTCACAGTGCTCAATAGGAGCCAGACCATGGTACTGGCATGTCTTCCTGCACCCCTTGAGACATTCTGTTGCAAGGAGCTGCTGATAGCTGCAGCCCTAGTACTGTCACTGTCTCCTCACTAGAGGATTATACTTAAGAGATATTACTCAGAAAAGAGGATTTAAAAAATAATTTTCTTTCTGCGTCTGTTTGTGTTTTTAAGTATGAATCTAATTTTTCAGTTTCCCCAGAGCAGAACTAAAATAAGCCATTGATATGCAATGAACTTTCTAAAATCCTGCCAGCTGCCTAGGGGAGCTGAATTTCCACTGAGATCCTTTGGTTTCTAAGAAGGCTGGTGTGTCATCTTGTCATTGACACTAAGCACTATCAGGCCATTCTCAGTGTCTGCTTCTGACCTTCTCTTTCCCTTGTGGGAAGCCAGTCACCTTCTTATAATAGTTGGCGATTAACACTAAGCCCTCCTGGGTCAACTGGTCTGGATTGTATCTCACAGTCTCCTAACAAAGACAGTTTTTTGCTAAGGAACGGAAAGTAAATAGCAAACAGACCATTGAACCTGATGCTAGGACTGAAGGGAATGTTCCTGTCTGAACATTCCCCCAAAGAGCATTTCCCACATGGAAAAACTGTGAGGTTAGCTAGGAATAAGCCTATCCTTCCTCTCATAGAAGCTGGCTCTTCTTTTATTCAGTAAAATTATTGAAAATAACTTTTAAGAAGGAAACATTTAGTGTTTCTATTTCTACAGTTCAGGTGGTTTAGTATAGTGGAAAGAATGATGGAATTTGAGGTGAAAGGCTTGGAATCAAGCATATATTCATTCAGTCACTCACCATGCATTTGCTGCCTAACCTATCGCGTCAAGCACTGCACTAGGTACTCAGTGAGGGATTAAGGGGAGAAAACATAAAAATGAGTAATTTGTGTCCCTGGCATTGAGAACCCCATATTCTAGTGAAGAAGTTGGGCAGAAATCAGAATACTTTGTACCAGAGAAGAGTCTGTGAGACGTGCTATGGAAACTCAAGGGCATGGCTACCCACATTTAGGGTGGGGGCAAAAGCAGTGAGTTGTTGGAGGGTCACAGAAGAGATCACATTCAAACAGGGTTTTGAAGGGTTAATAGGAGTTCACCAGATAGAGAAAAAGGGAAGGCCAGGTGAGTTGACTCACGCCTGTAATCCTAGCACTCTGGGAGGCTGAGGCAGGAGGATCACTTGAGACCAGGAGTTCGAGACCAGCCTGAGCAAGAGCAAGACCCCATCTCAAAAAAAAAAAAAACAGAGAAAAAGGGAAAAGATATTCACACAGAAAAAAGAGCAAGCAGAAAGGCATAGAGGCCTTAATATCTCCTAAAAGACCCCAAATAGTTTATTTTGGACTCCATTTAAACTATAGACTTTTAGGGTTGGAATAGATTTTTAAGACTGCTTGACCCCCTCATTTAGAACTAAGGTGTAGCATAAAAAAGTAAATACTTATGGGTATTTTCTTAGCTAACTTCTTTTTCTAAGATCCATTCTTCTCTCATTAAAGATAATACATTTTCTAGAAAAGAGTAGGATCACATCATTTTGCTCATATTCATTTTGATCCTGAGTTTCAACACAATATAAAATAGAGGAAAAATTTAATATATCTCATCAAGGAACATGACAGTGACACTTGTAAAATTAATGATGTAGAAATTTTCAATGAAAACAACCCCGGGTCAAATTTCTCATTTCACATCTGCAGCGGAGTTTTCATTGGCATGTCCTGCAAGTTAACAGGAGACAGATATACCTCTTGGGGGATGGAGATATAAATATAGATATAAATATAAATATAAATAAATAAAATATATATATATATTCAGCAATGCCTGGACATCCTTTTTAAAATGAGAATAAGATTAGAGATAATACTTTCTTCACAAGCTAATGTATCCTAGCACAGGTTGTTTTTAAGTGATCATAAGTATCTGACATATATACAGCATCAGGACTAGAGACCAAAAATAGAAATCT
The DNA here is from genome assembly GCA_023783475.1 of Daubentonia madagascariensis. Classification (NCBI taxonomy): domain Eukaryota; kingdom Metazoa; phylum Chordata; class Mammalia; order Primates; family Daubentoniidae; genus Daubentonia; species Daubentonia madagascariensis. The sequence goes on along the minus strand of JAKFHU010001990.1, from coordinate 21,401,871 downwards.
GTAAGTATTCTATTAACACATACTCAGTTCCATTTCTGAAGATGGGAATGTCACTATGGAGGCTAAACACAGAAGATGTCTCTGATTTCTTTGGCCAAAAAGCATAGGGTGTTTTAAAGCATCCTGAATCTAAAGACATGGATTCTAATATTGACCTTGTGATCTTGAACTTGGGTGAAAAATGTTGATGATATTATCTCCTGCACAGGAAGGTCATGAACATATGATGGAATTTAAAGTAGTATTGGGAAGTTATTCAAAGGCAAGGCATCTTTACTCACTTCACTTCAGGTTATTCAAATAGCACCAATGTGCTAATTAAGTAACTATGATTTGAAATCCTATTTAGTTCCTGGCTTACACATATAACCTTTTCAGCCTCCTGCATTGCTTTGGAATTCCTGTGTCTCAACACTCCCCTAGCTGGGCCTGGAATGTGAGTTTACCCTGGCAAGGTACCAAGGGATGGGCCATTTGTTTATCAGTGTTGCCTGGTACTGGCAAGGGTCATTAAAGGTGGGACACCAAATATAGACTTGCCCGTCACTCAGCCCATTTGTCACCTGGGTCACAATCTCCATCACACCACCTGGCACTACTCTCTGGGCAAGTCCCTGAGATGGCTGTGTTGTCACAGACAAGTCGTGGGTCAGGACTGAAATGGGGGACAGTCTGGAATGTATGCGGATGAGATAGAATGGAGGGCCCTGCTGTGTCAGCCTGGGAGAGGTTGGACTGCAGACTTGGATGCCCACATCCCAGTGAGAGACTACCCTGTGTAGACTAGTAATGCTGTGGAAGAGACTACACTGGGAATGCGCTTCAGCGGGTGGGTGGGAAATGTACTGGATCAGATGCAGGAGGCCAGAGTTCTAGTTCCATCTTGCCTCTTCAAAGGTGTGTGATCTGGGAAAACTATTTAACCTCTCTGAACTTCAGAGTCCTAGCCAAAATGGGGGCAATAGTCCCTTTTAGCTCACTATTGCTGGGAGAATTGTATCAGTTCAAGTACTATCAAATCAGTTTGTAAACTGAAGAGTATTATAATATGTAAGAGGTAATTAGTTCTACCACAACTCTAAATTGTCACTTGTCAATCTGAATTTTTAAAAGAATAACCAAGCTATGTGTCTTGGGCAAATTCTTCCTAATCTAATTCCCTTCTTCCCTCCCTCCCTCCCTCCCACCTTCTCTCTCTTTCCCTCTTTCTTCCTTTCACTACCAGCTATGAAACTGAAAGATGACGCCTTAGGGCAAAAGTGGTGGGATACATAAAACAGGCACTTAGTGGTTCAGTTTCTTCTTTGTAGGGTCCATTAAAGAACCTGGGAGGGAACACTAGGCCATGACTTTTAGCAGAGACCTTAAGCAACAATGCCACAATGCTGCTGTTTTCAGCTCAGTGCTGATTCACTTGGTTATCCTACTAGATGCCTAATTCCATACAGTGAGTTAAATCGTCTACACTGGCTGAGACAAAGATTTTGGATCATAGTAACACGTATGTAGAATCTAAGTGATAGTCATCATTACTAATATAATAATGTTATTATTGAAGCTAATATGTCTAGAGCACAGCCCTGGGGCCAGGCACTGTGGCTGCTATTATAACATTTACTTTACAGATGGGGAAATGGAGTCTTAGGGAAATTAGACCACTTTCCCAAAGTCACATGACTGGTATGTATCACATAGCTATATTGGATCTTAGGTTTCTCTGACTTCAAAGCTGTGTTCTTAGATCAATATTAATTACTATTTATCTTTTAGTATTTGTCAGTTGCTTTATGTAAATTATCATTAATACTTACAACAGCCCCGCAAAGCAAATTTTGTTATCCCCATTTTGCAGATGAGAAAACTGAACAGAGAGCTTAAGTAGCTTGTCCAAGGTCACACAGCTAGTAAGTGGCAGAGCTGCAATTCAAACCCCAGTTAAGCTGCTTCTGTATCTCATGCTCCTGCTTACAACACTGAAGGGGGGACAAGGGTCAACATCTCCATTAACCAAACTTCCCCCTTGATGGGAATTGAGGTATGACAGATCCCTGGTCTCTCCATGGGACAGAGAGGCTACTCACAGGTGAGAATAACAGGGAGACTGAAGGTTATTCAGTAAAAGGCAGGACTTTCTAAGAGTCAGCACTGTTCAAACATGGAAAGGGCTCCCTTGAGTTGGAGAGTTCTCTCACACTATTGATTTTCAGCTTGGGTAGGGATGGATGTCCAAGTGGCTGCTATGCAGTGAAGCCCCTTCAAGGGTCCTTCAAGTCCTGAGACAAATTTAAAGATCTGAACAGCAATTGAAGCTTCACCTTGCAGAAATACTGCCCACTGGTATCCCCTCTCAAACACTGCCTCTTCTCTAGTCTTCTCTTAATTCAGGCAAGAAAGATGGCATGGCATAGTGAAAAAGCACAGGCTTTGGAAAGAAACAAGCCAGGGGTTCTAAAACGCTAACTGTTGGACCTTGGGCAAATTGCTCAAATTCTCTGAGTCCAGTGTCCTCATGCATTAAAGACTGGGTGAGAAGGCTGGTCTGAGAAGGTTGTCTTCAGGTTAAATAAGATAATAATAATAGCTTAGATACTACATGTAATTACTTAATACATAGCAGGCATTTAATAATTTTAGTTGCTTGTGGCCGGGTGTGGTGGCTCACACCTATAATCCTAGCACTCTGGGAGGCTGAGGCGGGTGGATTGCTTGAGGTCAGGAGTTCGAGACCAGCCTAAGCAAGAGCGAGACCCCGTCTCTACTAAAAATAGAAAAAATTGGCCGGGCGTGGTGGGGCGCACCTGTAGTCCTAGCTACTCGGGAGGCTGAGGCAGGAGGACCGCCTGAGCCCAGGAGTTTGAGGTTGCAGTGAGCTGTAATGACACCACTGCACTCTACCTGGGGTGACAGAGAGACTATCTCACCAAAAAAAAAAAAAAAATTTAGCTGCTTGCATTATTACTATTATTGTTGTTAGTATTATTTTATCTCCAGTTTTCTAATCTATTTTCTTAAAACAAGCAACTCTCTCCCTGCTTCTTCTCCATGACCCTTCTGGTTCAGACCGTGCATCAACTTTGTTTTTCAGCCTTCAAAGTGTGCCACACCCGGCAACAGGCATGAGCAGGCCAGGGTGAGAGTGGGCCCCTTGGGTTGGATCCACTTGGAAGCAGTGTGCCTATGCAGAGTCCCTGTGGCCCAGGGGAGACCATGCCCTTTAGCTCCCAGTGTACGACACTCAAGGTCAGTGGCTTCCTTCTAAGCTTCTGAACCCAGATAGATGAAATCCCCCAGCCAGAGGCCCTTTTGCAAAGCCTGGGAAACACAGTTTGCTTATTGCCAGCATGGAAATAAACCCGAGTGTTGGCTCTCACCCCTTTAAAACTGTAACACATGGCCATACTACACCTTTTCTGAAATTATCTCTGAAGTCTGGCTGCCTTTTCCTCTCCAAAACTCACTCTTTGTTCTAGTTTGACCATCACCATTTATTTTTGAAGATCACATTGTACCCCAGGTTGCATGCTGGGTCTGCCACTTCTAAGCCATGTGACCCTGGGCAATTGCCATCCTTTCTTGAACTTTAGTTTCTTCCTCTGAAGAATGACTTTTTGCAGGACGTTTTGTGACAGTTAAATAAGCTAATACTTGTTCCACTCCTGCCCGGGGCAGTAAACAACTATCAAATCATGACGAACCCTTTCCCCAATGAGGTGCACAGTGAAGCTCAGAAGAAGCTCCGTCCTCCACAGCCCTCGAGATCATTGCTGTCTCCCTTCCTGCTTTTCTTCACTGGGATTAATAACTGCAAGTTTTTCACATTTGCAGGCATCGTGTTTCTCTTTGACCATGAAACCCAACCCTAGACATACAGTATTCCCAAATGTCTGAACACGCTTGTGATTGGAAGTCCACCTGTCTCAGGAGTTGTGTTTCACATGTATTATATTCCTAGTCCTGTGTCCTTCTTCTTGTAAAATAAATCAATTGTCTTCTAACTCCTGGTCAGCTTGTTACCCACTCTGACCTTTGGACTTTTATCATCGCACTTGTACTTGGCAGGAAATCCTCCCAAAACCCATTGCGTTTGTCTCTGTGCCTTTTCTCAAAGGCCTTGCACATTTGTACAGTTTTATTAAACTTTACAACATACTTTCCCGTATTTTATCTCATTTGATTCTCACAAATCCCTTTGATATAGGTAGCCTTACCTTAATTTTACTGTTCAGGAAATGGAAACTCTGAGAATTTAAGTGATATTCAGAGCTGTAATTTGAACAGACTCTATAACTGATGCTCTTTGTTTTCTTCTATTTTCTCCTCTAAGTTCCCAGGATTTCTGAATTCGTATTCTAACAAGATTCTGTCTCCACTTTCTCCGAGAGGATTTTGGCTGTTTGCCTTTTGGATGCTGCTCCCCACTCTTCCTACCCCCTCCCTCCCCTCCCCGTCTCCCCACCCTCTGCCTGGCTCCCCTGGCTCTGATGGATGGCCTGTGTGTCTGGGCCGCAGAGCACCTGTGTGCCCGGGCCCCGGGGAGGGCACCAGGCCCTGGGAATCAGCTGCACCTCCTGCCTAACAGCCGCGGCTCATTTCCACAGACCACAAGTGACTGAATTGTTCAGAAAGGAACCAAAGCCAAGTCAGAAGAATCCCTTACATTTTCTGGGTCATAAAGTAGTTTTATATAAATTGTGATAAATTGGATGTACCCGGTGTTGAGATCCAATCCCCAAAATAAACAGATGACACAGGCCATCTCCATTTCCCCACCCTTCCCGCTGTTCATGCCACCCTTCCCCGCATAGGGCTGCCTCTACCTCCCTCCTGCCAGGATGCAGGGGATGGTCAATGCGTGCTTGTTCCATCGCATTGACTTGTACTGTAGGGAGATGAGTTTCCTCAGACTGGTCACCCAGTGCCTCCCTCTTGGAGGTGTCACCATCCCGGCTCAGGGACGGAGCAGAAATTAGGGCAGCAGCTTTGCTCTTTCAGTAGCATTTCCACTCAGACCATTGCTTAAAACCTCTTCTTATTCTCAGTCACACTTACGCCTGTCATCCACTGGGATGTTAAATTAAAAAAAAATCCTTGACTGAAATGTGGAAGAAACACTGGAAGTCCTCACCCCTGTCTGGGAATTATCTTCCCATTTAGTAAAGCTTTTAATGGATTTTCAACATAGCGATGTCTTTTTTGGGTCCAGTTTCGATTAATTTTAAATGATTAAAAGCAAGCCTGTTGCTGAACATCTTCGGGATGTAAAAATTATTTTAAACCAACAAACCCCAAATCTCAGTCATTCACCCACACCTTTTGAATAGCACAATTCAAAAGCATAGTCAGAGCATGGGAAAGCCGTCCTCGGCTATATTGCGTCTATTACAACTGCTTTGTATATGCACAAGTCCTTTACAGGTTAGAAAAATGTCACCAATTTATATTGATCCTTGCAGAGGCAGGGACCAAGACCCTGAGGGACTTTCTCAAAGCCTCTCATCCACTTATTGTGTGGTGGTTCTAGGACTAGATGCAGGTCTGTTGAAATTTGGTCCAGTGGACTTTGTCTTATTTCCTTCTGCTTTCCTGCCTCCCACCTAAGACAATAGGGAACATTACTCCACCAGGAAAGTAGTTTTAGACCAAAAATAATCCCTTACTCATTTTTCTGTCTATGAGTTTCCCTTGAGCCCCCAAATATTAATCATCCTTTTAGGAATTTAGGAATTTTTTAACCCCTGCTAGATCCACACCAGAATCAAGTATAACTTGAACCTCCTTGCACTGAACCAGAGTGGATGCTGGCACCTGGGACATGTAACACACCCTTACTTTATGTGATGCTTTCTAGTCCCAACCAGCCACCATGCCAGCCCACCCCCAGCCCAAATGCCTGCTTCACTCCACTCACCTGCCTATGTGGTCTCTGTTCGGCTCAACTGGGTAAGGGGGGCTCTTGTGCTCTTTAAATATATAGAGACTGTCACCAGTCTTGGCCTACTTAGGGAAGGGCAGGAGGGAGGCTGAGGGGAGAGGGTGAATGAGACATGAGTAACACAACTGCTATCAGAGGCTGAAAATAGCCTGTGACCAAAGCCCTGAGTTTTGTTTCCCTCACGCCAGCTGTGAGCCTCTTGGAGAACAATATCACTTGGGTTCTATTTTAATTGCCAGTTGCTTATAGCACCAAGGGATCAATTTATGGACTATATAATTTTGGATCAAGTGGTTCAATGGGAATAAGGGCAAAGGATTTTATATCTAAAATCATTTCTCCAGGCCTCCCCCGCACTGACTTTCCTGGGAATCAATGCAAGGTACCTGCAGTGAACCATGAGTCATATCTGGGAGCCCTCTGGAACTCTGAGCCACAGGTCACTATACTCCTGAAGAGAACGCAGAGCTAAAAATAAGCGTGATGGGTGCCTGAAACGATACTTAGATAATCTCCTCAAAGAAGCATGGCGGGGTGGGGAAAGGTCAGCTAATCACCAGGAGCCTGTTGCTCCTTCTGTCCTATGAAGAAAAGTTTCCTCTCAGAAGTTTTGAGTTACTTTGTCCATCGTCTTTTCCTATTTAAGAATTTGACACAGCAGTGCATAATGTCATAGTTACAACTCTTTGTAAGTCTCTGTAGACCCACGTTTTCTTCTAATTTCTCTTTGCTTGGAATTCACACAGTTTGGCTTTGATCAAGCATCAGGAGATGATACAAATAATAGAATTGAAGACCTGACAAGAATTTTGGAGATTTAAAGACCAACTTTTCATGTTATGGATGAGGAGACTGAGGCGCAGACAGTGGAATTCAGGCCATCTGCTCCTCAGGCACAGGCATTGTCCACCACCTGCGTTGACCTGGATGTTGGGGTTAGGTGTAGGTAGAACCCAATCAGGAGGTTTATGAAACCCAGCCCTTCAAAGCAGTCATATTAGCCCTAATTAGTCATTATCAGTTACCTGCCCACAAAGCAGTTGGTTGAATGATGAAATATTTCACTGTCAAGAAGGTTGTGGCAATTTCACAAAGGTGGCCATGGCACAGCCTCCGATGACATATCCTTGGTCTGTGTTTTCATGGAGCAGCGTGTTCATCATAGAACTGAGACCATGAGGACCACCCTAGAAAGTTAAAGCTAGGAAGGATTTTAGAAGTCTTCTAGGATAGCAGCTTTCAGACTTTTGTGGGGTTTTTTTTTTTTTGGCCTCAGGATGCTTTTTTCTGTAGATAATCTTAAACAGAACATCAATATATAGACCAGATAAAAGAGGAGCTTGATTGCTTGAAAGGAATAGAACATTTTCACTATGACCACCCGCCCTGACCTTGCCTTTAAACCCTGTCCACAACACGATGTGCAGATAATCTGGGATTTTACTTTTGGATTGTACTTAGTTGTGTTCATTATGCATTAGTAGTTATTTAAACCTTATTACCAATTGTACTGCTTCCTTTATTAACTACTATTTCTTGTATACTTTTTGTATCTTACATTTTTAATTCTCTGTGTGAATGATAGAATGCATTCTTGATGAATTCATTGACAGAGTCTGTTGTAAACTTACTGAATTCTCATATAATGTAACAAATGCCATAGACTGGTTTAAACAACAGAAATTTATTTTCTTGCAATTCTGGAGGCTAGAAGTCCGAGACTAAGGTATGGGCAGGGCTGGTTTCTTCTGAGGCCTCTCTTGACTTGTAGGTGGCTGTTTTCTCCCAGTGTCTTCACATGGTCTTCCCTCTATGCATCTCTGTCCTAACTCCCTCTTCTTATAGGGACATCAGTCATATTGGATTAGGACCCACCCATAGACCTCATTTTAACTTACTTACCTCTTTTAAAAAGACATTCTGAGGTACATAGGAATTTTGGAGGGACACAAGTCAGCCCATAACAGTCTTAATTTTGCTTTTACTTGAATGCTAGCTTAAATTTAGGAATCCACGTTCAAAATAATTTTTGGTCAGAATTTTGAAGAAATTTTTCTCCTCTCTTTTCGTAATGTTGTATATGACAGTTCTGGTACCAGTCTTATTCACATGCCTTTATTGACTTGGTTTGCTTCCTCTGCAAACTTTCAGGATCTTCTTTTGAATTTTGTGACAATTTTCTCAGGTAAGGTCCTTAAATTTTATTTTGTTTGGAATTTAGTGGGTCAGTTCAACCTGAATACTCACATTTTTTTTCAGCTTTGGGAAATTTTCTTTTATTATTTCTTTCATTAATCTCCCCCGCGCCCTGTTTGATATGGTTTCCTCCTGCTGGAACTCCCATCAGAAGTTAGAATTTTGAAGAAAAAAAGGAAGGAGCAAAGAGTCATTTGAAAATATACAGTGTTTGAATATAGTTACAGAAAGTGGGCTGAACATTTCAGTAATAACAATCCACATGAATAGGCACGTTTATAAAACATTAAACAACAAAGACTCAGCTGTGATTGAACAAGTTCAACCATATATTGTTTAAAGAAATACTCTTGAAGTAAGTCTAAAAATAAAGGTGTCTGCAAATATATAATAGAAAAATCCACAGTAAAACTAAGCAGGGTTGGCAATAATAATAAGAGATAAAATATAATTTGGGACCAAAAGAATTTTAAAATAGATATGTTGATGTCGGTAAAATGTGCTATACACAATAAAGAAAATGGTCACAAAAATTTATGTATTAAAAGACAAAGCATCAAAATATACAAAGCAAAGAAACATTTGCTGAATAATTTCTGTCTTTGAAAATAGATACATAAAAATGGATGAAATAAAAAAAGAAGTTAGAATTTCTTTGTTCTTTTATGTTTATTCAGAGAGAATTCCTTAGCTCAGTCTTACATAGAACTATTAATTTACATTTCATCTAAGTATACTCTGCTACTCAGCTCATCTATGAATTTTAAAAATAATTACATTTATAATTTTTAAGATACCTAATTTTTTTCATATAGCCTATCTTTGCTTTGTGAAGGATACACTATCTTTAATCTCTCTGAGGATATTAATTATACTGTTAATAATTTGGGGGGAGTCTTCTTCTGTTATCTCTATTAACTTTGTTTTCTTGGATATTGGTTCTTTTGTTTGTTGAGTTTGGTGTTTCTCCTTAATGGTGCTGGTTTTTCAAATCTTTTGGGGATTCTTGGCTATATGTTTATCATTTTATTTGAGAATTCCTGTTGATCTCTTGGTAGATACCACTTCTAATTAAAGGTGCTTTACCGTAGTGATTGTGGGACAGGAAGGAGCCTGCTGCCAGGTGTGTGCCATGGCACTTGTCTTCTGGATGTGGCACTCCCAGCCCCTCTGGAGGTCACTGGTTCTCTGGGGAGTCTCCCAGACTTTCGGGCCCCTTAGCCTGGAGCCATACTGGAAACACACAGGAAAATAGGCCCTGGACCGATTTTCTTACTCATCACCTGCTGACAGCCCAGAGCCTCTCATACTCTGTGTGTCCTCTGATTGCAAGTTTGGAATGCCCCAGAACAGCTCCCCACTAATAAAAGTGCTCTGCTACATGTGATGGGACATTCTTTCTTTGTTAATTCACATCTTTCTGCTTTCTCTCTGGAATTCTTCAAAGTTTATCACTTGCTAATGGACTTTTTTTGTTGTTCTTCAGTGTTATTTCTGATTTATTTTCTTTTAAACCTCTCTCTGGAGTCTGCCCATTGTCTGCCAGCAATCTCTAGAGCTGTGTTGTCCAACCCAGTAGCCAATAGCAACATGTGGCTATTTAAATTGAAATTATTTAAAAATAAATAAAATTAAAAATTCAGTTTCTTAGTCACAGTAGCCACATTCCAAATGCCTAACAGCCACATGAGGCTAGTGCCTACAATGTGGACAGCATAGATATAGAATGTTTCCATCATCATAGAAAGTTCTATTGGGCAGCCTGCTCTAGAGCTTCTTCATCTGAAAAAGGAAGAAATCCCCAAACCCCTTTTGGGGTGCCATGAGGAATAGGTGATGTGAAGCATGTGTTGGACACATGGCAGGGTGCTCAATCAACTCCAGCTGACCATTCACTCACTGGTAAATGAATGGTAATGCTAGGACTTGAACCCACCCTTCCTGTCTCACTGCTCCCCCAGAATCACCATAAATGAGTAAGCCACTGAGAAACAGAGGGCATGAAGGTGCCCAGGCAAGAGGGTGAGGCGGGACGGTGAGGTCAATCTAAAACACACATCTTAAAACACTACCTCTGCACCTGAAACCAGAAAGAAGAGGGAACTAAATTAGAAACAGTGTTTTATTTAGTCCTCACAATAACTTTGTCAAGAAGGATTATCACTCCTCCCATTTTATGAGTGAAGAATGAGATAAATGTAGCTCATGAAAACGAAGTAAATCCTCCAAGACCACACTATTCAGTTCAACATACATTCATGGCAATGTTGGGACTAGAATCCACTGCTTTCTCCTTTTTGCTCCCCTATAGGATAACTAAAAATTTGGAAGTCAGGAGGAACCACACATCACAAAGGTAACCGGGAAATTTAAACCCAGATCTAACTCCAAAGCCTTTCTACAACAATGGTTCCCAAATTTCGTTTGACCATGGTCCCCAGAGTAAACATTTTTAAGCAGTACACGCACATGCACACACACACAGACACGTTTATAAATGTATCATATATATGAATACACACACATTATGAAACATATTCAAAACTATACACACACATTATGAAACATATTCAAAACTAATTCTTTTTCTCGTATTTATTCTAGTATTAGTTTACGTGTTTCCTAGGGTGCTGCCCCCTCCCCCACTTTGGAAACCACTGCTCTAAACCATGCCACACAAAAGAGGGAATATTTTTCAGAGGAACTTGCTGACCTGGGAATCTCAGCCTTCATCTGCTCATCCAAACCACTCTGAAAAGAAACATAATTGGACCATAATGTATTCAATGTCAACCACATTCTTTGAGTAACTAGGGATTCTAACTATCTCTATGCACCAGTGGTCTGGTATTTGTCATTGGCTCTTATTTCAAAAAGAAAATTAACTCTAACCTACCATTCAAAGGTTGCTCCTGGTCACGCGTCCCATCTATGAAAGACATAGAAATGGGCAAAGCAACACATAAGTGCGTCAAGATGGTTCTTTTTCCCCAAGAAATATTAATAAAAACAAATTTTGTCATCTTCACTGAAATGAAGTGAGATTTGACAAAATAAATAGCCCATTTATTTACATCATCCAGATTTGAAAAATTGACTGCCTTGTTTTCATGGCCATTCATTGCTTGCTATGATAACAGTGTTTTGCACATAATGCTTTTCAGTTTAAAAGCACTATGATGTATTTGATTCTCTCTTGGGTGCCATTTCTCTCCTTCCTCTTTGTTTCTGTCTCTCACCCAAGCAGAGGGGGGATATAGGTGTTATCCCCTTTTTACAGATGAAGAACCTGGCTTGAGAGGTTAGGTCACACAGCTAGTAAATGGTAAAGTCAGACCTTGAAACCCAGTTCTCTGCTCCAGAGCTAATGCTCTGATAGACATTTTAACTGATCTAGTCAGCATTATGTAGATGGGAGAGAGGACACTGTGGGTCTGAGCACCTGCACGACACAGTACCAACTCAACTTCATCTTGCACTGAGAGATTAGCAGGGCTTTACATAAGCAGTCCCTGTGTTCAGTAGAGGCTGTTCCTACATTTGCTATTCAGCCAGTACAAAGCCTCTAGGAGAAGCCCAGGGCCACACAGGACCCTGAGATGGGTATTGCAGGGCCAGCAAATCGACAGATGCATATCAACTCACAGGGGTTTGGAAGTGGGTCAGTGGGATCATCTTAGGTGGTATTTCCATGTGTTGAATAGTCTTTACTGTTCACCTGGGTCAATAACAGACACTCAAACATCTTTTGAATCAGCCCTTCCTTTTATTCCTGCTCTTCTTACTTCCCTGGGGCAGATACCTTACATAGACTTTTTCAGAAGTGTCCCCCGCCCCCCACCCCCGAGTTTCCCCACCTCCCTTCCATCTGTCACACCAGCACCAGGGTCATCTTTCAATACATGAATCTGATGATGGCACCCTTCAGCTTAAAGACCTCTGTTAGTGCCCCATTATTATGAGACCATGTCAAAAAATTTGACATGGTTTTCAAGTTTCTTCATCTTGCCCCAAATTAACTTTTCAACTTCTTCTCCCACCGCCCCACTTTCCTTTATCCTATCTTCTAGCCTCTCCAGTCTAATCACTGTTCTCCAAAAATAGCCGGTACTTTCATGCCTGTCTGCTTTGCTCACACTCCCTCCTCTGCCTGGAATGTCCTCCACCTCCTTCACCTCCTCCCTTTGGTGGAATCTTCCTCATCCTTCAATAAACAGCTCAAATTGCTTCTTCAGGGGAGGCCTCCACCCCTACCTTTTCCAGGTGGGACCTGCCACTCTCTGCTCTGGGCCCTCGAAACACGCTCTTCACGCTTCTCATTACAGAGGCCTTTGGCTGGTTATTCACACATCTTTTTAGCTCATTAGATGGTGAACTCCTTTGGGGAAAAGATAGCATTTTATTCATCACTTGGCCCTCAGTGTTGGTGCCTAGTAGGCATTTAAAAATTGGTTGTTGCATTTATTCATCTAACTGAGTAATTTTAAGAAGTCTTGAAAGGGCTAAATTCCTACCATATCTGATATAAGCAGCAAGAGATAAAGCACAAATTCAGCAAAAAACGAACGAACAAACAAAAATGTATTTAAGTATATAGCCAGTAAGGATTGGATGCATTTTTATAATAGTTAGAAGCCTATTATTGGCATTACCAAAAAGTTTGTGCTGTGCCTATAGTGGAAATAGATTGGAGTGAACAGTTATGGGTTTCTAGTCTTAGCTTTGCTATTAACTAGCTGTGTTCCCTTTGACAAGTCATGTCTCCTTTCTAGTTTCTTACCTATAGAATATTTGTGCTAGGAAAAATGACTTCTAAGGTATCTTCTAATTTTATAACTTGATGATTCTTATTTTCTAGTTAGGAAAACCAAGTCTTTATTTCCCTTTGACTGTGGTGGACCTTTAGTAATAAGAGTAGACTTTCTATATTGTCATAAAAACACCCTTGTCTTACTATGGCCCTATGATGTAAAATTTGGGTATTAGAAAGGGTACAAGATATTTTATAAAGTGAGAGCTCCTGATATTGGGTGGGGGAGGCAAAAATAACTAACAAACAAAAAACTCCTGACTGCCAAAAAATCAGGGCTCTGCCCCTTTAAAGTTGGAAGGACACACATTAGGAGAAGAAAAAGAACTTAGAAAGATTAGTTGATGTTTTGGGTTTATACAGATGGAGGAGAGAATAAAGTAGTCAAATCACACTTGAACATGGTTTGGAGAGGAAGGAGAAGATGCTTGGATGTTGAGTTTAAAAACTCAGGTCTTTAGGGAAAGCGTTCTATAAAATGACACAGGTGCAAAGAGAATTGGAATCTTTAAGGTGGTGTGTGCAGTTGTGTCATTGGCTCCTACTGGATACCATGATAATTACCCTTTGTATAAGAAGAAACCTGAAAGCCCCCCGATATTCTGAAGTGGTGTTATTCCCATTTCTTAAAAATAGTCTTTATTTTTTAGAGCAATTTTAGTTTCACAGCAAAATTGAGTGGAAGATATAGAGTTCCCATATATCCCCAGTCCCCACACATGCACAACTTCTCCTAGTATCAACATCCCACACCACGGTGGTACATTTCTTACAATCAATGAACCTGCATTGACACATCATTATCACCCAAAGTCCATGGTTTACATTTGGGTTCACTCTCACTGTTGTTCATTTTATGGGTTTGGATATACGTATAATGATATGTGTCCACCATTAGAGTATCATACAGAATAATTTCACTGCCTTAAAATTCCTTTGTGCTTCGTCTATTCATCTCTTCCTCCCCTCTAACCCCTGAAAATAACTAGTCTTTTTACTGTTTCCATTTGCTTTTTCCAGAATATCTTATAGTTGAAATCATATAGTATGTAGCCTTTTCAGATTGGCTTCTTTCACTTAATAACGTACATTTAATATTTCTCCATGTCTTTTCATGGCTTAATAGCTCATTTCTTTTTAGCGCTGAATAATATTCCATTGTCTGGATGTAACACAGTTTATTTATCCATACACATACAGAAGAGCATCTTGGTTGCTTCCACATTTTGGCAATTATGAATAAAACTGCTGTAAGTATTAATATTTGTGTGCATATTTTTGTTTGGACATAAGTTTTTGTGTGTGGACATAATTCACTTGGGGAAGTACCTAGATTGTATGATAAGAGTATATTTAGTTTTGTAAGAAACTGCCGAAATGTTTTCCAAAGTGCATTTCCATCAGCAATAAATGAAAGCTCTTGCTGCTCCTCACCGACATTTGGTGTTGTCAGTGTTTTGAATTTTGGCCATTCTAATAGATGCATAGTGTTACCTCACTGTTGTTTTAATTTGCAGTTTCCTAATCACATATGATATTGAACATCTTATTTCATTTCTTTAAGCTGTCTGTATGTGTTTGGTTAGGTGTCTGTTCAGGTCTTTTGCCCATTTTTAAATCAGGTTGTTCGTTCTCTTATTGTTGAGTTTTAAGAGTTCTCTGTATATTTTGGATAATAGTTCTTTATCATATATATGTTTTGCAAATATTTTCTCCCAGTCTGTGGCTTATCTTCTCATTCTCTTGACAGTGTTTTTTGCAGAACTTTTGCAGCATTTTTTTTTCCAGAAAACTGCAAAATCGGTCTTCCTGTTTTTCATGGACCTATAAAAGAAAAATTCTACATAAATTGCTTTAGCGGAAATCTCAATTATCTAGAAATTTCTTTCTAGCCTATAGAAATAAGCTTTGTTTTATTTGTATTTCCTTGACTTAGGAATTAGTAGGACTAGAAGTTAGAAAAATCACTTGTGGTCAAATTTGAGTTATAACTTTGAATGTGTATTTCAAATATTCCCTGAGGGGATGTCTTGAGGTTGTAGACTTCAACTGTGTTTCTTAAACCTAATTTTGCTGTATTTGATGTCATAGATCAAGAGATTTCAACAAATGTTCCATAAACCCACAGGAGATGAAATTTATTTCTTACTAACTGAGTATACATACTGTTATGGCAATGTCCTGTCAGCTGGAATATAGTCTTAAGTAGAAGGTGAAATGCTGTGTGAGTAAGGAACAATTTCCTGAGAAATTAGCTGGAACCTGAGATAGGTCTCCTGTTTCCTGGAAGATGGGACGATTTTGCCTCATGAGTATTTGAGAAGAAGTGATCAGGGCAATAAGGAACTCTAGTCACAGGATGACATAGTTCTATAAAGGGGCCAAATATATGGTGTGACAACTGTGGATCTTTTTATAGATGTGGATCCTTTTATAGATGATGAGATATGGTGCTGGAGGTCACGTTGTAGCTATTGGTGATTTGTTTGGTGATATTTCAAATCCATGAATTCCTTCTAGTGAGTTGTCACCAAATGCCAGCATTTGAAAGTGCTATAAGAACTGCCAGAGGCTATATATAGAGCCAGTACAGGTACTTGATGACCATGAGACCCTGTAGTATTTTCAGTCTGTAAAGAAATATTGCATTCTGCATACTCTCTCAGATGTGTGAAGGCACAAATCATGGAATCAGCTTCAATAAAAAAATTTTCTTGTAGACTCTATGCTAATTGAAAATTATATATCCTGTTCTATTCTGGTGATTGGGAAGAAATATTGAAAATGAAGATCATGTTCTGGGGAGTAATAATTTTAAATACACGCCATGTGAGAAATAGCCCAAGGTACCAGACACAGGGAGGACTTAATGATGGTGGGAATATGAAAACTTATAGCAAACCTTCAAATATCTGGATAACTGTCATATATATAAGGAGGGAATAAATTTGTCCCAAGAAAAGGAAAGAGTAGGATCAATGAGAGTAGACATTGCAGATAGATGGGTCGTGGTATCTCACTGCTGTTTTAATTTGCAGTTTCCTAATCTGATATTAGTATTGTTTCAATGTAAAAGAAAATCTTAGAGATATTGGATATGGTAGCACATCCTTTTTCACTTTATGGCAATGATAGAAAATGAAATAATTTTTACAGCCCACTGTGGAAAAGATCAGTCCAATAGCTCCCACCTACCTGAGGGCTGAGATGATTAATATCTTGGCAACCTATAATCCATTCCCAATACAGTAATTGGGAAGCTCTGCATTAATGGGCTCACTGGTCTCTAAAAAGAGTAAATTCCCTACCACAGGAAACCTTCAAGTACAGTCTAGGAATAACCCGGATGGGGGTGTTGTAATGGCAATGAAAAAATACTTTTAAATGTATGTACTTTTTATTATACAGTTTTACGAGTTCTGACAAATGCATAGACACACATAACCACCACCACAATCAAGATACAGAACAGTTCTACCACCACCGAAAAATCCTTTTGAGCTGCCCCTTTGTAGTCACACCTGCTCCCATTCCTAGCTGCTCTGTCCTCTATCCTGATAGTTTCGCCTTTTCCAGAATGTTATATAAATGGAATCACACAGTATCCAGCCTTTTGAATCAGATGCCTTTCACTTGGCATAGTGCATTTGAGATTCATCCACATTGTTGACTCATCTATGGTTTGTTCCCTTTTATTCCTAAGTAGTATTTGATTGTGTGATTATACCACAGTGTCCACTCATTCACCAGCTGGAGAATATTTGGGAAACTTCTGGCTTCTAGCCCAGCATTTATGGAACTTGAAAGTTGTCACTCCATCCTAACAACAAGTAAAAAGCTGAACAAACTGAAAATCAACAACTCTTCTTAGGTCTATCAAAGAATTGAGATCACAGGACAAACTGTTGCCCCCAAATTGGAGAGGCAGATGGTTGGATATAAAGAACCACATTTTACTGGAGCATAAACCCATGAATAGAAAACTCAGTGGGAACAAGTATTAGGTTAATTCAACCAGTACATCATATCTGGCTTTAAACAAAAAATTACAAGACATACTAATAGGCCAAAAAAACCCCCCAGAGTTTGATGAGACAGAGCAAGCATCAAAACCAAACTCAAATATGAGGGGGACATTGGAGTTATCAGACCAGGAATTTAAAACAATTACGGTAAATATGCTAAGGGCTTTAGTGGAAAAGTAGACAATATGCAAGAACAGATGGGTAATGTAAGTAGAGAGATGAAAAGTCTAAGAAAGAATCAGAAAGGAAATTCTAGAAATCAAAAAAAACCATTCTAATAGAAATGAAGAATAGCTTTGATGGGCTCATTAGTGGACTGGACACAGCAAAGAATCAGTGAGTTTGAGGATATGTCAAAAGAAACTTCCCAAACTGAAAAGCAAAGAGAAAAAAAGACTGAAAATAAACAGAACAGAATATCCGAGAACTATGGGACAACTATAAAAGGTGCAAATGTGCATATTGGGAATACCAGAAGGAGGAGAGAGAAAGAAACAGAAGCAATGCTTGGAGCAATAATGACTGAAAATTTCCCAAAATTAGTGTCAGACACCAAACCACAGATATACGAAGGTCAGAGAACACCAAAAAGGATAAATGGGTTGTTATTTGGTTGGCTTCCAGTTTGGAACAATTATGAATAAATATGCCACAAATATTGGTACACAGGGTTTTTTTGGGGTAAAAATAACTCTTCATTTTTTGAAGGTAACTATCTCAGAGTAGACTTTCTGGGTCATATGGTAAGTCCGTGTTCAACTTTATAAGGAACTGCCAAATTGTTTTCCAAGGTGCCTGTGCACTCCCACCAGCAATGTATAAGAGTTCCAGTTGCTCTGCATCCTCACCAGCACTTGGTATGGTCAATTTTTTGTTTTGTTGGTTCTTAAGTTTTAGCCATTCTAGCAGGTATGTAGTGGTATTTTAGTGTGACTTTAATTTGCATTTCTCTAATGAATAATGGTGTTGAGCATCTTTTAATGTGCTTATTTGCCATCCATATATCTTCTTTAGTAAAGTGGCTGTTTGGGTTGTTTTTTTATTGTTGAGTGTCTTATTGTTGAATCCAAAAAACTGGATTGTTTTCTTACTGTTGAGTTTCGAGAGTTCTTTATAGGCTACAAGTCAAAAGATCCTGTTAAAACCCTCCGGAGAATGTTGATTTTTACTTGTTTATTTTAGCAGGCAATCAACCTGCTTAGGTTCATACCACAAGTTATGTCTTGCCTTCTGAGGGTGGTGGTTCCAATGTTAAAGCTAAGAGATAAAGAAGGAAAGAAAAACCCAGTAAGCTCACTGCCATACCGGTTGTTCTCTCAGCTAGTTGCATTGGTATTCTGTCCAGAGATTCTGTCCCCTGGTTATAATCAGGGGAAGACATAGGTTGTAATAGGCTTACTTTGTCTTGATTAGCACCAGAAGTTCTATGATGACAATTTAAATACTGGATAAGGATTCTCCTAGATCATTATTTTTCAAACCTAGCAACAAATCAGAATTACTTGGGAAGCTTTAAATAATACAGATGCAAGTGCCCCACCCTAGACCCATCTCTGGGAATAGAAGCCCAAGAATCTGTAGAAGATAGATACTCTCCAGTGTTTCTGATATAGCCAACCTGGCACTAGTTTGGGGGCCCAAAGTTAGAGTTGAAGTTGGAAATTTGTGAACTCCTGGATGAGATGATCACCAAAGTCCTTTCCTGCCCTGAGATCCTCATATAGGCTCTATATTATTCAGAATATCCCATTCACAAAGCTTCTTGTTAATGAGGTACCATTCTATTCATTTCTCTCAATATTTTAACGGAAGCTCTAGATCACATAGGTCATCTCGAAAAATGTCCCAGAGAAGACAAAAAAAAAATATATATATATATAACTAATAGCAAAGTCAAGATATTAAAACCAACAAGAGAACAGATAGACTCCCAGTTCATAAGATTAGTTTCATGGAAATAACAACCTCTTGCAATAATAGCAGCAATAAATTCTAAATCTGCTTTATGTGGTGTTAGCCAAGAGAAGTATCATGTGTGCTCGAGTCTGAAGATTAGAGGTTTCATTAAGAGCCTCCTTCCATCCCTAGGATCAGCCCTTTCCTATATATTTGACAAAATTCTTTCACTTGGGTACAGTTTCTGCTTATGTGATAGGAATCACTAGTGAGTTTGAATTTGCTTTTCATAAAAATTTATTTCTAAGGACCTAAGAAATCATCTTCTTGAGTTCACTTCTATAATGATAGAAGAGGAAACCAGACCTGAGAGGTTAGGGGCTTATTTAGGGAATCTGAGCTGGGCCGAGAAGCACTTCCTACCTCACTAAGTTAAGTCAAGTGAGATTTGGATGCAGAGTCCCCTGGCATGGTGACCGCACCGGGTCGGATAGCTGTGGTGGGAGCTCCATGCAATGCATTTGTAAAGGGTGCTTTGACCTAAGAACGTTTCAGCTCCTGGATTTGTAGCTATGAAAACACTGGCAACTGAAATGACCCATAGCTTGCAAAGTGCCAACTTGCTGGCACATCCTCTTCTCTGGGCACTGGAAGTAGATGGCCCCTGGTGCTCTCTCTGGAACTTTTTCTGCCCCATTTCCTCTCAAAAGTGCCATGTGGTATTGTACAGCCAAGGTTTAATCAGGGAAGCAGAACCACTATGAGTTATGAAGTAAAGGATTTCTTACCGGAATGAGCTCCTACGCAATGGTGGGAAGAGCTGGGGGAGCAAAGGTTTGCAAGGGCGAGTTGGAGGACTGAGGAGTCATGAACCGGCCAATGTGAGAAGCCAGGCACGTCTGGCCACCACAGAGGGACTGCAGAGGAGGGGCTGGTGGCGGGGGAATATCTGTGGAGCTGATGCCTCTGTGGGTCCACATGGAAGCTTCTGGAGAGGGGCCCGGAGCTACTGCTCACCAGCAGGACCCACCGTCATGAAGAGGCAGTAGATGAGAAGTGGATGACAGCAGGGCAAGCCGGAGCCCATGGACGCTTTTGTGGTCATCACTGCATCACATTGTAATGGCCTTCCGAGGGCAAGGGTGGTGGTTTCATTTCTCCCTCCAACATCCCTTGGAAATTCCCTTTTTGGCCAACTCAAAATCACAACCATAACATGAAGGGCCTTTTGTGAAATGTTGTTCTGGCTTAAGCAACTTGATACAGGATAAATCACCATGAGTATAGAGCTTGAAATAGCAATAGTGGTCACGCCTTGGACGTAATGCCACTGAAGCGCTGTTCGCATTCGTCATGAACAATCTGGAACCAGCCTGGTTCACCACGGTCTGAAGACGTGGGACAGCGCCAGGCTGGCTGAGCTCTGGAGTGTGGTGTGGTGGGATCAGTGCAGGCCTTGTGGCCAGGCACATCTGCACCCTGACTGTGTGATAAAGACACGTTCCTCAAGGTTCCTGAAAGTAGCTTCCTCAAAATGGGTCTGATAGTAACTACCTCATAATATTGTTTTGAAGTAGGTATAATAGTAGATGCTCAATAAGAGCTATTCCTTCTCTCTCCCAAGTCCTACTCTTTCCCCTAGGACATCAAGGACCTGTCCCGTTTCTCAGAATATCTCTGTATAGAAATGACCTTATAATCTAAGTGTTGGATTTTGGTAATGAATATAGGTATATGATTTATATTCAGCATTCCTGGCATTCCATCATGGTCCCAGATTCCCAGTACCAACAAGTTCTGGTTTGTGTGGATAGTGAAAAAGACCACTGATTGGCAAGGCAAACAAGCACCTGACATGAGTTTACAACCTTTCCCCACAGGACAGGGATAGAGCCCTCCCTAAGTAGTTAGAAATCTACTGACTTAGAATGGTTCAGAAAAGTGAGTTTGGTGACATGAAGTCACCCTGGAGTCCTTCAGTTTTCCTGGGTCAGAGGAGAGACATAATTCATGAAGGTAGGGACAAGGCAAGTAGAAGCCAATATCAAAGTTGGAGACAGAGAAACACAAAAGTAGAACCTGAAAAGCATAATATTCTGGAGCCATTAATTTTAGGAGAATATAGACCTACATATTTAATAGCCCCTGAAGGCATTACTGTATGATAAGTGGCCTAAGTTTTGTTTGTTGAATTTGAATTTAACAAAATATAATGCTCATAGATTTCTGAAACGTGAAGAAAAGGTTAAATTACATTCAAAGTATAATACTCTATTTAAGAATTGGGGGGCAAGATTATCATTTTAGAAAGATTTTGATCCATAGTAACTGAAATAAAAATGTTTCATTCAGGATAAACTTATAAAAGATTCACACATAGAGGATATTTTATTAAACAAAGTGGGATAATAGGCATTGTTTGGCACAACACAGTGCTGAACATATGGTAAAAATTGAATAAATGTTTTTAAAATAGAATTCAATATGTACAGGGCCTTTCAAAAATGCAGTTGATTACTTGACTGTTGGAAGATGCTGATAATATATTCCCTACCTATATTTTTCTACAAAATATTAACAATCATGACAAGTCCTCATTTAGCTACTGATCCGATTGAGCAAGTCATTGACTTGAGTTCACTCAAACTGGACATTAAGATATAAAATCACTTCTTTAAAAATTGATTAAGAGATTAATACTTTTTTTCAACATAAAATAGTGACACCTTTCCTTTGAGCGTCTCTGTCACTCTAGGCCCTCAAGATTTGAAAACTACCAGTGATAAATACTGTAAAGAATCTGCAGCCATCTCACATTCTTTTATATAATTAATAGGATTGCTCAGACAGCTTATCTGCTTTAAGTTCTGAAAATCTCTTTATCCTTTATCTGCAGGAACACTAATCACTTGAAAAGGACAAGGCTGAGGGAACTTGTTTTAAAGCCGATTAAAAAAAAAATTTTGGCATCAAATTCTATTGCTCTAGTTTCCTGGGTTTCTTCTCTTATTTCAACTATTTCCCATTCAGATATTTGAAATGGCACTTTACATTCACTTGAACAGGTGAGCTTCTTGCATTTTCTGGTGAGATTCACGTTTCTGAAGGCCTTTTCTATTTATTCTTTGGCTGGATTTCACCAGGCTGAGGGAATAGGGAACTTACTGGTCTGAGAACTGGGAAGCCTTGGCTCTTGGTTTCCCTCTGTGATATGGCAAGAGTCCTTAGGTTATCAGCCGCAGAAATAACTGGCTACTTTAAGCAAAAGAAATTTATTGGAAGGATAGCAAGGGCCTACATAATCAGCAGATGGCTGAAAATCAAATTTGAACATGGGCAGGTGCCATGGCCTTTCCAGAGGCTGGGAAGCAGGAACCCGAGCAGCAGTCTTGCAGAAGAAACAGAATGGTGAGCACACCACTGCTAAGATGAAATGGAACATCACGTTCTAGGGAGGGTGAAAAATGCACTCTTGCTAGACATGGGTGGGACCCCCAATTACAGTCCACTGGGTTCCATCTGATGTGGAAAATATAGTTCCTTAAGAGGAAATAAGGAGGCTTGCTTGGGAAGAGAAACTGTATGCTGGACAGATAAATTGTCTACTACTGTGCTACTACCTAGCATCTTTAAAGTTGCTTCTAGCTTTAAAAATGAATGGAGCATGCTTCTCCCATTAAAGCCTTTGGGATTACCATGTCCCAGGGATGTTTCCTTTGATGCATACTTATAAAATCAACAAACAATAATAGGACAAACTGTAAGAAGACATCTATGAATACTGGTGGGTTATGTGGCTATCCTAGTTATCTACTGCTGCTTAACAATATTACCACAAACTTAGCATCTTAAAACAACACACATTTATTATCTGTTTCTGTGGGTCAGGAGTCCAGGCATGGCTTAGTTGGGTCTGCATAGGGTCTTACAAGGCTGCAGTCAAGGTAGCAGTTGGCTGCATAGGGTCTTACAAGGCTGCAATCAAGGTAGCAGTTGGGGCTGGAGTCTCACCTGAGGCTCAACTGGGGAAAGATGTGCTCCAAGTTAATCCAGGTTGTTGGCAGAATTCAGTTCCTTGTGGCTACAGGTAGGGCTAAGGATTTCAGTTTCTTGCTGGTTATAGGCTACAGGGCTGCCTTCAACTCTAAGGCAGGGACCCACAATGGCCCATGTTCCTTGCCATGGTGGGTCACTGCCATGGCTACTCTGATTTCTCAAAGCCAGCAAGGGAGAGAGACTCCAGCAAGACAGGCACCACAATCTTGTATGTGATCACGTAATCACACACCCCATCACCTTTACTATATCCTGTTGGTTAGAAGCAAGTTGTAGGGGAAGTGGATCATACCAGGGTGTGAACACCAGGAGGTGGGAATCAAAGGGCAACCTTGCAAATCTGTCAGAGTGGCAGAACTGGATGGGACAATCCCCAGAGCTGCCTTAAAACCTAACACACCTATTTCTTCATGTGGAAAATTGATGGAGGCGGAACAAAACCTTGGCTTCCAGTTTCTCTAGTTCAGCCACAGAGGAGGGGGGAGACGTAAGGAGTTCCACCTCCTCAGAGCTACAGCGCTTTCTGTCTGGGCTGGTGCTTCTCCCGTAGTTCTGTGTATACAGTTAAATCTAGTAGCCTCTATAGGACTATATATTTTGCTTATTTTCTACCATTTGGCAACTTACCTTCTCTTGATGGTGTGGAAATCCTTTTTTAATTTATTCATGTGTACATCCTGTCTTCCTCAACTACATCATAAACACCTTAAAGGCAGGGAGCATGCCCTCCAAGTAGGATAAAAATGAAGGCAAAGGTTCTTTGGAAAAACTAGCTCATATTGGTTCTCTAGTGTGGAGGAAGGGGGGGTCTCTAGGGCAAGGTGAAAATCTGCCCTCTCTTAGCTGTACTTGGCTGTGCAAACAAAACATGTATATTTGAAAAGGGAGTGACCTTACAAATGCTCAGGTTATCTTGAAACAATGTGCTTGGTTCCTACTAGAGCAGCCAGGCATGCATCTGGAGGCAGATGGGTAATGGACAAAGAGATCCGATAGACATGGGTTGAGTCCTTGCATGCACTAGCAGTGTGACCATGGACTTGTTGCTTTAACCCCTGTGAGCCTCAGTGACCTCACAGTCCTAGCTTGTAGAGATAATGCATTTAAAATGTTTAACAGTGTCTGACATATAGTGAACATGTAGGAAATAGATATTATGATGATCCTTTAAGACAGTGGTCCCCAACCTTTTTGGTACCAGGGACCAATTTTGTGGAAGACAATTTTTCCACGGAAGCAGGGGAGGGTGGGGAGCTCAAGTGGTGATGTGTGGCCTGGTTCCTAACAGGCCATGGACCGGTATTGGGACGCAGCCTGGGGGCTGGTGACTGCAGCTTTAAGACACTGACCAAGGAAGGCTCTTGTCAGTTCTTAAAGTGCAATTCATCCCATAATAAGGGGGTCAAGGAGATGTACACTTGATATGTTGTAGCTCTTTCCTTCTCTTGGAGCTTGAGGGTTTAGTGTGATAGTTCCCTGAATGTGGAGGAAACTGGAATTCTTACTGCTATTTTCCCATCCCTGGAGCTAGGCCATCCAGAACGTGTGGTAAGAGGATGGGTTGCAGACCCTCCCCTGTGGAGAGCAGAGAGCCTGGGATAGACACTGGTCTGGCCAGGGCAGACGAGGGAGTACCCTAGCTCCTGCCTTTAGTTCCTAATCTCCCAGGGTGCGGTAGGAAGCACATGGGACTTGGCTGGGTGTCCTTGGCCAAGCAATATCCTCTCCAAAGCCATTTTCACTTCTGCAAAAGTGGAGCAATATCAAGGGTCACAGTGAGGAAGAATGTAGGAACATCCTTTAAATTTTGCATATCTAAGGGAACCCAGGATATATTCTCCCTTATCAAGAATTTGTCTCTGAGATTAGATGAATTTTAATTTTCTCCCAACAGTGCCCTTATGGGCCCAATGAAAATGTTAACTACATTTTAGAAAAGTTTTAATTTGAACAACTTATGATTAAAAATACACTTTATAAATAATTTTTCCATAGACTTGATTGAGGATTGTTACGAACTTTACAAAAAGGCATACTGCAACAACAGATTAAAGAAATTACAAAAAATATAGCTTTAGCCCTATTTAAAAATACAACATTATACATCACACAGCGTTTTCTTTGTGCAAAAAGTTTAAGAGAATGCCATGTTAGGCATGTCAAACATATATACTCAAAGGGAAGTAAACTTTAATACAGTTACTTTGCATAATAGTATAGGCACAGCTGAAATAATGAATCTTCTCCCCCTAAAAGTTAATATACCTTAGTTCAACATTTTCCTTTTATGTTGTAGGATTGAAGA
Organism: Daubentonia madagascariensis; assembly: GCA_023783475.1. NCBI lineage: Eukaryota > Metazoa > Chordata > Mammalia > Primates > Daubentoniidae > Daubentonia > Daubentonia madagascariensis. The sequence goes on along the minus strand of JAKFHU010001990.1, from coordinate 21,376,651 downwards.
CTACACTTAGCTTTATACAAATATATATGTATGTATGTGTGTGTGTGTGTAAACATATATACGTATGAAAACAAGTATCTGCTTTGACATTGAACAAACCCCCAACATATTTACAGTGTTTTCAGAGAATGTGTTCTCCAAATCAGTCTGTGTGCATCCTCCCTATTGCACAACTCTTTAGAAAATCAAATCAAGCCCATAGCTGTAAATTAGTGGACATCCTCTGTTGAGACTTCCAGTTTTCGCTGTGGGACAAAGAGAGTTCCTAAGGAGGTTTTATTAGCACCATCGAAATCCACACAGGATGAACTAGTTGGCTTGGTGGGTCCACCCGGGGTACGGAAGAAACTTTCGGCCACTAATTGTGACCCTTTGGGCGTCACAGGAACAGGCTGATTGGGAAGAGGAATGGAAAAAAGAAGTCAAACACACACAGACACGTGCGCCCGGGCGAACTTGGAGCAGGGGGCTGGATGGATGTTCCATGTTGGGAAACTCACATAATCTTGAAAGTGGCGAGGGAGGCCTCCATGAATTTTACATTCTCAATTATTTTGTTAAAGGGAGACAAAAATCTCATGATAACCCGATAATACACACTCCTCTGGCACTCCTCCTGTGTTGCGGAAGAAAGGTAGGCCTTCGGGCTCCTCACTCTCCCGTCCTTTCGCTCTCCAAAGAAGGAAAGCGAAAGCAAGTCTCCTATGATGCAGATTTGGGACTTAATAACTCAAAGACAAATCAAATTAAATGGAAATACTCTCACCTGTTGTGCCCCCGTCACAGCAACTGATTGTCCGTTTGGTTGGTTCTGGCCTGGGACTGGCGAGTCATAACTGGTGGCTCTTCCTTGCTGAGTGCCTGCATTTTCTGGTATGACACTAACAGCCTCTATTCTTGGAGACACAGGAATGATTCCGGCCCCAGGGTTGGCAGACACCTGGACACTGGGGGAGATGAGTCCCAGGTGCTGAAGGGTGAAGTTTACAATGGCTGAGCTTGGGTTCTGGATGGGAACGGGGTGGCTCGCAGCGAGAGCCGGGCTGTTCCCGACAGGTACGGCTGCCACGGAAGTTGGTGAGACCATTAGCTTCAAAGGTGTTACATGAAAAGAGGGAAAATTAACAGCAGTGAGTTCAGATGATGTCACTGGAATAACACCTGGAAAGAAAAGGGTGAAGATATCTTAAAAGCACAGGCATTTGTCCGAGAAGTTTACAGGCTTAAGTGAACTTGAGACTGGCCCACGTTCGAATAGTGTTTCACGTCTACTCACCTGCGATCGGGGAGCTGTAGATCCTGTGGTTTGGGGAAAGAGCACCTGAGTTTTCTTTACTAGACAAGATGGACTCTGCCCCCAGGGATGAGCAGTGGGTGAGAGGGATTAGGTATCCTGATGGGAGCGAGGTCTAGAAAACAAGGAGGAAGGGCTTATTGTGCACACAAATACAGGAAGAAAAATGGCCACGTGCCTCTTCACGACTAACATCCCTTGATTGTTGCTTGTTTCATCAGACCAAAGTCCCCAACGGTACGGGCTGCAGGCAGGCCAGCCATCCGGCTCCTAGAGGACAACATCTGCCCACCCTTTCCAATGCTTGTCCTGAATAATACAGAACATCTGCTTCTTAAATGCCACCAATGGTCTTAGGAAACATCTGGAAACTGGCACTGAGCCTTCTTAGGGGTGAGATTCACCCAGCACACAACCCGCACATTGACATCCTAACTCCTGTGACCAGACTTCTTGGTATGGTGTGGTGCTAATTGTCAGAAGCAAGCTGAATGTAGGTGAACACCACATATGGCACTAGTGGATTGCTATCTGATTTGTTCTTGAATTATGTAGGATGGTATTCCCAAAAGAGTATTCTGAGGGACCCTAGGTCCATGGGATGCAAACAGGTGTTACTTAATTCATGGTCAAACACGTTTGGGAAATGCTGAACTAAACAAAGGCAAATGGTATCGTTATCAGAGAATTTCCGACCGACCTTAATGATGGCATGCATTATAAATCCCCAAGGGGAGCGTACAGCATGTAGCATTTCCCAGACTATTTGGCAACTATATTTTTGGTAGGTTATTAAGGGGGACTACTATTCAAAGAAAACATTTTAAGCAATGTTGATTTAGAGAAGGGGTGGGCAAACTATGTCCCATAGCCAAATCCTACTCCCCACTCGTTTTTGTAAATAAAATTTTATTTGAACACAGCCATGCCCATTCAACTTATGCATTGTCTGTAGCTGCTTTCCTGCTACAATGGCACAGTTGAATAGAGCAGCAGAGCCCATATGGTCCACAAAGCCAGAAATACTATCTAGCCCTTTATGGAAAGTTTGCTGACCCCAAGAACAAAGGAATCATACAAGTATAGATTTTTTTCCTAGTACTGCTTGCTCTCATGGTAACAGGCAATCTTAGAATATGCAAACTAAAGCACATCAGAGTTAATAAATTACAAAGAGAGCTGATTAATTCATATTAGAGACCCACATGTCATTGAGCAAAAGCTTTAGGCAACAGTTTTATTCCAAATAGAAAAGGCCCAGGTGTGTGTTGCATGTACCTCCTACCATGCTTGTTAGATCACTGTACTTTACCAAACAAAAAGTCTACATGGGTGGCTGAACTGCCTCAAAAGTCTGCTTTAGCCTTACTGTGAGTGGGACTGGCAAAAGCTAAGAACAGCTCTTATAAACTAGGGGCCCTTCTTTTATCTTTCTTCAGACCTTTTTTCTCTGCACTGTCAAAACAGCAGTTTGATCTAGCTGTTAATAGGTCTTTTCCTGGGGAACCACAAAGCTAAACATGTACTGCAAGCTTTTAATTTTGTTTCTTAGGTGTCTGTTACTGCTCAAAATCTTCACTAGTAGGTGTCTTGAAAGCTGCAGAAATAGAGAGTTTTTAAGGGGTGGATTTAGGCATTTTACAAAGAGCTGCTCTCTGTCATCTTCAGTCATATTCTGCCGTGGTACAATTATTCTGATCACTGGTCTAACTCTTTTAAGTCTTCAATAAAGCCTGTAGTACTCTAATCATAATTATTTTAAAATTTTCAACAAACTACATTCATTGCAAAATCTTTTAACCTATAATTCCAATTCTGTTTTTTAAAAAAATTAGAACTATTAAATTAGCAGAATGAATGAATCTGACGTATTTCAACATGAATGCTATTTCTTCTGGCCTACAGCAGCCCTACCTCCCCCTCCTCCTATCACATCATCAACAACGTTCTCATGGTTCACTACCTGACGTGTTTGTTTATTTGCATACTGTCTTCTCTCCTATAAGTGGAGATTCTCAGTAAATATTTGATGAATGAATTAACACATGAATCTCTCATGTTCTTTGTTTTACTCAGTCCATGCTGAAAAGAGTGGTCAAAATGAAGTTGTAGAGATGAAAAAAAGAAGCAGGGTACATGGAAAATCTACCCACTGAAAACCTTAATCCTGAATAACGAAGTGACCAACAGGAGACCATTATTAAATCATACCCATTGGCCCAAAGAAATTATGGACCCCCCCCCCCGAAAACTGAATCAAGCCAAATCCTTGCGATTTCTCCCCTAGCACATATATTAAATACAAAATGATACTATGTAAGATAATAGATGTTTCAAATGGTTACCATGAGGCAATCCTCAGGGAAGATTTGACAAATTCTAAAGCTTCCTTAATAACAACAGTAACAGATAATACCCTTCAGCTTATACAGTGTCTTAAAAGGATCAAACCCCTTTATGCATAAATTCATGTAACTCCACAAAAACTGTCATATGACCATGGGGCAAGTACTCAAAAGCAACTGCCACCAAAGGCAGGTGCTAGGTTAGATTTGATCCAGAGCACAATGCTTTATTTATAGGTGATTAGGAAAAACTGGTGGAATAAATTCTTCGTAGATGAGGAAAAATAAGACATAGAAAAGTAAAATAACTTGCGTTAACAGCAGGGGCAAAATGAGGGATTAACTTCTGCTTCCCTGGTTAGGGGTATTTATTTGATATAGTAATGTCTTTCATATATAATTGTTCTAAGGGAGAAAAATGAGATAATGTATGGAAAAGTGCCTAATACCTATTGTGTCTGGTGTGTGGGTAGCCATCCAGTGAATATTAATTCCTACCTGAACTAATCTCCACCTAGGAGAAAAAAAATCTCTAGAAACCAATACATCAAATACACTTACAATTTGTCAAAATCAGTTTGATTTTTCTGTTTATACAAAATGGATATTTTGGTTTAAATTTTAGGTAGAAAGTAAAAACAAGGGGCACAATTTATCTTCTAGGCAACAAATGCCAGTTACATGACATCAAACAAACATTAGGTAATGACTCAGAAAGAAGTTGTTACAGGAACCCTACACATCCATCCATTCATTCGGGGTTACGTCTGCTTGTAAATCATTTAAGACTTCCATGACAGGTGTTTGCATTCCAGCATGTGATGGAGAAATGGACTTAAGGACAACCACCCATGGTGCTTTAAAAAGAGAGCAAATAATCCCTTCCTCCAAAGGTTAAAAATGTCCCTGCCGTCATCCCAGTCAGGGGATTAGCTGTCTAGGCCCTCATTTGGATTATGGGATGCTAAGGAACAGTTCCTTGTCTTCTGAAAGATTGCTCTTTGCTCTGGTAAATTTCCCAAGCCACCAAATTCTCCTCTAATCGAGCAGGGAATTCCCAATGCTTTGTACTTACTGCGGAGACATTTTCAAGTCCTTTTAAATCCTCTTTAAATTTCTTTTTGGAACCACTGTCTTCAAGCATGCTTGCCCTCTTTGAGCCTCTTTCTCCAGCTGGCTCCCTGTTTCGGTTCTTCGTACCTTGTCTCTCTGGGGCTGGCAGCAAGTTTCCAGGCCTGGTGGAGGCACTGGACTTTGTGGTATCGTTGGCTGCCTTCTCAGTGGTGGCATCTGTGGAGTCTTTTGATCCAGTAACTTTAGAAGGGTGAGTGTGGCAGACCGTCGGGCTCAGGCCTTGGGGCGGGTTCACGGTTTGGGCTTGGGCAGGCTGCAGGTAGATGGCATAGGATGGGCCTGAAGGGGCCGGAGGTAGGATCACGGGCACTGCTGATGACAATGGGCTGGGGATCAGTGGGACCACCCCCAGGGGCTGGATGAGGGATGGTGCTGTCAGCTCCAGCTCAGCAGTCACTGGGGTGTCCAGAGGGGCTACTGGTTTGCAGTGCCCGGATCTTGCCAGCTGCACTTTCACTTTCTTTCTGGGTTCACTAAAAGGTAAGATTTAAAACATGACACAATGGAAACACATTTTCTCTGAAATGCTCTACCACGTGAAGCCTCAGAATGAAGCCATGTTTTTGTGAAACTTGCAGATAGTTTCTGCAATGACTGAGTATGACATACAGAAAAGATTCTCTCTCCCGTCTCCGAGGCTAGTGCCTCTTCTCACATGAAATAAGTAATCCCAATAATGCAATGCAAAAGCAATTCACCCTGTTGCTAAAGAGCACAGCCAACCTACCTGGATTGCTCTTCTAATTGCATTTTGCAAATAGCCGCGAGCTGAGCCATTTTACTTGGGAAGGGTGTAGGATTCTGAGAACTTTCAGCTGGTAAAACAGAAAGGGAGGGGCATTGGTCAAAGCTAAAGAATACACGCTCACACCGAGGAAACCTCGCTGGAGTCAAAGGGACAGAAAACATGTACCTCCCTTCAAAACTGCACCAATTAAACACTAAGCCCCACGAGTGCCTTTTTATGCTTTAATTTATACATAAGTTAGGCTTCAAGAAGGCTTGGGTATAGGGACATTGAAACAATTCTCTGACAAGTATAGCAGAGATCAAGTAAGCTAAAAAAATAAGATAAAAAGAAATTCTTCCTAGCAGAGCCCTGACATTATTGAAAACATACCTTTGTTGGCCTTGACAGGGCTACTGGGAGCAGAATTTATCTTTCTCCGATCACTTTCTATACTCTTTACCAGTTTGATAAGAGACGGGTGTCGAGTGAAGTTTGGTTTCCCACGTGTGGAAAAGAGGTTTTTGGCACAGTTCTCTTTTGAAGACCGCCTCACCTCTAAATCAGAGACGGCAAAAGGAGTGACTGGGCTGGGGTCTGAAACAGAAAAGGTCTGTGTATTAAAATATGGCTGGTTCAGCTTCCTTTTGGGATACGAAATCAAAATGTAGTTCTAAAACAATTTTACAAATAAAAGTGGCAACAATTATAGGGCACCAATTCTGTGCCAGATGCTGTTCTAAGGGCTTTATGCACAAAACCTTGTTTATCTCATGAAATGAATTCTGGGACACAAAGACTTCATACTTTAACATTTCTGAAACTGCACTGTATCTTATAACCAGTGGTGTGCTAGAGAGCAGTTATTAGTGATTTTACTTTCTTAGTGATATGTGAAAAAACTGTGCATCTTATAACCAGTGAAGTCTTAGATCTGGTGAAATATGGTGATCCGCTCAACAACTCCCCGAGGTAAGTCCTCCTTAGGAAATGCACCCCCATGTAAGAGATGAGAGCTTTGACACACAGAGACATTAACCCGCTGGCTCTAGGTCTCTCAACTAGAAGCATGTGGGCCTGGGGCATGAACGTGGTTAGTGTGGCCCCAGAGCCTTCACTCCAAATTCCTCTCTCTGAGATTACACCAAAGTCACAATAAAAGGCACTATTGTTCTTCCCATTTCACAGGTGAGGAAACTGAGCCTCAGAGAAGTCACCTGCCTGAGGCCACACAGCTAATGAGTGGAAGAGCTGGGACTGGAACCTAAGTCTCCACCAGCCTCCGTGGCCCACGTTCTTGCCATTTTCTAATGGTTCTGGGAGAGAATCTTTGGTGGGACAGAAAATGGCAGGATCACAGTTGAGATGAGGAGCAGAAAGATCTACCCTGATACCAGAACGCACACACTCGTTTCACACTCTGTTATGCTAACAGCAACAGCAACAACAGTATCTTATGCTTTGTGGTACTTTCGATTCCTCAAATCTTTTCAAATACAGATTCTATTTTCTGGATACAGGGTGGGAGGTTCTTACGGACCTTGGGTTGCTAATGGAGCCAGAAGCCAAACTTTCTCTATTGGCTCTCATCTTCCATTGTCTTTTCAACTATTTATATACGAGGGCTGGCTGGAAAGTATCCAGCCATTGTTAATATAACGAGAACACGTTACGTGGCTGGATACTTTCCGGACAGCCCTTGTACGTCCTTTCTATGTGGGGGTGGTGGGTAGGATAGAGAAGGGAGAGTATCTCCAAATGTGCATTAATTCAAATAATGAAGCAAAGAATGATAGAAAAAAAAATACATACCACTGGTATTTGGACTGATTTCTGGGCCTGTCCATTTAAAAGCTGGTTTTCGGCCTCTTTCCTCTGTAACATGAACTTTCTTGATAAGCTCCAGGCTACTCAGAACATTAGCTATATCATATAACCTCCTAATTTTTGCTGGAAAAAAAAAGTATAATGAAAGATCAAAGGATTTTGCTTCATAAGAAAGGACTTCATATTCTAAGAGCTGTCTTAACCGTCAATGTTAGAGAAATATGTGACTCCTTTTAAGGCATTCTAGTTCTACTCCTTTAATTAAGACAAAAAATAGTATAAAATATTTAAAAGATTCAGTTGCTGCTGGTACTGAATTTTGAAATTACAACAGCACATGTTGAAAAGGAAAAATGACTTGATGAGATCACCTTATCTGAAACTGTTACAGATTTTTTATAAAAAGTCACCATTCCTGGGAATCTTCTAATGATTCAGGAGAATTTTATGAGCAGATAGAAATAAAAGTGACAAATCTTTTGCTTTTCTGCTTGTAATAGCTTATAACAAGACTTGTTTAATATCATACCATGGAAAATTCTGTACCCCATCAAAGTCTGTTTTCACTTCTATCTTGATAGTACAAAATTACAAATCGAGTCCCCTTCTTCATTGCCATGCCAGAAGGTTCTAAATTCCCTGGGGATTTGGCAAATTATGCATCTATAGTTCCTGGAATACTTTCCAAGGCTGTGACTAATCAGTAAACCAGAGAGCTAAAAACTGGTGACTCCAGAAGAAGCAGGAACCCATCAGTAGCATCAGGGTACGTTTTCTGAAATTGCAGATCTCCCAAGCCAATTGCCAGCATTATTGCCTTTACTCTCCACTTAATTCTGTCTTTACAGATGTATTATCAACCTGGGGATGTCTGAATATACTTCCATGGGACTAGTATAGCTTTATAGGGTGGGAAGGAGTCTCCGTGTGACAGTTCCCAAGTATTCCCCACAACCTCTCCGATCACTTGGGGTAGCTCTTCCTCACCATACAGCTGGGTCCTACAGGTGGCCCATGTTCAGGCTAACCCCAGCAAAGAGCCCTCTCCATCTGCTGAGCACTTCCTTCCAACACTTTTCCTACAAAATCTGGTATAGTGGTGAGGGCTAGGCTCTATGTTAGGAACCCAAGCTGCAGTCCCTTTCCAACTGAGAGCAGGTAATCTGGCTAAAACCATTCAAAATGGCAGACCAGTTGTGCTGCAGGTCACTTCAGGGGGCAATTTTATGTTATTTATATTCTCATATATTAGCATCAGTGGAAAGAGTAGGGACCTAGGGTCTAGTCCCACTTTATAATTCACTACTCACTTAGACCTCTGATAGTACAGATTCTACTAGTGTAAAATGAGAACAATGTTATACTATCAAATGAAGCCAAAGTGTCAGACAAATAAGAGTAGTTGTACTACCTTCAAATCCTACAAGTTAGCTAACGCAGTATTATCACGGCTTCTGGGGAGAAGTAAAGATATAAAAACACAATTAGAGAAGATCTGTTTATGCACCCAATATATTTGGAAACCAGATTTGTTAGATTGTATTGTTTAAGAATAGGTCCAAAATTCCATGGTAGTCATGACACTTACTTTTAAACTTGCTTTTATCCAAATCTTCCACATGGTCCTCCCCAATTAAAATCTTGGCAGCAATTTCTAGGCTTACTATCTGAGGCGTTGACACCAAAAACAGCATCACAAATTTCTGGCTCATTACTCTTAAAGACTTGTCTTTGCGGCTGTTTACAGAAGCTTTGGAGAAGGATGAGGATCAGAGAATTAAAATTCATGAAGGGACAAGTGACTTCTAAAGTAACAAGGCTAAAAATACCACCACCTGATCACACAGCTGACAACTGCAGCATTTTAACATTAAAGGCAGCAGTAGCTTTAGAGCAGAGTTCTCCATGGGGCCTTTCCTCTAGATGCAGGAGAAATGCCACGCGGCCTGGGCTTTTCCCATAAGTACCGTGCGCTAATCGATGGCACCACTGGAGCTCCAGCCTGGGCTTTTCAATACTGTCTCTCACCTGCCCGAAATTCCACTCCAGGGAGTTCCACAAAACACATGTCTGGGTGTCCATCTTGGCCAGTGTTTGATTTGATGATATGATCCTCTATACTGTAACTCTTAATAAAGTCAAACTCTTGTTCATATTCTTTCTTTTTGATCATCATAATCTGCTCAGCGTACTTATTCTCTTCCCCGACACTCTTCAAAGTCCCAAGGGTCTTGTTGAGATTGTGTCGCCCATGCCAAGTGTACCTGTTTTTGGCGAGGCGGCTCACCATGTGTAAACTCTCCAGGACGTTCACGATATCGTAAATGCGTCGACGCTCAACATCTACAAGGAAGGCACCATTGTACGTTACTAGGGTCAGATTTTTGTAATGTGTTTAGAATTGAATAACTTTTTCTTCCATGGTTTATTACTCAGTAGGTTCTGGATGATGTAACTTTGTTAAATGTAAGTGCATATGCTCAAAAAACAGTGTGAAAGTAAGAAAGACATGTCCCTGCTCTCAAAGGGTATGAATAAGTTAATAGGAATTCGAAAGGTGATGTTTATTGAGGCCTAATATGTGACATAGAGCTTTAGGAAATCTTTACTTTAAACTTGTGAGGTAGGTATTATTATCTGCACTTTAACGATGAGGAAATAGAGGCCCAGACCAGCTAAGTAGCACACTCCAGGAACAGAGCCAGTAAGTAGCAAAACCAAGCCTTTTATGCTGTAAATCCCACACTTTCCAACCCATTTCTTGTATTACCCTTCCAACATACACAAACATACACACACACTCCTGCCTATAGTATTCATATGATAGGTACAAAGTGCTGAAATTACAGAAAAATACAAAAACTATGATGTAGTTTTTAAAAACCCACATTAAAAAATAAAAATAAAATATCCCTTTTGGGGTATAATTTTGCTTACTTTGTAGCTACCATTGACAATGTGATATTAGTGATTCAATTTATTTAAATTGGGTTTTCAATATTCTGCAATGTTAGAATTCTCTTTGTTCAAGAAATAGACTTTCAATGTTGATTTAAATTCAAATATTTGATGAAATCCAGCCTTTCTGGAAAAGTGCTATAATATATAAAACACTATTTGAAGAAGGGTGCACCCTGCTGGCTTCTTGCTGTTCCTGGAACTTGTCCCTAGGCCCTTGCCTGAAGGCCTTTGTACTGGGCTGTTCCTTCTGCCTAGAACCTCTTCCCCCTTGTGCTCATAGCTTTCTGCCTTGCTTCTTTCCAGTCCTTGCTCAGATGTCGCCTTCTCAACAAGGCCTGACATGACCTGAGCACTTAATTTAAAATGGCAAAGCACTTCTCCAGCACTCCTAACTCCTCCATCCTTTTCTACATTTTCTTTTTTCCCTAGTATGCATTACCTTCTAACATACATTATCATTACTCACTTATTATGTCCTTTGCTTGGTATCGATTGCCCCACTAGAATGTAGGTTCTAGGAGAGAAGAGATTTTGCCCTTTTTGTTCGCTGATGTATTTTAAGCTCCTAAAACATTGCCTAGCACATGGTAGGTGATTAATAATAGATACCTGCTGAATTAATGGGTACTATTTCCTACCTAGCTACAATTAAGTGTATGTGAAAAGTAGATAAATCTAAATGGCATATTCTTAAAAATGTGAAATAAAGTTGATATTTATGAACATGTATTAGAAGGGCAAAACTTTTCTTCATGGGGTGATTGCTATATATTAAAATGTATTATCCTATATAGCACATCTCTTCACAGTTTTAGATTAGGATATTTGCATAACTTCAAAGTTACCCAATTTTGCCACAGATCTCTTTTCAGCTCCAAGTAGATTTGGGTCTATGAACAGAGGGATAAAAGAGGGCAGGAAGAACACAGTAACTTTTGCCCAGTACAAAACACTCAGAAAACCCACTAGTCCTCAGAACAGTGCTGAGAAGCTGGGAGCACACAAATCCTGCTCCCACTCACAGAAGCTGATCCTCAGTGTCAGCTAGGAAAATACCATTCAGCAGCCTGGGGATTCAAGGAAGGTGCCAAAAGTTCACAGTTGTAGTTGTTTGTGAAACAAGTCATAAAACAATGTTGCTTTTCTTTAAAGCTTCAGAGACAACCTGCAGTCAGAAACAACCTCCACTGTGATTTTTTTTCCCTCTAAGAATCAATGAAATTAGAAACTATTTGCCTTTATTCTTAAATTAAGAGGGCTTTAGAGATTTATGATGTCCATGTGGTCTTATTTGTGTCTTTTGCAAACAATGGTTAGATGAGTGTGGGTCTGAAGGAGTTAAGTCCATAAAGTCACTTCAACCATTAACTGTTTCAGTGAGCTCTTTGTATACTTACTAAGTTCCTCTGCTACTTCATCAAGACAGATGTCATTATTCACAGCAGGGTTGGGATACTTAGGATATCGTGCTAAGAACTTATGGCATAATAGTCCTAAACTTTTCTCTTTTCGACTTGGTTGGGATTTCTCATATTCATCTCCAGAAAAGTGTTCCTACAAAGGAAAAGGTACACAATGTCTTATTCTGAAATAAAGTCTGACAGATTTATTAGGGGCATCTGTGCTTGATGACTAACACCACTTACAAACACGCTTAGCTTCAACAGTTGCAAAGTTTGGGGGCAAAAATTGGGGGTGGAGGAGAACCAGTACAAACTGCTTGGCAAATTTGAAAGGGGAAGCCTGAAATGAAAACAACTATAAGGTTCAGCATTTCCAGTGCTAAATGTGATGGGGTCCAAACCTTCCTGGTGCTCTGAAAGAGGTTCCTAACAGCTTTCGGGTGGTGATGCTTTAAATTGCCAGCACTTCTGCAACAGCTACGTCCTCCCAACAAATTCCCTAGTCTCCACCCGTTCTTCTGAAAACCTACGTGTAAACAGTCTTTGGCCTCAGGTAATCCACTTCTGTTGTCAAACAACCCCCTTTTCTGATCTCTGTTGCGGATCTCGGGGCTCACAGCACTGATGAGCATTTTTAGGTTAGCTGTTGGTGTCCACGGTTCTCCCTGGGAGACTTCCTTGGGCTTGGTGGGCGTGGTTAAAGGGCCAAAGTCAGGCTGGATCTCTGCCAGCATTATATTTGTCGTAGTGGATTCTTTCAGAGGTGTTTTCATTAGTCCCCTTTTATGTGGCTCAAAAAAGAGATTTTCCTGGTTTTAAAAAAAGTAAATAATTAAATTCACGGTAAAACAGGATTTATCAGATAGTTTTTGACTCTAGAAATTATACAATAAATAGAATATTGCTGCGGAAAAAATTGCCTAATGAGATTGTAGAGTTGATGAAGTTAATAACTGTATTGCAGTGATCACTTGACCCTTATTGTCCATTCTAATAGTTAAATTTCCCATTTTTATTTTTGCAACAAAGCACGGACCTAAACGTTTTCATCTTGTTTCAAGAATATTTAAAAAAACAACTTTAATTAAGACTTATAATTTTTAACTTCTTTGAAATAATTTTAGATCTAGAGAAGAGTTGCAAAGATAGTAGAGTTCCCATATACCCTTCACTCAGCTTCCTGTAATAGCACTGATAATTTTAAGTGATCCCAAACTCTGAGAAGCAACTTTTACTCACGACACGTAAGTAAAGGCCTCCAAGGCAGAAACTATTGTATTATCCACCTAGCATAATGGCTGCATGCAGTGGGTGCTCAAAAAAACACCACTGAGAGCCAAGCAGACAGGGTGAGGGCTACCATGTGGTCAGATTTAGCAGGAAAATCGAGAGTGCCCAAGAGCAGGACTTCTGACCAGAAAAGTCTTTGAGTATCCACCCCTCACTTTACAGATGGAGAAAATGGGGTCCAGAGAAGTAACATTAGCTACCGAAGGTCATCAAGCTAGATCCTGGCAGAAGCAGGACCACCACTGAGAGGTAAATTAACAGTTCATAAGTAAGACTAATGGAGACTTTGTTCCTTCCACTTTTGGACACCTGGGACTCCACACATTACTCCTATCTGTATCTATTTTAAAGAAAATGCTTAGAATGGCAATAAGTAAAAGAATAGACTGACCCACTAACTTTAGGAACATGGATTAATGGGATTATTTTACATGTCTGTGACACTTTGGTATTTAACAAGTGCTTTTCCATTGGTATTTTCATGGACTCCTGTATTCCTATTTTGCAGAAGAGGGCATGCAGGCTGAGATAGGTGACACAGGACTAAAACCCAGATATTCTCACTCCGAAAATGGTGCTCATATATGGAAGTCAGTGTGATAGACCCAATAGGAGATCCTTGCCAGCATGTGCACCTAAGAGGTGCTGATCCAAGAATGGGGTTTGTCTAAAGGCTGCTGTCCTTTGCCACAGGAGCAATCAGGACTATCAGGAGCAATAGTAATTCTCTTGTTTGACTAACATCTGTAACTATTGGGAAATTTGCACATAAGCTTATTTTTTTTAACCTAACAGTAGTTGGACACCCCCACTGATAATTCTTTTGTAATTTTACAAAATATTTACCTCATAAACAGAGCATGTTGAGGGTCCCATAAGCGTAAAAAAAAGCTTACAATTTGGTAGAAAAGTTATCTTAAAATGAAACCCAATCTTGAATCGTGTCAAATGCCTTTCTGAATTCCAATTGTTCAACAATCCTCAGAAGTGTTGTAATACAACTAACAAATTTCATTATTCTTAAAAATACCTTTCCTCTCTGTTTGTTTTTGAGACTTCCACCAAACCATTAAAAACTAGAAAGATTACTTTAACTCCAGGCAACCCTACCCCTCTTCAAAAATTAAATTTTCTTTCCTTCCAGGTTTTTACAGAGACTAACCAAAAAGGGATGTGACATTCATAAGAAATATTGGATAATGAAAAATCACGGAGTTAAAATTGCAATGATGAATATTGAAGTTAAAAAGTACCTTTTCATTCTCCATTCTGTAAATTTCTCATACATTTAGAGTTTAAAAACGGAAAATCTGGAGTTCCTCCCCAAACCTCGATGGCTCAAGTAGTCCAATCAACCCTACTAAAAATTTTACTATCCTTAAAGAAAAAAGGAAATAGAAAAAGTTAGAGAAAAATAAGAACCAAGAGATCCTCTGTTGAAAATTCCCTCACGAATACATCCAGCCACAGAAACAAAGACTAACGAAAAAATGACAAACTACATTTACATTTTATTCCCGACCAGAGATAGCCTCACTGGGCAGAGAACTCCAACAAATGCCAGCAAATTCCTCAGCAAACGGATCTGCTGTCATGAGACTTCAAGTAACCCACGGAATTTCCAATGACAGCCCTCTCCCATCTTTAGAAAAGGAAGGCCATTCTCCAGACCCCACCAAATAGACTGCAGCAAGCACCCACCTGTTCACAGATCAGAGCTCCGGACTGAGCGCACGAGCCCACGTTCCGCCTGAGCACACGCGACCCCCAGTATCTGGATACAAGTCTGAGTCTATATGCCTGAATTTCTTCCCTTACACACACGTGCACAGGCTCAGCAGTAAAATCTTGGGAAGTTGCTTGATATCAAACTTCCAAATTCAGTCTCTGAAGCTCTAAGCTTCCTGCTGGGCATTTAAAGAGTGCCTTATGATTAAGACTTTCAAAAAAAAGACTTTCTTAAAGATACAATGCTCTAGGTACTCGCTATTCGGGTTGTCGGTTCACCCCACGATGTTGGACTCCACCATAGGAGTCTGC
The DNA here is from genome assembly GCA_023783475.1 of Daubentonia madagascariensis. Lineage (NCBI taxonomy): Eukaryota > Metazoa > Chordata > Mammalia > Primates > Daubentoniidae > Daubentonia > Daubentonia madagascariensis. The sequence goes on along the minus strand of JAKFHU010001990.1, from coordinate 21,361,630 downwards.
ATTTGATCAATAAGGCAACCAGGTACAGTCCCGCGGCCGCCACCCTCTCCGCGCCCCGCGCACTTCCCCCTCCTCCTGGCCAACTGCCCCTCCCCCAGGCCGGGTCCGCCCGCCGCCTGTCCTACAGTTCCCGGACAGCATCCTCGTGGTTTCCAGGACAACGACTCCCGGCCAATCAGAGAGATAGCCATGGGCCTGCGATTGGTTGACGGGGCCAGGGGCGGGGCCGGACCTTCCGCCTTCGATTTAAAAATTTGGCGCGGAAAGCCGGACCGTGGCCGGCGCCGCCCCTTAGCTGCGCGGGGCTTGAGCGCGGGCAAACCCGCGCCCGGAACCACGGCATCCCCGCCCCTCCCCCTCGCTCGCCCCCGCCCCTCTGCGCGGGGCTGGCCCCCTTCCGGCCCCCGGCGGAGCGGGAGGCGGGAAACGGCCGCCGCTGTCGCCGCCGCCACCTCCCGCCCGAACCCGCTCCCGGTGCTGTGCTGGCCTGGCGCCGCGTCCCTCCGCGTCCCACTGACCTGTCAGTCCACCTCACGGTTGGAGCCGGCGGGGGCTGAGCGGCGACTCCTCGGCACCCCTTCCCGGCTCAGGCCCGGGAGTCCGCGTGTCGGGCAGTCAGTCTTGCCTTTCCGCCGCGCCGAGGTGGGTGCCGGAGGGAAACGCCCGGGCCGGGACTGGCGGGCCGGCGGGCGGGCAGAGGGAGCGTGACCGTCCCGGAGCAGTCAAGCCCCCGATTTGAAATTAACCCGCTCCCGGCGCGAGCCGATCCCGCGGGCGGGGAGGGCCTCTCCCCTCCCCCACGCCCGCTCTTCCCGGCCCCGGACCTCGCGCGCCAATGCCAGTCTCCCGACACCGGTCGCGGGCGAATCAGGGTGCTGGCGCCGCCCTCCGTCCCGCCTCCACAGAAGAGTTGGGGGAAAGTTCAGCAACTTTTTTCCCTTTTTTTTTTTTTTTTTGCATACACCCCCTCCCCTTGCTCGAAGTTGGGGAATAAAATTTGGCCCGCCCGGGGCTCGCGGTCTGGTACGCGGGCGCCCTGTGATCCCCAGCTTGGGGCTATCAAACCCCCTGCCCAGCCCCAGATCCGCTCACCTGCCCTGCGGACCCCAGCCGGGACCATTCCCCTTCCATCCCTGGCATGCATTATTGTGCTGCCCACCATCTGCCCCATGGCTTTCAGAAATTGGTGTGAGCAGGGAGAAGCTTGGCTACTGGTGCCCAAGACTCGATGGGCGCAGGGCCTTGCCTCAGCGGTGAGAACTCAGGTGTAGGAGGAGCAGGAGTAAAGTTGAAAACCCCGCCAAGCCTGTCCCAGGCGTCTTTCCTATCATGGTCTCCCACCGGCTCCTCCCTGTTGTCTTCCCTCGCTTTTCCCTCTTTTTCCGGTCTCCGATCCTCGGGCAGCTTCAGCCTAGTGTATTGTAGAGTCCTAGAGTAACAGCAGGGTTGGGAGACACTTTAATCCAACGTCCTTATTTTGCAGACAGGGAAACTGAGGCTCGGGTGCGGCAGTGCTGCCTTGCCTGTGCCTGGATTGTTTGCACCGGTGATGGCTTGCTCCGCTATTCTCTGCTTTAAAACGTTTCCCCTTTTCTGCGGACGGGTGCGGGGGATGCTGGACCGCATGTATTGCCCAACCGCGCCAAGATCAGGGCTCCCGTGTATCGACTGTTTGGTTTGGGCTCTTCCTCCTGTGTAATCGCACGTCTTTAGACTCCAGCAAGGCCCGGGGCTACGCTCCCCCAGCGCCATCGCTTACTTGTGTATCAGTGAATCTCCCATTGCTGACTCACAGAGTGAGACATTATTTTTTCCCGGACGCTATAAGGGCGGGGATGCTGTAATACTGAGGCCAGGGTCGCGGCGCTGCAGCTACCAGCCATAGGGCCGGGGGTCTCGGTGGCGAGCGATGGCACATGTTCCAGTGGAACGCGACTTGGGGCGCACAGGGTGGCCGGCCTGAACGGTTAGTGCCGTCGTGTCCCTGTCCTCCCCTCGTCTCCAGCTGAGGTGCAGGAGGTCAGGTCAAGAACGCGCTTCGACCTGAAAGGTGCTGCGCAGAAGGGGTGGTGGCCTGTAGCTCCCAGATTTGAAATCTGGGAGTGTTCCACCATCCATAGCACGGAGCAGCTGGCTCTTACTGAACCCATGTACACCTTTTCTGGAGCAAGGTGGGGCTCCAAATGCATCAAAAAAAGGTGGGCAGTTGGTGCTTCTGTTTTAGCCATTAGCTGCTTGCCAGATTGTCAAATAATGCAGGGAGCAGCCACCTCTGGTGACACTTCACAGATGGCATCTCACTTCATAGTCAGCATAGGTAATACAGCATGGGTTATAACTCAGAGAGCAAAGCAGAGCATTTTAAAGTAACAAATCCAATGTCTCCCTGTAAGTGACAGGGCTGGGATTAGAAGCCAAGTCTGTTTAACTCCTCAGAGCTTTCCACTAAAAGCCATGTTCACCACTGTGCTGGGTGGTAGTCTTCACTTGCTTCACAGATTAGTTTTGCCCCATTTTATAGAGAAGAACACTGAGGCACAAAAGGTTTAAGTGATGGCCAAGTTAGCTGCAGAGCCAGAATTAGAATCTAGGTCTACCTGCTTCCAGTTCCTTTATTCCATTCCATTGCCTCTGAAAGTTCCCATGAAAGCAGTGTTAGTGTCACTTTTGGTCAGCCCTTAGCCATTTTAACCCCTACTCCAACACAAAAAATAGAAAAGGTGGGAATGTAATTCTTGCTTAATAACAGCTGTCATGGCTTATTGAAGCAAGTGAAATTATAATCAAACTCACTGAATATGTGGAAAATTGGTTCTTTTAAGAGTAAAGTGATATATTATAATTTTGAAGTCTTGACAACTCTCTCATGTAAAGGTAATGAAAAAAAAGCAAGCTGAAATAATTCTATTCAACACTGTATAGAGTGTCAAATTGAAATTCAGCATAACTGCAATGGAAAGACGTAAGGCAATTGAAAACTTTTATAGATTACTGCACAACCGAGAACAAGGATCAGGGAACAAGCTTGAAATCTTTTTCATTTTGCCATCAAAGGTGTTTTCCACTTATTAGTTACATAATCCAAAGGAATACTTGTGTGTTTATTTCTGGTCTTTTGTTCACCATGTTGTGTAATCTGTGTCTCACTGAAGTTAGACCAGTTTTTCTACTCTATGCTGCCACCCTTGTGGATTGCACAACTCAGAGAGCTGATGTGTTTTGTAACACATTCAGCAAGAAATAAGGTATTATGAAAAAATATCAAAAGTAAGGGGGAAAGATGGATGCCATCTGAGGTGCCTAGATTCAAAGGTAACATTTGGGATTTCTGAAACATGTCCCTTTTCATCATCACTAGAGCATCACACACTGGATGTGAAAAGAGCAGGCAGGACCTTCCCCGCTGACCAGGGCACGATGAGGGGCTAAGGAAGGAGTTGCTCTAGCTAATGGGTTCCTACACCTTTTCTGCCTCTCTCTTGCCGCCCCCACCTCCCAGGTACTTGTATCACCTGACCTAGTGGGGCAATTGGGGTTTGTGCCTTTTCTGTAGCATGTGTTGGCACTGCCACCAGAAAAGCAGCTGTCTAGAGCTTTAAATTGCACAAATCCCCATGTGCTGGGTTGGATTGCAGCTGCTCACAACCAGATCTCAGCTCTCCCTGATCCCTTTAACAAGTTGGTTACTCTGCCTGCAAATGAAGCATGATGGGTCCAATCTGGGTCGGATTAAAGAGGATGGATAAGAACAAGAGACCCAGGAAGCCGGAGAGTCAGGAGCCGACTTATGTTGACGGCAGAGCTAGGCCTGGTCAGAGCTTGTGCCAGCAGCAGCAGAGGGCTGTGTGAAATGCCTTCGGATTTCCCTGTGGGGAGCTCCCAGTGAGCCTATATGGATATTTGCAGCCCTGGGCTCAGCTGCAGTGGCAACAGTTGCTGCCATTTATTGAGCAATTACTGCTTCTAAATTTTTAAAATACTTTGGGGATAGTAGAACACCAAATACTGAGGGCCCTCTTAACTGGAGTCAGAGTTCTGTCCTCATTGTATTATTGTACATATAATCTTAAAATTGTCGTAACGTCATGTAATCTAGTGCTTATCAGTGGGTGGGAAGAACCCACTTTTCCAGGTTCTAGGGCATCAAAGAAGTATATATATAGATCCCTGTGAGTAGGGGCAGGGATTTATTTATTACTTAAAAAAATGCAGGAGGCCAGGTGCGGTGGCTCATTCCTGTAATCCTAGCACTCTGGGAGGCCGAAGTGGGAGGGAGGATTGCTTGAACTCAGGAGTTCAAGACCAGCCTGAGTATGAGCGAGACCCTGTCTCTACTAAAAATAGAAAAATTAGCTGGGGTTGTGGCGCGCGCCTGTAGTCCCAGCTACTCAGGAGGCTGAGGCAAGAGGATCGCTTGAGCCCAGGAATTTGAGGTTGCAGTGAGCTGTGATGACACCACTGCGCTCTACCCTGGGCAACAGAGCAAGACTCTGTCTCAAAAAAAAAAAAAGCAGGAATCCCATAACCTCCCTGACCGGTGATTGCTGCTCTTTGCTTAAAGCGGGTAGTGGAAGGTAACTGTGCTGATCCCCTCCAGGCAGTGTCATCTCATCCTCTTCCTGATCACAACCCTGAATATGTACCTCTCTCTATTACAGACACCTCCCAGCAATGACACTGTGAGTTTCTTGAGGGCGGAGAGAGGGACTTCTCTCCAGCCGGGTGCCTGGCCCAGAGCTTGATAAATGTTGGTTGATTGAGTAAAATTCTACCCTAGAATGTTATTCCACTAAGCCCAGAAGATACCCTGTCTTTTAATCTCTTTATGTTCAGTACTAAGTCCAATGCCGGGCACATACTTGGTGCTCTATAATGTTAGAAAAATAAGGTGATAATTACCACCCTTTTTAAAATGTCAGGTTTTTTTACTTTATCTAGATGCTTCTGTTTTATTTATTCACTCACTTAAAAATAGTGTACTGAATACCTACTATGCCCCCAAACCCTGAATTAGGTGCTGGATGTGCAAAGTGAGTCAAAGAGACAAAGTCCTTGCCCGTTTGGCGTTTACAGGCAAGCAGTAGGAAGTGTCTGGCACAAAGTGTTAGCTGTTGTTGTTATCATCTGATTATTTTCCTGTAAGTAGGAGACTTCTCTGCCACTCCTCAATTCAACAAACATGCTTTTTTCTTATGTCCTACCTCTATAGTACTTTAAAAATGTTTCTGTAGGTATTTTTCTTCCCTAGGAACCCAAGTTCTGTTGTCTTGTATGGGTCACTGCTCAGAGCCTAGGCGCCAGCTACAGGACACAGTGGCTGCCCTTGCAATCCCAGCAACGAAGCCAACTTTTTACTTATTCCTCCCTCTCTGTTCCAGAGATGTGGACTGCATTTGGACAAATTGTCTGCTTCTCTGAGTCCTTCAAGACTGCTGCTTCGGAGTCACTGGAGGAAGCTCTGTTTCTCCTGGAACGATCATTGAAGTCAGCATAAGTGGGTCTGTTGGCCTCAGCATGGTCTCAGCCATCTTAGAGTCAGGCACTGGGAAGACAGAATAGGATCCTGATCAGCCGTGTCAGTCTGGGCCATCCCCCCCATAAGGTTCTAGGCAGTCACCAAGTACTCTAACAATCCAGATCTTCCTGAAACCCAAACAGATTTCTTCCAACTCCTTGGCACTTATGAATACCCCTTAAAGTCACAGTTTTTCTGGATCTGATTTGACCTAATGTGTCCCACAATACCCAGATATATTATGGTAGAGTTTTACTGCTCACTGTATTGCTTTATCATACAATACAGAGATGGAATCAGACCCATGTAAATTAATTTTGTTGACAAAAAACTTAAGATCTTCCAAAAGAAGTAGCTAGCTCTCCTATCAGTCTTAATTGAAAATCTTCAACAAAAGCTCACAGCATTTATCAGTATGGAAGTTGGTTGGAGTAAATTAATCTACCTGTGATTACAGTTATTAATTAATTGCATTTGAATTTGCCCACAAAAGAGATAGTTCTCCATGTGCTTTTAAAACAGTGCTAAGCTTTGTTATAAGTTCAATCTTTGGAAAATCTATAATTGTTTTAAAATTGATTTGAAGAATATAAAATGACATTACATTTTTATTAATAAAATGAAAGATATTTGTTAATTGAAATTTTTGGATGCTAGTTACCTTGGCATGTTCATGATAACAGTGTCATATCTGTGTCATATGGTAGATGGCTGCTTTTAGAGAAACTCAGGGTTTGGGGAATAGAGGGGCATCTTCTAGTCAGTCATCCTTCCTTGATATAGAATAGGATGTGGATGAAAGTTAGGACTTTGGGGTGAAACAGACCTTGGTTGGTTCAAAGCCCATCTCATCACTATAGCTGTGTGGCCTTTGGCAAATTACTTAACCTCTCTGAGACCTCCCTTTCCCCCTTCCCCACTAAAATGGGAAATAACATATATGCTTTGAAGGGTTGTAATGAGGACTCGATGAGATAACGGATGAACAGTGCTTAGCGCAATGTTTAGCACATGGCAAGCACTCAATGATAGCTATTACAATAATATGTTACTATATATAATACCCAAACCAATCCAACCAATCCAGACAAATGCGTATATGTTTTTGTTTTTATTTTTGCTTGTCTTAATCACTCTGTAGAGATTCCCAGTAGCCAGATTGTGTCTGTAAGAACCCTGGGCCAGGAAATTGTTTCTTCTGATCAGCTGAATTTGTGTCCTCTATCCACCCCCCCACCATTCCCTATGCAGGTGCAGCTGTGTTCAGTGCTCAGTTGTGGAGGGAAAGTCCAGTGTCTTTGGAATCCTTAAAACTAGAGGCCTGCTTTATCTTTTTTTTTAAGGACTTAATTTCTAGAAATACTTGAGAAAGATATGTTGAAGAGGAAAAATACTTTAAGATAACATGCTGCTATCTCTTACTAGAATTAGTAAATGCATCATCATTTAAGGTTCCTTGTCTAGTTTATTAGTAAATATTGTCTCTCCTGTGCTTTGCTCTCCTGTCTCTTTGCTGCTAGCACATAGACTTCTCAATTCTCTAATCACAGGCATAGAATTGGGTTCGGTTAATACTTGCCAACTGGCTTAGAGTCCGAAGACTCCAGCTCTAGTCTCAACTCTGGTACCTGCTAGCTCTGTGAGTTTGGGTAAGCCCCTTACCACTCTGGGCCTCAGTTTCCCCCTCTGTGAAATGGGCTGGTAATATCTGTGGCATAAAGACTTCATTGATGGTGTGGGACCAACTGAGGCAACATGTAAAAACATTGTTTGAAAATGTTAATTGCTATTTGATTATAAGGAAATAGTCTTACTAATATGATCAAATCTCTTTCTAGCTTATTGGTTTCCACAGTAGGAGTTGCCACTTACTGTGTGATCTTAGACAAGTTGCTTAACTCCTCTGAGCTGCAGTTTTCTCCCCTGTGACATGGGGAGAGTACCCCTTTTACTCTTAAATCTTCCAACATTGTACAATTCTGTGCTGGTGCTGAGCTTCCCTTGGAAACTGGAAAAAGCACAGGCTTTGAAGTCTGACAGTCTGGGGTCAAACCCCTACTTCACAGCTTGCTCTCTTTCTGTCTCTCTGGACCTTTAAAGGATTGTCTCAGAGGGTTCAGTGTATTTTTGAAAAACAACAGTAGTTTGGCTGAAGGGCAATTTTGTCTGTACTAAGATGAGCAGAGCTCTGCAGTGGCAGAAAATGGATCAGGCCAAGATTCAGGTCTGTAATTTCCAAACTCCAGTGGCCCATTTGGTAGAACCAGTTTGCTTTTTTATGTTGAATTTTTGTTGACTAAATAACAGTGCTCCAGGAGCTGGGATGGTTTATTAGTCCCCTCGGGTGGGCTCTGCTGCTCTCAAGGTGTGAATAAAGCATTTCAGACAGGCCTGGCCTGGCCTCTGGCCCGGTGGTGAGCAGCTGTGTCAATAGGCCTTTGAAGTCCACACACACCAGCTGACTGGTCAGCAGCCCCTGGGATCGTCTGTACAACAGGAAGTTGGGAAAGGCATGTGGGAGCTAGCATTGCTGGGGAGGTGGAAGAAGAAAAACAACGGGGTCCTTGATGAAAACATGGGAGAAATGTACCCAAATTCATAGGCTGATTCCATCAGCAGGATCTAGGACGGTTGCTCACTGCTCCCCCTCTTTCTGGATTTCTGGCTCCAAATCAACACAGCAACCTAGTTTAACTTTATTCTGACCTGAATATGTGCCAACCAACACTTTTGGGAGGCTTTAGCATGGTGACAGTATGCTGGTGGTTCTGCAAGATCCACAAAGAGCGTCTGAATCATCAAAACATGAACGAACCATGTTCAAGAGAATACTTGTGCAAAATATTACATTTTTGTTTGTTTATTTTTGAGGGGTATTCTACATCTTGGGGCATTGGTTTTCTTCTTCCTTTTCTTTTTCTTTTCCAGAGGCAGGGTCTTGTTCGGTGACCCAGGCTGGAGTGCAGTGGCGTGATCATAGCTCCCTGCAGCCTCCAACTCCTGGGCTTAAGCGATCCTCCCACCTCAGTCTCCCGAGTGACTGGGACTACAGGTGTGTAACGCCACACCAAGTTTTCTCATTTTTTGTAGAGACGGGGTCTCACTGTGTTGCCCAGGCTGGTCTTGAACTCCTAGCCTCAAGTGATCCTCCTGCTTCGGCCTCTCAAAGTGCTGGGATTACAGGTGTGAGCCACTGTACCTGGCTGCTTTTATTTTTTTCAGGATTTCCTGAGAGCTCCCTATGTGGCAGGCACTGTGCAGGTGCTTTACCATCACATGATCTCATTTAAGCATCACAACATCCCTGAGAAGTATGTTGTTTTATCCCTGTTTTTCAAAGGAGGAAATGGAAGCTCTGGGAGGTTAAAACTTGCTGAAGGTAACACAGCTAGCAGGGGATCCGAACTGTCTGACTCTCAAGACTGTGTTCGAACTCCTACCCTGTGCCGTCTCCCACCGTGGCGATCCTATTTGGAGAATGTGCTGGGTGACTAGGAATCGGAATCTCCGGTTGACTAGCGCCTCCCTTTCTGTCCTCGCTACCCAAGTTGAAAGCCTTATAGTCATCTCCTCCGCCTCCCTATTCTTGCTCTGCACATCTACTCGGTCACTGAGTCTTGTCACTTTGGCCTGGTGTCCCTTGCCTCCTGCCTTTTTCATTCTTATCCTCGTCACTACACATTTGGGCCATTGCAGAAGCCTCCAGCTCCCTTTGTCACCAGTCTTCTCCTTTTCCATCCTTTCTGCTTACTGCCAGATCCATCTGCCTTTGACCCTCCTTTGTCCTAACATGTTTCATTTAAAGAATCCTAGGGACTCACAGGATAAAGTCAGACTCAGGGCTTGACAGCAAGTTCCAGCCTTGCCCATCACTTCCTGCGATAACTTGATGTTGCCTTGGATTTTCTGACTTCAGCATCTTTGCTCATGAGGTATCCTCTGCCTAGAATGTTACACACCTTCCCACCCAACAACCCCTCTGTTAAAAATCTCATCATGACCTAGCTGAAGTGGCCTGTCTTCAATGAAGCTTTCTCCAGTCACCTTGCAGGAATGATCCCCCATCAAGCATTCTGAAACACTGAAACACTACACCTCACATGTTGCTTCACTGTAATTATTTGTACACCAACATTTCCTCCCTGTATCCCAATGTGACCATGGAACCTGTGTGTGTGTGTGTGTGTGTGTGTGTGTGTGTGTGTTTGTGTATCCCTGACTATGGTTGTCAGCAATAGTGCCTTATATGTAGTGGCCCCTTACTTTGTTGAATGAGTAAACTAATGAACAGGGGAAAACAAATAGTAAGAAATAAGTCATTTACTGAGTGTTTACTATGTGGCAGATGGTGTTCTTTGTGCTGTTCTTAGTGCTATTCCTTTAATCCTTGCTACAACCCTGAGAGGTAGGTGCTGTTATGTCTCCACAATAGAGATGAGGAAACCAGGACACAGCGAGTCAAAGAATTAGTGATGGACCCAGGATTCAAATCCCAGCAGTCTGACTCCAGAACCGAGGCTCCCACTGTAGCTACCTTTCCAGGGCTTTTTTTACCTTGACCTGGAAAGTCCTGGCAGGCTAATAGGTGCACTCTCATAAGAGCTACTTCATGGGCTTACAGATTTATCATTTGTACAGGTTTGGGAGGGTCTGAGAACAGTCAGGATGCAGCATTTCTTCTCTAAGCCAGTACACGAAGCCTTGCCCACCTCAGCAATGTGCATTGGGCACACTGGTGAGCCAACATAACCAGTTCCAAGTACTGAGGTTCCCCAGATGACAGGTGCTGTGTAAAAATGAAGCATGTTTTTCATGCCCTATAAAATGTGGTAACTTCATTTCGCAGTAGAGAGACTATGGGCCCGGGACTCCTATAACACTCCACCTTTGGCATGAGATGATTACTTGCTTAATAATCCTAATCAGCCTGATGCACATACCCTACGTTTATCACTCCCATCTTATAATTAACTTTTATATTTTCCTTAACTTTACAACTCAATCTGTGCACCAGAATGACTGCAAACCTATATTTATCTAATTTAGCAAACATTTGCATGAGCTGCAATTAGACTCACATGTTGTGTGATCAACGTCCTTTGCTAATTGCATAATTCCTTTTGAGTTTAATCATCAGATGGCATTCTTCATTTTTTTAAATTATTTTTTTTATGTCTATGTGGTTTGCTGTTGGTTGTGAGCTGCATGTAGAATTTCAGGCTGAGGCACCTGTAATCGTTGAACCAAAGACATTCTAGAGCCAAAGTCAAGGGAGAAACTGTCTTCCTCCTTTACAGGTGAAGAAACAGAGACCCAAGGAAGTTAAGGGACTCGCCTATCCAAACAGCTCTTTATTAAGAGTTCCTGAAGATGAGAAAGGATGAATACATCTGCAAAGAATATTTCCCAAACCATTCCAGTATAGAAATTCCATGAATAATTCAAGCCAGTCCTGACAATTAGCACGAAGTTTGAGTCTGGACAAGATTAGTCTGGGCCTAGAAGAAATCAGGTTATTGGCAAGGAAGAATCTTAGGATATTCTGAAAATATAACCCTTAGCAATTATTTTTCAGCTTTGAGCTGCATATTGCCAGCAGATGTTTCATTATAAGGATGACTGGCTAAACTCTTTTTCTCTTTCTTCTGCTTTTTAAAATTTTTTTTTGTTTCACCATAAAACTAGATTATGGCAGAGTAGAGGTTTCATCCAAGAATTAGGGATTAGCATAGAAAGAATCAGAATATTAGAGCTGAAAAGGAACTCAAAGATCTTCTAGTTTACTCAGCTTGTTTTATAATAATGCTCAGAAGGGTGTACCCAAAGTCACAAGTTTGTTGGTTGCAGACAGACTCAAGCCCGTGTCTCTTTACTCAAAGTCCAGGTTTTTCCTTACTACAGTGTTCTGTTAATCAAGACCAAGTGGACAAGGTTCTCCTTGCCTCCTCTCCTTCCCTCATGCAGCACCTTTACACAGTGCCTTGGGGTGCCCACTAAGTACTAAGTAGGGATGTAGGGATGCAGAAGCTCAGACCTTGGTCTAGGCTGGGATGCAAAGGCTAGGGAAGGGGATCCACCATAGTGGGGAAGGAGCTGCTCCCTAGTGTGGAGATTTTGAACTCAGAGAGGATTTAGGAGAATGCAGTGGAGCCCAACATAGCGCCTGGCCCATAGTAGGAACTCCACCAATATTTGCTGAATGGCCAAATGGACATGTGGGCTAGCAAGGGGATGAAGATAGCGTGATGAGGTCAGAATGGTAAGAACAGTCTAACTACTGCCACCTTCAGTTTCCTTGCTTGGAAGACAGAGGAAATCATGAGAGGCCCACCACAATGGACTTCATCTCTTCATCTGCCCGGGAAGAAAGACTGATCATTAATGTAGAAGCACCAAGAACTGTCAGGGGCTGGAAGATACAGTCCAGCAGTGTGCTCAGAAAGAAAAGGAGAATGGGCCTTAGCCTCTGCCATGGCACATGAACTGGGAAACCTTTACACTGCTGCTGGCAGCCGTGCGTATGCGTTGCTTTCTGAGCTCATGGCAGCCAGGGCATATGTCTGTGATGGCACTTGCCACCCTCTATCAGATACACTCTTTGTGTCTCCTGGCTCCTAACGTAGTGCCTAGAGAATAGCAAGAACTCAGTTAATGTAAATTGAATGCATGGATTGGATGCTGTTGAAATGTTCAGCCTTCACCAAGTCAGCAGGGTGAGGTAACGTATGGAATAGTCAAAGTAGTATGAAAAATACTTTAATAACCTAGATAGATGGACCAAAGCAATAAGATTAACCTAGTGGAAATGTAGCACAAAGTCTACAGTTAGTTTAAAAAATCAATTACTCAAACAAAGAGTAATTGAAGGGGTGCAGTCCATACAAATAAAAAAGCCAGTAGGGGTAGGTCTTAGTGGGCCATAGCTCAGTGTGAAATAAGATTGTCAGGTAGCTGCTAAAACAGGGTTACAATCCATAAGTAGAAGCTGGGTCCAGATCAATGCAGCCCCTGTAATTTTTGAGCTGTGTCAGGTCACATCTGGGGCATGGTGTTCACTTGGGATAGGCACACCTTACCCTGGGTCCAGTGCTTCAGTTTACAAAGCATCTTCTTGGGCATTATATTGCTGCACTGTCCCAGTGAGATGTTTCTATACTGGCAAGGGCAAGCTGACCTGCCCAAGGTCACCAGCCAGCGAGTGGCAAAGCCCAACCTTCTCACCCGTTGCCCATATTCTTTCTGCCACATTGTGCTGCCTTTATGCAGAACAGAGCCCCACTGTGCAGATAGAAAATCAAAGCCAGCGTGACACTTGTCAAACGCTGTCAACAGTGGACATGCTCAGATGGGCACCTCACCATCAGCTGGACTGACAGTGATGTTTCAGAAGCCACTTTCCTAAACGAGGGGAGGTTTGATGTGCCCACTCACATCCACAAGCATGGTGACCTTGGCCTGTTTCACAATGGACAACAGACAAACATTGACTGTCATCACTTCATTTCTGAGAGAGCCAAGGAAAGGACAGATCTCCATTCTTAACTTCTCATATGTTATGGAAAGGATTTGTGAGCTGGGGCTGCAATGGGGGTGGGGAGGAAAGGGAAAAGAGCCAACATTTTTCAGGTGCCTATTAAGTCCCTGGCTCAAGACATTTTACATTTATTTAAGTTTCCTGTTTTTAACACACTACCTGTCTCTGTAGCCTCCCTGTTTACCCTGGTCACCATTTGACTCCTACACATTGGGTTGTCATAATATTCCCTTACATCTCTATGGTCTTCACTGGTGGTTAGGTTATCCATTCTTCTAACAAAGCTTGTGAGGTGGGTAAGACAGGGATTATTCTCTTATTTCGCAATGAAGCACGGGGATGTCCATCCATCTATCCATCCATTCTTTCATTTGTTCAGCAATTATTTATTAAGATACTTCTATGTTCCAAGAGCTGTGCAGTTAACTGGAGAAGCAAAGACACCTGGAAAGCTTTTGGGGAAGACATGTAAACTCACAAGAAAAGGAGGCATTGTAGTTGAAGCTTTTAAGTAGAAAGGGGATACGTTCAGATGATGGGGAGTATCATGGCAGACTGTGACCAGTAGGTGGCACTGGGGGGGGGGGTCCCAGGAGGCTCAAGCTTTTGTTTTATATTTATTACTGTGCTTAAAATTAAATTCTGACATATCATTGAAAGTCTGTATTCAATTTGATTTTAATTCAATTTATTTGCTGTTAATTGTTACACGCTTTTCTAAAAATGGCCAAATTAAATCTAGTGTGTCAGGGCTTCCTGGGTAAGTGAAAGTCATGTCCAGGAAATTCAGACTCCTAAATAAGTTACCACCTCCAGTGATTGGTATTGGGTCCTGGATTCCTTTCTTAGGAAATGCTCATGAAAAGTTCATGCTATTGGGAAAAGATCTGGAAGGATACACACTAAAGATATCACAAATGTTAGCTATGATATCTCCCAGTGGTGGGAATACAGCTGATTTTTAATTTTTTTATACTTGTCTACTTTAGGCATTTTAAAATAATGAACATGTATTAATTCATTTGCTTGTTTTTAAGTTTTCATTAAAGTATAACCTACATATGGAAAAGTACACAAATCTTAAGTGAACAGCTTGGTAAGTTTGTATATATTTATACACATGTATAACCATCACCCAGATCAAGATATAGAACATTACCAACACCCTGGAAACTTTCCTCATGTCCCTTCCCAAGGACCCTCACCCCTCAGGAACTGCTAGTCTGACACCCATCATCATAGATTAGTTTTGACTGTTTTTGAACTTTACATATTTGGACTCATACAGGATGTTCTCTTGTGTGTCTGGACTCTTGCTCAGTATTATTTCTTTAGGTTGATGTGTATAAATATTGAAAAACTTACCAAGTTGTTCTGTTGTTGTGTGTAGCAGAGACTGTTCTTTCTTATTGGTGTGTAGTGTTCCATTGTGTGCATGTATTACAAATAGGTATTTTTATAATGAGAAAAAATTTACTAAAAATGATTAAATATAGATATAGAAACTGCTTCTTTGCTGGAGGCCAAGGAGACATTTCAACGGCAAGATAATGCTCAGGGGACATGGATTTAGACAGCCATGCTGGGATTGGCTAGGGCTCGGAAGCGCAGGGTCTTTGAGGAAGGAGCGAAAAGAGCTACGAAAGGTCAGGTGTTGGCACTCAGGAAGCTCTCAGCTAATTGCCCCACGGTGGAAAGGGCTAGCGCTGGCTCTCCCACTGGCTGTGTGCTTTTGGGGCAAGTTACTGAAGTTCTTTGTTCTCCCTCAGCCTCAGTTTTCTCATCTGTAAAATCTGTAGGATTGCCAGATAGATTTAGGGGGAGAAAAAAGAGAAGTTAAATTTGAACTTCAGATAAACAATGAGTAATTTCTTAGCATAAATATTTCTTGAGTATCGCATGGAACATACTAATACTAGAGAATTTCTCATTGTTTATTTGCAACTCAAATGTAACTGCATTTTATCTGGCAATGCAAAACACAGGTGTAGTAATAATCGCTGCGTACACAATTGCTTGTGAGAAGCTGTTTGTAGGCAGAAAAGTATGTACAGCTGCAAGAAAATAGAGAGGGCCAGAAAGGCGGGGAGGAGGACCGCTGCGTTTGGAGATGAGTCCTGTGAGCCCAGCAGGACGGGAACCTTCCTTTCCTCGCCCGCCACCACGACCCCAGTGCCCGGCTCCACGCCTGACTCCGAGGAAGAGACCCTTAAACGTTACCTGTTGAAAGACCGAATGGGTGCGACTTCCAGCTCAGCCCTTCCCTGCTTTTGACCTTAGGTGAGTGATGCCATCCTTCTGCGTTTCTTTTTTCTTACTGCATTAATTCAACAAATCCTTGGGGGGCCCCACTCTGTGCCGGGTACTCAGGAGGGACTGAGGAACTGAGGTTTCTGCCTTCCTAGAGTTTGTATTATAAAGAAGGAAGAGAGAAATAAGTAAACAGATAAATAAAAAGATCATTTCTGATGGCCATAAATGCTGTGATGGAAACAAATAGGATGCGGCAAGACAGAGGGCCAGTGGTGCCTGGGTGGTTGGGGAGGGTCATGCCAAGGAGGTGACCCCAGGGCTGACAAGGAGTCAACGCCTTGAGGAGCCCTGGAGAGGGACAGAGGAAAAGCAGGTTTTCTCACCTGAAAATTGGGGGTAAGGAAACACCTCCCACAACGGTAAGGGGTCAAATGAAGGAAAGTTGATTTGTGACGTTTTCAAGTTCCCTACAAGTAAAAGGGATCCCGAACTTTTCTCCTGGAGCTTCAACCCCAGGCGACCTGGAAAGTCAGGATGACAGTGTGTTATCCTTTGGGCGTGGTGCAGAGCTACTCACCGTACCATCCTGTGGCCTGAATTGTTTCTACCTGTCTGTGGGAAGATAAGTACAAATATTGAAAGTGTTTGGAAACTTTGATAGTAACATCTAAGCACATATCATATTTTGTAATTTTTTCCCCATTTCAGTTTTGTGTTATCAGTTTGTGATAGACTGAGAAGAAGAAGAAGAAAACCCAACTGGTCCTTTACCACAGAAAGTTTGAGAATTGGCGTAGTGACTTTAGAGTCAGAAAAAGCTGGGCTTTGTTACAGTTCAATCTCTTACTAGCTGGTTGACCTTAATTAAGTTGCATAATCTCCCTGTGCCTTGGTCCCTTCACCTACAAAATGGGCATTACACCTGTTAAGGCTTTGGGATTTCAATGAGGTAACCTGTGCAAATCACCCAATACAGTGACTGGTGCAAAAATGTTAATTCCCAGTATCATTATACTCGTATCTAACATTCGTTCATTCAACCAACAAATGATTACTGAGTGCCTACTGTGTGCTAGGCCTTCTTCTGGGAATGGGGCTACAACAAAAAAGATAAAGCCCTCCTCCCCCTAGCTTATGTGGGGGAGAGAGAATAAATGAACAAGCAAAACAAATGATATATCCGATGGTGATAATTGCTATGGAGACAGATAGAATAGGGAAAAAGGAGGGGGAGAGATGGGTGGGATGGGCAGAGAAGTCTGCACTGAGCACAGCAGGAAGAGGTGAGGGAGGGAAACAAATGCCTAGGGAGTGTTCTAGGCTGGACAGACAGCAAGTGCAAAGGCCCTGAGGTGGGACCATACCCTGCGTGGTGTGTTCAAGGGAACAGCAAGGAGGCCAGTGTGACAGAAACAATTCAGAGAAAGGCAGGAGAAGGGGCTTTGACCGCCCCCAGCCCTCCCCAGAACCAGGGTTTCAGCAGACACTTAGGAAGGGCTTGGTTCTTGGTGGGAGCTTTCTCCCTGGAGGTCAGGGCCTTGAGTCTGTGAGGGGCAGGGGAGCCTGTGTCTGGTTTTGTGATGTTTCCCATCCCCAAATCCAAGTGCGGGGGCCTTTAACTTTCCATGCTGTAGTGCTCAGCCTGAAATGCACAGTGGTTCTTACCAGTCAAGCCTCCATTCTGGGATGCAGGTGGATCTTTTTCAGCCAAAATAGGATCAGTTCAGAAGGTGCTTGTGAAATCAAATCTAGATTTCTGTCACCTGTGCCTTTCAACATGCGTGAGCTTGTTAGGTTCTTTATATAGTTGAACCTCATTTTTCACAAATTCTGAATTTGTGAATTCATCTAATTGCTAAAATATATTTGTAACCCATAAATCAATACTTGCTGTGCTTTCATGGTCATTCTTAGACAAGCTCAGAGTGGAGACATTTGAGTCACCTGTCATGCACATTCTTAGCTGAGGTCAAGCAAGGCCACATGTGCCTTGTTGATTCAGCTGTATTATAAATAAGTGTCCTCTTCATGATCTATTTTTGTGCTTTATGCTGGTGATTTTGCTGTTTGAAATGATCCCTAATGATGGTGTTGATGTGCTTTCTGGTGTTTCTAAGTGCAAGAAGGCTGAAGTCTGTGATGTGCCTTACAGAGAAACTATGTGTATTTGAGCTTCGTTCAGCCCTGAGTTATGGTGCTGTTGGCTATGAGTTCAATGTTAATGACCAAACAAAATATAGTATATTAAATATGGTGGTCTTTAAACAGAAACACATATAAAACAAGGTTATATATTGACTGGTTGATGAAAATGTTGTGACCAGAGGCGCATAGGAACCTAACCCTGTGTTTCCCCTAGGAGCAATGGTTTGGAATTCCCTAATTCAGTTTTAGTGGTGACTTTATAGGACATAACTACTGTGAATAACAAGAATCGACTATACATGGCCAAACTGGTTTCCAATTTACACTGTTATAGTAGGGTCTAGGAATACCAGTTTTATTCCACCTCTACCAGCATTAGATATTATCATTTAAAAAAATCTTTTCTAATTTGACAGGCGAAAAAGGTATCTAATTCTAATGTGTGTTTTTGACTGTCAGCAAGGTTGACCGTTTCTCCTTGTTTCATAGTGTCCGGGCCCATTTGTGACTGTCTATCACATTTCAAGAGAAATTTCCTTGAGGCCTATGTGAGAGAAAGAAAGGATGGAAGTCCTTCCAGGTCATCCTGATAGCAGGAAGCCAGCACGAGGGCCGCACTTGGCAAGTTATTTTATCACAGGACTTTCTTTAGGTCCAGGGAAGCTACAATCGATTGAGTCCCTGGCATGTACAAGCACTGTGCCAGGCTTCTACATCCAAGTAGGTTACTACTTCCCTGGGGTAACACAACCAGCTCTCTCTGACACCAGTGGTTAGAGCAGAGCTTGAGAGTCAGACTGCCTCAGTTAGGAAAGAAATATCACCAACTTAATGGTTATGTGATCTTAGGCACCCTTCTTAACCCGTGCCTCAGTTTCCTCAGCCGTAATGATGGAGATGATAATAATACCTCATAGATTTGGCACGTGGATAAAATGAGTTAGCACTTGAAAATCACTTAGAACAAAGCCCAGTACACTGTAATGGTGCCATACGTGTTGGCTTTTGTTATTAAGTACCAAGAACCATAGGGGTGTGGAGAATATGTTATCCTTGTCCCAGAGAAACTCTCTGAGGAGACAAGATTTGCACCCAGGAAATAATCAAAGCTCTTTCCATATTGGCAGATATAATTTTAGTAGAAATAACACTGAGTGAGGAGTCAGGAATTGTAGTCCTGTGTTCCACTAGATCACTTTACCTCTTGGAACCTCATTGTCTTCACCTGTTAAAATTATAGGCCAATACCTCACCCTTACAATGCCTTCTCACAACTCTTACGTAGTCTTCACAACATTCATGTGACATCGGTCTTAATGTTCCCATTTTACTGATGAGGAAATTGCAGCTTAGACTTGTCTGAGGTCCGCTGTCTAGTGAGAGGAAGAACTCTTGGCCCCGGTCTAGCGCTCTTCCTACCACATCATGAGCCTTGGTAGAAGGTGGCGGGTTTGGTTTGGAGGCCCATCTAGCCCCTGCCAACTAGAAGGCTGTGACCATTTAAGAAGAAGAGTGGTGGGTTAGGGGACCTAAATTACATAGTAGGTGCATCTTCATGGTTGGTCACATCTACAAATTCATCTTGATTCTGTGGCTTGGTGCAGCACCTTTTCTGAGTGTCACTTCTTTTAGTTTTTACAAGATGAGTGACTTCAGCCACTGTCTCTGCATCGACTAGTTTTCTGGCTGGAGGCTCTTGTGCCTGCCAGTGTGAGCAGAATCAACACATGCTTTCCTCTTCCCTTCTCTCTGCTCCTTCTCTTGAGTGTATTTTCTGAAGCCACAGTAAATGAGTCTTCCTCGGGAGTTCTGTACTTTGAACAGTTAGGTAAGTCCGATCTTTTTTTTTTTTTTTTTTGATTCTGTGAAGAAAAGCACAGAACAGAATGATTTTTTTAATGTTTCTTACAAAAGAACACTATGTTTGTGAAAATAGTTAATTAAATAAATTTAAGTGTAACATTTGTGGCCACCTGGGCACTGCTGAACGTGCTGCCTCCCCTAGCCTCACCCACCCACTGGGACAATTGCGTCCCCTCGGCCCCCTCCTCCTCTCCCTCCCCCTGGATCCTCAGCAGTGGAGCCCCCGGTGGCTAACACATTCTCCTGAGATAATCCCTGCCCTTTGGCTAGGTCAAACATCACTTTGCTGTTTGACAGTGGCAGACAAAATGCCCTGATTACCTTTTTGGCTCAGTAATAACTGTGGTATTAAGGTTTAGACTTCTTGCTTTTCCTCAAAGTCAAGGCTATTTGGTTGTCACAAGCCTTCCCGTCCTAAGCGTGTAGAATCTGAAATGAACTTTCTTTGCTTGTTTGCTACATTCCGAGTGGCAGCTCTATGAGAATGGCCTTCCCAGCTTGTTGTCACCTCATCACCATCCCAGGGCCTTGGCTTGTCAGGGGAGGAAGGATTATGTGCAATATCAGCGGTACTTTTCTTGCTGTGTTTTTCTCACTCTCTGGTTTGGCAGAGAAGAAAAGTTAATGGCCCCTGTGTGTGTGTGTGTGTGTGTGTGTTTGTGTGTGTGTGTGTGTGTGTCTGCATGTGCAGAAATAAATACTTTCACTAGTAAATAAATTAGAATCAGAATGCGTTAAGTGTCACTTAGCTGAGGAACTTTTACTCATCTTTTGAGGTCCAGAACAGGACCACCTCCTCTGTGAATCCTTCCCTGGCACACACCACTGCTTGGACTCTTTGTCCTTGTCCTGCTTGTGTGTGCCTTGACTGTAACTCTTAACATGCTGCATTGTAATATGTTTCTTTATGGGCTTTTCATCCAACTATGAGGTTCTTGAGATCAGAGACTAAGTCTTAATTATCTTCTTTTCCCATCATTGGGGAGAAGGCCTAGCACAGGAGTTTAATGAATGTTTGTTGAATGACTGAATGACTGAATGAAGCTGTGGGTGGAAGCTCCCTGTCTTGTCTGGGTAAGCTATTCTGCTAGCTTATTCTCTTTGTAGTTTTAGCCGATCTGAATGTCATCTATCAAATGGATTCTGACTTGCAACATACTGAAAAAGCACATTATGATAAATGTTACTTGCTCAGCCAAGCCTCATTACAAAAGGCCAGTGGCCCCCAAATGTAACAGACTCTAAACCTAAACTAGAGCAAACAACCCTCCTGCTTGGAACCTAAACTGAACCAAGTATCTGTCTGTCATCTACTGGAATTTCCAACTGAACTAAAGTTGTTCCCCACCTCCTGCCCACTCCCCGCACCCCCGCCAGCCAAGTCTCCTGGCCACATTTCACTTGGTAAACTAGTTACAATGGGAATCAAACCTGTATCTCAGTCCAGGACAAAATAAAGAATGTGGAAGTATTTCCAATCCTGCTTAAGCCAACACTTCATTTCATTGCCATCCTGCCCTCCTGTTAGTCTGGTTATCTTATGGGTCAAATGATATATCATTTGGCAAATTACCATGGGCACAGAAGTGGGCAGGACCATTCCCTCATTTTCAGAGAGCAAACCTAAAACCAGCCACCCCTGCCTCTGACAGCAGGTTTGGTGTCACCAGGTGAGAGTGGCTAATTCCTTGTTGTCTCAAACTCCCACATCCATGGGAGCTTTCTTGATTCCAAGGCGTGTTCACTGTCTCACTCAGTCCCAACAATGGCCTTTGAGCTGGGCAAGCCCAAGATATTACTCCCATTTTAGAGATAAGGAAATGGAGGCCAAGAGAGGACGTCATGCACACACTTGCCCAAGTGGTCGAGACAGGAGTCAAGCTTTATATTTTGGGTTCCAGGTCCATTTCTCTTACCTGGGTGTCTCAACCATACCCTCTGAGCAGTGGCCGGCTGGCCACTGTGGCATCCAGCCTGCCACTCACTGGCGTGTTTACAATTTGGTTCCTCAAACAATGACATCTTCCCCAAGAGAATTTGTGCTCCAGGTTGAAGAAAACTGTAGTGGGGGCCGTTGCCATCAATTCCCCACTTTTCCTCCCCTCCACTGTCAATGCGGGAAAAGCCTTAGGTTTATAATAAAGAACCTGGTGTGGGGGTAGGAGGAGTGTGGTGGATCTGGGCTATCCTGAGCACATCTCTGTGGCAGAGCCCAGGAGCTGCGCTGGCACCTAGCCCTGCCCCTACAGTTGCTGCTGGTGGTCCCCGAAGGGCCCCTGTGGCCTGGGGACAATGGAGACTTGTCCATTACTCTGGCAGGGGTTGGACACACCCCCAGTGGGCTGTCTCTCAAGAAAAAAGGGAGCAAAAGGAGCCTCGGGCTGGGCTGCTGCCAGTCCCTGAGTGGGTGCTTCACTCTCAGGGGAGAGGCAGGTGAGTCATCAACACCCCAGGCTGGTGGCAGCCGAATTCCCTGGAAGCCCTTCCTGTTTGCGGCTGAGTGGCACTCCCATGGGTGGGAGAGAAGGCCCCGAGAGTCAGTAAGGCTGTCTGCCCCCAAGCTTCTTCCTGGAAGGCCAGCAGGTGCCTGAAGTGACAGCAAAGCCATTAGTGCCTCCTTCCAGGTGTCTCCAGTGGTGTGAGAGATGATTTTAGGAGTCACGTGGAGGAAAATCAGGTCTTAAATGTAATGGTCATGCATTTTAATGCAGGTTTTCAGTTGATGGTCATGATATAAAAATGTTTAAAAAAGAAATTGAAGTAGAAAAAGTGAATTATTTTAAAGAAAAATGTTAAGGGAAGCAGTGCACTGTAATAGTTAAGAGAATGGACTCTGGGCCAGGTGAGGTGGCTCACGCCTGTAATCCTAGCACTCTGGGAGGCTGAGGCAGGAGGATTGCTTGAGGTCAGAAGTTTGAGACCAGCCTGAGTGAGAGTGACATCCTGTCTCTACAAAAGATGGAAAACTTAGCTGGGCGTGCTGGCACATGGCTGTAGTCCCAGCTACCCGGGAGGCTGAGGCAAGAGGATCGTCGGAGCCCAGGAGTTTGAGGCTGCAGTGACCTATGATGACACTATTGCACCCTAGCCAGGATGACAGAGACAGACAAAAACTCTGAAGTCAGATTGCCTGGTTGGATTCTCACTTCACCCTTACTAACTGTGGGATGACAGCAAGTTCTTTACTGTGCTGCAGTTCCCTTATCTGTAAATGAGCAACAGTAGTGCCCACTTCATGAGTTAGTATGTGTGAGCACTTGGAATGTGTCCCAGCTCACACTAAGCACTACGTAAATAATTAAATGAAGTGCAGTGAATTAAGGTGGTAGGGGTGTATAGGGCAAAAGTCATGAGGATGGTGCCGGGACAATGGGAGGTTGTATAGCCGCTTGTCTTCTGCAGCCCTTCTTGTGGCAGTCAGGGGACCGAGGCCTGGAGAGCAGAAGGGATGTGTCCGAAGTCATAAACTGACGTGACGTGGTGGAGTGGGCTGGAATTCCTGCTCACCTGACTCACCGTCTACTACGGGGCCACAGGGGTGGCTGCTTCTAAGGTGAAAGGTAATTTGTTCCGTGGGCCGCTCAACAAAATGGCAAATATAGTCTTCAAGAGAGGTGACACAGACGTTTCCTCAGAGGTGCCCTTGCCAATTATGACGCCTCAAATGGATGCAGTTTCCCACAGCTCCCTGAACACTGATGAAATGGCCACAGCCTTAAAGTACCTGTCCCCAGGTCAATCCCAGCTCCCCCATAGGCCAGGGCCAGGCCTGTCTAGGTCATGGCTGGAGCCCCAGGACCTGGCACAGAGCTGGCCAGAGAAGCCTCTGAAGGAATGATTGATGACTGACTGACTGAATGAATGAATGAATTAACAAATGATCTTTCATCCCTGTTACATGGATCAGCTGACTGTAGCTACAGTTGACTGAAGCCCTGCCACTCTGGTTACATCACTGGCTGCTTACCACCACTTGAGATTAGCAGAGCAGTTATTGCAGTTGCTATTTAAAGACAAAGACAGCCCAGAGGGGTTAAGTAACTTGCACAAATTCCCACAGCTACTAAATGGCAAAGCTGGGCTAGAACCAGCTCCTCTGAGCCCGTGTCTGGTATAGTCTCTAACAAACCAGGCTGCCTTCTGGTTATGTATATCTGGGTAACCAACCCTGGCATGGCATGGTGCTCAGCACATGACAGCCATCCCCTACCTCCAGGATTGTTTGCTGATGAGTCAGTGATCAAATTTGTAGTGGAAATGAGAGACAACAGGGGACTGGGGGCAAGGGCAAATGGTGTCATGTGGGGGCTAGAAGGTATAGGAGGAAGAAAGCTCTGGAAGGAATTCTCTGAAGACGGGCTACCTCTTTCATAACTATGTTGTTGGCCAGGCCAGGCTTCAGCTCAAGCCTTCCTTGCTTTTGATTTATCAGAAAATTTCTCATTGGCTCCCTCAATATTCAGAATAAATCCAGAGTCCTCACAATGGGCCATAGGTGCCGCATGAACTGCCTGCCCATCATCTTCTCTCCTCCTACTCTGCAGTCCCTCCAGGGCTTACACCATTGCCCTATTTTTGCCATTTCTAAAACATTCCAGCACTTTTGGGCCCCAGAACCTTTGCTCTTGCTGTTCCCTCTGCCCATGGTCTGCCTCAACTGTCACCTTCTCAGAGAGGCCCTCTCTACCACCTTACCCCCTTGTCCTGCTTTGTTTTTCTTCATAACACGGACCACTCCCTGGCATTATATTGGGTATGTATTTCCATCAGTCTACCAGAAATGAAGCATCATGAGGGCAGGGATTTTTGCCTGCTTTGTTCATTGCTGTCTGCCCAGTGCCTAGCAGAATGACAGGGATTTCCAGGTATATTGGGTATATTAGATACAAATTAAATGTATTTGAATGAAATAGTGCAGTTTGAAACTTTTACCTCTCTGCAGCTTCTAGGTGTGCCACGTTCACAGGAGCAGCAATCCTGGCCTAGCATGCTGGTGCCTATGAGGTATTAGGACTTGTACTTTATTAGGTTCACTGTATCCTTAGGAAAGATGAGGCATGTCTGGCAAGAGGCAGCCCCAGCCCCTCAGCCTTTGCCTAAACCAACATGTCCCAGTCTGAGAAGCTGACTCTAGTTGGGTGGGGCAGTGGGGGAAACACCCTGAGGCTGGATGGTGGACAGGTAGACCAGCAGCTCCTTCTGGCCAGAGCAGGTGTGGGTGGCAGGGCTGGGAAGGTCAGGACTGAGAATGGCTCAGATAAGGACTGCAGGGGTCAGGGAGCAGGGCTGGGATGTGGGGTGGGGTGGGGCTGTCTGGAATGATATTGGGGGGCCAGTTCACATGGCTTCTTGTAGGCCATTGATGCCTTAGGGCTTCCCAGATGGCCTTGCCCAGGACCAAAAGGTCTATTTCTTGGCAGGAACAATGACAGCAACAACGACATTGAAATATGTAAACAACTTTCATATCTATCATTTCATAACAACCATGTGTAGTACATTCATTCATTTAGCCAACGAATACATATTGATCCTTTATAAGAAGCAGGTACTATAGTTGTTGCCTTAGTCACTGTCTTAGTCCATTTTGTGTTGCTATAAAGGAATACCCGAGGATGGGCAATTTATAAAGAAAAGAGGTTTATTTGGCTCATGGTTCTTCAGGCTGTACAAGAAGCATAGTGCTGGGATCTGCTCAGCTTCTGGTGAGGTCCTCAGGCTGCTTTCATTCATGGTGGAAGGCAAAGGGGGCCAGTGTGTGTTGAGATCATATGGCAAGAGAGGAAGCAAGAGAGAGAGAGGGGAGGGAGGCATGAGGCTCTTTTTAACAACCTGGTCTCTTGGGAACTAATAGAGTAACAGCTCACTTATTACCTTGAAGTGACACCAAGCTGTTCATGAGAGATCTGCCCCCCTGACCCCGATACCTCCCATTAGATCCCACCTCCAACATCTCCACATTTCAACGTGACGAACTATACCAGTCACATAGAGGAAATCTCCACATTTATAGGGAAACATTCCTTCAACTAAATAGATGATTACTTACTAAAATACATTAGTTGCTTTGTCATCAGTGCTAAGATAATGCTTGTTGCACAGTAGATACTAAATCAATATTTTTGAATTGCTAGATTAATATGTAGGTTAATCAGTTCCCCCATTTAACGAACAAGGAATAGCCCAGAAAACATCAGATTTGGACACCTGGCCCATGGTGGTTTCACTGTTGAGGCCAAATGGCTCTCTGGTTCTAAGATTCTGAAGCTTCACAGACTAGTAAATTTCTAAACTAACAATGCCAAAAAATAT
Source organism: Daubentonia madagascariensis (assembly GCA_023783475.1). NCBI lineage: Eukaryota > Metazoa > Chordata > Mammalia > Primates > Daubentoniidae > Daubentonia > Daubentonia madagascariensis. The sequence continues at coordinate 21,336,008 of JAKFHU010001990.1, read as the reverse complement.
CGGGGGGAAGAGGTCAAAAGTTGCCAGCTTTTAATTTTTCCAAGTAAGGAGATGGAGAAAGATATTGCCAATGATTGTTATTTCATAAAAGGACGTTTTAAACACTCCGATTGTGTGAAGGATGATCCCAGAATTTTAAAAAATTGGGTACATTTTTTTGGCTGTATGGAAAAGCCACTCCATTGTTCTCATTTGAGAACAGTGAAATGAGTTTCACTGAGGATAGGTGAAAACTTCACTGATCAACACCGAAGAGCAGGTCGGGGCTCAGATGGGATTTGGGCGCCTCTGGCCTAGACAAACTACTCACTCCAGTTCTCGCCCCTCTCTAGTTCTCTTTAGTTCTCCTTTCTCACCTCTTCCATACACACACACAGGCACATTTCAAAGGCTCAGAGAGAAGCTGGCCATGCATCCGAGTTAGATCTCAGGTGGAGAAGAAAGGCAATGTCTCTGGTTCCAAGCATTGCATCCCGAACGCTGAAAGAAAGGGAGGGGGTGGAGGGTGGAGGGGAGGAGAATCTTCCCACCTTCCCACCAACCCTCTTTATTATATCTATTCAAAGTGGAAAAAAATAGTTTGAAACTCAGTGTCAGTTTATGACTCCAATTAATCACATGTAATAACCCTCCCAATTATTAAATTATTGAGACATGTGTTCCCTCAGCCAAATAGAATAATTATTTACTGAAATGAATTAACATATAGAAAAGCCTCAGTTCTGCAGAGGCTGAAACCTAGCATAATGAGTTTATCAGCCTTAAAAGAAGCCCAGACAGGCTTTTATGGGGGTGAAATAAATACACTGATTACAGCGCAGCTTATCCGTGCTGGCGTCGTGCCGTTTGCTATTCCTTTAATAAACACAGCTCGAGTTGTTATCTGTTTTCAATTTCACTTATCAAGGCTCCCCTTTGCAATTAACAGGCATGGTGGGGGTGGAGGTGGGTGTTGGGAGGACATGTTCTTACCAGCCTCCCCCTCCAGGTCCCCAAAGTTGCTCATCTGGGGCCCTCTGTATTTTAATAGGCCTGCCAATCAGTGGGCTGCGGCCGCGGTGCACAGATCTGATCTGCACTGGCAATATACTTGTCACTGGGAAGTGCATCTCTAGGACATCAGCCTGAGCAGGAAGGGGAGCCAGTCAAGGGGAAACAATTATGCAAATTTAAAATTTAAACTCCCCTCAGGAGCCCCTGCCACAACCTGGTAAGAAGATAAACGTCTGCTTTCCATCCCTTTCTCTGGGGACAACAAACTCTCTTGCTACATATCTTCCGGGGTCCCTAAGTTATTTAAGCATTTTCAAAATGGTCCCATGGACACATGGTTAGGAAACAGGATTTATGGGTAATTATTTCTGTAAACTCTTATTTTTCATGGCACTCACGAAGCCACTCAATTTCCTAAATTTGTTTTATCTAGTGATTGAGGGACTATGTCAAATGTTCGCGTAGGGACATTCAGATCATTCAATCATTCATTCAACAAGAGTTTAGTCATGTATATTTCCAAATTGCTAAGAGAGTAGAATTTAAATGTTCAAACTCCTCCCCAAATGTTAAATATGTGAGGAGATGGACATGTTAATTAGCTTGATTTAATCATTCCATAACGTATACATATATCAAAACAGCACATTGTACCCCATAAATATACACAATTATTATTTGTCAGTTAAAAATAATTTTTTTGGAGACAGAGTCTCGCTTTATCACCCTGGGCAGAGTGTAGTGGTGTCATCATAGCTCACTGCAAGCTCCAACTCCTGGGCTCAAGCAATCCTCCTGCCTCAGCCTCCTGAGTAGCTGGGACTACAGGCGCGCGCCATGATGCCTGGCTAATTTTTCTATTTTTATTAGAGACGCGGTCTCGCTGTTGCTCAGGCTGGTCTCGAACTTCTGAGCTTAAGCTATCCACCTGCCTTGGCCTCCCAGAGTGCTAGGATTACAGGTGCAAGCCACTGCACCTGTCCTAAAAACAAAATCTTAAAAAAACCTAAGTGTGTATTCTAGGGCATAATACTGGGAGCTCATGCTTATAGTTTGTTTACTTTGTTTATTCCTTAAAAAAAATACATCTATCTATCTATCTATCTGTCTCCAAGATCTGCTATGTGTCAGGTACTGGGATAGGAGGTGAACAGACAGGTAAGGGTCCTGCTGTCATGGAGTTCGCCTTGTGGTTGTGAGCGGGTGAAGGAGCACGGCAGGTGGCTTCTGATATGGCTCTTAATGAGAGCCACAACTCCTGGTAATCACAACCTGGTAGTCACAACCCTGCTCTCGAGTGTGGGCTGGACCTAATGACTCACTTCTAAGAAACAGAATATAGCAAAAGTGATGGAATGTCACTTCTGATTAGGCTACAAGAAACCATGACTTCCATGTCACCAGCACTCTCTGCTTCCTGCCTGCTCACTTGCTCTGATGAAGCAAGCTGCCATGTTTGAGATGCTCTACAGAGACCCACACGGCAAGGAGCCAAGGGCAGCCTCTGACCAACAGCTCATGAGCAATTGAGGCCTCAGGCCAATGACCACAGGGGTGAGCTAGGAAGCAGATCCTTCTAGTTGAGGGGACAGTAGCCCCAGCAAAAACCTTGATTACAGCCTGTGAGACTCAAAACCAAAGAAGCTAGCTAGCTGCTCCTGGATCCTTGCCACACAGAAACTGTGAGATGGTAAATGTTTTTAAATTACTAAGTTTTGGAACAATTTATGGCCTATTCAGTTTGGGCTGCTAAAACAGAATACCATCGACTAGGTGGCTTAACAACAAACATTTATTTCTCATGGTTCTGAAGGCGGGAAAGTCCAAGATCAGGGTGCCAGCAGATCCAGTGCCTGGTGAGAAACCTCTTCCTGCCTGCCTTCTTACTGTGAGACAGAGTGTCCCGGACTCTTTCTCTACTTATAAGGACACTAATCCCGTCATGGGGGCACTGCCCTTATGACCTCATCTAGATCTAATCACCTCCCAAAGGCCCACCTCCTGATACCATCCTATTGGGGGTTAGGGCTTCAACATATGAATTTGGGGGGGACACAAGCAACCAGTCCATAACAATTTGTTTTGTGGTAATAATAATATGAGGCAGGGGGCAAGATTATAAATTAATAAATAAGGAAAATATCAGCTGGTGATAAGGCAGTGCTGCAAGTTAACGAAGGGTGATAGATATGCTGAAGAGTGGCAGGGTGGCTGGTGAGAATTGGTGTCTCAGGGTGGGACAGACCCTAAAGGTCCTGTGGTCCAATACCCCAGATGAAGCTTCAGTGTGCTCTGCATGTCCCTTCCAAGGGGCATCCACGCTTGGGTTGAATATCCTCAGTGATGGGGAATTCACTTCTTCCTTGTTATTCTGTCCTGTCTCTGGATGTGAAAAATACTTGCTGCTTGGCTGAAATTTGCATCCGTATGGTTTTGTCCTCCTGGTCCTGGTTCACGCTGCTGGGCTTTTGAGCCCCTCTCCCTAGACAGTCGTGCAGTCCTTCCCAGCTGGCCCTCTAATGCCCGGCCCTTGCTCTCCTCTCTTTCCCAGACTCCTGGCTTCATCGCTTTTGATACTGTGTCTGGCCTTTATGACTTGGCTGCCTTTCAAACTCCCCTTCCTCTACTCAATGGGTTTCTCCCCAGTCTCTGCTTGCTCCTGTGGTCTTGGTGTCTCTGTAGCTTTAGTTAGGAATTCTGCCACCCCAGGTTGCTTGACTGCCCCCAGTGCATTATGCCAGACCTTTGCCTCATGTGGCAACTCCTCCTGATAGCAGAAAGTGGCCACCACGTGCCAGTTGAGTATTTTCTTCTCCTGCTAAACATGCCCGCCTCCTTGGCACTCCATCCCTTCCCCAGGGACTTCCTCCCCCGCTCCTCTGCCAGCCTCAATTATCGCCTCTGCAGAGGACTCCCTGGAGGATGGCTCCTGTCTAGCCAGCTGCCTGCTAGATGTTGTCCCATGAGATCCTCCAGTCCCCGAGCTTGGCGTGTCTTCCTTCCTGCCTTCTTGCCTTCCTTCCTCTGCCAAATACCCACTGACGCTGATGTTGGGTCTGTGTCCCTGCCAGCCATCATCCCCTCCCCTCCCCTACCTGTGGCCCAGAGCCTCCTTCGTCTTCTGGTATCCCAGGCCCTAAACTCAGGGACATCCTGGACCCTTTTTTCTTTTTCTTTCTTCCACTTTCTGTACCAAATCTGTCATCCAGTCTGCCAAGTTTCCCTTTTCTTCCCAGGGCTCTTTCATCTGCGTCTTCCTTCTGCACCCCTGAGGCCTGGGTCCTCCCTAGCTCACCCCTGGACTATAATAATTCCTATCCCCCAAAGAACTTCCTATAGGGGACAGTGCTGGGCATTGGGAATGCAGCGATGGGCAAAGCAGACCTGGCATCTGTCCTCATGGAACTCACAGTCAGCTTGTTCATTCAACCATTCACATATTTATTAAGCCCCCACCATGTTTCTTTGCCTAGTTGACTCAGATGCCTAATAGTTGGGGGTGACTTTCTTTCTAACTGAGTTGTACTGAGGAAGACAGTTTCCAATAAACAGCTCGACAACTACTTTGATAATTAGCAGCAGTAAATTAGAAGGACCATCTGGAACGTCAGTCCACCCCACAAAACCATGATTCTGAGAGTTTCTGGGCTGGTGGTCTTATCTGCAGGTCTGACTGGCTACTAGATATCCTGGAGTGACATCTCAGGAAAGGCCAGGATTGGGGAAGCCTTCCCCCAGGGCCTGCCTCTACATTCTTGGGACACTATGATTCCCCCATCCTAGCCCATCTTCCTCCCATCACCAGTAGCTGATCCACTTCAAGTACCTGCATCATTCCAGGTGGCCTGGCCATTGGGGCTTGGGGTCCTGGCTGCTGAGGAGGGAGCCAAGACGAGCAAGTAGGTAGCATTAGGGAGACTGTGGCCAGACAGCTGCCGGCAGGACTCAGGGAAGGACTCCAGGCCAGAGGGGGAGGAAGCCATGGGGAATGATCCAGTACAACTGTAGGCTGTAGGGTGGGTATGTGCATGCTGAGTAGGCCAAGTTAGCTAACATGATATCAGGGTTAAGAATATGCTGATTTTAGGGCTCCCAAAGCCTATACCACTAGCTTGTTGGTGTCCTGGGGCTAATGAATTAATTTCTCTGAGTGGCATCTACTTCCTCATTTAAATGGGACCAGTAATACCAGCCCCAGAGGATGCTGGAGTCTACATGAGATAATTACCTGGCAGGGGTAGTCAGTAAATGGTAGCTTCTTATTAGTGTGGTTAGGCTGGTATAGAGGGTGGGTTGGGCAGAAAGAACCAGAAGACAGGAAGGAACCAGAGTCCTCAGAGAGTGTTTAAGTTCAGGCTGGGGAAACCAAGATACTTCCACAAATGCACAGAGCAGGTGCAGGGATGGAAGTGGGACAAAGCTGAAGTCAGAAGGGGGACAAAGCTGAAGGTCAGAGACATGGGGACAGTCCCTAAGCAGTTGCTAGGATTTTTTCTGGATTCTTAGCAGCTTCTTAATTAGCTGTTTCTTGGGGAAGTCTGATAAAGAGTGGGCTGAAACCAGGTCACTGGGGCATCGAAATTTCTCTTCCCCTGGCTTGGGCCAGAATTGCTCCCAGAGCAAAGCAGAAACTCCAGATGACTGTCAAGAAGTCCCTGGATCAGGAATTGGGGACTGCAGGGCCAGGGAGCCAGGCAGGCCCATCTGGATCATGCCCACAAGGTGGGAGGGGACAACTCCAGGGAGATCGCCCTCTGAGCCCACCTGGAAGTCCCGCACCACCTCTCCTCCTGTCCAGACTGTTCAAGGCCACGTTTCAAGGGTGCTTGTCTAACAACTCTACTCCTCATGGATGGCCCTTCTGCCCACAGCGGTTTCTCTCTGTTTCTATAGTACCAAGCTAGCTGCTTTATACACATTGTAGCATTTATTCCTCAAAGCAGGTGTGTGAGGTAGGTGTTATTCCCATTTTACAGAGAGGAAAAGTGAGGCTCACACAGATTAAGTAACTTTGCCAGAATCCTACAACTGGAAAGTGGCAGGGCTGGGATTTAAAAACAGGTCTGCCTGGCTCTAAAGCCCTAAGCTCTGTTCAAGAGACCAAGATGTTGCAGTTACTATGGCTGAGTAACAAATTACCCCAAACTTTAGTGTCATGAGACCACCATTTATTCGGCCGATAGATTCTATGGGTAATAAATTCAGACAAGGCACAGCAGGGACCACCTGTTTCTGCTCCACGATGTCTAGAGCCTCAGCTGGAAGACACGAAGGCTGGCCACATCTGGAGGCTTGTTCATTCCCGTGCCTGGTGGCTGAGGCTGGCTTGGAGCTGGGGGCCTCAGTTCCTCTCCACATAGGCCTGTCCAAGAGGTCTCTCCACAGGGAGTAGTTTGGGCTTCTTTATGGTATGATGGCACCACCTGCCCCAGCTCTCGAGTGAGGGGCCCCCCAAAAGACAGACCCAGCTAGAAGTCATACCATCCTTTATGACTCAGCTCAGGAGAAGGCCAGCATCAGTTCTGCTGTGTTGTACTTGTCAAGGCAGTCACTTACTTTCATCCAGACCCTAAGGGAGGGTAAATGGACTCCACTTTTTGATAGAAGAGTAGCAAGGTTTTGAAGGAAGATATATGAGCAGCAATATTAATGTGGCTGGTTACTTTTGGAAAATACAATCGGCCACATGAAGTAGCCTGAAGGAACACATCCGCTGAAGGGCATTCAATGATGAGTTCACGAGGGCTGACCTTGTCCTTATCGTCTTTGTAACTCTCATAGACCCAGGACATTGAGACGCACAGTAAGTATTTGTTGAATTAAATGAATAAATACAGAATATCCATGTTAAGCTATTTTGAGGGTTTTATTATTATTCTTCCAATTTACCGTTTACTGCTTTCTCTTTTACCATCAAGCTGAACGTTCCATCTCGTGTAGAGCTTGTTTTACTTCAAGGTTTGTTTCTTCCATCAGAGATCCAGCAGGATGCCATTTCATTGTGGACATCTACTTCGCGTCTTGCAGGAGTCTCTGTGGGAAAGCTCTTGAAGGTCTCAAAGGCATGTCTTCAAACTTCCATCAGAGCCTTCAGTTCTTAGGACAGAACACCCTTCTGCTCAAAGCCTGGTTGTTTTTTTCTTGGACTTTCTATGGACTGTGCATGGAGGTGACAGGGTATCCTGAAACTGTAGTCTTGAGGCTTATATGCGGGATTAGTTTAGGCTCCAATCACAAAGGGAGAACGTGGGTAAGACCCAGATAGTGATGTTTTGCATATATGTGTTTTGTCCTTCGTTCCTTCTTCCTTCCTTCCCTTTCTTTCTCCAGAATGCAATTCTGGTTTTGTTTGTTGCTCAACATCCCCCAACTGATCTCAATTCTGTGGAAAATCACAAGTCTGTCTTCATCTCATTGTTCAGTGGCAGCCTGGCTGGATGGGAAGAGCCTGGCACAGAGCGTCAACAGACCTGGGTTTGATACCCACGTGTCACCTCCCTGAGCCTCGCTTCACTTTCCTCATCTGCCAAGTGCGGAGGTAGCACCACCTTCCTCCCCACCAAGGCTGTTGTGAGATTAAGGGAGACACTGGAAAGCACAGGGTTTTGTGTACTGCAAAGGGCCGTATAAATCTCTGTGGCTACTCCTTTGAGTCAGAGCTTCCCCTGCCCAGTGAAGTGGAGGATGGAGAGAAGTAGCCAGATAAGGCTTCACCTTGCTACGGTGTCTTAATTAACTACTGGGTCTTTCAGAATTAGGATAATTAAGTGGGTGGATGTGTGTGAGAGTGGGAGCTCCCTCAACTCAGCAGGTAGCACTCTTAGCTGATGCAGACTCTAGCACTGGGACCAGATTGCAGCATAGGAAGAGAAGGTGGTTGCTTATAGGATGTTTTGGAGAGTTTTGTGGACTCCTTCCTAACCAAGGAGGTCTTCTTCACTGACTTGTAGCATTCTGAAGGCAGAGATTGAAAACTCAAATATTTCAAAGGCCAAGTAGTTACCGTACACAGGTGAAATAGGCCTGGTGGAGACTGTGGGAAACTCAAATGCCTGCCCCTTTCCACAGTGTACAGACCCCTCTCAGCAACAGCCATGTGTTACTCTAAGGTAAGGAATACAAGACAGTGGGGTTTTTTTCCCCAAGAGAAAGTAGAAATCAAGACTTTCTTTTAAATGCAAACTTTCTTGATATTTATATGTTGGCAACAAATTCATTTTTAGAAACCAGTGCAAGGGCCAAATAAAATACATTTGTAGCTGAATTCAGCCCGTGGGTTGAGTTTGCAATCTCTGAGCCAAAAGGCTGGGGAGGTTGCATGGGCTGATAGGATGTGGCCCTGTGACTGTTCAGGCATTGCCCTGGAGCTGCAATAGTGGCCATAAGTGATAGACATCAGATCTGTCTTTCCCTCCCACGAGAGAATGGATGTTTTTGTTGGGGGGACAGGAAGAGTTATGGGTGATTCCCGAGCACAGCACAGGGTGCTGGCTGGAGGGAAGAAGGGGCTGCGGCACCCTAGCAGCATCGGGTTTGTGTGGGCAGGTGGCAGCTGAGGGATGGAGGCGAGGAGAGCAGGCTGGCGGCCCAGTCCTGCTGTGGATCCCTTCCCCAAAGGAGAAGAGGGCAGGCATTCAGGACATCGCCTGCTCCTCCTCCCCAAAGAAGACCAAAACCAGCAGGTATGGCTCATCAGACAAACCCACACCCACTCGCTGGTGACCCCAGTTAGCTTTAGTGTGGAATTATTTCTTTCACAGGGGCTGCTGCCTATCAACCAGGGAGGCAGAGCACTGGTGGCTCGTGTAGAAATCATTGGGGTGGGTACAGGAACCAGGCTGACATCTGGGACCCAGATAACCATGCATCTTCTGTGTTTACAGAACCTCTGTGGCTGGCTTTAAGAAGTTCCAGGGTCACATACAGAGAGATGAGGTTGAGTAGTGGAGTTAGAAAATCTATGGTTCTCATTAGAAAAAGTAAAGTAAAATTTCAAAATTTTTACATTTTTACATCACAAAGTATGCTCATTATAAAGAAATTTAAAAGTACAGATGGATGAAAGAAGAAAATATGTACTCAAAAACAAAACAAAACCCCCGAAAAAAAACCCCTCAGTTATGCTTCCAGAAAGTTTTCTCTGTGTGTGTATGTATCAATATATACATGCAGGCACAAAATTTAACAAAATAAATATGGTTTCTACTTTACAAACCGGTAGTGGCTTCCTATGCCTCCCCCAATTTAACTATGAAGAATATATTTTCTTCAATGAACATTCCCCTTTGACAGTGTTTTGAAGAGTGATTATTCATCACATGGGTGTACCATGGTTTATTTTACCAATCCCTCTTTTAGGACATTTAGATTGTTTTCTTTTTTCTATTAGAATCAACAGCATGATGAACATTCCTACAACTAAATCTCTTTATACATCTCTTATTATTTCCTCAGTATATATTCCTAAAAACCATACATCTAGTTGAAGGAGATATATATATATATAAAAAAATTTTTAAATATTTTAAAAACATTTGAATAATAATATTTTAAAATATTAAATGAAAATATTAAATTGAAATAGTAAACATTTTAAATTATAAAAAATTTAAAATATTTTAAAATATATAAATATTTTAAATTATAAATATTTTTTAAAATATAAGATATGTATTTTAAAGAACAACTTTTAAAAAAGCTTAAGGACTATCTCCTAAAAGCTTATGATTTATATAATAGTGGTAGTGCTTGGGGATGCTAATAAATCATCAACACTTAGTGTCTTCAACATGGCAAACACTGTAAAGGTTTTACAAACATCATCTCAGTTTCTTCCACTGATCCTATGGGAGAATATTATTATCTCCATTTTATAGCTGAGAAAACTGAGGACCAGCTGGAAAAAGTAACTTCCTCAAGCCCAGCTCAGACTGACTCCAAAGACCCTCCTCTCCTTACGCTACCCTGCCTCCCACTTGCACATTCATAAAAGCTGTACCTTAAGCACCTGATTTTTTTCTTTTTTCTGACTACCAGGCTAAGTGTTCCTGCTCCCTTTTGGCTGCCGTTTCCACGGTCTGAAAAAGCTTTGAATGACTAAGAACAGTTTTTGATTAATTAGATTTTTGTTGCCAAGGAATTAATTTAGTCACCCCCCCCTTCTTGCTCAAAAAGCACACAACGAAATGATTTTAGCAGCGGGGATAATTACAGAAAATGTGGTGTTAACTGAAATGGAATACAAATATTTTAGATTTTTTATTCTGCAGGACCGTGAGAGCGGAAAGAAAAAAGTAAGGTAAGCTCTAACAGACATTAGGAGAGAGCAGACGTCAAGCTGAGAACCCCAGTGCCGCTTTCTGTGCTTGCCCTTCTGACAGTCTCAAAGAGGAGCAATCTTGAGACTTGAGCATGGGTTATGGCGGGGGCTGCAGCCCACTGGAGTCACTGAGTGGACTCAGGAAGGTAAGGAAGGGCCAGCAAAGACGCAGGTGAAGTCAAGGCCCTCCTCTTCCTGGCACCCTCCTTGCCTGGCAGCCACACCTTCACTGTGCTTGAGCACCTTTTAGTAGCTTTCTAGGAAAGGATTCAAGAAGATAAAGTGTCCTCATTTTTGCAAGTCTCAACATTCCATTATTCTGCTTTCCTCACACTTGATTGGTTGTTTGGGTATGGAATTCTGGGTTAAGAACTGGAGTCTTGAAAGCATGTCTTCAGAGAATTCTTATACCACATTGCTACTCAAAGTGTGGCCCGTGGCCCAGTGTCAGTCTGCAAACTATTCGTCATCTATCTGTGACAAGTACAGAAATTGAGAGTAAGCATCTTGAAACTTTTATAATTTGAGTCATTTTATGTCTTTTGAAGATGATAATAAAATTTTGTGGGCTTTTAATTTGTATGTCTCCTTGGAGTTAATTTTTTCCCTGGTAATTCTTTTACACTCTATTTCACTTTTTATTTTTTACTCTGTTTTGTAGCAGTCAGTGACAGATTGAGAACAAAATAAAGTCCTTCGTCACATACAGATAGTTTGAGAAGCACTGTTCTAGAATATGGTGTTGTTCTCAAGAAGTCCTTCGTCAGTCTGGTCTTGGTACTTTGTAAGTAGCCCATTTTTTCCCCCTCTCTGAAGCTTTGAGGGTTTTCTTTTTATCCCTCGAGTTCAGAATTTCACCGTGAGAAGCCTTGGTGAGGACCTTTTGTCATTGATTGTGCTGGGCCCACAGTGGGTCCTTCAACCTGGACGCTTGTTCGTTTGTTCATTTAGTCATATAATATTAATTTCTTCCTTTTTTATTTTTCTCTGTTCTCTTTTTTTGGAATTCTTGTTGGTTGGACATTGGTTTTCCTGCTTCATCTGTTGAATCTTTTAGTTTGTCCCCCTATTTTCAGCTCCTTTTTGTTTTTGCTTTACTTTCTATAAGATTTCTTCAACTTTATTTTCCAACTCTTTCATTTATGGAGGCTATCATATTTTTAACTTCAAAGGCTCTTTCTTATTCCTTTATTACTTCTTTTTCATAATACTATTCTGTTTTTATTTTTTGACATGCACTGTCATTTTTTTGAGGAAACTGATTAGATGTATTTTATTTTTTTTTGCCAAGTCTTTGCTTCCTGTGTTATATTTGTTTTCTTCCTCTTCCTTTCTGTTGGTTGGGCTTGGCCTCTCTTCACATTGGTGACTCTTGCCAGATATCGTGGTTGTTCATTCATATCTAATCATAAGGCATTAAAAAGCCAATGGATAGTTCTGTGTGTGGGCGTGGGAGTTTGTCAGTTGTCAGGCTTTGCTCTTGGGTGATTGGGAGGGAGCCCGGAATTGGGGGAAACCCAAATTTCTGTGTGTGAAAGTCTTTTATTTGGGATTGTTCAGTTTCTCCAGAGGAAGATTTCCTGATCTCCTCCCTGGGGCAGGAGGGTGGTGGGTGGGCTTGGTGTACACATCTGGCTGCTGGTGTTCTGCATGTCTGGTGGGAAAGAAAGACCAGGAGTTCCAATGTTCAGGTACAGATGGTCTGCAGCTCTGCACTGCCCTGCCCTTCTCCAGGGCAGTTTTGATCAAGACTTGAACTCCTCCAAGGTTCTGTGGTGCAAACTGGCAATCTTTTTGCCTTAGCCTCCTCTGCACATTTTTAATTTGTGACTTTCTCTGCCCTGCTCCATCACTCATCACTTTTCTAATAACTCTCCCTCTTCTAAAAATGTGTTGAAATCTCTCATCCACTCATGTCCACTTTCCCATTCTCTTTGCCTGGGAGGGAAGGGAGATACGTGTCTGTGGTCAATTGTCTATTTTTAACCAGAAGTCTACATCCTGTACTTTTAGAGTTAATTTGTGAAAAATTGAATATTTATTCATATTCAATATCTTTGCATTAGCTTCAGCATATTTTGGACTCCATTGCGTGCTGCATATAGGCATGGCTTCCACATCTTCATCCAACTTATTGATCAGACGTTGAACAAGATGGGATCAAGGAGAGAGCCCAGTGGCATATTACTGAAGGCCCCCACTGATGAAGACAGACACTGTGTCTGTATTGTTCACTGTTGTAGCCCTGGAGCTAGAACTTAGTTGTGTAATCAACTTGTTGAATGTAACCACCCTATCACAAGAAGAAATGAGGTGATCTTGTGAGATTTGTTCCTAATGGACCCATGCTGGTTGTAGTGCTCACCATTTCCCTGTTGCTCGTGAAATGCTATTATTTAATTATTCCTTATAGGATTTTTTTTTTGGAGATTAATATTCAATTCATGGGCTGTTCTTTACCTTTTCTGAAAAGAAGAACATTGCCTTTTCAGGCTCATCTCCTGGCGTCACAGTTCCAATGCTGGTGCTGAAGATACCCTCCCCACCCTAGGTTATCATTGGTGGCCCATTCATCTCATTTAAAATAGCTTAAGACTGTCTTACTAGTTCCCTTCATCTTATGTTTCAGTGTTTTCTTAAACATGTATATTCTATGCTTTCTAGTTTGAAGATTTTTGCCCTTGACAGAGAATGTAGAAGCTAAAGGAGTTAAATAGTTTTTGCTTTCTTTTTTTGTGAACATGGCCCTGAATCACTTAGCCAGTTGCTTCCATGTTCTTCTTGGTATCTAAACATTGATTTTTAGAAAGGTGGATGCTAAGAAGACACTTGATCAGTTGCCTAAAATCTTACAACTGCATTAATTTATTTTATTTAAATCTATCTTTCATTGGCTCCAGTGAAAGCAGGTGTGTTTACTTGATAGGGGAAACTATTCTACCTTAAGCCTCTTTAGAACACCTCCAGGGGTGGTCACACTTGATGGATACGGGGAGAGCTGAGGAATGTCCAGGGCCTGTATGTGTCCAGGTGAGGTTACAATGAGAGCCAGGACCGCTGGACAAGGTGACGACCTATGGCTTAGAAGGTCCTACCTGCAGCAACACTTGACTGCCTCTTATCATAGCCTTATCTCAAACCATACTCTCCTTGTTTATTATGTCATTGTATCCTAGCCAGACTTTGGTCTTTCTGTTCTTTAAACCCACTAAGCCTTTTTCTGCCTCAAGGCTCTTTGCATTTGAGTTCTTGATACTTGCTAGCCTACCATTTGCTTAGATCTTTGCATTTGTAGCTCCTTCTCTTCACTCTCATGTGAGCTCAAAAGTACCTTCCTCAGTCTTCCCCGACTACCTTATCTAGAGTGGGGACTCCCCTCCCCCATTGCCTTTATTTATCACCTGTCACTTATCATTACCAGAAATTTTCCTTTTTGCTTACATGTTTACTTGCTTAGTATGTCCTCTTCTCTCAAATGTAAACTCTAGGGACTTTATTTGCTTTTCTACATCTGATTTTCAATGCTTAATCCAGAGCATGGCTTAAGGAATGCAATACATTTATTGAATAAACCAATAAGAACAACTTTGTCAACTTTATAGTTTTTCTTAGGGGTAATCCTTGAATATTGCAAATGCACCCTGAGGATCCTTAGCCTATACTGTAGAGCAAGAATCAGCAAACTACAGCCCATGGGTCAAATCTGGCCCACCATCTGTTTTTATAAATAAAGTTTTATTGGAACATGGCCACGCTCATTCCTTTTTATATAGTGTCTATGGCTGCTTTCACCCTACAACAGCAGAGTAGTTGTGACAAAGACCATATGAAAATATATACTATCTGGCCTTTTATAGAAAAGGTTTGCTGACTGTTGCTGCAGAAGGAAGATTCCCTGGTTTATGACAGATTTCTCTTTCACATAAGTAATGCCATAATGGCAAGATGCTTCATCGCTTCCTCTCCTAGAGGCCTCCTTCATGTCAACGTCTTTGAACATGGGACTAAATCTTTCTGTTCTTGAAAATGTTGGCCTTGGCAATTTGCTTAATTCAGGTGGAAAACTGCTTTGACCTGAATTATCTGGAGAACAGAGATCAATGTGTTTCCTCTAATTGTTAATTATCAGGATGACACATGGTATGAGCCATTCTGCCTGTCTGTCTTTTTATCTAGAGGAAGGGTTTAGCAGGGTGTCTTGGTGGCATGAAAGATAGACTTAAAGTGTAAGATTTTATTATTTTTATTATTTCCCTTTGCTTAGATCTCTATAAGAATCATGATGTTTCCAAGGCAACACATGGTTTGGGGAAATTGGAGACAGTACTCTTGATGCAAAGGGATAACATCACAGCTACCACAACAATGCTATCTCACGTGCAAATGTCGGCCTGAGTTTCAAAGTGGAATAATCATGCTCACATTCAATAAATTTGCAAACCCTCCTTCTAGTGCAGTACAGAAGGGAACATGCTTAAAGCAATGCACAGGACTTGGCTCCTGGGTTTACTCAGGTATGGGAATGATTGTCAGGGACCATTTTATTACCTTGCCAGGATAAAGTAGATGCTTTTGAATCTCTTTTCTATTGTGTATAACTATTGGGAACACAAGTTTCCTCTTCTTTTCTACCCAAAATATTAGAAAGTTGTTCAAATTGCCAGATCATTTTCCCTGAAATGACACTCATTTCTTTTATTAAAAAAATCTATAAAATTTTATTACAAAGAATGTGTTTGTTGTAGAAAATCCAGAACATAGTTATTTAAAAATAAGAAAGTAAAAAAATCAACCCACCTCTCTGAGATAACCATTGTTAATATTTTATTTTAAATCCTCCCAGATTTTCCCCTATGGACTAAAATTCAAAAAAATATATAAAAAATATAAATAGACAATACTATACATACTATTCTGTAATCTGTTTTCTTTTTCTGAGTGGTATGTTATGAAAATTTTTACACTCTACTGGAGTGAGAATATTGTGGTGGTTAACATCATGTGCTCTGAAGCCTGATTGCCTTATTTCAAATTTTGACCCTATCAATTACTAGTTATATGACCTTGGACAAGTTATATAACCTGCCTGATGCCTCAGTTTCCTCATCTGCAAAATGGGGATGCTAATGATGGGATCTACTACATCAGGTTGCGGTGAGGATTAAGTATGTTAATTAAGTCTGCCCAGCACATGGGAAGCACTTGTTAAATGTTAGCTATCAATATAGTTATCTTTCCATTTTAATTCATGTGTTTCTATATCATAATTTTATTGGCTACATATTATACTATTGTATTGGCATTTGAGCACCCTTTTCTGCTTTTCCTTTGGTATGTGTTGGATATATGGGTGTGATTTAATGCTGTGCATGCTTTAATGCTGTGTTTTGACATACCATGGAGCTGGAGCTGTACAGTGCATGTGAACGGAGAGCACTGAGGAAACTGTTAGCCCTCTTCCTGGAGGAGGTCCTGACAATGTTAGTGGGAAGGGAGAGAGGAGAAGATGCAAGACTTCTTAGCTATGGTGCTCAGCAGATAAGAGGTGATGCAATGACTATGCACGATCTTTAATGGGGTGTGGTCTTGGCTCTACTACATTCTGAGCATCACAGGCAACTTACCTAACCTCTCTAAGCCTCAATTTTTGTATCTGTAAAATTAAGATTCTTTTGGTTTCTGCCTCCTCAGGTTCTTGTGAGAGCTGAATTAGATCACTGATGTGAAGAGTTTAGCATTTTTCTGGTACCTGGCAAAGTCTCAGAGGATATTAGATATTATTACTAGAGATTCGGAGCTACATTAAAACATGATGTATTCATACACACATTTACATTGACATCGTTATCTATGGAACAGTCATTGGATAAATTGTAAACTTATACTTCTTCTTCCTTCTCTGTTTCTATTGGCTTCTTGCTGCTGTGTCTCAAGTTCACACCTACTCGTCAACACTCTGCTTTGTGAGACTGGGGCCGGGATTCGGTCAGCCCGGTCCTCTTTTGCCAGCAGGATCCATGTTAGGCTTTGCCAGTAGCGGGGGCTACGTGGAGCCTGGCAGGCAGGAGGATGTGCCTCTTCCTGTTTGCTTCCAGTTCCTGCCAGCACCCCCCTAGCCATGCTTCTTCGCCTTGGTGGTGGCAATTGATTTCAACAGAGCAGCTGGCTCTCAGCTTCATTTTTTCCTGCACCCTCAAACCCGGTCTCGTCGCCCCTCCTCGGAGCTCCCAGGCCGGGCCGGTTGGCATGCCTTCCTCCGAAGCCTGGGCTCCGTCTCTGCGGGGGCTTCCTTCATACTTCTAGGTCCCAGTAGTCCCAAAGTCTTCCCTTTCTTCCTCCAGCCGTGGTGGCAGTTGCTATCCTAGTTGTATCAGCGAAACTTCGGTATTTCCCTTTTTGCCTTTTCAGTTCTCCAAGTCCTGCTGAACAACTATTTACGCTAAATCATCCTTGTTAAAGTTACTGATGCAGTTTTTGTTTCCTTACTGGACCACCTCTGATACCGCATCCAAACTTCACTTTCCCTAAATGAGTCAGTGGAGAAGGAAACATTCATTTTCTGAGTGAATGTGTCAGTGTTGCTCTGGACGGAAGATGCTGGGAGTCCGGTCTTCATCCTCATGGTCTGAGCAGACTTTTTGTAGAAGTACCTGAGCGAGCAGACCACCTGGGCCCTGAACATGCTCTGGAGGCATGGCCTGGCGGGACTGTGCTTTATGGGCTATGGCTGCTGCCAAGGACGCAGGCACGGCTAAGTCCTTGACGTGAGTGGCCACAGGTGGGAAGCAGGATAATCCTTTAAGACAGGCCAAGAGGAGAAGGATGAGGAGAGGAGGAAGGTCTGGAAGAGAAAGAAGTAGAGCTGTGGTGACTACTGGAGACAAAATATCGACGTTTATGTGCAGGAGCTATCAGTGGCAGAATGCAGGGTGGAAAATTGATTACCAAAAAGTGACTGAGGGCAAGGTATGGAGAGGGAGGGAATCACCAAGGCTATTCGTCTTGGCACTGAAGGACAGTTTCAGCCTTTCATTATTTACTGATGATAAAAAAGGCCTGCACAATAGCTTGGTCAACACCACTTTCCTGCTTCATTGGTTTCCAAAAGGACCCCATGCTTCCCTGCTGAGAGAATACTTCCAGGAGTCTGTTTCAGGTCACTCACCATAACCTCCTCACTCAGCGATCAGTTCTGTCTCCCTGTCTGTCTGTTTCTCTCTCTCTCTCTCTCTCTCTCTCTCACACACACACACACACACCCCCACCCCTTCATCCACAGGGAGCGCTGGATATCCCCTGGGCTTGGATGGGACACCCCTCCTCCACTCCACACCCCAGCAGTGGTCTTCCCCAGAGCGGATCCGACCAGCGAGGCTTCAAGAGAGCAGCGGATGAGGCTGCCGTTGCCCTCTGACCCTCAGCTGTCTGGATGCCTACATGACCAGGATGCCTTTATTGAGTTCAAAGAGCCAGGTGCTGCTGCTGTGGGGAGAAGGCAGAGGGGCTCTGCTGGGGAAGGAGGTGGGTGGTTCTCACCGTCAGGCTGCTGTGTGTGCGGTTTTATGAGTCAAAGCAGAGAAGCTCCTGTCCTTGGCTTGCAAATTGACTATCCTGGCTAAAAGTAAAACATTCCCTTTGCTTCTTGGGGAGAAGATTCAACAGGAAGGACAAAAGCGTTTAGCGCCTCCACTGAGATTTTTAAAAATAAACTTCAAATTTTGGAATTATTTCAGTTTTACAGAAAAGTTACAAAGATAGTCCATGCATTCTCACATTCCCCTCTTGTAGTTTTCCTTGTTGTCACCATAGTACATTCATCACCATAGTACACTATGTCACCATAGTACATTCATCGAAACTAAGGAACAAACGTTGGCACATTACTAGTATTAACTAAATTCCAGTCTTTACTCAGGTTTCACTACTTTTTCCATGAATGTCCTTTTTCTGTTCCAGGACTCTAACCAGGCCATCACATGGCATTTGGTCATTGGGTCTTCTCAGTTTCCTCCGGTCTGTGACAATTTCTCAGTCTTTCCTTATTTTTGGTACCTTGATGATTTTGAGAAGTATTGGTCAGGTATTTTATACAATGTCCCTCAATTTGGGTTTGTTGAATGTTCTTCTCATGATTAGATGGGTTCTGGGGAGGAAGACACCAACGTGAAGTGTCCCCCTTATCACATGCTGTGGGAAGTACCCAGATGCTATCGGCACAACTTATCAGTGGTTCCACCATAATGTGAAGGCAGAGGGTCTGAGGAGGTTCCTAGAGGGTGAAGGTCTTGATTGAGATTCCTTCCTCTGGATGTGCAAGACCATGGACTGCTAATCAGGAAGGACCCTGCACAGCTGAGGCTGGGGTGGGAGGGGCAATGGTGTATATGGGAAGAAAAACAGGCTAGACAGCAGAGGCCTATCTGGCACTGGTCCTGACCCCACTACTTCTGAACTGTGTGGTGTTGAGTGAGCGTCTTTACCTTCCCTGGCTTTTGATTCCTCATTTACCAATCAGTATGTAACCCTCTCCTCCTTCCTGCTAGCGTTGGCCACTGGATCAAATGACATATTAGATATGAAAAGACTTTAAAAACTGTAAAGATAGTACATAGGTGGAGAGTCAGTCCTTGAAGTCTGAACTGCATTTTCTAGCATTTCAGTCTCAGCAGGAGGAAAAAGATTCATTTCCTGACCTCTGTTAACAAACAAACAAATACAGATCTGTGTGCGTGTGCGTGTGTGGGGCAGGGGGTGGGGATCTTTTTCCTTTTCTTAAAAGTCAGATTTATTGACATATATTTACATATAGCAAAATTCACCCTTGTTAGGTGTGCAGTTCTATGAATTTTAACAAAAAATACACTCATGTAATCACCACCACAATTAAGGTGTAGAACACAAGACATAAAACATTCCCATCACCTCTACCCGCAAAGTCCCTTGTGCACTTTTGTCACCAAGCCTCTCCCCCAGCCCCTGGCAACTATTGATCTGGGTTTTTTTTTGTCCCTATTTTTCAGAATGCCATATAAATTGAATCCTGTGGCCTTTAGTTTTTTCGGTTTTAAAAACAGCATTATTGAGGTATGATTGATAAACAATACACTGTACGTACTCAAAGTGTACAAACTGTAAGTCTTGGTATATGCATATATTTGTGATATCATCACCACCATCAAGATAGTGAACATACCCATCACCCTTAAAGTATCCTCAACCTGTGTTGTCACTGCCCGTCAGCAAACTCACAGTTTCCACACTGGCTGTGGCACGTGTGCTCATTCCCACTCTTAGGCCCTCCTCCCCTACAGCTCCTGCCTCCCACCTTCAGTCTGTCCCAATCCTGCTTATCTTTCAAGTCTATGCTTTAATCCCCCAAATGGCTAAAGGGTCCTTTAAAGATATTCTTTGAGAATAATTCAGCCCACCCTTGCTACTTCCTTCTCTGATCCTAATGGACTTATAGACAACCTCTTGTTGTCTTCTTTATTTACTTGCATAACAATGTTTGTATCCTACTATCCCAAGGAGAGGTGGCCCAGTGGTTAGAAGCATGGTCTCTGGGGTTGTATACTTGGGTTCATACAGTTAACCTCAGGGTCCTGTTTAACCCCTGTAGGTCTCATTTTCTTTATCTGTAAAATTATGAAGCTAAAATAGTACCTACCACAAAGAGTTGTTGTGAGGATTAATTGGGTTTATTCACATAAAGCACTTGGAAAAGAATCTTGTTATACAGTAAGTACTTAATAAATGTCAGCTATCATCACTGGCATCATTATTGTTGAAAGCCCTTTAAAGGCAAAAACTACGACTTTTAACTGCAATCGTGTGACCTGGCACGGTGGCGGGCTTATGGCGGGAGCTCAGATATTTGTTGGATTTTTGACCCAGGGACCACTTCAATGAGTTAAAAGTTCCTGTGACCACTTAACATACTACATGCTTGCTTGAGTACTACTATTGTTGGATGATATAAAAACAAAACAAACACCCAAACCAAAAAGCTGTGCCCTTTTGTCTGGGTAAATATAGCCATGACATGTCTATTTCCATGGTTTAGAGTATCACCAGTGGAAATCTACTGTGGAAAATTGAGTACAACACTGTCATCACATGATTTGTTTTGTTCATGTTTGGATATGCCATTGGCTTAGGAGTCAGGCAGCTTAACTCTGTATAGTGAGGAGCCTGCTCTAATGCAGACAAGGCAGGAAAATATTCAAACATTTAGTGAGCAACTACTTCAGTGGTATGCCAGAGTTGGCTGTACTGGCTCATGAGATCTGATTGATAAATTTGCAGGAATTTTTTGAGCCAGTTATTAAATACTATCATCATAAAAAATTAAATTGTATAAACTTACAATGAAATAGATTACATTAAAAACAAAACTATAAATAAAAACTAAATTACACTCCAGTTGAACATAAATACTCAATTATTTTACTATTAACTAGGCTCTTGAGATTTAATACATTTATTGCATCTCTGTGGTGAGAATACTATATAATTGTGTGCTATTTCCCATCTTTTGGTTTAGTGATGTCACATTGATAGCTTGAAATTGGCCATAGTAGGAGTATTTACATCACAGATATTGGTAAATGCTTCAAATCAGGGCTTTGATTCCTAGAAGGTTGGTTGGTGGACATTTAGTAGCACACCACTGGTATTACATACCAGGCATGGTAATTGAACTTTTCTAGTTGCAAGAAACAGAGGATCGCTTAAGCTATTTTAACTAAAGTGAGGAGGGGCTTATGAAAAGGATATTTATTGAAAGAAAAGGGACATAGGATATCATGGAGATTCAAGAACACGCCCTACCCCAAGGCCTTACCAAGCTGGGGGCTGGAGGGTGGTTCTGGATCCAAGGCCATCCTAGTGACCTCAGATCATGGCTTTGGGATTAATGCTCTGGTTCACTGCTCTTCTCACAGTACCTGCTTCTTTCTGTTCTGTCCTGGTCTCATCTGGCTTCTTTTCCCTCTACTCTGCATTGTTTCTCTGTTATGGCTTCTGCTTCCTTATAATTTCTCATATCTTTGGCTTGTATTGATGAATTATAGCCATTACAGCTTTTCATTATTTGCTCCCATTAAAGGCTGTGTATTCTCTTTGTTTTGTTGCATTAATTTCTGAGAGAGAGGATCTAATTGATCCAACTCATTTTTTCTTGCAAGGCAGTTATCAGTTGGCAGCTGACCTACAGCTTACCAGGCTTTGGCCAGATATCTGTACCTGGCCACTATGACCAGGAAGGAAGGTGGGGTCACATAGTACAAATTTTGGCCTAGTACATGAGGAATATAAAGATGAATTAGCCATTACCAGAATGACTAAAATTAAAAATACTGACAAAGTTTGGTGGGATTTGACACATTGCTACAAATTTCATACACTGCTAAAGTAAGTGAAAATTTCTACAATGTAATTACAGGCATACCTTGGAGACATTGAGGGTTCAGTTCTAGACCACCACAATAAAGCAAATATCACAATAAAGTGAGTCACACAAAGTTTTTTACTTCCTAGTGCATATAAAAGTTATGTTTACACTATACTGTAGTCTGTTAAGTACATAATAGCATTATGTCTAAAAAACAATGTACATAGCTTAATTAAAATATACTTTATTGCTAAAAAATGCTAATGATCATCTGAGCCTTTAGTGAATATAATCTTTTTGCTGGTGGAGGGTCTTGCCTTGAAATTGATGGCTGCTGACTGAGCATTATCACAGTTGCTGAAGGTTGCGGTGGCTGTGGCAATTTCTTAAAATAAGACATTTGCTGCACCAATTGACTCTTCCTTTCATGAAAGATTTCTCTGTAGCATGCGATGCTGTTTCATAGCATTTTACCTACAGTAGAACTTCTTTCAAAATTGGGAGTCAATCCTCTCAAACCCTGCTGCTGCTTTATCAACTAAGTTTATGTCATATTCTAAATCCTTTGTTATCATTTCAACAATGTTCATAGCATTTCCACCAGGAGTAGATTCCATCTCAAGAAATCACTTTCTTTGCTCATCTGTAAGAAGCAACTCCACATCCATTCAAGTTTTACCATGAGACAGCACCAATTCAGCCACATCTTCAGGCTCCACTTCTAATTCTAGCTCTCTTGGTATTTCTACCACATCTGCTGTTACTTCTTCCACTGAAGTCTTGAACCCTCAAAGTCATTCATGAGGCTTCTTCCAAACTCCTGATAATGTTGATAGTCTTATGAAATGTATTTCTTAAATAATAAGACTTGAAAGTCAAAATTACTCCTTGATCCATGGGCTGCACAATGAATGTGTGTTGGCAGGCATGAAAACAACATTCATCTCCTTGTACATCTCTGTCAGAGATCTTGGGTGAACAGGTGCATTGTCAATGAGCAGTACTATTTTGAAAGGAATCTTTTTTTCTGAGCAGAAGATCTCAACAGTGGGCTTAAAATAGTCAGCAAACCACTATGAAAACAGATGTGCTGTCATCTAGGCTTTGTTGCTCCGTTTCTGAGCACAGGCAGAATAGAGTTAGCATAATGCTTAAGGGCCCTAGGATGTTTGGAATGCAAAATGAGCATTGGCTTCAACTTCAAGCCACCAGCTGCATTAGCTCCTTACAAGAGAGTCAGCTTGTCCTTTGAAGCTTTGAAGCCAGACTTTGACTTCTTTCTAGCTATGAAAGTCCTAGGTGGCATCTTCTTCCAATAGAAGGCTGTTTAATCTACATGGAAAATCTGTTCTTTAGTGTAGCCACCTTCATCAATGATCTTAGCTAGATCTTCTGGAGAGCTTGCTGCAGCTTCTTCACCAGCACTTGTAGCTTCACCTTGCACTTTTATGTTATGGAGACGGCTTCTTTCCTTCAACCTCATGAACTAGCCTCTGCTAGCTTAAAACTTTTCTTCTGCAACTTCCTCACCTCTCCCAGTCTTCATAGAATTGAAGAGAGTTAGGGCCTTGCTCTGGATTAGGCTTTGGCTTAAGGGAAATGTTGTGGCTAGTTTGATCTTCTATCCAGGCCGCTCAAACTTTCTCCATATCAGCAATAAGGCTGTTTTGCTTTATTATTATTTCTGTGCTCATTGGAATAGCACTTTTTATATCCTTCAAGAACTTTTTATTTGCATTCACAAGTTAGCTAACCAGCTCAAGAGGCCAAACTTTTGGCCTATCTTGGCTTTTGACATGCCTTCCTCACTAAGCTTAATCATTTCTAGTTTTTGATTTAAAGTGAGAAACGTGTGACTCTTCCTTTCACATGAACACTTAGGGGCCATTGTAGGGTTATTAATTGGCCTCGTTTCAATATTGTTGTGTCTCAGGGAACAGGGAGGCCCAAGGAGAAGGAGAGAGACTGGGGAATGGCCAGTCGGTGGAGCAGTCCGAACACAAATAACATTTATCGATTAAGTTTACTGTCTTATACGGGCGCTGCTTGTGGCAGCCCAAAACAATTACGATAGTAACATCAAAGATCACTGATCACAGATCACCATAACAGATATAATAGTAATGGAAAAGTTAGAAATATTACAATAATTACCAAAATGTGACACAGAGACATGAAATAAGCACATGCTGTTGGACAAATGGTACCCATAGACTTTGTCAATGCAGGGTTGCCACAAACTTTGAATTTGTAAAACACAATATCTGTGAAGCACAGAAAAATAAGGTATGCCTGTAGTTAAGTTCCACAAATAACTATTCAGAAGTATCTATTAACTCTGGTTATATATCTGCTTTGTGATCCTGAAGTTCTAATCCAGTAAATATTCAACAGAAATTAGTGCTTTCTTCCATGGTAGGATATGTACAAGAAATTTCCTTGAAGCACTGGTTATAATAGTTCCAAAGTGGAAACTCCCCAGAGTCCATCCACACTAAAATGGATACATAAGTTGTGGTAATTTCATACAACAGAGAAGGACTTATTATTGCTACACACAACAGCATGGATAAATCTCAAAAACATTATGCTGTGCGAGAGAGGCCATATTCAAAGAGCATATATTATATGATTTCATTTATATGGTATTCAGGAACTGGCAAAACTCATCTATGTTAGAAGAAGTCAGAGTAGTAGCTACTCTTAAGTGAGGTTTCAAGGGGGCATGGAAGAGCCTTCTGGGTGCTAGAAATGCTTTATCTCTTGATTTGAGTGGTAGCTGTCCAGATGTAAACATTTATAAACAGTCTTTGTTATATACTTAGACATGGGCACTTTATTGTATGTAAGTTAAATCTCAATAAGAAGTAAATAAATAAAAAAAGAATGAGGTATGATCATTGCCCCCAAGAAGTTCATAGCCTACCAATAGGGGGTGATTGACATGGAGAACACAGAAGTGTAGTTGAGAAAGGTTAAGTGCTCATTAGAATATGTATAAAATGCCATGGGACTGCACAGGAAGGGGCAACTGATGCTGCCTCGAGAAAAGAAAGAAATTTTCATTTATTATCTAGTATGTGCCAGGTGCTTTAAATAAATTACCTCACGCTCTTCCTAGATCATCCTTTATGAGAGGACACCTTTGGGCTTTTGAGTGATGCTCACTCAAAAGTGATACTTCTGACTGATACTTTTGAGTGTGGGTATTCAACACAAAGTAATGCAAATAATTATATCAGGATTGTGGAACCACTTATGATTAAACCCTTTTGTAGTTGTGATTAGTTTCTGGAGGCTGCTCTAACAAATTAATACAAACTTGGTGGCTTAACACAACAGAAATTCATTCTTTCACAGTTCTGGAGACAGACATCCAAAATCCAGCAGGTTCTTGAGGAGAATTCATTTCTTGCCTCTCCCAGTTTCTGGTAGCTGCCCTGGCATTGCTGGGCACGTGACTGCAACATTCCAGTCTCTGCCTCTGTCTTCTACTCTGTGTATCTGTCTTATAAGGATTCTTGTGATGGCATTTAGGGCACACGCAGATAATCCAGAATTATCTCCTCGTCTCAAGATCCTTAACTTAATCGTATCTGCAAGGACCCTTCCCCCAAATAAGGTAATAGTCACAGATTTCAGGGATTTTTTGTAGATGTTGGTCTACCACAAATTGTTTAATTGATTAATAATACATATAAATTTATTTTAAGATGAATATTCTGAAATAAAAAAAATTAAACATGCAACTGTTGACTGACCTTGCAATTGTACTCCTGGGCATTTATCTCAGAGAAATAAACATTTATGTTCACACAAAAACCTGTGCACAAATGTTCATGGCAGCTTTATTCATAACAGCCAAAACCTGAAAACAGCCCAGATGTCTTTTAACAGGTAAATGGCTAGACAAACTATGATACACCCATCCGTGGACTATTACTCAATAATAAAAAGGAACAAATTACTAATACATGAAACAACTTGAATGAATATTCAGAGAATTATGCTGAGTGAAACAAAAAAAGTGACATACGGTATGATTCCATTTCCATAACATTCTTGAAATGACAAAATTATAACAATTAGTGATTTTCAATAACTTCCAGTGGTTAAGAGAGAGTTGGGATGGGAAGGTTGTGGGTGTAGCTATATAAAAGGGCAAAACGAGGTGATAGAAATGCTCTGTATCTTGACTGCATTAATGTCGCAGTCCTGGTCATGATATTGTATGATAGTTTTGTAAGCTATTTCCATTGGAGAAACTGGGTAAAATGTACATGAAATCTCTCTGTATTATTTCTTACAACTGCATCTGAATCTACAATTATTTCAAAATAAAAAGTTTAATTAAAAAAAATGAATAAGTAGGTGTTTGCCAGGCAGAGAGGGAGGAGAAGGCTATGTACATGGGAAAATTCCCAGAATGTGCTCTATGAGGATTTTACTATAGTTCACTGTATACATGCCCCATGCCCCCAAACCTTTGGTTGGAGGCGTACTTGTGTTCACGCACACGCATGCACGTACACGACTTTTGTTTCAGCTGCATTTTGGACAAGTCTTGAATTTCCTGGAGCTCTCCTGGAGCCACCTGGTAGCCCACTATTTACAAAACACAGTGTACCTCTCCACAGGGAATGCATTTTGAACTACTATAAGTATCCTGGACCTTGTTTAGCTACAATCCCTTTTTTCAAACAAAAGCACATGGTGTAGAACTGATATAAGGGCAGCTGCTTTGGCTAAAGCCTGAATGCCATTCCTCTTCCTTGATGTCCTGATCCCTTCTCCAAAGAGCCAATTTGAAAACTATTATTGTCTTAGATCAGGGGTTGGCAAATGTTTCCAGTAATGATTCAGACAGTAAATATTTAGGGCTTTCTAGTTCATATGGTCTCTGCTGCAACTACGCAAGTCTGCTGTTGTAGCAAAAAAGCAGCTATAAACAATACAAAAACGAATGAGCATGGCTGAGTTCCAATAAAACTTTATGGACACTGAACTTTGAATTTCATATATTTTTCCCGTCATGAAATAGTCTTTTGATTTTTTCCAACCATTTAAAGATGTAAAAACTATTCTTAGTTTGAGGGCTGTACAAAAACAAACAACGGGCTGGATTCAGTCTGCTGTCTATAGTTTGCCAACCCCTGTCTTAGATAATAGCATCTGACCTGTGGAAGTTTTCTTAAGATTTAAAATCCCAGAACCCCAGGATTGGAAAGGACCCCAAAGGCTACTAGTCATTAATTCCCACCACAATATCCAATTGCTATCAAATGCCTTCTTGAACGCCTACAGCTGTAGGGAACACCATCTCCTGGGCCAGCTCATTCTGCCCCACAGACTGCACCGATTGCTAGAGTTCTTCCCCATGCAGAGCAGCACCTGTCTCCAAGTGACAGCATCTACAAGATACAGTCGGAACAGTGAAGCACAATATTAACACATCAGGTTAATTTCATGCTCTACTTGTCTTGGGCTGATATTAACGAAAATTAAATTTTGTGCTAATCAGCCTTAGTGTTCAGCATGCATGACACAAATTTGTGATTTCTGGCAAGGGTGGTTAAATCATATTTATGCAATTTGTGTGGTGCCCCAATAACAAGGAAATACTATTACCAACAATTAAACTTCCAGCTTGACAGATGTCACCCTGAGCAGACATATCTGAGTGCAAATGGATGTTTTTCTTAGCAAGTTGAAGGTGGAAATGACACAAACCAGAGACCCACAGTTAATTTTCAATTTCCTCCTTTCCTTTGGATGGCTAGTTTTGTACGTTTGACCAATGCAAATGATTTTGTTCTGTGCCATGCTTTTCTTCCCTCCTTTTTTCTAGCTTTAAAAAATAAACTTCTAGAGACAAACAGGAAGGACTGTTTTTTTCTGTCCTGGGTACCAAAGAAGGGGGTCTTTTGGGCACATAAAAAGCATTCTTCTTGGTTGCAGGTGGCTTATTGGGAGAGAGCAGTTTACTGTGAATTTAAGGGGGGTGGTACTCTTAGTGGTCCAGAGCTGGAGAAACAAGGGAGTTGGAGGAATGAAACTAGTCTGACTCTAAGTGTATTTTCCTCCATAGGGGAGAGACGCTTGCCCTACCCTCTGGCCAGAGCACTTTCCATTTTATCTGTGCTTTCTCTGCGATTAGTCAGTTGCTAGCAGATGTGCTGTGTGGCTGCAGTCTCATAGGTCTTATTTCCTGGAGAAGATAAGAGCCACGAAGGCTCTAGGTGGAAATCTCTCCACAGCTCCCCATACTTCATCCACAGGGAAGCATCAGGGAATGGCAACTCCTTAGGATCTTGGGCAAACATTTTATGTAAGAGCCACCAAGTATCCTCAGAGTCTAGCTCTTGAGGGGTCTCCTGCACATCTTTCTCTCTGAAGAGAAGGATGTGTGTTCTCCTGGTTACTAAACCGCAGGATTAGTCCTGGGCACAGGGACAGGTGAGGCCTTACTTATCTTCTGTCTGTAGGGTGACCAACCGTCCCAGTTTGCCTGGAACTGAGGGGTTTTCTGGGATGTGGGACTTTTTCAGTCTGAAACCAGAACAGTCCCAGGCCGGGTGGGACCATCAGTCACCCAGCCTTTAAGGACTGGTGGGGTGAGACTGGCAGTTTTAGGCCACTGCCTGGTAAATTGTTAATGGTCCCCTAGGAAGTTCTGGTGATGGCTTCCAGATTTTGGTGAAACTACCTCACAAGCCCCTCAGAGCCCAGATCTGTTCTTTCCTTCTTAATTATCCATGTGTTCAATTCTCTCCCACAGGGGCTGAAGAATCCACATTTGGGCTGATGGGCCTGGGACAGGGATGACCAACATATCACATGCTATTGCCTCTTCTATCCCGGACCCTCTGGCAGTGGGGAACATCCTAAATGACCTTCCCCCCTACCCCTGATTGGGCCACTTTCCAAACACTGAATTCCAGGCAGGCACTACCAATAAGTCAGCCCATCTTTGGGCTGAGACATTGCTCCAGAAGCAGATGTGACTCAAGGGACAATTGCCAATGGAAACCAGAGTGCAGAAGGTAAGGCCCAGCCAGGGATGCACCTCAGGTGTCAGGCCAGGGAAGGCTCTGGGGATGGCAGAATCCAGGAGCTATATATACAGTTGGGCTTCGGCCAACAGAGTCAGGACAGGCCTGAGACAAAGCCCCATCTCCAGGAGCTGATTCAGATTGGGTGCTGGCCCCACACCAAGGGAGCAAGTAAGCTGGCTTCAAGGTACTTGGTCAGGCCAGACATCTGATACCAGCTGGATCCAAGCTTATGCCTTCTCTCCACCTGGTACACCTGGTGCCTGGCTGGCACCCAGTCTCAAGAGCCTTGAAAGGTTTTGCAAACTTAAATACCAAGGAATCTACAGTTCTCTGATTTGCTGTAATCAACGAACCAGGAGGCAACAGGTGCCTCATTGTCCAGTTTAGCTGTTCCAAGGGAATAACAAGAAACACTGGAGGAAAATATGACAGTTAATGTCATCCAAGTACCCACTTATTGCCATTCCCACACAGCTCAGCCTGATTCCTGCATAACAGCAATTTCTTCGTTCTGTCAAAAAAAACACTAGGATACTCTGTGGCTCAGTGATGCTTTTACATCCCAATTTAGTGATACCTTATTTTTACTAATTTTCTAAATAAAATAACATACAGTTGGCCCTTCATATCTGCTGGTTCTGCATCCTCAGATTCAACTAACAGAGGATTGAAACTATTCAGAAAAAAAGAACAATAAAAATAACAATACAACAATAAAAAATAATATAGTTAAAAAACAATACAGTATAACAACTATGTACACAGCATTTACATTGTATTAGGTATATGAGTAATCTAGAGATGATTTAAAGTTTTGATCCACATCCTCTCTCTGGCTGCAGGCCCCTGCTCTTGAGCTCCAAACCCCAAGATGTGAAACAGGTTTCATCGTGTGCAATGACTAGGACTGGCTGCTCTGAGCTGCCTGGCTGCTTGGAGTGCAGCTGTGTTGAGAAGGATTCTGAGGCTGGGCCTGTGCTCAGCAGGAAAGAAAAGAAGTGATTGGTTGGTAATGCCCGACATAGGCCTGAGAATGGGGGAAAAGGCAACACTCCTGCCAGGTCTTTGCAGAACTTGTTCAAGTTCATTTTCTCTGGAAATGTAGTGAGGGAACCTCCCCGCCCCGAAGGGGTAAAGGCAAAGCCTGATTTCCCCTTTTTGTCAAAGCCTCAGATCACAGGGGCCCCTGAGCCATCAGCATCCCAAAGCAGCCAAACATGGCAGGGTAGGGCTGGATCTGCGATGCGTGTCTGCAAATCCCCAGAGTTTCTTGTTTGCTTATTTTTTTCTTTAAACTGCTTAGAGGTGCCTCTCTGTCATCATCATTTCCACAGAAGGTGTAACCCTGTGGGCAAAATAGGCAAGTGGCTCTTCAGGCTCTGAACCAACAGGGGGCAGCAGAGAGCAGAGAAGAGCCGGTGGGGCTTGGGCAGCCCTAGTTCCCCAGAAGATGGGAAACTTCCAATCTTCTACTCTCCTGGGAAAGCGAATCCTTGTGGACTCACACTCTTGAGACTGTTGTCCACACAAGTGGTGCGGTCCAAGGGCACAGCGGGAAAGGCCAGAAGGAGGGAGACTTTGGTCGGGTTTCAGGTGAAGAAAAGCCTGTGTTGGGTGTCACGCTGCTCTTAGGATGGGAAGGAGAAAGAATGACGCCAAGGGCGGCAGTTACCGTGACCTGCCCCGTCAGGTGCCAGGCCTGCCGTGAAGGCTCCTTATTTTCCTTCTCCCAAAGACTCCTTGAGGTGGGCGAATGCCGAGTTTACAGATGAGGAGACAGTGTCCCAGAGTGGTTAAATACCTTGCCCAAGATCACATGACTGAGGAAGAGCCCAGATAAATTTTAGACTCTTGTCTGCCCAGGCTTCCATGTGATGGCGTCTTTCCAAGAAGGAGGCAGGAAGGGAAACCTGGTGGATGTCCTGGGGGAGTTCTGTGGATGCAAGAGAAGGCAAAGAGTCTTTCTGATACAGCCTTTTCTTTCCTCGTGGTCATGGATCCCCCACCAGATTTAGCCAACTCATTGGATCATGGGTCGATGCACCATTCCAGGCAGGGCCAGAGTGAGGGTATCTGGACTCGAGCAGCTGGACCACTTTGAGGCCATCTCCTGCCCCCAACTAATGTGATAAATGTGAATTCTCATGGTGAGATGGTGTCTCATGGAATCTGATGGTAGGCATGTCTACGCAAGGAGGCCCTACAGCTGAGAGGGTGAGGGAGTGGGGCACCAGCCCGTAGGCAGACCCAAGGGAGCACCTGGCCCCGGGCCAGCCATCTCTCAGGACTCCCTTTATGTCTCTGCCCCATTAGGGGCTGCCTCATCCTGTGCATCCATTTCTTCTATGCTCAGTAGCCTAAATAATTCATCTGCTAGGTGCAGACTAGAGCCATGGCAAAGAACAGCTCCGGAAAAAGGCAAGAGGAAAGACAACAGAAACTAGTATGGAACTTTCAAGTGCTCACCATGGAAGTCATTGATTTAACTGCCCACCTGGGAGATAGATATGTCATGTTGGAAGTCACATTAGAACCCCCTCACCCTCTGTAGGCTCAGCTCCTCCCTGGGTTCAGAGATGAAGCCTGGCCTCACATAGAGGAGCACGTTCAAGCACATTTGGAACTTTTGGGACGGGCTTGGGGGCATTGGCACCAGGGGCATCTTGCTATCAGTACTGCCTGATTCTAGAACTCTACTAATGCCACACTCCAGAATCCAAGCCTGGCTCTGGTAACGGCCCTACCCTCTGGGCCACTGCAGACCAGGGCCCTGCCTTCCTTTGCCAGTGTCTGTTTCACCCACCCAGCAGTAGGACATCAGTCTACCAACAGGGCCACATGTCCGAATCCCAGCTTAGGTCCAAGTTGTGAGCCAACTTCATTTCTTCATTCCATCACTTTTTTGGTATTGCTTTTGTCTCAAAAATTTTTTTTCTGATGATAAATATAAATATTTTTGTTAGAAAGTATATTAAAGCATAAAGGGGAAAATTCCTCCTGTATTTCTTTCTTGATTCATTTTTCTTGACTGCCTTATTTCTAACATTGTGTATTTTACTTATTTATGTGTTTATTGTCTGTTTCCCCTCTAGAATGGGAGCTCGACAAGAGGAGGCATTTTCATGTTTTGTTCGTTGCCAATTCCTTAGTGCCCAGAACGGAGCCTGGCACATTTATAGAATGAGTAAATTAATTCACAATGCCTTGAACTCAGATATAATTTTATTTGACATTATGGAGGGAACATTTTTCAATGTCAATATAAATTCTTCAAAAGCATCATTTTAAATGGCTAGATAATAATCCCTGGTATGGACAGCTAAGCACATATTGACCATTCTTGTGGTTTTGAACACTGAAGGATTATACAGATTAATTTGATTCTCCACTCATCAGGCTGTAGCAGGGCCAGGCTCTGCTTTGCTGTTTGGTTTCTCGGTTCCTTGTTCCTGGTCGAACGAACAGATGAGAATGTCCAGTGGCCTCTGAAGAGCTTCTGTCACTGCCCTCTCTCTCCAAATTTCTGGGTGAGCCAGCCAGCTAGGCTCTGTGTCCTGAAGGATAGAGTGCCCAGGGTAAACGGGATTGGTAACAGGGTGCTGTTATTTTACCCACCTGTGTGGCCTTAGGCAGGGGAACTTACCTTTGTTCCTATCCTCCCCAGTACAAATTGGTCACGTTTCTCTTCCCCCTCCTGCCAAGGATGATTGCCTGGGAGCAAGTTAAAGAGTTGTTGTGAAGAGTCTTCATCAATTTCTCGGAAATCTATCACCGCATCCTTTTTCACCTCCAGAGCCAGAACAGTCTTTATAGGAACAAAGAACTAAACAATGAAGTCAGAAACATTTTCAGTCGGGCTCAAAGAATGCAGGAACTGCAGGGCCAGGTTCAATATAAAAGACATTTTAGAGTTCATTTGGTCAGATGTATTCCCCAAGGAGCACAGGGGCTTATTCCCCAGGAGACTCTCCTGCCTCTGGATCTTTGCTACCTTTGCTTAAGTTCTTCCCTCTGTCTGGAGTGTCCTTCCCTTCCACAGCTTCCTGTAGAAGATTTGCTGCCTCCAGAAGCCTTTCTGGAACCCTCCCCAAGTTGGAATTACACTTTTTCTTGCGCACTGCATCTGGCTTGTGCCGTTCACCACTGATTGCTTTGCATCAGGGTTCTTTTGGTCTTAGAGCCATGTAGCTGCTTTATTCGATGTTTGGGTGGTTCTCAGCATGGGTGCACATTAGAATCACCTGGGGAGCTTTTGACTCACCTGGCTAAGTGGAAACCAGCGCCAATATATTGTAAGAGCTCCCTAGGTGGTTGTAATGTGCAGGGGTAAGAGCCATGCACCGAGACCTCCACCCACTGTACATATGGAAATTTTCTTGCAGTCCATTCTTGCAACTCACAGGCCCCCTTCCCTCACAACACCAAAGGAGAGACAAATTTCCACTAAGACAAGAACTTAGTTCTGACCTGGTGCAGGAGGTGGCAAACCTAATTCACAATGTCAGTGGGGGCCTGGATTTCTGTTCCAGCCCTTACAGCTAACTGGCAGCTTGGACTGAGTTAGTGACAGATGTCTCCTGAGCAGGACATACAGGTAAGCATATGAATCCACAAGCTGCCTGGAGAACCAAGAAGCATCTTGCATCTAAAAGGCATGGGGCACATGTCTGCAGCTGAGCCCTGTGGTATAAAGATGTTCAGCTGCTGCTGTAGGCTCAGCAAGATGCTTCTCTCAGGAATTCAGGGCCATTGCATCACAGATGCATCACAGATCAGGTCAACAGCAAAGAAATCTTCCAGTTTCCACAGCAAATGGGCATCCACATGTCTGCTGAGGGTTGTAAACTAGGTTTGCTTGGTCCTGGGTCCTTGATGGAGAAGACACAGAACTTGGACCAGTGAAGCACATCATTCCTTGGTTATTAAGCACATCGTTTCTTGGTTATTACCTTCTATGGCTTCCTACTACTTGAAACTTAACCCTGCTCGAGCCTGGCATTGAAGGTCTCCTACAAATAGAACCTTGACTTACCTTGTCTAGTCCTAAAATGATCATTAGAGATCTCTTAGCCCAGTGGTTATTACCTGGGGTCCTTTGTGGGAGGGTGGATGGTGGTGGAAATATTTAATGCCAAATATGTATGCATTCTTTTTCCTGAGGAACAAATCCATAACCTTTAGGTTTCCAGAGGGGTCCATAATCCCTAGTGGTTAAAGAATCACTAGTATCCTTTTTTTTTACAGAGGAAGAAACTGAAGCCCAGAGAGGCAGTGACTTGCCCAAGGTCACAAAGAGCTGGTCTATAGCTAGGCTTCCAGGCATCCAGCTGTTCCCACCAGGCACCCCTGGATCTGCCCCTGAAGTTCTTAGCTCCCTCCGCAATCTCCCCAGGCTGATCGGAGCATGTTCTGCTGGATCAGGGCTGGCAGAAGCTTCCACAGGCCTCGAGCCTCTGTGGCTGACACAGGTTGTTATGGCATTTGCTCTCACCTGGTCCTTCTTGGGCCCTGAGCATCTGTTCATGAAGTGGTCCATCTAGGTGGGTGGATTTTCCTCCCGTGAGGGCTATCTGGTCCAGCCGTGACATGGGTCTCATGCATGCATTTTCTTTCTAACATACTGTTTACTTTCTCTGTCCCTTGGTCTATAATCACCTTAATTTAGAAGGTCAGATAGGGCTTTCAGGTATTTTTATTTCTTAACAAAACACTTTTTATTGTTTTAGACTTTATCAGATTACCACCTCTTGATCACTAGGGCACTTAGCAACTTGATGCTTCATTCAATTTTCACCTCCAGTATCAGTTGAACTAGTATTATGATAGTCATGTTATAGACAGAAACACGGAATCATAAAGTCTGGTGACTGTCTTTGCTATGTTATTTTAATGGTTAAATAACATAATTGTACTAATGTGTGTAGGTGGGCACTGACTGCATGGTAACATTTATTGTTGGTGCTATTGTTGTGGTTTTTATTCTTGCAGAGATTTTGCAAACTCCTTGAGGTCAAGAAAAATGCCTTAAACTCTCACTGCCCCAAATGCAAGCAGCACAATGCTGGGCATTTCAAAGCCTCTCCATCAATCACTGTGTGCTGATCTTAAATAGGTTTTACACCAGGTAAAGACTGGGGAGGAGATGCCTGGTCCAGGTGGTCAGGCTGGGTGTTGTGTCTGCTCCAAAAAGAGTGTGAAAGAGCAACTTCCTGGTAAGTGGCTTTCCTTTGTGAGGAGCATAACTAAGTTTTTCTCAGTCCCAGAGGCACAAGCAGACTTGCCTTGAGCCTGTGCTGCTGGGCTGTGACTGTGTGTGATCCAAGGAGAGAAGGAGCCAGAGTCACAGCCAGGGCAGGCCCTCTGTGGCCATTGGCAGCCACCAGCTGTGCCTCCTCTGTGATCCTTGGCCGGGAGCCTCTGAACAGGCCCTGGGTTATGTGGCATGTTCTCTGGCTGGGGCTAGAAGCTTGGACATCTGGTGACTCCTGACCTTGAGCCCCAGACCTGAAGGCCCCCTCTCCATACAGCCCCAAAATGGGACTTGTGGTGGGTGGCACTGACTCCTCGCCTGCACTCATGACCAGACTCCTTAGCTGTGCATTCAAGACTCTCCAAAACGTGGTTCTCTGGGTCTCCCCTCCCTTGCCGGCCTCTCAGGCAATCTGCAAATCACATCAGCTTTCTCTGATGTGATCCTGCCTTGGACTCAGAGTTTAGTGGGAGATTCATTTATTTGTGCATTTATTCATTTACACACATGTTTGGAGCCTACCACAAAAGTACAGAGTGTAGTAGGTGCTACGATGAGTTCTGGAGGCACCGGAGAAGGGCAGAGAAGTTTTCCTTTAAGGTGATATTTAAGCCAACTCTTGAAGTCTGTACCAAAGATGGTTAAACCAGGGGATGGGAGTGAGTTACAGTGGGGGTGGGGAGGACCTGTTGCCCAACAGTATCGAATTTGAAGCAAAAGACTGGAGCTTTGGAAGTGCATGTCTTTCCTTTGATTGTCATTCACCAAGCAGGCACCATGTGCCGGCACAGTGCTAGGTGCCAGAAACAGAAAGGGCATAAGACTCCGTCTCACTCTCCAAAGGCTCACAGTCTAGTGGGGGCGCAGCCAGTTGTCCAGGCCCGAAGGTTGTGCATCTCCCTGAGGTTGTCCTGCTCCCTGCTTAAGGCTGCCAGTCACCAGATCCAATCAGATGGGCTATTCAGTGTGGGTCACCAAGGGTGACTGTGAAATTCAGGGTGAACATTAGGTGTGGGAGGTAGAGAGCAAGGGTGTCACTGTGTAGAGAGAAGAGTCAAACTGAAGGACTTGGGGGGTTGTGCCAGCCTTACAAAGAGAATCTGACCACAGCCTTCACCCCCAGGCCACATAAAGTATGAGCACCATGCTTGCTCAGCAGGGGTTGCTGATGCCATTCACGGGCCTGGAGAGGGCCATCTGCCCCACCCTGCGCTCAGCCTGCAGACCCAAAGACAACCCCTCCCCAGCCCCATTCCTTCTAACTCATCACACCTGGCTTTGCAGAGGAGCCCAAGTAGCAGAGTCTACAGTAGCTGAGGAAATCCACGCCAGCCGCGGTCCTGGCTAGCCGAGGTCTTTGCTGAGAATTACCGTATAAGGAGAACCAGCAGCTCAAAGGAAGGGTGACCAGGCTGAGAATTCAGAGCAAGTATTTCTGACTGAAACAGGGTTGATACAGGAAACAGAAGGAAACACTTAAATGTCTGATGAATATTTTCAGAGGTGTTTTAAAAGACACTAAATTGATAAGAGAGAGCTGACGTAAAATAGGGGTACTCAGGCAACAGAAAAGAGTTCTAAGAGCAAAATAAAGAAAAAAACTTAATAGACACTAACTATTAGAAGGGACGTACAGTTGAAAATGGACTAGTGAATTATAAGACAACTTGGAGAAATTTCCAGAATGCAGAGCAAAAAGACAGAGATAGAAATTATGAGGGTAAATGTTAAGAAACATATAAAATAGGACTGGGAGGTCCAAAAGCCACAAAATGAGAATACTGAAGTAGAGAACAGAGTGAACAAAGAAGCAACAATAATCAAGTAAATATTAATATAAAAAATTTTCCCTTAACAGAAGAAATATATGAATCTAGATGACAAAGGCACAATTTTATCATGGCACAAACCTATATACATCTGAAATTTTGGAATTCTAACCAAGAAAAAAAATCCTACAACCTTTTTTAAAAAAATTTTTTTAGAGATACGGTCTCACTCTATTGCCCGGGCTGTGCTAATAGGTCACTGCAGCCTCAAACTCCTGGGCTCAAGAGATCCTCCTGCCTGAGCCTCCCGAGTAGCTGGGACTTCAGGCATGCACCACCAAGCCTAGAGAATTTAAAAAAAAAATTTTTTTTTTTAGAGATGAGGTCTCACTGTGTTGCCCTGGCTGGTCTTGAACGCCTGGCTTCAAGCAATCCTCCCACCTCAGCCTTAGCCTCCCGAGTGGCTGGGATTATAGGCAAGAGCCACTGCACATGGCTCTACAATCTTTTAAACAGAAAAAAGAAACCGGTTACAAAGGAGAGAGGGACATGCTGGTGTTGGATTTCTAATCTGCAACACTAAATGCTAGAATACAAAGGGGGGATATTTATAGAGTTAAAGGGGGAAAAGATAGAGACCCTATAATTTTAATTAATATAACCATTTAAATTATTATTCTTATGTGAAGGCAAAAGAAAGAAATATTCAAGACAGACTCAGCAAGTATGCTACCCATATAACCTTTAAAAAATAACTCCTTAAGGAAGCTCTTCGGCCAACTTTAAAAAAAATTAGCCTAAGACCAAAAGACACCCAAGAAAGAAGATGATAAGGGTGGAACTGGTGAGTGAGGAAACCAGCAAAGCACAACTATGGTCTGATGCACAAGTCAAGAGAGTGTGATCTGCAGGAAGACAGATGGGTTCTATCTCATTTCTGTTGCTGGGTTAGAGCGTTGCCTTGTGATGGTTAGAAAACCAGGCAATGGCTGGATCCTGACCTCTTCTCATGCAATTGAGAACACATGTGCTACTCAGAAGCAGAAGAGTGGGAACCAAAGCATGACCGTATTAATACTCGGACATGTGCTTGGCACAAGACAGGGCCTCTGGCAAAAGCCGAACTGTAGAGTCTGGCTTGGGTTCAGAAGTGGAGTTTTTCCACTCCCCTCTCTAGTTTAAATCTAAGTCTTGAGAATAGCAAGTTCAGTTGTACTGGAAGGTGGGGATTCTCTCTCTCTCTCTCTCTCTGCACTATAGGTCATGTCCTAATTTTTTTTGCAAGTACAGAGAGTATAGAGAAAAAGAAGCCATGGTCAGATTTTCCTGAGGACCAGAAGACCCTGTTGGAGGTGAGAAGCAGAGGAGAACTCTCTGTAAATAGCTGCTGACCTTTAAAGAAAAGGAGCTTGCCCAAAACGTTTCCCGCTGAAAATTCTGGGCTCTGACTCATCAGGTTACCAATTCACAGACTTTTTGGTAGTGGTGAGGCAAACGAGGAAGTGGCAGAGTTTGGACACTTGGGCACAGGGGGCTGAAGAGTCCCCTTGCTCTATCTCCCCCTCCTTTTATTCTGTCTTAATCCACTGGTCCCAGTGGCCAAGCCCAAGGTTGCCTCCTGTGGGGCTGTCCCCGTCAGGAGGGCCCTGACCCCTCCTTGTGAGGCTGCTCCCTTGAAATCTCCTACTGCTCCTTTGTGCCTTCCTGGGACTGGGTGGGCTGTGCAGTCTCTGAAAGGGGTCATAGGAAAGCATTTCTTAACTCTAGATCACGCTATCTTCAGAACACTCCAGGTAATTGTACATTATCAAAAAATTTGCTCTTATATTCTGTTTTCCATCTCAAATTATGCACAGCATGTTGTCTACTCTAGTGCAAAATATATACGTGTATATATATATACACACACACACACACAATGAACCCAAATAATATAATATGAAACACTCTCTTCCATTATTATGATCCCAGTGAGAAATTAAATTTCAAGATGAAATTCCCTTTGCTTATAAAATCCCAAAGGAAAAACGCCCACAGTGTCTTCCTCTGTGATTTCTTTTTCTGCGTGTTCTCAGCCAGAGAGGTCACACCGAGATATCTGGGTACAATCTGGGTTTCTTTTGCTACTTTAGCTTTTATCATTTTTTACTGAAATGATTGAACACCTCTTTCAGCACCTTCAAAATTAAATTCACCAAGCCTCAAATCTCCCACATGTTCTGGTTTTCTTTTCTGGTTCCAGGGAACTTCTAAAGTAACCTGTAAAGTGAGTGGGTAGGTTGGCCTGACAGAGGGCTCAACCATCAGCCTCAGATATGCCTATAAATTCTACTTCCTGCCATGTATTTTTTCAATAAACCACCTAACTGAGGAGGATCTATAATTTTCCACACCATGTTTTCCAGCATTCAAGAGCACCAGCCCCAAATGGCTACATATTATTATAAATTCAGTTGCAAAATATTCTGTATAAAATATTAGTAAATCAAATCCAGAAAAGTATTAGAAGTACAACATACCATGACGGAGTAAGGTTTTGTTCTGGGAAAGCAAATATAGCTCAACATTAGGAAATCTGTTAATGAATTCATTCTACTAATAGGTTAAAGGAGAAAAACCATATGACTTTCTCTGTAAGTGCTGAAATACATTTTGCAAAATTCAACATCTTTTCCTGATTAAAACTTTTAGTAAGTTCTAAAGAGGAGGAAAGTTTTAAAACATAGAATGTAAGAAGTGAGCAGCAAACATCACATTTAATGGAACAACAGTAGAGGCCTCACTAGTAAAGACAAGAATAGTAAACGGACACCTACTATCCCTAGATTAATCAGGAGTACTGGAGTGCTAGCAAAGCCATACGAGAAGATAAAGAAATGAAAGGTACAAATATTGGACAGAAAGAGACAAAATTATAACTATTTGAGGATGGCATGATTGTTTGGCTGAACTATAAGATTGACTCTTAAGAATTTTGACTTAAGGTGCTGGATATAAGGCAATATATAGAAAAACAGTAACCTTCCTATGTATTAGTATTACCTAGTTAGGCAACCAGTGGGGAAAAGGTTCTTATTTATAACAACAATACTATAAAATACCTGGGAATAATTGTAGCTAGAAAATACAAGAACCAGAAGGAAATATTGAAGAGCATGTTTTGTAATCTTGGTATGGAGAAAGCTCTTCTTAGCAGATATTGAAGTCCATAAAATGATATAAAAAACTGGCAGATTTGACTAGATAAAAATTCTGAATGTCTGTACCAAAAAAGGCACCATAAAGAAAATTGAAAGAGGAGTGACAGACCCAGAGAAAATATTTGCAACTTGTATAACAGAGAAAAGATTTTTATCCAGAATATAAGATTCCTACTAACCAATTAGACAAGTGCTAATGACATGATAGGAAATGGTCAAAAGGTATTGGATTAGTTAAGGATATATATACTTGCTGATGTAACGGATCAACCCCCAAATCTCATTTGAAATCCGAAACAGTTGTTCATTTTCATCTGACAGCTTTCCTCCAGGCAGTGATTCAGGGACCAAAGCTTTGCATCCTACACATGTAGCTTCTGGTCAATGTGCTCAACTGGAGATGAGACATGGACCTTGCTCTAAATGGTGCTTTCGTTTCCGTAGGGGCAGAGAGATTAAAGAAGAACCAAGTAAATTTCCAGAGCAAGATAATTTCAGAGCATGGCGAGTGCTAAAGGTAGGGAACCTTAGAGTGGATCAGAAAAAGCCTCTTTGAGGAGGTGACATTTGAGTTGTGACATTAATGGAGAATCAGAACCAGCCATGTGAGAATCTGAGGGAATGGCATTTGAGGCAATGGAATAGCAAGAAAAAAGGCTTTGTGGTGGGAATGAACTTGGCTCACTTGAGGTGCACAGAGAAGGTTGGCTTGGAGAAGTGAGTGAGGACAGAGTGGTAGTATCAGTGAGGAGGGAGAGCCAAGCTCTGTATGCCCTTGCAGACAAAGTAAAGGAGTTTGGTCTTTATCCTGCATGCAATGAAAAGCGAAGTTGTCACATTTTCAGTGGGATCTGCACAATGACACCACTTGTCTCATTCTGTAGAAAAAAAAGAACCAAGAAGTAAGGAAGACAGCTTTTGAAAATGCGCTCTGAAGGCCTTTTTGAACAATCTGTGTTAGTTCTCCACCTCCTCTTTAGGCTGAGCTTTGCTGACTAAAGTCATTTAACAAGATTTCAGCGGAGTGGAGTGTGTAAATGTTATGCAGAATGAATTACAGGTCTGCAGACATTCATTTCCTTACCCTAGATTCTATTAGCAAAGTTCACTTTATAGAGCAGCCCAAAATGATTTATCCTATGCCAGCTTCTGAGGAAATGTTGTAAATCCTGTGAGCTATAAGTGGCTGTTGAAATTGTTAAGAGATGTCCATTTTGGTCACTAGGAGGTCTAGTTGTGATTTTGGAATGTGCCTTCGATTTCTTTTTAAAATGCAAACCAGACCATTGAATAGAGGGCCCAACACAGTGCCTGGCTCACAGCCTGTGCTCAGTGCTGATGAAGGAATGCAAAGGTTGGTTTTTAGAGAGTTCTTTCTCCTCAGGCATACTTTGGACGTGCTCCAGGACGATGGGGCTATATCCTCAGAACCTACAATAGTGCTTGACACATGCTAGGCACTCAATCAATATCTCTGAATGTCTGAGTGGGTGAATGATGAGGTTTTCTGCGCTTTACCCACATTTTCACACACAATGGAGCTGTCTATCCATGTGGGACCCTCAGTTTGACAACATTTCTTTGGAAAAGGGGAAGCCTTTGTGCTGGACCAAGGATAAGGACTGTCGTCATGGCAATCCAGTGCTGCCCTCACCTCCAACCTCACGGCCCGCT
Organism: Daubentonia madagascariensis; assembly: GCA_023783475.1. NCBI lineage: Eukaryota > Metazoa > Chordata > Mammalia > Primates > Daubentoniidae > Daubentonia > Daubentonia madagascariensis. The sequence goes on along the minus strand of JAKFHU010001990.1, from coordinate 21,294,356 downwards.
GCTATTCAGGGCCTCCTCCACCCTCACCCCCACGGCTGCGGCCACTGGCAGCTTCTCCCAGGCCTCTTCCCTGCGGCCTTTGCAAGTGCTGTTCCTCTGTGGAGAAAGGCCTCATCCGTACCCTACCCTTGCCTCACTGATCAGCCGAGTTAACTCCTGCTTATTCCTCAGATGCCAGCTCAGATGTCACTTCTTCCAGGACATTTCTCTGACCGTGCTCTCTCCCCTCACTGATTGCGTGTCTTCCCTGTCATTCACTCTTGTATACTGTTTTTCACAGTGATTATCAAAGTTTATAGTTTTATTCCGTAATTATTTTAAGACAGTATTGTGTTGTGATTAAAAGCAGGGATGAACCCTACCAGGTTCAAATCTCAGCTCTGCCACTAACAAGCCACGTGAACTTGGGCAAAGTATTTTACCTTTCTATATCCTTGTCCTCACCTGTAGACAGAGGATGATAACCAGCACCCGCTTCTAGAGTGGTTGTGAGAATTAGATAAGCCAATAAATATAAATATAAATGACACTTCAAGTTAGCTCTTATGATTTGGTAAAAGCGTGTGTCTTCCCCACTAGACTGTAGGCTCCCTGAGGATAGAGGTAGAGCTGACATTTCATTCGTCATTGTGTTCCCATATATAGTGGTATCTGGTCTCTGGTAGGCGCTCAATAAATATTTGTGAAAGAAATGAATCAAAAATTGTGGGCTTTTCTTCAACAAGCAGGTAGTAGGTACAATACTGGAGGCAGGGGCCTGCTTGACTAAAATGTGCCACCCCAAACTGCCCCCTCCCCATCTGCCTGTCATCACTAACATCACTAAGCCATGAGGTTGTCAGGTGGTTGCTGGGAAAGGAAGCACTTTCAAAGTCAACTGAGCACCCACTATGTGATAAACTCTCACCCCACCCAGTCCTGACCAAGCAGGTCCTCCCAGAGGAGTAACTTTTTCAAACACATACAAATGGCTCTAATGAGATGTGTTAAATTAGAGCATGGTTTTCCAACTGCCATATGTATGCATTGGATTGAGCTACAGGATTTGTTAGAATCCTGATTTGATAGCTCTGGGTTGGGGTTCAAGAATTTGTTTTTCTAATAAGTTCCATGCAGCTGATCCTGCCAGTCCAGGGACTACATTTTGAGAACCACTGAAATAGGGGTATGTTCTTGATGCAGAGGGGGAGGCAGTGTGATTAAATAGACTCTGCGAGAGGTGGTGACATTTGAACTGGGCCTAGAAGGATGAGCAGGATTTTGCAATATGGGGAAGAGGGTTCCACGTAGAGCATGAGCAAGGCATGGAGAGGGGAGACTGCATGTTTGGCAAATGACTGTACGTCACGGAATGGAGGCTGTGGGGCCTGCCACCTTGCAGGGCTTCTTGCTTGTTCATCCCTTATTTTTGGTTGGCATGGAGAGAGGCAACCTGGGGAGAAGATGGACCCAGGAGAGGACAGGACAGGCAGGAAGAGCTTAAGCTCTCCAAAAAAGTTAGACAGACCTGGACTTGAATCTTGACCTCACCACTTACTACCTGCAAAAGTTTCAACACGTAATTTATTTTTCTCAGCCTCAATTTCCTCATCTGTGAAGTGGGACTACTAGTAATAGTAACTGCTTCATAGAGTTATTGTGGATTAAATGAGCTGAAGGATGTGATGTGTTAGCTTCTTGTTCTGCCCATAGTGGACACCAAGAAACAGGAGCTATCAGTTTTAGTGATCAGTATTAGTCAGTCTAATGCACAAGAGGTGGTCACACTGCAGATTTTTATGCATCTGCCTCCCCCACCAGGCTGGGCCCCTCTGGGCATAGTCTGTGACACTTCATCTGGGTCCCCCCACTCCCAGCAGAGGCAGAGTCTGCTAGAACTCAGAGATGTGACTTAGGCAGGGATCTCTGCTCCTAGGCAGGGCTCTGGTGATCTGGGGAAAGTGTCAGGAGCCAGCAGATGCTTGGAGGAGGAGCAGGATGGGGCAAGCAGAGAAGCTGGAGGTGGATTCTGCCCATGCCCCAGCACAAACTCAAGCAGATGGCCCGGCCCCAGGTAGCTGGAAACCCAAGCCCAGCTTCAGGCTGCATGGACCCCTCCCACACTGGACACTGAAGGGAAGATGGCTTGCCAGGGGCAGGGCATGGCACAGAGAGATGTTGACAGTGTCCTGCATTATGGAGCTTAAACTAGATGGGCTTAGAGGTCAGGAAAGCTGAACTAGGTGAGAAATGATGTAGACATTCAAAGAACTCACGGGTAATTATACTAGGACCTTCCAAAGGAAAAGCTGTAGATCCTAAAGAAATAGTTCCTGAGTCTGCAGGATTAAAGGCAACCACAGCCCAGGTACATTACAGCCTAAGGATACAGTGTTTCTTCAAAGATGCAAGTAAAGACTCCCTTATTCATTATCCCACAACTATTTACTGAATGTCTACCATGTACCAGGAGGCACCGTTCTAGGCCCTGGGGATTCAGGATGCAGCAGTAGGCAAAGAAAATCACCGCCCTTCTGAAGTTTGCATTTAGCATGAGAAGACAGAAACTAAACAAATACTGATATGATTCACCAGGTGGTGATAAGAGCTATGAAGAAAACTAAAGTAGGCAGGGGCATAGGAACAGCATCTTCCCTTCATCCCACATGGCAGGAGGGCCTGTCCTTCTGGAACACTCCTCCAGGCAGCAGGGGCTAGTTCACTTTGGTGATAGAGAACAGGGCACGTGACACCCTGCTCTTCCTCCCGTTCTGTCCGCTCAACTCCTGCTGCCTTGCCTCTTAGGTGACCCCGCTGCCTTGTCGGCACATGGGTACCCAGAAGGCCACTTGCCCACAGGTATAAACCACATTTTTAAACATCAACTCTATTGGAAATTAAAAGGTGAGATTTTGTTCTCTCATCTGCCTTGCCTTTCTTTCTTACTCTGCTATTGGATCAAAACTAACATGGGGTGGAAGTGTGCTATTTAGGGGCCCCTCAAGCTCCCCAACAAAGGGAGTTAAAAAGTGACAGGAGGTGCTATTTTAGATAAGGGGGGTGAGGAAGACCTCTCTGATGAAGTGACATTTTAGTAGAAAGATCTGAATGAAGTGAGGGAGAAAGCCACATGGGAGAAGAGCATTCCAGGGAGAGGAAACAGCTTGTGTAAAGGCCCTGAGGCAGGCATTTGCTTTCGGGGGTGTGTGTGTGTGTGTGTGTGTGTGTGTGTGGAACAGCAAGGAAGCCAGTGTGGCTGGAGCATAGTGAAAGCAGAAGAGACATTTCTTAAAGATTCCTGGCTTCCTGTCCCAGACAGATATTTTGTCTGGATTGGGTAACGGGCAAGTTCAGCTCGAATAAGAAATAAATTCTTCATTCTGGAAGCCCATAGGCTGTCGTTCTGAGCAAGCCGCAAGTCTCCCCACCCCTGCTCAGGGCCAGGACTCCCTTTGAAAGCCAAGAGCTGGAGCCGAGAGATGTGCCAGAGACACAGACTGGAAGATGCGTGAAGTCCCTCGGGACAGACTGGCTGGAAGGCAAGATCCACAAGACAGAAAACAGAGGTGACCCTCAAGTTGAAAGGCTTGAACCTAGCTGGGTGATTGATTACCAGGAGACCGCCCTGATTTTGTTCTCTAATTACGGTGTTTATTTGATGCATCGTATTGGTCCTGAAACCCTTAATACCAGCCGGTGCTGTTCATTGTTACAATGTCCTAATTAAGCTTTGATTTATATGCTAATTTTATTCCAAGTGTGTTCGAAAGGGGGAAAGTTATTAGACTTTATTTCGAGATTACATTTTAATCCTGAGGTCTGCCGGAGAGCGCCGTGTTTATTCTGTCGGCTTTTGTTTCCAGGGTGTTGGTGGTAATTGTGATTATTTCCTTGGAGGGGAGAGATGATGAAGTGGCAAGAAGCTGTTTGGAGTCGGCGGCGGGGCTTCTGCTAATTGGAATTATGTAACCTCTTGCCTTTCCGTTGACAGCTTTGCAATGAGGCTTGCCTCGACTGCCCAGCTGGTTAGGAGGGACAACAGGGTTGCGCCTTGGGGATGTTGCAGGATGGTAAACATTTGGAAGGAAGGCCATTACGTGAGGGAGTGATTGGATTTTGGAATGTGAGTGGAAATTGGGCTTTACCACATGAGTCCCTGAAATTTGTAAGAGTCACGCAAAAACCCTAGCAAGGGGAGCAGCTGGTCTTTGCTACAAAAAGAATGTGTTTTGTTTGTTTGTTTTTACGTTGTCATTTATCCTAAGTGGATGTCACTTGAAATTTCCTGTTCAAGGATTAAAAAATCTTATCATGAACCAAATTGTCTCTAGACTTCATAAGTACCCTGGAAGAGTATGCAAAATGGAGTATGTAGCTGCATGTGTGCATTTTTCTGGGGACGGGTCTAAAGTTTTCATAAGATTTTCAAGAGTACTGGCCTTTCAAAATGTTAAGAATCACAGGACTTGGGAGCATTAGGCTAGGATATGTCATTTAATTTCCTGAGACTGGCTGTCCAGCCTGAGAAAATAAATTAACTAGTGGTCTGTTTCCCTCTATCTGTCCAAATACCGTCTGCCCAGATGTAGGACGGCGCCCGAGGTGAGAGGGCCGTGGGGGCAGGTGGGGGCACCTGAGCTGAGAGGCACGGGCAAGCACCTGTAATCTTTGCTCTGACCTGAGGGTCCTGTTTGTCCCAACTTCTGAGGAAAGAGAAGAGTTACTTCTAAAAGAGATGAGGACCTCTAAGTAACCGCTTGGAGACACATGTTACTCAAAATCCTTTATAACCTGGAGTCTGTGTGCCTCCATGTCAACCTCAGTAAAGGGTTCTCCACTGGGTCTTCAGTTTCTCTGATTGAGTTTTATGGGTTTTTTACCCTCTCTTCTCCCCTCCCCCCCACCAGCCAACAGTGAACATAAGAAAGGTTTAATGTTCATTTTCCATTCTCCCTTTGTGACCAGGATAGGGTTTGAGGCTTAATGTCTATGGCGTTTGACACCTTTAGTTTATTCTAAAAAATTAAACTTAGAGATTCTGATTCCATAAAATTATAGCAGCTAATGTTGATTGAGCACTTGTATGCTAAATATCTTACCAGCATGATCTTGTTTACTACTCTCCCAAATCCTCCAGGGTAAGTCCTACTGTCAATCATGAATAGCAGGGAGACTGGGGCCCAGAGAGTTTAAGCGCTACCTCGGAGTCACATATCTAGTGTGTGGTTAGCTGGGATCAAAGGCTCCAAGTCCATGGTTGGAACCACTGTACCAAAGTGTCTCCTGTTGGTCCCTATCACTTCTTAACCATCTCCTTTTCAAAATTTTCTGCAGAGACCATTCACCTGTCCCCCTGGGTATAAGGACATGGAGTATGGGTCAGCTCCTCTAGTCCAGGACTCTATCTTTCAAGGGGGTACCAAGGACTGGTTTGTGAGAGAGTAAGGCCATGCCATCTAACCCCAGGAGGGAGGTGACCCCCAAATTGGTTGAACCCCTCATTTTCTTGGGGTGCCTTGGCTCCGAATCCCCATTCAGTCTCGTGTATTCAAACTCTTTCATCTGACCTAGTTTAATTATGATGTGGCTTCAGAAAGGTTCTCACACCTGCCTCTGATGCACGTGTCTTAGCGCCTTGGCTATCCTTTGCTGCTTGCCTATATTTTTAGCTTTACACCTCAGGTTCTGTCAGCTTTTCCATATAGTTAAAATGCTCCCGTTCACTTGGTGCTGCTCCAGAGGAAGAATGTTTGCCATTTTCCACAGATGCTGACCCTGGGATGGAGAAGATGTCTGCTTTATGAAGACTTCCAGGTGACCCTTAAGAGTTATCTTATAGTGAAAACAATCATTTTAAAAAGGATAACATATATTTTTTTAAAAAATCACATATTACCTTCCTACCTCATCATAAGGAATCCATTTTTCTTATTCCTTTCCTTATCTGTCCACATGCATATAAATTTTACTTAGTCAAAATGATAGCTTACATCTATTTTATGTTTATACTTCATGTTATGAGCAAGAATTTCACAAACTACATATTCAAGTGTGCAAGGATGGTACTTTTATTTTACTGTAACTTTAATTTTAACTCCCTTGACACCTGATGGTAAAAACAAAGAAAACAAACAAAAAGCCCACTTACTTTAATCGGGTCCATGGACATTAAATCATCTAAAGGTTTCCTAGGTTTTTGTGAGGGTACATTCAGTTCACTTAGGATGTTCTGCCTCCTTCCTTCCCTCTGGGATTGTGATGAATTCCCAGGCGTCTCACATGGCATCAAGACCACAGCTGGGGGTGAGGGCAGCTTCTGATCCCGATTAGTCAAGGTCTAGTTAGGGAAACCAAAACCAAATATAATAGAGGAAATTGGACACATGGACATGGAAGGACTGAGATGCCAAACAAGGCGCAGTGATCAGCTAGAGGGGAAGCTACGATGACCATGAGGGCTGCAGGGCCACAGGGAGATGGTGGTGTTGCGGGGCCTGGGAGCCAGGACTCCCTGGCTACAAGCATGGCAGAGGCTGCCTGGCTGGAGCTGTAGGCATACCTGTGGGGGTTGGGGGGGGTGGTAGGTGGTAGAATCACAAAGGAGACAGGCCCACCTGTGGAGGGACTTCACCTGAGGCAGGCAGGATGGGAGCAAGAGAAACACCCTGGCTTCTCTCCTGCCCCCATACTCAGCACCGCCACTGCCTCCCATTGGTCAATCCCACTAGAAGCCAGCTGGCGAGGGAGCTTGGGAGGTGAGTTCCCCACAGCCATTCACACTGGCCTCCACTGAGCAGTCCCTGGGCCAACTGTGGCCTCTGGTCATTGCTGTACACACCCTGTCTTTCCTTGCGCCCTCCCTGACACATCTCCAGATCCACTGGACCTCCTCTTACCCCTTGTACTCTCCTCTTGGAAGTCATGGCAAATTTTGGATAATTCATCGTGCTCTGGGGAGGTCACAGGAGACTCAAGGGGCCACCATAGGCCTGTCTGTCTAGAGCTGTCCTGCCAACATTCCTACTCCACTGCATGCAGCCATGCTGGGTGGGGCAGTGGGGACAATCTCCCTGAGCTTCCCTGAGGAAGGGGGCATGGGTCTCTTAGACTCTCAAATTCCCCAACCCTATTTAAAAAAATTATCTCCACTCCTTCTAGGGACTGGTCTTGGGGGAGGAGGAGGGGGTGATATAGGTGAGGGCATTGGACCCCCTTCTCACAGCACCACTCAATACCTAACACTCTTGATTTACTCCCAAGCCTCTAGGGAATTGTAAGGAAAAAATAAATAAAAATTAAGCTAGCATCTCAAAATTTTATTTGGCTACATGTATATAGATAAGTATTAAAAGAACCTTAAGTTGCTTAACCATCCTTTTATTGGAGATTTAGGTGATTTTTAGCGTTTGACTACCGATCAGATGGTGGGTGTGTTGAAGGAAGTGGCAGAAAATCCCCACCTGATCTGGTACCTCTGCCCCCTGCTGCCCCTGTGCACGTTGGAGCCAGCACCAAGAGGGGCTTAGGGCACTTCAGCCCTATTCCTGGAAAGAAGCTGGACCTTCCCTTCCTTGGCTTCCATTTTGTGCTCATTCTCCCTACCTTCTGGTTTTGGCTTTTTGTCTGCTTTACCCTAAATCTTGCTAGAAATGTGACCTCTCCTATTCAACGCCAGTCTTTGTCTCCCACTATCTCTGTAGTTCTTGCCCTCTGGTTGTCCCACTTTTGGCCGCCTGGAGTTGCTTCCTCAGAGGGAGGAAGGACATACGAGGTGGGCTTTAATTCCTAAAGCCCATCTTCCAACCTCAAACTACAAATGATATATCCAAAGTTTATTTCTAAAATTATGTTTAATTTTAAAGTAATTTAAAAAGGGATATCTGATCAGTTTAGAAGACATGGAAAACACACAAAAATAAAGGGAAAAGACAAAAGTTACCACAAATTTTACCACTCAGAGATAACTACCATGAATCCCAAGAGGGAAAGGACTTTGCTTATCTTGTTCATTTCTGTCACCTCAGGTCCCAGGCACAGAGTAAGTGCTCAGGAAATATTGTTGAATTAAGTGGTAAACTTTCAGAATTTTTTTTCCACTCATATACATTTTTATACAAATGGAATCATACTCCACCTACCATTCTGTAATGTACTTTTTTATGTAGTAATAGATCATTAACATTTCCTAAATCAATACATGTTCTTTACATTATTTCAACAGTAGCATGGTATTCAGCTATAAAGGCAGACCATAATGAATCCAGCTAGTTCCTTAATGTCATATATTTAGGATTTTGTTTTCTAACTTTTTACTCTTCCAAATAACTCTGTACTCTTGTATAATATATGTGTGCACAATTATTCAGGTCAAAGGGCATATACACATATTTTTAAGGCTTTTGATGCATTCTGCCTTCTAGGAGGTACGCACATTTCTAGCACAATGAATTACACTGGAATATTCATTCCATGAAGCAAAGATTTTGTTTGTTTATTTATTATACCGCAATGAATCTAGCCTAGAACAATGTCTGGCATGGAGTAGGTTCTTAATAAATATTTGCTGAATTTGTCTCCTTATGCCCTCACCAATAATGTTTACTATTACTTTAAAAAGTTTTTTTTTCAGTCTGATGGCAAAAATAATGCTCCCTATATTTAAAAATAATAAACTCATCCCACCCTCTACCCTAAAATGCTTAGTAAGCCTGTTGGAGTTGGCTCTAAATATTTAAAAACTATTCTCAGAACCAAAGCTAAATAGAAAAGGTCTTGTAGAGCTGGAATCTCTGGGTTCGGAGATTCCCTGGCATTCTACATGTTATTACCTGAACCCACTTACACATCATTTAGAGCCAAGCATCCCATCCCCATGGGAGATTTCTGCAGATAAAGGAAGGCAATAAGATTCAGTGGTAACAGTGTTCATACTGCTACTTTTCTCCATGAAGAATACCCCTTTGGTTTTTTTTTTTTTTTTAACACAAAGCTGACCTACTGACCCAGAAAGAAGAGAGTTTTTAAAATTTTCTTTGAGGATTTGGAATATGTAGGCTTCTATCAGCTAACCCCAGAAGGGAAGACAGGCCTAGAGTGGTGGCATCTCTGGACTTCAAAGATGCCTTGAACAAGGACTTGTGTGAGGGGGCGGGCCCTGGGACTCAGTGGGCACTGTGCTGTGCATGTGTGTGTGTGTGTGTGTGGCTGGCTGCAGTCAGGGCGCACTAGTCAGGAGGCAGCCAGGAACCCACCCAAAAGAATCGAAGTGGGAGTTTTCTTCTGTGTCCCCGCTCAGCTCATCCTGCTGGGCTTTGCGTAGTTAGGAGGCTGCTGGCCATACAGTGAGATGAAAGGAATTTACAATGACTTCCAGGCCACTTTCATGTGATGCCACAGGATAGAAAAAAATTTTAATGGGGCCCCATTTCAATGGAGAAACAAGACTCTGAAAATGCAAATATTCCCAATGTGCTATGCAAAGGAGCCAAGCCAGGGTCCCCACACCTGTCTTCCCAGGGAAGGTTGTGATCCACACACAGAAAGCTAGGGTGGGCCTCATCATCAAAGCAAAGAGCCTTCCCTTTGAAGAATTTACAGAAACAAAATGTGTGTGGAGAGGCACACCCCCAAGAAACAAGCACTATTCAGATATGGAGTAACTGAAACTTCTCCTTAACATGTAAGAGGACACACCCGTTCTCTTTCCAACCATGGAGTTGCTCTGGATTTGAGTGTAGTAGAATCCTAGAGACCCCACAGTCTCTTGGTGATATGCCTAAATATTTTCCCTGTTGCTTGAATCTATGTCCTCATGGTCTCTTGCTTGCATTCCTGCACCTGCCTCCTGTTTCCCTGTCCGAGTCTTCCCTGCTTTTACTTGTTCTTCCCGCTAGTTACCAGCGATATCTTTCTACACATCTAACTACATCACTTTTCCTTCTGCTCAGTATCCTTCAGTAGCTCCCTATTGTCTTTCGGAAGAAGCATGACATTGAAGCTGCTCACTCCCGCACCACTGGCTGGTCCCTGACCTTAAGTCTCCAGGACTTTGGACTTACAGTGTTCTGTTTTAGATGCCCTAGACCTCTTCTCCCTCTAGTTTGTTCTTGCTCTTTGCTCCCACAGAATCTCTTTCTTAATTTATCAGAGCATCTTTTCCCTGGCATCGTAATCATTGTTTTATAAACAACCTCTATGAAACAGCAAGGAAAGATAGTATCTTTGTTTTTTAGATGAGAAATTTGAAAGTCAAAGAAGTTATAGTTCTTTACCCAGCTCACAGATATAGTAAATGGAAGAGCTGGAGCTTAAACCAGGCGGTGCAAAAAGTTTCCTCCTGGCTTCACTAGATGAAACAGCAGCAGTAGCAGCTGCAGCAATATCTATTTCTAATTTTTTCAATATTTATATTCAAGATCCCTTCTCAGTAATGTCTGAGCTAGAGCTTATAAAGGATTTTAAAAATGGTTAAGATTCGGGCCTCTATGACTAGACTATTTGAATTTGAATCCCAACTTCACCCCCAACCAGCTGTGTGACCTTGGAAAAGTCACTTAACCTTTCTGTGCCTGTTTCCTTTCTGCAAAATGGGGATGATAATAATAGTATCTGTCTTGTGGGATGGTTGTGAGGATTAAATGAGTTATGACTTGTAAAGTGGGTAGAACGTGCCTGGAACAACAAGCAATATAGAGGTGCTAGCTATGATTACCACTGGGCTTGCCAATTGTTGCCTATGGCACACAGCACCTTCTGAGAGAGGCTGACCTGCTATGGCCCCACTGCTTCAGTGGCTCTGCCTTGATGAAATGCACCCTGTCTCCCCAACCTGCTCTAGAGTACCAGACTAAGAGAGAAGAGATGACCCATAGGTGGGCCTGGCATGATGAGACAAGCCTGGCTAATCAGATCCTCCTCTGGCACTTGAATTAGGCTGACCCAGTTAGTAGTGGGAACTGTGGCTGAAGGTACGCCGAGTCTGGGAGAGACAGCAAGCTAGCTGAGGTCCAAGGGAAGTCAGTGTGTGAGCAGAGTAACCTCACTGGGGAGAGAGGAAGGTAGAGCAGTTGCCCCAGAGAGTGGTTGGTTCCTAAAGCTGCTGAGTCTCCTTTGACTTTTTCACCCTCCCTTGATGCCTCTCTTTCCAAAATATATTCTGAATCTCTCCTCTGATCTCCATCTCCACTGTAAGCCACCATTGTCTCTTGCCTGGTGACTTCTGTGGCCTTCTAACTGGTCTCCCTGCTTCCTCTCCTATAGTCCAGTCTCAACAATGCACCCAAAGCAACCTTTTGAAAATGTATTCTCTTAAAACTCTCCAGAGGCTTCGCATTGCATTTAGAACAAACTTCTCTGGCCTAATTGCATAACACTCATCGTTCGCCACTCTCTGGCCACACTGGTTTCTTGACTACATCAAACTCATTGTCTCAGGGCCTTTGCACTTGCTGTTTGCTCTGTCTATGACTTTCTTCCTCCAAATCTTCATTTGGCGAGTTCCTTCATGTCTAGTTCGAATTGTCATCTCCTGAGAAAGGCCTCCCTGGTCACTTTAGGAAATGCTGCCATCCCTAAGCTCAGTCAGTGTTTATGATATCATCCTATTTTACTTCTTTTGGGGCAGTCGTTCTCATCTAAGATTATTCAGATTATATATTTGTTTCTGCATTTTATGACTGGCTCCAATGCTAGAATGTAAATTCCTTGAGAAAAGGAAACTTATGTGTCATGTTCACCGTGGTATTTCCTGTAGAGAGGACAGTGCGTGCATAATAGTGAGCACTTGATAAATATTCGTTGGATCTGTTTTACAATTTTACTTTCGGTTCCATTTTCAGTACTTATGTGTCACCCTTTTCTTAAGATATCTTGAAAACCAACAGCACCTACTGAAATAAACTTAGAGCTTGGGTTGTGTTACCCATTCTAACCTCCCTAGAAAGTTCCATCCCAAGCCTCTTTCTCTACGTTGACTCGTCACAGCCCAACTGATGTGCTCAAGCCACCCGTGGGTGTTTCTCAGCAGGCCTGTTTTTATAGCATCCTCCCATGCTTGCAGAAGTGCCAGCCACTAGAGGCTAGGGAACCAGAGCCAGCCCACCCCCTGCTTCCACCCCTTGCCAGCTGACAATAAGCTCTCTCCCAGCCTCTGTTTATTTTAGACAATGCTGCATTGTCTTAACCCATTATCAGTCGGGTAAATGGGCTCTTTACATCTACTCTAGCTACTCAACCGTGGTGGTGCTGCGTGAAGGATGATGGGAGAAATGTTTGTGGAGAAGCTGCCAGGGATAGGAGGGAGAGAGAACCAGAGCGTCACGGCCAACCTCTCTCCCCTCCCCTAACTCCACCACAGCCATTCTGCAGATGAGGATACCGAGGTCTGAGAGGAGCTGGAAGTGACTTCCACTAAATCACCGTCAATGAAGTTGTAGAAAGGTGGCCTGCAGGTTGCCTGAGAAACAGGAACAATATAGGCGGGGTGATGACTTTTTTCAAAGGCAAATCTCTAACTTTACTGTTATCTGGCATTTGTTCTCTTCAAGAGTGAAACTTCAGCTAATTCCAAAAGATCCAGAATAAGAGTCGTGTTTAGTAGGGTCACAACAAATTGATTTTTTAAAGACCATGGAATAGATTCAACCATTCTTCACGCTGCACCCCTGCTCCCCAAACAGGTTCTATCTAGCTTAATCTCCAATGTGTCTCCAGCACCAGCACAATTTCTGGAACAAATTTGTTGGGTGAATGAACCCTGAGCCCCTACTCTGAAAACTTACTACATGCCAAGATCTATGCTAAGCACGATAAGGAATAAAAAATAAGAAATAGATATAGTCATTTTCTCCTTCAGCTTTTGATTTTGTTGTAAAAAAAAAAAAAACTGCTGCTAACTAGCTCTGTGGCCAAAGGCAATTTACTCAACCTTTCTGAGCCTGTTTCTTCCTCTTTCTTCCTTCAGAAAATAAGATAACTGTAACCTACCTCGTAGAGCTATAGTGGAGCTTCAATGAAGTCAAGTATTTAAAGCAATTGGTATGTCTTAGAGTTGTTCAATAAGTTAAAATTAATAGTTCTATCAGTATAAAACATTGGCTATCCAGCGTTCAAGTCATTTTTAACACTTGAACTTTTTTTAGTAGCTCTGGGCTTGTCCCTTAAATTCTATTTGGCCAATTTATTTGAAAAGCTTTCTAGAATACTGAGATTTTCCCTGCTTTGTAAGACCTTTGTTGAATCCAGAGTCAGCATTATGATGGATTCACGTAATTCAATGAATAGATGAGATGTGTAAGACTGACTGTCCATTTGCTAAATGGTCCCAGATTGCCTGGACCTTTTGTTTTGTTTTTCATAGGTTTATTGGTCTTCTCTCTTGCTGTTAGATTTTTGTCTCTTACTTCTTACAGCTGTCAGTTTGCCAACTGGTAGGGGATCAATGCCTTCCTCTGATTTTTTGTGGGCTTGAAAACAATATAACCAGTCTCATTAAAAGTGTGAGTAAACCAAGAGCACACAGGATCTGAATGAAGACTGGGAAGGCTATGATCTTCATTGCAAACCTTTGCATCATTCCTTTTGACTTCTCAGAGATCTCCTGATTCTTTGTGTGTTCTCATCAACGATATCATATTGGACAGACATGAAAGTTCTTGGCATATGTAGGCATTCATAAAATTTATCAAGTAAATAAATGAAGAAGCAAAAACATAATCATATGGAGAGAATATACCAGAAACTTAAGTGGTATGTGTAGAAGGTAAGGGTGGGGTGAGGGAGTATAGTTAGTTAGGCATGTTGGAAGAGACAAATTGAGTTAGGTCTTAAGGGGAAGGAAAGATGTTGGATGAGGATAAAGCTGGCATCATGCAGGGGTATAGGAAAGAGAAGGAGTGAACACTCTTCTGTCCTTGCCATTCCCATAGGCTGGTTTTCCCCCAGGCTGATGTGAGCAAGGTATTTCTAAAGGATTCATTTACCCATCCATCCATTCATCCATCCATCCAGACATTCAATAAGCATCTCATATGTTTGGTTCTTTTCTAATCATGGGACATAGGAAGAGAAATAAGAGATGGTTTCTACATTGAAGGAGCTCTGTTAACTCAAGTTTTAAAAAGATCTAGACATTTTACACAATTTGTTTCCTTCAACCTCGAATCCATTAGGAACTCTTATTGATTCTGACTTCGAAGTATTCCTCAACTCCATCTATTTGTCTGCATCTCTGTTGCTACCATCCTGGTCCAGCGGACTCTTGCCTGGACTATGCAATTGCCTCGTAAGTAGACACCCTGCTTCCGTCCTTGTCAGTTCTCCACGAAGCAGCCAGAGTGATCTATTAAATCATATGAGGTCACTTCTAAACTCAAAATACGCTCATGGCTTCTAGTAGCACTTGGAATAAAATCCAGTCTCCTTTCAGTGGACACAAAGCTCCATATCATCTAACTCTGGCTACTGTCCAAATCCGTCCTGTACATCCTCTCCTTGATCACTATGCTACAGCTGCATTGACCCCCTTTTTGCTCCATGAGCACACCAAGCTTGTTCTGCCATCTACCTCATGGTCTTTGCACTAGCAGTTGCCTTTGCCTGGAATGTTCTTCCCCTTGATCCTTGCATGGATATATCCTTCTCATCATTCAGATCTCAGTTTAAATTTCTTCTCCTTGAAGAAATCACCTGCAATTACCCAACTGAAGGTAGCACCTAGTCATTCTCACACCATCCTATTTTTATTCTCTGTAGAACTCTAATTATTCCCTCAAATTATCTGAATTAAATATTTGTTTATTTTCTATCTTCTCCCAGTCTTACCATGTAAGGAGGGACTTCCCTACCTTGTTCACTGCTCTATCTCAGAATACTTATTGGGTAATAAAATTTGTTGCAGGATTGAGTGAATGATTAATGAATAGTAAAGAACATAAATACGAAAACAGATGATTATAGCATGGTATGTCAAATTCTGTAAAAGAAATGGGAACAAAATACTATGGGATTTCAGAGAAGGAAACAACCAATTCCAACAAGGATTGGGGGGTGTGTGTGTGGGGAAATTCTTATATTTGGGTCCCCAAAGGTAACGAAATTCACCACTCCAAAAAAAGGTTGGAAGGATGTTTTCCATCTCCTTTTCTGCTCTGCTGGCCACCTGGCTCTGTGTCCAATTCAGAGACAGCTAAAGACATGAGACAACATTTTTTTGCTTAATATTCCACCTCTCTGATGTCCAGCTTATGTAAGACAGTGTCTGAGCTGGATCTACCTGACCGAGTCTGCTTAAGGGAGTTCAGAAACCAGGGGCTTCTTCTTCAGGTCTTCTCAAGTTTGGATGAAAGGTTTTCATTAATTTATAGGGAAAAAACATGCTTTAGTTTCCTAAAGTGCTTCATATACACTTCCTTCAGGTATGCCCTAGCTCTGAAGGAGGGCAACATGGATACTTACGTTTTGAAGACAAGAAAGTGGAGGTGCAAGGGACTCAGTTTTAGGAATCAGGAGATAAACTGAGTAAATACCTTTGCTTGCCCTCCTTTCATCGTGTGCTACAAATGTCTGACATTGCCTAACCATTCAAAATCCCTTTCGTATTTGCCACCACCAATTGGCCTCCTGACCTGATCCAAAAGTCAACGACCAGTCAGATCCTCTCATGACAATTTGAACCAAGTTCCAGAGGCTGTCAGCAAACTCTATGGGATGTTTGTGCTGAGAGATCCTGATGTAGACGCTTGGGCTGGCAGCTGTATTGGGTCAGGAGGAGGGTGAGTAAGCAGAAAAGGAGATAAGAGAATGTGCATTCCCTTCCAGAAGGCATGGGGGTTGCTATAGCTCCTAGTCTTGCAGTTCTAGTTCCTGAGAGACCTGGTTATCCTCTGGTTCCTGTTTTTCAATATCTGAAATTGCAGTAACCCTTTCTTCAGGTGATGGATCAGGTTTGGGGTTAGGATCCTATGTGGGTGACTAGATATAATTTTTTAAAATGTGTGCATCCTTAGTTGAGGCAAAAATGGTCTTGCAAAATTGGTCTTGCAAAATGGTTTGCAGTTGGCAGTAGGTGTGAAGGTCTTTACCACTGCAACTCTCTCTGGGGATGACAATGAGTGTGTGTGTGAAAGAGAGAGAGAGAGAGAGAGAGATCAGAATCTCCATAGAACAGACTCTGTCCTCCTAGATCGTAGTGCACAGGTGGGGACTGGGGCAAGTGGCATACATGGTAGGAGAGAAAGGTAGCTATTTTAGAAAAATGTTCCTCAGGATGCCCACCCCTAGTATGTGAAAGGTTGTTACATCGAGTGGTGGGTTGAAGCCACCTGTGAAGATAAGTCAACACTTGCCTGGCCCAAACTTGGAGAAACATACACATGTGCACCAATGACTTCCAGGCTACAAATCCAGCCACCTGGTTGTATATGCTCTTTGGCCTTGCCTGGCAAATCCTCATCACTCCAGGAAGGGGGGATGTATTATTCAGGGCTCTCCAGGGAAATAGAACCAATAGAATATATACACAGATAGAACCCCTTCTTTCTAGGGACCTCAGTCTTTTCTCTTAAGGCCTTCAACTGACTGGATGAGGCCCCCACCCACATTATGAAGGGTAATCTGTTTTACTCAAAGTCTACTGATTTAGATGTTAATCATGTAAAAAATATACATTCCCAGCAACATCTAGACTAGTGTTTGACCAAAAACTGGGTACCATAGCCTAGTCAAGTTGGCATATAAAATTACCTACCACAGGGGCAAACTGGGTCTATTGGGAAAAGTACTTCTCTGTAAAGTACATTACTGTTTACAAGGTATGTGCTCATCCATGATCACATCAGATCCTCAGAACATCTCTGTGAAGAGGAATATTAGCGTTCCTGGTTTATACTTGAGAAAATCTAGGTTCAGAGATGAAGTCATATTGCTGTAAGTGGTGGAAAGGAATTTCAGCCCAAGCTATTTGACTCAGGTCTATGTTTTCTAACTATATCATACCTCCTAGGACTGAGTTCCCGATGTCACTCTCTAACCATTCTGCTGCTGGTCTTGTTTCTTGCATGACCTCAGAGAGACTTGCAGGAATTGGCTAAGAAAGAGCATGGTTTTTACTTTTCAGTTCTGTCTTGTGACCAGTCTCATTGGGCCCCTCTGGGGCAGGACCCAGGAGTATAATGTATGTGGATGTGTTTGAGTGAGCATGAGCTGTCACTGCAGCTGCGATTCCCTCACCTCTGCCATCCCCACATCCTTGCAGATGGACCCTCTGCTGTCAATGAAAGGGGGCTCCAGCCCCCTTCCTGCCACCAGACCAGGAGGTGGTGGGTGGAGTTGGCAGAGATCCAGCTGGGTACTGTGTGGTCCTCATCAATCCCTCCTGCTCTGACTGCAGACAAGTGCACCTCCCTTCCTGAGCCCCAGTCTCCTCCCATCTCCCAAGTAGGGGCCCAGCAGCAGGATTGGCCTTCTGCTTTGGTGTGTGTCTTGAGCTCCTATTCTAATGAGATGTCTGAGTCCATAGCACTCTGAGAATGCTGGACCCACCTGGTCCTCACCAGATGGTGGTATGGGAAGACTGGCCTGTGGCTGTGGACAGACCCTGAAGCCTGGTGGCATCTGGAGGCTTTGGAAAGGCCAGGCCACTCTCCTGCTAGGACCAATAGGACTCCTTGCTTTGCCGTGTTGGTCACCTCATGTGAAGGGGTAAATTTTGATGGGATGATAAAAGAGGAGGAAACTATGTGGGAGGGAGGGAGGGAAGGAGAGAGAGAGAGGGAGAGAGAAATGTACACCCTAGCACCTCTTCAGACATGTCTGGTCTCCCTTTCACTCTGTGTCTTTGGACCCGACCTCAACTTATGAGAAAATTTTTGTTTTCACTAGTTCAAGTCTTATTTGCAAACAGTACTGGGTTCCAGAGATCCTCCCATCTCTGCACTTATGTACTAGGCCACTCCATGAAAGAGAGATAGAGGGACATGCTGAGCACAAACCCCTCCAATTTCAAAATGGCCCTGGGGGAAGACAAGAGGAATGAAGAACTGTTCCTAGAGGGGTCATGTGGGGGATGGGATGCCTTGCCTTCTAGTTTCAGAAGACCTGTGTTAGGTGGCCCAGGGAGCCTTGCTCTGAATGTGCAAGAGAGCAGAAATGGGTCTTGGCATGGAGGCAGATTTCAGCTCTGTGTTGCAAAGAGCTTGCTCTCAATCAGAGTTCTACAACAGGGAAGCACTAAGCACTGTCTGGGGAGGTTGCGAGCGCTCCACTGGGAGAGGTGTTCTAACATAGGCTGGACAGCTCCCTGATGGGCACCTGTCCAGAGGATTCCTGGCTGAACCAGGTGCCCTGAGGCATCTTCTGACTCAGGTTCCCCAGCGATGCTGGTTTTCCTTAAAGTGTCAAATGTGCCTGTCCCACAGAAAAAGGGTGCTAACAGGCGGGACTGGTGACTCTGCTCCGCAGGGACCCGCCACCAAGTAGCGGCAGCTCGGGAGAGAGCCCTGCCTCGCTCTCCGGTCTTCTAGCCTGGGAAAGGGCTCGGGACCTTGAAGGGGACCGGGGCGGCGAGGCCGCCAATTGGCAGCGAGGCGCCATGTGAACGGCGCTGGTTGGCTGGCGGGAGGGAGGAGGAGGCGGTTTCCCGGGTAACGGGAGGGCAAGGAGCGGCTGCAGCGGCGGCGGCCGCGGCGGAGAAGCGCGGGCCGGGCCGGAGTGCGGTGCGAGACCTGCTGGCAGCGGCGGCTCAGCGAAGCCGGCGTGGGCGCAGGTAGGAGCCGCCAGTGCCGCTTCCCGGAGTCGGTTGGGCCCGACTGCCTGGCGCTGGGACCGGCCTGGGCAGAGTTCGCGGCGTAACTGGACGGACAAGGAGGGGAGGACTTGGGGATGCCCTGAGCTGGGCTCGGGGGGCCAGGGCAGAGCGGGGGCTGCGGCAGGGAGAGGGCCGGCCCGGCATTGAGCGGCCTGGGGGCCACAGCTCTGCTCCAGGACCCTGGCGGAGAACCGGGGGCCTCCGAAGCCGCCGGCCTGCAGCATAGAGACTGGGCCGCCGGACGCACAGCGACCGGTGCACGCTGACGGGTGGCGGGCCCTTGTTCCGAGATGCGCTGGGAAACTCTTCCCCAGCAGATGCGGGCTGGGGCGCCTGCACAGTGCCCCGCGGCTGAGCTGGGAGCTCCAGAGTGCACTTTCCCCGGCCTCCAGCGCCACCGTACACGCCCCCATCCGGAGTGGGTGTGTGTCCCTCTGGGTGTATGTGCCTGAGGCTGGGTGATCTCCTTGTGCGTGTTCTTGTGTTTCTGAGTGTCTTCTGTTTGCGTGTCTCTGTGTGTCCCCCCTCTGCGTGATTGTGTCTCTGGGTGTATCCTTGAGCCTGGGTCCCTCTGTGTTTGCTGTTGGCATGGGCGTCTGTGAACGCCCTCTCCGGGTGCTTGTGTCTGAGTATTGCTGTTTGTGGATCCTTCTGTCAGCGTCTCTATGTGTTTTCGGTGTGTGCGTATGACCTCTCTGTGTGCTTGTTTCTCGGTGTATCTGTGAGCCTGTGTGTGTTTTCTGTCTGTGCCTCTGTTTTCTAGCCACGTCTGTCTCTGAATGTAGACCTGGTACCTGTCTGCGCGTGTCCCTCTCTGGGTGGGTGTGTTTATGTGAGATCTGAGCTCTGTGGGTATCTGGGTGTATGTATGTGTGTCTCTAAGTCTGTATGTGTGTGTCTGGATGTCTGCGAGTGTCTGCTATGCCTGTGTCAGTCTGTGTCTGTCTCTGCACTGTGTCTGCGTCTGTCCACATCTGTGTGTGCTGGCGTAGGTGGATCGGATCCGAGCCGAGCCGGGGGCAACTAGGCCTGGCCTCGGGTTCCGCTGCTCTGTCTCTCCCACGCTCGAGTTAGCGGCGGCGGCGGGGCGAGGGCGGGGGGCGCGGAGGGGGCGCCCGAGCGCTGGGAGCCTCCGTGCCTCCCGGGCGTGCGCTCCGCTGAGCCGGCTCCTTTCTTGCCGGCAAAGGGACTCTGGCGGCGGCAGCAGCAGCCCGCGCCGCCCAGCTGGGGCCCTAGTGACTTATTTTTGTGTGTGATCCTTTCTTTTCTTCGGGGAAGAGGCGGGAGCACGCTCCACTCGCTCGCTGTGCGCAGATAAAGGCGCCAGGCTTGGCGGCTGGGTCAGCTCTCCCCGGCGGCTTAGCAGAAGTGGCCGGCTCGCGGGCTCCCTTTGGGAGCAAAAAAGCCCTTAGATCAAAAACCCATCCTCGAAGCCACCATGCCTCCTTGGTTCTCTTTCGTACCTCTTATGTAACTTATTTATTGATTAATTAATGAAAAATTAGGTTTCCAAGAAGCTCCTCCGTTTCCCCTATTGGCACTGAGGACTAATTAAAAATGTTGTCGGTGATGAGTGTTAATTAGAACATTGGAAAGACGGATGCACCCTTGTTTCAGAAGCTTAACTCCACTTACCGAATGAAACAGGTCAGGCTTCCCTTTCTCACCCCCCACCTCCCAACCTTCAATCCAGGTTTAAAACCAGTTTCCCCAGTCCTGGCAGCCACTGAAGAGAGGGAGAGGAGGGAGGAGAAGGCCAAAAGGGCATCGCCCAATTTTGAAAACTTTGGAAAATTTAAGAAGGATTTTTTGCCAAAACATGTGCCATGGGCTCACAATTCCAACAGCCAGGGCAGAAGGAGTATGTTCCACCTGGAAGGCCTCGCCTGTGACTTGCCTGGCACCTGGAATTGCCAATTGGCATTTACTGGGGAATGGAGTTTTTACTGCAGAAAGGGACCTGAAGGATGCCTCTACCTCTAAGACTAGACCCTTTCTTGGCCCCCTACATACTGGGCTGTACCTCTAAACCAGACTTGTAATTTTTTTTTTCCTGGGAGTTGCACAGGAGGAGGAAGGATTTGGGCAGATGCGGAATGGGAGGTTGAAGCCTCTTGGAGACTGTTTGCACCAGGCAGGAAGGAGGACGCCCCGGCAGTGTGTTCAGGATGTCTTCAGTATGGCCGGGCTTGTCTTCTAAACTGCCGGGAGAAGCCAGGGCTTGCCCACAACGCTCCCCCCACCCATCCTATGGCGCAATCTGGTCAAGCCTTCTCCTTTCTCCCCTTTCCCTTGCAGCTGCTCCTGGCTGACTTATGGCCCAGAGAGGAGAAGCTGCTGATATATTGCTGCATTTAGGGAGCAATCCAGCAAGCATGTTCACTTCTCAATGATCCAGTTTAATGTTCTCTGAATCCTGCCTTTCAGCTCTTTTTCATTTGAGTGTATTTAAACTTTCTGAGATTTGTCTGGCTGTAAGAAACCAGAACTTTTACATTTACATCAGGACTTGATTTCATGAAGTTCCCCCTCCCCAGTCAGGAAACAGACTGGGTATGGCAGCTAGCTGACAAATAGCATCCTTGCTTCTCTCCTTCCCCGTGTGACTCTCTCCACCCTGGTTTCAGTATGAGGACAGCAACAGCCCCAGAACTGGTGGAGACTGACTCCCAGAGAAAACAAAAGGCTCGCAGGAGGTGTTGAACATCCTCCCACTGCCTGCTGGTGGGGAGGTATTTCTGTGGCGAGAGCGTCTGTCCCCATGTGCACTTGGGGTGTGTGCACCGGCTGGTGTGATGGGATGTGACAAGGTCTCACCCTGGAGAGGGCTCCAGCACAGGGGCCTGGTGCAGAGAGCAGAGCTGTTCTCAGAAACAGAGCGAGCCCAGAGCTGTCAATGAAGCAGCCCCTCTGGAGAAGGCCCTCAAAGTAGGAGACCCTTTTTGGCACCTGGCTTTTTTTCCTTATTATTATTCATGAGGTGGGCCAGGAGCTATGAAAAGTGTGAACTCTGAACTCAATAAGTAAAAACAAACAAACAAAAAAACCCAGTAATCTTTCCAGAGTGGCATGGATATGAGCACGTACTTTGAAGTCAGACCTGGGTTCAAATTCCAGACCCACAACTTCCCAGCTGTGTGACTTTGGGCAAGTTACTTAACCTCTCTTATCTTTAGTTGTCTCATCTCTAATACAGGGCTTAAAGTCTCTATTTGAAGCAAAATAACTGGCACATAGCAAGCCCTTAACAGAGATTTGCTGAGTGAATATGGAGAGCAGTAGAGAGCACCTGGTGTGTAGTGAACACTCTATACACGTTAGCAGTTGTCGTTTGATCACCTACTCTGTCAGTAGGTGATCTTGATTTTTCCAATCTTATGTGGTATCATTCTTCCCACTTTATAGATGAGAAAACTGAGGCTCAGAGAGGTTAAGTTACTCGCTCAAGGTCACACAATAAGCTGCAGAGTTGGGATTCAAACCTAGATCTGCCTGAGTCCTATAGTTTGAGGTCTCAGTTGAGATTCAGGAAAGGGTAACATTTGGAGCCTGTTTGCCAGAGTTTACTTGCATTGTGGTCTGGAGCTAAAAAGAATGGATCTGAGGTTTCACCTTTGCCAGGGATTCCTTGAAGGGACCGTGGAGATGGTGGTGGTGAGCAACCAGAGGGCATCTACTCCTCTGGAAGCTCAGCTATTTCCCGGGCCAGCAGAGGGCTTCAGTCATGCTGCCTCTAATGTCGGCCGCACTTGGGTATACAAAACGCCCCTCTTATGGACATTCTGCTACTCACTGATTCTTACCAAAGTCAGAATATTTGTGACTTGGGAGTTCATTTGCAGAAATCAGTTCTGGCTGAGTTTCATGTGGCGTGGGACAAGCCTTTAACTTAAGAAGGATTTACCTGTGAAGTTCCAGCCCCTCTGCAGCTTCTCTCCCAAGTACCCACCAGCCCTCCTCTTCCTTCTCACAGGCCTCTGTGGCCGAGTCTCATGTCCACCCCTTAACCTGCTTTGGCATTGAACTGTGCAGAAGCCTTTTGTGATAGGGGATGGCTTCGGCCTCATTCCAAAGTAGCCACCGGTCAGGACAGCTGCAAGGGAGGGTCTGTGGGCTTCTGTCTGGTGCCCGCTGCGGCCGGATCTGGCCGCAGCTCTCCCGGAGGCTGGCGCGGCCTGAATTGTAGAATGGCTAGTGCGTTCATTAGAGACGCTGGCAAGACACTAGTGCCATTTAGTAAAGGGCTTTTCTTCCCCCCTTTTCCCTTTTCTCTCCTGGTGGTGCTGCTGTTGTGGGAAGAGGCACTTATAATTATTTTTTGATGCATCTTCCTGGAGATTCTCAGCTACGTCCCGCCTCTTGGACCATTTATGGAAGGGCACACCCAGCGCGAATGTTTGTCTCAGTGCAGAGGCTCCCTCTTCTCTCCTCCCTCCCCGTCCCTCTGAGCATCTGTGACGTCAGCCAGGAGGTGACTGGGTGTCTGCTCTGCCTGCAGATTCCCAGGCAGGGAATGCAGCTCGGTAGCACAGTTGCTTTTTAGCCCTCAGACGATCTGGGCTGCTCTCTGTCACCTCCCCCGTGGACCCTGGTGTCTCGTCTGCCTGCCCTGTGCTGCCTCCTGCAGCAGTAACTGGAGGGGAAACGTTGATGCTTTTTTGTTTTATAGACCGTTGCTTCCCTGTGTCGTCATACCTTGGTGCCTTATTCCTACAAGGAGGAGGAGGAGGAGGAGGAGGATTATGCACCCCGCATAGGTTTGAAAGATAACTCATTTCCGGCTCCGGTGTGCTTATTTCAAGAACAGGAGAAACGGGGAGCCTGCGAGGCCCCCCGACGTTGCCTGTCCATGGATGTGCTGAGGGGCTCGCAGGAAGATAGCCGGCCTCACTGGGTGGCTCCAGATGGTGGGCAGGACAGCTCAAATCTGTACTTCTCCACCCAAGACAAATCTGACTGTTGAACATTTTCTCCCCAGGTATGAGTCTCACACCATGACGGAAGGTGACAGCCCGGGAGGGGAGCCCCCGCTGAGATGAGCGCTGGCACGAGCCGTGACAGGCAGCCTTCCACGCGGTGTTTGTGGTGATTTATGGGAGCCAGGGGCTGCGGAGAGGGATGTGGATGTTATCAGCTCGGTGGATTAAATGCCCATTTACATCGTTATTGACATATAAATTATCTGTGCCAAGGAGACAGTGAAGGAAAGGGTTCCGGGGGCAGTGATGTGGTATGTGCCTCCGGACATGGACTCATCTTTGCCCACATCTGTCCTCTGGGCTCTCCCGAAGCGAGTCTTGGACAGAAAGTAAAACCCCAAGTCTTAGCTGTCACGATGCCGGCAGCAGCCGCCCTCATTGCTAAGGCAGCGGCGGCCAGCGAGGTTCCCGAGTGGGTTTTAAGAAGACGGGAAGACCTTTGAGGAGGTAGCGCTGATTTCCTTGGCTGGTGGGGACCGTGTCCGGCGCTGTGCGTGCACCACTTTCGCCCGGGTGGTTTTGTTCCTCTGTGGATTTAGAAGCATCGCTGAAGTGGAGAGAGGATTTTATTTCTGGGAAATGGAATCGGTTTCTGAGGCCAGCCAACAGCAGAGGAGAAAGCCGGTTACCCACGGACTGGAAGATCAAAAGAGGGTAAGTGGTGGAACTTCCTTTGTCGACTGGTTTGTGGTGCTGGAGTTGCTACATGCGCGTCAGAGAACGCAGGTGGTTGTCATCGACTGCGCTGGCTTGTCTTTCTCTGGGTAAGGAGGGAGCTGGTGGCCCGTGATTTGCTATGTCCTGGTGCTGGGCTTCAGCCTCGACTTGTTGATAGGCAAGGGGAGAAGGAAAGACGGGGGAAAAGAATTCAGTCCTGGGAGCCAGAAAGGCAAAGATTTATAAGCTTTAGCTAAGGGAGTTAACAAGAGGTGTTGGTGTTCTCAAAGTCAAATATGAGCTTCTTTGTACTGAATCCCCCTTTGGGATTCACACACTCTTAGCACCTTTTGGAAATGTTGCTCCTGACAGCAGTGGCTTTGTTTGAGTTATTCTCTGTGTGGTCTGCTGGCTCTTATGTTGATGGATCAAAAACATCTTCTACTGCACTCTTTGGCCCTATCTGTGAGAATGTCACAGCCATTTAAAATGGCCTGTTGAGTATAGGTCATTTGCTGACATCGGTCTGAAAGCTGCAGTTACCCAGGACCTGTGTCTCCAGTTAAAGTTCAACTTGTCTTTAAAAGGCAGTCGCATTAGGGAGTAGCGTGGAGTGGCTGGTTGTCTAGGAAGAAAGTTGAAATGTATCTCTTCACTCCCAAGGTGTAGCTAGGACCTGGGGGTGGAAGGGTTAAATACATAGCCAGTGTTTGTGTTAATCTGAAAATAATCTCTGATATTTCCTTTGAAATGTTGTGGATGGTAGAAAAACTTCTGGTGTTCTCTCAGTGTGGTATGGACATCCCTTCTCCTCCTGAGTCTTGAAGATCGACTCCTCCCAGTGTGAAATACACATGGAGATGAAAATTGGACTTCCAACTCTTCCCTATAATTTTATATGGCTTTTTGTGTGTGTATCTGAAAATGGATTTTGTATTGGGCTTTTCTCTTTCAAAGATAAATGTAAAAATAAATGGAAACAAATTATATTTTAAAAACATAGATACTGACTTCATTCCTTAAAAAAAAAAATCCACTCCTAGAACTGCACTCACTATAATTCAGGAAGAATGCCTACTTTCTTAGGAATCTAGATAAGTGGAATTTGTTTTGTGGTGTTTGATTTATTAAGTGTGTAACTTACTAGACCTGTCTGCTGCTATTTCTACAGGAGCTTTCTGAGAGAAAGGAGGAAAATCTATAATTGTTGTGAACAGAACCTAGGATTGACTGCATTTAACTAAGTATTAGCCCAGTTTGGTATCCATGCACTTAGTGGAGGAACATTTGGGACCTCTGACACTGTAGACAATTTTAATTGGGCTGGTACACCGAGATAATATGCAATTATGACGGCTTCTCCTTGGCTAGGTGTAGATGTCTGCATTTCCCATCTGTTCTTGGCTCTGGCTGTGTTGGGTCCGCATGTACTGTGGAGTCTCTGGAAGCAGAATATAACCCCAAGTGAGGCTCCGTGGCAGCTGGGGTAACATCAATTGGTCATGCTCAGCTGACATTCATTTTAACTTGAACTCTAGCCGTCATGGCGATTATTAAATTTATAATGATATATGTAAGATCCATTTTAATGACTCTCCATGCTTGGGTGAGCTCTCACTTGTGCTGGCAAAATAAGGCTTAATAGAGTATTACATTTCATCTTCTACTGAACTTTCCGGGCAGTAGTTGAAACTTTGCTTAGCAGGAATTAGATTGTGTTTCCTGATAGGCATTGTGATCGAGTTCCACATTGCTCAAGTACAGTTTCTGGGCTTCTAGAAATACCGCCACTGCAGCAGCTTCTGTTGGTGTATGCGTGTGTGTGTTTATGGGTAAACACACACCCCATTTGCGTCAAGTGTGAAGCTAAACAAGCCTCCCAGCGCGCAGCCTGGAATGTCTTGTCCATGGAGCTGAAAGGCGATTCTACAGCATTTTGGCTCAGATACCTCGGGTGAGCTGAAAACTCCTCTCAGGGGGCATTGGCTGAAAATCCAACAAAGGCACAATCGAGGCATCTGCTGGAGAGCTGGGAAGTCTCCACCAGCATGCTTAAGTTACCAAGTGTTCATTGGCACCAGATCCTTGTGGCATTTCTCTGTGTGTGTGTGTTTGTGTGTGGGAGAGAGAGAGAGAGAGAGAGAAAGAGAGATGTATTTAGGGAAGGACTATTGTGGGATAAGCCGAGAGACAGGCAGAGGGCTAGCTAGCTTCAATTTTGCTATGTTTTCTACTGTCCTAAGAAGCAAAAGCTACTTCTCATGCACCTGGTTATAGTTTGGCCCTTGTTTGGGTTTTGTATGGATGGAGTTACTAGTTCAGGGCCATCTAAGATCTGCTCTTTGGGGGTACATGCATGTATTTTCTGCAGTGAAGAGTGCCATGAGCTGTAGAACCAGAGAGCTGGGTTCAAATGCCAGTGGTATAGTGTGCTAGCTGTGCAACCCTGGGAAAGCCATTCAGCCTTTCTGATCTTTAGAACCTACATTTTCAACATAGGACAATAGTATTTGATTATAGAGATACGGTTAAGATTAAATGGAATAAAGCTGGTAAGGAATTTGGCACTTGGTAAATATTTAAGGAATGTTGTATATATCCTTGGGACAGATTACAATGTGGGTTTCTTCTTTTTCCTTTTGTTCTTATAGGGCTGTGTGTGATTTTGTTTTAAATCTTTTTAAAAAAAATACTCAAGTATTATAATACATGCACATTACAAATTCAAACATTACAGAAGAATACAGAATGTAAATCCCTCTTTTCTCTAATCCTATCCTGCAGTGACTACTATTAGTAGTTTGGTATATATTTTTCCTGACTTTTTTTTGGTGTTTCTTAATAAAATGGAATCACATTGTACCTATTTTTAGGAAACTTGATTTTTCATTTAATATAATGTGGATATCTGTCTGAGTCATTACATACACACCTACCTCATGCCTTTTAATGACTGAATAGAGTTCCACTATAGAAGTGCCAAAATTTATATAACGAATCCCTTATAGATGTACATTTAGGATGTTTTGAGATTTTTGGTTTTGGCTCTGTGATTTTTTTTTTTTTTG
Organism: Daubentonia madagascariensis; assembly: GCA_023783475.1. Taxonomy (NCBI): domain Eukaryota; kingdom Metazoa; phylum Chordata; class Mammalia; order Primates; family Daubentoniidae; genus Daubentonia; species Daubentonia madagascariensis. Next base: position 21,266,871 of record JAKFHU010001990.1, on the reverse strand, counting down.
GTATAACATAATTTCATTATTCATCTATTCAACAAGTATTTACAAAATGCCCCCTTGTGCCAGGCACTTATAAACCAGACAGATAAGGTCTTTTTTTCCTGATGCTTATATTTTAGGCCTGCACTATCCAACATAACTTCCTGCAATGATGGAAATGTTCTATTCATGCACTGTAAAAACAGTAGCCACTAGCCATGCCTGGACATGGAGCACTTGAAATGTGACTGGTGTGACCAAGGACCTGAATTTTAAATTTTATTTAGTTTTAATTAATGTAAACTTACATAGCCACATCTGGCTAGTGGCTACTGTGTCGGACAGTGCCTTTATGAACAGCAAATGACAGGCAAATAACTGTATCATCTGTTTGCAGAAAACGGTCTGTGCTCTAAAGAAAATAAATAGGGCAAAGTGGTATAGTAGATGAGAGAGGGGTACATTTCATATTTATTATTATTTTTAAATTTTCTTTTAAATTGAGATATAACTTACATCCAGTAAAGTGCATACTTTTTAAGTTTACAGATTGGTGAATTTTTCTACCTCTTATATACCTGTGTAGCCACCACGCAAATCAAGGTATAGATCTTCTCTTGCCCCAAGAAGATGAATTTTAGCTGGGTGTAAGGGGGTGCCTCTCTGAGGAAGTGTCTTCTGAACAGAGACTGCAATGATGAGAAACTGCTGGCCGTGGGAAGATCAGGAGGCAGATGTCAGACGTGAAAGTGCCTACTTGCCCCCTGCACCAGGGGCTGGGGGTATGGTTCAGAGCTCTCGAAGCTCACCCCTACTCCTTTGGTGACTTATCCTGGTGCCACATAGAGATGGCAGCTCCCTAGGCAACCCTAGCACTTGTCAAACTCAAATTCTCTGCTGAAGTCAGGAAAAACCAGGGAGTTGGGGGCTGCAGATAGTCACAGAGAGATATTCAGCGAGGTAAGTATTGTTCAGTGCTCTAAGAACCCACTTAACTAGCATAGGTGGGAGAAGTAAAATTTCCCTGACAGACACCTATTGATCAGTCAAGGCAATGACTTTTTGATTGATTTTTCTCTACTCCCCCTTAGAAGTTTGTCCTTCACAGACCTAGCTTTCCCACAGAGGATGAACACTGTAAAATAAGAATTGTTCGGGGTTTTTAAAGTATGCTCGATGACTGAGTAGTGACAAAGATGGTTTAGTTTGAATATTCTCCTGGCTGTCAGCTTCTCAGCATGAAAGCTTCCTGGAGCCAGTTTTTTAAAATGACTTTGGAGAGGGTGAACTCAGACTTAGAGTAATTAAAATTTCCAGGGTTGGCTGAACTGCTCTGGACTGCCAAACTCTGCCCTTCAAAGGGCAATATATTATCATACTTACTCCGTCAGCCTCTCCTCTTCATTTTTATTAATGACATTGCCGATTTCCCTATCACTTGGGGTTGCAGCTTCTCCCCCAGCCCCTAGTCCACTGCCTTTTCATCCATTCGTCAGCCATACTTGCTCCTATGCCACAGTGCATCCGGCATCTGTTTCTTCTTTCGAGTTTCACTGCGACCACCCTGGTTTCAGGAATTCTTGCCCAGATGGCAGCATAGCATCCTGGCTGGCTCTCTTGTTTCCAGGTTTCCTTCTTCAGTTCCTTTTCCACTCCTGTTCAGATAATTCTTCCCAGAGTCCGGCTGTCATCATCCCATTCGGTGATTTCCCGTTGTGTCCTCGGAAGAAGCCATCTTCTCCACCCCTTGGCACTTTCCACTGTGTTCAACTTCTAGGGTATAACGGGTAAAAGCCAGAATCTCGCTGGAGTCTTTTTGACCTCGGGTTCAAGCCTGGAAACATTCTGTAACCTCCCTGAGCTGTTTCCCCGTGGTATGTATGCACAGGTTGCAAGGTACGTAGGACTGGCAGATTGTAAGCTCTCAGTAAGAGGGGGTTGCCATGACTACTGTCTTCTCCCATTCTCCTTTACCCAAACTTCTCTTCTTGTTAAGCTCCGAATGCTGAGTTCCCTGAACAGCCCTCGCACTTCCTCCTACTTCTGAGTCTTTGCATAAGTGCCATGCCCACCCTCTCAGAAGGCCCTCGCTCCCAGACCCCTCTTCCATCCTCACGAAGAATGGATCCTCCTCACGTTCCTGTGCCCTGCTCAAGGACAGCCTTGGTAGCACTTCACCGCATTCTCCTTAGGTTCCAGGCGTTTTCTCACATGTCACACCTCTGAACCAGGTGGTTGGCTCCTTGAGGAAGGAACCTGGTCTTGTCCATCTCTTCATTCCCTGGCATGCAGTAGGTCTCCAATAAATATTGGTTGAATGAATGACTATTAGCTTGTTGGTTTGAGATTCCTCTTTCCCTGTGGTCATGAAGGTGAATCTGATCCTTTTAGGTTTAATATGTTGTTTACTCATAGAAAGAGGATGGAGAAGTAAGAGTCAAGGAGACATTTAGGAGTTCTCTGCAGTGATGAATACATTTGGTTAAGGAGGGCTAGATTGGGTCTGGTGTGTGGAATAGGAGAAGGCATATTGAAGTCATGGTTGGAAGGAAGAAGTGAGAGGATTTGTGTTAGTGACTAGACCTCACTGACAGAGAGGGATGAACCTTGGGTGTTGCCAAGCTTCAGTGCATCCGTGGCTGTTGGGGACTGGTGGCCCTCTGGATGGAGCAACCTGAAGTCATGACATCTTTCAATGCTTCTCAAGGTAGAAGCGCCCTCACGCTTGGTTTGCACCAGTAGAAGCAGGGCAGTTGTTATACCTTTCAGGCCAGAAGGAAAGCAGATGTTTTAAAGTAATCTTCCCAAGCATAGGTGGCTAAATTTCATGAACTTTTCAGAAAGGATTAAAAAGTTAGATCAATAGGCTAAGGATAGGGAAATTTACTAACATATGTTGAGTGACTGCTATGTGTCAGGGAGGGACTAGGCACTCCTTTTACTTTACCTCCTTTAGATCTCCCCCAAGCCCTTGATGTAGGTATTATTAACACATTTTACAGATGCAAAAGCTATGGTTAAGGGACTCCTCTAAGGTTTCATAACTTATTTTGCCTGCTAGATTCCAGGACCTCACTGTAATTTCACCTTGCCATTAGGATTATATTTCTAAAATTTTTAAACTGGATTTTACATTATAAAATAATTTTTTCCCAACTTCTTTGCATTCATGCATGGGTATGTACACACACACACACACACGTGTGCATGCATACACACACACTCTGTAGTGAGATTTCTAGTCTCACTGCTGCCACCCTAGTTTCAGGTCCAGGAATTCTTGCCTGGATGGTGACGTAGCTCTCTTGGTTTGTTTCTCTTTATTTAGTCCTGTATGATGCCTGTATGACATCTTACAGATGTTTGTTCACTGGGGAACAATGCCCATATCATTCAGCAAATCAGGGCTGCATGCCACCACCCTCCCCAAGGTCAGTCCCAGGCTAGCACTGAGGCTGAGCTGCTTTAGAGGAATTTCCCAAGTGCTGTGAGCTCTGAGGTGCTGAAGATGTGGTTAGGGGTCTGGATGGATGGATGCTCATGCTTCAGGTGAAGATGCAGCTCCAGCCTCCACTCCCTGCGCTCTTTCCACGTGAGCTGAAACGCTTGCTCCTTGGCCTGGGCCAGTGTGCTGCTGCTGCCCCTTTGAAGCTGGAGATAGCACAGTTACATCTTATCTGCCTTCTGACAGGTCTCTGCCTGGACAGCCCACGTGTCTTCCTGGCATGAATGGAGGGGATGTTAATCAAGAGCTCAGGATGGACACTGAGGACCTACCACAGCACATTTCATGTGTCATTGAAGAAGGATGGAGAGAGACTGTAGCCAGATCCAACTCAATTCAGTAAGCTTTGAGCCCCTACTCAGGGTCAGGGTAGTAGGCAGAGGATAGCAAAGGGTCAGACCAAATCCCTGCCTTCATCTCAATGGAGAGAATGTGAGATGGCCCAAGATTAGTCTTCATTCATTCATCCCACATTTGTTTGTTAAGAACCTACTGTGTGCCAGCCAGCCATAGCATGAGGCTCTGGGGTCATGAAGATGAGCTTGGATACTGTCCCTGATCTCTGGGCACTTCGAGTATCTTGGGGGAAGCAATTCTATCAGCAGTGACAGTGGTATTACGTAAGTGTCTTTCCGGTTTGGAGAGATCAGGGAAGGCTTCCCTGGAGGAGGAGGAACCTGAGCTCTGCCTATGAGAGGCTGAGTGAGAAGCACACTGGTGGGAGGACTAAATAAGCAGCTCACAGGGGAATGATGTGTCCTTTTTGTGGGGCCACAGCTGGGTGGATGCTGGCTGCTCTGGACTGAATTCTGTTCCCCCCAAAATTCACGTGTTGAAACCTTAACACCCAACATGACTCTATTTGGAGAAAGGGCCTTTTAGGAGGTAATTAGAGTTCAATGAGGTCATAAGGGTGTGGCCATAATGCAATATGACTGATGTCTTTATAAGAAGAGGAGGACACACAGGACACATGGGTACAGAGGGAAGGCCATATGAGGATGTAATAAGAAGGTGGCTGTCTGTAAGCTAAGGACAGAGGAGAATGCAACCCTGCCAACACCTTGATGTAGCCACCAGAACTGTGAGACAATACATTTCTGTTGTTTAAGCCTCCCAGTCTGTGCTATTTTGTTATGTCAGTCCTAGCAAATTAATACACTGGGGAACAGTGGGTGAGTGGGCTTAAGGTAGTTTGCCTACAACAGCCGGACTGTAAGATCCCTGAGGGCACACACTGGGTTCGTTCTCCATCCAACATCCTGGAATCAGAAACCTGTTAGGAGGCCACAGTAGCGATCTAGGTATTCAGTGATAAGCTTCTATTCCAGGGCTAGGACAAAGGGAAGGAAAACATGGGCAGAAATGCAAGTGGATAATAGCATTCGAGGAATAGAATTTGGCAAGCGACTGGATATAGCTGACTCATGTTCCAGGTCCAGGTTCAGTGCGTCACCCCATGTCTTAGAGAATGGTGTCTAAAAGCCCAGTGGCACTTTGGATCGGATCTGTCTGATGCCCCCGAATGCACCGTGATCTCCTGCACCAGTCACAGGTGAGCAGGTGATGTTATCTCCATTTGGTGGGTGAGGGAAGTGAGGCATGAGCTGGTGAAGTGGCCTTGTTAACACAGCTTGTTAATAACCAGATGAAGGTGAAGACCTTCAGTTCTTTTCTCCTCCAGTTTAGGGTTGCTTTCCAGAGAATCAAATGGCCTTCCTCAATCAGCAGAAATGAATGCTGATGTTTTGTTATTTTAGTTTAATTTTCAACGGTGAAGAAGATTTGGCATTTTTGCAGACCTGATTTTAAAGACGCTGGAAAAGTTGTGTTATTTTTGGTCCTTAAAGTTGCTAGAAGTTTAACAGTAATCTGGGTACTTCATAGGTGGCCGCTCTCCATTTATTTGCTAGATTCATAGAAATTGCACAAGAATACCTCTGAACCTAAGTAAACTGAATTTACTTTGGCCTTCCAGCTCTATCCCAAACTGGCTTCCAAAAACCAAGTTATTGAGTCCCCAGCACAAGAGAGGGATGAGATTTAATACTAAGTGGGAAGTATTGACTCTCCGGTTGGTGTCCTGCATAAGGATCCAACACTGGCACATTTATTAAAGCCTTTTTACTTAACTGATCTCGTTAGACTTCAGTTTTTCCTGTTGGTCTATACTGGTTCACCATTTACTCCTTTCCTAAACTATCTAAAGTATTGTTTTACAATGGAGGAAAAAAGAATAGCAATGTTGCCTGCATTGTTTGGTATTTGTTAATCACACAACTTTTGAGACTTTATTATGTTCCGTAATTTATTTAACCTTTCTAGTCTCTGTATTTTTCTAATGAAAATTAGGATGATAATAATAAACTTTTGGTGAAGATTATGACATATAATGCACTTGAAGTATTTAACATAGTACTTCACACGAATATTAAATGATACCTATTGTAATTCTTGTCATATGTTTCCCTTTGTTTATTTGGCAACATCGCTGTAAGTGGTATATTTGGGGAGTAAAATGGAGCTGGGGGCTGGGTAGCTGCTGCTAGTTCATTTGAGTTTATTTTTCTGGTTAACTGAAGATCACATAAAATTTCTTCTAGTTTAAACTTTTGTTACTGCACATTTTCCTAAAAGAAAGTCTGCTTTTCTGCCTTAGAAGTACAGGTGATGAAGACAACCATATCTTCCTTTATGTAGCAATCCTGTAGGAACTATCTTAACCTCATCTTTCTACACATTAAATTACAATTCACAGGACTCTGGCATGTAGGGATTAGGCTAAACCTTTTGTGTGAGTCTAAGACAACCCTTGCAAGTAGCATTTTTATTTGACTATGTTTTATGAATTTCATTTGTTATACTCTGTTACATCCCCTGTATCCTCAGCACCGGGTTGAGGGGGCGGGAAGGGGGGAAACTCTGGTTACCTAGAGGTAAGTTCCAATTAATCAAGGTTTTCCAAAACCAGTCCTAGGTTACTTTGCTCCTGAAGCTTAGATCAGATTTTTCCATGCCTGGGGTTTGAATCACAATCATGACATCTCTGACTCCCATCCTCAGGGCATTAATTTTTAATCTTCTTTCTCTTTGGGATAATTAGAAAGAGAAGGGAGTGGGGGTTGGGAAGAGACATGGGAAGAGATGCGGATGGCAGAGCAGGAGTGGATGTTTTTACAGTGCAGCCTCTTCCGAAGGCAGGGAGCACCATGAAGCCTTGCACCTGCATTCTGAGTTCATTTGGGGGAGGAAGCAGAGGCAAGAGGAGCCAAGTCAGGGTGATTCCTGACGTGGGGACTGGGGGTCACTTGGGGAATGAGCCAGAGCTGCATAACTGCATGTTAAGGGGAAGCTGGGAAACATGCTTGGTGTACATGGGGATGTTTTCCTTGGTTAAGCTGAGTAAGTAAAGACAAGCTTACTCAAAGCTGTTTCCGTTTCCCCCATCTACACTCTCTTGAATCTCTGGGGTCACAGTGGGACTTGGGGGACAGGAGTCCGCATCTTGGTTACAACTAGCAGCATCTATGTTCTTCATCTCTTGTGAAACTGTCACAAGAGAGGCTTCAATCTGGACACCTGGGAACATGGTGCCTTCATGTTCAGATCCCAGGTTTCTGTTAGCTCCTTAGGTAGGGGAGTGAGGTTCCTTCAGCACCCCCCCACCCAAAGAGTGAATTGTACACGAGAAGCTCCCTAGGAGTGTGTGATTCTAAATTTAACTTAAAATATTTCTCTCTCTTTTTTACTGTTATAATTTAAAAATGCAATAAGCAAAAACCATTAAGGACATGAAAAAATCTTCACAAGAAGATAAAAAGTAGAAAAAAAGAATTATAGCTTTTATACACCCTTCACGTCTCATGTGTGTGTGCCTTCATTTAACTGATTGTTTAAAGTCTTTCTTGTTCAGTAGCCATTCAGATACATGTTTGTTTCTGTATTCAGAACACAATGCAGCATTTGGCATATAGTAGATGATCAGTGATGTTTGTTGAATGAATGAGTGAGAGTTAACATTCTGAATGGGGGGAATGACAGGGAACGTTAGGACTCTGACTCTCTGAGCGAGACTCTTGGTGGCACAGAGCAGTAGCATCTTAGAAAGGAGAAGGTTTTAATTGTCTTTGATTTTGTGGTGGGAGAAAGAGTGTGTGGGAACACTGCTTAGAGGTGAATGTCCTGCATTTGTGAGTCTTTATGTGTGTGGGGATTCTCAACTGTGAAGACCCAGAATCTATTATCCCCCACCCCCACGACAGAGACGTGCCTTTTCCCTTTGAGTTTCCATGGGTCCATGGTGACGAGTGACCTGGAAGGTCATTTTATTGATGTCTGTGTTGGCTGATCATTTAGAGGTGAGATAAGAGGCGAGAACAGTGGCTCAGATGTCCCCAAAAGGGGATGTACTGAATAAATCAGTGCAAAATATGCTCTTACATGTTGCAGCACAATGGACAAATTGTGAGAGCAAGTAATGAGGAGTCTCAGTTTCTGAGGGGGGAGGGAGTGTCCTGCTGAGCCCACAGAATGTTCTGAAATGGAGACAAATGATGTCACCATTCATTTAGAAATGCTTGGGCTCACCCAGAAGAGAAGGTGATGGTGTTATGTTTATGATGTTATTCTTCTGGGTGATTCTTCCCAAAAAAGTGGGATGACTTCCAAGAGAAACAGCTTTGAGCAAAGAGATGCTGATTAGGGTTGCTCCTCTGGGTGTCAGCCAGGCTTTAGGAAGGTCAGGAAATCAGGCAGCCTGAGGAGCCAGCCACATGCCTCCCTGGCTGTCGGGTCATTTTTCTGCCTCTCGGTGTGTCAGTTCCCTTCCCTTCTTCCCAACACCTTTCTTCCACTGCTACTCACGGTTTCTTTCTCTTCCCTCCTTGCTTCAAGGCTGGCCCATATAACCACCTATCTCTGTCAGTATCACTGTCCCCTGGGAACTTCCCTCTGTGCTTCTTAGTTCAGAGTCCTAAGATGATCTGATTGGCCCATCTCATCTTGTGGAGCCTAGAAGCTGACAAAGACTCTCTCCTTGACCAGAGGCTAGTCAGGCTCCTCTGAGCCTTGTTTTTAATTAGACCTTGTCCTTGAACCTGCTCCTGTCTTTGGCCTTCCAGCCTAGTCTTAGCAAGAATCCTGCTAAGTCATTTTGGTGAGCATCCCCTCACCTTAATGCCTGATCAAGTTCCTCACCCCATACCTTGGATATATAAGTCCTAGACCTGCCTTCAGCAAGAATCCCCCTACCCTTGACATCTCCTCTTAGTAGTTTTCCACTGACCTCCTCACTCTGTTAGCTATAAATCTCCAGCTGTCTTTGCTGTATTTGGAGTTGAGTTCAATCTCTCTTCTCTATTGCAATTTTTAACTTTATTGCAATGGTATTGAATAAAGTCTTTCTTAATTGTTTTAACCAATGTCAGAATAATACAAATACACACACACACACACACGCTCTTATGTATGTGTGTGTGTATATATATATTTAAACAAAGCAAGTCCAGAAAGATATTTATTAGCCTTTGGATGGGCCAGTCAAGTTCTTTGTCTGTCCCTGGGCCAGTCAATTATGGCTAGGTTAGGCATAGGGTCCCATGGTATACAACCTAGCCTTTGTGGGTAGGTTACTCCAGAAGGAGGCATGAAGTGCAAATTCAGTGATAGACATCTCTGATCATTGGGTAAAATCTGATGGAAAGAGGAAGGGGAAAAAGTTTGGTGAACAGGAGGCACTGTTTGGGGTGGGTGGTCAGGGGAGTGATGGAATCATCTGCTGAATGTTTGTCTCCCCCACTGGGATTCACCTGCTCTCACAAAGCTCACGGTCCAGTGGAACAAACAGTCATTAAGTGGATAATTCAACAAATACCTACTTAGGTTACACAAACTGACAGATGGAATATACCAGAGAAGATGGAGTTTTTGACAATGGAAAAAAGGGGGCAAAGAGAGGAAAAGAAGTTTGGCAATTGGAACAGTCTAGGTTCCAATCCTGGCCTCAGAATGTCCTGGCTTGTTATCTTAGGAAAGTTTCTTAACCTTGCTAAACCTCACTGGTTTAGACACTATAAAATGGGGATACTAATAGTTTCTACCTGTAGAACCCTGTGGGGTTATATTAGATGAGATCATATGGGTAAAGTACTTAGCACAGCCCCTGGTGTATTGTGTTGGTGCTGACCAAAAGTGAGCTCTTTATATGTCTCCGAGCTCATGCTAAGCCATGACGTATCGCATTTTGTTATTGAGGTTTTAGTGGGTCTACTTTAGAATGACAATTCCTTGTCTATAGAAGTCTAAGAAAAAGTTACAATTTAGAGTGGACTTGGGTTCCAATCCCAGTCTGTCACCTCCTGGAGTGACAGGCCTGACTGGGGAGTCACATCTTTTCCTTGGGCTTCAGTTTCCTGCTGGACTGGTATGAGATTCTTTGCCTCCTTGGTCTAGCCTTTTGCTGGCACTTGGTATTTGGGTCGCCTTTACGGGAGGATCCTCCCACTTGGAAAGCAGGGCAAAGTTCCCAGCTCTAAAGTGTCTTCCTCCCTGGATGCCGTCCACGATCCTGAGGTCATTACGCCAAGCCCAGGGAGCCACGTCGCTCTGCTGATTGAGATCAGAGGGGCTTGAAAATGCACGCAAGCATTGGATGTGTGAGCTGTCTTTTCTTGTGGCCGTCAATCACTGGCATGGCCTGCATGGGACAGCGAAGAGAGAAACAGCAAATAAGCAGTTTGCATTACTAGAACAACATGAAGCCCTTTGCCTATGGTAATTGAAAAAAATCTAATTTCTGTTTGTGTCCCTGGAGTATCTTCCTATTTGGATTCCTGTAGAGTTTCCAAATCTTATCAACACAGCTGAGGATGCGGAAGGGATTCGCCTGCTGGAATGGGGTTGTGCTGAAATGGTGCTCGAATATCACGGGTCTCAGCTAGGTTAGGAGGGTGAGGTAGAGAGGATGGGGAGCACTGAGCGAGGGCGGTGTTCACAGGGTGGGGGTGAGCTGGAGAGTGCAGCTGGACTGGTGATGGCCGAGGCCTGCGATGCAGGTGTGGGTGGTAAGCTGTCACCTTTAACCCTTACTTCAACAGCACATGATAGCGAGTGCTATTGCTCCCACTTTATGGGTAGGGAAATAAAGGCTTAGAGAAGTTAGGTAGCTTTCCCATGATTCCAACAGCTGGAAGCAGTAGACCCAGGTCTCAAAGCCAGCTCCGTGTGCCCTTTTTCAGCACATACCATTATCAGACATTAATATAACACTGACCTGACTTCTGTCATATTATTATTACCTTATAGCTCTCTTTCAACTGACTCATTTAAAAAAAAATTTAGCCTTGTCACAAGGATACTATCTGTGAAATCCTGGGTTTGATGTGCTACTTATTTTTCTTTATAGTATTCATTAAAAGAAAATCATGGTCATGAAATTTTTTAAAAGTTCATCGATGTACCCCCTAGAATAATGTTGTATACAATAATGTTGTATACCGTCAGGAGTACACTGACCTCAGTTTGGGAAACACTGCTCTGTAATATACATAATAATGTAATAACAATAACAACATGTTTTATTATTGGGCACTCACCATCTGCCAATCCTGTGCAAAGCATCATAGTGGGTAGAACACAGGTTCTGTAGTTAGATTTGAAATTCAAATCTGCTCCTTCTCGAATATGTGACCTTGAGCAACTTATTTATCTTCTCTGTGCCTTAGTTTCCTCATCTATCCATGGGATAGTAGTATTATTATCTAGAGTTGTTTTGAGAATTAAACACATAACACTTAGACATGCCTGGCACATATTAAGTGCTATGTAAATATTAGCTACTATTTATTTATTTTTTCACTCAGTCATCTAGTCATTGAACAATTAATTAATGTCTGAACATGTTTTGTACACCAGACACTGTTCCATTATCTTTGCAACAATATGGTGATGTGGGTATTATTACTATGATCCTCATTTTACAGATGACAAAACTTAGGTTGAGTGATTTCCCCCAAGGCCCCACAGGCAATACATGATGAAACTGAGATTCAAACCCAGTTATGTCTGAAGCTCTACTACTAGATTTGTTTCTACGCACAGAATACTTCTAATACCAAATATGTGGTTTGATATTTTTTTCCTGTACCGACGAATTCTCTGATACCTGCTGGGTGTCCTACAATTCAATTCAATTCAAGTCTCATACTGTCTGTCTGTGGTTAGCATCAGATCCCACAAGACTGCTCCCACTTCAGACGCCAGTCACAAGTCTGGGCCATCTGTACTTCTGACTGACCAGCTACATATCAGGGGGTTCTCAAAACCCCCTCCTCAGGTTTGATAATTTGCTAGAATGGCTCACAGAACTCAGGAAGACAGTTTACTTATTATTACCAGTTTTCTATAAAGGATACAACCCAGACACTGCCAAACGAGAGAGATGCATAATGCAAGGTATGTGGGAAGGGGCGTGGAGCTTCCCTGCCCTCTCCAGATGCTCCACCCTCTCGGCTCTTGCCTGCGTTCACCAACCTGGAAGCTCTCTGAGTCTCATTGTTTCTGGTTTTTATGGAAGCTCCATTATATAGACATGATTGATTAAATCATTGACCATTGATGATTAGTTCAGTCTCCAGTCTGGAGGGTGGGGCTGAAAGTTCCAATCCTCTCATCACACGGTTATTTCCTCTGGCAAATAGCCCCCATCCTGAAGCTCTTTCTAGACCCTCACTGAGAGTCACCTCATTAGCGTAAAGTCAGGTATAGTTGGAAGGGGCTTGTTATGAATAACAAAGATGTCAGGAAATTCCAAGGGTTGCAGAAGCTCTGTGTCAGGAATTGGGGATGATGACCAAATATATATTTCTTCTTATATCAAAATATCACAGAAGCCATAGCTGGTTTGCTACCTCCCCAGGAAGGAAAGCCCCCTTTCCTGACAGAGAGATGCCTACCTGTTTATTTCTCAGACATGTGGCCAGACTTTATCTTGGGCCAACTGAACCTTGCCTGGTTTTGGGAAAGCAGCCAGTGTCACCCTGTCTTCCAACTTTGATTGTAGTTATATGTGAGTGGTCCTTAACTCCTGTTAACCTGTCATAGCATCTTTGGGTCCCCTGCAGTGTCTGCCCAGAGCCCCAGAGCCCCAGAGCCCCTGTACACAGTGGGTGGTCACCATGTGTTGGAACATGTTGGAACACAGGACTACCGGGAGCATACAGATACCACGGTAACAGTACAACAATCACATTCAATCACAGACGCCTATCAAGTCTTGCAAGTCTAAGGAATTAAGGGCCTGTTTTCCATTGTGTAAAATAGTGGTTTGCTTTGTAGAAGAGCTCATCGTGGAGTTCTTTTAGTTAGAGAACGTTACAAAAAAACTGTCACCTCTTGTTACTTTTCATGAATTTGTTCACTATGCAAAGCTAGATTTACCCACAGAACAATATTTTGGTTTTTGTTTTTCTACCTTCCATAGGAAGATCTCTGGGCAAAATTCTGCCATCGAGAGCTTCCTTTTGAGGGCAAGAAATCCACATCTCTCCTGCTTTTGGAAAGGATGAGTGAGAGATGATCCCATCTGAGGTACTTCTTCAGGTGTGTTTGGAGCCCAGGTTTCCGGGATATGGATGAGAGCGTATGCAGAAGACAGTAGCTTGTGTTTGGGCGGTCTCAGACAGCACGGCTTTCCCAGAGGAAGCAGGGGTGGCGCCTGCCCCCCTTCGCCTCATGCTCCCCTCCTTTCTCCAACCAGCTACTCCCAGCCACTCGTCAGGATTCATTGCATATTTCTATCCACTTGACACCTTCCTTTTCTCTTTTATTCTTTCTTCTCTCTTTTCCTACCTGCTAAGTCATTTCACTGAATCACCGGTGGGTTAAGAGCATGCAATATGGAGTCAAAATGACGGAAGTGCTGGTTCCCTAGCTTTCAGAAAGTCACTTCACTTCTGTCTGCCTCTGCTTCTTTCTTTGTTAAATGGGACAATAACCGCTCTCATACCCTGGGCTTAGGATGAGGATCAAAGGAGGTAATACAGCTACTTAGCGAGTACCCAGTAGACAGTAAATATTCAGTAAATGCTGGCCAGGAGCCGAGACAGTGGCAATTACAATAGTTGTGTTGCCAGTTAGACTCTAAGATGCTAGAGGGCAGAGACTGCTCTCAGATTTGTTTTCTGTCCTCCAGTGTCAATCATAGCGCTAAAGTCAGCATAAATACTCAATGGATTTAAAGAAGCTTCAAATTTTATGTTTTCCCTTCAGTCTGATTTATTAGAATTGCATTTAAATGCATTTAGTGTTTGGCTGATACTTAGACCCATTTTATAAAGTGCATGTGTCAGTGATTAAATAAAGGGTTTATTCGTAAGTATTTATCTTCCTAGAGAAATAAGAATCCAGACATGTGCTTTTAAGACTCCTGTTCTTGGCCAACTAATACCTCACAGAATGGGCGCAAGCCCAAAGGCAGAGCCACCTTTCAGTAAGAAGTGAAAGCAGGCCTGACTCTAGAAGCGCCAGGGAGGAAGAATCAGGAACAGCTCTGAGTAAGGGGAAGTCTTGTGGGAGATGTCAATAACCAAAATTAGCTCTCATTTCAATAGTGGCTAAAAAGAGCCCCACCTGCCCCTTCCCCTGGAGTGGTGACCTCTCTCCTGAGCCGGCATGATGGGCCCAGCTGGGGCACGGAGGGAGCAGTCATCGGGGCTCAGGTTACCAGTGGGCATGACGTCAGGGTGGCTCCTGGCTCCTAAGAGCCCCCATGCTGGCCAGCAAGGAGAGGCAGCAGCTGCGCCCCATGACTGGAGCCCTGCTAGGTCTGGAGCTCTGGTGGACGGCAGGAGGGCTGTAGATGGCCTCTTCTCACCTGCAGGGAGCCAGGGCTGCTCTTCTTCCTACCTGCTTGGTTCTTCTAGTAGGATCTTCTTTCTGCAGCTTTCCTTGGGAGGCCGGTTTGCAGAGGAGGGTACCAGGAGCCCCTGGGTGGACAAGAATGTAGGTGGTCAAGTTGAGGAAAGGCTTCAGGTCCCTGGGACGTGTCTACCAGAGCTGCCAGTGGTGAATGGGAGGCAGAGGGAGATTCTCGAAAGAGCTGGCTCTGGAATCAAACCGACGCCAGAGGAAATCCTGGATCCAGTGCTTACAATGGAACCATATGCAAGTCACCTCTCTCTGAGCCTCAGTTTCCTCATCTGGAGAATAAGGAGCATAACGCTTTTCAGGGATTTTTTTTTTTTTTTTTTTTTTTTTTTAGGAGGGAGCACTGAGGCTATCTGGGAGGTACAGAGAGAATACTGAGATGTACATAGTGAGAGCTGGACACATGGCAGCCCCTTCCTGCCCCGCCGCCGTATCACCCCACTCTCCCGCTCCCTAATGCTAAATAGATAACTAGCTAGATATACTTGCTACAGTTTATACCTGCTAGAATGTCCTAATGATGTGTTGTGTCAACTCTTCACTTTTTGTTTGGGGACTGTCTGGAGCAGGTTTCTTAAGTCTCATGGACTCTCTTTGGTATTTGAGTCTTTAAATCCAGAGTCACCATTGTGCAGACAAGGACACGGAGGCACAGAATTGTCATACTCAGAGTGGTAGAACCAGGGCCAGGCCTTCAATCTAGGTCATATAGCACCATTTGTAATTTCCCGGCCTCTCAGGATTGTTCTCAGAGCCTCTGAGCATTTGAACTCACTCTTCCCTCTGCCTAGAACAACCATCCCGCTGACTTGTGCTGACCCGTTTGTCTGCTTTTAAGATTCAGATCAGGAGGCACCTCCTCTGAGAAGCTCCCTAACCTCATACCCCTCCACCCCTCACTGGGTTGGGGGCCCCTCCTCTGGCTTCCAGGACCTGGGCGCTGACCTCTGGGGTGGCACTCCTCACTTTGTGCTGTGGACAGCTGCTTCCCTGTCTGATTCCCCTACTTGACAGTGAGCTTCTCAAGGATTCAAGCCAAGTCTTACCCATTTTAGTATTTCTGGTTTCATGTCTGGCACACTGTAGGTACTCCATAAACTATTCATTCAAAGAATGAATAAGCAAATGAACAAATACTGAGGGTATAAGGTGCTCATGTTGGTGGTTTGGTGGTTTTTCTAGAAAGGCTCCTACTGACTCTGTTAAACAGGATGGCAGACCCCACCCCACCCCCAGCCCATCTGTTCTCAGAGATGTCTCTGCCTCCCACTGGGATGGTCTTCCTCCCACTGGCCCAGAGTGCAGCCACCCACTGCTTGAGCTGTATGTCCATCCTTGAGGGTCCTAAGGACTAGAAAGCCTCCCTAAGTGAGGCCCGGAGAAGCCTGATATTTAGTCTGTATTTAAGACAGCCCTTGCAGCTTTCTCATGGCTCTGTCCTTGGCTGACATCCTTACAGGGACTGAGTTCCCAGAAGATGCATTAACAGAGACATCACTACATTGCACTCCAGAGCTTAGGGTAAATAACCCTAATGTGCATTCATTCATTCACTTGTGCATTCATTCAATGTGTTCCTCCTTCCATTAGGGCCCATAGTCACAAAGTGACTGTCTACAACTTTATCACTCACACGGCTGGCACTCAGAGCAAGCAATTAGATTTTCCCAAAGGCCAGATTTGGGGGTCAAGAGGGCAGGCTGATGGAGCATTGACTAGTGTGCGGATGTTAGCTTTAAAATACACAGTAGAAACCTGAAGTAATGGGCCTTCCCCCACCCCATAGCCATGTTCCCCCAAGGTCCAGTAGCAGGTTCAGAGATACAACTGCTCTCTTCCCTTTCCCAGGGCAAGGGACAGCCAGCCAGCTGGACCACCAGGTCCTGCAGGATTTGAAGTCCTTAGAACGGTGGCCACACTAAGCTTGCTCCTGTGGAGAAACAAACAAGCTTCCCCCTGGCCTTGCTGTTTGTCTCTAGGCCAAGTGAAGGAAACCTGATGGGGTGTTGCAGGGGCCAAGCTCCCTCCCATCTGCTGCAGCAGGATTGTCAGAAACTGCACCTGGGGTGTGAGAGGCCATGGAAGAGTCATTTCACTATTGTGCGCCTCTGTTTTCCAAGTCCGTCTGATGAGGCCAGAAATCCCAGCCCTTTCTCCCTTACAAAAATGTTATGAGGATCCAATGAGGTCATATTTGTGAAAATGAAAAGGACACTAACAGTTAATGTTCACTGGGTACTTATTACATACTAGGCACTGTTACAGTTTACATTTTATAAATAAAGGGAAGCTCAGGGAAGTTAAGTGCTTTGCTCAGAGTCACACGGCAAATAAGTGATAGAGCATGGATTGGTTGTCTGACCCCAGAGCCTAAGTTTTTAATTGCTATACCATATATTGTTTTAGATTTTAGCTGTGTGACCTTGGACAAGCTATTTCCCTCTCTGGTCTTCAGTGGTAACATCTGAAAATGAGAGACTTGGCCTGGATTAATGATGCTCAAACCCTTTCAGCACCAAATTCCTGGTTATATTTTAATGAAGAACACAGACACACAGCACATTATAAGTCTTGCTTCCTTCAAGTCTGGTCTTTGAGCATGAAAGGACTTGACCATTTGCAGACTCTCGCTGAGAAAGCGTGCTGGGGGAGCAAACAGATTGTAACGCACATCTAAATAGCAGAGCCGAGCCTCCTAAGTGGGAAATGGATGTTGTAATACAAAGGCAGTTAGTAGGGTCCTTGGAGGTTTCAGCAGGATGTAATTATGGTTCTTTAAAAAGAGGCTCGCATATGTTTTTGAGCAAACTTAACAGATGCCCGGATGTCATGTCTGTATTCTTTAGGGAGTCTAGGATGACTAATTTTCTACAGCAACTTTGCATAGCACATTGGAAGGACCCATTGCAAATCAATTCCTAGGGTGCGACTTAATGAAAGCTTTCATTGATGATTCAGATTAATAATCTCAAAACCTTTATAAAATGACCACAACTTCATTTCTGCCTAGTCTACTCTGTGTTTGATAAATAAGATGGATAGTTTTCTCTGCAGTTATCATTTAATGTGACTCTGTTTAAAAAAGAAATCCTTAGCCAGGCCTATTCATAGAGATTGCGGGTTTTAAGGCTGTGTGGTTCATTTCTGGTGCAATATCCTTTGCAAAGTTTTGTGACTTCCTTAGAGATTTCTTTGAGCTATGTGCCCTGGGGAATCTTCTAGATGGTTCACTACCATTTTATTGTACAATTAAATGCACATTGATTCTAAAGAATCAATGCCCAGTTAAGGCAGTTTGGGGGCCATCTCCTTACCCCAGCATACTCTATCTGGAAAAGTCTCTTGGAAACCCATGTCCTCCTGAGGCTGTTGAGAATATTGAGCAGTCTCATCAGGAAATCGAAAGATAACAAGTCTAGTTTCCTTTGGTGGGCACCTTGACATCTCTTTTCTTGCCAGAGCTCTAACCAGTCTGATAAATTTCTAATCGAATCTTTTGAATTGAGTGGCTCCTGTTACTAAGACCTGATGCACACTTCTGGATTTGCTTCTCTGTACTAGTTGCCTTGGAGCCAAGAAGTTTTCCTTGTGATAATGAACATTTGAAGATGGTTGAACATGGAAGCCTTGCACACATCTGGTTGGGGCAGAATGTCAGCCTTTCAGTTGCCTCGAACTATTTAGAACCCTCCATAATTTCATAGCCATCGATTTCCCCTCCTCCCCAGTGCGCTCTATCGTTGGCCTGTTGCCCACATCCCGTAATTGCGCCAGTCACCCCTGTGACCTTTCCTTTGCTGAGCCCGATTAATAATGTACTCAACACATTTTCCTGTTGCATCAAATACCAATTTGGCCTGAATGGGTGAAAGAATGGCTAATGAGGAAATGGTTAAGTCTTCTTATTGGACGAGCCTTTTCATTGAGCTGGTCTTGGGAGATGGGGGAAGAGAGGAAGCTGCATCGTAACATTTTGCTCAGTAAGTTTTTCTCAAATTCCGCAGTGGAGTCTGATTCTAATTATCCAGCTTCAGCTATTGTGCAGGTGAGAGTGTGTCTTCTGATATTGGGAGACTCTGAGCAGTAAAGGCCTCATATGACAGTTTTCTGGCAGGTGTTTGTCTACTCCTCAAATGTTTCTGCTAAATATTTTGGACCACGTGGAGAATAATTACAAGATGGAGTGGAATATTTATTTAGGAAAGAAAGAAGGAAGGAGGAGAATAGTCCTCTCTTTCCTGTGATACTTCCTTTGTGTCCTGAAATGGCCTGGGAATGTGCTAAGTCAGAGGAGGACTGGCTGAGCCTGGATTGTATGACCACAAGGAGAACATGGCGCCTGCGCTTGCTGGCTCCCCACCGTGCAGATACATCATTTGCAGTTGCTTTGAAGGCCAGCTGTGTTGACAGTTAATGTTAAAGGGACATGAGCCAGGAGATATGGCTTTCAAGCTTATGTAACAGCAGCCAGCCAGGCCCTCCCACTCTGAGTTTTGGAAGGATTCCATGACTCTATGGGAAGGGGTTTTTTTCTTGGCCATTTGCTCACTAGCTGCCTATAGCCTTGTACGTAGAATGTCAGAGGTAGGGGTTCTTTTAAGACCTTCTAGTCCAAACCCCCATTTTACAGATGGGGAAACTGGGGTCTCAGATGGTAAGGGACCTGCTCAATGTCACATAGCAAGTTGGCCTCTATCATCCTTGCCATCACTGGAAAAGAGTTGCAGAAAAGTGAAACAACCATAATAACCAAGGTTTACCAAGCCTTTACCCTGTGTCAGACCCTGTGTTAAGAACTTTACATGCATTATCTCATTTAATTTTCAGAAAAACTCTGGCAGGTAGGTACCGTTTATTATCTCTGTTTTCTCGATGGGGCAATGCAATTTTGAGAAAATAAATGTGGAGGAAGCAACACGCAAATCCTTACCATCCCATGCCTGAGTCTGCATTCAGAATCACCGTGTTCCTCCCCTCGCAGCTGGTTCTAGTGGAATCCCCCTCATTTTACAGGTGAGGACACCTCTCACCTAAAAGAGGGAAGCAATTTGCCCAAGGCCCCTCAAATAGTGGACAATATTGTTATACCTACTGAGAGTAGCTAACATTTATTTAGCACTTGCTGTGTGCCAGGGATTGTGCTTCCTGCTTTACATTTACTTATTTAATTGTTACTACAATTCTAGAAGAAGTAGGTACTACTAGGTGAGGTAACCGAGGGCTGGGGACATTAAGAATAATTTATGCCACATTTTGTAGTTAGCAAGTTAGGATTTAGGAAGAAGTCATTCAACTCCAAAATTTGACTTCCCTAATTCTGCTTTATCAGGCCAGGTGTCTCGGAATCACCTATACACACATATCTTTGTATCTCATTTAATCCTCATACTAACCCTGTAGGTCAGGAATAGGGAGACCTGGATATAATTCTAGCTCTGCCACTGAATGCATCATATGCTCTTGGGGTGAGCTGCTTCCCCTTCTGCATGCCTCAGTTTCCTCACTTGTAAAAGAGGGGTAGTGTCCTTGTTTATGCCACAGCATCTTGTGAGATTGTAATTGTGCACTTGTTTCCCAAGCTGAACAGTGCTGAATGGGGATTCTTCTGGGTCTTTCCATTAGTTCCCTTTATCCTTCGAGATCTGAGAGCTTTCTCTGCTGCTCCATCCACTCAGCTCACCACTGGTGGGTTCACATTTGTTGTGAGTTAGATGACAGCTGGGTTTGTATTTGCTTCAGATGGAGCGTGGCCTGGGTATTAAATGGCTGTCAGCGAGACCTCTTTTCTAGCTGGCTCAGAGGGACAACGGAGCTGGGCTGGCAGTGCTCCCTCCAGATATCTGGGGGTGCCTGCAGAGGGGAGCAGTAGGGCCCTCAGCACTGAGTCCCCATCCCTTTGTGCTCAAAGGAGAGCACACAGAAAACACTGGGCCCAAACAGACTGAACCTCACTCTGAAATTCTGCCCCACTTCCCTGAGACAGCTAAGAAGCGGGGCCTGGGAGACCAGGCCTGAGAGGTTTTGATAATAAGTAAGGCTGAGAAACAGCTGTGGAAACCAGGTTTCGGGACCTCCTGGCCCCATCAGCAGTACATTCTAATTATCTCACAGCATTTGGCCACTTGGGCTGTTGGGGTTTCTAGGAAAAATTCATTTTAACCTTAACCAGTCTTATTGTATTCTTTTTTATCTGACTGAAGGAATATTGGGGTTTTTTTTTTCCTCCAGTCTACACTGATTTCTTCCTTATTTTAAACCCCAAAGAACTTAATTCTCTCTGAAACCTAGGGGAGGCAAGTAATATTTTGGGGAGTCAACACTTTGCAGGACACTATGCTAAGACTGTTACAGACATCACCCATATCGTTCCCACAAAAGCAGACCTTCTGTCCGTGCAACGTGCGTGCTCCCTTGCCTTTTCTCCCGTGTTAATGGTGTCTCCTTAGGCGGCCCCTCCTCTGAATGTTTAGTGCCCAGGCCTCAGACCTTAGTCCGTTTTCTCTTTTCTGGGATTTTGTAGGTGATCTTATTTAACCCTTTGGCTTTACCTTTCACTTGTAGGCTGATAACTCCTAAATTTTTGACTCCAGATCCAAGTGTTCACCTGTGCTCCACACTCATACACCCCCCCGGAAGTCTAAAGGCTGTGGCCGCAGTGACCTTCTTGCTGTTCCTCGAACTTGCCGACTCTTCTCACCTCAGGGTCTTTGGACCTGCTGGTCTCTCTGCCTGGAAAACAGTTCCCCCAAGATCCTCACAGCCACCTCACTCCATGGCCACCTCCCCCGAAAGACCTCTTCTGGCCACACCATTAAGCTAGCCCCTCCTGCAGGACCTCACCTCCCACTCCCCAGTGTCTTATGCTGCCTGTTCTGTTTTTTTGTCATAGCACTTCTCCTACCTAAAATGACACTGCCTGCTTGTTTATATACTTGTTTATTGATTGTCTCTCCCCTGAGAAGTAAAATCCACAAAGGCAAAAGCATTGTCATGCTCACTGCTGTAGCTCTAGTACCTAGAATGTGACTGCATGTGGCCCAGGCCCAAGGAATATTTGTTATCTGTTGAGTGAAACAATACTGTGAAAAGTAGGTATCATTTCCCCAACTATATAGATGAGGAAACAGAGGCTGAAAGACATAATGTACCCCTCATCACCTGCTTTTTTTTAATTTTAATTTTTTAATTTTTTTAATTTCAGAGTATTATGGGGGTACAAATGCTTTGGTTACATAAATTGCCTTTGTACCACCCAACAAGCATGCCCACCCCCAGACAGCATGCACTGTGTTCATTAGGTGTGGATTTACCCATCCTCTCCTCCCCCTCCCACCTGCCTGACACCCAATGAATGTTACTTCCCATATGTGCACATTAGTGTTGATCAGTTAGTACCAATTTGATGGTGAGTACATGTGGTGTTTGTTTTTCCATTCTTGTGATACTTCACTTAGAAGAACAGGCTCCAGCTCCATCCAGGATAATACAATAGGTAGTTCATCATTTTTTTATGGCTGAGTAGTACTCCATGGTATACATATACCACATTTTGTTAATCCACTCATGTATTGATGAGCACTTGGGTTGTTTCCACATGTTTGCAATTATGAATTATGCTGCTAGTCACCTGCTTTTTTTCCCTCAGAAAAAGTGTAATAGTTTTAATCAAGATCACCTATATGAAAACAAGGCATTGAGTTATTTCATAATAATTTATAACTTATAATAATGGTAGATTTTTCTTAGTTGTCTGGATAGAAAAATTAAGTATGTGCATTTCATAGCAATTATGATAATGTGTTATGACTATAATTTATCACATGTATCACCAGTATGGTTTTTTCCCCCAAAACACATGCTTTTTTGACTTTACACAAAATCTTGCTCTCTTGTTGTTCATTATGTATACACTAACTTGTCACCCACACCTCTTTGTCAGCCCCAGCAGATGACTATTTATCTAGGAGTCTAAATACCTGATATATCCAAAGAGAATTTTTCCTAAAAGTTTTTAAAAATGATTACCTATTTTAAAAAACCCCATACAACTGCCCTCACTGAAGGATGATTTGTTATAGCACCCAGCACATGGTCATAGGGTGAGCCGCCAGGCCACTGGTTGGTACCGGGGCACCACGGTGCATTCTCTGGTGACACGTATGACACATACCTGGCAGATCCTCAGTTACTCGTGTGCTTGGGAAGAAGCCAGTTATTTTGATCCTTTATGTTGCAATTATGCAAGTGTATTTTACATATTCATATCTTAACCTGCATAGTAGGAAGGAACACCAAGAGAATCCAACCGTAAGCTGGTGAGCTAGATCAACTCTTTTTTTAAAAAAAAAATTGTCTGCCTTTTGATTTTAAGAAGCCTGAACTGGAAATATCATGAATCCAGGACAGTTCAGAAAGTGGACATTCAGGGTACATAAGCTTCTTCCCACTTTGTTCCCCAACTGTTTGGCCCACCTGGCAGTTTGACCCCCGTTGTATGACTCAAGTCTGCTGCAAGGCTTTCTTCTCTTTGGGTCTGAGCCTGTCTCTGTCTCTCTTTATCAAGATCTTGCCCCACCTCCTTCTGGTTCTCAGTCCTTCAGGTGCACACAGACTGACTTTGATTGTATCTGTCCCTTCGGATTGGATGCTGCCTCCAACAACAAGGTGTTCCCACCTGGCTCACCCAGCCTCTGAGTCAGGACTAAGACCCTAGTGTCCTTCTCTCTAGCCACATTGAGAGCTCCTCTTGGACAATGAGTGTTTCTTAGACTTCTGTGTTTCTTCCAAATTCTAGACCAAGACTGGCCATCTGTAGCCACTCAGTAAATACTCATTTGTCCAACTTCTTGGTTTGTGGCAGCCGGTTGTTCTCTCCATGATTTCCTCAGACTCGAGGAGTCACAGTCCCCCAAATCCAGGTGAAAACCCTTTCTTCTGTGAGGTTATGGTGGGAGACCTCTGCAGGAGCACCGTTCCCCTGCTGCAGTCACTCAAAGTCATATGTGTCTAAATTCATCCCAGAGCAGGGCTGGGCACAGACCAGGAAATGAGAGACCAGTCAGTGAGAGAGCAGGCATTGTGTTCGTTTTCCTGTCTCTTCCATTCCAGCAAAATTCTTTAGGGGTTGCCCTTTTCCTACTGCTTGAATTTCAATATCTACTTCTTCCCCCACAAGCTCAGCTCTTGCTCTGTGTCAGTCTGAATTTACTGTTCTCCCAGCCGCTCCTTCCTATTAAATTAGATATTAGAGAAATCCATCAGCCAGCACTGTTCAGCGGTACAGTTTGTAGACTCTGTGTGCATGAACTGCTGGATGCTGTGGCTCAGATGGGCCCAAATTTATCTACAGAATTATGTAAAAGCCACTTGCCTTCACCTGTGCCGATGTTCAAGTCCTGTCACACTACCTAATAAAACACTAAACTCCCCTGGAAGGTCTCAACAAAAGAAGCCTATGTTATTATCACTTGGCATTCCTATAGCTCTTTATTTTTTATCTTCTGGTGTTGATGGTGGGGGATGTGTGTTTATGATCATTTTATTAGCTTTTCCTCACAAGATTAGTTTTTATTAAAAACACAAATATCATTGTAAATATCTTAGTAGGGAGGTCGAAGGGGGATTTTGAAGGAGACTGGGCAAAAGGATTGAATACCTATAGGTTTAAACCGTTGCTTAAATGAATGCCCACAGTATAACCGTGGACTTTTTTCCTCAAAGCTAGCCTTCATCAATTCTCTTTCAAATGGAATGTAACAGCGAAGAGCTTGCTGATGAAAAGCCAGATATGTCACAGGGGAAAAATGCAAGTTTATGGAGATTATTGTAAGAAAAATCTTGTGTTTAGAAAAATCTTGCTTTCCATTTTGTATAGTTATTTCCTGCTCAACATTTGTCTTATTTGTGCATTTCTGGTTATGTAAGCCAATACATTTCCTTATTAAAGTGAAGTGGATTTTGTTTTTGACTCGCTCACAAAGCATCCTAATTGGTAAATACAGATAACATGTGCACAACCTTTGGTAGTTTACAAAGCACCTTCACGACGATTATCACATTTACATCTCTGAACAACCCTGAGACAGGTATGTTTAGAAACCCCCTACCACAGAAGGGGAGGCTGGGGCTCAGAGGGGATGAGGGACTCTCCTGCTGTTACACTGCTAGTGAACAGTGGAGCCGGACTTGACCCCAAGTTCTTTCATTTCTGTTTCAAGTTCTTTCTATAATCTCTCACTATTTCTCAAAGAAATAGATTTGTTCATTCATCCATTCATCCATCTATCCACCTATCCATCCATCCAAAACTATTTATTGAGGACCTACTGCATACCGGATATGGTCTGCAACTCCCAGTTTGTCAGGGAAGACAGTAAATGAAAGGATAATTATAGTCAAGTGTGACAAGCACTCAGACATTAGCACTGGGGCTCCGGAAAAACAAAGGAGGGACGCTTGGCCTGAGGCAGTGGTTGGGGAAGCTTCCTGGAGGAAGTGACACTGGAGCTGTCTTGATGCAAACGGTATTTTAACAAGCTTGCATTTCCCTGGGTTGTTACCAGTTTCCTATGCACCACTTCTGGGTCCACCCCATGTCACTCTTAGTTGAGTTCAGTCATCAAGAAAGTAGTGGGGTGGAGCTAGCTAAAGAGGGAGAGGCATTCCCAATGAGGGGACTTTGAGTGGTGAGGTGGCCTGCGGAAGCCTGTGAAAGCATGGCATACGGAAAAGACAGCAATCAGGAGACCTGATTCTGGCCCCAGGCAAGCTCTGTCCTTTTCCCAGGCCTTTCTTTTTCATCAGTGATATGAAAGGGTTGGATCTTTGAAAAGCTAAAAATTGTGGATTGCACTGTCCCAAGGAAGCAGCAAGAGCAGGGCAAATAGGAACATGGTCAGGGAGCTTGGAAAGGAGCTACCCATGCCTTTTCATAGCCTCGCACCCGTGCACTGGCTCTCCCTTCTGCCTGGAAAACTTTGCCCATTGTGTCCATCTGCTAACCTCTGTTAGAGAGGTTAGAGACATCCCCTGCTCTGTTCTTCCTGTTCCAAGGCAGATGCAGGGGCCCTTCCCACCTCCCACAGAGCCCTGGACTATGACATGTTTGTTCCATGTACTGTGTTTAGATATTTGCATGCCTGATTCTCCCCTTGGCCCTGGGATCCTCAGGGTGGAGGGTGGGGAGTGACTGCAACCTCTTATCTCCCTGTTCTTAGCATGTAGCACTGTGCTAAGTGTGATGCACGTGTAAATGTACGATGGGTGATTGTGGATTTGGTTTGATCACAGATCTTCAAGTTAGAAGAGGTTTCCAAAAGATGATTTGGGTATTCAGGATAAACTACTTTCATGCCCATTTTACAGACAAGACTCTCAAGGCCCTGGGAGGTTAAACTACATACTGGGAAGGACAATCCAGGTCTCCTGCTTCCCCAGACCATGGTTCTGCCATTCCACCAAGACTCCCAGGATTCCAATTTTATTTCATTCCTTTGGGAAAACAGAAGAGGCCTTTTTGTTGGAGTAAGCTGAAGGAGATGGGAGTTGGGGTGTAACAGCTTGACTGGACTCCAGGAGTGACATGATGTGTGAAGGTTCATTTGGGTAACAGCCTTTTGAATAGATTAAGGAGGTGAGGCTGGGGGGAGGCAGGTGGAAGATCAGAGGAGACAGCATTTGACAAGGCGGAGCTGTCTGGGGCCTGAACAAACAGTTCCTCTCTGGGGAGAGAGGAGAAGGGCTTCGAGGAGTGTATGTAGGAGACAAGCTCCATGTGCAGTGAAGTGATGCGTTCTGCAAACACATTTCTCCCCTCCGCTGAGGCTGTCACAGGCCCGGCCCCCCTGCACGTGTCATTTATCTTTTGGCTTCCAAGTTGCAGTGGACTCTTCCAGGCCCACAGGAAGCAGAGGCTGGGCCTTTGGAGGGTGCCTGCTTCATTCTCATGTCCAATGGTCACTGCTCTGTGGTATTGTTTTGGTCTTACTCGTTCCCCCACCCCTGAGGTTATTCCTTGGCAACATGCCCCTGGCTGGGTGGGGCCTATGGCACACCCTGCCTATGAGAAGCACCTCATTGGCTCCCTGGAAGACACAGGGTGGTGGTGTGTGTGTGCGCACTGAATCGCTGAGGGACGCCACTCCTGGAATCAGTGCGCACCTTTAACACAGAGCAGTGCCCCGCTGTTTGTGATGATAGGACTGGTTGTGATAAAAGCGTCTCCTTCAGATTGGCTTTGAAATGGCAGGTGGAGAGCTGGGTGGGGGAGGGGTAGGGAGGAGGTGCTCCCTTTTGCAAAACTGACTTTGTCTCCGCCAGGGCTCTGAGCATCAAGCCAGGACAGGTTTGACACTGTCTTTGATTGTCTGCTGGGAAAGAATTGGTGATCAACACACACATCCCCATAGCAGCTTCTGAGGCACCAGCATCCAGAAGGCAGGACATCTGCCAGTGCCAGACTCTGAGCTCCTTGAGGGCGGGGCTTTGCTGTATTCTTCGTTTTCCCACCTCAGCTCAGTGCCAGGCATGTAGAGAAAGTAAGCGTGGCTGTGGAGGCCTGTGGCCTGAGTTTGAGCCCTAGCTTCATACCTCATTCGCTATGTCATCTTGGGCAAATTACTCAACCTCTCTTGAATCCCTTCTCCAGCGTGTGTAGGGGTGGGGGGCAGAGAAGTTTCCTGGGGATGCTGCTGCCAAAGCTGAGTCTCCAAGGAGGAGAGAGAGGACTGTCTGAGGACTGTCGATGGGCAGGTGGAGTCCACTCCTGAGACCCACGGAGCTGGTAGTGAGAGTTTGGGAACTTGCAGCGTGGCTCTGGGTCAGACAGGTTGGGATGGGGTGGGAGCAGGGAGCAAGGACACGGAGACCCTGGTGACTGGGTGTGGAGCTGCTAAGGGAATTAATAAGGTGGGAAGGTCAAGGGGGTCATACAGAGAACCACTTAGAGAGGAAGAGCAAGGCCTGTTACCTGGGGGCAGAGGGGTAGTCGAGAAGGGGTGCTATGAAGATGTGACAGTGGTAGCGAAAATTCCAAGTGAAATTTGGAAGAAATTCACGATCACACTTGGTTCATGGGAAAATGTCCATCTTCTCTCCATTCCCTGGTTATCTTCTGAAGCAGACTCCGAGTGGCTGCTATGTAGGAAGGGGCAGAGATGGGAGGATGGGAGAGGGTGGCCACCTCCTTGGATTCCTGACACCTGCTGGTCTGGCTGTCTTTGCTGCCCCAACTCGCCCCTCCTTTAGTCTCTGGGGAGCTGACCAGAGCCCCGCATATGCTTCTCCCAGGCTGTTTCTCTATCTTGCTTCAGACTGCCTGCTTTGCCTCGCACTCCTCTGAGACCCCCTCTCATCCTTCTTCCTGCTTTGCCACATGCACGCAGACCCAGCCACGCAGCTTTCTGCTCACCTGCCAATAACACCTTCCCAGGAAGCAGTTCTACTTCCGCCAGCATTAAGAATCTAACAAGCTCTTCCCATTCACGGCAATCCATTCTGAAAAACAGATTCAATTAGTATCTTGGGTAGCTCTAGTGTTTATAATTCTAGACACATATAATAAAGGTATATAATTAATATCATGTAATACATTTGCAAAAGGGGTAAATACTGATATGACGGTTTTTATCTTCCAGGCTCCTGCACAAAACATCCCTTTCCTCTAGTCCTCTTCATCTCCTTGTTTCTGCTGTGTTACTTGCAATTAACCATGTAAGTGGAATCTTTTTATGCAAACAAATAAAACTAATAAATAATAGTGTATATCTTCTCTCCACTCTGGCAACAGTCTAGTTGGCCTTAATGAGATTTGAATACAACACAGCAATGTTGTTATCTGTCAAGCTTGTTACAGTGGGATTCTCTCCATATTGGATTTCCTTAGGCTACTATTGTTCCTTTGCATTAGATATATCATCCCTGTGGCTCTGAAAGTCTGGAAGGCACCAGCTAGAAAGTGTGCTGGTCTGGGAAAATCATGGCAGGCTTGAACTATCTCTGGAGTTTCCATGTTCTGTGATCTAAAGGGCTGCTCAGGAAGGGGTGCTCCTGAGTGGGTTACCATGAGGCTCATAGGTGTACAGGAGGGAAGGGCTGCCATGTCCAGGGATCCTCATCCATGACAGCAGGCAAACAGGAAGTAGCAAAACCTTCATTTTCATGGCAAAGTATTAAACGTCAATGGGCTTTGATGCATTATGAACCCCACAGTGTGATGTGCCAGGGGTGCCATCGAGGAAGGTGTACCTACTGACCAGATGGTGGGAGTAGTGAAGTTGGTTTTCTGCATAAATTATAAATACAAATCCAATCATGCCACTTGCCTGCTTATGGTCTTCCACTAACTCCTCATGATCTTTGCAAAATGTCCAAGCCCCTTAGCACAACAAAGAGTAATTCCAGTAGGTGACCAACCCTTCTGGTTTGGCCAGGATTGAGGGGGTTCCTGGAACATAGGACTCTCAGTGCTGAAACCAGGACTGGGCAAACCAGGCTGAGCCCCGCCCACCCCACTGCAGCCCCACCCAATAACCATGACCTAGGCCCCACTCACTTTGCTGCAGCCCCACCCAATAACATGGCCTAGGCTCCACCCAGCCTGCTACAGCCCCACCCAGTAACCCTGACCTAGGCCCCGCCCACCCTGCTACAGCTGCTCGTGTTCCCTTCTCCGTCTTGTTAAGGTCTGTGGTTCTAATTGGGCTGTGATGGTTCCTTGCTGTTTCTTGTCTTTTTGCCTGTACCTGTGCTCTCTCTGCTGTCTAGAAACCCTCCCTGGCTCCCCTATCTTTGGCTGATTCTCCTCATCCTTTGAGGGTCAGCCAGGCATCCCCTCATCTGGGAAGTCTTCACTGACCCCCTGAATTAGGGGCATTTCTCTCCTCTGTGCTTACCCTTATTGCCATGGTCATCCTTTGCCCCTTTGTTATCAATTTCCCTTTCTCAGCCCCAGTGGACCGGGAGCTTTGTGAAGGCAGGACTATGATTTATTGGACTTGGTATTCTTGGTATCTAGTGCTGTGCCTGGACATGGCATTCATTAAATATTTAATTTAAAGATTTAGTTAATTACATAAACATTTAGGTGGATGAATAAATGAAAGGTAACGTGTAGACCAGGTGTAGATGAACTTTCAAAACTTGGGTGCCTGTGTTCTACCAGCAAGCACGTGGAGCAGTTCATGAGAGATGGGGAGACCCCAACTCTTTCCAGGGACAGGACAGGGAGTGTGGCAGCTGGGGGGCCACCAAACTTGCTGTCCAGGGCAAAGGGGGCAGGCAATGAGGAGGGGATATGGGATGGAGCTGGTGGCAGGCTGGGCTCCGAGGCCAGCTGGTGTCCTGGGAGCTGGGATGGGGAGAGGAACCTGTCAGCACTGGGTATAGGTGGACCAAATATAACATCAGGGCAAATGCAGTCATCTGGCTCTTTGGTGCCAAAGAGATATTCTTAACTATGATGTCTACCCAAATGGGGGCTGGGACCAGGGAAGGACAGGGGAGAGAGAGAGGAAGGCAAAAAAGACCCAGAACGTGTAAGGTTCCTGTTAGGCACTTCCTGAGCTTCTGAGGGCAACGGGGGCTGTGAAGGCACCAGGCAGGACCTGGGAGAATCGAGGCAGCTATGGGCAGTGTGTCCTGTGCCAACCTCGTGTGTGGTGGCCACGGCTGGCCTGCAGGCTGCTCAATGAGGCCATCACCGCCTGGCCCCCAGGCGGGCATCTGCCAGGAAAAGAAATCCCCTGGGCTTCCAAGGGGGCTGCCTTGTGCTCTGGAATCTCTGTCTGCGGGATGAATATTTCAGAAAGGCAGCTGGGAAAGGCAGTGCCTTTTTAATCAAAGCTGAATGGAGCCTGAGGGGGAAGGGCGCGATGTCCTCGGGAGTGGAATAATGTACTGCGACACAGTGTTCCCTGCGTACAATGGGATAGGAGGTGAGCGTGGGGGACGGCTTTGGGTATAGAATTCTTTTTCTCCTGGCCCATACTGAATGGGGGCCCAGAATTGTTGCCAGTGACCTTCGACAGCAGCACAGGGTGAGGCAATTGTGCCAACCGGCAAACCTTGATGAATTGGAGCTCATGGCGGAGTCTAGCAGCGTCTGCCGTTCATGGAGCAGCTCACTCCGGCCGGATGCTCCGGCAGCCCATTTATGGGCTGTGCTTTCCATAAATGACTTTGCTTCATTGCAACAACAGCCCTGTGGGAAGTAATTATCTCCCTCACTTTCCAGAGGAGGAAACTGTGGCCCAAATAAGTCTAATAACTCCAAAGCACTTAGCACAATGCCTGGCACACCATCCCAACAATAGCAGCTAAAACTTAGACGAGGTTTGCTCTATGCCATGCATTGTTGTAAGAGCTTTTACAGGTACAACCCATTTAATTCTTACAACCACCTGTGACATAGGTTCCATTATTAGCCTCATTTTACAGAGAGGCTAAGTAGCTTGCCCAAGGTCATATAACTAGTACAGGACAGAGCCAGAATTTGAACCTAGGTAGTCTGGCTTCAGAGCTTGAGTGCTTAACCGTTTACTATACCTCTCGTGTGGAGAGAGCATTCAATACCTGTCAGCTACTATTATACTGTTATCACCCCCAAAGGCATACGGTTTGTAAGGCCAGAGCTGGGATTGAATACAGAATGTCTGACTCCGACGCATCTGCATTGAACTTCCACATTAGGTTGAATTGAGGGATTTGTGGATTTTTTCTAGTTAACTGAGGCTTAGGAAGAAATCCCATTTGCCTTCAACCTTGTGACAGAAATGCTACAGGGCACTAGTATCTGTGTTCTCTCCGTCCTGGGCTTACAGCCCCACTGTATGTTCCTGCCTCCTTCGCAGTTATGTGTGGCCATGTCAGTGAATTCTAGCCAACAAAATATGAACTGAAGGGATGTGCACCATTTGAAGCCTTGCCTCCCACCCCCAAAATAACCCTCCCGTCCATGATCCTAGAGAGTCATAAGATGAAAGTAGCCTGGGCACCTTGATGGCCACGTGGAGCAAAGCCCCCCCCCGCCCCCAGCAATGACCTGTGATGCAAGCAAGAGATCATCTTTTAGTGGGTAAGTCCCCGACTGATATTGTTGTAGCAGTCAGCTCCCTCCACCTCTGCTCCAATAATATAGACCTTTCTGAAAATGCCCTTGAGAAATGCCTTAGTCTGCTTCTCTACCACAGTAAACAGGAAGCCAAGAGAGTAAAGTTTGGAAACAGCACAGGCTTTAGTGTCAGGCACAACCATTTAGTAGCCGTACATTCTGAACTCCAGAGGCCTCCTCTGTGGAATCAAGGTAATACCACCCTTGCTGGGTTATTGCGAGGCGTTAGAGGTAATGTCACTAAATCCCCTAGCACAGCACCTCTGCATACTTGCTCAATAAATGTTTGAGGTTTTTCTTTTTAACGAGAGAGCAGTTGTGCAATACGTGTCACAACCTAAAATGTTTGCATTCCTGTTAACCTAGCAATTCTACTTCCAGGAATTTATTCTAAGAAAATAATCTCGGATGCTCTAAGCTTTAGCTATTAAAATGTTTATCCTAGTGTTTCATTTAAGTGACAAATTGGAAACAACTAAATTTTCAGCTATAGGAAATTGGTTAAATAAACCGTGGTGAGCCTATTCAATTGAGACCTGTCCAGCCATTAAACATTATGTAGTAGAAGACTGTGCAATGACACGAAAAAACATTCATAGTAAAAAAGTAAAAGCAGATTACAAAACAGTATGTATTCCATGGACCCATTTTTAAAAATAAAATGAAAACATACATAGGCAGAAAGAAAGGACTAAAATGATATACCCTAAAATACAAAATGTTTATCTCTGGTGACTGGGGTTTGTGAGGTTTTTTTTCTCTTCTTTGCTTGTCTCTGTGTTTTCTATATTTTCTATAGTAAACAGGCACTACTTTGGTAAAGAGGATAAACTAAGTGATAACAGCTTGTTTTTTGGTCTTGCCTACACTAGCTGTGACATTGAACATCCTTTATCAC
Source organism: Daubentonia madagascariensis (assembly GCA_023783475.1). Lineage (NCBI taxonomy): Eukaryota > Metazoa > Chordata > Mammalia > Primates > Daubentoniidae > Daubentonia > Daubentonia madagascariensis. Next base: position 21,234,462 of record JAKFHU010001990.1, on the reverse strand, counting down.
TTTTATCATTGTGTGACTTCGTGTGAGAGACAAAGACATGAATTGACACAAGGTATCCATGGAAATATGGAGGATAGAGTTGGATGACTGTCATTTGTGATTTAGATGGGTGCTGGTTGTTGAATGTTTAGTATTATGGATATTATCTGCATGGTCTCATGTGCACATGGACCTCTCCATTTCTCTCTTCTTCCACAAAAATGCTGCTTCTAGTGTGAATCCTGGCCTTGACAGGGCCATGTGTCCTGTGACACTCTCTAAGCACCCAGTAAATATGAGTTTCTCTAGACAGACTGAGGACCACAAGATGAAAACTGGAAATTCTCAGCCTTGATATAACAAGGCATGTGGCATGGAAGTGTTTGGTGGAGCAGCCTTCTCTGGGCTGATACACTCACCATAGGCTTTCTTATCCCTGGCTGGGACCTTAGTAGATGTGTGTGAGTTTGTCTCCAAGCTGTCAAAAATGTGCCTTTGCGAGAATAAGGGAACAACAGACTGTAAGAAAATATTCCAATGCATACATCTGAGAAAGGATTCACATCCAGATTATATAGATTTCCTACAAGTTCACGATAAAAAGACAACTCAGTGAAAAATGGGTAAAAGACTTGAACAAGAATTTCACAAAAGAAGGTGTGAGAATGGCCAATAAGCACGTATGAAGGAGTTCTATGTCATTAGCAATCAGGAACATGCAATTTAAAACCACAATGAGATACCATTTCATACCCACTAGTATGGCCAAAATAAAAAAGTCTGACAATTCCCAAAGCTGGTAAGGATGTGGAGCAACCGGGATCTCAGTTTAGTGCTGTTGTGAAATCAGTTTAGATTTTTGTTCATGTTAATAAATTATGTGATAAAATAGTTCTGGATAAATATGCTTATTCAGCCATGCACTTATCCAACAATTATGTATTTAGAGTTCATGATGGGTAAAACAAAGTTAATGACTTCAAGAACCCATGTAGGCAGTTTGCAAAATGAAGCCTTGTTAAGTCAGCCACCATGGAGATAGGGTTATTTATCATATTTTCTTGATTCTCAGACACATGTATTATCTTACAACCCATTTCAAAATAAATCTGACAATTGCAAAGAAAATGTTTTTCCACCAAAAATAGGAGTCTTGAGGCGCCTGTGTTTGCCTGTCATTTTTTTTTTTCACACTTAGACTTGGCTTCATCAGGAAAGAGATGATTTTTAACCTCTCGCCTTTGCCTCCACATGTAAGTTCTCTGAAAAGAAATGCACGTGAATGCACATGTTATTAAAAATGATCTCATTCTATCTGTTGAAACTTTTTTCTCAATCTCTTTTTAAGTATAGCTGCATTTGACCCCTTAATATAAAAAATTATCTTAAATTAATGCAGTCTTAAACTGTAAGTTGACATGGCTTTGTTTACTCCCCCAAAATTTATGAATGCAAGGCAAATACAAATGTGTTTAACAAATATTCTTTGTGCCCAGCATTAAGCCAGGCATTGTGGGGGACACAGAAGGAGCAGCTATGATGTGAGAAACTGACATCATTTCATTGTGAGCTCTGGGTTTGAAGTCAGAGAACTGGGTTGGACTATGGCCCTGTGAAGTCTTAACTAAGTGATCCTGGGCACATACCTTTAATTTTCTGGGCCTCTATTTTCTCCTGGGTGGAATAGGTATAATAAATACCTATCTCATATGGTTGATTTAAATGGATCATGTAAAAAAATGCTGGCATGCAATAGGTGCTCAGTGAATGCCTATTGAATCTAAATCTCATTGGAGATGCAAGATGTGCCTGAATAGATTCTCAGAGACAGCTGGAGACAGTGGGGAGCCTGTATGCTCAAGTTCGAGTTTGGGATGGCACAGCTTTAGTGTAACTTCCATCCAAGGCGCTTTCAGCAGTTTTAATTGAGCCGTCGTATAACATCAGGAAATGTGTCGAATTCTGTCAATCTCTGAACTCGGTTTGGTAGAAAGAAAATGTGACTTGGCAAAACTAAAGTAAATTTTTGAAACAAGCCCCAAACTATTATCTCCATGACTTGAAAGGCAGCAGGTGAAGGGTAAAAAAATCAAGGACAGGGACATGATGTTCAGAAATGATTTCCTGGAAAAGAATGAGGTATAAGAGGGGATTGGGGTGAAAATAAGGGGAGGGGATGGTGAGTGGAGGCCACCCACCCTGTGGAAGGACCCTGGGGCCTGCCTTTTGGGCAAAGTGGAGGCAAAGGTGTGTGAGGGGTGGCGGGAGTTGGTTCCTAAGGCCACACAGGTGCTACTGCCTGATGCAGGATGAGAACTCGCATTCATCTCCCGAGTATCCTTCTTTGTCCCATTTTGAAATTTTCTTCAACGATATCGCTTTCTCGGTCTCTCATTTACTGAGCGTGCACACATAGACACACTCACACTCACGTACACACTCTCTACATACACATACATAAGCTGACAAGCCTTTTCTGCAGGGGAAAATTGTTCATCAGCTCACATTTCTCATTTAAAGTCTTCCTTATCCTATTGGATGGATTTTAAGCATTTATGATCCGGGTCAGCCAGGTGCTCTGGGAGTTCGGTGGCTGGAGGAGGAGCAGCTGTGGGGAAGGACATCCGAGAGCTTTCTGGAGCTGCGTGAGAGTTAAGGGTGAGTAAGAGCACTCACTGTGTAGAGAAAGGAAGGTGGTCAGGGTGGAAAGGCGTTTCAAAGAGAAGGGGCTGCATGGGGACCAGAGAAGCATGGATGTTCCAGAAACTGCCCCTGGCCCAGGCTGCAGAGTGTGGGCGTGGAGGCGGGTGGTGCAGGGGAGAAGCTCCTGAGTCTCACCTATCTTTTCCTCCAGGGCCATTTTCTTTCCCTTCCCAGTTCTGCCAACCAAGTGGAACAGAAAAGCCTTTTTTTTTTTAATGCAAAGAGACAGGGAGGGGTTGGGCAGTTGATAGGTGTCGAGTGAGGCTGCCAGGTCACAGGAAGCACTGGGGACTTGGCCCAGGGAGTCCCAGAGTCCCAGACACTGGAAGTAGAGGACAGGGGCCTCTCTAATGTCAGTGAAGATGGCTAAGACTGGTTCAGAGTAAGAACTCTGAAGTCATTTACTGTGTGTAAATCTTCCTCTTTGCAGTAATTTGATTTAAATAGAGTTCTTTAATTTTCAAGCCCAATTTAAGAGTTCCATTTATGGGAAAAAAGCTCAGTAGAGAGGAAAAACCTGCCAACATTTGGTACTCTTTGATGAACCCTAGGCATGAGGTGCTCACATGTCCCCTTGTGCCTCTCCAGTCCAACTGTGTGGACCACCAGCAATGACATCACTCAGGAGCTTGTTAGAAATGCAGAATCTCAGCTCCCCCCCCCCCCGCCCCCAAGACCTCCTGAATCAGAACATGCATGTTAACGAGATCCTCAGGTGATGTGAATGCACACGCTGTCACAATCATAGACGATACAACCAACTTCCTAGGAGGTGAAACCTTGAAAACTCCAAGCGAGAAACGTCAGACTGGGATGGAAGGAAAGGGTTTTTAAGGGATTATAGACACAATGTGAAAATCTTTGTATGTTTTAGAATCCTTTATAAAACAGCACATTGTACACTGCATTTTGAGGTTTCTCAGTGTAACAGACATTCGTGACTCTCTTTGCAAGCCCATTGCTCATCTCTGAGAAATCGTGCAAGAGGCTGGCTTTCTTCAGCTGTTCCCAGTCCCAGAAAAACCAGCTCTACCTCGGATGTCTTGAGTTTGACTTTCTAGCAGTGGAGCCTCATTGGAGACATTGAAAACTTGCGTACTGATTCTTTTTCTCATTCTGAAGATTTTAATTGCTAGGTATTAAAAACACCCATATGTAATACACATTCCATCTGAGACTCTGTTTTTCTAAACTTCCTGTAATGTAATCTTCACAGAAACACTGAACTATAAGATGAGTGGGGATTTTGGGGCTGGGAGGAAGTCTGAGGGAGAGTGGGTGTGGTGGGGGGTTTGGTGGATTTGGAGAACGTGCTCCACTACCAAATGCTGCTTTCCTAGTGACATGTGAAATAAACATTAGTAGTGTGGGCGCACTGGGAAAATAAGAGCTGTGAAATCTTATTCTGTCATAGGTTTCACCCTTAAAATTCATAATAGCCATAGTTTGTTGAACATCTACTGTGCACCTACGGACACCTATGGACTTTATATACGTTATCTATAATCCCTACAACAGCCCCATCAGGCAGCTGGTGTTCTCACCATTCACAGGTGGGGAGGCTGAGTCAGAAAGGTTAAGTGCCTATCCAAGGCCATAACGCCAGCCCTTTAACTCTAGAGCTTATGTTCTCTCTACTGCGCCCTCAGTGGTTCACTATGAGCCAGGCTCCTTTTTAGCATGACATTCTGGTTCACTGCCATGGAACCCACTGGCCTCCTTTCTTGAGCTATGCTTTGTGATCCAGCTCATGGCTGTCCCCATGTCAACACTCATTTCCCTGATGCCTCAATTGATGGAAGCAAATCTCATAGACTTGTCCATCTGTGAACCACTATAGGGTGAGCAGTGACTGGCTTGCTGTCCATCCTGTCGGGTAGCAGTCAGTCCACCAGCTTGTTAGTGCACGGTTCAAAGCCCCAGGGAGGTAGAAGTCATTAAGAGAGGGACTTCACAGTCTCATGGAGCTGGGCAAATAAATTCATTCACCACTCACCTGCACATGCTAAGTTGCATATTGGCAACACATTGTACTTTCCCAACATGTCTTGCGTTTCAGAGGCGGCTGCAACATATCAGAAAGGGCACAGAATTTGGACTCAAAATGCCTGACTTTGAATCTTGTTCTCCACTCACCAGATCTGTGGTGTTGAGCAGATCCTATTTCCTCTCTGAGTCTTAGAATCCTCCTCTGGACCATGGAGATCCAGGACAGCCATTTCACAAAGCTGTTGAAAGGGTTAAATGACAAAATGTATGTGAATTGCTGATGCAATGCATGGCACACAGTAGGTGCTTTAAAAGTGTTTGTGGAACTATGAGTCTTTGGCACTTTACCTGTTTAAAGCTTGCTGTTCCCAGACATCTCATCTGTGCTCCTATGGCACAGACAGGTTGGCCCAGACCTTTTGAACTTCCCTGAAATTCTCCTGCCCAGCCCACAGAGCTAAGCTCTACACAGTGAGAGACTAGCCAGGTTCCTATATCACCTCTCAGCTGTGGCCTCAGGTCAGAGGTAGAACCCCTTTGCTCTCTATTCAGTGGCCCAGGCTGCTCTGTGACCCTGGACATGTGATATTTTTGTCCTTTGGCCAGAGTTTTGCAATCTGCACCATTTGTGTAAACATTCCAGGAAGCAATTGTTTGTATAGGCTCATAAATTTGTGGGACAGTTTGCTTTGGAGCCTGATTAAATGATAACTTTCTGGGGCTCAATGCCCATTCTAGGGTTCTCACCATGGTCATGGCTTTATGACAGGTCCAGCTATGTGGGTGCCAGTGGACTGATGATGGGATGATCTGCTCTGCCTCCTTGACTTGTTTTATACCCCTCTCTGTGGCCTTTTGTGATGGGCAATCCTGAGCTCACAGTTTTCTGTTTCTTGAGTCTCTTCAAGCAAAAGCTCAGCAACCCCTGCCTCAGCTTTTGAATCTTGGTGGATAACTCCCAGATCTGCTCCAAATGCCTAATCCTGTTTCCTTTCCTGCAAAATAATAATCAATGTGAATTGGTCCTTCCGCAAACTTCATTGAGCTCCTACCATGTGCTAGCCCCGAGGATTCAGGGTGAACAAGATAGACAAAGCCCCTGGACAGAAGCAATAAACAAATAAACTAAAGAAATAAATCATAAAGTTTCAGTTAGGAGGGGAATGAAACATCCAACCAAATGGTCAGAGGATAGGGAGACTGGGTTGATGGATTGTCTCATAACTGAGGACTAATGAGCAGCCCCTCTGGTTTGTCTGCTGTGAGGAAAGTGAAGTCAGGGGCAGGGTGGAAAAGGGTCAGGGAAGGCTTCTCTAGGGGCGTGATCTCTGAGCAGACCCTGCATGCTGAGAAGGAGTTGGAAGATCTGGGGAAAAGGCCCTGAGGTGGGAGCAAGCTTGGTGAGTTTTAGGAATGGCTACTATTTATTGTGCTAGGCACTGCGCATAGTTCGTAAGAGCAATATCCTAACTGATCCTATGAGGTCCGGGATAACACTGTCCCTTCCAATTACTCAAAAGGTAGAGGCTACTCCAGTATCATTCTCATGTTAAGAAGGAAGAAGCCAAGAGGCAGAGAGGCTAAATGATTTGCCTGTGGGCCTCCCAGGTAAGTGAGGGGCCCAGCATTTCACGGGATTCACTGTATCCCAAGGCTATTGTTCTCCAGTGCTCATTCACCACGCTGCCTCCTGTCAGCCCCACTCTCTCCTTCTGAGTAAACCTTGCCCCTGGTCTTCACTACAACTTACCTCCAGGAAGGAGGCACCCCCTCTGTGCCTTACCTGTCAGACCCCCTTTTGGGCCCCCTCAGCTCCTGGTCAGTTCTTTCTCAGTATCTCACCTCTGTCCTTGTATGTGACTTCATCACCATCCTTGAGTTAAACCTTCAGCGAGTTTTGATGCTCTGAATTTAGAAGGAGATCAAGTATTTTAAACCTTATGAATGACATTAAGAATAATGTCTCCTTACGTTTGACGAGGATACCAGAGTGACCAAGATATCCACTGCTAATGTGTGCCTGTAAGTATCAGGAACAGTGGGGTATGATTTTGAATTTGGGTGTTGCTAATGGCATCACAGTAAGGAAGTAATAGGTATTTTAACGCCTATGGGGGGTGGTCGTGGGGCAGGAACTGGCGGGGGAGGGAGATTTTATGCTGTGTCTTAGAACAAACACTGGAGTTAAATCTTAACTAACTGTGACTGTTCTTTTTTGTTTTATTTTTATCCGGTGTTTCTAGAATAATGAATGACAAATATTTAGGACAGTGCTATGCACATAGAAAATGTTACTGTTAGTTCCCTCCTTGTGTCCCCAGCCCCAGCAGTTCAACCCATAGCAGATTAACCAGCTCTTCTGGATATGTGTTTATTTTAATGTTGCTATCCTTGAGAAAACAATACTTAAATGAAGCTAAAAAAGTAATGATTACAAATCATAGTAAAGGAGGGAATATATTAAACTTCTGACCAGAAGGCCTGGAGAATGGAGAGTTTGGATTAGTGGTTTCTAGGAACTGAGGATTAATCAGACTCTCCCTATTTAAGCCTTTACTTTGACGATGGAGAATCAGGCTGGGAAAGTGTAGAATAGTCGTTATGGGCATAAGCTTTGCCGCCTGGATTCAAGTCCTGACTGTGCCAATCGCAAGCTGTGTGAGGCAGGTGACTTAATCTCTCCAAGCCTCTATTTTCTCATCTGTAAAATGGATGTAATAATAGTTTGTTCCAGGCATCTATTGCTATATAACAAACCACTCCAACATGATGATTTACAGCAATGGCATTTATCTTGCCCCGAATCTATAATTTGAGCAAGGTTCAGCAGGGTAGTTTTTTTCTCCTCCATTCAGCATCCACTGTGGGGATGCAGCTGGAATTGTTTGCAGGTTCACTCACTCCCATAGCTGGTAGCTGATGCTTTAGTAGTCAGCCACCAGCTGGTAGTCAGCCGGGTATCCAGCGGGGATACAAACGGCCTGGGTTTGATCACAACGTGGTGGCTGGATCCAAGAGTGAGCATCCTGAAAGGGAGAGTGGGCAAGCCAGGCAGAAAATGTGTTGCCTTTTGTAACCTAGCCTCAGCTCAGATGTCCTTCAGCGTCACTTCCGCTGCATTCTATTCATTAGAAGTGAGTCTAGAAGGCTGGCCCATATAAAGGGGAGGGAAATTAGACTCCACCTTTTGATGAGAAAAGTGACAAATAATTTACAGTCATACTTAAAACTGCCACATAGTTCCTACCTTGTCAGGGCTGTGGTGAGGATTGAATGTGATTGATCTTGCAGTAAACCCAGGCACAGTGCCTGGCACAAGTACATAACCAGAAAAGCCTTAGGAAGCACGTTATATTTCTAGTTTGCAGTTGAAGAACCTGAGGCTCCAGGAGGTGACGTGACTTGCTCAGATTCCCAGTGAGCGCCAGAGCAGGGGTTTGGACTTGCTTATGGGCCTCCCCACGGCTCCCCCAGAGGTTAGCAAATGCCCTGATGTCACTTGGTGCTGTTGGTGCATTGCTCCACGGTGGTGTATGCTATGCCACTGGTCACAGGCAAGGATCTATGAACTGGATGATCTAACCTCTGCAGTGTCAAGTCATCCTTCCCCCTTTCCCAGAATGTCCATCCCTCTTTTCTCTTTGAAGAGGGCCTTGAGGGTTGATTACATGGGGACTGTGATATTTTGCTTTGCCATGGGAATGACACAATTTCATTCTTCTCCGGACATTGTCCAGAAGGCCTCTGATAAAGGTGAAAGACAGCCCTGTATGCCATATTCCCCCACTGCATCCAGTCCCCCTTGCACCTTGGGAGGCTTCTAAAATCTGCTGGCTTGCCCGGGAAGCTTCTGTTTTTGACTTCAGCCATTAACTAAATTGGGCTGATCTGTAGCTTTAGAACACTTCATCCCATTCCACTCGCTGCGCTGCACTGATTTAGAGGGGAAGGTGTGGATCCCTTTGTCTGTTTACAGGGCTTATAAAATATGAGCTATATCTATAGCATGAAATTATATGTGTATCAATAAAATATAATTTTTAGAAAAAAAAAACCCTGACAAAACGTGTTTTCATTTTGCGATGGGAATCATATCAGCTGTCAGATTAAAATTTGTTCTTCCTCCTTGAAATGAAAAGTACCTTTTGTAGACAAAAACCTGAGGAAGGAGACAGTGTAATTGGACCATACCTCCAGGCTTTTTAATTTGGATTTTATTTATTTATTTTTTTGCTCCTCTGTGCCTGTTTATTTGCTTGCTTTAAATTTGAAATGTACTGACTTCAGAGCCCTTTTGCTCCATGTTATTACTTCTGTTTTCAAAAAGGAATTTACAACTTAAGGGTTTTTTTTTAAAGGTCAAGTCTCACTTCTTAGAGTGTGAAACTCACGTAGACTATTGTATCAGAAACTTCTTTTTCCATTTGAACTGTGAACCCACAGGGTTTTCCAGGTAGCAGCGTTGAAGAACCTGCTTTGCTCAGGGGAGGGAGTATAGTGGGAGATCGAAGGGCATATCTGTGTCTCTTCTGGAAGCTAAACTCTAAACCACGCAGCACGGTGCCACTCTTACCACTTCACAGCCGGGAAGGTAGTAGGGTCCCCTTAGCATTCTGCGTGCTTTGGACAGTGGTACCTTATGACTTTACTGCTTGGGGATAACTTTGGGTGCTGGAAAAGAGGGTACTTTCCACTTTCTTTCTGTTTCTTTTTAAGGTATAGATAGTACTTTTGTAATGGGAAAGAAACCCTTTGATTTAAAAAGAAAACTACAACCTCAAAAGAATTACTGTTTGTAGAGACTGTTTCCAGGCTTTTGGGCATCATTTATTCATTTATTTCTTTAGCCAATATTTTCTGGGCGCCTCCTATGTTCCAGGCATTATGCTAGATAGACTGTAGGCACATCGTGGTGAACATAAGTAGCCATGGCCCCTGTCCTCCCAAAGCCTAGACTGTGCGAATGCCAATGGTTCATCACGGTGGCTCACAGACACGGAACATCCTGGCAGGTGCACGTGACATTGGAGGTAAGAAGGGGAGAAGGGGAGCAAGGCTTTCCGAAGCTGAAGCAGGTGCACTGGGAGCTAATGGGTGAAAGGGGAGGGAAGAGCATCCCAGGCAGAGGGAGCAGTGTGGGCAAAAGCCCTGCGTGGGAGGCAGTGATGGCAGGAGGGCCTGAAAGAGGCTCAGCGAGGCTGGCTTACAGCCCTCGACCGCACCACCCAGGGCTGTAGGCTAAGTTCAGGAAGGTCATCTTTATCTGAGAATGAACCAAGAAAGGGCTGGATGCAACCTAAGTGTGTGTGGATTGCGCAGTCTGTAACCCCATAAAGGCCAAAACGCAGGAAGCCGCTGAGCTAAGCCCCACTTGCCAGAGGCAGGCCTTTCTCAATCTGTGAAATGGGAGAATTCGACAGTTCCAATGACCTACCAGGTACGAACAGCTGTTGTGTCTTTGGGTTCACACAATATCTTGAAACCTTCTGTTGCTGCACTTTGGGGTCAGCAAGGAAGGGTGAGGCTGCGTTCCTGCGGACACGCCTGTGAGCGTGTGCCCGTGTGCGTGTCTGTGCATGGTTGAGTCGGGGTCTGTACCCGAGTGGGCACACACATGCTGTGGGTGTTCATTCGCACATCGATGTTTGTGCGGGAGAGGAACCCCCTCTCCCCGGACAGGCCCACACATCTTCTCCCTTGGACAGCACTTGACCCTCTGTCCCACTTCATTCATTCGGTGTGCATTTCGGGGGCCTCCTCTGTGCAGGGTGCTAGGGATGTAGAGAGGACTCTTGCTTCTGACAAAACCACCCCAGGCAGAGTCTGGGCTTCGGAGGATGCCTAGACAGGGTTGAGGCCACTGCTCTGCAGGGCGCTGTCTCTAGCTCCCTTTTGCTCAGAAGCAGGTGCATCTGTCCAGGTCCTGGCCACGGAGGCACTGTCTTTGCAGGAGTGCAGCTGCCAGACCTCTCCACCCTGTGCTCAGGCCAGAGGGAGCCCTCAGGGAGGAGAGGCCGGGCCGCTGAGCCCGCTGCAGGTTTCTGGCTGTCATTTGGAGGCAAACCCCGCACACGGATTGCTCTGGTATTTATTTCAGCCTCTGTCCTTGCCTCTCTCCCTTATGGTCCCTGTTCCTCCTTCTGCCCCTCCTCTGCCCTTCCCACTGAGCACTCCTATAACAGAACTGAGTCTCTGCCCCAGCCTTGTAGTTCCCCACTAAGTGTAATGTGTGAGAGTTTTGAGCTGGCTTCAGGCAGGAATTGAGAATTTCCTCACCTGTACCATGGGAGAGAATGCCTGCCTCCCGGGATTTTGCGAGGATTGGCTGGGATAATGTATGCCAAGTGCCCAGAGCCCTGCCTGGCTGTCCCTAATAAATTCCTAATAAATGATAATGGTTATTGTGAATAACCAGTCTCAGAAGCTTAGAGGGTGCAGGGGAGAGAGTGTGTCTTCCAATCAGTAGACCAGTGTGTGTTTATTAAGCACCTACTACTACCACTGGCTAGCATTTGAGCACTTTATATGTGCCAGGCACTGGACAGAGCAGCCATCTCTACTGTTACCCAAGATCTCACAGTGAGGAATTATTTAAACCCCAGCAGTGGCCCAGCGGTAGGAGCACGTGGGATGTGTGAGACCAGGACTCGGCCCCAGTGGCGTCTGTCTCGGGTAGGTGTGTATTGTGTTACTAACACACGACCTACGAGGGTGTCCACACAGTGCGCGCTTTCTGTGAAGAGACACCATCATATTCAGAAGGTTCTATTCATGTCCTCTGCTCTCGTCCAGGGCTTCTTGTGGCCACGTTGTGAGATCTGTGATGTCTGCTGGGCCTGCAGGAGGGAGATTCCGCTGGCACCCCAGCAGGCAGGGGGGTCTCCACTGTACACAGGTCTCAGGCTCTGCTCCCTGCCAGAGCATCCCTTCTTAGGTCTTCATTGATGGAGAGACTTTGGCTAATATTAGGTAAGGGGGAGCCCCTGGGGCCTCTATTCCATGTGTGGAGTGGGATCCAGACATTTGGGTGGCAGTGAATGCTGTGTGATTCCAAGCTAATTTAAACTCTAGCGGAGCTCTCTATTAACGCAGAATCTTTACTTTCCAAAAGAATTAAAAAATGCATGCTACCACAGAAATCGTCCTTCATTAGTGGTTGGGCTGTTACATTTGCACTTAGATACCTTGGATTCCTTTACAGTGGGGCTTGCGTGTATTCACTGGAAGCGCTTCCTGTTTTTCTGGGGCGCACTGAGGAGCAAGGGTACAATGAGGATGTGTCTTTCCCCTGCAGTTCTCTGTGGCTCAGGCCCTGATGAAGCTTGTGAGTGGCAGGTGATCTTCACCCTGGTCTTCAGATGCCACTGATAGAACCAGTCAGGGTAGGCATGGCCAGAAGGGCCAGCAGACCCAGAGGGTGCTATTCTTAGATACTCAGATACTCCCATTAAAAGAGGGAGCAGATGTGTTTGGGGTTGTCAAAAGTGTTAGACTAGGGCTAGGGGTGGACAAATTTCATTTTAATTAAAGGAGGATCTCTCTGATCATGAGAGCTATCCAAAAGTGGACAGGATGCTTCCAGAAGTAATGATCTCTCTCAGTCCTGGAGGTACATGAGTTAAGACTGGGTGGCCACTTGGCAGGGCTATTGTAGAAAAGACTGGATTCTCTGGGGAGTGTGTGTGTGTGTGTGTGTGTGTGTGTGAGAGAGAGAGAGAGAGAGAGAGAGAACACTGCCCTTGTGTCTGCCTCCTGAAAGGGGGCTATAAACTCCTGACCCCTCACACACCAAACTGTTACAGTGGTTACCTCTGGTATGTATGTTTGTGGGTAAGTTGCATCATCTCTACATTTTATTGTTATTTTTGCATGTATATTTAATTTGAATTTGTCACAATAGGCAAGTATTGATTTTATAATAAAAATAGATTAAAATTGCACCTTGAATCAAAATTGTCTCTGAATTATATGTCACAGAGGAAAGATCAGTGGATAGCAGGTCAAGAGACCTGGAGTCTAGCCTCAGCCTAGTTGTTCTCTCTCTGTATGACTGGACGAGCTATGTCTCCACTCTGGGCCTCAGTTTTCCCACCTGTAAAATGGGAAGACTGGACTGTATATGTTAAGCATGGGCCCATACAGCTCTGCTGCTACAGCTGTGGGGCAGTGGGGGGTGGGGAAGGGAGAAAAGGAGAAAGGGCAACACCAGCACCCCTATATGATGGGGACAGGGCTAGGAATGGCAAGGGGACATGTGTCCTTGGGCTGCATCCACTTTGTCAATACTGCTCTATCCCTGACTTTCCTTGGCACCCTCCGTCTGGAGGTGTGGGAGGTGCTGGCATCAACACTGGGATTCTAGAAGCCGGGATGCTGAGAAAAGGCTGGCTTTTGGAGAAGGCCTGGAAGATGGCACAGCTGGCTTCCCCTCAGTTGGCCCATCTCTGTCCCTTTAAATACAGCTGGCTTTCCAGTGTACCATGCTTCTGCCACCACAGAGAACCTGTGATATCAGCCCTGCTTGTACTCTGGCTTGTCAGTCCACAGAGCCCCCTCTGTGCTCCACTCATCACTTCTGCTTTCCTGTCTCTGATTTTCCAGTCCCTGCCCCCGTTCTCCAGCCTTCTGGATGTCCTGCCCTAGTTTACTGAACCTGTTTCCCTTCTGACTCTCAGTTCGTGCTCAGCTCGTTACTCTGGCTTGACCCACCGTTTGGGATTAAAAAGCACCCTGCTAGTCTCAGCCCACATGAACCCCCCTTCCGAGTCGCAGCCTACCCCCTCTGAGGATGGGGCCCCTCTTTCACTTGCAGACATGCTCACAGTTGGTGGGTACACATCACTTTTGGACGCAGCCTCAGCCCCTGGCAAACACCTTTCCTGAACTCTGGGTCACTGTTGCTTAAGTCGCAGCTGGATGCTGGCTTTAGAGCACATTGATTTTTCCTAGGGCTTTAAGAACCCTGAGCTTCAGTTTGCCTATTGGCTCTTTTGTAATGTAGCAGCCTCATAAAATGGTCACTTTCAGTTAAAAGATCTTATTACTGCAAAAAGAGATGTTGAATCACACTTTCAAGGTCGCTGGTAAAATGTGATCTTTGAGACTTGTTGGCCCTGTTCCAGGGCACAGGGAAGTGGATATTAAGAAGATAAATTAGAAGTCAAAACACAGTTCTGTTTTCCCCTGTGTTTTAGGCTGAGTGTCTGTGATGAATTTTGCAAGAAAAAAATCCCCAGAACTCCCTCTCCCCGCTCCGTACTCCCTGCCACCTTCAGAAGTCAGATTCCAACCCGGAGAGCCAGCTGGCAGCTCTTTATTTCAGCTCTGACATTACCAGGATGCTAATCTCCCTGGGTAGTAGTGCAGGCAGCTTCCTTCTCTCCTACAAGTCTGAGATTGGATTTACCCCTCGGCCCAGGTATTTTGCAATTCTGTACAGCTCAGCAAATCCTTATTGATGGGCTTGCTCTGTGCAGGCCCAGTGTAGGAAGACAGCAGACACAGAGGGACATGGCTAGGCTCCACACTCAGAGCCCACAGCCTCCGGTGTGGGGAGGTGGGCAGATGTGTCAGAGCCCCTCTTGCCCTCGGTGCTGCTGAGGTAACATGGCAAGCCCTGTGCTGAGCACTTCATGAGCAGTAGCTCATCGATCTTAAACTGTGGGCACTACAATGAACTCTTTTTATGGTGAGGAAACCAGGGCTTAGAGAGGTTTAAAATGCCCAGGGCCACTGGTGGAGCTGAGACTGGAACCCGGTCTGCCTGGCTGCGACGTTAGCTGGCCTTTTACCACATACGTGGCACTGCCTCTCCTGGCCCCAGGGAAGCTCCACGCCCAGTAGCGAGGAGATGGAGAAGCATGCCATTTCCGTTTTTTTTTTTTAAATGCATTTTCCTTTATTTATTTAATTATTAATTGACCAAAAATTATTTATATTTATGGAGTCGAACATGGTGTTTTAATATATTGTATACATTGTAGAATAGCTAAATAAAGCTAACGAACATATCTATTACCTCATATACTTTTTTTTGGTGAGAACATTAATTTTAGCAATTTTAAAGTATACAGCACATTTAAAAAAAAATTTTAAGTGTATATTTCAGCAGCCTTCAGTGCATTCACATTGTTGTGCAACCACCATCACTATCTGTCTCCAGAACTTTTTCATCATCCTATACTGAAACGCCATTTCCATTTTAATGGGAGAACATCTCGTGAATGATTCTCAGTAGCAGGTTAATGCTCTCCAGTGACAGATTCCTGCATTCAGATGTGGAAGATCAGTCGGCACTGAGGCAGAGTTCTGAGGCTGGGGCAAGAAGGTGCCAAGCCTGTTATCCACAGGGTGTGTTTAGAGAAAGTCAGGGGTGTGCGTGGGTGAGTCTGGTAGCAGCTGTGAATTCAATTACAGTCAGCGCTCAGGAGAATGGGGAAGCATCCCAAAGAGCCACCTTTTCCATGTCTCTACTCTAGTCTCAATTTCCTTTCTCTGTTGTTCTTCCCATTCATCCCTCTGCTAAACACAGAGGCCGCACTCACGTGGAGATGGCTACCCACGGGCCGACTTGCTCCTTGTTGGACTGGGATGCTTAGGTTTTCCCACAGGAGAAACGGCAGAGCGATGGGGAAAAGAGATTATTTCTTCCCCCATTTTCCACCAACTAAATCTTCAGGCCTCTGGAGTTATCCCTCATGATGCATAGGCACCCAAGATATGCACCATTGCAGCCTTTCACCTCTTTGCGAACATAATTCCATAGAAGAGAGCTCTGTAATAAAACTGGAAATTCCTCAGGGTAAATACCCAACTATTTAAGGACGACCTTCAGGGAAGGTGCAGATTCTTACCACGCATCACTGGTGGAAGGCACAGGATGGACGGGCCATGAGTGCAGCCTGTTGGGTGTTTCTGAAGCTCTTAGGGCTACTTTGGACTGGGAGGTATCCTTGGTTAGTTTCCTGGGCCTCTGAGCATTTTCCCTTTACCATTCATTCTTTCTTTCATTGGAAAACAACTTATTGGACATCTAATGTGTATCAGGCACTGTTCTAGGCAGTGGGATGCACGGGTGAACAAAACAGACAAGTCCTGTCCTGATGGAGCTTATACTGTAGTTGTGGGAGGAGATAATCAAAATAAGAAAGATAAAATGAGTAAAACATATAACATGCCAGATGGTTAGACCTGCTGTGAATAAAAATAAAGTTAGGTGCAGAGAATAGGAATATGGCAATGAGGTAGTAGTGGTATGCTACACAGGCCGGTCAGGGAAGGCTTCACCAATAGGGTTGCATGTCAGCAGAGCCTGAGGTGAGGGAGTGAGGCATGAAGGGGTCTGGGAGAAAAGGGGACAGCAAACGCAAGGCCTTGCAATGAGGATGTGTTTGGCATTTTTGAGGAATAACAGGGAGCCCAGTGTGGGTGGAGGGGGTGGGAGGGTGGAGAATAAGTACACAGGGCCTTGGAGGCAACCAGAAGGGGTTGCACCGAGTGGAAAGAAAAGCCAGGGGGGTCTTTGAACAGAGGAAAGACAAGATATGACCTAGGTTTTAAAGGATCCACTTGGCTGCAGCGTGGAGAGTGGTTGGACCAGGAGTGAGGGCAGAAGCCGGAGAGCAGTGAGCAGGGGATGGCGGTGGCCCATCCCCACCAGCAGTGAGGGTGACTTAAGTGGGGTTGTAGCCATGGAGGTGGAGAGAAGTGGTTTGATTCTGGATGTATTTTGCCAAAATAGAACAAACAAGATTTGCTGGCAGATTAGTCCTGGATTATGAGAGAAATCAAGGAATTAAAAAAGACTCTAAAGTTTTTGGCCTGAGCAAGGAGAAAAATGGAGTTGCTGCTTCATGAATCAGGGAAAGCAGTGGAAGAAGCAGGTGTAAGGAAAAGAAAGGGTAGAGACTGGGCTTTGGACTCACCAAGGGTAAGATGTCTGTTAGACCTCGGAGTGGAGACACTGACGCACGAGTCTGAAGTTCAGAGAGAGGGCCAGTCCTGATACATAGATTTGGAAGTCGTCAGCGTATAAATGCTATTTCAAACCATGACACTGCGAATGAGTATAGATAGAAGAGATCTGAGGACTGATATCGAGGGTGCTCACTCCAACATTAAGATGACAAGAAGATACAGAGCATCAGCAAAGGAGACAGAAAAAACAGCCAGCGAGGTAGGAAGAGAAGCAAAAGATGTGTCTCAGTGTGACTGACAGTAGACAAATATGGTTTCTAGCCATTCTCTGCTTCTTTTATCCTTTTCAAGCCTCTAACTTTGAGCCTCTTCTGCAGAGGTAGCAGGACCCTAGCTCACCTTAAGACCCCATCACAGCAGATTCAGAGATGCAGAGTCCTGGTCCCAGCAAATGTCCCAAGTGTGTTTCTAGGGGGATCCATTGGCCTTTTGGCCAGGAAGGAATCAGGGCTACATTTCAGGTATCCAGAAGACTTCTTAGACAAGTCCAGTAGTTAAGATGGACAAAGTTTGCTTATGAACTGGAGAAAGGGCTGAAAATCTCTAAATTTTGAATTACAAAGCAAGCACATGTGGGCATCTTTCAGTTTTGAATCTGAGTTGAAGGTCTGATCTTGGCATAAAGAGACTTGATGAAACCTGGTAATGTTTCTGGGGAGTAGCTATGGAACCACTTCTTCAGTGGCTGTTGACTACTAGAAACTGAACTGCTGCGGCTTCAGCAGAAAATGTCAGAAGGAAGACACTATTATTTTGCTTTAGCTCAGGATGTAGCCTGGTGTCTCGGAAAGAACAAGAGACCCAGTCTTGGTTCAAATTCCAGATCTGCCCCTGGTTAATTGTCCAATTGTAGGACAGAACTTGGGGCCTTATTATTTTTTAAACCATAAAATGGGCATAAATTCTCTCTACTTGCAGAGACATTGTAAGGATTTAATGAGCACACAGTATCTTGTTCATTGCAGGGCTTAGATAGGTTGACTGATTTTATTTTTCCTATTTTGAGGAAGGGAGGAGGCTTCTTAGGAAGGTTAAACAGAATACATTGTGGGCATGTATATGTGCCTCCAACCCTCTAAGAATAGTCTTCTCCCGTAAGGAACTCCTTAATCCATTTGGAGACACGAGGAAGCTTACATGAGAGCATATTTAAAAGCCCTGTGGTGTGAGATAGTGTGAGGGAAGACGGGAGACTTGGAAGATGGTATGTGGTCTGAGCTGATCCAAGAAGGATGGACAGAGTGTGAATGTGTGACCTGGAGAGACTGGCTTCTCTGTGTTTAATTCTGACTTGTCCAGAAGTGAGGGAGCTGAATGAAAATCCAATTAGAATTCACTCATTCATTCAACATAAACTTGTTAGCAGCTATGCTAGAGAAGGTAACAGAAGATGTTCTTGCCTTCAAGAACTCCTGCTCCACTGTTCCACTCTTTAATTCTATGAATTTTCTCATTTTAGATACCTTGTATAAGTGGAATCATGAGGTATTTGTCCTCCTGTTCCTGGCTTATATCACTTAGGATAATATCCTCAAGGTTCATCCATATCCACATTGTCCCACATTGCAGAATTTCCTTTCTTAGAGATCTTCTGTGCAATATTGTACCTATAGTTAATAATACTGTACTGCCCACTTAAAAATTTTTTAAGAGGGTAGATCTCACGTTAAGTGTTCCTACCACAGTAAAATAAAATTTAAGAAAAAAAACCCTCCCAGTCCTGTGGGGGTGTTCGAGATGTAACAGACGTTCACAGTATGTGTGGTGGGGTTGGTGGCTCTCTGATGGGATGGGTAAGGGGGCTGTGGGAGTACTGAAGAGAGGCCCCTTACCCAGATTGGGGGGCGAGTGGGCTTCAAGAAAGGGTTGCTGGAGGAGGTGGCACTTCAGCTGGTCCTGAAGACTGAGCAGCAGCTATTCACAGTTACAGAGGAGTAAGAGGAGGCTGTGAGGGTATGGGAAGGAGTGCAGAGCTAGCAGCAGAGGACATGGTGCATTTGGGAAACTGCAAATCTTTCAGGGTGTTGTAGGGACTGGGGGAGTGTAGGAAAATGTGTCTGGAGAGGTAGGCAGGGAAAAAATTGCCCCCTTCCGTAGAGTAGAGACAAACCTTATAAGCCGGGGTTCAATTCAGTAAGAGCTTTGGAGAATCTGATGGGCCCCGAGACACAGAGTGACAAGGAAGAGGGAGATGAGTCATCAAAGGAGTGGGGCTCTGTCTCTCTGGTGCGTTCCAGACCGAACCTCTGGTGACAGGCTTCGCTACGTGTGAAGGGTCTATCTGGGAGATAAGGAGGCATTGCCCTGGCGTTCCCATCTGTTCTAGCTGGTGTCTTCCTTCAATCTCCTGGAATCACGTTGGTCCCTCTTACCAGCCAGCTTATATGTTGTCCAGCGTAGTGCAGGGAAAACACAGGATTTGAAGCCAGGTAGAGCGGGTTGCAATCACAGCATCAACCCTAGCTAACTATGTGGCTGTAGGTAAGTCACTCACTTGCCTAAGTCCGTTTCCTCGAATGTAGAATGGGGATAATGACTCCTTACTTACAGGAGGCTAGTGACAGCTTCATTGAAGGAAGGCCGTTGAGTGCGTATGACACCTTCAATGAAGCTGTCACTAGCCTCCATAGTGCTTTTGTGTGAATTAGAATTAGAAAAAGGTACCCTTGTTCAAGACACTACTGTCATCTTCTACCCTATGATGTGAACAATGCCCCCTAAGATTATGTAGGATACATATTATCCATTGCATAAATGATAGCTGCTACTATTATAATCATTGTCATCACCCTGATGGAAAATGGTTCCAACTTGACCTTTGGTGGACTAGTTGGACCAGCATGATGCCTGATTAATTCAGATTTCATCACAGAAGAGTAGTTCTAATCTGACCAGTTAGTATGTAATCATGGCAACTAGCAGGGGTATACCAAGAGTTATGTTTTCTTATTAGATCTTCTTTTGCATTCGGTGTCAAAAGCTGAAGGTCATCACAACGTTGGCCACCTCTAAATTACTGTGCTGCCAAAATAACTCCTACCACAGAGCAGACTGTCTCCAGCCATTGGAGATCAAAATGGAGCCTAATGGATTTAGGAAACAATCAATGCTATCAGTGCTTCTAAAGACATTTGTGGGTTGTAGCTCTTAAAATATTAATTCTTTCTGTTGGTCTTTAAGAATATATTTTATATGTTAATGCATTATTAAAAGATGCTTATAATGTTAAGTGACTTAAGACCCGAGCATTGAACAGCCAGTGCTTGCTTTTTTGGGGATATCAGTGTAAAATATAAAGACAAAACCAAATCCCACTGACCATGCTAGTAGCCATGAGTTGACAGCCATGGAATCAAACTGTACCCTTGTAAAATGAAGTTGTTTTATTCGTGGTTTTTGATGGGCAAATAAATAACTTATGTATGGCATTTCCCACCTAATAAAATGTTTCACTGTTGGATTTACTTGGCATGTTTATGAAATCACAACTGTGCAGCTCAGCTTTATTTAGCCTTAATGACATTAGAGCCAGGGAGGGCTATGTCCGGATCTTTAATGCACAGAATGATGCAGTTGAAGGAGCAGTGATTGCAAATCAAAAAAAGCAAGGGTAATCCAGAAGATGCAGGGAAAATTATTTAAGATCAACTCAGGATTCACCCTCTATACAGGGAGCACTATGTATACATTTGTCGTCTTCCAAGTGTGAGCATGGCATACTCCATATGAAAAGTACACAAGATATATTTCTTGGTATATTTCATGGAACACTAAATTCTAGAAGGAATGATTTACTGAACTCTTTGGGGGCCATAGGCTACTCTGGAAATGTAATTTAAACTGTAGTGTCACACTTGTTAAACATAGTCATATTCACATGCACACAAAATTCTTCATGTGATTTCTAAGGGTCCTTCACTTCCTGCATAAGACTGTCAAACTCTGATCTAGTCCAGTAGTCTTGTTTTTAACTCAAGAATCCTGAAGTCCAAAGGGGTGGTATCCCACCTAGAGTCACACAGTTCCTGATGCCTCATCCCAACACCACCTCTCCAGATGGTAGAAGAAGATGTTAACTTAGCAGTGTGCACTCTGAAGCAGAATTGCCTTGGTTCAAATCTAGGTTTGCAACTTACTAGTGGTTTGACCTTGTGCAAGTTACTTACTTTTCTATGCCTAAATTTCCTCATGTATAAAATGAGGATAACAATAGCACCCACTGTGTAGGCTTGTTATGAACTACAAATGGGCTGATACATGCAGAGCTCGGTGCTTGAAGCATAGTAAACACTTTATAAGTATTAGTTTCTATCATTGTGTGTCTAGATCAAGGTCCCCTGTTATTGGCTTTCATAGTTCTTTCCCTCACAGTCTGGTTTTGTTTCCTCCTTCATTACACATACAATGTCATTTATATAACTTTGAAATTTTATTGACTATTTGTTTACTTATTTATTTTTGGTTTATTTGAGTATAATGGACACTGCTTTATCTGCAATACCTAGAACGGCTCCTGGCACATAGTAGGCAATCAATAAACAGACATTTGTTGGATAATTGAATGAATACATGAATGAGTAGGCTTTATTGAACTCGTGTGATTAAGTGGTATCTGTCTCTGTATGAGCATTGCTGAATGGAGTTATCTCGACCACTCAGCACAGTGCCTGGCACATTGTGGGTTCTCAGTAAATATTTGTTAATTGAATGTATGAGTATGCATGTACGGAGCAAGAGAGGGTAAGAATAACAGGAACATAGAGAAGAGGGAAAAGGAGGGGAAAAAAGGATATTGTGTAAGGTTCAACATTTATCCCTCATCCATTCATTGCTAAGGCAACAGGGCTGGTGGTTAAGAGCCTGGACTCCAGGGCTGGGTGCAAACTCCAGCTCAGCCACTTACGTTGTGTGAATTCGGTGCAACCTGTGTAACCTCTCTGTACTTCTGTTTCTGCATCTGAAATATGGGGTTGTTAGCACCTACCTTATAAGGTTGTTAAAAGGATGAAGAATTAGTCTCTGCAAATAGCTTAGAACAGTGACAGGCAAATATAATAGTAAGTGCCCGCTAGTGTCAGCTACAAGAATAATTTATATGCTACATCAGCAAACATTTATGAAATATCTACTATGTGCCAGGCCCTTGCTGGGTGCTTCAGATATGTGGGAAAAACAATACACTCCTTCCAAGTGGAGGTCAGCACCTCCCAGGGGAGATAGCGAAACACATCAACAATTATACGCTGGGAAGGTAAAGGGAGCTGGCAAGGGGCATGGAACTGCCACCTTCACCTGGCCTGGGTCCGAGGGTGTGCAGACATATGGAATTTCCCAGAGAAAGGAGCATTTAAAAACAATCTATAGGTTAGCCTAGCAAGACGAACGGGAGGAAGGGCACTCCGTGTGAAAGGAACAGCACGTTCAAAGATAGGGAGGTGTGTAGCAGCACACTGTATGGGGGCAGCAGTGAACAGAACGGGAAGCCATTTGTTCATCTAATTCATTCTATCAATATTCACTGAGGATCAACAATGTGTGGTGGGCGCTGTTCTGTGCACTGAGAACAGTGCAGAGAACAAAATGGACAAAGGCCCTGGTGTCATGGAGCTTCTATTCCAGCGTGGAAAGACAACCAATAAACAGAGATGGATAGCATGTGCCTGGTGGCCATAGGAGTGTACTGTGGGGGGAAATAAAGGAAAGTCAGGGCCGTTGAGTGCGTATGAGGGACGGGTGCTATCAGATGGGGTGATTAGGGAAGGCTTCTCTGAAAAGCGACATTTGAGCAGAGGCTGAAGGAAGCAAGGACTCCCCCGAGTATGTGGCTCTCTACGGGGTCCCTGGCCCAGGTAGAGAAACAGTCTGTGCAAAGGCCCTGAGGTCGGAGCAGGCTGGGCTAGTTTGAGGAGTGAGTGAGGGAGAGTGAGAGATGATCAGGCAGAGGGGTGGCTAGATTCCGTTGGCCCTGTGAAGGCAAATGGGAGAACCTGAGCACAGAGTGTGAAGGCAGAGAGGTTGGGGGCCTGACTGTTTAGGGCTCTGGCATAAGCTCTGCCAAATGACTGGGCTTTCTTCACTCGGGGGGGGGTTGTGGAAGGATTTTAATCATGAGCGATGTGAACACACTGTATTTGACAGCGATAACGCTGGGCTGAGAGTTTTTTGGAGGGACAGGGGTTAAGTCAGGCGCTCCCGGGCACCCAGGTGAGAGAGGAGGGAGGCCTGAACTTGGCAAGGTACAGAGCTGAATGCACACACATCTGTTTCCTTAACTGTTGGTGAATTCCTCTCCCTGTAAGACCTCAACAGTGCCTCCCTGGGAATAAGCGTCTCCTCCTGAACTGAGTAGTGGGTGGGAAAGACCAGAATTCATTTGCCTGAGCCCACAAGGCCAATAGTGAGAAATCAACCTTCAGCTTCCTGTGGATCCTTTCATAGAAATAATTTCTGCAGCTTTAACCCTAGGTTCAGAACAGTGAGAGATTTTTTATGTTGTATACTGCATTGCAAATCAGATTACTTTTTAAAAAAATTAATGACATCTGTCATTTAAAAAAATTTTAAATGAGTCTCTATCTCTGCTCTTGGAAAACACTAACTCTTAATTTTTATGCTAAATCGAGTGATCACAATCCAAGAGCTCAATTTTGCACTTTAAACATTTACTCCGAGATTTATTTCCTTCCAATGAATTCATGATTAAATTTTAAACTCACACTCCTATTCAGCAGGGAATCACAGAACAGAATGGAGGGTAAAATGAGTTTTTTGCTTCTGTTAAGTTGTGATTTGGAAGAGCTGTCTATCTGGTCTTCAACCCCGTGGCTGAGCAGCTGTGCTGTCTTCCCTCTGCCCTCTGTACACCCCGCCTGGAGTTCCAGTTACACAAGGCACAAGGCAGGGCCTGAGGAGCATGGAGCAAGGACAGAGGCAAAAGGCCACTGACTTGTCCATCATAAATATTTTGTTTCTTGTCCCTGGAAGGAATTAGAACTGCCCTAGAAAAGCCCAGAATCCTGATGCCTCTGAATGTTCGTGAATAAGGAGGAAATACTCATTGACAAGTATGCTGAAGGCTGCTGGTTTTAGACCACCAGGTCCCCTACGCAAATAGGGAAGCAGATGTTTGGGAGGTCCCTGCCAGGATATTGATTGTTTTTCACCGAAATTCTGACATTGGACTGACTCCCTCCCCTTCTCCTCTCCCAGCTGGGTCTCCCACCTCCCCCTCCTTGATAAATGACCCCCTCCTTTCTGTAGTGGTTGCTCCTGTTCTCCACTGAGTTCTTTTTGCTGTCAGGGCTGTATTTATCTGGATACAAAGCAGTGATGTGAAGGCTAGCAAAAGGTTTGTCTGTCCTGAGAATCCCTCCCTCTGCATACCGTCAGAAAACCACTCCTGACTCCCCTGACCACCCACAAGCTGCTTGGAAACACCCCTCTGTTGAAAGACAGCTTGACACAGTGGAATAGCCGTGTTTGAGATTCAGACAGGCCTGGGCTGGAAGCTTTACTCTGTCATTTCCTAGCCGTGGCATTGAATTGAGTTATTAAATCTTTCATGGTCTCAGTCCTCTCATCTGTAAAATGGGATTGGCAGTACTTGCCTTGTAATATCTGTGCATGTGCCCAGCACAGAGTGGGGGCATTGGGGAACATGACTGTTCTTAGTTTCCCTACTTTTATTAGGCCTTTGGGTAAAGGCTTGAGTCTTCAAAAAAAGCCCTGTAAAAATGCCAAAGTATTATCTAGAAGGGATGCCATATGACATTGTCATCACCCATAATTAGCCTGGTATGGATTGCTTATTAGATAAACAAGGCAGGGTCACTGGGACACACTAGGAGAAGCATGGCATTGGTGGGGGGGCAGGAGGGGATAAGAAATTTGATACTGGGTACAAAGGAATAAATGCCAGAAAAGAGCTAATAGGTGCCTGGTGAGGAAGGGAGCAGCTATGGAACCCATTTTGTCAACTTCTGTAGTCGGCTCAAGCTGCTTGGCTTCTGTATCCTTCCCCCAGGTCACAGCTGGGAGAAGTGTGGGCCACCTGGCCACCTGCTGGGCTTAAGGGAACCCACACTTTGGACTCATCCCTGGGTTTAAATCTGAGCGTGGCCACCCACTAGCTAGGTAAGGTTGGACAGGTTACTCTATTTTTCTGATCCTTGGTTTCCTCACCTGCTGAATGAGGTCCTATGTAATGGGATGTGGGGGGATTAAATGACATCAGTGGAGAAGCACCGTGAAGAATGGCAAGATGCTAAGCAAACTGTGGAGGGAAGTGTTTTCCAGAAGAGCAAATGAGAAGACAGAGACAGCAGATGACTCGCCTAAAGTCAGGCAGTTGACAGAGCCAAGGCCACAGTTCTCTTCTCCAGGCCGGCCTGCTGAGCCGCTTCCTGGTACTTCTCTGGGTATCTGTCTGGAGTTATCCATTCCCTTGAGGTGGCCTCATGTCACTGGGAGTCTCTTCCTCCTTCCCCCATCCAAGCTTCTTTTTTTCCAATTAACTAAGCATATTGTTCTCCTGGAATCTCTACTACCACCACTGCCTGAGAGAGTATCTGGCCTCCCTGACCCATCTCCCTATGGCCCATAGGGCCTGCTTTGTTCCTGGCCCTTAAAACTCACACGTAAATGCAGGAGTATAGATTCATGATTGTTTAAGGAAATTCCTTGGAATCACCTCTGCTCCTATCTGCTCCTGATCCTCTGGCACCCTCTGTCATCTCTCTGACCCCAAACTTCTGGTTCACCAAATTCTGTACCAACCTATTCCCCTATTTTTGGGGTAAGTTCCAAATTCCCTTCTAGGGATTTTGTTTATAGTGACCTGCATGGTTTTGTTCACTTTGTTAACTCATTTAATCTCTGTCTCCCAGTGCCAGATGGAGGCTCATTTGGATGGAGGCAGGGAGGAGATGGGGGTCCTGACCCTACTTGGCAGGACGGTGTGGACTTAGGACTGCTGCCTCCTGCCAGTGTGAAGGTTCTTTCTTTGCCTATTTACTCACTCATTTCATAAATAGTTTCAAGCATCTACTTTGTTTCAAGCCTTCTGCAGGGTACCGGAAATACCACAAACAAGGCAGACCCTGCCCCAGTGGAGTTAGTGTCTGCAGGCAGGTAGCGAGGCATCGGCGATACAGCTCAATGGGGCTGTGCTGTGAGGGCCCGGCAAGGCCACCAGTGGTGGTCAGGGAAGACTTCCTGGAGGAAGCCAATCTCCTAAAGGATGACTGCAAGTTCGCCAGAGGAAGGAGTAGAGGAAAGAGTGTTGCAGGTGGAGAGGAGAGCTTGTGAAAAGGGCTGCAGGTATAGCCGGAGTGTGAAATAAGACAGGGGAATCGTGGGAGAGTTGTTCAGTGGTGTCAGCAGGTTCTAGAACACGGAAGCATTTGTAAGCGTGCTGAGGAGTTTGACTTCCTCCTGCGGACAATGGGATTTGCGCTTTGGAGAGATCTCTGTGGCTGCTGTGTGGATGATGAAGCCAGTCACCAAGGCCCATGTATATCACAGATGACCTCAGCCCTCTGAACTCGCGCTCTTTAGAGAATGCCCCACCCGCCCCGCAGCCCCCGCGCAGCCCCCTTGCACGTTGCTACTTGAAAAAGCAGTCGCCAGCCTTCTCTCCCCTCCACGCCTGGCGTTTGGTGTGTCTCAGGCTCTGTCCAATCAGCACCGTCTGGCTTAGCGCTGCTCCCGTTCTCCGGCTGGGGCATGATAATGCGTGTCATCCTTTGTTTCATTGTTCAAATATGTGTCTGCGATGTGGTTGGGACTGATAAGTAAAGAAAATTGTGTAGCTTAACAGCAGACATTTCATGACCTCAGGAGCCCCCCAAGATGCGCGCTCCCAGCAAATTGTTGGCGAGCCCATTTATCACTGTGCTGACCTGGGACTTTGTGCACATTTCCCTATGAAAACAGCCCAGCGTCGTCAGTTCCCATCTGCCCCAATGCCACTGTAATGAAGCGAGCTTTAACTAACCCTGGTACCCACTGAGCGGCCCCATCACAAATGGCTTTCGAGATGCAGACACCTGCACGTGGCATGCATCCTCTTCCTAATGGTGGATTTGTATGGAAATCCAATACACCCTTGAAGCTTTATTTATTTTTGGCTTAGGTAATTTGACAACATTAATTATTTATATTCCATGTTGCAAGCGGGCAGGGAAAGGGCAGAAAAGGGAAGTTGGGAGGGGGACAGCCGACCCATTGAGACCATGGCAAGCAGCTAAAATATTCTGAACCTTGATTACACACGGGTAATGGTGTATAGTCACTCCAAATAATTTTTGCCAGAAATATTTTATGTGCTTTCCTATAAACTGTTTTGTATCTCCATCAAGGCAAAA
Source organism: Daubentonia madagascariensis (assembly GCA_023783475.1). Lineage (NCBI taxonomy): Eukaryota > Metazoa > Chordata > Mammalia > Primates > Daubentoniidae > Daubentonia > Daubentonia madagascariensis. Next base: position 21,207,451 of record JAKFHU010001990.1, on the reverse strand, counting down.
TGACAATTTATCATTTTTTGTGAAACCCCTTCGCAGTTCACTTCCTGCTACCCCAAATTCATTACCCTCCATCCTTGTGACTTTAGCGATAAGAGCAAACTGCAAACCTTTGTTGGGTACTTCTGTGTGCCAGGCACTGTGCTAAGTTCATAACAAACATTACATTCATTTGAACCTCACAACAACCCTATGAACTGTCTGTTTAATTATTATCCCTATTTTACAGATGAGGAAACTGAGGCTCAAAGAGATTATGTATGTTGCCCAGGGTCACAGCTAGTGAATGGCAGAGCCTGGATTTGAACCCAGACCCGGCTGACTCAGACTCTACAGCCTCTTTTTTTCTGAGGATGTTAACATTCCATACTGAAGACAGGCACCCCCAGAATTGTGAGTCCCACTGGGGTTTTAAGCTGCCCCTAGGATCAGGACCGGGAACTGGATAGCGCTCCCTCTTTTATACTTGGCTTTCTTTATGAGTTGTGCAGCTAAAGGTTACTCTGTTAATTAAATGGGGGAAATGGAGGCTGTTGGAGGATCAGTGGCAAAGTGACTCCAATTAAACCCTTAATGAGTATATTAAGCCATGTAAATCATATGCCTCTTTCTTCCCCTTTGGGAACATCAGCTTCCCTTGGTGAGCAAATCATTGGCCCACCCCGTGCCAGCCAGGCCTTTGGGACGCTGGCAAGGTGGTGGATTTGTTCTGCAAATGCAAGGAGCTGAAGGATGCTTGAGGGTTTGAAAAAGAGAGAGTAAGAAAGGAAAGAATCCCCTCCTCAATCTCTGGTGTTTTATGTGACTTCCAGATTTAACAAAGCATGGAGACTAATTTAGGCATTGCCTTTTCCGATCTTTCCTTAACAGCATTTGATTTGTTTTCGAACTTTCTCTTCGCTCCCAGTCACTCTCCAAGCTCTCAGCCTTGCTCTTGGGCGGTGGTCTTGAAGCTCTCCTCCCTCCTTCTATCACTAGACACACCTTGGCTGCCTGGAGGGGCCTTGCTAGGTTGAGAGGGAGGAGGGATGCGGTGCTGGGTCCTGTCCTTTCTAAGTGGAATGGCGGAACCCCTGAGCATGCACCCTCAGTGCTCCGGATTCTCTGGCAGGAGGGGCCTTTCAGTCATTGGTTCCTTCAGCAAATATTCACAGAGCTCCTGTGGTGCTCCAGGCTCCACACCCTCAGGATTTGCCTTCATCATTTAACTTTGTTCTCTCCAAAACCCTTGGAAGTGGACTTGTTTCCCGCCCCTACCCTTGTGAAGATGAAGTAACTGAGACTACTTACTTAAGGTTGCATAAATCGTCTGTTGCCGAGCTGCGATTTGAACATAAGTCTAGTCGGCTCCAAAGTTTGGGATTTTTACTTAAAAAAATGAAGAGAAAAAATGGAGAGAAATGACAGGTTCTGGGCTGGTCCAGAGGCTCAGGATTCAGTGGGGAGGCTGGAAGCCCTGGGGCTGAACTAGGGGCTGGGAACTTCCCTGGGGAGCTGAGCTCCCCTGGTCTGCTGGGCAGAGGAGACTGGACCCCACATGGACAGGCCCCAGGACATCCACAGTCCCTTCCTGCCCAGCATCCTCTGTGGAGCTGTTTTCCCACCCGACCCATCTCCTGCCCTCCTTTCCCACCTGACCCATCTCCTGCCCTCCTTCTGATGCAGACAGAATGGGGACCTCCCCGCGTGCTGGGGACCTTTCCAAGAGCTACAGAACAGGCAAAGGCAGCCTTGGCTACATTAGAGAAATTGTTGTTACTTACTGTTTCAGGAAACTCCTGCAACGTCCTCCCCCACCCCCATCTGGGCTCTTTCCTCCCTTTCATGTGGAATTTCATTCTGACTCTGCTGGTTTCCATCTGAGCCCCGCCTGATTATATATTCAATGCACACTTAAATAATGTTAATGTGCCAGGCACTATATTCTAAGTACTTTACAAATACTAATTCACTTAATCTCCATACCAACTCTACTAAATCGATGTTATTATCCCTATTTTACAAATAAGGAAACCGAGGCATGGAGAGGTTAACTACCTTGTCCAAGGCCACATAGCTATTATCTGGCTAAGCTGGGATTTGAACCCAAGGGATTTAGCTCTAGCATCTATACTCCTGGTCACTACATTGTGCTGATGTTTCTGATGACTCCTGTATAGGATATTCTCATTTTTTTCTTTTTGTTCAAAAGAAAAGCACATTAAGACATAAATAAGGAAAGTATGATACATGGAATGATACGTGCGTAGGGCTGATGTTTGCAGGCAGGGACTCTGTGTGCCATTCTTCACATTGTACCTCATGACTTCATGATGAGACCAGACCTCACAGATTCCTAGCCATAAGAAGAGCTCTTTCCTTTAATGGCTCATTAAACAGATGTTTCCTGAGCAGCTGGTATGTATTGGGCACTTTGCTGGGAGTTAGGACTTAAACGAAGAAAACCTCTTTTCTTAGCAAAGTCAAAGTATACACTGTAGGGGACAGAGAAAGGGACATTGGGTGGGAGGGTCAGGAGGGCTTAGTGGATAAGAGAAAGACTTTGGCCCCATACTTACCTGGGTTCAATCTGGCTCCACTTGTATACCAACTGAGCCTCAGTTTCCTCATCTGTAAAGTGGGAATAATATTATATTATTATTTGCTCTCAGTTCTCTTTTAAACCTGATCCAGTTGCCAAGAAATGAGAATTGGAATCATGCTGCTGTTGTGTATAGAGATGAGCACTGACAGGACATTCTGATTTTCCAAAGACCCTGACAGAGGGGGTGGAGGGCCAGATTTGTAGATGAGAGTTAGTATTCTTAGCAAGTGACATGGCAAAGGGGAAGAGGAGGTGCCTCAGCACTGGCATGTTCCATCTGTTGGTTTCTTCTCAGGCAGCCCAAAAAGTGCCTTAGCTGATCATAAACTTTCCCCACATAATTGAGGTCAACGCTGCCTGTCCAAAGAGGGCCTGGCTGTGCTCCTTCTTACGCACAGTATTCAGAATGGTAGCTCATGCTTTTGTTGAAAGTTGTTAGTCCTTTGCACCAAGTTGCTATTTAGAGATACAGGTCATTTGTCACTGACCAGTTGCCCTTGGTTACCTGGCTGACCTCTCTTCATTCTTCCAGACCCTGCGTGGATAGAGAAGCCTTCCCTGTCTGGCGTGAGCAGAGTGAGTCGTGCGCAGCACAGCACTTGGTCCCTACAGCTCTGCAGTTGTGCTGTGATTGTCAGATTCTACGTGTAAGCCGTATAAGACTAGGAAGGCACATGATCCAGTTTTGGAGCATTGTTTTATCCAAGGATTAACAATCAAAATTAAAATTGAACAGTAATTAAATTCAAATTAAAAAGTAACTAAAATCCATCACTTCCACTTTGTGGAGATATCAGAGACGCTCATCACCATTCACCACAGCCCTCGGTGGAAGACCCTTTGCTCTTCTCTCCCCTTTTCTTATGTCCCACCGCTTCCCTCCACCCCTGTCTACCCCAAACTCCAGGTCTCACTACACATGATAGGCAAGCAGTTTCTGTTTCTTTCCTTCCTTATTTTTTTCTCTCCCTTTGTGTATGGACTAAGTCTCTCTCCTAGCAAGTGAGAATCTTTTCTCTTTACAAGAGAGGGGGAAAAACCAAGAAGGCAAATGCAGAATTTCCCTTAATGGGTAGATGTAAATGGAAAGATTGAAACACTTGAAAGTCAACAAATTTTGTCCCAACTCTCATCCTCCTCCCTCTCAATGGTAAGGTCCTCTAGACTGAACAGGGACACGGAGATTCATCTCTGCAGCCGATGTTTCCAGAGGCAATTGGGGAGGAAGGAGGGTGGGCGGATATAGACATTTGTCTGCTTTTTGGAGCCCCTATTCTCAAGGCTCTGCTTGGGTTCCAGTTTTGATTTTTTTTTTTTTTGGCAATAAAGGGAATCACAGATATGTGCATGGAGCAACTTGACATCACATCCTCTCAGCTAGTCTGCAATGCAGGGACCCGTGTTGATGGTGCCAGAGGGACATTGGCACAGCTCTGTCAGATGGGAAAAACTCTCCTATCTCCCCTTCTCGTTTGCTGTCCTCTGCCTGTCGGTACAGCAGTCCCCTCACATGGGCATCCTGCAGTCACCTGGAGGGCTTGTTCAAACCCATACTGCTCGGCCTCACTCTCAGAGCTTCTGATTCATTAAGGTTGGGCAAGGCCTGAGAATCTGAATTTTAACAAGTTCCCAGGCAGTGCTGCTGCTCCAGGGACTACACTCTGAAAACTGCTGCATTAGCAGCAAGAGGTGCTGCAGCACTGGACCACCTGGCCAGCTAGTCTGAACTGAAGCCATTGCAAGCCCCTGGGCTGTGGGGAGTCAAAAGGACCTTCTGAGCACCCAGACCACATTCTCTGCACACATGCCATCAATAGCACTTCCTTCCCTTCACACATGTGTTTAGGATCTTTCTCCTTCACTACAAGACCCCAGAGACAGAGAGGACCAGGAGTTATTTATTCATTTTTTGTGGCTGGAGTATCTTTCTTCCATCTCCTGTAAATCTCTTCCATCTTTCCTGCGTCTCATTGTGCCCCATTTATTATTTATCAAGAGGCTCTTAGCTCAATATCAAGGTGTCCTGAGAATGCACTGAGGGATGGGGACTAGGTAGAGGGTTTGTGGAGACCTCTGCCTTCTACCTGAGTGAGAAGAGAGCCAAGACGGGGCTTATTCGAGAGCACAGCCATGGAGTGCTGGGTCTGCCCTGCTTGGTGCACCCTCATTTTGCGAGGCATTTTCACAACTGGCATCTCATTTTTTGTTATGGCTTCTATGAAGCAGAAAGGGCAGGTATTGCTATTATGATTGTAAAGATGAAGAAACTGAGGCTCAGAGGGGTGAAGTCATCTGCCCATGGTCACATAGCTCATGGCTACAGATCAGAGCTGGAAAGAAAGCCAGATGTCTGTCCTAAGACCTTCTGACTTTCGGGCACTGAGTTCAGTGTTTGCAGTCAAGCACATAGGCCATCACTCAGTCAACCTCTCAGTCCTTCAGTGTTTGCTGACAGCCTCCTATCTGGCAGGCTGCATGTTAGGGGCTGAGCATGAGCAGTGAGCAAGATGTACATGGCACCTGCTTTCAGGGAGCCTATAGTCTAGGAGGGAGGCCGGACGCTGAGAGAAGACTTACCAGTGGGATGAGCATTTCCAGAGGGGACTGTGCATCTGCTGTGAGGCATACAGCTCAGGGATTACCCCTCACCTTGGGCTTGGATGAGGGTTCACTGAAAAAGCATTGTCTGCCTGAGGCTTTGACTCTAAGCTGAAACTCTTATCCAAGGATGAACAGAAGTAATTTAAGAGATGAGGGGCAGGGAGAAGGCACTGCAGACAGAGGGACCAGTGTACATAAAGTATGGTGGTAGGAAAGAGTAGGGGCATATTTAGGGAACCGAAAAGACCAGTGGGTCTGAAGCAAAATAAGCCAAGGGGAGACAGGATTGGGACGAGGCTGGAAAGGGAGGCAGCAGCCAGATCACAGAGGGCCTTGCAGATGATCAAAAGGGCTTAGGGCATTTTTCTAAGAGTCATTCAAGCCGTTGGAATGTTTGTGGCAGGGGGCTGTTGTGATCATATTTGCATCTGCTGTGTAGCTGGGTGGCCAGAGTGGAGGGAGGACCAGTTAGGGGCTATTGTGGGAGTCCAGGTAGGAAGACGACTGTAGGCTCACCTCCAGTGGTGGCAGGAAGGAGTGACAGCAGGGGATGAATTCCAGAGATAGATGGTTTGTAGGACTTGGTTAATGGCATTTGGAAGGTAAGGGAGAGGGAGGAAGCATGGGTAACACCCAGCCACTGCATGCACGGAATGGGAGCTCCGGAAGGGTTTATGGATCTGAGCGCATCTGATGGCAGACACATGCCTCAGGCCAGGGAGCTGAGCCATGGAGGTCTGGGGCTCAGTGGCAATGGGGGACTGGCACTGTACTGGAGTTTGGGTGTCTCCCCTTCTTTCACGGCCCCTCCTTTCAAGCTGCTCACCTTTTCTGAACCTTATTTTGATCATCTTTGTTGCTGAAATACTGTTTGACAATCATTTGCTTTTTTAAAACCATGTAACTTTCTTACTATCTTTATCGGAGAGGCACTGCAGGTGAGCCTCATCAAAAGCACTCTGCAGAAATCCATCACGAGCCAATTAGAAAACTTAGGAAACATGTCTGATATGAAGGAATCTCATGAATAAGATTCTCCTGGGAATGTGGGCAGAACTTGTTTCCCAGCAGTGTGCACACATCAGGACAGCTGAGAAAGGAGGCTGCTGCATCAATTGAATGCTCCTCCCTTTCTGCACTCTGGCTGGCATGGGAAAGGTTCTGTGGCAGGTGAACCTCCAAGACCTGGTTCTCAGTCTGATGAGAAGAAATATGGGATGATAGAAATACACATTCCAAATTCTTTTAATTTCCTCTTAGACAGGATTGAGCAAGCATCTTTCATTTGTTTATACACATAGTGAGTAAACCACCCAAACATTTAGAAACCAATCAGTCCACCATATTTAAACTGGAAGAAGCATCAGAGATTATGTAGTTCAATAGCTGCTTCTTAGAAATGGGAGTAAGTCAATTAAGAGTCAGTGTAAGCTCAGTGAAAGGACACTGGACTGGAATTAGAAGAAGATAGGCCTGAATTTTGTCTCAGCTACTTACTTGGAAAGGTAAGATCTAGAGAGTAATTCCTTCCTTGTCTGCTTTCATCAGGTTATTGTGAGGGTTAGATGAATGAGCAAGGCCCTGGTAATGGCTTTGTAAAGACCCGTGGCAATTCTTTCCTGATGGCATCACATCAATAGCTGGAGAGAAAACATTTAGTCTAGGTCTTCTGAGTCAGTGTACTGCACCACGTTGCTTTACAAATGATGTTAACCTATAGGCTGTTGTGCAGTTTAGACAAAACCAAAATATAAGTGATTTATACATATACCAGAATGGCTGAAATTAACAAGATGAAAAATGCCAAGTGTTGGCAGGGATATGGAGCAACTAAAACGCATATACACTGTTGGTGGGAGTGGAAATTGGTACAACCACTTTGAAAAACTGTCAGTATCCACTAAACCTGAACATGTACATGTGCTATGACTGAGCTTTCCATTTCTAGGTATATACCCAAGAGAAATGAAGGCAAAATTCATGTGCTACAATGTTCATAGCAACATCATTCATAACAGCTGAAAACTGAGTACTATCCAAATACCCCTTAGGAGCAGAATGAATACATTGTAGTCTGTTTATACAATGGACTATTATACATCAAGATTTACACAGTATAGATAAATCTTGCAGACATAATGTTGAACAAAAGAAGCCAGGCACAGACTACATATGTATGATTCCATTTCTATAACGTTCAAAATAGGCGAAACCAATCTCTGGCATCAGGAATTAGGATAGTGTTCACGCTTGGGGCAAGAGAGTGAACAGAAGGGGGCGTGAAAGGGCTTCCAGGATGAGCTGATGTCTTATTTCTTTGGGTGCTGATATCATAGGTGTTTTCAGTATTTGAAAATTCATTGAGCTGTACACTTGTGATTTGTACAGTTTTCTATGTTCTGTCATGCTTTAATTAAAAGCTAAGCTAACAAGGAAAACAAAGCAGTACCCAAAGGCGACCTCTACAGCATGTGGTGGGGTGCTCGCTAGGGCTTGCCCTCCTCCCCAGCATGCCATAATTAGACCCCTGAGGATGCTGCTGCCCCTGAAGGCATTGACCAGCTGCCCTCTCTAGCCTTGCTCGTACTGTGGGGTGCCAGGCCTTGGGGTTGAAGCTGTGGCTGCTGGAGGAGGGGTCCCCACCCAGTGGACCGTGCCTCTCCCTCACTCTTCACCTCTCCATGCTTACCTGCACCAGGCACTCCCACCCTTTCTGGCTGCATCTCAGCTGGAAGCCACGCTTCCCTGGGTCCTCAGAGCTCAGCTTCTCTCTCCTCTGCCCACCTGCAGCAGTCCAGGTTCCCATCACACAGCTGCCTCCACGGCAGCCCAGCATTCATCAAGGAGGGACAGAGCACACGCCTGGGAGACGACAGGGGTCCAAGGCGTGCATATGTGCACACATGCACACACATCCACATCCACACGGGGGGAGGGGCAGAGACGCACAGAGCCTTTCCCCACACGAGGCTCATGTGCCTCTGGTGGGATGCTCCTATGTGTCACTTGGATGAACAGTTTATGATTTAATCATTATCAATTAATTTTGTTGTATATTAGGAAAAAATGTAGTCAATGCATTAAACCCTTGATTTCATGTATATTATCGCTTAGGATGATGTTAAAGTTTTAAAAATGAGTTGATTTAAATTTGATTCAAAGACAAACATTAAGTATTAGTATATATGATATGAGGATATGGCAAAAATTAGGGAGGTGGAAATTTGGGAAACTGAGGCCAGAAATGGCAGAAGGAACAACATAATGATCCTAATTCCTAACATCGATTACTTGAGAGCTCATTAAGTGCCTTAAGAGAGAGGCTTTCTTAAGAGACAGACCTGCCCCAGCACAGAGGTTAAGATAGTGACCATCACCCCTTATTACAAATAGGGAGCAAAGGCCCTGACAGGGCAATGGGGGGAATACGGGCTTTACAGCCAGACCGACCTGGAGTCATGTCCCAACTCCGCATTTTCTTGTTGTGTGACACTGTACAAGTCACGTAATGTCTCTGAGCTGCGGTTTCCTTATCTGTAATGGAAAACCTTATGCCTGCATGACAGGGTGGTTATAGGCTTAAAAGAGACGATCAAGCCCCAGAGTTGCTCAATCTCCTGCCCTAGAGAGAGGAGGGGACTTGCACAAGGTCACAGATAGAGGAAGACCCCAGGGCTCTTTGCTCCCAGGCCCAAGCTCTTTCCTCTGAGGAGCCATCCCCCATCCTGGTTCTATGACTCCTTGTTCCAGTGACACAGCGCCAGCTGGGAGGAGAATGTGCCTTGGCAGTGGTGTGGTTTACCCTGATCTCTACTGGGCTGGTCCAACTTCTGATAGTGAGAGAACCGGTGATTTTAGGAGGCCTTGGTGAATGACGCCCTGAAACAGCAAGCTGGGTCTGACCAGCCCTGTGGGCTGCCAGCCAGAGGGGAGGCTCCCGCTACCCTGAGGAGCAGTTTGGGGCCGATCGGAATGGGAGGGAATGCCCCTGCAACAGCAGCCGCGGTGGAGCGTGGCCGGCTGCACGTGGCTGTGGGTCAGGCAGGAGCTGGAGAGCCCCAGTCCCATCCTGGCAGGAAACCACCCATATGGCCCCTCTGGGGCTAGGCACAGAGGAGAGGCCTTCCTCTTGGGTGGCTTACACACTGGCCAGGAACTGGGTTTGGAAATCTGCACAGCAGCAATTACGCAGAAGATGAAATTGAAAGCTCTGGCCTTGTAGGAGTGACCCAGATAGTTACGGTGCCTGAGGACACCTTCCCTTCGCGGCTCTCTCCCCTCCGCCCCTCTGCCTGCTCTTTCTCCCTGTGCATCTCCTTCCTGCCATTTATTAATCCCTTTATTTGGGAGGCAAAGAGCATCTCCGGGACTTGAGGCAGACAGAGCTGAGTTTGAGTCCTGACTTCCCCTTTTAACATCAGGTTGATGATATTTGAAATGTCCGTTGTTGTAGGTCTGAAAGGGTTGAGAACCATGGGCGAGTTACCTAATCCTTCCAAGCCTCAGTTTCCCCATCTTCTATATTTCACAAGGTTATAATATACTTAAATTATAATGTATGTAGGATATTTACCTCAGTGCCTGACACATAGTAAATGCTCACTTTTTAAATGATTGAATATAGGCAGTTTCGTATGGTTTATCTATTGTCTGTGTAGCCTCAGTGAAGCTGCCATACCAAATCTCTTTGAGCATTTGTGTCCTTAACCATAAAGCAGAGACGATGTCTAGGGTTGTTGTACACATTAAATACACTAATGTGTGTAAAGCGCTGGTGGTAAGCACCAACAGCTGGCGGCTGTTCTTATCCATTCTTTCTTTCATTCATTGTACAGACATTTATGGACTAACAACTGTGTGCCAGGCTCTGGGTGCTGGGAACACAGAGATGGATGAAACTGCTCTTACCTTCAAGAATTTACTGCCCAGTAGACCTGACAGGCAAGAGGCTTGTGAACATTCTCTGTTGTGGGGAAAGAAATGAAGCTGCCAAACTACCAGACTGAAACTTTTGGTTTTGTCTTAAGTGGGAAGAGCATGTATTGAGCATCTGCTCTGTACCAGATGCAAGGTACATGCCCTCTCACTGAGCTCTTGACTTTCTCTAAGGCAGGCACAATGTGAGGAAACTGGCTCAGAGATGGAAACTGGCTTTACAGTGTCTGTCAAACTCTGGGGTTCATTATCTTTCTACTCTACCTGGCTACCCCAGGGAACAGATAAGACTGGGTCCAGGGAGATAGGACTCAACTTGATCCAACTGGCAGGAGTTTCCTTCCCCTGAGCCACCTTTGAGTGTGCTGAGATCTATGGGGCCCATGGAGACTTCTGTCTTCAAGTTTAGCATTCTTGCCTAGGATGGGCCATTTATGGTTCAGAAGTCACTGGGCACTTCTCTAGGGGCTGAGGCTTGAGCTGAGAATCATAGAATAACAGCATCAAGTCTGTTTAGATCTAACTCCCCTCCCCAAAGATGACATGTTAGTGGGAGATCCATAAAGCCACAAAGAGTCGCCATTGCCTTTGAAAGGGAATGAAGTGAAATGGAGTTGTATGCTGCATTGTGATAAACTAATGCTCTTAGAATTTTAGCTATTCATCGTATGAGCTGCTTTGGTGGGGAAATTAGACATGCGGAATTTTGAGCTCTGGCCTTATTTAATTTTTAATTAATTTTGGTGTAATAAGCTGTAAGCACATTAATATCAATGAGATACTTTCTGCAGTGTGGTTAATGTACAATTTTAAGGAGCCATGGGTATTGTTTTCCCCTTTATTTGTGTTGTATAAAGATTATTGATTCTCTAAGTATTATTTTCTGGTTCCTGGGAGGTAGAACTGTAAGAGAGTAATTATATTTTCCCAGAAGCCTTGGGCTAAAATGTTGTCACAGACATTTATTTGAGGACCATGAGAAGAGTGCTATGTGTGGCACTCATCAAAGATTTGATTGTCAGAAGATAAAGGTTCCTCTATATTCTAAGAAGTAGTCAAATGTGGTATCCATAACTCAATAAGCCATAGAATTTGGAATGGGATTTGTCCAGTGGGTTTTTTTTTTAATAATCATGGGAAAGAGGTTTTTCTTTTTTCCAAAAATTGCACCAAAGTAAAGCAAAGCTCTAGTTGACACGGGCGTGTTGTGTAGGTGTTAGCCATACTGCCCTCACTACTTGTTCATTGGACAATAGTGCAACCCCAAGAAAAGGGTGGTTAGTCCAGTGTTTTTATATGAAGATCTAAGTAATAATTTCAAAATAAAAATATTATTTAGGTTATACTGGAGTAATTTTGCTATGTCCAGATATTATGGCATTCCATTTATTCATTCAATCAGTCATTCTATAGTAATTTGAGCACCTACTATGCATGAGGCCTTCTGTTAGGCATTATTAGGTGTACAAATATGGGGTACAACCCTGTGTCTAGGAGACTACCGGTCAGTATGGAATATTTTAATATAAGGCAAAGTGCCAAGTCACATTGTAGAGGTACAAATTAATGCTGGAATAGTTCAGAGAAGAGATTATTCATAGAAGAGAGATTAAGGAGAAGACTTTTAAACTGGCCCTTTAAGGATAAATAGAATTTAGGCACACGTAGAAGAAAAAAATTATTATTCTTGGAGAAGGGAACAGCTAATCCATATCCAAGAAGAGCACAGATAGGGTCACAAAATCCAAGGAAAATGACGAACATGCTTTACCACTGACATGCCTTTAACCATGCTCTTCCCTTCTTCAAGATGCCTTTTTTCCTTCTTCCAACTGGATAAGTACTCTGTGCCCTGCTTGTCTCTCTTTCCTCCCATCCAAGGACGGCCTGGGCTAACTCAACTGGCTTGTCTTACAGGCAAGGAAGCTGAGACCCAGAGAATTAGAGGGACATGTAGCCAATTGGTTACGGTCTTGATTAGAACTAGAACCCTTATGGTTTAGGCTTCTGTGCACTTTATATGGTTCTGCTCCATTATGTCACAGAATAATGGCCAAGAAACACACCTTCAGCAATGGGAAGGTACAGTGCAATTTCCATTAAGTGCTAAACTTGGGGACAGGGATGATTCTGGATAATGGAGGGTTATCCAGAAAACCCTTTTGGTTTTAGCTCTTCTTAGTTCTGAGTTTTTTTTCATATTCTAGTATAAGACTCATATCAGACCCTTTTTGGTGATTGAGGATATTAAAGGCCCCTGGCCTGTAATTCTGAACATCAATTCCCATGGCTCTTTATTGTTGATGTCAAGCCCAATATATCTGCTAAAAGTTATCATCCAAAGCCCTGAGGTAAGATTGTTTTCTTATCTTTTGCCTTTTTGTTTCAATGACAGAAAAAGGGAACTAGATAGAGTTTGAGTTACTGAATGTCCTGATTTAGCAAGGTTTGATTAATTGAAGTTGCGCTATTTCAGAGAAATACACTATTTTGACAACTATGGTTTCAAAATACTCAGGGATTCTGAGTAATGGTGAAAGGAAACACGAGTTTGGGGTTGAAGAGACTCTGGGAATGTGGTTTTCAACAAAATTTGACAGCTTCCTGTCTGGCCTCTCCCTTTCTCAGTGGTTTTAATGGGATGTTCATAGCATCCCATGAAACCAGATTGCATCACGGCTCTAAATGTAAGGAGTTGTTTCTTCCCTAAAGAAGGGCTCAGATGGGTCACAAGGGAGGTTTCTGGGATGGGGAAGTGCAGCTGGCAGTCTCCAAAGGAACTCAGCTTCCCCAGGCCATTCAATGGTTTTCTTCCCCATCACTCTTCTCTGGGAGTTTCTGCCATCACAACCTGATACTCCATGGAGGACTCCATGAAGAAATAAATCAGGGATGCTCCTTGGTTACAGAAAAAGATATCGGCCTTTTCACCCTAACCCCTGATTTGCAAAGCTATTCCCTTGCCAAGCACAACAACATCTACCCGCAAGTGGTTCTATTAGCAAGTAGGGGCCCATCAGCAGGAACCTAGGTCAGCAGGAACCCAGTGGCTCTCATGGCAAACTTGCCAGGAGAGGAATAGGATTTAGTATGGGGAGAGGGAAGCCAAATAAGGTCAAAACCAGTGAGAATCTCTTTGCAGGCTCAGAGTGAACAGTCGTATCATTTTTTGTTTTCTAATTAACTTATTGACTCCTCCCCCAACTGCTCTATTAGCAGGAAATTCATGTGTCTCTTGAGGTCCTGTCTGGCTCCCACCCACACACACAGTCCAGGAACCTGGTGATTTATGCAGTGTGAAGAGTCAGCTGTACTTTCTCCTCTAATCAGAGTGAGCAATGGCATTTGATGAGTTTGCCGCTGTTATTTGCTTCTCACAGAGCAGCCATTTAAGATTGGTCTTGGCACCTCTCTTCACTGGAGAAGAGGATTAAATAAAACCACAAATTAAATCCCTGGCATGGCACCCTGCTACAATGTGACTGAGACTTCTCAGCAGCTGACTGGGACACCCTTAACTTCCAGATTTCCTTCGACTCATTCAACAAAAAATGACCCATATCAAAATAAGCTTCTCCTCCAGGGGGACCCAAGCTGTGGCTCTTTTGTTCAGTTCCCTTCTGCACACATCTGTCAAAGAAATCAAGTCATATGGCTGCTCTGAGTCTGTTTCCTGCCCTACAAAAAGGGGATGGCAATTCACTGGGGCTTGTCATGGGCTATAAATGAGATAGAACATAGAAAGCTCTACGTAGCTCTAGGCACACAGCGAGCATGCAATGGTGCTGGACTTTCTCCTTCTTCCTGCTGCTTCTACCTTTCTTTCTCTCTTTTGATAAGAAATAGAAGAGCACATCCAGCTAGGATTACTGAGGAGATACCTTTTATTTTTAACTGGAACCTTTGCCTAATTATAGGAGAGCAGCAAGTTCAAGTTATACGCCAAATAGGATTCAGACAGAGTTCTTGTTTCCATCGTCAAAATCCAGGTATAAAACTCTGAAGGGCATCCAGTCTTTGGGACACATGATTAAAAGTCAGATGGTTTCCAGTCTGTGGCATAAATAGTTGCTTTTTAGTTCCCAGGGGGAGGGGTTACAACATATCATCAGTGTATTATCAAGGTTTTGGATATTTGCCATTCTAACACATGAAAAATGGTATCTCAATATAATTTAACTTTTTATTTTTTAAATTATTAGTGAAGCTGAGCATCTTTTCTTTTCTTAAAACACACTTGTATTTCATTGTCTGTAACCTGCCAGTACATATCATTTGGTTATTTCTTATTGGGTTATTGATAATTTACTTTTTGATTTCTTGAACTCTTTATATATTAGAGAGCTTATCCTTTTTTAACATGAGTTGCATTTTTTCCTCAGTTTGTTGTTTGGTTTTTTTGACTTTGTTTATAGTGTTTTTGATTTTTACGTAGTCAAATTTATCAATCATTTCCTTTATGACCTCTGGATCCTGGGTCCAAGTGAGAAAGACCTTCTTTACTCTGAAAGTATAAAAGGATTCTCCAGTGATTTCTTCTATTGTAATAGTTTTGCTTTTTTAATATTTAAATATTTGCGATCTTTAAGTTTTTAAGAAAACCCGTAAGTCAGATTTTTTTGTTAAATATTCCAGTTTTTAATATTGGCAACTAATTCAAAACAAACATACATACCATTTTTCAAACTGTTTAAAAGCCTTTGCCTTCTGTCTACCAGTGTCTTTGGCTCAGAAGCGGTAGTCTAGTGGCCAGTCTCATTGCTGAGCTTTGAGAGGCCCTGGAAATTTTGCCCCCTCCAAATGGGGGTGATTCGATTACTGTGGGCCCTCTCTGAGAACTGTCTGTGTGACTCATTCAAACCCCTGTACTGCCTTGGCTGCATTTAGTTGGTTTTGCATCCAAAGAGGTAAGTGCTTATCCTGCTATTACTTATACTGAATTCAGATTTGGATTACTTGAGTAAAAAAAAAAAAAAATACAGTTTGTATCATTCCTGCTAAATACTTTGAGATCACTGGGGCAATGGTGCTACTTGAATGTGAAGTTTAATACCTTGAGCAGGAACTAAACCTTGAGCTCTAGTCATTTTTCTCTCTTCAGGAAGCCCTGTGTCTTAGCAGCTGTCTTTCCTTTATGCCCCCCAGTCATCTTCCTGCTGTACAAATTTGTAAACAGAGAATCAGGGTGGGAAGAGAAAGGCTGATTGGCAGGACTGTTAAATTGTGAAAGGAACAAAGATGTGCAAACTAATTGTGGGAAACTTTTTTTTCCCTATGTGATCCTTTCTTCATCTGTATTCAGAAAAGCTCTTGCCTAAGAACCTTGGCTTGCGTGCATTTACAGTAATGTATTATACTTGAAGGCAAAGGAAAGGTTGGAGAGAATTTCCTGCTAGCCTGGCTGCAGAGCCTGGGAGCTCAAAACTGGATACCCTTAAAAGGGAGAGGTTGCCTGGGGTGCAGGGGAAGGGGGAAGGTCCTGAATAGACTTCTATCATTTTCCACCCATTGCGCAAACTCACTAAGCCCTCTGTGAAGCCTTTCTAGGATCCCCCAGGGCCACTCAGAGCCTGCTACTTTCTTGCTGGGTTGGGAGCTCAGTGAGTACAAGGGTGGTGGTTTCTAGGTCTGTATCCAGCTCTATTCCAGTTCCTAGCACAGGGCTGGGGCTCTGTGAAGGTTTGCTGGGTGAGTGAAAACTTGTGCCAATGCATTTATTTACTGGGCAGCTCTTGGCATGCCAAGGGGGCCAGGACCAAGTCTAAAGGTCTCTGGTCACTTTTTAGTTAACCAATCAGCAAACCCTCACTTGGGCTATTATGAGAGTGTCCATGGGCTTGGCAGAAAGGAGGCTGGCCTGGGGGCCCAGGAGATTTTGGTCCCAATGTTGACTCTGCCCATTAACCCACTGGGTGACCCCAGGCAGCAGGACCCCAGCCTCTCTGAACCACAGTTTCATCATGTGTGATGTGAAGAGGTTGGACCATGGCTTTCCACAGTCTTTTCAGCTCTGCTGTCCTATAATCCTGTGGGTTCAGAGGTTGCAGGGACAGACCCTGCTCAGTGATGGTAGACAGAGGCAGAAGTGAGCCTCATCAGCTGGGCACACCCAAGTGCCACGCACTTTATATGTTGAAATAATGTTTTCATTTTAATCCTCAGAACACCTCTAGGAGGCAGGTATTGTACTCTCCATTTGACAGATGAGGAATCTAAGGTTTGGGAAGATGAGGTTCTGAGACTGTGTGACCAGTTTCTTGAAGTGGCCTAGAGGCAGCAGTTTCCATCAGGAAAGCACACTGTCTTTTACCACCAGGGCCTTCAAACTTACTTCCCTGTCACTTGGTGACACTTATCATTTCTAGTCCCTTCCAGCTGTTAAATAAAGAAGCAGCAGAAGCTTCATCTTGAGTTATTAGAGAGTCTAGTCCAACCTAAGTCAAAACGTTAATTCCACATTCAACTTAAAGCTTTGTCCCTCGCATCAGCTCAAACCTGGTCTGGAGTACAGGGAGTAACAGTGGGGAAGCGGGGGCTAGTCTGTCCTTTCCCTCCCCTGTTCTACTTCTCGCCCATTTGCCCCCCTCACCCCCAGTCTGGCTGCCCAGGGCTGAGCAGGGGAGAAAGGATGGGGCAGAGGCCTCTTCATGCAGCTGATGCTCTGCCTTCTCGCTTGGCTACCCAGTTATCTTCGACAGGGCAGGTTCCCAGAGTCAGCTCTTCCATGGAGTATCTGGCAGGTGCCCTGACAGCCTCTGGGCATTGACTAGGCACCCCCAGCTGACCTGTCTGCTGCCTGTCCCCCATTTCACAGCCGCCTTAGGCTGGATCCTTTTGAGGCAGTTCAAGCCGAGTGGCCTTCACCAGTGTCCCCTGTCCCCTGGGCACAGTGCATCCTTGTCCTGCCCAGAGAGGAGTGAACAGCTAGCCCAGCAGCTGGCTGCAGCCCCTTCCCTGGCTCTCACAGCAGCTTCAGCCCATGGGCAGCAGCGTTTATTTTCCATACACTTCCAAACTCCTAGAGACACATCAAGTTCCTAAGAACTTTCTCACTTTGGTCTGCTCCATTAACACTGGGGGCTTGTTTTTGCAAGTTTCTGGAGCTCAGCGCATATCCAGTCAAGGCGAGAAGCCAGGCCTCCCTCCCACGTGGTTCTCCTGGGCCCCCTCAGTTGGCCAATGCAAGTGGAAAGCTTCGCCCTTCTCTCCCCTCCCGTTCCTCTCCAGTTGTCCTTGGAAAGGTCTGCTCCTCAGAGAAGCCCCTGCTTCCTCAACACAGCCCCTTACACAGGGAGGGGTCTCAGGACTAGCTTTGCCATCTCCCAGGGAGTGCTGCTGGGGGATGTGTCAGGAGCTCTTTAGAACTTGGACTATTTGCCACCAATTATCTTTAGCTTGAGGCTTTAGCCAAGATTCAGAAGCAACAGGAAAAACCCCTTTCATGGCCTGTTAAACTCTTACCATGTATATCTGCCATATTTCAGCTTTATTAAAGGCAACATAGACACACAGGCGGAGGGGCCTCTCCTCCCCTGCCTGGAAGCTGCCCACAGCCAGTTTTCATTGCCATCCCTCAGCCCTGGTCTGATGCTGCCAGGGATAAACAGCACATCCCTTCAAGCCATGCTGAATTGGTGCTGGTTAAAGCCTGAGGTGGGAAACAGCACAGCAGGCCGTTGCTTCCTGGGGCAAGGAGGTCAGCAGTCATTTTTCCAGCTCTTTGCCGCCTTTAATGACTGCTGGAGCCGTGCGACATGGAGCTGCAGTGTCCCCATCTCAATGTGGCCCAGGAGGAGGCCTGGGGTTGGGTATGCATCTTCCTGCACCGAGAAATGCGACCAACCACTGAGCACAGAAGCCTCAAAAAGGCCTGGCCCCTACAGTTTTCAAATTTTATTTTTGTTTCAGAAAACATCGTTCCAAGACATTCTTACCTGGAATTCCATTGCATTAAACAGTTTTTCTGGCCAAAGTGGGGCAGGGGCTGAGTGCTGACTCCAACCTTTTCGGTCCGCTTCCTCTCCTCATGGTTCTGATAGGGCTCTGAGGAACATTTGGGATTTATAGAGCAGAGATTTTTTTAAAAGCCTGGTGTCAGAAGGAGATAGAATTTGGATTAAGAGTGAACTTGCAGGCGTGGGACCTTCAGTAGAGTCTATGACGATGAACTGTAGTTGGCAAAGATTCACACATGCAGGTGCAGCGTAGAAAGTGCTGGCTTAGCAGTAAAAAGTAAAAGCACAGCTTTGGGGTTTTTTCATAACTGGGAGGCTTACAGCATGATGTGGCTGTCAAAAGCATTGATAAGCCTGAATTTGTGAGTGTGGTATAAGACAGGTTAAGCCAGGTCAGGCCCATCTTGCTGAAAACCCAGAGGCCCTGCTGTAGAAAATGCTACTCTTCTTTCTTGTGGTCCACTCCTCTCGTCATTGCTAATTGGTTGGGCAGGGTATTGGAACTCACCTGTAGGCTAGCCAGCAGCTGCTAGGACTAAAACTTTGCATGGCTGGCTTGATGCTGATTAAGCAAAAATATCATGTTCTCTCCCCATGGAAGTTTTGAATTTAAGTCATAGAGAATATTTTGGGAAAAGACCACAGATGACACTCACAAAGCAGGCAGAAGCCAAGAGGCATCATGGTCAGTGAGGAGGTGTCAGCAGGGAAGACACAGGGAGTGGAGGGTGATATCTAGAACTGCAGAAGTAGAACAGGACGGAGCTGGGCCCCCAAGGTGCAGCTAGGGTGTCCCTGTAGTCAGGACTGCAGTGGATCCTGAATCATCCTGCTGTTTCCAGAGCATGTTCTGGTACTAATCCATGCCAGGTTTTCTATGGAGCCCAGGTCCTTGTGTTCCTTATCTTCATTTGAATCTCCCCAATAAACCTTACTGGAGCTGAGGGGAGCTGTTGCTGTCCTCTGAGGCAATTCTTACTTTTTGAAATGCCTCAAGCCCAATCACAAGAGCCCAACTCACCCAGAACTACAGAGTCCTGAAGACACTGGATGTTAACCCCATTCCTCTCCGGATGGCTCAGAACTGTGGCCATCCGGGCACTTCAGTTTTCACAGGACATTGACAAGCTGGAGTATATTCTGAGGAAGGGTCCTAGGAATTATGCTGCATGGAGAAGAGATAAGGAAGGGACAAGAGTCCAGCCTTCAATTCTGTCTTCAAGTGCCTAAAGGGTCAATATGTAGAGATGGGACTATGTTTTGGGGGGATGCCTCTAAAGGGCAAATATGGTACCGAAAAATGGAATTTTTCTGGAGGTCAGTTTCAGCTTTCTAATTGGCAGTGCTCTTTAATGCTAGAACATGTTGCTTCATTAAGTAGTGAGCTCCCCATCAAAGAGGGCAAGCAAACACAAGTTGGATGCTCTACTTGGAATGCTCTAGAGAAGATTTCTGCATTTGGTGGGGCACCAACAAGGCAAAGCCCAAGGGCTCCCACACGCCCAAGGTCCTCAGCTTTATTCCTGTGGTTTTTAGTAGGAAGCAGAGGTCTGGTGCCACTGACCTGCCTACAGGGAGGAAATGGAACTTGTTGATTGTTGCTTTTTGAGGCTGAGTTTGGAAGCAGGCAAAAACAAATCTATTTTCAGAGCAGCAAATGCCAGCACAATTTATATCAAAACCCCCATCTGCTCAACTGAAAGGCAGTGGTATGGACCAAGCATTTTGTGAGCCAGCAACAGGCTTACTTGTTGAGGAATGTTGGCTCCACAGAGACTATCCAATTAGGCCCCTGAATCTAACTGCGGCCTTTATATTTAATATGAACTCCTTGCAGTTGTGAGCACTGCTGGCAAATTGCATTTCTCCCAACTCATAGGCAGATTGTTGCTTTTCAAAAAATCTCATATCCTATTGAAATGTTTAAATTATTACATGCACAAATAAAATCTGCAATACAAAAAAAAGTCTTAAAAAAGAGAACTATATTAGAGTATGTAATGCTGGCTTCTGTAACACATGAACCTTAAAATCTCAATGGCATAACACTTCAGCTTCTGGCCTATAGGCAAAGGAAGAGAGAGCATGAAGTATCATGCAGGAGGTTTAGGTGCCAGGTTTAGAAGTAATGTTGATTATTTTGCACACTCTCCACTGGTGCAAACTAATCACATGGTCTCCTTTGGATGAAAGGGGACTGAGAAATGAGCCAGAGAAGAGAACATGGATATTGGTGAACACCAGCAGTCTGTTAAAAGAAACAGAAGGTACAATTTTCCATGTGTCTTAGCACATTGACTGCCACACTAGAAAAAAATTTTTTTTTCCTTGGGGCCATGGTGTTTTATTATGAAAATAGAATAAAAACTTCAAAAACAAAATGATCCTTTCTAATTTAAAGAAAATTTTTTATTTTTTATTGTTTTCTGTGCATGAGTTATATGCAACTTGAAAAATAGTTCACGCGGCTCCCAAGGTGAAGAGACGTGTGAGTTACATATGCTTCACGAGGTCCTGGGCTGAAAACTAGTGTGAATTAAATACAACTCACATGGCAGTTAATGTGTTAAGCAATGGATAGTACAAATTTATCCATGAGATTGAAGCCAGGTATCAGGTTTTACACATAGGAGATGCTCAGGAGCTGTTGATGTTGTGGACATTACAGATATCAAGGCATCTTGGTCCCTGAAGGGAGAAAGTGGCCTTGGGGGTCATTTGTGTGCAATTTGGTGATACAGAAATGAAACATTTTTCAGAATGGAATTAATAGGTCAGAGTGGTCAATGTTTTATTATTGATAATTAGAAAAAGAAGAATTATGGACTTGGAGAGAAAAAAGGAAAGTGAGGATTTTTTCAGCGCAGCCTTCGGAAGAAGAGAGGAGCTGAGTTCCCATCGGAAGCATGGAATCCAGAGGCGAACCCTACGTGAAGTTACCAAGGATGGAGACACAGTGATTTACCCCTGGGTTTGGGACATATTTCTTCTTTTGCTCCCTTAGAGGGAGAGTACTGTTTTAACAGCTCCTAAGTCATGTTCCTATTTTGCAAAATCAAATTACTCTGAACTGGGAGTAGGAGTCAACACTTTGACTTTGTTATAAATGAGCCTTCAAATATCAAAAAGATATCAGTTTACCTTATACATGGAAATATCACTTGTCATTTGAAACTCTCATATTTATATAGTCAAAAGAAGCACAGGAAGGAAGCACAAGGCTGAGGAGAGCTTTTGCCAAAGTTCTTTTTGGCAAAAATAAAAAAGTTCTTTATTTTCTTAAAATCTGTCTCAACTTCTCATGTTGATCCAGTTATTCTAGATCTTTTTTTTGTTTGTTTTCCTTTTATTTTATTTTTAATTGACAAGTAATGATTGTATATATTTATGGGGTACGATGTGGTGTTTTGATATATGAATACAGTGTAGAATATATACATATTAGGCTAATTAGCATATGCTGCACCTCAAATATTTATCATTTCTTTGAGGAGAGAACATTTAAAATCCTCTCTTTTAACTGTTTTGAAATATACAATATGTAATTAATTATAGTCATCATGCTGTGCAATGGATCATCAGAACTTACTATTCCTATCTAACTGAAACTCTGTATCCTCTGACCAATGTCTTCCCTTTCCCTGTCCAACGCCCCTGCCCTGACAGCCTCTTGTAACCACCATTTTACTCTCTACTTCTATGAGTTGGACTTTTTTAGATTCCATATATAAGTGAGATCATATGGTATTTGTCTCTATGTGCTTCATTTATTTCACTTAGCATAATGTCCCCAGGTTCATCTATGTTGTCACAAGTGACAGAATTTCCTTTTTTAAAAAAAAATAGGATTTCATTGTGTACATATACCACATTTTGAAATCCATTCATCCGTTGATAGGCACTTTGGTTGCTTCCACATCTTGGCTATTGTGAATAATGTTGCAGTGATCATGGGAGTGCAGACATCTCTTCAACATGCTGATTTCAATTTCTTTGATTATATACCCAGAAGTGGGATTGCTGGATCATATGGTAATTCTGTTTTTAGATTTCTGAGGAACCTCCATATTGTTTTCCAAAGTGGCTGTACTAATTTACATTCCCACCAACAGTGTACGGTATTTTCTCCATATCCTCACCAACACTTGTTATCCTTCATCTTTTTGGTAATAGCCAGTCTAACAGGTGTGATGTGATATTTCACTGTGGTTTTCTTTGCATTTTACTAATGATTAGAAATGTTGTGCATTTTTTCCTATATCCATTGGTCATTTGTATGTCTTTATTTGAGAAATGTCTATTCCTTCAGGTCCTTTGTCCATTTTTTAACAGGGTTATTTGTTTTCTTGTTATTCAGTAGTTTGAGTTCCTTATATATTTTGGTTATTAGTCCCTTATCTGATGTATGATTTGCAAATATTTTCTCCCAATCTGCAGGTTGTCTCCTCACTCTATTGTTTCCTTTCCTGTGCAGAAGCCTTTTAGTTTGATACAGTCCCATTTGTCTATTTTTGCTTTTGTTGCCTGTGCCTTTGGAGTCATATCCAAGACATCACTGCCCAGACAGATGTCTTAGAGCTTTTCCCCTATGTTTTCTTCTAGTAGTTTTATAGTTTC
This sequence comes from Daubentonia madagascariensis, assembly GCA_023783475.1. NCBI lineage: Eukaryota > Metazoa > Chordata > Mammalia > Primates > Daubentoniidae > Daubentonia > Daubentonia madagascariensis. The sequence goes on along the minus strand of JAKFHU010001990.1, from coordinate 21,184,762 downwards.
AGGTCTTACATTTAAGTCTTTAATCCCTTTTGAGTTGATTTTTGTATATGGTGTAAGACAAGGGTCCAATTTCATTCTTCTGCATGTGGATATCCAGTTTTCCCAACATGATTTATTGAAGAAACTGTTCTTTCCCCATTGTATATTTTTGGCACCTTTGTCAAAAATCAATTGACTATAGATGTGTGGCTTTATAGATGTGTGGGCTTTCTATCCTATTCCATTGGTTGATGTGTCTCTTTTTACACCAGTACCATGCTGTTTTGATTACTATAGCTTTGTAATACATTTTGAAATCCTATAGTGTGATGCCTCCAGCTTTGTTCTTTTTGGTCAAGATTGCTGTGGCTATTTGGGGTCTTTTGTGGTTCCATATGAATTTTAGAATTATTTTTTCTATTTCTGTGAAGAATGAATTTTGATAGCGATTGCTTCAAATCTGTAGATTGTTTTGGGTAGTATGGGCATTTTTAACAAATATTAATTCTTCCAGTCCATGAACATGGGTTATCTTCCCATTTATTTGTGTCATCTTCAACTTCTTTCATCAGTATTTTATAGTTTTAAGTATGCAGATCTTTCCCTTCCTTGGTTAAACTTATGTATTTTTTGATGGTATTATAAATGGGATTGTTTTCTTAATTTTTTTCAGATAGTTTGTCGTTAGTGTAGAGAAACACTACAGATTTGTGTATGTTGATTTTGTATCCTGTAACTTTACTGAATTCCTTTATAAGTTCTAACAGTTTTTTGGTGGAGTCTTTAGGATTTTCTGTATATAAGATCATGTCATCAACAAACAGAGACAATTTCACTTCTTCCTTTCCTGTTGGGATGCCTTTTATTTCTTTTCTTGTCTAATTACTAAAATGAGGTAGGTGAGAGTGTGAAAGGGGCAGCCAGTGTGTTCTAGATAATGTGATCTGTCACAAAGGAAAGTGACCACTCATGAGTTGAAGCTACTACCATCATCGGTACATTTAACTGGAATGTTCAAGCTTCATTAGTTACTGGTTACTTAGGCTAACCAGAGAAATCTTTTTATCCAATGCTTGGAAAATTGTCAACTCAGAATCTACTTTCTTCCCCAAATGTGCATGGTAAATACAATAGAATCTTTGCTTGATGACAGGATTTCACAGTGTCTTGGGGGTCATCCTTTAAATATTTATTCCTTTCAGATTGGCCCTGTATACAAGTGTTAATTATACAAAGTTTACTTCCAGTATCACCCCACACTCTGCCTCTCTTTTCTCCTTTCCTTCCCCTCCCCTTTAATCTTTCTTTACATCCTCATTATCCAGCAAAATTAACTCTGGGAAATACTGGGGACAATAGTCCTTTGTACCTTAGAATGAATTCCTTCTTTAGGCAGTTAAAGCTCACAAATGGATTATATACCAAATGTCTGTTTGTAAGTCAGTTATTGCATTTCATCAAATCTCAAATACCATTGGTTATAAAATGCACTGTGATTTTATGTACCACTCAGAAAAAAATACTGCCAATTAAACTATGACACAATGTATTCTCATCACTTAGAATTTTTCTACTTATTAAAAGAGTTTTCTTATACTTAATTAGACATAGCTTTCTATCATATCACTCTTGTGCATGCACAAAAAAGACACAGGCAAAATAAATTGAATAAGTATTCCTAAAACATCTCCAATTAGAGACTGAGTTTTCAGAATCACTTTTTCAGTCATTAATATGTGTGTTTTCCCATATAATATAATTCTTTTTGCCAACATAAGCATTGGTGATTTAGTGCTTCTGAAATTAATTCGTGAAAGAATGAAAAGCCTTCATTGGTGCCAGGTTCCAAGCTACCTCCTTGGCAATGATATAAAGTATGCTTACTTTTGAGTCCTGCCTCACTTGACTTCTGATTCACCACCACCCATCCCTTGTCCTGTAATCATTGGATTCTCAGAGTTAAAAGAGTCCTTCACTGTGGCCTCATCCTTGTGCTTTAATGTGTGCTAGGCGCTCTACATGGATTATTTTGTTGATCCTTGCAACAACCCTATGAGATAGATGCTATTGTTATCCCAGTTTACAGGTGAGGAAACTGAGGCTTCTGAAGATTAAGTAATGTGTCTGAGACAAAGTGAGTGGTGGGGTCAGGGTATAGGTCTTCTTAAACCAGACCTGTGCTTCCCTGTCCAGGGAAGGTCTGAACCTCGCTTTCCTGCCTGCCTGTACCCTCTATGCTATGTGATCATTTAGCATTGGCTGCTGTCCCCACAGTAATCAGCCAATATATGTAGGAAGTCAGGTGGCTGGGGAAGCACTGGTTTGGATTCAAGCAGACCTGCGCTCAAATTCTGTCTCCAGTCCTTATCAGCTGTACAATCCTGGGAGCATTACTCTTTTTCTCTGAGTCTGTTTTCCCAGCTACTATGATCTGTTTTTACTCACAACACTTCTGACACCATATGTGTGGGTTTTTCCACACCAACAACTAATTCTCCAAGTCTCCAGACACCAACCAGTGTCCAAAAATTCCATTCAATTCTGACACTAACTACCCGGAGTTAGTGACACTGACCAACCAGCTATAAACTAGGGATTCCCACGACTTCCTCTTTGGGTTTGATGATTTGCTAGAGTGGCTCACAGAACTCAGGAAAGCATTTTACTTACATTTACTGGTATATTGTAAGGGATATTATAAAGGATACAAATGAGTAGTCAGATGACAAGGTACAAGGGGTGAGGTCTGGAAAGATCCTGATTGCAGAGGTTTGTCCCATAGAATTAGAGTGCACCACCCTCCCGGCATGTGGATATGTTCACTGGCCTGGATGTCCTCCAAACCCCATAGTTAGGGATTTTCTATGGAGGTTTTATTAAGTAGGCATTATTGATTAAATCATTGGCCATTGGTGATTGACTCAATCTCCAGCCCCTCTCCCTTCCCCAGAGCTGGGGGGAGATGGGGCTGAAAGTTCCAATTCTCTAATCATGTGGTTGGTTCCTCCGGCAAACAGCCCCATCCTAAAGCTATCTGGGGGCTCACAAAGTGTCACCTCATTAGCATAAACTCAAGTATGGTTGGAAGGGGCTTGTTACGAATAATAAAATAATAAAAGATGTTCCTCTCACCCCATCACTCAGGAAAGTTCCAAGGGTTTTAGAAGTTCTGTGCCAGGAACCCAGAACAAAGACCAAATATATATTTTTCTTATTATACCACAATTATCACACCAGCTATAAAAGTGGTAGTGATAATGTAGACATCACAGAGAAGTTGTGAGTTTTCGAAGGGATGACCTATGTAACGGGCCCAACATGGGGTCTGTGTTTATTTCCTGTCCCCCCATGTGGTCATTCACACATTTGGCTCATAATCATTCACACACTACATGATCAAGAAATAAATTTTTGTCAATGAATACTGTGTCGGATGCAATTTCCTAGGTAACTGAGGGTTAATTAGAAATCCTCTTTTGTTCCAACCCTTGTTAAAAATCCTTAGAAAATGTCAGAATTCATTTTTCTTATATGTGGTGAGCATGATTTAATCTTCCATTCATTCTGAACATCAGTCCTCATTACCCAGGGCTGCAGGTATAGCCAAGAATGATGTAGGATATTGAGAATAACATGAAAATTGGTTAAAATAATTAATTACAAATGTGAATTTTTAAAAAATAGTTCATCTTTTTGCTCAGACCTTTAGCAAACTGCCCATGTGTTTGAAGTTATGTAACTGAAAGCGACATAATCTGTTATCTTTCTTCTCTCTTTAGATGCGTTTGCCACTCTACTCTCTGCTCAGTCATCCACGTAAAACACAATCGTTCAGCGCCTACTGTGTGCCAGGCAAAGGGCTGGTGTACAAGATAGATGTGGTTGCAGTTTGTCTAGTGAGGAAGACAGACAATCGGTAGGGAAGCCATGGCAGGAATCCCAGCCTAGTCTGGGTTTGGGACTGGGGAGGGTGATGGTGGTGATGGTAAGGACAGGGAAGGCATTCTGGAGGAAGTGGTGCTTAAGCCGAGAGCTTCAGGATGAACTGGAGTTAGGCAAAGGGAATGGCTTTCTGTGTAGGAGACACAGCCTTGTCCAAGGTGCTGAGGTCAGTATGATGGGAACAGAGTGTGGCGGTCCTGGAAGGTTGGGGGAGGGGAAGGGGCCAGCTCATGCTTCTTTGTCTAATGGGAGGCTTATATAACTCTAGTCATTCATTCTTGCGTCGGACCTTTTTTTGGCACCAGGAGTGCTGGAGGTACTGACTGTGTTAGGTTCTGGCTGTGCCCGGGGCATCAGAATTCACATAGCCAAATGGGGAAGAGTCCTGCAAGCATGGTCAAGCATGGTAGGGGGTGAGAGAGGGCTACAGAACACAAAGGGGGGAACCATGTCTGTCTTGTTATCTGCTGAATCCTGAGTGCCCAGTCCCCACGCTGCCTGGCATCTAGTAGGCATTCATTGACTACTTGGTGATTGACTGACTGAGTGAATGAATGGTGACTTGATTTAACCTTCCCCACTCAACATCTATTTGAGCTATTTTCTTTGTGCTGTATATCCATCCCGAAGCACCTCTGTCCCATGGCAAAGCAGGCCAATCCTCCAACAGTGTGTTCTGGAAACCAATACAGAAAAAATGCGATTTGACCTTGCTGTCATGGAATTTGCTGTGTAATAAGGAAGACGGGTGTTATATAACTAACCACGCAAATAACGATGTCATTAAGACTGTGGCACATGATACAAAGAAGATGGCTGGGGTGATGGAAAGGCACATAAAGGGGAAAGCCCAGGAAGGCTTCCTTGAGAAACTGATGTTGAACTAGGATCTGAAGGGGCAAGAGGAGGTGGGAAGAATGTTTCAGGCAGGGGGAAGAGGAGATGCAAAGATGTGCCCCGAGACGGGACAGAAGGCCAGCGTGGCTGGATCACAGGGATTAGCTGAGAGAGTAGCTGTGGACGGTGCTGGAGCCTGGCAGGGCCCTCTGCAAGGTCTCTCTGCCATGGTCGGGATTTTGATCTTTGGCCTAAGAGTATTGGAGAGACATTGTAAAGTTTTAAACAGAGAGAGATGTCACCAAATCACACTGGCTGCTGTGAGGAGAACGGATTGGAGAGGCACAAGAAAGAACACTGGGGCACGCACACACTTGCACACACACAGGCGCACACGCACACGCACCCTCCAACAGGCTGACGATGCCCTGTGCGTGGGAGCACGAAACTGAGACTGATTAAGAGAGGACAGAAGTCATTCCGCATAAGTCTTCCTCGTCTTTTCAAAATGACCCACTCCTTCCTGCCTTGTGGTGGGCGCTAGTAAGAAAGCTGTTACTTGTTATTTATTTTTTAACCAATTTTGTGAGACAACAGGGCATCCCTCTTACAGTTGTTATTCTCAAGGAGAGGATGTGGGTCACGGCAGATAATTTATCAGAGCCCGTTTTGTCCCTTGGTTTCAGAGGGGAGCCGGGGGTGGGTACTGGGGGGTGCCAAGTCGGGCAGGAGTGAAACGCACCCTTCTGTCAGCCTTTGGCTTGGAAGTGAGCATGAGCACACATTCCGCCTGGTCTGGGGGCTCCCCTTTGAACACCGAACCCCGTCCTTATCTTGTTTTTCCCATTAATGACGAGCTGTTAGACCACATTGTTCATGCCATATGCAGAGATAGTGCTGTGCCGGTTTAATTGTGGCCGCCCTGATGCCCTGTCATCTCCATCCGCCTCCTAATGGCTTGGCAGGGGGGCAGGGCTGCTTGGGAACCACAGCTTGGGCCTGCCATTCCCTCCTCTCAGGCAATCTCCAGTTCCAGAAACAGGCCCGTGGCAGCTGGGCTCACGCTCGCCCCCCTCCCCATCTCCCCAGAGGCCCTCGCAGGAATGCTAGTGGTGGGGGAAAGGGGACTGGTGGAGGCTGGGCCTCCCTTCCTGCTTCTTGAGCTCATTGCCTGAGCATTTCAAGCAGGCCCCCGGCTCCTATCTGGTTTTTGTGGGCAGCATGGGCAAGCTGCTGACTTCTTGGGAAAAGGCCAGCTGATAAACAAGGATACTTATGTCTGTGGGTTTGGAATCACTCAAAACCAAAGGTGAAATGACTCACCATAGAGGAGGGCGTTCCCCAAAGAAATGACTCTCCTGCTGGTGTTGGGTCTGGCTGGAAAGGAGGTGCATTTCTCAAATGTGGGAAGGTGACCTTTCTCTGTTGTTGCTGGGAGAGCCCAGGCATTGACAGGCTGTCCAGAATTAGGGGTCAGGACAGGGGTGGTCTGCAGACAGCTGCAGAGATGTTGGGAGGTGGTGGCCTCATAGAAAGGGCCCAGGGCTCTGGTCCCACCCTGCCACCAACTGGATGTGTGAACTTAGGAAAGTCTCCCTTCCGCTGCCTTGGCCCTAGCGTCCCAATCTTTAAAATGGGTGTAACAACAGGCTATATAAAAAGTATCATTCTATCCTTCTCAGCCAGCAGCTTCAGGCATGTGGCTCGTTTCCCTTGAGCAAAGAAGCTGCAGAAGAGGATTGTCCTGTGTTCTTGGTGTTTTGATTTCAGCTGCCCCTTCCTTTGTGGGGAGAAAGGTGGTCCTTTTTGGGGTGAGGTTTGAGATGCCCTCCTGCCAAACAGGTCCCCCTATCTACCCATCAAAGTGTCTGAAATTCTCACATTTAGATCTAATTTGAGATGGAGGCCAGGTAATATGGTAGAAGTAGCATGAGCTTTGGGAATGAGACATGAACCTTGGACATGATGTAACTCACACCACCTCTTTCTTCCTGAAGGCACTGCCACCTCTATGTTCCACTGCCACATACAGCAACACCTTCCTAGACTCTGAGCTGAAGCTCTGAGCTCATGCCCTACGTGCTGGGCCTCATCCTTGTTGAGCTGCTCCTTTACTGAAACGTTGGATGAAATGGCACACTGCAGGATATGGTTTCTGGCCTTCTCAGGGGCCACCATGGGGCTGAATGATATAATATAGAGTCAACTCTCCATGGAGCTGGACCAATGGGAAGGAAGAAACTTGAAGGAGATGGGCAGTACATCCCCCCCGCCTTTCTTCCTGCATTGGACCACTCTGAGATACAGTTTGTCCTTGCAAATCTCTTACAGGAAGTCCCACATGCTGAGAAACACACCTGTCAAGTGACCCACTGCATCTCTTAGTAGCCTGTGGTGAAGCAGTGGCCAGCGCAGTAAGGCATTTCAGGGCATTCCTTTGCCCCTCTGCTCGCCTCCTGTCTCTCCTTGCCCTGGGCTTGCACTTCCCAACGGGCGTCTGCACTTCATTCTTGATCAAGCTCTGCTTTCCAGAAGGCCCAGATTAAGACATCTGGCCTGGGATCTGGATCTGCCACTCGATTGGTGTGTGAGCTTGAGCAAATTCTTCACATCTCCTAAAAGGTCCATTTTCTTCTCTGTAAAATAGGCATAATAATATCTATCTTTTAGAGTCGTGAAAAGCATTGATACATATAATATATATAAAGTACTCAGCACAGAGCCTGGTATATGTGCACAGTGAGTGCTTAATAAAGGACAGCTCCTTGGATTATCTTTATCGTTGCTGCTGTTATTGTTTGTGGCAGAAATGACTAGCTGTCTGCCAAAAATTACTGCTCCCCTTCCACAATGAAGAGTTATTGTTCAGAAGCCCTGCCCAGCCAGGGACTTCACTGCTCCACCTTCCTTGTATCTGGGAAACCCATGTGACCACGTTGTGGCCAGTGGAATGTGGGTAGAAGTGATGTCATGCCTCTTCCAGGCTGGTTCATAAAATGCCCTTGCTGCAGTTTAACCATGTGCTGAAGAGGCATCCATCAGCCTGGCTCCTGAATGGCTGCAGGGCAGAGGCCCTGGTGCCCCAGCTCCTCCCTCACCCCAGCACTGAGCTCTGTATGAAATGGGAATGGATTCCCTTTGTGTTGAGCCTCCAAGAGTTTGGATTTGATCTGTTAAAGCAGCTAGTGTTGCCTTAACAATCACATTGTTTATTGCTACTGTTGCTTTATTTTTTTATTATTATTGTTATTAATGATTCAGAGTATGAGCTTCTCTAGGAGGCCCTTTTAAGGCTTTTCTAGTGGTTAAGCTTGTGGACGCTGGAGTTAGAATGCCTAGATGTGAGTTTCAACTCCATCACTTTATTAGCTCTGTGGCCTCAGTGCTAAATTCCCTTAACTAGTAATATAAAATGGGTCATATGGATATTGTGAGACTTGGATAAGGAAATCTACATAAAGAGTGGGACAGTGTCTGGCACAGAGTAAGAGTTCCATAAAAGCTACCTACCACAGCCACCATCTCTGCTGTCACCACCTTCGCCTTCAGCAGCAGCAGCAGCATTACTTGTCAGTGGATCACTGGGCACTGGGTGCATGGGAGATGGGCTGTGGTCTGGCCTGGGGTTGAAGAGAGATACTCAAAAGATTCAGAACGTGGTGCACAGGCTTGAAACAGGTAACCAAGCAGCAGGAAGAGGAAGTAAGGGATGTGGTCCTTAAGACAGATATGGCCCACCTGGTAATTTGGTGAAGGGCAGACTATATTCTTCTGGTCCTACTGGCCAGCAAGCATTTTCTGAGTACCTGTGGCAGACAGAGCACTGTGCTGGGCACCATGGGAGCTACAGGGCAGGGGGGAGGGCACGGGAGAGGACTCTGCCTGCCTGGGATGCAGCAGGCGTGGAACTAGGCACTTCATGCATGTACTTGTTTAACCCTCACCACAAACATCACGAAGTTGCTACAAGCCCCATCTTATAGATGAGGAAGCTGATACAAGGTACTTGATGGAATTTTACTAAGCCACACAGTAAATTATGGCGCTGGGATTTGAATCTTAACTCTGTTGTCTCTTGAGCCCCATTCATTCCCCAAGGCTAATTCGGCAGAATTTGGTGATGTAGCTGGGCAAAGGCAGAAAGTGTCAGGAGACAGATGTTTGCCCTTTACCACTAGCTAGCTCTGTGGCTTTTGGCAAGTCTCTTTATTGTCTCTTGGCTTGTTTTTTTTAATTAAATAAGAAAGAAAAGGAGATGGAGGGAAGCCACATGCACCAGGTACCATACTAGACTCTAAATAGAGCAACTATATCACGTAATCTTCCCCAAAATTTACAAGGTAGGTGGTGTTATTATCCCCCTTTAACAGACGAGGCATACTGAGACATAAAGAGAGAGAAAGTCACTTGCCCCAAATCTCTGTGGCATACCCAACTTCTTGGATATGTGAGTCAACAGTGTCTTTGTGGGGTAAAGTCATCCTGCCTCATCACACAGTGCACCTTCAAGACTTCTTCCAGATCTTAGTTTGCTTGGTCTCATCTGTAGAATTCCTTCATGAAGCAATGTAAGAGAAATGACAGCTTGGTTATGTAGCTCTACATCCACCTACCCTGTCTCTCTCAGCCTAAGATAATGAAAATGGGACCAAGTGGCATCATGTGAAGCATAGGATCAGGAATCTCAGTTCTCTTGCCTAGGAACCCCCCACCTCCCACCACCAGAGCTGTGAGCTCCTAGCTTCCTCCATTTTTTAATGAGGGGGAGGAGCAATTTAAATACTAATTTTGCGTCCTTCTTCCCTTCCCTCCCACTTCGTCTAGTGTGCATTCTGTGTTAATAACCAAGGCCCAGCCAGCACAGAGGGCAGGGCCAGGGGTTGTTTGGGTTTAAATGAAAGGTGACACAATTCGGGGTTTATCTGCCTCAACGGGCAGCTCTCCAGGGAGCAGAGTTTTTGAACACGTAGGGGGAGTTTTCTGCCTCTTAATGAGCTGCTTCCAGCCTGCCAGGTGATAGCAGGGGGCTAGCGATTGCTTTAGGGGATTTGATAACAAGAGTGAGTACTACATCTCAGCCAGTGTGCCTGCTCGCCAGACTCATCATTCATGCAAACAGCTGAACTGCTGCTGGACTGCTCGGGGCTCCTTGCGTGTGGGAGCCAGAGTCTGAGGCGGAGAGAGAACCAGTTCTCTGTAAGGGCCAGTGGCCCTTCGAATATGTCCATCCCATTACAGACTGGAGGTCCCGTGACTCCCAGACCTGAATCTGTGTGGACAACTGTGTGGACCAGTTGTTGATATATCCTGGGCCCAGTGAAGGAACAGCCAGTGTCAGCACAGCCTCTCAAGTACCATGAAAGTCCTCCAGGCGCCTGTGAGTCAATTTCTCTCCAAGGACAGGGAATCGTGAGGAAAGAACACAGTGAGTGAGTGAGGTTACTGTGCTGCTAGTTGGGCCAGAAGGCAGCCCTGTGTACCCCTCCCCAGGATCAAGAAGGCTTTGCCACACTCACTGTGTGATCCAGGACACCGAGAGCCACTGCTGCCCAGAAGGCCTGTGGTAAAAGAGGGTCATCGACCTTCCAATTCTAACCTGCAGCCTTTTCAAAATGGGCAAAACTAGTTGGAAACCAGACACCGCCAGTCCATTTTATACTGGGATCCTGGTACATGGTTTTTCACGGAGAAGCCATTTGCTATTTTGTTGGCCATTTTGTTTTATGGGGTCTGAGCTATGAGTTTTAGTTGTATGAACTTGAGTAAACTACCTAACCTTTCTGATCCTCAGTTTCTTCATCTGTCAAATGGGATTATGTGCCTTACTTCAGGTTATGAAAGTTGAAGGCAACGATGTATGTAGAGCATGCTGCACACTGCCTAACATACACTTAGCACTCAATAAGTGCCATCCATTTTCTCTGTTGTTCACATAGTGATTAGTTTTATAAATAATGAAATCATGGTCTGTGAAGGAGGGAGAGAGGGGAGCCAGGGTGTCAATCTGCTTTCTAAGAGTGATTGCTAAGAAAATAGAGCTGTTTAGAGTACGGTTATTTATTTGTAAAATAAACCACCCAGGATTGTACACAGTGTGAGATTATTTTTTTCAAACTGTGAAATGCAATTTGTATAACATGATCTATGGATTATTAAATTCACTTAGCCTTGAGAAAGCCTGAAATTGAGCAATTATTTTTGGTTCTCCCCCACCCCCTCTCTCCCAGCCTCAGCTCCTGGGTCTGATGATAAGCCATCATGAACTTGGTCCCTTGAGTGGGGAGCTGGACCCAGTTGGGCTCTGTGCTGAGGAAAGACAAGCATGGTCTTTTCCATGGTGGCATAAGCAGAGTAGAAGGTTCTCGAAACATTCCCCAAGAGAAGCTGCTGAGGAATGTGGAGGCCTGATTTGAAACGTGGGAGCTGAGAAGTAACAGCCACATGCAGGTGTGCTCAGGGAAAGCACATCCCTGCTGAGACTTCCTCCACCTCCCCAGGCGGGGACTGCCACCTCCCAGGGCTGACCCTCCTTGCACCTGACTAAGGACAAAGGAAGAATCAAGGAGGAGTGTGTGTGTGAATGTGTGTGGGTGGGAAGGTGGGGTAGCAGCATGGGATGGGGTGCTTTTGTGGATCCCTTATTATTATAGTCTGTTTCCATGTCTGCCTCCCCTGCCAGGCTGTGTGCCCCTTGAGAGTAGGGCTGGGCCATGACAGCCCCTTCTATGTCCCCAGTGCCTCACCCAGAGCAAGTCAGTGGCTGTGCTAAGTAGACAATTGTGGGCTCCAGTTACCCTCCTTCCTTCTGAAAACCTCTCTCCTGAAGATTTTGGCTTCATTCTCTTGTTGTGAGAACTAACCAGACATCCATGGCAAAGGGCAACAAGAAGCCTTTATTTGCTTTTCTAGGGGAAGCATGACAGGAAGGATGCTGATCTGAAAATTGTATAATTTTCAATTCACCACTGCAACCTCATTTAAAAAAATGAACTGCCTAAGGACTTGAAGTGAAGGAAAAGACCTTTTGGGATGACAGTGACAGCCTGAACAGGGGATTTGGAAGTCCACGTACTGCTGTACAGTGGAGCGGCAGGGGTGAACAGCAGCATGGTATATATGGAATTTAAAAAATTCTCTTCTGAGCACATGTGGAGTTGCCCAGCACCTAATTTCCCTGCACAGTGCATGATGATTTGACTCATTGGTGGTGGCAGGTCACTTGCAATCAGCAGCATTCAGAGCTGCAGGGCCACCTATTCCCTGTCTCTCTCATTTCCCTCTTTGTCAGTGTCTAAAGACCAGCTCCTTGAGTCAGGGAGCGCTGGAAGAAAACCATTTGGTAGCAGGAAAATGGCTTGGTCTATCCTTCTTTGGCCAGAGCCAGCCCGGGCAAATCGCTGGTGCTAAGTCCTGAAGTCATTTCTTATGTCCTGTAGCATAAACAGTAAAAAAAAAAAAACTTTCCTAATCTGTTAATAGCTTATTCAAAGCAGCACATAATTCAGAACACTTGCTATTTCCCAGCTGACAAAAATGCCCTTTTAATAAAAATATCAGAAACCACATTCATAGTTTTGCTTTGACTTTTGAATTAATGTCTGGTCTCCTGAGTTTTGAATTAACAAGGTTTTCCTGCATAACCTATGCAACTTTGTCATTCACAACTAAATCAAGCAGCTGGGTTGGCTTAATCTCCTGGTTTGACGGAGACGTGGTTGTGTGCCTCTTTCACCAAGTGGCATGGATTTTCTTCTCTCAAGAACAGGGTCATGCATGGGACAGGCCTATGCTTAGTGTTTCTAAAGCCTCCCTGTTGAGGACACCTGAGCATTATGATGCCAGCTGGTGGGTGATTGTTTGGGCCTGCTGGGTGGGGTGGAGGGCTGTAGAAACTTCTGAATGAGGTATGGAGCTATGGTCAGAGAAGATAGAAACTTGGAAGCTTCTGATGGGAGTGGCCACTTAGTAAATAACCACCCGGAAGGGACTTCTCTAGTTACCTTCCCATAATATACAGGGATAGAGAGCATTAGCTCTCCCCAAGTTAACTCCACCCTGGAGGGCAGAGCACAGGGGAAACTGACAGCACAGAGAGACCTCACTCTGTCTGCCCCTTATTCACATCTGCATCCCTCCCTCTCCCTCTTGTTCCGGAACTGAGTCCCAAGGCTGCTGTGTGTTGTCTCCACCTCCTCTCATATCTCCGCCCCTCCATCATTCTCTTCTTTTATGACTCACAGATATTCCTAGAGATCTACTTTTATCCCCCAAGTGGCACAGAACCTGTGACACCACAGAAAGGGAAGCATATTGCCCTCTAATGGACTTCTTGTCCATCTACACCTCTCCCTGAATGGTATACGTTCTCTATTTTCCTTCCCTGCATCCTTTCCTTCCTTCCAACAGATATTTACTAAGCTCTGTGCTGGGCTCTAAGCATACAGCAGTGGAACTCACAGTCTAGAGCTGGAGAGAGAGACTTAAAAAAAACACTTTTGCAAATACTAAACTAATTACAGGTGACTTAGTTGTTGCAAAGGAGGAGTGAAGGATGCTAGGAGGGCAAGTCACAGTGAGACCTGGTCTAGAGATTTGAAAGGTCTGCCTGCCCTGAGGATGTTTCAGCTGGGACTGAAGATAAGCTGGAGTGTCCTGGGTGGAAGGAAGGGAAGAGGGAGAGACTTCTAGAGGAGGGCACAGCCTCACAGCTTGTGCAAAGGCCCTGAGGCAGGAAGGAGGTAAGGAAATTCAAGGACCTGGAAGTGGAAGAGGCTGGCGGGGGTCTAGAGAGTCAGAGAGCAACAGTAGCTGCTGAGGTAGGCAAGGACGGATCAGCAGGGCCTTGTAAACTGGACCAAAGGTGGGGTCTTTATCCTAAAGAGAGGGGGGGCCATTGAAGAGGCTCAACAGGGAAGTATCTTTGCTATAAAGTATCCTCATAACTGTGGTATCAGCTGTTTCATCCTTACTACGTGGTTCACATCATCCCGTGACTATTTGGTCAGTTATGTTAGGTTAAAAAAAAATTGTGTGTGTGTGTATGTGTGTGTGTGTGTGTGTGTGTGTAAAGGCTAAAAGTCCCTCCTCTTCATTTCTTCTCTAGTCTTTTCACCTAAGTTCAATAGCACTTCAAAGATAAGTCCAACTGGAGGCAAATTTAAGGAAATTTTTAAAAAATTAACTTAAGATTCTAATAGTTATGGAGCACCTGCCATGTGCCATGTACTGTGCTGGGCCCTGAGATATAGAGATCAATGAGGAAGACAAAAACAAAGCTCACAGGTTGGGAAGATGACCACAAATGGCCATAAGGAAAGGCCCCAGGCCCTATCTGTCTTCCAAAAATGGTACCCCTCCCTCTAGGACTGGTTTCTTCTTTAGCCACTCTCCCCCCACAACCCAGTGTCTGGGTGAGAAATGTTCCTTTCTGTCTTCCACCATCCTGTACAGATGCTCCTTGACTTAGGATGGGGCTATGTCCCGATAAACCTGTTGTAAGTTGAAAATATCATAAGTCAAAAATGCATTTAATACGCTTAAGCTACCAAACATCATAGCTTAGCCTTGCCTACCTTGAGCATGCTTAGAACACTTACATTAGCCTACAGTGGGGCAAAATCATCTAACATAAAGCCTATTTTATAATGAAGTATTGAATATCTCATGCAATTTATTGAATACTATACTGAAAGTGAAAAACAGAATGGTTGTATGGGTACTCGATGTAAAGTTTCTACTGAATTTGTATCACTTTCACACTAAAGTAAAGTAAAAAAATCCTAAGTTGAACCATTGTAAGTTGGGGACCATCTGTATTTCTACTTTCATAATAACAATAAGATAGCAAACACTTAAATAGTGGCTACTGTATGCAAAAGCTTTTTACATGTATTAACGCAATCCAGAATGACCATTTGGGTTTTACAGATGTGGAAACTGAGGCACAGAGAAGTTAAGTAATTTGATCAACATCACATGAACCCAAAGTCACATGGCTGGTAAGTGCCAGAGCTGGGATTTGAACCCAGGCAGTTTGACTCCAGAGACTGGAGTCGTAACTGCTTCATCACACTGCCTGTGTTTAGCTGTTTACTGCTATGAATTCTGCTCTAAATCTAGATGGCAGACACCATGTCTATTTTGTTCTCTAGAGCCCTAGTGTTTAGCACTGTGCCTGGCACGTCACAGGTGTTCAAAATAGACATGTGGAGACTGGCTGATCACAGGTAAGGGCAAAATAAAATACTGAGCAACAAATATGGGGCCTGAGGAAGAAGCAAGCCTTTGGGATTGGAGGCCCTGAGAAAGGGCACATGTCCTTAAGGAGGGCTACGGTTAGGATCCTGACAAAGTTCTACTGGGCAGCAAGATTTAGATCAATTCAAGGAAATTGATCTTTAACCTTAAACCCACATTAGAAACGTGTTTAGAGGAACCGCAATGATGCTAACACTCTTTGGAATGTGAATGTCTTCCCCAGACACCGTCTGGAGACCCCCATGGTCTGTGTGGATCTGCCTGAAATGTGTGTCATCTATGTGGCCTTGCTGATCCTGCCAGCATGCTGGCGACAGTGGCTCAGTCCAGAAAGAGCCTCTTTTCAATCTGATCCACCTGCCTCAGAGCACCATGAGGGCTCCAGCTTCCTGCCGGACCTGTCACAACCCTGTCTACCATAAAGCACTCAGAGATGGTTCCCCCTCTCCTGCCATACTGGCCTGCTCTGAAAACACCCCACCCCTTCTCATCCCCTAAATCTGCAACAGTCATTTGAGACCTCACTTAACTCTCCTCAAATTGGCTTGAAGAGCTCCCAGAGTGACTGTCGTATCTTTGGCTGAGACCCCACTGTGCCGCCAGCCCCTCTGCTCTTGAACCTGCAGGGGCTCGGAAAGCAGTCTGACCCGGCCTCTGCGCACAATCCTCGGGGTGCCCACAGCTGTCTCCTCCTCCTGAAATCCTTCCAGCCATGAATCTAAACCCTTTATCCTTTTAAATGACTCCTTTAGGTTTTGTCTCCTGCTCAAGGCCAGAGTCAGCCCTTTAGAAAAAGGAGGGGTGAGCCCATCCGGAGCCATCGTCCGCCTTCCTGTCATTATTCTGCCTTAATTGAACCCCTTTATGTGGGGGGAGGCCGTTATGATCATTTTTCCTTATTAATTGCCCGTCCGTTTATGCCTCTGAATAGCCTTCCTGGGCAATTTTGGACACCATTCTCTGCCATTGCCTCGGACACAGAGTCTTCTCATAGAGACATGCTGGTTCTAAGGAAACAAGAGGTTCTGGACTCTGATTCTGTGACTTAATAACCCTCGCCCCCAGAGTCACTGCTGTTCAGAGCCTGAGAGAGCAGAAGGGCTGGGTCAGACTGCAAGTCCCAAGAGGGGGCATGGCAGGGAAGGTGGAAGAGGGGCTGTGTCCCCAAAAGGTTAGGCTTCAGCAACTCGAGCCTGACTTGATGATACTGGAGCTAATGGCATCTGCAGAGGGAAAGGAACCCACCTGGCCTTCTACGGCTGCAAACAGATGCCTCAGGAAAGTAGGTCACGGAGGAGCTTTGAGAACAACACAGCCTCTCGGTGGCTCCTATTTAAGGAGGATGGACATTTTCTTCCGGCCCATCACCCTGAGGATTAGAAGTTAATGATAGTGGTCATTTACTATGTGCGGGACCTGGGGCTTTAGATGGGGCATCCTCACCTGGAAGACCCCTGAGGGCAGGGATCCTGTTTGTTTGCAGGCCTATTCATTCCCAATATGCATACTGACTGGTATTGACTGCTCACCAGTCGCCAACACTGTGCTGAGCTGTAGGCAGACCAGAGTTGGCCCTTCTATCATGGAGCACACAGGACAGCAGGTCAGGGTGATGGGAACAGACCAGGGACTGTGATCAGGAATTGACAGGACATGTCACTGAAAACAGTAAAGGAGGCCAGTGGCTTAGGGTAACATTTCTGAGGAAGGGACAATTTGAAAAGAAACTAGCCAGGGGAGAGTTGGAAGGTGGGGGAACATTCCAGATATCAAAAACAGCATGTACAAAGGTCCTGAGATAGGACAAACCTAATGTCTTCAGGGAACAAAAAGAAGGTCCTGTGGCTAAAGCAGCAGTTCTCAAAGTGGGTCTCTAGACCAGCAGCATCAGCATCACCTGAGAACAGCTTAGAAATGCAAATTCTCAGACCCTACCCCAGATTTATGAATCAGACTCTGGGGGTAGAGCCCAGCAAAGCCTCCAGGTGCTTCTGATGCATGCAAGAGCCTGAGAACCACTGGGCTTGAGCAGAGTGAGCAAGGGGCAGAGCTGCCTGGGAAGAGCCAGAGAGCTAGGGAGGGCCAGGGAGGGCCAGGTAGGCTCAGGTAAGCTGCCATAGTGAGTTTGGATTTTAAGTGCAGTTGAAAGGCACTGAAGGAGTTTCAGCACTTGGGTGATGTGATCTAATTCTTATTTTAAACATATTTGTGGCTGCTATGTGGAGAAGTGATGGAGTAGGCTGCACATGGAAGGTGGGAGTCCAGTTGGGAGGCTGTTTACCATATCCCTGGCACCTGGAACCACAAGTGGTGCATAGTTAGATGTTCAGTAAGTATTTATTGACAGAATGATCACATTTTACAGTTATATGCTCTCACAGCACCCAGTAAATTCCATTCCTAGCATTTGCCACATATGAAATTAAATGAATTGTGCATAATCATTGGTATGTCTCTCCCACTTGGCTATAATCTCTACAAGGCAAGAACAGTACCAGGTAAAATGCCTGGCACTTAGGGCTTCAATGAATATTTGTTGAATGAATGATTCAGTATACCCACAGCATCTATATGAATGGGCACCATTACTATTTCATTTTACAAAAGATGAACTATGACAAGAGGTAAGTAATTTGTCTTAGGACTCCAGAGCTAGGAAGTTTAGGAGCTAGAATCAGACAGAACCCATGCTCTTCAGAACTATGATAACTCCTCCCTCCTTTGTATGTTCACCTTTGTGCTGTTTAAGAAAAACCATCAGTAAAATTCCAGAGTAATGTCTTTGCTGGTGAAGCAGTCCTCTGCAAATGGCTCTCCAGCCTTGGGCAATGTACCAGAACCTATTGCATCAAAAGGCCTTGGATGTCTGGGGGCCTCCCCAGTTGCTATGGTGTTTGACCAATAGAAGGCAGAGACATCCTCCCTCCCCTGGCTGCGGCTAAGGCCTGGGTGTGCATATTTATGGTGGGGCCAGCCCTGCAGAGGGGGAAGGAAGGAGGCCAAACCAGGTAGCACTAGCTGTTCCTCCTGTTTGGGGTTTCAGCACCTTGGAGGTATAGTGGTGTCATCCAAGCAACCTGGATTGCTCCCACCAGCTCCTCCCAACCAGGTGAGGACCCTGTGCTGAAAAACATAATCAGAAGGATCTACTTTTGCTGATGGAAAGAGGGAGTAAAGGAGGGCACATTTAATGGGTACCTGTGACATACCAGGTGCTCCTGGGATATTCCCTCATGTGATCTCAAGTCATAGTAGCCACCTAAAGGGCACCTACTGTGGGCCAGGTGCTGTGACAGATCCACAGGCACTATTTCATTTACTCCGTGAGATAATAATAATGACTATTAATAAGAAATATCTGTGGTGTGGAACAACCTTGGAAAGTAGCTATTATTACCCCCACTTCCCAGGTGAAGGGGGATTGGCCTGAAGAAAATGTCCATCCCTCCTTAAACAGGAGCCACAGTGAGGCTGTGTCCTCCAAGATCGCCCGAGACCTCCTTTCTTTCTTGGCCAGCACTGAAACAGCTGTTTGCAGCTGGCTTTGGCCCCCAACCCTAGGAGGCCAGGTAGACTGGCTTCTCCCTACAGACGCTGCTGGCTCCAGTATCATCAAGTCGGCCCCAAGTTGTTGAAGCTTAATCTTTTGGAGGCTTGGAGAGAAAATAAATTACTTGCCTGACCTCCCAGCTAGAAGTGGGAAAGACAGGATTTGAACCAGGTCTGTCTGAGCCCCGAGCTCCGCTCTCGGCTCTCCCCTTGGCACAGTCTCCTGGGATAGGTGCGTTGCCCCTGCCCAGGCCAGGCTCTGCTGTCCAATGACCTTGCCTGTTAACCCGGATGGTGTGAGGGAGGCACGCAGGAGATGGACTCAAAGCCCTCCAGACGAGAAGCCCCATGGTCCCATCCTGCGACATGCCCGCGCGCTTTCACCTCCTAGGCCACGGCTCTGCTGTGGCCGTGGTAGGGGAGGGATCAGTTGACTCGTTCAGCCCTTTCATTCATTTAAAATATTTACTGAGTTTCTACTATGTACTAGACCCTGTTCGAGGCTCTGGGGCTGGAGGGGTAAATGAGACAGACCACATCTCCATTCTCATAGAGTTTATATTCTAATGGTGGCAGAAAAACTGTAAGCAAAATTTAAATAAAAAGGAAAACAACAACAATAACATCGTCACTTTAGGGAGTAATGACAAATACTGTGAAGAAACCAAAACAGAATGATGTGCTAGAAAACGCAGGGCGGGGCGGCCAGGCTGATTCAGACTGGGTGGTCGGGAAGCACACCCCTAGGAAGGTAACCTGGAGGCAAGAAGGAGCCAGTTGCGTGGAGATCTAGGGACCTGCACGTCAGGCAGAGGGAACGGCGAGTGCAGATGGCCTGCGGCAGGAGCGGCTTAGTGAAGGTGAGAAAGGACCGTGGTCAGCGTTTCTGGGAAGAGCGATGGAGAAGGGGCAGAGCCAGATCACGGAGGGCCTTACTGGCCTCGGTGAGGAGTTCAGGGAGAACTGCGTGAGAGCTTTAAGCAGGGAATGACACCCTCTGATTTGCATTTTTAAAAGGTCATTTGGGCTGCCCCATGAAGTGAAGGATGAATTGCAGGGGGCATCCCTGCAGGAAATGCCAGCCTGGGTGTAACTGGCAAAATGGAGAAAAATAGGCAGCTTGTAGGACAAGTTTTGGGGCAGGACTGTACTGGGCAGAGGGGAGAACAGAGATGTATGTGACAAAGCCCCTGCCCTGAAGGATCTTTCAGACCAGTTGCAAACTCATGTTTTACGCCCAAGAAGTAGTTATAGAGAATTGAAGAGAATGAGGCCCAGGAGCGGTTGCCAGGGCATGCGTGGTTGGCAGGCACACGAGGAAGTACAGGAGGAAAGGAGGCAGGGTCCTCCCGGGCAGGCCCACTGGCTCCTCCCTGCCTCTTTTCTGGTCCCACAACCCCAGTCGGGTCCCTCCTCCCACTGATGGTTTGGCAGCAGGCGTTCCCCTGGGTGCTGGGCATCCTGCCCTCACCAGTCTGCAAGCCCAGCCAGGCAAGAGCATCTGGAAGGCGGCAGCTCACTGGTGGAAGGGGCCCTGAAGTGGCCTTTGGGCCTGGTGCCCATAGCTGCCATCCGAGGAGTGGCTCGTGCCCTGCTCCTGACGTGTGTGGGTGGGAGGTTAGCCCAGGACAGCCACACTGCAGCTGGGAGCAGGCAGTGCTTGTGCTGGGCAACCAGCCAGCTGTGGCTGCTCCCAGAGTCCCTTCCCACAGAAGTCAGGTCCAATGGAGAGGAAGCATTGGGTGGGAGATCCTCCACTTGTGCCCAGAAGGATTCACCAGAGCCTTTCTGTGCCTAAACACACATTCGTGTGAAGTACAGTAAAGCCTAGCCCTGCACATGGCTTGAGAACTTGCCCAGGAACATTCCATGGCTCCCTGTCCCCTACAGATTAACAGTGATAATAACTTCAGACTTAGATTGCACCTATTATATATCAGGCCCTGGTCTAAGTGCTTTACTTTTGTTAACTTATTTGATCCTTACAATGACCCTTCAGGTAGAATCTATTATATAGATTAGGAAACCGAGGCACAGAGAGGTGAAGGTGTCCAAGTCCTGCAGCTAGTAAGAGGTAGAATCAGGATTTGAACCCAAGAAGCTTTGCTCCTGAGCCCATGCTTTCAACGAGTTCTCTACACAGCAAATAAACAATAACCCAGACTCCTGTCCTAGCATGCGACAGTCCCACCTCCTACCCCTGAGACGCAGCCTCCACATGGGCTGTGAGTTCAGATGCTGAGGGCGAGGAGTGTGGCTCTGCCATGGACTGGCTTTGTAACTGTTCGAGTTACTGGGGCAGAGACAGCTTGGGCAATGGCAGGGAGTCTTGCACGTGTGTAAGCACGGGTGGTGACGTGTGGTACTTGGGGCCAGGGAGAGTGACAGGAGATGAGCTTGGAAAGGTAGGCTGGGGTCCTTGTTCAGGCCTGGAAGGTCCCTCAGGAGGCTGAATTCGTGCTAAAGGCAGGGAAGAGCTACATCAATTATAATGTCTAGTAATAAGGAGAATTCCAGTTGTAAGTCACAGAAAGCCCAACCCACGCTGGCTTAAGCATAAAGAAATGTATTGGCTTGTGTCGTTGAATTGACCAGGGATAGCTCTCCTCTCAGGCCAGGCTAGGTCCAGGGGTGGCAGATCATGTCGTTCAGAGCTTGGTTTTTTGCATCTCTCCTCTCTGTGAGCTGTATTCTCAGGTACAATCTCTTCTGTGGTGGCACAATGGCTGCCGACAGCCCCACGCTTAAAATCCTCAGTCCCGCAGAACAGAGAAAGCTTCTGCTTGAGTCAGAGTGCTAGGACTGGCTCCGGGTGCATCGATTGGCTTGATGGATTGGCTTGACGCAGGTCACTTGCCCGTACCCGACCCAGCCACTGTGACCTGGGGGATGTGATGCTCTGATCGGCCAGGCCTGGTCACAGGCTTACCCCAAGAAAGACCGAGTGGAGCATAGTCACCTCTTCCACCACAAGAAGGGCTAAAGGATGACAGCAAGTAGGACAGGTATCTCCATAGAGCCGTCTAAGATGCTCAATCAAAGGAGTGGCATAATCAACCAATATTTTAGAAAGAATGCTTTTGTGGTGGTGTGGAGGATGGTTTGGGTCAGGAGTGTGTGGGGGAGTCTACTTGTGCTAGAAAAGCCTTTTGGAACCAGACTGAGGAGCCAGACTAAGGGGTTTAGGCTTTATTCTCCAGGTACCTGGGAGCCATAGAGTGTTTGTGAGCAAGAGAGTGCTATAGCCTGAGTTGTGTCTTAGGATGATTAATACCTCAGGAACTGACAGTGGATTGGACGTGGGGAGGAGAAGCCCTTCCAAGATTCTAATCAGCATGGTGTAGTGGAGAAAGCAAGAGGTTTAGACCCAGAGAGATTAGGGTTAAAATCCTGGCTCTACAACTTTGAAATTGTGTGACTCTGGACAAGATATTTAACTTTTCTTTACCTCAGTTTTCTCACCTAGAAATTGGGATAATAATCTGAAAGGAATAGTATGATTTAGAAAGTTTCTATAAATCACCTAGCGTGGTGTTTCACACAAAGTCAATACTCAAAAATACTAGTTTCTCTTTTTTTTTTTCCCCCTTCCTTTTCCTGTGATCTAGGGACCTGATTCAGCTGAAGACTTTGAGGAAACAGATGCTGACTTAGAATGTGGGGTTGGGCTTTGAAGTCAGAGATCTGGGTCAAATCCAACTTCCTTATTTACCAGCTCTGTGACTTTGGACAACTTAGTTAACCTCTCTGAGCCTCTTTCCTCACTTGAAAAATTTTATTTACAATCCTACTTTATCTAACAAATAAAGTGCTCATCACATTGCCTACCTGGCACGTAATGGGTGACTCCTAAATAGTAGTTATTAGAAATCGTTGTTTAAAAATTTCCTTAGGGATGGAGGGAATCCAAGATGAACTTCCTAGAGAAGTGAATAGTTCATCTGGCAGCCCTGGAGGAGAAGTTCCCCTTCTCTTGATGAGCAGGGTCTTCATACTCATCTCCTTCTACATGCAGTAGAGGGAGTTGAGACGTAGAGCATGCTTCTGATGGGAGTCATAATTCCAGGTCCTTAGAATTAAATTCAGGTCTGATTTTCCAGGAGGGGACGATTAGCACCACAGCAGTTTCCGTCTGCAGAGTTCAGGTGCTGCAGTTGTAATTTGTAACCAGCACCTTCCCATTTGGCTCCTTTGCGGCCATCTGCTTCCCTTAGTGGAGATCTGTTTTGTTGGCAACTGCAGTGCGGAGTAAATGCCACGGGAAAGTTGAAATTTACCCGTTGGAGCTCCATGCACCACGGAGATTCCCTTCTCAGCCCCCACAGAATGATCATCTCGGACCCTGCCTCCCCTGCCACTGGTTCATTGCCAACACTTCTGCAGGGATATTTTCTAGTGCTGTGATTATTTTATTGCCAAGAATCAAAGTAATTATAACTTTCGGAGGGATTTTCTAGGAAAAGATGAACTTGGGTTTATGCATAAACACATGTGAAAGAAGAGGTTTGGGACTTGTGCATTTTATGTGGTTTCAGACATTATCATGAGTTTCATTTCACTCAAAATTACTTAATGTATTTCTATCCACTGCATAATGTGTTAATTATGATGATGGTGATGACAGCTACCACTAATTGAGAACCTGCTATGTAACAGCCAGTCCACCAGGTATTTTGCAAACATCTCTTTCTGATCAGCCCGGCTCAGAAGGGACTGCTTAGATCAGTGTTTCTTTTCAAACCATGGCTTGGGATCCATTAGTGGGTTGTGAAACCAATTTAATGGGTTGAAACTAGCATTTTAGGAAATGAAAGAGGACAAAATTATATGGAATCAAATGGAGTAGCAAATATCAGACAGCATTTTGAGAAGCAAGGGGAAGAATGTTTCACAGAACTTGTGTCTCAGTTATGAACATATATGTGTGAGCAGGTTATGATGAAAAGTAAATTTCTTACTGTGGGTTGTGATGTAAAAGCTTGAAAGCCACTAGGCTAATTCAGTGGTTCTCAAATTTTAGCATGTATCAGAATCACCTGAAGGGCATATTAAACCACAGAGTGCCAGACCCTATCCCCAGAGTTTCTGATTCAGTGTGTCTGGGTAGTGCCAAAAAATTTGCATGTCTAAAAGCTTCCAGGTGATGCTAATACTGCTAGTTCCTGACCACATCAGAAAGCCACTGGTCTAATTAATCCCATCTTATAGGTGAGGAAACTGAGCTTCAAAGAGATAAAATAACTCACCCAAGGTCCACAGCTGATACAATTCAGAGCTAGGATTCCGACGCAATCTGTCTGACTCCAAAACTGCAAATTATGCTATACTCACTTTGGTTTTAGAAATAATGTCTTCAGTCAGTAGATCTGAAAAGATTTCTACAATCATATTTTGTGTATGCTTTCGTATTTTCTCTCCAAGTCACATATAGACTGCCTGAGATAGAAGAAACATTGGAGCTGACAAATCCAACCCCCTTATTGTTTGGATGAGGACTCAACACCCAGAATGGTGGAGTGATAGCCACGTTTGAGTGGCACGGACTTGAGAAGTAGCCAGGCAATGTCATTAGTCTCCAGTAGTCTTTGAGAGCCTCCCCATCTCACTCTGTCTACTCCTTGTTTTTTCTGCTCTCTCTGCAGATGCCTGGGTCTTAGTTTGAGTCTTGACACATGCATGCTTGGTTTCAGGAAGATCCTGAAGCCAGGAGAAAGCCTCACTGTCCAGGAATGTTCCCCATGTCAGCTCTGATTCAAGATAGGCCTTAACAGAAGCCAAAATTTGGCACTCCCTAGGCTGGGGCATTGAGTATAGTATTCAGAGGATACTTCTTTTCTTCTAGTGTAGCTGAGTTGAAAGAGCAACAGCTATGGGATTAGACAGAGCTGGGTCAAATCCTGAGTCCATTACTATAGGACCCTGAGCCATTTACCTAATTTATTTCCAGGTCTTGATTTGTCATCTTTTATATAGGACTTGAAATGCCTATTAATTCATAGCAACTTTTTGAGGATTAAATAACATAAATAAAACAATTAGCTTGGTGCTTGGTACTTAATGGGCTCTCAATAAGTAATATTATAAGTAGATGAATAATCTTCATTCATCTACTCACAAATATTTATTGAGCACTCCTATGTTTCAGGCATTGTGCTATGTATAACAAAGCTACAAAGATGCCTTTAGGCAGCTCACAATCTATTGTTAAACTGGCACACCTCTTCCTACTCTAGTCCTATGGTCGTGGCAGACATGGTTAATCGATGGTTGTATCATTTCACACTGAGCTCAATATGCAACTTTAGCCTCCTTCTCCACATAGTAACTCAGGCAGCACTACCCAGCAGATGGTGTGAACATAAACCCCTCACTTCTTTGCTTTCCCTTGTTTAGTAAGTGAAAAGGACAATTACTTGGTGTGTGGTCAGTGTCACAACAGGGTAAAACAGAGGTCCTCAGGAGCTTTACGAGGGCTACTTAATTCCCTGGAGAGGGTGTGATGTCTAAAGCTTCCAGAAAGAGCTGAATCTGGAAGGACAAATAGGAGTTAATTAGGTTTAAGGGAGAGCTGGTGATCAGGGAGAAGGACAGTCCCGGCAGGGAAACAGCACGTATGTAGAAGGTTCTGAGAGGCAAGAGAGGCAGGGAGCATTTGGGGAACTGGAAGGAGGACAGAGTATGGGGAGGAGGCTGGTGAGAGCTGAGGCTGTAGCAGTAAAGAGAGGCCAGGCTGGGGGTCCTTCCTGGCCACACTGAAGTCAGGGGACCATCAACATGTCCCTGGGAGCAGGCAGGTGAATGTTGCTGTTATGCTGCACCCAGAGAGAAAGCTGAACCAATGTGGATTAACCTGGAGAAAAGAAGCCAACAGGCAAGAAATGTTTCTCCTGTTTGTGAAAACCCCTGAATCCAGCGAAAAGATTTAAGGGATAATGGAGGCATTTCTCTATTTCATACGGTAGTAATCCGGGTCCCTCAGGATCAAGCACAGAACCTGATTAGTGCTGGGCCAAAGCAGCCCAGAGCACCCGTTTCCATCACGAGCTGACTGCAGGCTACACTCTAATGGGATTGTTTGTTTAAAAAAATGCCATCCCTGCTTTAAAAGAATGTCTTTCTCACTGAGCCTGAGCTCTGTTGCTATTGTGAGGGGCTGGGGGTCCAGAAAAATATTTAAGGCCACACTTTGGGGGTCACTGGCTTTGAATTTTTGCTGCAGGACTTTCTTGTTAATAAGCTTTAGAGTGGGTATGAAAGAAGTGAAAGTGAATACAGGGAAATATCCCGCGGATTAGGGCAGAATGATGCGAACAGCAGCATCCCTCTGCTAGGGGGCTTGGCATTCAGACTCATCCCATACCTGGGCAGAGTTGGATAAGTCCCTGCCCCTCTTTGGGCCTCAGTTTTCTCATCTGCAGAATGAAGAAGTAGGAATCGCACTATCCAAATTTTTATCTATAATACTCCTTGCTTAGACAGCAGCCGCCCGGAAGA
Organism: Daubentonia madagascariensis; assembly: GCA_023783475.1. Taxonomy (NCBI): domain Eukaryota; kingdom Metazoa; phylum Chordata; class Mammalia; order Primates; family Daubentoniidae; genus Daubentonia; species Daubentonia madagascariensis. Next base: position 21,158,704 of record JAKFHU010001990.1, on the reverse strand, counting down.
TTTGCTTCATAGGGAGTTTGATCAGCAAAGTTGCCAGGCTCCGTCTGTTCTCATCCATCAGAGAGATGTACATTGTTAACATGCCTCATCCAAATTTGCTGCCGTGATTGGAAACAAACTGTTTGGTGCAAAAAGGTTAGGCATTGCTGGCAGGCCCACACTTAGAAATGAGCTGCGTTCCTATAGTTTGCTTTTAGGTCTTTTGTGTCAAACTTAAAATGCACGTTCCAGGGAATATTTAATTTGAAGATAACTTTCTTAGCCACCCTACAAAAACCCTGTTTAGTCCTTAATGGAATTAAAATAGTATTAGTTTTATGAGACTAAACTTATAATGGTACTATTTTTACGGGGTAGCCTAGAGTTGGGCTCTTCTGTGAGCCAGCTTGGAATAGCACTGTTCTGATGGGGCTCCTATGGGATGGTCTTATTTCTTTGGATTGGGTCTGGAATAGTGCTGATTTTTGACAGGCTAACTTAGAATGAAACTGTTTCACAGGCAAGCCCGGGAAACCATCCGTGAAGGGGCATTTTCCACTTTCCTTAGGGTAAGAGGACACGGGGAGTGCATTTCTCCTGCAGTTGTGCCCGTGCGGGTGGCGAGGTTAGCGTGCGCCTGACTGCCCAAAGCGAAGGGAGCCACCTGCTGGAGGGGAGGACTGCCCTGCCGCAGCAGCCGTGCGGATATCGACATTTCTATTTCAAGATTTGTCTCTATCCACAGGTAGAGTGGAATCAAAGATCTTAATTTTTTTCTTTTATAAAAGAGCTTCTTTGTGTTAAATAACTGTTGTCTCTCCAACAGATTTTAATTATTTCAATTGTTATTAAATAAATCAAATTTAATTAATCAGTTCCAAAAAAAAAAACCCTCTATAATTTCAGATTGATTATGAAAGACTAAGAGAGAAAATCTGGGCTTTTTGTGTGTTGGAAAGTTGTAGAAAGGGAAACTTGAGAGAAAGTCTCCTGATTAGGGTTTTTCAGAAACTGGCCAAACCAAATTTATGGCTGAATTCTAAGACTGGAAGATGATATAGCATAAAATATATTCATTTGAGGATACACTATGGGCCAACAGTTTATACTTATTATTCCAGTTGATCCTCAGAACCACCCCATAAGGTAGGTATTTTTAATCTCCATTTTATAGTTGGGGAAATAGAGGTTTAGCTAACTAGTGGTGGAGCTGCAATTCAAATCCAGCTGTCTGATTCCTTTACCTTTCTAATGCCTTAGGATTAGAAATGGTTTTGATCCTAAGGGATGAACCCAGAAGGGAATCAGCAGAGAGGAATTCACCCGTTAAAGCTCTGGGTGGGGGAGCACCAATTGTTCCTTATAAAGTGTGACACTTTCTGGTGAGATGTACGGGTCTAGAAATACACGTGAAAGTGAGTTTCATTAAAACTCGATTCACAGAGGAGAGTTCATTTAGTTGAATTTCTTATTTCTGTGAGAGAGTGATGATGATGATAATGCTGGTTCTGTAGGTTTTGTATTTTATTTAAATTTTTATAGCAACATACCACATGGGAAGACAGGCAGCATTTATAAAAAGCCTTGTCACTGCACTGGGTGACTGGCCAAGGTAACGGGTTAGATATTTCATTTTGTCTGTATTGGTGGGATTTCCCCTCCTGTGACCTCGCTGTGGAAAATCCATTTGCACCTGTACACAATCCCTTATTTTCTCCACCAGTGCCCTAATCGTGCCTGTCCCTGAGATGTAGCTAGCAGCTACTCTCCTGGGAGGGATCGTTTCTAGTTTGAGAGTGAACGGGCTTGCCCGCAGTTTCTCCTTGCTTTTGTTTTTGAAAGTCTAGGATCAAGGTAAGAGGTGTGCAGGTGCCAGAGCCAGCTGCTGCCCAGAGTAGATGAGCCTTTCTTGGAAATATTCCCAGACGATGAATTGCTCGTGTGGTGCAGAGAGATGCCCTGGAAAATTGTCCGTTCACTGTGACTGCTCTTTGACTCTTGAATGCACTGACACTTGCTTATTCTATAGCTCCACGTAGCTAAGGAAGTAACCACATATGAGGGCTCTGAATGAGCCATGGGTGCAGCCCAGAGGAGTGTGTCAGTTGGGGCAGATCATGGACAGTGCAGGGAGGAGTAAGGGAGGTATCCAGGGACATCTTGCTGGGCAGAGAGGACCCCTGCTTCACCTCAGTTATAAAAGCGTTACCACTGATTGTTGTAGAGAACTTAGAAAATACAAAAGTTACAAAGAAAAGAAATTCACTACTAGTCTACCAAAAAGAACAGGATTTTTTTTAATGTATCACCTTCTGTAAATCTGAGACTCTCTCCCTCTCACCCTTACCTGCCGTGATTCATTCTCTCTCTCACGTGTGTGTGTGCATATATGTGTGTGTGTATGTATATATATCTCCATCTATCTGTCTATAATCCAAATTGAAGTCATTACATGTACAATTTTGTAGCTCGATCTTTCTTCTTACCATTGTAGCATTCACGTGTCCCCACAATATTACATTTTCTTCAGAATTAACATTTTTAATATGTCAGGTATAACATTTAAGTTTTGAGAAGAGACATAATTTGTCTAGTCACTAAGGCATGTTTCTTCTATGAGTATGCCATAATTTAACTAATCAGTCCCCTATTGTCATTGTTAGACATTGTTTTCAGTTTTTTTCAAAACAAAATTTCAATGAGCATTTTTTAACATAAATCTCAGTTGGAATTTCTGATTATTTCCTTAGGGAAGATTTCTAGAAGTGGGTTAAAAATCATAAACTTAAATAACCATTTGTGATGTGTGTAGCTGACTTGCTTTCCAGAAAGTTTGTACCAATTTACCTTTCCATTGGTAGTGAAAGCTTATTTTATTGCATCCTGGATGGACACAGACTTTTCCATGAGAACCTGAGCATAGAATTCAGAGTAAGTTGAAGGTGAGTGATGTCCAGTGTTGCCAGAAACACCCAGGAAGAGTCTCGTTCCTTGTGAGGATCTGTGGCTCTCTCCGACTGGGGCTGAATCAGAATGGCCTCTTGCTGCCAGGATCAGCGTCCTCTGGAGGGGCAGCCTGAGGGCAGGCGGGCAGGTACTGGGTGAGCCCCAAATCCCTGTTCTTAGCTCTGGGAAGAACAGCAGAAGATATGACTTGGTCCTGTCTGGAAAGAGCTTTCCACCTAATGGTAGAGGCTGCAGAGGAAGGTGTAAAGAAAGGCTCTTCACGGCCATGGAAGTGTCATGTCTATGGAAGCAGGAGCACTCAGAGAAGGGAGAGGCCACATGGGCAGGGGTCAACAGGGAAGTCTTTGGGGGAAGGTGGGCCTTGAAGCAAGGAGGCTCGGGGGTGGACAGAAGGAGCCGACGAGGGGCATGGTACGTGGAAGGGAATCCACATGTGCTGAACCTCTCCCGGGGGGAGGCTGTGGGCTAGTGGCAGAGCATGAAGGTTCTGGAGTCAGGCTGACATTCCACTCCCAGCTCTACTGCTCACTTGCTGTGTGATCCTGGGCAAGTTAGTCAACACCTCTAGTTTCTCATCTGTAAAGACAGAAAAAAAAAAAACCCTCTAGATTTGCAAATTAGTTTCCTAGGGCTGCTGTAACAAAGTATAACAAACTGGGTGGCTTAAAACAACAGAAATTTATTTTCTCACAGTTCTTAGGCTAGAAGTCCAAAATCAAGGTGTTGGCAGGTGCCATGCTATGTCTGAAGGCTCTAGGGGAGCATCTTTCCTTGCCTCTTCCGGTTCCTGGGAGTCCCAGGTGTTCCTTGGCTTGTGACAGCATCACTGCAATCTCTGCCTCCGTCTTCTCCCTGAGAGTCTGTGTGTCTTCATGTGGCATTCTCCTATCTGTCTCTCTCCTCTTCTTATAAGGACATCATTCATTAAGGGCTCACCCTACTCTAATATGACCTCACCATAACTAATTACATCTTCAACAACCCAATTTCCAACTAAGGTCACATTCTGAGATCCTAGGGATTAGGACTTTAACATGGCTTTTGAGGGGGCCACAGTTCAACCCATAACAGGTTAGTTAGGAGGTTTAAATGGAAATAAAACTCACAGTTTGGTGTCAGGATGTAGTACATCTCAAAAATTAGAATCTGCTATGGATATTATTGTTACTATGTGGCTAGCCCCTTCTCTGATGTTTTTGCATTTTGAGGTAGCTCTTTGTCCCCCATTTTTAGAAGGGAAAATTGAGGTGCAAAGGGGTTATATGAAACATAGATTGCATAATGGCTTATTTGCAGAGATTTTGGAGATAGAGAGCTGAGGTTTGAGTCCTCTTGGACCTGTAAAATGGAGATAACCAAACTTAACGTAAAGGATTATCATGAGTTTCCATGAGGTACTCACGACTAACCTCGTAAGGGTTAAATAAGATAATTCGTGTCATGCTGCTAGCATAGTACCTGGCATGTGGAAATTACTCAAAAACTGTAGCCATTTTGCCCAAGTGGGAGAGCTGGAAGCAAATCCCACACCAGTGTGACATCTAAGTCCCTATCCAGGGAACCCACTACCTCCCAAAGATTGATGGCTGTTCCCCTGGCTCCAGTTCTGGCCCCAAGAACACCCATGTGTGAATGTAAATCAAGAATGAGCTAAGCCAGAGCCCAGGATGAGGCCAGAGTGGTGGAGAGGCCACCTGTCCAGACTGGGATCCATACCCTTTGCCAGCAGCTCCATAGGCTGAGGCAAGGAGAGCAAGGGGCTTAAAAGGTTGGCCTCTAGCTTCCCAGATACTGACTTCTCTCTGCCTTTCCTGCCTAACTAGTGGGAAAACCCACCACTTTTCAAGCCCAGTTTCAGTGGCCCTGCTAATAAAGCCATCTGGTCAACCAGAGCTGGTTCCCCATGTGGTCAGTGGTTCCTGCCTGCACATCCCTGATTCTCTCATCTCTAGCCCTCCACTGTGGCCTTCACCTCACCTCACCAGGTGCACTCTCTCCTGCTTGCAGGATCCTGGCAGTGTTTTCTTTGGCAAACCTGGCAGGAGTTGGAAAGGGCAGGCAAAACAAAGGAAGAAAACCCCCGAAGTCCAAAAGTCATTTTTCTAATTGAGCAATGATTGTTTCTGGCTATTCTGCATTTTTTCTACCTATTCTGTATTTTCTCACTGGATTCCTCTCCGTGATGATTTTTCCTTGCTGTATTAAATTTTTCCAAGCAGAAAGCTTTGGCCAGCTACTAAACCCCCATGAGATAGTCTCACTTTTGTCCTCTGTCTTCTTAGAAGGAAGCAAGAATGCCTCTGTCTTTTCATTAACACTAAGAGAAGAGGGTGCCAGATGACCTGGAGATAGCTTGACCCTGGCCAAAGGGTGAATCAGCCTAGGCCATGCCAGGCAACCCTTATGGTGGCGCCTGGGAGCTTGTTTCTGCAAAGACCCCCTGCCCCATAGTGGGTGAGGTAGGGGGTGGAAGACCCAGAAAAGCCAGTGAATTAGTGCTGGAGAGGGACATGGGGCAGCAAGGTATAGTGGACAAACATATGGATTCCAAAGCCAGGTTGTTGGTTTAGATCCCAGCTTCAACCTCTACTTGCTGTGTGATCTTCTTGGTCAATTATTTGACCACTCTGTGCCTCAGTTTCCTTATCTGTAAAGCCAGGATAGTTAGAGTATTTATGTTATGGAGTTGTCCTGAGAATTCAGTAGTTGACATATGTAAAGTGCTTAGAACAATACCTATAATAGACATGTCATGTAAATATAAGTCAATAATGTTACCATGAGTATTAATGCCATTAATATCATTATTGAGCCTGGAATAATATAGGGTGGGTTTGCAGCCTTGCTCTATCAGCCCAAGCAAATTCCTTAATCACTTTGGGTCCTGATTTCCTCTTCTGTAGTCATGCAGGTCTCACAGGTTGTCAAGAAGATTAAATGGGGTGATAATTGTGAGCCCCTGGCCCAGAGCAGACCCTCAGGAAGTGTTGCTGCCTTTCCCTCAGTGCTGCTTTCCCAGGGCTTGTTTCCTGGTTGATTTAGGGGTGGGGAACATGTGGCCTTGTGGCAGCCTTTTGACTAAATCCAAATTTTACAGAACAAATTCTTTTAATAAAGGATTAGGCAGTGCTGTTAAACTCAGTGGTACCCGCTGTGAAGATAAAGTGCTGCTGAAGTTTCGATGGTGAAACCATCATTTACTCAGCAGAGGCAGTCAAGCCTGGTGCTGCCCACCCATCAAGGGGACCCCCAGCAGCTCAGCTGTGTCGCACACAGAAGAACCCCAGGTCTGGATGAAGAGCCCACCCTTTGTGCTGGGGGCCAGCAGGGCCATGGGAACTTCCTAGGGCTCCTGAGAGAGCAGCCACGCTGGGAACAGAGCCCTGGTTTCAGAGTTCAGAGCTCTGCTTCTGACCCATAGAGCTCCTTTAGTCCTTCCTGATTCTCCTAGCCATGTTTTTTGAGATCAGGGCCAGCTAAAGCCAGGAGCTATGTGGCTTAGTTGGGTCCATTTGGGTCTATTTCCTGCCATATTAGGCTTCCTTTATTCCACATGTCTGACAGAATCCTTAAATGTTGCTAGAACTCTTGCAGTGGGTCAGAAATGGGCCCAGGTTTTACAGGCTACAGCTGGTTCAGTACAAAGCCATTTCCGTGAAACAGACATGCTCATACTTTGCTGGTGGGGGTATAAGTATGGGAATAGGTATGGGCAGAGGGGGAGAGGCTTGGCAGTATTGTTAGCTATTAAATTTATTTAGAAGTGCATACCCAATGAACTCGTTGTATATTAGCCAATAAATACTTTCAGATTTTTTCAGAGAAACCCCAAATAAAATTGGTTTAAATAGCACTGAAGTTCACTTTCCTTTACTGCAAAAGTCTGAAATGGTTTAGCAGCATACCCCTTCCCTTTAAGGCACAACCTGGAAGTTGCTCACCTTTCTGCCCATGTTCTGTCGGTGACACGCACATGACTGAGAAAGCCTGGGAAATGCAGTTGCTATTCTGGCTGCTATGCCAGAAGTGGGTGTGGGGGATGCCATGGTGTGATACCCAGGTCCCCTCTTCAGGGCTGATGTACTTATCCCCCAGCTACTGAGGACACCCACCACCAATGGTGCACAGTTGTGTCCCTCTCAGCCACAGGAATTGTCTCACCCAAGATAACACCCCCTTCCAGGAGGAGGCCATTTCTGCCAATAATTGACTTAGGCCAGCATAAAAAGTTGTGGCACCCATGGCTCAATCTGAAGGGTTATTCCAGCTCCAGAGGTCCCTGTAGGGTCTGCTGGAACCTGAGGGCCCACTATTTGCTCTGCCTACTCCTGGACCTTTCCTTACATGTGACCCTCCCTCGAGCACTCCCCAGTAAACCTTCTGCCCACATCGTTCTGTGCCAGAGAGAGTTTCAGGGAACCTAAACTAAGAAATCTGGGTTCTGTACTGTGGAAGAGCTGAAAGGGTATGAGAACAAGCAGCTCTTGTCGCCTGCAGCCGTCCCACTTTTCATGTTAGCTCTGAAGAAATACTTACATATGTGCCCAGGAAGCAGCACAAGGCCAGCCCTGCAGCATGGTTTGTGAGAATGAAAACAGTGACCTGCTAGATGAACCATGGTGTGGCTGTGCTTTCGAGCATGTTAGGAAGACTGAGAAGGTTCAAGACTTGCTGCATTCTGAGTTCTCCAAGAGTTTAGTAACTTGTGAAAGATGTGTACACTGTGATTAATATTTTATTAAAAGTGCCAAACAATATGTGTATGTGTAGTTGTAGAAAATACTTGTAAATACTTAGAAAAACAGTGGAAGCTGATCAAAGTGGTTGCCTTTGGAGAGAGCAGGAGAGCATGTGAGGTTTGTGAGCTTAGGAATGGAATAAGGGGGTAGAGTGGGGTGGTCTGAGGAGCTTCAAGCCTTGTCTGTAATGTATTATAAAAAGAATAGATTCATGGATTATTTGTACAGTTAAACGATTATATTAAAAAAGAAAAATAGAAATCCATTCTCATTCATGGGACTAAAAATCAAAGTCATTTCCTGAGGATAGATGGAAAAAAAAACTAGCTTTGCTTTCCAAAGAGAATCCTTTATTTCATTTCCAGGGGGCCTTGAGACCTCAGGCAAATCATTCTGCCTCTCTGATCCTCAGTTTCTCCATCTGTGAAATGACAGTCACAAGCCGCATCTGTGGGTTGCAAGGTTGAAATGGGGCAAACCTTGCAGAGCTGCTAGCCCGGTGCCTGGCACTCCAGAATTGGGGGGTGGACTTCAATAAAGGCTCCTCTGCCTCCGGCGAAAACAGCATGGTGGTCCTTGATGGGGATTGAGTTGGTCAAAGGAGCAACCAGCCTGGCCATCCATCGGCTCAGACAACCTTCAGCTGGGCCCTGGTCGGCGCCACAGACATGGAGAGGTCTCCACTCTCTGGTCACAGCCTGCATGGGCGGGGAAGGGGGGCACAGCTGAGATAGATGATTCTGGACTGTTCCAGGTGTTCTGGGATTGAGTCTCTGTTTGCAGCATGTGTAGCTGCTGGGGATGTTTTGTATTATGTCAAAGGGTTTGGGTGGTTTTTCTGTCCTCTTCTTTCTTGGAATGAAGAGGACAAAGCCTTCCTTTTCAGTGAAAACCAGCAGACCAGAAAGGCTTTGAAATCATGAAATGCAAATACTGCTGCTTTTGAACCACGTTGAAGGCGGAGCTGCTGAATTAAATTAACATGGCCCATAAATAGAGAGGTTAAGAAAATGGGAGACCAAGTGTTCAGAGGCTTTTGTCCAGAGGAGAAATAATCACAGGACAATGGTCTATTTTGTTTGGATTTACAGGCTGGTATCACATTAGCTCAAACCTGGCAATATTTATGTTTAAAACTGCTGTTTCCAGAGCCCTGTTGTCCCAATTTATCTCTGTGGGGAATCCCTTGAGGCAAAGCAAGCTAGGCAAGGGAACCTCTGCCTCCTGCTGCCCTGCTTGGTTCTGCTCACTACTGCCAGACAGTGCTAGTATTTGGCCATCCACGGAGAGGAACAGACAGGAATGGAAGAAGGAGAAGGATGTAGCACCGAGAAAATGGGGACACATAGACGAAATTCAGCTGGAAAAAAAAAATGTTCAGGAGATATGCCTTAAAAATCTGTCTGTCCTGCTTTTCTTGAGAAATCAAAAGAACCAACAACATTCAACCTGTGTGTTTACATGGCGAGAGCCGGGAAGTGCCTACCCCCTTACCTAGGGCAATCCTGTTAGCCACAGTCTCTACCACTCCCTTTTGCTCCTTGAGGTTGAGTGTCATTTGCCATTAAGAGCATATCACTCTTGCACTGGTGTTTGTCTTATAGTCAGAAAATATTTCTCTAAACCCACAACATATTAAAATGTAAGATAATACAAGCTAGACCACCCAGAGGCTTCTTTTTCCTTACAGCCAGCCTGTTTTTCTCCTGTGGGCATTTGTGTTGCCAGCCACTGGGCTACTACTGAAACCTCTAGGCCTGGACACTGGTTTCAGTTCTTCACCAACTGATCTTAAGCAACCATTCCCCCCTCCCTGATTTTGGGTCCTAGTGTTCTCAGATATAAAAAAGGAAGGGCATTTTTTCCTGAACTGTGTTCCAAGTAACATTAGCTTTGTGGGACATGAATAAGGTTCCAGGACCCAATTCACTGGGAAGCACTATGTTAGACAAAATCAAGTCAATCCTGCATGCAGAACTTTCCAAACTGAAGTGCATCTTGTTTCCCAAATGAATTTACTAGGGAAGCCTCTTTTCGTGGAGCACCTTGGGGCACTAGTGTTCTCTGGCCTAGATTTGGGGAAGTGAAGGATGATGCCAAGTTCCTGTCCAGCACGAAGGCTCTGTGCCCAGGGTAACCCTCCCAGTCCTCAGCCGTAGTCAGGGCATCTTGCCTGGCACCAGCAGCCCCCGTTGCTGCCTCCTTCCTGGGCAGTTCCCTCCTTCCACCCCCCAGTTTGTCTCTCCTCTCCAAGTTGGGTGCCGGGGAGGATCATCACCACCCCACCCCCATCACAGTACATTCCCAGGGCATCCTTTGCCCCCCAAACCAGGGCACAATGGGATAAATCTGGCCAGTTGTGGGTCAAGCAAAATGATCTTTTTGGATAAGGATATCAAAACACTTTCCAAGGTGAATCAGGAACTCAGCCCTCTGTCAAAGCTGACAGATGAGCACTGATGAGGGCATTGCTAAGAAAAAAATTGCAAACTCTATAAAACCTGTCATGTTTATGGCCCTTTTATGTCCAACTCTGCTATTCTCTGTCTCCTGCCATGTTTGCCACTTACATTATACCAAAAACTCCTAGAGGGCAGGGAGCTGCATCGATTTTATTTGCATTGTTTATTATATCGTGTGCATTCAAACAGTTAATCAAGAAGGATTTATTGAGTGGGGCTGCTGTCCCCTGAGGTATAGGTTCCTCCCTTAGAGTCATATAAATAACAAAATGCCCAAAAAAGCGTGGCAGAGTAGAAAGTTGCGGACTTCGCAGTCAGACAGAACTGGGTCTATGTGGTCCATCTGGCCGTGGTTACATCACTCTGAGTCTCAGTTTTCTCATCTGTAAAATGGAGACCGTACTGGGAAACATACAGCCTTCATAAGAGTCCCCAGCGTAGAGCCTGGCACATAGCAGGCTGAAGGAAATCACTGTCATCGTGATGACCAAAGGCTTCCCTGGGACTTTCTTTCATGCACATCATCTCATTTCATCCTCACGGCGTCTCCCGGAGCGAGGGGAGGCTAGGGTTATGACCATCTGCATTTTACAAATGAGGAAACAGGCTCAGAGAGGTTGAGGGCCTTGCTCGATGTTTCTCAGCCAAGAAGAGGGGAGCCAGGACTTAAATGTTGGGCCTTGGATTCTATATCGTGGGTGGCCTCCCGTATAGCACTGGAGCCACACGACAGCGCTTTGCTACACGCGAGCACCATTCAACACAAAAGCTAATTTGTTATCATGACAAATTCAGCAGTTATTGCTGTAAGCAAAGATCTTTCCTAGAAAGATGTCCTAGAGCCCTCAAAATGCACAAAGAGCCCTTATAAGGGTAATAAGCTATCTACATTAAAAAAAAAAAAGTTTTATCAGACAGAAAATGGTCAGGGTCAATTAGAGAAAGTGGGTAGGTGCCAGGGGACAGAGGGTAGGGCAAGACCTCCTGGAAGGCATGGTGGAGGTGAGGTTCAAGTAGGGGCAGCAGAGGGGATGGCAGAGGACACACACAAGCAAAGCTCTGCATCAGCAGAGCAAAGGGGAGTCCCAGGCACTCAGGGTGACTGGACCAGCAGACCCAGACCCAGGTGCCTGCTAGAATCGCTGATGGAAGGTTTTAAATGTGAAGGGATGGGGTGGGGGGAGTTGGCGGGAAACAATGTCAAAACAACGGGCAGAGCAGGCCAGTTTGGAGTTCACTAGAAGGGAAAACAGCAAGGACTAGCAGACTAAAGCAGAGGAAAAAGGAAGGGGGGGAGATATTAACAAATTAATTCAATCATCAAATATTTTAATCAGTCAATTAAAATTTATTGAGCACCTACTATGTGTCTGCAAGTACTTGATTCGCAAGTACAAAGATAAGTACAGCAAGGAGAGAGTGCCCAATCTGAACCTTGACCCAAGACAAAAACCTTAATCTTGACTACCACCCTAATCCCCATCCTGTGCGTGCACACACACGCCTCCATGCACACGTGCACACACGCTTCTCACCCCCACCTCCCGTTCCTGCTGGCTTCCATAAACATCACCAGGCATCTCTCCCCTGTCCCAGGGCAAGTACCCTTTACTTGTCAGGTCAGAAATTCTGATGCAAATACAATGTCTGCTTTAGAAACAAGGCTTTCCCCATAATGAGATAATTAAAAAGGAGGCTTTGCCAGGCATCTGAGGAATTGTTTTTCATTACACGAGACAGGTGCACATTTTTAGCATAGTTCCCAGCTTTTGGCGGTCTCCCGTGATGTTGGCGGTCTGGGCCGAGCCTGTGGAGGTGGGTGGACGTTTTCACCGGGTTTCCCTGGCCAGCTGGGTGGGGCTGAGTCTGGAGGGTGGCTGTGAGTTGAGCTGCAGTTCATTTGGTAGCCCGGTCACTGTGTTGGGTATAATTAACCAAGCTCAAAGGAAGCTAAAGAAACTTCTCTGGCAGAGAGGTCAGGGAGGATGAACTCTGATGGGAAATTAATGATGAGAGTCTGGAAGCTCCACGAGGGGCCTTTGCTATCATCACTTTCTCTGGTCTCATATTAGCAGCTAGTCTTCCCTCTCCCACCTCCTAACAGAATCCAAGCACCAAAGCAGCCTGTTTGGAGATTGCTTCTTCTAGGTGTTTAAAGAATATGCCACCGCTGGATAATAATATTAATAATAGCTAAGCTGTCATCAACAACCATGAGGAGTTATTGAGCACTGTGTGCCAGATGCCATGCCAAGTGCTTTATGTCTGTTGTTTCAATAAACTGTCACGTTGATCCCCACCACTCAGGAAAGTGGGTTGTATATGCCGGGGGCTGTAACAAGGCTTGAGGCATTTACCCAAAGCTTTAGAATCACGAAGTGGCAGAACTAGGATTTGGACCTAAGTTCCTACCTGCTATGGTAGTTGCCCTGTTCGTAGGTCTTACACAGAAAAGAAGGCTGGGACTGGGGTGGTTCATGGTCTGGGGCAAAGATCAGCAAACTGCAGCCCACCAGCTGTTTTTTTTCTTTTTTTTTTTAAGTTTTATTGGAACACAGTGACATCCTTTCATCTACATATTGTCAGCGGCTGCTTTCACAGTAGAACAGTAGAGTTGAGTAGTTGCAACAGACTGTATGGCCTGCCAAGCCGAAAATATTTACTATCTGGCCCTGGACAGAAAAAGTTTGCCAATCCTGATCTAAGGAAACCCAGGGTAAAACAACATTAAGCAGGTTTCTTTGCTGCGTGACTTCTCAGAGCCTTTGACCTGCTAATGTGCATGGCGAAGGTCCAAGGGAAGCATGTAGTGTGTAGCATATCCTGAGAGCTGACAAGGGACTCCTTTCTCTTGAGGCATGTTTGAGGCGAGCTTTGGGGGCACTGCCGGGAGTCTAACCCCACTCATTTGCTCAAGGAAGAGATGGGCTTAAAGAGGAAAAGTGGCCCAAGGGCACGCAGCTTGTGTGTGGCTAACCAGGACCTGATTCGGATTCCAGGATCTTCCCAAGGTAGTGCTCTACCCTGTTTGCCATTTGCCAGTGTCAGTTTGAAGGATGGATGTTCCTTCTCCTGAGGGGCTCATTGGTGGTGGCGGCCAGAGCAGCCTTTTCTTTATTCAGTTGCCTATTTACAATGGTGTTCAACAATTCTGTCTTTATGGGGCCTGTTTGTTCTTCAAACCCAAGAAGAGAAGGGAAAATCATCATACTAATAATGAATGTCGGTTTTAATCAGCATCATCTGACATTATGGGAATTGAATTTCTACCTTTCACCACATACATTAAATATGGGGCTTTATCTCCTCGTGCAGAATTGATTTGCCATAATTCTCTCCTTTGGCCCTTGTCATGTAAATTGTGGCATTTCTCCCCCATGGACTGCAGAAGTCAAGATTAGAGGTGAGAATCCAGCCTCCCAGACCAGCTGCTGCTGGGTGCTTTGTCTGTCCGTCTTTCTTTTCTCGCTCACGCTTTTCCTCTCGAGAGTCCCTCTTTGGGGCTGCTTGCTGCCTGGTCATGCCTTCTGCAGACACAGCCTGGATGGGAGGGATGGAGGGATGATGGTGTGGGGGCCGAGCAGATGGCATTCGTAAGACCTCAGTCATGGGGCTCTGTAGCACCTGCAGCCTGGACAGATGACTGCTGGGTGGTTTGTAGGGGACAGAACTTAGGGCCATTTGCAATTCATGTCCACTACTGAATCAAATCATTGGTATCCACAAGAGTGCCATACCCTCAAATACTCCCCTAGGGGCCCTGGAGAATCTCTAGCTCCTGACATCTGTATTGGATGGAGAGGGACAGTAGCGGCTTCTGGCTGGTAGAAGAGTCAAGGGCCAGATGGGTACCTGGCCCCAGGAATGGGCCTGTGAGCTGTGGCCTGAAGATCAGCCCAAGGGCTCTAGGAGGGAGCTCGTTCTTGGGAGAGATGCCTCCAACACCTGGGCCATGTTACTTAGTGAAGGCCCAAGCGAGAGCATCTGTACCACTGCTCTGTAAAAGCCCTTGAGCCTCATTTTTGTCTTGTAATTATTTCCTGGTAAATATCTGAGCCGTGGTTAAGAGATGGGATTCTGAAGGCAGAAAGACTCGGGTGCAAGTCCTGGCTGTTCTACTTATTAACTGGGTGACCTTGGGAAAATTGCTTAACCCCTTTAAACATCTGATTTTCCATCCATAAAGTGGGAGTAAACAGTAGTGGCCGTACCCATGAGGTTGTTTGGAAGGTTGAATGAAGTAATCCATGTAAAGCATCTGGAACAGTGCCTGGCACATAATAAAATGGTCACTATATAGAGGCTGCTTTTCTTGTTGTTAAATTCTCATTCCATGCCGCTGTGTCTTGAGACACACGGGAGACACACGTTGTGGTTGAGTGTATTGATGTGGTACATCTACCAAGGTGCTTAAAGGCCATGAAATATCTGCAGTGTGTCTCAGGGTTGGCCCACAAAGCTGGGGAGGGGCAAGAAAGACTCTGTCCCTTACTGAACACTTGCGGGACACCAGGCACTTCAGTAGGAATGGGCCAATTACAGATGACTTTCCTACTGTCAGACATAGCATGTCCCTTCGTGTTACTTCAAAGACAGAATCCCAGGAAAATAGATAGGGGATCTGGCTCAGGTGGAAGATTCTTAATGCTTTTCATAGAGAAGGATAATAACTATAAAAGTTTGTAATTTTAAATTTATTATCCATATATTGAAAGTCTACTATGTGTAAGCACCATGCCCAGAACTTTGCATTTATTATAATCTAAATAAATTACATTTTCACAACAGCCCAAGCAGGCAAGTACCATAAGTACCATTATTATTCCCATTTTATAGATAGTGAAGCTGAAGCCCATCTACATAGTCCCCGGAAAGAGGAAGACATCAGCTCCAGGACCAACTCCAAGCCGAATTTCCTCCACGGGCCCTCGCTGCTCCTGAGTTGAGCCTCCAGTCATGAGAATGTGCTGCTGAATTAGTCCCCTGTCACCTGAGTTCTCTGCAAGTAAACGCAACGGTCCTGGACCATAATGCACGTTCCTCAGGACCCCAGGGTTATTGTTGCCTGTGGAATTAGAAGGAGACAGTTTTCCATAAGTGAAGCCAGGGCAGAGGCAGTGCTTGGGGAAAACCTGTGAATTCACCGTAAATGGAGGCAGCGTGTTGACGTGATGCACTGGGAAAGGTCAGGTCTTAGGGGAGTTAGTGTGAGCTGCTCTGACCACGCAGCACTACCCTCCCGGCAGTCTTTGCAAGTCAGGGCTGTTGGCAGGGGCCCAACAAGGTCCAGAGAGGCGAAGAAGTCAGCAGAGTTGGCCAGATGGGCAGTGGGAGGAGGAGAATCCCCATGAGGACGCCTGAGCAGCGCCCAGCACACCATAGTGCTGTCCGGCACGTG
Source organism: Daubentonia madagascariensis (assembly GCA_023783475.1). NCBI lineage: Eukaryota > Metazoa > Chordata > Mammalia > Primates > Daubentoniidae > Daubentonia > Daubentonia madagascariensis. Next base: position 21,143,159 of record JAKFHU010001990.1, on the reverse strand, counting down.
GCTAAACAGGCATTCTCCTTAAGGCAGGCGGGCTCACTTCGGCCTTTCCCTAACTGCCGGTACGCCGCGGAGGCATGGAGACTCCACAGACCCACATGTACACGTGTGTATGCATGCATGTGTGTGTGTGTGAATGAGTGGGCGTTCATGGGGAGGGCCGAGGCAGGGCAGCAGCTAACGTTCCTGCCACACCTGTCTTTGCTATTGTGCATCATTGCCTACCCCACATCCCTGTCCTAAAACAAACACCAGCTTCCATGTCTCGAGCCAAGCCTGTCACTTGCCAGACATGGTGCTGAATCCTTTACCCTGCTCACTAATTAAACAAGATCCTCAAAACAACCTTTTGTAGGTATGTAACTATTCATACTGTAAGTATGCAGTAGCCCCCCCTTCTCTACAGTTTCAGTTACCCACAGTCAACTGCAATCTGCAAATATTAAATGAAAAATTACAGAAATAAGCAAGTCATAAGTTTTCATTTGCACACCGTTCTCAGTAGCACAATGAAATCTCATGCCATCTTGCCCAGGACATGAATCATCATCCCTTTGTCCCGAGTATTCATGCTGTAGTGCTACCCGCCTGTGAGTCACTCAGTAGCTATCTCAGTTAATCAGATTGACTGTCATGTGTCACAGTGCGTGTGTTCGAGTAACCCTTATTGTACTTAATAATGGCCTCAAAGCACAAGAGTAGTGATGCTGGCAGTTTGGATATGATAAAGAGTAGTCATAAAGTGCTTCCTTTAAATGAAAAAGTAAAAGTTTTCAACTTAATAAAGAAAAAAAATCATATGCTGATGTTGCTGAGATCTATAGTAGGAACAAATCTCCTATCCATGAAATTGTGAAGAAAGAAAAAAAAATTTGTGCTGGTTTTGCTGTCATACCTCAAACTGCAAAAGGTACAGCCACCGTGTGTGATAAACGTTTAGCTAAGGTAGAAAAGGCATTAAATTTGTGAAGGGAAGACAGAAACGTGTTCTGATTGATGCAATTGGGCTCCCTACTATCCACAGCTTTAGGCATCTACTGGGGGTCTTGGAACATGTCCCCCATGGATGAGGGGAGAGACTACTGTATTTGTCTTTCAGAAGAAAAGACTAAAGTACACAGAAGTAAAATGATTTGCCCCAGAAGTGGCAGAGCCAGAATGCAAACCAAAGTCTCTCAATTCTAAAGCCCAAATTTTAACCTAACAGGTCTCATCCTTGGGGTCCCACCCCTCTGGAGTGTCACAGACCATCATGAGATGGGCTTCAAGCACCTTCTTGCTAACTGAAGTGTGCTGCCTCTTCTGCCTCTTGACCCTATCTGTGCTGGTCTCCATCTCCTCCATGCCCTGCATGACCCTGGGTTTGTGACTGGGTCACACATGCACACACAGAGTCTCTGTGTCCCCCTCAGATCCCCAGAGAATGAGTACATTAAAGCCTGGCTCTTTCTTTTGCACTGTGCTGGCTCCTGCCTCATGAGGTTGGAAGGTACTTTGGGGTCGGTTACCTCTGCAGCATTCTCAGATACCAGTTCAACCATCTCTTACACCCCTCTGATGGCAGGGAGTCACTACCACCCACGGAGCTGGCTCCACTATTTCAAAGCTCTGGCTGGGAGAAAGCATCTCTTCTCAGGGAGCCATGACAGTCCCCGGGAAAATAGTCCTCAGAACAGCAGCTCAGCCACTAATGCTTCTGTGCACTAGAGGCTCAGGCTGCAGCCCCAATTATTCTATTCCCCACCTCGGCCTTGCCCTGGGACTTATCACAAGCAACTCCATGGATCCCTGTACTCACTGTGGTCTAGGGGCCCAGGATCTTTGCTTTGCTATAAACTTGCTGTGTGGCCTTAGGCATGTCGCTGGGGTGATGTCTCCCCATCCACAAAAGGTACCTTGGGTAAGTGGAGTGGCCCTGAGGCCAGGTGAAATCCAAGGCTCTCTCTAGCCCTGACTTTTCATCCCTAGAGCCCTCTGACTTGAAATATCCATCTGGCTTTCAAGTCCAAGGGAAAGGTGAGAAAGTAGAGAAGCAGACAGGGAGGGGGTCACTCCATCTCCACCCTCTCCTCTAGCCTGGAACCAGACTACCAGGAAGTTACCAACATCCAGGGCTTGACTGAGAGACATTGAAAAGCCCATCCACCCCCAGATATTTTCTCTGCCCCTATTAATTCAACAACTGCAGTCACCCCTTTGGGGAAACAGAGTCTTCAAAAATCACCTGTGGACATTTAAGTGTGGTACCTAGGAACTGAATTCAACAAACACATCCCACCTATTAACACCCATTAAGTACAATTTGCTTCTTATGGAGCAGGTTCTTGAAAGAACAGTACACAGGTAGGATGAGTTTTGATATGGAAGAGTTTATTAAGGATTTTTTTTAAATGAAAGAGAGCAAGAAATCATGTGCAGAGCCCAGGGGATGGATCCCAGTTGTAGGGTACAGAGTATGCAGGGGTGAAATGCTGTGGTGGCATGGAGATGCCCTGGCACAAACGGGACCTGTTTCTGAATTGTGCCAATGCCAGGCCTGTGCCATTGCAGTATGCAGGGCAGGCCTGGGCCTGGCTGCAGGGCTGGAGAGAGGAGGCTGGGCAGAAGTAAATGCAAGAGCCACCTCCACCGCATGCCCTCAGCCTGACACTAGCTGAGGAAGGTTGGCACTGCCTGTGAATGGGGTGAGGTTTGCAGTCCTTCAGGAGCAGGAGACAGCAAAAGCATCTGCCCATAGTAGCACTGGCCCAACAGGTGCAAAACACTCTTCTGATGTTTGTCAAATGTAGCCTCTGGGGTGCAAGGGCAACAAGGCAAAGGTGGGTGGCAGTAGAACAGCCATGGGTGGAGTTGAGGCTGGCTGCCAAGGAGCAGGGAGGGTTTAGATGCATTCACTTGTAATCTCCCTCTGGGACCCTGTGCCTCGGAAGCCACCGGGATATGGCCTTCCTTACCGGTCTTTCAACCCTTCATTTGGGCCATTGACCTTTCTGGCCCTTCTGCCTCAGCCACCTTTCTACCTTTTATCCTGCAAGACTCAACTCAGGCATCATCTTCTCTCTGAAGCCTCCACAAGTAAGTGAAAGAAGGGAATGAATGTGCATAGTCCCTCAGACCTAGAACAATCCTCAGTCCACTGGAGCACTCTCTAGGGTCCTTGAGTCCGTGCCCTGCAGCCCAAAAGAGCTCCCAGAGGCCCCACAGGATGCCCAGGGAAGGTTACAACCAAATAGGTGTTCTCTCCTGGACTTTCGAGGATGGTCAGGATTGCGGTGGACCCACCCTACCCAGAGGGGCTCTGGGCTTAAAGACCAAAGACTGGGGCTCAGGCATATTACCTGGGCAAGTGGCTTTCCCTCACTGGGCCTCTTTCTCTGGAAGATACCTAGAGAGCATTTAGGTCCCTTCCAGTTGTCTTGCTCCGTGAGCCTGGATCTGAAGCAGAGACAGGGTGCAGCCAGCAAGGCTGACTCAATTATTTTAAAATGCAAAGACTCACCACTTGCAAGGTCACCTGGAAGTGAATCTATTGATTCAGTGCTAAAAGGCATTCCTGTTAAAATTTTCCTCCTAAGGAAAAGAAACAACTTTCACAAAACGGGAAAAGGTTTTTGTGCTCTGTAGTAGGCAATTTCTGACATGTTCCCAACGATCCCTGCCTTTCAGTGTCCCCCACTTGGGCAGTCCCCTCCCTTAGTAACTCACTTCTAATAAATGGAATATGGCGACAGAGGTGGGATGCCACTTCCATGTTAGGTTGCAAAAGCCTGTGACTTCCATTTTGCCGGATTCTTTTTCTATTAGCTTCTTGACTTACTTGCTCTGGTGAAGCAAGCTGCCGTGTTACAGAAGTCCATGTGGCAAGAACTGAGGGCACCCTCTGGCCAACAGCCAGTGAGAAACTAAGGCCCTTAGTCCAACAGCCTGCAAGGAAGTGAATCATGCCAACAACCATTTGAGTGAGCTCGGAAGTGGATTCTTTCCCAGTTGAACCTTGACATGACTGTAGCCCCAGCCAGTACCTGTAAGAGACCCCAAAGCAGAGGATCCAGTTAAGCTGTGCTTGGATTACCGACTCACAGAAATTGTTATTTCAAGCCACTAAGTTTTGGGATAATTTGTTACACAGCAATAGATAGCTAATGTGTGCTGTTATAGTTTTAGGGAGTCATGGCTGGAGAAAGCTAAAGATATCCCCAAAATTAGGAAGCACCTTCCCCACCTCCCCCAGCTTCAGAAAAGCAAGAAGAACATCATATGGTGTCACTAAGTGATCTCAGACATGGCACTGCCCCCCTCCCTGCCTCAGTTTCTCCATGTGTAAAATAAGGGGGTGGGTTAGCACAATGACTTTGTCAAATCACAACTTCAAGGTTTCAAGGACCACTGCCCTCCTCCACCTTAGTAATTTTGCTTTTTGTATCCATTGATTGACACAAAATGATGACAAGCTGCTTTAAGTACAGTGGTGTTATAATCAACTGTATTAGTCACAATAGCATTTCCACGCATTTGAGACTTTGTCATTGCTTTTACTGGTGCAGTATACAGGTATTGCTGGGCAGGAATGGCTACGGAGAGTGTTCTTATTGAGAACAACTAAGGCAGACCATTTTGGATACTTCTTTAGACTCTGTATATTTGTAACACAGATATACAGATAGCAAGGTAAAGGTGAGGGCAGGGATGCTGGAGTCACATGGCCTTAGGTTCACATCCCTGTTCTGTCCTTCCCAGCTGTGTGCCCTATGGGGCGTGATGTCACAAATCCTCGATTGCTTTACCTCTGAATTCAGGATTGAAACATTTATTCCACAGCATTGTTATAAGAATTAAATTCAATGATGCACAGAAAGTACTTACCAGCTAGTTAGTGCTCAATAATAACAAATTTAAAAATTTCCATCTTTGCATCATTGTTGACATAATTATATACAAGTACATGTACAAATACAAATGTATATACCATTTATTGAGGGTTTACCATGGACAAGGCATGAGGCCAAACTCTTTGCGCGGTATTTCAGATGCCAACCTACAGGACTTCCAGTCTGGAGGGTGGCCGTGCCTGTCCTCATGTCTCTGGGGTAAAGCAGATAGCTTCCTCCTCTGGGTTGCTTCGGGTCACTTGGACGGGCCATACTTTCAGAGGACATTGCAGGTGTCTGCTCTCAGGAGTCTGTCATGCAGTTGATGCTGCCCTGGGCCCAGAACTCAGCATCTATTCTGCTTTCCAAGGGCCTGGTTCTCCCTGGACAGAGCAGGCAGTGTCCAGAAGGTTCCCTTCCCCCAACAGGAGAGGTGATGAGACTGTCTCAGCTGAGGGAGGGTCCCTGGGACTGTGAAGATGCAAGGCCCCAGCATCCCTTTCCCGAAGATCCATACCTTAGTTAAAGCCCCACCTGCAAATCATCCAAACCCTGAGACTCAACATTGGTGTCTTAAACTCCTATAGGTGTGTGCAGCAAAGAAGGACATTCTGAAAATTGTAGCGCCTTTCTATCTCTGCTGTCACTTCTAATAATATCTTTCTTAGAAAATAAAGGAACACTGTGTATTATGATGTGGAAAAGGCAGAGATTCTAGTTTTACACAGAGTAGTGCTTATCATCCACAGGCAGATTTGAGCAAGTTTTATCACTTCCCTACATCTCAGTTCTTCATCCATGAAATGGAGGTCACAGATTCTGGCTTCAGGAGCATATCTTGTGAGGCAAAGCAACAGCCTGGGTATCAGAAGTTACAATGAGACACACGGAATTGGTGTTCAATACATGACAGAGAATCATCTGGGCTTGATTCTCAGCTCTTCCACTGTGACAACAGAGATAACATAGAAGGACTGTCTTGCAGAGCATGGGGATATACTGCGCACTGAGTCAATGCCAACTACTGTTATTGTAACGTTCCTAATAAAGATAGCTTTTTCTCCTCCAAACCACTCCTGACTTCCACTACCCCATGAGAGGGACACTGCTATGGGATCCGCAGGGAGGCTTGAATATACATTCTTCTTTCTTCCACAGTTCAAGAGCACCAATATTTAGACGTGCCTCCTACCCAATTAAACACTGTACAGGCATACCTCAGACATATTGCAGGTTCAGTTCCACACCAACACAATAAAGTGAGTCACACGAATTTTATGGTTTCCCAGTACATATAAAAGTTATGTTTACACTATCCGGTAGTCTACTAAGTGTGCAATAGCATTATGTCTTTAAAAAGTACATATCTTAATTAAAAATACTTTATTGCTAAAAAATGCTAACGATCATCTGAGCCTTTTTGCTGGTGGAAGGTCTTGCCTTGATGTTGATGGCTGCTGATGGATCAGGGTGGTAGTTGCTGAAGGTTGGGGTGGCTGTAGAAATTTCTTAAAATAAGACAACAATGAAGTTTGCTGCATCAATTGACTCTTCTTTTCACAAAAAATTTCGCTGTAGCGTGTGATGCTGTTTGACGGCATTTTACTCACAGTAGAACTTCATAAAAAAGTAGTCAATTCTCTCAAACCTTGATGCTGCTTTATCAATTAAGTTCATATAATATTCTAAATCCATTGTTGTCATTTCAACAATGTTCCCAGCATCTTCACCAGGAGTAGATTACATCTCAAGAAACCACTTTCTTTGCCCATCTGTAAGAAGCAACTCCTAAGTCATTCATTCATTATTATGAGATTACAATAATTGAGTCACATTTTCAGGCCACACTTGTAATTCTAGCTTTCTTGCTATTTCCACCATGTCTGCAATGACTTCCTCCACAGAAGTTTTGAACCCCTCAAAGTCATCTCCATGAGGGTTGAAATCAACTTCTTCCAAACTCCTATTAATGTTGATATTTTGTCCTCCTCATGAATCATGACTGTTCTTAATGGCATCTAGAATGGTAAATCCTTTCCAAAAGATTTTCAATTTACTTTGCCCAGATCCATCAGAGGAATCACTATCTATGGCAGCTATAGCCTTACAAAATGTATTTCTGAAATAATGAGAGTTGAAAGTCAAAATTTCTCCTTGATCCATGGGCTGCAGGATGGATCTTGTGTTAGCAGGCATGAAAACATTAATCTCCTTGTACATCTCTATTAGAGCTCTGGGATGACCAGTTGTGTTATCAATGAGCAGTAATATTTTGAAAGGAATCTTTTTCTCTGAGCAGTAGGTCTCAACAGTGGGCTTAAAATATTGAGTAAACAATACTGTAAACAGATGTGCTGTCGTCCATGCTTTGTTGTTCCATTTCTAGAGCATAGGCAGAGTAGATTTAGCATAATTCCTAAGGAATGGTAAATCAGCATTGGCTTCAACTTAATGTTACCAGCTGCATTAGCCCCTCACAAGAAAGTCAGACTGTCCTTTGAAGCCTGACATTGACTTCTCCTCTTTAGCCATGAAAATCCTAGATAGAATCTTCAAATCTGTTGTTTAATGTAGCCACCTTTATCAATGATCTTAGCTAGATCTTCTGGATAACTTGCTACAACTTTTCCATCAGCACTTGCTGCTTTACCTCGCACTTTTGTGTTATAAAGATGGCTTCTTTCTCTAAACCTCATAGACCAACCTCTACTAGCTTCAAATTTTTCTTCTGCAGCTTCCTCACCTTTCTCAGCCTTCATAGAATTGAAGAGTGTCAGGGCCTAGCTCTGGATTAGACTTTGGCTTAAGGGAATGTTGTGGCTGGTTTGATCTGGCCAAACCACTAAAACTTTCTCCACATCAGCAATAAGGGTGTTTTGCCTTCTTATCATTTATGTTTACTGGAGTAGCAGTTTTAAGTTCCTTCAAGAACTTTTCCTTTGCATTTACACTCGGCTAAGTGTTTGGTTCAAGAGGCCTAGCTTTCAGCCTATCTTGGGTGTTGACATGCCTTCCTCACTAAGTTTAATCATTTCTAGCTTTTGCTTTAAAGTGGGAGACATGTGACGCTTCCTTTCACTTGAACACTTAGAGGCAATTATAGGGTTATTAATTGGCTTCATTTCATTGTCTATGGCCACATTTCAATATTGTCATATCTGAGAGAATAGGGAGGCCTGTGGGGAGGAAGAGAGATTGGGGAACAGCTGGTCAGTGGAACAGTCAGAACACACACAACATTTATCAGTTAAGTTCACCATCTCAGGTGGGTGCAATTCGTGGCACCCCAAAACAACTACAATAGGAACGTCAAAGATCACTGATCACAGATCACCATAACAGGTACAATGTAATGAAAAAGTTTGAGATATTGTGAGAATTACTAAAATGTGACACACAGACATGAAGTAAGCACATGCTGTTGGAAAAACAGTGCTGGTAGACTTGCTTGACACAGGGTTGCCACAAGATTTCAATTGTAAAAAACTCTGTATCTGAAGTGCAATAAAACAAGGTATGCCTGTACTTCTCAGCTTCCTTTGTAGCTAAAGGCGGGTATGTCCCTAAGTTTACTAAGTTATGTATCAGCAGATTTCTTAGAGGGAGCGCACCCTTCTTTGTCACCTCCTCTGTCTGGCTGCCTGGAATTTGGATGTGATGGCTGTAGTTCTAGCAGCTATCTTGGCCTACAAAGATAAAAACCATACCCTAGGGGAGGCAGAGGGTAAACTGGAAAAGGCCTGAGTCCCAGACCACTTCACGTGGTGCCATACAAGCTTTGCCCACCTCCTGACTTCTTCACATAAAAGTAAACCTCTGTCTCATTTAAACCACTATTATTTTGACTTTCTCTGTTACATTTAGCAAAAGCTAATCCCAATAAGTAGAAAAGCTCTTCTTTCCAAAAAGTTAAAAACTTTATCTTCCAGGAATTTATCTAAAGAGCATAATCAGACAAATGTTTAAAGTTATGTGGACAAAGATGGTCAGTATTTTTTTATTATTGTAAAAAAACCCAGATGCATATATTTCCATCCATGGAGGAGAGGTTAGATGTGACATGGTACATTCTAGATCAGTGGTTGAGAGTTCTGGAGGTAGAGTCTGGAGTTGGACGAGGGTCTAAGTTTCACCTTAGCCCCTTAACAGCTCTGTCACTGGGACAACTTCTAATACCTCTCTGAGCTATAGTTCTCTTATCTACAAAGTAGGCTGACAATCATAGCACAGGTCAATAATGTTTTTATAATGATAAAATAAAAAATGTATGTGCAGCACTTAGCACAGTGCCTGGCTCAGTGTAATCACTAGGTGGAAGCTAGAGCTCCTTCTCTCCTCCCCCTCCCCCTTCCCCTCCCCCTCTCCTTCTCCAGTTCTTCCCCTCCCCCATTCTCCTTCTCCTCCAGTGCTATCCGGAATTAAAGGTATCAGCACCACCACCACTGCTACTAACACAATGAAGGTGATAAAAGATGTTTTAATGGAAATGAAAACATAGTGCACATGTATTTGTACAGCATGATCCCATAAGTGTGTATGTATCTATTGAAAAAGTTAGGAGAGAAATATGCCAGTAGCACTGACCTCTAAGAGGTAGATTTTAGTGATTTTCCTTTCTTCCTTAAGCCTCTCTGTAATGTCTATGATGTCCATAAGCTTAAAATATTGTTATAATTTATAATTAAACATGACTTCCCTGAGCTATACCAATCCTTGGAGATGTGGGTTCCACAGGGAGCTTGTGAAAAGGAAGCTTCCCTGGCTGGCAGATGCAGCCTCCTGTGGCCGGATGGAGGCTTCAGGGTGGGGTGGGGTTGGAGAGACAGGTCTCCCTTCAGAGCTGCCTGGGACAACTGCTGTGTTCCCTGTCTTCCCTCCTGAGCATTCCCTTCCAGCATCTTCTCTGACCTGGAGGAAGAGCCCTGGACTTAATGAAATTCAGCCAGACAGTGGAGTTCAATTCTCTATTCTCTGTAAGAAAAGATTATTTTGCCTCTTTAAAAAAAAATAGGAAAGAAGGCAAGACGTCAGACCAGTAGCTGCATATGCTTAGTTAATGTGCTGTGTATTTTGCAAATCCTCTTAGTGGGGAATTGTTTGATCTTTCCTCTGGCTGGGTCTGCGGCTGTAGAGCTGACTGACACTGGACTGGTCCCTGCAGACCAGACTGAGCTCTGCAGAGCAGTGGCCTTTGGGACACAGGTTCCCAGCAGATGAGTGGCTGATCCAGGTGCCATGGGGGACTCTCTTGGAGGAGGGATGGTCCTCCTTCGAACAGAAGACAAAGCAGCTCAGGGAGGTGGCAAGAGGGCCGTGGAAGGGCTCCGTTAGGTCACTGTGGGGGGGGGGCATCCACTTGCTGGGCCTTCCTATTACTAATAGTTATGTGTTTAATTGTCCAGGGACTCAGGGTCTCTTGGGTTCTCTGAGCTCTTGGCTCATGGGTGACAACATTTGGGCCCATAGATTCTTATTCTTCCTAGGCCCCAAATCTTTCTTCTTTGAGCTAGCATTTGCTAGTGCTTACTATACACTTCATAAATACATGCTCTTTGCTAAGCAATGCTGGATATGTCGTTTAATCCTCACACTTCCCAATAAAGTTGTCTCCATTTGATGGATGAGTAAACTAAGGCTCAGAGGGTTAATGCCACCCAGATCATTAGTTGCTGAGCCAGGATTTGAACCTAGATGTGTCTGGTGCAAAACTTGTGTCTAGATGTAGAAGTTCTTGGCCCAGGTCATGCATCAGAGTCATCTGTGGAGCTTGTTAATTGTGAGGACGCAAGGACCCCACCCCAGGCTTCCTGAATCTCTGGAAAATGTTTCCCAGGTGACTCTGATGTGCGATCTGGTTGGAAACCACTGGGCAACCTGGAATCCTGAGCACCTGTCCTGCATGGCCTGGCCTTTGGGAGCAGGGTTGCTGGGCAGAGAGTGGCTGGTCTTTGGGGCCCTGCTACCCTCTTTCCCATCCTCCTCTCCCCATTCTGAGTTAGCCTCCAGCTGACCCCCTTGGCTACTGTGGTGCTGGGGGCTCCTGACTAGGACTACTGCACATTATTCTTTCCTCTGCCCCTGCTAAGCCTGGTCTCTGTCCCCAGAGGAGACTCATGGGAACAGGTCAGGGACCCCTGATAGGGAAACTCGTGCTTACTTGGAGCAGGCAGGCCCGCAGGGCCCAGGTCTCCAGAGGACCCACAGGTAACTCTGTGGGCTGGACAGTTGGGAGGGGACACTTGTCAGCCCCTTAGGTCACTGCATGAACTCAGCTGTCAGCTCAGCCTATGACAGCTGAGTCCCCCTGGGAAAGCTCTTTTCATTTACGTGTTTGTTCTGTCCTTATCTCACATTGGCCGTGTCCTTCATTCAATTTAGCAAGCGAGCACCAGGCTCTCCGTTAGGAACTGGGTAGCCAGAAGTGAAGCAGGCTTAGCCCCTGCCATCCAGATGTGCACAGACTCTAACAGGAGGGACAGGATATAAATAGCCCAGGTAGTGTGGTGTGTTTCCTGCTGTGAGAGATGGCAGCAAACCTGGCTGGGAGCACAGAGGGAGCCCTCAATTAAGCTTGGCAAAGGCAAAGCTGCCTGGAGGTGGTGACACTGGCTGGTGACATATAGCTTATTAAATATATTGCATAACACATCTAGGTTGCGGAACATGCAGAAAGTGTGTAGATAGGCACACGCTGTCATTTGTTTACTCTGCCATCCATCCATTCATTCAGCAAATATTCACTGAGCTCCTACTGTGTCCCAGGATTTATTCTAGGCACAGTTTTATCTCTGCCCTCATAAAGCCTAAATGCATGGATGAGAGAGAGAAGATAAATTAAAAATTATATATATAATTTTATATTATATATTAATATATTTGTATATTACATATTATGTATATAACTTTATACATCATGTACAGTAATAAGACTTATAGAGAACAAAATCAGGGAAGGAGAACAGGGCATGCTGGGGGAGGGGAAGCGGCCGCTGTCGCTGGGGAGACGTGTCTGATGAGGTGATATTTGAGCAGAGGTGGGGGCAGCAAGATGGAGGAGATGAGGAGATGAGGAGAGAGGACAGGGGATGGCAGGGGCAGGTCTAGGGGAGGTTAGTGCTGGATTTGGAGATTACGTCGGCCCACCTCTCTTCTAGCTGGTGGACACTGCTGAGGTTTCCAAAGAGAGCAGGAGGTTTCTAGGAAGAGAGAAGCTGGAAAGAGGGCGTCCCTCCACAAACTAGGGGCAGACAGAGGGAAAACTGGGCGAGACGCAGAGTCATAGAGTGACTGGTTTTTCCAAATAAAATATTGAGACACAGCCTAAAGATCTTTTTTTCCTGATTAAAAAAGCCTCCAAAAAGGTTGAAAAATTCATGTTTAGTATGTGATTAGTTATCTGTTGCTGTGTAATCAATTAACCTAAAATTTCATGGCTTAAAGCAATAAACATTTATTATCTCACAATTTCCGTGGGTCAGGAATCCAGGAGCAGCTTAGCTGGGTGGTTCTGACTCGGGGTGTCTCATGAGGTTGCAGTTAAGATGTCAGCCAGGGCTGCATTCACAGCTGGAGGCTTGACTGGGGCTGGTGGACCGGTTTCTAAAATGATTCACCCACTTGCCCGACGCGTTAATGCTAACTGTTGGAGAAGGCCTCGGTCCCTTGTCAGGTGCACTTCTCCGGAGGGGGCTGCTTGAGTGTCCTAACAACACGGCAGCTGACTTCCCCCAAAGCAAGTGATTCAAGAAAGAACAAGGCGGAAGCCCCTATGTATTTTATGATCTAGCTTCAGAAGTGACACAACACCACATCAGGCCTGCAGCATCCTATTTGTTTCACAGGTCAGTCCTGTTCAGGGTAGGACAGTGCTACACAAGGGCATGAATACTAGGTGGCAAGGATTATTGGGGCCATCTTGGAGGCTGGTACCACAATAGGCATCTAATGAACACTGTATTTTAAAATGATATGAAATTAGCATTATTCCAGGAAATTTGCAATAAATGATCACTAAAAAAGCATTCTTATTTGACTTTTTTTTGCTTAAGACTAGGTGGCTCCCAATGACAAGGGAATGACTTTGAATTTATCCAGAACCAGGGTCAATTTGGGCTTTTACTGGTTGGGCTTGGATATATTACTTAATCTTTCTGTATCTCAGATCCCTCATCTGTAAATGGAGAGTAATAATAGCCACCATCCTGGTTGTTCTTAGGGTTAAAGGTAGATAGTACCCATCCCAGCAGGTGCCCATTCCAAAGTGCAGAACTTAAGGGGTTGAATCCTGGTGTTACCCCATATTGGCTGTTTGGCTTTGAGCAAGTTTCTTCACTTCTCTGTGCCTCTCTTTCTACTTGTGTAAAAATGGTAATAATAATAGTCTCTGCCTCACAGGGTTGTTATGGAGATTGAATGAGTTAATTTTTATAAAGTGTTTAGCACTATGCCTGGCACATCGTAAGTCCTATATAAGTACTTGTGAAATAAAACATAGTCTTGGTATATAGTAGGTGTTCAATAATAGGTATGTCTGTCTCCCCTCCATCCAGGATTTGGCCTCTTGACAGAGATTGAAGGTACCAGAATATGCTAGTAAAAATCGTTAATTCTCCTGGTGAATGAGAGCCTCCCTAGAGTGGTCTAATGTGTTTGCTATTCCTAGTTTTTTCACAGCCTCAGATTACCCAAGCTCTCTTCCTATTTTTATGTTTTGTCCTTACTTTTCCATGGTTAGATCAACAGCTGCAGGCTGTGGCCCCAGGGTCTGCATGGCTCTGAGCTTTCAGGAGTCATTAATCATGGGGTGGGAGTGAATGAATTTTGCTAACCAAAAGGTGATCCCACCACCTGAACTTGTGACCCAAAAGCCACACAGAGAAAATGAAATTCCCTCTCAGAATGTCTCGGTTAGTCCAGCTCTGTGCCCTCAAACACTCCAGCCACCAATTGGCAGAAAGTCCTCTGCTCGAGCACCATGTTGAGTCAGGGGTTGTGGGGTTTGGAGCAGCGGGCAACAAAAAGGGGCTTGGAACAGCAGACTCTAAGAAGAAAAGCGGCTAATGTCCATTGCGTGCATATTCTGAGCCAGATACTATAGAGCTCATTTAGTGCTGACAGTAATCCTAAGGTCATTTTATCATTGTCCTAATTTTACAGATAAGGAAACTGAGGCAGCGAGAAGTTAAGTAGCTTGCACAAGGACATGCACTCAAGAAGTGATAAGAGCCAGGATTCAAACACGGGCAGCCTGGCTCCAGAGCCCAGCCTCCGAGCACCCTACATGCTGCCATGATGGCTCCAGCCTCTCTGGGCCAGGGACCCCATTCACCATAAGCCTCCTTCAGAGAAGAGGATGACAGATCTAGGCAGCTCCCCTGTTCTTATTACATGTGGGCCCACTGATGTGGTCAAATTGTTGTACTTCCTGCCTCAGTTTCCTTGTCTATAAAACCAGGATGTTGATCCCCCAAAGTAGGAGGGTACAGTCTTTAGGAATTTCACAGACTTAGGTTTGGTTTGAACCCTGGCTTTTTTGGCTCAGTGCCCTAAGGAACCTCTCTGAGCCTCAGTATCCTTTTCTATGAACAGAGGATGATTAAGCCAACTTTGGAGAAGTGCAGTTAAAACTAAGTGGGGAAATACATGCATCAAGTGTTGACATATAGAAGGTACTCAATAAATGTTTTCTACCTTTTACCACCCACCTCCATAAATATCCTAGAACTTTACTTCATTAAAAAATCACACATCCATTCATTTATTCAATAAACATTTATTCCTACCTATTCATTCCCATGTTTATCCTGTTAACATTCTTTTATCCATCCACCTGTCCATCTGCCCTTCTGTCCATCTCTTCACTCATCCACACATTCATTCATTCAAACATTTATTGAGCTACTACTGTCTGCTGTGTTCCAAAGATGGAAAGCTAAGGTTCTTGCTCTGAAGTAGCTGTCAAAAACCTGGGTTTGGCATATGCTGTTGGGTGTCACATCACAATCAGAAGTACAAAGCTTTGTTCAGCCAGGTTTAATTCACTAGGTTGATAACTCTGTTATAAAAGGAGCTTTTCCCCAAGGTTTTTCTTCCCTTAGTAGCAAGGTACTATGGTTAAACCATTAGTTTAACCTCTCATCATGTTCAAATCTGTTTTATTGAAATAAGTCCACAGTCAACATCTGTCATAGGCCATTCATTTTATGTGAGCCACACAGCCCAGCCAACCTGCTCATACCACCTCTGGGTTGTTATATTTCTTAAAGGGCAGAGCCAGCACCCTGGGCAGGCACAGCTGCCTTTGCCACCTGGGTAGGGTGATTTATCCAGGAGTGCTAACTTCATCTAATTGGCCTAAACAGTGAGCAATTAATGACGTGGAACCACTTTGAAGGTACTATAAATAAAAGGCCAGGAACCTAAGATTGAAGTGAACCAGAGGTTATAGTAATGATGATGAATTGTTTCTCCTAGAGGGTTGTTGTTGTTGTTGTTGTTGTTTAAAGAAGCTAGTTAGCATCTCTCAACCATGATGACCCCACACCAGGGTCAAGGTGGGAGTGGGTAGGGATTCTGTTTGCAGTTAGTGAACTTTGATGGATGCTGGGAGGGAGAAGTGTCATGAGTCATTTCTAAGAAGAGGTGAGCAGTGCCTGGCACACAGGCACATACACATCTGTTGAATCAATGAAGGAATGCCTTCCAGAGTGTAGTAGAATGAATCTGGGTTCTGGAATGAGACAGATGTAGCTCTGTATCTTGAAATTGGGCATGTAGACAGCTTAACCTTGCTGAGCTTTGGTTTCCCTGTCTATTAAATATGGATGAGCATAATGCCCACCTTTCAGGGTTATTGTGTAGAGTAAATAAGATAATATAATGTTCAGGGCTGCATCCCCAGGCCTGGCATATTGTAGGAGCACATCAAATGTTCTTTTGCCCTTTAAGCACTCATCTTAAACATTCTATTAGAATGTAAGTTACCTGCATAAGGTAGGTTGTGCTTATCTCTTGTCCCCTAGATGAGTTCCTGGCATACAGTAGGTGCTTAATAAATCTCAAATAAAGATGACCCAATGTCCTTTGCTCTTCTTCTCTGTAGTAGAGTAACTGTATCAATGGTCCCAGTTCTACACACATACGACACACCACATACACACATACCCTATCCATGCCCTTGTGCCATGTCACTATGGATTTCCTTTCACTAAAGAACCACTTGGTTCTAAGTCCGGCCAAGTGACATGTCTTGGCCAGTGGTATTTTAGGAGATACATTTCTACTCTTGCTGTTGCTCCTATTCCATGGCCTTGAGAAGATGCTCAGGCTAGTCTGGCCGAGGGTGAGAGACATGTAGAGAAGGGTCCAGTCACCCCAGAGACACTTGCCCACATCATGAGAATGAGCTGAGCCACAGCCAGTGGTGCCCAGCTAAGCCTGGCCTAGATCACCCACAGCCTCAATAGCAAATCAAATGCTTCTTGTTTTTAGCTACAGACTTTCAGGGTAATTTGTTACATACCATTATTGTGGCAATAAAAAGCTGATAGACCCATCCCACTTACTATCTGGGATGGAGCTAGAAACGTGCCCTGAAGAAGTGATGAAGCACTGAAGTACTTCTCAGCTTTTTTTTTTCTTTTTATCACATCTGGAAAAATATTTGGTCAGGAGGAAGCTATTAATTGCTCAAATGATTTTTAAGCATTAGGAACTGGGAAGTTCCAGCCATCCCTCCTGGGCTGTCTCTCTTGCACAGAATATATTTGGCTAGAATAATAATATTAATGATATTAAAATCTTACCTCTGCAGTGCACTTTAAGACTTACAAAACTTTCAGATGCTTTATCTAATTTACTCTGATTCCCTCAGGAATGCTAGTTGTGGTAGGTGAGGCTGCTCAGGCTGGGTCACAGGGCTAGTGAGTGGCAAAGAACTCTTGATACAAGGTGTGTTTGTTTTCTATGGCTGCTGTAACAAATTACCACAAACTTAGTGGCTTAAGACAACACAAAGTTGTTATTTTACAGTTCCATAGGTTAGAAGGATGACATGGTCTCACTGAGTGCTCTAGGGGCAAGTCTGTTTCTTGACTTTTCCAGCTTCTAAGGGCTGCCCACATTCCCTGGTCCACGGCCCCTTCCTCCGTCTGCAAAGCCAGCAGTGTTGCCTCTCTCTGAACATTTACCTGCAGTCACATCTGTCTCTGACTGCAGTCAGGAAAGTTTCTCCACTTTTAAGGATTCGCATGATTAGATTGGGCTCCCCATCTCAAGGTCCTTAGCCTTAATTATATTTGCAAAGTCCCTTTTGCATGTAAGGTAATATATTCACAGGTTCCAGCAACTAGAATATGGACATATGGACAGCTTTGTGGGATCACTCTTCCGCCTACCATACCAGAGTCATCTACATTCCAGTAACTCATCTAGTCAGGATTTGGCAGGCTACTGACCACCTCCCTCCTTTTTTTTTGTCTGGACGATGGGCGCAGTAGCTATAGCTCTACAACTCTACTGGTTGAAAAATCTCAGTGTTTGGTGAAGTGGGAAGAAATGCTAAACACACTCCCGAAAACAGATCTTGAGGCAGAGTTGCACTTAAGTACTTTGAGCCCAAGACATTTTATATTCCTATAAAATCACTTATTGCTAGCTACAGACATGTTTCTGATTAAAATGGTCCAAAGGGTATGTTCCTACAGCATATATTGCTTACTCATCTCTCTCAATGTAAAGACCATATCCTGTAGGAAAAATGGATTTATTTTATAATGGGGTAGCAGCAGCAGAAATTACTTCATGCAAATGAAGCTTGGCAGTGTGACTTCATGAATAAGAAATGAGCCGGCGCCTCCTCTCCCCGCAGGCAATATTGCACACTGGGAAATTAATTGTGGCATTCGTTGGGTGGCCCTGGCTTCTCTGTTGGGGTTTCAGGCAGAAAAAAAGATGCTTCCCTTCACTCAATTGAATATAAAGCATTTATGTCCTTTGTAGCTTTGCTCTGTGTTGTAAGTGAACAATTTGTGTGTCTCAAGTTTCCTGAAAGCCTCTGGAAGCCTTTTAGGAGTTGAAGAACTCATAGTGGAAGCCACACATGGCACTGAGCCACACATAGTAGCTGTGAGTTCAGATCATCTCTGAATAGAAGAGACCTAAGATGCCCTCACTTTTTGAATGACAATATACCTTAGTACTTAAGCACATGGGCTCAGACCCCAAAATATCCACGTTCAAATTCCAGCTCTGCTCCTCTTTAGCCACTTCATCTTTGGCAAATTACTTGATTATCCTGTGCCTCAGTTTCCCTATTTATAAATTAGAGATTATAATAGTACTTACTTCATAGGGCTGTCATGAAGATTAAATAGGTTAATGGATATAAAGCACTTAGAATAAAGCCAAAGAACTCTACTGACACCAGGCCATGGAAGTGCCAGATAATGTTATCTTAGTTAAAATTAAAATTAATGAGGAGTACTCTTTGCTCCTGAGGGTTATAGGTTTTCATAGAGTGACCAAGATGAAGTACAACATGGGACTAAGAATGAGAAGTCTTGGTTTTGATCCCCACTTGTTGTCCAGCTGTCTAGGCAAGTCATTTACCTGACTCTGCCTCTATTTCCTCATCTGTTGGTTGGGGTAATGATTGTTCCAGTTATCTCTTTTCTCCAGAGGTCTCTCTCTCTTGCCCAGCTACCACACCCAGCTTATTTTTCTATTTTTTGTAGAGATGGGGTCTTGCTCTTCCTCAGACTGGTCTTGAACTCCTGGCCTCAAAAATCCTCCCGCCTCAGCCTCCCAAAATGCTAGGATTGCAGGCATGAGCCACCGCACCCAGCCCTAGTTATCTCTTACTGCATAACAAATCACTCCAAAATTTATTAGCTTAAAATAACAACCATTCTATTATAACTTATAATTTTGTGGGTCAGGAGTTTAGGCAGGGCTCAGCTGAGCAATTCTTCTGCAGCGCATGGCATTGACTAAGGTCACTGGTGGAATTCAGCTGGGGATGAGCTGGTCTGGAGGGTACAGATGATTTCACTCACATGTTAGTTGCCTTGGCTGGAGGGATGACCTGAGGGCCAGTCTAACCTGGGACTGTGGGCTGGAGCACCTGCATGTGGCTGCAGGGTTTGAAGGCCATGGCTACCAGGGACAGTGTTCCAAATAACAGAGAACAGAAACTGCCCGCTTCATAAGGCCTGGCTCTGGTAACCAGCACAGTGTCACGTATGCCGTGTTCTATTGGTCAAAGTAGATGTAGAGCCCACCCACAATTCAAAGACATGAACTTCACCTCTAGAATGGAGAAATGTCAAAGAATTTTCTCTTTAATCTCCAAAATGATCCTGATCTTATGATCATGATGCGTGGACACAAAGTACTGTGTAAACAAGGTGCTTGTTAAAGTAAGTTATGTAATGCCCTTTTTAAAATTTTAGGTTCACAGTAAAATTGAGCGGAAGTTAACAGTGATTTCCTATATACCCCCACCCCCAACATGCATAGGCTCCCCCCATCATCAATGTCCCCCACCAGAGTGGTACATTTCTTACAATCACTGAACTGACATTGACACATCATATCACCCAAAGTCCATAGTGTACATAAGGCTTCACTCTTATCGTTCATTCTTTGAGTTTGGGCAAATGTATCTACCCTTACAGTATCACAGAGTAATTTCACTGCTCTAAAAATCCTCTGTGCTCTGCCTGTTCACCTCTCCCTCCCCCCAACCCCAGGCAGCACTGATCTTTTTACTGTCTCCATAGTTTGGCCTTCTCCAGAATGTCATATATTTGGGAGCATATAGTAGGTAGCCTTTTCAGATTAGCTCTTTTCACTTAATATTATGCATTTGAGTTTCCTCTATGTTTTTTTTCTTTTTTTTTTTTAAATCTTCCTCCACCTTTTGTTCTATCCTCTATGTTTTTTCATGGCTTGATAGCTCATTTCCTTTTACTGCTGAATAATATTACATTGTCTGAATGCACCACCGTGGATACACTCACCTACTAAAGGATGTCTTAGTGACTTACAAGTTTTGGCAATTATGAATAAAGCTCCAATAGACATCTATGTGCAGGTTTTTGCATGGACATAAGTTTTCAGCTCCTTTGGGTGTATACCAAGGAGTGTGATGGCTGGAAATTAAAATTTTCTGCCCTGTGAAAGACGCTGCCAAGAGAGCCCAGGGGGGATGGGGAGAGGGCAGAGGAAGACCGGTGCCAGTCGGCAAGCCTCAATGGCCACTGTGTCTCTTGGGGCGGGGGAGGGTGGCATTCCTACAGCTGTGGGAGAGTAGAGAACCGCAAAACACGTCTACCTACAAAGCAGGTGGCCAATTTCCACGTCTAGCCTAACTAGACGTGGAAATTGGCCACCATACCCTGGGCTGAGCGGGAAGGCTGCCCTTCCTAGATGTGTCTCAGGCCAGCTTCTCTAGAAAATAGAGCCTGGGCAAAAATTAATGTAAAATGTTTCATTTGGAATGTGCAAACCATGGCAGCAAAGGGGAGACACAAGGAAAGTAAGGCAAAGAAGGTTGTAAAGCAACACTAAGTGGTGTGTCTCCTTGATGGCTATTATTTCACAAAGAGCCACAGAGCTACCCAGTAGGTCACTGCACAAGATCTCTCAGCTTGGCACACGGGACTTGGCTGGATGAGCCGCAAGGACAGACTGTCGTGAAGTAGTCCATGGAGAGGGGGAGGAGAGGGATCGTGTGTGCCCAGCTCTGTCTCTACTCCTGTTTCCCACTGGTCAGGGCTCTCCTAGTGGGGAGGTAGCTCTTCTGCACTTCAGGGTACATCCCTCAGTCTGGCTGGCAGTCTCTCTGGAGGTCAGTTCCCACACCATGCTGGAGACTGTTTCACCCAAGTCTGGAAGAGGTAAGAAGAGCCAGAATCTTTGGGCATGTGGCTAGGAAGGGCCTGTACTCCAGGACTTATAGCTGGTCTGCCCCAAGCAGAATTGCCTGGGCCCAAGTTAGGCACAGCAGCAGCCTAGGCAGAGCGAGTGGCAAAATGTTCTGGAGGCAGGTGACATCAGGGGCCTTTGAAAAGGTTCATAAGATTTATGTCTGATGCACTGTGTGACCTTGGGCAAGTCACTGCATCTCTCTGAGCCTTAGTGTCCTCAACTGTCAAATGCAGCTGATTATACCCACCCACCTCCCAGATCAGAAATAATGTTAGTCCCAGCCGAGTGTGGTGCCTGGTACCTAGCAGGCACTCAGTTCAGAGCAACCATTATTTGTAGGGTTAGGGGTGACTCAGTTCTGGTGACATTAGCATAGCTGCATTCCCTGGGGGAAGACTATTGAGTTTTGGTAAAATGGAACTCTTGAGCTAGCATGTTGGGTGCCTTGGCAGATCTGAGAGGGAGGAGAAAAGAAAGAGAAAATGCCATCCAGGAAGGAAGTGCACAATGTCTGTCCATTACTTTCTCCTCACACAGGACTGGCTGCATAATTTGTGGGGCCCTCTGCAAAATGGACATGTGGGGCCCCTTGCTCAGAAATTATAAAGAATTTCAAAATGGTGCCAGCAGAGTATTAAACCAAGCACGGAGCCCTTCTGAACTCCAGGCGCTGTGTGATTGCACAGGTCACACACCCACGATGCCTACCCTTTCCCTGCACTTACACGTCAACGGAGTGTAGCATGTGAGGCCAGAGCTTAGCAGTGTTCAGTTCTCCCTAGCAACCTCTCTCCCTACCTGTGTCGGTTTAATGGGGTCTTGGGAACATCCAAGGAGGGGAGGGAGGTTTGAGTTGATGGAAAATGCCTCTACTTGAGCCCTCAGTGATGTCGTCAACACATCCATCTATAATACAACGGTTAAGTATAAATATAGAACATATATGTATATATAAAGTTTTTTGTTGACACGATTCTAGTAGTTACAGGAGTGTTGCCATGGTGACTGGCAAGGCCAGCTGTTGTTTCATTTCCCCCAAAGAATTGTATAATGGTCCCCTGGAGAGCTCTCCTGGGACAAGGAATGATGTTAAAAATCTGCAAATTAATGAACAGGTAGTGTATGCTGGCCTCATCCTCATTTCTTGTAATTAACAGGATTTTATAGGATTTGGATGAGGAGTGGCTAATTTGGTATAGAAATGTGGAGGATGGACTCCTTGTGGACCCTGGGTTTGAATCTTCACTCTGTCACTAAATTGCTGTGTCACTTAATTCCTCTGAGCCTGTTTTCTCATTTAGAAAATGCAGATCATTATATCAAACTTGCAGGAGCATTCAAGATAAAGTATATGGAGTGCTTAGCTCAGTTTCTGGAACATTGTAGGTGGGTACTACCTGGTTTCTATGATGATGATGATGATATTAACAAACACTCCTGCTCTGCCTGTCTGCCTTTTGTATCACTTTTCAGAATTTTAACTAAATGGCTGTGAGTATAGTGATTGGAGATCTGTCTCTGTCAATAAATGTTTTATTCACTACTGAATCCCCAAATGCCTACAACAATGGCCGTCTCTGAATTTGTTGAACAAATGGACAAATGAATAAAAGCTCCAAAGTCTCACCATCTGCACTGGGAGAAAAGCTTGCACCTTGCAAGGTGAGCGCTTCATGACTTTCCCAGCTTCCTCTATCCTTGGTAGGTGGACTCTGGTCCTGCTAAGTGTTCAGGAGAAAGCAAAGAAAACAAAATCATCACAAAACAGGGTAGTGTGGGAAGGAAGAGAACAAAATAAAATTACTAAGTATCTACCACATCTCAGGGCCTGTGTTTCTCATTGAGTCCTCAAATACCCTGCAGTGTATGGGAAATTATCTGCATTTGACAAATGAGGAAACAAAAAAGAGAAAGGGCAGAGCATTAGGGTAGGTCAGTCCCTTGCTCTGGATCTCAGTATCCCTTTCTGTAAAATGGGCGTGGGGATGGGTGGGCAAGACAGCCCTTAAGGTCCCTTCCAACTCAGTCATTCTCCCACTGAGACTTCATGCCCTGTTCATTTGTGTGTGTGCATGTGCATGCAAGTACACAAAATCATCTTGGATGGGAATCGTGTCATTGGCATGAGTGCTAGGGCTTCAAGCTCGGAGGAGGCACTTGCCCTTGGATAATTACATGACAGAGTTTGGGCAGGGGTGTCCATGTCCTGTGCACCCCAGGAAGGCTGGAATATCTTGTTCAGCTTTTACACCATTCCACAGAAAGGATTATAAAAGGATTAGATACAAACACACTTAAGATTTGGCTGAATCGGGCTTGTATTCCCAGTACTGATGGTTGGGATATTTATTCAACCCAATATCACAAGATGCTTTTCCCAGATGAGAGCAGGCACTGGGATAAATGATAATGCAATCAGCAGAAGCAGGCGAGATGAGAAGATAATCAGTTGTCCCACCTTCTCATGCCTGGTTCTTTGGATTTCATCATTGTTTTCCCCCTAAAGCTTTAGAATCACTGCCTCTAAAACTCTAAGGAGGAAATGAAATTTTATTCTGATGCACTGGGCAGTTGAGCCCCTGACATTTGCTAGAATTGCTTTAATCTTGCCCAAAACATCCAGATGGAAAGAAATGTTATGAGCTGGGTTTAGCAGGCAGGGACTCATCCCTGAGAATGAGTCTGGAGGTCTTTTCTCATTCCTGGGACCATTCTTTCTCTGGGCATTAGCATTTTCCAGGAGGAACTATCAAATGGCTTCAGTTCTTTAACTTTTGCAGGTGCAAACAGACTGTTAGATGAGATTGGAAAACCAGAGGTGATTTTGCAAGTTGGAGAAATACTACAAGGACCTTTTAAATGGAAAACAGGGACCCAGGGAGGGTATACAGGGGACAAAGTGAGAAGAAGGTACACGGGAATGGTTGTTGATCTGTGAGGGTGTGAGGAAGACCTTTTTAAGAGATAATAGTAGCAAATCTGTAGCTCTATGTTCCAGGCACTATTCTGAGCACATTAGGCATATGAACTCCTCAATCCTCACAGTTACACTATGGGTTTAATACTATTTTTATGTCAATTTTAAACGTGAGGAAACTGAGGCCCAGAGAGGTTATGGAGGCTGGCCTGAAACCTAGATGGGGGCCAGTGCTCTGTGCCCCATCTTTGATAACAGCAGTCACAGTTACAATGATGATAATGTTAATCACAGTGGCTGCAATTTATTGTTTAGCGTGAGCCAGGCTTTGTGCTGTGCCCTTATTTCAGATTATCCTTGCACATGGCTCACAAGGTTGTAATTATTTTTATTCCAAATTGTGCAGACGAGGAAGCAGGTGAGAGGAGGTTAATTAGGCTGGCAGAGGTGATGCAACAGAGCCAGCCCTTAACCCAGGACTGTCCCAGCCCAAAGTCCATTGGTCATTGCACGAGATTCCATGTATTGTGGCAGGGCCAGCTCTTTTGAGGTGGCAGCTCACCCAGTGCAGCACTGATCATTTTGTTTTTTCACCAAGGGACACTGGGAAGTGGTCAGCTCTTCTTTTCTTGCTTCTCATGGCTGGGTCTCTTGAGATCTCCTTGGCAGCCATGTAGTAGGCACATAGACCAGAGAACACAGAGGAATAGAGGTGAGGGAAGGGAGAACTTAGAGTTATCAAGGTAGGAAGGTAGGGAGGTGAGCTCTTCACTTTTGTTTATAAACTCAAAAAGGGCTGGACTGACACTTTATTTATTTGCATACAGCTTTGTGATGTCCAGTGTGTGTTCATACGCCCTGTCTTGTTTGATCCTGAGGTAGACTTGATTTGCTAATTTTGGTGTTCAGCTGAGGAACAGGTCCAGGAGGTTCAAATGACTCATCAGGGTTGCACAGCCAGGAAATGGCAAAGCCTGTCCCTGACGCCAAGTCAGTAGGTTTTGTCAGTCTATGGCTGTTGTTGGAGACAGCAGAGAAGGTGTGGATTGGGGGAGCAGGCAGGGGGTTCAGACCTGCTCCTCATCCAACAGCACAGGGAGCTGTGCTGGCACCATAGCCCCCGGCAGACAGGCCAGCCCCAAGATGCTTCAACTGGGCTCCAGGGAGGGTGATATGAAATGTCTGGAATAGGCCAGTCTATGGAGACAGAGAGTAGATTCCCGGTTGTCTAAGGTTGGGGAGGGGTGGGGGAAAAATGGGGGTGACTTCTAATGAGTACAGGGGTTTTTTTGGGGGGTGGACT
This sequence comes from Daubentonia madagascariensis, assembly GCA_023783475.1. Taxonomy (NCBI): domain Eukaryota; kingdom Metazoa; phylum Chordata; class Mammalia; order Primates; family Daubentoniidae; genus Daubentonia; species Daubentonia madagascariensis. Next base: position 21,118,144 of record JAKFHU010001990.1, on the reverse strand, counting down.
GTGAACCCCAAATGAACTGTTCTAAAATTGATTGTGGTGATGGTTGCACAGTTCTGTAAGTACACCAAAAACCATTGAATTGTAGCAGGGAGGGCTAGTGCATGAAAAATTCAGGCTGGGAAGCAGGCACTACCTCCCACAGGCTTTCTAGTCCGTAAAGCCTCTGGAAGCAGACGCTGTTTATTTCTCACCGAGCAATAATTGCTGTTTCTCTGCCAGTCTCCATCGTCCTTCTTTCTGTTCAGGCCTGGGAGGTGGTACTGGAGGGAAAAGCCAGAACGAGAGAATTGCTGCCCTCGTCGCCCAGGCCTGGGTTCACTGGTGGTGACTCCCTTGGGCGCATGCCACTCCTGGGACCCTGCCAAGCTCTGCAGCCTCAGGCCCTGCCATCCAGCATGGCCACCAGCCTTTCCCTTCTGACCCAGGGCACATCAAGCCCAGACTGAAAAACAAAGCCCTGTCCAAAGGCTGCTTGCCAAATAGGAATGGACGTAGCCAGTAACAACACACTTTGGGGTCTGCGGCCAAAATTCTGCACACTGCCCTCTGGGGTCCCTGCCTAATGCCTTTTGTACTCCAGCCCAGTCTTTGACATTGCTTTGCCTGGACAGGTTCCAAAGGAAATACACAAACTATTGCTCTTCCCATCAGGAAACCACTCCATTCCCTGGAGAGCTCTCTACCGGAGGCTTCTGTTGGGACCCTGAGATGCCCGTCCCAAGGGGTGGGAAGGAGGAGGGCATATCTGATTGACTCTGAGAGCTGCAGGGAGGGTAGCAGTTTGTCTTCAGGGAAAACAGCCACTTCTTGCGTCGGCTGTTAAGTGAAATCCAGAGCTGGAAGCTTTCTTTCTTGGGGAGCTGCTGAGGACAGAGGCTAGGACTTAATTAGAGGCCAGGCTGGAACTGGCGTCCAGGAGAGAAGGCTGCGCAGGGTGGGAAGGAATGGTAAGTGCCTCCGAGGCGCCAGCTGCCAAGTGGTCCACATGGTCAGGGAGCCAGAGGGGGAGGCTGCGTGGAGGGATGGAGGGAAGCTGGGAAAAGAGAGAAAAAGGAACATTCCCATCCCCTGATGGTAGGCTAAAATCACAAAGTAACTGTTCTGCATTCACATTTTATTTTGGGATCTTAGAGTGAATGCTTAATTAATCAGAATGGAGCAAAATGGCTAATTTGAATTGCTGAATAACTCAGGGCAGGTGGAAACCACTTTTCTGTTTCAACCTTGCCGGAAAATAACGTTTGGAAATACTCTGGTCTCCTTCTCCTTGTCAGTGCTGGAGAGGGCTTTCCAGCAGTGAGTCTTAGTCCTGATATGCCACGCAGCCCCTCCCAGGCCTGGCACCAAACTTTGAGCAGATCAACAAGTGATGTTCCTTCTGCAATAAATGAATATGTGTGCCGTGACACTGGTTTGGGCGAGGCTGCAAAGAGTGGGATACGACCTGCTGTCTATACAAAGTAAAAATGTCAGTCCCTTCAATTGGCTTGAAGTATGTGAGAACTTTCCTTTGAAAATATGTAGGAGAGCACAGAAGGGCCAATACCTAATTCTACTCACAAAGACCCAGGCTGGGGTGGGGGTGGTGCGGAGGGGCGGCCAGAACCGTGTGATTGCTACGGATGTGTTCATAGACCGGGTGTGACAAGTGTGATAACCAGATGTTTTTATAGAAAGGGTGAGACTTGGCTCTGCTGTAGCAGCGACGATGTTGTTACTCTTGCTGACTTGCGTGGTGTTTCATGTTTCTTTGCCTCTTCCAGTGTGTCATCCACAGTTTTTTTTCTGAAGGGGTGTTATTCTCAGTCAGAAAAAGTTGAAACCCACAGGTATTGAGGAGCAAGTGGAATGTGTAATGACCCCAATCTTTGCGGTGGCTACTTGCATGGAAGACTGTAGAGTGGGGGCTGATGCCACCTTTGGAAGCCCTGCTGGTTGTCCAGTTGAATCCCAGTGCGGTGGCACCCTGTTGTGGCTGCCATGCTCCTGCCACAGGGCGTCTCCACGGAGGGGGTGGGCTGGTGTTCCTGGGGCCCTGTCCCTATGGAGCCCACAGGCCTGCGCACAGTGAGGCTTGGCACATTGTGCACAGCTCCCCCTTTCTGATGCTCCTGTTATTTTTGTTTCTTTTGCTGGCCGACTCTTGTGGGTTGCAGTGCATCCTCCAAAAAGATAGGTTGAAGTCCTAACCCTTGGTACCTGAGAATGTGACCTTATTTGGAAACAGGGTCATTGCAGATGTAATTAGTTAAGATGAGGTCATATTGGAGTAGGCTGGGCCCTTAGTCTGTATGGTTGGTGCCCTTATAAGAAGAGAGAGAGAGACACTCAGGAAGGACAACACCACGTGACAAGGAGATAGAGATTGGGGGAATGTGGCTGTGAACCAAGGAATGCCAAGTACTGACAGCCACTATGAGCAGCTAGGAAGAAGCGATGAAAGATTCCACCGAGAGTTTCACAGGAAGCATGGCCCTGCTGACACCTTGATTTTGGACTTCTGGCTTCCAGAATGGTGAGACAATAATGTCTGTTGCTTTAAGCCATCCGGTTTGTGACAGCACTAGGAAACAAATTCACCAACCTCTGCCCTGCCCCATAATTTCAGCCTGACCTGTATTTTTTCTTTAAAAATGGTAAGATCCACACTAAGGTTAGCGTCCAGTCCAACAGGCCTGGGGGCTGTTCTGCCTCCTCAAGGTACTTTTGCATGCCTCTGCCCCAGTCTGCATTGTCTGTCTTGTATGGTACCCATAGCAGGAAAATCTTGATTACCCCATTTTCAATCCTGGAGTGGGCCTGTCGTCCTCAGTGCTAGAACAACAATTTCATTTACCCAGGGTTTAACTGACACTTCTCATCAGATCCTCTCAACAGCTTTGTAACATTGCTATTCTTCTGACCTTATTTTTGCAGACATTTTAGACAAAATATTTGTCAACTCCCCAGCCCAGTTCTCCCCCGGAGGCCGCAGGAGTCCCTCAAATTTGGCTCCATCCCACATAGCTTGGGAGCTACTCAATTGACTTTCTTTGCATCTCAAAGACCAACTTACCAGACTTTTTTTTTTTTTTAATTTATTTTTTTATTTGAGAATATTATGGGGTGTACAACACTTTGGTTATATATATTGCCCATGCACTGCACGTGTCAGAGCTACAATCGTGGTCATCCCCCAAACTGTGCTCCCCGCATCCATTCAGTGAGAGTTTTTCCCATCCCCTCCACCCCCCTCCCGCCTGCCCGCCCCCTGATGAATATTATTGCCCTGTGTGATGTAGGTGTTGATCAGTTAGTACCAATTTGATGGTGAGTACCAGTGGTGCTTGTTTTTCCATTCCTGTGACACTTCGCTTCGAAGAATGGGTTCTAGCTCCAACCAGGATAATACCAGATGTGTTAATTCACTATTGTTCCTTATTGCTGAGTAATACTCCATGGTATACATATACCACATTTTATTAATCCACTCGTGTATTGACGGGCACCTGGGTTGTTTCCACAACTTTGCAATTGTGAATTGTGCTGCTATAAACATTCGCAAGCAGATGTCTTTATTATACAATGTCTTTTTTTCCTTTGGGTAAATACCCAGTAGTGGGATTGCTGGGTCAAATGGCAATTCTACTTTTAATTCTTTGACGTATCTCCATATTACTTTCCATAGAGGTTGTACTAATTTGCAGTCCCACCAGCAGTGTATGAGTGTTCCTATCTGTCCACATCCCCACCAACATTTGTTGTTTGGGGATTTTTTGATATGAGCCAATCTCACTGGAGTTAAGAGATATCTCATTGTGGTTTTGATTTGCATTTCCCTGATATTTGACTTGAAGGGGTGTTCACGCCTTAAATCAGTTACTCATTTACCACCTTGGAAGGGATCACAGAGGAGAGAATTCCGGGCAGCAGGCCAGGCTCCTGGAGCAAACTCCCACCTCCCAGGTGGGTCCCTGCATGGACCTGCTCCAGGTTCTCTGGAAACCTCCTCCCCGCAGAAGCTGCTCCTTCTATGAGGGAAGAGCTCTGGACTCATGAGTTGGACCAGAGGAGGTGGCTGCAGCCCAGGCGGGCCCAGGCTGTGTGCTGGGCGGAGGAGGGGCTGAGAGGAGGAGCATGGGGGCCTCTGAGCTGTTTGATTCTGCTCGTCCACCCTCCACTTCAAAATGGTGTAAGCTGACTGGGAGTTTGGAAAATCTTGGTTCTCCTTCCCAGGTTAACTTACAACTTTGTAAAGTAAGAAAACAATAATAGTTAAGAGCATGGCCTTTGGGGTTTGGATACCAACTCTGAACATGACTAGCCCCGTGTGATTCTAGTCGTGTAACTTCTATAAGCTTCAGTCTCCTCATCTGTAGAATGGGTGGGGTGGGGGAGGTGTCCTAATGTCAGACAGCTAGTGTGGAGGGAAAATAAGGTCATATGTGTAAAGCACATAGCACAGTGTCTAGTACACAGGAGTGAATGAAAGCAGGCGTTATTATTCTGGGAAATTTACCAGGCATCTCTGGACCTCTCTTTTCCCATCTGCAAAATGGGAGCTTACAGGACTTAGAGCATATATATTCTGTCCTTGAGAGGGAACTTGCAACCTCTTCCTCCTCTTCATCAGCCATTCATTGTCTCTGCTGCTGTCTTTTACTTTTCCACTATTTTACTTTTTAATAGCATTTTTCCCTGATAATGAACACAATTTATCTTTTTAAAAATTTTAGAAAATATAGACAAACATAGCAAAAGAAATTTAAAATGCCTGCAGTTTCAGAACCCAGAGAACATTTTAGAACATGACTTTCCAGTTTCAACGTATCCTTTTTTCACTTTATAATTTCATGTGAACATTTTCCCAGATGCTAATTGTTCTTCAGCATCATCTTAAACAGCTGCTTGACAACCCAGAGTAGGAAAGCCTTGAAAATTATTTCATAAAGTTTATATTGTTGGATACTAAAGTAGTTTGCAGTTTCCCCTTGGTACGAGTGACACCCTGTGTTAGGAGGTTACTGCAACTTGGGAGTGACACGGATGCCTAGGCCAGGTGGAAGCGGGGCTGGCAAGAGGTGGTAGCACTGGGATTGGTTTGAAGGGAGAGGCAGTAGGCTTTGCTGATCGGTTGGATGGAGGCTGTGAGAAGAAGAAAGGAATCGAGGATAACTCTAAGAGTTTCAGCCTGAGCAACTAGAACATTGGACTTGCCATTGACTGAAATGGGGAAGGCTGCCCATGGGGCAGGTTTGAGGGAGAACAGCAGCAGTTTGGTTTTAAAATATGAAGTTTGAAATATTCTCTTAGGACATGCAAGTGGAGATATCAAATAGGCAGCTGGAGGTATGAGTATGGAATTCCGGGAAGACGTCCTGGCTGGAGATAGAAATTAGTATGCCATCGATGTGTAGAGATGGATTTAATGAATGAGATCATATGAGATCTCTAAAGGACCCCAGGAGCTATAGAACCCAGAATAACATGTACCACATCAGTGGGGATCTGTGTTTTTGCTGCAGGGAAAAGGTAACACACATCCCTCTTTCTCCTAAGCCAATGGTATGATGTTGTGGTTTGAGCCCCACAATACCAAATGAACTGCCACCTTCCCTGACAATTCCCCCAAAGTCCAGAACTACTACCCTCGCTAACAACACCTTGGGCAGAAAATCAGAGAAGCCTTTCTCAGCTGTGGATAAAAGAGGCTGAGTTGCGAACTCTTTTGAGGCTGATGTCCTTTCAGCCTATAGGATTGTGCCAATCTGTGTAGCTTGGTTAATCCTTCCCCATAGCTTGTCCACTTTGTTAATAGCAAAACAAGCCATGTCTACTTTCACTGTTTTGTTTTCCTTTGGCTGAGGTTGTGGGGCAGGGGCTGGGGGGATAGGGGAAGATGGCAGGATCCACTTTTGGCTAGCTCCATTGTGGTCCCCCTGACCATTTGTTCAACAACCTCTGCAGAGAGAGGGCAGGAGAAATGTGGCCTGAAATAAAGCCAAGCAGCTCCCTACTGGCCTGGTGTTTCCATCCCAATGAGGGCCTGAGGTTCCAAGGTCACCATTTACAATGCACCCAAGTATACATGCTAGTTCATAGATGTTAGGAATTTCAGTGAACAAAGAAGAAAGATACAGTGATAGGTGAGGTTACCAGCAGAGTTAAAAAGATGAAATTTCAAGTGGGTGTTCCGGAAGAGAAGGGATGTGGATTGGTGAGGAAGTAGCAAAAGGAATCACTGCTAACACCGTTCTTCTGGCCCCCACAGTCTGCTTTCTTGGTTTCTCATGGATGTTATAATGATCACTTTAGAGCCATGTCTTACAAAAACTCATAGCCACCCTAGTGAAAGCCGGGAGGCTCTGCACGTGAGTGCACCTGGCTTGGTGTGTCTCCTTTGTGGGATCCATCTCTCCTGATTCAAGTCCTTCTGGTTCTGATTCTGAGCATGCACATGTCCTTGGGCAAATCACCAAACCTCTTGAGTCTCAGTTTCTTCATCTTTTAAATGGAGATAATGATACCTCCTTGCAGAATTGTTGAGAGGATTAAGTAAAACAGTGTCTATAAATTGCCCATCAGTACCAGGCACTTAGCTGAGTATCACACACCCCAAACTGACACCCTGATGCTGGTCTTGCCTGCCAGTGAGTGGCTGAGTTATTTTTAGCCCTGCAAGAAGGAGGTGGTTGAGCACCAAAGGCTCGAGAATCATTTCAGAATTCCTGAAATTCCAGGTCAAGCCCCCAGAGGTAGATGAGGTTCTTGGCCAGGCTTATCCAGATGTTGCATCAGGAACTGGTGACACACCAAACAACTAGAAGAGGCTCCTAAAGAAATGGTTCTCAATCGGGGTTCTGTGGCCCCCACCCTGGTATGCCCTAGAACCCTTCAGAGGTGATAAAGCCAATTAGGATCAATGGGTAAAAATAATTTTGTAATAGCTGAGGATATCCACTGATAGAGCCATGGCTGCAAAACAGAACGTGAACTATAGGGAGCAACTTTGAGTTAGGATGGAGGTGTGGCGTGATGTCCACCCTGTGCCATGGTAAGACTGCGTGTGTTCTGGGAGCCATAGAGCTGTGCTTCGTGAGAATACAAGAGGACGTGGGGGGAGGTGGAAACAACTCCACAACCAGCGTAAGAGGAGCACTGAAGAGGGCCACAGGCATAGGGCAAAGAGGGCGGCTGGTGACATCCTCCTTTCGGGCTTCAATTCCTTCATTTGGGCGTGGAAAGATTAGTGAATATTGAGCGTTCCTGGGTTAACGGACTCAGGGAAATCTAATAAAGCCTTTATTCATTCATTCACTCAATCATCCATTACTTCAACACACATTTTGTTATGAGTCTATGATGTTCACAGGGGGCAAAGGGGAAGCAACTCCTGCTCTTGCCAAACTCACGGAACTCGAGGTCTGGCAGGGAAAACAGATAAACTGTAACATAAAGGGTGGCAGGTGCTCTGGGAAGGCATGGGCGGTGCTAGGGGACACAGGGCACTCTGTGGAAGAATGCAAGCACGCAGACACATGCCCAGAAGGCATGGCACACAAGGTCAGGGCTACGATGATCGCTTGAAGCCCTGGGAGGGAGGTCTCTGAAATCAACCCACTACCAGCTCCCTATTGTTCCGGAGAAGCCCAGACTCCTCACCAAGTCCTGCAAGGCCCTGTGGAGGTCTGCCTCTCACTTACCCCACCAGCACTGTCTCCTGTTCCTCTACCCCTGACACCCCCACGCCCTCCCCCCACCACACACACACACATGCCGTCCTGGGACTCCCGGGCAGGTACAGTGGCTGCCGTCATCTTCCCCCAACTCACCGCACTGTTCTGCCCTGGCCGTCAGTCCAGCCTGTCCTGCACCTTTTCCCAGCCTACCCTCACCTTGGCTCAGTGGACTTCAACTCTCAGCCCAGAAGCTCTCCTGACCTGCCCCTCTCCCTGGTTAGATTCGGTCCCTCTGTTCCATGCTGAGCACACCAGACATATGACGTCTTTCTGTGGCATGGGTTGGGCGTCACTCCACCTCCAGCCTGACACAGGTTGTTCCCCACACCGTACCTCCGTCCACGGTCTGGTTTACAGCATGGCCGTGTCAGTAGATGTCCCCAGTTAGCACAAGATCCCCTGCCCTTTTTGGGCTTTTCCTTCACAGCTGTAATTAAATAATCATGTAATTAGTTCATTTACCTGGTCTCTCAACAAACATTTATTAGTTGTTTGATATTCCTCTCTTCTGATAAATGGTAAATCTGATGAAAACAGAAATCGTGCCTGACTTACGCATCCCTGTGTTCCTTGGCACAAAACACAAGAATTTACATATTGTAACAATAGTAATAGCAACGGATGGGATGTTTGTCTCCCCCCTCAAAATTTATGTTGAAATCTGAATCCAAAATGTGATGGTGTTAGGGGGTGAGGCTTTGAGAAGTAACCTCATGAATGGGATTAGTGCTCTAATAAAAGGGACCCATAGAGGTTTCTCACCCTTTCCACCACTAACAACCATAATAATGACAAGAACAACAGCTCAGCTTTATCAATTCATTCCCTAAATCTTTATGGAACACTCGCCTTCTGTTTAAGTGCTGGGATAAAATGGGGAACGAGACAGAGCACAGCTCTGCCCCCATGAAGCTTAGGTTCTCGTAAGGTGCTTATTGCGTGCCAGGTGCCGTCCTAACACTTTACACCTTATTTAATCCTCATGTCTTTTAATGCATGTACTGTCATTATCACCATTTTATAGATGGAGCAACTGAGGCACAAAGCGGGTAAATCCCTTGTCCAAGGCCACAGAGGTGGTGGATGGTAAAGCCAGGGCTCCAACCCTGATGATGGAGCTCTAGAAAGCCCACCACCAACCACCAGCCCATGCTGGCTCCCACCACCTGACAGAGAGCGGGCCCTCCATGAATAGTTGCTGCATGGATGAAGGAATGCCAGAATGCCCCTTTTCCGGGTCTAGTGTTTAGGAGGGCTTCCTCTGGCTGCCCCTGCTTAGCATGTGATCCAGTTCAGCTCATCAATGCACCACGTTACCCCTCCCCTCCCGCCTCATTTAACTGGACCCAGCCGGGATGCGGGCGTTTGCTGACTGGCTGAGGCTTAGACCTGGAGAAGAATGTTCTTCAGCAAATAGCTCCGTGGAGGGAAAGAGGCGAACTGCACGATCATCAGAGGAGAGATGACTCCATGAATACCAACTGGGCCTCACAGGGAGATGCTGTGCTCTCTCTGGGGATGCTGAGGCTGGAATCTGTGATGCGCTTTTGGGAATGCAGCAGCAGCATGAACCTGCTAATTAGGGTTGTGTTGATTTTGTGCTACATAAAGCAGATTTGATTAACTGAGCAGGACGGAAGCATTTTGAGGGAATAGCTCTTTCTCTCTGGCTGAGACTTTTGTTAACTTTTCTCTTAGAGCTAGAGGGCCCTGAGGTCCTTTCTCCAGTGGACCAGAGGAGGCAGACAGAGGGTTTCCTGGCAGGGCGCCCGGAGCTTGGCTCTCCTCCACACTCAGCAGCCCCTGGCCTCAGGGACCACTGGAAGGATACGGCTGCCTCTAATCCCCTTACGTGTGATGTGCCCATCAACAAACATGCGTGGGCATTTTACCAGACTACGGCCCAGGAGCCAACACCAGCTCATTTTCAGGCAGGCATGGCCATCTACAGATGCATTTTAAAATGCTGCTGAGATCTAGGAAAGTATTAAAGGATTTGCCAGGGCAGAAGGAAAGGAGCCATGGAATGCCATGCCAACCTTGTGGCAAAATCCTCCCCATAGCTGTGGGGCCCACCTGATTGTTGCTGCCTTGCCTGTCCAGCCCCTCACCTTGGATCCCAGCCACACCACCTGCTGTCCAATCTGTGACAGCTCCTTCCTCCTCCAGGGTCTTTGCAAATGCTGTCCCCTCTTCCCTCCTTGCTCCTTCCCTCCCCTACTTTACCCTGTCTTTGACTTTAAGGTATAGGGCCTCTCGAAGAGGACAGCTCCCAATCACATCAAAGACACCCCAGATTTCAGGAAGGAGGGGCAGGAAAACATGCTTTGCTGAGAGAGAGCCCAGTGGTGGTGTGTCTCTAGGTACCTCCGGGTACCAGGTGCTGTGCTGGTGTCAGTCCCAACCTGGCACTCATGGGAGGCCGGGGTGTGGGCCTCAGGAGAGCAGGCTGCCACTGCCATTTCATTGCTCATTTGCTAATTGTGGCAAATGGGGAGTTTACAGCTCCCCTGGCCCCACTGTGAGCTGTGGCAGTGCTTTGATGGGCAGGAAGTGGAAGGCCAGCCTTGGCACCTGTTCAGGGGACCCATGTGCCTTCCTGGCTGGTTCATCTGGGCCCTGCAAGCCACTTGGTGATAAGGCAGGGAGGGGTGGTGGGCCTGGGGCCCCACAGACTCCAAGCTGAACCCCACCTGTCATTGTGTCCTAGAGAAGTCCCCAGCTTGGGTCATTCATATTGGGTGGCCAGTGATTACCTCTGGGCCCAGAAGAGTAACTGTTGCCACTGGGCGGACCCACTGAGAGGAGGGTGTGGGGCTGAGAGTAGAGACCAGACATGGATCCAGAAGCCGGTCCCCAAGTCCTGGGTGGCTGTGAGCCACAGCATCAGGGATCTGAGCTCTGAAGAGCATGGACTCTGGAGTTCACTGACAAACAGGAGCTGGCTGACTATGTGACGGGGTGTTTAGTCTCTGAGTCTCAGCCTCCTTACCTGGAATATTCGAGAATAATATTCACCCCACTGGGTTGTGGGGAATATGAAATCTGGTAATGTACATAAGTGCTTACCAATAAAGGGTCACTTCCAAGGCCAGTTGTTGGGGAGGGAGAAGAAAATTCTCACACCCTGTGCAGAATTCTCACAATTCTACCCTTGGCTTATCTTATGTGTTCATGGGGATATTTGAGGAGCTCCCTATTCTATTTGCAGCTCTGCAATAATAACCAATAATCATAGCTGCCATCAGCGAGCACCTATTGAAAGCCAGGGGCTTGCATATTTTACTTCTGATCTTGCCACCCAGAGAGAGATCCATTTTCCAGATGAGGAAGCAGGAATCAGGGAAGATAAATAACTTGCCCAGGTTGATCTGGCACAGATGCAAGCCCAGGACTTCCCTCTACATAGCTGTGGACCGGGGGTCAAATGGACCCTTCCTTTCTCTTTGGCCACTGTCATTTGGTCACTTTTGTGAAGAACTCTAGTCAACTGTTATCTCTGTCACCTGCTGCTCTGAGAGGCAGAATGTGGCAGGGCTGAAAGCTGGGATTTTGGAGTTTAGACAGACAGGGGTTTGGGTCCTGCTCAAATGCCTTGGACAGTCATTTGCCCTCTTTGGGCCACATTTCACAGAGAGGTCATGAGAGAGCAAGTGAACCCAAGGACGTGCTGGTACCTAGATAAATGCCAGATCCCTCTCCCCTTCCTCAAGGGTGGCTGTGCAGCCTGGCAGCTACCACACAGCCTCCCTCTTCTATGGGACAGCAAGAGGTGCAGGGCAGGCTGGAAGCGAAGCCACAGTGCACCCCTCACAAAGGCCGCCCCTCCCTCAGCCATCTCCACGCCCATCACTGGAGACCTCATCCTGTTTGATAGAGAGAGGAGTGGTTCAGAGCGCCTGTTTCCATGGTGACAGGAGCACGGCCTCCAGAGGCTTCTGATTTGGTGATAAATGGCGGAGAGGATGCAGCCTCATGTCTTCAAGAGGCTCACAGAGTCAGCAGTAAGGGGCCAGCAGCAGCAACGCCACCGTCCTCCCTCCTCAGCAGCTGGGGGTTTCTGGAGCTGCCGGCCTGTGCGGTGCGTGCTCAGCCTCCGGACGGTCACTCCCGGTCCCACCGGCCCCTCGCGGCCAGCATTTGCAGGCGTTGAAAAGGCCTTTCTTCACTGTGATGCAGTTTTCCCATGTAGGAGAAAAATCATGAAACTTCTGCATATGGGAGTTGCTGTGTTATTCTGTAGAAAGGAAAATGCTCTGTCTAAGCTGTTATTTCATGTCTGTGCTTAAAAACTTTCACTGCGATTCCCCAATGTCAATAACATCCAGGTTGCCTGCCCACCTGGTCCTCCGTGTGCTGGCCCCGACCTACCTCTGGGGTCTTACTTGTAGTTATTATTATTGGGGGTAATGATGACTATTGATTAAAACAATCACATCGCCCATGCTTGAGGAATAACAGGACGTGAGGCAGTCTCCTAAGCACTTGACTCACATCTTCTTGCTGAATTCTGGTGACATCCATAGGACGTAGGTATTTGGTCCTATTTTCCAGTGAGAAAACTAAAGCCAGGAGAGGCTTGTGCCTGGGCTTCTAGGATTCCACCCCACACCCAAGGCCCCTGTCTTCTCCGCACAAACTCCTTCTCCAGTAAAATGGCCTCCCACCCGGTGTGCACCTTCCACACGTCCTTGCCCGTGCTTGCCTGGGCTGTACCCTCTCCCCAGAGGGCCTTGGGCAGCAGCGTGGTGTAGTGCCCAAGTGCTACAGGCTCTGGAGTCAGGCACATCGGGGTCTGCATCCCAGCTGTACCAATTCCTAGCTCCCAAACTATGTAAGCTCCCTGGGTCTCAGTTTCCTTACCTGGAAAACAGGAGAACACCATTGATTTGATGAGTCAACATATGCCAAACATCTGGCTGGGGACACTGGCTCACCTGTTCAAGATCTGCCTGGAGCTGCAGGCCCAACCCTGGCTTCTCTAGAGCTAGGCCTCCTCTCACTAACCCAGCCTGCTGACATTTCTTCTTCATCTGAACCACTCTGTGCCACCACCTGTGTCCCTTGCCGCCTGTTCCATGAGGCAGGGGCCCCACATTGACCTAATTAATGCCATCCCTTGCACCTTGCAGAGTGTGTGGAGTAATTGCTCCTCAGGGCTCTGCACCCTCTGCCCCCGCCTCCTTCTCCTGCATCCTCCCTCTCTATACCCCCATGTCTCCACCCTTCACTCCCCCATTGCCCATCCTGAGCCTACCACTCCCGACTCCCTGTGTTTCCCCAGACGCCAATGTCCTCTCTTACCCCCCCGTCCCTCTGTCTGTAATGGCTCCTGCACGTCTTTCCCTGGGTAACTTCTCTTCCTTTCAGATTTAGCTCAGGCATTTTCTCCTCCTCCAGGAAGTCTTCCGGATACCCCTCCTCTACCCACAGCCTCTAGACTGACTTCTCTCCTAGCACTTGTCACGCTGTGTTTGCTCTATTTGTCCACCTGTCTATCTCCCCAGCAAGGCTATGATCACCTGAGGGCAGGGACCACATGGTTGTCATCCCTGGAGCCCTGGCATTTTGACATGGTATCCACTGTAAAGCCAGTATTGTCAAGTGGATGGATACATGACTGGAGGAATGAGTGCCTGCCTGAAAAATTCTCAGCACTTGATATTTGGAGTGTCTGCCAGTTGGGTTATGGTGTGACTCAGCCACCTTTACCTTTGCATCCTGGAGACTGTACCAGGTTGTGAGGGGACAGGACACATTGCTGCAGAGCTGTGTCTAAATCTGCATGTGCATTTCGTGCCTCCAATTCAAACCTTGTTCATTAGGACAGCAATTAACAGCGGAGCCTAATGACAGATGGGCGGGCTCCGTGCCTGAACCCTGGCTCCATGGAGTAGGGCAGACGCGTCTGGCGTGGTGGATGTTTTCGTTGATCCAGTGAGTCCAGCTCCCAGGGCTGTGAAGACAGTGTGCTGACATCAGCACTGGCATTGGTGGGGGCTGGGCCTAAAAGGGCCAGACCTTATGACAGACTCTTGGAAAGGTTCGGGAGGGTGTCCTGCCTTCATTCTAATCTGGGGACTCTTTATTTTTATTTTTTTAGAGATCTGAATTTCCCATTGGGAAACCCCAGCATCCCACTCCCAAATTTTCTTAAGCTCTAGGGACTTCTCCAGGAGATGGTGTCTCTTTCCTGCTAATTCCTTAGAAGCTTCTGGGCTTTCTACAATTACTATCTAGAGTTGTGATGTGCAGACCCTTTAGCTTCAGATAACAGATACTTGGAGTTTAGTGTTTAGAGTGGTGGAAGATCAGTGTTGTGTAAACACAATTATATTTAAGTGAGTTTGGAGATGCTTTTTTATTTCTTCGTCTTAGTCCCTGGGTTGAATTGGCTCCCTGGTTATTACCCTGTGAATGATATTCATTTCTCCATAAAAGAAATATCAAATTGGCATTCAAATTGCTGTCTGGGTCATAAACTCAAGCCAAAGTACAGTATCCTAAGCCAGAGTGGATTTTGCAGAACTAGAGTTTATCAGAGCTAGAAAGGATCTTCTTGTCCAACCCCCACCATTGCTAGATGGGGAGACTGGGCCCCCGAGAGGCACATTGATTTGCCCAAGGACACACAGCGGGTAGGGGGCAGAGTTGGCCCAACGCGCCTGCCAGTCTCCAGCAGCCTCTTCCCTACACCATGCTTCAGATCATCAGAAATGCCCAGGCTTTGCCGGGTGCCAGCCTCGGACTGCTCTAGCACGGATTCCTTTAGTGGTGTTGGATATGCTTCCTTTGTGGCCTGTCAACAACCCATTCCGAGTGACATGGAAGAGGGTGCAGGCTGAGGAAGCGAGGCCTGTGGCCTGTCGTTAGTGACGCGGAAACCGCAAGTCTTGTTTAGAAAGGTGTTGCCAAGTCCTCACGCGCAGGGAGCTGTGCTGGAGAGGAATGTTAGCTGAGAAGTCCCCGTGCTGGGAGGCGGCTCCAGCGAGGACCCACCCGCCTCTGCGAGGCAGGCGCTGCTCCCAGGTGGGGAGCTTGTTCCCGTTGCAGTAGTGGTTGAAGAAATAGGTGCGGCATCCTATGACAGCTGCCCTCGTCCTGCGTTTTCTCACTGGAGTGCATGGGAAATGGATGCCTCCGGAGGTGACCTCCTTGCCCACCCTCACCTGTGTCCCTCAGTGATATGCAATCCCAGGGATTTGCCTGATGACTGCCGAGATTGCCGTTGAGGGGGACATTGGTGTGGGAAAACCAGTCTTCAGGCTTATGGGCAACTGGACACCAGAGGACATGGAGGACACATGGGCCCGATGTCTTGGAGTTGAGGCCCAGGTCTCGGTGACCCAAGCGTTGGTTCCACCTCTCCTGATAATGTTCCCCAACTCTCTGTCAGGGTTGCAAAGGTTTGGGGAGGGGGGGAGCGTCATGAAATGTTGCCCAGGAAGAAGGGTTCATTCTCTCTCAGTGTCACACTGAGAGTGTCCACGCGTGGCCCTATTGCCAGTGTCACCAGGGCAGACCTGTCCTTTCTGTCCTTATCTTTTTTTAATTACCCCAGGACCATAATAGCTCCTCCTGGCTCCTGATTTGTTGTGTACTTGAATCAAGCACAACTCTTGGGATGGGCAGAACACAACTTCCTTTTTGTCTCTCAGTAAAGTTTTTCTCTTGCTCCCAAATGAAAACTCAGAGAGGTCCCATGACATTTTTGCTCTCTATTGGGTAATATCTTACATCACTTGAAGGCCCAAAACAGTCTCAGTTCTGTAATTGGAGTGCGAAGTCCTGTGTGTTAGTTCCAACTCTGCATTTGATTTAGAGATCGATCTTCTCCCCTTCTCCCTCCAGGGCCAGCTTCAGAGCCAGCCTGGTCTTGGGGCCTGGGTGCGATTGGCTCTTCTCATTCTCTGCTCTTCCTTCACCCTTGGGTCACTGACGGCACACTGCAGGGTTGGGCGTGAAGAAGGGGAAAGAGGGAGGACAGTCCTCACGTGCCTGGTGTGCTTGTGCTCGTGGGCGGGGCAGACTCTTAGGCCCCCTGTGCCCCAGAGGTCTTTCCCGCTTGCTCAGAGTCCCTGGGGTTGCCGAGGATGCTCCTACGGTCTCTGGACCTGGCTGACTGAGCTTGGTCCTGAGGCCACCACTGGCTTGAAAGCCCCTTAGGAAACCTGAAGTTCGCTTCGGCTTTCTGCTGAGGTGCCGCCACTTCTCTGGGCCAGCTCTTTCTCTTATAGGGAGCCCCCATCTGGAAAACACCATTTTTTGTACCCACAAGCCCTGGGAGTAACAGTAACTCCCAATAGCAGTAACTCTTCTTTGTTCCAACTTGCCCCCTCGGGCCAACAATCCTATGGAAGTCCCAGGTCCTGGGGGTTCATGCCCCCTTGACTGCTGCTAGGGTGGAGAGTTGGGTTTTTCCTCCATGCAACAGCATCTCTCTCTCTCTCCTTTCTCTCTCTTTCTCTCTCTCTCTCTCCATCCCTCAATCTCTCTCAGCCAACAGCCACACGCGGGCCGCTCTCCAGTGGACAGACTTCCGGCTTTCAAGCCCATCAAAACCACTTTTCCTAGGCTTGAGGGGGTAGCACCCCCATCCCCACCCATGCCCACCCCCCACAGCTCTCTCCACATGCAGCACTCTCTTGAGTTTATCAGAGCCGACTGTGAACTTCTGCATCTTAATCTCTCACTGCACTTTGCAACGTATGTGATGTCTGTTTGTCTGGCTTAGGGTCTTGGCTGAAATGCATCTTCCCCGGGGCTTCTGCTTCACAGGCTGGGGTGGTCACTTCTGAGTGGTGGAGTCCATCTCCTGCCACAACCCCTGCAGTGGGGATCTTCAGACTCCCTGCCTCTCCCCTGGGGGGTTGGGCATGCTGGGTGGCCACGTCACAAGGAGATAGCTCCCCACCCCCAACGCGCACACACACACACTCTCACATACACACACACACATACACTCTCACAATCCTGGGAATCAGACTGCAATGGCTCCTCTTAACAACTGGTGGGGGCATGGGGGTGGATGGGAGTGGGGAATCTTCCAGGGTCTTTGTGAAATCAAGCCACATTCACTGTTCTGTGGTGTGGCAGCAGGTGTGCAGGATTAATAATTTCTTCATCAAGGAAACATAGCACACGGTCAGTGCCTCCCCTCCCCTCCCCTCCCCAACTGTACCTTTCTAACCTGAGAGAGGGGCCAGGGAGGGGCAAAGGGGAAAGAAAAAATGGTAGCAGAAAAGGAGGTAGTTTAGAGAAGACCTTTTGCATAAACCCTCTGTAGTGGACTCTGGCAGTTTATTGGCTTTTCATGACTTCCTGGTCTTTCCTTCCCCCATCCCTGGCAATATGTAACAGATAAGGAGTATTTTGCAATTTAGGGAAACTGCTGAGGGAACAATGCACAGGACCATGTCTTCTTTATTTCATCCTTTCCTGAAACTGCAGGTGACTCTATTTATCATATGTGCTGTCCAACTTCCGAAGACCTGAAGCCCCACCCCAGAGCACCCCAAACCAGGGGTGGAGTCTGGCAGGTGTGTAGAGGCAGTTGGAAGGAATTTGCCAACTCCCCTCCAGAAGGAAGCCAGTTTCCTTTAACATTTAGGCTGCCAAGTAAAAGGTCTATAAAACAGTGGTCTGTTTTATAACAGATTGTGAAATCTTTGGATTTCACAGACCAATAAAATTTTTTCTTTTTGGGGGAGAAAACTTATTTTGCCAAGGAAGGACATTGAAGAAAAAAGAAACCTAAAAAATGAACATCTAGCGCCATCATTTCATGAAAGAAAGGACATTTTAGCACATGTGCACACACACGCTATTCCAAGTGGGAAGAAACTTAATCTCAGAAAAAACAACTGCCCTTTAAACTAAATGCATTTAGGTTTTTGTGTAAAAACTCCCAACATCGTCCTTAATTTTCTCATGTTGTTTGTGACCCATGACAACTTCGCTGCAGCCTATTCCTTGGATTAGATAGAGCTTGGAAAGCAGGAACTAAAGTTACTGAATTAGTCACAAGGTTCAGAAGCATCCACATATACAAATGGCTACATCTCATTGTGTTTAGCAATATCAACATTTAACACACGTGCGTGGTTGCCTAGTTCTTGCGGGGCACTAGGTTTGGTACTGGGGGAACAGCTGCTCCCTGACCTCACGGGAGTGTGTACTTGAGTGAGAGGGTATGGAAATGTCACCTCCTCAGGGAGGCTCTCCGAGACGACCCCATCTAAAGTGGCAGCTGAGACCCCTGGCCCCCACAATCCCCAGTAATTCTCCAACGTGTCACCTTTTCTTTTTTCTCTGGAGCCTTTACCTCAGTGGAGATTACCCTGTTTATGTCTTTGTGTCCTTCTTTGGGGCTTGTCTCCCCCTACTAGGATGTAAACCCCAGGGGTGCAGGAACCTTGTCTGCCCTAGTTATCAAGCTCCAACACAGAGGTACAGGGGTTCCCCAGGGCAGTTGATGTGGTGTGGGATCCTGAACTCAGGTTTGTTTGACTTCAAAGCCATTGTTCCCTTGAAAGCATTATCCTGTAGGAAATGATTCATTCAACAAATATTTATATATACTTCACTCAAAAAATATTATTTATTAAATATTAACAAACATTTATCATTTCAATAAATATTTATGATATTCATTCAACAGGTGTTATTTATTTATGAATATTTATTTATTGTCTGGCATATAGTAGGTGCTCAATAAATACATAGACTGTTCTAGAAAGTAGGGATTGGGCTCTAAACAGGAGAGGACAAAATCTTTGCCTTCGTGGGGCTCACGTTCTGGTGGAGAAAACAGACAATAGAGATGGAGAGAAATAAATACATGTAATTTCGGCTGATTGTGAGTGATTTAAACAATGAACCAGAGTAACAAGGCAGAGGGATTGCAGCAGGGAGCTGGGGCCCCCAGGAGGGTCTGTTTTAATCCCAAACTCACTGTAGCTGCTGCCCTGAGCCGAGGCTACAGGTGGTCAGGGAAGCAGAGCACCAGTTAGGAAGTGACTGAAGTAATCTGGGTGAGAGAGGAGAAACGCTTGCATCAGGATGGTGGTAGCAAATTGGTGGGAGGTGGCTGGATTCAGGATTTATTTTTAACTGAGCCTGTAAGATTTGTTGACAGATTAGATGTAGATTGTGAGAGAAAGAAAGAAGTGAAAGGTAACTCTGAGATTTTGGCCTGAACAGCTGGAGGGATGGAATTGCCGGTTCTGAGATGGGGAAGACTGGAAGGTTGGGAACTCAATTTTACTCATTTGCATTTGAGATGTCTTTCGCCCATCCAAGGGAAGATGTTGAAAAGCCACTGTGATTCATGAGTCTGGAACTCAAGTGTGTGTTGCAGGGGTAAGTATGTCCAATATGTCATCAAATCTAAGATGCTGCTAACTGTAAGACCACCGTTATTTTATTTACTACTAAGAAAAAAGCACTGTCAGTTAAACTACAACACATCCCAACTTCAGAGATATTGAAATGTGAAAAAATATGTGTCTTGGAGTCAATGGGATATAGTAAGTTTGGGAGTTTCTGGTATATGGATGGTAGTAACGGCTGTGGGAGTTCATGAAGTCACCAAGGGAGTGACAGAGGATAAAGAGAGAAAAATATAGAAGTATGAAGACTGAGTACTAGGACTGCAAATTTTCAAGCAGGGACACTCATGACCCATTTCAAGAAATGCAAAGTTGGGCCATTAAAGGTCTCCTTTGGAGGCAGGTGCCACTATGGTGCTGCTCTGTGGGGCTTCAGTCTAAGGAGACAGAGCTCACAGGTAGCTGGCACCGTAACACATGCCATCACCCAGCACTGGCTGCATAGCATTGTCCAGTAAGGCCAAACATTTGGGCTTGCCTGGTTCACACCTGGCTTCAGTTTTTTCATCAGTAATATATGCATATAATATCTGCTCTACCTGCCTCAAAACCCAGAAAACACGCCCGTCTGTTCCTTTCTGTGGGCTCAGTTTCTGCACCTATAAAGTGAAGAGGTTGAACGGGATGATTTCTTTTCTTTTCTTTCTTTTTTTTATTTCAAAATATTACAGGGATACAAATGTTTTTGGTTACATAGATTGCTTTTATAATGCTTGAGTCAAGGCCATAAGTGTGCCCATCACCCAGATGGTGTTCACTGTACCCGTTAGGTAGATTTTCGTCCATCCCCTCCTCACCCCTCCCCCTTGCTTGATTTCCACTGAGTTTTACTTGCCTCTGTGCACATGTGTGCTCATTGATTAGTTCCAATTTAATAGCGAGTTCATGTGGTGTTTGTTTTTCCAGTCTTTAGATGCTTCACTTAGGATAATGGTCTCCAGTTGCGTCCAAATTTTTGCAAAAGGCATTAATTCCATGGTGTACATATACCACATTTTTGTTGAACTACTCATGAATTGATGGGCACTTGGGTTGATTCCACATCTTTGCAATTGTGAATTGCACTGCAATAAACATTCAAGTACAGGTGTCTTTTTGATAAAATGACTTCTTTTCCTTTGGAAAAATACCCAGTAGTGAGATTGCTGGATTGAATAGTAGGTCTACTTTTAGTTCTTTGATGAATCTCCATACTGTTTTCCATAGAGGTTGTACTAGTTTGCAGTCCCACCAACAGTGTGTAAGCGTTCCTTTCTCTCTGCATCCATGCCCAGCATCTATTGTTTTTGGACTTTTTAATAAAAGCCATTCTAACTGGGGTAAGATGATATCTCATTGTGGTTTTAATTTGCATTTCCCTGTTGATTAGTTATGTTGAGCATTTTTTCGTATGTTTATTGGCCATTTGTCATTCTTCTTTTGAAAAGCTTCTGCTCATGTCTTTTGCCCACTTTTTAATGGGGTTGTTTGTTTTTTTCTTGCTGATTTGCTTGAGTTCTTTGTAGATTCTGGTTATTAGCCCTGTATCAGATGGATAGCTTACAAATATTTTCTCCCATTCTGTAGGTTTATTTGCTCTGTTGATTATCTCCTTAGCTGTGCAAAAGCTTTTTAATTCAATCAAGTCTCATTTATTTATTTTTGTTGTTGCTGTGATTGCCATTGGGGTCTTTTTCATACATTCTTTGCCTAGGCCAATATCTAGAAGAGTTTTTCCTACATTCTCTTCTAGAATTCTAGAGGAAAATGTTTCAGGCCTTAAATAGAAGACATGGTTTCATGCCTTCCATTTAAGTCTTTTATCCATCTTGAATTAATTTTTGTGAGTGGTGAGAGATATGGATCCTGTTTCATTCTTCTGCATGTGGCTATCCAATTTTCCCAGCATCTATATTTATTGAATAGGGCTTCTTTTCCCCAGTATATATTGTTGTCTCATTTGTCAAAGATTAGTTGTCTGTATGTGGATGGTTTTACATCAGGGTTCTCTGTTTTGTTCCATTGGTCTATGTCTCTATTTTTGTGCCAATACCATGCTGTTTTGGTTACAACAGCATTGTAGTATAGTTTGAAGTCTGGTAATGTGATGTCTCCAGATTTGTTCTTTTTGCTTAAGATTGCTTTGGCTATTTGGGCTCTTTTCTGGTTCCAAACAAAACATAGAATTATTTTTTCTAGATCTGTGAAATATGACATTGGTATTTTGATGGGGATTGCTTTGAATCTGTAAATCACTTTGGGTAGGATGGATATTTTAACAATGTTGATTCTACTGATCCATGAGCATGATATGTTTTTCCATTTGTTTGTGTCATCTGTGATTTCTTTCCTCACTGTTTTGTAGTTCTCTTTGTAGAGATCTTTCACCTCCTTGGTTAAGTATATTCTTAGGCATTTTATTTTCTTTGTAGTTATTGTGAATGGTATTGAGCCTTTGATTTGATTCTCAGCTTGACTGTTATTTGTATATAGGAATGCTACTGATTTGTGTACATTGATTTTGTACCCTGAGACTTTGCTGAATTTTTTTTTTAATTTCAGAATATCATGGGGGTACAACACTTTGGCCATACACATTGCCCCTGTTCTGCCCGTGTCAGAGCCACAATCGTGGTCATCCCCCAAACTGTGCTTCCTGCATCCATTCAGTGAGAGTTTTTCCCATCCCTTCCACCCCCCTCCCGCCCGCCCGCCCTCAGATGAATGTTATTGCCCTGTGTGATGTAAGTGTTCATCCGTTAGTACCAGTTTGATGGTGAGTACCAGTGGTGCTTGTTTTTCCAATCCTGTGACACTTCGCTTCGAAGAATGGGTTCTAGCTCCAACCAGGATAATACCAGATGTGTTAATTCACTGAATTTATTTTTTAATTCCAGGAGTCTTTTGGTGAAGTCTTTGGGGTTTTCTAGATATAAGGTCATATCATCAGCAAAAAACAATAGTTTTACCTCCTCTTTCCTGATTTGGATACCATTTATTTCTTTCTCTTGCCTGATTGCTCTGGCTAGGACTTCCAGCACTATGTTGAATCAAAGTGGTGACAGTGGGCACCCTTGGGCTGTTCCAGTTCTTAGTGGGAATGCTTTCAATTTTCCCCATTCAATATGATGTTGGCTGTGGGTTTATCATATATGGCTTTTATAATTTTGAGATATGTTCCTTCTATGCCTAGTTTGTTGAGGGTTTTTATCATGAAAAGGTGCTGAATTTTGTTGAATGCTTTTGCTGCATCTATTGAGATGATCACTTGGTCTTTCTTTTTGCTTCTGTTTATGTGCACACCTGATCTTATCTGATCCCAGAAGCCAAAAAGGGTCAGGACTGGTTAGTACTTGGACGGGAAAACAGTGTGATTTCTAATCCCTCTTCCAGCTCAGGCACCGTGATAACAATAATACTAGCTGCAGTACTTTGAGCATCCACTAGGTGATTTATATAATCATTAATCATCAGTAGCAACCATACAAGGTAAGTATTATGATTTCTATTTCACAGATGAAGCAATTGAGGCCAAGAAGAGAGTAGCCTACTCATAGCAGTGGAGCCAGGCTGCAAACTACAGTATTTCAGGCCAATGGCTTAAAGCCTCCTGCCTTCCTGCTGTGGTGGATGTATAGTACTTAAGTTAAACTTAGTAGCATTGTGGCCAGGGCCCAAGCACATCCCCTTCTCATAGTACAAGGCAACTTCAGGGGGTTGCTCCACATAAACGGGAAACATAATTTGTCTCAGGGCCTCTTATGCTTTCATGGGAATGCAGTGTCTCCCAGAATAGTCAACAGAAAAGAAGGCAACTGATGCTGGGGTGTAGAGGTAACTCACACCCAATCCTCTGGACTCTGAATTCAGTACTTTCTTTGGCCATATTATTTGCAAGTCAAGGGCCAGTGTCCACACAGAATTGTGCTGAATGGGGTTCCCTTGGTCAGGGTTGGGCTGAGGAAGGCTATAAGTTCTTCTCTGTTGTAAGATTTCCTGAGCAGGAGGTGGAAGGGAAAAAGTGGATTTGAGTGAATTTCAGTGAAAGGACAAAACTGGCTGTTGACCTAGGCCTAATCATGGAGCTGACCAGAGTCCATTGCCATCAGCATTTCAACTTGGATTATAGTGTAGACCAGAGTTTCTTAATCCCAGCACTATTGACATTTGGGGCCAGATACATCTTTGCAATAGAGGACTGTCCTGTGCCATGTAGGATGTAGCATCATCCCTGGCCTTTACTCACTAGATGCCAGTAGCAAGCCCACCTCCTGTCCCCAGTGAAACAACCAAAAATATCTCTAATCATTGCCAAATGTCCCCCAAGGGGCAAAATTTTACCCACCCCCTTCCCCGGGGTTGGCAACCATTGGTGTAAGCAGTTCCCTCACCCTCCTAGGAAGGCTGTCAGCTGACCACTTCCATGCATGTCCTGGATGTCAGGCTGGGTGTTCCTGAGAATTCTCCTCCCTCTGGTATCTGACAGCAGGGCTGGGTAAAAGCCAGACCCCACTTGAACCAGGTTCTCCCTGTCCTTTCAGTAATTATCCTCCTAAAATCAACTCACACTGAAACCTTCTCTGAGACATGCACTTTGTCTCTCTCTCTCTGCCCTCTATCCACTCCAGGCACCTTCTTCTTATCCTTAGACACATCAAATTTTTTTGCCTCAGGACATTTGTACTTGCTGCCCCACTCTTTCTTACCGTTCAGGTTTCTATTCATGTGGGACCATCTTCTGGGCCTCCTGGCTCACCTTTCCATTTATTCCTTGTTGTGTCTCTCTGCTTATGTGCCTTCAGAGTATTTTCTACCCTCTGGTATCATCTTACTCATTTATTTGCTTATTTGTTTCTTGCTTGTCTCCCCCACTCAACTGTGAACTCCCTGAGGGCAGGGACTGGTTTAGTGGGACCTGGTCCATTCTGTCCCCTGCTGTATCCACAGTGCAGACTTCAGTGCATGGCTAATTTTCAGTGGGATGACCTTGGTGAACATGTGTTGAGCACCTACCCAGCAGTGCCAGGCCCTGTGCTGGGGCCAAGGTGAATAGCACAGTCCCTGCATTCTGGGAGCTCAGTGCCTGGTGGAGGAAGAGCAGCAGAGAAGTGGAACAGAGCAGTGAAGGAGCACACAGAAGGGAGCAGGTGAACCTGCCTGGCCAGTGAGGAAAGATCTCCAGGGAGGTGGTGCGAGGAAAGGGGCAGCACATAGCATCTGCAGAGGCACAGAGACACAGGGGACCATGAATGTTCCCAGGGAGCAGGGAAGGAGCAACGGCACAGAGCCTGTTGCTGCAGGAGCACCAGGGTGATGCCCGAAGCAGCAGGAAATGAGGCGGGTGGAGTAGAGGAGGCAAACTCTGAAACTTAGACTTTGTCCCATAGTAAAAAAACATCCACAGAGGAGGCAGTGTAGACTAATGGTGAAGCTGTAGGCTTTGAAGTTAGTTTCAGACCTTGTTTCAAATCCCCACTCTGCTGCTTCTGCACAGCGTGACTGGCCCAGCAATTTCATGTCTCTTAACATCAGTTTTCTTGTTTCAGAAATGGAGTTAACATTTACCTTGTAGGGTTGTTGTGAATGCAAAATAAGTGCTTAGCACAGTGCCTGGGACATAGTAAGTAGTGATTCAATAAATCATTGCTATTCCTATTGATGTGTTAACAAGGAACCAGTGGAGATTTTCCAAGCAAATGAAGGATGTGATAGATTTGCATTTTAGCAGGATTGCTCAGGCAGTGCTGTGGAGAGTGGCTTGGCAGTGGCCCCGGGAAAAGCAGGTGAGGCAGGAACCAGGGAAAATAGTTGGGAAGGGAGGCAGAGGAGGGAGGCTTGGATCCCAGGACTTGGAGCAGCTACTGTGGGAACCTCAGTATCAGGAGACATGGCCATACTTCCCCCCCGCCACCCAGAGTAAGGGTGCAGGGGGAGAGGAGGAGCCTACAAGCCTGACAGGTAATAGCAACCTAGAGGGGGACCGGGTGGGGAACTGCAGGTCAGCCCTGGCCTGGGTTCACTCACCGGCTCATGGCCTCTGCACCCCGCAGCCAGCCTTATATTTCAGTCCCCTTGATGAGAGAGGTGGCTTGCCATTTGTGTCGGGTGATATACTTTTAATTAAAATCGTAATTATTTGAGCATTCCTTAAAGTTTTACTTTGGGAATTTGCCTTCTTGCAAGCTCTGCCTTAATTAGTATTCTATTTATCCCTTATTAATAAATTATATCTCAGTGTTTTCATCGCCTCCTTTGATCACAGGGTCTCATCATTCCTGAGCTGAACTCCGTTCCCTGTTGATATTCAGGATGCAGTGGGCCCAACCAGGCCTGCTTCAGGGGGTTGAGAATTAGAGTTCTCAATTAACTTCCACCAACATGGGGATCCATCTTCTTGCTGTCCAACTGAGCCCCAGGTGAGCACACAACATATGTGCCTCCCGAGGTCAAGAGTGTGGGGAGCTCTCGGGTACAGACCTTTAGATGAAGCCCCTAGAAGTGGGCAGACAGGCCTGAGACAGTGGCCACAGATACATTAGGACCCAGCACCATAAATAGGAGAACAAAAACAGAAGAGCTGATGGGCTAGCCCGTAGGCTTCAACCTGGGCTCAGAGGGGGTTAAATAACTTGATGAGGGTCACAGAGCCAGGTAATTGAAGATTAGAAAATCAGCAGGGAACTAAAATTTGTTGGGCAACTATTATGTGCCAACTCCCGTGTTAAGTGCTTTATGTACATGGTCCCTATTAATCATCCAAGCCATCTAATGAGGTGTAGGCAGTTCTTTCTACAGTCTCCAGAAGAGAAAACCAAGCCTTAGTGAAATTAAGCAACTTTCCTAAAGCTGCCCAGCTAGCTAGAGCCCCAGCTGACATTTAAGGCAAGGTCTGTCGACGTCAAAGACCTATCTCTGTCGACTGTACCGTGCTAGCTGGATTAGAACCAAGGTCTCCCTACTTGAATCCCATGGCCATTTTTTTACTAGGCCCCATATGGAGGGTACATTAGATCTTAGCTACGTGGAATATGCTCACTTGGGTACATGTTAAAAATGCAGAATCTTAGTCCCCACCCCACACATATGAATCAGAATCTGCACTTCGACAAGATCCCCAGAGTGTGCCAATACCCATTAAAGTTTGGGAAACAAACTGGAGATTTGACATTTGTACAGCAACTACTAATGCTTACAAGCCTTCCAAGTTCAATGTTCTTCCTATTGAACAGATAAGAAGAAAGTGACTTGTCCCCGGTCATACACTCAATTAGTGGGTAGAATCCAGATGTGGTCCTTATCCTTGGCCCTGACCTGCAGTTCTAGAAGATGAGGTCTAAGATATCCCGTATTCCCAGGCTCATGTCCTTAGGCTTCGAGAAGATAATAATGCGGGCTAGGAGCCATTCTTACCATTCCCAAAGCCCAACTGATGTATTCCACTTTACCATAGTCAGACTTTAGGGCATGAACTTGGGCACAAACATCTTTGCCCTTGGCAAGAATTATAATAAGCCAGCATGGTAACTGTTGTTACGTACCAGAGAGCAGCAGTGCAGATTGGCAATCATATACGCTCTTGATTAATAAAAAGTGCAGATAGTAATTAATTACCTTTCAAAAATTCTACTTGTTTAGGAGACAGTGTCCTTCAAATTGTGAGATCCTTGGTGGGAAGGAAATTATAAAAAGGGTCCCTAAGGATCTAGTAACAATTCCTCATTTGTGTTGAAGAAGAAAGCCAGTGGAACTGCAAGAGAATACTGATGTAGCCACTGCCATGTGCAGTATTTTATGTAATTCTCAGCAACCCTATAATAATAACCACAATAACAATAACTAATAATAATGACAGCACCAACATGAATAAACTGTCCACTCTGTGCTAGGTGGTGTGCTAAGCCAACCTCACAAAAACTTCATGAGGAAGATCTAATATTGTTATCCCCATTTTACAGCTGAGGAAATTGGGACTCAGGGAGATTAAGTAACTTTCTCAAAGCATCCTGTCTAATAAATGATGGAGCCTGGATTCCAACCCCTTTATTTTCATGGCGCCATGCCCCTCATGCTGCCTGGATTCTATTTGCTGTATGGTGGAAGCTGACAAGTCAGTTTCACCTTAATATTTCAGTGACAGGCTTTAGAATTGGCCATCTGTCAGCAGCTACCAAGTGAATCTTGTCTTTTCCTTCTGCTTTTAAGTGAATTTTAGATATGGTCAACTTTACTATCCATTTCCAGACTGGCTTTCCTTAGGTCTAAACACAAGCTCACAAATATATCCAATCTAGTTTAAATGCTTTTTAAGTCAAATAGCTCTGCACTCAAGTCCTGGCTCTGCTACTTTCTGTGTGACTTTGGCAAGTTGTTTAACCTTCCTAAGCCTTAGTTTCTGTATCAGTAAAATAGAAATAATAACAGCACCTGCCTCGTAGGAGGTTGTGAAGATTAAGAGATGAAATATATATGAAGCGATTGACATGGGTATTGTGTTTTACAGGGAAAAACACATAAGTCCCCAAGAAATGAGCAACTTTCCAAGGTTATAAGACTTCTATAAGAAGGAGAAGAGTCCAGAACACAGACCTGGGTTCCTTACTCGTGGCTCCTTCTGCAGCACCTATGTTCTGCAGCACGTTTGGTGAGAACATGCCGCCCAGAGAGTATCTCAGACCAGTAGACTCGCCCAGTTTGCTTTCTTGTTCCTATGTCTTTAAATATCACTGGCATTGGAAGGGCCATGGTGAGGTCCAGTAACCCAGCCACGCTGTGACACATCTCTAGAATGGCCTGGCCCAGGTGGCTATCGTCCATCATGGAGCTTGACCGTGACCTCTTCTGAGAGTCTCCCCTGACATATCAATCTGTGGAAGCTCACTGTTCCTATTCTAGCACACTCCTCTGTTTTAATTTTTTAATTACAACTTTTTTTAATATACTTTCATGTCATAGTCCATGTAAATTTGTGTTTTATTTATTTGTGTACCTTTTTTAATTGAACTTTTTATTTAAAAATAATTATAGATTCATATACTATTGTAAGAAACAATGTAGAGAGATTCTGTGTATCCTTTACCCAGTTTCCTCCAATGGTAACATCTTGCAAAACTATAGTGCAATATAATAACCAGGATATGGACTATATATGCACACACATGCACGTATATATATATAAGTATATATAAGTACTTATATATATATATTTAGTGTTACTTTCCACTGAAATTTAAGGGCCATAAAATCAGGGACTTTATCTTGTTCAACATGATATTCCCAATATTTAGAACAGTGCCAGGTATATAGTAGGTGCTTAATAAATGTCTGCTAAGTATATGAATAAAAATGTAATGCAAGAGCCCTGTGACATTTTTCATCCCTCTCCCCTTCCCCAATGATTATGTGGCTCTGTAATTGCCAGGGAGCCTTTTCTCTACAAGTCACAGGTGTGTCTAATTCTGTGTACTGAGTCTCATTAAGGTCAGTTAGAGCAATGGTTTTCAAATTGTGGTACATGAAGATTTTCCAAGGGGTATGTATGCATGAATAGTTGAAGGGAATCAATTTCCAGATACTCAACTTGCTTTTCTATTCTTTTCCAAAACTGATCTGACAAAGAAGGAGATCTACTCAAGAAAGGTTCATAGTGGCCCTTCTCTTACTTGACGAAAAGTAGATCCCTCTCCGGAGCATCCTAAATCTTGCTAGATATTTTGCCCCGGGGTTCCAAACCATGTGAGGTGTCAAACAAAGGGACAGTTGAAATATTGGTTTGAAGTAAGCCACCTTTAATGATTAGCTAAGGTAACTTAAACACACAGAGCTTCCAGTCTTTTCCTGAGTTATGCATATTCCTCTTATAGGCAAAGCTTGGCACTAGAAATACAGTCTTTCGGCTTGTGTTGGGTTGCTCTGAGAACAGAACGGAGAAAGCAGTATAGTTTGGTGATGCAGATTCTTCTCACAGTGCTCAGAATGTTTTTCAGGACTACCATTTTTTTCAAGGTACATTGAGTCAAAATCCACTAAAACTTACATGTGACTTCTTTCTGCTTTGGTGTGCTTTATTCAATTAGGGTAGTTCAGAATTGTTTTTTGCAAATTACATCATAAAATATTTACTCAAATGATACTTAATACTAGTTTTATTTCATTTTATACTATTATCTACTTCCTATTAACAAAGCAAACTTATGTACACTCACAATGACAGCCTTTAGATAATTAGTTTAACAACGTGCAAAGGAGTCCACATGTTTTTCAACATCCTTTTCCGAGGGATGGGAGCACAAAGATGGAAGGCCACCGAGACAACACACCGTTTGGAAAGCCACTACCAGCTGCCATTGTGATTCAAGGTCTCATGTCATGGGCATTTTGAAGCCTTTTCATTGCATCCTGAATTTGATGCAATCAGTCTACTCCCTGAAAAGTTATCAAGAAGCAGCCAGGCTACAAATGCTCAGGGTTGAATAGTTCTCTTGAAAGAGGCCTCACTGTGTTCAGCTGATAATCAAACGAATAGCTGCATGAAGATAGGTTGCCGAGGGGGACCCATTGCTCCCCGTCTCTCATTCAGACACGGGCTCTGTTTCTCTCCCGATAGGAGCACATAATCCCATCAGCGCCAATGGGAGTTATGTGCCTGCTTTACTGGAGACAATAGGCCGACTGAGAGGGACAATTGTTCCCAGCAACTGAGGGGGTAAACACGATTGGCTATTCCCAGCCACCATCCCTGAAGGACCGGGCTGAGCCCCAAAAGCCCTTTCTTTGTTAGGTTGCAGAGCCGGGGGGCTCAGCCTGCCTTCCTCTCCTGCAGTGGCCGCCACCACCTACCTCCAGTGGCAACCTGTCCCCAAGCTGTTCCCAGTGTCCCACCAAGACTGGCTGCAGAGGAAGGTCTTCCAGCTCCTCTGTTCCTTGCTCCTCACTCCTAAAGACAAGCCCAAGGACCCTTCTCCATTTCATTCTTCACAACGAAATCAACAGTATCAGCAAGAAGAATTGCCACCACTTATTGTCCACTTATTATTTCCCAGGCACTAAGTATTTTATATGCACGTGTGCATTTAGCTACAAAGTCTCATGGCAACTCTGCAAGGCAACTGTAATCATTCCCATTAGATAAGGCAAAACAGAGTCTAAAGTAAGTCACTCATCTGGTAAGTTGCAGAACCTGGATTCAGTCCCCTCCAGAGGCTATCAGTCTCCAAAGCCCCATGCTCCAAGTTATGCTGTTGTTTCCTTCAAGACACTGTGGGACAAGGTTTAGGAAATGTAGTAGCTTCCCCCCAAGTCTGCCCCAATCCCTTCCTTGAAGATTTCCAGTGCACTGAAGTTTATTAAAGGTTCTGGGAAATCCTGCAGAATAGAAACCTGCTAATTTTGCATAACTCAGTATTTCTCAAGTATGTGTCTTTTTTTTTTTTTTTGCACAAAACACATTATACTTTGTTAAATGCTAAACTATATCATAACACAGGGAGGGAAGCTAGCTAGAAGAAGTTATAAATGTGGCTGGTTCTTGCGTTCACAGCCCCTGGAGCCAGCAGTGGAGGCAGGTGCATTGACTATGGCTGTGGATTTTGGTTGACTGACAAGGGAGTCTGCACAAAGCTCCATCTTCCGGTGTCTACAGTCCCACCTTTTCTACCAAAAATGTGACCTGCTCTCCCATAGCAGGGGAAAAGACAAATTGTTCTAGAAGACAGGGAAGGAGAGATAGCATGGCTGCATTGAGATGGTTGCCCTAGGATGTTGCTGAAGTTTGGGGGGCAAGAGTTTTAATACAGAAGGTTTCAGACCATGTGGTCCATCTTTGGGGACTGGCAGCCCATGGCAGAAGCCCCATGTGACTCTGGCTGTCCCCAGGGCCCTCTGCAGCAGCAGGCTGAGGCCAGGACTCCTCCCCCACACGGGGGATGCACTCGCAGCTGAGGCCCCTGATCTTTTTGTCCCACTTGAGGGAAGGGACAGGGCCTCAGGCATCAGGCAGAGCATGAGGCCCAGGCTGATGTGGGACATGCCAAAATGACATGTCACGGGGATTTGTGGGCCTCACTGGAGCCATTTCCTCCAGGGGGTCATTTTATTTAGTTCCAATTGGACCCTGTGATTGGTCTCAGCCCTGGGCCACCTGGTGTCCTGGCTCCATATGGCAATGGCTAGGAAGATGCCATTTTTCAATTGAAATATGCTTCTGCCTTACTGTGGATCAGTCTATAATTGCCTTTGGCTGGAAAGAGGCTTTGATTTTTAAAACTAAGCTAGGAAGTAATTTCTCCACTTTTGATTTGTTGCATTAATGGGTCAGTGTCTTCTTTATTAATTCAAACTGAGAGTCACAGCATGGAAAAGACACACGGAGCCTTAGAGGTCAGCAGAGTCCACCATTGACCTCATATGGGAATCCCTTCCACCCACTATTGCCAGATGGTCTTTTAGCCTCCGACTGAGCACAGCCATAGGCGGGGAGTTCACTCTCTCACTGTGCAGACCCAACTGCTGTTGTCCAATTCTTGGCAAGTTTGACCCCATGTGGTGCTAATAATGTATACCCTTTAAGGAACACTCACCACTTGCAAGACACTATGCTAAGCATTTTCCATGCATATCTTATTTAATCTTCATAATAACTCTCTAAGGTAGATACTGTTATTTTCCCCATTTTGCAGAATGAGTAAAACAAGTCACAGAGGGTTGAGGAACTTGTTCAAGGACCCAAGGCACTAAGCAATGGAGCTGTGTATTCAGGAAGGGTCACTCCAGAGCCCAAGCTCTTAAGCACTTTGCTCTGTCACCCTGGGTAACAATGGCTAATACTGGAGTCCTCACTGGAAGCCAGGCTCTGTGCTGTGGTGTTCCATATATACTCTCATTTCTTGGTAACAAGCTGTGAAGTAGTTCTTATTATGTCCATTTTGGAGATAAGGATCTCAAATGCCCAGAGGCTGTGATTCAGCCAAGTTCACCATCAGAGCTGTGGTCTTTTGGACCCTAAGCACACACTCTGTTAAAAGCTCTGGTGCTACCTATAATATTCTACAGGTGAAGAAACTGTGACTCAAGAAACATAGGAGTTTGTCCAAGGTCTTGAGCTATAAGGTGGCAGAGCCAGGAGGTCTCTCTGACTCAGATCCCCAGTGCCCACTCGCTCTCCTACTCATCTCCAACCCTGCCCCTGCCTGGGTGCCTCTCCTGCCACTTGGGCCACAGGTGACAAGGCAGGCTCCTCTGATTAGGGGTGAAGCCCACCTCCCTTTAATGAGCTTTCTTCTTTTTTTCCTTTTATTTCAGAATATTATGGGGGTACAACACTTTGGTTATATATATTGCCCATGCCCTGCCTGTGTCATAGCTACAACCGTGGACATCCCACAAACTGCGCGCCCCACACCCATTTAGTGAGTTTTCCTGAATTCTACCAAACCTACAAAGAAGAACTGGTGCCTGTACTGCAGAAATTATTCAAAAACATCGAGAGGGATGGAATCCTCCCAAACTCATTCTACGAGGCCAATATTACCTTGATACCAAAGCCAGGAAAGGACACAACAAGAAAAGAAAACTACAGAGCAGTATCCCTTATGAATATAGATGCAAAAATTCTCAGTAAAATCCTAGCAAACCGAATTCAAATGTACATCAAAAAAATAGTTCATCATGATCAGGTGTGCTTCATCCCCGAGATGCAGGGATGGTTCAACAAACACAAATCTATAAATGTAACTCACCATATAAATAAAAGCAAGAACAAAGATTATACGATCCTTTCAATAGATGCAGAAAAGGCTTTTGACCAAATCCAGCACCCTTTTATAATAAGAACTCTTAACAATATAGGCATAGATGGCTCATACCTCAAAATTATTAAAGCCATATATGATAAAACCACAGCCAATATCATATCATACTGAATGGGGAAAAATTGAAAGCATTCCCCCTTAAAACTGGAACCAGACAAGGTTGCCCACTATCTCCACTTCTATTCAACATAGTGCTGGAAGTTCTAGCCAGAGCAATCAGACAATAAAGAGGAATCAGGGGTGTCCATATGGGGGCAGAAGAGGTCAAACTTTCATTCTTCGCCAACGATATGATATTAATGAGCTTTCTATGGAGCTTGTCATTCAGGGGTCTCATCACCTAAATTTGAGAACCGCCTGACTAGAGAAAGCTCATGGTCTCTTCCAAATTCTGAGATCCTAAGAGTTCCTTCATCTATCCTTGGTCACCTTCAGGAAAGAGTCATGAAAAGCAATGTAAATTTGGAAGTCAGAAAGACCTGGGTTCATATCCCTGCTTGGCCATTTCCTATCTGTGCAACTTAAAGCAAACTGATTACTCTCCCAGGGGCTCAGTTTCCTTGTCTGTATAATAGAGATGAAAATGACTCCCTGGTATGCTAGTCAGTCTTCCTCTTTTGGAAATTTGGGCTTCCTCCTGAAAGTCCTTTCAAAATGTATTTATGGAGTTCGAGGAACTATGGCTTGAGCTGTTGGTGATATGTGTTGCCAACCAACACAACAAACCTCACCTAGTCCCACTGATGCAGTCTCTCCTCCTTGTTCTCCTCTTTTGAGAAAGGGTCAGCCTGGAAGATGGGTTAAAAACCATAGACTTTGGAGTCAGGTGTTTTGCCATTTGGGGCTGTGTGACTTTGTGCAAGTCAGTTAATTTCCCTGAGCCTGGCTTCCTTTGTCTCTAAAAAGGGAATGAAAATACCTGCTTCTTCCATAGAATCATTCGGGGTTAAAAGAGACACTCATAGTAGGTGTTGACACGTCGCTTCTCTTTCTATTCCTCGCCCTCTCTTGTTTCACTTTGGCCAACTCTGAGGCTGACCTCCCAACTGCACCAAATGCTGTTTGTCACCTCATCTTTCTCTTGTAGTCCCCCCAAGTATTCCTAGAGTGGTCATGCTCTTGGTTTGAGCTGAGGACAACCTATCAAATGTTATAATGAATTTGAGTGTACTTGGTAGCCTTCTGGAAAGTATTGTTCAAATCTAAACCATTTATTTTGCCCTTCCTGGCCAAAGTTTGGGAATATACGGGGTCTGTCCGGAAAGTATCCAGCCATGTAACCGCCCTCATTCTCGTTATATTAACAATGGCTGGACTTACTGGACAGACCTCGTGTGCTTACTACAACAACATCATTTGCACTGTATTCATTTAAATAATATTATTGAGCATCTTATAATTGTGTGGTGCTTAATATTATGCCTGGCACATAGTAAGTGCTCAATAAATATTTGACTGCTGAATAAATGACTGAATGTATGAATGAATGACTACTTCTTCAAGGTAGCAATGATGTGGGCAGAGTTGATTGCCATCTAAACCAAATGATTTAGGAACATGAGAATGAGACGGGCTTTGATCCTAGACCCTCTGACTCTAACTCCTGCGTCTTTCCTTTATGAGTCTCACCAATACAAGCAGAATGGGATCCGTGCTATGAGCCAGACACAGGTTTCAGGGGTGACAGTGTATAGACTGAGGACACCATACAGGCCAGGTTCAAATATCATGTCCCCAAGGCTTACTGGTTCCAGTGTCCTTGTCAGGCAGCATCTGAAACCCACTGTTCTGAATGAGCATCAAGGCCTGGGCTGTGTTCTGCCTCCCTTGAGTCCACGTCACATGGGAAGTTGAAGTCAGGCAGGGATTTGGTGGGCCATGTTCCACTCTGAGGCACTTGTCTATGTTGACAGCTTGGAGTGGAGGAGAGAATTCACTCTCCGGAAGAAATGGGCTTGACTGTGCAGCCTCTTCCCAATTCCTCACTCCCAGCTGCTTACCTGGCCACGTTCTCCTCCTGGAGATGGTGAGCAGAAGCACAGGAAGTTAGTAGGGCATTTAGGTGCACAGCAGAGCAAGCCCTGGCTCTGGAGCCAGGCAGAGCTGGAGGTGAGCCTGACCACTTGCTAGCTATAAGACCATGGGCAGATCTTCCACACTCTCAACCTGATTGAGTGAATAAAGCAAAAGGATGTGAATGGGGATCACAGTACCTGCCTCACTGAAATGTTGCCAGGACTACTTGGGTCCACGTGTGTAGAGCACCAAGCACCCAGTTAGGTGGCTGTAAATGTCTGATTCTCCTCCACCTCTCTACCTGCTTGGGGCACTGGAAGCAGCAAAGCGAATTTGGAGTTGAGCCATTGCCACTATCAGAGACCCTTTCCCTCCCATGAAGCTGCTCTGGGCCTTGCAGTTCTCACCCATCCACTCATTCGTTTCTGGTGTACCTACTGCACGCCACGGACCTCCACGCCAAGGTGGGCATTTATTGTTGGTAGCACACAGGAGGGCCTGGCTGCTACCCACATCTAATTGGCAACTGCTATAAGCTTTCATAAGGTGGTCAGATGTGTGTCTCCACACTGTCTCCAGGGGAGCTCAGTTTGGGAATGGTAGCCAACAGAATTATTCACTGCACATGTGCACTATCTCTGTCTCCTTCCCTTGGAGCTTCTTTGGTTTAGAGACTGACATTTGTCCTGGATGTGGTCTCAAAGGACAGAGTCCCTTCCTGTCGGACAACTGTGCCGCTGTCAGGTGGATGTTGAGAAGGAGGTACAGGTTGGTGGTGTCCCTTTGATGTGGAGATCTTGCCTGGAAGCCTTATTCACTTAAGGGGCTGGCATTGAGCAACTCGAAGTCAGTTTTTCATCAATTTAGCTTGGAATGAATAGGCCAAATAACTGAAACTGGGGTGCCTTATGCTTCCCAGAGGGAACTAAACATTAGGGATATCACCTAAGGGTTTTCAACCCTTTTAAGCAGAAGAACTCTTTTGGTGTTTGTCTTCAAAAATAATTGCATACAATTATAGTCTATAATCTGTAATATAAATGAAATCAGCTCCAAGTGGGTTGGGGGAGTGGGTCTCTCGCCCCACTGAGGAAGTTTCTAGCAGGTACCTCCGTGGAACCCTGGAATTCCATGGAGCTCGGTTTTAAAACCAAGGAAAGTCGTTCTCCAGGAAACCACACCAAACTATGCTCAGGCAGGCACAGAAAACAAATATGTAGATGTTTTCTTGAAAAGAAACCTCATCCCCATTTGGTGTTGATTTGGGTCTTCTAATAAGGCCTGACAGATTTCTGAAGAGCAGATGACAGGGGAGGTTGGAGCCCCAGCATGGAAAGTCCCTCTCTCAAGCCTGGGTGTTTGTCACTGAGGCCCTGCTGAGGGCAAGACTGACCTGTGGGGGTCTGGTGGTGGCTGTGACTCATGGGGGCCCGGTGGTAGGCCATGCTGGGGGCGTGGGTGTGGGGCTCGGATGGCTAAGGCTGAGCCCGGGGGGCAGGTAGGAAGTGGCCTGGCAGCTGGGCAGTGCAGCCACCTCAACTGCCTCTTCTCAGAGTTCCTGGCTCCCCAAAGCCACCTGCAGGGTGGTGGGACTTCATGAAGAATGGGGGCTTGTGTGCAGAAGGAGGGAGCGGGTACCGTGGCAACCACCCTCTGTTGTCCAAAACTCCAGTGTGAATCCTTTTGGAGGGTGTTTTCTGTTATTTAAATTGCCTTGGAGAATGTAGACAAGATTTTATTTCCTAGGTTTTGAGCACTCTCTCCCTCCTGCACTCTCTCTCAAGTTTTCCTAAAAATACATGTACCCATTTCCGGGTTTTTACTTTCCATTCTCTCTTTTTTCCCCATGTCTCTCTCCTTGAGACGGGAAGCTACGTGCCTAACACACATCACTTTCTAACCCCCAGGTGCGAACACTTCCCCACATACAAAACGAGAGGCCTCTAGCATCCTTCCAGCAAGACAACTTTTGCCTCATGTTTAGCTCAGGGTCTGGGAGAAGATCAGCTGGAGTTCAGGTCATTGTTGACACCTAGACTCTGGAAGCTCCAATACAGCTTTCTAACCTCCCTTCTGAATGGCAGGCACAGAATCAGAGGTGGGTGCACAGGGACTGTGAAGTGCTGCCTTTGAATATTAACATGGGGGATCCCCGTGCACCCACCTCCAACAGCGGCCTCGCCTCCCCCATGTGTGGCACTGCTGCTGCCCTGGACATTAATGATCCTGCTGTAACTTTGGAGGCCACCTCTCCAGGTGATGGAAAACAGGTGTTCGTTGAGGTAGCCGGGGCTGTCGCGAAGCTATCTGCAGAGCCCAGTGGAGGGCCAGACGCAGGCACGGCAGACGAGAGAGCTTTAAAGATGCTGGAAACACTTGCGTTCACCCACCCCCAGATGTGATGCCAAATCAAAGCAGAACTTAACCATGAAACACAAAACTGCTGACACCGAAATAGCTTCCTTCCAGTGTTTCTCATTGCAAATTCTGGATCCTTCGTGGAAACTGATTTTTCCCCCTTCTTTCCTTCTCCCACCGCTGCCTTTGCTCAGTGCCCCCTTGGTTTCAGGTGCCTGAAGGACGTCCTTACTCTGTGCACTGGGTAATCCTGCAGGGAGGGGGCGCTGCTGGCTTCCAGCTGCAGGGTCGCTCTTCTCTTACCTCTCGCTTTGGCCTCTGGAGTTTTCTTTCCTCTTCCCTTTCCCAGGGGCCCTTTACTAAGGGAAGAGTCGGGGCTGAAGCCGAGAGGGGAAGCAGGACCCCAGCCCACCCGTTCTCCTGAGCTCCAAGCCTGTACTTTCAGAGTGGTCGTAATAATGACAGTGATAATCGTGTGATAAAGGTGATGATAATAAAGAGCCTGAGAAGTGACTTTTATTACAAGGAATGGGCTGGCTCTTTGAGATGTTTCTGGGTTCCATTTTCGTGCTAATTAAAGCAAGCAATTGTAGTCTGCATAGTAAAAGGTTCAGTGAATGTCTGGAACTTGTGGGCCCATGAGAAATGTTTGAAGGGTGGACCGAGGTGGAGTAGGTAGGAGCACCATCTTTGATTTACAGATGGGGAAGCCCAGCCTTCGAGAGGTTAAGTAACCTGCCGCAAATCCCCTCACTGGTGGGTGGCAGGGTGGAATGCAGACTCGGGGGCCTGACTCTGTGGCTGCCGTTTTTCCTCCCTAAATATCTCCGTTCACAGGCTAGGTTTAGCAATGATGTCCATGCAGGACAATTTCCTGGCTGTCAGTAAACGGGTGTCTCCAAAGAGCTGTTCGCAGAGGAACATAAAAGAAAGAAACTTAAGGAAAGGGCATAACAATGAAAGCAAAATCCTGAAGCAGCAAAGATGTGAGTAGTTAAAGGGATATCATATGAAGAGGGAATTCAGTTATTACCCTTCACTTTACCACAGCAAACATTTCCACAGCCCATACAGTGTGATAGGCCTTATTCTAAGAGACGTGGCCTCATATACCCTAGGAGGGATGGCCTGTGCTTAGCTCCATTTCCCAGATGCAGTAACTGAGGCAGAGAGATGTCAAGTCATTTTCCCAAGGTCACACTGATGGTTAGCAGAGGAGTGGGGATGGATTGATTGATTGATTGATTGAATACAGACAGGGTCTCGCTCTGTCGCCCAGGCTGCAGCACAGTGGCATGATCATAGCTCACTGCAACCTCAAACTCCCAGGCTCAAGTGCTCCTTCTGGCTCAGCCTCCTGAGTAGCTGGGACTACAGGCATGCACTACCTAAAATAAAATTTTTTTTATTTTTTGTAGAGATGGGGGTCTTGCTATGTTGCCCAGGCTGGTCTTGTACTCCTGGCCTCAAGTGATTCTCCTGCCTTAGCCTCCCAAGGTGGTGGGATTACAGGCGTGAGCCACCGCACCTGGCCAAGAGTGGGGATTTATGAACCACGTGGTCTAGGCCCACAATCAAAGATTGTACCGTTTATCAATATTGTGCCATCCATGAGTAATAGTAAACTTAAAAACATTCTAAAGGTGAGTGTTTAAATATATAAACTCCTCAAAGTGAGATAATTTTTTGTATTAAGTAGAGGTGACTGATTCTCTCCATTCCCTCCCTTTTTGTCTGAGTCGGGATTATAGATAAGAAAGCTAAGGCTGCATCTCTTTCAAATTCCTGCTTCCTGGAGCGAGAGGGTCTTGGAGATCATTTGGACCCCTAAGCAGGTAAATGTCTCAGCTTTTGGGACTGAGAGTCACTCTCTTGTTTCTGAATGGACAGGACATTGAGAGGGACATTTCTTATTGTCTTGGAGTTTTGACTGAGGTTCCAAAGCTAGGGCTGAGTGTCCACACACTCTACAGATAGGCACTGGGCCATCCTCACTGGGCTGACTAAGAGGTGACCAAGACTAGTCCTGGGGCTTTTACCTGCAGGGCAAAGAAAGGAAGCCTGGCTAAGAAAGAAGATCCTTCTGGAAGCCCTCAGACCGAGGATGCCTTCAAGAAGGGAGGTTGGCGTCTTGTTCCTGGCTGGAGTCTTGTTGGTCCCCATGGGAATTCTTGGTCCCCTCCTCCACCGTGTGCTGTCTCTTGGGATTGAAGGTCAAGTATCCCCAAGAGCTTAAGGCCTCACCTGATAAAGAACGATGCTGGCTGGAAGGAGATGCCCCTAACTACAGAGCAAGGAGGGCAGGTACCGTGACAGAGAGCAACTCTCCTGCCAGTCATGTGGCAAGTGGACAACTTGGTAGCCAGGCTAAGTCATCTCCCAAGGACCCTGCCTCAGAGCGCTGCCTGCCAGGGCGAGGGGTCTGCAGCAGCCACATCACACATGAGTGCGGTGCTGGAGGAAAGGGCAAGAGAGGTCACCCAGGGTCTCCCCACGCCATGAATGACACAGCGTGGAGGCCCCCATGGACGTCGCCCAAGAACCCAAACTGCACCCTGAGCATTAGGTCCTGCACTTTGCTGATAGCCCACCCCCCGTCCCCTGCCCTCAGCTCTGGAGGGGCCGCTAACGGGAGAACAGACGGAGAAGTGGAGCAGGAAAGGAAGACGGTGGGGCCCCCACTGCTGCTGGCCTGGAGACCCGCGGCTCGCGCCCCAGCCAGGGAGAGGGGACACACATGGGGTCAGAGAACAGATTCCAGTTTTGATCTGGTTCCTACTGGACTTTTTATTGCCTGAAAATGAGATTGTTCTAATGCCTGAAGGCAAGCAGAAAAACTCTGGGACCTGCTTGACATATTGTCTAGGCACAAGGAAGGGAAATTTGACAAAACAGTATCTCAGGGAAGAGAAGAATTAAGCTGTTCCTGATGCTTATTTAATAAACTGGCCACTTGAAGAAAATCGATGGCTGAGAAGCCCCGAATTTCATTCCAGATCCTCTCAATGCCCCATCTTCTAATAAGGCACGCGGAGGGAAAGGGAACACACACTTACCAAGCACACGCTGTGACAGGCACCGCGCTAGAGCCCTTACGCCTAAAACTTCACAAAATCCTCGCAGTAATCCCATGAGTGTAGGATTAACTATTTCCATTTCATAGATGAGGAAACTGAGACTCACAGATGTTACGCCACTCGCCCAAGGGCAGATAGATACACAGCAGGTTCTGGAGCAGAGATGTGCTGGACCACACGCTGCACCGGGGAAGAGACTGTGTGTGCACTCACTGCTACCTCGTCCGCGCTCACTGAATATTTGCTAATAAATGACTATAGTGCTCGTGCCTTCCCACAGGGCCCTACGGCTTCTCTTGGAATGGTATTGCCCACTCCCATGACTTTCTTTACTACAGTTTGTGCAAGAATGTGTGGAGGTTAGCAGGCTGATTTGTGATTGTGATCAAATTCCATATATTTGCAAACCAGACTGTAAGCATGAAGGGTAAGGACCACATATTCTCTCTATGTGGTCTCTTCCACTGGGACCTTCCTAAAGTTCCCGCAGCCATCCCTATGAGGAGGGGGTCTGAGGCCAAGCTGAGCCTCTGATAGGTTAAGGACACCCCGAGTCACCCAGCAAGTGCCCCTTGCTGAGCCGTGGAGCCAGGTGGCCGTGCCCCGGCAAGAGCCCCCAGCATCCCTTCCCGGACCCGCCTCCACCCCCTCGCTCTGGCCTCACGGCCGCTGGGTGTGCACCTTGTCAGCCCCCTCTGTGTTACGTTGCAGAACATTGGAATTGGCAAAGCTGACGGAGGTTACACACCGCGTGGTTCAGAATAGTAGCTGAAGCAGATGTCTTGTCAAAACAGAATAAGAAGCTGTGAAGAAATAGTCTGTGAAACCCAGCCACATCCTGCTTCCTCTCATTTCTGCAGTAAAATAGCAGTGGGGAAAAACGTTTAGTTCTGTCGGAACAGTGCATTTCATGCATGAAGCACGCCTAACTTCTAGAACTGCTGTTCTAGATCAGACTTGTTCGCTTTCCCTTACTTTCTCTGTCTTTCCTCTTTGCTCTGCTCCCCCCTCGGTACCTCTCCCCTCCCCCATCTCCTGTCTCCCTCTTGTCTCTCCCTCCTCTCTGTCCCCACCTCTCCTGTCCTTTGGAGAGGACATTAGCTCCCTGGCCGTGCAGCCTCGGGTCCTGGGGCTTCTGAGGCCTGCACGCCCCCTTCCCTTTGTCTGAGGACGAGGGGGAAGCTGGTGAATTATTGATGAGGCTGCACTCCACGGATGCCCTGGGGCTGAGTCTGGGGTACCTGGGCCCCTGGAGAAGGCAGCCCAGGCTGGTCAGTCTGGGGATGGTGCAGAGCCCCTGGGGGTGCAGGTGGCAGGGAGGGGTAGGAGGAAGAGCTTATCACCTTTCACCTTTGCCTTCCGCCTCTTTGCTGCTCTTGGGGCTGGGAAGAGCAAGAGCTGGAGTCGCTGGGAATCCATGGACAGATGGAGCCACCAGAGGGGAGGGTGTGTGAGGCATCTGCAGGGAATTCGCAGTTGACAGTCGCTGAGCGTTCAGCCCCTGTCTGCTTCTCTGAACCAGCTCCCAGAAACCCAGGGACAGTTCCATCACGGCTGGGGCCTGGAGCCCAGGGCCTGCTTTACTGGACCCCTCCCCCCAGCTTCCTCCCATCCCACCCAGACTGAGCAGCATCTCCCCAGTGGGCCAGAGAACACAAGAAAAAACCCCATTTGTTACCAGGCCATGGAACAACATTAAGCGGAACCACTCTGTGACAGGAAGGACGGGCAGAACCGTCAATTATTTAGCCTCACAGACATTACAGACATTTCGGAGAGAAGTGAAGGAAAGATTATTTCTGTGCTGTAGTCTAAAAGAGCTGAACTGCATTCATTGGCCAGTGTGCTGGGAGGATTTTCTGCCTTAAAGTAGCTCTCTCTGAGGGCCTGTTTCCTGGGCAGCAGTTCTAACCACAGAGGAATTTGCTTGCTTCTTTAGCATTAACATTGCATTGTGAGTGTGAGTGTGAGTGTGTGTGTGTGTGTGAGTGTGAGGGAGAGGAGGAGGCGGCTGCTGAGACTGTCCTGCTGAAGGCAGGGAAATGAACGTGTAAGCAGAAATCCTTTTTCTTGTTCTCTGGATCCATGGAGTGGAAAGGCAGGCGGGTTTGGGCAGCCTTGACTCCGCCTTCATGGACACATTTGTAAGGGGGACGTCCTGTGGTGAGGAGAGGCTGTCACTGTCCTTGTCCCTGGAAAGAGCCTTGCTCAGAAGGACTCTTGAGAGGGCAGCACTCCTTCAACACATGGCCCCAGCTCCAGCCCACATGGGCCTTCAAGCCAGAGTCTTTCTCTAGAAAGCCCAGAAATTCCCAAAAACCTAGAGTCTGAGATACAGGAGGTCAACAGCCCCCACCTCCGACTTTGGGTGTCACTTGTTAATTTCACTGTCTCGGGCAGGACTCTCAGTTGTCAGAGGAGATGTGAGGATTCTGCTCCTGGGGTCTGTCCCAATTCCTTGTGGAAGGCGGAAGAGAGGTGTGGGGCCACCCCCACTTCACTCCATCCTCCCTCCTGGGGCCACCCACCCAGCTCAGGCCTTCATCTGAGCCCCAGTATACACAAATACAGACCACACAGACACACACACACACATATACACACAGAGTTTGTCTCTCTCCCCTCCCCCTCCTCTCTTCCCCCTGGGTGAGGGAGAGAAGACATTGGCCAGCAGATTGTCAAATGCCCGGGAACAGTGAGCTGGGGCTGCTGGTGGCCTCAGTCTGGTTTGAATCTCCGCCTCTGGGCAGTATTGTTTGTAACGAATGAACGGATGTATTTAACAGAAGAGCACGTGCAAATATGCCTTGGCATTGCAAATTGAATCCAGCCCTGGCTGCTGCAGAGCTGAAGGTCTGGCCATTCCCTTTCTGGGGAGACATGCCACAGCTACCAGAGATCAGGGGCCCAGGTGTAGGCCCAGGTGGAGGAGAGGTTCAGAGGCAGCACCAGCCTCTCTGTGCCAGCCGGGAAGTAATGCCACAGCAGAGGCCCACGAGGGGTGGCAAACCCCTCCGGGCTTTTAGCAGAATGGTGCTGCCCTCTTCTGGCAAGTCTGGGCTGAACCACTGGGCAGGCAGTGCAGGTTCTCAGGCACCTGCTGACATGTTCCAAGGGCCTACACCCACTGGGAAGGGAGGCTGGTTTCTGTTCCATGGCAATCAGAGAAGGGGATAGAGCATTTTATATTGAAAAGCTGTGAGAGTTCTCTGTATTTTTAATTTTTTTAAATACTGTGCCCTATGCCCAGGAGGTAATACAGCATAAGGGTGGCCAGGGGGAGCTAATGCTAGGTTAGTGCCTTCTAAGGGCCTGGGATAGTGCTACAAAAACTATCTGTAGGTCTTTAATTTTATTTAGAAAACAACTCTGAAAATTAGATTTTAGAATTTTAATTTGACAAAATCAAAATTAAAATTATGGCTTAGAGAGGCAAATAAATTATTCAAAAACCACACAGCTAGCAAGTAGCAGAGCCAGGATTGAATTCGGAATGTCTGATGCCAGTGCCCACACTAGGCCAACCTTACAGTTTAGAATTTTTCTCAGGATATTAGAGTGAGGTAGGGGAATGCCTAACCATTTGGGGGAAATACCAGGCTCTGTGGCCTTGCTTCCCCCTGCCAATGGAATAGGCTTTTGTCTATAAAATGGGTTGCCCTGAATGCAAAGTTAGTGTAGGCAGACTTGTGCAGTGGAAACACAGCTGGTCCTGGATTACCAGTCTGGCTTTGAATTATAACTCTGCTGTTTAAAGGCTTTGTGACTTTTGAGTCACTTGTCCTCTGGGATTCAGTTTCTTGTTTATAAAATGAAGGGGGTAGGTGAGGAATAGGGATGGATGAGTGTTTATGTTCCTGTTGTTTTAAACAGCAAAGATCTTTTTAAAAAGTGCTTTTCTACCTCCTTGGGGACACCATGTCTTGAAAAAATCTTACCCACCAATGTATGTTGTAGTAATGTATTCCTTCTCTTGGTTTGATTAAACAAAGATATATAACTGTCTTAGGTTCAGTCCCCTGAGAAATGGACTCTCAGGCGGAGATCAGTGTGCAGGAAATGGGGTGTGCTCTGGCAGTGCCATCGATGAGGGGGAGACAGAGGGAGGGAAGCAGAAGCTGGCAGAGGGAGAGGTTGGACCACGATGCACGCACAACAAAGGGTTCAGCTGGTACCTGGACAGCACTGGAGCTGGGATGAGTTGCAGAGTTGTCTCCACTGGGGGGAGGGGTCAGGCCTGTGTGCTCACCCATGTCAATCAGGCAGGGGCCATCACCTTAAGCAAGGCCACTCCCTCCAGCCAGTGCAACTCCTGGGGAGGGACTAGCTGTGAACTGACAGCAGCCAACACACCCAGAGCTGGGGGGCTGAGGGCCTCTGTCTTGAGGGGGGCCTGGGCAGCACACCCAGCATCCACCCCAATAACTGTGTTCACAA
This sequence comes from Daubentonia madagascariensis, assembly GCA_023783475.1. NCBI lineage: Eukaryota > Metazoa > Chordata > Mammalia > Primates > Daubentoniidae > Daubentonia > Daubentonia madagascariensis. The sequence continues at coordinate 21,073,364 of JAKFHU010001990.1, read as the reverse complement.
GGAGCAGCACACAACAGTGACCTCCAACCTATAGAAGTGTTTCACAGAGGCTTCACTGAAGGTAATTGTTCAATTTTTATTGGATGTTGTGGAAGCAAAAATTGCTGATGAACCTGCCTTCTCAGATCCTAGAGACAATGTGGCTTCTTCTTTCTAGAATGCTAAGGGTGTGGTGTTTTTATATCCTGGAGACCCCAAGGAGACACCACCACCAGAGAGCAATTGTGAACTCCTCTAGCAGGCCTGCCTCTGTTCCCATGGTGCCTGGGAGGGGACGTGGCTTGGTGGCAGAGCCCGACTGGAGTTCAGCCCGTGCTCATCACCTGGGTCAGGCAGCCTTGGGCAGGTGCAGCCTGCACACCTGTCCGTGGAGACCCTGCCTCCCATTCGTCATTCCCTTCCTCAGCCTCCCTTTCTTTCCCCTTTCAAAGCCTTCTCTCTGTTCCCTCCCTCCTGACACCCTGGGTATCTGGCTCCTCAGGAGCCAGGCAAGGTGACAGAGCTGTGAAAATGTTCACTCTACCACGCTGGGTATCTTGCCTAAGGAAATAATCTAAAACATGGGAGATCCTTTATGAGGGAAGATGCTTGTCCCAATGTCATTTATAAAAGTGACAGATCCAAGCCATTCTAAATGGCAAACCATAGGGAACAGTGAATTATGGTGCAACAAAATGCACTATCATGCCACCATTAAAAATTATGTGCGTAAGAAATAGTGTGAAAACATGTTTATGGTTAGTTAACAATGCAGCCCACAAAATTATATTACACAACCTGATTGCAACAATATGGAATAAGCAAACAGTTAAAGACTGGCAGGAATATCTGAATTGCTTGGGGCTTGTCTGGAGGCACCACAGTAGGGGTCTCTTAAGCCTTTTTGTGCCACAGACACCTTTGGCTGTTCGGCGAGCCATAGGTTCCTTCTCAGCAGGCTTTTAAATGCCTGAAATACAAAATGTAGAATTTAAAAGAAAACTAATGATATTAAAATATAGGTATCAAAATATTGAAATAATTTTGCAATATAGTAGTATGTGTGCTTCTTTGTGACACCATAAACAACAAGATCTAGCAGAGAGTCAAATAATTACTATCCCTGTGAAGTAGTTATGAAAGCAAATAGTACTTCAAAATACCTGCAATAACTAAAACATGGTATTAAAATGTCCGAGATTTCTATCAATGACAAAGTTGCCTGTATAGCTAAGACTACTGTGATCTGATGCCAATGTTCATAATGAATAGAAATGCTGCCTCTTAGTTGGTTCTTGAAATAAGAATGACATTTTTTTCTATCCAAGTTCATGTACCCTCTGAACCTCTTTACAGGTCTGTTAGGGGTTTATGGACCCTGATTTTAAAACTCTGTATCAGAGTCCTTTCTCTCTCTTTCTTTCTTTCTTTCTTCATTTTTATTTTTTTCTCTTTATCTTTGCTTTGATTTCCAAATTTTATGTAATAGATATGCATTAATTTTTATCATATAAAATAATCAAGGGACTTTAAATTAAATAAGCAAATGAACAAAGAAGATATGATTTGGACTTACTTGATCACCTGGTGATAAGGCACTGAGCACTCTCAGATGTCATATCATTTAATCTTCAGGTTAATTCTGTGACAGAGATGCTGTTAGTGTAGCCATTTTGCAGATGGAGACATTGAAGCCAGGAGAGGTTAAGAGACTTGTCCAAGGTCACACAGCCAATAAATGATGGAGCCAGTATTTGAACCCAGGTCTGTCTTTCCAAGAACCCAGACTCTCACCTGTTAGACTCCACTGACCCTCACAATCTGTGGCTAATGATGAGTAAGATGAATGTTTTGTTTGTATCTTTGATTTATTTTAGCCACTGTGAAGTAATCTCTTAACCTGGATGTTTCCCTTGTTAAAGTATACCTGCCTTTGATTAAAAGTTGTTTATGCAATTTTCGGGCCATTGATGGTGTTCTGGGCTCCCAATGAGAAAACTGGGACCTCTGGTTGCTTAAGTCTGCTGATAGCTTAGGCAGGAATTTTCTATTTCCCCAGATGTTCTATCAGTTCTCCGGTGGGAGTGTAGAGGAACATCAACTTGAGCTTCAGGTGGGATGCTTTTCTCTGAGCAGTGAATATGGCAAGCTCTGGCTAAAGTGGGACCCAAAAAGAACAGAACTGAGGCTGCAGTTCCAGTTGGGAAGCATGGGGTAGGGTCAAGAGGGTTCCTGAAGGGACGACAGATTCTCAAACTGCGTTCCTGCTGCCAGAGATGTGCCAAAATGACAAGCCTTGGACAGGCCACTTGGGGGCAGCATCGAGCCAGAATTACATAGGGGCCTTTAGTCTGGTTAATATCACGTGAGCACATGTGGCGCATCCTCTTTAGAAGAGTGGATGCTCCTGCGGGACCACATTGGGTAGGGACAAGCTTTAATAACCCTGAGAGGTACTGCTTCTTTTACAAAGGGCCGGCATAACATGGTGCTTATAAACGTGGCTGGAGAATTAGTGTACACGTGTTTAAAACCAGATCTGCTATTTATTGGGTATGTAACTTACTTAAGCTTTCTGTGCCTCAGTTTCTCCCTGGGCTTGATATGAGGACTAAATTAATTAATACCAGTTAGACACTCTTTCAGTTACCTATTACTGCAAAGCCAACTACCCCTAAATGTCCAGTAGGTATTTGCTCACAATTCTGCAATTAGGGCAGGGCTCAGAGGCACAGCAACTCTCTTCTTCATGTGATGTTGGCTGAGCAGTTCAGATGGGGCTGGATGATCCAAGAGGTCTTCCTCAAACGCGTGGCACCTCAGCTAGGGGCTGGCTGGGGCTCTCTCCCCAGCAGGGTATTCAGAATGTTTTTACATGGTGGCTTAGGACTCTGAGAGAGTAAAAGAAGTTACCAGCCTCTTACTGCCTAGACTGGGAGCTGGCACAGCACTAACCTCTACCACATTCTATAAGTCAAAGTGAGTTACAAAGCCAGCCCAGATCCACGGAAAAGAGAAATAGGCTTCCCCTCTTGATGGGAGTAGTGACTTGAGCATACAAGGGTGCGAGGAATCATTGGTGGCCATTTTGCAAACAATCTACACTTACAGCAGTGCCTGGCACATAGGAAGTCTCCCATAAATGGTAGCCACTTTCATAGCTACCACGGAGATTTTCTCAAGATCACATGGCCGGTAAGGACAGAGTTGGAATTTTAGCCCAAGTCTTTCTGAATTCAATATTCACTTATCACACCATCATCGTAAGCTATGTGCTCTTGGCCAAGTCATTTAACCTCTCTGAGCCTTGTTTTCCTCATGTCATGTCAAGTGGGTATAAAAATGACAACTACCACATAGAATTATTGTACAGACGAAGTACAAAAATGCCCAAGAAAGCATCTTAAAACCTATAAAGCATTATGGGAGCGTGAATTATTTTGGGATTTTAATTTGAAACTCTTTTGTTCAAAATTTGTCTCCTGGTGGTAGAATCAGGATTCATGTTCACCATCCTTGGCAGTGGCAAGGGTGGCTGAGGGTGGATGACAGGAGGGGGCACAGTGCTTACCCTATAAGCAATAGCCATTTTCAAGCCTTTGAGAAGGGGCCATTGACGTGAATGTTAATTACAAGCCATTCTCATCTGGTCAGTAAGGAAACTCCCAAGCACCTTGTTGCATGACGGAGCCTGGAGACAGGAAGATGCTTTCTTTGGAAAGTTCTGTCCCTCTCTGCTACCCAGGGCCAGTCCAGCTTTCATACTGTCTCCTCTGGTGAGTCTCTGAGTGCCCTTCTCAGTAAATTGCACGGCGCCTGAGCCCTTCTACCCTTGGGAGGGTGGACGGACAGACAGCCATTGAGTGCTGCCTGTCGTACGTGGAGTCGCGACTTCTCCAGCTGCCTCTTTCTTAGCTATTCCCCTCACGTGCCTGCTGTGCTCTCACTGCAGGAACCAGAAGCTGTGCTTTTATTGAATTTGATCCTCATCAGATTGCATTTGGTGGTTTTCCAAGTTATGACTTTCTAATTAGCTTTTTGTTGAAGCTGTTTTCATTGCTTTGCTCAGAATCGGTGTAAAAGAGCCTCCATTTTCTTGATAGTTTGGCCTCCTTTGGTTATTTCCCCCTGAAAAAAGAAAAAAAAGAGTAAGGATGTGCTTCCTGAGAAATCTGATAACTAATCACTAGCTTTAGGAAAGCCCTGTGATTCCCAGATTATCATCTGCTTCCTGCCTGTAGGAAAACAAGTTCTCATCGGGGTCAGGGCAGGAAGCTGAGGGTGGCTTTGGAGTCAAACTTTCTCGGCTCAAATCTTAGCTCTGCTACTTGCCAGCTGTGTGATCTTGGGCACTTTAATCGGGGTCTTCATCTTTATAATGAGCAGAGGTCGGCTGTGAAGCCCTGACATGAAGTATGCCTTCAGCAACAGTAGCGACTCTATCGTATGTAATAAAATGACATGCTGTGAAAGAACACAAGTTTATAGAAAACTCTAAAGTACTATACAAATATTGGCTATATAAATATTGGGTTTTTTACTATTAAGAATAATTAGCTGTGTGGCCTTGTCACTCTATCTTTCCAAGTGTCTGGACTAGATAATGGGTTGCACATTCATGTGACTTCAGGAGCCAGAGCTATGCTGGGAATGAATAAAGTGGACCAGATAGCAGAAATGTCCATGCTCACACATATTATGGGGGGAGGGGGTGCATCGAGAGCAAGGTTCCAAAGTTAAATAAGTTTGAAACACTCTGGGTTAAACAAAATTGAACAAGTTTCTTTAAGCAGGACTCCTCAGAGCCTTTAAAATGCCCAGCTGCATAGTGAATTTCAAAGCGCAGGAAAGGATATATGTGCAGTGCTTTCCAAACTTCTCTGCCCTCAGATCCTTTTTTCCCCATTAAGACTAGTGTTCTACTGAATACTCCTGGCAAATTCTGGGGTGGATGACCTCAACCATTCCTTCCAATTCTGAATTTCAGCTTGGGTCTCTAAGGTCAGAAAGAGGAATTTCTGATAGAAGATAAGAGACAAAAAGGGTGTGGGTTGTTTTTTTTTTTCCTTTAATTGTTAACTTTCACCAAAACTATGACTAATTCTATTCATGTGACAGTACAGCTCAGTGTGGCCAGCTGTTGGTGAAACCAGATGTCTGGGTGTCCTAACCCATCATGGTGAGTCAGGGGGGATGCCAGGGGTGAGGTGTGGTGCTGGGTCTATATGTTATTTTGGGAAAGCCAGGAAACTGTCTAGGCCTTGTGCTTACTGGGCTCAACCCTGGCATCACATATGTGAAGTTCAGAAATCCAAGGCTTATGGCAAAGGACATTTGAGGCTGACCTTTGCTTTCATCAATTGTAATAAATTGAGTGAATTTCTCCCTCTGTAGGTCGGCAAACACTGTGTGAACACCTACTATTACCAGACATCCATAAGTTACTTAATCATCTGCATCACCCTAATTAATTTAGATATGTGTTAGGGAAGTCCCTGAAATCAAAGTTAAATTGCTATGAACCCCAAATTCCATAGCCTGGCTAAAGTCCTTGCTAAGATTTCTGCTTTTTATACCTCTTGGGTACTGATTTCCCTAATGGGACCTCTGCCCTGCACCCTGTTTTAACCCCCTTAAGGCTCAGAGAGGTTAAGTGACTTGGCCAAGACCCCACAGCCTGTAAGTCTGGCTGAGTAAGGTTTGGCACTGGGCCCTGGCTGACTAGAAATCCTTCTCCACTGCCCCAGGCTGCTGTCTCTGGGGAGGAGGAAGGGGCTCCTAGAGACGTGAGCTGAGGTCTGTGACACGTCTCCACTCCAGGCTTCCCTTCCTTCCTGTCCTCGCCGTCGGCCTGGGTGCTACCCTATCTAGAGATAGAGATGCAGGCATCAAGCCTCCAAGATTTCATTCATTCAATCAATCTTCCAACCATTTCCCTGGCAATAGTAATGTTATACGCATTTTACAGATATCCTTATAGAGGTAATAAAAACTAATAAAAATAACAAAAACCACCACAAATCTGCTCTTGAACAGTAGGAAGCCTTGTTGACTACCAGAGTGGCCCCTGGGGCCTCTTCACCAGCTTTTGGGACATCTCTGGGGGCCCCAGGTATCCTTTAGGGCAGGACAGGATCTTTATAACAACCACCCTCTTTGAGACACGGGCTGGGTCTTCACTTAAGCTTTTTGACCCTTGCCCAGCTTTTTTTTTTTTTTAGCTTCAAGTTTTGGTGGCGCTGGAGCTGGGGTAGGGCTTTGGCACTAAAGTCATCAAAAGTATAGAATTCTATGATGTTTGAGTAGGGATTAGGCCTCCTGACATGTGGCCTGCCCAGAGCTGGCTGATCTAATAGAGCTCAGAATCCAGGAAGGAAGGGACCAAGTACAGCAAAGCCTCATGCCTCATTTACAAAGAGAGAAATGGCAGCCCAGGGCTGGCAGGGATTACCCAGCACCATAGCAATAGTTCTTCGGTTAGAGCCAGGCTCTGTGTCTCCTGGTCTATTGATCTGCATCACTAGCACCAGCAAGACAGGGCTGCTTTGTAGTCAAGTTTCCACTCAGAGTCAGGCACCTACATTGGTGGTATGATTAGTAGGGTGTCAAGGACCCCTTGACCACTGATCTAATCCCTGACCATCTACCTAATCCCTGACCATCCATCTAATCCGCTGAGTTAGCCCTGGGTTCTAAGATAATGTCACACTTAAAACTTGGAATAGGCCCTGCTAAGACACCTTACCTTCCTGGAGAAGGTATTAAGTGCATTAACAACAAAGCCATAATTAACTTAACATCTGGATCCATCGGAAAGCAGAAACCGAGACACTGGACAGCTAAGTTTGATTGTTGGCAGAGCTCTCAGGAAGCCAAAAGAACTACAAAGGTTTGGAGTATGGGCAGATAGAATTTTTAGAATTTAGAGATGATCTGAAATCTTCTCATTGCTTAGATGGATAAACCAAGACCAGGGAGAAGAAGTGAATTTCCCAAGCCTGCCCCTCCCCCTCAGCTGTCCATCAGTTCTCCAGTCTCTCGCTTCACACGCAGCTGTCCCAGTAACACTGGGTGCCAGGACTCTGGAGTTGGAGCTCCATCACAGTCTGGGTAGATTTTATGGATGAACTTGAGGCTGAAGTGGGATTTAATCATGGTCTCCTTTTGACACAGAGGGACCATTATAGACCAGAGTTGATTTCCTGTCTGTAATAACTGTAAGTTAAAATGACCACCTTGGTTGGTATTTGAGCCCTTGGATAGAGGTGCAGCCTGGTGTCCTACAGTGCATCTTGGAGTAGCATTCCTTAACTAGCTACATCAGAAGGTACCAGTGTGCTTGTTAACACATAGATTCCTGGGCTTTACCCCAGACCCACTGAATCCAGGATCTATAGGGCATTTTAACATGCATCCGAGGTGATTCACACGGCCCCTAAACTTGGAGAACCTCCATTTCCATGGAACATCTGGAGTCAGGCTTACCTGGGATCAAACTCAGACTCTGCCAGTTACCAAACATATGAACTTGGGCACGCCTAAGCTTCTGGCTCCTTGTCTGCAACATGGGGAGGGTGATGATAATAACTACCTCATGGGTAGTTACTGAGAGAGCTAAGGCAGGTAAAGCAGGTACAATGCTTGGCACAGGGCTTGGCACCTTGCAAATAAATATTAAGCAACTCAATTAATTAAAGCAAAGCAAATACATTTAATACATTAAGCAAATATTGAACAAATAAATATTAGCTGTTACTATGATATCATTCTTTAGAAGCAATCCCTGTTTTCAGCTGTTCACATGGAGGCCACTGCAGTTAGGAGTCCTGGGGGCCCCAGAAGCCAGTCTTCCACTCCAGCCCCTCCCCCTCTCCCCCCTGGGGAGATGAGCAGGTGTAAGAAGCCGGGCCCCTCATTCTGAGGCAAGGGTCTTGGGATGCAGTGACAATGGCCACCAGCAGAGGGAGGCAGAAACACACATTTCAGAGCAGTTTGCTGAGGTCCTTGAGGGTGGGGGATCTCTCTGGGGGACTGGGTTGAGCCTGGGATCAGTGTTTGGTCTCGAATCTTCCCCCCATTGTGGACAGGAATATCTGGAAGTGTTCACAAGAGGGAATGCTGCTTTTCCTCTAATTGCTCAAAAAGTGACACCCTGAGCTGGCTCGATGCTGGTCTCTCCGGAGGCCTCAGAACGCACCTTCGTTAGCTGTTGATTTTATTTTCACCATCCAGTCTGGTCCTGGCAGGCCCTCGGCAGAGCGCTGCCTGCAGGGCCTTTCTAAGGAGACTTTGGCAGAGCTCTGATCTGGGCCTCCTGCTCTTTTTCCATTTGAAGGCGCAGAACTGTATTAGGTACCCACCATGCTTTAGCGAGAGTGGGGGTGAGGGGTCGCTGGGGCGTGAGGGTGTCCAGACCTGCCCTCTAATCCTGAGCCCAGAGTCAATTCCGCTTCTGTCACTCCCTCTGAATCAAGCGAGGGGGAAGCCAGCACCATTGCTTGCGTACCTACTGTGCACTGTTCTGTACCTCCCACCCGGTACCTCACGGGCATGTTACAGAGGGGAAACCTGAGGCTCAAAGAGGCCAGGTGGCTTCGCCGGAGTCACACAGCTAGTGAGTGACAGAGAAAATAATGACATGTACCACCAATTGGGACCTAGTACACTGCTGGGCTTGATGGTGGTCATTTCACATACATTTAATCCTACATCAGCCAAACCTGTAAACCCCAGTGTCTGAGCCTAAAGCCCATGTTTTTCCTTATGCTCCACACTTCTTCAAAACCCTTAGAAGTACTATTCTATTTCCCTAATCTTTCAAATTATAAAAATTGCCATTTGTTCCCCAATTAAAATCCCCTTCTCCCTCCTAATCCAAGAGTCCTTTGCTGAGAGCTGTGATGGTGTCTTGATCACATTCCCAGTTTTAGATTTCCTTGAAATCACCAGTCTCGAAAGCTCCAATTCCTTGCCAGGCTCTGCTCCTAGGCACCCAGGAGTCAGAACATCATGAGAAGGGCTGCCCTTGTCACTGGAGGAGCTCACTCCCTTCACCACCCTTTCATGGTTATCTGGAATAGGCTCCAGTTGGATTTATTTTCCTACGGTGACAAATTGACAGCCTTTCTTTTTTCCCACAGAAATTAATGCCAGTAAAATGACTGCCTCAGTCCACTCCCTGCTTTGGATACACCATTAAAATAAGCCATGTCTGTGTGCAAACATGTACACACCCATTGAGATGTGCTTTTCAAAGACACTGTCACACAATATACACAACACTGTGAAGACATTTCAGTTTTCCTCCTGGCTGTCTCTCCATCTACCAAGAAAATGTATGATATGGCCTGGCGTCCAATGGCAGCTGGAAGAGAAGAACTTGAGGCTTCGTGTTTCTCCTTCTGGAACACTGGGCATGCTCCAGTTTGCATTGGTGAATTCTGATATAGGCAGGACAGACTGCAGGACCTTGGGCTGCATCCCTATCTAAGAGCTAACCCAGGTGGTCATTTTAATTTACAGTTGTTCCAGACAGATCTCTCGGAGTCAAAAGGAGAGCGTGGCTGAATTCCACCTTTAACCTCAAGGTTAACCATGAACTTTAGGGGCTCAGTGAACACCATTTGGCTCAGTCACTGAGATTCTCCCTGTCATTTTGGCAGACACCCCTGTGCCTGAGAGACAGGGAGCCCCTGCAGCTTGTGACGAATGGCCTAGCCTTGGTGCTGTTTGTGGATACACACATTTGAGAACTGCTGTGATGCAGGCAGTTTGTGCAGTAGAGAAGGTGAGTAGGAGACAGAGGATCCACATTTTTCACTATCACCTGTGAGACAGAATTTCCCAGATAATTACAGAGGCATGTTTATTTGTTTTACAAAAAGGGTCTACACTTTCTGCTGTTGTTGCTTTTGCAGGCAGTGAGGACACCTTCCTGGTAAAAGAAATCTACATCAGACCAGAGACTGAACGACAGAAGGTTGTTTCTGTAATATTTATCCCTGCAAAGTAAATATTTCTGTCTCTGTCGTGGTCCAGAACTTCCCTGTTGACAGCTTCATAGATACCTCTTTTTATCCTCTCTTGAACATTCAGCCGTTGCTGGGGACAGGATGACCAGGTGCAACTGGTTCTTTTCACTTTTGGCCGTGGGCTTCTCGCAGCCAAAGGAAGAAAGGACGGCGGGTTATCCACCCGGGGCGAGGATTGGAGGCCAGGGCTGTGGAGGGGACATGTGGACTGAGTCCTACATGGTGATCCTGGGGGAGGTACCCACCAGAGAGCACGGCTGCGGCGCTCCATGCACGCTTTTCAACCTGTGCATGTGGTGCCCTGAAGTCACCGTGCAGATTTATTTCCATGATATTCTCATCCATTCCCCACTCTCTTTTCCCGTCAGCATTGCCCAGAGAGGTTGAGTAACTTGCCCAAGGTCACTCAACGAGTAAGTGGCTGAGCAGGGCATCAGTTCTAGGCTTTCTGCCCGCCCCCCATCCCAACCTCCCCAGTCCGTGGGCTTCACCACTGTTCTGTGGCCAAAAGACCCTTGGTGAGCTGGTCCTGCCTTTGTCCCCTGCCTTGGCTCCCTCTGGCCCTTTGCACTCCAGCCACAGAGCTTAGTTCATTCCCTCCAATATGCCACGCTCTTCTTTGTCTTTGGACCTTTAATTCTGCCATTTGGAACTCTTCCTGTCACTTTACCTGCTCTCAAAACATAGGTTTCCAGGAACCTATTCACGGTCATGCTCAGCCTAAAATTCCCCCTTGTGACAGGTCTCCTGTCACTAACTTTCCCCCACCCATGCACACACTCAGCCCCAAACCTAGGTAGGGGCTCTGTGCACACCCCATCCCAGCACGGGTCACACTGTAGTGCAGCTTCATATTTCATACTCTGTCTCCCCGCTGACTATGCACTCTCTGAGGGCAGGTGCTTCTTCACAGCTGCAACCCCAGCAACTGATGCAGTATCTGGCTTATAGTAGGTGCTCAGTAAACAGTGAATGGATGAAAGCGTGCATAAGCGAGTGGAGAACCAGCACTTGTGCCCATTTGCACCTGTGGCTCCCTTGGCCTGGCACATCCTCCTCCATGCATTAGCACGTGTCACAGCCACATTCTTCCTTTGAGCATCCCTTCTCTGATGCCCAGGAGGCCACCAGGGCTGTCTTTGGGGGCTCAGAGATCTCTGGGCTCAGCCAAGGATAAGCTGTAAGGAGAGTGTCAGTAGAAATGAGCTCCAGCACTAGGAGGACCCTGGACAGGAGCCACACTGGGGCTATGGAGTCAGTATGAAGCCTGGGAGGGGACTCGAGGAGGGAACTGTCGCAGAGTTGGATAGAGGTGCAGGTGTGTCCAGAGCCCAGTTCTAGATTGTGTTTGTTAATCCTGGATGCCCAAGTAACAGAGATGGATCTTTAAAGTGGCAATAGCCAACTTAACCCAGAAGTCCAGTGCATAATAGGATCTTTTCTTGAGCACTATGTGTCAGATCCTACTAAGCAGTTCACATACTTAATCTCATTTAATTCTTATGAAAACACCTCCTAGGTGAGCCTAGTCCCTGTTCCTGAGTCACCTGATGAAGAAACAGGGGAGTAAAGAGGATCAGCACTTGCTCAAGGTCATGGTAATGTCAGGCCAAGCCAGGTCTCAGAACCCAGGTCTGAGCTGAACACCAGGTCTCAGAACCCAGGTCTGTGCTAAACACCAGGTCTCAGAAGTCTATGTTCTTGACATCACCTGCCCACCCCCAGCCACAACCTGGGAATGCAAAGGTGAGGTCCCTTCTTACTTCCAATCTGAGTGGATCTGATTAGAAGAAGTAGGGTTGAGTCAAAGGCATTAACTTTCATTTCAGATGCACTGCCTTGGGTCCCCTGAGCACCTTCTGTTTGACAGGCAGCATCAGAAGAAAGCAAGGTTCTACCTCACCGAACACATGCTTTTCAGGTGCTGAGCAAGGTGTGCTTGGGCCTGGTGCCTCAGAGAAGTCAAATGGTTTCATCTTCTGCATGGTCATGAAATTAATGGTTATCCCTGATGGGATTATGGATGATTTTTTTTCTTGTTTTGTACTTTTAAAATTTATAAGAGTGAAGTATTTATAACCAAAGAAAAAATTTAAATAATAAATACATAAGCAAATATACCTGTAAGATGCCAAGGAGTTGTGTCCGTCCCTGCCCTTGTTCATACATTTCTCTTAGTTTGGAGTGATTGTCCCTTCCCTCTCTATGCAGTAACATCTGACCCATTTTCAGGACCCAGCCCAAATGCTGTCTCTTCCTCATCCCATTCCAAGCTGAGTTCTTGCCTACTGTCCCTCTTCCCCACTGGAATGGAAATTCCGTAAGGGCAAGAACCTCGTCTCTCTGCTCACTGCTTTATGCCCAAGATCTAAAGGAGCGTCCAGCACATGGAGAAACCCATACATTTTTTTTGGTGAATAAATGGTTATTCCCACGTCTGATTCCTAACACCCATCTCTGACTATCCTGTGGTCCCTTCTGCCTCGTACTGTGGCAGTTGTTTCTCTCCTCCACTGGCCTGTGTGCTTCTTGAAAAACTTACTTCTGTGGCCCTCACAGCATGGACCTCAGTAAGTGAATGTTTGCTGTCACTTGAAGGTGAGGAATCCAGATGCAGATGGCTACATCTCACCCTCTTCTCTGGGGAATGAGCTGGGTTGTCAGGAACTGATGACCATGCAATGCTCCTTGGGGAGAGAGAATTGCGCCTAACCACCCCAGGATGGGGAGTTATGAATTGAAATGGCTTGTAGAGGTTATCACGCTGTCCCAGAGCTCCTGCTTTGTAAGGAAGGAAAATTCAAAAGCATAACAACCAAGTACACTAAAAAGCTAAACTTTGAGATATAAAGATGACTTTCCCCTTGGATTCAACCTGGTGGCTGCTGTCACCTGGGCCTTCTTCCCAGGCAGCAGGATTACTCCTTGCAGATATCAGGTGGAAATCCACATACCTTCCATCCTTCCCTTCAAACTCTTAGGCCAGCCTTTTGTTTGTGAAATAGCTGTCTACATTGTGGACGATGAGAGGACTATGGGCAATAGCAGGCGGATCTGGAGAGGCTGAACGACTGGTGTCTTGGGTGCCTGAGTTGAAGACACAGGTTCACACCCTGTCTCTGCTCTGCCCAGGCTATGTGTCGTCCGGCAGGTGACTTAAATGTCCTGACCCTCAATTTCCTCATTCCTAAGATGGAGATGGGGATGATGATGGAATCTACCCAGAGTATGTCAGGAAGATTAAAGGTAAAACACATAGCACAAAACTTATAAGATAAAACCTAGAGGTAAATCTTCACGACCTTGGATTTGGCAATGGATTGTTAAATATAACACTAAACCCACAAGCAACAAAAGAAAAAATAGATAAATTAGACTTCATCAAAATTAAAAAACTTTTCTATATCAAAGCACAGCCTACAGAATGGGAGAAGATATTTACAAATCATATATCTGATAAGATCTAGTATCCAAAATATGTAAAGAACTTCAACAGACTATATAAAGAGCTCAGCAATAAAAAGATCCAATTAAAATAAATAAACCAATTAAAAAGTGAGAAAAGGGCTTGAATAGACATTTCCCAAAAGAGGATATACAAATAGCCCAGGAGCACATGAAAAGATGCTTCACATCATTAGTCATTAGGGAAAAGCAAGTCAAAACCACAATGAGATACCACTTCACACACACTAGGGTGGCTATAACATTTTTAAAAATTGAAAATAGCAAGTGATTGTGAGGATGTTGAGACACTGGAACCTTCATACGATGCTGGTGGGAGTGTAAAATGGTGCAGCCACTAGAAAACAGTTGATGGCATTTCAAAATTAAACATGGAATTACCATACGATCCAGCAATTTCACCCCTAGGGGTATACCCACAAAAATTACAAACAAATATTCAAAAAAAGAACTTGGACATGAATGTTCATAGCAGCACTGTTCATAATAGCCAAAAAGTGGAAACAACCCAAATGTCCACCAACAGATGAATGGATAAACAAAATGCATTATATCTGTACAATGGAATATTATTCAGCCATAAAAAGGAACAAAGTGCTGACAAATGCTACAACATGGATGAACCTTGAAAACATCATGCTAAGTGAAGGAAGCCAGACACAAAGGCTGCATATTATATGATTCCATTTATACAAAATACCCAGAATAGGCAAATGCATGAGAGACAGAAAGCAGATTAGTGGTTTCCAGAAGTGGAGGAGAGAGTAAAAATGTGGAGTGACTTCTTATGGGTATGGGGTTTCCTTTTGGGGTGATGAAAATGTTTTGGAACTAGATAGAAATGATGGTTGCACAACATTGTGAATGTACTAAGTGTCATTGAATTGTACACTTTAAAATGGTTAATTTTACGTTATGTCAATTTTAATTCAACTAAAAAAAACATATAGCACAGAGAAGGCAGTCAGTAAATGGTGCCTTTACCATCATGTATTATGATTATGCCCCCTTCCCACTGGCAATCAGCTTTCCCAAAGGCTGAATGATAAAATATGTTAGGAGGTTACAAAACAGCAAGTGCAGAGATGGAAAGACAGATGAGGAGAGGGGAGACAGCCGCAGGTTTGGTATTTTCCAACCCTGCAAGCACTCACTGTGTTGGGAGCATCTGCCAGATCAGCAGGTAGAACGACCTAGCCCTCACCTGGGGCGAGACCTCAGTGATGGCACTGACAGACACAAGGGGTGCAGATGGGGCCCATGCTCCTTGGGCCCAAGCCATGGACTTAGGTATTACAGCCCACCAGCACATCCGGCTTACCCAGGCTGCTGCCTTCTGGGCATAAATTGAAAGCTCCTAGCAATGTGCTGTATGGCTTAGGTCTGGGTCCAGGGTCTATATCTTTGAGCCCTAAGATCGTGAAACTGGAAGAGATCTTAAAACCTTCCATCCCTTCTTGTTTGGCAGATGGGGAAACTGAGCCTTGGGGGTGTGACACCAGCTTGCCATACTCCTTGCTCAGTCACCCTCTGCTGCAATAGAGATTGGGATTTTGGTCATCCTTTTGCTGTAATAGTCCATCTGCAACCTATTTTTGCTTTTATATTTTATATCTTTGACAAAAGGACTTGACCCAGGTCAAAAGATTAAACAGGAATCTCTGAAGTATTCATTTTGTAGAAACAGCGTGGCTTATGGGATAGAACAGGAGAGCTTGGACAGCCCAGGCAGTCCCTTCTTGTTAATAATAATAATTGCTCCCATGTTTTTGAGGTGGTTAGCATGGTGGTCCGTACATAGATTCTGGGGCCAGGCTGCCTGGGTTTGGCCTCCAGCTCTTCCACTTATGAACTGCATGACTTTGGTTAAAAGGCTTAATCTCTCTATGCCTCAGTTTCCTCATCTTTTAAGTGGGAATGGCAATGGTGTACATAAAAGTTTCCAGAATTGTGCCTAGCACATGGTGGGGGCTTAATGGACAGTGCTTATACTTCTTATTGCTGATATTAATTAGTAAAATTACCTAGGGAGGGAAACCTATGTCAGTATGCTGAAGCTTGCCAAGGACAATTTCCCAGAAACAGAAAACCACAGAACCAACAGGGGACAACATCGTGTCTTTTGAAAAACTGGCCACAAATTGCATTTTTATAAAATCTAATTTTCTCATTGACTTCTTGTTTGGGAAATGCTTTGTCTTTGAAATCTAGTGAGGACTCAGTCTTGGCTTTTGTGCTCAGGAGGCACTGCTCTGTCTTTTAGTGTGAATTTGCTGTTTCCTTTGCCTGGAAAGTTCTTCCCCCCCTGCACCCCACCACCCCTAGATACCAGCGTGGCTCCTTCATCACTCTACTTCTTTTCTCAGAAGTCACCTTCTCAGTGAGCTCATTCCTGGGCACCCTATTTAAAATTCCAGTTACTCCCCCAACCCCCCACTCATACCTAACTTCTCAGATATGCCTTTTTCTCCTCAGCGCAGTATCTGACATGCCGTGGTATTTATTTACTTATTTTATGGGTTTCCCACCTCCAACTAGAAGGTCTTTGAGGTCAGGGATTTTGACCATTGTGTTCATTACCTTTTCTCCAAGTGCCCAGAACACTGCCAGGCACAGAGTACGGGCTCAGTGAATGTTTGCTGCACATGTGAGTATATAGGTGGGAAGGAGGGTTTGCTGCTGGGTTCTCATTAATTCTAAAATTTACCTGCTACAGATGATCTCAGTAGAGCAAACTAACCTTCGCTGAGCTTTCCTCTGTGCCAGCCCTTGGACAGGGCCTGACATATGTCATTTTGTCTCATCTTCACAACAGCCTATGGATGAGAAAGCCAGGGCTCAGAGAGATTAGGAAACTTATCTGGTCACCAGCTTATAGGTGGCAGAGGCTAAGGACTGTGCTGTCTTGTCCTGGACAGAAAGCGATGCCTTCTCCCCGCCGGCCCTGCAGCCCAGCCTGTCGGGGAGGCCTCCCTGGGTGGTTTCTGAGCTGGCTGCTTTGCAGGGCCGGAAGGCCCATCCCTCCTCACCTGCCTGTGTGTGTGGGTGGCTCTTGGCACGTGTGCCAAGTCAGGCGGCCCAAGCGGCTTTCAGCACTTGGGGGTGGCAGGCTAATTAACTGGCCCCAGAGCAGCTGGGGGAAGCACTGGGATTGTCTGAAAGGTCTGCGGAGAGCTGTGGCCTGGCCCAGGGCTCCCTCCACCAACTTCCCGGGGGAGCGGGGTGCAGGGCAGGGCCAAGCCGGCCATCCAGAGAGCGTGAGCGCGTTTTCTGTCAAAAGAGGATATCGCACAAGAGCTAGAAAGACTTGAATTTCTGATCCTGGCTTTGCCACTAGCTAGTTGTAAAATTGAGCAAGTTACTGAACATCTCTGAATCCTTCTGCCTATGAAGTGTTGGCAGTAGTCATGCTTATCTCCCAGACTTGTTGGGAAAATATATGCAAAGTGCTTAGCCCAGGTGCATAATAAATGTTAGCTATTTTATGTTTATTATTATTCATTATTAGTTACGATCTCCACATCTATAAACTGACAGGTTTCATTCTGTAGCCACAGGCCTGGCATACAGCAGGTGCTCAATAAAGGTTAATTCCCTTCCTCTTCCCTTATCCTTCTTTCAGCATCAGACTCCAGACCTATGTTGTCCCTGGGGGTCCACCACTCCTGGCCCTGCCTTGGAGGTTTCCTGTGGGCTTGTACTTAATGAGCTGTCTTCCAAGGACGGTGGGGCTGGGTGCTGGGGTGGCCACTCTGGAAACATCGTATTAGAAACCCCCTCTTTTTCCTACTCTCCTTCCTTCCCTCCTTCTACCCCATTCATTTTTATTGACCACCTACTAAGTGCCAGGCACTGTGAGTACAGCTGTGAGCAAGACGATGTTCCTGTTACCAGGGAGCTTTAGTCTAGTTAGAGTTAGGTGGAGAGGCAGGAAATAAACAACCATGCAAAATAAAATAAGCATTTTGAGAAGTAGAAAATAGGATGATATAGTAGCAAGTGATGGTGGGGGTATAGAAAAGCTACTTTAGATGGGGAGTCAGGGAAGGTTTCACTAAGGAAACAATATTTGAACCAAGAATTGAAAGATCAGAACAGGCCAAGCACGCTCAACTGGGAGAGGGGGTTTCAGGCTGAGGGAACAGCACAGGCAAAGACCCTGAGGTGGGTGGAGCTGAGCTAGTGCCCTTGCACTTCTTAAGGGGAAGTGAGCAGTAAGGCCACAGCTTTGTTCCTCCAGCCCAGGCAAGGCAATCAGCCTGCATCTTCAAGTGTTGGTTGCACTTAAGATGCTGGGTGCTCCCAGGATGTCCTTTCTGCAGTTAAGTGGCTGCATCTGGCAGAGGTTAATCATGTCCGTGTTCCTCAGAGACCCTGCCAAAACTGGCCCTTCTCACTGGCCCTTCTAATGCTGGTTTAAATTAGAGGGGTTGTTTGCAGAAGATCGGTGATTAACTGAGCGGTGATTAACTCCAAACTAGTTCTATTGCAGAGCCCTCCTGATGGGCAGGTAGAAGGATGCTGGGTGATGCTGGCCTCCAGCATGGGTGGGAGACACCTGCTCCTGCCAGTCCAGTGAGAAGGAAGCCACACCCCATCAGTCCTCCTCCTAACCCTGCCCGGGCTCCCCGCTGCAGCCAGAATGCCAGCTGGACCCTCTGGTTTCCCATCTGAGGCGCCACACTCTTGCTCCTATGTCTTCCCCCTGTGTATACTCTCCTGCCCAACTCCGTGCCTTTGCCTGCCTTGTCTCTATACCCACAAGAGAAGCTCTACTCCTTCTTCCAGGCTCTGTTTAGATTCTGCCTCCTATACAAGTTCCTCCTCAGAAACCCCTGGAGCAATTTACCTCTCCCACCCCATTCTTCTGTCTAATTTCTAGTTCTTCTTCTAATTTCTCTTTGCGTTGTAAGCCCTTTAAGACATTGGTCATCATCTATATTGTGTTGGGGAGGTTGAGTTCCAACTAAAGTGTGAGCTCCTGACAGCCAGGGATCCAAGTCATTCATCTCCGCAGCTCCAGGGCCTAGCACAAACTTGGCATTTCACTCATTCATTCATACATTCATTCATTCAGTGAATGTGTATTGAGGGCCATTCTGCACAAGGCACCATGGGAGGTAAGGGGGCACAGCTGTGGGTAAGGTGTGTTCCCTACTTTTAAGTTGCTCTTAGCCTAGAGACCATTGTAACACTGAGGGCTGAGCAGATCTGGGTGTAAACACTAATGAAAGGTGACCAGTTGAGCCTGGGGTGGCCCAAGAAGACTTCTTTAAATCACATAGAATGAGGAAACTGAGGCTCAAGGGAGTGAAATGACTGGCCCAAGATCTCACACTAGAACATGGCAGAGCAAGTGCTCAAATCCAAGTGTAAGTGCCCTTGGCACACAGCCATTTGTGGAGTGGGTTCCCCTCCATCTACACCCCCACCCAAGTTAGCACATTTCCTTTCCGATCCTGCCCACAGAGTAAGGGGGTAAAGGATCAGATCCACTTGGCCCGAGCCTGGGAGACCTTGCCACATTCTGATGCAAAATCTTCTATTTTCAAGCTACTTCAAACTTTTGATGACTCCATGGGTCCTTGGAGTCACAGAGAGGCTCTCAACAGAATTCAAGGCCAGAGAACAAGACTTCCCATCTGCAGGGTATTTGGGGACAGCTCTCTCCTTACTCATGTTCTATTTGTTTGTTTTTCTATTACAAAAATAATGCATACTACTTGTAGAAAATTTGGGGGAAAATACAAATCACCCATAATTCCACTACCCAGAAATAACCATTGTTAATATTTTGGTGTATTGTGATAGTTATTTTGGGATACTATTTACAAATTGCTACAATATATCATTGCTGCTTATTAATTTATGCAAATATACTAGTAGGATTAACTTGTATATATTTAGCTTGTTGTAAAGTATTGCACATTCTAGTGCCTGGAAATCTCAAAGATCCACTGCTCCCAAAAGAGAGGTCTTAAACCTAACTCTATTAGGGTCTTTTCTGTGCTGAATAACATACATCTGTTTGCCTCCCTGTCTTCCCTACCAGGCTGTGTGTTTCTAAAGAGCGTACTGAGCCTTTCTCTTCGTGCCCATAGTAGACACACAGAATCAAATGGAATGAATGTCTCTGTGGCCCAGGGAAGGTGGTCTGGGGTCCTTCAGTTTGGCTGTTTTAGGATGGGTGGTGCTGGTTATATATTTCTAAGGGCAGCTCTCCCTTCTCTGCTGCATTTACTAAGAATCAAAGTATCTTAGAGCAGGAATTTATCTTCCTTGTTAAGGAATCCCTGGGTGTCCAAGACGGTGCCTGGCACACAGAAATCCCTTAATCCCTGTTTATAAAAGACTTCACCACCTGAATAATGTCACTTTGGTAAATAGTGTGCATGGATTATCACCATAGAAGCCCTATGACATGGGTCTAACGCTATTTACCACAGGAAACTGAGGCTCAGAGAGGTAAAGTGGCTCGTCCAAGGTCAGTGTGTTAGTAAGTGGCAGAGCTAGAATTTGAACTCCAAAAGCTAAGTGTTTGGTTAACCTCTACCGTGCACTCTATTTGCTCCTTTCTTGGGTCTGCTTTTCAGATACCCATCCTCAGACGCCCACCCAGTGAAGAAGCTCACCATCTTGCCCTCCTTCGCTTTTCAAAGGCTGGGTGAAATGCCACAAGGTTGGAGCTGCTGACAGAAGGGGAAGATCTGCCATGCAGGCCCAGCCCTCCGTGTGGGCTGCCCTGGCCACTGGGCCCTGACCTGGCTTCTCCTGGGCTCCCTGGACTCGCAGTCTGGCTGCCTCTCCCTCTGTGTCCTTCACCACCTATCTTTTTCACAGCTCTATTTCCCCTCTTGTCAACAGATCTCTCAACAAAATGTTTTCCATCATTGCTGGCTATTTTTATCCCCTTTATCAGAGTTATTTCCTTTGGTAAATAGCTTCCTGGCATGGGGTGGGCAGCCCAACTTGGGTGCCAGCAAGCACTGTGTGGACAGGGGGTATAGGGTGGGTGGGCATCTGGGGAGAGAGGGAAGAGTTGGGCAGCCATGGGCCGGGCCTCGCCTTTAGGGGCTGCTTTCTGCTCTGATGGTGGCAGTAGCGGCAGAAGCAAGATGCTCATTCATTCCCATTTCAATTTGTTAAAACCATTCTTTGAGGAGGCAGCGTGTGCACAGGCCTCGGAAGCAGATAACAGCGACAGGCGCCCAAAATAGACTCAAAATCAGCAGCATTTTGTTTTGCTCAAGGCTTTTCATGCCTGCAAGGGGAGGAAAGAAAGGATCCAGAGCATTTTCTGCGTCCAAACACACATCTATTTTACAATAAGACAAATGACTTATATTCCTGCTATTAAACCCAGCATCATCCCCTCCCCACCAACCACCCCTTCTCTGAAGACCTCGCCAGCATTTCCTTTTGTGGCTGCAAGAGAAGCAAATAGCAGTTCACGCATCTCTGGTGCAGCCTGCCTCTGCCTGCTTAGGCTCTGCCTGTGAGCTGGGCTTTTACAAGCTGAGATTTTCATAAATTAACACTGTGTGTGCTGCCGTTAAGGGCTTTCCAGAAGGTGCTGCAAGCCAGGCCCGCCCTGCTGGAGAGAAATGAGCCAGTGATTTGCCAATGGAAGCCTCTTGGCCCCCATCAGAGCTTAAACTAGGCAGTTGCAGACCTCCTGGGTGGCTCTCTGAGTGCTGCCTGTTGTCATTGAGCTCCTAGAAGGGACAACAACTTCTGGAGGAGATTCCCTGGTGACCAAGGATGCCCCACGTGTAGAGGGTGAGTCCCAAAGGGAGGGCAGGAGGCCTGGACTCCAGTCCCAGCCCTGTCCTGACTCAGGAAGTGACCTTGACCAAGCCACCATCCCCCTTGAGACCAGTTCCTCCTGGTATACACTCTGTGACATTTTCCCCTTGTAGCACTTACACAGTGGGAATTTAACACTTATTTATGGAATATTTTGACCATTTAGATCAGGGGTCTGGCTATAGGCATTGATGTATATATTGTCTATGGCTGCTTTTGCACTACAATAGCAGAGTTGAGTAGCCATGCAGAGACTGGATGGCCACCAGAGCTTAAAATATCTACTCTCTGACTCTTTACAGGAAGAGTTTGCAAACCCCTGGTCTAAATGGTGAGTCCCAGAGAGCAGAAACCATTTCTCCTCTGAGAGGTCTAGGGACACACCCAAGGTTACTCAGCTAGTAAGTGGCCTAAAAGTAAATGTGAATGTGGAAGTTTCAACATCCAGGACTATGAGGGAATTTATTAATGGACTGTGTACAAGTAGAGTCAGAATTTGACAAAAAAAATCCCTTCCAAGAATAAAAGCCATGTGACACATACAGCGGTGGGTAAGCTCAGTGTCCAGCATAATGTTTCTGGGCAAGGGCTCCATTCAGGCATACTCTCCACCACTTCTGAGCTGTGTGGCCTTGGGAAAGTTCTTAACTTCTCTGAACCTCAGTTGTCTTAGTTATCAGATGGTTATAATAAGACTTATTTTGCAGGACTGTTATGACGATTCAGCATGAAAGTTTAAGTAAAACACTTAGCACAGTTCCTAGAAAATATTGGCGATTCTCTCCCAGGCCTGGTTTCCCTTGTTGGTCTCTACTGGTAATGACATGACCCTCCCTCAGTCTCCATCCGTTTGTCATTCCCAGTGCAGCTCAAGTGGCTGGACAGAGAGAATGAGGGCCCCTGCGATCACAGGTGGCAACAGAGTGTAGAGGTTGAAGTATTTTAGAATCGCTAGACCTGAGTTCAAATCTTGGTCCTGCTACTCACTGAGCCGTACAACCTTGAGCATGTTGGTTTACTTCTCCAGGCCTCACGCATCTGTTCTGGAAGATGGGAGGGAAAGAGACCCATCCTTTCAGGGCAGTAATAAAGGTGGAATGCAATGCTATGTGTTAGGTATTTGGAATAGGACCTGGCACTCAGTGAGAGTAAATAGTAAGCTCCCAATAAATGTTAGTTGTTACTCCCCTCCCAGATGATCTGGTTTAGGTAGATTCCAGCTTTTCCTGAGTTATCCCGGGAATGGTTGGCTTTGGGCATCTCTAGGCACCCCCATAGACCCCACCTTGGGGACAGAAGGCTCTGAGAAGGCCTCTGTCCTGTCTCACTGAAGTGGAAAGTGCTATAAAATCCAGAGGCCCAGCATGCCAAACCAGCCCAGCTATACCGCTGGCATGGGGAACAAACAGTGTCTTTGAAAATATGTTTTCCTGGATAAAACCTCTAATTGGACAATTGTAGGTCTTCTGGCTTTATGCAGACTTTACGACCTTGAAAGCTCTTTACTGGGACGAGGGGAAATTTATGAATGGGATTTATTTATTTCCGTGGCACTGTGACTCATGCTGTTGACCCAACTTGGGAGCTGGGCTTCCATTACTTGCTAATTTCTCTTTGCCAGGTGGTTGTTACTCTGCCTGTGCCCTCAGAGAGCCACAACCAGTTGGTACTGAAACCCAGACAAAGGGCTTCTGGCTGCTTAAAAGATTGTCCTGTACCCAGATTGATTTCCCAGGAAAGGAATATGGTGCTTAGGAATTTTTCAGGGAAGTGTTAGAATTTTCTCTCAAATTCTGAAAGTTCATTTTGTCTGGGCTTTTTATTCCCGCTCATAGAAAACCTTTTCCTTTGGATACCCAAATCCAAGAACTTTTTTGAAGGTAGGCGATGGAGCTACAAAGACATGTCTGGACCAAAGTAGCAATGAGACTGAGTTCACACAGAAAGTGTGTTAGTGAGGACAATGTAAGCTTCTATAACAAAAAGATCCCACAACGTATAAAGGCTCAAACACAATACAAATTTAGTTCTCATTCACATAATAGTCCAAGGTTGACATTTCTGGTCAGTGGATGGCTCTTCCCCACCCAATGATTCAGGAATCCAGGCTCGTTCCATCTTATGGCTCTGCTATACAATGAAAGGGAGAGCATAGATTTTGGAGGCTAATTAGTTACATAAAGGGAAATGTATCAAAACTGAGGCCATAAAGTGTTAAATGTAATGTGCAGATAGAGTGCCCTTGTGTGTAGCACCTGCTGGACTGTGAGAGCTATCACTATCTTTGTCAGTGAATCCCCTGCCCTTAGAGCAGTGTGAAGCATCTAGCAGGTGCTCAGTAAATGTCTATGAAAGGAATGGATGAATGAATATCCCGCCAGTTCTATTCCTATTCCCTTATTCCCTGACTAGGACCACCTGACAGAAAGGCCAGACTCCTGGTCAACTATCTCAGGCCGCTTCAAAGTGTACCTGTTGGACCCAGACAGAGTCCAAGGATTTGTCAAATGTTCCCCCCAAAACCCACACACTTTTGGTTACTTATCCAATTTATAAATTGCTTTTATTGAAGAGCAATTTAAAAATTATATAAATTTGGGACTATCCCAGTCTTGTGTATGGGTGTTATACCCAAGGGTCCACAAGATTTCTGATTAGAACTTCCATTAGAGGGCATTTGAGCCTACAACTGTAAAAATGACCCAGCTTATGAGTCAACCCACCTGACAGTGGCTGCCTGGAGTTGGGTTCTGAGGGAAGGCATGCTGTGATTGATTAGCAATGTCTGCCATAGGCAAATGGTAAGCAAAGTCCCCTGCAACTTGCTAGATCTTGTCAAGTCTAAAAGCTTCATGTATTGTATATAGAGGGGTGAGGCCCAAAGAGGAGAAGTGATAGGCAACTGCCATTGGGGATTTAGGTTGGAGGACCAAAGGAGGTGGTTGGAACCAGAAAGAGAAAGGCCAGAAAATGGTAGAAGGTCTGCTGGAAAGTTCTCTTGGAAATAGTTTAAGAGAACTAAGGCCTAGGGACTGGTCAGCTATTATGGCTACTTCTGAGAGTAAAGGATGGAGTCAGAGCACAGGATGTGTGTGATTTGGAATCTGAGACTGACATGCTTCCTGCTGAGCTAGGACGACTTCATCTGTGCCAGATTAGAAGGGGAAAGAGAAGCCTGATGTTCTTGGCCATGTTTCTGTCCAAGGCATGTACCATGAGGTAGCTGCATGAACTCAACGGGCAATGGGTAGATGGCTGAAGGCTCTTCTGGGCCTCTAGGTGGCCTCCCATAGAGACTGGGGCACAAAGGGCACCATCCAGCCCCTGAGCACCATGACTCACCACCACCTGGTTCCTCCTCTGTGCATCCTCTGCACTGGCCATTGGGGGGCCAGAGACACCGAGTCATGGCCCCCAACTCAGGTGAGCTGGCCGTCTGGAGGGAGACAGAGAAGTCCCGTATTTCCCGGATCCTAAGATGACATCAATTACAAAACACTTTATCAGTTAAATAACAGTGTTTCGGGAAGCAAGAAATACTCCCAAGTTAACCAGAAGCACGGATTGTAAGAATTATACTAATTGTACTAAAGTAAAAATGGGGCCACCTGCATTGTTTTTAATCAAGGAAATGAAGTCAATCAGCGGTCGTAGTGCAGGGCGATCTGTGCTGTGACATGAGGAGTGCTGGGGAGGGTGTGACCTATTCTGCTTGGAATGGAGGTCAGGGCCCTGGAGAGGGGACATCTGAGGAGGCGTATGCCAGGCCGACATGGCAGAAAGGGCATTCCCAGCAGAGGGAACAGCATGGCAGGGGGATAGGGCACATACATACCTGCAATAGCTAGAGCATATGTAGGTGAGGATGGGCAGAGTGTGGGCTGTGAAGGGCCTCTGCTTTACCTGGAGCGGGGGGTGGGAAGTGAGGTTCCAGGCCAAGAGACCCACAGCCGTGTTCAGGGCGGGGGTCCCAGAAGCAGATCAGCTGTAGCTCCATCTCCTTCAGCTGCTGCCAGTATGGGAGCATAGATGCTTGCTATCCAAGGTGGTCTGTTTGAAGCCACTTGCGAGTCAGTAGTAGAAGGCACACTGAAGGATGGAGAAGGAGAAAGGCAAGGAGGATGTGGGAAGGAAGATACACCAGAGAAGGATCAGAGGGCTGGATTGCATTCCTGGCTCTGCCCCTGAGCCCACTGTGGGGCCTGGGGAAGTCCTTGCCTCTCTCTGGGCCTCAGCGTCCTCAGCACCGTGTGGTAGTGAATCGTGCAGGCTCAGGAGCCAGCAGCATGCGCTCAAAGTCAGGCTCCAGCACTTGCGATCTGCGTGCATTGGCCAAATTGCTCAACCTCTGTGCCTAAGTTGTTTCTTCCGTAAAATGGAGATAATAATAGTACCTACCTTTTAGAGTTACCGCAAGGATTAGATGAGATAATGCATGTTAAAGCGCTTTTAACGGTGTCTGGCACATACTAAACACTCAAAATCAGCTATTTACAAAAAATATTATTATTATAGGTTGATGGTGTTGGATTAGCTTAGTGGGTTTTAAACCTTAAACCTTGGAGTCTTTCTTCCAACATATTTGCAATTCCAAAGTATAAAAAAGGTCACATTGAGCTCTTTTGGCTAAAGCGCATAGAGACCCTGAGCCCAGACCCTCAGCATCCCCCTCCCCAGGGCTGCCTCCCAGCCCACCCCAGGCACTTCTGCAGAACCCTTAGGCTTCAGAAAACCCAGATTGAAAGCAATTATCCCAGAGGATCTCTGAGGTGC
The DNA here is from genome assembly GCA_023783475.1 of Daubentonia madagascariensis. Lineage (NCBI taxonomy): Eukaryota > Metazoa > Chordata > Mammalia > Primates > Daubentoniidae > Daubentonia > Daubentonia madagascariensis. The sequence continues at coordinate 21,047,310 of JAKFHU010001990.1, read as the reverse complement.
CTTTCAGTTGTTCCTTTTAATCCAATTCTTCCTTCCGAAGCTTGAGTGTACATCTGGAAAAGCTGTCTTTTGCAGCTCAAAATCCATTTTCCAAAAGCATCAGTGGAGCCAGGCCCAGGGGGACGGTCTAGTAAAGGCAAACCCAAGCAGACATGGAGAGGTGAGGAAGTTATTCGAGCAAGAATCCTGACTGCAAAAACCCATGAACAACCAAATATCACCTCCACAGGTTTTTTTTAAGTCAATAAATTGTTATTCAAGGAATTTTACATGTTGTGATTTATTCCACTGCCCAGGGTCACCTTAGTTCCTCCAAAGTTTTAGTCAAGATTTGTCTCCAAGATAGCCTTTTCAAAAGGACCTGTGCTTTAATTCACAGTTGTTGTGGCAGACAGCCTTATCACAATTTTCTTAGTTGGGTTTCTTTTATCTCCACTTAAATACAGACATACTGATGAAATACTTTAAAAATTTCCAGCCTAGAATCTTTGGGATCCAGTTCTTCAAATAATTCACGTTAGGGCCCTAGAAGTTGAATTGTGGAAAGTGTATTACTGTGTTGGCTAGTGAGCAAAAATGTCTTATTCCCTAATATGTTTCTAATATTGAAGTTATGTTTCATCCAATTTTCACTCATGACTCTAGCAAAAATGTTGCAGGTCTCATTGTCACCACGGCAATACATTTGCCGTGATGGATGCATCACCTGTGCCTCAATTTAGCCCCATCAACAACTTCTGGACGCCATGACCAACAGTGCCTAATCTCCTTGACAATGAGGCTTCACCTCCGCAGTTTTCAGGATAAGTTATGCAGATGTGACTGTCTTTGTTTGTCATAGTCCAGGGTAGCTTCCCATCCCTTTGTCTCCAGATGGTCAGGCACCGCCATTGCCTGTGTGTGGTGCGCTATGGTTGTCCATTCTTCTCCACTAAGGGACTGCGTCTTATTTTCTCACCTCTAATTCCTAGCACAGGGTCTGAGTTTAGCAGGGGCCCAACAAATCAATAGTGGATCAATCAAAGGGAATTGAATATGGATACCTCTATGTAGCCTACTCCAAGTTGGATTCAGCGAAGACCCAAAAAGACATGGATCCTGACCATGCAGAGGTTATCGTTTGAGAGGGAAGATCAGTAAGTATCAGTGTGATAGGGTTCAGGACTTACTGTTGAAAGATAAAATTCCCAAGTCCAGAACAACTGTTGTGGGACCCTAGAACCCACAAAAGGCAAGGGTTTGCCTTCAGGATCTGCTAGGGCTGAGCCTTGGGAGGACCCTGAAAAACTTTATCTTGAGGTCCTGAAATGAAAGGTCTCTTTGCTTCCTGGGACCCCAGGACCCAGGGCAGAGTCCTGCCCAACTTTCTGCTAGCCCCTTGTTGTGTACACTGTTGTGATTGCACATGCACTTTAGACATCAGCCATTCGGCTTCCAAGGCAGGCATTGGAGGCCACAATGAGCAAAAGCCGAGAGAACAATCCCAATGCCCAGCCTGTCATTCAGAGCCTATCTTCACTGACTGCCCTCTGCTTTTCCTTCATCTGCTTCTGCCTCTGGTCACACGCCAGCTGCTTCAGCCTCCTCTGGCTTGTCACTGTTCTCCAAGCAATCCAACCCCTTAATGATCAGGTTCTCTCAGCCTGGGATGCCCTTTCCTGTCCCACTGTCCCCTTCCATACCTGCTGAGCTTCTACTCATTCTTCAAAACAGTCCAAAATGCTACCTCTTCTAGGAAGCCTTCCTAGGTCTCCTCAGTTGGAATGTTTTACCCCTCCCTTTCCTGTCCTCCCATAGCACTTATACAGCATGTATGACATTCCACTTGGGTTTGAATTATATTTTTTATTACTCCCACTATGTTATAAAGCTTGATGTGGGCAAAGATTTTCATCTTACTGGTCTTCATACCTGAATGTATGGGGGAAATCCATGCATTTGTGCTGTAATTCCTAGGTCTTTTGGGGTATGTGAATTTAGACAAATTATCTAATATGTCTGAATCTCAGTATTTTCATCTGTAAAATGAGGATAAAAAAATCTTTTCTTACAAGTTTATAGTGAGCATTAACTAAGATGACTTGTATGAAGTAATAATGAAAATAAAATAGTAGTAATGAGAGTTAATATTAAGTGCCCATTTATGCACTACTCTAAGCTCTTTACAAGTAGTTCATTTAAAATTTTTTTAAATTTTGAAATAATTATAGATTTGCTAGAAGTTGCAAAGATAGTACAGAGAGGTCCCATGTACCTTTCTCCCAGTTTTATACAGTGGTTACATCTTATATAATTATAGTGCAATATCAGAACCAGGAAATTGGCATTGGTACAATGTATGATTATAGTTCTGTGTCATTTTCTCACTTGTGTAGATTCGTGTAACCACTACCACAATCAAGATACAGAACTAAAGATCTCCCTTGAGCAAAGCCTTTATGGTCACATCTACCCTTCTCCCCTCCACCATCCCTAACCCCTGGCAACCATTAGTATGTTTTCCATGGGCAAAATTTTGTCTTTTCAACAATGTTATCTAAATATAATGACACAGTATGTGACCTGTTAAGATTACCTTTTTCCCACTCTGCATAATGCCTCTGAGATCCATTCAAGTTGTGTATCAATAGTTCCTTCCTTTGTTAACGTTGAGTAGTACTCCATGGATACACCACCAATATACCATGCTTTAGCCATTGAAGGACATCTGAGTTGTTTCCAGTTTTTTGCTATGACATATTAAGCTGCCATAAACATTTGTATATAGGTTTTTATGTGAATATAAGTCTTCATATTCACTGGGATAAATGCCAAGGAGTACCATTATTGGTTTATATGGTAAGTGTATGATCAATTCTTTTTTAACAAACTGTTTCCCAGGGTGGCTGTACCATTTTATATTCCCACCAGCAATGCATGAGCAGTTCAGTTTCTCTACATCTTTGTAAGCATTTGGTGTTGTCACTATTTTTTTTATTTTAGGTGTTCTGATAGGTATGTAGTAACATCTTATCATGATCTTACTTTACATTTCCCTAATAGCTAGTGATGTTAAACATATTTTCACCTTATTTTACCATCTGTATATCTTCTTCAGTAAAATGTCTCTACGTGTCATTTATCCATCTTATAATTGCATTGTTTGATTTTTAATGTGGAGTTTTGAGTGCTCTTTATATATGCTAGATATGAGTCCTTTGCCAGCTGTGGGATTTGCACATTAGCTAATTTAATCCTCACAACCACCCATGAAGAGGATTGTAGGATTATCTCAATTTAATAGATTTAATAGACGAAGTTGAGACACTAAGAGATTAGTACCACACGTGGCACACAGCAGATATCCAGGGAAAAATCGCAGTGACCTTCATGCAGATGGAGCTCAAACCAAAGGCGAATGTCACTCAGGGCACCTTAGTAGAAGTGGTAGGGCTGTTGGAGATAAGGAAGGGGAGATGAAAGTTAAAGCCAGCAATGAGTAGAGGGGCTTAATACTGGGTCATCAGCCCATTTAACAGGCTGAGAAGTTGAGGCACAAGCATTAGAACAGATTTCTATCTATTTGGAAGTTCCATTAGGCCTGCTAAAATTATCTCTTCTTTTCACCCGAATCCTACCTTTCTCCTGTGCTGCAGGTTTGATGGTAGCTGGCCAGTTTCTACTGCAGGGACTTTTTCTTAAGGGAAGGGATTTCTCCCATACCTTCCCTTTCCAGAGTGCTGGGAGGCAGCCTGCTGCTGTCATGGGAAGTACAGAGAGAGATAGGAGTCATAATGACAGTTGCTGGTCCCAGTGTGGCAGTGAATAGTGTGGGAATTGAGTGCTTTACTTCCCTGGACTTTCCATCTCCATGTCTATAAAATGGAGTAACAACAGTAGCTAACTGGCAGGGTGGTTGTATAGATTAAATGGGGAGCAAGGTAGAGAACAAGGGCTTCAATAACACACATGGATTCAGAATGGAGCTCTTCCCTTTCTAGCTGTATCACCTTGAACACGGTGCTTAAATTTTCTAAGCCTCAGTTTTCTTATCTGAGAAATGGGTACAATCACAGTTCCTACCTTACTGGCTAGGATTGAGGATTAAATGAAATGACGCATATAAAGCACTTGTGTGCATCCTATTTCAAGATGAACATAATTAATAATAACTAACGTCTACTGAGCACTTACTATGTGCCAGAATCCACTTGTCTTAAATTCATCCAAAATAAGATTAGACACCCAAGACAAGGACTTAGGTGCAAGAAGTTTAGATGGGAGAGGATCCCAGGAAGCAACGTGAGAGAACAAGGAAGTGAGAAGGGGAAGGAATTGCTTTTGTGGGCCATGGGGGCTCAGTCCCACTGGGCACCCCCAAGAGACTGGGAAACACACCTGAGAGTCTGTCTATACTGCAGGGTGAGGAGGCTGTGGTATCTGTCCACCATCTCCCGTTCTCATAGGTAGGTGGTCACTCCTGGGCGTTCCTTCCACCACACTTTTGTCCTGCCCCATGCTTGGGCTGAGCATATAACCATGGCCAGAGAGCATCCTCAAGACAGAGACTCAGAAAGGCATTATCACGTACGAGGAGCCTAAACTATCTGCATGGGCCTCAGGGTTGGCTGAGGGGACGCTGGTGGTGCTGGCAGCATCTGCTGTGCTGCTTTAAGCACTTTACAGTATTAACTCATTTACTCCATGCAACAGCTCTATGAAATGGGCACTATTAAAACCACAGAGAGGTTTTACAACTTGACCAAAGTTCTACAATCACTCTGATTTCAGACCCTGCATTCATAAACAGTGGCTTTCAAGAATGTTTGACTATAACCCTCAGTAAAAAATGTGTTTTACGTCACAATCCAGCTCCCAAACACTCACACACATTAAAGAAATAAAACTTTCACAAAACAAGACTCATCTTTACCATGTGCAATGCACTCTGAAACTTTGTGTTTTTAAAAAAATCATGTTATTTTTGGCCAGGCAGAGTGGCTCACCCTACTCTGGCCAAGCTGGGAGGATCACTTGAGGCCAGGAGTTTGAGACCAGCCTGTGCAACAAAGTGAGACCCTCGTCTCTACAAAAAAAAAAATTTGTTTAATAGCTGGGCATGGTGGCATGTGCCTGTAGTCCCAGATACTCTGGAGGCTGAGGCAGGAAGATCACTTGAGCCCAGGAGTTCACGGCTACAATGAGTTGTGGTTGTGCCACTGCACTCCAGCCTAGGTGACAGAGTGAGAACCTGTCCTTAAAAGAATAAAGATAATAAAATGAAAATTAAAATAAATTTAAAAATCACGTTATTTTAAAAATGGTATTAGTCACCCACTAAACTGTTCTCAGAACCCAGTGATGGGCTGCAATTCATAGTTTTGGTAAAGACGGTGCTCTAACATTCTATTTTACAAGACAATGTTGATGATGGGGATGATGTCATAGGGGTGGCCTGGGGGCTGGTCCCCAGTAGGTGCCCAGGGAAGGTTTGTTTCCTTGCTTGCCCTTCTTGGCAAAACAGAGCCCACAACATGGGGCCTCTGAGGCTTGCAGACAGAGGTCTGGGCTGGCCCGAGTGTGTTTCCCGCTCTGACCCAGATTTGCCCCAGTAGGATTTGCTCAGTCTCCTCACTGGGGATGGGGACCATCCTGGGCTCTGACCTTCAAGTCACCAGCCTCCCAGAAGCCAGCCCCTCCTTGGGAGGCAAGGTTATGCCCTGTCCCCAACGACGCTGTCACTTCCTTCCCCTGAATCTCTCTGTGTGAGGATTGTTCCCCTAATCAGGATGGAGACGCAGTTCATTGCAAGCTGGTGAGGCAACGGCTCTGTGCTCCAGGCCCGAGACAAGCTGTCTGGGAGCTTGGCCAGTCTCCCGCTGCCCCGGACACCAGGGCAGTGGCCTCAGAGGAGAGCCAGCTCACTGGGTTTGTTTGCCCCCTTCCCAAGGGACACAGGCAGACAGACACTGTTTGCTGAGACTTCCACAGCTTTCACTATTGCAAAACCTCTGCCATGCTCAGACAATGAGTTTCAGCAAATGATAGCCCTACATCCGAGAGCATCTGAACAGCATCTGGAGTAATAACTGGGCTTTACTGAGCATTTTCCAAGCACTGGGCTGGTGCTTTACATGCAGCGTGTTAAGTAATCCTTACAGCAATCCCACTAGGTAGGGATGATCATCCCCACTCTGCAGATGCAGAAACTGAGGCACAGAACCTTTTGGTAGCTAGACAAGCTCACCAGGCAGCGAGAAGGTGGCCCCACTGACTCTACCACCTGCCTCTCTGCACCGTGTGGCCTGCGAGAATGTGATCCCAAGTTTCCCTTTCCTTCTGTGTTTTAACTCTGGCTTCTGCCTTAACTCTGGTACGTCTCTCCTCTGCTCGGTAGCCAGGTGGGGTCCCACAGGTAACTTCACCTCTCTGGGCCATGTTTCCCTCATCTATGAAATGGTTCCTAATGGCACCTCCTTCCTAAGGCTGCTAGGCAGAGTAAAGGAAATCATGTGCATAAAAGCTTCTCCTGGAGCTCCTAACACAGAAGAGGTGCTCAACGATCTCTTTGTGAAAGAGCCACTTCCTCTCTTCTCCCACCAACTTGACAGTATCCCACAGCCACTTCCACAGGCGTGATGTCACCATCCCGAGAGGAGTGACAGCCAACCTGGAAACCTCCGCGCGCTCCTGTGCTTCTCACACATGAGCCTGGTCCTGCCCTCTGCCCCATCACACTGACCTCCCTGGGGCAGAAATCTCCAATATGACTCATGTCTCTGGGAGGGCCATGAAGAAGCCATTTATTTCCTCCATCAACAGAGCCCTCTGCCCGGGACGAGGGGAATAGCCATGCGGCGGCTGCAGAGCCCATGCGGAAACCCTCGTTAGCTGCCATCCAATTACTGCCTGCAGTGTAGGTTTTTAATAACAGTAAGTCCCAATTAGTTGCTTGTTACTTCAGAAATAATTACTGATAGTGGCCCTTTGTCTGTGTTTTAATTCCAGCCTCATTCCCAAGCTGAAGTCTAAACAAGTAGGCATTTCTAGCTGAAGGAGCTAGGGATGTAGGGTGCGTGTGTCTGTCTGGGGTGAGGACAGAAGTGGCAAAGGCCGTTTCTTACCCCTGAACACACCTCTGCGAGAGAAGCCTGGGCCCTGTCTTGAGCTAAGGAGGGGGATTGGGTCCTGCTGCCCAGGGCAGGTGGGTCTGGGACACAGCACTCGCTGCATGAACAGACCACGGGGCTGCTGGCCTCCAGTTATGAACTGTGCCCTCGACACGCCCCTTTGCCGCCCCGGGGGGGCCAGACCCCAGCCACTGACCAGGGCAGAGGCAGATGCCACCACCCTCTGACAGCGATAGGCACAGCCAGATGGAAGAGCTGCTTTTGAGTGCGGGAAAGGGGTGTGCCGTTTCTTCGGCCAGGGCAAGAGCAAGACCCCAGCCTCAGACACACTTGTGATCATCAGTCCAACAGGGACCTTTCTACCACCACACCAGAGAGAACTTGGAATGCCAGGGGGACCTCAGAGTTCACACTGCACTTGTGGCACACACAGTGTGCAGCCGTCTGTGCATCATGAAAGCTGTACACAGGTAAGCTGGTCACTGGGCTTTGTTCAAAGCAGGACAGTCTCCTAGCTTCGGGGAATCCTTCTGCGGGTCTGGCCTGCTTTCATGCTACTTTGCCTTTTGAACTTTTATTCTGTTGCACTGGGGAGGCTATTGCAGTACTGATGAGTTATTATCTGCTGAAGCTGTGTTGTGGTTAGAGCTAACATGCATTGGGCACTTCCTGTAGGCCAGACACTCTTCCAGGTGATTTATATGTATTTACTTATTTAATCCTCACAGACTACTCTCTGAGATAAGTATAATTATGATCATCAGCCCTAATTTGTAGATGAGGAAACTGAGGCACACAGAAAGGTTAAGTATTCTGCCAGAGGTCACACAGCCCATACATGGCAGAGCTAGGGAGATTGCTTTCTGCATAGTTTGGCACCACAGCCACAATTTTGACTACCCTGCCCCTTATAGGAAGGACTTGACCATTAAGGAACAGGATGCTTCACAATGCAAATATCCCCCTGGTTTTTCTTTAGTTGGCTCTGAATAATATGCTCTTTCATGGCCAGTTTTTGTAATTCTTGTGTTGATTTTTGGTTCCAACTGTTCTCTGAAAGCTTCTCCCCATTTGGACCCTCTGGGTCCAGCCAGATGCCTCTGTTCTTAGTGTTTGTGCAGTTTCCATTATGACTGAAATGGCAGGAACTCTTCTGAGCCCAGTCCAAGGACATGGCCCAAGCCACCCTCACTGGGAAGTGACAAAGCCCTCTGTGCCATCATGCTGGCCAGCCTTAGTCCTTTTCAATGTGTCCTGCCCTCTTTGCTCATGACCAACTTGTCAAGGGAAGAAGCCACACTGCTGAGACAGTTTCTTTTTCCCACTATGTTCTTGGGTCTCTTTCTCCATAAGAATCCTTTCCCAGTAGAATTGCAAACTGTTTGGCTGGAGGAAACTGCTGAAAATTCATCCTTTCTCGTGTTTTCCTTCCTACCTCCTGTTCGTTTCATCCATCCGGCCAAACCATGATGTTGCCTTATTGTTAATCATCTGGGCTCCTCTGTGTTTGGAGGTTCATTTGGAAAATCGTGTCCACAAGGCAGAAAAGCTCCACTTCATCCCAGACACAAAGGGGTTCTTTGAAGGTGCAAAGGGCCTGGGATTAAGTGAGTGAGCAAACAAGCGTGGCCTTTGAGGAGAGGGGTGCAGGAGGGGGTGAGAAAAGGAAAACTTCTTCATCAAACTGTGCCTCAGTGTATTTAGACAAGGGGAGCTCATTTGTGTTTATTCTGCGCTCATGCCCCGGTGTTTCAGGAATGCTCCTGTAATCTATACCAGAGGCATCAGGGCTCTTGCCAGAATCCCTTGGTGGCCACTCTTTTTGAAGGGTCAGGAAAAATGTGGGTTAAGGGGCTATCCTGTCTGAGAAACAGCATCCAGGAGACCTGGTCCGTTTTTCCCATTACTGGGAATTTTTCCCTTCAGTATGAGCCGCTGGTGCTTTTCTCCTTGCGGTATCTGTCCAGAAAAATCTCAAGCCTCAGTGAGTGTATCCCTTCCTTTTCTCCCTCTGAAATCTGAATTGCATCCCTGTCTTGGTTTGGGTCCTCCAACACAGACCCTACAGTAAGGATTTTGGTGCAAGTAGTTTATTTGGGAAGCACTGTGAGGGGGTGGGAGAGAGACAGAGCGAGGAGAAAGCCAACAGGAGGTGCATTAGTGGTGGGTTACTGTGTGGGCAACTGGGCTTCAATCCCATGGGGGGCCCTCTGATGGACTCATGGGACACACCTCAGAATTGTCCCAATGAGGGGCGAGGAAGCCAGGGTGTCTGTCTACCAGCTCACATGCCACATTGGCTGAGGCTTGCTCCTGGGGTGTGAGCACCCCTGCACTTCTGGCCTGCCCTGTTTGATACACAAACATCTCTCAGACAGAAGATGCCCTAGGCAGAGGGGCATGTCACTATTGTCACTATCTGTGGGTGACCTCCAGGCTAAACCAGAGAAATATGCCAGGGTGTCAACAGCATCTGCAAAAGCAACCAACTATTCTAACATTGTACACATTGTGCATATTGAATGATTGTCAATGTTTACCTATGACCTGTAACCAGTTTTGTATATATTAATCCTATTGATCTCCCAAAACATCTGAGGTGGGAATGCTGTCATCCTCTCTCACATGGCATTGTGGCTGAGAATGTGGACTCTGGAGCTGGAAGAACTGGGTTTAGATCTCACCTCTTCTGCTGAGGAGTTGTGTGACTTGGACAGGTTACTGAGCATCTTTGAGCCTCAATTTCCATACCTGCAAAATGAGGTAACAATAGTACCTACTTTATAGGGTTATTTTTGAAGATCAAACAAGTTAGTACACATAAAAGCACTTACAACATTAGCTGGCATGTATTAGGTGTTGGATAAACACTAGCTGCTGTTGTTATCCTGCAGATGAGGAAAGTGAAGCTCAGGAAGGTTATTAGCTGAAGGTTGTGCAGCCGCCAAATAGTGGAGGCAAGACTTTAACTCAGGCTTTCTGTAGCAACAGCCACCATTTTTTCTACTATACCACATGACTCTATAATCATTAATATGTGAGAAAGTACTTTCTAAACTGTAAGGGGCTCCACAAAAACTTTGGTTATGCACTGGCTATTTCCTGGTCCTTGGAACAGCAGATATAGTCTTGTCCTCTCAAGAGCTTCAGTCTAGTCTTTGAATTCTTGTATCTGTCATCTCTGCACAGCCGGCACTGGGCACAGTGCCTGGTTGGATGTCAGCTAAGTGGATGAGTTGCCAAAGGCCCCAGGACTGGTCCCACTACCCCTTCCTTCAGAGCCCCCACCTGGGAACTTCAGCTCAAGTCAGGCCCTACCTCTATTGCACACCTCAAGTGCTGCCTCTCCCTCCTCCAGACCACCCCTAGCCCCACTTGGAACAGCCTCCCTGCTCCACCCCGCCTTGTGCCTGCTTGCCAGTCATCACCCACACCACCACTTCCGCAGTGTCTCCTCCCTATGCTTCCTCCCTGGCCCCTGACCTCCCTCCTGGGCTCAGAGCTGCCTTTTACCCACTTGGATGTTGCTCTGGGTACATGTGTGAGTCTGGGCTCCCTACCCCGACTGTAAGCTCCTTGTGGGAAGAGCCAAGTGGCATGTGTTCCTTTATTCATTTATTTATCCGTTGTGGCACCAGAAGCTATACCCCAGTGGGTAATGGGGAAACGGGGACATGCAGAATGAAGAGGGTCCACGGGTGGAGGAGCTCAGTCTGGGGGGAGACTGGCAGGCACACATTGCAAATGACAATGATGAATGTTGGTGGGCACACAGAGCTGAGGTGCCCAGAGACTAGGGCCCTCTCTCTCCACGTGATGGAGTCAGAGATGAAGTGACACTAGAGTTCAGCTCTTAGCTTAGGATTGATTTGGTTACAAGAAAAATAAACCTGCTTAAGCCAGGTCAAGGAAAAGTGGGAGGGGAGCTGGATATTGGTGAGATGCAAGGGAATCTTTTCGGACAGAGAGCAAGGACTGCCCCCCCAGGACCTGGAGAGTTGTCGGGGCCTCCAGTGTCTGTCCTGGTCCTCTCATCCCACACTGCCCAGTTCTGAGCCTAGATGACCTCCCCCAGCAGTGCCCCATGGGCTTATGGTCCCAGTTTCCAATGCCTGTTACACTCCAATTGGCTCAGCATGGACCAGGTGTCCATCCCTGGCTGCATCAGCTTTGGCCAGGGAGGAAGGGTCATCCGGTATAACAAGGCCATATCAACCCCTGCAGGGCTGGCAGGCAAGGCCTGCATCTCTACAACAGTGTTGAAGGGGTCGTATATTCATTTCCTAGGGCTGCCATAACAAATTACCACAAACTTGGTGACTTAAAACAACAGAAGTTTATTCTCTCACAGTTCTGGAGACCAGATGTCCAGAATCAAGGTGTCAGCAGGGCCATGTTCCCTTCAAGGGCTCGAGGGCAGAATCCTTCCTTGCCTCTTCCAGCTCCTGGTGGCTCCAGATGTTCCTTGGCTTGTGGCTACAAAGCTCCAATCTCTGCCTCTGTCTTCACAGGGACTTCTCCTCTGTGTCTTCTCCCCTTCCCTTCTAAGAACACTTGTCATTGGATTAGGGTCCACCCTAACCCAGGATGACTTCATCTCATCTTGAGATCTTCACCTTAATTATACCTGCAAAGACCCTTTTTCCAAATAAGTTCACATTTACAGGTTCCAGGTAGACATATCATTAGGGGACCACCACTCAACCCACTACAGTGAGAGTCTGACAGATGGAGAAGGGAAGGAAGGGTATTCCAAGGTGAAGGAACAGCATGAGCAAAGGATTGTCACTCAGGAACAATGCACATTACTACTCCATTACTACATCAGGGTTTGCTGATGCCAACAGAGAGGGCTGAGCTTAGACCACAAAAGGTCTTCCATGCCATGTAGTAGCTTTGCCCTGTGGGCAGCAAGGGAATCACTTGTTGTTCTTGAGTGGTGGGGGAGCATTGTATAATCTGTATTGTAGGCAGAGCATCCTGGCTGCAGCATGGAGCTATATGAGAGGGGGATGGGAATGGAGGGAGGGAGAAAGCCATTTAATAAATAGTTATAAAGCACCTACTACGCGCCAGGCATGTTTCTAGAGACTAGGAATATAGCAACAGAGAAAAGGGACTATGCTGCTGCTATAATCGTGTTCACATTTGAAGGAAGGAGAGAGAAAAAAGCAAAGAAACAAAGATTTATAATATTAACTGGCAAAAGGCAACTAAAGCAGAGAAAGGGGCATAGCAAGTGCTGGAAGGTTTTATACAGGAGGTCGAGGAAGGCCTCTTGATGAGGTGACATTTGAGCAGAGCCTGAAGGGAGGGAACGATGGAGGGAGCCATGAGATTTCTGAGGGGACAGTGTTCTAGGCAGAAGGAATGGCAAATGCAAAGGCCCTGAGGCAGGAGCATACTAGGCATGCTCAAGGAAGAGCGTGTGGCTGGGAGAGAGTGAGCTAGGGAAGGAGAAGCAGGCGACAAGAGCAGGGGGATAGTGGGGCCGCATCGCGTAGGGCTTTGTCAGCCCTGGTAAAACCTTGGCTTTCCTTCTGAGTAAGATGGGGAGGCTTGGGAGGGTTTTAAGCAGAGGAGAAACATAAACTGACTTAAATGTTATGAAAGGATCATTCTAGAGGCTGTGTGGAGAAGAGATTGCAGGAGAGGAGAGTAACAGGAGGCTACTGCAAGAGGCAGGACAAAAGATGACAAGGGCTTGGCCCTGGGTGGCAGTGGTGGTGTGGTTAGATGTGGCCAGATTCTGAATAGGTTTTAAACTGGAGTTGGTAGGATTTGCTAATGATTGCATGCAGAGTGTGAGAAAGAGGAGGCAAAAATGAGTCCAGGGTTTGGGGCCCGAGCAATGGGCAGGGTGGAGTTGTCATTTACACAAGTGGGAACTGTGGAAGAACCGGGATCGGGCAGGTGGGGTCGAAAGTCTGGGGACATATTTGGTATTGGTGGTTCAGGACATACTAAGTTATTGAACTTTGCTTTGTGCCCAGCAATACTCTAAATACCTTATAGGTAGTAACTCCTTCAGTGCTCACAGCAGACCCATAAAATGTAAAATCCCCCCATTTTACAGGTGAAGAAACTAAGGTAGTAAGAAGTCAATTAACTTACCCAAAGCCTTCCAGTGAATGAGTTGCAGAGCTAGGATTGAGCCCAGACAGCCTGTGTCCAGGGCTCATGTCCCTAACCACTGCAGAGGACTTAACCACTGCATGTCCCACCTGCTTTTTGAAAGGTCCAGGGGAGGGGCAGGGCAAGGGATATTTATTTAGGAAAAAAAAATATCAACAGGTGATGCTGATATACCTCGACCCAGCTGCCTGCTCAGCCCCCAAACTCATCTAGACCTTTTGGGTTTAGGGGGAAAGCACTCAGTCGTTCAGCCCAGCCCCATCTAAGATCCTCTCGCAAGGAGAGAAAGGGAAGACCCCTCTATGCTGACGCTAAGTGTATTTACCATTTCCTCTTGTCTGTTTGTGAAATGTAGGCTTTGTTTCTGTCTACTTAAAATAATATACTGCAGGAAAAAAATAGCACAGTAAAAAAAGTTTCTGGGCCCTGAACCATTTCTAAATATTATTTTAAAAAAAGGAAAAGTCAAGGAAATCGGCCTAGGCTCTGCCTAGCTGAGGCCTGTCCCAGGGAGCATGTGAGGACGGGAGGGTGCGGGAGGATGACGTAGCGGTGGTCTCCACACAGCCTTCCTGGCATCGGCGGTGGCCCTGCCTCTGGGGCTGCATTCGTTTGCTAGAAAGGACTCATTCTAGACACTTGCCTTTTTCTATGGGAGTCTAGCAAGGACCCTGGAAAATGGGTCATTTCGCTTCACCTGATTTCAGATTTGGAAGGTTTTGTGATTCAAGGCCCAGGACAAGATTTGGGTGTGGGTTGTGTTGTTTCCCCACGATGCCCTGTTAATGTGCAGTTTGATGCAACCTGCCACTCATCTTGGAGTCTATTAAGAGAGAGAGGGGGCAGTTTATTCCAGGAAATCCAGGGGCCTGTGGAATCATACCAATTCAGATGGAGGCAACAAATTCATCAGACTTAGTGAGAAGTCTGCATTCGGGATTGGTTTTGAATTCTATGATTTTGTCTGTTTGAGTTCCATTTAAGTACTCAGAATTACTCAGAAGCAGTTAAGCAGAGATGTCTAGGGGGGCTTGCTTTGTTGCGGAGTTAGGAATAATTTGTGACTGGCTTCTTGGCAGCACAAGCCATACTCCTTTGTTTGGCTGTCAAGACTCCGCAAGGCCTGAGCCTACTTACTGGTTTTTTATTTCAAAATGTATTGGATATTGGATACTATTACGTACCAGGTAATTTTCTGGCTGCTTTCACACTTGCTGCATTGTTTAGCTCTCACTGTGATCCTGAGGACTAAATGTGACACCACTCACTTAGACGTGAAGAGACTGAGGTTCGTTCAGAGAGGTCGGTGCAGTGTTGGACAGATGAGAGCCAGAGCCCGACTCGGTGTCCAGTGCTCCTCTCTGACCCTACCCTAGCACTTCTCTATTGTCCGCCTTTCCCTTAGCTGCCCTCCCCACACCCGCCCCTCCTAGCTGCTTCAGCTGAACTCTGCCCAGTCCCAGCTCTGTGCCTTTGCCCCTGGTGCTGCCCCAAGCAGGCACTTAATGTTAGTTGAATCCAAATCTCCAAGTCCTGTCCTGGCCCTTGCAAATTCTCCAGAGGTGCCCAAAGAGGGGAACCTCAAAGGCCACGAGAAAGCGAGAACACTCTAAATTACCTCTGCCAAGGGGTATGGTACCCAGAACGTCATAGGATAGAGAAATGTCTTCTGCAAGACCCCAGTCTTGTTTCTGTATTACCCTTTATGCATATGCTTTATCAGGCTAAACGCAACCCAAAAGGCAGGCGGGCCAGCAGCACGGCCTTACCTGAGATCTTGAAAGGAATGCAGATTCTCAGGCCTCACTTCAGATCCATGGACTCAGAATCTGCACTTTAACAAGGTCTCCAAGTAGGTCTCCAACACAGTGAAGTTTAAGGTGCACTGCTATGTCTGCTCTGCTCCCTCCACACCCAGGGGCCTAGGTCCCAGACCAGGGAAGGAAGAGAGGGGCCTGCCCACAGCTGTGCTCCATCCTGCCTCCTCTCCAAGCACCTGTCTGGTTTTTGTCCCTGGGGGTTTGGAGAGGGCACAGTGGAGATGGCTCCCACCATCCTTCCCCGCTGGCCTTTCAGCTCCTGCTCAGATAGGCCCCTGGGGGTGGCTGTAACTTCTTTCCCAGGTCTGCCCCTGCCTGCCCTGGGAACTGGGAGCCCTCTCAGCCTAGAGGAAAGACAGGATGTTTGGCCCTTAGCTCCCCTGTCCCCGCTCGGCCAGGCCTGGGGTCCAGATCTATTCACCTTGCCATTGTGAGCTTTGGGGAAGGCAGCCCCACGTGGGGAGCAGAAGAGGTGCTGCCCATCATCTGAGGTTGCAGCACGAAGCTCTGTTTAAACATATCTGACTGTTACTTCACCCAACCCTGCAGGCTCCCTGCCCCAAAGGAAGGAGGAAGCAGGTCCTTCCTGCAGGCTTAGCTCTCCACTTACAGCTCAGCTCTTGTCCTTATCAGTCTTGGAGCCTCCAATGAATGAGTATGGCTGGGATGAGAAGGAAAACAGTCCCACTGAGCAGGATTCAAGATGGGAACTCAGATTATAGATTTCATAGTCACAGCTTGGAAGAGAAGCTTCGTGCATAGAGGGAACCAAAGAGAAAAATATGTCATGCCTTTTGGAAACCTTTTGGTAGAGATTCTTCCAACAAGTTAACTGACCACAGAACCTAATATTGCTTCTTTATTATTCTTTACCGTTATGCTAGGTCAGGAGGCTAAATGCAATCCCCAGAGCTACTCTGTATTGATGGCTTACTTTGATTCAGAAATTGTGCTGTTCACATAAATGCATTATACCCAGAACTGTCCTATTCTCCCATTTTACAGATGATGAAAAGAACAGTACAAGGCTAGTCACCCAGCCAGTAGGAGGCAATTTTCAAATTTAGCTCAGACCTCAAAGCCCTCTCTGCATCACCATGCTCTACTACATTCCAGATGAGTTAAATGAGCTGTTTTGGGACTTTTCAGAGCTCCATTAATCAAATAAAAGATAGGGAACCTTTTAGAAGAACTCATGCTTTAGCTGTAAAAACATGGATCTGTTTATAAATGGTAAGATCTGTTCGGACCACTGCCTTTTTCCTTGGTTCTCAGCTCTGCTCATCTTATCCACCATCGTGCCCTCTCTTACACCGTGTCCAGGTGCCAGCTGAAGCCCAGCAGATGTCCCTGTGAAAAGAAAGCACAAAAAAAGCAAAGCCAACTGCCTTGCAGTGCTTATTAGTGCATGAACACAATGATGCCGTTGATGTTTCTCAGAGGAAGGGGCGTGCAGGCCAAGTCCACTTCGGCATGTGAACGTATCTCCACACAAAGATTCAACTGAAATGAGAGCATCCATTTATTTTGAGGAAACTTGTCCTGTGTCAACCATGATCTGAGGGAGAAAAGATATCCATATGCCATATGGCGAGTCCCATCTCACACACACACACACACCCACTCACACTCACTCCCACAAAACCCACTTGTACTGACACTAGGAGATGTCAACTCTTCCGTAAGAAACAGGGTTTCCTTCCCTACCTTCTGATGCCAGCTGTATTCATTTCCTATTGCCATTGTAACAAATTACCACGAACTTTCTGGCTTAAAACAACACAAATTTATTATTTTCTGGAGGTCAGAGTCTAAGATCAAGGTGTCTGCAGAGCTGCATTCCTTCTGGAGGCTCTAGGGGGAGAATCTGCTTCCGTATCTTTTCCGGTTTCTAGCGGCTTCCCGCACCCCTTGGCTTGTGCCCCCCCCCCCGCCCCGTGGCAATTCACTCACACAGTTTTCACCTGTGCTTTCTTCGCCACATTTCCTTCCTCATTCCCCTGTCTCCTTCTCCCGTCTTTAAGGGCCCTTGTGATTACGTTGGTCCCACCTGGATAATCCAGGCTACTCTCCCTGTTTTAAGATGCCTATTTTAAGATCACCTGCAAAATTACGTTTGCCATAAACCTACTCGCAAGTTCAGGGGATTAGGTCACGGGCATCTCTAGGGGCCTGTGACTCTGCCCAGCACACCAGCATAGGCCTTTTTGAAAGCAGAGAACACTGTGAGGCTTGTTAATCAAAGATAAGGTGCAGGCATATTTTAGCCATTTCTTTTACTGCTAAAAGGACAGTAACTGATTCTAAATAGAAAAATTGAAACAAAGAGTTGAAAATTGAGAAAGAGAGAAAGGACGGAGAGAAAGAGAGACTGCACAATGCACTAAGAACAAGTCTGTAGGAACACAAGTGAAGGAACACCTTCTTCGGGGGGGCGGGGGGAGGACAGGGGAAGGAGGGGGAAGGGAAGGGAAGGTGTTACAGGTGGGGGAACAGCATGGGCAAAGGCCTAAAGGCAAGATGGAGCCATAAGCAGCTCTTTCATCCTGGTGCTGTAGTTGGTGGTTTGTGGTTGGTCTTTCTTGGTAGACACTAAGCTCTTTGAGGGCAGGGACCACGACTTCACTTCTGTGCTCCCCTGAGGACTCAGCAGAGAAGACTAACCACTGCAAGCCTCACTCAGACTTAACTGGTGCGGTTATTACCATTAAATATCTAGGATCAGTTGAACAACTGACTCTTGGCTGTGTGAGACTTTGTGTTCTCAAAGGCTCTACTCCCACTCTACCCACAAAGCCTGAGAGGAAGGAATAAGGTGCCAGTTTGTCCTTATGGGCTCTGGTGCAAAGATTTAAACTTTAAGTCATGAGTAACTGAAATCCGCCAGTAATAACAGCTAACCCTATTGAGCTCTTACTCCATGCAGAGGTCATCTCATCTTCCCAACAGTCTTGCAGGCCAGCAACAAGTATAATCCCAATTTTACAGTGAGAACATTGAGGCTGTGTGCTCCTCATCAGAGGCCCAAAACCAGGACCAAGAGCTGCTTCTTGAAGGGCTGCCATCCCTCGGGCAGACAGAATGTTAGAAAGAGGCAGTCCTTCATTTGACAGCAGTCATATCCCCAGGGGCATGAGTAGGGGTGACAGGGAATGTTGGACTCTCATTTTGGGGGTTCAGCTCTGTTCCTGAAATAAGTCTCCTCCTTATTTCATCTGCATTAGTTCAATTCAATCATTTTTTCCCCTTATGATTCAACTTTATTCCAAAAAGGATTTGAGGAGGCTTAAAATATATAAGTTAATACAAGATGATATCTTATATGTAGATGGGGAAGTCAGAATAAAGAAGAAAGTAAGGGAGGGGGAAACCAGATTCTATCCAAGGCAATGGGTGCCATGGGCTCATCCATGCCGCACAGATGTGGGCTGCAGTTGTGGCTCTGAGCTTTCTGTAAAATGAACTCCATTTGAAGTGTCGGAAATACGTTACTGCTTTAAAATGCAGGTGTTCCATAAACAACTTCTCACAGGTAAAGTGCCTCATAGTTTAAAGAGCTTTGTCACAGCCTGTCCACATCCAGTTCCCACATGACCTTCAGTCTTAGGAAGGAAGCCTAGAGGTCAATTAGCTTAAGAGCAGCAGAATGGGGGTACTTGTTCTATTTCCAGGATGGATGGAAGGAGAGAGGGATAGATGGATGGATGGAGGGATGGATGGATGGAGGGGTGGATGGATGGAGGGGTGGATGGATGGATGGAGAGATGAATGGATGGGTGGATGGATAGATGCCGTGGTAAGAGCCTGGGCCTACTTGCCTACATGCCTGGACAATTAGTATCTCCTCATCTTTCTCCAGGCTCAGGCTGGTCCCTTCGCAGGTCGGAGGGACCCAGCTGGCAAAGTTCCACGGCTGACTAGGGTACACCTAGTGTCTAAGCTGAGGATATGAACGGGATGGGAGGCTTTAGGAAAAGAGGTCATGTTTTCATCTTGCATGTTATTATTGTTTTTAACATGCCTTCCTGTTTCCCTGCCACTACCTCTGCATCAGGCAGGCCTTAGGTGTGATGAATCTCTTGGGAGGGGCTGTCCTTGGCCTCCCAGGCTGGGAGGGTCCTGTTGTCTGCTACATGGTTGGGGAGCCAGCCATCCCATGCCCTGCCCAGGCTGTAGAAATCATGTGTTGATTATGCAGGAGGCGGGTCTGAGATGTTCTTGGAATCTGTACCTGGCCCCTACCAATAACCCTCCCCAGGACTTAGAGGGGTTGCTACAACTCTCCCAGCCCTGGTTTCACTGGATCTAAAACAACTTCTCATGATGGGTAAAAGCCAAGCTGCCAGGGTTGGAATTCCCTGCTGTTTACTAGCTGTGTGACCTTTGGCAAGTAGTTAACCTCTCTGTGCCCCAGTTTCATCCATAATAATATTACTTAGCTCAAAGTTTTCTAATGAGGATTAAATGAGATAATTCATGTGAAGTGCTTAACACAGTGCCTGGCCGATTGTAAATACCTCGTTAAATGTAAAATGGGTAAAACCAAAAGTGCCTCTTCCACCTCACAGGTTTGCTATAGACCTCAAATGAGTCATTCATTTGTACAATAAATAATTATTGAACACTTTCTATATGCCCAACTGGGTACTGGGGCCTAAAGGTGAGGGGCCTGCCTTCAGGGGCCCATTTGTTAAAAGGCTTTGCAGAGTGCAGGGTACTGTGGTCTTGCTCATGGTTGAGCCTCTGAAGCAGAAGGCCTTAAAACAAGACTGGCAGCACAACTTTCTTAAAATGAAGCTGATGAAGAACCCCAGTTGATAAAGCCAATAAAATCAGGGTGGCTCTGGTGGAGGGGGAGGGGAGAAGAGGCGGGGACAGCTCCTGCCAGCTCTGTTCCTCTCCATGCCAGCTCCAGCCCCAGCGGCCCACATCATACCTCCTGGGGACTCCTTGGCTGCTCAGACACAGATGAAATCCTCGGACCCACTCCACCCTGTCTCCCTCTTTTTTTTAATTAATAAATTTTATTTTTTGGAGATGTTTTAGGTTCACAGCAAAATTGACCAGAAAGTACAGAGAATTCCCATATAGCCCCTGTCCCCACACATAGAACTTCCTTCACTGTCAATGTCCCGCACCAGCCTGGTACATTTGTTACACTCAGTGAACCTACATTGGCACATCATCGTCACCCAAAGCCCATGGTTTATATTAGGGCTCACCCTTGGCACCCCTCTGTGGGCCAGGTGGCATGGGTCATGCTGAGTGGAGATGTCGTCTCTATAGCTGTGGCTTTCCTGTTCTTCTCAGAGCCTCTGTCAGGAATGTCCTCAGAACTTCCTATAAGATGGATGGTCAAGCCCTCCAGGCCACGGTAACATCTATGATCAGGACGTCCCCCCAGTCCCTGCTCTTCTTTGATTTTTTTACCACCCCCAAGTGCCATTACTTCATGTGCAAAATAATGTCCAGAAGAGAAGCCATGATGGAGTCAACAGATGGCTGCATGCCCCAAAGCAAGGAAAGCTCAGAACAGGCACTCTATACTCACTGGCTGGGGGACTCGGCACAGCCATGCCCACTCACCTGTTCTGGCTGCCTTCCAACAACAACAATATATATATGAAGTAACTACAGTTTTTAGCACTTAAATGCATTTATGTTCATATTCAAACTTCCCCATTTACTAATAGTTTGATTTGGGGAAACTTGCTTAGCTCCCTTGTGCCTCTATTTCCTCATCTGTAAAATGGGTATAATAATAGCACCTCCACATATGGTTGTTGTGAAAGTCAAATAAGATATATGTAAAGTACATAGGCAATGTCTAGCACTGAGTAAATGTTAGCTGTTGTTTGGTGCTCATTATTATTATTACAAAAGCATTTCATATGTACATAGATATACACATACACATATTACATATTTCTGAACTAAAACAAATCAGCTCTAAAAGGGACAGCATTGAAGGTGACAGTGGAATGACTCATGTCCTCTTTTTACCTGTGGCTTGTGATCTTAATCTTAACAGCTTCCATTTATTGAGATCCTACAATGTGCTGGGCATATGATGTGCTGGGCATATGATGGGCTGGCATATGATGTGCTGGGCACTGTGCTTCAAACACTTGTTTCATTAAATCTTAGCAAAGCAACCATGTAGGGTAAAGCTTGTTTTGTTTTTCAGAAAACTGAAGCAGTAAGCCCATCAGCTGGAAGCTCTAGCTGCCTCTGTATGCGCTGTTGGGGGATCCTGCCCTATACCCAGCCCCCCCCCCCGAACCCTGTAAGCAGAACACTACCACCCCCTCACAGAGCCCTCAGAGTTGTTTGTTTTCATGATCCCCACTTTATCTGACAGCCCACACACAGCCACCCAGCTCAGGGGCATTTCTCCAGGCTGCAAAATTTTTACAAGCAGCACACAGTGGAAACATTCATAGGTTTTTGGCTTTTTTTTTTTTTCCTTTTTTCCAAAATACGCTCTGCAGACTGTGTGAGTGTGTGTCCACATTTAGGCCCATGTGTCCCTGTTGGAGTCCAGAAGTCCAGGGCACATGGTGTCTGGGTGTTTATGTGTTTGTATTTTAATGTGGGCGCACCTTTCTTTATCAGTGTTCAAAGATAACCATTTCTGCCTTTGCATATGCGTGTGTGTGTGTGTGTGTGTGTGTGTTGTATTTGTGGATCTATGGGCTGGTCTGTCTCCCCAAGCCATTGTCCACAGGCTGCTCCCCTCCATGCGTGTGTTGTAGCGTGTTTGGGTACGTGCCCGCTTTTCTCCCAAGGGTGTCCACAGACACACGTAAACTATCCTTCACTTCTGTTGTTGAGACTCTCCTAGGACACTTTGCCCCGGCGGGGCAGGGAGGGTTGGGAGAGGGAATGTTTAGTCTGGAAGGCAGGCAGGCAGCTGGAGCCTCCCTGTGGAGCTCCCAGGCCAGCAGGCTGGCCCCCGGGGTTGCTCCAAGTGTCCTCGATGGTGGGGAGGACAGGGCTGTCCCAGCATGCCCTGGGTCTGAGGTACAGGATGCTCCTGCTTGGGCAAGGTGGGGCCCAGGGTGGCCCCTCTGGCATAAGTGCTGAGAGGTCTCTCAGCAAACTCCAGCCCTGTGGAGACGGGTTCCTTATTTTCCCTCTCTTGGTTCTTTTCAGTACTCAGAAGAACAGGTTTTTATGCTGAACTGAGGCTGAGGGGTTAGCACAGTGATGTAGAAAGAACATGAGGCTTTGGTGTCGGGCAGACGGAAGATTAACTTCCAGCTTTGCCACATATGATCATATAATATTGAGACAGGGACAGTTACTTAACTTCTGAGCCTCAGTCTCCTCATCTGTAAAGAGGTCTAATAACATTACCTTGCAGGTTCATTTGAGGGCCTAAATGATAAAATCAGGGTGAAGTGCCTAGTAGGTTCTCTGTCACTTTTTTCCCCCTTTTTTCTCTGGAAGTCTCTGGGTAACAGCTTTCTGACTGGACCAGCAGGGCAATGCCATGAATTCCTAGGAAAAGAGCTATTCATTTTTGATGACCTAGTGTCGGGGTCGGGGGAGGGGGGTGGGGGGAACAGGAGAGGGAGGAGGGCTCAGTTTTGCAAATGGTTTCTTTCAGCTTGCTATAACTTGAGTTTAAATCCTCATATCCTATGTTAGTGGGTGTTAGGAGGGCATTTTAAGAGGATGGTGGCAGCTGCAGTAAGGGTAGGGTGGTGTCTCTGCAGAAAGCATACACCTGCCTTCCCAACAGGTTTATGAGCCAGTAACCAGCCCCTGGGGGTACATCAAGCTGTTAATGCACTGGAAACGTGGGGGTGGGGGGGATAACAGGCTGCTTGCTGCTTTGCTTTGCAGCACTCTGATGCGGGTCAGCCACTGTTTGCAATGGAGATTCTGTACTAAACAAGGTAGACACAGGCCTGCCCTCAAGGGACTTCCGTTTAGCAGGAAAGACACACAAAATAAACACAAGAACCAAGAAAATCCACATTAGCTAATTTCCACACAATCAGTGCTATGAAGTAGTTTAAATATGGTAGTTGTGATACAAAGTATAGGGTGAGGTATGAGGGTGCCACTTAGGTAAGGTGGTCCAAGGAAAGCCTCCCTGAGGACACAGCATTGGTTGAGACCTGAATGATAGGAAGAAGCAAAACAAAGATCTGGGAAGGAGAACCTTTCAGCCCCCCATCCCCTACCCCCCACCTGCCTTCAGATTACAAGCCCAAGTCCTTTTGGTGGCTGTCAAGTCCCTATACTATTTGACCCTCCCTTCCTGTTACTTCCCCCAGGTCACTCCCCTCCAGCCTCACAGGCACACACCCACCTCAGGGCCTTTGCACTTGCTGTTTGTGCCACCCAGAACACTCTTCCCACGGATATCCACGTGACTAGTTAGACATGTGACTCTTTCCTTTAAGCCTAGCCTAAAAGTCACCTTTTCAATGGGCTCTGAATTCTCCCTTACCTTGTGCTGTTTTTTCCCCTTAGTCATCATCTTCTTGCATACTCTGTAATTTACTTATTTATTGTTGGTTGTCTTTCTCTCCTCCCTAGGCTATAAGACCCATAAGGGCAGGTATTTTTGTCTGATTTTATTCTTTGACATAAACAAGTACCTAGAGTGGTGTCTCAAACATAGTAGGTACTTAATAAATACTAGCAAGATGGATGGATGGAAGAATGGATGGATGGGCCCATGGTGACACAAGGGTCATCCTCATCACCAGGAGATGCGATGGGTACAGTCCGGGTCTCCACCGTGGGCCTGGCCCTGTGCTGAGCTGTGCTGGTGGGAGCCACAGACTTGACATGGAGATGGGCCCAGGTAAAGAAAAATCAGCTGAAAAATCCAGAGTCAGGTTGGAGACACCAGGGCTCTGAGGAGAGATATATGGGTGCCCTCTGAGCACCATAGGAGATCTGAGAGGGGGAGATTTGGGGGTGGGAGAGGGACAGAGACAGGTGGAGTGAGGAAGAGGATGGCCTCTCTGGGACCGGGAGGAGAGAGATCCACTTTGGCTGGAGCTGAGGGTTTGGGGTGGCAGGGAAGAGAGTGGAAAGGACCAGTCCTGCAAACACACACACACACACCTGCCCATGTTCTGATAACACAGGTGTCCATCCATGTAAGCGCAGAGACATTCCCATGGACCTGAGTTCACATCTTGCCTCTGGCCCTTACTCAGTATGTGTTCCCAGGCAAATTATTTAACATCTCTGTGCCCTGCCTCTGATCCTAGGCTGAATATTCTCTGCCTCATAGGAATACTGTGGAGCTCAAATGTGATCACTTATGTATTAAAATCATAGACTTTGTTGTCAGACCCAAATTCAAATTCTGGTTCCAACTTTTATGAGCTGTGTGTTCCTGGGAAAGTGACTTAACCTCTCTAAACCTGTTTCCTTAACTGCAAATGGGAATAATATCAATCTGATAGTATATTTATGAAGATGAAGTGGGATAATAAATGGAAGTATAATATATACCGACTGTGATGGGAAAGGCTCAGCACATGGCCTGGCACGTAGTAGGCCCTCAGGTCCTAAAGGGGTGTTTGAAGAGAGTGAGGCAGGCTGAGGTGCGTAGGATCAGTCAGAGATCAAGAGATGCCTGTGACTATTGGGCTGTGCCAAGGGGTCCATTGGCTTTTAGGCTGTGCAAGCCATGGCAGCAGAAGGTTTTCCATGGGCAAAGTTCCTCTGTCATGGCCACAGAAACTGCGATTTTGACTTCATCAATCCCAGCAAAGAGGAGCAATTTGTGCAGAGCCCAGTGTGACCTGGACCTGTAAGTGAGGCCCTTTCCAAAGTGGGAAGGTTGGCCACAATCATCTCCTAGGTCCTGTTCTGCAGTCACAGCCTGCCCCTCCTGGACCTCAGCCTCCCTGTCTGCGCACTGAGGGTGACAGGCTAGGCAGGAGGGGCTGGTCCTGCCCGCAGAGTCAGAGCTTCGGCTCCAGAATCAAGGAGGCTGGTTGTCATCTCACCTGTACCACTCAGGGCTGTGCCATCGCGAACAAGTTCCTCAACCTGAGCCTCAATTCCCTTGTCTGCCAAAAATGGCAATACCTAGTGACCGGGCCACAAGGAGGTGCAAAGGAGTATATTCGTGTGAAGTGCTCTGTGTGGGGCTCGGCGCATGGCAAACACCCAGTAAACGATGGCTACTTTAATCACCCTGGGGAAAATCTCCTGTTGCTGACACTCTTGGAGCCGGTGAGTCTCCCTCCCACTCTGCCCCTGGGGTTTGGCTCCCTAGATGCTCCTGTCCCGGTCAGGAAGCGCCTCACAGCCGAGGCAGCAGAGGAGTTGGACTCGGCCGGCGGGAGAGGAGCCAGTGGACATTATGTTCCTTCCCAGGAATGGGAAAGTGGGAATGTTCCTGGGCGAGGAACAAGGCTCCGGGGCAAGCACGCCCAGGAACATCCCCTCGCTTTCCCCACCGCCCAGAGCCGAGCCTCGTGCTGGGCCCCGTGGGGAGGAAGACACATAGCAGAAGTGGCCAGGCCTGCCTTGGGCCCTTGGCACATCAGGGCACACACGTACAGCGCACACGGTCTCCCACACTCAGAGATATGTCCATGCCCCTACACGCACACACTGACACAGAGACACACTCACAAGCATCTCAGAAATGCACTCACACATCCACACACCCACAGGTCCTGAAGTCTAGGCCCCCCCTGCACATGCACTCACACATGCACAAGGGTACTCACTCGTTCCCACACACTTGCCCATCTTCACAAACACACACACTTACCTACACGATCACACAGGTGTTGACACTCATGAACACACATCTAAATATGTACACCACAAACATGCACACACAAGTGTACACACATGTAATTACAAAGAACCAGGTACACCAAATTCTCCTAGCCATCTAGCCTTCTGGCATTATCCATTGCTATAATAGCCAAATAAAACAGCTCAAGCTCTATCCTGGCTACTCAGAGAAGCACCCCTCCCCGGTACTCCTGTGGAGTTCACCTGCTCCATGCAAGGTGCATCTGTCTTCCTGACCTTGCTCTTAGCACCTGAGACTACAGCCCTCTCTCCTGCACCCGTAGTTGTTCCAAAACGGCCACTGACGCAAGGCTCTTGAGGCTACCAGGCTTTTGCTGAAAACATAGGAGTGGGCAGAATACAGCCCTATGCTCCTAGAAATGTGGTGGCCATTCCTTGTCTCCATAGGGTGTGGCCTCCTGCTCTGCCTCCATCCTCCTGTCCTTGTCACATCCCTCTTTCCTGCCATCTCTGGGCCCTTGCCCCCACCTCCACTCACCAGCCTTCACCTATCAGGCCTCTGGAGCTCCCAGGGAGCAGGGCCCAAGTATCATTCGGCAGAGCCTAACAAAGCAATGTCTCTTTTGTTCTCGTTCCCCTTTTAGACCGGGGACCACAGAGGCCCATCAAGGCCTTTTTCTGGACTAATAACAACAATAATGAAGCTGTGTAAGAAAAACTCCCTGGAAGTGAATTGTGCCTCTCTCCTAAAAGGCAGAAGTGGCTTCAGACAATATTTGATGTCAATGACATTTTTCTCTTACACACACACACGCACACGGCCCAGGAGAATTAATCTCCTGTTTCCTGCTCTCCCCCCTGCACCTCCCATCTTAAGGACAGTTGCTGGATCCAAGAGGCTGAGCCTTCAAATAGGTCCTAGACTGGAACAGGGTGGGGGGCGTGGGAGAACAAACTCTGTTAGGAAAGGGGTCAGGGAAGGGCCGGAATCGGTCTCAGTGTTGAAAGGTACTAGTGTGTTCGCCAAATCCTGCCCTGCACTGTCCTGCCTCTCAGCCTTTGCTCTCACAGAGCCTTGCCTTGGGCTGGTACCACCAAGCCTCCTAGCTCTGGTTGTCTATTCATCCCTTCCCAAAGTCGTAGCTCCTGCCAGTCCAGAACAACTCTCTCTCCCACTCTAATAATCCTCATAAGCTGTCATGAGCATCTGCACCAAAATTCTGTCCACCCTCTGGTTTGTGGGGTAGCCCCACATCCCCTGTCTATCTCCCCAACTCTACTGTGAGCTCCTGGGGAATGGGGCCCAACTCTGAGGCCCCAATGCTGAGTCCCCAGTATACCTACACAGTCTGGCACAAAGAGTGCTCAATAAATTATATGTCATTATCTTCATCTCTCTGTATCTACATCTCAATATCTGTTTCATCAATATCTATTAATATATCATCTGTATATATACCTACACAGTAGTTCAGAGCAGTAAAGGTGGCCTGGCCCGGCCCCAAATCCTCAACCTGAACAACAAGAAGCCTGATTTCTGGTTCTGCCTCTACCCTTATTGGCTTTTTGACACTGGGCAGGTCATTTAGCTTCTCCAGATCTCTGTTTTTTCATGTGCAGGAGGAAGGAAGTGAACAAGGACATTGGTTTTCAAACTGGATTCTGTGGAACCTTTGGGTTCCAGGAAGCTGTGATGGTGAGAAGAGCCAGGCAAGAGGGGAAGAAGGCAATGGCTAAGGGCAGCACCACTTCCACTGGGCGGCTCCTCCTTGCTCTGTTTTGGCTACCGGGCTTCCATACAAGACTGCATTTAAGCAAAGGGTCCTGTTACTGGAAGGAAGGAAGGGAGGGAGGGAGGAAAAGAGAAAGTTGGTACAACAGTGGCCTAGATGCTCTCTGAGGGCCTTTCCAGCTTTGCCAAACCAGGATTTGTCATCTATTTTACCCCATAAAATGCCCATATAAGACAGAAAGCAAAAACAAGTCTTTATGGATTTACGGCTATCTTTCCTTTTGTTTATAGAGTCACTGACTACCTTTCACCTTCTCACCAAGACTAGGATGTTCAAATAACCTTCCCTTGCCTCTACTTCCTTGTCTAGCAAATAAGGACCCTTAGAGCTCTTCACTGTCAGGGTTTTAAGGAGAGATTTGCATTTAATAGATGATGAATGCAAGCCCCTAGCACCGAGTGTGGCACCTAGAAGGCACCCGCTGAGCATTGGCTGTGGTGACCACCAGAGACCCAGGAGACAGCTGCCTCCCTGGGCATCATGCCTGGCTCGTGGCTGGGGTTTGCAATTCGAGGGTGAAGATTGCTCAGTGATTGGGAGCCAGTGTGCTGTGAAACATCTAATTTGCCATCGTCTTCCCAGGAGACAGCTCAGTTGTGCAATTTTTATTTCCATGTTTTATACACCCTCCATCAGCAAGAGAGACCCAAGCCAATCTTTCGCCAGCCTCGTTGTTTGTTTGCATTCCAGCTGTGCCAGTGCCCCCTCTCATCTTTCCATGGTTTCCACCCGCCAGGGAACATGCCTGCTGGCAGGCAGGGTAGGAGTGCAGGGAATAGCTTTTACTTGTTGCTTCAAAGACCTATCTCCAAGACCAGCACTCTGAGGACAACTGCATTGGTTGTATTTCCTGCCTGGCACGGGGGTCAGTGGCTGTGTACCCCCCACTACCATCTGTTCACAGGGAAGATTTGGTGTGGTGCAAAGAACACTGGGTTTGGCACCAAACAGGATTCATCTTTTTCAACCAATTTAATTTGCTTCCCTGAGCCTCAGCTTCCTTATCAGTCAAATCAGGACCCTTAATAATTCACATCACAAGGCTGTTGTAAGGCTCTATCCTTCAACACATATTTATTGGGTTCCCCCAGATGAATTAATGTTCATGGCAGAGCTTTGCAAACTAAAACTGCCATCTAGGTAGGAGTTATCCCCACAACTGCAGACTGTCCTTGATTATCCAAGGAGCTTTTGTCATGTTTAGATTATCCAGCCTCATTATTATGAGATTATTGAACTGACCAACCTCTTCCCGCCTGTTGTTGCCAGTTTTGTGGTTTTCATCCTGGTCAGTTCAAAGAGGCCGATTCCTTGCAGCAAGCCCAGTAGGGAGAGACATATATCCTAAAGCTATTATTGATGGCTTTGTTCCTATCTTGTGGGGATGTGCCTTTGACCTCCTCCTACTTAGAAAACTACTAAGTGCTCAGCACTGGGCTGGAAACAATGGATGTTATAAAAGAAATATAAGCCCAGGTCCTGACCGCTACAAAAAATTCACACAGCATTTAGCAAGCAGCTTTTATTAGCAAGGCACCTTACCCACATATTCTTTAAGTAGATATTGTTTAGTCCCACTTTACAGACAAGGAAACTGAGGCCCAGAGAGTTTTCACTTTCCAAGTCACACAGCTAGTCAGGCTAGAGCCTGAAGAAGCTGCTCCCTTTGACACTGCACTAAGATCGTCCACCTTGTGCTTGCCTCCCTCTCCCTGCTCCCTTGGGGCAGGAGCTACGGTCTGCTCATCACAGTGCCTGGCGGAGGCCCCTCGGAAGGTGATGACCACTGAGAGAGCTCACTCTGGGCCCCGAACTCCTCCCAGTCTCTCCTCACTAACCTCTTCCCCTAGCCACATCCCAGAAAGACTTTTGCCTTCCTGATCTCCCTGCCAGCAATTCAGGGGCCTCTGCTTGGCTGCCAGGTTGTTGAGGCAAGTGAAGTCTTGACCTGGGCCTGGGGCTCCTGGCTGAGCTCCTGGATCTGTTTCCCCAGACAGAGGGGGAGGTCCCTGGCATTCAGGACACTGGGCCCTTACCTGCCAACAGGGCCGAGAGGTGCTAAGCCCGCCAAGAGGCTGTGCCGCTCACAGCTGCCAGTGGAGACAGAGCCCAGGAGGCCTGGTCAGCAGTTGCTTGGGGGTTGAGAAATGTGCTGGCTCCAGCCTGGCTCCCTCATCTGAGAAATCAGGGGAACCTGACCCAACAGCCCAGTGTTTGTTTCCGCAGTGTCTGGGACAGCCGTGCAAATCAGACCTGCCTGACAGAGCTTGGGCCCAGGGAAAAGCAGCGTGTTTTTCCCTCTCCCCTTCAGTGCTTGCTCGTGGACTGCTGCCCGGGGAAGCATTCTGAGTGTTTTCCTCAGGCCAAGACTGATGCCTGGGCCTTGTATCTGTGCAAGGTTTAGGCACTGGGTGTCCTTGAGAAACAGGGCATGTCTGGCTTCAGCCTCTGTCCCCTGGGGTACACTGGGAGGAGCCCCTGCTCAGAAGACAGGTCTGGTTTGGATTCCAAGCTCTATCACTTACCAGCTATGTGGCCTTGGGCAAGTCACTTAATTACTATGAGCTGCTTCTTTATCTGCCAAATGGGAATAATAACAACAAACTTAACAGGGTTAAGTAAGTTAAGGATAGACTTACTGAAACAATATATTAATAGTTAAATTTTCTGGCACACAGTAGATACTTAATAAAGTTGTGTTCCTTTCTTCTTTCACATCGTGCCAAGGTTTCCTAACTTCCTCTTGCCCCTCTCACCTGTGTCTGCAACATGCAGAGAACCCAGAGCTCTGGCTTCTGCACCAGCCACTGTCCAGCAGGTTTGCTGTGTAGATTTCCCCACATTGGGCCAGTGCTGCTGCATCTGGCTATCCCCACACTGCTCTCGTGCCCCACTGTCCTCAGCACACACATGCGAGGGAGGTGGCATTGTGTAAATGTATAGGTTATCATTCAGGAACAGCCCATTCACAAATCTATATGTTAACTTACTCCATGTAGTTATCCATTTATTCATTTGTTCAAAAAACATTTACTCAACTTCTACTCTGGGAAAATACTCATATTCTGGACCCCAGGATACAGAGATGAGCAAGGCACGGTCCTTGTCCAGAGCCAAGGAACTGGAGAAGATAGACAAGGGGAGAAACGATTAAAATCCCATGGGTTAAGTACATTGGTAGAAGAAAAGGACAGAATTCTGGTGTACTTCGAAGACAAGGCTCTTAACTCAGCCTGGGGAACCAAGGTAGACTTCCAAGAAGAGGTGATACCAGAGTGTTGAAGGATAATTAGGAATTATCTAGGCAAAAGATAAAGGAAAAGATGTTGTAGGGAGAGAGACTACAACATGCAAAGGCCTATTTGCTACAAGAACAAACCCATGTATTTGTTAGAATACACTAACTGCTGTGACAAACATCCCCAAAATTTCGGTGATTTCATCCAATACAAGTTAATTTTTTGCTTATAAAATGATCCAGCACTGGTGTTCCTGGTTGGATGGCTCTAGGTGGCTCTCTTCCATGCAATGACTCAAGGACCTAGGCACTTTCCATTTTGTGACTGTCATCCTTTAGAGCCTCAGAATCCATCACTTCTAGCCATATACCCAGGAGGAAAATAAAATAACTTTTGGTTAATACATAGCAGTATCTTCATCACCTATGTGAAGAATTTCTAGGAGTTGAGAAATTGGAACAAAAGCTATGTGATAGGAAGTGACACATGATGTGGTTGTACTGGTAGGCAAGACCAGAGTATGCAAGCAATATAAGCCAAGCTAGGGAGTCTGGATTTTATTCTAAAAGTAGTGCAGAATCATCAAAAATTTCTGAACAGAACAGTGATATCATCAGATTTTCTCTTTAGACCAGTTACTTCAGCTGCAGTGTGCAGAATAGATTGGAGAGAGAGAGACTGGCAGCAGGAGAACCAGTCAGAAAAGTCGTCTAGTAATCCTGGCTGTCTTATTCTGTTTAGTGTTGTGATAACAAAATACCTGAGGCTGGGTTATTTATAAAGAAAAGAAGTTTATTTGGCCCATGACTCTTGCGGCCAGAAAATCCAAGATTGGGCAGCTGTATCTGGTGAGGGCCTCAGGCTGCTTCCACTCATGGTGCAAAGCAGAAGGAGAGCAGGTGTGTACAAAGATCACATGGTGAGAGAGGCGCCTAGAGAGTCTAGGAGGCCAAACTCATGTTTATAAAAACACACTCTCTGGTAACTGACTCAGTCCTGAGATAGCAAGAACTCACTCACTTCCACAGGGAGGACACTGATCCATTCATGAGGGATCCACCCCCATGACCCAAACACCTCCCACTAGGCCACACCTCCCAACACTGCCACAGTGACAATTGAATCTCAACTTGAGTTTTGGCGGGGGCAAACCATATCCAAACCATAACCAAACCATAGCACAGGCCATCTCACCTTAAGGTGGATAGTGGGTATTGGAAGGGAACGGGGGCATTGAAAGTTGTCCGGAGAGGCAGTCTAGGTCATTGATTGGGGTTTGCATTGCAGTGAAGCCTCAAATAGCTTTTGGGTCCACGTCTAGTTCAATGGCTAATTTACCCTCATGCTCATGAAATTACAACCAATAGAAAGTGGCTTATTTGAGAGTTCTGTTTTCTCAAGCCTAAATTTCACCCATTAGGGGCCTGGTCAATAGATTTGGTCAGTTTATTTGCTAGCTTTTGGAGAAACCATAGATGTTTATGTTGTTCTCTTAACAGCTATGTCTTTTATTCTGTGTTGCACTCCATGTCTGTTTCTCTATGCCCTTGTCTCCTCCTAGAGAAGCAAGGACTTGCCCCTGAGCATCCGTGGAAAGAAAGGTATGTCATTATCCTTTAAAAAGGGCTCTGGGTCTGGCTCACTATGCTGACCACCTTCTGGAGACCCTGCCTGTAACTCCAGGGCACATCACCCAGGAAGGGGCCCTGTTGGCCACTGGGCTTGAGCCCAGGAGACTGCAGATTTGCTTCATACTGGGAGAGAGCAGGAATTCAAGGCCATGCAAGCAATTCTCGTCTTGGAATTTAGGATGTGAGCTCTGCAATCTGTATTCTTTCACTTACTCTGAAGGATGCTAAAACTTCAGGCTGTCTTACACCCTTCGGGTTGATATACAAGACCTGATCCATCCAGAACCCACTGGGTATAGACACACACCTTGTGAAATGTGATAATGAGTTTCCTCTTAAAAGAAGGGAGATTCAGTGCTGAAAGTTGCAAATATTCAAATGGGTCAGATGTGGTCTCAGTGTAGCTCAGCAGTTCCAAGTTAAAGTTTCTATGAAGTATTCAGTAAAAGCACCTCTGGGCCTTCTTTTTCTGCTCCATCCATGAAAACAACTTTTCCATGGCCTTAAGGAGCTTCACTGCCTCCCATGTGCAGAACGTGAGCTGGCTTGAGATCTCGGGTTTGTGCCTATGCCAGCAGAAAGCCTCAAAGCACCTTCCTGGAGGAGGGAGGTAGTAGCTTCCCCTGGCTGGTGCCTGTGTCTGCTGCCTGGCCCAACCTGGGGGTTGGCTTCCTGGCCACATGGAGGACTGTAAACTTCTGCCTGGCCTGACCCTCTAGTCTCCGTATTCCATGGCTGCTGGCCTTGCCTCCACCTTCAATCCCTGTATAGCTCTCTTCAGCTCCAGTTTACCTCCATGTTCATGAACCCCTGACATCTTTCCCTCTCCCCTCCCATCCTGCCGGTGCTGACACATACACAGTGCTTTGGGATCCTCCATAGCTAGTGGGCATTTTGTTCTCTTAGTTTCTAGGTTTCTTCTTAGGGTACACCAGTGAGTTGGCACTTATTTCAGATACAGATTTCTGACTAAGTGATCATAGCTTATCAATTATTAAGCACTCTGCTTATGTTACATTATTAAATACTCAGAATAACCCTGGGAGGTACATATTGTTGTACCACTTATCATGGACACTTACAGGATTGTCTGCCTTGAATCCCTTTTCTAGAAATTCCTTCTACAAATCCATATGGTTTCAAGAGGAGCTATTAGATTTCTATGTGACCTCACTTCTTGGGCCCACATGAATGATCCAGGTGCGATCTCCTGAAATAGGTTGGGCCAATCATTCCCTTCCCTGGGAAGTTGGGTATTGGGACTGAAGGAATAAGTAAAACTTCCATGTCTGAAGAGTAATAAGTAAAGCCCAGGGACCTTCATGTACATGCTTCTCACCACATGAACCAAAAAAGCAACCTTCGTGCTTGAAAAAGTAGAACTTTGTGGAAGCAATAATGTTGTGGAATAAGACAGATGTGGTGGATTAAGACAGACCAGAGTTTGAAGCCTCATTTTGCCAATTACTAGCCATGTGATTTAGATGAATAATACTAATACTAATATTATCTAACATTTATTGAGTCTTTGTTATGTACCAGGTACTCTTCCAAATGCTTTATATGTAGGGGCTATGTGCATTAACTCATTTTATCATCACAATGACAGCATAAGGTAGTTTCTATTATTATCCTTAATTTTTTACCATGAAGAAATGAAGGTCCAGCAGAATTAGTAATGAGCCGAAATGTACACAGGTGATTGGGTTTATCTCTTGAGCCCTAACTTACTCATGTGGAAGTAGAGAGAGTATCAGCTCTTGTACATAAAAGAATTAACATACCAGGCCTGAGACTGCTATCCTTAGAAAGTCCTGCTCACAAAGTTGGCCCTTGGCTGGCATCTAAGAACTGGGATTTCTGGAGGGTTCCCACCATTCCCCAATAAGCACGGCTCACTATGCCTATAATGTTTGTTCAAACAATCTAGCCTGTGCTTGAGGACCTCTGACACAGTTTCACTTCTGGTTTGTTGTCTGACGTAGAAGGTGAAGTAGACTCACTCCTTTGAAGAGGATTTGGTCACCAGGAGTGCTTATGAAATGGTTAGACCCTCTGTGAGTGGCCCCACATGGAGGGCACAACCTGCACAGTCCCATATGGGGGCCCCTGGAGCCCCCTCCACCACCACCACTATTACTACTTTTAACCCCCCAACAATTACGCTATAGATCTGGCACCCTATGAAGAATGGCAAAATATTTCTAGATATTTTAGCAACAAAGGATGTATTTATTTCGAGAGGTTTTCCAGTCTTTAATAAGGTTGTGCATGGGGAGGACGCTTTCCATTACTGTATTTTTACGTTGATTCTCTGGGAAACTGATCACACAGGCATGCTGACATGGAGGTAGCAAAAACAAACCCATTTTTCACAGGGGCTTTAGTAGTCACCTACTTCCTTTGAAACGAGGGACAACAAGGCTCAGAGAAAAGCGATGTCCTGGGTGTCTCATAGACAGCCCCCGCAGAGTAAGGGTGGGGTCCAGGGCTTGTAAGCAGTGTGCTCCTGCTGCTGCACATTGACTGGCCTTGTGTATGATCAGGGAGCTACAGTGGGAAGTGGAGAAAATGTGGGGGAAAGGCCTAACCATTGGGATCCCCCCCTAGGAACTGGCAACAGGGTATAAACATGCAGTTCCATCTGAGGTCTGGTTGGCAGCCAAGGGGTGGCTCATTTGGATTCAGCATGGGTGAAGGGAAGGTGGGAAGGAGATGAATCCTGCCTCCTGCTCACTTGTTAAAGTCAGTTGGTGTATGTAAGTGAAGCCAGATCTTTAAGTACCAATGAAGAAAGCAGAAATCCACTAAGCAGATAATTGAACTGAAAAACAGCCATTTGGGCTTTAAAACATCTACATAGTTCAGGGCAAAGTGGGACTTGGGGCTTCAGTTACCCAAATAACAAATTCCATTTCATAACTCATCTAGAATGCCATTTCCCAAAGCAAAGCTATTAATAATAGGTGTTCCAGGAAGAAAGGTTGCTTTCATCAGTAAGTTTGGGCAATGCACTAGTCAACCAAGTTGATGGGTGTCTTTACTGCAGGACTTCTCAGAGCTGGCTCATATGCATTGTGAAACTCTGAGAGAAGATTATCATATAGTATAGTATTTATACATATATATAAACCATATATAAATGCATATAATATATAATACTATATCTTATAGTATACAGCATTGTCCAGATTTATTCACTCAAAGACCCCTTTTCCCATGCAGTGACTTAAGGGACCATGATTTCAGGGCCTACTTTGGAAACACAGCTCTGTATAGTGTTACTCATCTCTCAGGCTTAAGAGAACGTTTTAGGACTAAAGGTAGTTCTAGCAGGAGAAGAATAAGGCTAAAGGGCCAGGGTTTAGCCAGCCCAATTTTCTGGGCCATGTGGCTGGGTTATGAGCAAAGGGATGCAAATGTTTGGCTCGGGAGGGATTACATCTGGCTTACGATCCCCTAGGGGTTTTCTAAGACCCACACAGGTGCCACACTTGTGAAGAGACCCTGTGGTGCTGATGTCAAGCCAGGGGTGGCCTGAGCAACTGTAGATACCCAGGATGTTTAGCCTGGAGACCCAGGACAACATTAGCACTGTCTATACTTCTCCAAAGTCCCCACCCATGGAAGGGGCTTGCATTTTCCTCACGACCTCTAGGGAGGAACATAACCAGGACCAAGGGAGGGTGTTTCGGAGACGCAGAGTTCAGCACCACCCAAAAAAGAGCTCTCCAGAGACCATTGCTCCCCGTTGCACCATGGCCAGGCAGGCCCCTGTGACTGGTTCCTGGTTAGACTGGTTCTGGTTCACTTTCCATCCCATGGATGCAGCAGGGGATGCCCACCTGGGAAGGGCAGGGGTAAATTTTGACCCTTTCAAAAGCCTCTCCAAACCCTGGGATTTTTGACTCTAGGTAGTTTGACTTTGTAACAACATCAGCCAGTGACAGATTCTCCGATTCCCTTACCCTCTATATTCAATCCTCCAGCAAGGCCATCACTTCTGTCTACAAAATAAGCCTTAAATCTACCCATTTTTCTCCGCCTCTACTGCTGCTCCCAAGTCCAAGTGACCACCATCTTCTGCCTGGAGCACTGTAGGAGACGCTTCGCTGGTGTCTCTGCTGCTGTGCTCGCCCTCTTTCATGCCATCCTCCTCGGCAGTCAGTGAGTTAAAACCCTTGGAAAGAGGACAAACTCCTCGCTGTGATCTTCCAGGCTCCCCTGAGCTGGCCCAAGCCTGGCTGGCCAGGGTCCCCTCCTTCCGCCCTGCCCCTTTTGCTTACTCCATGTGGGCCAGGCAGGTCTCCCTCAGACAGAGCAAGCTTTCACCACCTCCTGGAGTTTGCACTCACTGCTCCCTCTGCCTGAAACACTGTTCCCACCACTCTCTGCGTGGCCAGCTCCTTCTCATCCTTCAGACTTTGGCTCAAATGTCACCCCCTCAAAGAGATTTCTCTGCTTACCCCATCCACATTAACACAGCCTTCCATCCCCATGGCCTCTACATACTCTGTCTTTCACAGCACTTTGTTTCCTTCCTAGCATTCATAACAATCTGAAATAAAGTATTTATTTATTTATAATTTCACCTGTCTCCCCCATCCCTCTCATTTCTATCTAAAATGTGAGCTCCCAAGGGGCGGAGACTTTGTTTTGTTCATGCTGTATTCCTAGCACCTAGAACAGCAATTGGCATATAGCAGGTATTATACTTACTAAGTATTGATCTAATTAATTCATTAATTAGTGGCCACTTTATGTTTGTTGGGGGATGCAAGGGATTCTTTGAGTTGAAAACCTTAGGTGAAGAATCCTCCATGGGAGGTCTGGCTGGACACCCCTAAGCCGTGTCCCCACTTCCCCATGATGGGGCTGTGCCCATAATGACTTCCTCAGCTGCAACCACGAGTCCCAGCCAGCCCCACCCAGCCACAATCCAGGGAGGGGCTGTCGTTCCAAGTAAGGTCAGGAGTGTTTCATCAGACCTGCACCAGGAGACAAAGCCATTTCCTAAGTGTGAGAATTGTTCAATACAATGTTAGGAAATCTTCCTCCCTGGAGGGCCTTTGAAATAGAGTGATTCTAGTTTTTCTGGGGCTATTTTGAGCAAACTTCCATCTGGAGATGGAAAGTGAGACAAACCAGGAACTTAGATGACCTCAGGAGTTCCTCCCTGATCTTGCTGAGGGATTCTTGTCAGACCTGGAGTCTCACTGCTGGTTCTCTCTGTCTCCTAAATTATCCGCTTTGACTTCTTCCTCTCCACCTGGGCTCTCAGGATGTGCCAAGGCGCTGCGCACTGAGTCGACAGCTTTGATTAAGCAGCTTTGATCTCTGTTGAGCATCTCAGAATAATATCTTTGCTCTCAGCATCTGTGCCAATTCCCGAAATAGTTTAGCCCAGCCGAGCAGGAGGAGGGCTGGATTGCAAAGTGTATTATATGAGAGATTTAGAAAGAAAAGGCAGCTGCACACAGTCAGGGGTGTGTGTATGTGTGTGTGTGTGTGTGTTAATGTAGGCACCCAAGACCCCTGGGAAATGATTACCACGCTATCAGATGCACCAACCCTGTATTCATAGTGGCTGCCTGCTGCAAGAGTGGGCAGCTTGTGGCAGTCAAACCCTTGTGTCAGGTGGCAGTCCTGCTAGAGAAACAAAAACATCAAAGG
The DNA here is from genome assembly GCA_023783475.1 of Daubentonia madagascariensis. Classification (NCBI taxonomy): domain Eukaryota; kingdom Metazoa; phylum Chordata; class Mammalia; order Primates; family Daubentoniidae; genus Daubentonia; species Daubentonia madagascariensis. Next base: position 21,009,158 of record JAKFHU010001990.1, on the reverse strand, counting down.
CCTTTGCTTCTATTTACTTGTCTTTTGCTTGTTTTCACAAAGACATTTTGAGATGTATGCCAGTGTGCATTCTGCATGACTGTCCATCTGGTGTGGGCTTGGGTGTGTGCGGGGAGGGGGAATCACCATGATTTTGAGGTGTTGACTCTATACACAATTATATATATGTCCCAAAATGGATATGTTTGTACTTCTAAGTACATGCGCTATATTTGGGCACGTGCATACCATGAAGTTAGTATTTAACCACCTCCATGTAGTTAAATGCATAAATGTCGTGGGTTGGTAAGTAGGTACCCCATGTGTATGTGTATGCAATACTTCTTGCGTGCGAGCACACACACACACATATGGCAGCCTTTCTGTGGTTTGGGTTGTCCTGGAGGGAGATGGCGTATGTACACAACAGAAGGATGCATGTATGGTTACATTTGCATGGGGTGAATTCCAGAAATAGATGCTGAGGAAAAGGTGTTTGATGTCAGGACATTTTGAACTGTAAGTCATTATTTTCTCTGCTTTGGTGCCCACCCCCAGAAGACTTGTCCTTGTCTATGGCTCCTCTTCATGTACAAGTGGAAGAAAAATGTCTCTATTTGGGATCCTTTTTTCCTCTGGAGGAAGCAGTTTGTGGTACTGGCTGTTGCTGCAAGAAGCCTTTGTTCCTATGGTGGCCCCAGGCCGGTGGATATGAATTTATGCATCTAATATAGCCCTCTGTGGTGAAGGCCTTTTTACTGAAGCTGAAGGAAGTGGGAGCCGGGAGGCAAGCTGTGGTCTAACATTGCTTCCGATCCAGCCATTCATGTGGGTTCCTTTGCTCTGAGGATCCCTCAGCTGTGGGTCACGGGGCAGCTTCAGAAGCCAGGCCCATGCTGAGACTGGGGTACTAAAGCCCTGGGAAGAAGTAGTCTATTTTCTGGGGCCATGAAGGTGTCCGAGCCTGCAGGAAGAGACCCAGAGCTGGCTGGGGTGTGGACCTCAGCTTGTTGGGCCTCAGGTGAAAGGGAAAAGTAGGTAGCATAGGTGGGTCCTGAAAGTCAGGATAGATGGACCAGCAGGCCAGGGCAGAATAATCAGAGCACTAGGAAAGTTATGAACCAGTTTACAGCATTATCTATGGTCCAGGTGGGGCTTTGACTGAAGGTTGCATCTCATATTTTACACCAATTGATTGGTGGTGGTTGCCTGGAGAACTGGAACTGTATTGAAAAGAATTCTCAGGCCAAGTGAATTCTGATAGGGAAAGAGGGTGGATATATTCGTTTCCTATTGCTGATATAACAAATTACAAAAATTTGGTGGCTTAAAAATAACACAAATTTATTTGCTTACAATTCTGGAGGTTGGAAGTCCAGTACAGGTTGCACTGGGCTAAATCAAGGGGTCAGAAGGTCTGCATTCCTTTTGGAGGCTCTACAGGAAAATCTGTTTCCTTGCCCTGTACAGATTCTAGAGGCTGATCATACTCCTTGGCTTGTGGACCTTCCTCCATCTTCGAGACCAGCAACGGCTGGTTCGAGTCCATCTCACGGTGCATCACTCTAACGCTGACTCTCCTGCCTCCCTCTTTCACTTATAAGGACCCTTGTGATTACACTGGGCTCCCCTGGATAATCCAGGATGCTCTCTCTATCTCAATATCCCTCAATCAATCACATGTGCAAAGTCCCTTTTACTGTGTCAGATAACGTATTCACAGATTTCAGGGATTAGCATTTGAACTCCTTTGGGGGCCCTAATTCTTCCTTCCACAGTAGGGATGGATAGTAGTGTTGCCAGGCCCTGGAATAGGTTTAGGATGATAAGGATGCCAGATGTTCACCGTCCCTAGTCTAGGAACTAGTGATATAGAGAGTTAGACAAGGGATGTCAATAGGCTGGAAAGGGATGAGAAGACATGGGAACCAAAATACACTGAGCTTTTGCTATGTGCCGGGTACTTGCCTCGTTTAGTCATCACCTCAACGCTGACTGGGTGAGGGGCTCACTAGCATTTTACGGCTGAGAAAACTGAAGCCCAGAAAGGTTATGTGACCCATCCAAAGTCACCCAGCTGGTAAATGACAAAGCAGAAATTCAAAACCAGCTACACCATGGCTGGGGCAGAGAACATAGGTAGCTTCTGACATTATCATGATGTCATTTAAAGTCAAATGGGCTGCCAGGGGCAGTGGTACCGCACTGGACTAATGACAGTGCCTGACACAGAGCTTTTCTCTGGACCCGCCCCCACCTTGCAGATTGTCCGCTGCCTTTGCAAATGGTGTCGAGAGAGGCCAGGGCTAGGGCCTTCGGCTCCATCAGCAGAAATACTAACGGCCTCTCTAGCAAATGCCAGAAAACCAGAAAATGCACACCCAGCATCTCTGTGTGTGACTTCATACCAACGTGCTTTGTGTTCTAATAGTCTCTCATTACCAACCACGCGGGGCTGAGGAGTGAAGCCCACTGAGAAAAAATGGAGGTGTTGGGCGGGAGCTCTGTTTCTTTCAATACAAATACTGTTATCAGCACATCAGGCCTGTTTGAAATGGGGTAGAGGAGGCCCAGCAGGCTGGCTTCCTCCTGCTTTTTGTCGTTTGTGCAGACAAGTGCTGGGCAGCCACACGTGGCTAGCAGTGATGTGGATTTATGACCTCGTCTGAGCTGAGGCGCTGCGGTGGTGTGTGCCATGTGCCCCGAAATGCTGGAGGGCAGAGGGCAGGAGGAAGGGTGGGCTTAGAAGAGTTAGGGTCTAGGACTTGGGGAGCTTCCTAGGGTGGGGTTATGTTGGAGTGTATTTTAGGGTAAGGGTGCTGACCAGAAACCAGGGAATTATACAACAAATTTCAAATAGTAGCTATGCTCCAAGTACTGTGCTAGATGCTTTGAATATAAAACCTTTAATCTTAACAACACTGTGAGTTAGGCATGTGGCTTGCTCCAATTTACAGATATAGAACATGAGGCCCAGAGAGGTTAAATAACTTGCACAAAATCACACAGCTTGATTATGGCAGAGCCAAGACTTGAACTCAGATCTGGCTTACTCTACAGCCCACCTCTCCTCAGGCACTGTAGGAAGACACACCCCTCCCCCCAGCCCTACTCCCGGGCCTACAGATTTCCTGAAGGATCTGCTATAGGCATGTGGCAGGAGTGTCAGAAAAATGCCAGCCCCTCATGCACCAAGCAGAGGCAGGGTAAGAGATGGCACTTTCCCTCTGGGTCTCCAGCTTGAGCTGCTGTAGCTTGCCATCCTTAAATCTGTAGTCACGATTGTCCAGATAGATTTCCCTTGGTGAGCTGCCCTCAGCACATAGAAAACCACGGCCCTGGTGGGAATGCGTTTGTCTGCTGTTGCAGCTCTCACAGGCTGGTGGGCTCCCAGCAGACATGGAGAAGCTGGCATTGTACATCAATTGATGCCACCATGGAGGACTGTGCAGCAGCCCTCAGATCATACCTAGGGCTAAAGCTGCCCTTTGCTCACTGAAATGTCCCTGCCTCCCTGCTCCTCCCAAGCCTGGAAATTCAAAAACCTAATTGCAATACAAAATGAGCATCTGCTGGATGGCTGGTATCTGCCCATCCCCCTCCAGCACCGGCATCATCCTTCATTCTCATTATAACTCTGTGAGGCAGACAGCATGACCCCCTTCCATAGAGGAGCAAACCAAGGCTCAGGAAGGCTCAAGGACATGCCCAGCTTCTGCAGCAAACAAGTGGGAGTAGCAGCACTTGCATTTGGATCTTCTAGTTCTTGAGCCTGGACTTGGCCACCCACCACTTTTCTCTGTACCCAGTCACTTTTAGGTGGCAAGCCCTGGCCTCTGATGAATGTGGAATGGACGGAGTCAAGCCTTCTGACCCTCCCTTTTTTGTGACTGAAGCGGGAGAGAGGAGGTGGGCTGTGGGCAGAAGGCAAGAGGCTCGGGCTCGTTCTCCTGACCGTGTCTGCTTCTGAGAAGGCTTGGAAATTAACAAGTCTTAGCTTGGCCAGGTGCTAGCATTGCTCCCACCACTGCCGCTGATGGAGCTAAGATCTGCTGAGCGAGCCCAGTCCTAGAGAGAGGTTGGTGCGGGGGCCCCTGAGAGATCACAAGCTTTTCCCACTTTGCTGTGCTTAGTCTTCAGGGTAACAAAGGTGATGCCAGACGTCTGTCCTTCGAAAATCATACCCTGGCAGTCACACAATTCAATACTTGTGCAATTATTATTAGCCAAGTGTAGAGGGATCAGAGAATATAGATAAGCCAAAAGGAAATAAAAATTGCCCAAATTTCTGCCATCTAGAAACAATTAATGTTAATATTTTGATGCATTTCCTATCTGATATCTTTCTATGCTAATTATGAACATTTTTAAAGGTAATATTACGTTTAATATTTTGTAACCGGCTTTTTTTCACTCAATAGTATATCATAAGCACCTTGTTGATTTTTATGGATTCTGTTTTAGTGTCTCTGTACACTCTATCATGTGGACTTATATTTCCTGTTTCAGGGCATTTAGATTAATTCCAGTTTTTCTCTAGTATAAACTGTGCTATGAGAAACATGCTTATCACTAAATCCTTGTAATTCCCCTCAGGATAAATTCTCTGGAGTAAGATCACTATGTTAAAGGGTATAGTACAGCTCAGTATTTGTCTCTGGCTAGTGGGCTAACATTCCCACCATTCTACCATTTGAGATAGAAGGAGCTCTAAGGGACTTTAGAAATGGGACTGTTACTCCTGTTTTTCAAATGGCCTAGAGAGAGAATATGTTATAAAGAACATTGTCTTTGTCCATTCAGGCTTCTATAACAGAATACCGTAGACTGGGTGACTTATAAATAACAAACATTCATTTCTCACAGTTCTAGGGGCTGGAAGTCCAAGATCAAGGTGCAGCATATTTGGTGTCTGGTGAGGGCCCACTTCCTGGCTCCTAGATGGTTATCTTCTCCGTGTGTTGTCACATGGTGGAAGAGATGAGGGATCTCCCTGGGCACATTCATAAGGGCACTAATCCCATGCATGAAGGCCCTGCCTTCATGACCTAATCACCTCCCAAAGGCCCCACTTCCAAACTGGGACTTAAGTTTCAACATATGAATTTGATGAGACCCAAATATTCAGTCTATTATAAATGCTTATGACTAAATAATAAGAAAACAACCTATCCAATTGAAAATTAGACAAAATATTTGAATAGGCACAGAAGACTTATGAATGGCAAATAAGCACATGAAAAGACCCTCAATATCATTGATAATCAGGGAAATGCAGAATAAAACCATAATAAGATATCTCTACACACCCATTAGAATGCTAAAACATGAAAATATGACAAATACCAAGTGTTGGTAAGAATGTGAAAAACCTGGAACTTTTTTATATTGCTTGTGGGAATGTAAGATGATGCCACCACTTTAGAAAATAGGTAGCATTTCTTATAAAGTTAAACATATATTTACCATGTTATAGGTTGAATTGTGTCCCCCAAAAAAGATATATTGAAGTCCTAACCTCTGGTACCTGTGAATGTCACCTTATTTGGAAATAGGGTCTTTTCAGATGTTAGGATGAGGTCATTATGTTGGGCCCTAATCCAATATGACTGGCATCCTTATAAGAGAGAAATCTGGACACAGAAACACACAGAGGAGAATGCCATGTGAAGACACAGACGCAGAGGGAAGACAGCCGTGTGAAGACAGAGGCAGATAAGCCCAGGGCTGGGACTGGGGCAGCCAGAAGCTGGAAGAGGCAAGGAAGAATTCTCCCTAGAGGCTTTGGAGGGAGCATGGCCCTGCCAACACCTTGACTTTGGACTTCTAGCCTCTAGAACTGTAAGATGATAAATTTCTGTTGTTTTAAGCCACCCAGGAATGGTACTTTGTTACGGCAGCCCTAACAAACTAATACACCCACCGCATGACACAGAACTTCCATGCCTGGGTATTTAACCAAGAGAAATGAAAACATGGAATTACACAAAAGACTTATTTACATAAGATCATAGCAGCTTTGTTCATAACAGCCCTAAACTGGAAACAAGCCAAACGTCCAACAAAAAGTAAATGCGTATGCAGATTATGGTGTATTCATACAATGGAATATTACCCAGCAATTAAAAAGATTGAACTTCTGATACATGCAACAACATGACTGCATCTCAAAAACATCATGTGGAGTGACAGAGGCCAAACAAAAAAGACTATGTACAGAATGGTTCCATCTCTATAAAATTCTATAAAAGGCGAATTTAATCTTTAGTGACTTAAGTGGGGTTTTGGGGGTGATAGAAATGTATATATCTTGATTGTGGTGGTGGTTATAGAAGCGTCACATTTATAAAAACTCATTGAACATTTAAGATAGGTATACTTTATCCTATGTAAATTATTTCTCAATAAAGTTGGCCTAAAGAGGGAGAGCTATTTTGCCCATGGTCACACAGTTCTGATGGCCAAGACAGCACCTGAATCCCATCATTTGAGTCTTAATTCAAAGTATTATAGCTCTTGGGAGAAAAAATCATTCCACTAGGTCTGCTGTACAAAGCCATTAGGTTTGCTGTACAGACACTCTTGACACAGTTGAAGAGCCTTTTTCTGGAAGGCATTCTTCACAGCTAGTCTCTGGGAAGGATGTCTTTTCTCAAGGGTCCTGTAAGAGCAGAGAGATTAAGAGCCTAACTCAAGCATTTTCAACCTGCCAGGCCCCACTAGGGAGAAGCAGGACCTGGGCGTACTTCCCTGTGGAATAGAGGGATGGGGAATTCCAGAACCTGTGATGCACATGGGACCTATAATGTGCCATGTCCATAGGACATCCTCACTGGAATGTCCCTCGCTGCACATGCCAATAGGCCACTGTAGCTGCAGCGGTGCCCATATCAGTGAGCTCCTGCCGGAAGGAGTGGGCACAGACCATGCCTTGGGGAGGCAGTTTTGCCTAGAGGTCAAGAGCCCCCTTTCACCATACTCTTGCTGGGCCTCAGTTTTCCCATCTGTAAATGGAGCACAGGATACCTGCTTTGAAATTTAATTGTGAGAAGTGAGTAGGATAATGTATGTGAAGCACTTAGCACCATGTGGCACGAGGTTAAAGCTCAATATATAGGAACTTGTTTTATAATTTGAATTATTACCAGTCCTGCTTAATTTGAGAGCCTATGGAGGATCCGAGTGAGAAGCTGAGGCTCAGGAGACCAGCCCATCATCCACCTTAGCCCCCATAGCAAAGACAGGGCAGATGGCAGCCTTGACAGATGGCATCTGCTTCTAAAAACCATTTCTGGCAGGATGAGTCACAAAGCATAACAGGATATGCTTTTTCTTTCAACCTAGCAGCAGGAGTATTTAGTTAGGCCAGCTCTTTGAGGACCTTGAGTGCCAGAGTAAGAAGGTCATACTGCATTCTGTGGGTGATGGTAGACCATGGAACATCCCGGAGCAAGGATTGACCTTATCTGATAATAAATCTGATGCACAGAGATGAATCAGGATATTAACTAATTAAATGAAGCCTATTAGAAAAAATGCCATTTGTGTCCCTCTAACCTCAGGGATTGGAAACCTTCATTCAGCGTCTTCACCAGGGCTGGGGGCTCTGAGAGAGAGAGAGTGCTTGGCAGGATCTTGGTCTACTGCCAGCATGCTTGGGACCAGCTTGCTTCCAGGGCTACTCTGGTATGAAGTGGGCAGAGCTGAGCCACAGGGTGGGTTCTCGTGGGGCCCTGGGTCAAGGCAGCCCCCATCCCAGACCCTCTGCAGAGGTGCTGAGGAAGCAGGCCAGGGATCAGCAGTGAGCCCTGCACAGTTGGACATTTCTCTGAATAAACTGCAATACGCAGTGAGGAATCAAGTCTTCCCCCAGACCCCTAGCACCCTTGATTGGACGGGCCTGGGTTTGTGGGCAAAGAGCTATTGGTTTTCTCCTCTTTTCTCCCCCTGCCCTTTTTCTACCTTAACTTCCCAAGTAATACATGTGTAAAACAATCACTGGCATAGAAGTATACATGGTAAAAAGCGTAAGTGTGGCTTCAACCTCCATGACTACCTTCAGTCTGCTTCCCCCCTGCCTGGAGATAACCGCTGTCACCAGTTTGGTGTGCAGCTTATGCATTTGCATGCATATATGTCCATATATGACTACAGAGCTTTTTTAGCATAAATGGAACCATCCCATACATAGCATTCTCCACCTTGCTTTACACTTGGCAGTTTTCCACAGTAGCACATATAAATTCATTTCTTTCTCTGTAATGGATGCAAAGTATTTCATAGTTTGCTTGGACTACACTTTCTTTAACCAGTTTCCTGTTGATGGGGCAGTTAGGTCATTTCCACCTTTTTTGAGACTACAAAACATTGATTTTTATTTGGCAAAGCTCCAGGGAAGGCAGGCAGCAAGCCCCAGCTATGCACAGTGCAGCTTCTTAGTCACCGTTCTTTGTCCGTTCCCCTCTTGGGGCTCCCCCCTCAGCTCAGCCTCGCCTGCCCTCAGCCTTAATAGCATGTGACACTTGGCACAGGAACCACCAAGCAATGGAGGAGCTTCATTCTATCTCTGATGTGGCTGTGTTTCTTTAAGTGCTCTTGTTAATGTTTCATGATGGATGGTGGTGAAACCTGGGAAATGTACCAGCCTGGATTCTGAAAGTATCTGCTTGCACTAACTTAATGTATTCATTTATTCAGTGTGACAGTAAAAGTAAAAAAAAGTACTGTGAATGCAGAGGAAAGCTTCAGAGGGAGATTAAGGAAGACAAGAGGAAGGGAACTCACATTTATTAAGCCTCTTCTAAGTGCCAGGCATTTTACATTTGTGAACTTGTGAATATACCTCACTGTACCCAGAAGGTTGCAATTAACACCCCCATTTTGCCAATGAGAAGACTGAGGTGAAGCAACTTGCCCAAAGACATGTAGACAGGCAGAGCTGGGATTCAAACTTGAATGTGCCTGGTAAGCAAAACCTCGTGCTGTTTCCATCCAACTCTGCTGTCCTGGTTGCTGTGTTATTGGAAGGCACCAGAAATGAGGAGGGATGACAGTAATAGCTGACATTTTCTGGATGTGTACTGTGTGCCAGGAACCATTCTAAGTTCAACCTGTACGTGAATACATTTGTGATCACATGAGGTAGTGAACCACTATTCTACCCATTTTACAGACAAGGAACACAAGCCTTAGAGAGCTTAACTAACTTTCCTATGGCAACACATCCAAGCTGGCAGAGTTGGAGTTTGAACCTGAACAGGCTGATGCCTGAGATCCTTGGCAGAGCCACTCTGCTTTCCCACCTGTCCCCTGGGTGACCAGATAGGATAGAATTTTAGGGGTGACTACAAAAACCAAATAGCAGCCTCACACGCCTCTAGGCCACTGGTTGGAGAAGGAAGATTGTCCAGTTGATCCCTTGGTTTTCAAGGAGTCAGGCATCTGATGGGGGTTGGGAGGGGGTCAATTTCCAGGGCATTTGACTTGGGATGACTGTTCTGTGCAGGGGCTCAGCAATGTCAGCTGGCCTTGCTGCACTATGGTTATTTCACAGCACAGCTTCAAGCTAAGCTGCTCTCTAAATAACAAACAGAAATGACAAAATGCAGAGCATTGAGAGGTGGCATGAGGAGACCACTGTTTCCAGGGAGAATGGCTGTAGGAGGTGCTCTGGGGTCAATTCTCGACAGCGAAAGCCCATCCCTTGTCACCAGGGACCCTAATTCACTTGTCTTCACGGAGCTTCATGCTCTACTGGATTCTCCAGCTCAGCATTCATCTGGCAGAGGAACCAGCGAATGCACAGACCCTGAGGCTGGAGGCAGCTTGGTGCATCTGAGGAACAGGAAGAAGGCCACTGTGGCGAAGTGCATGAGTGAGGGGGAGATGCACGGACTTGAGGTTGCGGAGGGAGCCCGGAGCCAGACCATGCCGAGGCTTGGAGGTCATGTTAAAATTTTGGATTTCACTCCATGTTTGAAGTGAAGATATTTATGTTCTTCCTATGATCCCTCTGGTTGTTGAGGGGGAAGAAGTGGGCAAGAGACGAGGCAGGGCACTTGTCAGAGGAAGAGCCAGGGACCCAGCCACACCCACATCAGCTGGGATCACAGCCCCAGCCTAGACGCACTGAGGCAGAGTCTGCATCCTCCGGGGACTCCTGTGAGAAGCACTGCTCTCAGGGAGACGATGGTCACTTGGACTGAGATGGTGGCCGTGGAAAGCTAAGAAGTGGTCAGATTCAGGATATATTTTTGTTTGTTTTGTTTTGTTTTGTTTTGTTTTGTTAGATTCGGGATATATTTTATGGGTGGAGCTGACAGTATTGCTTATGATTTGGATTCGGGGTATGAAGGGGGAAAGAATCAAGGATATCACCCAGGCTTTCCACCTGAGCCCCTAGGGCAGTGCAGGTGCCATTTACTCAGGTGGAGATATGGGGGGAGAGGAAGGCTTGCGGGGGCCGGGGTGGGGCGGGGGAGTTTATAGAACCGAGAGTTCTCCCTTGACTGTGATGCATTTGAGATGCCTTCTAGATGTCCGAGCAGTGCTGTTGAGTAGGAGGTTAGCTGTACAGATTCAGACTTGAGGGGAGAGGCCTAGGTTGGGGGTATACATCTGAGTGTTAAAATCCACGAGAACCCCTAGAGAATACGGGTAGAGAAGGTAAAGCCAACGGCTCAACCTGCTCCTCCAGCACTTGGAGTTGGAAAAAGCAGGCGGGTCTCAGGTAGATCAGGAAGGCTACCACGATTGCCTCTCCTTTCTGAGCATCCAGTTTGTGCCAGGCACATACATATTTTTTTTTGTTTGTTTGCTTGTTTGTACTTCTCAATACAATAGAACTTATTTTGTGCATCTAATGTACAAAAAAAAAAAAAACCCATGGTTCAGAGACGGTAGGGGTGTATTTGAGGATTTGAACTCAGTTAATTTTCAATGCCCATGTTCTTTTGGTTATGCGACAGCTGGGGGCTGATCTTCAAATGGGTTGTGTCTATTATACGCCTGTATCTGAGTCGTTGCCCATTTCCCACCATGCAGGTGCTGCCCACTTCCTGGGGCTTTCTGAAACACTCCTTCCCTACATCTTGAGAGGGCAAGGAACACATCGGTTACTGACAGCAGGAAGGGTAGACCGGATGGGGAGGCCCTTGAGGGAAAGACTGTGCTAATGTCCCTCACCCCCAAGCAGGGAGCACCGCTGTCCTGGGGCTCCCGAGTCCTGTGTGGCAGGACGTGGGTCAGGGAGGCGCAGAGAACTCAGTGTCTTGAGAGGACGAGACAAGCAACAGGTCCAAGTAGGGAGCCTTCACCAGGAAGAGGAGCCCGGGGTGACTGATGGGAATAGCTCTCTGGACACTTCATCAGATCAGGGACAGAGGCATGGGGTGATAGAGATTCAGGTATTAGATCTGGGGCACAGGTGGGGACATGGGCTGGGGAATACAGCCCAAGATCAGCTATTAATAATAAAAGCTATTATTTAGCAAGCACTTACTGTGTACCAGACACTGTGCCATGGACTTTTATATGTACTATGGTCATGTACTCACAAATAATAATAGATTTTACTCTGCTAGGCATACTACATTGATAAACTTAGTTAATTTTTCACAACAACCTTACGAAGCAGGAACTATTATTATTCTATTTCATGACTTTAAAAACTCAAGCACAAGGAGGTTAACCAACTTGCCCAAAGTCACACAGGAAATAAGGGACAGAGCCAGGATTTTAACCCAGTCTGCCTGACTCCAGAGTTCAGGCTTTTAACCACTATTCTTCTATAGTGAGCACGTTACACATAGAAACTCATTCAATCATCACAACCACCATGTAGATACCATTATTATCTCCATTTTACAGGTAAAGAAAATGAATCATAGGAGGCTATGTGATTTGTCCAAGGTTACAGACCTGGAAGGCAGGAGGGGAGTTGAGATGCTGACCAGTCCCTGCCATAGCAGATCTGTGCCACCTGGTCAGAGGAGGAGCTGGTGAAGACGATGCTTCATGCCGGGCCCTTTGAGTGTGAAAGTCAAACCCCTTAAGTCCCCTTACTGAGGACAAGATGGACTCTGGATCTGGGTGAGCCCCAGAAGTGTGCTGGAACAGGCTCCTACTGGCTCACAAGAGCTAACTTCTTGCATCTCTCCCCAACTCTGCATTCACTGACACCACATTGGTTGTTTGAAATCAGCTATGGTGGGAGTGTTCACACCATGGAAATAAGCAAACGCTACAAATCCGGGATTACTTTTTCCTAGCGAGCCGATATTCCAATACACCACTAATTAGACTTAGCAGACATGTGGAATCAAGGGTGCTCAGGTGGGGCCAGAGGAAGGTTATGGAGTCAGGAAGCCAGATACCTCTCTCCACTGGTCCTGCAGAGACAGAAATCAGCAAAACATTTGATAAGCACATGCTTAGTAGCTAAAGGATACTCTGTCCTTGTAATATTAAGCCCTGGAAATACTTCAGTGAATTAAATAAGTATGTCTCTGACTTTGGGAAGCTTATAGTCCAGGAGGGAAGATGGATAATAAAGAAGAAAAATAAAGAAATATAAGTGTACAATTTCAAGTTATGATATCATGAAGGGAACAGAGAAGAACCTAGTTGTATAAGAGGTCAGGGAAGGTGACTAGAAAGAGCTGTGATTTAAACCAGAGACCTCTAGGATGAAAAGGAGCCAGCAAGACCCAGGTAGATGGAAGAACGTGTGTGAAAGCCAAGTGCTGGCAGCAAGGTGGGCAAATGCTGGAGGCCAGTTCAGGAGTGTGTGGTGGGCAAGGGAGAAAGGACACTTAGCTGATGAAGGGCCTTGCAGGCCATGGGAAGGGATTTGGTGCAATGAGAAAGCCTTGGAGAAGGGTTTTAAGTGGGAGTTTGGGGGGCAATGATGTGTTCTTATTTATGATATTTAAAGATGACTTTGGCTTGTGTATGGAAAGTAGGCAAGGAGGAGACTGGTCAGAGCAGAAGCAGGAAAATTGCAGGGATTCAGGCAAGAAATGATGGTGGCCTGGGCTGTGTAGGGACACACACATTGGGGGTCTACGTAGGAAGTAGAATCAACAGGACCAGCTGATGGAGGGATATGGGCTGCAAGGTAGAGAGGGGGTGGAATTAAGGATGATTTGTTAATCTAGATCTCAGTTTCTTTGAGACATTGAAGACATTGAGACTCAAACCAGACTTCCTGAGCTCCAATCCTGACCCTGCCATTTACTAGCAGTGTAGCCCTGGGCAAGTGATTCAGTCCCTGAGAGCCTCAGTTTCCCCATTAGTAAAATGGAGATCATACTGATTTCTACTCCTTAGAATTGTTGTGATGTTTCAATGAGTTACTGTGGATAAAGTGCTTAATATAATACCTGAACATGGTCAGCACTAACAAAAAAGAACTATTATTATTATTACTATTAATATTAGTCTATTGGTCATTTCTCTGCCTACCATTGAGCCTTTCAAGGCAAACAACTCTTGTTTGGAAAGAAAATGTTCTGGAAAGGAGTACCCCAGGCATCCTTCTTTCGCTGTGTTTGTGTTCCCTTCCCCAGCATGAGCTTGGCAGGCAAAGCTGTTCAAAGTAAACACAGGTTCAATGCCCCAGAAAATATCAGGTTAGGCAGCATAGCGAAAGCCAGACAAACACCACTGCTGGACCAGAGGAGGAAGGCTTGCTTTATGTTGACCTCACCAGGCCACTGTGTCCCAGGGCCTGCCCCATCAGGGCTGGCCCTCCCTGGGAGCCCTTCACCTGTGCTTGTGGTCCCTTTTCTGGTGTAGCTTAGGATGAGTCACCATCATCACTCACCACTTCCTGGCCTGGATGTTATGACTCACAGGCTCCTGAACTCAACATCTAGGAGACAACAAGCGGCGGAGTCCAAAAGAAAGCAAGTGCGCAATGGGAGACAGTCGTACTGGGCAATGCCAGGAGAAATCAGAGGTCCGCAGGGCGCTAGGGAGGAGGAGAGACAGGCCCACAGACGGGCAGTGGATCCTAACAGAAGTCAGAGGTAGCCCAATCACCTCCAGCTTCGCACACCTTGGCTCAGTATTCCTCAATCCTTCTGACCCCATGTCCCACCAGCCCAGAAAATTTGGACCAGGTACATTACAAAAGTAATAGGCAACTCTGTTTGCTTTCAAATTATAAATTACAATA